>OX438530.1:33544679-38344679 GCA_949316355.1 Bruchidius siliquastri | reverse complement strand
CATGAATAGAAAGGAATTGTCTACTTTGATAGATAGATTACAAGTTGAGGTATGCAATCTGTAACTTACGTTTGACATGTTCACTGAATCTTAGTTCTTCATCTAAGTTGACGGTAAAGGTTTGAAAGGTAAAGTTTATTTTATCCTTTTTAGCGTATTTAAATATAAGCTTGTTTGAAAAAATACTTTTAATTTATACATATACTAAGAAAAAATATTGTACTTTGAGGGCACCCAGACACTACTGATTTTTTCTTAATTAAACCGGGATAAATTTTTATCACTACATTTCTTCTAGTTAATTAGGCCTTTCATGCTGCAAAACTCTGCTTGCTTAATCCTCTCTTGCTAGATGAAGAGGTCGTTCAAATGAGACGTTACATATAACCCGAAATGCTATTGAAAACAGTCAGTGTGACAGTCCTAATATAGCAAAACACGTCTCAGAATACTAGCAATATTTGTTTGTTGGTTTTTAAATATAAGGACATCCAGGTCGCAATAAACTTATAATGATAAGGAACTCTATAGTTACCTTGATAACAGTACATCACTGTTTCCCATACAATCCGCTTATCATCCAATACTACATAATGGTATCCGATACGTTTCATTCATAAATGTCATGCCTCATACACAAAGAAACTTCAAAGAGAGAATATTTTGCTAGGATACGAAGTGGAATATACGAGTACATCTCATTTCATTTTTAACAAGCATTTTATTAGCTTCATGTGTACGCTTGTATATTTGGAACAAAAGCTTCGAACGCTATTTTCACCAACTGAAAAACGTCAGATAATATTTCAAATTTTGCACATCTATGAAGGACTGATGACAATACAATAGTTCAATAAGTTCGACTCATTATTGCTTTTCATTTCCAAATTCTCTCTGATATAAATTATATTTAAAGTTTAAATACCCGGATATACGATAAATTAAATGAGGTAACGGCCATACCACGCTGAGAACGCAGGCACTCGTGCGATCATCAAAGCTAAGCAGCGTTTAGTACTTGAATGGGTGACCGCTTGGGAACGCCGCATGTCGTTAGCTTCTTAACACACTTTTTCTATCAGTTTCTCCCTTATGTCAGTATGTTTGTAACCAAATATTGGAACCCTACATCCACCCAGATCCAAATGTCAGATTTATTTATTTTGCACACTAATCAAGGACCAATGAAAATACAGTAGAATAGATTAATAAGCTTAACCCATAATTTATTTTATTTTGAAAATAATGATAATAATTAATATTATAATAAAATTATTTACCAGTTCTTGAAGCAGTACGTTTAAAAAGTTATAATACGAATGACATTTAATATTTCAAACTTTCATCAATTTGACCAGTATGTATACAGGCAAAATAAAAAGATTCATTCAAGGCCCCGTTAATGGAGATAATACCCTTCAAAATTCATCAATAAGTCATTGGTAGTTTCAAAAACTGAAAAACACGCGTTTATAAATCGCACTTTTATAGTTAATTGAACTAGTAAAAAATGATTCTTGATATGAGAATAAAATGATTCACGTAAAATTCTATGTCATTGTGATGAGGGCGTGTGTTGCTTGATATCAATTGTTATGGTTTCTTACTAGTTCTAATTCAAAATGCAGGGTTATTCTAAAAATTTAGTACAAATCACTCCACGCTACTATCACAATGACATTGATTCCCTACTCTATCAGGAACAGAGCATTTTTTTCAATTTGATGTCTGCTCTCCATTCAGCTGGAAAAATAAAGACCCATGCTACAATCGCTCAGAAAGATCATTTCCGATATCATGGTATCAGAGTATAGCGAGAAATCTTGGTAGATCCTAAAACTGAACTGCTTTCGCACGTTTTAGTCGGTCGGTGATCAAGAAAAATAACTCCTCATAGAAATCTGGTAGGACTGATATTTCAGAAGCTGATTAGATTTTATTTTCATCATGACTGTTATATATACGTTAAAAACAGGAACCTTGCATATCAGTGCAAACATGGTTCAAATCTAGTTTAGTATAATTGCAATATACAGCCTGCAAATTAGCGTCGACTCAAAAAACATGGAGATTATAAATTGGAAGCCATATATAGTATTCGTAAACCGTCAAATTTGATAGACGATGATTTAAATATAAATTGAAACGCATCACTAGAAGAAAAGGAACTTTATTTGTGAAACGGTGTGTTACATATAACATTAATTCATCTGCATGATGCAAGAGATTCATCACGTAGGAACATCTACCACTACAAAAGTCAATGAGAAATGTTTATTTTGAAATTGTATTATTAAGTAACATACACACTTCAATACCCGAATTAAAAATATTCATTTGCATTGCATGCACGCACAGTAAGCAATTAAAGCAAGGAATATATGGGAGAGGTTATATTTGAGAAATACTGCTTAACAGTGCTCTTTAGGATCAATGGCCGTAGTTATTCTGATAATGTACTGAAATATGTGAGCCCGGAGAGGAAGGAAACAAGGAAAACGACCCACAGTTTATCAAAATAACTAAGAAATCGCGAGCACGCCGTTGTAGAGGAATACGTACAAAGTATCTACTTATTTACAGCCTGGAAAATTCGTTCTTCTGGAAAACTAGCACATTAATTCCTTAACCGTACCGAACGCCTTGTTTTGCCGCGAGTAGATAGATTTTTACAAATTGTCCCATAAAGTTAGTCAGCTCTATCGTCGTAAAATTTTATTTTGTTGGGTAAGATCCGCATTTAATTTAAAATAAAAATAAAATCAAGCATAAAAGGAGGTTAAATGGTAACGTTCGATTTTCTAGGAGATTAAACTGCCACTCCAGCTGATATATGCCAGCTGGTGTTTGCTCACGGAAAAGCAATGCACGTATTTATTGGTAAAGTATTGGTGAACAAGACGTGGTGATTAATCTTTACGGTGAGGTTTGCAAGATTCTGCGCTCAGTCCCAGATGATCAAACAGATGAATGGCAGAGTCGTCGTGGTGATCTAGTTATTGATAATTTGACGAATTCCATTGTACATCTGAGATGGCGCTATTGTACGTTTCTCTTAACTACACACATGCTAGGGAATGTTTATTTAATTACTCGAAAATTTTCTTATGATTACATAGCACACAAGCGTATTTACTGCTCATACGTGATAGGTGGATCTGAAACTCTTATATGGCTTTTCATGCATGAGTTTTACAGCATAAATCATGCAAAAATGTTATAGGCTAATCATATTTGTACGTAATGCATGATTGCCAACGTCAGTGAGACCAGAAGAAAAAGAAGGAAACTGAAACCTCTATATCACTTTTAATGTTACGTAGCATCTTTGAACCTTGGCGGTACATTTCTGCACTAAAATACATCGTTGTCACGAGTACTGCGACTATCACGTTCTCCAAGCTACTATAATATAAATCATCATTTCACGGGTTATATACATCATTCATTAAAACTTCCTTTTCATCAAATATAACCATGCAATACAATTTTTGTAATGAAAAATAATGAGTGCAGACTGGCTAGAAGACGAAAATGGGAAAACACCAATACTAATTGGATGCCGAGGAAAAAATTAAATGGAATACGGCGCAAAAGTAATAAACAAATTTTAATAGGTATATGTACGTAGTATACAATATCCAGTATTGTAAAATGGATAGTGATAGATGTTTGGATGGGTATGTATTCAACGTCATTTATAAATGTATGGTCATAGAAATACCAAATAGCTGCTAACAAGAAACTGGAAATCAATGAGAAAGTTGGATAAATACGGTGGATTTGAGGGTACCTCCATGGTCGAGTCGAATAATAGAATAGACCCTTAAAATATGTATACAATTTGCATTGATATAAGTGAATCAGTGTCAGAGTATATTAGTAGTAGTACTACACATTCATTTGTGGGAATCATATGAATCTATTTTTATGAATGCACTCTTGTGAAGTATCCTTGGCTGTTCACCTGATTTATCAAGTTTTATTTGACCAAAAATTTAAACCTTGTTTGAAGGAGAAAAATACAGAAGTTATGCTGTCTAATTAAAATTTTGCGAAATAAATTGACGCAGAAATGACTTGGCTCTTTTGAGAATACAGTATTTTATTTTGAAATGTATCACCTAGTTAATCATTTTATTCCTATATTAATAATTAGTTTTTAATTTTAGTCCGATAATGTATAGAAGCTTTTCAGTTTTTTAAAGGGTATTCTTTCCATTTACGAAACACGAATCAGTCCTATATCATTATATTTCAAAGATTCCCTCTCTAAAGGTACAGTCAAACTAATAAAAGTGTGTTAAGATGAAATATTAATGTCATTCGTATTATCAACTTTTAAGGTATAGCTTCAAAAACAGGTAAGAAAATTATCTATAGTGTTAATTCGTATAATCACTTCTAAACTTATTGCTTTATAAAAATTAACAGTAGGACAAACTTAATAAGCTATTGTATTATAATCGGTTTTGAAGAGGCTGAAAATAGCGCTCGAAGATTGTATTAGAAACATACATTCATATACGTGAAGTCAATGAAAAAGGTGTTAAAGAAGTACTGCCTCGGTAGCTAAAACGTAAGTGAAGCTATTTCAATGAATATAATGAATTAGACGAACAAGAGACATAACCACACAGCACAACTGATTTTCAAAAGTTACATTAATGAAAATATATGTGTGTAATGAAGAGAAATCCACAACCTGTTTTTTTTTGAAATCCCAATTGCTTCAATCTTAAACGAAAAAATAACTTTGCACTCTATATGTGTTTGTCAAGTATTTGTACATGTTAGAGCAAAGTTATGTAATTTCAATCCTGCCAAGCACAGTTTGGATTGTTTTAGAGATCTTGCATTTCTACTTGCATACAGCTATTCTTCAGGCAACATCTTTTCGCGACGCCCAAAAGTTTATATGTTGACGTAAGAATACCTCACTTTTCGACGCCTCTCATAATGATAACGAAAAGTACCTGTACCTTCGGCAAAAAAAAAACTAGTGAATGCTTACCCCGAAATGATGAGACGTGATGCTCCGGAAACAATGATTGCCTCTTACCTGAAACAAATAGGCATTGCTTTAAAATTCAAAAACGATTTTCAAAAGATTTCTACAATGATTATAATAATAGAACAAACAAACTTATTACATTATAAGGAGCTAAGAAATTCCAAGAGCATAATTTATTTCTCGCAGAAGTTCAAAATATTGCTATTAGGCAGCTCAAGACAAAGGGTCTTAGTTCACCAGTGTGTTTATAACCTGGACAGGTTCATAAATTTCTGTAGGCTAACAACAAAGAAAATTCGAAAAAGAGCCTTCAATTTGACGGAAAAATAGTTTTCATTAGTCAAAATAGAAATAAACAACTCACAGTTCTCCATTTAGCAGACCACATAAAGGATAGTGTAACATCGATTTAGCTCTAAATTTCAAAATGAACCAACAAGTGAAAAATGAAGTTTGTTACGAATCTGATACAATTCTGAATGTAGGACGTTATTATTCTCCAAAATATAATACAGGATGAACACGAATATATTTCTAACATTGTTTTAGGTACAAAGCTCTCAGAAAGATGGAATTCTAATAATAGCTGAAGCATGTTGAGTGGTAAGGAGATTAAAGTGATTTTTAGCACACTCGGCTTTCACTATTTTACTCACGATGATTTATTTGATACCAAAACACGGAAAAGTAACAATATCTAGATCTTTAAGGATCAAGGTAGCTTGAACCTAGAATAGTTGTATACATAGAAATACACAATTTATCATTTAAACGTAACAACACAGTTGAAAAACAAAAATATGCTCAGTTAACAGTTTCGAACGTAACAGAATGTAACATAGGTTTACTGACACCCATCGGTGTGGCGATTCGATCTAAAAAAATTTATAATATCCTTGATTTTTAAAAGTCGTTTCAGTTTAATAAGCTTAAGGTACTGTACGTTTATATATCATGCGACAACATGCTATTACCTATATATAATGTATGTATTTGCTTACTACAAATTGAAAGTGAAATTTTTTTTTTAGAACAAGCTTTTATTTAAATGCGCAAATAAGAATAATTTGTATGATATAAAAGCTTGTCGCGAGATTTAAGTACTTGTATTTACTTAGTTTTTAATTTACTTGTTGTTTGAAACTTGTAGACAAGGTGGATTTATCAAAAGTTTGATTTCGGACTTCCATTGTCTATAAAATTTTGAGTATCACGACGTTTCGATTGATGTGCTTCAATCGTCTTCAGGTGAACTGAAGACGATTGAAGATAGCACATCAATCGAAACGTCGTGATACTCAAAATTTTATAGACAATGGAAGTCCGAAATCAAACTTTTGGTTTAATTTACTTGTTTATCTACACAGGGAAATGTCGCGACCAGCTTTTATATGATACAAATTGTGTAATGACGTTATAAGTTGATAGTAAATGTTGGTTTTAAAAAAGTTTTTTTAAAGTTTAGTTTATTTTTTAATTTTTAGTTAACGCTGGAAATAAAAACACGTAAAATATGAGCTTCCAGAGCTGAAATGATAAACATATCCATATACAAGCTGTACTACAGTTAACGATTTCTCACGTATTACCTGTTTTTATACAGCACATTACATAAGCAGAGGGAAATAAGCGCTAATTGGGTTTGTTTATAAACTCAAAATTATGTGTCCTATGAGGTAATTAGAGCTGAAAACGAGCACTGATTATTAAAATAATATACAGTAGTGAAGCTAAGCTTTATTGAGATATGCTTATAATAGAGCCATTTGATGTTATAAATTAGGTGTCAGAAATTATAATCTCATGGACTTATAGGCACTAGCTCATCAATAGTAGAAGAAATATTTTCTTAAAGTTCGAACAGGTACTGATCGCGAATTCGCTCACTTATTAGGTAATGTTATTGTTTTTGGGTATATCTGATATTAATGGTATCATAATTTTGAATGTATCTCCGTCCGTGAGTTGAGTTAATTCGTTATGTTGATTTAGATAGCTCAAATACCGATTATAAAATTCACGCAACGATCACATTGGATCCCGATCTGCTGAATTCGATTCATTATAGATCTTTTGTAACGTATTCATTCCACACACGCAACATCAAACAATTCCAAAAGATTGAATGACCGAAAAATAAGGAATTCTAAACCGATTCTTCTGTGAATTCGATTATGTTGTCCCAAATAGTGGGCTGAAGTAGTCTTCTCTATAGTGTTTTAATGTGTAATATATATCTCAGAACAGATGAACTAATTTTAATTGCCCATCGTTTCATTGTCCAAGTGTTAAATTGTGGTTCAGTTCGTTGTCATCAAGGCTAGAAAAGTAATTTAACTACCTTTGTTGAAATGCATCAGCAACAACACTGAACAAAATGCAATCATTAAAGTCGACTATGAGGGTTAAGAGGAATGAGGGGAGCAGGGTGCATACAGCTAGAGTTACATAAACCTAGCTGGATGGATATAACTCCGTATCTCAAGTACCCTATTAAAACTTGAGCTTGAGCCGCTCGATAAAAATGGAAGGTTTATTAAGATCGTAAAAGCCATGACTTATCGGAAGAAATATGATTGGTGTAATGCTATGTAGAATTTAGTCTGAATAATATCATTTTAGCTACTACTCCAAATATAAGTTAAATATAAGTTAATACATATAATGAATCAAGACTTAGAAAAATTGGTATACGAGGTATAAAATCTTAACAAGTTAATCATTGTGTACTGGAACTTTCAAAATGAAAGTATTCGATTTCTGTTTGAGCTATAAGAAACATCATTTTGTATTATCCATTACTTCCGAAGTTTGTCGTTGCTTCAATACAGTCTTCATGCCCATTCATAATAAATGCACCATGAAATTTGCTAATTAATTCTCTATGCGGTGTAATCCATTGTGCTATGAATATTCATAAAATTTACGACGCCATCACTTCATCTTGCTTACCGGGTGCATTGTTTCCTTGGCTTTAACACCTCATGGCTGCATTGCCCATGGATCAACGGTTTTCTATACAAGCTATAGCTCCATTGTGAAGGTTAGGTTGATGTTTAATCGGGTGGATGCTGGATTGTATAGAGCGAAGATATGGTAGGAGATTGGGGGCGTATTTTGTCTTCTATCAGGGATTTCATACCGTTGTCGACATCGAATTACATTTTATATCACATTTTACTAACTTTACTAGCACGTTAATTCTATAAATTGGTTGGAAGCATACTCACAGGGCTTGAAATGATATTTGTGTAAATCTAAGTGTAAGTCATTGAAATATTCATCATGAAAGGACTGTTGGATAACGTGCAGTTTATACCATTTAACAAGGACATTCTAAGAAAAATACTGCAGTGAAATCAATACTTATTGACCAAAGACAAAAGTTGGAGCTAGAATTATGAAAATTCAGCTTGATAAAGATACATAGTATTTCACATTACAAAATGGAAGACAAGATATGGATGGAAAAGGTAAAGAGTACTAATAGATAAATATTTGTTTTACTTCCCACTTCGTAGTTGAGAGAGTATTGTAATTGCAAAAAAAGCAATTCGATATATATTTTCTTGATGTTTCATCACGTATCTGAACATCACGAAAAACCATGTTATTCATTTCCATCGGTTGTTACGGTTCAACGGTTTACAAATTTCATTTTATATAGAATGCTGAATTTATATGTAAACGTATAATATTCTATTCTTAGTAATAATCCTCTACTCATTCACATTTCTCCGATTTTAATCTCCCATCTCTGTTATTCTTATTAGCAGGAAATCAATCAATCTGTTATTTTGCCGTCTTTTCCTGACTTGTTTTGTGATTCCGATTTTCTATCCCATGTGTGGTTTTTAGCACTTGCGCTCTTATTTCCTGCATCATGTGATCTGGACACGTAGTACCTGGCAATGATCACACTCGAACGCTGATCACCGAGACGTTAAGTTTTAAGCTACAATTTCAAGGACGCTCATCGCTCGGATTTTGACGCCTAAATGGGTGATCACGTGACAAAATATTATAAACCAGCGGCACTTCGTGAAGTTCGTTTCAGCCAACTTCCAGCGTTAAAATCGAAAATTTTCCCCCACCGTTCTTCAGGTGGAATGGGTTCTCGAACAACTGTTTTTTTTTAATGAAAGGCGTAACAATACTCAATAAATTTTCAAACTGCACTATTGTCATACAAAAATAGTTGCGAAATATACTGCTTTCTAATAGTATTACTGGAAAAAGAGTGTAATAGAATCCAAATTGTTCCCTTTTTGCACATACTGGAGAGATCCAATATTTTTTTTGGTTTATAAGAACGTTTCCTTGTCTTTGAGATAACATGAACTGCGATGGCGTTTTGTTACATACTTTTAACTTGTGATAAATAATGTACATAATTGTTATGCCACTCATTACTCGTATATCGCTGACTATATTCAGCAATATAGCGAATATATCGATCACTGTATGAGATTTTTACAATTCTTTTTGTTCTAAACACAGTCTCTTTTAATTTACTCCACGCATTCTTGCTTAACTAAACACAACAGCGTTAACCTCAATTTAGGTTAACGCATATGTATTACGTACAAAACGCCGAAACTTGACGCTAAATACCCTTCTCATGGACGCTACAAATTTGAGCGTTTAGTCAGTCATGTGATCACTTTTGACGCTCATTTTTTGAGCGTTGAGCGGTGCATGAAAAGGTACCTTTATTAATCAATGCGTGACGCAATGGCGTCTCTTTTCTTCATTGTAATAATTTGTGTGTACAAAATGTATATATAAAGCATTTCTAGTGTTCGGAATATGCTGATTCCTTTGTGATTATTAGATGATTAATTAGGTTCACTATTTTATATCTCGATGATCCTCGTGTCTTGTTTTTATCTTGTGTAATAAAAATTATATGAACGATTTTAGGAATCGAATATTATATGTATTTTCACCAATGGTGTACAAAATCATTATTTTTCTTGACTTAACACCATGTATCCTTAGTGCACAAATTACGTTGTCACGTGCTGCACAATTATTATTTCTATTATTTGAAAATGTATGCTTGACAGGGATATTGTGATTGAAAGATTACATTATCAATTTAAACCTGACCACCCACATATTATTTTCCTGTACTCATAGCTATGGAAGATCCTAACCTTATTTTTATCCTTATGTTAAAATTCATTGCATCTTTGGCTATATATATACTCGTATATATATATATATATATATATATATATATATATATATATATATATATATATATATATATATATATATATATTATTTTTTTAATGATTATTGTACAAAATGTGCACTAAGCTATTCTTTGTAATCGCCGCAAGACATCAGAAGCATTTTGGACAGAACACGTAATAACGATGGTCTTCCTTCTCTCCAGGCAGAACATCCCTTCTGGAGGATCCCTCTTGGAGGAGCCCTTTTCCTTCTAGAGGAACCCTTTTTCTTCTAGAGGAATTTTTCTTCTGCACCGTTCTCCTTCAGCTTTCTTTACCGGTACTTAATGGAACCTTTAATCGGCGCTAACCTGCTTTGCAGCCCTTCCTCCTGGGATTGAACAATGCTGCTCTGCAGGGGATGACCATCGACGCCATAGGAACCTGAGGAACCTGAGGAACTCAACCCCAGCCTCAAGATAAGTTTTTACTGTGTGATGCCTATATATGGAACAGAGACGTTTTGTTTTCTTTTGTTAATAAATTCTTCACATTCAGATTTTGTATGTTTTCTTATTCTTAGTTGGAACTCTTCACCCAGTTTTCTTAGGAAAATTGGGGGAAGTAGGGTTATACGGTCTTTCTGTTTGTTCGGTTATTCTTGGTACCTTTATAGATCGGGATTTGGGATTTGAATTTATCAAATTCTTTGGCGTCAGTAAAATACATTATATAATCTTTTGGCACAAGTAATCCTTGGTATTTGTGAGACCATGATGATTGCTCACACATTCACCCTCTCGCTATATGCAAGTTATGAAGTTATGAAAGTAATCGATTTTCGATGCAATTCAAGTGTTTTATTTTACAATTTTTATGTCGTTCTTGGGCATAGTCAACTTTTTTCATAACAGGACCTAATTTATTACTCTATTTGAGCAATTATTATATATTTCACTGCATTCTAAATGAAAAATTATCCGTACTATATAGTTTTTCTGAAATATAACCTATAAAAGCAAAAACGCTGATATGCGTAAATTATTCTCACAGAAAATATTGTGTGAAGTGGACTTTGCCATGGTGAACCAATTTCCTTCAACCACCTAAATCACTAACCACTTCTCGTGTCAACATGCACTTTCATATTATATGCGTTTATATATTATACAGATTGTGTTCCGTCTGGTATACGTAAAACTCCTCTTCTCGCTTGCCTCGTCGTCGTTATGGAAATTTTTCCATTTTCTCCAATTTAGATCAGTACGCAGCCGATTCTCCGGCACTTGTTTTCATCCGCTTTCATCCCTTACACAAGAATAACGAGTCAACTCACTATATCTGGCTGAGGTAAAAAAGCAAATTCAATTTGCTCCGAGTAAACCTGAACTCGCAAAAACGTAATATCGTGAATAAATCAAAAGACCTTCAAAACTACTCGGCGCACTGAGCTATATACATAATTTTGTCTTTGTTTTTCTCCGTTTTCCGGGCATATCTTTTGTCCCATCAAAGTAACGGTTTTCGCAACGTAGTTGTATCCCTCAGTTATCAGGATAAGATGTAGCCGATCGAAGACGGAGTACTGTAGTAGCATCTGTACGGAGAACGTTGCTGTTTATATTGTGTAACCTCATGTCACTAAACAATAGACATGAAACATAAATTCGCATTTAGAAATCCGAAAAGAAGACCCAGTGCAGGAATCAAACCCGCATCTCCCGATTTCATGTCGGGCGCTCTGACCAACTGAACCAACTGGGTAGCTGGTCAGTCGTTACAGAGCGCGGATGATGTGTTAGGCAGAATCCCTCACAAAGCCATCCTTCCGAATTTCAAACCGCGCGCGTCGTTCGTATCTCGAGGTGCCGCAGTGCCAGTGTTTGAGAGTCTGAGATGCGGGTTCGAATCCTGCACTGGGTCTTCTTTTCGGATTTCTAAATGCGAATATATGTATCAAAAACTCCATCTTGCGGAGAAAAGCAAGTTATGTATCACAATAGACATGAACCTTGAGAAGTTTTTGAATTTGACATTTATTATTTCCAAAAGGTGGAACACCTCTCGCTGAATGAAGTGCTACATTTTTACAAAAATAGAGAATAACTAGATACCCCTCACGCATTAATATAGATAAGTTTTAGAATTGGACCCAAATACAAATCAAGGAAACTGAAAAGCGTAAATCTTGACGATGACTAAATATCGTTGTTAATGTTTCGGCTGCCTCAGCAGCCTATATAAAACAGTATTTGCAGAATAAACGTTAGAAAAGGTATTCAGTTAATCATATGCGATATTAACTAGCGGTCGGTAAAAAATATGAGAGAGACAATCATAAGATGTTTTAAAAGTAACATTGAAGAGACCTATTTATAACGGATACAAAAATTGAACTAGAGATTAGACAATAACGTACCTAAAAAATATATGTCTATGCATTGAACTGAACAGAAACTTATGAAAGATGTGCGCGCAAATGGTATTCGGAATAATTGAAAAGTATAAAATGTCGAATAGGTAAATCCAATTTAAAAAAATTTAAGGTTAATAAAAATCGTTTTTTTAATTTAAGTCAATAATCGTCTCTTAGAAACTGGTTAGGTACGAAGTCAATCTATTTGACTTAATTATCAATGAGAAAATTGGCTATTCATACATTTGATATCTTCAATCCCATATTTCTGAGGACACGTTATTGAATTGCCGACCCATCTAATATAGTTTTCATGAATCCTCCTGCCTCTTTCTGCCTCAAATAGAGAATAAAAAGTACACTCATTTAGAAATTCTCATATGTACTCCTCCAGAGTCCTATTCTACTTTGCGATTTTGGATCGAATGGTCGCAGTAATCTGTGTACCTCAAGTGCACGTACGGTTGATAAGAAGCTGGCCACACGAACATAACAGAGCCATTATCCTCATACTGGCGGTGGCACTAAGAAAACAACTGCCTTCTTACGTGCAATGGCCGTGATTACAGCCCTCTTTGGCGTGGCTGCCACATAAGCGTTTTACAGCAGATTGTAGCTACATTTTAACCAGTTCATAGCATACCGCCATTAATTTTACAGTGCAAAATGTCGCCTCATTGCAATTAAATATAGTTTGATAGATTCAAATTTTAAAAGTAAACCGTGTTGCCCCGAAAACGGTAAATCAAATGATAAAAAATATGCATTGTGGACCATAACAAAGTTCTAGTTATAGGATAAATTATCGTAAAGAGAAAATTGCAACAAGACGAATACATGAAACTTCTGAAACTCATCCTATGGCTGACTCTGATCCATTTTATACTTCTATTGGGCGCTAATTGAAATTACAACCAGCGTTTCAACTTCATTCAGATAAACACGTAATCATTTTTATTTTATTTACTTTTGATACTAACGAATTTTCATTTGCAGATTTTAGAACAAGCTATCCTTCATTACACACGACACATATTTTGCTAGGTTATATTTATGGGTAGATTAAGAGTATCTCAATCTTCGGTGTCGGTTGTGAAAACAATCAGTTTAACGAGTGGTAAGATTGTGCACTGTTGCTACCTCAAAGTATCTTAATCGCCTATTGCACAAAGAGAATGTATTTCTTACATTAAATTTCATAGGGTCAACGGTGCTTTTTTTCTATATTTTTTATTAATTTATTAAATCGGTACCGATATGGATAATAAGATCGATGTCTTTTTAAAAAAAATCCCATCTCTAGTATAACAGTTTTCTGGATGGCTGATACGTGTTTTTGTTCAAATACGTTTTATGAATGCGCGATGAGAGCCACAGGGCTTTTCAACAGAGCAAATACAGTCACCACTGCGTCTATTGATATGTGAAGGATATACTCTGAATGTGACTGGTGCTACTATTAACATCCGGGATTGAGCATTTATGCATCCAAACATTTACTTTTTCCATGGATGTGCCCATTTCGTGTTCGCAATACTATGCAAGATAAAACTGGTGGAAAGTGATTGACGTCACTCTAGAACTTGCTCTCATTTTGTATTCTTCTGTTTTTATAAGCTTGAAATACAATGAAAATCTTAGTATGATTTATTTCTTTCGCGGCTTCATGGCCAAGTACATATCTATAAAGAATTACTATAGCTGTCGCCATCTCTGTTCCAAACATCCATTCATTTTTCCCCTCTTACACCTTTCCACCAAAAGAATTGTCTCCTTTCTATCTCTTCTGTTACTGGTCGGCTTATATTCCAATGTGTCCGTATCAAAAACATAAATATTAATTCATTTAAAACATAACAAGTTTTAAAATCACCAATCAAATGTTATATAGATTGTCGATATTAAAATTACAAACTTAACATTTCAATATGGCGTGACGAGTAAAAAGATTGGCTTTGTTAATGTATACTTGATTTCAAAATCCTGTGACAATTAAAAACGAATTCGTAAGATTTCTCCCACGAGAAAACTCAAAATATCTACACCTTTCAAGGTGCCTAATTCTACCGACTTCGTATCTATTACGGCTTACAAGGGTCTAATTTGAATCACCTTATATTTCACTGTCTAATGAAACTCAACCTAGAAAACGAGATAAGTATAACTAACTAGAAAAGCCAAATCAACATTTTTCTTCAAGTGTCACAAAAAGTGGCGCCGTTTATTGGCGTGTCTACGAAGAGAAATCATTCTAACAGTTTGGACACTATCTAATAGCGCCAATTGTGATCACGTTTATGATGCACTTTTATCAGTATAATTCACATCAGAAACTAACGACTGTTACTGTATTGTCTCCACTACACAGTGGCCTTTTATAGACACGCATCATCCTTCCCTTAGAATCGTCAGCATAGCTTGCTTTGTATCTTAAAAGTTTTTATGAAGCATCAGCAACATAATAATAATAATAATAATAATAATGACTTTATTATAACTATTTTACAATTAGTTATAAATGGCGAAGTCTAGCTTCAAGCTACTCATACTTAACCAGGTCAAAAACTTACTGCTAACTTATAATAACTTATACTAATACTAAGATAGGTTGTATGCATATATTTATCATGTAGAATATCCGTCTAACAGCTGCGTTTTCAGTTGTTTTTTTGACTGTGCAGTGTAGGAATGAAAATCTAATTGTAGGGAATTTATAATGTTCACTGCATTGAATGTGAATGATCTCCTAAACATGGCTGTCTTATGCTGCGGCATGGTCAGAAAATATTTCTGACGAATATTAACTTGATGTACAGCAATCCTCATTATTAATTTTTGCTTTAAATAAGTGGGTACAAAGGTTTTCAAGATATTAGAGACAAACGAGACAAAGTTGTATAGGAAAAGTTCGGTAGTTTTTAGCCATTGCATAGATACAAACGACGGCGTTACATGATCATACTTTCTTAGACTGTTGACATAACGACAGCAATTGTTTTGAATCCGTTGTAGCCTATATTTAGTGGTATTGTCAAGACAAGGATAGTACACAATATTGCAGTAGGATATTTTCGATAACACCAAGGATTCACACAACGTTTTTTTCATGGCCTTGCTCAAAATTGACTTGTTGGCATATAAAAGTTTGAGTCTTAGGTAACAGGCTTGCGAAATATTAATAACATGATTTCTAAATCTTAACTCTTCATCAATATGAAGTCCCAAATTTTTTACGCAGGGTGCGAATAAAATCTGTTCCTTGTTAATTGAGAATTTCAGCCAAGTTTTCAGGGATTCACGCTTCTTTTTGGAACAAAATAACAGTGATGTTGACTTAGATGCATTAAGACGCAAATTATGGCTGCTAGCATATACAACAATGTTCTTTAAATCAGCATTTATGCACAAATTGGCAGAGGCATAGTTGGAAGGAGGAAAACTGTAATACACTTGAGTATCATCAGCATATGTTTGAACTTGGCAGTGTTGTATGGTATTGGCTAAATCGAAAGTATAAATGAGGAATAATAGCGGCCCCAAAACAGATCCTTGGGGAACGCCTGAACAGATTATACTTCTAGTTGATGTTCTGTTCTGAATGACAACATATTGATGACGTTCGTTGAGATAGCAATCTATCCATTTAAGAGATAACTGATCAAAACCAATGTATTTACATTTTGCTTTCAACAACTTGTGGTTCAAGGTGTCAAAAGCCTTGCTAAAATCTAATAAGACTAGTGCAGTGGCGTTTTGTTGGTCCCATGCTCTTAAAACGTCGTCAGAAATACGTGCCAGGGCTGTTACAGTACTATGACCTTTTCTAAACCCACTTTGACTGTCAGGTAGTATATTTGACTGAGCAATATGATTATTTATCTGTTGATGAACAACTTTTTCTAATATCTTAGCAAAAACTGACAACTTACTTATAGGTCTTAAATCGTTAGGTGTTTTGGGATTTGATACTTTTGGAAGAGGAATTACCATTGCTTCTTTCCAAGATGTTGGAAAGAAGCCACGTTCTAGGCAAGAATTTATGATGTGGAGAATATATAAGCCAGCTGCCGGTAGGCAGAGTTTAACCATTTCAACAGTAATACCATCAGCACCACTGGAATTCGATTTTATACTGTGTATTATTTCTAGTAAGGTACTCATGTCAATTAAACGGAGTTGAAAAGATAGGCTATCGTTCAGTTTATTTTCAGAATAAAATTTTATTTTATCGTTACAAATGGCATCACTGTTTTGAAAAACGCTGGTAAAAAAATCGTTAATTTTTTCAGGATCTGACAGACATTGAGGAATATCGCGGGACGCAGCTTCCTGTATTTTGAATGACTTTAATGCTCTATAAAACTGAGATGAATTAGTATTACTCGATAAATGCTGTAGGTAACCACGCTTTTCAGCAATGGTGACAGCTACAGCAAGATTTCTCAGCTCATTATACTTAACTCGGTTTGCAACAGTTGGATTACTTTTGTACTTACTAAAAGCCTTGTCACGCTCTTTCATTATTAGTTTCAAATTACTTGTCAGCCAGGGAGCGCGTGGTTTTGTTATTTTTACTGTATTGAGCGGAGCATGCTTATCGAAAAGGGTGAGGATATAACTAGTTAACAATTTAACTTTTTCATTTATATCTTCAATATACACTATTTCTGACCATTGCAAATTAAATAAATCATCTATGAATGACTCATTTTCAAAGTGTTTGAAATTTCTATATGTAACTATCTTAGGCATAGGTTTGGAGTTTTGGAAAGACAAGTTACAGTAAACAGCAAGGTGATCACTTATTGATTCAGCAGTAAATGTACCTACGCGAGTACATTTCTGTAAACAGTTTATAAATATAGGATCAAGAAGTGTAGCTGTATGTTCCGTTATTCTAGTAGGCTCATCTAATAATTGTTGCAAATTATAAGCTGCAAGATCGCTCTGAATCACTCTACCGTTGATAATAGATGTTGAAAGGATTCTTTTTACTACTAGGTAGTATCCAAGCATTTGACTGGCAAATCATCAATGGACAATCCTCAGGCTGCTGAGCGTACTAGTAGTCTAGCTAAATGACGAAACATGCATGTCTAGCAGGAAACATATTGGGTCGTGAGTATACATTTGTATCTATTTATTCATTCCATTCAAAAGCAGGAATTCTACTTCTTGGATTTAAGGGGCATCTGTGCCTTTCTGTAATTCGAACATTTGTAAATCACTAAATAACTGTACCATTACTAAGTGGTTCCAGTGACCTTTACATTCACTTACTAGCACCTTAAGAGCAGTTTTCTCGGATTTCACGATACATTTAGCTCGGCTGGAATGAGTCGAACGGAAAAAATCTGAGGGGCGTGAGATATTGATGTCTTCATAAAAAATATATAAAGGAACTTCCATGAGGGGACAGAAAATGCGCAAATCAGAATTTTAAATTCATATTCTGGTAGTGATTTTTTTATGTGCGCTCACTACTTGATATTTTTTACTTAACAAATTCTAAGTGTATGCTGTCCAATATACATATAAATGACCTGCTATAGTTTGGTAAAGGCATGATATCAACATTAATCATCAAGTGTCGCGCATAGTGGCGCTGCTCATTGGAATCTTCAGGACCTTGACTTTATAAAGATGCCAATGGACAGCGCCACTCTGCGCGACAATTGGGAGATAACTATTACCGAATTTCACCATGCAGCAATCGATAAACAAAAAATTTCATTTGCTAGGGCATTGCTGATTTGATTTTATCATGAGTTTCATTGAGCTTTCCAAACTTGTAGCTTTGACATATTAAGAGTGCTCATGCTTGTACTTTTACACTATCGGAAAACCTGCATGTGCGGTATAAATGTGCATTTTGGAGGAAAAAATGACCACTTCAGAATTGTCTAACTCAATTTACAGTTTGTTGTCGAGAATATGTTCAGGGTAAAGTGTATCTTTAGTTCACAGTTTGATTCACACTGGGAACTTTTCATTCAATGGACTCATTGCGTGTGGTGGTTATAGAATTCCTGCTTTTTAAAAATAAATCTGTACTTCTAATGATTACTATGTGTAAAAAAATTCTAACGAAATTTTCAGATACTCGATTTAATTGGCTTTTCTCACCATGTTTCTCTTTCTTCTTTGAAAATGCTTATGGTAAAATCACACCAATATTATAATTTATAGTTTCGACATTGCTCTAATAATGAAATTTATTTATGAGCGATTAAGCTGTTACAACAGTCTAGAATGGATAATTGGGAAATACAGTTCAACCACACGATTTGGAAATGATTCTCTGAAGAAACATCAAAATTTATTAGTATTCATTGAAGCTTTACAATCTAATTAACTCCAACAACGATGATATAGGTAACAAACCTAATTTGCACTACTGTGAACCTATCCTGGTGATCTCAATAAAATATTTCAAGACGAAGATACATATAGCGCGGCTTATCACAACAAAAGCAGGTAATTCTTTAGAATTACTTAAAATATGCTCCGTGTGATAGTCTCCTTACATCACTCAACTGTTGCTAGCCGAAGTATCTAGAAAATAGTCAGTTATCGGATGTGAACACACTGTAGTTTTAATTAATAGACGACAACACAATCATTATTTCATATTTCTTCAAAAGCGAATTAAAATACAGGCACGGTTTGAAACTTTCCTATCTATTTTCGTCGCCCTCAAATATATCATTTGTAGTAGGGCGCGGAGAAACTGAATTTACATCCCCTTTGAGATTCGATAACTCTGGCAGTTATACAGATGAGAGTATTCATCTATTCAGATTCCGCCTCATTTCGCAGAGCTCAAGCTGTTTTAATAGAGACAGCTTATAACTTGCATAAACTCCAAACAGGGATTTACGTAAGTATTAAAACTTCTGCAGTTATAGTTATTACGTACATACCTCTCCTGAAGCGAGACGAAACTCGTCATTTGATGTAAGCCCTCTAGCGTCTAGATATTTATCATAAAAAGCGGTGTGAGCGAGATATATAGAGAGTGATGAATACGATGCTTTGACACAAATGTGGTTGAGAACAGATCTGCGATATCGCTCAATTGACGGTTGGAAATCTCTTCTTATCGATTTTCCAGTGGGTAGATATTACAGTAACATCAAAATTTTTGAGCAAGGTATCCCAAATTTAAAACAGAAACTCATGATACAAAATAGTTATTATCACATAGACCGTCTAGAGAACATACGGATCAGCCATTTTTTCCTAATAAAATGATCGTTTTGCCGTTCAATATTGTACGTATAGAGACTCTGTTTTTAACTGTCGATTGAGCCCATTTGTTCATTATTTTTCTACTGGCGGTTAATTGAAACCAGATATGAATGAAATATCACTCATTCACTAAAATTTTGGCTGTCTCTTTTTACGAAATAAATATTCTGTACCCCTGGAAGTAGTGAAAAAATTTGAATGTCAAGGAAATTTCAAACTTTTATTTTCTCATGTTTTGTTGCCAGAGGCAAAGGCTGTCGATGTAGCCGAAACGTCAGTAGAAAACATAACATCCCACGTATTAACGTGAAAAGTAATAAAATTAAACTACACCAATTGACAACTTTGACAACAACTTCTCTATCTCAGTTAAGCAGAAATTAAAAAAAAATGAAACGCCATACATATTCGATTTTAATTAATCATTGCACTGAAATATGTATAATAATAGTCTGATGAGTTTTTTTACAGAATTTATTGAATTATGTTGAAGTAACAGAGAGAAATAGGTCTTTATAATATGTTGTTTTGGCTACTAAATGCCCGGCCGCGGATCGTGGAAGATACGGTAACTAAAAATAATAATTTTTTTTGCCCGGTTTCCCGGAAGGAGTTGAAACAGTAATATAAATCAGAAAGGTCTGGTGTGGGTATGGATGGGACTTATAAAATCAGACACGAATCTATAATTGACAAAAGCAGTGCTTCCTCTATGGTCTTTACCAAAACCTGTTCTGTAAATCTCTAAGTCTAGTCTCTAAACTGACGCTTTTAACTGACATACACAACGTAATTTGAAATGTTTTATGCCTAGACCGGATTTTCCTTGAAGAATGAAATGTCAGATAAAAAAATGGTGTATTTGAACACAAAGATTGAATACTAAAACTATCTTGCTTTCGGTGACGCATTTCGATTCATATTTAAATCATCATCTAACTGTCAAATTTGATTGTTTGATTGAAGAAATTCACGTACCAGGTGCATCTTTAATTTACATGAATAATTTATCATTGCTGTTCAATTATATATTCTGATTGGAACAAAAATTCAAGAAAATTCCATGTTTTCTCTGGCTAACTCTCTGTTAGTTTGGTGTTGATAGCGGATCCACTCGAATGCTGCATTAGGGTATACAATTCAATGCAAACCCTACTATTCGAGCGTGTCAATTTATTATACAGATGATTCAGCGTGATATCATTACCGTAATCCATATTCTGGCGATTCTTTGGAAGGATTACTTGTAGAAAGGAATGCAGTTTTATTACCGCCATAAATGCATCTATAGAAAAACTATTTAGCCTATGCTCTGTCATAAACTAGAGAAACGTTATATGCATTTTTTTAAAGGAAATCGAGATACTGTACATGGCCAATCAAACGTAGCCAACTTGCGACCATATATGAGTAAACAGTTTATTAATGAAAGTTATATGTCCCATTTTTGGTACACATAGTTGAAGTGTTAAATCACTGAATATGGTAAACAAATAGCACAAAAAATAGGATGCATATAAGAAAAGATAATTTCTGATTAAAAACTTTACATATTTAACAAACAAAATGTGAATATCTGAAAAATCACATCTTTTGAGAATGTATCTTGCCCAGAAACGAGCAACCTACTTCTATAGGATAAACAGAAAGCTATACCTTTCTGACATGATCGCTCTACCTGTTATTGCTATGATAATTATATTGCAGTTCAGAGAATGGATCTGCTATTCATACAATTCTTTTATCATTTATTTTAGATAGAATTAGTTGTATATTTGTTTGAAGATGCATCTCAATCGTAGAATCTATGGATAGTAGGCTAATTAATGTCTTTATACATGTATAGCATATCTCTACTTTGTAGCTTATCAGTTGGGCGATAATCTTGGAGCATAGATTAATAAAATCCCATAAATAACATCCGACTGGCAGGAGAGGCAAGTAAGTTCAGCCTCGCATCGCATATTTCAGACAATTTACTTGGATTCAGCGCCAGAACCACATGTAAGTTGTCAACTGAACGAACATAATAGCTAATCGCTATATTTATGGGCAGACCTCGGTTGGCTGTAGTTATGTCCGGATAGTTTCGGCTATTATACTCGTGTTAAGGAATGGAAAACGGCAGGCCGCTGTGAGCTTTATTGCACCAAATGGACCTCCAGCTGTTATTAACTTTAGCGTATGAGAATAATGATATACATAGCATTTTATCCCTACATAACAATATTCATACCGGGCCCACCATATAAGGAGAATATATTTTGCTGACTGTAAACATAATTTCCAAAGTACTGGAGCAGTCTTTGAAACGTTCACAAAACATTCTCTAATTTTTTCAGAGACTCAAATCATGGACTTTCCATGGATTCGAAACCATCTCTGTTTCTATATGAAGAAATTGAAAAAAGATGTCTTATGACACGGCTAACGATTTGATCAGAAATGCGACATACGGTCAAAATTGGGACTAATTGGTATGTTCTGCCACCGTTTACATAAAGTAGGGCGATTCTCATTTTTGTGAAGATTGTTGAGTTCATATGCTATAGGCTAGACAAAGTTTCTTCGTCTTATATTTTATACATTTAATTATCTTATCTACGATTATTAGTAGGGTTCGTTAAAAACTGCCCTCTACGTTAGGTCCAGTGTAAACAGTGTTTCCTGTGCGAGTCATGCACCCGAGATCCAGAGGTCATTTTGTACTGTGCTTAATTGCAGCTATAAAGTTCTCCACAATATTCGCCAATTCAGGTTTACTCCAGACGAGCTGGCTATTAAGTCGCCGAATTTTGTGACCCAATACTGCTAAAGTTTCAGTTGTAAAGGCATAGACGTACCGATATTTTTCAAATTTACAGACACTTCGTCTAGTATTATGGAATTCAATCCAAATCTAATCAAAAATACTTTGAACTTGCGTCTCATGGTGGTTTAACAAATAAGTTTTCTAAATAACACTGATGGTTTACAAGGGGAAACAGTTTAGATGGTGATTTTAAAATGCTGAGCTATCAGACTAGTCATTTTCTATTGAAAGATGATATTTACTGCAATATTATAAGTTTACTTGGCAGTAACTTAATTTTATCATTGCATATACTCATAGTGAGTACGCAGATGATTTATTGCGTGCACGAAAATTATAAAAATTGATCAAATCTCTTTTTTACATGTCTCTCAGAATTCTGATATTTTAGGAAGTAACTAAAAGAATGTTAGGAGATTAAATTTATTTAATTTCAGCAAACACGGTGTCTGAATTTATTTAGCGGGCCACTTCATATTTGCGGAAAAATAGCAATTGCTGGGCAATTGCTCTCTAAACTCTTTCTGGCTTTTTGTTTGCGGACCAGCTTTCATCACAGCGCAATTTCAGTGACCGTTCAACAACTTTGACTAATGAACTAACAAATATCCGAACAACTCAACTCAACACCACTCAATATAAAAAACCAAAGACAACATGAAATCATGCCCAATGTTTTACTCGCTCTATCACGCGAAAAGATTAAGTAATATTCGAGGGAATTCATTCAACTATAGAACACATGAACAGAATCCTTCAAATGATAGAGCCAACCAAGGATGATTCAAGCGTTAGATAGGCCTACTAAAGATCAATAGGATAGCTACGAAAGCTATAATAAGCTATAATAAGCTTATTGTGCATTCCTTATGTACTGTGAAGGTCTGGCTACAAATTTTTTTCTTCTAATATTAGCTCATTGAATAACCTGCAGATATTTTATATTTGTGTACAACAAATTGAGCATGAAAATATCATAATGGCGGAATGGCTTCCAACAGCATAACCAATATCGAGTTCGGATTCCTACAACTGAACAATATTTTTTCATTTGTGGTTATTCATGGAATAAAGCAATTTACAATAAATCAAACAAATTTCGAAATGACTACATATATTTCCGATAATGTATTTATTGCCATTCCATTACATGGCTGATATCAACGAATATATACATCTGATGAAAACTAGTGTTGGTGATAAAAATGAGATATGTGTCAATCATATAAATTAGCGTGACACGTTTTAAAAAACTAGTTAGAGCTCTAATAAACGCATACTATTACGACTACTAGTGAAGCCCACGTGGCAGTAACATATTTCACCAAAACAGTTTCCTCATTTGCGTATGGTTAATTTAACGCACAAAAAAACAATCTAATCCGAAAAAATGGATTTAATTTCATTGACTTAGTACTTTTTGTGCTCTTATCCACTTGGAAATAATATTATCCGGTATAATCGATACAGAATTTAACGAATTCATTTGATAGGTGCTCAGACCGAACATCTTCTTTCGTGAGCCTGTGGTCGATAAAGTTACTTTTTATTAATATTTGGAACAACTTACTGATGTTTCAGCTGCAGAGTAGTGTTTGCGATGTTTGTAAACAATCACTTACTTGTTAATCTGCAAGATGAAAGCCGATATGCAAATACGCATTTAGAGATCCGTCAACAGAATATGGTCTCCTTCAAGAATGAAGCCACAGACCTTTCAATTGTCGGTGGTATGCTCAAAGAACATATAAGTCCACGAATACAGTTTAATGGTAAAATTATCAGGTCTGTGGTTCGAGTCCTGGAGCAGGCCAGATTTTATCAGTTTCTGAATCCGAATATGTAATATCGGGTTTTCATCTTGCTCACATACTCGTAGTCCATTCAGTGAATTATTATAATTTGTGAAGGTGCGGGGGAGGTTGAGGAAGATTGATGGATGAGTCTGTGATCCTCGGTAACAACAGAACCTGAAATTACCCGACCCTGGGAGGTGAGCTGGAGGAAGACGTGCACACGCCAGGTTTTACATTTTTATTTTTTTAAATTTTTTCCTCAGAATTCGAAAAGTATATGTTCTGGGAAAAATGTTTAAAACCTATTAGACAGCTGACCAAACCTTCTGTATTTTTCACTCCAACAAAAAGGTTATATCTTTAACCGTTCTTGAGTTATGTATATGCTTCCGAAAAATAACCTATTGCGGAAAAATGTTTCTTACTACATTTAACACTCAAAATCTTTCATTTAGAGCAAAATACAATCAAATCAAGTACAGACGATTAAATTTGTTTCAGAATTATATATTATAGTTATAGTTAAAATTATGTGTTATGATATCTTTTTGTGTAGAGTGATAGATTTATTGCTAGACATCTGTAAATAAACTTTTTAGGATTCATTTGGAATTTTCATCGATTTATTGGTGTAAGCAGTTAGCATTTTCTATAATTATTAGTAGCTACACCCTAAACACTGTAAAAATGTACGTATCTCTATAAAACAGCATAACATGAAAAGTATAAAGAATTAATTGACCCTAAGAAAGCTGACAAAACATCCCATATTTTTCACATTCATCTCCATATTCTTTAAACGTCCTCTAATTACCTGCTTCTGAAAATCACCTATTTCTTTAACCTTGACGGCATTTCTGATCGAGGAGGTTCTAAATACGTATATGGGCTATCATCTTGCGGATTAGCAAGTAGAGAATTACTCATTTGTTTCCCACATAGTGATACTATGATTTTTCCATGCAGGAGTTCTGTTTGACGGTACATGCGTCCGGTTATCTTTATTGCCGCAAACATTGTAGTCCTCCTGGAGATACGAATGTAGAACAGAGAACTAGTATTTGAAATTATAAAATTTTCGTAATAATAACACTTGCCCCACTATGTGCGAAGAGATAAGCTGACTTCAAAATGTATCTATGTATAGGTATACCTATACTCACTACTAAACAGAACGAAGTCGGCAACCGTTTTTCTGAGGTTCAGCAGTCAATCACACAGGGAGAATAATTTTTAATGTTCGTTTTTTATCCTTTAAGCAAGCATCGCTTTCTGGGCAACCAGGCCTAATAAATTTGAATAACCTATGGCAAAATGTCACTAATGATCAGGTCCCAGCTGAACGATGAATACTAGTGCCGAACAAAGATTCAGTAATAATGATGAAAATCCACTCCATATAACAATATTGAATACATACAAAACGTACGATCGCCAAGCTAAGGCGAATTGTGAAATTAGGTGAAAAATATTGCAAATACGTTTCTTACCGTAGGCTTGATAAGCAGTTACAAATTTTCAATTTCCTTATCAAATAGCCTCCAAATTGATAAAAATCTATGCATTTCTCATACAAGTTGTTATCGCGTTAAATAAATAGATTTATCGTACGCATACAACTTATATCGACTTTGAGTCTACTTCTGAAGCCATCAGATGACTTAAAAAATGACTAATTCAATTAGGCATACAACGATACGCTTATATTCGACTAAATCGAATACGTTTTGATAAATTTAATTGTTGGACTCTATATGAACATGATTAGATTAGTATGCTTGAATATCAATTTTAACCTCACTTTACATAGCCTCAAGAGAGAAAATAAGAACATATTAATATCATTATTTCTCAGAAATTCTCAGACAGGTTTAAAATTTCAAGCTCTCGAAGTTTGATCCGGTAATGAATAGAATATAAATTTCTGTTCTTAAAAATGTTTTCTCCTAAAACATTTCCAACATCTTGGAATGACATATGGAAGGAACATTTTTTGAAACTACCACATCTTTATGCAGTAATTCTAGAGTTAATTTTCGGTTTCTATCATTGCAATATTTTCCACTAAGGGAAAAATGGAGTCAAGCAGATTGACTTAGTATTTACTACGCTGTAATTCGGTTGGAAAGAACATTGTTTGGCATAAAAGAACCAGAATTTTACGATGACCTCCCGTATATGCTCAAATCTGTTGCCATTTTGTCAGTATGTCTGAAGCTTTTTTCTAAACGCGAAATATCCGTGTTGTACTGGTCAGAACTTCTATGAAATTCGTTATTCATATTTCTCGAATTTAATATCATCTTTGGTCATAGAGAAAAACATCTTTTTGAATATTGTTTGAACCCAATTTTCACATGATACGAATTCTGATAATCTTAGGATGTAGTTAATGAGCGCCCCAAATTTTTGAAACCAAACATTAGTTTTGAATTTTTTAAGTTGCCATTTTACTCATCGCGTAATTTCAGTAACCGTTTTGCCGGACTCGACGAAATTTGGAAATATATATGTTGTCGGCGAAGAAAACTCTTTTATTTTGACATAATGCTACATTACCTTGTACTGATTATTAATCAAACGATATTATCACAGGAATCAATAGCAAACATCGAACAACCATAAAATATATACAATTTTTCACTTGCTCCTTTAAGGTGAATATTAGGAAGGAATCTCATAAATTTTTGAGTATTTATATTCTGTTGAGCAATGGTACTTCAGCCAACAGAATTCGGTCTCTTTACTAGTTATATAGTGACCTGAATGAAAGGAAAGTACTAAGTCAATCCACTTGACTCATTTTTTTCTATCAACCTTATACCTTCCAGAGAAATTTTTTTTATTTACATTGCAGTATCTTTACTTGGCATTCTACGCAAACATGGTGTACTTACGCCAAAATGAAATTGATTTCGTGAAGATGCGGGACCTTTCAATAACAGTTACCATCTCTCAAATTTTCCTTTTTGCCGTCTCCGTAATTCACTTATTATTTGTTAGGGCGTTTTGTGATGAGAAATTAATTTGTATATCCTACTGCGGACACGACTGGTATTTAAATTAATTTAAATTTAATAAGAAGAAAGCCAGAGTTATAATTTAATTAAAAGGAGGAGCACGATTGGAAAGACAACATGCAAGAATAGCAGATTCCTCTGTTTATTAGGTAATTAAGGTGGAAAAATAAACGTAAACAATGTCGGACACTGAGATATTTCCTTAGATAATTATTAATCATTCGAATAAATCAGATGAAATGATTAATTGAATCAACTGACAGCTATTCAACTCTTCTCTGCTACTGCAATGTTTGTCATGAAATTATCATTATAGCAGCAGATACGAGTAGAAATCTGTCAATTATCACAGATGGAATCGTGAATAAAACATTTAGTTGGATCAAAGAGATAATTCAGTTATATATAATTCGAACAGTCGATCTTTCGTATTGCGAAAACTGGATCTTCGCCAAAATGAATGCTTCCGAAAAATATTCTTAGTTGAAGGACACCAAAATCAGATTTTCTCAAATATATCCTTATCTATTAATAATAAAGAACGGCTTTTACATACAATTAAATGAGAAAGGTTCTAACTTCTGATACCAATCTTTTAGATATATCTCTGTATCAGCTTAACATGTAAAAAAATATGAGAGGTACTAGAGGATAAGATTCAGCAGTTATATGACTCGAAATACTACTCATTTGACCCTCAGAAATAATGCAAAAATTATTTGAAGCATATTAGGATGAGATCTCATTTCACTGGGATGTGCAGGCATTCACCTGATAATAATAGTACTAAAACCATGAAGGAAAAGTAGGGGATAAGGAAGAAGTATATGATCTAAAAAGTAATTCCAAATCTAAAATTAAAGTTCCGTAAGAAGTTCTCAGTGAGTAATTGACTATTTTTTTTCTGTAACCTACATATAGAAATGCAAACCTAATACTATAATTAAAGATTATTAAACTTGAATGATGAAGTTCTATTTCCATTAATTAAAATGCTAAAACTTATCCTTTCTCATTCATCATATTGTTCGCTAACCGCTAATTGAAACCACATACGTACCAATGAATGATTACTGACGTTTGGGCTGCCTCGGCAGCGTCTATCAGAGTGCAAAGCAGAGTGGAAAAAAAAGATTTCGAAAATATAATGACGTTAATATATTAATAACTGTTTCCGAGGTAACAGTTGAGTTTTCAACTAGGCCTTCGTAGGATCTTTTATGAACGGCTATAATACAGATGATGTATTTGCATTCTTGATAGATTCAAAAAAGAAATAATGCACCGCCATACGCACAGATGTTGAACTTTCTTATTGAATTTAAAAACACAATACTCACCTAACAACATAAATGAGCCCACGTTACAGCAAATATTTGACAAAATTCTCTATATTAAACAAAATCTATGCATTATTACTAAAGCATGACAGCAAAACGAATTATTTGTTCACATGGATATGCATAAATAAATGTCTTCATAACTCGCATTTAGAAATCCGAAAAAAGACCCAGTGCGGGAATGGAACCACGTATCTTCCGATTGCCGGTCGGACTCTCTAACCAACTGAACCAACTGGGTAGCTGGTCAGTCGTTACATAGTGTGGATGATACGTTAAGCAGAATCCCGGTAAAGCCATTCTTCTGAATTTCAAACTGCAGCAGCGCCAGTGTTTGGGTTGGTAAACATCTCCTACCGCAATTACTGACAGCAGACCTCTGTACTTAGCAGTGAAAGTCTCTCACTATGTAGAGGTAAACGTGATAAATGATTACTTGTTTTCTCCGCAAGGTGGAGTCTGATACATAATTCGTATTTAAAATGTTTTCATGATTGGCTAATGAACAGTTTACCAATTATTGTAGAATGGTCTGTCCAGTACGGATCACTATTAGATACATATTATTTGGAAGTTTCAGATAAGCTTTGTTGATTTTCATACAAACAGTGCCAAATAAGTGACATCTTAACTCGAAGAAATGTGAAGGAAGGCGGCAGCGGCAGCGTGTGGCTGTAAAATTAAAACTATATGTAGCGAAATCTTTCGTTCTAAAGAGCGCCAGCGTGAAAACGTATCACAAAGGAAAACATTAACAGTAACAGTAAACACTACATGCACGTTCCTGTTAACATTACATAGATTAAAATAAAACTCTGATGCAGTTGTAAATGGAAGATCAAAGAGCATTTGATTAAATGAGATTATTTCCAATCGATAACTGTCTGAACAATGGCAAGCGAATTAATTAACTTTCCTAATAAAATGGGCGTATTTTGATTGGAGCTTATTCTGGTTAGACCTTAGTGTTTGTTGCATAGAGTATCATAACTAAGTAACTATTTGCAGACATGAAATTCAGATTGTTTACGAAATTGTTCAGCATTCAAAATTTTAAAGGTCTTTTTAAATAATTTCAACATTGAGAAATTCAATTAGATTTAATATATTGGGGTGACGCTTAACCAGAGTATAATTTTATTTGGGTGGTTCCAGTACAATCTCGGCAATAGAAAGCTTTTTACAAGGAGAATGCTGAGCTCATATATCTGAAAAGATGATGATGAGAAGAAAAGATCACTACAAATAAAATCGCAGGACCGTGGCTGATGTTAGGAAGTTAAGGAGATATTTAAGATAGAGTTTTAAACTCAGTCGTCGGTGGCTGAGAAGATATAATAATTATCATTTATGGTGAGGTGTTTAAAAATAAAACTGTTTCCTTTGGGAAACAGTCAATGTTATAATTTACATTACATTAACATTTATTTATAATTTTGGTACTCCGATAAGGGCTGCCAAGGCATCCAAGAGAGTTATTTCCTCAATAACATCATTTTTCAAGTTGCGGCCAGTTCAAGCATAAGACACATTAGACAGAAAAGCCCCAGGATAAGTTTTTCCCATAAGACTAATTTAGCACCTTCTTAGTGTAGCTGGGATTTACCAGGACCGGATGCTCACCTACACCTGAATGAGATAATATCACAAATTATTATCGATTGTCCTGCTTTCTGCTTGAAAAATAGATCCCTAAATACATTACATAAAATCCCGGCAAAGAGATGCACATTTAATGGAGACCAGAGAAACAATCATGAATGATCTATTTGGCTTCAGTTCAACTTTTAAGTTGGTAGCTAGTAATAGTGGTGGACTAAGCTAAAAGGGAAAATGCTTAACTACTACTAATGCTAGTCCATGACAGTCAAACTAAATAAGCTATAATATGAGACTTCATCAAAAACCATACAATGTCGTGTTGAAGCCCTCAACAATAACAATCTATAATGGAGTCCTTTTGGGGTGTGCAGCTGCGTAAAATGCCTTGTGTTCTATGAGTCAGAGATACCGACTGATATACATACCACATCAATAGCGGAGCAAAAATTATCTATCAAAGCGAAATTGATGAATAATCATTAGATACTATGAATCGGTTGGCATCATTCGAATTTCATTAATAGTAGATTTTTGGTCAAAACTGCATAGATTTGAAAACATATTGTAGTGAATCTAGAATAATAAACACCGCGGCAGGCATAAATAAACATATGCCCATGAATGAAAACTGACAGTGATAAGTGCAGTCGAAGATCACACATCGTAACGAAAAATCGTTCTTAGATAGCGAGATAGTACAACAGGTGTATCTCCATTAGTTCAAATGATGTGCCTGTGCTCAAAGGTAGAACCTATGCGTATGTATGAGAGAGATCTCTGAAACTAATATGTGTAGTATTGCTGCTACCACCGACTACAGAGATAATAGACACTGGCTTTCATTCATAGATTCCCGCCTTACTTATTGCATACAAGAGCTGGGGCAAAACACGGAGGATTTGTGAACAGCGTCAAAGGCGTCCGATGAAAACGGTAATCTGGGATTGAAATTTTAACATTCTCTCAACAATCATGTTAAATGACAGAAATGCACATAAAAAATGAATGAGGTAAAATTGTTTACCGACGAAAAGCACCTTTCTGGCAAGGTTTTCGCGACGTCCGTGAACTGTAAATATAATGAACTCGATACACTCATGGATTATGTGATTATATCTCACAGATATAACATTGCTGTACAATTTTCACCACAAAATATGTACGATTTAGAGTTGACAACTGCTACTTGCCGCCATCTTGCCACTCAGCGTTGCCAATTTTGACACTTCCATTTATCAATGAAGACTACAGACTGATGTTGACGGTTGTCTCCAAATCTCTCAGGGAAATATTCAAATTTGGGAAATTTAGTGGGGAGTGCACATATGGTTTTCTTTCGTTCTTGTGACCCAATGTCCTAAAGGCAACATCGTAATTCCCATGACACGGGACTGTGTATCGATTTATGGTCGCTGGCTAGAATCCGTGAAAATAGCTATAAGTAATTTATAGCAATGTGAATAAAATACGTAAGTTAAATTACTTTACTTAATTCCGTTATTGTTGTTTATCTCACGTGGGCGGGGTTGAAAGGAATGCAAAAACGTGTTCCACCGGCCAGTGTGCTAAATTGTATCTATTCTCTGAACTTCTGTTTTAGCAGAATGGTTGGACGCAGATTTTCTACGGCACTGGTGGAATGGAATGATCTAGTTTAGGATCCTCCTACACATATTATATCAGAAATGTAAAGGGCGAACAATCAAGCAAATAAATATCTTATCTTTATCAAGCATCTACAAAGAAAAAATTGATGCCCGAGGATTTGGCCATCTATTGTAACCAGATTGCCAGTCTATTTGTGGAGAATGGCGGTTTCTGTATTACAAAATGGGGTAATTTATGCAGGTCCAATCAAAAGTAATGTTCTGTCATTTCTATAATTTCTGTGTTTTGTGCTGCTGTTTTCTTAGAAAATTAACTTCAGGGAAAAAGGAAAACGATTCCTTTTATTGTAATACGGTGTCCAATTTATTTCCGGACAAGCTTCTTAATGGAATGCCAACGACGCTATATAAAAATGTATTTCGGCATAAGAAAGGAGTCTGGGAGCGAGATTCCATTTTCTTCTTTGATATGGAATTTATACCTCTATTTGTGTAATAAATAGCTGCCTTTTGTCAGATGCTGCAGTGGAAGCATTCCTACAAAGAGACTTTTTTAGTACTTATTTCAAAATTATGTACGGCTTCACAGATATACTTGTATTAGTGCACCGAGTTTTGAACATATGCTTGACACGTATGTGTCTTAGATAGCCACGCACTTGGTAACTCTTTCATTGACCGAGACAATATTAATACATAAATAAACAATAATGAGTAATAAAAACAGAAGCAGTAATTGAGCTATCATAAAAAACTGGATCATACATTTTGGAGTTTTTGAGAAATTTAATATTAGCTCAGCGAGTTGGTAAATTTTCTAGTTAAATAGTTGAGACATACAATGGTAATAAAACTTTCCGGAAGAGACATTTGTCAATTAAATCTCACTTCAACCATCTTGTTCTTCGGAAGGTATGAATATGTTTGAATCTTCAAAAGCTCTACGCCGTGCAGGTAATTTCTTGGTTTTGAGATTCCTTGAACCAGAATTTGTGTTCCTTGCTCATTTTATATCTGAGGTAATGACTTGCTTTATTACTTGGGCACTACATTCTTTTTTTCTTCAAGCGTCGAATGCAAATCGTCTCGTTCAGCATTTCTCCAACTGCTTGAATTGCTCGACTGTTTTTCAATGTTTTTTGACTATTTTCATTGGCAGCAGTACACTATTTCGGACAAACCTTTGAAGTATTTTGAAAATCGATTTTTACTCCGTTAGGTACTGAACGGTATACAGATAGACCACATGTCTTGCAGTCACAGTGTTTATTCTTTTCGAACAATTGTCACAGAAAATATGTTTCAAACAACGAACAGCTTATAAAAATTTTTTTTGAAATAATCATAACGACTTAGTGTCCTCTATAAATGCACAAGTTTATTGTAGCAATTCTATTCCAGTTATATGACTTCATCACAGTTGCTGAGTTTTGAGGATAGTAAAGACGAGTATACTCGTAATTAAAGAAAACCTAAGACTCACTCAGTAGTATAATTTAGACGACTATATTTGAGAAACTATATTAACTAAGTCAAGTTTCTGTTAGAGCTCATCAAACACCCGAACAAGCTGCAAGACATGTTCCTTAATGACATAACAAGCCGCCATCCCATCGCCGCTTCCCTCCAACCATATCACATTTAATGACTGCTAAATTGCGTTGTGCGACGCTGGGGAACTTTGCTGGAGAACGACTCCATCAGACCTCAAACGTTGGGCAAGGATAAGCAAATCAAAGCTCACAAACCTTCCTTCCACCGTTCTCTCCGCTGCCACCCACTTCCCCTCTAGGAAACTATATCAGTCACACGGGACACGGACCAAACGTTCTCATTTTACTGGAAATCCAATTTAAGTTAGTAAATTCGGATTAAATTATCGTCCTTCCATGTACGATGGTAACGAAATTATGGGTGACCGGGGGACGTATCGTTGCAATGGCGGATCAAAAGTAACTAAGGGGTGAAGCCGTTCTGAAATTTGTATATCGTGGAGTTGAACTTTGTTAGACAGCCCAAATAAGTGCAAAAATACAGCCATGGCCGGCAATATATGAAGAGTTACATTTTCATTCAGTCATCCTAAGCCAATCGCAGATGGCCCTGTTTGCTGTTTGATTAAGGCTCAAAAATCTCAGCAAAATCTAAAGATAGAATCAATCACTAGCGTCGAGATGTCTAACCAATTCGTGCAGTTTATAGCGGAATTTTCAGTTTGCTTTAAGGCTCGCTATGGTTCAGTGTTAATCTTGTTTTGAGAGCCCCTATTAAAAATATTTTACCCGTATTCACAATATTTATCAACTGGAAATTTACAGAAGAATTGATTACCAAAATTATAATGTGGGTTAAGACTTACAGGTCAGAAAACTCACCATTGACTAGATCATTGTCGCGTTGCTCTCCTGTATTAACCTAATAACCGCTATCCATTTATTTACAGAGTATTATTAGCTTGAGCAGTATGTATGTATTTATGTATCAATGTAACTTAATATTACAAAGTAATGTTTACCAGCTTCAGACGTCTCATTAGTTTGAAAACTTGTACACGTATTAAGCACCAACTACAATAAAATAATATGATGAAGGTCATAATTGACCATGATAGTTATTTGTGTATTAATCCGTAAGGTGTGGATAATATACAATGTCACGTTAAGAATGTGGGAAAAACCAGTCTACACATAGTATCATCCTTTCCCATTTCATCGGTGAAAACGAGATATGTAAAAAATTGCATCATTAGGTTAACCCTATACTTCGTCCATAATCGAAGTTCTATTCGCGTTCTGACGATAACTCCACCACCAATTCTGTCACAGCAGTATTGCAGTTTCAATACCTCGCCAACCCCAAAAATTACTTTCCTAGGATGTACAGACAGACGGACGGATCGATGGAAATGAGTAATATCATTTTTTGTCATATATATGTTCTGCAACATAAAGAAAATCCGATATCTGGAATATTTCGCCATTGCAATTTGTCTCCACCCATTATGAGAAGTGAGATCGTTGCCAAACAAAAACTTTTTTTTTGTTAGTCCGACATTTAAATGGTGGCTATGTATCCAATTAACGACCAGGACAAGTGAGATTCATTCAAAAGGTATAGAATACTGCACAAGCAATTCACTATTTATCTATTCAGCCCAGGGCAAAATCTTTCAGAGCTCCACCTCTCGATAATCGCGCATAGAGTAGTTGGTTAAAAACGAAGATTTGAAAATAAGAACGGTGCAAGACCTGCTGGTAGGTTTGCTAGATTGCCAAGGAAATCCGGGATTCTCCCGGAATTCACCTTCAAATTTATAAATACCCCCTCCAGATCAAGATACATTCTACCAAGTTACACACCAATAATTTATTATAGCTTCTCCGCTCTTCTCTATGAATTACATGTTTGTTTAGGAATAATTTGAATTTTACCCCCCCTCCTGTCAGTGTCTCGGAAAAAGACAAACCTGTAAACCTGTATTTGACAGCTCTATCTGAAGCCAAAATAGTATCTTCATCAGTAAACCATAACACCGTTATATATATATATATATATATATATATATATATATAAATATATGCGTTTGACGGTTTTTAGAGTGTTAAAATGTGACAGCTTCGTTACATCGTTATAGTTTGTCTGTTTAACGCAATCGGTGAACTCTCTGACACCCCCGGTATCCCATTTCGAAAATAGATCTGTCTTACTGTAGAGAGCATCTATTTGAGACATTTTCTGAGAAACTGTAATTTAGTGATGGTTTGTTAAAAGATGAATGTGCGATCTCTCTGCCACGGTACTCATTCTTTATTCAAATAAATCCCAAGATAAAAACGGGATCAATTTATTTACGTTGTTTCTTAACGAATCGTTATCTGAATGTTTATGGAACTTTTTACAAAATAATAATGTCTAAATCTGCTTATTTAAACATATACGTCTGGACATCCAGATTATCCGCAATCTGTTTTTGGAATGATTTTATTCGTTAGTAAGTTTGATTGATTGTTTATGAATGGTTAAATATTACAGATTTTGATATATGATGACATGTGTCACTGTTGTTAAAAGGCGCTTTCCCAAATTGTTATCGTTATTTTAGACGGTATATCGTTTTGCAGGCAGGTGTTATGTTTTGGGTTGGTGTTTTCTGGATTCTATTTTGAGACTCACGAGGGCTATAAGTTCAATGTCGACCTGGTGACTTGGGCAGCTGAGTAGGCGTGTGTTATAACCACGCATCACTGTGTTCCTGCTCTGGAGTATTGCTTCAGGATACCTGCCACCGGTATTTCGATGAGTATCAAGGTATATAGATCCTTTGCGCTATGAGGTGCAATGCAAAATTTCATTAAGTGCTACCATAACCAGACCACATACAGCCAGCATGTTTTACTCACCATTATGGAACATATTATAATTTTTTCAACCATCTTAGCGCACACATTCAAACCTCTGATATGAATAACAAATGACATAACATTTTGCCTCATATTTAACTGAGTTATTATTAAGTATTTAAACTGTATGTCTACTGTTTTAATCTGTTCAACCTCTACCTTCATCCAGTGTATACAGTATTGAACTCATCGATCAGCTGTTAAGGGTCTTTACATAATTCTGATTTGCGTGTTTACGAATTTGACCCGAATATTAACAAAAAAAACCTGAGAGTTTTGGTAGATTGAAAAAATGACATCGACAAATCTCTAAATATGATAGTATATCAAATATGAAAAAAACTATTCCAACATTTATGCTCGAAAAACACTGTTATCGTACGACAGTAGTTTCTGCGATGAAATCTCTGCTGCACATTTTTCAAAGTGAACTATATAACGCACGCCACTGGGATTGGTGGAAAGACCACAGGGATGGCGACTCTTATGCCGTAGAGACAGCCTTAAGATGGCTGGCTGAGCGTTAGCGTTGCGGCGTCTACTGCAAACATTCTGAACTCACCAACAAGATTAAGCTGTTTACCTTAATCGCTCTTCTCTTTTGACTACCCGAGGACCTTTTGATGTTACGGTAACCAGACTTCTTGTTGAATCGGGACGTATTTAGAGCAGAATTGGTCCTGTGCTATTTAAACATGCAAAATCAAGTTGTTTTATAATTACTATTCATTGCCTGATTAGCTTTACAATTAGTATGAGTAACAGCCAAAGGAGAATCAATATAGGTTAAACTGTATAGTAACTTGAGCTTCGTGCACTAATCCATATATGCATAGTTTATGTACACTGATGTACGCTCACGTACAAAAAGAAATAATTTTTTATGTACCATACAGCATCACTCCATGAAAATATTTTTATTCGGTAAGGGAAAGTTAACGAAAATTGATATACCACAATTAACGAAGTTTTTAAATATTTATCATACGAGTATATGGTATGAGTGTGTGGCTAGTCACTGATTTAACATATCAAGGTATAGACAGTTATATATAATTTATAATATTTAGAATCTGTGTCTAAGATCTGAATCCTGAACATAAAATCGTTTTGCAGTTAGAACATTATAAACAACTTAAAGTCTGGGAATTTAAAATAACATGTCCTGACAGGGTCATGTTGCCGACCTTGATAGGTCAGCTTCTTGGGTGTTCTCTTCCGCTCCAAAAAATTGTATTCACCGGAAGAGTTACTATTACTTTATAAGGTTCAAATCAGACCAGCTTCGAAGTACTGTCGGAAAATTTGTTTACCGATGGCTACAGTTTACCTCATATCAGGGTCAAATGCAATGGACGGTGTATTATATTTACATGTATAATATTAATGAAGGATATCGACACCCACACGTGGGTGTTATCGACTGCGTTGAGAACCTATGGGTTCGGCGAGGCATCCGATTAGCTATGAGGCGGAGAGTGTGATAGGAAATCAGAAGGTTTGGTTTGAATCCTACATCGGCCAAGCTTTTCCCTTCGTTTGTGAATTTGTAGAATCGTATTGATATACGTGATACGTGATTTTTCTGAGCTCTGCAATATGGGAAGGATGAGTTTAACGTTTGTCATTATTGAGATAACCGTGCAATAAAAACCCCTTCGGAAAATATGATTTTGCAGAGCACGTCTTTGATCTTTTATTTCCAAATTCCCAGCAGTTCTGAAATGCTCAATATTGTTCTGTACAACACTCTAGCATTGTGAAAAGTGGGTCCATGAAGAATAACGCTGTAAGGATACCTATTTTCCTTTCGAACATCATCATGTTATTCTGTCTAGTATAATGCAGTCAGTTGAAACTTTATAAAGTCTCCTCGTAAAATGATGCAATTAAAAGTACACAAATTCATGTTTTTTCAACTCTTTGTGCGTGGCAGTATTCGGGCGATAGACTTTCGTAATTTCCACAATTGCAATTGGTCCCGCAATTGAGGGTTTTATTGTTGGATTCGAATGACACTTTTGATCTGGTCTGCCCATATAATTTTCATCAGGACGATTTGTGACGTAAACAGAAACACAAAATTCGATGTATGGAAAATCATTAAAAAATCGTGTTAGGACAATATAGAATTTAGAAATTGCCCATCTTATTTTACTATAATAATTTTCATAACAGACTTCGCAGTTTAAAAAAATGAGTCCAAAAAAGTTTATATCTACCCCCAAAAATTATAAGATACATAAAAGTGGTTTGGCGATATCATCAGAATCGGTGCAGTGGATACTGAAATTACGCGCTGACAAGGACGTCAACAGAGAACAAAAAATGTATTCTCAGAATCTATAGACTCCGCAAAGCAACAATTCCTTCGCTATCGCTGAATGCTTTTAAATACATTGTAACATATTTTAGGAGGTTTTGAAACATTTATAACTAAATTATCCTACCTCTATTTGAAATGACCTTTAGGTCTTTCTGAGAATTCCCTGAATGTGTTGCAAAAGAAAAACCGTGAAACAAGAACGCAGTTCGAGAATGTTCAATAGATTTCCATCAACGTCCGCAAAGCCATTTTTCTGGTGTACGATGAGAGCGGAAATTCAGGCATTTTTAACTCGGAGAAAGAAGAAGGCAGATCCATTTTTGCGTTCGTATACCTATAAGAATGTTCGGCTGTAGCTTCACCGTCGACTTTACATCGCCGCTACGTCTGGCACAGCCACAAAAGAAGGAGACGAACAAAAACGTAATAGATGCCAGTTGCCCTTGTACCAATAAGTACAATACCAGGAAACGGGATTTTGTAGCCGAAGCTATGTGACGAAATACATGAACGGAGTTTGCAGTTGGGACATTGTACACTACTTTGCGTCAAAGCCATATTATTTGATACGCCTTCTATACATACACAAGTGTTCAGGACTTTTCCCTGTTTAGAGCTCCTTTGATGTGTCTACCTAAATCAGATATACAGGTATAGAAAGCAAGTTGTATTTATTTTAACAAATTCCGCCATATATTCAGATCAAACCATCACTGTGTCGGGATCAACGACTATAAGTGTTCTACCGTCAGTGGTCGGGATGCACTCTAAAGCACTCTCTGAATTTCATGAACACAATCTAGAAAATCGCAGTACGTCTGATAGATACGTCTGACCTTCCAAGGAGCCCCTACAGTGTGGGACATCGAGGGAAAGTGTCTGGTTTGACCCTATTAAAAGACTCTACCATGGAGAAAGTTTGAACTAGCTGTATTATATTTATAATTTTTCATGTTTGTTCATACGAGTTTCGTTTTCAAGTGTAAGATTGTTCCGGTTTGTTATGGGCAAAATATCCTAGATTACTGAAAACGTAACAATATGAACTCTTACAGTCAAAATTCTAGGTGCGGTGATGTAAAAGTTATAATACACGTGGTTGTGAGAAGTCTTTTCACAAGTAGAAAGATATATTCACGGTGTCCCAACTTTTTGTAGTCAGGAAAACTCATAGGAAATGATTTTAACGTTTAATTTCAAAGATATGGGGCATAGAGAATTAAGAAAAAATAGTTTATATCACCGGTTAAATTTCATGTTTTTCTCAACTTGATCCGGATGCCCTAAAATTATTTTTCTATAATTGTATTCCAGTCTACCCTAGAGAAATATTTCAATAAAAATTAAATATCACTTGATCAGAAAATTACATCAAACTATAATGATAACCAACGTACTTAAAAAATTATTATTTGGCCACCCCTGGAACAGCTGCATTTTTTAAGTATACAGATTTTCGTAACTATTGTGAATAACAGACTTTTTAATATTTTTCTATGCTGATAGGGAAACTTGATATTAGGAAAAATAAACAAATAAAATAAACCTTTTTGGTGGCCTAACAAACACAATCCCACATATTCAATTATTTTCAATGGAATATTTGGGCTCTTAGCAATTCTTGGATTTGCGACTACTTGCAATCCATCGCATAGGCTATATCGTAGTTCATACGTTTAGCAACAACATAACATTTAGATTTGATCGCATTGAGAGCCAAAAAATATAATGTGTTTTTCTACTCTGCAAAACATTAGTTTTAATATCCCTTTGGTACGCTGGAGACTTGTACACTGGTGGATATAAGAAATACTGTATATCTCCAAATAGCTTTTCGCCTTGGAAGGGCTATAAAAGCCATCCGTTGAATAAAAATGCGTTCTCATGGTTTCTTCCCTTAACTCCTTCCGGCGCGCCATCTATATGCCAATATGACCTTTTTTATATGAAGCGATGAAAATATGTGCGCAGTATACATCTCTAGTCTGTATGCGATAGGCACGCAGCCAGTCGAGATATAACATGATATAACATATTATTGTTATCACCATCAGAAAGGCACAGCATCGTTTTCTTCGTATGAACTGTGTCTCATGGTTAGATCGACGGTGTTTTGTATGATTACATCGGAACACAGAAAAAAGTGCTAAGAACTTTTCATGTTTTGCATTAAAATTTGGAACAAATAATCATTCCAGGATTTTTTGTCTTCCAGAATCTTCAATAAAATGTAGCCTAGATTCTACTGAGCATGGCGTTGCACTGGCTCAGAAATTGTAAGGTTCATCCCCAGTTCGTGCACTGTAACACCTTTCATCCTTTGAAGAAAATTTTAATCCCCCATATTGACGAAAACTCATATTCAGTCGCTCCATAACCAAGCTAATCAAATCACTCATCTCCAAACATCGCGCACAGTGGCGACGTCCAATGGCAACTTACGACGCCTGTAGATGAGTGTTGATGTTGCTAGCACACTCTTGACTGAGTTCGGTATATACCACCTAAATGTTCTCTACAGTCAGACCGCCAGACTATACAGACGAGTCTAGGCTAATGTCTATAGCAGATCTGATGCATAGTGGGGAGCATACACTTTCAAACTAATCAAAAATTTGTATAGTTAAAAAAATGTTTGCCTTCTGAAGCTACCTATTGACTGTATTATTACAAAAAATCTGAAAAGTACATTAAACAAAACGAATTCAGAGCGCGGTAGCCCTGAACACGACGCTCGTGATCTACAGGACAAAAGGACCGGCGACAAATAGGTCGCTGTCAGTGATGTCGTGCCAGATACATCACCGCTCGCAGTTCATTTTTTGTCGTTTTTGGTTTGCGTTTTAAAAATCTTTTTAGGTCACGTTTTAGAGCGAGGATGGCTTAGGCAAATACTAGGAGGACAGAAGGGGAACGCCTTTTGTGTTCAAATATTCATAATAAAAAAGGACATTAGGAATGCGTGGTTGTACTCCTACGCTTCAAAAAGACTAGATCAGCGGCGTGATAGTATAAAGCAATGGCGCATAGTTTTCGACGTGTTTATATTTGGACCGAGCAATAGGAATCTTAGAGATTTCATTGAATTTAACAGCAAAATGTACAAGGCTCTAAGTGTAGTCCATTCTTGAATAAAACTCAAACTATAACCAATATTTAGCTATCGCTTTCTATGAACAATAAAAGTAATAAAAACGCTGTATTTTGTATTTTGCCTATATAGAGGAAATTCATTAATCATATGACTTCCCAAAAACCGACTACAATTAAAAGAGAAACCTGCAGAAAGTTTTTCTATAGACTACGAGGTTAATATTTTTTTCTAGAGAAAACTGGTTACCCAATTAAAAAAATTTCAGCATAAAATAACAAAACATATTCCTTGTAGCTTATACTTCACTCTCAGAAGATCCTGAAAATAATTTAAGTGGGGTAAAAAACGTATCTGTAAAAATGTATGAAATTCTTTACGCAAAGCGTACGCTGAAATAAAGGAATTCTGATCTGGCATCATAATTCACTATTTCATTTCCCATTCGAAAACAAGTTCTAGGTTCTGCATGCAAATTCAGTATGGAGTGAATGCAAAATGGAAAGAATACAGTTGGTGTTTTTCAATATTAAGGGATTTTGTAGCGTAACTATTTTCGCTTGTGCTCCCTTTCTTACGTTCCTTTCCGGTATTGTAGTTATATTTACGTAACTTTAACATTTACTGCTCTCCTTACAATCAGCGCCAGCGTTCCAAATTGACTTTTTGACCACCCAGGTTGGATTTACTATACAGGTATACGAGTAGAAAAATAATCATTGAAGGAGAATCCAGGAATCAGAGGCGAGAAGTACCTGTCCCTAGCAATCACCTCATTTTTATTTTAAGAGCAGAAGTTGAAACGTTATTGATTCTATATGGGTACTGCGGGACACCCAATTTGATTGGTGTAAGAATATGATCACGAGATCAATTGAACTTGATAGAATCCCTAACTGCTTACTAGTGATGCACATTCGGCTCCTTTTCAAATCCGGATCATATCCAAAGAGAAGTTGCCTCCCTCCGGAAAAGATGTACACACTAGTATTGTTATATGATATTAAGAATGTTATTTCAATCCACTCATAATGTATTTGTTCCGTATAACTTAATAGGCAATTAATATTTTTTGCTCTAAATTATACTGATTCTTTTGTATGTTTACATATTACATAATAACTCACGATGCGGATATAGGATCCGAATTACGGATATAGATCAGAGATTCGGGATCTGAAGCTTAGATATGAATCCAAATAGATCCCCGAACCGTCAAAAATTGGGATCCGTGCACCACTAATTCTTAGAGGACTCACTGGATCCGGGGTAAACTAGCACAAATCCTATTCTATCACCGGGCCTGGAAAATTATATCGAACGATTTGTACGTTTTGCGCAAACGCCAACGGTTAGTAATAAAATAGAAAAAAGTCGATGATAAATCTTAAATCTTATGCACCTTTGTGAATCAGTAAATAGCATTTTTATTGTATCTGAGCAGGTTTCTCGATTGTATCATCGAGTGTGGGTAGCTACTAAAACTGCGCCTAATAGGTGTTCGTTACTGCTAAAGATCGTCGTTTGATGAAGAACCCAATTTGGTGAAATGGAAATTATATTCTTCTATGTATTAATTTGACTTACTGCGATTTCGTCCTTTTGGACGTTTTGGTACGTGCAAATCACGAAAAACTATGTCGTTCATTTCTGTCGGTCTGTCTGTCTATTTCGTTAACCTCTCGAATACTCGGATTACAGCAGATTACTACTGGTCAGGCACCAAAAAACTTCAGTTTTTGAAAATCAATTCAGTGGTGGCAGTGGGGGTAATTCAGAACGGTTTTCCCTGGTTACACATTTTTCTCAAAATTCAAAATGGTGGAGTTAAGACATGTAGAACTGAAAATAGTAAGATTTTTCACAAAATTCTGTGAGCATCGACTTCAAACGTTGCTGATTACGCATCTGATCATTTTTTACAAAATTTAATTTGGCGAATTGAATGTGAGGAGTGTGTGGAACTAAGAAAGTCGAATCCAATTTTCTTTCGGGATCTGGGTTTTAGAAGTGATTGGTTTTCCCAAAATTTCCTAATTCAAAATGGCGGACCTGTACTTCTGATTTATTTGCACTTTTTATGAACGAATTTTAACAGCATTTTTCATGAATGAGGTTTTTACCTAGATTATCTAGAAAAATTATTGTGAAAGGTACTATTGTGATTCCAGATTCGGATTCCACAACTCCAAATTGCTTCGTAGATTTAATAATGCGAAAGAAAGCATGTTTTTCACTCTACGACTGTTCTCATTAGATACGTTACGAAAGATATCCTGAGACAGCAGTATAACGAAGTGTCGTCAAATTTCCTGTGGTCATTCCGAGTGAAAATAATCACAAAAATTAGAGAAAAATCCTATTGAATCCATATTGCATTTGTGAAACCCAATGAAACAATCTCGATCAAACGACATACGGCAACTGTCTTTCTGGATAGCGATATCACTTTGATATTGAAGGCCACAAGCTTTAGAATCGCAAGTCAAGTATTTTTTAACAAATCCGCCATATTGCGATACAATGGAAATAACGATTCGTGGCATATGTCAAAAATATCTAAACGTGAATATTGTATTTGTTACCCCTGCCAGATTTGACTTTTTATTTGTGAACATTGATTAATGGAATTAATTCGAAAAATTTTATATTTCAGGAATATTATGAAGCGTTTCGTTTTGGATGTCTTCATACTGATAATGAACGGACTGCTTTAACTGAGTTCTTGACGCACTGATGGAAGTAAAACGGTCATCAATGTTCTGGTGCAGCTGGATGTCGTTTCTGTTTTTTTGAGGAAAGAAAACAGGATAAGTAGGCCATATGATTTTGAGATGCTTTAGACGAAAATATAACTTTTTGGTTATATATACCTACTGTTTCCTCCAACTGATGTAATTTAGGAGCATTATTTTCTATTTCTAGTGTTTCATCAATTGTTTGGCAGATATTAATAAGTAAATAGGCACCGAATTGCTATATACATATTATTATTCGAAATCCATTAGTGGACTCTACACTGTACATCAATGTATCATGGAACTCATAAAGTATGCATATATAGAACCAGTTTGAAATTTTACGTCGGCAAACACGTTCTACACGTTCTAGTAGGTGCATCAACGAGAGTTGACTAATGGATGTTGTTTACAAAATTGCTGTGATAAATGCACATACCTGAAAATTTAAAACAACTGAAAAATGCTACCCTACAAAAATTGCTAATAGAAAAGTACTCTCCAGCATCAAAAGAAGGACCAAACAAGTGTCAAAAATGTATCAATGTAACTTATTTCATCCTCTATCTTTGTCATATAGTTCAAGCCAGAGAACGTCCACAATTGGTTATAGAGCTCATTCACAAGTCACAGGTCACCCATATCACATCAACACCTGTATACTTGTATAAGATTCTATAAGATCCTCACAACACTCACAACCCTAAATTTGAAGAGCTTAATAATCCAGAGAGGGGGTTGATAAAAATAAAAACCAATGGAAAATAATAAGCGGGGGAACAGACACACGCATACCACTGAAATGCCATTGACGAAGATGGGGGATGCGAAATGAATGAATTACTTGGAGCGAATCCCAAGATGTTCATAATTCTTGATTAAAGTAAACGGGGCTAAATTAGAAAATATGATAAACTTAGAAAAATACGAAATACTTGCTAGAAGAGCATCGAAATCCTAGTTTTCAAAAAAATCTTATGTCTGTTTGGAGTATATATCCTTAGAATTCGAAAATATACTTTTCTGGGTTCCAATTAACAAGAATTTTCTGATCAAGTAAATAGTCTCAGAGTGAGATCAGCTGTTCTTGTCGTGAGTACATCTTTACAAGAATATCGTATTCCTTGAATTGAGAATTTCTTTTTATGTGTGTATATTGATCCGTTAAAGCGAGATCAGAAATTACTCGACAAAGCGACGGTGATGCGTGTCATATAGCATTCGTCATATATGTAATTTATAGAAACCATATATCAATCATTCTGTTCCACAGCCTCTTTCCACCACTGCGATTTGATAACCGAACAAAGGGAACAACTTTCCCGTTAAAAATCACAAAACACATAAAAAACTAATACGAAACTCAATTCTAAGAATTTGAAAGTCCATTACATTAAATTGGGCGTTGTAAACAGACCGCGTAGAAATGTTCCTCGCATCTCGTGGAGTTTCTATAGCTCTATACCTCGAACTTTTAAATATTTAAATCAGCATCGTACAACTGTCGCCACCATTGCCGACGATAGCGTATACAGCCATAAATCTGTGCTGGGCTGTGTTTGCGGACTCTCGGCGCTGTAACGAAGTTTTCTTGAGCGTCACGCAGCGTAGTACTTCGGCCTTGCTATGAAGTACCTCAATCTTTTCGTTGCAAAAGTAGGGCTTTATTTTAATCTGAGAGACGATTATTAACTGCATTTTGCAATTAAATTCAAGTAATTGTTTATGTATTGTTTGAGAAAATGCATAGCATCGTGAAAAATAGAAAAGGAATATTTCGTTATAAAGTTGTTCACGTTTTGCATAAAAAATGTTTTTCATAGATTCAATTCCGAAAATTTCAGTAAGATAATAATGAAGGATCCATAAAGCCTGAGCGCAACTAAATTTGTATGAAACCGATTCGTTTACCAACCGAAAGGCAGGGCTTCGGGCTTGTTTTTAACGTGATTTCCTCAATGTAATTGTTCCAAAACAGAATTTGATCAGCTCTAACGCATTTCTTGGTTCTTATATCATTTATACATCATGCAAATCTATGTGACAGTCATTCGATCTGAGTGTATGTGGGCATATAGTCAGTTCTGCTCCGTTCTTTCCTTTAAAAGGGCATATTAGCAGCGGAAGGCAAAAAAAATCATTTTCGAATCTTTTTTTAAAGATTCTCGAAATTTCATTTTTCGTTGCGCGTGAGTGAAGCGATTATTTTTTCATTCGTACACGTTTCCCAAGTTTGAGTATTGATCTGATAGCACATTTTTTAATTCGCAAAACCAGTTTCTACGACTTTTAGTATTTTTGGGCTAAGCCCGTCATTGAAACTTTGGAAATTTAAAACTCTAGTTTCCTTTGATATTTTTTTCTACATAACCACATTATAATATCTTGTTAAATATTTTTGCAAAACTAACATTTGTTCTTGAAAATAAGGTGAGTAGTCTAGTCAAGGATCCAGGTTGTTGGGATCCCCATAGCAGATATACCTTTATGTCACTTAACCCCTCAAGAACCTTATCAAAGGCTCGCCTTTTTGCTCGTTAGCCAACCGAGCTTATCTCCACGTGAATAATTAGCAGAAAATAAGACAAAGGGATGGCGTGTCTGGCTAGGGAACGAAACAGCTTGAATATCGTATAGGGTAACGGCTCTGTACGATGATAATTTGACACTCATCACTGGCGAGAGGTATTCGAGGCAGAATGCAGTCTCGCCAACTTAATTTAATGCATCCTTGTCACATGGGTGAGCATGAATACCAGAAGAAGTGTTTTTGAAATGTCAAAACTCCTGTAAACATGAGAGCAATATTACATACGTTATGTTATGTTATTTTGTAAGAAATCATATGTGAATTTTTCGTCAGTATTGCTTAAACGACAGAGTAGAGATGTTATTACGCGAGATACATACTTGTGCTCGCGCTATTAAATATAAATAAATATAAATATTAGTATAATTTTGTTGCCAATGGATCGATATCTCAAAAAGTACGAAATACCACCTGATTCACAATTTTTTAGATGATATAACGTCTTCTATCAACATCAAAATCTTGAAAATCTAACCAAGACCCACCCTCAAGACTATTTTTTCCCCAACCCCCAAAAATATTTTTAGACGCCTCAAAATCGTCCAAAAGCGTTTTTTGATAGTAACTCCGCCATCACTGAACCGATTTTCAAAAACGGCCTAGCTTTATCGACATTGCACAACTGCTGATCTCCTGTCAACGTTTCATTATGTTCCAAAAAAAATGGTTATGGAGGTCATCACCAGGCAGAGTACAGAATCTGCTTTTAGATACAGATATAATTATCAAAAAACTGTGAACACTGTTCAACCTCATTTCTCTCCCTACAGATATCTGACATACAGGATATACAAAATAATTTAGAGGCAATAAATAAATGATTCCTTGATTAGAATTTCATAAAATAAATAGACTAACATTAATTCTATAATACCTATGTTTTATATATAACAAAATATAAAATTGTGACTTCAGCTTTCAGATGCATTGTGTTACATCCTTTTCATGGTTACACTCCCTATACTGAGGATATTTTATGGCGGCAAGGTGCCTCAAATATTCCTAACGTAAACCGTTAAATGAGGCACCACAGCATCCAACACCACAGGTATCCCGCTTTTGCCTCGCTGTTAATTTTCCGTTGCTCCTAAACCACCGCATTAATATTTGTTGCGAAAGATATAAACATTCATTTATATTTATCTCGCTTCCCTGATATGCTGTTTATTCCCACAGAATCTCGGAAAATTACCAAAATCGTAGAGGCTATATGGTATCGCTCATCGATTTCGAATAGCCAAGCAAAGCAGCATTTGAGTGGTTATCATATATATGGGTTACAACCAAATACATTAAACAGTATGTGCCGCGCTTCGCTTTATTGACCAGGATTGAATGTCAAATGTGTCAAAGATTTAACGCGCTTTATTTTGTGAAACTTTGTGCAACGTCTACACAACTTAATTGTGAGCCCTGATAGACGTTGGAGCTAAAAGCATTTCACCTATTTTCCATCAATTATTTATCATATTATAGAATAGTATGTGTTTAATGCTATATATGGTAAAACCCAATGGTTATGAACTGTTCTTCAGTAATTGATTCCTCGCGATGGGATACATTACATATTCATTTGCCGATATAAAATACAGGGTGTTTATTCAGTGCGTGAACGGACGATATCTCCTTTCAGTGCATTGCAAAAAAAACAGCTGATGCTCTAAGCTGTATCATCAAACAAGGAGCCTCATAAATGTTGTATAAGCCAGAACTTTTCTATTTTAGATACAATTTAGAGGGTAGTTTTTGGACTGTACCTACATTCAGTTGTACCCTAGATTGATAAATAAATAAATAAATAAATAAACATCCTATATTTTATAGAGTTTTTTGATTTCCTTAAAAATTCTTCAAAATTTTTGATAAGGATTAGCTATACTAAACTATAAGCGACTCTACCGGGCATTTGCAGTATTTTACATGAATCCAAAAACCTCAAACAACCATATCATATCTTTTTCAAATGGAATGCCTCAAATTTTCATAAAACGATAAGCTAAAAGCAGATAAATAAGAATTTGGTGTTGTTTGAGACTCAAAAGTAAATCATAATAATGAATTACGATTAAAATAATAACACAATATAATAAATGATGTAACAAATAGATAAATGAAACATATTTATGGAATGCTGATTCATCTGTGCAAAACATAATGAAAACATCGTGTTGCATGGGAATATCATTCAATGCCCAAAGGCAAAATGTGCGTTGATTAACAAGATCTTCATCAGTTAATTCTTGGACTATTTCGACATAATAGGGATGAACTTTATGTTTTCGAATGACCTTGTTAACCGCGTATATTTTGATATCTAATGGCCTTTCACTTTGTCTGCAATAAACTTGCGCATTTTCCTTTACAGTTTGCAGGACCGGAATTTCATTTAGCGCATCTGCCACTGTATTTATCTTTCTAAAGGTTCATAATTCACATTCCCTGTTTTTGGAAACCTTTCTTTGAGTATTTTAAATGCAAATCGACTTGAATGACGTTAGTCATACATGAATCTTCGCGCGCAAACTCTATTTGCCAGTAAGCGATTCTAATCACTTGCGTACAGTAAATCATTTTCACCATTTCTTATTTAGAAAAAATTGACATGTTTTGCTTGAATGGTAGACTGTCAGCGTCTCTATCTCTGTCATAGTAGTTTCTTCATTTTGGTGCAATTATTGTTCTTATGACCATCTGAGCAAAAATGTATGTAATTGAACCGCGAATTAGAGTGACATGAATTATGGTTTTCATTCTAAAATATCTGATTACTCTTTTGGCTGTTATCAGCGCTCAAGCACTGGGTCCTATGATTTTGGAATCTGAATTGCTTGAATACCTTTAGGCCAATAATTGGCATCATATAATGTATCTCGGAATTCCTTAATGCGATACGAAAGATTACGTCCTTTCGTATTGAATGGAATCACATCAAACAGTGACCCGATGATTTTCTATACCAGTTCTCTCACTTTCCAAACCTAGTACATAGATGGAATTCACGTTAATATGTATAATTGAATGAACAGTATTTAAGAAACTAGCACTTGGAGTCTCAGTATTTGCATGTACATTTTATGTATTATACTAATTATGCAAAAATAATTACGCCCAATTGGCGCCACGCACGGATTTTAATCATCAGTTAAAATAAGACGTAAAATAACGATATCAGTCATCAAGATAAAAAGGAGAAAGGGCTCAGCCAGTCATTGATTTAAGCATGCACGCATGGCTCATAAGCGTATCAAGATGAATTTCGACATGAGTACTTACCTAAAAAATTGAACTAATTTATGAAACCGATTGTTTTGGTATTTATCTCGTTTTATCTAGTGTATTATAAAATAGCACCGGTATGTCTAAAACACTATACCAATCTATTGTTTCATCGCGGATATAAAATAAACTGCTGCTGTTAGAAGCCATCCATACTTAGATATATGGTCGGATTTATAGTTTGACCATTTCACAATATTTAGCGACCACCATAGTTTTTTTCCATTCAGATAATACTTTCAAGTTCAACGGTGAGTTCCCTGTATTTGCAAAATATTAACAGAGGCAGTTGAAGCAACCTAAAAAAGAGCTGGTTTCAAATAATAATTTGACATCTACAAGGGAATTCTAGTAAAATGTTTGAACATGAAAAGATACCATGCAATTCTTTCGGACGGTTATAGATTTTCACTATTAACCCATTGAAGAAGGCTGCTGTGCACTCATGACTCGTGCAATATCGTAGCGAGGTGAATGCATGCCAGAGTGAAATGTTCAACATTTTATAAAAGAAACGTGACCATATCTCACCGAAGGATCAAGGCATAGGAGCCAGAGCAATTTAGATTTTGACATACAAAGGATTCATAAATTTCAATCGATATCAGCGTGGTTCCAATGTTTAAAAGAAATAATCATGGTCCCAAAGATATGTATGCGATCATAAAGTCTGACAATATGATAATAATGTTGAACATATACATACTTATTCGCATAAACCAGGTATAGATACGTCCATCTCTGTCTGATTTGAGGTAGAGACATATAGGTAATATTAAAAAGAATTTTAACAGCATGTATATTGAGAACGAAGTTTTTTGAGAACTATGTTGATGTGCTCCATCCACTACCATCAGCGTGGACTCAAAGGGTGTGTCATGAGAGGGTTCTATCATTGACGTGCAGCCTCTGAAGTGCCTGGACAAAAATAATATCATCAACGACCGCTAGTATGGTTTCCGGAAGCATAGATTAACAGAAGACCATCTGGCCTACGTAACACATATTCAAAGTAGAGCGATTGAGTTTGATGGAGAGCCCTGAGTCGTCCCACAAGATATATCGAAAGGGTTACATAGGGTGTGGCAATAAGGTCCTGTTTGGATAGTCTTCTCAGGTAGTGAATAGATACGCATGTGATATATCCATCATCGATGCGGGATCTGACCTTTCTCCAACGCTCTTGCCATACATCAACGAGCTGTTGGAAATAACATCTTATCCTATCTACAGCTTCACAGATGATATCACATGCTCGTCTTCCAGGCATGGAGATGGGTGGATGCACAATACTTGCATGATCCTTCATCAAACTTCTGGGAATGAACGCCAACAATAACATGTTCTGGCAAGATCATCTTGCCGACCTTACCAGATCAGTATCCCAGAAGCTGGGGATTCTCTTCTGTTTTATTCACCGGAACAGCTACTGCTACTCTGCAGACCAGAGCTGTAGTAGTTCTCGTATGTATGACGGAGCTCATAAGCACCCCTTGAAGCTTTTGGACGCAATCCAGAACCGAACAGTGTGTCTGGTGGATGCGTCTAATCTTACAAAGGTTCTCCAAAATCTGGAACATTAAAGAAGGGTGGCGGATCCCTGCTTATTCTATATGTATATACTATCATGGCAAATGCTTGGCAGAATTGTCTCGTAATAACACCAACTGTTCATCATTACAGCAAGCACAAGGCTGGAGGGCAAACAGATGTATCCACACCAGGTCCAACTTCCAACGTCTCGAACCAACCTATTCCAAAAGTCGTTCTTTTGGATAATCTCAGCCTTATGGAATGAGCTGTCGGGCAGTTTATTTCTCTACTGTCGCAATCTACAGCATCTGATGGTCAATGTGAATAGTCATTTGTTCTCACGCAGCGCTTCTAGGGCGCCAAAGGCTTTCTGTCTTATCTATGAAAAACCCAGTTAGGTTCACAACTTCAATTTTCGATAACATGGTGTGTATCTGATATCCCTGCATACTAAACAGCTCATTGGAAATGATTGATGCCGTGTGTGGTTATGAATATACCTCTAAATTTAATTTGGTACGAAAATGTGACGAATACATGTAGTAGAGCGGAGTGCGATGAATTAATTCGGAAATCGACGCAAATTTCCAAATGTAGCGACGGCTTGAATGTAGCGCCTTAATTTGATCACGACAACTTTCGGTTCCCGTTTGGAATATTCTAAATATATGTATATTTCATGTTTGATTAATGGAACTCCTTTCACATGAAGTTCTCACCAATCTTCGCTAAAAGGGTTGCGATAATTTGAATTAGTTTGGACGGATGATGACTAGGTTCACGTAAATGGATGAACATGTTGTAGCAGTCGGTAGTAGGCATTTAATATCCAAACTCTGTGGAGATCGCATGCATCCAAGTTTCACCTTAGCAAGAATACAAATACAATTCGGGATGAATTAAATTTTGAAAAACCACACCGATTAGTTTATTATTTAACAGGCAGTTTATTTTAACTCATTTTTTGAAAATGATTGAAGTTTTGAGCATTCAACATCATATTACATCAAATAGCCTAAGCAAGTGCAAAGGCTATTTCTCCAAGTTTTTAAAAATGTTGTTATTGGCGAAGAGAATGTGAAGCAGTTTCTAGGTTAAAGGCAAGGGATCTCTAAATTACAGGCTAGTCACTACTGGGTATAAGTATCTACGGTGAAGCTGCACTCTAGTTCTAGTCTACTCTAGTTCTAGCTACACGTGCCGTGTGATATCATAATCAAATAGGATAAAAAAGGATTTTAATCTTAAAGTCACATTTACTGAACCTTATCACCTTCTGCGTGCTTGAAGGCTTATTTGTTTTTTTCTTATATGTGATTTCTTGAGATTGGGGTGAATATGACAATTTATTACGAAAATCTTGAAACAGAAACTATATCACAACTCGCCTTAGATACACAATGGGCATAGTGCCAATTTAAACGTAATTAGAAAAAACAATTACTAATTTAAATTGGGAGGAAAACTGATCACCCATTGGCTACTATCACATGGGTGATAGTACGATAAGATCCAGTTCCGTTGTTTAAGCTATTGTTTTGTCACTCAAGCCTAAGCCGAGTGGTTGAATCTACACACAGCCGCTCAGACGTCCATTTTACTGCTTCAGCTACCGTGCACAAGCCTAATTGGTTGTTCAGCACAGACTAATTCATTTCAATGAAATATTGCTGGGGCCACTTAATCGATAGCAGTATAGTTGATATAGATGCAAATGTCACTACGAAAAAGTCAAGCAACTGTTGATATGCGGCCGCTACTCGAGTTAGTACGCAAACTACAATTGCTCAAGTGACAGTAGCCAATAGGGCATCACCTAAATGTGGGCCAACCTTACCTCACTATGCATTCTTCGATAAACAATAGTCCTACTACGAGGAGTGAGGGTAAACAAAGCAAAACATGGCCAATACCCATAAAATAATATGTGTACGAGATGTTGTTAGCTACTCATCGATGGATATGGCTACAAAAAGCAGTTTATGATGAGTCTGAAGAATTATGGCCACGGTGCAGCCTTTTTGAGAAACGATGGCCATGGCAGGCTGGATATGCTCCTATACATTTATGTAGAATTTAAGGCAGCACAGAAAAAACCAGCCACGGAGATGGAGTAAGATCTCTAGGGGTCGATGGCGAGCACCTAGTACTTAAGTTGGTAGGAAGGCGTAAAAGAAATCAAAGGCAAACAATGTCTAAGAAGATGAAAAAAGCATATTAGCAGATGAAATATGGATCTGTCACTACGACATATATACCTAGTTGTTTTGAGGTACAAAAGTAGTATCAATAAATAAATGATGACGTCGGAAAATGAAATGATTCCAATTCGATTGTTAGCGGTTTTAATTATTGCTTTTCAAGTCTATTGCTGAACGATTGGTTTATGGACTAAAAAGAATCCTTAATTGGAGTGATGCACATGCTGTCTGATATGATGATTCCTGTAGTGTAATATACATAAAAATGCTGACATCCATTACCTTGCACTCGAAACAAGTCGCAGCTCACATGTCATCGACTGACAGGCTTCCCTATTAGCAGTGGTTCTGAGCCGCGGCCGGTTGGAAAACCGTTCGGCGGTCGCTGTCGGCGGTTTGTCACAAATGATGTATAAAGCTATAATTGACAATCTGAACAGTGCGTATTGTGTAGGGGGAGGGCAATAGTAATTGAGCAATTTGTCACGTAATTTTCTGTGCGGTTTTGATACCGCGGATCTGTTGCCTCCACTTCGCACCATGCTAATTGAACTGCGATTAAAGCCCGGCAATAAAACCAGTTGTTATAATATATACTATAGTAGAGTTTAGTGGTACTAACAGCATACTTATATCTAGTCCGGTACCATTCTAACTCACAGCTGGTCAATTGGAAGATCTCAAGGGCAAGGAAAAGCTCACTAAAGACCGAGAAAAATATATGGCACATAACGTAAAGAAAAACAAAATAAATACATGTTGGCCGCTCCGTCTTCACAAGAGATTCTAAAGCCGCTACAGAGTACCGCAAAAGGAGGTGCTAGCGACGCTGACGCTGATAGGGGGAAGAATGATGAAATCAAACCATTTCTATCGATCAATGCAACTTGGACATATTTCGTAAATTTTGATTCAACGAGTGTGATGAAAAGTACATAGAAATGTGAAGAATACTTGCACAGTTACTGAGAATAGGCACAAAAACGATTATACTATATCGAAGATTTTTTTCGCAGAGCGTTCCGCCCTAAATACATATCAACCTAACTAGAGTATAATATATACTGACACTGATTCACTCACTATGTGAAGTTATGGATTTATTTATCATAAATTATTCTTCCTATTCAGATCAACTCAATAATGAATTTCTCCTTTTGTTAGTCGAGGAGGACTTTATCGGGCTTATACAAGCCATGTGATTCTAGATGCATGTAAAAGGTTCCTTAAATTATGAAATGGTAGCAGTAGACTTCGTAAAATTTTTGTCTGTATGACATACTCAATATATATTAAATTATTTAAGCAAAAGCTATAGGTACAGTCCCAAAGTTAATAATTTTTTCAGGGATTTATGACATCCATTCATTGATAATAGGAAACCAAATGACTCACAGAAAGCACCCCATCATCAATTGAAATGTATTAACAAAATATCGTCAATTACTTTTGGACAAGCAGTCGCTGGTCCATAAAATAGATTTTGTTCTTACTAGTAAGAAACAATACGTTTTCCAACATGGCCATTACTGAATCTGACTAGTTAAAAAGAATAATTGTTAGCTTTTTGCGATCTAAACTGAACCAGAGTTACAGATTTCTATCTCTGATTTAATTCAACAGTCAAACCACGTTTCAGCCTACGCAAGTTTCAGATTATCATATCATGGTTGACCGCGATTGTATACGATGATTTATCTTAAACTGAGTTGACTATCAATATTCCTCACTGTATTGATGTTAATGTTGGAACCGAACATTGAAATCGATCATTCCGTCTGGTTATTCCATGCTTTGACGATAAACAGTGCAACAGTTCAATTATTGCAGTGTGTAACTGGATATTCCAATCTGTAAACAACCTCACCGATTTTAAAACTCAGGGTGCATAGTTTGCCAGATCTATCCTGTAAATGGGATTATTTGATTCATCATCGCAATATGATTATGTTGCTGGTCAAGTAATACTGTATATCTATTGTTTCTGGACTGATATTTCATATCAGTAAATTAAATTTCTCGTTTGTTGTTTTTATGATATTCGACATTTAGGAACTCCATGTTTGAGAAAATTCATTTTTCTACCTCTGGGCCGTGTATCTGATCACAGTATTATATGAACACGACAGTAAACTTCAGCACAAGAATAATATGACTTCAGGCTCTGATGTATGTAGGCTAAGTAATAAGACTTTATGATGTGGATTGGCATTGTCACTCCTATTAACTATTAAAGATTCAGCGATTCAGCATAGACTAACAACGTTAAGCTAGTATTAGCACAAGTGAGAAGGCGATGCCAGTAAGTAGGCTACTTTGTTTGTTCGCCTCAGGAGGCAATACTAGATGATAAACCTACCAGATTTTTGGGGTCCATACCCTAATTCATTCGAGTAGAGGTGATTGGAATGACGTAATTCCAAGCCACATGGTAGTATGCCATCACATCGAATTGGTAGTCCTCTAATCCAAAAACTACGTAAAGCTCGACGCTGACAATTTTACCAACACATAAGCAGGGATAAACTGGCAGAAATTAAACAGATGCTGTGGCATCTGATGCTCAGTTAGGCGTATGATGATAAAAATGAAGAAAAATTGGCTTGAGAAATGAAGGAGGTACCCGAGAGAAAAAGACAAAGATCTTTGGTATGAATGTTAACACGATGACGAGATGCATAGAGGACGACTGAGGAGCTCACACTTCGGGCAATGTAGGGATCGAATGATGATAGTCCTTTGCCACGCTTACGTTAGGCTAAAAAATCCATCAACTACAATACCAGCCTATATGGCGACAAAATGGCCGTTTTGTCCATAATTTTTCTCTCTTGATGGATTAGAAGTCAAGCCGTTGTAAAAATCATGATGTATGTATGACCATACAGCTGAGTGTATTTTTTCGCTCTATTAAACTACGTCTTACCTAGTATCTCAAAGTTCAAACTGTGAGACACGGCACATTTGAACCCATATTGTGCTAGCAAATAGAGTATATTTCTACTCTCGCGAGAGACAGGTGCCTATTTGATCTGCAGAGACCTCACACTACCAAAAGTATGACCGATTTTTTAATTTTGCTTTTGCATATATCCAGTCATATGAGGCAAGATTTGCATGTCCGAGAATACTCGACATCAGTACATCAGTTTAGGGCCAATTTCATTTACCTCCTGGTCTAGCCAGGTGGATCCGATTCCTCAGAGGTTGGTACTCCTCTGTGTCAGGGGATCTAAAGGGCTACGTCTTTGGAATATGCTAAGCTCTGATGACTAACATTACATTCCTGGACCAGAAATTATGTTAATCTTAACTAGCATATGCTTGGAAAGACATTTTTGTCATCCACGATAAATTACTCATTTACATATGATTTTGATATCAGTTTCATAATATCACAATTTCAAATCACAAAAATTCTACTCAACATCAGTGACCAAATAGCAAATCTGCTTCTTCCTGGAAAAATTCCATATCCCTACTGTAGGGATATTATTCCATTGATAGTCCCACGATATTTTTCTGTCATACCATCAATGACTGCCTCTTTATTTTAAATTACTGCCACATAAAAAAGTCTCAACGAAACGATCAGAATAAGCGAAAAAATATGCTGGTCGATTTAGGAACAGATCCAGTAGACCCAAGGGCATAATGACGAATACGCTCTATCGTGACAGAGGTTTATAAGGGTACAATCTGATGAATAGCCGATGGTCAAAAAATGAAATGTCGCTGCTTTTTGACTAGCTTACTATAAATTATAACTGAGATGATGAGAGAATTCCTTTTATAAGGTTGTACAGTTGTCGTGGGAAATTACAAGACATTCAATTCATCACCATTTGAGCATCAGTATGAATACAGAGTTTTCGTGATTTTTTTCGTCAGAGGAATGTTTCACTTAGTTCTTATTAGGAAAAAAATATACAACTTCTACATCACTCTTCCTTGCAGGAAGAGTGAAACTCTAAAAATTTACAAAATAACTGAGCACTTGGTTGTTCGCTATGTACATATTTCACTACAGTAGTGATTGCTGCATTTCATTATGGTGTGTAACGTCGTCTTAAAATTCATACCAATGATATTTGTCAATTCATTCCTCTCGTTCATATCATTCATATTGATGTCAGTAGATATCAAGATTTTTGCTTTGTTGTCTATTTTTATCGTCATCTATCTTGCTTTCATCATAAGTCTGATTGCGGGGCTGAATTTCAACTCATTTGCCTTGGCTCCTATCCTTGCCTTCGACAAGACAATTAGGAATATCATTCTTATCAATAACATATATATTTGCGGACTTCCTTCTTCCTACTGGTCTATGGCTACAAAACAGATCTATGATAAATAATTTGAAGATGGACTTAAGCAACGGATTCATTAAGTTATAAGAGAATCGATTCGCGATTAGATGCGAGTAGAGAAGAATACTTACTAATGTTTTTATAAAAACAGCGTTAAGTGCTTACTTTTGATTCAGTTACCAGCTTATTGTGGATTATTTCATTTTATTGTGTTTGTGATAATATAAATTTGCTCATACTACTCAAACATACTTTTTTGTTGACAAGACAAGATGTCTAATTGATTCATGATTTAACACTGCAACACTTAGTTCCTGGTGAAATTGTTTATACCCGCGCAAAAACTTACTATGAGAGATACAGAGAATCAAATTTACTTACTTGTACACCGACTGGACGATTTTCATATCAGTTATCACAGAACTGGACTTGTCTTACCTGAAAGAAAGTAGTAATGTAATTTAGACTTCAAAAATATGCACAAATAGCTTCAATATGAGGCTTATATAGTTAGCAATTTTCCAATTACCTTTGACAAAACAAAATCATGTTTAATTTATTGTTCATCACTGCACTTTTTGTACGGCAATCGACCATGACTTGATAATTATATGCATACTTATTTTCATGGTCAGTTTCGTACTGGTTTTTAAGACGTGAAATATGATCCAGTTCCTGTTCTAAACTCAAGAAATTATAATTTGTTTGCCTGAAAAAGAAGTAGGTTGACATATAAAAATACTAACTATCAAGAAATTCATTACTTTTATAACAGATATGACAACATACATGAAAATATAGATTATGCTTTAAATTGAGTTTTTGCATTTGTCATTATTTTGTTTCATAACGTTTTAGGTATATATATTACAGGCCTAAACGATACTTAATCCATAATTCAACCGCAGTCGAAGTCATAGTTGCCAAGTCCTAGAATTGATATCCTCGGTGAGGAATAATTTATTGTCCTTAAAAGGGGATTCAATTTATTGCTTAGCTTGCCTATGACCAAATAAATACAGTGGCAGCTGCAGTTTCAGAGGTAAGGCCAGTCAGTAGAGTCTTCTAAAACGATGACTACGAGTCTTTTAATGACAGATAGTGTGAGTCAGCTACTGACCTAACAGTTCAATGATGGTCAGTCATCTATAGCAATAGCCTTGTAATCTGGTAGTTTGACATATGTCATTAGATTAGAGATCATTGAATTAATGACAGATTGTATACCTACAAAAAAATTAAGTATACTGTTAAATTATAGATATATGAACTGGCCAGAAGGCCAGACATGCAGACGAACAGACCACATGGATCAGTGAAATGAAGTTGATTAGTTGAAAAATATGTTTTTAAAAACTGTAGTTATTCTGAGTGAAATTTTTCAGCTGTTGGATTTTCCATCGGAATCCGGCGGTCTAAGATAAAAGACGTCACTCATGATACTGCTCAATTTGAATGAATTTGAGTTGAGAGATTGTCTTCTCCTGCCATTTCGAAGCTACTACTTGTTCTGGATGGAATTGTATAAGCATACTGTAGCGAGCACGGCGATGGGCGATGGAAGCTGACCATTTACCTACAAATGAGCCTACATTCTGCTGCGTACTACCAGCGACACGAGCGTCAAGTGTTTATAAGTCCTTAAAACCTCTATCATACAATAATTCATCAAATTTGAAAATTCCCCTTATTTCTTCAATTCACCCCTCTCCAAGAAATTTGGAAAAACACCCAAAAACGAAGTTTGGCTGTTAAAATTAGTTTTTGGATGTTTCACCGCTTTCTCCGTCACTACAGTTTCGATTCGAAAAAACTATTGTGATGCATATTCGTCCTTGACCAAGCAGCAATCTACTCTGAATATTTCAGCAAGATCACGAAAGAGCAGTACTTTCCGAGTTACAGAGAGGTCAAGGACTCCTGGAGAGATAAACAGACAGACCGAACAAAATAAGTAACAGTTTCCTATGAGTAGGTATCCTTAAACCTCCAACGATGTATAATATCAAGTTCCAAACGTTTCACAATTACAGTACTTCTGCGTGTATTGGCATGAGAAGTAAAATCGTGAGGAACGAACTATATAAACATATTCATTGTCTTCGATGTTGTTGTGAAATTACCAATAACTCGTTATCAGATTCAATTCCCCAGATGCCATTATGTATGACGTCTCATCGTTAATTACTGATTAGAATTAAGCCGCTTCTACATATATTTGTTATATGAACAGAACTGGCCTGCATGTACAACAGATAATAGCTTAAAGTGAGGTAATAAAATCTATATCATTTAGTTTATTATAACTATAGGGCAATTGATTGCGCATAATAAACTCTCTAGTGATACAGCCATATATCTACACTATACTATAATCCATCTTTCGTACCATACATTGAATTTGGATTAATCCCTTTGCGATATCTAGTTTCATTAAATTACTGTAGTATCCCATAAATGGAGATTTCCATGATTTTGTTATAGAATGAGTAACGAAATTTTGTAATAATGATCTATGGGATGACACCGTTGGAAACATATTGACTGCACTTAAAACGGTCTAGACAAGAATACTACATAGTTACCTTGGAAAATTATGATAAGTCTGGTTAGGAAAAGTTGCAAGACGCAACACAATGTAGAATCCATACAACTTACTTGATTCTAATCAGAAATATTGTTGCCATTCTCAAATCTCGATGTTTCACATACAATTCCAAAATGGATTAAAACTTTGTTCGAGAAAGAAGATATGAGTTTTCTCAACATGCGTCGTTCGATTTATCGACTTTTTGTCATCGATATAAGCCATGCTCAAACCTGTCCTGATGTGTATTATCTGATGGCCAGACTTTGCAGAGACAAATGTTCATATTAACAGTGGAGCGAAACATGGGAAAAATGTCTAACTGGTACAAAAAATTATTATTGAATTTTATTTGTATGATGGAAGACTTTTACCAAATAAGAGCATTTACATTCTACAATGAAACCGATTTATGATTTTCTTCCTGGATACTACTGATGAAGTAAAATCAATATATTGAATCGAGAATTTAAAACAAACACTCAATCCAAACATTATTTTAAGTACGTCTTACAGTGCTTCGGAAGTTTAATAGTTTCAAAGTACGAATCATTCAGGTCTGTCCGTCCGTCTGTGGGTCTGTTTGGACTCTGCATATTGAGCAAATTCATACCTCCTCTCTCAACGAAAGGGCTGATCAATTTTAGAATAAAATAGAATTCTTTTGTGAAGGATTGAGAGTTACTTTTTTATTACAGCAGAAATTCTAAAAATGTTCTTCGAAAACGTTGCGTCTTAGAAGCGACTATTCCCAATTTAACATTAATTTTCAATATTAATTTTAATGATACATTTGCTTAATTTGATCCAGACGCAGAAAATATTTTTCTAACTGTGGTAGGTGTTCAACCTATCATCGTGTACCTAATGTACAACAGGTCGAAAGTCAAATGATAGGCCACCAAACATCAATTATTTGGAATACCGTTTCTCATTTTGAGGCAAAATCATTCACAAACCCAATTAATAGGGTACTTCAATAATTTAATGAGAATAGATATCACAAACGGATTAATCCAAATCTAATTTATGTGAAGACTGACGACTGATGGATTATAGTAATGAATTGTTTGGTAGATATAAGATTGTATCACTGGAGAGCTCAGTATAAGCAATCAATTCACCTACTGTGATAATAAACCGTATACATACGAGGGTCACGCTGAAAGTCTATAGATACTTCTAAGCTATACAAGTTTAGAGAAGTTTGAGCACGCAGTTATTTCGTCTGAAGTTGTAAGTGCTTACACGCAAAGGCAACGTTTGGATCATTCAGTAGTTGCCTTGCCACGGTATCGAATGCATATAAGTGTTGGCCGAATTTTGACGTGAAAATGGAACCGGGTAGTCGCGAAAAAGTTTAGTGAGTTGCTTTGGGGGCTCTGCTCCTTCTAGGGCAACAGTTCTTAATTGGTTTGCTGAGTTTGAAAGGGTCCGGGTCCTACTCGATAATGAACCTCTCACAGGTCAACCGCCCACTGCTGTTACTTCGGACAGCAGCGGTGTAGAAGCTGTGCAAAATATGTTAAAAAAAGATCGACATATCAGTCATTAGTTTGGTGCTTTGAAAGTGAGCAGCCTCCAACGAAAATTCGTCGTTCCAAGAGTGTTTGAAAGAAAATGGTCGCATATTTTTTTTCTAAAAGTGGATACACCACAACGGTAGCCTCCGAAAATCAAAGGACAGTTACTTCTGAAAGGTATATAACCAAATGTGTAGTCTTCCAAGAACTATGCAAGAGCCGTCCAAAGACGGCCTGCGGGGTATTCAATGGCACCATGACAACGCACCCTCCCACAGCGCCCCTAGAACACTCGATTTTTTTTGCTGAACAGGGTGTCAAACTGTTGCCTCATCCATATTATTCTCGGGATCTAGCTCCGAGCGACTTCTTCGTATTCTCTAAGGTCAAAGAAAAGTTACGAGGTCACCATTCTTCCAGCGATGAATAGGCAATTGCTGCATTTGAGGAGGAAATTGGCAACCTTTCAAAAGTATGTTGGTCACACGAATTTGACAAGTGGTTTTACTGAATGCGTAAATGTATTTAGGTAGGGGAGAATATGTTGAAAAAATAGAAAAGTGTTTTAAAAAACCTTTCTATATCAGCGTGATCCTCGTATAACAGCTCACTTCACGCAAGTACCGGTGGTATCTGTAGGTCAATGTTGCTGCTATCAACAATGTGAAAGGAACCTGATGAGCATCAGTAATTAACGATGTGACCTGTTAATATTGTAATAGCACATGGAAAATATAATTTGATAATGAATTATAGAGATTTAGATTTTAAGATTTATTTTTTCAATAATGTTTATATTCAATTCCAACTATCAACAGTTCTTCCTCATTTCTGAACTGTTACCATTGCTTAGGAAGTACAGGGCCATTTTTTGTCAATGACTAATTTTTTAAATAAGAAGTAAAATAACTTAATAGTCGCTGAATCAGTAGCTACATTATATCACAATGAAATTTTCCACAATAACACCCACTTCTTCTCGGTGTACGAAAAATAAAAAATCGTCCTACCTATTCAGAATCATGCATATTGAAGGCGATAAAGATTCCACTTAATATTGTCTGCCAAGCCGTTTATATTCAGGTTGGTTCTAAAGGCACACCCCTATATAAAACTGTAAGTGGCGTAGTTCGTGGTGGCATATGTGATTTGTCCATGTTTCCGGAAGTCTAGGGAGCTTTGTACCCGGATCAAAAGTGCATTAGAAACACGCGCGCGGCTCAGCCCTCGGATGCGGCGATGTATGCCGAGCATCCTGGTATCTGCACCGACAAAGTTCTTGCCACTGTGCAGGAGTTTGAATTGCTAACATAGAATACGAGCGCTGTGTGGCAGTTCTTTGACCTCTACTGTTGTAATTTCTGAGATTCACGTTGAGCTGGTCAGCGTGGATATATCCGATATATAGACGGTACTCAAAAAGATTGTTGGTGGCTTCCTTCAAAAGGGGCTGGTTAGAACCTGATAAGGAAAGCATTGATAAGATGATTTAATAGGGTATAATGATAATGAATTACAATAATAATAAATATAGTGGAGTCTTGCCTTCGTGTTGGAAGTGACCAAGAAAATTTGTATTGGCACTTCGTTAAAATTCATAATAGTTTTCTTGAAGATAATTGAAGATGAATACAGTCGAACAAAACTATCCTCCTACCAGAATATTGTGGAAATATGAATGATATTCATTTTAAACTTGATTTACACCGATATCTGGTTATTAAGAAGTAGAAAATACAGCTTTCACCTGTGAGGTTTGAACTCGAGGTAGCTGCGCCTGTTAGACTGCTTGGTAGCATCGTTACTAACGTAATTGGATGTTATCTCGGATGTTATATCTCCGTAATAAGATGTGCAATACGTTTGTTTCAGTATTCCATTTCCACTAATCATTATCAATCAATTAATAGTCGGGAATACCTTCAGTCGCGATCATTCCGAGTCACGTTTGGTTGTGTGAACGAAAACATTTAAGGAATTTCGCATTTGCTATGCTGAACTGGGATCTATTTTTTATTGCGTTAAATCCTGTGACTAAGTATGGCAGCCCCTAAATATGGGCATCAAATAAAAAATATTGACGGAGAATACAATAACTTGATGATTGCTTGAAGTACACAATCCTGTAGGCGGACACACATACAACATGTAATGGCAAATGATGTAATTTTACCCATTGGGACGGACGTTCAAAGATGTCGCAAAACTTATGTATATTCCGTATATTTGACATATATAAGACCCAAATTCTTTTCTGAACTATGCTAAATATCCGAGATGTCAACCGTCTAGACATCATTTTGTGAATGGATAGCGTTAGGGAATATTTTTAACCAATTCAATAAAAAATCTGAACCCCCGCCTACCTCGCCACCTGTTTTAACCTTATAGGAACCATAACAGTATTCGGTGTCTGTGATTTTTCCACGGATCGTCCCCTATTTCCGCCTCATTAAGCCCGAAGAACGGCAGAAGGGTGAGGGAACGGGAAATAAATAGGTCGGAAGCGCTCCCTCGAGCGACATTTCAAGAAGGAAACGGTGTCGACCGATGTGCACCATTCTCCATTTTTACCCTGTCGCGGCCAATCTGCGCCCACCGGTGATTACAATATGCTTCGTTAGGCAGAAGGAGGAAGAAGGTCGAGGTTGTTACACATTCGAGATTCTGGTGTAACTTGATGGTCGTAAGGCAGGAGTGTTTTTGCTCTCACTCACTCACTAGGTATGTGAACCCTGATATATCATGTAATTGTACCTAACTATTGCTAAATAATACCCCCCACCCTCGCAACAAAAACTTATTCATGTTTCATACCATGTGAGCAATAACCCAAATTCGAGGGTTTTCGCGATAACAGTACTTCCATTTCCTACTGCCTTGGAAACTTTTTCATTTAGATTTTCTACAATTTTGATACCAGCAGCGTCTAGACCTTTTTATTAGAACGGATCGCATACTTGAGTGCCTGAATTCATAGTTTCATACCTGTTTACCTGCGAGATGTTGGTTTCCTACTGGGATAGTTAAACTATTAGTTCCATCTCTATTCTAACAAATCTGCGAAATGTTTAACCAATTAGCCTGCCTTGATTCGCATAAGAATATTGTGCGAATGAGCATTTCATTAACCCAAGTGCATAGGAATCAACGCCGTTGATTTTGTCAAATATGTATCATCATCCTACTTCATTTTCATATGCTAAACTTGCACGAATGTCAAAGGACGTCGCTGTAATAGAGTTTACCTTCGAGACAGATATCGTAACACATCCTTCAGCGGTTCGTAATTCAAGGTGTTAGTGCTATTAAGGTCGTAAGCCGCGAATGATTACATTCCCGTATGTTGGAAGATTAAAAGTAGAACCTCTAAAAGTACAGGTGATAGTAAATCTCCAATTTCAGAAAAATCAAAAAAAGGGTAAGAGGTTTGTCGAAAATTAATAAGACGTTTGTCTGTTGGTGTTTTTGTACCGCATCGGCCATAGATTGTGCTATTAAGGTCGTAAGCCGCGAATGATTACATTCCCGTATGTTGGAAGATTAAAAGTAGAACCTCTAAAAGTACAGGTGATAGTAAATCTCCAATTTCAGAAAAATCAAAAAAAGGGTAAGAGGTTTGTCGAAAATTAATAAGACGTTTGTCTGTTGGTGTTTTTGTACCGCATCGGCCATAGATTGTGAACCGTGTGGCGAAGATTGCAACACTAATGTTAAATCCAGCCAAAAGAGGCACAGGTGAAAATCTATATTAAAATCATCGTATACGCCTCATAACTAGCGTTTCTTTCGTTTATTATATTTTGGTACCCAGAAAGCTAGAATTAATTGGCAGAGTTGTGGTGGCAATGGCGGCGAATTCATAATTGTTTTATTTCCCTAATTATTTATTAGATTTTATTTAGAGATTAGACAGAAAAATAGATGTTTGAAACAGATTTTGGGAGAGCTACTACGTGGTGAACGCAATGATACAGTAGTAGTTTTCAGCATACGGAGAAAAGCTGGAGGCCAAAAATCTAAAGGTCATGCCAGTACTGGCCAATTGTCATATAAAGACTGAGAACAATCAAAATGCTATGAAGTTAGTAGTGTAACATTCTGTACAGTGAAGTGAGATCAAATTGTTATTGTATTAGTAAGACTCTATTCTACTTATACGCCATATATTATCCTGCCAAATCGCAGCTTCATCTTTTTGTGCATTCATAGTCTACTCACTAAAACATATACAATGTGTTTCGGATAACATGTAGTAGTCACTCTAGATGACTTACTTTTTACGCCAACCAACAAGAAATATTACAAAACGAGCCATAGTACTATTTTCAGCATCAGTTCCTCGGGTCAGAAGGAGAATGGAGCAGAAAACACATACTCATTGCATCACAGAGCGTTAAACAGAATGACTTGTTCGTGTACAAAAGCTCCGGGATGGATTGCAATCTCTTTCGTTCAACAATGCCAATCACCAAACCCAAAAACAATTGTTCATTACGTCTGTTTTGGTAACTGAAAGAAAAATCTTTAAAAAAAGTTGGGCACCTTTTTTCAGAATTTTTTTATTACACAAAAAATAATATAAAACACTTTCGCATATTTTAGATCTCTCCAGTAATTTCTTTCAATACGGGCAAAAATTAATTCATATTGAAAAAGACATAAAGGAGAAACGCCCTAAACCGCACTCAGAGAAAACGTTCAGAAAACGGATTTATTATTTCTCAATAGACTGTGGCCCAGTTTGGTTAGTATGCTTCATGAAAAAATATAGTCAATGCTCTCCAAGCCTAGAGATGGACCATAGGTTTTTCTTCGGGTTCACTTATTGTTTCTTTTTGATCCAAATGAGAGGTTATTGCGTTACTACCTTTGAATCGCACAGCTGTATCTTTTGTTTCATTTTATAGGACAGGCAGCTTTGTTTTTGTTGTAAGGCATTATGTTCCTTGTTCTGGACTCTTCAACGTTGCAAATGCACCATCCGTACGATGTCCTTAACTTGTCTTCAAGTTCATACAAACAATCAACTTATAACAATTGAGAACAGCTTTTGTACAGAGGACATAGTACATCTTATATTTATTACTGAGTACTAAACCATTCACTATTGACTGAGTACTTTATCTAAGGTTTCGTCTGAATTGGTATGAATGTTTTCCACGGTCTTTTTATAGTTTGTTTTTAGATCCCCTTATCTGATTACACAAATAGAAACAAGTTATACTGCTATTTATTTCGCTTTATCCGATTAAATAGGCAGCGTTGTGTTTGCTTATGTGGCAGTGCTTTATGTTCCTTGTTTTGGATATAATAGTACTGGAATGCATCATCTCTATTCTAACTTTTCATAATATCTCATACTCAAGTCTTGCTTGTCAAAGTCAATGCAACTATAATTTCAGAATTCAATTTTTCTTTGATAGAAGTAGACAAGACAAAGAACGGGTAGAACTATTCAGTCATTCGTATTACGATAAAACAAGGAGACCAGAGAATAAGTTGCTGAACTTACACTAGTACGTAGCAAACTCACGTCATTAAATTGAAATGCTTGAGTGGCTGCATTATACAGTCACAAATGGTGACAAACTTCTGGTTAGAAAGAGTCTCATATCACCTGGCAGTCAGACATGAATCCTTAGAAAAAGGTGTTCCTGAACAATATATATAAAAAGCAATAATAAGCTAGAATTCGGGTTTCTTTTGATATCAATTATACTAAGTGACAGTGTGCCTGAAGTTTCAGCTGCTCTTACATTTCCCAGCACCCAATAACTGATGATTAAGGATTGGGTTGTAAAAAGATGGCCATTAGAAAATTAAAAAGTTTCAAACAGCTAATTTGTATGAAAGTTAGAACGAAACTCTCTTGAACACGCTATTTTCAACTTCAACTGAGTCTCTTCTCCTTTTCAATATAATGAATTTCCAGGAACCGGTAATTATGAAGTAGTCGATAGGAATCGTCAGCAAATTAAAAGTTGTTCTTTTATATACGGTATAATTCAGAAAGTTTGAGCTTCTGCAACTTCATCCTGCACCTCGGATATGCTGTTCGCTATAATTTTTGCGACAGACTTGTTACACCGATACTTCATGAAGTGCACAATAGAAAAATCGGTATTACTGTTCCTCTTTTGACTCTTGGCCCCTCTATAACTATTGTAAAAAAATTAGAAAGCGGCAGCGAAGCAATATTAAATAAATTGAGACGAAATACTATTATAGGAATTTTCATGAATCTCTGTGAAGATATCGTTGTTTGTTCGAAAGTCTTAGTCTCCGGATTAATAAAGTTAGAATCTTATGAGGTCCTTTCGTAATTGCTGTAGATACATGACTAGACACATTCTGGATTTTTTTCGCACTGTCGGTATGAGGCTGTTTTGTTGAAATCAGGATTCAATTAAGGCAACTTACTCATAGTCTCAGCAAACGTTCAATTACATGATAACTTCTATGAGCAAAACTTGGCATTGAGAAACTAAATTGGCCCCATGTACTTTTGCCTTTTGAAATAAGCTACTTTGCAAAATAGCACAGTTAATGTGATGAATATGAATAGAGGGGTCATAGTTTTTCTGGCATGACGAAATAGATCTCGTGACAGTCAATTTTTGATAGGAAGAAAACGTTCTCTGCAGCAGTGATTTTCAATTCCAAAGATTTCACGCTCTACCTCTGAATCAAAGACAATTACCAACGAATACTCTAAATTATCTAAAATGCAGAAACTATTTTGAAAAACTCAAGATCACATCAGTTTTCAAAAAAAACAAATACGTCAAAATCTGTCCTTTACCAGATGCAGCATGGAGATAAAATTAATATAAAAAACAGACCATTTGTGTGGCAAATGTTCTGTTGATGATGTCTACTAGATCTATGGAGTGTCAAATCAAAGAAACATGTACAAATAAGGTAAAATCAGCACTGACTCAACTTGTTTAAGAAAAAATACAGAGAGTTGAAATGACGGCAAGGATTTATAGTATACCAAGAAGATAAAACTTTAAATAAGAAAGTCAAAGCAGGAGGATTTTGTGTCGCTGCCTTGGGGTGACACATCTGCATGTTCCATTTTCGCCCATAAAACAGATGTTCTGTTCTTTGATGTGACGATAAATTCTCCCTAACTTCAGATATAGTTTTCTATACAGCTTAGGTTAGCTTATCTATATGCTTGGGTAGAGTGGCCATGAGGCTCCGTCTTTTGCATCATGATTTATAGTGATGCTATCAAGACCTCTTATTATTATTATTGTATAGACAAGCCCCACTAACTGTTCGATACCTTTATTAGACTGCCTCACGCACGTCCACCACCATATTTCTGTTACTACTTGTTTCCAATTTCGCCTAAATATTGTTGTAACTTACAATGTAATTGATCAATTTATTATATAGGAGGAATCTTGCGATACATCCGCCTCATGAACGTTGGAGATTTTTTAAATATTTCGAAAAAAAGGCCATTTTAATATTTTTACAAGTTTGTTCCGGTTATGTTTCATAGACTAATAATTAATGAATTTTTTGATTTGGTTTTAGAACTTCTGATTCACTTGAGGGATCACAAATATTGGAAATTTTGGCAATAAGTGAATGCGATCCATATCTTCATTGAAAAATTGACGAAGTTGTGAGGTGAGTACAGCCACTACTAAACTACCTCAGTGTGGTATTGCAAAATGAAAGCGCCTACAGATATACGATATATTCTTTTCAATATTTGAAATGTGTTCCAGATCATAATATTTTCACGAATACACTTCTACGAGTCAAGAATTACAAATTAATAAATACAAGCAAAAATGTCATTTCTCACAAAGATTCTGCAGGATCTTTTTGCACCCGATATCTTACTAAAATGTGTGTGAAATTGCAAAGATTACCTTCTCAGTGAGTACTGGAGTACTGATGTCTATCCATAAGATAATATCTCTAGTGCAATGAGAAATGCGAATCACGCAATTTCCGTAATTAAGCAAGACGCCGATCGACATCGCAAAGCGATATCACTGGCATACTCCGACCATATGGATGAATTCTTGCATTTAATTAACATTGAGCAATAATCGGACATCGAATGGCATGCCGTTCATTTCAATACAGCGGTAGCCGCACCACTATTACAATGTCGATATTTTGAGAATTCCGTTTCGACACGGATCCACCAAAAAGACAACAGGTTTCTCATTTATTATTCGACAAGGGAAACCGAGGAATTAGGATTTAGGTGGAAGCAAGTGGTTATTATCCACCGTCAACAGTCTATCCAAATATAATATACACACAAAGAAAAGTAGTATAAATTTTAATACTATTATTGCAACACTGCGATATCGTTGTATATCACCTATGATACGGTAGAGATGCAATGAGTAAACTCTAGGTTATATATATATATATATATATATATATATATATATATATATATATATATATATATATATATATATATATATATATATATATATATATATATATATATATATATATATATATATATATATATATCTATTATTTTTTTAAGTATACGAAAGCATCACTGTGAGTAAATCTGGTAACAAGATAATCATTGGAAGTATAACCATCTGGTTGACTTGATACTATTAATGCATCAAAATATTGATAAAGTTATCCATGAATTGACGAGAGTAATACTAAATTCATGCCAAATCATGTGATCGATTTGATCTACTGTTCTTAAATTGATTATAATGATATTATTATATGTCCCTCGAAGCGGCAACAGTCCAGGTATTAGGATCTTTGGCTTCGTAAGATTTCAATTGAAGGCGACACTTAGATGAGTTGACAAAGCCTTTAAGACTTACCCACTTCTATTATTCGTTGCATGCTGCACAAACTCAGCTGAACAAATCTGTATATCGTTCTTCGAAAGATTGAACGCTACTTTTGGAGGCAAAAAAATCATGTTTATATTTTTATGCAACGATTTATTATATGATTTACTTTACCATACCAAAGTCGGGAACCTATAACAAAACAAACCAAGAAATACATATACTACATATATTTATAACTCGAATAATCCAACTTGATGGAAGTTTTTTCATCAAAATGAATATTAATTAGAAGTTGATCTAGGATGGTGACTTCCGTTATTTCCAACAACCAGAGGCGTATCAAGGGGGGTGTAACAGCTAGTTACCCGTAAAGATTTTTGACCAAACATTTGAATTCTATTGTTGTTACTCTATGAATGAACACTTCATATTTGAGTTAGGGAATCTTTATAAAAACGTATAGTTAAATTGGTATCTATTCCTATATATTGCGTTTCAAATAAAAATAACAGATCAATGGGTACATGATGTATGTATTTCTATTTTAATATATTTTGTGCACCATTTTTTCATATTTTTGGATAACACTGTTTTTCGAAATAATATCAGTCTGGCATCCTTTAAGTACGAATAAAAATTGACAAACTTTGAGATAACTCAAAATCAATTGCATATTTCGTGTGCGATTTCCGAAATCTCATAGCGTGACTGGAACTACAACTCGGCTCAAGATAAGCGCGCATTTGTACATACTGGAGAGACGGGATAAACTAAAATGATTATTATTTGCGCTCCTTTTCAGATGACAAAACAGACCTCAACGAAGGTTACATAAAAAATGTAGAAAGCATACACAAACTTTATGCTCCTGCTACCCCCTATGTTTGTACCTGCTATAATATCTAAGATTAGAAGCGTGAAAGTTTGTTTATTCTTGAGCAAGAGCTATATCTGATAAGGGTAAGGATAGATACTTCCATACAAGTAATGCTAACAACACCATGTTGGAAAACTCCGAATATGGCCATGAATGAATCAAAATGAGACGAATACTTGGATGGAGTACCCTCTTTACTTCCGCATGAAGCTTATCGGGTCCATAGTCAATCTTATGTTTCTGGAAAAACTTCCAATACTTTACCAGTAAATCAATCTTTGGGAAGTTTCGATCCCTGAAAGCGAGCTGTCCTGATGCGGTGATTTGAGCAGCTTTGGATCGAGCCCTGATATCAAGGGTAATAAGGCGCTATTCTTATCGCCCTACAATCGCGAGGTTGCTGACGGTATAGTGAAGCTAGAACAGACAAGGGATGTGAGAGTGAGGGATTTGATTGAACATACATGTGGTGCCTTCAAAGGCATTGCTATTTGAGATAGTATGTAGAAAATGATAGTAGATGTCGAAAAAGACAGAAGTAATTGGTTTACAGTCTATTTCAGAAAGGTATAGAGTAATGAAACCTCATTAGATATGCAAAGGGACTACACGAATATTTGAGCCACTTTGATAGTTTGACACTGATTTCATTGTGAAATTATTTCTGTTTATCAAATGCAGGTAGTACCATGCGGGTTTGGGTCAATTTATGAGTTTTGCCCATTGTTATCCATTCACAAATAATGTACATAGTATTAGGTATACTAATTTTTTATTAGACATCATAAAAAAATAGATTCTACAATAATTAAAATATAAAAAATCATCATATTATTCCTCGTCATCTGAGGAACTATCATCTCCTCTTGACGTTATGATTAACAGGTCGACGGTCCGATCGATCAAGTAGTCAAGATCCCATATTTCCTCCTCTTCTTTAATGACATGCTGGACTGCTTTTCGCCAGTTCTCTGGTGTCACTTATGGCTTGATCAAACAGTAGCCTAACGTCTATCATTTTGAATTTCGTGTTGTGTCTTGCTAAAATCCTCTCACTTGCACCCATATAAGTTTTCTGCTATATCTTTCACGAAATACTTCATAAACGATGTATAAATTTTCTATAGCTAATAGTTCCTTTTTTATCAAATTATCTCCAAATTTACTTTTGGTGGTTAACCAGTCAATAATTTCTTATTTTTTTCAATATGAAGTTGGAGTCTTCTCTATGTGTCTTGAATGATAGCTTGCATTATCCATAACTACTAATAAATAAGTCGGAAGATATCATTCCACCAAAATAGTCTTCAAAAACATCCGAATTCATGTTCTCGTGCTGATCTTCCGTATGGCACGACTGAAAATCCTTCTTCGCTTCCAATATGGACGATTGTTAGTCTCATCCCTGTACCTGAAGTCACCTTAATACTCGTTGACACGCCTTCCATGAAAGCTTGGTGAGCACTAGATTGCCACAATTTTGGTACTATATAACCTTTGTTAAACCACGTCTCATCAAGATAAAAGATTGTCATATTCTGTACTGCTTTATACTTCTCAAGTATTTTCGTCGCCAGCAAACAATTTCATCGTTTTCCAGTAAAAGTGCTTTACGGTTATGCTTTTCCTAGGTAAAGCCCATAGTTTTTAATGTTCCATGAAAGTTTCCTAGTTAAAAACGGAATACTTTCATCCTGGCCACGCTCCATCAAAATCTTATCTAGGTAGTATTTCTTTTTTTAAATTAAAATAGTAAACTTGTCTTCCAATTACACTTTTGGTGTCTTCATCAAAGTAAAATCACTTGCTGATAGTGGATAATTATTGGACCATCTTTTCCTTGGTGTGAATGTCGCCATTTTATTACTAATATTACAATACTGTGGTAATTATATAAGGCTTACTGATACATTAAACTAAACAAATACTTTTATAAGGGTCATGTACAGACACGATAAAATCGCAAGGCCAGAGCCAAACTCGGTACCTGTTAAACGCTAAACGTAACTGTATAATATACTACCTAACTAATCTCTACACAATATTCCGATTTTGACACTTCAGGCCAGAAAACATACATTCCATACTCCTCTTATGCAATTACTTGAAATTTATATATTACAAACAATATTATCAAGACCCAGGATCTATGGCCGACACCAAAATTGAACCGAACTTGGAAGAATTTACCATTTTATTACTCTTCACCTTCCTGAAATAGATTATAGTAACCCTTCAAATATATTTATCTACTGCGCACTACGCCAGATATTCAAACACATACTTTGCTCTATGTATCTTTATTCTTATACTATTTAATCCTTTCGTTTCTGAGCGGGGCTATTTTAGCTACGTCAGTTAAACATTAAATGATCGACAGAACGATGTTGGACTATTCCACCTTCAACATTCTTGATAGGGTTATGTTGTTTTCATTGTTGACGTGAAAAATATTCATACAAATGGTGAAATTGATGGTGCTACCAACTACAATATTGTAAAACAGCAAAAACCATTTTGCTAGAATTAAATTTTCAACATACGAATTTAGATAGGCACTGCAGATACCAGGAACATAAAATTTAAAATTGATATTAAACAGGATAGAGCATAAGGTTGTAAAATGCATTATTTATAATACACAGCTTTATGTAATTATGCAAATTTTATGTGGCAAAGTAGACGACCTTTTAAAAACAGATTTCACGCGTTAAAGCTGTACCTCGCGTTTAGGTCATTGGAATCATTCGATTCTAAGCTCTAAGGATTCGTCAGCATTTTTTCAAAAACTTATAATATGCAAGTACTTTACGACATATCATGATCACAGTAAACAAAACTAAAGGTAGTATTATTCGCTACTTTCGTGATAATTTTATTGTTCATAAACTAAATACGTATGTTTTAAATGAGAATAAAAAATCAGAACACTTGAAATTGATCACTTTAAATATCAAGTCGTGTTAGCAATCGCGTGCCCCACGAGAATGCGTTCAGCTTCGCACTGGGTTATTTTTTCTTTTTCTGTTTTGTTAAATTGCAACTGTCTAAGAATGCATTATAGAGGCATATGCATGACAAAAATTACATAAAGCGAATTATTATCTCGGCTTCCATCCTGTAGAATAGCAATTGATTAATAACAGCGATTGTTTTATACATTGTGGTACCATAATTGTTCGATGCGCTAACCGCGATCCGAGATCTTTACAGACCTAACATCGTTAAAATATGAACAAATTGAAACTCTGAAAAAGATGTTTCTGAGGAATCTACCTGAAATCATCAGGGTTCTCGATTTAGTAAGCGGAGTACCTGCTTAGCTCAGTGGGTGTGTGGTTTCGGATATTCCAGTAGGCCAGTTTTTTCCAAATGTTAATTTGAAGAGTATGTTATTACCGTAGAATAACCTATCAGGGATGTAAGAACTATCCTCATACAATAACGTGAAGAATGAGCACATCCACCAATAATGGCATTTTGGTGGAAGAGCTCGGCTACGGATAGAGAATTCTCTGCTTGAAGAAAATTTGACAAAGCACCCCTGTGACTTGAACAACTTCGCGGAATATGGGTGCTACAAAAATATGTTAATCTTATAAGGGTACCAAAAAATTTCAGTAATTATATATAGAAAATATGCACAATAGTCTTTTGATGAACAAAAATATAAATGTAGTTAACTTGCAATACCCACTTTACAATAAAATACAGCTTTGAGTCCCATAGGTGAGTACATTTTAATAAGGATTAATTTTGTTCAGCTGTACTTCAGAATTTTAAACAAGGATTAGACTTTTCTAGACACCACAGTGGATGTAGATAATATATGGTTTAAGTCATCTATACCAGAATTAACTAGGATAACCTTATCAGTTAACCTCAGAAATAATGTCTTATATTAAAATTAAGGAGAATTATTGATCTCTACATAGAAGATCTGGAGATACAGAGATAAGACATTTTAAAATAATTTACGGAATCAGGAGGACAATGAGTCATGTGCGCAGAGAAATAGGGGACTTCCTCATATACTCAAGAGCACACAAAGATGTGATTCATAGATATACTGCGGATCAACTATAATTGATACATTTCCACATACAGCTACATCAGTCTGCAGATAAATGTAAAATTGTTAAGATGTTTTTCACTAGCGAGTGATAAGTCATACAGGATGGAAAACTACGGGTATCCAGTTACGGAGATATCCATTCTGTATAGCTCCTCTAAACATGTTGAAATGCTCTTATGGAGTCCAGCAGCCAAATAAAGATCAAACCTGTATGCAAATGATCCAGAAGCTGTGTGCAGTTGTCAAGAGACATCTCGATTGTATCAGTTTGTTCGAGATTGGTTATGGAACAGTGAACAGTGACAGCAGTCAGTCAGTGGTCAGACGTCAAATAGCTAAGAAATAACAATCGCGGATATAAATTAGTATATAAGTTGTTGTGGTACCACTGGAAATAAATTACTGTTTTGAAGAACGTTGCAAAACCACTGATAAGTTTCCTAGAACAGTTTAAATTATCCTTATAATAGGATACTGTATCAATTGTGCTATAACTATCTATTAATTATATTCTAATTTTGATGGATACTCAACCCTAAAAAACTAAGCTGTAACTTTTCAACTTGAGAATGTCAGCCGTATGTATGTTTCAAGACCTGTTTAATCCCCGACAAACATGTAGTTATGGTGAATGCAGGAGCGCTAATTAAAAGTTGGATTTTAATTAGAGATACAACTGTTAAGCATTTGTTTAAGTACTTTGAATGATGGTTGATGAAAATTTTAGGTTCATTCCCATTACGACGAGGGAGATATAACCGTTGGTAGCAGATCTGAGTGGTTATGTTTCCATAATCACAGTTGCTGCAGAATTTCACAAGTAACATAAATGAACGCTGATAGATTAGTAAATAGTAGGTTTCATATTGACTGTATAGTTTACAATTTGCACTTACTTAACAAGACAGCTTTCTAGTCAGTTTAAGATCTATGTTACTTCTATGACTTATCCTGCGATTAATCAAATTGCTGGGCCGATAATTACAGCTACACTGACGAACTGGGGATTGAACTACCATCTCTTGCATTCTAGATAGATGGATTCCTTAATCATTATTTTCACGGCACAAGAAAATGCAAATACGCTATAAAAAGCATTTTAAATTGTGCGGTTCTTCGTACAATCTTTCTAACGTGCGGACAATCCGAATCTTGGTCTTTGGGATATCACAAGCATACTATACTAGTGGCTACAGTTCTGAAACCTGAAGATGTAAGATGGGCAGGACCTAGAGCTATAATTAACTTTGCAAAAACTGGTGAACTTGGCAATCAGCACAAGTCTTTTCATTCGTCCATTACTAGACATCTTGTAGAAAGCAACTGATGTTCAATCGAATTCTTCGAGACAGAAGTATTAGCGAACTAAATGAGGAAATCTTAGAAAAGACTATGAAATATGTTTATCGGATTTTACAGTCATCTGTATGAGAGACTGAATAAAAAATAAGAAAACATATAGAGGAAAATTTTGTCCCAACAGATTCGGCTGAATATGCACCGTGGCGCCGGAACGTTGATAAAGTTTATTCTGCGAATATACGTGGTTTCAATAGTCGGCCAGTCAAAGCATGATGATCCATCATTTGACATCATCTACCGTGGTCACAAATTTGTATTAGATCCTGAATACTTCGTTTTTTCATTACAGCAGCAGACTGGTACTATAGAGTGAAATTATTCCTTATATTTTCATGAAACAGTGAAAAGACGTAATATCTCAAATCCAATTTTTATTATTACTATACTTTTCCCGCCGATTGGTGTGGAAAATACCACAAAGTGCTCAATTTAAATGCAAATGAGAGCAGCTGTTTAGTAGCAATTAAAGAGGATCGAGATACCACTTAGGTAGCATCTGGCCGATACCGTCAAAAGAATTTCCACAAATTTACTGCGCTAGCTACGTTCTAATCGGCACCTATCACGAGCGGCAGTTAAAAATCTATTCGAGTTTTACGATTTGGCAGGGTTGGGTGGGACGTTTTTACTGGAAGATTGGCTTCGCTACTCGGGAAATAATGGGTTATCGGAGAGAAAGACTTTGACTAACCAGGATCGGCATCTGATTTATTTTATGAAATATGAATATATATAAATAGGAAATGGATATTTTGTAGTGTTTGTGGTAATTGCGCCAAAGAATACATTTTCACTTACTGAAGAATAATATCTAGGTTAAACAACGAAGACTAGAAATATGAAGACAAGGCGAAGTACATATATACTAAAGTAAAAAGAGTTTGCTAGTATGGTTCAAAATTCAAAGAAACAAAGTCATGTTTACACACAGGCACACCGTAGAGTGAGAACATCAGTTTTAAATTTATGACAGTGCTTGATGAGCTAGTTATAACCTGGTTAGCCTTTGTAAATAGGAAATCTTGATAGTCAGACGATGTTTCGAAGATAAAGTGGAACGACTTTTAATTGTGAAACCTTGTTTGTGAGTTGAACAATTTTACATTAAAACTTCTGTTCTCACACATAAAAACAAATTCTTCATCCAAGAATTGCGATGTTCTGGTAGAGATATACTGATCTCACTCTAAGACAATTTACCTGATAAGAATATTATTATAATTTCAACCAAGAAATGTATATTTTCGAATTCTATACTCATTCTAAAGAAATGTACTCTAAAGAAAAAATATAATTTTCTTTACAACTAAGAATTCAATGATTTTATTTCAATTTTTATCAACCACCTCTCAGGATAAAGGAGTTGTGGAAAAGTTGGGGTTGTGACTGCTGTGAGGATCTCACAGCCAAGTTTACAGGTGTTGATGTGATATGTGTGATATGTATGTTGTGAATGAGCACTATTACCAATCGTGGACGTATATCTTCTGGATTAATACAGGTACATATTTTTTATATTATATTTATTTTTACAAAACCGTTCAAACTCGAATTAGGAAAAATATATGACGCAGATAAAGGTAAGAAATAGGTCACATTGATACAGTTTTGATGCATTTTTGGTTCTTCGATTTAAGGTTAAGAAACCAACAGTAGCTGTGATAACAGATCAACAAAATTACCAAATGTTTATACTAATAATAAATTATATAATGAATTTTAATTATTTGCACCAAGATTATGATATGCTCAATTTGAGATTTTCGTCTTCTCGCTGCCCAGGTTTGAGGTGGAAATATTTATTTATATAAGTTAACGCTATGTGATCAAAAATACAGTATTCGTACTTACTCACTTCAAGATTATTACAGCTTTCCGTATGTAGGAAGATGTGCTATACCTACTTGAATGAAAGCACATACGCTTTGTCTGGGAATTTAGTTTTATGTTTGTGTCCATTTCCTTGACAGAAGCCGACTAGCATCCATAGAACGAAGCATCAACAAAGGACGCCGAACATGTCCAATGTTGTACACTCTCCTCCACGTAAACACAAAAGATACTTTTATTTTAGAGGACGCTATAAAATTATAAGCTCATGATAACGGGGAACGATATTTATCCAGCAGAATATTATATTCCTATGTGTTATAAAAAACGTAAAATATTTTCTGTCAATGATAAAACAGTAAATGCCTGTATTAAATAAATATATTCACAAAGCCTTCTACTCAAAGACAGGCAATAATGATTACATTCATGCCAGGCATACTTAAAAAACAGAGGAATTATGTGAACATTTTGTAGTCCATCTCGTCCCGAAAGTTCATATACGGCAAGTGTACCGTTTTTAAGAAAATTTTCTGTCTAAGAACATCTTAAATATCACATAAAACTGTAGGAAAGTATATAGTTGTTTTGATCATCTAACAAATAGTGCAGATAGATAAAAAGTTGTGTAATTCACACAGTTCCACAAATAAAACTCTTTTTCTTTTAGTTTCGCGTTTCGATTTATTTTTAAACGATGATTTAGATATAAATCGAAATGCGTCACTTAAAGAAAAAGGTTATTATTTATTAAACTGTGTGTTAATTACATAACTTATTATCTGCACGATGGAAGAGTTTCACCAAGTAAGAGCACTACAGTTTACATGAAATAGCGCAGAGCTTACAAACATAAATCATGACGAAATTACAGAAAAAATAAGTAAACGTTATTGATACCCTGTTTAAGAATGCAAAAGGAAACAATTAATGACATAGGCCCATCACCGCAAATTTGATAACAAACTGCCGCTGCCCTTTTTGCAATAACTTCTTTTCACATATCCAACACTGAGATAGGTAGACCTGTCTCATAATTATACTATTGAACAATGCGAAATTATGGCTGAAATACGTTACTGTTAATAAAAAGAATAATCACTGATATTTTAACGTTAAAATTATAAAGTAGTACCTAGCAATTTCCCATTTTTTCGCACATGTCATCGATATTGACATCAAAAAAACGTATACGTTAGTAACTCACCACAAGCTATAAACGTTGTCTGAAATTTTCAGATGATGTAGATGTTTTAGTAAAACTGCTACGGACTTTTCAAACAATCGAATTCCGAAGCAGTGTTAACTGATAAATATTATTAATGTGCAAGAAGTAAAATGGCCATTTATCATTTACCCAAACAGTATAACAGTAACAGTAACAGTAACAAAGTTGCAGTCAGGTAGAGGATGCTCTATCGCACCCAGACTGGATCCGGTTCTGTTGTTCGCCGATCAGTTGACGTTCCATCGAAACGCGCTGAAGCGTAATTCGCACTACGCGATTTTATGGGGGAGTCCTGACCCAGATCGACAAAGTTTCGTCGGTTTACATTTTATTACAAGTTGTGACTTCATTACGATGTGGCAAATGTAACAGACAGCTCAAATTGGCACTGTCTTCATACACAAAAAAGTGAAAGAAATGGCAAAATTATTATTTATATGAATAGTTTGGGTATAATGCCTACAAAACCTAATTTGGGGATTAAAAATGATGACCCTGAAGACCTTTTCCTATAATTGCCTAAATTATCCACCAGGTTGAAACATGTTGAAATGAAAATTTAACATTGTAGAACTTCATAGCAGCCTAGTAAACTTGAAAAATAAAAAAAATGTTTAAAGTTGATATTTTTTAATAGTCAGCCGTCAGTCATTTTAAAAAAGCAGCCCCCTGCTACGTGCCCACATCATATAATTCTCAAAATGGCATCAAAAAGTGGTGCAAAGCTTCCTTAGATTAGACAGTAACAAAAATGCGACGGATGAAAATAGACCAATTGTAATGAAGGATATTATCTTAGATAGCCTCTGGAATACCAAACTTTTTATGCGCTGAACTGAACTCCATTCCAGGAACCCATTCGACAATCCTTTCTTCATTTTCGATGTATTCGTTTCTCTGGATAACATTTTGCATACGTATAAGATCAATATATTGAGAATCCAGACATGATGAAATTCCAGAACTAACTCTTGAGCAGCCTTAAAACAGCGATAATTTTAGTGAGTTTTCCAACAATGTTTATTTATCTCCCGAACAAATATTATAGAGTTCCTGTTTACTTTCATATATATAGAAAGAGAACAAAATCAAGAATGTTATCAATAATGGAGAAAGTCAAAATATTATCAGGTCCAGATGGTGTTCCACCTTGCGTTTAGTGAGGATTGCGCCCGTTGAAGCTTTAACGAACTTTTCTAAAATTCCCTTGACCACACACAATATTTCATTCGAACAAAATTATATCTTGATCAGCAACAACAGTCATAGCAGCGTGCTAATGCCAGTTGACTAATTTTCTAATGCTATTATTTTCTTGAAGCAGTACACAATATATCACTGCGAGTTGAAAGAACGAGATTCAGTTTGTTATTTTGATGTTTTTCATCTTTCTGCTCCTAATGGTCCGTTTAATCGCTGGTACACTGTTTCCATTCATCTGTTTATAAACAACAAATATTCGGTGATCTCATTATTGCAAAAATTTATTGATTGATTTCCAATTGAAAAACTGATCAACTATTAATATCACATCACGTGTATATTCAGGGTATTTATCGTCAAAGCCAAAGTGGTTGCAACTCTGAAGTAACGAGAACAGCTGAGAATATCATTCTCATGTCCAAATGAACTAAATGTATCGTAATACTGTTTCAATTGTCTGAAGTCCGAAACAGTATTACATTGTCTACAAATTTCAAGCATCAAAGTAAATGTGAACACAGAATCGCAAATCAAGCTTTGTATATTCATTGACCGGAACTGAAACAATATTTTATTTTATGATGCGTAGATATGTGTTAACTAGTTTAGCTTAAAAGCACAACTCACCTCAACATCATGCACTCCGGAGCAGTTTGACAACAGACATACCTGAAAATGACAAAAACAGAACAAAATATTAAAATGCAATCTTTTGAGACATAATTACAGGAACAAAATCTACAACATGGAAACGTGCAGTTGTTTGTAATTAAGCGGATCTGTTTATGACGTCCGGCAAGCTTGGGCTGCACGGGTTGCAACCAAGAAATTACATCCTCTGCTGGTTCGGACACGGTGTACAGAGTGTGCCTGAACATTTTACTGACTCCGTATATAATTCAGTGAATTTAGCAGGATCACATTTTTATCTCTGAGGAGTGGTCATTTTCCGATTGCAAAAAATCTGACATTACGTAAGTTTTTTGCTGGTTCTTGACTACGAAGGGGTAAAAAGAACAATAATTTTAACAAAATTGGGAATATTACGTTAAGGTCATCTCCTTACCTACAAGATAAATGTTTTTTGTGATAATGCGAGCTATGATATTGAAGAGAAATTGACATAGGCAAAACTAGCTGAATTAGTAAGCCTCGATGACTGTGTAAATAGATAATAGGCTGATTAATGAAAAAATTAGAACGAAAAAAATATATAATTTTCATGTGCGGGAGGGACTCGTTCAATCGGTGTCCCTAAGCTAAGGATATGGAAGCTATTATCACTTCCAGGATCATAATGGAGCTTAACATGAAAGACACGCCGCATTGTAAATACACTTTTAGTGTTTCTGAACCGCAGAATACAACAGATTTCTATTCAATAGTCGCCATCTCTCCTGCTAGTGCTTTCTAACCGAAGACAGAAGAAGCAGTGTATATGATTATGCGCATGCGTTTACAATCTGAGTTGCTTTTTCATTTGGTGTATTATACAAAATTGTAGTAGTAGTAATGGGAAGGCAAAGCTTGGCAAGTAGGCCACCTTTGGCCCTTTTTGCCGACCCTGAAGACCATCACTAGAACTATAAGAGACAAGGTAGTTCCTTAGTGTCGAACCTTCCAGATATTTTAATAAAGGGCATGATGTCCGACTATTCCGTTAAGTAGCATTCTGCCATCCTACTGTGCCAAACACCTCAGCCCTATGGGCGCTGTATACGGCACACTCACACAGGAAGTGGAACTAGGTCTCGTCCTCCTCCCAGCACTTCTGACAGATTGGGTCTTTGACCACTCCTATGGTCAGGTGCCTGTTCAATCTGCAGTGACCTGTGAGGATCTCTACCAACAAGTGGAGTGAATCCCTCCTTCGGTTCAATAGCCATAGCTCCCTACGTTTGTTGGGGTCTGCTATGAACCTCTTGGGGCATTACTGGCCTCTGCTAATCATCAGCAAGGGTTCGGGGCCAATGCATGTGCCCCTTGCTCCCATTCTTGCTAGGCAGTCTGCTTTCTCGTTACCTGGCACCCGCTGTGACCAGGGACTAACATGTGGGTCACGTTCTTGGATTGGGCTTAGCGTTGGGGGGTGGCGCTGCATTCCGAAATGGAATAGTAAATTATTAGGGGAAAAATCGTCAGACAGCCTTTGGAGTACGTCAACATCTCTTAAAATGGGATATATTAGAAGATGTTCTAATACATTGCGCGTAGTGCGAGAATTGAATATTTTTCCAATTTTTCCGATGCCAAATTCTACGATGACTGTATTGCGGCACATTCCGGCTGAATTTTAAAACGGATGATTTTATTTAAAATAGGAGCACGTATCTAATTAGAATAACTTCGTAAGGCAGGCGAGTGCGCATTTGTGTCTTAATTAATGATTAAGAAGTTTCCCTTGTATTATTTTCTGTTGTTTTAACTGCTTACGAGGGAATTGGCGCAAGTTACGCAATAAATATGGAAGTTTATTCTTGTGCTAAAAGGCCGGTGCTTTTTAGCACAAAGATATTACTTCTATAAAGTTTTTATTTAAATATGCTACTAGCTTACTTGCACGTGATTCATCAGCGTACTGTGAGAGCTTGAAACTGAAGATTATCCACGTAGAAAAACGCTCTTTAAACATACTTCAGTGCGGTTTGGTCATATTTATGGAACTCAAAAAACAAAAGATATGGTGTTCCAAATTGAATGCGACTCCAAGCAAAAAATAAAGGAAAGGTATTTTGATTGTGAGATGAATTCAATTTTAGGTTAGACAGATCTTGATGGGTCCAAAGGGACAGTTCATGAAACTGATTCCTGTCGGTATTTCGGCCTGGTATCTTTGGGACTTTAGTTCCAGAGAGTATAGTATATCTCTGATTGTGGTGAATACCTATGCAATGTACTATGGAAGAGACGAAGCAATATAAATATGATAAAAACGGATTTTGATTATGATTGACACTTACTTCTGCAAACTCGTTTGAGCGATGAATTTGCAACGTTTGGGGGGATTTATCAGTTTTGTTAACCTTGGAACTAGAACTGAAAATCCGTATATCATTCGTGTACCTGACATACATACAATATCAAATTCCGATTTTTTTCTAATATGAGTTTCTCTGGTCAATCCATTTCAGTAATCATCGAATATGAATCAACATTTTATTTACAAAAACTTATGATGTATGAAATACGAGGGTCACGCTGAAAGTCTTTAGATATTCCTAATCAATACAATTTTAAACAAGCTTGAGCACGCAGCTGTTTTGTCTTAAGTTGTAAGTGCTTACACGCAAAGGCAGCGTTGGAATCCTTCAGTAGTTGCCTTGCCACAGTCTCGAATGCATGAGTGTTGGCCGAATTTTAACCTGAAAATGGAACCGGGTAGTCGCGATTTTCGAGCCATGAGTTTGTATGACTAAATCAAGCGGAATGTCACGAAAGTTTATTGAGTTGCTTTGTGGACTCTGCCCCTCCTAGGGCTACAGTTTTTGATTGGTTTACTGAGTTTAAAACGAGCCAGGTGTCACTCGATGATGAACCTCGCACAGGTCGACCACTAACTGCTATTACTTGGAAACTGTAGGAGCTGTGCAAAATATGGTAAAAAAAGATCGACATATAACCTACTCCAAGATTGAGGCTTCTCTGCTGATTGGATCGGCAGTGGTCCGAACAATCATTTATAATCACCTTCGCCTGAAGAAGCGGTGTTTGTTGACCAGTGAGCAAAAAGCAACAAGAGTCGATTGGGCTAAGTTTATGTTTGAAAAATTTGATAATGGGCACAGTAAAAACACTTTTAATATCATAATCGGAGACAAAACATGGTTATATAATTATGATCCCGAAACTAAACAGCCGTCATTAGGTTGGTGCTTTGAAAGTGAGCAGCCTCCAACGAAAATTCGTCATCCCAAGGGCGTTGAAAAAAAAATGGTCGCATTTTTGTTTAAGAATGGATACATCACAACGGTAGCCTTGGAAAATCAAAGGACACTTATTTCTGAATGGTATATAAACAAATATGTTCCTGCAGTCGTCCAAGAACTATGCAAGAGCTGTCCAAAGACTGGTCTGCCGCCCACAGCACCGCTAGAACACCCGATTTTTTTTTTGCTGAACAGGGTGTCCAACTGTTGCCTCACCCACCTTATTCTCCGGACCTAGCTCCATGCGACTTTTTCTTATTCCCTAAGATCAAAGGAAAGTTACGAGGTCGCCATTTTTCCACCGATGAAGAGCCAATCGCTGCATTTGAGGAGGAAATTAGCAACTAGCAACATTTCAAAAGAACGTTGGTCACAAGAATTTGACAAGTGGTTTTACCGAATGCGTAAATGTATTGAGGTAGGGAGAGGATATGTTGAAAAACCAGAATAAAGTTTTCTAACAAAACCTTGTATCTGGAAACTTTCAGCGTGAACATCGTATTCGCATTTTAGCGTTAAATATACAGAAAATTCAAATTATAAATTCTAACCTCATGTTCATGGAATACCGCAAACCGTAAGGACGACCTGCTAACTATTACAAGTTACAGTGCATAAATGTATATACGGGAGTGTTACACATGGTTTGGAAGCCGGCAAACCATACACTATGCATACATTCAAAAGCAATGCAGAATCTTTGAGAATAAATTTCATAGCGCCGACATTTCCAAAGACGCACAAACATCAAGTGTATATAAATGAACTTGACGTGAGCGCAACACTCCAGTCTTTTTGAATTCAGTTTTAATGAATTTCTAACTAACTACATTCTTCACAGGAAAGGTTTTTACTCCAGTTACTTTGAGCTTTCACTAAGAATGATATATTTGGTTTATATGGATATGAATGGTAGCTTTTGACCTGGCTCCTTGTTATTAAACAGCTTGTTATGAATAATGAGAAGTTAAAAAAGTTATAATTTTTTCGCCAATATATTCTCTGACATCTGATATCAAATGACATAATTTTAATGATTGAATATTGATAGAAAGAATTAAAAACACTGTCAGCAGCTCATTGCATAGATATACAGTCCCGTATCGTGCGTATTGCGATGTTGCCTTTGAAACGTTGTGGTCACAAGAACGAAAGAAAACAATATGTGCACTAAATTCCCCAAATTTAAATATTTCTCTGAGAGATTCGGAGGCTGCGACAACATCAGTCTGTAGTAATCATTTATAAATGAAAATGTCGAAATTGGCAACGGTGAGTGACAAGATGGCGGCAAGTAGCAGTCGTCAACTTTAGGAAGTTTTTGTAGAGAAATTGTGCATATTTGATGGTAAAATGGTACATCAATGTTATATCTGTGAGATATATTCACACAATCCGAATCATGCGGAAATATTTAAATTTGGGATTTATGATTTCATCTGTAAGTGAAAAAATGATGTGTATCGAGTCCATTAAATTTACAGTTCATGGGTGTCGCGAAAACCTATCCAGAAAGGTGCTTTTTCGTTGGTAAACAATTTTATCATTCATTTTGTATGTGCATATCGGTCATTCTACATGATTGTTGAGGCCCAGTGCTCAGTAGCAAAAAGTCATTTACACTCCATGAAACTCATTTAGTAAATAAATTAGCAAAACAATGTTAAAATTTCAGTACCCAGATCACCGTAACCATGGGATGCCTTTGACTGTGTTGGGATTTGGTCGCTCAAAGTCTATTCTGTTGACAATCCTCCGTGTTTTGCCCCAGCGCATTTATGCAATAGGTAAAATAGGAATCTATGAATGAAAGGCAGTGTTTATATTCATATGTTTATAGTCGATGGAGCCACCTGAGGTCACATTCAACTTCAGCGACCTAAGAATCATAAACATAGTTGGATATAACTTTGAGTGTTTCAGAATTGTATGCCTTTTTTATATTTTGATCAACTTTTTCTGTTTTCTCGTCATGATTGCGGTTGCTGTGACATATGCGGGAATGTTGTAATTATTACTATGGTGTATCATATTTTGGTGTATATAAGTAGCCAAAACAGTACAACAATCATAAAAATGCTAGTTTTGGCATAATTCCGTCACCACTGTCCTGCATTCTAAAATCTAACCTTTGTGTGAGAAGCCCTATGAAATTGTGTTTCAAAACAATCACACATTATTGCGATAACAAGTAATTGAATAAAAATTTTAATTCTACTTTCTTACTTTAGATAAACTTGAAAAACTTTGTAGTCATGAGAGGAAGGTCCAGAACATTATTATTTATTATATTTGTGCCTGAAAAGCTCTTATTCAAAAAATATATGTATAGTTTTTTTATAAAGTGACCATTTAAGATTTGATGATAGTTGTAAGACGTATTACCTTACATAACTAGTTATAACATCATTTCACGCTGGACAGGAATGAAAAAATTCAAAATGTTTCAATAAACTAAGTTTATTCACGGTACAAATTATGTCATTTGAGGGATCAATGGAACTGTGACAATCTGTCACATCGTAACAGTCCAATATAATAAATTAATGTCTCTGCAAATATGGCATTCTGAGATATTTTTTCCTGTGGCAAAAATATAAAAAACAGCATGAAACAAGTTATACAATGAAATTCCGCTGAGCTCGTTCCATATTGTATAATGATTCGTTGAACGAAATTACTGAATCGTCCCATCACGTTTACTATAACAAATCTTATACCATTTTTTAAATTTTGCTGCTTATGTAAAACGCTTTGTCTTAGTATTATGTATTTATCTTCATGACTAGACACAACAATCTAGTAATATAATTCATGCATAGATTAAAAATATATTATTTAACGCATTTTATGACATAGCGTTATTCATGATCAAAAGGAGAGATCTATAAAAGGTAACTGAGACTACTTCCCTGACCGAAAGGATAAGCAGAACTCTTCCGGCTTTATCTGGATGTAATAACGAATGCAATACCTGTAGTACAGTGTTCATTCCAACTTGATAAAATTGCATTTGCATCCACAATGTTGCTAGAATGTTAAAGCAGGCTCAATCATAAACGTCTTTGCAGTTTTTACATCTTTAATAAAAAGGAAATTGCAATGTTTTATTGAAACGCTCTAGGAGAAAATTATGTCGCTATTGCAGTTTACTTCACAGGTTTACGGCACTCTTCAAGTGAATAAGTAATGACAACTGTCAAGACTAACATTGTAACTTTGGCATGTGTGTACGAGATCGGACAAACCATAGCGGACTCGTATACAGTGTCTTTAACAATGATCTGAGTCGCCTTGTATGAACGAGACAAAGAAAGGAAGGGAGAGAGAAAAATATTTTATATGTTTTTCATACTTGGCTATAAATATAAAAGCTACATGTTATTTCTAACCAATATAGGGTTTCGCCTCCCTTAAACTCCGGATTTCGTCGTATAAGCGAACTTATAGATACCTTGAATAAAAGCTATAAAATTCTCAGAGAAACGGGACACTCAATGAGTGTTCTAGTCTATGGCCCATTTCTAGTTGCCTAAGAACTATGCTCACTTGATAAAAACTTGCAATCTTCCATGATGTTTAAATTCCCTACCCTTTCTAGGGTTCACGTCCCTCCTCAACCAGATGATCAATTGGAGGGAACCCAACTGCCACCAGCAATGCTTCTATCGATATCGTTCTATAAGTACAAACACGCGAAATACTACTTTTGGCTACCTCCTGAGCTACCTATAATTATTTTTACCGAAAAAAGGTATAGTAATGTTGACATACCTATTCAACGTAGTCATTAGGTTGAAATACGTGCCTGAAATATGGAAAGTCGCAGAAGTGTTGATGATTCCCAAGCCAGGAAAGCCACCAAATGAAGTTAAATCTTATAGACCCATATCACTGTTGCCTATTATTTCAAAATTGTTTGAGAAGCTGCTACTCAAAAGACTTAAGCCACTTATTGAAAATAATGGTTTGCACCCTGATGATCAATTCGGATTCAGAGATAAGCACTCCACCATTGATCAAGTTCATCGCATCACGAACATCATAGAATCAGCTTTGGAGGAAAAATAATATTGCACTGCATTATTGCTAGACGTCGCCCAGGCTTTTGACAAAGTCTGGCATGAAGGTATCATCAACAAATTAAAAATACTCCTTCCTAACCAATATGTAGAAGTTATCAGGTCATATATTTCTGATAGAACTTTCAGAGTCAAGCAAGAAAATGAGTATTCTGACCTTATGGATATCAAAGCCGGAGTACCTCAAGGAAGTGTCCTGGGCCCAATATTATACCTATTGTATATTTGTGATATTCCAACGATGAGGGACGTAACGGTTGCAACGTTTGAAGACGACACAGCTTTGATTGCAACTGACAAAAATCTTGCTTTGTCTACTAACAAAGTTCAGACAGCTGCCAACGAATTGGTGACTTGGTCACAAAAATGGAAAATCAAACTAAATGAATTAAAATCGATCCATGTCTGCTTTTTTAACCGAAGATAGAGTAAATCCTCATCCAATAAGCGTTAATGGGACCACCGTACCACGAGAAGCTAACGCTAAGTACCTAGGTATGACCCTTGACACAAGACTGAAATGGAAACATCACATCAAAAAAAAGCGGGAAGAACTCAATCTTCGCTACAAACAATACTACTGGTTATTGGGAAGATCCTCAAAACTGTCCCTCTATAACAAAATCATGATCTATAATCAGATTCTCAAACCTGTTTGGCTCTACGGTTGTCAACTGTGGGGTTGTTCGAAAGATTCTAACATCAAGATTATACAAAGATTCCAAAATAAAGTTTTAAGAGCTATTGTTAATGCCCCTTGGTACATTCGTAATAAGGATATTCATCGCGATTTGAATATACTTCTGGTAGTCGACGAAATCAAGAGAATGGCGGCCAGGCATGAAGAAAGGCTCCATCACCACCCAAACGCAGAAGCTCTTCAGCTGCTGAACAACCACAACGCTGTCCGACGATTGAAGAGAACCAAGCCATACGAATTAGTGTAGTGCTTTGGTGCATAGAGCAGAGCATGTGTACGAATTTGTAGTTATAGTGTTAACGTAATCTAGAGGACATCGATGGATTTACTTTAGTGATAAGTATTAGTTTGTAAGAATTCAAAGGAAAATTAATGGTTGATCAGTTTGATCAGTTTTAATATGAAGGCATTATGCCACCGCTGCTAGAATCTTATGTTTCTCATTACTTGGCCTTCCATCAGGTAGCAGTCGAGTCAAAGGCTTTATTTTGGCGTACACTTTAGCTGTAATCTCTGTGTCTCTGTTTAATCGTATGACCAAACACTTGAATATCACATTTAGACTTCGTTGTTAGCATTCCTAATTTTAGCTGTCAGTGAGACAACTTCTCATGATTTTTACTATGAGGTTTATATTTTGCATAATCATGTAGCAAGATTGGCTTTAGAATATCGTTTTTGAGATCGTTTGTCATGTCCTTTCCTAAGATTAGATTTGAGCTAACTATCACTACTAGTCCATACCTATCCTAAATTAAATATCGTTAGCAAGACACTAGACTTCATGAATCAATCAATCACATAATGCATACCAAGAAGGCTGCAGTATTTGTTATGTTAGCTATAACATAGGTTTACATACCTTCACGAAATGGAAGATTTCTATACAACCAATATTTTCCTGGGGATATACCTGTTAGTCTCTACAGAATCTAACAAATTCCGATGTGCAAAATCTTTTCTTCCTGAAAATTGAGCTATTGGAATTTGTTTAGGGTTTCAAATAGCACTACCGAATAGTAATGTGAGAGATAACAGCACGACCTGTCGATTGAGGGCAGCTGAACTATGAAAGTATTATGTGCTACAAATTCCAGATATTATACAGGGTGTTTGGATGAAAAAAAATCACTCAAACATATATCCGGAAATGTTTATAATTTGAGATATAGGGTGTTGAAGATAACAAAAATAATATCTTTACAAATAATTCTTGGATGGTCAGTATTACGTCCTAAAATTTTGGTAGCTAATGCGCTATTAAATAGATACATTTCTAGTATAGTCTCTTTGTATCTGGAGCCAGTGGCGTACCCGACATTTCGTTCGTAGAAAGGAAAACTTCAGGTCTTTTTGATTTTCAGTTTCGGTTAGTATTAAAATAACCAGCAGATCTTCCATTATTAATTGCTAGGAGGATGGGAAAATAATAAAATAAATAAAAAAAAATTATTGTTTTACTTTTCATGAAAACACGTCGGGTGTGTCACACCTGAATACGCCAATAGCTTCACAGAAAAATTGATTTCACACTAGGAATGTAGCTCGTTATTAACTAACAATTTAATTTCAAAATTTTAATGACATAGCAATATCCATTCAAGATTTATTTGCAAAAATTTAGATCTTTGTAACTTCACCAAAATCTCGTATTTCAGATTATAACGTATGCAGACACACGCTTTATTCAATAAAATATTGCAAATATTTTCTTGTATAAATAAAATGAATTCCTCTTTTCATATGCATCTAGTTCAAATATATCGAAGATAAAGAAATCCATAAAGTTATCAAACAGATTCACTTTACATGAACGTATGTACTTTATATGAAAGAATCCGATTGGAGACTATTTATTTGCTTGGTCGTAAAAGCAGCTTGCAATATCGTTTTCCAGCAGCAGTATAAGTGTACCTTATCGTCGTCCATATAAACTTTTCCTTTTCCACAGATCGTCGAGATTTTCCTGTATGATAGTTTTATGTATCATTTTCCGATGAATGGGGTCACGGAACATCTATAGCGAAAGGTAGAAATAAGGTTGTCTCCATTTTATATCTGGATTCCTTATAAATTGAATAAAATGTTCGCTTCACGTGGCGTCGTTTAGTTTATGGAATAACACACTTTGGGACGGTGTTTTTCAATTCGCGTTACTGCTGAATGAAAGTAATTCCTATAATTTTGTATGTACATATTTGCGTAGAATTTTTCAGGTGCTATAGATTTTGCCAGACGCCAGATAGAACAATGAAAATGACTTGAAGAAGTGCAAACAAGCTCGAAGAATAGCTATCAGTGAAAGAGCTTTGTTACTAAGCTCAGGGTTTGATGATCTCAGATACCGTAACAGAAGAGAAGTTGGTCAATTAAGACAAACATTTCAAGCTTATTTTTTTAAATTGTGCTGCATCAAAGTCATACGGCAAATGGATAGCTTTCAATAGGGTATGATACAAGAGATGCTTGCTGTCTAAGGGCTATCAGCAGGTCTATGCTCATAGTTGTTTAGTTTTCTCAGGAATCGATACTTCATTGTGCTTATCAATGTATTTAACAGCAACGCCGCCTCTGTCCAGAGATCTGATGCCCCTCGGCCTCTACATCAACGAACTGATGTGAATAAAATTTAAATTAATGTTCAGATTAGCAGGTGACTATGTTCTTATGGCGTGTAGGGAATTAGACAAACAACCAGCACCTTAAGAGACCTTACATGCGAGAGCAACATGTTACCTAGACCAACGAAGACATTGGTAAATTTTTCGAATGGGAATTTGAAAATGGAGCTCAGTTCAATGCACATAGGTCTCAGACAGCTACATTGAAAAAAATCACTTGCTGTTTCGTCCAGCCAAAATCTATCTAGCGGGATTAATATCAACAATGACATGTCCTGTCACGATCATGTTGGTGGTCTTGCCAAGTTGGCGTCCCAGACTCTGAAGAAAATTGTGTTCACTGGAACAGGATGCATATGGTATCCAAAAGCATAATCCAACAAAATTCCATACTTCACTTTCTTATGCTGTACACCTTTTTTAAGTTTAATTGCGTTACCGTTCCACAATAATGCAAATTTCCACGTTGCAAAATATTAATGGAAAATATTTCTGACTAGTATTGAATTTGAATATGAAAACAATATTTTTTTAGATGTGAAAAAATGTACACTTTCATATTGACCAGAGTGTGTGAAATATGAACACAAGTTCCTAGATTGCTTTAATTTCTTCTTTTAAAATGCAGATCATCATATTGTAGTAAATAATACGGTTTTATAGGTAGGTACATACATCTCAATTGATCGATAAAGTGGTTTAATAAATCAGTGTTGGAATCAACATTCAAAGACACCACCACAAAATTCGCTCAGCTAGTTGATAACTAGAAAAACATAAGCTTACGAATCAGACATTACTGATGTTTCGGCTGCCTCAAAAATACGAAATTATAAATGTCAATAAAGGTGAGTTCTTTTTAATGGTCTGACTAAGGGCCAGATAGTGCACGATCATGTATATAGTCACAGGATGTTGTGTCTACATAGAAGTTATTTCGCCTACTTGGCATAGAAATTCTAGCTATGTAATAATAATATTCCATACTATACAATATGTCAGTGTGACAGAAAACTAAGTTATTTCGAAGATTTCTCGTATGAGCATGACCAGTGTAACGGCACTGCATATGAGCACTGCAACGTTGGCGTTCCAGAGTGCCCTTTGATTGTCTGTGACAAATAGAGATCTGCTTAACAAAAGCATTGGATGCGCTTTTGAAACACGATACTGCACCACGTCGCACAAAGTGCTGTTGCTGCTTTAGCGAGTGATGGGGAAAGTTCATCGCGCAGCGGGATAACACTTGTATTGAACGGCTACATTTCAACAGGTTCCAGGAAAATAATGATTTGAGAAATGATAAAAGCATTGACCAAAGTATTAAGGTAGAACTTTCAATACCACAATAATTTTTAAATAGTCCTTACAGAACATTTCCACACATAAGTAAGGGAAGTACTAAGGCATCGAAACTTTGGAATCAGAAGGTATGATGTTGTTTACATATCTAATCTGTACATCCCTTCACCAAATGATACGGAGTCGTCCTACTATTGCGTTAAATACTCTACAATGTACCCTGATTGATGACATACCATCAGAACCTGCAGCATTCGATCCAATGCTTGCTTTAGCATCCAGCAGTTGATTTTTTGAAACAACTTGGAGAGTACATTTAATCCATCTGGTATTTTGATTTTCAACAGAATCCATTGAATATTCACTGGCGGCATCAGAAAATAATTCTTAAATTGAAATTCTATGGATATTTGAGTACAATTAGCTTATTCGGTGCATTCCAAGAATCTCTGGCACAAATAAATTGACTTTTCTCATTCAGGCAGCTGAATTTTGCCATTTTCACACTAGATGTGAAACAATTTCTCAGTTGTTTATATTATTCCAAATCGCTGACATAATTTGATTGACTTGAACCTGGAAATTGCCCTGTTCCTATATTCCGTTTTCTGATGCAAATTACTGGTTAACTAAGGTGCTGCTAGTTAAGACTATGAACATCTTCATGAAAACTGCCCATATCATATGCGCTATAACATCTAGATAAAATAAAATAATCTGATTATTTGTGACAGAATGCAAACCAATATGATGAAGTTCATGGGCCAAAAGGCTGTTAATATTGATGCAAATTATATTCACTGAGGAATTTCATTACTGGATACAAACTGAAATATTCTAACATATCCGTAGTTCTATTCATCACCGATTAATATTTTATTAACAAAGACAGCTGTATGAATAAAAGTTTCAGGTGAATAATCAATTGATTCAATCATAGCGCAAAAAGTACGCCACTGTGTGGTGCTGCATCAAAGTTTGATCATAAAAGCGTTCGTCCGTCGGTACGAAACTTCTGCTTGCGGTTGCACTCCGAACTTTGGTGTCACCATCCCGCAGACAACGCAACTTCTTTGTTCGTCGACGAAAGTTGCTAGCTCCCAAGAGTTCAGCAATCCCAAAGGTACACCCATACCTGCGATGCCGATCGATTTGTTATCTTATCCTATCAGAGAGTCTCAGGAAATATCCCTCAAGTATAATGTGCAGTTTATAACCTTGTTCCGAATGATCGGCAAAGTTGAAAAATCTTCGGAATAGCTTTCGGTTCTATCAAACGGATATGTTGCTACAATTTCTATTCCAAGTAGGTGCTCCACCTGGCCCTCATTCAGACTATTAACAAGAACCATGTATCTTCATGGATCAAATTTACTGACATAATAATTTCGTATTTTTGAAGCAGCCGAAACATCAGTAATGTTTGATTCGTAGGCGTATTGTCTCCTTATTATCAACTAGCTTAGTTGCGACGAAACAGAATAGCTAATTTCAATTTTGTGGTGGTGTCTTTGAATGTTGATTCCAACATTGATTTATTGAACCATCTTATACGAGTAGATATATTGGAATATAAGTACCTATAAAACCGTATTATTTACCAATAACAGGAATCTAGGTACTTGTGTGCATAAATGACACAGTCTGGTCAATATGAAACTGTACATTCTCTCACATCTCCAAAAACATTAAAATATACTTTCTATATTTAAATTCAAAATTATAATATAGATATCATCAAAACTATCATATTTAGACACCTTTTAAATTCTGTCTCGTAATTCAGTCAGAAATATCTTCCATTAATATTTCGCAACGTCCACATTTGCATTGCAGAACGGTAACGCAATTAAACTTTAGATAAACGTGTACAGCATAAGAAAGGGATGTATGGAATTTTGTTGGATTCGGCTTTTGGACACCTTATGCATGAAGGATCACAACCTAGTCGGAGCCAGTATATTAATTGTCGCTAGCTATTACCATAATATATATTTACTTATCTTCAGTTCATACTGTGCACAGGATTTCTAAATTCCGTGGCTCTGTGGTGAGCAGTAAAGAATTCAAACAAATATAAGAGATGAAAACTAGTAGATGTCAATATAAATTACCATCAAAGTGGGATGAAATGAGTGTAAACAAATGCTAAGATATATTTTTTAATAATCTTTGTGCAGAGTGATAAACTTACACTGTCATCGAAGGTCCTAGATAGTTTTAAGAAAACATTCAGCTGTATATAAATTATTCCCCAGAAATTACCGTTCTCTCCCTATCCATAACGTAGGATGTCAGGAAACGTTCAGAGACGGGGATAGAAAGAGTAGCTTAATTTCGGAATGAATTGTTTTCCTGGGTTAACTAACGAACCCCAGCCATCCATACTGCAAGAAAGTACCCCCGTCGCTTTACAAAAAGGCGCAATTTATCCTGGCGTCCCAAAAACCCTGCAGCCCGGAAAAATCCTCATGCAATTAAATTTTCAGCTTGCTCCTAACCTTCTATATTTACGTTGTTTACATCGTTAACTCTTGAAAGGCGCGACAGATTTGGGGGGCCACCTTTTATTGTCGATTAAGACGTGATACAGTGTCAGTCATTACTGAAAATAAGATCATTACCCGCCTGATGACATGCATAAGCTTTAATCACAACGCGGTGATAAAGTTATGTTACGTTAATGCCTAGATTTTCCAGTCGGGATAGAGGTTACCATTCTGATGCTTCCTTTGGATGACCAACAAAGTTTTACAACATGTCTCGAATGTCGCGAAATGATCGACTCAATTGTGTTTGGATTCCAGAGATTTGAGTATCATTGCTATGAATGAATTGAGATACAAATCACAGAAGATTACGATGACGCAAGATCAAACTTAATACAAAGGAAACAGAAACGAAAGATGACTCACGATAAGACAATGAATCCCATAACTTATAATAAATGATTTTAGTAAAAAATGAGACGGGAGATGAAATTTCAAGCCCCTGTTCTTTGGGTCCATATTTAGTAGTGGAAGACATGGTAAACATAGTTGAGAATAACAAAGAGATACTGGTACACAAGCATAGACAATTATTAACCAGTAATGGTTTAACAGACAATAAGGCTAAGTAATGGTATTTAAGTAGATAAAGGGCACTACCTATCTGAATTCTAGACACACTTTCTACATCTCTACACTTTAACACTTTCCATACTATGTTTCCTATATACATCTTCTTAAGCTGTTTTACACTTCCTTACTTCAGTTTGCGATTTTATTTTTGTACATCCATTATTTCGGCATGGTATTGTAAATTTCAGATATGTATAACTTTTTTTTTTCTTTCTTACCATGTAGCATTTTCGTTTCCAAAAGAAAGAAAATTCATTTTGGACTTTTAAGTTAAACTCTTGGCACGTCTCGTTCATAGAACAATGTGAAAGTGATCATAATACACTTTTTGTAGGTAAATCGGTTTTTAAAATAACCACTTTGTTGTTGGAGTTAGATCACAGATACATTGCTTTTCATTAACGAACAATTAATGTAGATTGCTGATGCACTTACTTGGAGAAACTTGTCTATCATTAAGATAAAATGAAGTTACTTAAACACACGGTTTCATCAATAGAAGTCATTTTTTGTGACACTACCATTTAATATCATAGTTGAGCACACAATTTTGACAAGGACGACTTCAGGATTACTTTTCACCAAAGTTGCTAAAAGATAGGAACATGAAGTATAAAAAATAAATAGAAACTTGTTTAGAAATCGAATAAGTATAGTGGCCACAAAATAGTTCATCTACTTCAAAACTTATTTTTGAAAACAAAAAACATTTGATTATGTGTATTCTAGAACTGTAAAAAATGCCATTTCCAAAGTTAATTCATTAATGTATAGTTTTAACCAGTAGCAAACCAGTAACACCATATCAGCAGGATATAATTAGCGCACTAATACCTAGGAGCAGGTCATGGTACGTCGCGCAAACTAAATAAAATATATCTCGATAGGAACGTGAAATGAATCAAACGCGAAATCTAAGAAAGTAAGAATACTGAATTTTAGATCATATAGAGTAAATTTAAGTAAATATATTGAATTCAAACCTGAAAGAGTTGAAATCTCAAATTTAGCGTATCATAATCTTGGCACAAAACAGAGAAAATCGAACCAGGAAGAGTTCTATATTTTTGACTGAAGCATTCCATTATATCGGCGCAAATAGTTCAACTTCATTATATAATTTACTATTGGTATAAATATTCTAATTTTGTTGAGCTGTTATTAAAGCTACTGTTGGTCTCTTAACCTTAAAAAGAAGAACCAAAGAAGTATCAATACTGTACCAATGTGACCTATTCATCACATTTATCTGCGTCATATAGTATTTTCCCTATTTGAAGGTATTGTACGGTTAATCCTAATACAAAAAATATGTACCTGTTATTAATCCACAAGATATACGTCCACCATTTTTTATAGATTCCACATATCACATCAACAGCTGTAAACTTATAAGAGATCCTCACAGCAGTCACAACCTCAACTCTTTAACAGCTCATTCATCCTGAGAAGTGGTTAGTAAAAGTTAAATCCAATATAAACTAACGGGCGCTGAAACAGACACACGCGTACCGCTGAATTGCCGTTGACGAATATGGCGATGCCAAAGAAGTAAATGAATTAATTGGAGGTTCCTTTCTTTTTGAAATAAATGGAGCTCCGTTGCAAAATATGATATCCTTACAAAAAGATATGGAATGCAAGTTAGAAAAGCATTGGAATCATAGTGAAAAAAAATATATTTTTCTTTACAGTATATTTCTTTAGAATGAGTAACAAATTCAAAAATATATAAAATATTGGCTCAAATTAATAATAATTTTTTATCAGTTGTAAGATCAGATGCTCTTGTCGTGAGTATAGCTTTACAGGAATATCGAAATTCTTCAATTGAGGAATTCTTCGTCAACACAATGGACCATTCTATGCCTTTAACTCATCTAGCGAGCTTCCTCCACTGTCGCGGCATAGCTCTATTTCAATTGTTTTTGCGAATAACTTTGTGCGCATTCCCTCCCACGTCCCGTTTGATGTCAATTTGTAAAAAGGCGTTCCGTGCACATTCATGTATTCCACGATGCGGGGTGCACATTGTTGCGTTGGCGTTGTAATATATGAAAAGCTACTCGTATCTCCAAATGAACAGAAGCTGCCACGGTGCGCTTATTTCAAGGAAATTATTTCTGTTTTTCCAGTTTATTTATTATACAAAATATTTTGTGTAGTATAGTAGCAAATTAGGAGTAGCTCAGCACTCACTCAAAAAGAGAAGGGAGATGGTTATTGTTGAGGTCACCTGTTCCAAACTTCAAGTTTGTAACTAGATCCGTTATAAAATAATTATTTTATAATAAGGTCGCTTCAGATTATTACCGTTTCGAGAATTTTTGCATTTCATATCTTTCCGATTGATGTAGTACCTTCAATCATGTTCAGGTCAGTTTGGAACCTTGTGAAAAGCAAAAATTCTCATACACAAGAAAAGTACAAGGTAATGCTATTGAAACATTGTCTACAAATTTTAAAACATAATGGTTATGACTGATTTTGGACATAGAGCATGAAATACGCAAATTGTTTAAAATTGTTTAGAGTGCAAAAAAGGTGAACAAATAGGGTGGAAACGATATTCAATTGTTTTTATGCGACAAATGTTTACAATATTCAAATCTAGCAACATAGCAAATTTAATACTTTCATCTCTAGCCATTGTGAGATGCCGTCGTGGACAGTCCTTTAATTGGCACCCTTTATACGAGTATATGTAGTATCTTGAATATTTTCTTTTGAAAGCTGTAGCACCTTCTCTTGTTTAGACTATGTATACTACAACTCCCTCGTATTCATTATGAAATAATCTGACATTCTTTGTATTCCAATTCTAAATTTGTTCATAGCCGCACTCGTTTGGTTATTTTAATACAGACCTACCCGCAAATACCAACCATAGTTAGGCAGACTATTCTGGTTACTGGTATTTGGACTGGAAATCCGCGTTACGAATCGCTTGTAATAGCTGGGTAATATAATTTTTACCGTGCATATAGAAATGTATAGGGATGGAAGTTTTTTTAAGCTAACTATTTCAAGCTGGTGAGCTTCATTCTCCGGAAACGGCATATATACGCTAGTCGGATAGATTTTGCATTTTCTCCACTGCGATTTAGACAAGGTAACATCATCATTTATTGAAATTACAAGGTAAAAGTATTGTAAATTCGGATGTTAATTGGACACGCACCGATGTGGGGAGCATTACGAACATTAACCATTTTGGGAACGATGTGTGCTCCTACTACAACTAATACTCAAATATCGTAGTAAGGAAATGAAGAAAATGGATTCTCGGTATCCCGCGCTTTTTGTTATGTGTTCTATTGTCTATATATATATATATATATATATATATATATAGAGAGAGAGAGAAAATTTACATTTTCAAACTTTTACCCACGAGACAATACACATAAAATGTCATTGTGGACAGGTCTGTTATCCGTCATAAACGACGTACGACGGAGGTGGTCAGGTAAAAAATCGAGCGCTGTTGTCAGATGTAAGCACATATCTGATAACTTGGTGATTTGAGCGAATACGATACAAATTTCAATAATTGTTCATAGTCCATATTCAATATTTTTAGGATATCTTTTTATCTCGTGATTGAGAAACCCATTTTAAATAGAGATTCAGGCCATTGCTGTAAAAGCTAATATAAGAAGACTAGTAACATTATCTAAATTTTGTGACCAATTCATCAACATACTTACAAAGTCAATGATTGGTTCTAACAGTTATACTGACTGGCAAGTCAAAACTAGTTTGGGATTCATCATTCATCTCACTACATTGTCTGCCTCTAATAAATATTGATCAAACCAAACCACAGTGAGTATAACCAAACTGAATTTAACCAAAGGATCTCTGACTAAAACAAAAATTACCTAACCAACACATAGCTAAACAAATCTCCAAACGTATTGGATCAAATCTTCATACCAGACAGATCCACAGAAAAGCAACACTGCAATCCCCAATTTAGCGACTAAGTTTCCTAAAAATTCACCAGACCATATCTAGTCTAATACTTACATAAAATTTTGAGCATCCCACGAGTATGAACCTATAGAATTTAGGCTTACTTCGCTTTATAGTGAACTTGCAATTCATAACAAATATCCAGAAACTAAGTGGAAATTTGGCAACAACGCTCGGAAAAAATGAAAGTAGATAAGACGCTGGAAAAGTTTTTGTAAGTAGATTTGCTGCGCTTGGGAATTGTTAATATTTATCACGTACTCTCATAACTATTCCACCACTTTCTGCATCTTGAATCGGATCACCAGATCACGACTGAGACACAAGAAGAGTATCCTCGATTTAGGGATAGACTTGGTAGTTGCTGTGTTGTGAAGGGATAAATAGTGCAGCAGATTGGTTCAAGAATGCTAAGAAACACCAGCCCTTATACATCGTGTTCTCGACATGGCATTATCAATTCGTATTTGACATATTATGCTTCCCTTGGAGGAGGATTTCAGAAACACAGTAAGCCAAAAATAAAAGAACCTTCAAGATTATAATGATAGTGAATCCTCATTCCACGAGTTCACAAAATAGTTTTCGTGATCTAACTAGTTATAGGATTCTAAACATATTTGATTCCGGTATATGGTGGTTTAGCATCATCCAATATGCGTTTTGCAAATGTTTTCCTTTATGATTTTTTTTTCGGTATTCGATCTTAGAAACTATAGCAGGTTATTATGCCATAGTAACATATGCCTCAGATACAATCTAGCTGTATGAAGTAACCATGTACACAACAAATTATATTCAAACTCATCCAAATTTCTCAATAGCAGACTTCGTTGTCGAGTGAACGGTTGACGTATTCCCACAATAAATGGACATGATTTCGGGAATGGTAGTAGCAGCGCCATCAATTCGGTCAGGCTTCGTTCTGGGGATTATACGGGAAGCCACCATGGATAATTAGTTTATTTTCCGCGACATTAATATCCATTGTCAAGACGATGGGGATGGGAAAAAGTTATTAGTTTACCCTCTGTTTCCCGGTTGTTGGCACAGAAAACAGTGATGGTATAAAGGCACAAAACCGGAAAGGCTATCCAAGATTACTGGGACACAATAAATGAATATCAAGGGGTACATAGACCATAAAATGCTGTACATTTCATCTATAGGGGAACAAACTAGCTGGAAGCCAATCCCACAAAGTCGAGGTTTTCCAAAATAATAACTTCCGAAGATGCTCGTTCTAGATCTTGGAAGTTCGACCTGGTATGAATCCGCTGGTTGGGAAACTCTACCGCTTGTTATACTGCTGACATTTGATGTTATCATACCAGACAGCTCAATCGAACAACTCTCATGACAGTGCTGGATCACTAGCTTTTCTGGAGTCAGATTCAATCTTAATCTCCAGCAGCTTCATGGAAGATATCCACGACTGGTAGACTATTCTGTGCCTTTAACTGAACTCAATTTCTAAATCCCCATCTGACAATGTCTTGATGTCTTTCTTGATCTGGATATGTTGCTTCCGCCGATGTATGGCCTCTAGGGATGGTGATGGTTTCTCTAGATCCATGCAGGATATAAGAATGCGAAGCTGAAGATTGAATTAGACTGTATTTCCAACAATTCTTGTATGCAATAAGAGCTTTGAGGAGAAGAACTAATTCCTGGGAAACGTCGGCGTTCAGGTACTTCAGAAGCTATACGTTAATGACAGTCTCTAACCTTGGACATGATGTTGAGTCATTCATTAGTATTAAATAACGTAAAATAGGAACTGGGAAATTGTAGGTGCCATGGCCGGGAGAAAACCTTTTTTTATAAATTATTGTCAATACCTCAGAAGAAAATATTACTATACATATTATAAAAATAGATAAAATACATATTAAACTTGAATAAATGTTATAGGAAATCATGGTCTTCAGATAATGGTTCAAATGAAATGATTAGATGTTCTGTAGATCATAATGCATAAACATATAAACTGGTTCACCCAGTATTCCTCTAATGATGAATATATAATAATCCTACTGTGACACGAAGTGAGCGTTTAAATTGCACTACATCTAAATATTGCGGCATTTATTTGAACCATCAAGAGAATACCTCCAACATTTTATCCAACAATTTCATTTTTAATGGTGGCAGGCTCTTTGTCGAAATTGCCCCCTTTTGAGCGGAATTGTAGACAATTAGCCTGGCAGCTTTTTGTCAAGTCACCCTTTGTGATATTACTAGCAAATGAGAGGCTGTTGCTCAAGCATCATGTGCACAGCTGTTACAGGTAATGTTTAACTGTAAAAATAAATGTAGGTTTACTCAGTATTTTATACATATTTATTTCTCTAATATTATTATGCCTCCATACAATATTTTGTCAGACTTTTTACGCTGCTTCCTAGAAAAATTAACTCAACCAAGCTCGTAAAATTTTATCTGAAACTTCAGAAATGTAAGAGACCGAGTTTGTAATGACTGTGAAGCCTACAGACGATTAGCAAGCACATGTTTGAAAACCAGTGGCTTTCAAACACACATATATGGACATTGGGGACCGGTTTAGTTTGTATATAATTTTATAAATGTATAAAGCTTCATCATCTATCCATCCATCTATGTCGGACAAATCTTCGGGTTAATTCTACTGGTTTATGCAGTCTAAGGTAACTTTCAGCCAAATACGTACTGATTAAAAAACTGCAATAGGAAATGAGTAATATGATTACAAAACTGTATTGATGTAATTTCTGAAACTTATTCCGTGTTTACCTCTTGGGTTCATCGGACTTACTCGCAGTTGCACTGTTGATAAATCCAAAATGAGTATGTATCACCATACAGAGGCACAACGCGCCTGGCGTACATACAAGAAAAATTTAACATACCGAAGTGTAATCCCAAATTAATAACATAAAAACTCGCTCGTTTCAGCCCAAGAACCACTCGAAACACACAAAGAAGTTGGCCATTGATTAGACTTTTGTTTGAAACATACCCAATCATACTCGGTCACAATCTATTGTGGAATAGGGAAAGATAGTCATGATACAACTCCAAATAGGCGGGCTCTTAGATGCTACAGATGGATATATAATCAATTACTCTCCACATTTTATATTGATTTACTTTTGGATCCCTATTCACAGGATACTTGTCTCATTATACCTTCAATTCTGTTCTAAGGGCTCACTTTAAATAATAAGTTACAGGACGAGTAGTGTGTACGGATCTATATTCACCTACATATAACAATATAGAGCCAAAACAGGAATGAAAACAAAGGCCAACTTATCGTTCGTATGATGAACCATAATATACTCTTATGAATACAAAACAAAGAAATGTTAAAGCCTGAAATAAAAAACCGATCGCCCGATTTCGCGGAAATCACTGAAAAACAAATATGCGAGATGATTCTGGGTCTTGGATTCCCTATAACAGGTCCTGGTGCAGGCAATGATGCTATCTAGAGGATGACAAGAATACTTATTTCTATATTTACTACAGATACAGAAATTCGGAACAGGCATGACATCTTCAGAAACTTTCGATTCAAAATGTTTACTTTCCTAGAATTTCATGGAAGTAGCACCCTATTTTTGCAATTATATAGCTGCATTTAAAAGTAAATATGCGATATTTATATGTGAGGAACAAAGAAACATGACACTATGTAAACTATTTACCTGGCACCTTATATGTTGTTTAGTCTGATCATTTATTCAACTGTATGAAATGATGAAGAAGCAAGCACTTTTAACCTCAACATGGTTTTATGGAGAAGTACGTTTCTACTTTCTTTCTCATTATCTTCAAAATTATGAACTAAAATTGTTGTATTTTGGAATGCTCAGAGATTGAAAGTCAAAGAAATCCGAGGGAACGTATAATGGCATTTTGTTTAGATATGCACAATTCGTGAGAGGCATGCTATTTATTAATATAATGCCAGCCACACCCTTTCTCTTATGCTAGAAAGATAAACCTGCACAGTTGACCTGAAAAAGTGAGGGCGTTAGTACGACCTGGAGTGAAAAAACACAACTAAGGTCCATTTGTCATACAATGTGTCATTCATTCCCAAATGATTATGACAGTCTGTTTATCTAATACTTTTGTAAAACATGATATCTGGCATCCATTATTGAGCAATTTTAGTTCTCCTAGAAATAGGAAAGGAGCAGGAGAGGAGTCCAGGAAAATTTCCACAAATGCAGTTCGAAGCGAGGGGTTTCAATGAAAGCCTTAGGTTAATGTTTCAAACTAGAAAACATATTGAATGTTCTCTCATGTAGCTAGAAAGCACATTCTTTCAGATAACTCGTCCAAAGCCACTGCAACAAGCAACCAATTTGATCAAAATACGGCAAACGATTACCCGACAAGTCAGACGACTGACAAACACACAGCCGGAAATTTGTGACATGTTTTTTTGTCATAAACACATGTGGTGGAACATTGAAAAAGAAGTACACACCGACTGCACTAATATAGCTTTACTGAATCGTCTGGTGATAAGCCCCCGCCTCATCAGGCTACGCAAATAAAAGAACAAATAGCGCACCTTCATCTCGTGCTTCCATTGTTAGGCAACTTTCAATATTAAAAAATGTATCCTGCAGGTATAGCTCCTGTACCGATATCCAATTAAGTTGCTGCTGAGCTTTGTCGTTGTTTACCTTTTAGCCTTTATCAGACATATAAAAAAGAGCGGAGCAAAATAATCAGTAAAAAAAAGGTTATGCTATTGGATGTTTATTCATTTAAAAATGAAGCGAAAGCAGTGGCGCCGAAGCACCATTGCTGGTAATTCTGTCTTTCTTTCACCAGTGAACTATTTTTCTTGTGGCTCCAGCTGTGACTTTTAATAGATATTTATAAACCAAGGGTAGAACATCGCCTCCTGCTGCTCTCACATGAAGGTACAACCATGCAGGACCGAAAATATGTACACCATATACTTTTGAAACCCACCATAAAACAAAAGTTGAGGTCGCAATGGTGTTCAGGTCAGAACAATTAAAAGAATACCAAAATTTGTCACCATGGTAGACTTCAGCACGATGATTTAAATCAAGCCTCATCATATATGAAACATTTAATATTTTGGAAATATGTTTGAGTAAATGTTTAATTTGTTTGTTTTGCTTATATTTCAAAAAGTTTGAGGAATTTCGGAATGCTGAGAAAATTATCTGCAAAGGATATTTAAGGAATGTTTTCTTTATTACTGTGCGAAAATGTTGAAAATCGAAAAAAGGGACATGTTGAAATAAAGTCAAAGTGATTATGATTTTCAAATTTTAATTTCTTATTTTGTACTCTCTGATAATAGCTGTCGATGGTGCCCAAATGTTATTAAAAATATTCAGTCAATCTCGTATGGTTTCAGTTAGCGACTATTGTTTACTCATGTTTCTCTGAACTACAATCATTTGTAGGCGTGCAAAATATATTTTGATGGTGCGGCTCAAAAAATCTGAGTTTAACTAATGCTTTACTGTTTTATAGATTTTTTTTCTGAGCCTTCAATTCATTTTATGTTTTGTATTTGTGTATTTGCATTCAATTTTTTATATATATAGAGTCCTTATACATCTGGACTATCAGATATTGATAAAAATGTATTTTTATAGACTATAAAATTTTGTGAAAGGTCCATAAATTAGGCACATTTAACTCAATTCAATCATGGCACACAATTCGTTCTCTACAAATACCTGCAAAAATTGACCATGCAACTCATATTCAACAATATGACAATATTAGAGTGCAAAGTTTCTGCTATGGTCGTAGGGTTACATTTGTATCAAACCTCCCAGGCAACCCGTTCTTACGACGCCTACGTGAGAGAGCGCCCGTCTGTAGACATGTAATTTATTTCGCGATACAAAGAAGCCCAGCAAGAAACATGTACGTTGGAAAAGTAGAAGCCGTACTCGTTAAAAGATAAAGGAGGAGCGCATTTTCTTTATTTTTGTATAACAGTTGTTTTATTATTGAAGGAAATCAGTCAGGAATCAAGAATGGATAGACATAACTTGAAAATATCAACGCGAAATATAATAAAAAAATCTCTGAAGCAAGAACTCCTGATAGCTATTGAAAATAAACGTCGAATAAACTAAACAAAAACGCGTTCGACTTTGAACCCAACGCACACGAGGTTGATGAGTTATATTATATTTTTCATTTATCTCTATTCTTATAGGTTATCAGCTATAAGCGTTTACACTGACGTATGTCTCAAGTACAGTCTGTGCATATATTGTGTTTAAAATTAAGAATCTCAATCGGCACCACGCAAAAATTATGAAACAAAAACCATCATTTCTGACGTGATTTTGCTGTTCGAATCAAAAATTGGCTGCATTGTTGCTCTATGATGTTGCATAGTCAAGATACCTCGAACTTTGATTTGATGACGCTAGGTGCTTATCAGTCATAAATCCATGGTATCTGAAAGCACCAGTCTTCCACATAAAAAAACAACAAAACTTGTAGGGATTGCTTTTCCTGCAAAACATCGCTAATAGAATTTCATTAATTTGGTGTAGTCATTTATGTAATTGTGAATATCCAAACTATATGAGCATGAAATTTCAAGCATCGTTAAAAGTTTTGTGGAACCGAATTACTCTTCAAGTAGATGTTCTTGATAAACTAAGCGATATAAACTAGAAGAAATTAATATGGTATGTAAGGAAAAAGACTCGGCATTTTATTGCATAATTGAGTAACCATATTTCATAAATTAAATTTAAAGGAACATAAAGTAAGTTGAAGAAAAAGAACAGCTCTTCCAATAAACAAATCAGGACTCAAGTCACTACTTTTGAAATCCTGACGTAAAACAACACTTCTAGGGAAGATTCGGATACAGAATTGCACTGAAATATAATACAATACATATTTAGTTTTTGTTCACGGGGCGTTATTGGTCTATGTGATTTAAATTCGCTCATTATCAATCAAAATTGCGGAGATTCAGATTTTTTATTGGTTTACATCTTTATATAGATTTTGATACATTCATAAGAGTAGTAATGATTATTATTGTTTAGGGTATAAATCGAATAACACAAGTTAATGAATTCGATATTGTATAAAACAATAGACAAGAACCGTTTGAAAAAAATAACAACATATAGAGGGTGTTTATGCTGAGGGTTCATTGTCTTAAGATTCAAAATACACAGTCAGACTCCACAACCAAGATTGGCCTCTCAGGAGCATAGAACTTCCCACTAAGAGAACAAACCATAGCACGTTCTAGTAGTGCATTTAGATAGCTTTTTGTAGGCAAACATATGGGATTCTGTTGAGGCTTGATAAGAAAGTGTGACACTGTGAGCGGAAGCACAGAAACAGAGGTTCGCTCGCTTCCCAAATGTTCATAATATTTCCGTCTAGAAGTTGAACAATTTGCACGCTGTTTATAAATTTTGAGGAACGGTACGGGAAGCAACTAAGTGAACTTGAGAAAACTTTATTAGACGTATCTCAATTAGCAAAGCCTTGCGGTGATTTTGTAATGAAACTTTTTCTCCATTAGCTATATTTAGCTATCATTGTGCTAGTATCACAGCATATACACGATCGTACATCGCGTATTTTTTAAAGTTAACCTCTCGCAAAGACAAAAACCTATCACACTTCAGAAGCGCTGCGAGATGACTAATAACCATTCACATTGATTTCAACATTGATGATCACCTTGTAAATTGTTGATAATCATTTCACCACGCCGAGGTCCTCCTAACGAACGACTTTGGGAAGAGGATGGTTGGAGGTGCTGGAAGCTTGACCTGGTGAGAAATACTTTTTTCACATGTTGTTTTTCCTATATTGACGACTCTTGCTGTTATTATACGTGACAGCTCGGTTAAACATATCACTTAATCTATAGAATAAGGACAGATCAGCCATTCTCCTTCGATGTTTAAGACTGGCGTATCCACCTGACGCAGTTCTCGTTTCTGGATTGTGTCTAGAAGTTTCGTGGTGTGCTTCGGATATTCACTTCCATCAAGACATTTTTTTTGACATTTGTAGATCCCCATTCGATGATTATTTTACGATCATTAATATATATCTCTCTCTATCATTATATTTGTCCCAGGACAAGGTGTGTTTGTCAGGCCACAGCTCTTCGGAGTCAATAGCAGTTGAGCGGTGGATAGAATAGGTTGTTTGTTGACTAATATATTGTCTACGTATTATTTTGCTGCCACTGAATCGGTGTTTCTAATATCTTAAAAATAGCACTGATCTTACATATTTCGTTTAGGGCTGCTGGATAACGTCATTGGGAGCGGTTCATCGATAATAATTCTTTAAACTTCGATCTGAAACCTGTGGAATGGCTTGTTCATTCTCAAAATTGCAAAAGTTTCATCAAGTTACATTGTAGATGGAAAGATAACATTCCTGATATTCAGATACATATTTTCCTCACAGTTGATCTAGGCACAGATCCTGGCAATCATGCGATAGTGAATGTTACAAATAAGCAATGTCAGAAATCAGACAAGATGTAATAACTACATATCTTCGACATATCCGCAATTCGATTCATCTCCTTCCAACTCCTCTAACTACCCGCTAACATTGAAAGACATCACCAGATCAAAGCGGGAGCTTGGAGTTTAGCGTCTGTAAACACCGTTATCTGCATTAGACTAAAGCTATGGAACTATTATCGGTATATTACCCATAATGCAGCTGCCGATACATAGCGTTCACATCATTATGGGAAGACAACTGTAGCCAGTGGCGTCCTCAGTTGCTTAACCCTTCGGCAGTTCCTATACCTAAGTAGGGTTCAACAAATATCTAGAAAATTTTTTTCAGATTCAAGGGTCACTCAATTTTATTCAACTATCTCTGTTTGATGTTCCATAAAAATTTTGAGTATCACGACGTTTCGATTGATATGCTATCTTCAATCGTCTTCAGGTGAACTGAAGACGTGAAGACGATTGAAGATAGCATATCAATCGAAACGTCGTGATACTCAAAAATTTTATAGACAATGGAAGTCCGAAATCAAAACTTTTGACATACCATTAATGTATCATGGAGGTGAGTAATTTTTAAATCGAAGATAGCTTTATTGTATTGTAATTGTTCCAAAACTTCATATTCCTGATATTATAAAACGTTTTTCAACATTAAGACATATGAGAGTCCAACAAATTATTTATTCAATAATTTTTAACGAAAATCCAAACATATATTCTTACTTGTGAAGCTCGTAGCGCTACTGAATTCAAAATGCCGGCATGAAGCATCGATACCGCTTCCAAGACAGCCATAGTTGGTAATATTCCCTGTTATATCTGCATTATTGGTGATATTCATTGGCAGTATTCGACATCTGGCATACCTGTCGACGCGAAGTGATGCACTGATACTCATAACAACAAGAAAATGCACATCACATTTGTGCTGTTTGATGCCTGTCACGTGGAGAGAGGAAGACAGATATTGTTTAATTTCCTGAGTTGCCGCGTAGCGTTGGAAGTTTGATATAGGTTCTACATGAGATTATCGGTTGGCTGGTCTACTCAAATATAGGATATATCATGGTAAGGATACACCTCACCACATTAACAGCAACATGGAAGCATTTTGCGAGGCAAATTGCGATTGAAAATCGACCATTTGGGTGATTTAAGCTTGCCGCTTTGTGTATATTCAACTGGAGGCGGTGCGTGACATTACCTCTCCAATCATGGTATCTGTGCAACAAATCTGTCAGGTCTGTTGACACAGAAACCAGATAACGTCATGGAACGAAAGTCCATCTCAAGCTATGACGATGTCAGCAGTGAAGAAGTTGTGTTAGAAAAAACAATTAAAGATTGTGTCCGACCTATGCCAGATATATAATCTTCTATGTCAGCATAAAATTTTAGCATGTTGGACGTTTTTCATCCATACTGCATACGTTTAATATCTTGTAGTGAATAAAAATAATAACAACGGTGACGAAGAGAGGAGTAAATATCACGAAAAAACGAATTAAACCCATCGGAGTTCCGCCAGTATATGCGTTCCATGTTTGCAACAATTATGCGTTCAGCAAATTGCATGATACTGGAATATAATATTACGAAACCTCCAAGATAGTCCTTTATCGCATGAGACTGTTTTAATGATATCGTCATCACTGTATGAGCAAAGAATAAAAAAAATAGGAATTATTTACCAAAAAAAGGCCAGAGTTTATCTAAAGCTTTCTAGTAGTAACTTAGTAGGATTAAAAATGTGGATATATTTAAAAAAAAATTTATAGGGCGAATTCAGTACTTTTATAACTGAACCACATAGTTATATCATCATTATGTTCCGCCTCGTATACCAGAAAAAATCCTACATATATGTCTGAGATAATTTGAAATCTGGTAAGAAAGTTGAGAAGTTGGTAGCTCTAGATTTCAGACTGCCAGGAATGGAGTTCCAACTTTTATCAGATATACGGGATATATTATATATCAGGTATCTGATATACTGAAATCGATAGGTGTGTCGAACCTTATTTATAAACTATAATCGACAAATCCAAGCATTCACATACGAAAAATGTTGTGGACTTCTTGTATCCATAGATATATGAAATAAGTTGTGAACTCATCCTGTAATTCATTTAATCTATAGGCCGCTGTTGAAACTACATTAGATTACCTTAATAACTAGGCATAAGTCTGCTGCAAAACGGGTATGTAAGAGGAAAAACTATGTCTCTCATTGCTAAAAGTTTTAAATTCAGGTAGATTGTAGATGCTCTCACTTACTGAAAGCTTTCCATCATTAAGATAAAATTGTGTAACTTAATTATAAGGTAACACTAGTCTTTTTGTCTGGACGCTGATGTAAATACTACTTATCTAACCAAAAATATGAATTTTAAGATATTCTATTTGTAACTATAATAATCCGTTTTATGAATTAAAATTCAATGACATTAATATGATGTCTGAACCGTTGACACTGTAATTACTCATAATATTGGGCTGTCCTTTTCCGTTCGTCTGTGGAAAACACATGAAATAAACTGACATTCGCGAATGCTCAAATTGTCATTTTGCAGCATCTATGTTTTTTTAGATGAAAAATTATCGATTGGGTTTGAGATTGACGTTTTTAAAGGTTTTTTTAAATCTCTACAAATGGTCCGTTAGAAGTAATACAATTCATACCATAGAAATGCAGAAGATCGAATGGGAAATATTTTTTTAGTACGTTTTCTGTTTCTGAAGAGAAAAATGAATTTTTTTTTACATTTCAAATTTATCCATACGGATAATATAGGTCCTATCACTATAGGTAATAAGGAAGTTGTCAAATTGACTTGCGGCTAATAAACGCGGAACTTTTTTGTTTTATGTAAATCATTGATTGCATCTGTTCCAAAGTGTTGCCCTGTATTCAAAGAAAGAACATCCTGAAGAGTTTTAAAAAGATAACACACACACACACGTTCAAGAAGGAGTGCAGATACACTGGACGCATTTTAAAGCAGCAGGCAACTCGAATGAGGAAGGACCTTATACCAAAGCAGTTGAGAAGTGAAAAGCGTTCGGTAGTAGAGCCAGCAGGAGATGGCGTTCCATTATTCGGATGGCCAGCTTTTCATTTTACACTCAGACTTCATATACGATAACCCTGAAAACTTCGTTTCTGGAAAGTAGTTCGCTAGTTTCCGAAAAGAACGATTTAAAGGAGTGTTTAGCGGTCACAGAAATTGAATAGAAGTAACCAATATATATTTTAAGTAGCGCCCAAAAAACAAGGCATACATTTGAAAATGCTTCAGAAAAGTTTCATCCAAAATCATTTTTATTCTATAAGCAGGCACTATGTGACCCGTATTTTCAAGTCAGTTTGCCTCCTTCGAGTAAGTTCATCGTGACATCAAGATAAATAAATAATCACTTTAATGATATGTTGTATACTAAAAACTTATTTATTGGGGGTAAAATTAGTAGGAAAGTCGCAAAATAAAGCTTCAGCTCTACGTTTTTTTTTGTATTTCTGTACATTGACGTCATTTGAGTGTACCACTTCATTGACAAGTTACCTTATTTTTGGCTACTCAGAGCTTATATTTTTTGAATGCTGTTGCAATAGGTGATTTTGAATTCTGATTAGAATAACAAATAACCTAAATTACCCCTAGTTTTGGACTCTATATCAGTGGCAGCAAAGTTATTCGAATTTTAAGCATGTAGGATATGGTCATATGTGAAGCAAGCTAACACTTTTCAGTTCAAGCAGAATGAATGCTAATAAGACAAAGTTGTGCTATTTCTAAATTAAGTTCACAAATGAAAAATGTTTTTTTCAGTGACACGTTCGGTTTCAACTCTCCCAAAATATCTAAGAAATTCTGATTACATGGCATAAATGAAAAGACATCTTTTACACCTACTCAATTTTCAATATTATACCAGTAGGAGTATCCTCATATTTTTGAACATATCTCTTTTTACACAGCAATTTATTACTATGATTTGATCGATAAAATTTATTAAAAATGAATATTTTAAGGCCAGAAATATGTTAAGAATCAGATGATATTTTTACACGAAATATTTGAAAGAAATATAATTTTCAAATTAAAATCCGTATATGTACTTTTAATTCTCTGCGCGAATTTCTTGGAAAAGGAGATCTTCAAAATGAAATAGCAATAATTAGACAAACAGCTTATAATCATGGTTATGATAGTAAAAGGTAGTAGATCATTTAATAAATAAAAAGAATAGAAAAAGGCTATTAGGAGCATACATCAGCATAACGCACAACAGGAAACGAAACTATATACCACAATCACTTATTTTGGAAACATAAGCAATAACATATCGAAAAAAATAAAAACGGTTAGTATAGCTAATAAATAGTTGTAGTTCTGAATGTGTGGATATATAAGATATAGAATCATGGACACCGTTCCATTTTTACCCAAAATTTGTAGTGTCATACTTTTACCCCACTTGACTAGAATTTCTAACGTGAACCTGGCATTGCTAATGTTAAGATAATTGAATATTTCGCAAGGGATTATAATCGACAAATCTACAATAAAAAACATGCTGTCGACGAGCCTTCCATAAAATCTACAAATGGCCAGTCAAACACTGGATTATATTCACGCCCAGCCGACAGTATTATTTATCCTGACTCGCCTGTACCACAATTAGTAGAGTCAGGATTGGCAAAACTTTTGGACGAATTTCAGGACTTTCCTGATTCTCTGGTCTATTTATTAATGTCGACCCAATTGGGTACCCATAATATTGTAAGTGCTCAATAAATTATGTATTGAGACTATGGGCAGTTCATGGTTTCAGATATGAAACTGAACAATGCAACTGATGACAAATGTTATTGTACCGCACTGTATAGACGTAGAAATCAAATGAAATCCGAAACTATTTATGCAGATAAAACTGAAAATTAATTATAATAATTTGATAGGATATTCATGTATGTTTATATTCTAATTAATTGAACATTTAAACTAGTATTTGATCACGTTATGTCGGGATAACAATTTAAGTAAAATACATTTATTTGCCAACAGATTCAGCTCGACAAAATATTGTCGCATATGCAATATTTACCAACCCGTTATCATTTTAATTGGAATTTTAATAAATTTTGAAGAGTATTCATTATTTGTTTACCAAATACTATAATTGGGAGTAAAATAACTTAATTGAGGTAGTGTATGTATAGTAATATACAATTAGTCGCGTAACAAGGGGTTAAATTTCTATATTATCAAAATTGATCAGTCATCATGGATAATTTAAAAATATTTATATAATATATATTAATATTTATATTGGAAACAATAGGCATAGAGAGTAGTGAAACTATCAATCAAATTTATCGTGCAGCAAACTAGTAGTGGATGTTAACATACATTGTATTTTAAATCCTATTATGTACTGCCAGCAATATACTCGTATACCGAACAAAAACTACATTCACATTTTGTTATGCAGGACAGGATCTGCAATAGTATTTTATAAATAAACGTTTCATGGATATCAGAGTGTTTTTTCTGAAGCGAATTATCAACTAAAAGATATTCATTTTACCCATTAGATTTCACTTTTAATATCTGACTTGTGTGTCACTCAGACTCAGCACGTTCGGCTACATAAAGCCGCTAAGTGGCTAAGTTTTGACATATCAGAAGTTGAATACCCCTGCAAATGACAAACGGATTTATTGCAAGGTTTAACCGAAACTGAATATTTAGGACATTTTTTCCTCACCATAGTTAAAATCATTTTCATGTAAGATAGTTGTAGTTTTTCTTGTCCAAATTATGGGTTTTATGGATGATGTTGTCATCATCCAAGATCATTCCTACTACAAAATAAATACAAAACAAGTACACTTTCTGTATAAGACGATAATAAAATTTAATTATAATCAGTAAAATCCTTATTAGTTCTGGATACACACTGAATTGCACCAAGGCCGTCCAAGGATTTTCATCATCAATAGATTCGAAAAGAGGCTATGAGTCTAAAACAGACGAAATGGAAATAATCCTGAAATTTGAAATAACTGGTGGAGCACAAGTGGTAGTAGTAATGGGGAGGCCCTTTTTGCCGACCCCCATGGAACATAAAATAGATGAAATTATTACGTCAAAATAGTTTTGCGTTGCCTTTTACATGTAATGTGGTACCTTCACCCGGATGTCAATAGTTCGTTCAATGACAGTATCAGTAGCTATTAGCAACATTTCCATAATGTGTACAAGAGCAACTGTAGTTAACTTGTATATGAAAGGGTAGAAAAAATTTTAATTTAAACGTAATATAATAAAGAAGATAATACCCAGCACATCAGTCAATCCGTATATCATACGCCCCAAATTTCTCCATCCATATTATTATTTCTACTTGTCAATTTGATATTTATATGGTGGCAGTTTGATTGACGTTGCCCATTGAGATAATAAATGGACTTGAAGAATGGTGGAATAAATAACAGAAAATACTGTTTGTTTGCTAAATCACGAATCAATTCTAAAACGGAGCATGCCAATTTATATTATTATATAATATTACGTCATAGTTGTCATACAGAGCAACAAATTACCTCAGATAACATCAACAGTCTAGGTCCCAATATAAAGGGATTGAGATATTTTTGTGCAATGGGTAAAAGTATACCATAAAAAAAGTGCCCATACAAATAGGAAATTACGTGGTTCAATCACAGATATTTATTAGGGCAAAATTATAAAGTGACACAATTTGGAAGGTATAACTATTTCGCTAGTTTACTGTGCAACTGTTATGTAAAGCTCATTCCAAAACGAGATACAGAAAATGAAAGAAGTGAAAGATTATGATTATAGTATGTGAATGGACGATATATCTGGTTACAGAGTGAAGCTAGAAAAAAATCAAATACAAAGTTGTTTGGTGTTCAAATTTGTATCACTCAAAAATTCTGTTGTAGATACAGGGATAAATGTGGTAAGAGACACAACTTTTTTATTTTAAACGGAACGCCCTATATTTTATTATATTATTTTGCAGGTTGTTAGTGCATATTCAAAATTACTATATGGTCCTATGACTGAAATACTGTACATAAAACAGAAACTTGCAACAACGATATCTTACGATATACTTTTATCTTAAAATATGTACAAAAAATACTTGACCTTTATAATCTAAAATGAATGAAATCTATTTATTTTTTTTTTAAATGTGGAAACAACAATAAAACACCATTATCTCTAAAATGATCGAGTTTCAGTATAGATAGTGTTTAGCAAAAGGTATGTAGTATTTTTAGGGAAATTGAAAAATAAAATATACGGTGGTCCATTCAAAATGAGAAATTTATCATACCATACTTATGAAGCATCCCATATATACAAAATATTTTTCGGAGATGCGCCTTTAAACATCAAACAAGTTTGTATTTGCATTTTTGTATACCATTACCATCACTTTGTATTGTATGGTCCGTTTACGCACTAAATAGACACACTGTATTTAAATAGATTTCTTTTTGTAATATTTAACAAATACGAGAGATAAATATATAAACACAATTTATAATTGTAAATATCTACGATATGCAGAATACAAAGTATGCAATTTGTTAGGATACATTGAAAATGACAAGCTCTCAGATCGCCAAAACCAAGTGAATTATTGTTAAACATATAAAAGTTGGCAGTTCAATTTTATTGCAGCATAAGATTGGTCAAAAGTAAAAAAATATCGTACACGACTCGATATAAATTGACATCCGTTCTATTTGTGTTGTATCACAGGCCTCACTAACAGTTTTCTCGCAAAAGTGGGGGGGGGGTTAATTCCCTCGGTTTGAGCCGGGGCCGGTGTGTTTGAAGATGAGCCACAGAATTTATGAATTATTTTCAACCTTTCATAGCATGGCGTGTCATTTTTTAGTCACTACGCTCTCTTGCTCTTTGGGTTCGAAAGAGCAACGTCATCTTATGACCTTGATTCACCGTTTGGTGAAAACACGTTATCCTATTAGAAGCAGCAGTATTTCTTCTATTTCTTTGGCTTTATTCTCCACTCAAACCCTGATTTGGATTTCACACGCGTACTCCGGTACATCAATTGAACACAGCGGAAAGAAAAAGAGCGATTACTAGAAGAAATCTGGGAGCAGCTTCGACAAAAAGAGCCAATAAACTTGGAGGAGCTAATTTATATTTATTAAACGTCCGTTTGCAGCTGCCCTTTATAGGATCTGGCCCGACTCGATTCCTTAATAAACTAATTTATAGCATAGCTCTGGAAAAGGGCAAAAGGGCGAACGGAGGAATGGGTATAGAGTTCCGCAGTAATATGACTAGATATTCAGCATTTTTGTACCCACATCCTGGAACATAGCAATATATATGTTGAAGTACACAAGAGACAAGAAACAAGAGCAAGGCATAATCTGCTGTATATTAAGTCTCGCACAGTTATTTAAATATATTATACAATATCGAATGCAACATGTTCTAGTCATCATAACTCGTCAAAAAAATCAATCACAGAGGCCTTAGTGACTTGGTCTTTTCCTTCCAGAAAAACCTTTGCTCCACCTCGTATTACATTTTAATTTTTTTGTTTTCTTCTTCCAGCGCATCTCGGGTGTAGAGATTTAGGGTATTGTGGCTAAACTATAATAATTTGGCGACAGTTTAATCTGCCGCTATACGTTCTTGTCATCAGTACAATCATCCCTTTAGCTTCAGTAACACTGCTTAGGACTTCTATTGGCATTGCATTTTACAACATTCGATTGATGTGGTATCCCGCAAACTGCAAACAGCGATGTCTCTCGTATAAGCGCAGTTGAATTTCAAATAAATTTAAATTTAAAAACATGCTTCCGTAGATAATCGAACTGAAAAGTAAATTAATCTAATAACAAAATAATTAACGAATAAAGTATTGTCGTTGAAAATAAAGCATGAGATGCGTTGTACTATAATTTTATACTAACATCTTGAAATAGAAGTAGTAAGGAATTATAACAAATGATATCAAACACCTCAAGTTTCCACCACAATGACAGTTATTTTCTCGTTAATTATTTTGCTCCTATATTAGGAATCATTTTTCAATTTCCAGTTCGAAGTTTTTCAAACTATCACTCATTCATTAATGAATTTAAGCTTTAACTTTGATATTTGGCTGCTGGAATTAGACATGCTCTTCAATGGAATGAAATGGATAATTAACGGGTCGGAAGGGTATCGTCCATTTACTTACTATATATATATATATATATATATATATATATATATATATATATATATATATATATATATATATACCGGTGTCAAAACACCATAGGTGATCCTTGATAAATAATAACTTTTGTAAAATCAGTTTACATAATTAAAACTTCGGGATACTTGAAAACGTGAAGAGTTAGCTGTAGGAACGTATAATAATATTCCATAGACAATTAAATTTTACATCGGATGTTGACATAAAATACAGGGCATCCCATTGAGATTAAACAAGTTATTACCGTTTAAAGATAGTGATTATTTAACCATAATTTTTAGACACTCTGTATAAGTTAGTAAAAATTTCACAAGTGCGAAATAAAACTTAATCAATTGGTAGAATTGAGCATTAATTAGTTGAAAAAAAGGAAAACACCAGCTGAGAAATTAAGCATTGAAATGGATACAACATTTTCGCAAAATTTACGATATTTCAAAAACCATAAGGTTTAGGTGCATCAAACCATTATTAAAATTACCTTAATTTTGATCATACAAACCAAAAATGAAATAATATACAGAGTGTTCTATTAAAAAAATTCAACTTTGATACGTTGCGTGTCTTACAGACACCCTGTATAATATGAAAATATGTTTTATATGTACCCTTAATGTGTCCCTATCTATTCGAATTTTTTGTTTTAATCTGTTACTTTAGCCATAATGCTTCGTATCGAATAACGTGAATAACCAGGTATATATATATATTGAAAATTCAATTCAATTTGCACTATGATTTCACAATAAGAGTGAATCCTTCCTAGAACAAAAGGCGTGTTGCACGGGTTTCCAATATTTAATTTCCAGTGCTCACTTTTGCCTGTGCGAAACCATTTTTTGAATATTTCATATAAATTTTTTTATATTGTTGCATGAATATTGACATTTTTTGAGTAATTCTGGATATCTTTTTAACATTCTGGTGAACGAAATATTAAGAAAAGGACTTCATACAAGCATAGAACCAACCTTTCTCTATCATTTGCAAAACGAAACCAAACATTGGAAACCCATGCCTTCCCCTTTGGCTCTCAAATATTTAATGACCTTTTCTAGGTAACGTCCTCTCTTAATACTATCAACACATATCTGGTATACATGCAAATGCAAATTCAGAATTATCCTGCACAAAAACTGAAATGTTTTTCACCCATTCCACGAAACAATATAATTTGCATTTAGGCGTCTGCACGGTCATTTAACCTATTTCGTATATCTTTTACGGATTACCAGATCACCGCTAATGAATAATACAATAGCGTATTATGCAGAGAAGCTACGCTCGGTATTTTAATTCAATCCTGTATTTGGTTGCGAACGTTTCACACAACAAACGCTGCAATGCTCATTTATATGATAGCGAAATTTTCAAAAGATCTAATTGCACGGAACTGGGTCGGACGTGTTGTTTAGTTGTTATGGATCCGACATAAAATTAGGGTGATGAAAACTCGGAACTAATGAAGAAATATGTTCATTGCTGAACGTGGCTTCTACAAATTGCCACTTGTAGATTCTCATTCATATTAGAAAATGCTCAGGCTGTGTTACCCTGATCAAGAAATTTAAATGTTATTTTAGAAATGATTTGTATCTGTTTTGATTTTTTTTTATTTTGATTGAACTGCTCCAGTTTTCACTGAAACTTTGGATTATTTTGTCTGTCAAACAATTCCATAGCTACATAAAAATTTTGGCAGCGGCAAAAAATATATTACTTAAGATTTGTTACTGTAGTTAGTCTAGAAGGCTATTCAGCCTGAACAAGAAATAACCATTCATTTTAAGCTTACTTTTCCGAAATGAATTGAGATACTATCAAATATTTTGATCTCTGATTATTCATTATTTTTTAGAACAATTATTGAATTCCCCTATAAAGGACCTGAAAATTTCCTCAAATCACGAAAATATTTCCAATCGAAGTTTAGGGTAAAGGAAAGTCCTGTTGGAAAATAAACCAGAAAATTTTGAAAATTTGTATTTTTTTCCTATTGTCGTGTGTCATGGTATTTCCCTCTCATGGGAAATATTCATCCATGATAACGGGCAAGAAATATTCTCATATTTATCAAGTATCTACCCTCTAATGTACATTGCCGCTCTCGGGAGTCCAAGGTACTAGATCCATCTTGCTTCGTAAAACGTTAATTGGCATCGCCACCTTTCACGACGCCCGTGAATATGTTGTTCATATTATATATCATTACAACGAACAGCAGAAGTTCTTGAACAATCTACATACCAGAAAAATCTTCAAGTTCTCAATATCTTGCTTGTGCTCTTTTTTTTATAGATAACCTCACGCAAAGGCAGCTTACTCGTTTCATAACCTCTGCGCGAGGATAAATGTCTATTCACATTGACCTTAAAGTGCTGTAGATGGTACCTACCGGAGAACAAATTCCCTGGTAGCTCATTCCACAACGACAAGGTTCTCCAAAGGAACGACTTTTGGAACAGCTGTAAGCTCGATCTAGTGAGGATGCGCCCAATATCTATAGAATAGGGACATGAATGGATTCGATGTTTCATACTGTGGAGTTCGTTTGTGAGGTCAGAAGCTGGAAGGGAAGGGAGTGGTTTGAGGCGTATCCCCACACGTGAGTAGCACTCCAGCGATGGTCCGATCTAGTATAGTAGCAGTAGCTGTTCCAGAAAATGTAACTTCCTGTAGCGGAAAAGAACTGGCAAGACCAGCAATATGACATGTTATTGTCGGTGTTACATAAAACTGATATAAAACCATAATACAAGTTTTTTACTTTCAATTCAGTTTTTCATTTGTTAACATTTGTGGAGTATCCCATAAAATAAAATGGAGTTGTTGAACGTTCTGTAGCTGTAAAAGATTGGGTGGTCCCTGTGTAAAACAATAGGACGAAATTAAACAATATTCCAAAGAAAACTTGATTTGGAAACCTATACCCACTTACATATTAATTCTAGGTCACATACAGTTCACATATAATCTGGTTAGTCATAACAGTCCGTCTTGCCATCGAGAAAGTCATTACAGATTTATATTATTTGGCGAAGTAAATGTTAATTATAAAATAATCTCAAAAAGTTCTAGAATTCACATTATATTTCTTTCTAAAACATATAAGTCAACATCTATTTGTACGGCAGTATAAAAGTAATATAATAATCACCTTCTGGATGTATACGGTGACATCAGAACCCGCCGACCCCGACGGAGGAGAGAGGACCTAAAGCAATGATCCAACATCGAGTTGGATTAGGAAATGCAAGATCCGGCACTTGTCTCAAGTTGCCCCATAAATCGCTGTTAGCCCGCCGCTGTAATCGAATGAAAACGCTCGCTTTTCCGCCAGCAGACTACATGGGAGGACATTTGCAGCGTCCTGGATGAATTGTGATGTTACTCTCGGCCAGAAACTGGAGACTCCACGTAGTCTAGGCGACAGTAAATAAGCTGAGATGCTGGTTGCAGGATTAGCTCAAAGTTGATAATGCAACATCAACAAAACCCCGGATAACGTTATGTAGCACCCTTTCGAAAACGTCGAATTTTAGCAATTACTATAGTCCAGGCTATAGGCTACCCGAAATTTGATGTTGTTTTGTGAAGTGGTTATTCGTTGTTCATGATAGAAAATGGCATCTCAAACAAAGAATCGTAGAATTATTAATGAAGATTAAAAAAAAATAGTGAAAATGTCTTGTTTCCAACATTATAGCCGTCCAATGGCACGAGATTGATTGCTCAAATAACAATGTACCACTAAAAGCACAGTGATGAGAATCAAAACGCAAGCTAAGTAAACTTACCACACTTGAAATGATAATCCTAGAGCTTGTATAGTTGTCAAAAACAAGGCAATGGAAATAAAAGACCTCTGTTCTAGAGATACAGCCGTGTGACTGAGGTGCATCTGCAGGCATGTAATGGAAACAACAGAAACCTGCTTGCATCAGTATATGTGTATCAGTATTAGAGTATTAAAAAATAATAAAAGATTATATATACCACCCAACTACGCTCTACTGTTAGACCGTCAGGCTATACTGACGAGTCTAAGCTAAAGACAAAACATGTATAGCAGGTCATAGTAGAGAGCATACACGTAATATCAGTTGTCAGCTTCTGACGTGAATGAGCCGAAATAAACGATTTTAGAATGAAAATTTGGCAGAGAACAATAACCAACAAAAGCTCTAAGCACAACGCAATCTCGTTCAAGAAGTGGTATTCTTAGCATCCAGGTAAAAGCTTGGGATATAATCTTCCTTCAATTCAAAGTAAATATATTGTTACTTGATGTATGCCTAGACCAATCAGACCATTATGCTATATAACTCTACTACTCCATTATACATCAATATATTTAAACATTGTTCAAAGATTCCAAGTCCGATCACACACCAGACAAAGAAGTTTTAATTCGTACGTGTTTGTGTTTTTTCTTGACCAATACAAAAATACAAATATCGATATGAATAAAAAAGTAAATTATTCAGAAAAGATACGGCATCAAAGTGTCTCTCAAAGTAACGTCATACAATTATTACATTTTTCCACAGGACTTCCAGAAGTCAAGTGTGAAATTAAATTTTTTTGCACTACCCTGTATGTCAAAATATCTATAAAGACTGTTCGCAATATCGCTATCAGGAAATGATGAAGACGAAAGCATATGCAATTGCTAAAAAATTATTAGAATTGATAAAAAGATGAGTTATTTAAGATGGAATTCAACCATTTTTTTTCTGTCCGGCTGATTTTGCGGTCCGGCATATTGCTGGGACTATTAAGAAATACGCATCTGACCCAAGAGTGGTCCACTAGACTGGACAAGCCAATGCATCGAACATTTAAATTCTAGATATATATATATGCTTTTATTCGGTCAGTCTTTCATTCATATGAAATTTTGCCATAATTATCAGGCTTCCGAATAAAAGCCTGAACTATGTGACCCATTCAGAATAGCTGTTCTTATTTTCAACTAGCAAATTTAGTTCAACTGTTATTTGAAACTTGTAGACAAGGTGGATTTATCAAAAGTTTGATTTCGGACTCCCATTGTCTATAAAATTTTGAGTGTTGTTTGAAACTTGTAGACAAGGTGGATTTATCAAAAGTTTGATTTCGGACCTCCATTGTCTATAAAATTTTGAGTATCACAACGTTTCGATTGATGTGCTATCTTCAATCGTCTTCAGGTGATCTTCAATCGTCTTCAGGTGAACTGCGATTGAAGATAGCGCATCAATCGAAACGTTGTGATACTCAAAATTTTATAGACAATGAAGGTCCGAAATAAAACTTTTGATAAAATTTTGAGTATCACGACGTTTCGATTGATATGCTATCTTTAATCGTCTTCAGGTGAACTGGCGAACACGTTCCTTTCACGCCTATTTATACCCCGTCCGGTGACGTGTCGTTGTGCGCGATCTGTTCTGATTGGTTCCCGATGCGCGGTATTCCGGTCTGCTGACGTGGCTGTTTGTCGGTCATTGTTTGTTGTCTGGTCCAGTCGTAGTCTACTGATCTTCTTTATGAGTGGCTGCCAGATTGGTTTAATGTCTACGCTGGGTTTGATGTACACTTTGCTGTCTTTGGTGATGAATGCCGCCTCCTTGAATTTCCTTCGATACCAATGCGGTTCCTTGGCAATAACCTTAGCGTCGTCCCAAGCTATTTTATGGTGCTCCGTCCATGCGTGGGCAGCTATTCCAGATTTTCCTGTCTCTGCACGCTGGGTGTTGAGACGATGTTCTTTGATTCTTACTTCCAGTGGCCTTTTTGTTTTTCCAACATAGATTTTACCACATTGACATGGTATCTGGTAGATGCAGTCCTTTGTCTCTTGAGATTCATTCCTGGGCTTAGTTCTTGTTAGGATACTTCTGAGGGTGGTATTCCTAGAGAATCTTGTTTGGATCTTGTATCGCTGACCTATTCTTTTAATTCCATCTGATATTCCTTTGACGTAAGGCAGAATGAGTAAGTGCTGAGATTCCTCGTGTTTAATTCGTCTACTGTTGGTATTTTCCTGTATTGTTACTTCCACTAGCTTCTTTGGGTATCCGTTGTTTAATAGATCTTGTTTAATGATATTGAGCTCTCTTTGTAGTCCCTCTTGTGTGTTACAAATACTCCCAGCTCGGTCGACTAAAGTACGGATGACGCCTTTCTTTGTGGCTGTTGGGTGGTTTGAAGTGTAATGTAAGTATTGACCGCAACTTTTGATAAATTTAGTCCAATCCTGAATATAAAACTGAAATCAATTTAAGACTTTAATTTCTGAAACGTAGTGTATTGATCACAAGGTAATATATAAATCTCTACTGCCAAAAGTCTCATATGCTAATAAGTCGCTGAAGACGTTGGATGCATTCAAAAACTTTGGCCTGATCGAAAACCTAATGAAAGACTGTTCGCCGGCATCCACCAAGTTTTCTCGGCCCACGTCAAAACCTTGATTAAATCAACTTTACAACCTTTTAAAAAATTCATTAAAAAGTTTAGCATTCAGTACCACGAAAATTCCATTAGGGGCACGACGTGAGGGATAAAAAATAATGTTATCTCATGATAAACAGTTTCATTCACTTTCGCGAAGAAGCAGCAGGTCTCTTTTAATCGCGCTTCTCGATGCCTGCGTTCAAGGCTTGCGGATTAGGGCATTTACTGCACAAACTTTAGAGATAGACAGAGGCAAAAGCATTTTAAATGCTCACATTTATAGGCCATAGCTGAAGCAGGGTGCGTGCTGAGTAATTGAAAGCATAAAATAATTTCAAAAAATTTGGTTTTATAGCTATAATCAGCTGATTAGTAAAGACGGAATAGCCTATTGAGCAAAATCAAAAATGTAAATATTTCAGAGGACTAGAACGTTCATAAGTATGTCTCTATGAAAATGACATGCACAAGTTGTTATTTACTAGAGTGGTGCTCATCTTTTTTTGAACAAGCATAGGAAAAAATGGCAATAAAACTACTAAGTCGACGCTGTTCCATGCAATGGAATCTGATTGAAAATCAAATTTCATCGGTTCGAAATGTGTTGGAATTGAATTTACAAAATCTTGAGAATACTACTTAAGTATTTAATGATTGAAATGAATTGACTCAACTTCATAATACCTCCCACGCAAATAGGCAAGGGAAGCATTGTAATCGCGCAAAAATCCAGTATAACTTTTTTATTCAGACGCTAATTAGTAATTTATTGATAAAATATTATCTTCATTAAACTACTAAAACGCAATGAGCTATAATAGTAGAAGTTGCTAAAACAAGCGATTCAGACGCTAATTAGTAATTTATTAATAAAATATCCTTATTAAACTACTAAAACGCAATGATCTGTAATAGTAGAAGTTGCTAAAACAAGCGAAAAAAAAATAGAGTAAGCAATACAAATCTTCGAGATATAAATTGTCATGTATCATCTGGAGAGGGGATTTTGATTTTTTTAAGAACACATTCAGTTTTCAGGGAATTTTGCAAATTTCCATTTAGAACTGCCGATTTCATTAAGAAACAGAGCAAAATTTCACTGAAGACATAATATATACAACTTGTATTGTACATCATCTTTTTATTGTGAACAAAACAAGGCCGGAAATTGCATAGATGCCAATCACATAATTTCGACAAATGGATTACAAACAGCCGATGCCAAAAATGCAGCCGTGACATCTGTATTTTAATGCAACTAGAGTTGGTCGATTTCGGTGGCGCAGCGTCAAAAATTTCGTTGAAAATTTAAACGAACTGCTTTTCGGAACTGGCAACCAACCGCACTGGTTCAAAGCGATAATTGAATTATAAATTATGATTTTTAAGTGGTGCGTGCAGTTGTCAGTGTTTAATGTGTTCACCCTGGTTACGAGTCGACTACGACAGCTGTAACAAAAACAGAAAATTTGCTGTGTAACCATAGACGTCTATAGGGATAACTGCGATATAACAAATTATTCAGTCATATCAGTTTCATTAGAAGCAGCCTGGTCCACGAAAGTTGCACCAATTCCAATCATGAATTTCGGGAGTGGCTTTTATATGTACAATTTTATGGAAAATGTGTTAGCACTAGATTAGTGAAAGAAATTACATCGTGCGTGATTAATTCGCCTATAGGAATCTGAAAAACATAAATACTGAATTATACAGAGGTTGAAGTTATATTCACACAGTTTAATCAAGATTATTCAATCTAGCGGACTCAGTTCGTCTTTCTAAGCAGATGCCCTGTATAGTTTTTATGAAATTATTTTACTACTACCAGAAACTACTACAAAAAATATTACATAATTCTTCACAAAAGCCTATTGACATAATTAATTATTCAGAAGATGCATTTTTTTGTATTTTGTTTAACATTTTACATAACTAACCCCGATTTTGGGGAAATCGGTTAAAATATACATTATTATGTCTTGAAAAACACGTTTTTTGTTAAGCGGTTTAACAATTTTTTCCCAACTCCCAAAAAAAATGATACCAATACTTTGATTCTATTGATGAATGTTTTTTTTTGTAAAATCGTTTGCCTTACATACCAAATAAACTCATTTTTAATGTATGGATTCTATAGGCGATAGAAGTTTTTTCTTGCACAAAAAGCGCTATTTTTTAAATTACTTGAGGTAGGTTTTTGATTAGACATCATTCTTCAGCGGTCTAAATCATTGACTATTAACATATTATATTGAATTCACTGATGCACGCGACAAAACTGCGTTTTAAAGAACAATTATTTTTTTGTCAGGATCGACCTAATAAAGAAATAGATAAAAAATTGTATTTAAAAAAATTTCACAAAACCCTCTTTCTTTCTGTGACGATGTTTGATTTATAATTGATTTATCGTCGGACTGTCAAATAAATCGAAACGCGTCACTGGAAGAAAGTGAGTTTTATTTGCGAAGCATTGTGTTAAACATACAATTTTTATCGGAATCATGCGAGAGTTTCACCAAGTAAGAGCATCTACAATCTACATGGATGAAGAATACTGAAGTTTGCGGAGAAATCGATCTCTGGAAAAAATTATCTTGTTTTTTTTATTTTTATCCATATTTTGCCATAGCAACAGTATGATTTATCAAACTGTCTTGAATTAGAGGTTTAAACGAAAAATATAAAGCCATGAATTTTTGACAAAACATTGTTTCAACTTTTTTATTGAAAATTTGACCTTTTTTAATTTCGCAAAACAAAAAGTGATATATTGAATTAAAGAAACAAACATTTCAATTTTCAACGTATTTAATTAAAAAATGGGTTTCTGTTTATGAATATTTTTGAGGTGATGTCGGAAGATGGGTTATATAAATCTTGTGCACTGAAATTTTAATGATAGGAGATCTATCTATTTATTCCCAGAAATCGTAAAAACACGTTTTGCTTTCAAATCACACATTTCCTCACCTCCACCTCACCGGTTATCTGTTTCGGTCAAATCGAGTTTTCCCAGCAACGCTATATTGCAAAAAAATATTATAAACTGACTTTTATAGTCACGCCGACTGGATATCCTGAATTCTGACCGATCCATAACGATATTGTGTAATACTTATGATTTGATGCCCACTCAGTGATTTCCGATAATACATAAACCTAAAACATAGAATTAGAACTACCAACTACATCAACAAAAGATAAAACATAGTAACGAGTATCGAATTCTTTGCTACAACACTAACAGATTGTCTGAATTATATAGTTGAAGGCTGATAAATGGTATTTAAATATTCCGGAGGACTGGCTGAACTATAACTGAAATTATAGAGAAACAGCAAATTTTATCCTAAACGATAGATTATAAGCGAATTCCTGTAACACCAGTTCCTTTATACAGCATGCAAATATTGAGCGCTGTAAGCTTTTTTACACCTCAAAAACTTTTCAGCAGACCCGATCAAGAAGAAGTTCAAACGGATATTTGATAAAAGATAATAGAGACCAGTTTATGTTCAGCGATGAAGGCGCCTTAGAATTTTCACATCCCATTTGCCGTAGAGAATTTCAGAAACAAAAGGGAATCGTCGGATACATCTCGAATATCGCGAGGATGTTGGAGTCTTTGAAGTGTTTTAGTAATGCGATTTTTTTCTCACATACACTCATCATGGTGTACGAGCAAAATTCTTCCAAACTGTAAAAGGGTATGTCCTTTTGACATTGAAACATCTAAGTTGTGAAAAAAATTCAAAACGTCTTTTTGCTCTCAAAAAGGATTTGGATAATATATAACCATCACCAAATCTACAAGTATATCGGTGAATTTAACAGTCAAATCAAATGGCTTATTCAAATCCCAGCCTAGAAGGAGATGTCATTTGTCTGCACCACTACTGTATACAAAATATACATACATACCTATTACCTCTTGAAAATGAGCATTCCGAAAAACGAAAACGCCATTATTCATAATTAAATTCCCGCGGCCATTTTATATGCAAATCATTCATAAATATACATAAATTGGCAAAGGGTGGAAGAGAGAGAGAGAGAGAGAGAGAGAGAGAGAGGAATTGCATGCTCAATGGTGCACTTGTAGAATCGGTCATGCATATTTAATGTGGTGGTGTGTAACCATTATTTCGCTTATAAGTAGGTATATGTATAACCCATTAGCTGCATTTGGGCTAAATAAACGGATAACGTAGATATATACGTAGCACCAGTCCGTTTTAAATTAACGTGGCTTTTGCGAATGGCCTCGATGATGGATTTGATACACAAATATCAAATATCAGTGGATGCTATGAGGGCAAGCCCAAAAAAAGGTCGAGATGATCAGTTTCTGATATCAACATTCCAAATAAAACAGAGCATCATATTTTGGTTTCTGGAGTAGGTTGAAGCTTCACTTCCTGTTTTATGATATAAACATGGAAATAAAAATTCGGATCCGAGTTTGAAGCTGCTATAATCTACAAATTTCAATGACTCACTGTAATCCTGCAGTGATCCAGGGAAACCGAAGATTGTCCCTTTGTACCCTCTCAAAGGAAGCATGTACACATCAAAACTCCACTATAACTTAAAAATAAAATTTATTTTTATTTCTTCATATAAATGAATAAATTGCCCATCCGCGGCCAGACGTTATGTTGGCTAAAAGAGCGTTATCTTCAACCGCTTCGTAACAGTTGACTGAAGAATGAGAATGATTATTTCTATGTCGACAAAGTAATACCTGAGCCAATGGATGCTGTTATTATGTACTTTGATACATTCTTCTGCTGAAAATGTCAGATTATAGTAATTAGAATAGATACTAACATAGTGAAAAACCCCATTTAGGTATTTGTCGGAAACTGTAGTTTATTTCATTCCAAGTTATTCCTATATAACCCTTCGATCATACATTACAGCAAATCATGGTCCACGTATATCCATAAACGTTTATGTATTCATACAGAAATACATATTATACAGTTGCGTCGCGCATATTGCACTTCAGAGCAATGCATGGCATGCTGTTGAATATGTACAGCTCTTTGCCTTTATGGTACAAAGCATTACATTATAACGATGGAGCAGTTACTTTCCGGTAAACTAAACTCCACACTTCATATCGCACTGGCAGATAGATGTGTTTACTAGCATAATATTTATCATCATTGACTATAAGTATTGATGAAAGTATGTTGGTCAATGCAATCAGTGCAGTGTTTGTTCTTATAATCAGCGATATAAATATATGTGTAAGTTTTTAGTGGAATAGTGAGCAAATTTCGGTAAAAGGGCCTACAATTTACTAACACTACTTGTCAGTTGAACGGCATGGAGAGTGGCAATCCATCCCCTTAAGAAACAATTTTATACTATATTTAAGTTAGTAAGTAATTTCGAAACAGGTCGTAATAATCAATGTTATGGTATAGTTATGACTTTTGATTCATACAATTCAAACGTAGACTTGCATAATTCGTAAAGTAAGTTAATATTATCAGCAATCATCATCGCCGTCGTTCCTCAGGGTGTTTTCTCCAAAGCTCACCATTTTCAATATACAAGGAACACCTGCTATTCAAACATTGATGTGACTTCTGAAAACAGCATCCTCAAACATTGAAATTTGAAATTACAATTGACTTTCATAAGAGTTCATACTAGGTTGTTATTTTAAAGCTGTTTCCCTGGAGACAGTCACATTATAATTTAAAAGTCATTATTATTATTCTATAATAGCGGACATATGAGAAACATACCAACGAAAATGAAAAACGTGGTTTTTTCTTGTCATGAAACATAATATCACGAATTTGAAATTTTTCAAGATTACAATACTTCCCATGCCAATAGAAATCAACGAATTTCCATTCACTCTCAAGCTGGGGATTTATTATTTGTATTATTTCTTCTCAGTTTATGTATTTTTCTTCGAATACTGTCCTCGGTTTATCTATATAAATCATAGCTTTCGATTACTGTCAAACAACAGAATAAAATAGTATTCAATTTTAAATTTCAAGAACTTCCACAGCTTTTACATTTAATAAATATCTTGATAAAAATATGGTTTTGTTAAGTAGTAGTGCTTATACAGCGCATTCGTAAGGAAATGTGACAGTGCGACACATATTAATCATGGAATTGTGGTTTGGAATCCCATTGACGCTAAGCTATAACCGTGCTCTACATTTTCTCTAAATACGTTAGCTGATCTTTCAACTTTTGAAATACTGGAGAATCTTGATGAGACGAGATTCTCTTCAACTAAATTACTTCCAAGTTCTCTTATAAATCATTTTCTGTGCATTCTAGTGACTTGCTCTTTCATGCCAAAGAACATTTTTCGTATCATTTAGAAAAAGAATAAAAATCCTAAGGCAAACTACCTTTCACCACGTGAAATCCTCTTTAGTGAATTAAGCCTAAAAACAAAATTTTTCATCACATTTTTATGTTTACAATTCGTTTCGCTTTGTTAGCTTTCTTCATGCCTTCCAGAGTACGGATTAGCATAACTTTACCCTTGCTGAGTAATTACTGAACCCCAGCTTACCACCAAAATGGCAGGTACGGATATTCATACTTTCTCTTGAAAAAATGCTGTAGACGGTCGGCATTGTTTAAGATTTTTTGCTTTCGTACCTTTCCCTCATATAAATTATATAGAAATGAATTATATAGCATGTAGACAAACTGGACAAGAATTTGAAAATATAAAATATTCAGTGTATATTATATTGTAAATTTCTCATTACATGGTACAGAACTTGTAGTGCTTATTAAAGTCAATGATGCCAGATATCAAGAAGTATCGCCATTGAATATTACATAGCAAATTAAAATCTCAAAAGGAATTAATCCTCATACTATATAGATAAGGAGATTAAATTTATAAGCCTATCTGCTATCAATCAAATTCAAATTAGAAGAAGAGAATATATGAGAGTAGGTGTTTCAGTATATTGACTAAAAGATCAACTAGCACATCAAGCATATCAAGTAGGCTGGTCTGGAGCTTCACCAATTAGTTGGCAGGATTGAGAAGACGCTGGATCAAGAAGAGGTGGCCTTAGTGGCATTCTTGGATATATAGGGAACTTTTAATTTATTGTACTATAGCTAACTCAACAAGGCAAGCCATGGAGTGGCCCCATTCGTAGCAGAATACATTTTGACTACCTTGGAGGTTAGGCTCAAAGACATACTGGATTGCAAGTTGACTTAGACGCAACATGTGGAACGATTGGCAAAGCTCAAACCTCACTTTGGGCGTAAGTTGGAGGCTGAGTACCAAAGTGATTTACCGGCTCTAGATAGATTTTACCTCTCGCTTAATAGGAGAGACTTGAGAGCATTGGTGTGATTTCAGCCATAACAATCTTATATATTTCATTGAATGCTATTGGTAAACGTAGAGTTAGCATATAAATATAGCTTATTGTAGAATAAAAACTAATGTTTTGTTAATCACTTTATACTTATTTCAAGCTTATTTAAAATCGGCCAATTATATTGATTTAGTTGACTTAATATCGCAGCTGAAAAAAAGTTGAATATAAAAATATTTTTTTAGAAATCTGTTCGGTTTGTTACAAGCCTTGTTTTCTAGTATCCTTAGACTACAATTTATATATCTTGCATTTTAGAAAATAGTATCAGTGGGGGCCAAAAACGGCTTGGTAAGATGTGAATAGGAATCATTTCGTTTCCAAATAAATCAATTTCAATGGTCCAAAATTTAGTAAAAAATTAGAACTGCATACACGATTCAACTCAACAGTATTGGAACAACCAAGATAATGCTTCTTTTTTGCGAATGACTACAAAATGTAGAAGATAAACAAAACTGTCTCCAGCGTCCATAGCATGCGTCACAAGACAAACATCTATCAGGTAGTTTATCAGGGACATAGGGACACTGATGCCCTGTTCGGATTCAACAACTTATAGACATAAGTTGTTTGAATATTATTTAACACATTATACACATTCTAAAACTGTAGTATAAGACGAACATATTGGTTGCAATCCAGAGTAAAAAAATATTGAAAAATGTGGTGATTTTATTTATTGCAATCTATCAACCCATCATACATGGATGCTGCAGCAAATGATCCACATGTATATTCAAAATCAAAATGAGAAATGTCGCATCAGAAAAAGGTAGCCACACTCGTCTGTTATTAATATGAATAATAAACTGGCCATGTTTTGAATAATAATGACAAATGGCCGATGTCACGGTACGGTATTTATAAATATATATATCCTAAATCTCGCTTTTGAACGGATTAATCTTTATTACTTTTTAATAGTCGTCGCATAAATCAAAATCGTAATGCTCTCCGCTGATATGGAAGCTTATTGAAAACAGACCACAGCATTGGTAGAACTGAAATATAGTACAGTTACAGAGAAGATGTAAACCTTAAAAATAACCTTCTGCATTTAGATTTTGTTCAGTCACAGCCAGACTGTTCCATTTATATTTAATTTACTCGTATTTGATGGACCATAAACGAGATCGTTTCTATGACATCTCAATTTCCAGGTTGATTCCCCTTTTTTTATTATTCTAAACGAAACCTATTTTTATCGCAATTTGAAGCGATGCAACCATTAAAAAACATGGTAACAAACGAGCACTAGTAAATTAACTGCTCCCTGATCATTTAATTCGAGCCCTGTTAACGAGCATTTTAAACAACGAACGCCACAGCGCTCGTTTATATAGAAGACCTTTGTCAAAAGATCTAATTGCACAGGACCCAGTTCACTTTGTTATTTACAGTATTGTACGCCATCGAATTAGACCAATGAAAACATCCGGAAATAGATAGGGTTATAGGATGCGCTACCGCAAACAGTATCAGTTACAGTGTTGGCTCGTTTAAGGTCATAGATCATCGTTCCACAAACCTTTTATAAACTTCATATTTATTTTGATAGGAAATAAATAAATGAGAAACAAAGTAAACAAGTGAAATGACAGGAGCGAATGGAAGCCTCCATCTAGAAGGGGTGAAAGCAGTTCTATCCCATCAGCTTTTTCAACATGGGTGACGCAATAAAATTATTTCTTTCTTGCGTTTTCCTATCATCATCACTAGATCAGATGGTACAGAGCGGCACATGCATGTAAGCGATCTAGTGACAAGTGAAACATTGGGTGGAGTGACGTTAGTAGAATTGCATAACGAAATATAATAGACATGGAACATTAGGTAGTACCTAACGTAATTAGGAACTACTGGTTCCATGTGTCGCCAATCCATGAATCCATGAAATACACTGTGATGTCATAAATTCAACATGGAAACTTTTTTACCTTCGATAAAAAACAGCGAGAATATATTCAGTTTTAACAATTGCTATACCCGAGAATTTTGTATGGTGATCCCAGAAGTGATCAAATTTGAGAACACCTACAATTTGCATCATAAGTTCTGTTCTACATCCGACAACACTGTCAGTACCACAGCCTACGGAAGAAGCTGCTACGGAGGGGGTCGCAGGGAACAAGGGATGAGAGGTTAACGGTCACAGGGTGTGGCACTTGCCTTGAGCCTCTCGACACGAAATTAGACAATTTATCATTTACATATTATACACACACAAACACAGTTTGCTATAGTGACATAACGAGCTATACGCAACAAGTTCTTTGGGTGTTTTATTATGTATGCATCACAAAAACACATATCATCAATATCCGTTGGTCTGACTGCCACAGTTTTTGGTCATCTCGAAATTTCAGTAACCGCTGCACCGATTTTGATAGAATTTGGGTAGCAAAATACTCTGAGTAATAGATAAGTATTATTGGAATAAAATATTGAAAAGTTTAAAATACTCCCAACCTTAGTTTATATATTTATGTTTCGACTTTACGAACATTTTCTGTGGTAGTTTTTGTGAGAGTGGTCATAGATCTAAAAATATTCTAAACTGTTTTTGTACGTGTGGTATTTTTGGGACATAGTAAGAAAAAATTATAAAAATTAAGACATATATGTTGTCTTTGCAGTAAACCTGATTGGCGGTGTATGTGCCAGTTGGAATTTTGGCCACATAGCAATCTCAGTATGTGGAAGGATGAACTGTGGACCAATAGCAATGAACAATGTTGTTTCATTTTTGCCGGTCATCAGATTTGAGGTAGAACAATTAGCATATAATAATATATATAAAATATAAAATATTAGAACATCTCAGATAATCATTGTGATCGTGTTTTACTCTGCTCTACTCTACTCTACACTGCATCAGTTAGCTACAAAATATCAGTCGTGCCACGAGAATGGCAGAGCCAGTAAAGCATGTAACACATAATTCTGGTAAGAGTGGCAAACTCACCACTCACTCATGTACTATTGACCATATATCTTTAAAGAATATATTACAAATTGTTGGATATTTGCACACCTATTGTTTCCAGAACAATTTATTAAGCATTGCGTATCCTTACAGTTCGCGTGGATCATGATTATCAAATTTATAAGATAAATGATAATTAACTTGTAGAGGGAAATACTACATCTGGTATTGGTAGTACCAATAGCTCTTGGAGTTATTCTTTTCTTCGATGCCATCTGGATGACCCGCTACTGGTATATCACCAGTATTTATACAGATTTAACGTAACCGAATAAAATGGCGGCGGCTATATATCAACCAGTATCATCAAATTTACCCTGGATGCCGCGTGTGCTATCGTTTTCGAAAAACAGTCACAGCGCTGAAAGGTCGCCAAAATTTGCATTCATATGAAAGCCACGGAAAATCGCTGGCCCACCGATAATTTGGAATTAAAGTGAATGAAAACAAATCTGCACTTTGGTAATAAATCGGATTCCGTATAGAACGATATGCTGCATTAAAACGTTAATGGAAAACTGTCGTCGACCTTCAAATGAATATAATCAAGATGAGTTTGTAGCTGCTTTCCATATACAAGGGCATGTACACAAAGATACTCCAAACTCAACTTGGAATTGCAATAATGGAGTCACCTCCATATTCACGAAACTCAACAAAGATAAGTGAATATGTTTTTGTATACATTTAATAATGAGGCAAAAATGAGTTTTATCTTGCAGTAAATGAAGATATGCTTCAAGTCAATTTAGAAATGAGGATTTGGATATAATTTGTGAACACATGATGACTGGAACCGAACATAAAAAATACTAAAACAATATTGAAATTGTAAAATAGAAATTCGGAAATAAAAAAGAAAATTGCGAAGTTTATTGTTTTCACTTAATTCCTGGCTATCCGGTGTACACGCAAACGCAAAATGGCATTGCAAATATAGGAAAGATTGTAGCAACAGCTGGTTCCAAAAAAAGTAACAACCAAACATTATACGGAAATAATTCTTCACTACTCAATCCATACATAACAGTTCTCCGAATATATCTTCTGATGGTGAATATCAAACCTAAGACCTTTGCGAAATATTATTATTTCCATTTGAATTTGTAGATGTGGATGCCCTGAATTCTCCATCCGCATCCGTAACATTCCTTTGCGATACATGCATTTTATAGCCTTTGACTACGAATGCCGCCGAATCCTAAGATCGTCCGTACAGAAGAAGCTGGAATGCGTGCTACGATGGAAATAGAGATGTTGGAAGATAACAAGAGCGTCGCTTTAACTACCGTCTCGTATACTGTTAACATGGATCAGAGTAGAGATTTGGAGGATGGAACATGGGGTATCTGCTAGAGCTTGTTTCTGGCGATAAGAAAACATATTTATCTTGAGAACATATTATTTTATGAGAGTTATCATGAGAACTGAAATAGGTATTCTTGAACATATAATAATAGTTTATCCACCGACAATAGAATGTGGTGAATTTTCCTGCCTTTGTTGAGCTTTGTTTGTTGTGTTCGAAAACCACATACATATTATACAGCCAGGTGCCAATAGGCGTATAAATATTACTCAAGCAAGGCAGCCAGGTATTAAAATCTATGGAAGGTGTTTCATTTATTCGAACAGGGATTTTTTTTCACCTCCCACGCCAACTAACGGACAAGCATTGTAATTGCATAAAATTTTGAATTTGAGATAATTGCTTTTCCTTTCTCTACATACGTCACAAAAAATCATGTCACTCATTTCCGATTGTTCGGTAACCTTTGGCCCCTCTATGGGACGGAAAGAATTTTTTGGGATTTTGATGAAACTTCGACACTAGCTCACTAGTATAAGGACAGAAAAACTTTGTTGTTTTTAAAAATCACTACAGTGGCGGCATAGCTAGTCAAAAAATAGAAAAAAACAAAATAAAAAAACTCAAACTTCAATTTGGACGTTTCCGAAGCCCCCGATCATCTAAAGAATGGGAAGGGGGTCAACAGATGAAGTTGGGGGTGAGGGGTGGTGGGCGGGTGGTAACAAAAAAAATGTATCGGTACAACATTTAAATTATCAGATCTTCTTCAAAGAAACTTGCAATTGTTCAAACCTCATTTTTAGATGTTTTACAGGTTCCTAATAATTTTGACACGTAGTGAAATTAAATTTTTATGGTAAGAAATCCACATCAATCGCTATGAATTCCAGGTACCGTTTTCACCACGCAATCTCAGATACCGGTTCACCGATTCTGACAAATTCCTGAAATGGATCCGTTGAGAGTCAAGAACACCGGTTTACTCGGACCATATTGGATTTCTTATGAATTAACCATTCCCCGAACAATCTTGTTTCCAATATTTAACTCCCACCATACGAATCAATATAAAACATCAAAAACAAACAAAAAAACATATCCTGTTATTTACTCGATCTTTCATGTAACGAGATGATACGAGAGGAGCTCCTAAAATTCTGAGAAGCTGCATTATGATGAACACTGATATTTTGACAAGCAGAATTGAATATTGGTCCACGCTATGAACATGAATAACATGAATCCAGTGAAGCATCGAGTCCACACACTCGACTTCAACTTTTCATATGAGAATCTATTCACTTTAAGCGTATGTTCTCCACTACCCATTAGACCTGCGTCTAGAAATACACATTCTATAATCTGACCATCCTGCACAAATATTACGGTTGGCGAGAAACGTCACAAAAACTTAGTCATTTTCAAGTAATTTTGCTCCAAATCAGGCTCGGAAACATGCTGTGAGGTTCAGAATGTGTCATTTTTCATGAAGCAAATCTTTTCTCATCATTTTATGTAGAAATGTATGGGAAATCAATGATTTTCAGAGACAGTACAATCTTTTATAGCATTTCACAAAGGGCTTATGTGATTGGTCAATCCATTCTTCATACCTCTGATGTTGATGAAATCCATGTCAAGCAAAATACAAAAGTACAACGTCTTCACTGCAGGATTGCTACTTTAATATGCGCATTACAGCTATGCTCGCGGCTATCATTTCTACAATGATTGCAGCTAGCATTTTAGTTTGCACCATATGCGCGGCCTGTCATAGTGGCTGAATGATTGGTTGTATCCTCTACTGCATACTCGATAAAAGAATTAACTTATCTTTACCACAGATGTTTCACCTTTCTTTTACTTAACAGTATCAAGAAACAATAGTTTACCGTAGTTTGAAATCGAAGTATAATAGTAATGTATAACATACGATTTCAACCTGAAGCATCAATTTGATGAGTGAAATCATCAAAAATTTGAACTATATATACGAGGAATGAATGTCAACCTTTGCTATAAAATCATCGATGAAATATTGGACAAAAAGTTATCATTAGCTCTATGACTATCACGTAAAGAACATCTTTCAAGTTCAGACACGGTTTTCCGTTACCTTTCAGTGTCCGTATAATTAACTTAAATTTCTTCGGAAGTTAATAAAATCATAACATTGGAAGCTTCCAGCCTTTTAGGATCAGAACTAAGCTTATAAAAGTTTCCAGCGAATCTGTCTTGAGGAATTACAGAATTTCAGATATTAGTTAAGTTGGAGCTTTGAAGATTTTGCTAGAGATGATATCCGTTTTCTGGAATTTACGATTATGAATTTTTGTAACTGTATTTCATAATAAACGACTTGAAGTTCTTGCTACTCCAAAAATTTCTAGAAATATCGAAAATATGATAATGCAGCTTCCAATTGCAATAGCTTAGTTTATGCTGGCAAGAAAATATACAATCAGTGTTGTAAAAGAATGTTTAGGGATCAACACATTTTAAAATTACTATTTATATTTTGAACTGTTTGTTCCACATAATGAATAATATACAAGAATATAAGCTTAAAAATGACATATGTTGATATAATAAATGGTCTTAAAATGATATTTCTAAACAACGACGTCCCAACGATCTACCAGGCATTCAAGATCAATTACTTGACGGCATTCCAAACCTTGGTATTATTTACAATCGGTCACAAAAACGATGCCAAGTTGAGGATCAGTGGGAAATAATACTGAGGATAATGTATAGAAGATCATAATGATATGCTGGAAAAAATAAATAGGATAGAAAAATAGAACTCCTCAAACATTGCTCTGTAAACCAGGCTTGATATTGCAATTCGGTAGAGACAGTGGAAAGTCCAAATCAAGCACTGCCACATCAGAGATATAACGCTACCTGTCTTATAAGATAAAACGAAACATACAGCAATGTGATCTCAAGACTGCCTTACAACATCTTACTATTTGAGATCCACGAACAAAATCATAATAAGAAACCTGGATAAAAAATCATAGATCATCAATTATGGTTTTGAGAAAACATTGATTAGATCTTTCCTTGAAACATAAGTCTAGCCCAAGCTAGTAAATATGGCATTATGCTGACTGAGCTGAAAGAGCAATGTCTGTTGCTCTGACACAGATGCCCCAAATACTTGGTCGGCAATAAGAGGAGATCGATGAACATTCGATTAGATTTACAGTTACACACAAGGACATGGCAGGAAAAGGAGAAGAGCATGACTGATCATGTGAAGCATACCTAATAGGGTCGCTAAGTAGCCTAAACCAAAAATTCTGGTAGACATGACAAACTCTATTATAGATTATTGGGCCCTTATCAATTGAAATTGTTGAATATTTGTATGCCTCGATACTCCCTCCTTCCTTGATCCCCGGTTTCTAACTCCACACTTCCTACCACCGTCTCCCTTTTCCATTACCTGTAATCGGACCAATCCCATCCGGATCAGTCCCTGTGAAAGCTACCTTTCCCTCCTCCACGAACTCTGCTATATAGTCACAAATGTGCCTTGATGGAAGAGAAGAGTTCAATTCTGATCAATTTCATGCGCAAAATTGGGTTGATATTTCGTCTATCTCGATATTGATTTTTAAAATCAAACATTGCAGAAACCCCAGTTTCAAAGTGCTAGGTGGTTGAAAATGGAATTAAAATCAAGCGTTTTCAGTCTTATTACAGTTCTACTGGGCAATGATTTTGTATTATTTGGATTAATACATAATTTGCTGGCAGGAAAATATGGAAAACTTCTGCAAATGTTGTGTAGATATACGTAGAAATTTTTATTGTTTCCACATCTGCTTATAGAAATAATTTGAATGTTCGCGTTCGCAACGTTTCTGTCACCAACCCCCTCAACGTTTGGTCTACCAAGGTTGTTTGCATTTTCATATTGTTTCATCCCTCTTTGAAAAGTACAAGGGAATCTGCAAATTATTCTGATACTTCAGGAGATATTGACAGAAGCCATTTATTTTTACATAAATAGTAGGTATCACAAATACTGTCGCTACATCTCCGGCTATCTATTCATTTATACAATGGAAAAAAATTAAAGTAAAATGGAGCTGCATCCATAACTCTATAAATTATATAACGGAGATCCCATTTCCATTATAATTTTGGATAGTAAATTCATATCTGATCTCCAGCGGCTAGTCATTTCCTTGCACGCAATTGACGTATGAATTTCGTATCAGACAAAGCCCGAACTGGATAGGAACATGGAGTCAGCTTAGCAAATAATTTGTCTTTGATACGATCTTGTCTGTTAACGATGTGGATGTGAGGGCTCTTGATATTGATTGACTGGTTAGCGGATGAATTTGAATTGAAAACGGTATTAACCATGTCAGTTGCATGTTGCATTGCTAATTACGGTTTGTATAGTACAGAGCCGTCTATGTAGGATTTATGTACAAGTCGTTGAAAATGCGATGATTATAAATGGTATTTTTTTAACCTCTAGAAAGTTTCATCAAGAGTATTTTACCCAGTTAAATGCAGTCATTTTTGCATTTTTTAAAAATAAACTATTTTATTAATTAACTATTTATTAATTAGTGGACCAAATGAACAGTTTAAATCTGGGTCAACTAGTCACATGGAAGACCTGTGAGATAACCAAACGTGACTGGAGGGCAACAAGGTGGCAAAAATTAATTTTTTCCATTTATCGACGTAAAAAGTATTATATCGCTGAGGTGTAAAATGAAAAGTAGTAAAATCGAAAGAGAGCTACATGACATATAATTTTTTCCACAATACACGATTTCAGAGGTATATCATGTTTATTTACTAACTGGTATAGTAAATCTGTAAAATTTGCAGGTCGAAAATAACCAAGGCTATTATTTATTTATTGCCCATTAATTGCTAGCAGGACATGTATCTGATTGAAGACTACAAAATTTTACGAAAATTGTGCAGTGCTGGCAGTTATCTCAAAAAAAATTAAACCTATTTCTAGACGTTTGCAAGGCCATTGATCAAATGCACATTCTATCGTTCATAAACTTTTGACTCTTCAATAAATCATCGTTCACGCATATGCCTTGAAAAGACACAAATTACAGATTTTTAATAAACGTAGACTAAGTATTAGGGGGCTAAATGGACCAACGTCTGTTTCAGCCACTACTACAAGCTGAAGCATATCATAAGTAATTACGAAAATGCTATACAGCCGTTAGGTAGGTACAGAGTCAGTATGAGTCGGGGTATCAGTATATTGATTTTGATCGGATTTCAAAACGGTTGATCCACTTGAAGTAAGTTGCGAAACTACTGGCCACTATGGACATTTCACAACATCAAAAGTTCCAAAATTCGATCCGTCTTCGATTCTAAGCTGATACCATAGTGTGGGAGGTACAGCCTCATCCTGACGGCATTTTTATGTAAGGTATTAGTCAACTTACTTATAATTCATAATGCTTCGTATCGAGGACTATAACAACCATAATACCGCTATATCTTCGGAACAGTGCGTTACTAAAAAAACAGTCTATATAGGTTTCGAGGATTTTTACGGCTAGATAATCAATCACTAAATTCATCAGAACGAGAAAATAATTCAAATCCATCGAAAAATAAGGAAAATGCATCATTGAAATCTTTGGCCTTTTGGAGGATGCCACACTAGTTTTTGCACATTTGACCGTAGTGCATTGACCCCAATAGGATGAATTGTATTGACAATTATATTCCCAACTAATTTCCTCAGAGGATTCTTCTATAACCGTCCATTATCGTAGAAAATCGAATCTAAAATAATTTTGTAAAAACTCCATGAGAGCAGCCCCGGTTTCAGTTACTGCGTAGCTAATTTTCATTTTAGTTATTTTTTACGTATATATTGATCGATGAACTTCGGGCAAGGTTCAAATTATGTTTTCTATCGGCCACTAATTAAAACTGTATGGAGGTCACTCGATAGTATGATCAACATTCAAGCTACCATGAGTGCCTCTATAAAATTCATCAAATGACCAAAATAAAATTTGACATCATAATGACACAATTTGATTGGTTCTAGATCTAGGGAATAACAAAAAAACGGAAGTTTTGATGCATTCTTAGTTCATTATTCTGCCACGTGTTCATCAATTTCAAAAAAGGAAGCAGATTTATTCATCACTCCTCCAAAAATTCTATCAAATTTAGTGAAACAATTTCTGGGATTACGCGTTGACAAAAACAGCGAAATATATACTGACAGACGGATCAAAGAAAATCAGTGACACGAATTTTCGTGATGTAGACGTCATAGAATATCTCAGTCATATTTTTTAACTCGTAGCATGAATCAATTGAATTATTTTATTACATACATGAGAACTAGAACTATGGCACCGCCATAGGATCTATGCGGTCACAATGGATTGTTGAATCCTCTTAAAGATAAATTGTAATATCATGGATATTATGTGGCAGCAGGATGGCCAAACTCTCGTACCAAATCTGATAAAATTTCTGAAACTTCCAGGTATGACTACAATGCAACAGCTTACCTGTGGTTCGTTGATGAGATTCTCGTGATGATGGTCGTGAGGTTGAAGAGACCGTCTATGAACGTGTGGATGTTCGAAGAGGTAGAAACCCTTGAGGCTGCCAATCTGAAACGAACGACAATTTGTCATAAAGCATGTCAGTGTGTATTCTCAATATAGTTCTGGCTACCGCATGTATGAATTTAGAATAACAATATTAAATCACTTCAAACTTTTGAACCAAGATACATAAAATATCCTCCACCATTGCCTGTAAACATTTTATATATCTATTTAAATTATACATTTCTATATAATTGAAGGTTGTTTCCTTATAATGTAACTACAACTTCCTAAACAGTCCACGAAGTTTTCTGAGTTTGATCTCAAATTATCCTTGAGGATCTAGTGAACAGCAATGTACAAGTATTACAGAATTTTAGCGGATTACACTGCCATCCGTAAGTGGACAATTTTTCTAAATATCATTAATGTACAAGTATTTCTCATGTCAGAGAGTGGAGGAATTGTAATCGCCAAATTTTGGAATCCTGAGACATGGCATTAATTGCTTCATGTCACTCTGCCTGTCTGTCGGTTAGTCTGTCTGGTAATCTTTGACCCCCTCCAGAATTTGGAATATAGTTGATTTGTTGTTTGAAACTTGTAGATAAGGTGGATTTATGAAAAGTTTGATTTCGGACTTCCATTGTCTATAAAATTTTGAGTATCACGACGTTTCGATTGAAGATAGCACATCAATCGAAACGTCGTGATACTCAAAATTTTATAGACAATGTAAGTCCGAAATCAAACTTTTCATATAGTTGATTTGATGTTGATGAAATACCATTTCAAACAATTTAGAGGTGGCTGATCATATCATAAAATTCTTGAGAATGCGTGAAGAGGGAAGTATGCTAAGTGAGACAAGTTATAGGAGTTTCACAGTTTTTGTGTCTTTCAGTTTCCTCAATTAAATCTAAAACAGATACATCTTCTGTAATTTTTAAAATACACTAAATATATAGTGAGGCAAACGAGTGTCAGTAATAAATTTAAAAAAAATCAGAAACATCCTTAAATTAGTCTACAAAGATGTCTTATTTCCCCCTCGATTTAACTCTATATTTCTAAAACCACCAAGTTTAAATCATTAAGATTCATAAGAAGATGAATACACCAAAGTTAAAAGAACCTGAATGGATCAAAAAAATTGAACGTATCTACCAGTGAGGTATATGAAATATCAATTGTTTTTGGGACCGAGCTTTCATTAATTGGACCGTTTAAAACCAGAACGTATTATTTATATATCTTCATATTCATATAAAAGCAGACCCGATAATTATCATTAACGAACACCCCCACCCTCTTTTATGTCCAAACTGAGTCATTTCCATTATTATTCCGGTGGCAAATAGGCAAAGGACAGAGATAAGGCGGAATCGTAACTGATATAGTCGGCATAATGAAATTATTCCATGAAGGCAAATGTTTGAGAGCTATTAGTATTCATACGTAGGAAGATCCAATAAACTTTATATAGTAAAAAATCTGTGACGAACCAGGGGCAAGTCGTAAAAGTACGGGTAGAAAATCCATCCATTCAAGTATTTTATTAAATAAAATGTTTAATTTAATTTAATTATTAAATTTATTTTATAACCACACAATTGAGTGAAATGGTTCAAAGGGATATTGTTTTAAATCGGTCAGGCTTACGTCTACGTATACCTAACACATGTTTCAATCAAACTGGAACAGTTAAATCATTTCAAAATGTAAGGTATATTGAGGCAAATATTATCAGATCCAGAATATCATGATATTGATATGCGCTTAGCCTTGGGAACAATAATAAAATGCATCTACATTTTTTGATTCATGTTATAATAATCTCAGTGCCAATATAAAAATCCTTGGCCATCATTTTTTGTCTCTATTACATTATCTGTTACCATATGCAGAATCGATACTGCGCTGATGCTTGTAAATATGAGCGTCATCTCTCGAACAAGCAGTTAGTTAACAGAGGCTCATAATGTCATGTGATTTATCCATACGAAGGTCATCACGTTGATAATACTCAAGGAGAAACGACGTCGTGCAAGAATGCTGATACTTGCTACACATGAATGATTCATCACACGATTTCATTCAAAACACTGAAATGATTAAGCAGTACTAGATAATATTTTTCTGAGGAGGCTTAGGCATCCATTCCTCTTTTGTTCTAGAAACTATCATTACAGCTTGCCGAATTCTAACTAAGAAGCATCATAGATTATCATGGATGTTCTATTTGGCCTCTTGAAAAAATAGCGAATTTTTTAATTAATTCTGGAAAATTTAAAATTATGAAATATTTAAGGTAATACTTTGAATATTATTCAATTTCAAAAGTTCAACAGCCCCAAAATCGAATCCACATGCTTTTATCTAAGCTGGTAGCATTGCGTAGAGGGTACAGCGACAAAATGCTCACGGCCATTTTTTAACAATAATAAACCCGACAACAATAGTCCAAAAATATATGCAGAACCAGCAACGTCGAACAAATGGGTCATCAGCACGCACATGGCATGCAACGAACGAATAAAACCTACCCAATGAACAAACGGCCCAAAAAAATATACCGTTCCACTTCGTTCGCGTTCAGCATCCCCTTCACAATCAAAATAAAAAATCTACGCTAACATACCCTGTACGCGGATAGGTAAACGAAAACCGTGTTCTCTAGATCGATGTCCTGTGTCAACTTGTAAACCATCACATCCTCCACTAATAAACCCGTAGGAAAACCGGGAGCGGAAATAAAAAAATCGAACATTGTTTTCCTGACAGCTTGGAAAAATCAGTCAGAGTGGAATTCAGAGGCGTACTACAACAGTTAGTACTGTTATTTTAACAACTGAAGGTGTTTGTGTTTTAATTAAGAGAGAAAAATTAGATTGACGTTGCACTTATCAGGCAGAATGACCTGGTATTTACTCCAAACTACAGCGCCACCTATAATATTCCGACATTCTGTTTCAACTGAGGGCAATCATGGTTTATACCGCTTTTAACATGTGTTTGGAGACACAGGTTTGTAGAGGTTATGTTATTGATTTATAAGAAGTTTGCAAATATATCATCAGTGTGTATTTTCGTTCTATATTGAACCACTTTGATTGATACAGGATTCATTGGCGCAGCAAACACACTGGCTAAGCTACTTTTTTTTAAACTCAAAATTGTTTTGCCAACTGCATTAGTACCTTCATGCATCTGTCATAACGTCAAAAAAACATGTTGAATTCGAAATTTGGACGTGGGAAGTAAAATGGCGTTCATGAAGCAAACTGAATATTTAAATGGGGATAAGTTTGAGGTCACTATCTTACTATCTACTATCACTAAAGCTGCGCAAATACGATCATGTCTCGCAGGGCTATTCCATAATCCAATGGTTGAAAATGCCTAATCTTGTCACATATCACTATTTGATCCTTGTTAAAAAGGTTTTTTTGGTAGACCTCCCTACATACCTGCGTGAGAAACTAATATTTAGGTACAACATTCATGACAGAGCCTTAAGAAATCCATATACACTTACTATGCCATTGCACAGCACCACCTTATTCAAAAGTTCGTTTACCTATAATGCAATTACTCTGTATAATGCTGTTGACGTTACTGCTAAGAGTATGTCGATATTTAGATTTAAGAAATATGTAAAAATCCTTCTCCTCAGCTCTAAATAACAATAACAGCTTAAGTATTTTATGCTCGTGTTTCCAAATATATGGTATCTTTCAATTTTTTCCCCTCTATCTTCTCATGTTCAATTTTGATCATCTTGGTATATCAATTTTTTATAGTTTTTACCATTTTAGTGATGTTTGTACGATATTATTTAACAGTCTTCCTACTTGCAGAACAACTTCATTATTGTAGCTCATGGTTAAGTGTAAGAATAGCTGTTAGCTAAACTTCGCCATTGTAAACTACCCACTGTATATTACAGACTAAGTCTGTTATTAATTCAATAAAGACGATTTATTATTATTATTATTATCGAGTCAAAAAGCTGAAACGGAAGCAGTTGTGAATATTGTGAGAACCTCGATCTGGTTCTTACGCCAAATTACTATTACACGTAGTCATCAACGTATTACCGAGTCTCATTTGCATATAATATTGGCATGTGTTTCATTTTACTATTACATATTAATATAACATATCAATAACTCCAGATACACTTTTATTATTCATATTCATATCTAAAATTATTGGAATAATGCTATAATTTTTGACTTATATATAGGATATATATGAAGTTTTGTGATCATGTCTAAAGTATGTTTTAAAAGTTTGTCCAACAATGTTTGACAACTGAAAAAATGTTTCTTTACTTGTATTTTAAAACATACTTTGAATATGATCACAAAACTTCATATTGATATGGTCCTCGATACTCAGTAGTATTTGAATATATTCACTACGTATGGAATTTTTTTCTTTCATGATGTCAAGACGCGAAATAAGGATATTGCATGTTATGTGGTTGGACATATCAGATAGATTATCAAATATACCTATCAGTTCAGTATGATTTTCGCCGCCTCCATAGAATTATGGATAACAGAATAGAATTGCAGGACGTCCAACGAGTGGAGATTTGCAGTCACGTAGAGACGACAGTACAGAAAAGCAAACTGAGCTCTTCATAAGTATATCCTATAGAACTGGTATTCACGCTCGGTAAAATCTAACCACTATTTTTATATTATATATATGATGTGTAAAAAAGAATCAACCATATACTGTACTGACTATGATATGAAGACGCTACCCACTATGAGGATATGCAGCAATAACTAACCATGATGGAATACAAAATTTACGATCGATAAGTGATTGCTGCGTCTGACAGGAGCCCTTCCAAATTGAAAAAACCATTTTCTGCTAGCTAATCGTAATTAATAATGACTTCATTATGTGCATGTTTGCATGATGTAGCATCGTTTTGCTGTCCCGGAAGGCCAGAAGCTCTCCACATTTTTGTCCAGAATGTGAAACGATACTTTCGGTTATCCGTTGTTGTTCCAGCTGCGTAACGTGATCGTAACACAAACAAAATGTCGCCCCGACCAAAAAAATATCATGGAACACGAGCACGTTGACGGGGCGTTACACTGCCGCAGCTCTCGAGATCTGTATAAATATTTACGCTAAAAGGAAAAAAATGCGGGAATACAAGAATGAGAGTTGACAATGAGTAAAAGCTTCAGGAACAATGGTGCAAGAATGTTTAGTCTGAGATTTTAGGTCTTCTGAATTATTTGTGTTCCGAAGGCAGTTTAGGAGCAAATTGAATGCTATATACTTGAACATCCTTGAGGAATCAAGGATTAAATTTTTCAAAATAATGCAGTAAATATGGACTCATAGTATTTTCTACTTAGTTCTTTCAATCTCCCACAAAATCAAAAACTACAAAGCATTTCGACGTATTTTTCGATGAATTCCAGTCCGCTTAAATAGATGCTTTATCATGTAAGAATTTTAAGACGTCACTATCACCTAAAACTGAAAAACAGTTTTTTGTTCTCTCCTAGCTGTTTTGGCAGTAGAGAGTACTGGTATTTTCGTTCAAAAACCACTTTGAACTATATCTATACCTATATATAAGAAATATCGTGAACTTGTTATTCTGGTATGGATTGGTATGTCCCGAACATGTGCTTCATACATCAGCTAACCAATAAGAAATAGTGGGGATCGCCAGCGACGTCTCCCAAGGAACACTAGGAATAAGTTATAGAGACCTTCTGCCTTCGATGCAGAGAAAACATTAAGGGGGAGGTGCACCAAGTGACCCCACGGTCTACGATCTGCTGCAAGACCAATGTACCGGAACTACCTAAAATGCCGCCATGTAACTAAAATAATACTCAATGGCGCTTACAAGATCAAAACATTCCTGAGGTAAAATACCTGGCCGTTCGAATCTCAGAGAGCCAGGTGGTCGTCTGAGCCTTTTGAGTAAAGCTTGTTTACTAAAATGTGTTGCAGCTTCTCCATAGGATAAAAACAGCAGTCCCCCTCTAGAGTAACTTCCACCACAAGCCGCAAGTCCAAAGGAACATATTGAGGGTCGACTTTACCAATTTCCGAGGCCTTGTCTCAAACAGAGACTCTACATATCAATATATGCAGACAGAAAATCCCCACTTGTATCACACACTGTATCTCTGCAGTGAATAAATCCGCTCCACTAGGAACATCCCACCACAATATCATCTCAGCCTTCTGCAGAATGCCGTCACCAGACCAACTATATACTCGTACTAAAGCACGCAGAGCCCTGCACGATAAGTCTGCAAAGTGGGATGATATCAGGAACTGTTAGCGGTGTTTACCTTAGCATGGCGCAATCCTCGCGCTGAAAATTGTCTCCAAACACAAACTTTTACACAGGACATGGAATGGAGGTCAAATCCAAGCGCCTAAAGTCACCCCAGCTTCAGTAATGCCAGGAGTACCTGTAAACGGGCCATTGATAGCAGCCGGCAAGAGGAATACAACCAGAAAATTAAGAACAAACTCCTCTGATGCTCTAATTCGTCCATATCATTTTGGTCTGTAGTCAGGTCTGTCAGTCAGAACTTCTATCATTCCTCCATACCACCACAGATTAGAGGGGTGGATCCATCGCCACCACCCATAAAGAAAAAGCAGATATCTTTGGTCAGGTTTGCGTTGATTATTCTAGAAAATTACAAGGAGGTTAGATTTCAGCACCGAGAAATAAAATGTATTCTCCGAAAACGGAACTGCACTAAAGCTAGAAGTCCGGACCAGATACCACCTCAAATGTCGTGGCGTAGAGCTTCATCCAGTCCTTTGCATTTATTTAAGCTCTTCTACCAACGAAGGGTGTTCCCTAATGAATAGAGGATCGGTCGGTTTGTAACCCATACCTAAGAAGGGCAGACAAAATATGTCCAGCAACCTGTGACCCTGCTCTTCACCGCGTGCAAGGTTATGGGGACTGTCATTCTGGACAAAAACAACTTCAATGATGGCCAATACAGGACACGAAAGCATATATCCACCTGAGATCATTTTGGCTTCGTCAACCATATGTGTGGCAGAGAAATTGAGTTTAATGGAGAGAGTCGTAGAGCAAGCAGGAATATTGAAAAAAGTGTACAAATGGATACAAATAGTACAACTCTGGATTCACATTTGCATAAATAACATTTCCAAATAATTGTGTTCTTAACACACAGTTTCACAAGTAAAACTTTTTCTTTATGGCGAATTTCGTTCTATATTTAAATCATCGTAGGACTGTCATTTGAATATAAATCGAAACGCGTAACTGACAGAAAATGAGTTTCATTTGTGAAACTGTGTATTAAGTACACAACTATTTTATCTGTATTATGGAACAATTTCACCAAGTAGGAGCATCTACAATCTACATAATTTCCAAATGATAAATTTAAGTTCTCGATATATTCGAATAAAAAAGATCGATGTAATTGGATTACTACATTGTCAGCTCCTAGAGTTCAAAATAACGTTGTTTTCGTGTACCTTTAAACAATTTCAGAAACAGAGAGAAATCAGTGTTTTTGCAATTTTAGGTTGAAATATCTCTAAACGTTGGTGTGATAAGGGAACTTATCGAAACATAAATATTGAGCAAGTTGGCATAGCTGTAGCATTTCGATGAACCTGAAGATTCTGCTCTGATGTGATCGAATAAAGTTATAAACTTTTTATCACCTCCGGAAGAAAGTCCTACTAAAGACCTGAAACAAGCTATGTGAAAAGTCTGAAATTTTAATAGAATCAATAATTTCTGGACTTCCTTCAGACGCACGCCTCCATCACCTAAGCACGGGTCAGGGACATTTCACCCTGGCCTCCCTACTTCTGTCGGGCATATACTTGAGTTCTCAGCATGCTCCATAGCGGCACTGAGTGCATCTAAAGTAGATTAGATTTCCATTTACTGAATCCATAATGTATATGGATAGAAGCTTCTTGTTCTCAATGTAAGTTCTAATGGGTTGGTACTTGAGAATGCAAAGTCTACATATACTCCTATACAGAATATTACCTGTTGTTATGAGTGCATTTCGAGAGCACTATCCTTAAACAAAAAATAAAAAAGTCCTGGGTCAATTCTACTTTGCCAATTGGCGGTGTGGTTTTGCAATGGAAAGAAATTAGATTCTGACATATCTTCTCCTTGATGATCCATGACATACAGCACGAAAAGCCATGTCACTCATTTCCATCGGTTTGTCTGTCTGTACTCTGTTCGGTAATCTTTGCCCAACTATATCACGGAAAGTAATTTTCGTATTTCGATGAAACTTTGAAACTAGGTTAGTACTCTGACAAGGACGAATATGTTATATAGTTTTCCGAAATTTGTTCAGTGTCGGCCGAATTATCCTCAAAAAACACGAAAATAAAAAAATTCTCACACTTCGTTTTTGACGTTTCCGATCGTTTTCCAAAATTTCATTGTTATTATGTCAATAACTGTGTAATATCCAGATAATTCCAACTAATGAACATATTTTCGATATACTTTGAATGTTTCAAACAAATATAAACCATAGAAATTTCGGCATAGGTATCATATTTTTACAAAAGATGCTAAGTTACGTCTTCAAGTTTTTGTTTTAGCGACTTCCACTACAGATTACTATACTTTAACTGGTAAGGGTGTCATAGATAATAACGAAAGCTCTATTTAGCGTCTTGAAAATCCGCGTCAAATTATGAGTGAATCAGTATTTCAAAACTTGATAATTTTGGGAGCAGTGGAAGATCTTGGGGCGAGTGGGCGCCATGGCAGAAAACAATTATGGATCCCCTACACTCCTACATTTTGTTTGTTTTAAAAATTAACTTCGCGGGGCACCAAACTGCCCGGTGTTAATCATGGCCGCCGCTGCTTGGGGAGTTAATGATGTCATAAAAGATTAAAGTTTTTCATATTCCTGAAACTCAATTTCAATTACAAACTGTTCCATAATCCAATCAGACTCCATATTTATAAACTGATAACACTGGATCGGAAGTATTAAGTCAACCTAGTAGACGCAATTTTTTTAAATTAATTGCGAAATTACATATATAACTAATAAACAATCTATATAATTTTAAGTTTCACGACGTTTCGAATGATTTGCTATCTTTACTATCTGAACAGTTCATCTGAAGACGATTTAAGATAGTAAATCAATCGAAACGTCGTGACTTTCAAACATTACTTCCTACGATTACCTCACAGTGGTCTTAAAATATAATCAAAATTGGTGAAGCGGTTACTGATATTACGCGGTAACGAAAAAGCTATACAGAGATGTCGCCGACAGACAGGCTGGTGAAAATGAGTGATATGTATTTTTGTAAAGTAGATATAGATAAAGTAAAGTCGTTTATTATTATTATACCGTCGGGGTCACAAGATTTTGTTTATGCGTAGGAGTTGAAAATTTAAAAAAGTTTCATTGAGATAAACCAGGGAAAGGCTTATTTTTAATGTGCCCTTCGCTGTTTGGCCAGTAGGCATACAACGCGTGTCGGAATATGACGGTAATACGTGCGCCACGCATTGAAACAAATCCGCGGCAGACAGTCCGTCACACGGTGTCACAACGTGAGCGCGACACCTATTTACAACACGCGTCGGAGTGCTAATCGTTATTTACTGCACCGGCCATTTATTCATCATTATCCAGGGTATAAACAATAGGACGCGTCAGTTTTGTGTTTGTCCGACTCGAATGCCTGCAAGCTGGCGTCATATAGAACAAATCTCCTACGGCCTGTAGACAGAGCCTATAAAATATTTGCGTTGACAGCAAATATTGTTCTAAGCCAAGACAATGAGCAAAAAGAATACAGGGTTGAGGGACAGCGGCCCTGACATTGATAATTCATTGAACACTTTAGTCAATAACAGCCAAAGGGTCGACAATGATTATTTTTCGCATTTCGGCTGATTCTTTTCTCATAAAAATCTCATTCTGAGTAACTCAAACAAGAGTATATTTTTTTGATCTAAGGGTCCAGCTGTCTGAAAAGATTATTTCTATGCCTTTATCATACAGGAAGTTACAAATAGCATTACTGTGTTATGCTGTTCGGCCTTGTCAAACTAAATGATCAGAATGCATTTCACACACACACACTATTATAATGTGTCATTTAAAAGCCTGTTTTAGAAAGAGTGATCTTTGAAACATTTCTTCATAAAAAAATTCCATATTATTTGTATGTTTTCTATATATATATATATATATATATATATATATATATATATATATATATATATATATATATATATATATATCTGAAATAGTGCACCCAATTTTCCGGACAGCTTGTAATTTTGAAATATTCAACTTCACCTAATTTTAACACGTCCTGTTGCTGTCCCCCTCAAGGTCATTGTTGGCTATATTCGATTTTCTTAGTTAGAACTGTCTAGAGTGAATACAAGTTTTTCTGTGCAGATGAGTCACTGAAAAATTCATGGGCAGCCGGTCTGGTAGTTCGAATGTCGGTTGCTTACAGCGCGTAAATCTTCTCGAGTGACCGAGCAGCATTCAACAATTACCATCGCACTAAACCAGTTCGCAGCTGGGCAGTCCTAGAGAATCTTCTTTGGATCTTGTATCGCTGGCCTATTCTTTTAATTCCACCTGATTGTTACTTCCATGGAGAGAGTCAACTAAAAACATTCTTCAGTCATCTGAACAACATGCGACCTTCGAGAAAATTCACGAAAGAAGAAGATAGCAACAACTGCCTTCCATTTTTAGATGTTTTAGTAACGAGAAGAAACACCAAAATAGAAACAACAGTACACAGAAAACCAACTCACACAGGTCAATACTTACAGTACACATCAAACCACCCAACAGCCACGAAGAAAGGCGTCATCCGGACTTTAGTCGACCGAGCTAGGAATATTTGTAACACACAAGAGGGACTACAAAGGGAGCTCAATATCATTAAACAAGATCTATTAAACAACGGATACCCAAAGAAGCTAGTGGAAGTAACAATACAGGAAAATACCAACAGTAGAACAATTAAACACGAAAAATCTCAGCACTTACTCATTCTGTCTTACGTCAAAGGAATATCAGATGGAATCAAAAGAATAGGTCAGCGATACAAGATCCAAACGAGATTCTCTAGGACTGCCACCCTCAGAAGTATCCTAACAAAAACTAAGCCCAGGAATGAATCTCAAGAGACAAAGGACTGCATCTACCAGATACCATGTCAATGTGGTAAAATCTATGTTGGAGAAACAAAAAGGCCACTGGAAGTAAGAATCAAAGAACCTCGTCTCAACACCCAGCGTGCAGAGACAGGAAAATCTGGAATAGCTGACCACGCATGGACGGAGCACCATAAAATAGCTTGGGACAACGCTAAGGTTATTGCCAAGGAACCGCATTGGTATCGAAGGAAATTCAGGGAGGCGGCATTCATCACCAACAACAGCAAAGTGTACAGCAAACCCAGCGTAGACATTAAACCAATCTGGCAGCCACTCATAAAGAAGATCAATAGACTACGACTGGACCAGACAACAAACAATGACCGACAAACAGCCACGTCAGCAGACCGGAATACCGCGCATCGGGAACCAATCAGAACAAACCGCGCACAACACGTCACCAGACGGGGTATAAATAGGCATGACAGGAACGTGTTCGCCAGTTCACCTGAAGACGATTGAAGATAGTATATCAATCGAAACGTCGTGATACTCAAAATTTTATAGACAATGGAAGTCCGAAATCAAACTTTTGATGATTCCTTCGAACAGTTGTAATGGTTGTTATTTTGTAAATATCCGCAAAATCACCTCAATAGTAGGCCATAGAAATATAATATTCAAAATGTTACCAAAATTGGGGTTTTGCTTTTTTAAGAATGAAAACTCAGATAAAATCGTATAAGTAAACACAATTTTATCTGAATGATGGATGAGTTTCACCAAGTAAAAGTACAAACAAGGTACAACAGAAATGGTGATTCATTGTTTGTTTATATCTGTATAGTTTGAAATGAATTCTGTTACAATAAAAAAAATACATCGTACAGTTTCACTTCGATTTTTTTTTAAATCTGTTGTGGCTTAAAAACATACAGCTTTCAAACACGCCTTATTGTTGGTGTCCTGGTGCGTCTTCAAAAGCAAATAATGCAAGTCTGTGGTAATGAGAACACTAATTAGGCTTAGCTACCCAACCAAAACCAATTTTTCACCGAACCTAGAACATCGTTTCTTCGTTTTCTCCCAGCAGGGAGCATCTCGATAGCCATAATCAATTTCCTCTATATAGCGACACTCGATCATGCCCTGCAAAAACAATGACGAATCTGCACGACAGACGGGCGGAAAATTAATTTACCTCGCTCGGTTTGCTGGGATTCCTACCTTCTGTTGTTTATTGGATTCTAGGTTATTAATCACATGTAGTCGTGGCGTAATACGAGAAAGAGGGAGGACTGAATGAAATCTCCTTGTCTCAAATCGAACATATCAGAGCTACATGACAGTCCTTCTTATTTTTGATTCTCATTGTAATACAGGGTTAAGAAAGGATTAATTCGAACCACTTATACTGACCGTTATTCAAAACAAAATGTGACTAGTAACGTTTCGGCTGCATCAGCAGCTTTTTAAATTTAATAGAAATCAAATTAAACTTTGCAGATTACCATGACAACATTAATTGATAAGCAGTTTTCGGGACCACAGTTTTAAAATTTGAATCGAGTATAGAGTATTATAGAAAACAGTGATAAATTTTCATTATAAAACCAAAATGAGTAACATAATGTATTGAAAATGCATTTCTCTGTATTTGAGTAACCAAAAATATGTAATATCGCATACGAAGATTTAGTTAGAAAATGAAACACAACAATTTATTCCGGAGACGTGGAGGAATTTAATCAATTATTGATGTAGCTCCTAAACACTTAAACACGGGTTTTGCCATTAAGTCATCCTGATGTTTAATTAAATACACATGTAACTACTGAACAAACTTTACTAAAACTACAGTCACATTTATTTATTTCACTATTCAGGGATGCTACAGACATGGGGTCTACAAGTGGATCCACAGATTACAATTGTTGATACGTAATATTGCAAACTTATCAGCTACGTTTCCAGACAGCAATAAATACTAAATTAGAAAATCTGCAAAAAGATTTGAGCATAATTCAAAAATTTTAAATAAAATAAAGATATAGCTATATATGTGTTAAATACTAAAAATGGATATGAAATAAACAGATGAACAAAATATAAATACATGACGTAGATGATGGCAAGTAAGGACAAGATGTAACATATGGGTATTAACCGTATGATGCTAGAAAATTTCGTTTTATTCGAGTTTCAATTTTTATTGTCGACATGCTAAAAAAGTCTAGAAATTCAGTGAACCAATTAGCGGTTCTTAGCATACGGCAAAGAGATGCATTTTGAGAGCAGTTTGTACGACGGAACGGCACATGAAATGTCTCTGAACTCCTTAAGTTCCGTTGAGGAACGTTAAGGAACACTTGCGACAACAGATTAGGACTCTGAATAGTTCGGTTAATAATTTTATATAGGATTGACAAATCATTTACTACACGCCTCTCTTTTAAAGTAAGGAGTTTTAAAGTTTCGTCGCTAGTATGTTCAAGACTTTTTTTTAGTTGCACTGTTTTCGTAAGATATCAGTGACAAAGTAAGAAGGAAGAATAAAGTGGAAGTGAAGAAACTAATTTACTTGATCATTTGCGCACTCCATAACCAATCGATTCCAATGATTACCTACGAATGAACGATAATTAAACAGTAGTAGATTTAGCCAGCAATTACAAGAACTGTCTCGATAAATCTTGTCAAAAAATATGTGTTCTCCATTATTTTATAGGATATGTTCTGCTAAAAGCAATTTTTATGATTGAAATCGTATCAACATGCCAAAAAATCAGACACACACGTTTAACCTTGTCGTACTACGTTTCGTCATGTCTTGTCAGGGCGGTGCGTAGGACCTTTGCCCTTGAGTCGCTTAAGCATGTCGTATATTAAATCGAGTTGTACGAAAGATTTGTTTGCATGCTAACTCCCGTAAGAATCAATTGCATTGCATGGTTGGTTAAACTACCACCACCCGTTGTAGTTATCCTTCATTGGTTGGACCAACCAAGATCGTACAGCTTATAGTACATCAAAGATTTTATAGTTTGTGGGCAGTTTGAGCTAAAGCCATCTGAATTATGGATTACAATGAGGAACAACAACTAACAGTTGATCGTTCGAAAAACTCAAGTTTCATACGGATGAGTATCATATCCAAACGTAATATGGAGATGCACTCCAACTATATCAGTTATAATAAGACTCATGTCAGAATTTAGTCTAGACTATAACGTGCCGCCATAGCTACCTTATTTGCATATGCTCCGAAAGCGGAATGTCTTTGATGCGGTTCTATCCATCTGCACAAGTACATTGCTTTGATACGTGTTCATTTATGCAGCAATGATATGTGCACATACGTGAAGGCATATACAATAATAAACATGAAATATGCCATACATCTAGCATCTAAGTATATATGCCTATTAAATTTTCCCGGATTATTCATTACTTAGGACTAAAACGAAAGCGTTGTTGTATGATTGAAGTGTTTATTCAAGTGTATTGTTTATGAAAAACGTTGTTATATCTAGATATTTACCACGATTGAGAACCTGCACATCTAATATTGTAATACCATACATAGTATACGAAGTATGGACCTTCAGAAAATGCCGAAAGGTATTTTCCGAATAGAGGATCATTTTAGAAGTAGGTTAAATTTGGGTCATGTTCAACGTTATCTAGAATTCAAAATGTTTCACTCCTTCTGTCGCTCAAACAAAACACATGGTGCTCAGAACTGTTATGCTTGCGTAGTGTCAGTGTCAGGGGATCATGCCAATCAACTTGGACCTAGTTTTTGACTACACCGATAATTTATTAGAGACAAGATCCTCCAAACATGAAAACAAAGCAAGGATAAGCTCTAAACGTTCATAATTCTTGCGCATCACTCCATCATCCCTATTCCAATATAAAACAAGCTTAGCTACGAAAAGCTCAAATCATATCTGCTAGCATTCCATTAAAATCTAAACAGTGCTTGCGAATATTAAGAAATTAACAAAACAGCGATATGAAAGGCTGGCTACATGATCACGCTAGGACATGTTATTTATGATGGAAGCTACTCGTAGTATGCATAGAATAACATTCAAAGAGAAAACCATAGAATGTTATAGTTGCTGTAACATATCAATATTTATTCTCCTCCCACAGAAGGTTCCGCCAAAAAGAAACTCGCATAAACAGCTCGTTACGTCCATTTCACTCCCATACTCCCACTTCGGCCCCTGCAGGTGAAATGTGGATATGCATATTCCATGTGAGCAGACTCCGAATAAGGAAAGAGCTTCTCTGTAGCTAGCAAACGCTTCAGACAAAAGGAAATCGACGAGCGTAGTGCCAGCCGACTTTGCAAAAAGGAGGATGACAGACATGCTCAACTCTTTTTAGTCTAGGAGAAATTGTCAGGAATGGTACTCGACCGTTGCTTAGAATGCTTCATATGAGTTTATGTGGATGTGTGTTCATGCCAATTCGTGCAAATACGATGTTTTCTTAGTTTTTTTCAAAAATAAAACATTTGTTAGGTAGAATGAAGCTCCATCTCATTGGAGCACACGCTTCTCAACAGGCGAAACATATAACAGATATATCTCGCATTATCTATAGATAGGAGATACTGGTTCTGATTTTTCGCTGCGGGATTCCTCTCCATACCCCCAAATACTATGACAGTTAGATCAGTTGAACCTTGATCCATTGCCATCTTTCGATACATTGTGTAGAGCATTTGTTTTCCAGGTGAATACGTGGCAAGGCATTTAATGCGGCAATATGTTGAGATTACTGTTCCACAACAATTTACTAACAATGTTGCAAGCATCGGGTTAGAAAGTATCAATCCTGCATTCTTGAATACCTCCCACGCTATATTCGGAGATGCCTGTTACGCACGACCACCGGAAGCGACGTTTGAATAAAGTACATTCCTTCTTCCTTTGAAGTTTGAATAGGATACATTTTCATTGTTATTTGGCGTTTTCTTTGGACCTTTCGTAGTCAAATGGTTTAATTATTGATAGAGATCCACTTTTTATCCTGATATTTATGAGCCTTGTGTATTGAGAATACAACCAATTTTGGGAATGCTTGGTTAGTTTCTTTTATTATGGTAGCTTTCGTTCATTTTTAAATTAATTGCTATTAGGATTATAATGTGATTGTAATTGTGAAATGCTACTTGACATCTGTAAAACAGCACATGAGATGGTAATTCCCAACCAGACTAACATTATGTTCAGCGATAAGAATAGTCAAATAATACTAATCCAACAAATCCTACGAACACTACTCGTTTTGCTCTTTATATAGCGGACTAACTGAGAAGCTCGTAGCGCATAAATACGAAAATTAATTAGATTATCGCATACCATCAGTATACGTGTTTGTTTGTTAGAAAATTATAGCGCCAAAAATAAGAATGAGCATTTGTGTAGATGAAATGCTATCTTATATTTTATATATATTTTAGCGTCATTCCATACCTTTCATATTAACTATTTATAACGCCACCCCATTATATGATTCTGTGAGACAGTAGTGGATGTTAAAGAGAAACATATATAATATGTATATCTACATATATTCTTATTATCACAAAACTTTCAGATTTCATACAGAAATTATCCCAGAAGTCGACGTCAAACCGTAATTAGGCGATCGTCCATGTCTTAATCGTTATCAAAAGAATATTAAAAAAATCTAAATCATCTGAATCTGAAATATGAGCATTTTAAAAAAAATCTAAAATATCTACACCTTGCGATGGTTTCTTAATTGTTCCTGTAACAAATTGTGACTTTTGTCAATTTTATTTTTATTATTTAATCCTGGATAATTCCTGTGTGAACTGTTGTGTAAAATTTAGAGCCAACTGCTCCAGTTTGCAAGAAAATTGCAGTTTCTGCCGAATCAATATACAAAGATCAAAACTTCGCCCTATTTCAATTGACTTTACTGGAAAAAATATTACTAGGCAAGTAGTCCTAAAAGTTGGTGCATTGAATAAAGATTCCAAAATGGTACAGCACTTGCTCGATTATTTCTTTAATTATGCAAAAAAATGTTTCGGAATATACCCAGTTTTGATAAATTCTTGGTTTACTTACTTTCAATGATTCTAGTGTACCCAAGGCTTTTCTTGAGGCCACAACTCTAGGATTCTCGAAGTGTCAGAGAGACAGACATTATATTCTCAGAAAATTCAAGGCTAGAATGGACCATTGAAATGATGACTCTAAAAGTTTTAATTCAAACATTAATTGTTAGGATGCTTTAGTAAGATTTTGCCAAATTAGCATAGTCATATTTTTTCCAGTAGTGTCAGTTGAAACTAGGAAATGTTTTGATTTTTATTTCTTGATACTGCAAGCAATGCAATTTTCCTACAAACTGGAACAGTTTGCCTTTAGTTCATACAACTTTCCACAGAAGCATTATTTAGGATCACATAATAAAGATCAAATTAACGAAAAGCCATGATTTGTATCAGCAGCAGTTAAGAGACCATCTGAGGCTGTAGGTTTTTTTTATTTGAAAAATGCCTATAATTTTGGATTCTCATGATTTAGATTTTTTTATATTCTTCTGATAACGATAAGGCCAATCGTGTGATTCCGGCTTAACGTTGACTTCTGGGACACCCTGTATATAGTAGTAGTAGTAGTTTATAGTACATATAAAAATCGTATTCGAATTAACATTTTCTAACCTATGGTAATCAATCAAATATGATTATGAACTTATCAAATTGTTTTCCTTCAAGATATTATTGAATAACCCAAATTTGGAAATGAGGATTCGCAATTTATTTATTCAGTTTTCGTCATTTGTATTACATTTTAAATGTTAATTTAGAATTATTCATCAATTATGCGATTTTAAAACTCAGTTTTGGGTTGATGTAGATTAGCTCAAACAGTCATGACTGTATTGCTGTACTCGCAATGGTAGCACGTCCACCATAAATGGAACCAAATACCAATATAAAATGTTTGCTAATCCGAAAGTAATATGTTCGCAAACACCATGGAATGTGCAGTTATAGCGGTATTTTTTAATTTAAATGCATATTTCCGTTATATGTTATATACGTGAATGCGGCCAATATGTAGTTGCAATGGTTGCATATTTGTATATTTGGCTCCTTTGATGTGTCCTGATGATCCCACAACAATGTAGTAACGCGTGTTTGTAATTTGAAATCCAATGTCAATTATACCTACTATACATCGCAATTGTATGATTGATATACAAACAGGCAAACACGAATAGCCACCGAAGTGAAAAAAACACAGAAGTTTAAAATATAAAAGTTTAAAAACATTCGATACGACAATTATAACATCAAAATGAATTCGTAAATATATGACATTTAGGTTGATAAAGTTTTCAGTGTTTTTTTTTGATAACTATAACTGTTGGACCCCTAATTTTGTGTTGTGTTGTGAAAATATACTCAGGACTGGCTTGACCTTAGACGACATCACCTAAGGCTGCTTTTAGGTCATTGCCATGGTTGATTGGTTGGGTAGTTTTGAAAGGTGTGGGACATGGTAAAGTTTCACCTATTTTCTATGACGTAGGCAACATACGCATGGATGTTATGAACTGCTGAAGGAAAGATCATAATCCTCAGGTCTCTGAAGGCTTTTGTGCATTCTTATTTGGACTGGAGATTTACCAAAATTCTTATATTGTAGTTGTACTTGATAAAATCATCGATAATTTATTGTATTTTAAGACATCCGGGATTGCCTGAGCAACAGAACCCTTCTTTCTCTAGAGCCAAATCGGAAATGTCTAAATATTTCACTGTTTCAAAAATATAAATAAATCTGCCTAGCAACACACTTTTCCATTACTTTTGAAAAAATGAGTAGTAGAGACATGTGCCAGCAGTTTCATATATATCCTCATCTTAAACGAAAAAAACTATAACTACTGCTTTCTTCGAAGAATTGGAAAACGTACTTTTTCGGAAACAAAGATTTATCAGATTTGCTAGAGGTTTAAGTATTTTTACAGGAAACCTATATCTTTACCTTTTAACAAATAGATATACCAGCAAACGGCTAGTTTTTTGTGATTTTCGACATTTGATTAATTTATGAGAGGGTATTTCATTTTAACTGGTACTTCCCTTGATTTGTGAAATGCCGTTTAAGACATTGATTCTTTCTATAACTTTGGCGGTCAACAATTTACGGATTTAATACCGAAATGGACACTTGGATGCTGATCATGAATGATCTATCTTTCGTAGAATTGTAATGAATAATGACGCAAACACCCATCGTCCCGTTAACCTCATTACTGACTGGCTGTGTCCTAATTGAATTTCAAATTGATTTAATCAAACGACGACAATTTTTCTCTCTGGCAATCCAGTAATTTGCCGTACTATTTACAACTGCCGCGCCGCTATTGCGGAACCAGCCAAAATTGGCCTCAATTAGTCCCTTAAAATTTGTTTCATATTCCCTGATTTGATTTTCATTTTTCAGTAGGTATGAGACAAAGTATTTAATATACAGAATATTGTATTACCGTGAAGGTAAAATGTGGTAGGAATAATGAAGGTATATTAGCGCTGATAAGAAGTGCAAGGAGGGGCCAATTAGAGGTGCCATAATCAAGCCACTCTTCACAGTCCGTCATACTAGCCCACTAGGTACCACTTCCATTGATGTTTCGTGATGGCTTGGTAGAGCTTCTCAGTCTCAATAAATACAGTCTATTGTAGGCCTTAAGGCACTTCTGAATGCAATACGTTGCGTTACGCTGAAAAAACGCATGTATCTAATGAACACAGCGAGTTGCGTTCTCCGTCACAACAGACGTTTTTTCTTTATAGATTGTGGACTAATGCACAACTAATCGGAATATCGAAACCTTATCATCTATATCTTTCCCATTTAGCTCTTTTCGATAATAGAGATTTCTTTATCCGCCAATAGCCGTTTCTTCTACTTTCACGAGTTTATATTGTTTGCCATTGAAAGTTTGGAGCAATTAAACAGTATCTTCTTGAAATTGTTCCTTCAGGCCCATAATTTTTATATGTTCGACAATTTTAGCTGAACGGAAATTGGGTTTTCGTAGATTGATTAGACTCATTGTTTTACTGGTGAACCCGAAGGTATATTTATCTTACCAATTCTCCTGGACTACTGGACCTACTCCAAAATGTACGATCCTGGCACTATCAGAATGGATAACGGCCCAGTCGGTTCGTGCCGGATCGAAGGTGCTCCGGAATTCCAGTTGAGCGGGTCAAGAATGGCCGAAAGCCTCGGGTAAGACTGCACTAGAACGCTCAATAGAAACGACGGACGGTCTGCTTACTTAATATACACTCGAGGAAATTGCCCGCTTCACGTGAAGCTTCTCGATACGATCACTCTTTATTCTGCTCAAACCGCATACCGAATGGATATTGGATGCTGTATATTTTATCTGTTAAACAGGGTTTGATAATGCTCTGACCTACTGTAAACGACTCGCTGGCTTGATGTTTATATAGCAATACTATTAGATTTCCATCGCTTAGGGAGAATGGAGCCAGATGCGTGGGAGTAGGTGAGATGGTGCATCACGTTGATTGACACTGACACTAATTATTTTCTCCAAGATATTTTTTCGAACTGGACCATCATAGTATGCTCGAGCGCAAATGATTCATTTGCATTGATGTTAAATTCAAAATGAGGAACATACTGCGTGGTTACAGCAGAAACACGATGATGCCTATAATGACACATAATATCCTCCATTTGAGATCCTGAAATAAACCTGGAGAAGAAGCTTATGATCAATATGTGGAGAACATTAAATGAATATTTGTTAAATTCTTTTCCTGGAACATGCCCAGTGTATAAATACAGAATATTACTTACTTTCTCTAGAAATTGTCAACTTCTTTATACAGTAGGTACTTGTTCTCATTTAATTCTGTTAGTTACACAAACATCAATTCAATTGTTATATTTTGACAAAATAGTTTTTTCTGGCCAGCAATCGAAGTTTTGAGGACAATATTACACGTTCAATATTTATCACGGTACGTATACGATTTCTCGATCAATAATCAAGTACAGTAAAACTAAATTGATTACATTTCCTTAAATGTTTCACAGATATCATATTTGATAATTTATAGTTTAACAAAATAAATGACAAAAGAAGGAATTATCTTTGTGCCCAAATGTGAGTAGCATATCCTCAATGAATATAATCAACCTCTAAAGGTAACCCTGTGCGCAGTCATATATATTTGTGACATATTTGCTCTAAAAATGATTAAAAATAAATTCAGAAGTTAAGATGTAAATAGTATCTTTGGAGAAAAATTTAACATGATAAAATGACTTGGATACATCACATGAAGTATTTCACGTACTTGCCTAATTTATTGGAATAATATCATGTAAATGTTTCATTTTGTAAGTGCACCCAAATTATGACCTATATGAGCACCACAAAAAATTGAGCTTTGTTCGATTAGGCAGTCAAGAATCTGAGAATCTTTATGACGCCAGCACGGGTGCCAGTTGGAGTGCCACAGGTGGATGACAATAACGGGCAAATTTAGAAATGCCTTTCCTATTGTGCGCGTAGAACTCTTCTTATCCACAGAATATTTTTGGCACGTCACGCCAGAGTTTTTAACTATTTATATCAACGTGATGAAAACATTTATACTTTTTTCTCTACTTGACTAAAGACGTTTATCCCGGGGCTGTGGTTTTGACTGGTTCGGTAAATCGTGTGCAGGTTACAGACGTACCAGCTCGCGTAACAGACCGTTCAATGCTTACACACACCACATAAAAACAAACAAGCAGACATCTGTACAATCACTTCAATCGTAAAAGGGATATTCTATATCGATACCAAATATACTCACAGTACGCTGCAATAAGGTACACAATATGACAAACGCTACTAACGAACAGACCTTCGGACCTTGAACACTTTTATTCTACGTGTTGAGGGCTAGAACATAATGTCAAAATGGCATTGTACTCGCCAAGCAACGGTATTAGCATCAAAACAAGAGACTTGAATTAGATTTTGGTAGTTTTGATCTCTTCTAAACGAGTTTAACAACATATTTCTGATATCTCATTGATAATTTAAAAAAATCACATATCAGTAATTCTCTAAAATGTACATCATTTCAAATATTTCTAAAACTTACTCAATAGTTCAAAGATTCGATAAAAATTTGGATACTGCTGCATTTGGAATACAATCAACCTGTGCGCTAGTCACTAAAAATCACCTTAGTAATTATTCATTATCGTTATTCATTTAAAATGCAGTAGTCTGCAGCATTAGTTGCTAAAAAAAAGGAAACCAAATACACACCTCTTAAAAAGTTAACTATGTCATAAAATGCCGTGAAGCTAGCAAAAGAAGTATACGGTTTGAATTTGTCTAAAACATCCATATTACATAATTATGTACTAGTTACTACTAACATAAAATTCGGTTCCACGCAAAATGCATGAGAAATTTCACAATAAAGCATTCGACAGGCATGAAATAGTGACGAAGGGCCAACAAACAAGATGGTAAAGGGCGTCGGAAACTCTGTCCGAGAGTTTTGTTCAAGCTTATTTCCTTATTTGGAAAAGCTATGCCAGCTAGTTTTTACTAAATGCTAGCTAGAATGTCTTAGTTAAAATAAGAAGAAACTTGTTTGTGGTTCAAAATGCGGTATTGTTTTTCAAAACAATCAAAAAAAAATTGGGCACACATGTATATAATTAATGTCAGTTAACAATAACAATCTTATACTAAATGAACATTATGTAGATAAAAAGTTGTGTAATCATCACACAGTGTCACAAATAAAACTCTTTCTTTTAGTAATGCCTGTCGATTTTTATTAAAATCATCGTTGGACATTGTTAAGGAACATCAAAATACAACAGTAATGGCGACGATATACATTTGGAATGATTAATATAATCAAACAAAGGAACAGCAAACATAGAATTAAAAAAGGATGCGGTATGTTCATCTACTTGTTATTGCAAAACAACTTATGCGCGTTGTTACTGAGAACGGGTTCTGAGCGCAAAGGATGATCAAGCTGCTGCCATTAGATGGGAAGTCTACATATGAATCATAGAATTGTCACTGATGTCTGTCGGTCTATCTCTGTCTGTCTCTCCAGTGTTCCTAGGCCCCTGTGTAACTCTTAAATGTCCTTCCGATTTAGATGAAATGTCCAAAACCAAAAAGCCTTTGTAATTATTGAAAAACCGAGCAGTGATGCTAACGGTTAAAAAAAACAATAAGAAGCACAGCGTTGGAGTTGGTGGAGAGTAAAATCTCACTTTTTTCCTCGCCATAGTATCAAGCATAATATAACCTATAAACTTTAGACCCCGGTTTCTCACACACCTTGCCTTTAAGGTATAGATTTACGGAACTTCAAGCGGTAGTTAATTTTATTTCTTGAGGTGATTGATTTCTTAAATTCTTATTTTAGCGATCACGACTATTGATTACTGATTTTAGTTGAATAAGGATAATACATAAATGCCGAACTACCATGTATTCTTATAAAAATTCACACAGCTTGCAATCCTTGTAACTAGCAGATCCATTGGGAACGATAATAAATACACAGATCCAAAATTCGATATAAATGTTTGTTTCTAAACTCATAATAATACGTGGAGAGCATAGCGTTCAACACTTTTATGTTTGTATAATTTTTAAATTATTCCCCATAAATGCATGGAAAATCCCGAGTTAAGTTCCTTTTACCATTTTTTAATGTAACTTAAAGTTTGTAAATCTTATATCCAAACCAGTGACGTAAATTGGACCTTGCTACGACTAAACTTATCCGAAGTTTGCGAACTACAGTAATAATGTTAGTTGACTCTCAAGATTAGAAATGCCAATTCATCATATTTTTCAACATAATTTTTTGTGGGCAGTTATGGAAATATTTAAGAACTTTGTATCTGATACAACATTACACCTACTAAATTCCATAATCAAATTCATCAATCAATCAATATGCAAAATCAGCGAGCTTTTTTACTTTAAATCAGACGCATGATGAACAATACAAGTACTCATCAAACGCGAGGCATTCGATATAGCAAAAGAAAGGTAATTTTGCAAATACAAATCTGAATATAAATTTAATGATTTTAGCATCCACGAGGATACGCGATAACGTTATACAGCCGAATATTTCCAAGCTAAGAACGGTATGATTACAGCCTGGAAAATTTCGAGTCAATCTACTTAACTCCATTTTTTTAATCTTTGTCAGTAACGACCACCTTTTCATATTATACTATGGAAGCGCTATCGATTCCTATTCACTCCGTATATAGTATTTTTCAGATATTGTATATATTCGCAAATGTTCACAATCAATTTGATTGATGGTATTATGTTTGTCAGGCTTCCCTCATTTATATTTGCTTATTGCTGACTGTTGAAATTTTGGGTCGATAGTTTTGTGTATGCTTGGACATTCCAATATCAGAGCTACTACTGCTAAGTTGACGTGTATATTATTTTCTAGAAGTTTGTGCCTTCATACAATCAACTATGATGATGATGTTCTACTAAAAAAAGTATGAAAATGATTAAGACAAATTGAAAAATATCTTTTCCAATATATATACTTGTAGATGTGTGAGATGGACAAAACAATAAACTACAAATATCTTTCGCAGAACTGACAGTATGACTGTACCTGAGTGAAACAGATAAACTGTCAGACGGAAATATGTGCTTTGACATGGTTTTTCGTAATACAGACATCATAAAACGTCCAAAAAACATTACGCCAAATTCGAAACATTTCACTACATTACTTCCACGCCAATTGTGGTAGGAATTAAAATACGAAAAAATGTATAAAAGCTTTGCCAGCCTGTTAGTCTTGAGAACAACATTCAAATCTCCATCATAAAAAACGCTCAACCAGAGTGAATCAAAGACAAAAGCTTAGAAATATGAGAGACAAGTTCGGCAAACTTTCATAATAGCTACTCGACATCCACAATACGTCCAGCTCTACGAATTACTCTTTTTGTGTACTTATTATCTGAGGAAATGAGGCAGCTTTGTGTTTTTCATGTGTTTTCTGATGTATCTATGTATTCCTTGTACTTTTACTCATAGCCCTCATTGGAGCCCCTTGGAGGCACTTATACATCAAAGGCGTGCCGTACAAAACGCGAGTAATTACAAGATGGCTTGTGCAGCAGTACATTAATACATTTACTGGTAATTGGTGGGAGTGAGTGTCTGATTGGAATGTTGCTTGCTGGCAAAATTGTAGGTGGAGATGTAGGGAGGGGGAGATCCTAAAAATCACGTTGCTGTTGGTAGGATACGTCCTATGATCCATCTAATTTTGACTCTAGTACACACCAAAAGAATAAATTCTTCCTAATATCGGATCTTCAGGGCTTAGTTAAATTTTTTAGTAAAAGTTTTAAGGGAAAAGTTTATTTTATTCTTTTTAACACATTTAAATAATAGCTTGTTTTCAAAAAAATTCCAAATCAGTAATGTGAAGTGAAACTATGACCAAAAAAGGCAAACAAGTAAAGTACAGCATCTGAACCGTTCAGCTTTTTTTCGTGAACCTTTTACGCTATTTTCCTGTAGCTATTTTCGTATTCGGAATCATACATCCCTGTGGCCTTATACTGGTAGAACATCATCTGCATTAAATATGCTTATCACTACCCGCACCTAAAAAGGGTTGCTATATGCAGATACGTGATGAGAGGCTACCTAATGAGGGATAATCCATTTAGAAGGGCCCAAACATAGCTAATATGTCAGGAAATTATCGGTTATACGTTTTAATTCCAAGGGGAGCCCTAAAACACATTCCCAAAGATATAACATAATATGTAGCAAGAATACCAGCTTAATTTTGCAATGATGACATATATCTGTTATAAATCATATATATATATATATATATATATATATATATATATATCCCTTAAAGGACACTATACTTGTTGTAATTATTATGTAAAAGTTGTTAGTACCCAAAGTCAACAAACTTTATTATATAGCAATATCTGTATTCCTTCTTTTACCCTTCTCCCTCGCCCATGCCTGTTAGTGAACTTACAGCGACGATTGTCCAACTTTAAACTAGGTTAACTATCTGAATCTGAAGGGCCTAATTTAGCTAATCAAATTCGCCGTATTGTTTGCAGCCGAGGATCAATAGCTAACGACCGATGTCTTTGGAATCTGTATTTGAAGTTGAGACGGGAGTCTTATACATCTGTTGTTCAGATTGTCCAACTGGGAGTGGTGAGTTATCCGTTATGTTTTGCGGGAACTGAGGGCCTCTCTTTCTTATCTAACAGGCGTTCTTGATATTTTCTTAATCTAATTTATTACAGTTTTTCTTTGGATATTCAGCGTGTCGAATTTCGTAAATCGAATCTCCATCTCGTACGCATTTAGGTTTTTTATAGAGGGTAGCCATACCTGATCCTGTTGACTAAATTCTCATAATACGCTGTATTTGGTTAAATAAAATATACTCCCTTAGTGCCCTATTTGAATCTGTCGTTGTTCCACATACATATTCAACTATACATATAAACATGTGTAACTTGCAGTTTACAACTAATATATGGCTATTACCTACTATGAACCCGAATCATACAGCTCCTCAATTTCATCTATATCGGTGCAGTAGTTGCTGAGGTTACAAGGTGATGACAGCCTGGCAGATCAACAAAAATTAGTGAGTCAGATTTTTGTTATGTATAAATAATAAGAAATCAAAAAGAAAACGTATTTTTCTCAAACTCAAACCTTCTTGCAATCTAAAACACAGACGATTGTCCAGTTTAGTGTCTCAAAAGACACTACTAGGGTGTTATGCCGAAGAGGATGGACCATATGGAATTACTTAATACAGAACTGCATTAAATGATTTACCTTGAACAGTGAAAAAATCAATTCAATTAAAGCTTTTTTCAGACAACTCAAGATTCATCTATAATTAACAAGTCTTTACTATTACTGTTCAGTGTAATTTAGATTTGAAACAACTCAACCGCATAAGATAGGAATACTCTTAGCGAAGCTAACATATTATATTAAAGCACTTTGAAAAATAACAAAAAGGTATTGCTAGAAAACAAAAACCTAATAGCAAAAGAGTAAGTTTATATTCGAATAAAACAATCAGTATTAGCAGCAAACTTAATTCATAAACTTCCATAGAGACTGCAATTAAAACATTCTCCAATTAGCGATGGAATGGCGTACGTATCACTTTGTAAAGGTAGGAATTTGGATTATTGCCAATGGCACCAGTAAGGTTTTTGAGATTTTATGATAACATTAGTAGATTTAGTTATTATTTTCGTAGCTCAAAATGCAATCTGATGACCTGTTTTAGCGTAATGCACTATACTCTAAACCGAATGGGACTTGCAGAAAATTACGTCTAAAAACCAGTAGACCACCAAATCCAATTTCAGTGTACCGGAAACGTTTGAAAGAATACTTGTACTTCTAAAAGAGTAAATTCTGGAGTGAATTTTTGATTATCTGACACCACATCATCTGGAAGATCAGTCGTTCTTATTTATAATATTATGTTCATTGGAATAAACTGGTGAAGATTCAGCCAGTGGAAGTTTTGAAATTCAGTGAGCCACACTGTACGTATGAGTTCTATATTGTATAGAAACAAACATTCGTAAAACGGTATACGATATATAAAAAAAATAACAAAATACAAATATACGTTATTTTGGAAATGAAAGGTGCTCTGGTATGCATAACTCTTGACTTCTATGACTGCGTCCAGCCTGAGATTGCAGCTATACATATCACAACAACTTTAGTTTGTCACGTCGTCCAGAGAAGGTATTTCAATATTCGGTTGATGGCTGTTGAAAACAAAAACAAGGACGTTAGCTGCTATATAAAAACTGGAATTCTCTTGTAGCACGAGTCTGTGAAAATCAATTTCATGCTAGGAGCAGCTAGACAGAATCAAATTCTGCTTGTTTCCACAAATAAATGAGTAATAATAATTTGGCACTACTTACGAGATAGTAAATATTATTAATAGAACTAGAACATCATTGACACATCAATCCATTTCTACAGTATTATTTGGTAAAAAATGCCCAAGATATCCAACAGAATTTTGGCAAATATTGACCCAATAATCTAAGAAATCAATATTATTGCCATAAATATCTATTGTTTTGTTTCAAGAACTGCATTATCGTATAAAGACCATTTTGAATAATCGAAACAAACAAATTCCTATATGTGCTTATAGTTGCCGAATGGTTGATATTATCACACAAGAAAATGGTCGTCATGCGAAAATGTGAAGATACAGCCGTACAGAAAACATTTCTGGCGCCGACGACAGTCGATTGGAGAGCATTACGTGTAACCGCGACCGACGGTATTTGGTACGTTCGCGCTCACGATATCCGAGTCTCTCCCACTCCAAAACACGCTCGATCTCAAGAACACGTTACTAAGGTCAGGCTTGTAATCTTCTGGTCATTTAAGTGAGCATATGGATCTCCACTGTGCGGTATCACGTGGCTTCACCACGTGTGAAATAATATGGCAGACTTGTCGTATGAGTGAGAATCCGTAACTGTGTAAAGACACAGTTTTGGAGTGATAACAATCAGAAAGAACATTAGTTTTTGGCGCAGACAGAACTCCATCCTGGATTTCGAGCACTCCGTGCTGATGCCGTAGCCGCTTGCCTTCCGCACTGCGGTGGTCATTACATATTATTACCTACGTGATTTAACCCCACGCCAATAACAACGGAAATACATATGATCGCTCCAATGAGCAGATAACATGGCCTGAGTGATGTGTTCTCCAGATCGAGTATGGATTTCAGTGGGAGAAATTCGAATGGCGCGAGCGTGAATGTTCCAAATACCTTGGATCGACAGGTAAGAAGAATAACACAGTGTCTCCACTGAATGACTGAATTAATGCACATATGCACCAACTGGTGTGAGCACATACACCAATACATTCAGACACGTATGTAACTTGAGGAAACATTGATTGAAAGCAAAAAATACTAGAAATCACCAACAAGAGCCAATCCATATTTTGTCCAAGTCCATGAAAAAAGTACACAAAAATATGAAATAATGCCGAAACGCTAATAAACACTAGACCAAAATTTCCGTCATGTCCAATACAAGACCCGGTAGAGGAGAAGAAAAATGGTATTCATTTACGATAAGGTCAAAAACGTAATTTATATTAGAGAGACATTAAACATAATCGTGACCCAACATGGTTTTTGTTAACCAAAACGGTCAATAGCAGACGGACGAGGATAGTGTAAGTAATTGTTTTGTTGTGGTCTGTATATTGTTAGAGTCGGAGCAGGCTATTGTCGACAGCGTGCGGCTACTGGATGGATATTAATAAGGGTAATGTGGAGTTTCCGGTTGCGTCGGTTGTTTGTGAATAACCCCCGAACACGAGCGGCAGAAGGTCCACTCCCGCTTTCATTAGAAGGGTAGAAGAGACACGAGTCACTCGGCTATATCCAAAACTATAATTTTAGAGAAACAAATACGAACGCAGGAGCGGGACGATGAGAAGTTTAGAGCTGTGTTGATAATGTATAAAGAACCTTCTTGACCCTTAGGACAATTACTGAAGGGTGAAGGATCAAGAATGAAGTCAGCTGGGCATCTAGGAAATTACAATTATAAGATAGACAATGATACGAAGTTTACGTTTGTGATAATTTCAATCCATATTTTGACGGAAATGGTAACGTGAAAATTGTCTAGCAATATTATTGAGCACACCATCACTAGTTGAGGCTGGAATATACATTGCCAGTAAAAAAAGTGTGGTCCCAGTAGCTTCTACTCCAACTCAACACTTTGTCAACTTCGGAACTCTCTGACTTGCTTCCACTGGCCATTTAAAAATCGTCCGCGAGTCATACTGTGGCCATACGATTGGTTTTGAATGGAGGAGTCTTGAATCATATCAGCAATAAGGACTAGCATTTTTCTGTACCTCCTCATGGTGAGTTGCATCTTGTGAGACTCATTTAACTGACTTCTCTTTAGAAAGAAGCTGCGGATCTACATAAGCTGTCGAAAAGGTACCGTTATTTGACACCAAATTATTTGACAGTTCAGACCATCACGAATACTACCAAAATGTTTACCACTCAGCAGGTGGCGATAACGATACATGGCACGTTTTTCGATAAAAGCACTCTTGACTCAAAGCGCTAACTGCTACATAAATCTGGATGACTGAATACAATGGGTTGCTGTATAAAAATCTGTGTGCTTCCAGTAATGATTCCCAAAGCTTTGCACATATAGATTGCCGGCAGCCACAGAAGCATAATCCAGCTATACCAACAGATCAACTAGGCTTAAGAAGTATGTAGTCTATTTCGTATATACTATAAATAAATAAGGCAGCAAGGTCTTTGAAAAAAGAATATTGCCTCATTTGTGTCAATGTCTATAAGCATATGAATAAATACAAACACAATACCGCTCGAGAAGTGGTGACGACAGTTCTACACAGGTTTATAAAAAGTGGAAATCTACCCTAGTGTTCACTTGAAAAGAAGTCCTTGGGAACCAAAGAGGTCCCACCTGTGTCTCGCCTTAATAAAAATCAATATGGACAAATAGACCATGAAGTTTCCTTCGGAATTATACCTGTTAGTGATGAATTCAGCTTTGTATTTTATAAGCATATACTTCAAGTGACAATTCAACATGACTTCGGCCACATATTAGCCTCAGCCAGTACTAGAACTTGATGGTACTTCGTACTAACGAGTCCTTACAAAATGAAACGATACCACTTGTAATTAGGTTGACATAAAACCTTTCTAGGTACCAACTTCATTGAGCGGATTCACTCCAAACTATGACAAAAGGAATATATAGCATTTAACTTTTTAGCATGTAAGTTTGTAAGTGGTGCAACATTTCCGTATATAACAAGAGTTTCTCGAAACTGTTACATAAATGAACAACGCAACATTTCAACTTATTATCAGATTAGGAACATAAAGCGGCATGATGCTGTACAGAGTCTCCTACTGTTCGTCGATCGACGTCAGAAAGAAAAAACCCTCGACATCACGTCGTCGGTTAAAGTACCATTATTCATTTTGTTAAAGTGACTTTATCCAGCAGAAGGTGTGGGCGGAAGTTTGCTGTGCTGTTGTTGCTGCAACTCTCAAACTTTTGGCTGATAACGAGGTGTCTGTGTGTTGTCGAGTTCCCGCGTTTACTTCAGACAGCATATCTTTACGCGATCTATCGTGGCTGGTTTACAGCGTGCACATCACTGTTTTTGTCTTGATGAGTCACCGATTGCTTCCATGTGCCCTGAATAGCGGAGTTGGGATGAAATTAGTTTTTATGCTGGGGTAACCCCAATAAGTTATATCATTCATTCATTCATTCTCTATAGCAGGGGTCAGCAAGTGACAATCTGCCGACCTGGTTTCTGCGGGCCGAGGACGTTTTACAACCTAGGTTCGCGTCTTCAGCGCAGTGTGAGGTTTTATTTTGCTCTTCCCATGTTTGCTGCGATAAGGGAGGCCTTAGGAAAGAGGTTGGACAGAATGAATACTCGACAAATGAAGATCCCAATCCGGTTATGGATAATAAAATCGATAGGATATGGACATATCAGCCACTTTTATTTGGTATGTTTGATGTCATTTGTAACGTCGCGTGGTGCGTTCACCAGTATTCCAATGATAGTCTGATCTCAAATATTTGTAGTTATAGAAGCTGTTCTGGTGAGTACAAATTTCCGCATCGGAGGAGAACCCCCAGCTTCCCGGTCGCCGACCCAGCAAGCCCGGTAACATGGTTGTTGCAAGAAATTTATTATCTTTTTCTACTACTCGCAGATCGGCGTGTGATTGTCTTGTCAATGTAGCTGTCCAAGTCTTGTGTGCATTGAGGTGAACTTCATTTGTAGATCCCAATTTTTTTGATATCTTTGTTAATTTTGATAGCATGTTTCTGACGCTCATTTAAGGTCTCTCGAGATGATAGTGTTTCGCCTGGTTCCATGCAGCTTGCTATCATCTGCACGGCTGTAGATTGGATTGGGTATTATTTCCAACAATTCGTATATGTACGAGTACAGCAAGAAGAGCATTGGAGAAAGCACACTGGTATAAGCTCTACTCCGCAACGTTTGAGCCAATGGCTGTATGCTATCTGGACCAGTAGTATTTCTGGGGTCCAATTTGAATGCTTTTTACGTTAAAATACTGGAACCTCACATCAAGCATTTATCAGTTCGTACTGATCACAGAGTACTGAACTTTCTGATCGTGTTCCTCCTTGCTGTTATCGATGACCGATTTCTAGTGGCTTCTGGTATCAATAGAGCTGTGGTGATTTCCAGTGACCTCCATTTCTTGTATCGTTATATGTTTGACGTAACTGAAGCTCTGATCAATCCATCATGTTTTTTGAAGGTGTGTTCGCCAACAAGAAAAATGTATATAGGATTATCACCTCTGTCATTTTTTTGGCCATAAGCTGATGGTCTTATGACATAAAACAGATATCATTCCACGAAAAAAACTGGTAATAATCCCTTATATCATTTTAATTTCCAAGCTTGTTGTTTGAGACCCTGCGTGCTTCTAAGGGCTGTTGAATATTCAAACCAAAAACTTGGAGAATTGAATGAAATCTCTAGTCTATTGTTCAAATATCCACTACACTCAAACATCTTCAACGCCCTAATTCACCCCTATCTTCCACATTGTGTCTTAAAATATTAAAGGCTTCGCATGGCTGCCGTTCCCCAAAACCTCCCTTGTTCCGCAAGGAAATATAATGAAATTAGAAATGAGAGCGCTTCACCAAGGACGACACGAAACCAAGAATGGGAAGTGGGAGATTCCTTATAACAGGCAGAATTAACGAACTTCATATTCAAAGAGCCCAAAAGTGATTTATGCCTCACTTTACATAATTGTTTCTGTTTTGTTGGACTCCGTGCAAATACAAAAACGCCATTAGTTAATGCCGTCACCATTATCTCTATTGGTAGGGAATGTGGATTTACCTTTTTGTATCAGTGTATTCATTAAGTGTATTGTGCTCATAATTAAATTGGAATTGTTCCAGGTATAACATAATGTCTAGGTGCACGCTGTATGATTGTGCCAGAAATAATATATGGGTCCTGCAAATGCCTGGAAAAGCGGCAAACGTAGACTATGCGATTCACAATTTCAATCCACAAATTAGACTCCCTTCATTCTGTTACCGGTGAGGGATTTATAACGCAAATATAAATTTTCTGAGCTCTCAGAGGTAAATTTGTTTGATACTTAAATAATGTAGAAATGGATTGTAACATTTTCTGGTATTTTGTGGGTTTTTCTGAAATTTAACGTTCGAATTCGGTGATTCCCCAAATCCTTTTGATTAATATACAAAAGATAATAAATTTACTGAAAAAATGGAACCAATGAAAATAAAAACAAAAAATTCAGTATAGAAAATTTCTACCATTGACTTGTATAAAATTGCTTCTTTGTTGAAGGGACATACTAATATAACATTTTTTATTGAACCGGAGTAAAATGTAAAATATGGGAATGTTTAACTGGTGGAAATATTGGCGACAACTTGATTGCAGCCTCACCAAACGTCTTCGTAACTGCTGCAGTCTAAACAAAGAGGACATTCACCGTCGGAGACTGCGAACCACGTCGTCGATAACATAATTTATTCAAGTGTATACACTCCAGAACACATGTGGCCTGCATGCATTTTTCGTCTTTTACCTAGACACTATTCTGTGTGTCTCGGCGGCCTGACAATACAGAAGAAATGCGTTTTATATAGATTATACACCAGGTAATGCTGTGAATAACATTTTTTCCAAGTCTAGCGACAAGTAGACAAGTTCAAGCGCTGTAAAGATCATTTGACTTCGTAAAGACGCCAATGGGCAACGCCATTTATCGCAATAAACTATCAAACGAAATTTTCAATAATGAATGACAGAACAAAACCTTGTTTCGTGTAACTTCTGATACGTCTGGCCGTTGTGCTGCTTATTCATCTTCTACCTGTACTGAATGATACATTATTTAAAATCACATTACTCAATAAATAACTTGACAGTTACCTGAATACCCCGAGGAATGAAGTTTTGAACTGCTTCAAAATTTTTAGATGGCACATTTCTTCCCACCCAGGAAACTTGATATGAACTCACTTAAATATTTACCATGGTATTACCTACTCTGAATTCAATATATAGTTATATTTACTGCAACGAGATCAGCAGCAGCAGCTAATAAAGTATCACCCTGTATGTAAATAATCCAGAACATGAAAGCAGTTATCAGAACAGTCATCTCGAACGTCAAAACCATTCGAAATTGGTTATGGAACATTCGAGATGGGCACTTTGGTATATATTGGAACGCCGAGCTGTGGTAGTCCGTCAGTCATCAGACGTCAAAAAGTCATGAATCAGAATTAATAATAAATAAATTAATTAATTAATTAATATTGTTATATAAATAATTATCAAATAAATTATTCTTTTAAGAACTTTACAGTACGTTAAAAATATAATTACATAATTCTTATTTCTTTTGTAGCCCATTAGCGTCGTACCGTGTCCATCCAATTTTTAAACCGCTACCAATGTTTGAATAGACCATCCTGCATATCTTTTGCGCACAGCACCTCATACCCATATACCATCGATCGTCTTTGTTCTAGTTATTATAAAATCGATGGACAATATTTATTCAGCGGACAAACACTAGAAAAGCCTAATAAACGTATCCTCACCAGGTAAAAATAACATAAGATGTGGTAATATTTGCCTGTGTGCTTTGCAGGCACTATTCTTTTGACAATCCTTACTTTGTGGAATGAACTATCAGGGAATTTGTTTCCCGATAGTGACAGTTCAATGTGAATATTAATATTTATTCGCGTGAATATTAATAATTATCCGCGTATCGCGCTTATGGAGCACGGTAGGCCTTGTGAGAGGTTATCTTTGAAATAAAACAAAATACTGTTTGTTTTTATTGTTTAATGTATCTTTCAACCGTTGAAAATGAGTTATTATAATAATCTAACTAGCTGGTTGCTTATGTATTGATATTTCATTCGAATTCTTTTATGCGACGTAATCCATTGGTAAACATACATTGGTATCTATCAGCAAATTGGATAAACGTGCCAGACTGCAAGGTAACACATCATCCCTGCTGACCATGCCGGGGCGTTCAAAAGGCATCCGGGCCATGTTAGCTATTTGTAATCTACCAAACAGGACCAGTATTCTAATTATGCTGACCGACTACATCCTATGATAAGCAATAACTATTACCCAAACACATACATCCATCCAGATAACCCCACAGGGAGGCGTCTCTAATCAGTCAAAGGATATATATAGAGAGGCATTTAGCCTAATTGGATTGTGGAATCACGAATTATGTCGGTTTTAGGTACCTGATATACGAACGTGAAGAGATTGATATGGAACTGCATAGCATAGTTAATTTTTCATCGCAAGCGTGGTAATAACCGAAATTACTTCGCAATTTCGATTTTACATTTATATTATTTAGTAGTATGTTTATCAGTTATCTGCGAAAAAAAACTATGAAATATGTTAACGTCGATCTTATAAGACCACTTCATTTACATGCCAATGTGAAACAGAAAAAAATAACATATAATCTTATTTAGTCCGTGATAACAATTGTTCACCTTCAAAGTATTCCTTTCGGCTCCACTTGCTTCAACGTTTTTTCCACCCTTTCAAACTATAGCACATCTTATATGGAGTCACTACTTAGAGAGCATAGTCATTTCATGTGGTCTAGTTTCATCTAGCAAACACTTCACTTTTATAGCTTTTGGTAAGAGAAAATAATAAATTATGACAAGCCGAATCCGGATTATTAGCCCCTATTGAGTGAGTGATTCAGGATACCGATCCTGTTTTATGCGTAAACGCCAGAGTGTGAGCTTGAACTTAGCCCTGGTGACCGCTCACAGTTTTGGTCATTCACGTACGTACCCACAGTCGTAGGTCAATCTGGAATTGAACTACAATACCACGAATAAAAAGAATAAATAATACAGATATTCATCTTCTAACAATTCCAGCTTTTTCCTGTGCAGGACTGCTAAGGAGTACTCACGGTGCTGCCTTTTTTAAACATTCAGTCTACTAGATGTTGTCCACAATTTAGTCTTCATCTACTTAAAGAACTCATGCTAAAGGTTTTAAAAATCTCAACCCGTACATTTGTTATCAACAATAATACAATAAACAATAAAACTGCTGAGTTATGTAGGTATTACGTCACTGCAAAGTGCTATGGAACTAAAATAATTCTTAGAAATGGAAAGTAATGGAGCAATCGACTTCTAAACTTATTTCATTAAATTTTTAAAGCCATTTGTGTACTCTCAGCAAAAGTATTGCTGAAATTATCAAAAAAATCATAGAATGTTTAAAATATGATTAAAATATTATTTTGGGTAAAATTAGAGTTCCTGGTGAAAATGAATAATCTCTTAGTACAAGAGTAAATATTTTATGGAACGATACATTCTCTCTACGATATTAAAATAACAATGAGGTCGACGAACTACACCACTGTGCTAACAAACTGCAGCATAGCAGAGGCTACTACAATTTCCCTGGTCTTCGTGTTTGTACAATACGCTATTTGCCGACCAGATGATATTTACACATGCGTCTAGCAGCTCCCGTTAATATCATGATTTAGAATATTTAGATGATCAGTTTGCAGCTACCGGAAATAAAGAATCTCGCCAACAGCTACTTTGCATGTATACGTATTTATTTGAAGTGAGATAGAGGCACATGATTTTGAACTTCACCAAAAGAAAAACAAAATGTCGGCCTATCCAAAACCATTATTTTACATTACATATAGGTATATAATTGGGAATTCGAAACACCGAAAATTGGAATTATCGTCGCATCACCAATTCTGTAATTCATGAAAATTTATAGAATTTCCATTTTGAAATACCCATAATTGCGGCTAATATAAGGTTATCATGTTGTGTACAAAAATAAGCTGCAGCAAGAGGAGCAATTCGATTCAGGGGTATCGACTTACTCCGCGTCACCTCAAGCCTGCTTCCCATCGGCAAGCGACATAGTTATTTACTCTAATATATTAACGATTTAGTAATTCTGCTACTCCTGGACCTACTAGACTACCACTTCTCAGTCCAAAGCAGTGCAATCACTTTTTCTTATAATGCCATTAACGATCTGCCTAGGTACTTCTCTAACTTTATGAAATTTATCAATTAAAAACAACAAACTTTAATCAACTAAACAAACAAAATCAATCAAAATTAAAAAATCTCCGGTTGATTGTATTTGCCTTTGATCTGAAGAAGCAATCCAGAATTACCTATTATTATCCAAGCGACGTGACCCATCAAACTCTAAAATCTATGGAGTTAGGGAGCACGTGAAAAAGGCCAGGAGATAAAATATTATCTAATGGACTTACTTTACGTAAATTATTCATGACAATGACAAGAGCTCAATAACATATTTTCGGGATCCCCTTCCTGGGACGGTTTTGCAAAACTCAAAAGATTTTAGACGTGGACGTGGTTCATTATATGGAAAATGAAGGGGGCCGACTTCAAATAATGCCATTAAGCCGTTGCTCTATGACCCAGTAGGTTGAAATTAGATGGCGCTTGAGTTCCCTGTGAAGTAATTATTGCTTTTTGCCAAGAGTTTTTTCACGCAGCTCAGTGATAGGAAAAGTCGTTCTTTTGAAAAGGTACGCAATTTTTGTATATAGACCACCCTTATTAGAATGATACTTTTTCAGTTTATTTGATCTTAGTATCAATAATTTGAATTAATAAGTATAATTATAAATTTTCTTCTAGATTAGGCAAAGTTTTTATTAATTTTATGTCATTAAAACTGGATTTGAGCTCGCCCGTTGCCATATTTCATAAAGTTTAAAGACCAATAATTTGACCGCTTACAGAAACTAATGACTAGTGAGCAGAACGTACGTTTAAATGACGATATACCATAATAACACACAATTATGCAGAGGTATTTCCAGGATTATCAATTTTGGAACAAAAACATTTTCAAGGTACGCAATACTATTGGGTTGTTGGGAAAGTAATTTCGTTTTTTCCCGACAGAGGATTTAATTGTATTTTTTTGCACCCAACTTCACACTTAAGCCGTATAATTTTTATATGCTTTGAGAGCTCACATAGCAAGGCTTGTGTGTGAAAAATTCCAATTAATTCTACGCAGTAGTTTTTGGTTGGTGCCTTATAAAAATGGAGAGCGATAAGCAGCATTTTCGACATATATTACTGTTTTACTACAGAAAGGGTAAAAATGCTGTTCAAGCCAGAAAGAAATTGACCGATGTGTATGGAGAAAGTGTGTTGACAGTACGCCAGTGCCAGAACTGGTTCGCTAAATTTCGATCCGGCAATTTTGATGTCGAAGATGCACCACGTTCGGGAAGGCCGGTTGAAGCTGATAAAGACGCGATAAAGGCATTAGTTGATACGAACCGGCGAATAACAACACGTGATATCGGATTTAGGTTAAATTTATAAAATTCAACTGTTTATGACCACTTGAAAGGCCTGGGATTATCCTCGAGGCTCGATGTATGGGTTCCCTATGTTCTCACAGAAAGAAATCTGTGTCGCCGCATCGACGTCTGCGATTCGCTTCTCAAACGTCATGAAAATGATCCGTTCATGAAGCGCATCATCACTGGAAACGAAAAATGGGTTGTATACAACAACGTCCAACGCAAGAGGTCATGGAGCAAAAAAGATGAACTGGCTCAAACCACTTCCAAAGCCGATATTCAACAAAAAAATGTGATGCTGTCTGTTTGGTGGGATTTTGAAGGAATCGATTTTTTTGAGCTTTTACCGGATAACACAACGATTAATTCGGAAGTCTACTGTCATCAGCTGGACAAACTGAATGATGCACTTCAACAGAAAAGGCCAGAACTAATCAACAGGAAAGGTGCAGTGTTTCACCAAGACAACGCGAGACCTCACGCAAGTTTGGTCACTCGCCAAAAGCTTTTATAGCTTGAATGGGATACAATGCCACATCCACCATATTCTCCAGACCTAGCACCATCCGATTATTATTTGTTCCGGTCACTCCAAAATTTTTTAGACGGTAAAACCTTCACCTCCAATGAGGAGGTCAAAAACCACCTCCATCAGTTTTTTGCCAGCAAAGACCAAAAATTTTATGAGCGTGGAATTATGCTACTACCAGAAAGATGGCAAAAGGTGTTGGACCAGAACGGCCAATATATAATTTAATAAAGTATTTGTTTACTATACGAAAACTGTTTTTCATTTCCACAAAAAAAAAGAAATTACTTTCCGAACAACCTTATAGTATCAGGAAGGCTACGCGCAACTACAATTGTCTGTCAAGTGTAGTGTGATTGTTTGGTCTCCAATCGAGGAGGCCTCAATTTGACAGCAACACTTTCATGTCATCAATGACAACACATAGATATGGTCCCGTTACCTTGCGTTTTGTGGCGTGAAGATCAGAAATTTAATTCAACTTTGTTTTTCCCAAGGAATGAATGGTTTATATATAAATTTAAGTTACGTAATATCTATAAAAACGTATTGCCCATTCGGTACTCTATACATTGCTTTTCAAATAACATAATGAGAACAATACTTGATGCATTTCTATTTTCGCCTATTTTGTGAAGCCATTTCCGTTCTCTCACTATTTTTGAATAACTTTGATTATCTTGATAAATACTATGAGTCTGGTATCAAGTTAGAGGTACGCGTACGTTTTTCCGTATCGGATACATGAGACAAACGAAAATGATTCTTTACCCTCTTTCAAATAAACTAAACCATATCGTATTTATATGCTTTATCTCATTTGAAAAACATCACCATCCCTCCATTGTGGCCGCTCAGTATAAATACGCGTCTTACTTTAGCAGGCTGCTTTCAAGAAATTCGCAAATGCCAAAGACTTCACTTGCTGTTATCTTCTCCTTATTTACTATAATACTACCAAAATATCCCTTTTTCTGTTATCTTAACTACCTTGATAAAGATATTTCAGTAAAATGTTAAAGCATATACAAACATCATGCCCCTCTACCGCCCCTCAACGCTTTTCGTGTATTGGAGACCAAGGATTGTCTCATAAAATGCTCAAATGCGAACTCTTGATCCTTCTATATTGTAGTTACAGCAAGTACATAAGTATTGAAATTCGTTAATTACTGAATGTCGTTATTCATGTGTCTATATATGCGTATGCAAGTCACACTCGTATAAGTACACATACGTATGCAGGCTCCTTCACCATATTTGAATGGGAAACTATCATTATAGTTTATGTGGAACCTAAACGTGAGGAAAGAACTAGAAACGTATTGTTCATATGAAAATACGTGTTCCGTAGGGACCCAAATAATTGCCCTTCGTCCTGACATGCTGACTCAATTATGCCATCAAATTAGCGAAACAGAGTACACGTGCGACACGTAAGTATCAAAACACACATCCGAAGAGGCACACGTCGATCGTAATTAAGTGAGCGTTGGCGGTGCGGCTGCCGCCACCCCACGCTCGTTCCGCAACCGTAATGACACCCGCGTTACCGCGACTCCACTACCAAGTTCCAATATGGAGCTAATGCACCAAGACGGCCTTGCTGCGGCTTTAATTAGAAGCATCATCCAACCATGCATGCCACCACATACAACATAAGTATTCATACCATTAGTACACAACGTTTGGCAAAAAATTCCACACTTCCACCTCTGCAGTTATGTCGGATGAGTTACTGACCTTAGAGAAATATCAATTTAAGTTTTGTCGATCGCCATCAGTCAAAATCCATCAGTTTCGAATAATAGAGCTGCCACTTTGAATTATGGCGGGAGTGCAACGGAAAAATCCATTAACAGCCCATTTTCAAATGTGCATCATTGATCTGAATTAGATTCACACTGGCGTAAAATATTTTATTAAAATTTTTCTAATGATATATGATGTTTATAATGATATGATATAAAAATCATTTAACAATGTTGTTTCGGGTTATCCATTATATCTGATCACTTTAGCTTTGACACTCTTAAATTTCTGTTGTTGACAATTGTGCTTTCCTTTTTTATTATGGTTGTATATTATTGCTTCATAATACTAGCTTTTATATCATTGTATTGTTACCTTATGATATGAATTCTAGTCGGTTACGCTATTGAGTAATAAAATGTGAGACATGAGTACTGCAGATAAGTTTTATTTAACTGCTCCGTGGAAACTTATAGCAACATCTATAATGGATATCATTTTTTGAGCACGCCGGTTGATGGGCTTTTACGTCGATGGGCGTGAAGGTGCCGTAATCTCAGAGAACTTCGAATTCCAAGTATTGTTATCTCAAGATATTTCATAACATATACATCATCCAAAACTACAACTGATTTTCATCGGTCTGTCTGTCTATCTGTCTGTCATGATTACCCTGTTCAGTAATCATGCCTACTTTGTAACTCTTAGGATACTGCTGGGATTTTGATGAAACTTTGACAATAGTTTTTCACTCTGGCAAGGACGACAAAGATTTTATGTTTTATAAACTGTTTCAGTGGCAGCTATAAAAAATAACAAAAATGGTCATTATCAGATTTTAGGCGTTTCCAAGGCACGCGAACTCATTTTATAATTTTTTTTAGGGGAACTCAAAAGTCGGAAGGCGGAGGCGGTAGAAGGGCGATATATAATAAAATTAATGGTACGTTCCATACTTTATAAAATATTAACCTTTTTAATATTTCGTACTTGTGAGACACATACCATGGTTGACATAGTTGCATTCAGATCACAAAAACGATTTATTTCTTTCCAGAGCTGTCGACTGCACGAGTTCATTTCAATATTTCAGCAGTTCAACAGTTTGCAAGCCCGATCCGAATCTATTTTCTCATGACCTCGCTACCGATGTAACAGTTTACAAAAATAATGCAGCATTCCTTACGGAATTTTCATTTTTGAACTGATAGCATTGTGTATGAAGTAAAGCATCAACTTACTTGACTGACTTTCCTGGCAGTACCGTGTAACAGTAATCTACAGAGTACGCTGCAGCATGTTTACTATGTACAGACGACAATCAGAGACATGTGTGACATGGTTTTTCATTATATGTTATGAAATGTCAAAAATACATATATCTAGTTCAAAATGTTTCTCGACTACAATACTTCCTACCACTATAGGCTTGCAAATTAAAAGTATATGAGAATGAGTAATCAAAGTATTTGGATGAGTATTCAAAAACTTTCAATAAATCTAAGATCACGCATTCGTTGTGATTGCATGAAAAAGAACGAAAATTCAATCAATTATCGTAAGCTCATGTTTTTTTAAAGTAGTTTATAATGAACGCATTCTCATACATTGAGGGCAGTTAACTAATTAATTTGTAAAGATGCAGTCAAGTAGCAAATTTATTCTGACAAACACGCGTTCTGTGTCATTTTCACAATTCTGCATCACCAAGTTATGTTCATAGTCCCATTTGTTGGCATCTTATTTGTGGAGTCCGCATTTTATCAACTCATATCGCTTCTAACTATTTAATGAGTTTGAGCAACGTGTTGTAACAGGCCAACTCTATGTCAGACTACTTACGGTACAGCTCAAGCTGCCAAACAATCTAGTTTTCATCGAACACGGCTTCATCTTTATTATTCATAGCGACAATCTAGTTATCTTAATCCAGTATTTCAATAATTCAAATTCAAAGGTGAAAAATCCCATTCACGATACAGTGATAATGACGCTTTTGCGGTGATAATCATGACGCGACAAAAATACGTTTCAGCTCACCACAACAGTGCTTTTTAAAAGCGCTAACGAAGTTGAATAGCGATTTCCTGCTAACTTGTTGTTCATGGACTAGTTAGCAAAAGACGCCACAAGCGCCTATAAGCCCGCTAAACACAGCCAATATAATTACTGTCTCTGACGTTGTTTAGTCGACTCTACCAAACAAAAGTATATTACATTCTATTGTTTTAGTATTGCATATCCACATATGCAAAAATTGAGTGCTTCGCTATAATAAATATACGAGTACAATCTATCGGCAACCCTGTTTTGTATCGGAGTGAGATCGAGGATGGGTGACACATCCAATTTTCCGCCACGGGACGTCGCGAGGAGAAATGCATGACCCGCGTATTACGTCGCATCGGCGTCGCGTCGTCCCAATTTTATTACCTTGTTTTGGCGCCGCCAGGACGGATTATAACGGAGAAGCTGCAGAACAATGGCATATGTCTGCTCTTACCTGAAACAAAAGAAATTATATTGATGGTGGAAAAAGAGATATTAAAAATCATTAACCAATACACATAGTTTTGTGGGATCTGCTAAATCCTAAATAATAAAGAAATTTTAGTGATTTGGTAGGGTCTCGATAATTGAGACATAGGTATAATGTCAATCGACTGCTCGGATCAGTAAGAATCCGTGGCTGTACGTGCATAGGAGAGCGTGATCGGAGATACAAAATGGAGTGAAAGTCCATGTAAATGTTCGTGTAGACGAGACTCGGACCCACAACTTCAGCATCCATGCTCGTACCGTAGCCGCTTGACCACCACCGCATGTGGTAACCAGACGAACTAAGGAGTCTTGTATGGTGCATTCTCGTTCAGGCTATCCGTACCTCTGAACTGCTCACATCATAGATAACCTGCAGTAAATAACAGTAATCCTCTAGACAGATGGTCGCTTCATACACTCATATACAGCGCGAATTGCGCTTTGAGGTTCAGAACAGGTTTTCTCGAGAACGATGAAGACTAGAAATTATAAGATCAATATACCACGCGTTGTTATATGGATACATAACTTCATTCTGCTGCCATGGTATGGATATCTCACAAGGTACGTAAGGAGTGAAATTTTATAGATCTTCTATCAACACCTCATTTATTAAATCCCTCCTCACCACGTTTCATCCCAATTCCAATGTTAGAGTCCCCAAAAATGTTTCTGAAATTGATAAAAAAATGCCGACTGTTTTTTTGCTTTTTTTGACGATAACTCCGACGGAACTGTGTGAAAATTTCACCATAAACCTAAAAGTACTTTGAAAGTTATAGAGAGGCCAAGGATTACCCGACACAGTACAGACAGACAGACCGACCAACGGAAATGAGTGACATGGCTTTCTTGATGTATATGTGTGACATGAAACATCAAGAAAAGAAACATTCGCGAATACAATACTTCCCTCCATGGAAATGAATTTATGAATCTCCGGTGTTGTATATTTTCAATTATTTATCTAGTTCAACTATGCCACAAAGAAAGAAAACCAACATATTGAAAGGTCGTAAAAATATAAACATAATTATTCGACTTCGCGGAAGTTAAGATATCCTTTGTCATACAATTTCAATTCTGCCATCAGCAGGTCCAATTAAAACTCCGCTGGAAGTTCTCTTGTCTTGTTATCGACTGCTGGTATCATTTTTCCTAAAGTGGCGCTAGAATGCACTTTTGTATTGTTGCTAGTCGACAGCGAGAGGAAGTTGAGCTAATAGCACTTAGGTTTTTGCGGACACCTTATGAACAGTTTGAACTAAAAGTTGAACAATTCACATGTGATACTTCATATGTACTGGATTGGTTTCAGTATTACAGGTTGCTAGTGCCAATTTTCAGCCAAAAATGATTTTTTTTACTACGACAGGTAATAGTCAATAAACTCGGGAATCATACAAAAACAAGTTTCAAAATTTTAACTTATTAAAACATTTTTGGGAAGATTTTATTTCACTTGACGATGTTTTGATATTTATTTAGTCTTTTTTGCTAATTATTGCGCCACTATTACACCGACCTCAAAAATATAGTACCCTCACCTTGTATGGACCCACAGCATCTAGCTCCCCAAGCTTCCATTAAAATGGTTGCAACAGGATTTGAGATTACTAGGAGACAGTAAACGGACAGATCCATCGACAAACGAACAGACCGCGGATTTGCATGATTACCCATCATAAAACTCAAAATATTGGTTACCTCAAATTCCATCACTGGTGCTGTAGGAGCAAAAAATGCACGTGTGTTGGGCGACATCTGTATACAGCGTGAGCCATTTTGGTGAAACTTGTATTGGGATCTCGAAAACTGTCTAAGGAAAAGGGTTAACGAAAATCTCAAATAATGGCTAATTCCAAAATTTCAAAATGATAAAATCAAATACAGTAGCACAACTACTACCCTTCAGGCGATTGTGACTAATCACTCAAATCTTGCATTTAAAGTTTCGATTGACTTTAAAGTCCTAACTAAACCTACCAAGACATTCTAGATGATGTTTTTGATTCTGATGATTTACGGTGTGTTTATTCTATATGTTAAAAAAGTTAAAAATACATAATCACAGGTCTCTCAGCAACAATTCCTGTAAAGGTCTTTCAAATACCTACCTATAATGTGTTGTAACATATGATAACAATTATTGAGTAAACATGTATTGAATATATATTATTTTCTTCCAAAAATCTAAAAGTCCATTTTTTTAAAGCAAATAGTTTATTAAGGCACTCAAATATGAAGATAAAGAAAGAATGGATTTTGTCGATGTTCACGGTGTATTTCTGTAATATAGTAATTTGAGGTCAAAATAAAATTATACTTCAAATACTATTTATCAACATTACTTTCACATAATATAGACAAACCATAAGTTTATGTTCACCCAACTTGAGGATGGCAATGTTTTAAAAACTGTTTCTTCCAGTGTACAACTTTATGTCGATTATTATGTGTATCATATACGGATAAATTCATATTTTCTATATATTTATCATCTAAATAATCGTATTCTGATGATAGACAACTTGAATATAGTTTTCATCTAATCATCTAACTGAGATCAATCAAGCCAATGTTCAGCTAGATTGTAGATGCTCCTGCTTGGTGAACTTCTTCCATCATGCAGATAAAATAATTGGATTATTAACATACAGTACCACAAATAAAACTATTCTTCTTACAGTGACGCGTTTCAATTTATATTCAAATCATCTTCGGATACAAAGGCTACCCAGATTACTTGGCAAACTAGTTAAATAGATCCTATCATAGATACAAAACTAGAGTTCTGAAATCCAGGGCGCTATTTATCCTTCCTAGCTATTTTTCTATTAAATTAGTACCTCATAGTAGTGTATCGATAAAAGAGCTCAAAAGATCAGCCTGTTTATTTACTAGAATGAAATCAGGGTTTCGCATATATTTTTAGATCTCTAATGTTCCCATAAAGTTTAAACCATGTATTTTATTAAAATATACACATAACATAAGCGCCATAAGTGCGTTCCGAAACCAACATCCCGAAAGTTCAATTTTTTCAAAACACAAACTAGAACTAGTTATAAGGTTGGCAATGAAAAGAAAGTTTGTGTGCCTGTTAACTTACTCTTGAATTATCTTAAGTCATGGAATGTATTGAAAATAATGAAACAGCTTAAGGAATAGCTAGTGGCAAGGGTTCACTAGGCTGATGGCAAGGGTTCATCAGTTAAGAGAAAGCTAGTAGCAAGGGTTCACTAGGCTGGTGGCAAGGGTTCACCAGTTAGGAGAAAGCTAGTGGCAAGGGTTCACCAGGCTGATGGCAAGGGTTCATCAGTTAAGAGAAAGCTAGTGGCAAGGGTTCACTAGGCTGGTGGCAAGGGTTCACCAGTTAAGAGAAGGCTAGTGGCAAGGGTTCACTAGGCTGGTGTCAAGGGTTCACCAGTTAAGAGAGAGCTAGTGGCAAGGGTTCACTAGGCTGGTGGCAAGGGTTCACCAGTTAAGAGAAGGCTAGTGGCAAGGGTTCACTAGGCTGGTGGCAAGGATTCACCAGTTAAGAGAAAGCTAGTGGCAAGGGTTCACTAGGCTGGTGGCAAGGGTTCACCAGTTAAGAGAGAGCTAGTGGCAAGGGTTCACTAGGCTGGTGGCAAGGGTTCACCAGTTATAAGGAGAGGACACTTCACGTTCAGTGCGCAGTACGTAGTATATTTTACACATTTGTAAAGGATATTTTGCGTTTAATGCCCAAACATTTGAACTTCAATACATTACTTTAATGGTGAATGTCTGGAATGTTGTAGAAGCGTACTCAGAAGGATTTATTCTTTTCAGATATCCCCATGTCATACACCATCTTGAACTAGAGCCTGCCTTGCCCATAGACACTCAAGTTAAAGTTTGTGTTATATATATTTTCTCACGTTAATTAAAATGGATTCAAATTTAGTACGCTCAGGCTTTTGGTATCCTACAAGTTCGATGATGATTTAAATATATCCATAGAATCGCGTCACCGCAAGAAAGATAGTTTTATTTGAAGTGTGTGTTGAATACACAATTATTTTGAATGTTCAGCTACCGCGGACAAGGTATCATTTTTTCACAGTATGTGATTAAATCCAAATAAATGGAACTGAATCGTATTCGTGCTAATACTGCTGCAAGTTCCGTTTGATGTCTTAATACTGGCTGAGCCTGTCTGGCAAATATCACATCACGTTTAGTCTTTGCATATAAAACATGTTTCACTACAAAAATATAGGTGGCTGGCGCTGTGAGAGACGTCGAATACTAACTTGACAAGTTTTAATGGGTTACAAAAAGTGGGACATCTTGCGGCTGCAACTCCTGGCCTCTCCCGCTCTCACTGAGCGCTTTACACTCTGTGACACTCACTCGACGAACTTAATTTAGGGTGTTTCAAAGTTCCACAACTCCCGATGTATTATTAAAGGACGAAGCGGCAACCGACCAGCAAAAAGTTGAATTGAGCAAGGTCTCGGTATGCAGGGGCGAACTCAGCACGATCTTTGTCAAAAACCCTTGTTGTTTTTATACACCCGCAAGGATATTACAGCAAAATCTATAAAAAATCACTATGTGAAGGTTTAGTTACCTCAAAATTTTACATTCTTTCACTCATTGTTATCCATGTTTAAATCAGAACACTGTCAACTGAGTACAAAAGGATGCATGCTAATTGTCGACTTATCAATAAATAATTTAACAAATTACGACAATTAAACTGAATACCAAAAATTCTGGAACTACTGATTTTAAATGTGTTTAAATAAAATTTTAAACATCAGCTTCTGGATATATGACTATAATATTTTTTAAGCTTGAAATATAATACATGACATTGCTAATTCATAGCTACACAGAGTTAAGTGAAGAATAGCCACTTAGTCTAAGTTTCCCGCATTTATAATCTCGGATTTTAAATGAAGTCGTTTATTGTTTTTGGTTTTCTTAGAAAAATTCACACATTTTTTCAATACAGATCTTGAACCACAATTTTGACTATGTTCAAAAATAACTGCGGAAAACATCAATTTGTTTGATCAAATACGCATGGCTTCAGGGCCCAACATACTGTCAGTTGCTCATCTACATGTTAAAGCACTTGAAGCAATAGAGCATTAATGCAGTCATTCATCATGGAACAGTTAGGATAAATCTAAAATGTGATGGACTTCCATTGTCTATAAAATTTTTGAGTATGAGTATGAGGAGGCTTTGGAACGTACGAAATTTACAGAAATGTCTTAGTCCACATTTACGAGCTCCACCATTCATTATAGTTTCACAACACGTTTTCTGGATGACTGTCCAACGCTATATTAGCTCTTCATCAATTGTAATATTAATAAATTATAGGCATTTTGAAAAAAATATACACCTTGTGATGGTTTCTTAATTAGTGCTGCTACAAGTCGTGACTATTTGTCAATTTTATTTTCATCATTGGATAATGGATCATGTCTCTGTGAACTATTTTCTAAAATTCAAAGGCAACTGCTCCACTTTGCAACAAAATTGCACTGTTTGCCGAACCAGGAAACAAAAATTAAACCTTCGCCCAGTTTCAGTTGACTCTTATTAGGAAAAATATTACTATGCAGATAAAAAGATTGAGAGACCAACCCACACTTTCACAAACAAAACTCTTTTGCTTTCAGTGACGCGTGTCGATTCATGTTTAAATCATCCTCGGACTGTCAGATTGATGAATTCAATATGAATCGAAACGCGCCACTGAAAGAAAAAGAGTTTTATTTGTGAAATTGTGTGTTAATTACACACTTTTTTATCTGCATGATGGAGTGAGAGCATCTACGATGTACATGAGAAATATAACTAGGCTAATATGGCAAGTAGTCCTAAAAGTTGGAGTATTTAATAAAGATTTCAAAATGGTACGGCACTTGCTCAATTATTATATTTAGTTACACAGTTAGGAGATATGGGAGAAACAGTTCTCCTGAACTTTGAAACCCCTAATTAATGAAACGATATCAAAACTGTTAAAAAAATGTCAAACTTCATGGAACAATTTTCGTTCATGGTTTCCAGATATACTTCTTTGATCAGAAAGGCACCTCCGCGTTGAATCTGTGCAATTGTCCTCTCTCTATTTGCAGCCGTTAAATGTCCTACAAGGTTGAGTAATACAGATACTGAGAGATGTAATATGCATCCGCTTATGTTAATATCACCTAAATTCGACAAATGGATACAGGCATCAAATGCCAAAAAATTGTCCATTCGTGGTCGATACAAGAGCATCCCTCACAAATCCCTAATTCTGATTGTCATTTGACAGGGATGCAATTCCATCTATAGCCCAGTTCCATCTGATTGTGCCAATCATGTATCTCCAATTATTATCATCATTAATATGCAACAAAGATCCATCACAGTGATTCGACACATTATATGCTGCGGTAATTATCCTGATATCCGGATATTCCACCAGCATTTGTTGTGGAACAGTGCTTCATGATGATATACAGTGCTACAGTTTTCAATAATTGTATTTCAGAAATAAACTGACTATTCACTATATAATATTTAGCTGAATTAAAGCAGAATGTTCGAATAACTCATATTCTCCCCTTACCTCAATACATTTGACCACTTGTCAAATTCTTGTGACCAACGTTCTTTTGAAAGGTTGCTAATTTCCTCCTCAAATGCAGCGATTGCCTCTTCAACGGTGAAAAAATGGCGACCTCATAACTTTTCTTTGATCTTAGGGAATAAGAAGTCGCACGGAGCTAGATCCGGAAAATAAGGTGGGTGAGGCAACAGTTTGACACCCTGTTCAGCAAAAAAATCGAGTGTTTCAGCGGCGATGTGCGCGGGTGCGTTGTCATGGTGCCATTGAACACCCCGCAGACCAGTCTTCGGACGTCTCTTGCATAGTTCTTGGAAGACTACAGGAACACATTTGGTTATATGCCATTCAGAAGTAACTGACCTTTGATTTTCCAAGGCTACCGTTGTGATGTATCCACTTTTAGAAAAAAAGATGCGACCACTTCCTTTCCAACACACTTGAAACGACGAATTTCCGTTGGAGGATCATAATGATATAACCATGTTTTGTCTCCGGTGACGATATTAAAAGTGTTTTTACTGTTCCCATCATCAAATCTTTCAAGCATAAATTTAGACCAATCAGCTCTTGTTGCTTTTGGCTTACTGGTCACCAAATGTGGCACCCATCTGGAACACCGCTTCGTTAGGCGAAGGTGATCATGAATGATTGTTCGGACCGCTGCCGATCCAATCCCCAGAGAAGCTTCAATCTCGGCATAGTCGATATTTTTTTACCATATTTTGCACAGCTTCTACAGTTTCCGGAGTAACAGCTGTGGGCGGTCGACCCGTGCGAGGTTCATCAAATGCCTGAACTACTGAATTTTAGTATTTAACACTACAAACGCATCATCAGGTAGAGGTACAGCTTCTACAATATCTTGTATACTTTGTATTTGAGAAGAGCTGCACTCGCGGGTTCTACTCCCACTGATCTATTTATTCCCGGCTCTAGAATTACTGAATCTAATTTTGTTTGGCCGTTGTCTTTCACGCGGATGAGAAGAATTGATAGTACTTATCAGTGTTTTCAATCTACCAACTAGCTTACTCAATTATTTCGAAGAACTAAAATGTATCATAAAAACACTAGGGTCCCACATCAGAATAATTCCAACAGAATTGGGCACTTCAGGTTGACCTAAGTTGAGGAATCAACATGAATATCTGAATTAGTAGCACAGAAGGGAGTTTCATCCTCTGCAAATCGAATGTATCGTCTAGATAATCAGAAGTAATTGTTCAACTGATTATGTACCGCACAGCGTTCTAAGATATACAACGTTGATTACATGGTGTGATTTAGTTCGACGAAGGGAGCAACGGCATAGGCGTAATCCATAAAGTAACATACTTCTATTTTTTTTAAGTTCAATCATAGCCTCAAAATAATCATTATTCTGGCACTTTTAACAGGCATTCGTTTTCCTGAATTTTGAAGCTTGTTCCTTATCCTTTACAAAACATATATTAGCCCCAATTACAGATATGAATGATCCTTAAATCTGTAACCCTGTATCTCGATATGCACAACATATTACTCATATTTCACAGAGGGGTTCAACATACAAGTTAGAGTGAGAAAAGTACAAAAAAAATATTAATAGAGGATCAAGCTTGAAAGTTTCAGCATTTAAAGCCAGCCAGACAGCTATGATGAGCTTGTTGTAATATGGGCATCAGAATCCAAAGTTTGCAAGTCTGATTTTGGTGAGTATAATCCTTTTCGATAGGACTTTGCCTGCAAGAATCTTACTGAGATTATGGTTACGACTTTTTTGACAAACAAGTACACAAATATTACCTGAGTCTAGCCTATTGTTGTTTATCTATTGCGGTCAATAAATATTAACTATTACTAGAGATACAATACTGTAAAAGGATGATACACGCCCATGGCAATGACTGGTAAAAATTTTTGTCAATAAATTGACCTGTATGTTTCGCAATAAAAACGATTATTATTATTGTCCGCCAAAAATCCTGACCATATTGGTATAGAGAATATATTGTAACATACTGTAAAGTTAGCTTTAAGGTTGGTGTTACTCGATACTATGTTATAATTTGTCTCGTCAAATCCTAGGTTGATTAAACATCAATTCGGGTAACTCCCAAATGTATATTTTTAAACTACAATCTGATAAGAAGTTTTTGGTATTGTACTCTACCCTAGGCCTCGGGTATAAATAGGGTAATAATATATTGTAATTCTCCAGCCAAACGTGTTGACATGGTAACAGCTGTCTAGAGCAATGATGCGGAAACGAGAAAAACAGTAAAGGAATTTCTTGGGCATCTTCGCAATAAAGGAATTGGTAGGGGTTATCTGAACGAAGTCATAGATATGCTGGTCGGCTCACGTTGGTACTGTCTGGCACTGTTTTCTCTCATATCATCTAGATAACGTATGGTCTATAGTGGTAGATTTTAAAGGATGGGGAGATAAGAAACTCATCAATCATTATATAAATCATCTTCCAGCAACATTTGATCCTGAATATTTTCCGTACCTGTTAAACTCGCAAAATATTCGCTTGTTTGTATTCAAACAAGAGAATAGATCAGTTTTTCAATTGTCTCAACATTGTCTATAACCATTATAAGGAAGTCACAAAAAGATGTCAAATTGCTTTTGGTATTTTTGGAAGCATGCTGATATTCCAGCATTAACTTTAAAAATAATTTGACAAAAATGTGCGGAAAGTTTGAATATATAATTAAATATTCTTCGGAGTTGAACCCCAAACAAATGTATCGCTCGTAGCGCTTATGTTTAGGGCGCTAAGCGGGTGCCCCAATTCGATAACGGCAATCTCAGCTTGCCTCCTATCAGTCAATCGCACAAAGAACAGATTTGATTAGACGTGTGAGATAGGGACGTATACTGCACAAGGAGGCTTGATTGCTGAAGCAATTGTGATTAACTGATACTGGGATACATTTGTCACTGGTAAATTAATTGTCTTGTCCTCTCTATAGAATTACTTTGGGTGGAGTATATACGCAACCAGTCCTCAAAAATGGTGTCAAATATGCTCATGTTGTATTTCCCACGCAATGGTATAAGTGTAGAAAGAAGTTTTTAGATCGAATTATGTAACTTTTGAGTGTCTGAATTGTGTATAGAAAAATATCAGAAACATAAATCATATATAACCTCAAATATTTACAAAATCTTCAGGTTTGCAAAAATTTAGATACATAATTTATATGCATTTACAAAATTTACTGGGTGGCTCACAAGCGATAGAATCCTATCAAAATCTTCTCTGCGCCGGTCTGTCTGTCATTTGTCTATTTATCCTCAACATTTCATCAGTCTGTTGTAAGACTATCTACCGTCCGCCTGTCTGCCATTAGTCTGGCTGCCTTCACCCCTGGTGATGTTCAGCGTGTCTGTCGTCAGCATTCCTATCGTCAGTCTGTCTGTCGTTAGATAGTATATCATCAATAATTATATCATCGGTCTCTCGGTTATCATTTTGTTTTCGTTAGCCTTCTCAGTATGCATGTCGCCAATTGCACTCCTCTTGTTGCCTGTCTTCTACCGTTCGTCTGTCTATCGTTAATCTGTATGTCGTCACTCTGTCTGTCATTATTCTATCTTTCATCGGTACAATGACTGTCATTATCCTGTATGACGTCAATCTGTCTGTCGTCAGTGTGTCTATGCTGTCTGGGGTCAGTCTGACTGTTGTCAGTGGTTTGTCGTCAGTCTCTCTGTCGTCGGTCTTTTTGTCATCGGTCTGTCTGTCATCGGTATGTCTGTCTGGTCGTCAGTTTGAATGTCATCATTATGATTGCCGTAGATCTATTAACGGCTGGTATGAAATGCTGTAGAACTTTGGGATCATAAAGATATTTCCATATTCACAATACTTTATGGATCTAATTCCATAAGATCAACCATTCCAAAATCCGACCCAAACCTTTATTTCTGACCTAATAGCTTTGCGTTGCGCCAATCGACTTTTCGAATTATAATCAATATGCCTGAAGCGCGCATATTTCTATCAATTGCACATCCACACAAATTCTAATTTCCTCACAATGAGACGAGAAAAGCAAAAAAACGTTAATCCCTATGATATTAATGTTCATTAAAATATCAAGATCAGCTATGGCACAATCCACAGCAAAAAATGAAATGCTTCCCACGTCCGTATAGCACGGATTCTTGATGAGGGAGCCAGAGAGATCCATCCGATTCCGAAGATAAATGGCCACAACAAAGACTGTAAAAGCAAATTCCTTATCAGCAAATGTGACTCGACTGAAAATTGGACGATGATTAGGGAAATTAGCATTTTATTTCACCAGATGTCTGTGTTTGTAGGATCTCTGCTTTGTGGTGTTTCATTTGGACTTCAAGGGGTAATTCGTTTAGATTGCAATACCAGTGGCCGGCTATGCGTAATAGTTACTCTGTTCTTATTTGAATCATATTTAGTACGTAAACAAAACGTTTGGAATTAATATAATAGAGTCTTGCACTTGCACTTGGTTTCTTTCAAACCTGCAATAGAGAGTATTATCTTAGGATTTAACTGTAACTATCGTTCTATAGTCATACCACTAAGCATTAATCTCTTATTACATGAATCAGTAATAAACACGCACATAAAATTATATAAGAAATTGGAACTAATGCCAGAAGCACCAATTACAGAAAAAATTGAATTAATCTGCTACGAGTGGAGAGTGTCAGCTTTCTCTCTGGGGAACCATTTTACGAGTAAAAGTCTTACACTTTTAATTTGCAAAAAGGTCTCTTTGGCGAACAGGCGCTTCCACTTTTTAAATTCTCGCTTATTTCCGCATCTTATTACGCTAACTGGCAAGGAGCCGTGCAAAGGTGATTAAATCTGTATAAAAAATAGTATTTTGTCTCTCTGGATGTCTATAAATATAAATTCAGTCAACGAAGATCCTCAGTCTTTCATTTTAATCCAATTGATTTTAACATAACCGTTAATAAAGGAAACCGGCTGAATCTTGTAGAACTATCAGAAGATCAGAATAGAGAAAACAGTCCAAACTGTTAATGTCATTATAATTTAAATATTCAATTTTTCATATATTGTATTTTGATGATGACCGCCTATGCGATATGTTTTAGTCAATCGTGTTCGATTTTGATTTACCGCCAATGTGAATTATCACCAGCCAGATATACAACCACAGGATACATTTCTGAAGTTACAGTGAATCTAAATTTGAGAACATATAGGCTGTCCCATTTACCGCGATGCTAAGAATCAGCTTGTAGGTATAGATACATCGGCATACTTTGCAAGCACATAGCAGATTGTTGCCCGATTTCTGTCGAATAACACTTTTGGATTCATGGATCACAATTGAGTTATCGACTACAACCCGGTTCAGTATTAATATTCTGGTAGTATTCTTTTCAAACCTACTACTACATAAATTGTACACGAGTAGCTATCAGGCTCGTGAACGAAGTTCAGGGATGTCACAATACGTATTGTCAAGAATTGAAAACAATCTGGAGATTTTCCAATTCCAACTTTTTAAGTAAGTTGTAAATTATGTAAATATACACAATCTCCATCTCATGTCTATCTAATCCTACATCCGTATTCTAGTCTACTCCAAGTTTTATTAGATTCCTTGTAAAGTTTATGCACTGGCGAACCATTGCGCTTAATACCGTGTAAAACAGAAGAAATCTTCGTGAGTTTATATACAGTACCGGATAAAAGTAAATACACAGATATTCTTATATAATGTTATTAAATCATTCATGCTCATTCGAAAACTTCCAAGACCGGTAAAACAGGAATGTGGTTCAATCTGTTGGATTCTTCAAATTAAAGAAAGAAACTGCGTGACTTTAATGTAGAGTGCAATTGTTTAAATATTCAATAAAAATTAAATCTCTAAAAAATAATTGCTAAGAGCTGAATAAGAATAATAAGAAAGTAGAAAAGTGATACTTGGCTTTGAAAAAATGATTTTGAGTAGTACAGTATTTCAAATGTTTTTATTATCAGAAAACTGTTGATCAAATTGAAGTAGAGATAAAATTCTAATATATTGGTAATTCTTTAAATCAAAAAATATTCAATATGTTGAAGTAGTTCTATCAGTTTTTATTGCTTTTCAAAAGATCAACAGCTCCAAAATCCGATTCAAATCTTCATTCCTAATGTGATGTGATTTTGTGGAATATACTCGTACAGCGTCATTTTACTAGAGCCATTTTTTTTCTCAGAAATGCCAAACGAAAAAATAGAAAAAGTGATCAACAGGTTTTCATATTTTCAAGCCAAATTGTACCATAATAAAGCAGTTATAAAAAGTCTGTAAAATTCTATAGCATATTTTATTAGTTACTTTTACGTTGACTGAGCTATAAACTTTTATTAATGCATGACCCAAATTACTTCACATCATCCTACATCACTAAAATGGAAATAAAATAATAATGGGTATTTTTTCCCAATGCAATTAAATATTTTCATTACAGTATTATGCTATATTACTAGACATATTTGAACCCCAAGTAGATGTTCTAAAGGACTGATATAGAACGAATCAATACTGATTGTATTGGGCATCGGATTATATAAGAAAACTCCACTAACATTAATCGTCAACCACGTATATGTTACCTTTTATGAAGCTTTTTCCCTGTGTTCGATCATGCTGTCTATGACTCTAACTGTATTTTCGTCAATGTTCCATTTAATTGATTGATATTTACGTGATACTGCATGAACGTTACTGATTTAGACACTAATTAGTTATTTTTTTCAGCACAAAGGAAAAATAGGTGCATTTGGATATGAAATAACTGGTGGTCTGTGTAATTTGATATTTCCATATAGCTTTGGTGGTATAGGATTTTTTAATAATAATTCCCGCAAATTAACTGCATAACTCGATAGTACATAGAGCTTTGAATTTACCATATACAAGGTGGGTAATGAAAATAGACTGAGACTGAGTGTGCTTTATGATTGTAATAAAACACATGATTTAGACTTCATGATAACATTAGAGATCTAAAAATATCTACTTAAACCCTGTTTTCCCTGATTTTTTGAACTTGAACTTGAGTTTTTGTCGATACACTACTATAAGTTTCCATGTTTCTATTCTATGTTCACTTACTCATAAAATATCTTAAGTCATGGAATGTTTTAAGAAGAATGAAATAGCTTGAGGAACAAAATATATTGAAACATTTTGACGGTGATGGTTGAGGTTTTCTAGAAGTTTCCCTTAACACTACTGTGAGCGCAGTCGCCAAAAAATATTTCCCCTAAAAGAGACAAAAAAAATAATACAATGCAAAAATAGCTAGACAGTATAAATAGCATCCTAGATTTGAGAGCTCTAGTTTTATATCCAGGATCTAGTTAGCTACTAACTACTGCTGTTTACGCCGTCAACTTCTGCTTCGATTCAAAATATAATTTAAACAATCAATGTACGTTGCAATGGTTCAACGACGCAATCCTTTAACACCGTATTCCGCATTGATCCCAGCAGAATTCACATTCACGTTGATAGATAATTCAGCCATTTCAAATAAGCACATAACTTCAAAATTAGTTGTGCTCCTTTCAGAATATGATGTGCTAAAGCACTTATTTTTGTTTATGAGAAATCTGATCTCATGTCATGTAGCTAAGCTAGTGAAACCGCCTGTTCGATCCCCATTTACCCAAATGATAAAATATTCCTAAGGTGCTACGAATAAGAATATGACGCACGACAGACAGGCAGACAGGCAGACAGTGACTTTTTTGTGTATTGTATATGCCGTGAAACATCAAGAAAACGTAATATATTGAGTTTCATACTATCCGCGCATCCAATATCTCGCTCGACTTTTAGCATGGAAAGTAGAAAGGAAAGTAATAGGTTAATTCATGTTGATTCTGTCAGTATTTGCTGTCAAAAATAGCGTTTGACAAAGATTGCAGCAAATTCACAGTCTAAAAGCTTTTCGATGAAGGAAAGTTATTGTGCTATCCATTTTGCCACGATTGCACGAAGCGTGGTTCGAAATTGTAATCCAACACCCGATTGATATATCGTGACTTCCTTCCATTCAAGTCTGTAAACGACGTCAATCTAAATGGCAAAGTAAACGAATGCCCGATAAAAATAAATTTCACCTTTATAGTCCATTTACCCTGCCGTACAATGGTACAGCCACCCCCAGATTGAGCCGCAATACCGTTGTGTCCATAAAAGATAATTGGATTCACTGTTGCAATGTATTGTGTAAATCCTGCTTTTGACTATTATCATATTCGCTAAATGAGTCCAGAAAGTTGTATTCTTTGCTGTGCTTCATAAAAGTGATAAGAAATCACACCAGTGGCTAGATAATTGAATGACGGTTTTTTCTATAGAAGTAGGAATACCTTGCATAATCAGGTAACATCAGGTATCGTTCATCGGTAACATTTACCGACAAAGTATCTCAATTTTCCTCAAACAAGTATGATTCTGATGACCTTACTGTCGCGGAGTAAATTGCTTAACGATCATTTATGGCTTACCTGTTAACCATATCCAACAGTTTTGAATATTGACACCACCATTCGAAGAGAATTGGGCCTCATCTGTCCATAAAATACGTGATAACTGTATCATTCAGTTATTGAAACAGCTATATTCCATTTACTATTTGCTATTAACTTAAGTTCTCGATATTATATAAGACTTCAAATTATACCTCTTACTTTATGGTGACATTTTACTATCCAGTCGGATGAAGATCGATATCTTGGGAAAACGTGACCAAGTGGAACTGCAACTTAATTATTTGGCTTAATTAATTTAATGGAATAACTGTTTATTGCAATATCGATACGTCTACTAGCATCTGGGATAATGAATAGAATTCAGGTGAGCATCACCCCTGATTTTTGAACATCGAAGTGATCTGTTATTTACAATTTGTATTCAAGCACGAATAAAAATGACTGACTGAAAATGGTTCAAGTTTAAATACTCGAAAAAACAAAAATTTAGATCATCAAAAGTAGGTTTAATAATATTCCAACAAGAAGTCACAGTGGTGTCATTGTAAATAATGTAAATATAGAACATGTGGAGAAATACGAGTACTTGAGAATCATAATAGATGCACATTTGACTTTTTCCAAACACGAAGAATATGGACAAAGAAAGTAGCGAAATCGCTACAGTCAAAACGATGTTTTTTTAATGGCCTAGTGCAATACAACTCTTTACCCCAAGATGTAAAGAGAGCTAGAACTCTAAAATTATCTAAGGAAGAATGTGTAAAAAAGTGCAAAAGAACTATTAATGTGTTTATATACCTAAACAAGGATATCTAGAAAGGAGCATTATAACAGCTTTTTCCCGTCAAAACAGCGTAGTGCAACTTTAGTCTTCCGAAATGCAAACTTCACATCTCAGGGACGTCCAGTGCTAGTATGGATCGGTCAAATAGTAGATTGTGAATTTACCAGAAAAGCTTTTCAGAATCAGATAGTAGTAGAAGTACTATAAAAACCTTACAGAATTTAATGACTTGCTAATATACTGTGGCCTTACTGCTAGAGAGCTCAGGACAGAAATCTGGAGATCTGTGTGTGACCCCCACCTATACTGGATTTCATTTGACTTTATAGTCCACATTTGAATTCACTGACAATCCGCGAATGATTAGCAATTTTGAAACTGATAATCATGGGTCAGTAAAGGATACTGCAGTTTAGAGTTTGTTATTTATGATAATTGTTCTTGTTGACACCAGTGATGTGGCACCATAAATTATCAATACACTACTAATAATCAAAACTTATTATCAAATAATGTATCAAAGGATACACGCTATAACGGCAAATTTATTAACCGAAGACAACCCAATAAAAAGGATAAATTCCATATTGCATTATTTCCTTCCTCAAACTCGATACAAAATCTGGGAGAGAATCCTGTCTCTGTCTCTTGTCAGTCCTAATCCTATCAGAATCTCATCTACCCCCCTTTCCCCTCCTGCATCAAGAAATCTAATATATCTAGCTCCTTTTTGTGTCGACAGAGACCTTGTACATTTATAAGAAATCTACCCTGGCCTTAGCCATCTTTCCAATATAAGTTGTCTCAAAAAGTGGAGATCTGCCAGCTCAGTATATGCGTGAACAAAAGACTACATACAACATTCGTATAAATCATGGAAACGAAATCAAATCTTCGCCCTTTCTGAAAATCTAATACTATTATCATAAATCGATCCTCCTGCTTGCCTGCTCTGTAGCTTGAATAGAGCATCGGATATATTTCACAGCTCTGTTATAAAACTACCCATATTTAAGTACTGGAATATTCTGGATAATTCTGCATGAAGGCCAAAATTGGACGAAATCCACCGATGGACAGAGTTTTGGATTATACGTCTACACATTCAATAGAATGACCCAGTATTTTCCACGCGTTGAAGTTGAACGAACATACTATAAATTATTGGCTCAAAATCTATTGAGGATTAGAGGTAAGAACTATTAATATACTTATAACATTTGGCGCCAAAAAAACATGTTCCAAATGCGCTTCAGAAGCTCTGATAGACAAGCAAAATTAAATTTGGATGATTTTAAAAGGAAAGAAAAGATTTCCCATAATACTAAATTTCGAAACTATGATTAAAAATACAATTTTTAATTCGATTTTATGATTTCACAATATCCTGAAAAACATTTAGCTCATCTAGTGCGACAGAGAAGAAGTAGCCTCGACGAAATTGAAACACCCCAGCAACGAATTATGATGTGAAAATTGCATAGCTAGAAAAACGACTGCTTGTATTCACCTATAACGTATTATTTTGGAAATGCTTAGTTTTAATTCATTTTCAGAATGACATGACAAGAATTTGTGTACCAAGTACCAAACTCAACGTCGATGGTGTGCATGTATTCGGAAATAGTTCTACAATATTTAAATTCAAAATTCAGCTCTGGAGTTGAAAAATGTTTGCCACTTTACTATAGCAAAAATATAAGTTCTTATTGCGAGATTTATGTATGGCTACTGGCTGTAAATGTAGTGTTGAAGTTTAGTTCATTCGCCATCAGCAAATCATAAACAACGTGATCATTTCATCTGAAACCTATGTTGTACTAACGGTTCCCAAAAAACTAACGAAACAAAATGACGCGGCGCCGATGTTGGCGATGGCGATGATCTACTAGGTGCAATTGATGCACTCAAAAGATGCCTCCCAAACCGATAGCCAAATACAAACTGTCATAGTAGAAACTGTAGAATAATTAAGTAATTTCGCGAATGAAGACACCAAGCATTAGAAAATATAGCCTCTCATATACAACATGTCACGGCCAGATAACCACCCGAGAGAATCTGAACGAGATGCGTTCAAATAGCGTATGCGCGATCCACCGCATCATAGGGTAATTTGGGTTTAGCGCACTTGGGATGTTAAATGAGTGGAAAAATGGAATGTTCAGCTGACAAGGATGTTCCATATAGAGATAATAAGGAATAGCTCTGACATTTCCGGGCAAAGTTGTATAACTGATACAGGGTGCGTAGTATCTCTATCATCTATTTGGGGAACTTAGCATGTTTGATTAGATCAGAAATAAGGGCCAAAAATGTTAGGAAAATCTGAGTGACGTGTTCTCTAGATCAACACACGGTTGCAGTGAGATCGATTCAGAAAGGTTGAGTAGCGTACCTTGCAAGTTAGTTGTGATTGTCCGATCAGCCCGATGCATAAGTCTAGCGAATCTAACCTCAGAACGGAATGCTGCAGCCGCGGGTTCAAGTCCCAATTGCTTCAAAACATTTTTTTGGTTTTATCATCCTCCAATTTGTGTGTCTACAAAAATTCATCGGAATGTCGCTGGTTAGTCTGAATGCTGTGCTTCCAGTTGGTAAAAAGGTTAGGTGCAGTGTTTCCGAGAAAATAATTACTGAAAACCAAGGAAGTTGAACAGTCTAATAGTCTTGGATAAAGAATCTTTCTACGCGGTCATAAAAAAAGTATGATATACTATGGTCTACTTTTAAATGGCAGCAACCCCGTATAATATAACTATATACAAACACACATATGTATAGCTTGATATGGATAAGGTCGACCGTAAGAAAAAAGTAAAGCGCTGTGAGGCAGAAAATACTTCAGTAAACAGACAATCTCGACGAGAAGAAAATGTATAAACGGATATGAGACGTGGATGATCCCCAGGCAACGAGACAAGAAGCGATATATGGGATATTTCTACGTCTGCCTGATCCCTCATATGATGCCGCGGTTGATGCTTATCCTTCACTCGACCCAGTCATCTTACGGTCATCTGTTACAATGCAACGGCTTATGTTGAGAAGAGGCGAACGAGGTTTGCTCTTGGTTTAATTAATGAAAAATTAAATAAAAAATCAATAACAATACCCTTGCCTTTTTTTCATTATTAACATACTTTTATAAGCTTGACCTCAATGAATGTGTGTATGTAGCTATCTTTGTATGTATGCATCAATATAAACGAATATCTCTCATATAATTTTCATCGACTTTATGACGTCATAATCACCAAATCTGTACACCTATCATGGATGATAATACAATAATTTGAAAAAATAAGGAACATTTTATTTTTAACATGCTTCAAAATCTCTGAATAATTAAAAATGTGCATACCTACTAAGGACATATGACAATATATAAAGAAATACAATATTCTATAATCCAAAATTTGAATGAATTGTTTTAAATATTTTAACTGAAATTTATTTGATTTTGCCGGTATTTCCCATTTTTGTACAATAGTATATATTGGGTCTTGGTTCAATTTCTTTTGATCTACAATACTCTATTTTCATTTGTACACAAAATTTTCTCATACGAAAAAAATAATTTATATTATGATATTTATAAGAAATTGTATTTTTTTGTCAATAGTACTTAAGATATGTAGAAAGAACGTCACTACACGTGAGCAGCTATTTTCTACATAAAACTTTTATACAGATATGTGAAGTGATTGACGATGCGAATCAATCATTCGGAATAATCAGCAAATCGCGTAGTATGTGTCTCAGCCTACACTTTTGCTGTTGCTGTATAAGTCGTTGTAGTCGATGCTTTTTATTCATGATATTCGCAAGTCGAATCCGATGAAGTTGTTCAGAGTATACCAACCATGACTTTTGTAAAAATTCTCAACATTTTGGCATAGCATATTTTATCGTATCTTGGTTCAATTTAATGTACATGTTTAATTTTCTCGCCAATAGGCGAGGCAGAATTGCAAAAACAAAAGATAAATGTGAAACACGTTTTTGGTTGTTTTGTGATGTTTATAGTCTGAAAATCAATTTTCATCTATGAATGTCGGTATCTCTGTCTGCCGCATAGGTTAAACGATACAGCACGCGCCTCCCTGATTTTTCTCCTAACGTCACTACTTTCTACTGATTCTTAGAATTAGTGCAGAATTTGGCCAAATGATGAACAAACATAGACTCGCATTTTACGATAGTACTGCTGTAATATGTAATACGTGATAAGTAGTGAATAAAAAATAGAGAAAAACAATTTTCACGGGTTTGAGGCTAAAGTTTTCTACAAGCAATCTGGAAATTCATTTCAAACTGCTTTGAAAAAAACTGCTCAGCAAACAGTGGTGGTTTAAATATATGTTTGAGAATATACTTTCTAAAAAAATACGGAAATACACACTACGCTTGGATTGATCTGAAGTATTTGTCGATCATCCCATAAGTAGTTGTTTTTGTGTAAGACATACACTGAGCTTATTATTAACTAACGTACCACCACTGAAACATTTCAATTTTCCATCACGACAGATAACATTGTGGGGATCCATGGAATACTGTCTCACATAGTCAGGCATAAATATACACTTATATGAGATTTTCACAACAGTTACAACCCCAACTTTTTAACAGCTCATCTATCCACTTAAATGCAATTGACAAAAATAGCGGTGCAAATTACTAGGAGCGAATCCCAAGATATTTGTATTTCTGATTGAAGTAAACTGGGCTCCGTTGTAAAACATTATAAACTTACTAAAAAAATATGGAATACTTGTTGGAAAAGCATTAAAATCTTAGTTGTGAAGAAAATGATATATTTCTTTAGAATGAGTATAGATTTCGGAAATATACTTTTCTTAGTTCAAATCAGTATTAATTTTCTTGTCAAGGAAATTGTCTTAGATTGTGATCCGATATTCTTATCGCGAGTGGATCTCTAAAAGAATATCGCAATTCGCAATTAAGATATTTGTTTTGTTTCCTTTGATGTACCCTGCATGGAACAGAACTGACCGTTTTTGGATTTTATAGATACTGCTATTTTTTTATTTGCAACAACTGTGATCCTCGAATGAATTTATTTTCGCTAATATGAATCATAGATTGTGACAAAAGTATTTAATTTAATCGTTATAAAAAACATGGCCTATTGTCAGGCATTTCGATTTAATCTTCGTTTTCAGAATGCCAAACTTGATATGGCCATGAAACTTTACAAATTGCCCTTAATGCAGGTTCCCAGTAGGACTGGTAATAATATAAAATGAATAAATATCTTTATTCATTGGTGTGAGCAGAAACCTCTAGAATATTTCTTATTTTTGCATCGCCTTATTTGGATACTAATAATAATGGCATCAATCACCTATAAGAAGAACACGCACCTTCCAATTTATCTGTTGTCGTCTCCTCTTCCATCGCACGTCATCTCCCCCATTTTAATTCCAGAAAAATGTAACCAGACTCCTTTGTATCCAAGCAAATTCCATTCCAGTGCGAATGCCGGCAGCAGCTGAGGCATGGCAAGAAGTAATTGCCACACTTTTTAGCCTGCCGGAGCCTGCATGATATGGAGCCGTAGCCTTTATGTAACAAGAATCAGTTTTCTCCCTTCTTGGTTTTTAAATCATATCGGCCATGGAATGTTTTTACAGGTATAATTTATGGGTGCGTCTGACAGAATTAAACCGCTAGCCATAGACAGGGCTACATTCAGCCGTAAAGACATGCCTCAAAGCTCAAACAGACCACTGAAGAGGCCATTCGGTACTTGTTCAGTTAAAATGATGAGACTGTAGTGGTAGTTCCAAATGCAGCATCTGTAGATGTAGTTGCTGACGCAAAATAACTAGCCTCCTTTAGAAACGCAAGTTTTCTACGGTTTGAAATTACTTGAAACGTTTGAAAAACATTGAAACATTACAGTCCATGGTTATTCAATAGGTATTGATCATTTCTGTGTTTAGAAGAAAAATGCGTGTACCATGTTCTATGCCTAACAAGTACACAGGATTGCAATGTCCATATATAGTGCCAGTAAGGTGCCCTGTGGGACTATGGTGGCGGAAGCCCCCATCAAGGTCCCCATATTGATTGATTCACCAAATGTATATTTCCTGGTTCGTTGACAACGTGGAAGTTAAACAGAAAAATAAGCCAGATATAGGTGCATAGTGATGTTTAATGGATGCATCACAATATCACCTAAGATTAAGAATAGAAGAAAGTAAAACGTCTGCTGAATTTCTCGTGTACGCATTTACATTTTTTTACTGATACTGAATAATGCGAACCCAATTACAGATCCATTTGGTCATATAAATATAATCAATATTGTAAATATGACACAACGACCATCATTTCCAGTGTCGCCACTAGTTGTGTTACCCATTAAGGTCAATGGAGAACTGACGGCTGCTACTATAGTTTTAAACATGACATATTTCAAATATTTATATTTTTTGCAATACGGACCTGACTAGCTTTGCTGAACGGTCTCATAGGAAAAACCTGACGGGGAGATTCACCGCGCAATAGAGAAAGAGCATTGCAGATAAATCATCTAACACCATGGTAACGTTATGCAAGAAAAATATTTGTGGAAAACCGACCCACTTCGATATGCCGAGTACACTGAAGCAGTGGTGGGGTAAAGGCATTCAATTTTAATATATGAACACAGGCGGCTGGACAGATGTGCCATAACCTGAATCTACAGCCACTGTTGGATATATAGACTCTCCTTTAGTACTTTTCTACCCGTGCGGTTGAACTGCTTCCATTTAAGCCGCGCCGGGATCGAACAGTAAGTGCGATGTCACTATCTATTGTCGGAAAATGTGTGATTGCTCATATAAGGTCAGATTGAGTGAAAAACAGTGCCTCTGTGATGAGATATTTCACGTGCTGCAAATAGCTTGAGTACGTTTTTCCTATAGATCCAGATGCCTCTCTATCGCAGTAATACACTTTTATCTGGTAGTCCAATAGAGGGTAATCTCGTTTTCACATTGGTCATACAAACCTGGTACAGAGCTTTCTATTTACAAGTTCCAAAATATCAATTTGTTCAACATTTAACCATCCAAAAGAAATCAACTGAAATACCCAGCGACAGGACATGAGAATTCCTTACCAGAAGATACACCAGTGTCAATTTCCTTTTCAAAAACCATAAAACCGTAACCGCATACAACAATATTGTATAAACGCATGGTTGATGGGACAGATTCTTTTTAAATAAAAAAAGACCAGTAGACTTGCTCAGTTTTAAAAATACCAAACAATGTTTTTGAGTAATGTCTCCTTAGGGGTGGAAAGACATCGTTCTCTCATTAAGTATTTCCTTCATCTATCAACTTGTTGATGGCTTAACATTTATTATTTCAACTGTTGTTTGGTATCCTCTTGATAATAAAATATTAATGTTAATGCCAATTTCCTGTTCCAAATAGCTGTGTTATATCATCCGTAACGATATTTACCTAGAGTAAATCAAGTCTTTGCATGCTATGTATCTGGCATCAATAAAACGGAATTAAATGAGATTAGTATCTAGTTCAAGCTTTAAACTCCAAATAAAGCTACACATCAATGAAATCCTTGGGAATAAACTACAATAACTGAACCGGATGCCTATAGGACATTATATTCACATTTCGGTTAGGATATGCCAGGTATCCGTAGTAACCTAGATAGTAATACAATAATTATTTTAATAACAATTGGTCGAAATATAATCACAGCTATGCCGTAACCTAGTTAATTTCCCCTTGGTTTACCTCACCTAGAAATAAAAGCGAAGTATAAGAAATAATATAACAGTAAACCTGTATTTATATCGAACATTAATGATAAAAATGTAGAACTCGAAGCCAGTGAAAAGCTGATAAGTAAGAAACCCACTGAATACCTGAAGGGTACAAAAAAACTGCTGAAGACCTGAAGAGTAAACAAATGAATTGGCAAGTAACATTGTGAAAACATTTAACTCGCATTTCTGGTCCCCCCTTTAGCTCATGGTCCCCCTAAAAACTCATATATATATATATATATATATATATATATATATATATATATATATATATATATATACATATACGATAATGTGTTCTGCATTTTGAACAAGAAGACAAACTAACACACAAAAAAAGTCATAAATAAACACAAACACAAATTGAAAAATCTTGTGCTCAAACAGGGACGAAAAGTCATCCGAAATGACTTCTATGTTTAATCGCATATTCATGTTATATCGATCTAACATAAGGAAAAACAATAGATAATTTTCCTTTTCATTAATAAAAGCTATGCGATGCTATACAACTTGATGATAAATGATGTTACTTCCATTATTCATGAAGAAAAACTACATTCACTGAAGTTTATGAACTGAAGTATAACAGATGTAAATTAGCTGTCACTTCGAATAGGTTAGGTTACGTTAGCAATTTCCAGAATAAAATAAAAACGAATCCTATGTTCCTAGGGAAAAATAGTAAATTTTGAATAATTAAGTGGGATATTTGCAAAGTATCCTTATAAAAGTTTTCAGATTCTTTCGTAGTAAATATATAGCGTACAATACTTAAACGTAATTTTCATCAACAAATAGTTTGAACTCTGTAAATGTAACAGAATTGTTATAGTTTCGTTAGCATCATTTTATGTCTAATGGAAAAACAATAATATCTAAAAGCAAAAAAAGCAAACGTGGGGAAAATTCACGGACCATAAGTAGGCTTTGAAATGAATCCTCACTATCACATCCAAATTCATGAGCTTGTTGTATGGTTCTTTGCGGACATAAAGTAAATTCTGTGCTCTTAAATGAAATATTTTTTTATATCATATAGTTAGGAGATGCTCTTACTAGGTGAAATTCTTCTATCATGCACATAAAATAGTTGTATATTCAAATTGTGAAACTTTGTGTTAAATACACAATTATTTTATAATATATGCATTAAATTTTTATATAATGAAATCCCCCCACAGCTTCACATTAATGAATGGTGAATGTTAGCTGTATCTCATAGTATACACATCCACCAATACTAGCTGTGTATCTTGCAGCATGCACGTCCACCAATACTGAAAACATCTATCGTCTCTCAAATGTAGAACTATAATTTTAAAGTACTTGCAAATCTTCCATTTTTCATGAAGTTACTAGTACGGTACTGCACGCTGCGTACCGTCAATCCCCACCTTCTTTTTCTAGCCATAACCGCCCTACACTAAGGACAGGCGGCCACTGCGAGCGGAACAAAACTAAGCTTTGCTAGACGAAGCTAGCGATTACTAAACTAAACTAAGTTCGAGCGGCCACTAGGCACGATTTTCGTTTAGTTGTCTACTGTGTTTTCATGCAGAAGGTAAATAAATGATGAATTCCGAAGCGAAAAACTCCGTCCTGATCTGACACGAGCTAAATCGAACGAAACGAAACTAAGGTTATAATCTTCGTTTAAAAATCTTCGCTTAGTTTCGCTTAAGTGGCCGCGGATGCCTTTAAGAGTATGAAAGCTGATTTTTAGAAATCTTATCTTCGCTTAGTTTAGTTTCGTTTCGCACGCAGTGGCCGCTCGCCTTAATTGGAGCGCTAAATGAAACAGTTTCGAAAATAGCTGATTCGGATTCGGGGGAAGTAGGCAGTAGATAGAGAACGTTTTATGTGGGCTAGTGTAACCCAAATATTTGTACGATTTTCAAGTTTCTGATCAATTCGGGTCGTAGTAAAAAAACTACATTAACTTCAATTGTAAATTTTTCAATTTTATTTTTTAATGTTCACGTTTTAAACCGGTTTAATTGTTTTTGATATCCTTGATGAATTCTATTTAATAATGTTTTATAAATCAGTTATTTTTTGTACCGGAGTTGTTTTTTCTGTTATGTGGATTTTTTCAAGGTTTTAAAAAATAAACAAATAATATCTTATACGACCTATCTCAAATCGGTCTAGGTCTTCCTGTGACGAGGTGACAAAAACGCCATCAATCAGATCGACGGAAATATCAGTGCCAATTCAAAATTTTTCGCCATTACAATAATTCCCCCTATTTCTCAAGTAAGTATGGCTTGGAATACTTCCTGAAATCTTATGTGAAGTTTAAGAATTTGTACAAATACTGCACTCGCGCAACCATTTTTGTCTCTATAACATTCCGATAATTGATTGTGAGAAATTATAAATACAACCTCAATATGATTGAGAGGTCAAGGTGATTTATATGGTCGATAACTGGAACTACTCACGATTGGGGAGAAAAGAATGCTTATGTTTAGGATGTTTTCATGTGAAAGAATACAACGTAGAAAAACATATTTTTAAAAATCTTTACAGTTTATAATACGATCCATAGATGTACATATAGCCATATGAAATATACAGTAATGAAATATACTCCCATGGATCAACATTAAAGCATATTTGTGCTCAGAGTACAAACATATAACAAAGTAATAATTGTGAATATAAGATATCTGATGCGATTATTCAACAAGTATAAACACTTTATTATAAGTGTGGGAAGATAAGTGAAAATGTTTGTAATGACAAGTAAACTATATGAGAAATCTCAAAGATAAAGTGATCTGGCTTAACGGGCATGGATACGAATGAGTAGTCCGTGGACCAAAGAACGTCCGTAATGCGGCCATATTTCTCAATTTCCATTGGATGTTCCACACAGCTAACCTCGTAATCACTTTTAAAGGATAAATCTTTCGTCCACAAGTCAACCCCCGATTCAATTTGGTTCTTCTATTCCCAATGTTTCGGAGAGTCGAGTGTCGCGCTTTTTCTCCTTCCGGATATGCCATGCCGATACCGCATGGCGGCAGAGATTTACCGACTCTTTTAACTCTTTAGGACGATACAATTGTGTCTGAAAAAGCTGAATTGCTCAATCGTGATTGAATCCCCTTTCTCTATTCAATATTAGCAAAAAGATATAACAAAGCTGACTTGTACAATGCATTGATAATATGCCAAGACCTCAGCAACTTGATCGAGAAGACGAATAAATATCAAGTACAATGAACTCGTCACGCAATTTCAATTTAATGGCCACTATTACTAGTTTTGTTACGAAAGAGTTCTGTCGTGGTACTAAAACTCCATATTTTCAATTCCTTCACATAAAATTTTCTATAATCAACTCAAAAAATTTAAATATGGAGGATTCCACTTAATCTGATCTAACAATTAACCAATTTGGAGGATAGAGGTTGGATGAGAACTGTGTAAAAATATCCGTCGGAAGTAGTAAATTATGGTGGCGCTAGTGAATCAAGTGGGTAAATTCTAAAAGAAGCGTCGAAAAATATTAAAGTAGGATAGAGACGTAAACAAGGAAAGAATAACCTTCGACTTGTTGTAGTGAACTTTTAATTAATTAATTAATCAAAGCTCGCAGCTGTTTTTTAAGTTATATTTAAGAAATTATTTTGGACTACGTAAATAATTGAGATTCTGTATACTGTAATTTATTCTAGTCACCAAAGGTATTAAATTTTTCCTGAATAAGAATAATATCGGTTATGTAAAGATTATGATCCGATATAAGAGCTCCTAATCCACTTAAAGCTAATTTGGGCAATTATAAAAAGTTTGTAGTATTCTAAGATTTTTGAAATCGATAAATATTCAAAGTCTTCCACTATTCCTTTTTTTCCAACACAAAAGATGAGTTCCGAAATCCGATTTAAATCATCATTCTTGAACCGATGACGTTAAGTATACAGCGTAAACCTAATCTACATTTTTCCATCTGTACCTTTTATTACAGCTTGACCAAATGACTTTCAAGGTCAAACTAAGGGATTACTAAAATTTTTGAATGAGACTAGAACATTCCTTTACAACAGATAATAGGTAAGTACGCTGCGCTGATGGAGCATTAAATTCAGCAACATATTTTTTGCAATACAAAAAAACTAAATCTGAATTAACCAATTATCACATATGGTAGAGAAAATAACAAAACTGGCAAAAATCTGTATAATAGTATTGCTGAACCTGCATCATTCTGAGCCCATAGATTCAATATTGAGACAGTCAGTGATTTTTTTCCTAATTTTTTGGCTCAGATACATGCATACTCGTACACAAGTATTTTCTATATATTACTTCGACAATGCCTACTTACAAATATATAGAAGAAGTGAAATGATGTTTTCTGGTAAAGGTTTCTAATATCAGTTCGATACATTTCCTTCTATGGAGGAGTGATAATATTCCCAGTAGGATTGAATCAGCAAAACACATACTTTACCGGTATACGAAAAGATTTGCTAAAAATAGCTTTACTGTAAAATAAATGGAGGGGTTTTAAGCTGTCCAATTGCTCAGTCACGTTGAATGGATCTTATAAATAAACATCAATCCACCTACGGGTGATATAAATATTTTATTAGCCTAGTCACCTGTTCGATGTGTCCCCTAATTGCCTCCACTCAGTCAAACCAGCCAATCAGATATCGACAAACCCATCACCGTTGACATGCTTTGTTCGTGAAGGGACAGAAGCGACCTATTACTAAGGACTGTGCCCTCAAAAAATTGCTGAGCATCAAGAAACGCTTTGGGTGGTACGTCCACGCTTTTGTCTCTGACAAGTTTTTGGACAAATCAAACATAAAAAATGTATTGTTGGGAATAAAGGGAAGAAATATCAGAGCACTTTGTTGACTTCCAGTGGGATATACTGTGTGTATGGCCCTGGGGGAACAATCGGATGGTGGCTAGGGGATGTTGATTAGTTTTTGTCTGGTTCTGGTGCTGGGCGAAATAACGGTGCACGTTAGATGAAAAAAATTATATTTCTAGAAAAATTCAAATGGAAAACAGAATGATGATGGTTCAAATAATAATACATGATATTCAAACGAGCTAACTGTTGAACTGGAATATGCATGAGAATGTCCAAAAGAATCTGGGATCGGTGCAGGTAGACGCACTGTTGCCTCAATCCATTTGGATTTTGGATATTATTGATTCAATATCTTGCAGATTAGTGAGTAAATGTTTTCGTAATCCAGCACGTCCAGATGATAGAATTTCAGTGCTTAAATTTGAGCCAGCATTATGAGAAAATACATTCGGCGAGCTTTTATTCTTATCCCATTCCAAAAACTTCATTTATAATGCAGTATAGCTTTAAATTCGACAAAATGCTGCTAGTGGGTTAATTTCAAATAAGAACCTACATAATTTAGATAAGTAAAACTAGATCTACTGGTCACAAATTACAAACCAGCAGTTTACTTATTTAGTTCAAAAAACTACTTTTCGGAAAGACTAAACTATAATTCAGTATTACTGCAATTTTAAGTCGTATGTCAATACAGGAAGCATAGTTTCAGATAGCAGCTACTCATTCGTTTTCCTTTTCTCAATCATTTCAGTCAAAATTCAATCTATCTCGAAAGCTGATTCACTGTGGACTTAGTGCCTATTACAAAACAATGGAGTTTTGCAAAGTAGCAAAGTTGTAAGCACACAATTGGAAGATGATATGTCTGAATGCGGACACAGAACTTTTTGTGTATATCGGCAATTATGAGGGATACATTGGATATGGATTATCAATCATGTATTTTTTAAACTTTTGCAGCTCGATAGCAATGTTATCATATAAAAACATTTACGACCTACGCATTGTCTTCTGCCACTTTGGAAATTATATCATCATCTGATCATCCCCAAACTAGGATCAATTAAAAACCTGATAGACATATAGGGTGTCCGAAAAGGTTTTTACAATTCTTTTTGTTCTATTACTCCAGAACCATTAGGAGGGGGATCTTGTGGCCAGTTGCAATAGTGAGCGCGGCTTTTGGTATTTCAAGAACCATGGAGAAATACGTGAGGTTGCACCATGCTCTTTATGTGAAAGTGGGTGATAAGAACCCAAGGAGGAACATCAGCAAACAGTCAGCAGTAAGAGTATGAGCAGCAATGTCAGCATATGTAATCACTGGCCTTTTACAATCATTATAAAGCAGTGCCGGAAATTTTCTTGAACCAGAATTAGAAAATTTTGGTTGATTCAAACAAAATACTGCCCATAGAGATCATTCAAATGATGCTTTTAGGAAAAGGTAATCTCTAAAAATAGTACATCAATTACCCTTCCTGGAGTCCCGATTTAATTGTCATGTTTGTTTTTGAGCGTTCTCGAAATAAAAAATGTATGCTCAAATCTGAATCAGTTGCAGCAAAAAAAAAATACAAATGAAATGGAGTAATTCCATAGGAACTTTCTGGAGTCTGTTTGCCAATTCCAGAGATTGTTTGGAAGAGACGGTGCGCCCGGCAGGGCAGCATCTCGACAGCATACCTTTTCACAAATAAATTTCCACAGTTGTGGCTAAATCTAAAAATGTTCAATGAATATAAAACTGAATGAATTGCTTTTTTTCATCGTGAAGACTTTTTCACGTCCTTCGATTTTTCACAGCAGGAAAAACCAAATGAACACTACTGGCATGCGTATTTATTCTTCCCATCAATGTCTGACGTCTTGTATTCATTAGGGTTTTTGCCCGGCTACAGCTCGGAACAAATTCTAGCTATTTTTTGTCCGGGGGTTCGTTCGTTCAATTTACATGTCAGCAAGGCTCAGGTAAACCTTCAATGTTGCCTGATAGATACGCCACGTTATTGGGAACGTGTTTTGTTTGTAATTTCCTCGGATGTCTTTAAGCTAATCGCAGCCGAGGATATTGCGACTGTGAGCTGGATGTAAATTAAAGCGAACATTGAGTAAGCAGTGAGAATAAGTTACAACTTTACATTTATCATTGACTGTTCGTACAAAATAACATTTTGCTTCCCACCCATGAGCGAAGCATAGCTAAAATTTTATCAAATCTTCATTCAGTTTTATCATATTGTTTTTTGATGACGACCGTCATTACTCATTCCGGCGGTATGCGTCAGTCGGACTATACGTTAGACATGTTAAAAGTTAATGTTTTAAATTCGATGTTAATAACTTCATAGCTGTGTCTACCAAGGCAGACAAAATATTTAGGGGACTTCAGTTCGCCAGAGATTACTGCTCGATCCTGACACCATTTTAGATATTCTAAGGCTGAAACTGGGATATTGGTAACCAGTTTATTTACGCACCACTTGTGCAAATTTGTTCTAGCTGACATTGTATATATAGCGAGATACACGAGACATGTTCAATGTGTGAATACAGTTATTGGAGCGTGATCCCACTATATTGTGGGGATTTCATACAAATCCGTATGAGTTCTGTTCCAGACATGTTCGAGCAAGACTATATTTGCGTTAAATAAATAGTACATCAAGTATTCAATCGCTCTTCGTCAGCAAAATCTTTATAATCTTAAGAAAATCTACTGCAGACCAAATTGGCTGTGAAGTTACCGAGGTCATCGCATCTTTGTATCCCTACAGCAGCAGGATGAAGTTTACGCACAAAATACACTCTTGATCATTATTCCCCTAAATTAGATTAATAAAAAAGTTCATCTCTTTCTTAAACAAATTGTGCAACATTTGAAACTTAAATCTTAATTTTGATTGGCTACAGCTCAAATGAGCTTGTGAAATATATAAAAATATGATCCCAATAATCCCGCTCTCACAAGCTACTTATTACCACTATGTGGTTTCAATAATTGGCCAGTTAGTCAAAAATTTATATTTTCCTTAACTTAATCAAACGTCTTGACATCGGTAAAAATTACATTTCTTTACAAACATAACACCTAGAATTGGCCGGAAAATACAAAATATAATATACATGATTCAGATGAAAAATTAAGTTTTGCAAATGAAACTTCTCTGTTTGAGTGACGCGTTTCGATTTGCACTTGAATCTGGTAGTCTCACAATGATTTAAATAGAATATAATAGGAAGATAGTCTCATTTGAGAAACTTATTTTGACCACATGCATAATTGTCTATTTGGATCATTGATTTCTGTTATTTTAGCTAAGCAAAACTCCGCAGGCGATCGGCCCTGTAGGATAATCTGGATGTACCGGCAGTTTATCGGTAGTTTGTTTGTCTTCGAAAGCAATTGGGTGGAGGGAGGTATCAGACTGCCGTCATTCCCAGGCCCATTTTGGCGAGCGACAGTCGGTCTCGTTGTCTCGCCGCACGGTTTGGAAGGCTTTTGGAAGGATTAGTGACCGTTCATCTTTCAGGGATTAAAGGATCGTACGGTTGTCGGATTCGAGCTCACGAGAATTTGGTTGTGGCGAGCATATCGAGCATATCGATTCCCTAGGATCCAATTATTCTTAATTGTTTTGCAAGCTTAGTCAATACCACGTTGGCGCTGTATCTGAATGAGCACATGGTTTATTCATTGAAGGGACGGTGCAGTCAAATGGAAAACAGTTAACTGACAGGGCCATCTGTTCCACACAAGTATCCTCCCATATCTAAATAATATTAATTATTATTATCGTGTGCATCATACAAATACTTTAATAATTATGACTTCCATTGTTATGATTTTTCTTGGAAAACGATGTCAATCGATGGGCTGTGAAATGGAAATGGAACCCTGTCAAAAAGACCATGAAAAAAATCAGAACAAAATATAATTCGTAGTATCAGTATCTTCACATTAACAGAAGTGCTGTTGTGTTTAGCAGCTATGGCATCCCCACCTAAGATAGGCATGCATATACACAAGTATTTTGTTTCAGTGTCGAGCTGCATTGACTTGTTATGGTAAAGCGTACATACTTGGAAGAAAAAATGGAAAATCTTTTTGGATTTCCAATGTTTAACCTATAACGAAGAGCTGCCTCAACCAGACATCACCTCAGAGTAGAACTACAAGTTTCCTGGTGACATCATCACCCATTTAGCAAATTATTTTAATGTACTCAATATTTTGAGAACAGTCATGTGCTGTCGGTATGAACGATCAAAACATTGTATATGGCGATTAACGCACAGTTTAAAACTTGAGAAGTTTCCGGGCATGTGTCTCTTCGTGAGTTATGGACGCAAATAAGTTTCATATTTGAGATTTGATGTGAATTTTGCTTAATAGTAATCAAATGTTCCACTCCATCATTCTTATAAATAGTAACTGCCGTCAACTGAACCAATGACAAGTAAAGTGGTCCACATAATATTCTGTAAAAGATAAGATACAATACAAAATAAATAAACTATGCATTTTAAGATGCTTCTATATTTTCAATCGATGTATGAATCATCACGTACACTGTTACCGGTCATAAAGAGATAACGCTTCCATCAATCTGACTGATTTTCATAAATTTGTATAATAAATTATCACAATTATAATGCATTAAAATATATGACGCGTTTAATTATATTTAAAAGCATTATCAGACTATCAAACATGAGTATCATCGGAATATCTATGCATAGAATGGAGTAATGCAACGCGATCCAAGAAAAGATTTCGGAGGAAAGCTTCAAATCAAAAAAGTTTTCAATGTTTTCAATTCAAGTCCACGAATTATAGAAACATAAAGCGGCTTCATCTACATCAGATCTACTCAGGATTTCAGTTTTGCATACAAATTACGCTGACAAAATGAGGGGCCACATGATTTACTCAGCTCCTCTAGTTAGCTCGTTAAGTTTATAATTGGGTCTATCAAAGAGTAAGGGGTTTTATTAATTCTAGTAGTAAAAGTGAAAAACCTAGCTGCTTCAATAATAGGATTTTACTGTATCTATCGTTTCGTGGGATTTTACACCTAATGTTATCGAAGCACCATACTTTTTTGAGGAGAATACAGAGTAGAGAGGCCATACCAGTTCCTATTACTATAGAACGATACCTGCAGATGCTATGAGAATATGCCACTCCAGACATTTTGTAAGTTTATGGCCTCTAAGATTTTAACCCAGCAGATTTGTGGTAGTGGGATTATTTAAGAAATTTAGTGCTCAGATGATGATCAACGACGTTGAATGAAGAACAAGAAAACTCTATTAGAGAGCTGCTATAAAATGAAATATACTGAGCTAAACATACGATAATTTGCAGGATAGGTTGTTGATTGTAGAGCAGCAAAGTTTTTGGTACATCGAACCACTGTTGGATATATGAAATAAATTATGTAAACAGTCGGGTTTCTTCCACATCCCACTTACTTAACTTGACATCAGCTGAAAATAAACAACAAGCTGAAAAATATTCCATATTTTACGATGGACAACCACCCACTGTTCACCCTTTGGCAAAGGTTATGGAATCTCTCCGGCAGGGAGGTATGGTGTTTTTGAACAGACTGTTATGCGCGGCAGTGTCGAGCGAATTTTTTCAGCATGGTTGATATCTACTGATACCTGCATGCCATTTCAGTAGCTATGGAGCCATGGACTGTGGCACATCGCGTATTTATTGGCAACACTTTTATTGAGACTGGTCGTTCTGTGATGCTCACACAGCGACGATTTTGAAACCATTTCAACCTTGGTCGACATGATGGCGATCCAAAATGCGATACCATTATGAATTGGGTGAACAAATTTCAAACAACGGGATCGCTGAGACCTGGGACTGCACGGGGAGGAGAACGAACTGTACGAACCCCGGAAAACACTGAAAGGGTGAGACAAATGGTGGAAAACAGCTCTCGCCGTTCAGTGGTACGTCACGCTTGCGCTCTCAGAATATCACAAAGGTCGGTTCGCAGAATCGTACAGATGGACCTTCATTTTCATCCATATAAGATTATGGTTGTCCAAAAATTGCTACAAAAATGACTTTGTGAGGCGGCATAGATTCGCAAAAAGGATGTTGGAATTGCTGGACGACAACATCGTTTTGTTCACGAGTGATGAGGCTCATTTTCATTTATCGGGGATGTTAAATAAACAGAACTTTCGATACTGGGCATCCGAAAACCCACGAGAACTGCACGAACAACCCCGACACTCCGATAGAGTAACTGTTTCTCGAACTTGCATTATTGTGCCATATTTTTTTTGGTGCAAACGGACGAACAGTAACTGTGAGCACAGACGGCTACCTCGCCATGTTGCGTGATTATTTTCTGCCAGAACTAAGAAGCCGCCACATCAACCTAAGCTCAGTTTGGTTCCAACAAGATGGGGCGTCTTGCCATACGTCAAGAGCAACAATGGACTTCTTACCTGGGCGCCTGATTTCGTTGCGTAGAAATGTCGAATGTCCACCTCGGTCACCAGACCTTTTCTCCTTGTGAGTACTTTCTATGGGGCTACTTGAAATCGAAAGTTTACATAGTCAAACCGCGAAGTCTCGAAGCTCTTTCCGAAACCATAATGCTTGAAATTCAAAGGATTGAAGACTTGAAGGAGCTTTTGTTGCCAATTTTATATCATACGCTAGGGCTTACAGGGCCTTTCCATTGCACTATTATCATTTCTGGTGTAGCTCTTTGCAGATGGGAAATCTTGGACGTGAAGTCGATTATGCATTGATACGATTAGAAGCCCTGTGATAATTTTACGAGACAATGAAAACATTTCAAGGATATACATATATAGTTTCCCAAGCTAAATGTTATTGTTGAATATCCCTGCACACTAAACCGATATTATAGAGATAAGAGGAAAAATTATTATTCCCGATAAATTTTTTATTCTGGGGCTGTTACCTGAACGAGGGTGCGTTTTAAAGGGTTGGGCGAAATACGACGTGTACTTAAAAAGATCACTACACCTGATACGAGCTTTCAACTAAAAAATGGTGGACATGTAGTTCATATTTTGTAATCTGTGCTATTTATCTGAACGTGACTTGGCTGTTTTAATTCTGCTGGTATAATACAGGAAAATTTCAGAATTGCGTGACCTCATCATTCAAGCGGGAACAAATGTTACCAATAGCAATGATTCTTTAAATATTTACATAATATAGCAAATATTTTCTTCTCACGCCACTAGGCGGGGAAAGTATTACATCGCAGTAATTGGGAAAGTACTGAATTGATCCTCATCTCATATTGATAGGAAACTGCTAGGTCAAGAATATTACAGTTTGTTAGTATCGGAATCGGAGAGTACTTTTCGGATTTACATGGAACTTTTTCACTAGGTCACTACCTTAAAGAAAAAGTTTCCGGAAGACTGTTCAGTGGCAGCGGAATTATAAAAAATCGAAACAAATTAGAAAAGTCCATACTTCGTTTTTGGACATTTCCGAGGACCCTCATCATCTATCAATTTATTCTTCGGGAAGGAGGTTGAAAATTGGGGATGGTGTAGGGAGACTAAAAAATCTCAAAAACCATGTTTAGTGTTCTATCATCTAGAAAAATGTGGACCACGATAATTCTACTCTTGTTAAACACATATTAGAGATATAGGTACATCCAGTGATACCTAAACATATAACGAGCAATATGTTGCTCAATATTCTCCGCTGAGCAATGACTGTCGACTGAGGACTGACACCCTTATAGGGTGGCTTCGCATGGATAAATGTAATATACGAATCAAGTTAGGTTAGGGGTCATGTTTTTTTTTCGTTTAGTCGAAGCATCGAGATTTCCTCAAGGCATTCACGATAATAACTAAATGGGCAATCATTTCAAAAGGGAGCTAATTTGTTTTGTTTCTCTTTTGTGACTTTTACTACAGATCACTGCATTTTAACTAAATAGAGACAACGAATTTTGATCTATCAGCTTTTTACCCTCTTAAAGAATAGCGGCGCGTATTTCACGTGCTGTCATATAGCTTTATTCAAGAATATAATCGGAATTAAGAGCTGATGATCCACCTGAAATAAAGTTTGCAAATATTGGAAATTACGGAAATTTTCATAAACATATTTTTTTTGGATTTTCTCTATAAGATTCTAACTATCAAAAGATAGCCCCAAAGTCCGACTCAAATTGCTATTTCCGAACTGACACCAATGCATTGAAAGTAGACCGTCAATCTACATTATTTGATTGAAATTAAAAAGATCAGCAGCTCCATAATCCGATTCAAAACCAAAAGACATGAAATCCAACAATAACAATCACATTGAAATTGATGAAAAACAACAGTATTTTGTTTTCAAATAACCTCAGTATGAGTCGCCATGGGATGACTTAATACAGGGTATTGTCCAAACTGAAGGCATAAAAAAATAAACGCATAATCACAAAAATAGCACTGCTTATGAGAGAAATCGTACATAAAATAATATGGTCTTGAAACTCCGTCAGGTGTTTGTCTATTTTGCCATGTTAAATATTATTTCTTTGGCAAGATATAGTAATTGAAGATTGTACAAGGTACAAATCGTTCGTATTCATCTGAATGACGCCTAATCCATATACATATATGTAAGCTGTGAATCTTATTCCATATAGGCATATTCCTATTATTTGCAGTACTGTCCACTAAACTTCCAGTAGCACTATTGCTATCAGAAATGTCGGCAGTTTTTAAATTTCAATTAATCCCGATTAAAATTTTGTACTGGCTGAACTTTTTCTCTTATTTATAATTTCTCCTTTCATCCCTTATTCGTATATAACGCTTGATGAGGAAGCTATTATACTCGCAGGTTTATACAGCGATAAATTTTGTATTCTTTCCCGGCCACGCTCGTGGTAATTTTGTAACCTTTCTATTGATATTGATATTGATATTTTGCCATCAACCCCTCTTTTGTCTATAAACTGTAAAGTTTCGAGGGTAATGTTAATTTTATCGACACATAAAAATTCAAATTTATTTTTATGCTTGTTGAGCTTTCCTAAAAGCAGGGAACGATAAACTGTTATCACCCTGATGGATTCACGCAGGGGCAGAGGGATAGAGGAACAGTGTTTCCAGTCCTGTATCATCATAGATCACAGTAACCTGTTATCAAATATCCCACATAGGTACCTGTATAATTAAAGAGAATAAACTGCATTCCCTGATTACAATGGTTGTATGGAACGACCCCATCATTACCCAGAAATATGCTATTTAATCAAAGTTCTTTTCACTGTGCATCAATGAAATATTCACTTATATCCCTCAATGAACCATGTAACGACTACCACTACTACCAGGTTAGCAGGGCGGCAGCATTTTGCAATTTAGATCCATAAATTTTATACACCAACTTGACAAGCATTCGTTCCAGAATATTTTCTTTAAAAACACGTCCAGCAAAATTCGTTCATTTGACCTCCAAACAGCCATCTAAACATCGGTTTTTTTCTCCCAGTAGCCTCATTTAGGACTGCTAAAACTCCTATTTCCGGGCAAACAAGACAGCGGACCATAATACCGCTACCGAAAAGCTTCCTCCGTTTTTCTCTCAGTTCTTACCCTTACCTTAATCCTGTTTTCTTCACCGGGGGAAAAACTGAGTTAGTTCTGCTGTGAGATAGATAGGAGGTTGTGCATGTCTTAGAACAGTCAACCGGCTCATAATGTTACGTAGGACAAAAACAATTTTACAGCATGGCTTCCTGAAACATATACAAAAAGGGTATTGTTTTCGCTACTAACTTGGCCGCAAAATACACATTCGCACACATACTGCATTACATACACAATGATAAAAAGCAATACTTTCTATATAACTTTCATTACTTCAAATGTATAATGTGATATGCCCAAATTAAAAATAGCTACATTGTTCTATTACTGGTCGTTTGTCTCTGAGGTCTGCGAGACATTTGCCTTTGAGGTAGAACGACGATTATTAAGTTACTTAATTTACCTATTTTCCAAAAACAATCTGGTTTAAAAAAAGATGTATAGTTTTTATAATAAATATCAATAATGAAGCATGTGTTTATTTGTTAGAAAACTGATAAAGAAGAGCCATGAGGGGGCCCAAAATCTTCAACGCCCAGGGCTCGAAGTTAGATAAAACCGGCACTGAACGACTCCTTTAGATTTTCGGGGTTCATTCGCACAATTTTGTTACTAAATATGCTAGCTAGGTTGCCAGGTTGTGGATTTTATCTCTTTATATACATTGACTGGATGTCTCATTTTATTTTTCCTTCAGCTGTTATCTACTTCACTGCATCCTTCATTATTTTCACTCATTTCATCATCTCGCTACTGAAGAACTCTTAAACATCTCTATTGGAGCCCTGGGTCAGTATTCATAATTTAACTAAGCCTATTTGTTCCTAAAAGTCTAAATTTTACTATGAAGCAGATTTGACATTATAGTCAATTCCCTTATATACGATTATTTACATTATTGTTCAAGTCAAGTCTCTCGCAATGACAGATTCTTACGGCAAAAAATAACATAAATATATATTTGAAATTATAGTGCATGATAGCCAATAATTTTTGGGATAAAAAATTTATTGAACAATTGCAAATTATGGCTTTATGTAATGTTCATCATTTATAAATGCTTCTATTGACTTCACTCATCCTTTACCTGCAATTGTGATATGTAGTATACATTTCCACACTCGTAGTTGTTTTAATAAACAAATAAGAGATCATTACAGTACTGATCATGAAAATTTACCTAGTTTCTATCATGTTCCTTGAGGCAGGCATATTTGTTGAGAAGGTGTGTCAATAAATGTTTGAACCGTTCTAAATTCAGAAAGAAGAAGAGCATTTTGTAGAGAAGTTATCCATCTTAAACGGTTCGTGCTGATTACTCGCGTGCTTGAACGCCATCACTTTTTTCCTCGGGAAATTACGGCGCAACCAAATTGTTTCCTGAGCTCTTTATATAGCAAGCTGTCGACCGCTGGCCACCTAACGACTGTGTTTAAGCCTTCGCCGTAGAAATGGAATCTTGGTTCCTCTAAGTGATAATATTTAATAGTATGGGTCAGATAAGAACAGTTACTTGGCTAGCGCTATAATCAAGCAGATTTTTTAATTCATTTGTTTCGTTGATTTTTTACTTAATGTTTTCATAAACGTCAAATCTAGTAAGCAGAAGCAAAACTCAGTTGAATCTCTTACGCCAGATCGCAACATCGGCTATTGTTCTAAAAATGCCTGAATCTTTGCACAAGTGCTGGTGTTAGAGTAGATTTCCCATATAAATAAGCCAGCGCAATGTGGGGAGTAGCTCTTGGCCGGGGCTGCATTCTTATTCATTCTCCGCGTCAAAATTTTAATACGGATATATATCTGCGAGCAGCCAGGAAGAGGTGTTTATCATTCGCCCTGTAGGTGAAATACATTTTAATAACCGGAAGATTCGCCCACCAACCGTGGACTTTTATATTCTTAACTGAAATAAAAATGATAAATGTCTGAACTAATGCGGAAGCTCCGCATAAGTCGCGACAAAGATCGCTCCGGATTTTATTAGCCTTGTTGCATGGCTTGTCTAATTTGTTAATCACGATTTTTTAAAGCTCTCCAACAGATTCATGAATAACAATTAATTATGTGCGTTGTTCTTATTTAATTCGAGGATCGATCACCTACGCAAATGATAGCCTTTGATTCCGAATATTGTTCAATGGTTGGTCTAACAACAATAAAAAGCACATAAATATGAAGTATTTATCACTAAAATCTAAGTCTGAATATGTGAACTAACATACAGGTACAAAGGATTATCCGGACAAGAATTTATAGATGATGAGTGTTATTTACAAGAGCCAAAAAAACTCATATTACTGGACAAACCACGACCCCACCCCCAATATATTAGATTCAAAAAAATTAAATACATATCACAAAAAAAGTTGATTCAATAATCTTCAATCGTCTTCAGGTGAACTGAAGACGATTGAAGATAGCACATCAATCGAAACGTCGTGATACTCAAAATTTTATAGACAATGGAAGTCCGAAATCAAACTTTTCATAGCACGTAGGTTTTCTCTAGTTGTGGTGTTTTGCACACCTCATCCAAAATACGCATGCCTACATAGTGCTGTTTTCTTTGCTGATACCGCAGTACAATACTATATGAGACCACGCTCTTTACAGCAGTATTATAAAATCATAATGTCTTACATAAAACGTACATTTTCGAAATGTCCAACGCTGCAGCACTGAAGTTTTCTGAGTAGTTTCCAGAGATACGCATCGTAACGTAAAAAGGAAGGTAGCTAGCTAGCTTTCAAACGTGGAAAACATAAACGCCGTGGAAATACAATAATAAAACATACCGTAAGCACTCCGTAGTATAAAATCTGCAGGGGTAGATGTGCAACGTACATGTTTCCTGGAAGGAAATGTCTCCTCAGGTGGAATAGGAGTACAAACGCGGTGGTGGGTAGAGGTGTTAGTATCCTAAGAACTTGGGGTTAACATAAATCCGTTGAGAATATTCTCAAGCTGGAGAGGTATTTTTAGCTTGGAACTATTATAAAATAGTATATGGAAGAACCGATGATTCTTACCATCTCCTTCCTATAAGGTAGATGTCGATCTGTCAGTCACAGAGAAACCAGAAGAAAGTTAAGTGTCATGCACCACATGTGGATAGGGGCAAAAATTAAGGAAAAGAAGGGAATACAAGTACGAGTATTTGAGGTAGTGATGAACCGCGTTTTCTAGTGATAAAACCCTTTTCGAAACAATATTTTTTGAATAATCATTTAAAGCGCGAGACGAGGCCTGGAGTGTTTGTCAATTTGCTCCAATTGTTCTTTGTAGGCGTTTGATTCTAAGGATAGAGAGTTCTATCGCGACCTTGTGGTATATCATTGTACGATTCCATAGGTTTTTGTCTTACTGAGCTTGTGGGGAAGGCTTGTGAGAACAAACGAAATACGCTACAGATGTTGTATTTCATTTTCGGAATTGGCTTCAGCCCTTCAACGTGCTAGTTGCCAAGCATTACTCTCATTCAGAGTTACTACTATGACACGTGCAGAATTAATTCAAGGTATTGAAATATCGTCCAAAATAACCTCTCACTAGATACAACATGGTTTTGTTGAAAGCAGATAAGATTGGAAAAATCGACTATTCAGCTACAGGTTGCTTTTTTTAGTAGTTCATTAACTACCTTCTGTAACCCATCATGGAGAACTTGTTTGAAATATCTCTGAGTTATTGAAGCGACAACATCAGTAAATAAATTTTATAATAATAATTATAATAAATTCGCTTAGCCTCTGAGGCAATAGTGCAACATCGGATATACATACTTTACCGAATATCCCTTCTTATAGTACTGATGTGTCTCTAACCCAGAAATAAAATTATATTAAATACATACCCACTAGTCTTTCACCTTCTATGCTTACCTGTAACAAGATTATACAGTCAGTAAAATTTTCGACTTTGAAATTTATAATATGATTTTATACATCAAACATATCATTATTGGATCGGAACTATGTGATCTCCAGTACATAACAACATTTTATTTGAATTTTTCCCATAGGTGAGCCTTACAAATATTCACTTTAATACTGAGATCACCTCATTCTATGAACATTTCATACTATTTGTAATGTTTCCCCCACCAATAAATTTGACTACGTTCAAAAAATATTGCAATTTCGTCGCTCATAAATTCTATTAATTTTTAGCATATATTTTGTTTGACCAATGTCTATTTTACTATACCTACTGAAAATAATTCACATTAGCACCATTTCGGCCATTTGTAAAAATCAAAGAAGGCTGTCAGAGTAAAACCTTTAAGAAGAAATTGGAATTCTTTCGGCCACAAAAAGAATGTTGCTGTTTACAAACGGCCAAATTCCCCAAAAAAAATATGGGAAATGATTCGGACCTTGAAACGCCTAGCAACAAAATGGACGTGGTTCTTCCATATGACGACTGAATGGATTTTACCAACACTTCGCCTGTCTCAAAATAGACTTTTCATTCTTGATATTTTCCACTAGCCGATAAATCAAACAGACGCTATTGACTGAAATAACTACATAATAATACAAAATAATTTTCGCCGGTGGATATCGAACCCACAACCTCCAGCATTCTAGGCAGGCGCCGTTGGGCTATGACGAACTAGTCAGACAGAATGGTAAATATGATATGGAAGTTACGTCCCTCCGCACAATCATTCTTCCCAATTTTCTAACCTATACACCGCGATCTTTGGTTAAACATCTAGATGTCTGGCACTAGTGCCAGTGTCTGATACTATATCTTTAGCTACACCTGACTGGATCCCACCATGTTGAGCTAAATGCGGAAATCTGCCACCTTTAGAAAATACCATCACAAAGTTCGAACCCACTGGCGAAAATTTGTTTATTCTAATTTTTCTAATTAGTTTTGGTTGTCAAGTCACGGATTGCAGTGTAATCTGATTAAACTACTGAAATATCTATGCTAAAGTTTTGGCTGCCTCGGCAGCATTTCTAAAGCACAAAATAGGTATGAAATTATCATGACATCAACTTCGTAAGGTCAGAGTCTCCAACGACTTTCCTCTGGAAATAGTTATCCTATTTGCTCCCATTTTATCCTATGCCCCATTTCACAAACGTGTCCACTGAATGCCGATTTAGATGTTTGCCCTTTTGTTACATAATTTTTAATTTTTTTATAATTCGACACCTGATTGGTCTAGAATACTTACCAATATATTGTTTGCCACGCACAGTCTGTTTTATATATTTTCTTTCTTTTAGATATAATTTTTACAGAATTAAGACTATGAAAATAATTCATGAGGCGTTACGTTTCACCTTCACACCTAATTTTTATATATGACCATAAACATAAAGAAAACCTCATTATTATATTTTTCGCTAATGACAATTCGGGTGACAACTCGTTTAACCAGTAATTTTCCATTCTACTCTACTGAGGTCTCTGGCCGGTCATAAGCAGAACTAACTGTTAGTGATCTTTGTTGTTTCGTTCCATGTCTGCGGACTTTGTTTCTAAACGATTATTACTAAGCCTGAAGCCATTGTAGGGTATCTACGAACAATAGTTGGCGGGATCCTGGTCGCTCGTTACCTCCTCCTCCCTTATTTACTTGGAGGAGTTTCCCTTCTTTGGTCAGCCGTACAGAACATTGCCCTCACGCTAATTTGCCGCGCTACAGATTAGAAGCCACTAAGGCAGGCTTTCTATAGCGTCTCTACATCCACACAGTATCATCAACTGTTACTCTATAATTTCAAGGCAGCACAGTGTTCAGTGGAAAGACGGGTAATTAAATAATGCCCAAGTAAGTTATTAACGTGATGTTATATTTGGATAACCTATGCGGTACGTGATCGGAAAAAAGCGCAATTCATAGTAAGGTCAAATGAGGTGTCAATAAGTGGTATTTTGAGAGGAGAAACTATAAATTTTTTGGTTTATTTTGTCCTATACAAGAATATTACAATTAGATAGAATTCTTTGAAAGTTCATCCTTACCATGTCAGAAATTTTTCATCAAAATATCCATTCGTCGATTTTACATGAATGTTTTATTGCAGTACACATAGAATTTTATGAGGGAAACTAATCAACAAAGATGTTTGATAATTCTTGATATGCATTTTCCTTTCGGCATTAGCTATACCAATATGGTATGAAGAACAGATAATTTTGCTGTCGAAAAATATCATGAGAGAAACTAAAATAAATACAGTTTTTATCGGTGATTTCATCAGCTGTTAGGATCAACGGTAGAACATTATATAATCAAAAAAATGTGATGTTAATACAACAAGCAGCATGTTTGGTAGCGTTGAAAGTACAACCATTGAAAAAACGTAATAATGCAACAATTTTGCAAAAGGCAGTGTAAAAAATTTATATTGTACCAGAACCCCAGGATAAGTGTCAGACTAATTTTTTATTTTACTAATACGGTCATTTTGCGTGACGTAGGACCTTGTAGTGCTTATCAAATATCTGTTGCATTAGTCTAGACTTCAGCTTCAGAGAAGCCTTAGCGTAGCCCGAATAAATATTACCTTTCTGGATATAACAGTTACAAAAATAGGAATAAATTTGCAAAATTTTAACGAAATTATGTTCAGTCTCTCTTAATGTTGTGTGTGACTTTCTTTACTGGCGTCATATACTGCCCATGGAAAGGCAACCCCAGATAGACTTGAAATAACAAGTATCTATGCATATGCTCACTAGGCTGATGTTTTTGCCATTTCTGCGTTCTATGTACCTATTACTTGTACTTCCAGGAACTGCCTGCCGCGATAGGATGCCAAAATTGAATCATTCATTTTCTGGAGTAACATGCAATTCTGGTGTTAATTTAAGTCCTAAGTTGAACACTAGCCTTTCAAGCTAATGCTTTCATATTAAGTACTATATATTTTTGGTATTCGTGGTAAAATATACTAAAGTAGGCCGTTGGTATATGATCCACCATAGGGACATTAGGCAGATGATCTAGATGGGTACGGAAATGATGCAGTGATTGGAAATTATGAATACAAGGTGCTCAAGATTATTCGCTCTCTCCTTCTCTCTCTCTCTTTCTACCTTTCTCTCCTACTCCAGCAATTATGCTCCAATTCATCCGGTATTTCTTTGAACCTAAACTAGCCCTCAGGTTACATTTTCTCAATTTCATGTACTAGGTACTATATCCATGTGTTTACAGCTGACCTGGATTGAATTCCTGAACATGAATTTCTTATCCCTAATTTCACCTGTGTATAATAGAGCTTTTGGCAGTAGCAGTCGTGAATTGAAATGTTAGCGCCAAACAAGGTCTTGGCACCTAGAGCGAAGCTACGTCTGGGGGTCAAATGGCAAGCAAGCTGTATGGAGGTTTACGTCGCGCCATTGAGTAATATGGTTAGAGTATCAAACTGTTGGTAATAGCTTGCCGAATAGGTTGTACCATTTTTCAGAAGAGTGTGCTGCTAGGCGTAGTAGTCCAAAACATGGAACAATAGGTAACAAAGAAGCAGTGAAGTTCTCAAGTTGCTTGATGCAAGAGCCAATAGCAAAAGAACAAAGAAAGAAAAAAGCTACCTCAATTCGTGAAACCCTCATTCGCTGTCAATTTATAGACAGCCATCACGTGACGACTTATAATGATAACCTAACCTCGCTTTGTCTTAGCAGAAGAAGAATTCGAAATGTGAACAACCAGAATATCAAAGTAAACCAAGACCACCAATGATGAGTAAGGCCGTATACAGTTCGTTACTAAAACTAAATGGGCGATACCAGATTAACAAAGCTCAAGCATCATGCACCTTGCGCAGTATTTCCAGGGCGATTATTGTATCATATATTCCACTATAGATGTTAAGTGTATCATGGATATCGAGCTTCTTTCCGATTTAGACTTTCAGCTGAGCTACTTCTTCCCCTGTAATAGAATTTTGTCTAACTTAGCTTATTCAATAGAGGATACCGGCAGACTATATTCACCTGCAATAGGATTAATATTTTTATTCAGTTGCAGTACATGTTGACAGTGGTACTGAACTTCATTTCCTCTTGTTTTGTCTGCGTTTTGCAGACACAGACACAAACATATAAAGTCTAATTTCTGTAATTATCGATCACCTCAAAATAATTTATTATTATTATTATTATTATTAATATTATTATTATTTTTATTATTATTATTATTATTATTATTATTATTATTATTATTATTATTATTATTATTATTATTATTATTATTAGAGCGCTTGAAGCAACACACAAAATACTCAACACTTTAACAACCCCATATGACTGGGAAGTAAACGCAAACAATCAATGGTTCATGGTAGAAATGAATTATGAATGTAATTGTTTTTGGAAAAATTTCCTAAAAGACGCATTATCTCATACTGGAAACTTCGCAAGAATACAATAAAAATAATAAACCTTCAGTAATGAGTAGTAAGTATGTGTGACTGAACATATATAATGTTTGGACATTAAGAAAAAACTTTTAACTGACTATAAAACTACATCAATCAGTCTCTGCTCTGTACCATAAACATAATAAATCCATCCATGCATATTTCTTCATCTCTTGAAAACTTTGCGTTGTTCGTTACTGCAGGTAACCAACTACAACTCTCCGAGAAACAAGATATTTTGCTTACCGCTAATTTCGAGCTGCGCTTCTATACTGTTTTCTACGACGCCTTCCTTTGTGAGAAACGAACTTCAACTTTTTGTTTTTTGTTAATGATTAAACTTTGCAACTCCAGCTGAGGTAAATGAAGGCAAGTTTATAGAAACCTTACAGCATTCGTTTTCTTGTCACATTAGTCTATGCAACAGTAGCGCAACAGTTTGATATTTAGAACGTGGTAACGACAATTTCGGTACATAAGATTTTTCCACAAAATGTGTAGAAGCATTCTTACGTCAATGTTCCACAATAAAAAAGTAATTTATGAGCCCGAAAATTTATCATTATTTGGATAAGTTTATCTCTATAGAGTCTAGAAAATCACACGACGTTGCTCCGCCTTCAAGTAAATCATTGATCCGCCCCTACTGATCGCATAACAAAATGTCATAGCTCGCTATCTCATACCAACATTGGTTACAACTATTATTGTTTTCAAGTTGAAACTAAACCATACGTCTGCATATAGCATTAGAAAAATTAATTTTTTAATGAATTAAATGCACTAGCATTGCAATACATAACGCTGTAATTCGCTTGCAAAGACTTCTGCTACTACGCCCTTAAATTTTACTTGAAATTTATTTTCGGCATGCCTGTGGGACTGTTACGTGAACAAAATCGGTGACTTTGAAGACGTTTGGTTTAAATTCAGAACAAGAATGAAACACTGAAGAAGCATGAGAACCAAAATGCAAGGAAACTATCAGAACTGGATCAGTGCTGAACCTTTCAGCAGTCTGGTCGTTTCAAAACCTAATTTATATCATATGTTTGGATGTACTGTTCATTATCTGAAACTTGTTGTACATGTACGAATGTGCTTTGGATAGCTTTATAAACATTTGCGCTTATAAATAAATGTGTTTGACCGCGCTACGAAAAAAGCAACAGCAGATCGAAAAACAAATCAACAGAGCAATCGACAAACAGACAAACCAAAATTGACGTATCTAACGTTTGAAAAGTTTCCGATCACAGTTAATCATAATTATATCGCTTATCATGTAGATTGCAGATGCTCTTACTTGGTGAAACTCTTCCATTATGCAGAGAAAAAATTGTGTAGCTAACACACGGTTTCATAAATAAAACTCTTTTTTATTTGTGAAACTCTGTGTTTTCTGTCTAGATTAGTGATCTCGTCTGAGCTCACTGTCACTATTCGTTCAAGTCTGTTTGGTGTGGTACAAGGAAACAAATATGTGGATCAAGGAGAAATTTAAGTCTTATATTGGAAGGCATTGACTTAACTTCACGTGGTCTGATACATGAACTGGAGTCCAATATGTTGAACGGGATATGTTCGATGTGTAGTGAAAGAATCATATCCACATATTTTTCAGCTGTAAGGATTTCCGGTATCACTACAAGGTCCATTTTTTCTTCCAAACTTATTCCACCCCAGACCATTACCGAAACATCTCTAAATCTGGATAGTTCTTGTACAGTGGTAGCGGAGTAACGTTCATTAACCCGTCTGTACACACGTACCCGACCGTTACAACGGGTTAGATGGAATCTTGATTCGTCTTTGAAGAGTACCGGTTTCCAATGTCTAAGCTGCCATTGCAAATGATCACGAGCGAAGTTCAATCGAGAAGTTTTAAAAGCTGGAGTTAGAACAGATTTTCGTACTGGTCGTCTTGGTCTTAAATCAGCCTCCCATAATCTGTTTCTAACTGTCTGGTCAGAAATCATTACTTGATGAGCCGCCCTAAGAGCATTTTGGAGGTCTTTGGCTGTTGATGTTCGTTTACGCAACGAACAAACTACTAAATACCGGTCTGACGTCGTGTGGTTTTCCGTTTCCGACCTTGTCCGGCTAGTCTTTTGTATTCTCCAGTTACCCTATAGCGATCATACAAATGCTTGATTACTGAAGGGCTGCGATTGAAATGTCTTGCGACTTATGGGATTTTAACACCATTTTCAATTAAAGCTACACTACGAGCTACTTCTACCTCACTAAGACCTCTCATTTTGACACACAATGAATTCAACAATATAAAACTGTCATGCCGTTGCCTAGTAGAGCTGTCAGAGCCTGCTTCAATATAAAATCTAAATGTGGCTATTATCTTGATCACCTTATTTCTTGTACTGTGTTTGAAATCATAAACGTTATCTTAAATAGCGAGCACAAATATGGATTATTTCTGTGAAGTTAGTCGAATAAAATGTGTAACTATTATGAAAATATCATTTTCACCTCCATAAAGCACCAAGCTAACATTTTACAGATATTTTGAAAATGTTCCGTTAATTTTTTTGAGCAGTGTATTACCTGGCCCACCGTATTCGATAAGTTGGGGCAAATGGATTAATGAGTACTTCTGTAATAGTTGGCAATTCTATGTGCCAGCAATTGCGAAACGCACGTATATTTTGCCAAATGATTTCATACATAAAAAAATAGGCCTGAACAGCATCTACGAATAAATATGTAGGTTTGAAACACGTTTATGTCGATTTTTCCCGAGAAACTCCTAAATTTCGATACACGAGCAAGAAGTTTGGGTTACGTGCCGATGCATATTCAACAAGAGCTTCAGATGAAACTTTCAGATATGCACGTATGCGTGTGTATCATTACGCCGACCAGCGATATAAAATTCTACTTTGCAAACACTATCGATTCGTGTGTGTCTGGTACGCTCGTTGTTATTCAGACAACGGAGAAGATAAAATCGGTTTGAACTGATAGGACATCGTTGGGGAATGAGAAGTTTCAGTATACTTGATAAACTTCCTACTCCAAAATAAACTGTCTAATATAACGGTTTTCAAGCTGGATTTGTATGGCGCCAGCAATGGTCTGTCGTAACGGGTGGAAAATTTATAAAGGCGGTATTATGTGAACCGTTCACTATTTATGACAACGGTATCATAAATCAATTGTTGAGGTTCCTGTTGCAACTGTTAGAGGGCGAAAGTATAACCCCAAACCAGCCATGGACTTTTCTAAAATATCCAAAATAAACTTATATCCAAAATATATTCAAATCAACCACAGAGTGGTTACATTAGACTGAACCCAGAACAAACATACTTGGATATATCAAAGACTATGGTAAGATTACCATTATTGGCATTGAAATTAAATTCGGAAAGCAACCATTAGAAACAGTAGGCTTTGCACAAAGACTCGTGCGCGTTTTGAAACAAATTGTCCACCTACCAATGTCCAATGAATATAAGTAGTATCATTATTTACTTTGCTGCCAATATATCAAATGAAAAGGGCAGGATCAAGTTGTATCTTGTTGACAGAAAACAGTATGTTTTAATATCACACAAAAATGGACAAATGATACATCAAGTGAAGTCCGGTGAAGTCACTGATCAAGGATCAGTTTTGAGGCCTATTCTGTTCATTTTATATATCAACGAGATCGAGACTGTGTATGAGCAGGCGCTTTTTACATTATATGCAAATGATGCATCAATATTCATATCGAGCAATTATGAAGATAAAAACAAGGAAAGCCATAAAAATTAAGTGCAATTATGTTATTTCCAACGTCTGTGATTGGTTTCACAAAAACCAACTGCATTATATAAGATATCAAAATTCACAGCGGCAAAAACGTATTCCTGATGTAAATCATAATAACAATCTGTTGAACTATAAAAGTTATGTCAAGTTTCTCGGTTTATATATTGATGATCATCTTATTTCACAACTTAAGACCCTCTCTTATATGTTTCGCAACTTAAGTTCAGTCCTCTCAGAGACTCAGCTGGTAGCCATATATTATTGACTTGTGGTGTCAAGACTGAAATATGGTATTAGTTTTTGGAGCGGCTCTCCAGGAGCACAAAATGTTTTCATTGCGCAAAAGCAAATTGTTAGTCAGTCGCGTTACTGGATGCCACATACAGCTGTAAAGAGCTGTTCAGTAAATATAAACTTAACAATATATTCTCTGGTAATTCTTGAGTTGGCTGAAAAAAGGACTGCATAGTATAACCACCAGGTAGAGTAACAATATTCATACCGACTTTTCGTAATATGTAATTGGTAGTAAATCATCAAATATACTTGGACCCAAAATATGCAATAGAATGCCCAAAAAGTTACAAAACATAACAAATCTAAATCACTAAAAATATTGTTTGTAAGAATTTTCATCAAATCTTTTAGTGACGCGTTTCGATTTTTATTACAATCTGACAGTCCGACGATGATTTTAATAAAAATCGAAACGCGTCACTAAAAGGAGTTTTATTTGTGAAACTCTGTAATTATTACACAACTTTCTATCTACATGACTTCTCTATGTGTTCACGAAGAACAAAGAATGACACTATAATTGACTTCACCTTGTTGATTGAGGTCGTAAGAGGACATCCATTGCACTTCTTGGAAATCCAATCTGTTTGGACAATTGACTTCATCAGACTTCAAGAGGCAACGTTATTTGGAGTAAGTTACTTTTATTATATGTACGTGTAATGTTTCATTAAGACTGTCAATGGCTGATTTAAACTTTATTCATTACAAAAACGATCATATCGTAGTTCTTTTGAATTATTCATGAATAGAACGAGGACTGTACGAAGTGCTACGTAAATTAACACATCCAACACTATTCACCATTAATCTCTTAGTGAAAATGCTTGTGCAGCAACAGCGTACAAAACACTTTTTGCTCCTGAAATTCTGGATAATTCTCGTTCATGAACGGTAGCTGAAACGAAATGAGATTGTCGAACAAAGACTCTCGTAATATCGGAGCTAGTGCCGCAGGACGCGGTAGTTGGAGTTGTGTCTTTATATCTCGTTTTAACTCACTTCAATTTCGGCGACTCCATCAATGGCGTGCTAACTACATTTCATATTCACTGAGCAACTGATTAAATTGATGAAAAAATGACGTCTTCATTGGATCTCTTACCAATCGCAATTGCAATTGAAATCATCAATTTTATTGACAATATTATTGACCGTCTCCGAGCCACTTAACACATCAATATTCATGTGGATAATAATTGACATTGATTTGTTAATTTCGAGGTTAATTTGCTGCTATCCTTTTATGCTCGTAAATATTATACAAACCATTATACTGTCCAAACTTGGAAAGCGATATGACGTGATAAATGAATAAAACCTAAATAGCATCGTGGCAAAAATCGTTTTGGATGATGCTTGAGCCCTTCGGTTATGTTACAGCTTAGTCGTAATACTATGAGGTTTTTCTCGAATTATTCAGCAGTTCTGGATATTTTTGAAATGTGTATTTTTTTAAATTATATGTCGTAAAGTCGCAATGCCTATTCTGCAAGTTTTTTCATATTGTCAAGTGTTGCTAAAGAAGCCCTAAAAAGTATTTCAGTATAAAATAATACGGAAGGGTAAAATAAGAGCGTATGATAAAACTGATTTTGACAAATAGTTAGATAATAACTTTTTTACTTCTTATGCCCTAGACTAGACTAAGCTTTTAGATTAAACTATGTTAAGGTAATTCTAGGTTAACTAAGAACTGCGTCCAAAGACAAAAATTACGAGAATATACGCCTAAAAATTATGCATTTTCTAGGATCCATCCCTTTATTATTTTTACTCGGATGAAATTTTTGACAAATTCTATCAATTAAATTTGATTTTTTTTTAAATCTAATATTTGCATTGAACATAATTGGTATGCCCAAATACCCACTATTTAGATGATCTGCTTCAAGAAAATACCAATAAAAGACCAGGACGAAAATTAATTATAAGACGATGCAGTACAAAACACCGACTACAACAGCAATAAGCACATTTTATTTTCGGAAAGCGGAGAACTAAATGAAAACAATGGTGATCACGTAATATTTTAGATCGTTTAGATATTTGGCTCTTATGGGCAATGAATAGTGCACACAATTTATCTTATTCCACATAGGAACTTTTAAGTTGATGAAAAGCACATCTAAATTTACAATTAAAAGGGATGAAATTTTTTTGTTTCTTAACAATAGAGTAGCCGCCGTTAAAGTGAACTTTAACATGAACCTTAATGATGGCTACGACCACAGCCATGTGTTCTCCATTTAGTTTTTGGTACATCAGAATTATCCAAGCAATATTGGCTTTATAATATGAAAAAGAAAAAAAAAAAGCTGTCCAGGGTTAATTAATATTCTGAAATTTATATTTTGACTTGATTTATTGCTACATGTTATCACCTCTTGGTTCCTTCAACATAATGTGTTTTTCCCTTAAACAAATTAATGAATTACTTTGAATTATTACAAACAACCCAAGCTACTTTTTTTAACCTATCCAAACAACTAATTATGTTGAATGAAATACATTTTTTTATTTAAAAAAATAATGTTTCGCTGTGTAAGCTCATTTCCGAATATACTATGTTGTGAAAAAGAATCTTCTGATATTTTGGCTTCATTAGAATCCGCAGTCTTGATAAAGATATCACAGTCATTCAAATACTCAACACTCGTCTCCAAGCTCATTGGCAACTTTCTAAGTCAAAGGTCCTAACACTTCAAAGCAGTTCAAGTGTTAGGATCTTTGACTTCGTAAGTTGCCAATGGACAGCGCAACCGTGCGCAATGGTTGTAGATTAGTGTTGATGTTACTATCGCATCCTTGACTGGGTAACGTATATACCACCCAATAGAAAATATAATGAATCAGTGTGACAACCACATAATAGGTATCAGCAGTTACATTTTCACATTAATCACAACAAACGAGAAACCAGACTTTCCCATACCAAAAGACCACCTTTTGAATTTTGAAACTACGCCATCTGTGTGATACCACGCTTTTCAATACATTATATAACACTCACTGTGTATGGCAATATAACACCTGCAGCATTGTTACCGTAAATTAGGTGTAGTAAAGAGCGAAGGGAAAGGGTGAGAGGGATGTGCTCACGTTCCAGACACCGTCCGAATCCGCCGTCAGTTAATTAGGGAAACTTGTGCACAGCCCCATTTACTTGATTAGGATGAAATCGGGCCCTGATTCCAGATGTCTTTTGATTTCTCATTATTACTACTTATATAAGATTGTTGGTACTTTGATGTAACTACTATCATTTCAGTAACATATATGATGATATTGATAATACTGTTGATATTCAAAATGAAATTCGGAAGAACGGCTTTCGGGGGATTCCGCTTAGGCAGCTGTCCAGTTAGTTCAGTTGGTTAGAGCGTCCCACCGGCAATTGAAAGATATGTGGCTCGAGTCCCGGATATCGAAATGCGAATTATGTATCAGTTTCCACCTTGCAGAGAAAGCAAGTAATTAATTGTCACTGTTGATATTGCGATGCAAAATCTAGCGGTTTTATTTGATTCACGTGTAACCATGTGTGTATAACGGAATCTTCGAACGTTATTTTCACCCACTTCAAAACGTCAGATTAATTTTAAATATTGCACACTTCTCAAGGACCCATGACATTACAATAAATTAATAGGCTTGTCTCATTATTGTATTTCATTTCCAAATTATTTCTGAAAAAAGTTATATACAAGCGGATCATTTGGATATGACACGTATCTCAAAGGCATGGAATACAAATCGGGTATGGTCTTGTCGATTCCCGGTACTGAACACTTTTTGTATGACCGATTATTTTACATGCTCAATATTCAAACTAATAAATGATAAATCAATCACAGTATAAAAAATAAAAACTAGCTTTTATAGTTAATCGAATAAAAAGCAAAAAATATTATTGATACAAGAGTGATAAACTGATTAAGGAAAAAATTAAAGTCACAATATGAGCTTTGTCCACATGTAACTTCATTTGCTCACTCAAAACTGATCTGGCAATATTTTTCCACGACATACTATTCAGTACCGTGATGAGGTGCAAACTGAAACGTCTATTGTGGCAGATCAGAAATCGTTAGAGAATTACTTCTATAGTGAACAAGTACTTAATCTGATATTGCACGACCTTGTCACCTCAGGTGTTGGTGCGTGTTAGGCTGAGGTGTGTACGGGAGGGGCTTTGCACTGGTAACGTCGCGTCGCTGTCGGTCGAGCAAGCTTCTAGCTAATTAAGGGAATTCGTGCACAGCGTTCGTATTGATTTGATTAAAATGACGACACACTGTAATTACTACACACTCGGAAGTCGGATTTCAAAGCTGGAATCGTTTTACGTCCCATGCCATAAGCCAGGATAGTTTTTTGATGGGGGGATTCGAAATAAAATATTTTCACTTATTTTATACGCTCTGTCTATGTACTTGTCTATATGTCAATTTGTCGGTCGGTCTGTAACTAATGTAACAACCGTACAGATTTTACTGAAAATTTGGAAGGACTGTGACCTAGGCATAATTTTGGAAACAATTACATTGGTCAAGAGATAATTAATAAATGTTTCAACAGTTAGCGATCAATACATGGTTATGGTTATTTTTAAACCCCTAATTAAATACTTCTAGGCTTCTAGTTTTGGAAAATTGGTCCAGGGACGGTAAAAATATGGAACAAAAAACAAAAAGCACCAAATCTCTGTTTTAAAACGTTTCAAAGGCCTCTGATCCTTTAAAAACATTCTAACCCCGCTAGTACTTTGTACTTTTCAAGATATGGATATGTACTACAGCACCTATCGATATAACAACCCGCATCTTAAGGAGGAGGTGAGTCGGTGACGAGCGCGGCTTGACTCTATATCTATTAATATGATCCAGATGCGGCTTACACGTTTACCACGTTTACCTGAATTACGATAATAAATCATTACAAAAGTCATGTTTAGTTTTCAAAGCAATGCGTTGAGTAGGTTTCTTCTGTATTTCATTTACAATGCTATCAGTTTACTGAATGATGTTATAGGGTTTTAGAGCTGTTTATCTAGTTGAAGACATGGAAATCTTATAAATTAGAAAAATAAAAAAAATTGTGATTTTTTTCAACCATAACATATTTAACGTCTCTTAATAGTTTCAATATGTGTTTAGTGCAAATCAAAAGACCAAAGCTTCAAGATCAGGTTCAAACCTGCATGACGCATATCTTTTAATCCTACCTTCAAGAAACAGAAGGGCTTTTTATTATATTTACATTCAATATATTGTTGGACTGATGGATTTCAGATTAATGGTGAATGTTATGCTAACTCAATACCTCAATTTTTATGGAGTATTTTTTTCAGAATTAGGCCACTTCGTAACCAACCCGTAACTACTGTAATCGCAAACCATAAAACTAAGCTTACTAACGTTCTACCAAACTACTTATTAGATACCACAACAACTAATCTGTTCACTGCACTCAACTTCACCTCAATCGGTAAATAATTCCGAATCCCCATCAAACTTCATAATGAAGATCGACTACGTTCGCGACATAACACGCCAGGCTATCGTTATAGATGATACAAACACCGGAGTTACATTACCGGGTACAAAGAAGTCGAACAAAATGGAACATGTCCATTTGGGGCTGCATTCTGCATCCAGGAAGGTACTTTGTTTAATTCAGCCTGCCATAAATGTTTCACTGAAGAAATCGTCGATAGTCCTGGTAATAAAAGGTCCGTAGCGTATGTAGGCCATCGTATCTTTAAATATTCATGCCTTGTGCTGCACCCGAGGGAGTGTATGTCGGTGTCCGTGTGAAGAAAATGCACATTCAAATGTATTTGTAGGCTGCCCTCTCACACATTCTTCCTACTCGAATGTATGAGCACAGATACCGTAGGTCATTCCGTGATAAAGCCAGCGTTTACAGAATGAATGGAAGTTGCGAGATATTTTTGTCGGATTGAACTGCAATCCGTAAGAAGGACTCAACTATAATTGAATAGAATTAGAAAGAAAGAAAATGTAAAGCCAGCGAGGATTGAACCTACAATGTCCTGCATGCCAGATTGAAACTATATCACTCAGCTATGGTGAGATCGTCGGACAGACTGGCATATACGCTATGGAAAATACCTACCTCCCGCAATTCTTCATACAAAATTTTGTAGCTACTGACTGATAATTGTTCAACCAAACCTTGTTATGCTGTAACCACTGTTAAGTCAAATGCGGAAAACTACTGACATCATACAAGACCAAGACATATTTTGTTCGGGTTGAAGTAATAATAAAAAAAAATAAATGTCGCTTGTGGGAATCGAACCCAATACCTCCTAAATTTTTTTAAATATTTTTGTGAAGATATGTTGCTTGTTTTGTACTTTGTTGAAGGTTAGCACCACATTAAATCTGATTTTACTCACTATAATACCATCATAGTGAACATCGCGAGGAAATATGCGAAAAAGAACAAACGAACACACATTAAATATTTCAACTAATTTCACACGAATGGAGTTCAAGGTGACTATCACTCGCATAGTAGAATACCTACCATGTTCCTTAAATAGAACACTGAAGGTACAATGTTAATCCAAACAAGCGATTAGTCGACACAGAGTTAAAATTGGATGAACAAATAGCAATCCTTATTATTATTGTACAGCATACTAAAGGGTGTCCGTGCCTCGACACTCCTGCGTGTTCAATTATTTAGACAATCAATCAGCCCCCATCCGGTTTATATTAGCTTCAAGAGTTACTGACATACAAATTACCAAAGCTCTGACACCTCAGATGGACTTGCTTTGTTGATCATTTGCCCAATAAGTCAGTCGATACGAGACCAGTATTTCAAAGCTGTCAGAGACATACCCTGAACGATGAAATCAAATTGTGTCATTGAAGAGAGTTGCTCCTCATTGTGGTGTTCAAAGTATAATAATTAGATCCAGATCCATTACGCCATATTGTAGCTTTTCTTTTAGCCTACACAGCCAAATCTTGTTCAAACAATGGACAATGGATGAAAACATGGGAACAGGACTCAGTAACACAACCTGCCGGCCCACTGTGCGAACATATCGTTAAATCATTTTAACCTCGAATCTCTGTATTTCCTAACATAACTGTCAGAAAAGAAGTTCCTATCTGCCAAAGAGTGTCATGACCCCTCTTTATTTATGAGAGAGTATATGCGATTTTTTTCCATCCACATAGTAATCATATTAATTACACTCTTGAGATTTTCTACCTCAAGCCCCGCTGTCAAAATGTGCCCAATATATCGTTCTTTTGATCCATTTAGTAATTACAAGAGTAAGCGAACAGATGTATACACAAAAAGATATGCTATATCGATGAAGTTCAGTTCAAAATATCAGTCTGTATATTCAACAGATATTTCAGGACGTAATAAGAAGTAGATACATGGAAATTGATAGCAGTGTATCGAAGAAACTGAAAACTGGTACCCATTCAACGTCATTTTGTTTTCAAAATGTAGACTGATAGAATTATAAAATTTTTTGAGAATTAATAATGCGTATGCGTAGTTTCTACATATGTGGCATGCCAAGCACAAAATGAAAAGCCACTATCGCATGCGCAAGGATTTTCATCTAATGAAAAACAAATAAAAAAAAGTTAAATAGGTATAATATTTTTCGACTAAATGACTGAACGAAGGTGGAAAATTGAAGCACCATTTTTCAAGTCTATAAACGACGTTTCGGTAAGTTTTTTTAGAGCTAAACTACTGACTAGCCAGACTACTAATCTCTAACTATCACACTGCCTCCAAGGCAGTTGGTCTAACTCAAGGATGAGCAACACGCGGCCCGCGGGCCGCTTGCAGCCCGTTAAACATGTTTATGCGGCCCGCCAAGCATTTCTAAAATTGAATTTATTTTATCGACTTTCTCCCTTCAATATATTGTTATAAAATTAATTATAATAAAATGGTAGTACGTACTGAACGGAAACAATTTTTTGTGAGGAGTCGGCGACTCTGCGCGATTTTTTGTGACGAGATACTCACTTGGATGTGCGATTTTGGGTTTCTTATCGAGATCACTCAGCATCTCAATGATATTAATGTGGACCTTCAAGGCAAAGGACAGTTCATTCAGCATTGTATAATAAAATTCAGGGCTCTGAGCGCAAATTAAAATTGTGGAAACAGCAACATTTGCAGAATAATGTGTCTCATTTTCCACATTTAGAAAAAGAAAACGTTACTACTTTTCAAAAATACTCACAATATATAGATATTTTAATCAACGAATTTCAACTACGTATGTTTGCGAAAAATTATTTTCAACCATGAAATCAATCAAAAATGACCACCAATCAAGACTGAGTGATGCACGATTAGACAGTTACGTGTGTAGTGACCTCATCAATTCTGGCTGATATTGATCAGCTTGTATCGAAAAAACTGCCAAATTTTTCATTTAAAATTTCAAGTAAATTCGTTTTTCTATTCTTTTCTTGTTTGTTTTTATTTTGGATTGAAATTTCTATATGAAATCTTTACTTTTTTTATGAACTTCATATTTTTTTAATCTAATGTTTACTATAAATAAAGTTAAAGTTAACTCATTAATCGCAGAACGTTTATTTGGCTGAAATACGGCCAAACACCAAACTTAATCTTACTTGATCTTCAGTAAGAGATGTAACGTTATATCGACAAATCGCAATATATTATTAGGGATATATCTAATATTTATTAAACATATAAATAACCGGAGCTAATGTGAAGCTACCTCAGGTAAGACCTAAGCCGGAGAACTTTCACCAGAGCATCTTGTAGGACATGATAGTGTAATCTATTCCTGAGGCGCAAGTAATTAAAGTGTAAAAGTAATTCGGTTTCGTCACGTACAAGGGCGCCTTGTGTACAAGGAATTTACGTAAAAAGCAGCGGCCAACATGGAATTAGCACGTTTAGTGGCAGATGTTCCCGCCAAGACCGGAACAAGGTTAAAGCCCCACGGAAATTGGATAGGACGTGAGTAAGAAATTCTGCAAAGAAGATGCTCCTAATAGAAGCAGACGATGCAGTTTATATTGTAAAGTAACATTTCAATGTAACATACTGTGGTAAGATTAGCCTGTTGTGTAATTTCACTTTGTCAAATACGAGATTGTATTACACTCACAGATGCTGATCCATTAGACTTGTTTTTAATGGGATTGTATTAGTTTTACCAGTCATCCATATTATCTGAAAAATTCTGACTCTGACAAAAAACTCTGTGATGTTATTTTCTCGAGGCGGCAGATTTCCGCATTCTGCTCAACATAGTGAAGTCATGTCAGTTGTGGTTGAAGGTTGTATCGGCCACTGGCACTTGATGTCTAACTAAAGATCAACCCACTGGTAAAAACTTTTTTTAAAATTATTTCTAATTATTATTAACTTCATTGTAATTTTTGACAAACCTGGTTTCAATGACGTTTCTGAAGATAACTGATAATACACGTCTAAAAAGTTCATTCCAGAAAATAGTAATGACCGGAAAAGCTGCGAGGCGGAATACCTCTGCACTACTGCTCAGATGTGGGGAAGCTTTCAGAAGCTTCTCAACATAATCCAGGAAAAAACTATACATATAGTAGATGTGCCTGATCTGATAAAGAACCTCCCCAGTCTGGAACATCGCAGAGAAGTGGCTGATCTATTCCCTTTCTGTAGACACTGTCGTGGTGTAAGTTCGACAAAAATAAAATTAAAAGTAAAAGCAGTTGGAGTTGCGAGTCAATAAAACCCCATAACTAAAAAAATCACCGGAACAATTAACTACTTGAGATATAAGGGCTTATAGTTTGTATAATTTGACCTGCCCTTGAAATAGGCTGCCACTGGTAATGCCATCAAACAGTGCGTAATAGGGTGATGAACTGAACAAATACTTTAATTATGTCTTGAAATAGTATCTTTCTTCACAAATAAACCTAGCAATCGAAAATTGCATAATATATTTTGTTCAACATAAAGCAAGCCTAAAGCAGATTTTTTACCTTGAACATCATTATTACAAAAAAATACATAATTGCCATTTTAGCTACAATATACTTACTTCAAATAGATCTTCACACATATAAACAACGCGGTTCTTCACAGAAAAATCCCATAAATTTATTGTAGATGCTCGTTTTATCTTGCTGTATGCAAATCAAAGTGTTTTATTTGGAGTTTTCACAGTTGTATTAGTACACAGCAGCAAAATACAGTATTCATAATGAACTATATACATTTGACATACAAACAGAAACAACTAAAACAAACCGAATATCGCCCCAGAGCACCATTCAAAAACAATGTACATAGAAAGGGCAAATCAATTGCAAATGTTCTCAGTCTCATCGACATAACTTAAATCAAAAGCTCTGGAGATGCCCTCGAACAGAGTGATGTCTCAGCAGCTCCTGAGCGCTCGGCTCCGTTTGAATTCGTTCCTCCTCATTTCCAACTTTATTTGGTATAGTGTAATTTTATACATCGCTAAACGTTTTGATGGAATAAAAAAATGAAATGCATTTCACTATTTTCTATATCAATTTAGTTTATATTATAAATCTACGCCACTGTCAAACCTTTCGCCAACCCAAACCCAGCAGCACCGTACAACAAACGGCTGGCAACTTTACATTAGCATTCCAGTGCTTATGGCACGGAGGAGGAGTTCTCAGAAACTTCCAGCGTTAATAAAATGCTCAAGTACGAAATCAATTCCTCGGAGCTGTCTGATGAAAGTGGAAACAAAGCGCCTACTGCTCAAGTTCCCTCCCCTACAGTAATTAGGGTGCGAAATTATATCTGATGATATAGTGTTTGTCAAACAAATATATACGAATATCATAGAAAATTTTGAAACAGGTTTGTTCATCAGGCTGTTTGGAGAAGTTCTAAATTATTGTCGCCAAACTTTGCCGATTTGAACATTATATTTATATGGATTTCCATCAATTTGTGTTCTTTTTGATTATCACATGGCGTCAAGTAGGTTGACGCTGCAAGTTTTTTACACCAGTTTCAAAAAGTTCGGAAATTCGATCAAAACCTGTATGGATATTATATATTATTATATTTACTATTTTTGAAGGGCAAGACGCATTTGTAATTATGTTTGATCACAACTTAAAATGCAGTAATATGTAGTAGTAGTTGCGTAAACAGAAGGGGAGCTAACACGAATCCTTTAACAATAGTTTCATTAGAAAACGACAATACAGAAAGCTGGTTTTATGGTGAGAATAAGTAAGTAAGTTCAGGTTTATTTCAGGAGTATTTGGGTAGACGTAGGCTATTGTATATCAACTTACTTCAATGGAGTAACCAATATTTTATTTCATATTCGAATAGGCACTTTTAAATCCAGAAGATATATTTCATGTATCAATTGACAGTGGTCACTAGGTAAGTTTAACAGTTCATTACTACGCCATTTTGCAAAATCTTAAATTTGAACAAAACATAATTACTGAATCTGGATAAGATATTGAACTATATTATGATCTATTGGCTGTAGATTTTATTTGGCACTAGGAATTCATTCCATTAGCCAGAACCAACTATTTGTAGATTCATATAGAGTAATTGAATTTTACCTTTCATGAGTGTCATGTGATATAAAAGCCATACATATCTATGGACACGGTTTTCGGAACTCCGTTATTGTCTTCATTTAGCTGAATACTAAAAAAATCAATGTTTCATCTAATTGGATGTTAGTAAACGTGGTCCTTGATGTCCCTATAGAAAATGATGCAATGGTTACAACGATCTGTGTTTTACAATACCCTTCTTGCTGTACGGAGGAAATAATAGCTATTCCAATCGACAGTTTCGCAGATGACAGTTATCTTGAATCTTGAATCCATTCAAGCTACTAACACTGCTTAAGCATAAGCAAAACCTATCTACATAAGTTAACGAAGACATCAGAAGGGGTGTCAAATGGGGATATACAGTTTAGCACACTCTGAAACAAATACTCTGACACATCAAATGCCGTCTGACAACGTGGAAATGGAGGAAGACTAAACACTCGAGCTATTTTACATCCAGCTGCGGATTAAAATAGAAAAAGAATATCTCGCACAAGCATTTTTCTTTCAAGAGGTAGGTCGGTGTTGGACGCATAAGTTGGGGGTGAACGCACCAATCCTTAGAAATAACCTCCAAAGTCTGAATCATCGAAGAAAATAAATAAATGTCCCAAGCATGGTGAATGACTGAGTGAATTGCCTTGCATAACAATATGGACAGTATAAGAACAGTACAGAAATCCAACGGGTTCATCCTCCACGTGGAACTTCAATACCTGCAAGCAGCTTATTCCATGTAATTTTTCTTGAGAACCTTGGGCGCTGTGGATTGGGCTGATGAGTAGTTTGTTCTCTGATCGTTGCGGTTTACAACGTTTAAAGGCCAATGTGCTTAGACATGGGTATATTTTTGGAAGCGTTTCTAAAGCGTTATAGGTTTTCTGCATTTGTAAGATATCTTTAAAAAAAGTTAGATTCGGGATTATAACCATATAAGGTAGTTTGCGATAATTATTTCCTTCAGCCACAAAACGATTTGTGAGGCGGGAGTTTGCATATTATGTTCAGGTGTTCAATTCAATTGATCCAATTTTGAGACAATCTTAGTACAAATCGGAGGCAATGAATTTTATCATAAAATTTCGCAATTCTGACTGCCTACCTCAATCTTGGAAACAGCAAAATGTTAACAATCTATTCTAATCAAAGAATTCCCGATGGTTGTTGAAGCGGGTATACCCAAATATTCAGCTGATACTTAATAGCTTAAGAAGCTTTCGAGATGGCGAATTAAATTGAGGTTATTCACAGGGGAACCATCTAGATCGATGCATGGCGAAAGGTATCGTCTTAATCAACCCCTTTTGTGCTTTAGACGACCTAGGGGAGAAATTACTTTGGAACGGTACGCGTACCAAAATAGATCTACATTAAATTAACGACAGACACGGGAGATGTAAAGTGACACATATATTGGGAGATGAAATTTCAAAGGAATGGAAAATATCGATCAATTTTCATCCAATTATATTATACTCAAATTACACTCCAATTAGAGGTACCTATGTTCTGGGTAACAGAGGAGAAGGGTTAAAATTAAGAGCCAGCCAGCTAATGAATAGTATCAAATGAAAAATCGTTTGAAAAAAACAACACGTCATTTTTCATCAGTACAGGCCAGAAATATAGCTGGCAATCCAAGTCATCGGACGTTATATAGACTGACGCCGACGCACAGCGCATTTCCTAGCTAATCCATCTCGTTATCAATCTATGATATCGACCTAGAGGTCACACGCTGCATTGATCATCAACTTTGAGGGAGTTGAGCCGATCACGCGCATACATTATATGAATGACAACACACCACATAAAAGAAACGCTAGTCGAATAATCGATAAATCCGTGATTTCTATCAAAACCTTGTGGTGAGGTATTCATATTTAGAAATTCTTTCTAATCCAAAATTTGCACGTAATTCAACCAGCAAACAAAAAATATCAATTACTATACATCATTAATGTAGGAAAATCATAAATTAATAAATGAAATGATATGATGTTTGAGTTGGCTGAATAAATTAATCAGTCATGTATAAAAAATGGCATCCGTACGGTAGGGATATTGGTTTTCCGTTTGAAATTATAATTCTCCGGTATAACGAAATTAGAATCATATGATGTTTCTCATAAAATGATTCGGACGACAGAGATGAGGATGTTAAACAGCAAGTAGATTTTATTCACGTGATATTCGAATGAAATAGTAAAAAAAACAATTTTTCACGGTGCGGTGTTGCGAATTAAGGTCCGATGTTTGACAACGCTAACATTTAGGATCTGGCTGAAACGTGTGTTCATCAGAGCTTTTATGCAACTTGAAGGAACTACAGTTAAAAAAAAACAAAAAACACGCTTATATTTTTAATAGAACTTAAAAGTAAAAATGATTAACGACAAATTAATGTCATTATGATAAAGCGCGGGGTGCTTTGTACTACATGTTCACACTAACTATGGAATTTTGAAATAGAACTAGCAAGAAATTATTACAATTGATATCGAGCACCCCACGTTTTATTGTTATATAAAGAATTATTGTTTGCCATTTAGTAGATTAACCATGAAATCGCGTTTTTTGTTTTTTATACTATAATTCATTCTCAAGTTTTTAGTTCAAATAAAATATTGCAAAAAAATATTTCCGGTACCGGGAATTTAACCCGAACCCTTTGAGTGAGAGCCAAGCTACTAGACCACTGATGGCGGACCACTGATGGCGAACCTATGATAGGCGTAGGTTGTTCACGATAATATTATTACTTACGTTAATAAACATTAATAATTAAATTCTGGAACCAATAATTATAAATATTTCTATTTTTTTAGTCTTTATGTTTGTGATGCCACGCAAATTATGTTTCGATTTTTGAAAATTTGTACACACCGAGCTCAAAAGGTTTTCCATCACTATACTAGACCATAACAGATTTGTATATCATGCTTCGAAAGTACGTGTCATATCCAAATGATCTGCTTATATATAACTTTCATCAGAAATAATTTGAAAATGAAATGCAATAATGGGACAAATGGGGTATAATCTTCGTCTATGTATTCGTTCATAAGAAATGTTAGCTAAACAAAATAAATCTGAAGAACATAAACCATGGGCTAATATATTAAACTATTGTATTTTCATCGGCCTTTGATAAGTGTACAAAGTTTAAAATTAATCTGAATTCTTGAAGTGGACGAAAATAGCATTTGAAGATCCACAAACATAGATACATAAATACATACAGACATACATACATACATACATACGTACATATGCATGAAGCTAATGAAAGCGTGTTAAAATCGAGGACTTCCCACACATTCCTATTTTTTTATAACGCATAGCGACACCGTATTTTGTCGACTAAGGTATCCATTTTTTGTTATATTCTAGCTACTAACTTCGTTATGGGATCTGGTAGCGATAATTCCTTTCATTAAGTAATAGTGCATGAAAAAATACTTTTTTGTGTGGGTTGATGTTTCATGTAGCTTCTTGCGGCAGGGTTTAAATATTCCATACAATATTGTCTGGCCTGCCCATTACGAATATAACTTAATGATAAACTGAAGCAATGTCCTTCGCCTACAAGATGCCCATTAAAAAATCTTAGAAAAATATGTAATCTGGTCACCGAGGTCACATGGCGACCAAGACATCGAACCATTGGGCAGTCAGTTTCTGAAAGACTACGACCGAAAATGATTGGAAAATCTAGACAAGACTAAGCACCTACTCCAAAAATTAAATTGATTTACCTCTTCCCAAATTATCGGTGCACCGTTTACCAAGATTATGCGGTGGCAAAAACGCCACGAAACAGATCAACGAACCGACAGAGAAGGGAATGAGTGACGGATTGTCATATGGACATCATAAAAATAATTTTTTCTATTTATAAAATTATCGTGATCATCGTAAAAAAATATAAAATTTGTTGTAATGATGTATACTGGCATCTAATTTAATTTTGTATAATACTGTAATATAAAAATGAACAGCTTTTTAAAATTGTTGAAATAAGTAGTTGAATCTCAAATATAAAAAAGTTGTGGATAAACTGATTTTTTGCTCTTAATGCTACCGCAACAGCACCATTTATGTAAAATATAGCATCAATACCTACTATGACTCCAAATTATATGGCCCTTAAACGAAAAAAGACAAACAGACATATACGTCCGTTTAAGCGTGGGGAGCAAACCTCGGCTTGGTACCTTTTGAAATATGCCTGCGTATCATCCGGTACTGGCAAAACCTACTTTTCCAAAAACTGTGCTCAAATTTGATGGCTATTTTCTACTGCGCTGATCAATTATTTTCTCTTTTCATTTATATCAATCAGCATCTTCGAAGAAAATGAGATGATAAGTAAATTATATTCAACATAATCCCTCAACATCGTGCAAAAACTGATATAAATGGAAGCTTCACTCTCCAGATATCGCGTAAAAAACGTCACTGGAGACCTGCCGACGTCATTCGGATATTTGAAAACACGTCCGTATTTATAAAAATAATGGGTATACCCTGGCGAGGCAACCGGAAAAGTTTCACGACGAGGGAATAATACATCATATTATTGGATTCAGAGATGCCACTGCAAGAACGAGGAGCCACGTCGTGTAGACGTGGAATCGGTAGATTTGAATGGCGTCTCATCGGTCGAATAATATTATATGGAGTAAAACAGGAAACATTAATCACTCAAGGTAACTTTGCTGAAGTAAATTGCTGGATAAATAAAAATCATAGATATGAAATCCATAATCACTAAATGTCAAGTTGTCTTGTAGTAAATACAATCTGTAAGTTTATAGGCAAAATAAGCCTAAAATGTATCTATGAAACTTTGACAGTTCACTACCTGGAATGCAAGGTTTTGTTTGAAGAATAACAATACAGTCACTCTATGAGCACTTTTAAGTAGATTGTACTACAAGTAATGTATGAACATAAAATATAGCTAATACCTTATGTTCCGTCGCATAGATACATAGGCAACTTGTGCTCATTGTATTAAAAAAATCCTGGTCCTCAGTATTGTTGTTAATTTTATGATGTCTCCTGGTAATATATATTTCCTCAAATTACTGTAGACGCGTGTGACAAATAGAGTATTCTCTTCATCTGTCGGCAAATCATAGATTTCAACAGTAACATCTTTGGTTATGTGAGAGAGAAAAATAAAAAAAGGTCGGGCGATACCGGTTAACAGGAGAAATTTTGCAGTTATGATTATTATCCTAAACAATTTCAAAGATTTGACTCTACATCTTTGATCTAAGGACAACTGTCAAAATGTGTGTGAGGCAAATGTTATATTGGTCTGGCTTGTAGGTCTGCGAAGTGCCAAAAAAGAAATCTCTTCAATGTCGTCCAAACCCACGGATCGATCATAAGTTTTCACCAAGATTTCTTACGCCTTGTTCTTCAAATGAGAGAGATTTTATGTTATTGCCTTGATATTACGGTGCATCACTTTGTATTCATCAAAAATACAGAGGCATCGCTCAGGATACGAGGATTTTATAAGAGTTCATATTAATTTCTAATTTTAAAACAAAACTTTGCTTGATGGCATCCGAAACGTTAGTTATTTCATTAATATTACATGGTTTTAATTGGCGGCCAGTACAAACAAGTAGAGTCAAAGAGATAACTACGATATAACTTCAAGAAGTTACATTAGTCCAAATAAATATTGAATTCTAATACGCATAATATATCTTGAATATCACTGCCCCTTTGAATGACCCTGCAACGACGGCTATGGATGGCAGGAGAGAAATGAAGATGAATTATTGCCGTGAATATGCCCTCGCGCAACTTTTAAAAACAGAATGGTGAAGTTTTATCAATCGGTGAAATATGGCACTCGCGGGACATCCAGAGCTAGAATTAATATCCAGGTTTAGGATTTGAGTTCCAAGCATTTCACGGTTCTTGTAAGAAATATGAGCATTCAAGATGATATAAAGCAGGCAGGCAGCAAACCCTGACATCAGAAGTGTCTGCACGTTACACAAACAAACCTGTTCGCTTATTATAGTTATTTTAAAAACTGCAAATTCCATTGGATATTGACTGTCCACAAACGTACAACGTACATGTATTTATTTGATGAATATAACGTCGAGCTGTTATGAAAAAATGAATGTACAGACCCAAAAAGGTAAATTGCTGAAATTTAAATACCTTACTGACAAACGAAACAAACAAGTTTTTTCATTGGTTGCCGAGAGACCAATTTCTTTACTGGTCCGAAACCTTTGCATTGAAGTTTTACCTGTAATTATACAAGTCTTGGATTATAATCCACTGACAAAACGGACGAAAATGTACATCATTCAAATGGTAGGTTGCAAGATTTATTCCGTTTCTCCTGGCTGAGTACAGTAATTGCTGTGACGGTGTTTTCCGAATATAAACGAGAACAGTATTGTGATAGCGAACATTTTCATTATAATACGGTTTCTGGATCCTTACGGTACAAATAATTAGAAAGTTACTTCTCCCAACTTAGATTTTATGTTCTCGAAAATACAATCATTTTCGGGCGTTTCTAAAAAAAATGTTTGACACCTGTAAAGAATAATAAAGGTTTGAACCTTACGTTTACATAAATATTTCAGTTCAGCTTCAGGACGTTGTCAAAGAAATTTTAGAGGGTCTACTTCTAAACTCCTAAGTACATTTTCGTCACAAAACTAGTGTAATGAATGAATGCATGTTACGAATACTTCCAAGTTTCAGTAATAATGCAATCCGCTTCTGCTGTTTTTCACAATACAACAGATATAAAAAAAATGAGGGATAGTGGGACCAGCTCCAAACTTAATTTAAACGAAATACCCATCAATACGCAAATTAGAACTAAAGACTAAGAGTGCATAATTACACTTGTAGCGGTTATTATGTATGGTAGAGAGCATATATTGGATATGTAAGCGGTCGTACAAAAAGAACAGTTACTTTTTTTGATGCCACTCCCATCTCAACGACCTCAGCTACATATGCTCTCTATTATATTCGTAGACAGTCACTGTGAGTGCGAGTACTATTTACTGTAGAGTTTTTTCGATTACCACTGTTACCATTATGGTAATATATCTCGAAAACACTGCTTCGGTCTTCTGTTACTTGAGAATTTTGCGTTTCACAATGTTTAGAATGATCTGGACTCTTCAGTAGTCTTCAGGTGGAAAGAACGAACTCGATCAAAGAACGTTGTGTGAAATGCAGAGATTCTCAAGATAAATGTAGTCCAAAGCAGTTTTAAGAAAAGCATTCGTATTGTGTACAAATGTTGAAAAAAAAGTTGTTCATAATATATGGAGCAACGGGTACGACGAACGGATGCTAGTGTGAAAGACATTCAATGTTTAAATAAATTTAGAGACTATATTGCGTGTTTTTATTATAGGTGTCTGCCTGGGTGTCTGTCTTCGGTAACATATAAGAAAAATCCTAAGTACCATTTGGTCAATTTATTATACCAAACGGCAAACGAGGTTACTCTTAATCATGTAGACTGTAGTAGCTTCCACTTGATGTAGCTCTGTTATCGTTCAGATGAAACATTGTGTAGTAGAACCAAAAACTCGCACACGCGTTCCAGTGATGCTTTGCGTTTTGTTTAAATCATCGCCACAAAAAACTCGTAATAATGCGTAACGTAATCATTCAAGTTGGACAACCATTAGACATATTGAGGGAATTTATTTACAATCAGATGCAACAAACTCAAGCAATAAATGTCGCTTCTTCAGCGCTGAACAACAAAATATTATTCAGGTGGTGGGTATTCCTCTTGAAATGAATATCCGTGTAGCTTCACTCCTGTCAACCCTTGTCAGTAATAACGTAGGTCTATAATACCAATGCTTCTCCGACAGCAGCATATCGTCTAAATATACAAATTATTGGGTTATTGCACGATTCAGTAATCGCCTCATTGGAGCTGCAGATACGTACGAGTCAATATTCATTGAAAATAATTAATCACGGGAGTCTGTAGATATCGGACTATGACCGTATTGATTTCATTATATCTATGCTCCATCGCCATTCTCGCAGAATGGATGGAGTTTCCCTGAGGCTATTAGTGCACTAATTCACCCGATATGTGTACCAGCAGAGCACGCATTGCTGTTAGTTTTAGATGAGGTCAACATTTAGTCGCATCACTCAGTCGCCGATTGAAGTAAATACTAAAATAAAGCTTAGTGCACTCCATATACAATAGTAAAACTACTGATTAACCCTTCTAATGTTCATATTGATTCATACTTGGTTTGAATTTAGTTTGTTATATTTGCAACCGGTTCAAAACTCCCACATAAAGTATTATGTTTAATTCAGCGTTTATGAAAAAAATTAAAAACTAGCTGTATAAATTAATTTTTGCTTGAACTACACTTCATCGAAAATTGAACATTTCTCTAATGCCACTAGTGCACTTGCATTCATTAGTTAATGCCAGTTCTAATTGATATTCAATTTTGAATAACAGTGAACTTTAACTACAATAAAGGGAGTTTTCATAACTTGAAAGGCTTGAAGGGCATTGTAATTCAACTGGGCAAGTTTTTTATCCTCGTTAGGGCATCGGGTAAGTTTTCTCATATATGGTTAGATGTGTGTGTTCGCGATCATTACACATTAATATTTTTATTATTATTACCGCTATAATAATTTATTGAACTCATTCCAATAATTTTCACAAGTGGTTAGGAGATGTTCCCGTTATTCCCGTATTTCGTGGTTCTTGATGACCCTTTTCAGGGCACTGCAGTGATGCCAGTCATTCGAAAGATGGAACGCATCGTCTTCTGAATACAGGTCTATCAGCGTCAGAATGAAAATACTTTGAAATGCCACAACGCAATTAAATATTGCGCCAAAAATGTTTGTTTAAAGCTGTGATAAATCAGCGGTACCTCAAAAAGTTTTATGATATGGTTTCGCGTGTTCCGACAAAGCGATACCCTTCATAATCAATCGGGCAGATGTCAACGGGACCCTCGTATGCTACGTTACTGTTACAGGTTAGCTAAAAACAATATAATCATACCAGCCTTGGTCGTAGTCGCCGTCGTGTGGGGTAATGAGGGTCCCGCAGAGCAGAAATAAGCCGTGAAATGGAAGATGATGCTTTCGTCTAGGGGGCTGTGTTGTGGATGCTATCTGCCTTGTCCCTTTTCTTCCTGACCGCTTTGTGTCCGTCGGACAAGGATATATTACCAAAGGAGCTTAGCAGGTCATGGATGTATGACGCTATTCCACATCGCAAGGTTGCACTGCGGAACGATGAAGACACACAGTGGCGTAACATAGATATATGTACAGTTTCACAAATTTCAAATTGAAAACTGTACTTTTATACGCGAATTTGAGATAAAAAGTTGTTTTTCAAAGCACAAAGTTTTTCTAATAAGACTATCTTTCGTTTAGCGACGCGTTTCGATTTAAAATATGACAGTCTGACGATCATTCAAATATAAATTGAAAGGCGTCACTGAAAGAAAGAGATTTTTATTTGTGAAACTTTGTGTTTTAATACAAAAATTTTCATCTGAGTTTCAACAAGTGAGAGGACCTAAAATCAACATAAAAACGAATTTCATTATTCGGGATTCTTTGACTTTGAATATATGAAGTCAATATCTTTGATTCGCGTTGGACGAATCGTTTCAGAATTTTCTAAGCAAAAATTTGGAAAAACAAATCATATAAAGGAGTAGAAAGGAAATATTATCGGAACCTAATTTTTTATGTTTCTCGAGTTTCCACTTTCCAAGTGCACCTCTATACATACCAAGTAATTCATTTATTTCACATCACATCCTCATGATTAGTTTGGCGATTATTTGTATGCTAGGAAACAAGAAGTGAGAATTAGCATCATTGAGAGTATGATAGAGATACCTCAGGGCATATGTATTAGGACAACTTCTGTTTATATTAAATCTGAATGATCTACATCTTTTTGTCGACTGTGAGTTCATTAATCTATTTGCAGATGATAGTATACTGGCATGCTCTGATGGATTTGGGAACTGCTGTAGATAAAATGGATAACATTTTGAGACAAGTTGATAGTTACATGAGAATCAACTCAATCTCTAGCTAAGACCATATAAACACAAAAAACATGCCAAATTATATTCTAGCCATTTCAGGTAAAGACCGAATGATATACGAGGGGACCTCATACATTTCCAGGTGACTGCATTATGATAAACAATTATTGCATCAGCAGCATAATATGGAATTGCTACATAGTATAAAGAAACATGCATGCGTGAAAAGTCATTCTCTTGATTATATTTTCAATTATTTCGGACTCATAATCAAATACGTCCTATCCTTACTATTCGGATCAGCTTCTCCTGAATTCTCTGAGAAATGAATATACCGAGGATCCTTTGGAGGTGTCATTATCGTATATCTAAGCGGTATTGTCACTGATGTCCTTTCCCGTAACTACCTCAAACTTCATCGTAGGTAGTCTACATCTCTATACATCGCAGCCACGTGTATCCCGTTAGCACTCGACGAACTTCCATAACAAGAATGGTATACGAATGAAGGCTAACGATGGTAGACGCGCTTCCCAAACTTGTTAAGCTCCTCCTCAGCGTCGATGAATATTTCTCAATCAATTAGCATCGCGAGAACTTCCCAATCACCGTTTATTCATTCTCGGAGGGAGCATCTCAATCGCTATCAAAGTTTCTGCGAACAAACTGAATTCTGCGCACCGAGTATGCATAAATGCTCTGAAATTTAAATGCCCCAAATAATAAAATCCTACGATCAATAAAGTGAAAGCTTATTCGATTTTGTAGCCGAGTAATATTATTATTATTAATAATAATAATAATAATAATAATAATAATAATAATAATAATAATAATAATAATAATAATAATAATAATAATAATAATAATAATAATAATAATAATAATAATAATAATAATAATAATAATAATAATAATAATAATAATAATAATAATAATAATAATAATAATAATAATAATAATAATAATAGCCGTTGGAAGCTCCTGATGAGGATGCAATCGTTGGGCCTACCTCGTGTACCCCCATCAAAAATTAACCATGATATGCTCGATACAATAGAGACAGAGCATCAATTCTGCTGTTCCAGACTCCAAAGCTGCTTTGTGAGTTCAGGCGCGTTCACAAGATGTACTGCTCTCTCTGGGTTGAGTACAGAAGCTTCCATATGCCACACAGGTAAGCAGTATTGAGAGATGGCCTGATAAGAAGCTTGTGCTGCACCATCAGCAGGTCGGCTGAAGCGAAAGAGAAGCTTGATAGGATATGACTTGAGTATTGGACGGCCTTCAAGCATGACAGCAGCACGTTATTTTCTTGTCTGGGTAGATGTCTGAGCCCTGTTGTCTTGTACTGAATCCCATTTGTAGATACCCATTCAATAATTCATCAGTGTCTTCGTTGACCTGGATACCATTTTGCATCTGCCGATATCAGAACTCATGAAATGGTAATGGTTTGCTTGGTTCCATGCAGGAGATACGGGCATAGTCATCGGCGTATCCATATATTGGATAACATGTTATTTCCAAAAGTTCGTTGGAGCTTAGTAGGTAGATCTATATCTACCACCATAAAGAAGAATCGATCGTCCAGAAGGATTTATTCCGCAGGAACTCCGATGGTGAATGGGGCACGCTCTTTGGCATTGGATACATAAGAGCCTGTCCAAAGTGTCGATGAAGATTTCTGATCCCCTCTATGGAAAAAGTTAATTGGCTTGGTTACATACAAGGATTATAACCTGAGAGGCATTTGTTTTTAATTTTCTGGTTATGATTCCTTTTGCTGTTACTGCTATTGGGCTTCTAGCATCGAGGAAACTGGTGATTTTCGGTGTTTGAACTTATCCCCCATTCCCTGTATCGTTTGTTTTACGACGTACCTGCATCTCTGCAGCTCTGATTTGTTTCTGGAGGGATGTTTTTCAACATCGGAAATGTAGGATTGCATATATGTTAGCACATTCCTTATTTATTGGGCACAGGGGGAATCTCCAAGCAGTTATCGTTCCATAGAAAACACTGGTAATATTTCTTCAGATGGTATTGCCAGATACACTGCATGCTATAGTAGATAGTTGATCTAACAATCGCATTGTGCAGAAGGTTGAAAATGTTATTGTTGTTGGCTTTTCCTAGTGGAGTGGCATAGATTATGGAACTTGTGACATACAGATCTAGTCTTCACGGTGTTCATTCATCAGCTTTTACAAGCCGCATCTCATAATGAATGCATCCGTTTTGCATCACTCATCGCTCGTTTCGTTGGAGAATTTCAATCAGTCCATATTGTGAACATTGAAGTCATCCAAAAAATATCTCCGAGCTGGTATTATCTGTGTTTAAGGTACCTGCAGTAGCTGAAATATCCATCAGAAAACTTACCGTAATTTCTGATACTAGGAATTTTGATTCATTCAGATAATGTGTAATCCATCAGATCCAAGGTCTTTATCAAGATGGAAAGTGAGTACTGTGCATACGCAGACGCGAATTCCTCATTTGCAGTATATAAGGATATCTGAGGCAATTGTGCATTGCTGACAAGCCGATTTTTTGAGTCTCTAGTATAGACTTTCTGTCTGTAGGTATCAATTTATTTTATGTTTGAAGTGAGACCTGATAGATTCCTGAGATCGACCCTGGACATGTTCTCTTGGCCTTGTCGTCTGAGCAAAGTTATGGAGCATAGGGAACAAAAGACAGACGAACTTGATCGTGAAGGCGTATCTGAATACCTGATAGGTCCAGAGCTTCTGTATGGGACAACCTAGTTATTTGAACAGTCAATGAATTAGTAGACTCCTGAGAAAAACTGAAAACGGTACATAGTGGGAGGGAAGTTCACCAGAAGCTTCCAAAGTATGTACCTATGGCTTTGGAGCCATAGTAGGATTAATATCACACTATCGTTGTAACTTATGGGACTTATGTCTATAGCAGTAAAGGCATACTGCAGAAAACATGATGAAACATCCGTTCACCTCCTAAGTGTTTTAAAAGGCTAGCTGCTTAAAGGGTCAATTTCAAATTTCTTGTACATTTACAATCGAAAAAGTACAAAAATAAAGTTAAGCTACATAAATATGTTTATTTTGGAAATCTATTTATTTTGGGATGTTTTTTAATACCCATGAGTAGAAAGTTGGAATTTTTTTAATGAAGCCTTTCTTGGCTGAAAAGTAAAAAAAAATTCTCCTGGGTCACAAACATATTCAAATTATTTTTAATTCATATGGCTAGAAGAAGCCTTTTAAATTTTTTCTGCAGTATGACTAGTTTTAATAAGCAACATATATACATATCTTAGAATAAATAAATCATCAATTTGAAGGTCTGATGATCCTTTAAAAATCAGTGCGAAACAGTTGACAGATGTGAGACGTCTCACATGACTTAGTACACATGCCAATGAGCAGAGCAAACGTGCGCTACGCTTGGATATGAGTGTTGATCTTGATATAACAATTACAACAATTACAAAAGTTCATCTGAATAATGGAAGAGTTCCAGCAAGTAAGATCGTCCGTTGTCTACAGAACTTTGTTTTGGTCCAGCCTTTATGGGCAGTGGCAGTTATATCTTCCTAGTTATTCATATTGCCTGAAGGGATTTTTATCGACAAATATTTTTTAAACCTCATGCGCTGTTTCGGGCTCATTCCGCTCTATATGTTATACTGTTGGGACTATCCGGGAAAATCCTTTTATGTTTGTTTGGTTTGGCGGACGATATATGTTTGTTTTATCTATATGGTAGAGCAAGTGGTGAAGTTTTTATGAAAAAACTGGATTTATCGTGTTGACCCATATCCATTGATAACTAACTGCGGTAATTGAACATTGCATTTAAACCGGTAGATTTAAAAAATAATTATATTGAGAGTAAATGGTAGTACAGCGGGGGCATAGACTTCAAATATCTTTTTCAAAGTATTTTGACTTGTTTCCTGGTATAATAATTGAATTTCACAATAATTGCCGTTTGTTTGTATTGATCCAGACTAACGAACCTATTCTGGAATTGGCGATCAACTCGTGACACACAGAGAAGAGCGGCTGTATTTTCGTATTACCGCATAATTTTTGTTTCATGGACAAATAAATGCTTATATTATGATAGAGCAAGTATTGTACCTTGATCTTTTGCAGAAGAGCGGCGCCAGCGAACTGGCATACTGGCACCTGATGTACCTAACAACGAAAACTGTACTTTTCATAGTTATGTTAATACGAATACGTTTGGCGCTCCACAAAATGCTCATGATACGTTATACAAACAACTAACTGGTAGTTACTGTGGAATAAAGTTGATATACCAGTATACTACGAAACCAGTAGAAGTACTATCAAAACTACCAAAAGTTTGATTTCGGACTTTTTGAAATAATTTGTAACACACAAGAGGGACTACAAAGAGAGCTCAATATCATTAAACAAGATCTATTAAAAAACGGATACCCAAAGAAGCTAGTGGAAGTAACAATACAGGAAAATACCAACAGTAGAAGAATTAAACACGAAAAAGGAATATCAGATGGAATCAAAAGAATAGGTCAGCGATACAAGATCCAAACGAGATTCTCTAGGACTGCCACCCTCAGAAGTATCCTAACAAAAAATAAGCCCAGGAATGAATCTCAAGAGACAAAGGACTGCATCTACCAGATACCATGTCAATGTGGTAAAATATATGTTGGAGAAACAAAAAGGCCACTGGAAGTAAGAATCAAAGAACATCGTCTCAACACCCAGCGAGCAGAGACAGGAAAATCTGGAATAGCTGACCACGCATGGACGGAGCACCATAAAATAGCTTGGGACGAAGCTAAGGTTATTGCCAAGGAACCGCATTGGCATCGAAGGAAATTCAAGGAGGCGGCATTCATCACCAACAACAGCAAAGTGTACAGCAAACCCAGCGTAGACATTAAACCAATCTGGCAGCCACTCATAAAGAAGATTAATAGACTACGACTGGACCAGACAACAAACAATGACCGACAAACAGCCACGTCAGCAGACCGGAATACCGCGCATCGGGAACCAATCAGAACAGACCGCGCGCAACGACACGTCACCGGACGGGGTATAAATAGGCATGAAAGGAACGTGTTCGCCAGTTCACCTGAAGACGATTGAAGATAGCACATCAATCGAAACGTCGTGATACTCAAAAATTTTATAGACAATGGAAGTCCGAAATCAAACTTTTGATGAATCCACCTTGTCTACAAGTTTCAAACAACAGTTGATATGTATATAATTATAGGAGATATGCTCAAGAAGGAAACACGTACTATTTATATAGACGTCTACTTAATAGTCAGTAGGTAGACACACTGAAGATATAAGGGGCAACTCCAATAATGTCAAGTTTAATCCGATATTTAAATTCAGCATCAGTGATAAACGTGCATTCAGAAAAGTGATGGTGGTAATTATAACTACTTTTTTGCAGAAAATTTCCAAAGTGCATTTGCTTGGGACATTTGTGTACATCAACCAACCAACAAAAAATTTCACAAAAAACACTTTCTTTTTTCCAGTGACGCTTTTCGACTTATATTCAAATCATCGTCGGACTGTCAGACGATCTAAATATAAATCGAAACGCGTCACTGAAAGAAAGAGAGCTTTATTTGAGGAAATTTGTGTTCTAATACACAATTTTTCATCTGCATGGTGGGATAGTTTCATCTAGTAAGACCATTTAGAATCTTTATGAAGGGAATTTCATTAAGTAGGATTCTTTGATGTAGATAAAAAGTTGTGTAATTATCACACGGTTTCACAAATAAAACTCTTTCTTTCAGAGAAGCTTGCTGTGTACATTTCTACCAAAAATCCTAAGACGACAAATATAAAAAAATGTAGATTTAACATCTAACACAAAAAAGAAATATATAATTTAATAGAAAAATAGCTACATAGGATGAATAGTATCCTAGATTTGAGAGCTCTAGTTTTGTATCCATGATAGGATCTAGTTTGTTAGTGAGCAAATAATCTGGGTAGCCTTGTTAGCAGTCCGACGATGATTTTAATAAAAAACGAAACGCGTCACTAAAAGAAAGAGTTTTATTTGTGAAACTGTGTGATAATTACACAACTTTTTATCTACGTGATGGAAGAGTTTAACCAAGTAAGAACATCTACAATCTACAGGATTCTTTGAGTTTGAATTTATGTAGCCAAAATTATATATGGTTCGTTTTGGACGATTAACACAAACTTTCCCGTTTTTTATGCAAAAATACGGAAAAACAAATCACATAAGTGAGCAGAAATGAAATATTATTATCAGAACATCAACAAACTTAGTTTTCCATGTTACTCCAGGTGCCAGTTTTAGGTCGTATCAAAAGTTTGATTTCGGACTTTCATTGTCTATAAAATTTTGAGTATCACGACGTTTCGATTGATGTGCTATCTTCAATCGTCTTCAGGTGAACTGGCGAACACGTTCCTTTCATGCCTATTTATACCCCGTCCGGTGACCTTGTCTACAAGTTTCAAACAACAGTTTTAGGTCGTAGTTAAAAAACTCTTCTGTGCGCTGAAACATTCTGGAACCTTCTCAAACCTCATTATTCCTACATGTTTACATGTTTCAAAGATTTATAGTTAGTCTAGGATGCGACAGAAAAAAATCATGCTCAATTTTATACTCGCTCTTTCACTTAAACATCGAATGATATACAAGGGAACTCATACATTTCTAAGTGACTGCCTTATGATGAACAGTGATTCTATTAGCAGCATAATACGGTATTGCTACTTACTACAAAGAAACCTAGATGCGTGAGAAGACATTCACTTGACTACATTTTTCTCCATTATTGCATTTCTGACTTTTGCTATTACTAAACATTTAAAACCTATGGTGCAGTATACCTTCACAGTGACACAACGTGCTCAGATGTTTCCTATTGTGCCTTAGTAGGTACGTTCCCGTGAACACTCTCTCACTCACGATTTGAGAATCCAGTTATGGACATAGATAACCTAACTTGTGTCTAGCTTTCCTCCACAGCAAGTATGAAGGTATGCAGACCATAGAAGCATTATTTCGAATACCCATTTCATTCATGGCTCCAGTGTGATTGTAACCTACATTGAGGTAATTGCATTCATTGCAGCTTCACTATAGGAACAAAGAATAACCGACTGGCTGACAGCTGTTTGTCTTGGTACTTCTTATGCACGGACCTTTATAGCACTTATGCTTGACAGATTTTTGCTGTTCTATACAGACAACGATATTCTATTGTGGTTTCTGTTAGTATTTAATTCATTATTCAGTTTTATTCCCCACTTTCGTCGCGCAAAAATATTTGCCACAATTGATTCCAAGATTCAGAACTGACCGAACATCTAAAAAAATCTCATCCTTGAAGCTACTACCGCTGCATGGAAATTACAGAGTCCACTATCTTGATAGCGCTCAACTGAGCCTGCAACAGGTTTCCCATTATAGGAGGTCCTGTATTAATTTTGTCCAACTCAAATCTGCACTAGAGATCCTATACATGACACTCTCCAAACTTGAGCTCCCGCTATAACTATGAACAAGCAAGTTCCGGTGCATGTGTTCAAGCCCTCTGTAACGCCTGAACACATTATCAGCCACCCTAAACCTATGAGTGGAAACTTAATACATGCCGTAATTCGACTATATTCTGGTTCATAATTAATTTTCCTGCATCATAGGATAATTTAATAATAACTTGATCATAATAGAACACCAATGTAAAGCAGTTATAGTAAAGTATCCAAACCATCTACATTAAGGAAACATACACTTACATCAAGCTCAAAGGTGCAGATCCATGAGTAGATGTGGTGAAGATTTCAAGAAAATGACTCTTAATATGCTTGTTTATTAAACAATCTTTTTTGAACAGTGTTTAGGTTATATTCAATGACTAATGATAAATCAAAAGTTTATGACCGACTAGAAAATCTTAAATGAAATTGTTTAGGCACTCAGAAACTATATGTTTTCGCTTTGCAAGGTCAAATGCTTCCTATCAATGCGAAAAGTTAAATAATACTAATTATTGATGGAGTCAATAGCTTTAAGTTTATGCAGATAGAAAGATTGTGTAATTAACACATAGTTTTACGAATAAAACTCTTTTTCTTTCAGTGACACGATTCGATTTATATTTAAATCATCATCGGACTGTCTGATTTGATTGCTAACAGCGCTACCCAGATTACTTGCTCACTAACAAACTAGATCCTATCATGGAGACAAAACTAGAGCTCTCAAAGCATACTATTCATCCTGTCTAGCTATTATTTATTAAACTATTTTTTTCTTTTTTGTGTTAGAGGTCAAATCCCACAGTACGACGATGATTTAAATGTAAATCGAAACTGAAAGAAAATTAGTTTTATATGTGAAACTATGTGTTAATTTCACAATCTTTTCATCTGCATGATGGAAGAGTGTCACCAAGCAAGAGCATCTACAATCTACATGGTTTTTTTATGTTTGTCGTCTAAGGATATTTGGTAGAAATTTACACAGCACCAGTTAAATGCCGTCGTTTTCAAAATATTTTAACACATTGATTTATCTTATGGATATCCTATGGATTCCTACTTTCCCAGATTAGGGCATATAAGTTAAATCATCCCCAGATGCCTAAATCAGGTAAGCATCTTTTAAAACTTAGGATAGTAATTCTTGGGTAAAAATTTTGTCATATAGTTTTTTTAGGGATATTCATACAATTCAATAATAAGAAGAACAAATCGCTTGATAAGCTTAATAAGTGTATTTAAAGATTTAATTTGCTAAGGGCGATGATGATAAAGATATAATACTTCCGAATGACAGCTGGATCATAGATCAAAATATATATTATTCATAGTCTAATGAAAGAAAAAGAAGTCTATGTCAATCTATGGATGAATTCATTATTTTTTCATAGTTCTGTTCTTGAAGAACCGAAAGACTAGTGATGTTAGAAGTAATTTTGTCCAGCTTACAACAATGACCACATTTACCAATGAATCAATAGCTATCCTGTAATCAAATACAAATTACGGGAAATACAGCACACGTACATTAACTTTTCCATGAATATCATCAAATAACGCATAAGCTCACAGATTCATTGTGTTGTTTTGCTTTCCATCAGTCAATTTTAATGCATCTGATCCATATCAATTTTTCTCTAACAAAACACAACGTATGTATAAATCAGTATGTTTATACTGCAGAGCGGCTTTGATAAACGTAATCACTTGCGCCGCATTTTACTCATCTATCAGTCTCCTTTATTTATTATACATACTTGTACATTTGAATTTCCGAAATCACACAATTGGTGTTTCGTCCTGTCCTATCAGTACTGATTTTATTTCATTTTGACGGCAATATTAAACAAAATGGTTAGTACAAAAGGATGAAAAAGTAATACCGCTAAGGATCGATCACTGGACATACTGGGGCTACTGACATACTGACATGAGTACTCGTATACATATTATGCGAAGTGACCACTTTAACCCATTGCCACAAACGCTCTGCTCTGGATTAAACTAGCACAATAGCACTATGTTGGACTGGTGGGTGAGCTCTAACCTACAAAATTAGATATTTGTAATTTTTAATAGCATCAGCACCAAAATTCGGTGGCATCTTATTTTTAACAGAATATTAAGGTATTTGATGAGTGATGATTTTGCCTCCGCCCATAATAGCATCAACAAATTTCGGTGCACAGTATGAGCTGGAAAGTAATAATTATTGCACTTCCATAACCGATAATGTTTGAGCATAAGAAAAACGTCTAGATCCATAGATATTATGAAAACAAATGTATATAAATTTTGTTGTTATTTACCTCGTGACGTCACAAAATGAACATATGTAATAACCATGAAATCTGATTGAATTTACAAAAAAAACATCGATATTTTCTCTTCAAATATTTCTGCATAATGACAAACGGTCAGCTACCCATCGTGTTGCTGTCTATAAAGTCGTCTACTTAACATGAATCTACGATGAAAGTGATATCAGCCAAAAAGACCTGCTGGAGAATAGATAATATATCTGAGGTATTGGTTTGCATCAAGCAATAATACAGTTTTTTGATACTCAAACATACCACAAAGGCATCACTCTAACCTTAAAATCGGATGATATAAATTGAATACGAAACGTTTCCACAGAAGTAGTGCAATAATGTCCCACTTCACACATGTTATTTTCTACGAGCTTATAGGCGTTTGGAGGAATGCAAGAAACCCTCCATATAGACATGTGGTTATAAAAGGGTTTGAAGGTGAAGGTGAATTAATGTTTTTCTTTCTGTCAAGTTCACATTTTTACCAGAATAACAGGTGTAATTTATGAAAATTATGTATTCTTCTTTAAGTGCCATCTCCTTTCAGAAGGTTCGCTATCATCACCAAGTTTATTGCCGATCTGCGGCTCTGAACTACTCAACAAAATTACATCTGTACCATCGGCTTTAATCGCTCAACCAGGAAATGCGTCTCCTTCCTCCACTTCTCTTTCCAAGTATCTTGCCTTCAATAATAATTATCCACAATAGGATGTATTTCTCCCCTCTCACCACTTGGCTCAGATATTGTAATTTTCGTGGTGTTTAACCATTCTTAATTTTATACAATTCTCTCAAGTACTCCAGCATGCGATATTCTACCTGTCCATTTTACTTTACCTCTTGGTAGCTACTGATCTCCTGCTTCAATTCCATAAAGTAGCAAACCAAGATCTTTAACAGAAAACACATTTTATTGAATATGTTTTAGTAGCTTGCTTAATTCTTGAAAGAGTTTCTTCGTTATGAGCATAAATTCTTTTTTTTTTGATTCCCAATGTAAATGCTGCTCTCTACTACCTGATTACCGAAATATCACTGCATTCTACCTGAATAAAGATCATAAATAATTACGATAGTACGCTTTAGATTCTTAAAAAATGGTTTCACGTACGCTAACTCCCTATTTCAAATGTATTGGTATCAGTTTGATAAGAGTCTTAAAAATTCAAAAATATTGTTAGATATGGAATTTTGGGAATCCTAAATCAAGTATTTTTTTACCTGATTCCAGAAGATTAGAACTTCCGAAATTCGACTGAAATCTTTGTTTATAAACTAATATTGTTGAGTGGGGATTACAGCGTCAATCTAAGTGACTTAAATGTTTTAAATTAGTTCGAATGAATCAAAAATGTCAACCAACAAAACACTCCATATTTTTTACTATTGATCAATGCCTGGCGCCTGAACGCAAAAACACGGAAAATTGTTTATTTATAATTAATTTAATTCATAACAGCATGGTATAACTTGATTAAGCGTTATATAAAATGCAACATGTTTTGTTTCCGCCACAGATGGAAAACGTGCAATATTTTATAAAAAATGACACTGCATGTAGCTAATTTATTTTGCAAATGTACACAGTAAAACAAAGCGCAACCACTACAAATCAGTCGCATGTTTGATGCTGCATTTCGAGATATGTAGGAATGACGCGCCCAATTTCAAATTCCGGAGAAAAATAGATTTGGGGAGAGTTCTCCTAATATCGTGGGCATTCCAGGTCGAGTAAGGGTAGCGCCTGCTTAGCTCAATTGGCTAGAACATCCGATAGATAATCACAAGTTGTGTGGGTCGAATCCCGCAGTAGACCCGGTTGTTTAGGAATTGCTTGATGCGAATTTGTATATCAACAAGAATTTTGCGAGTAAATAAACAGATAATTATCGCCTTTGCTTCCTGAACATTGGTACTACGATAAAAGGGTATGTCACTGCGAAGTGTTTGTTTAGCTCACTTGGCTGAAACATCTGGCCGGCAAAGGTGTGGTTTTTAACTCGCAGTAGGCCAGTTTTTTTCGGAATTTCACAATGAGAATATGTATATCAGCGCATCCGTCTTATAGATAAGCCACTAAATAATATATTTGCTATGGTGTACAATTATCCAGTGAGTTTTATATTCATTGTGAACAATTGCAAACATAGCAACCCATACTCTAAACGAAAGATTAGTGCATTTCAACAGACTATTATAATAATACAATAAATAATATGAATAAGTGTTTTTAATAATTAACTATTAAGTAACCACTAAAAAATCGTGCTATTTTTTATAGAATTTCAAACTTTTAAATATTTTTAAATTGAACATAAAGTGATCAAGTGTTGCAAAACCCCTTATAAATATTTATTTCTAAGGTGATCTCATTGGGTTCATCTATTACAAATCCCTTCGTTCCGAGTAAATAGACTGACCTGGAAATATCGATTTCTATTCATCGATCATTCTAACTCCACATTGACCTGGAGTACCTGACTATGTTTTCATAATCACCTAGACTACTTAGAAATACCACATAAATATATTTTCAGTATAAATTCACACCTAGCGCTACGTTATCAGAATGCATCTGATTTTTTACAGATCTATTGAGACTGGCTATCTTGTCACTCAAGCGTAGTAATACTTTCACATAATTAATTTAGAACATATGACACCTTAACAGTTTTTGGGGAACTGTAAGTCTTGTTATCTTTACATAATCCACATCCTATTAAGTGAGTTTTGGACACCGAAATGGTTTACTTATCTGCTAGTTATTAGGAGACATCCTTTGCATCAAACGATGATTGTCTGCCTGTTCTAATTTACATATTACCTTATCTGTATACGAGAACTACTAAACGATATCTGACAGATGGTAACTCCTACCAGTTTCAATCAACGATGAAATCCTTGCTTTTGTTCCCTTCTTCTTGCTCTGTAGTCACGCCTGGCACGGATTTAAAAAAATGAATGTAGTGAGAAGTTTATTACTTCATTTTGATTGCCCTGCAAAACAACCTGTGTGGAATTCCGCATGAACGTGAAAAGTATTGCCAAGGCTACCCTTTAAAACCATGACAAGCGCCAGTTATGGGTAAGTGTTACTAATAGGTCTCACATGACACCTCCTTTGATGACCCATGCGTCGGCGAATAATACATATCATATGACCCGAATATCGTTTGCCACAGAGCAGTTAATATCTCTATTGTTAAATAAAAATTAATATAATTAACGAAAAGGTTCAGAAGCGGTTAGTTCGAACCCTAGGGTCGCTGGCTTTGACACCCTCCACTGAGAGACGACGCTGACCCTGCAGTGACGAACAACCTAAGTACCATTTTTAATCTGGGCTATAATTTCCTTGTTTAACTTGTACATTCATACTTAGTAGTTCAGCGCGGGTTTGTTCAATTTCTGGAGTTTCTTTGCCTTCGGTAATTTACAACTTCAAGCGAGTTGGTCAACTCCGAGCAAACTAAGCTCACCAACCATAGACGTAACATTATTCTGGTTGCAAGGGAAATACCTAAAAAGGTCTCCGTCTTGCGTATTTGCATTCCTTCACTCAACACTGCTCAAATTACCCAAGAATGACTAATAATGAAACCTTTGAACACAGCTGCATGCCTGTTTCGTATCTATGAATGGCCATTTTTGGATTGTCGAGTTGAACAATAGACTTTTTTAAACCGTTCGCATGGCTTCCAGTACAATTCTGTACTATTTAGCTGTCAAATAAATGACAACAAAATTTTGGAACGTTCTCCCAAAATTCAACCGGTCAGTTTGTTTTAATTTAATCGCACATACCAGTGAACAGTATTTAAATTAGCGCGTCGTATGTATAATGGCCGTCGACTGTGACATTTTAAATTTTTTCTAGCTGTGTGACCTGCAAATTGACTGGATCGGTAGGCATGTTTTCAACCAAATTACATCTGACAGTTTTTTTTCAAGCTCTGTTAATTGATGAATGTTCTATTGAACATCATAGGGATATATAGATAGGAATTTAGTTAGCTCTCAGCTATTATACACAATATTGTGGCTTACCTTCAAGCTAACATAAATAGTCCTCAGTCTTTTTCTACCTACGCTAACACTGGTAGATGATTTCAGAAGCATGGGTAATTTGTTGTGAATATGAGCCCTTCATCAAACAGTGATTCTTACAGGCCTTTGTATCTACATTTTGGATATAAAAACTTTCTTTTATCAAGGCTAAAGCCGAAACATGCATAGGCATGTTTTATGCCTAACAGAGGGCATATACACAAACTGATAAAGTGATAAAATCCAGAAAATTTCAATGTAATGACCGGTTGGCTTCTAATTGAATGAACAATCGAATGAATTTTTATTTCGGACTGCCACACGACTGCAATAAGAGCGATTTATGTCGTGAACAGAACCGTGCCTTACAAAGCACCTTGGATATTCGGATTCGATATCAGTCTGCGCCTAAGATATTTTGCATTCTTTAATCTTCAATCTTCTTTCCTGTAATCGCCATAAAGTTCACCAACCGTCTCTACTGTAATCCACGTGGTGGTACCACGCAACAAAGTACAGCGGAGGTGCGTATTCCATACAATATTCAGTGGATCACTGGTATGAGGGAGGTGTAGTGCAGCTAGGTGCACGGCTCGTGTGAGGTACCTATATCCAGAGAAGTGGATGATATAAATCTTACTACTATATAGATATCGCGGTGCGGTGGTCTACCGGCTACGACGTCAGCGCTAAATGCTGGAGACGCGAGTTCCATCCTAGACATTTTGTGGAATTTATCACAATTTGTGTGTATGCCCTCCTTTAGGCATATACCTGCTATAGACCTGTATGCTTCGTAATTATCTTAGACTCATCATTACAGCCTGACGATCTAATTATAGATAATATTTGGTTAGTATATACGTAATCCAATCAAGAGTGTGATAGCAACATCAAGACTCATATCTAAGCATCACGCACAATGGCGTAGCCCAAAGGCAGTTTCAGGATATTGACTTCGTAAGTGGCCAATAGGCAGCACCACTGTGCGCGACGCTTGGAGATGAGTGTTGATCAATTTCGGGTCTCTAAAATATGTGTTTCCAATATATATCATGCTCAAGATCTAGGAATTTCATCTTACAAACGACCACAAACTTCTCTCTCTTGGCAGATCTAAGACACATTTACGTGACCGGGCAAATATGATTACCGCTTATGATACACCTCACGCTCACAGCAAATTTTTCTCAATCCAAATGCCTGAATATCCTTTAGAAGCAAACCCTGATGAATAATTTTTGTGCAAAGCCGTTATCCGCTTGGTAAACGAGAATGCGCACGAAACAATACCTCGAAACCGAAATTTTTCACGTAAACAATAAGTTCTCTCCACAGTTGGCTTTCGAAATAAAAATATTCGCAGTTTTCGCTGCTTTCAGTGATTGCACGAACAAATTCTGATGAATCAGTGTATTCAGAAATTGCGGAACCGTTCATATGTGTGCGCACCAAAGCTCTTCGCTAAATTTTGTCTCCGGATGATATCAAGATAACAATTATAATGCAAGATATTTCACACAAACAGTGAACTGTCTAAGATATTTCTCATTCGCAGAAACAATGAGTGATGTATGGCTATTGTGATACGGCAGCGCCGATTTTGCTGAAATAAGGTGAGGAATAGAATATAGACATAACGGTGGAGTTATCAGCAAAAAAAATTATCGAAACTTCTCCAAACCTTGTTTATGTTTTTTTTTATGTCTCATCATTTCATCATTTTTAGATGTCTAAAATTGATATTTACGTGTTTCACAAGCTGCTGGTGAATTTAGCACGTTCAGTTCCAATTTTCTATTTTTTTAATGTAGGTAGTTAATATAGTAGGTTGCTTATGTTTCCTCGAAAGAAACATTTCTGAAAACTGTGCCAATTTGGCCGTTTATCTGACACTTATTGAACCCTCAGGAAGACTCCACCATATTTTTAAGTAACACCAGAAAATATATTCTATGATTAGGGTAATAATAATGCATGAATTTCTACTTTCCATGCATAAATGAGGAACATATTGATGGACGTAATTTCTCAATTTGATATAATTTGTTTCATTTATGTTTTGTGACGGCTACATGCCGAAAACCCATTCAATCCAAATCTGTCGGCCTTCCCTATATTTTTGTTGGTGATTATCTCAATGCATATTATCAGTAATCGGTGTCCCAGTTATGATGAAATTTTGCGAAGGGTATAAATTTGGTACGTTTCCGGTTCTGATGCATTCTGTTTTGAACTAGGTGGGATAATAAGGGGAATACATAAAATCCACCTGTACTCATCCAAATTTCGATTTTTCATTTTTATGGCATTATGTTTCAGAGTGCAGCCGACAACATTTTTTTGGAGAGCAAAAAAACGATGAAGTATTTAAAGCTCTTTTTTGCCATGCAGTAAGTAAATACGTCACTTCCTTATCAACCGATATAACTATATATTTATACAGATAGATTCCACTGTTTCGTTGATGTCACACATGTAAAACACCTAATTCAATGGAATAGACAAGTTAAGTCCGGAGCAGTGTTATTGGAACACTAAATGGGCTGACTGGTATGTGAATCCCAAAAGCTAATGGCATAAAGCTTGTGCAAAACATACTCGTCAACAAGAGACGCAGAAAACGTTATTTTTTTCACCCCATCAGACTATAAATAAACTATGGTATAATAGGAAACCCCATAAAATTATAGACAAATTTATTGCAAGGACAGTATTTTCCCCAGCAAAATACAATACCGCTACCCGTTACAAGAATTTCAAAATGCGTTGAAGGCATTCTGAGGCAATGTACTGAGCTCAATTTTAATATTTTTAATCCTATGTATGTATAATGTGGCGATATAGTTTGTCACTTGTTGAAACGGTGGATGTTTTCTCTCCTGTGAAACCGTGTGTCTTGAACATTCTCAATTCGAATACTATTCAAGCTCTACCCAACTCTACATGGATTTCTTCAAATTTATCATGATTAATTTGAATTCTTCACGCATAACGTACCATGAAATTATCGTCATATCGACTGTATGAATGAGAACATAAAACTGTCTACAAATTTAACTGAAATTTAAGAGCATCAACAGTTATTGCCATCAGGGACCTCCACGGTCACTAGGGCCCCCTAGTTCATTACAACACCCAAAAAAGTATTAGTTTTAATTGATTGTTCTTGACAGTTCAAACAATAACAATAAGCAGTGATAAAACCGCTCGAATAGTATCAATAGGCACATTCCTGTGACGTGTTAATAATACATCACCGATCATGGCTTTTTAATAATAATACGAGGGTCACGCTGAAAGTCTTCAGATATTCCTAATCTATAGAAGTTTAAACAAGTTTGAGCATGCAGCTATTTGGTCTAAAGTTATAAGTGCTGACACGCAAAGGCAGCATTTGAATCGTTCAGTAGTTGCCTTGCCACGGTTTCGAATGCATCTAAGTGTTGGCTGAATTTTAACGTGAAAATGGAACCGGGTAGTCGCGATTTCCGAGCCATGATTTTGTATGACTATTAAGAGGGACTAAAACAAGCAGAATGTCACGAAAGTTCAGTGATTTGCTTTGGGGACTCTGCCCCTTCTAGGGCTACAGTTTTTAATTGGTTTACTGAATTTGAAAGGGGTCGAGTCTCACTTGATGATGAACCTCGCACAGGTCGACCGCCCACTAATGTTACTCCGGAAACTGTAGAAGCTGTGCAAAATATGGTAAAAAAAGATCGACATATAACCTATATATTCTCTGAGAATTGGATCGGTAGGAAATTAGCAACCTTTCAAAAGAACGTTGGTCAGAAGAATTTGACAGGTAGTTTTACTGAATGCGTAAATGTATTGAGGTGGGGGGAGAATATGTTGAAAAAACAGAATAAAGTTTAAAAAAAGCTTGTAATTTTTCTGTATCTAAAAACTTTCAGCGTGACGCTCGTACGTTCACCTACATAAGCTTAGTTGTATAAAGAACCCAGGCATGTTTCGTCTCTGGAAGTTCCGCTTGGAAATCCTGCAGCGTTTACAGGTGAGAGTTCGTAAGACGATCAAAGCTTCCCTTGAGGCGTCCATTATTTATTGGGCGTCAGAACAGGGAGATGCTAGTATAAAGTGAGGGTGGGAAACACGAGTGTAGGGGTGCTAGAAGTTGAAGGAGATACCTAATGCTCTAGATTCTATTCGACTTTGCCAGTGGAGGAACAAGTAAAAAGATTCATTTGTTAACACGTTTTCGCATACAACATGCAGATTCATTAGTTTTCGTTTCAGAAAATTGAGAAACAATGCAGTGGTAGTGCTGAAATTGTGAATTCAGCATAAACAAAATTGAGGAGCCTTTCAGAATGCGTTTTGTCTAAAATGTTAGTTTTTTTAATAAGGCGTTAGTTTCTCTGCTCAAATATCGATAGTTTAAATTGATTGCTGATGTTCAAAATGTGCTATTTAAGATGACAGGTTGAAATTACGAGGGAATTTAGCATCAATTTTGTGGTTGTTACATCAGTTATTTCGGTTTTTATATCAATGAGCAAATGTCTGAATTCGGAAATAGGTTATAGTCAGTGTATCAAATAACGTCTTCTGTGAAAGTTTAGCTGAAAAATGAATTATGAAGGTGTAGTTAGTAATAATGGAAAAGGGAGTCAGAAAAGAAAGAAGATTACGACATATAGGCAAAGGAAAAAAGAGACATCAGAATTTATAATTTGTGTTGTCTTTTCTTGACTTTGAGCCCTTTCTTTATTAATATAGAAAAGCTAGATAATGAACAACAATATTTTTCCATGAATCAAAATGTAGTTTTATCTTAGAAATGTGCTTTCTTCCCAAAAATAAAAAGACTGCATTAGACAATCAAAACTCATTTCAGTGCTCATTTATGGAACATTGGTATTATTTAAGTTGTCGTATCTAATACACACATAAAAATAAAATCTCAGACAAAGAATATGAGCTTGCATTCAAGTATACCATATACTCCTATATGCGCAAAGCTATCATAATCTTGAAGTAAGAATACTGTATTTTTGATCATATAGAGTTAATTCAACTAAATATTCAATTCAAATCTGGGCTAGTCTTGGAACTGAAAATGACAAAATCTCAAAATCTTGACACAAAACAGAGAAATTCTAACCTACACATGAGATTACTATAATGTTTACTGTTGCTTTGCCCATATAAGAAGATATAGTATACTTGAATGGAAGCACCTATTCTTCACCTGAGAATGTATATTAATGTGTATAGACCCGCACAAAGAAGAAGCTATCAGAGTCCTCAAAAAAATACTAGTTGACCCGCCTGACTTAACAAAGGATGAACCCAAAGGTCTGGAACATCCAAGATAGTGAATCATGCCGGGAGCCCAGGTAGATACAATTTAAAGTGTTCATAAAGGTGAATAGACATGTTTCCGCTCAAAACACTAGTGTAGGCTTCCTACCTTTGTGGGAGGTTACTATAAGAAAACGTGTATTCTCAAACTAGAAGTACTAATGAAACAATTGCAATGTTGTTTACTTACCAATCCGCAAGATCAAAATGCAGCAAATACAAATATGCACAATAAAGTTGAAAATAATCCAGCACCGATAGCGGACGAAACGACACTTTAAGGTGTCTAACTATCAATAGATGTTTCTGGAATTGAAAGACAGAATGCAGATTGCTTTCATGATACTATAATTTTGCATATTGTGGATCACCAATGAAATAATCAAAAGTTTGATTTCGGACTGTCTATAAAATTTTTGAGTATCACAACGTTTCGATTGATATACTATCTTCAACCGTCTTCAGGTGAAATGGCGAACATGTTCCTTTCACGCCTATTTATACTCCGTCCGGTGAAGTGTCGTTGTATGTGGTCTATTCTGATTGGTTCCCGATGAGGGGCTGCCGGTCTGCTGACGTGGCTGTTCGTCGGTCATTGTTTGTTGTCTGGTCCAGTCGTAGTCTATCTTCTTTATGATTGGCTGCCATATTGGTGTAATGTCAACGCTGGGCTTGCTGTGCACGATGCTGTTGTTGGTGATGGATGCCCCTTGAATTTTCTTCAATGCCAGTGCGATTCTTTGGCAATAACCTTAGCGCCGTCCCAAGCTATTTTATGGTGCTCCGTCCATGCATGGTCAGCTATTCCAAATTTTCCTGTCTCTGCTCGCTGGACGTTGACACTTAATTCTTACTTCCAGTGGCCTTTTTGTTTCTCCAACATAGATTTTACCACATTGACATGGTAGATGCAGTCCTTTATCTCTTGGCATTCATTCCTGGGCTTAGTTTTTGTTAGGATACTTCTGAGGGTGGCATTCCTAGAGAATCTTGTTTGAACCTTGTATCGCTGATTCCATCTGATATTCCTTTGACGTAAGGCAGAATGAGTAAGTGCTCAGATTCTTCGTGTTTAATTCTTCTACTGATAGTATTCTCTTGTACTGTTACTTCCATTAGCTTCTTTGGGTATCCGTTTTTCAATAGATCTTGTTTAATGATATTGAGCTCTCGTTTTAGCACCCTCTTGTGTATTACAAATACCCCTATCTCGATCGACTAAAGTCCGGATGATTCCCTTCTTCCTTTGTGGCTGTTGGGTGGCTTGAAGTGTAGTCTAACTATTGACCTGTGTTAGTTGGTTTCCTGTGCACTGACGTTTCTATTTCGGTGTTTCTTCTCGTTACAAAAACATCTAAAAATGGAAGGCTGTTGTTGCTCTCATCTTATTTCGTTTTCGTTTGGCTCTCTCCATGGTTCCAGATTATGAATGTGTCATCTACATAGAGAAGCCAGAATTTCGGTTTAATATTTGAACTTTCGATGGCAGTTGACTCAAACCATTCCATGTACAAGTTGGCTAGAACCGGAGACAACGGTGATCCCATAGGCAGGCCTTCATCTTGTTTATAGAAGTCTTCCTTCTCTTGAAAATAGTTATTCTTCACAGAATGTAAGTAACTCCATTATTCCATCCAGTGGAAGATCTGTCCTTTCCTTCAGTTGTTAGTCTTTCTGTAACTTCTTCTGAATTACCTCCAATGCTTCTTCAACCGGAACGTTTGTATATCGGCTCTCGATGTCGGAACTTAGGAGACGATCTACAGCGTTTAGTTGTGTTTTTGGAGTATTTCTACACAGTGTTTGGAGTCCTTCACATAAGATGATGTTCTTCCTTCCAATGGTTGTATGATGTGCAGGAGGTGCTTGGCAAAATTGTACGTCGGAGAGCCCCTCGAGCTGGTTATCGGTCGTAGTGGCATGTTGTCCTTGTGTATTTCCGGTAGACCGTAGAGTGGTGGTTTGCTGTAGTGTAGTGTTAGACTTGTCCTTTCGCGATATGTTAGGTATTCCTTGTAGTTCTTCAATATATGATATACTTATCTTCCAATTTTACTTGCTGGATCACTCGATAGGCGTTTGAATTTTCCTTTTTTCATGACTTTTTCCAGCTTCTGCTTATATGTGGTTGTGTCCATGATAACTGCGACGTTTCCCTTATGTGCAAGTAGAATTTTGATGGATGTTTCTTGTTTCAGTATCTTCAGAGCCCGTTCTTCTTGCCTTGATGTATTGGTCACAATTGGTTTGTTCTTTTCCAAAATTGTTCGTAGTTTCCACTTAAATTCTTCTGCCTGATCCTGACTCATTCTTGTATGAGTTGCTTCAACGGTGCTGATGATGTCAAGCTTCGGAATTTCTCTGGGTGTTTTGGCGAAGTTCAAACCTTTCCCCAATAGTGTAGTTTCCATATCGGTAAGTGGTCTTCGAGATATGTTGACTATGGCACGGTGGTTTAACTGTTGCTGGTTCTGATTCGTTACCTTGTTTTGTATAATTTTATAGACAATGGAAGTCGGAAATCAAACTTCTGAAAAATCCAACTTGTCTACAAGCTTCAAGCAATAAGCAAATAATCTTTATAAATTACATCGTAACAATATTATCAAAAGAAATCCACAACTGTGTCAGGCGTTTCCGTTATAATTTCGATTTTCAGTTAAGAGGTCATGGTGCAAATCGATAAACGGAAGCTGTATAAATGCACACGAAGCTGTAAGAGGAGGCGAATGGATAGGGTGGTTCAGTGGGTGTTTGCCCTCGTCTTTGAGATAAACGCCGTTACAACGATCGCTATGATTTATGTACGTTCAATTCAGGTGCCGGAGAGTATACAGATAGAGGATCGAATGCCTGCAAAATGACGTTGATTGATCGACAATTGAAAAGCGCAGGGAAGACGACAATGTAGTCTTGGGCATTCGCGTCTCTAAAGCGTTTCAAAGCTTTGGTAATTTCAAATTGATTAGAAGATTTTATCATATTCATCTTAACAACTGACCCATTGCAAGGAGAAGGCTATTTGTTGGTCCGTATGGGAGATATGAATTACGAAAGAATGTTATATTTGTTATGTTTTGTTTCTCACCCAAGGTCAAGGTAACCAAACTGCATATTACCTCAAGGTCCTCTCTGTATAACCGATGAATTGTCTCATTACAAGCTTCCATTCCTTTCTGTCTGTATACAATTATAGTGAAATGTATCATGTGGTTTTCCTCTCATTCATTATACCTGAAGTTGCCGCATGAAAAGTTGAGAGAAAAATGTCTCGAGATCAAAACTTTTCATGATTACAATAATTCCTAGCCAATAAGCGTCTGAACTGAAAATCATTCATTTTTGCATAATTCACATATTGGTATTTCATCATAGGTTCTATCAAAGTTATTTTGAAATAGATTAGATTTATAGATATGATTTCATGATCATGAAAGCTGTGTATTGCATTTAAGCATTGTTGTATACCATACTATTTTTCATCCTATATGACAATAATATGGTCAGTAATACATTTTGCTCAATTTACAAAAAAAACAAAATCTTGTAACGGTTCAGCCTTTTACAAATTTCATTTTATATAGAATCTTGAATTTATATGTAAATCTCCTGTATCTTTACAAATTTCATTTTATATAGAATCCTGAATTTATATGTAAATCTCCTGTATCTATTCTTAGTAATGATTTTCTAATCATTCATATTTCCCCGTTTAATTCTGGTTCAATCATAGCTATATTCAATGTCCCATCTCTATTACTGTCATTAACAGGAAGTCAATCAATCTGTTATTTTGCTCTCCTTCCCTAACCTGTTTATGGTTCCGATTTTTAATCCCATGTGTGGCTTTGCGCTTGCGCTCTTAGTTCGTGCATTGCGTGATTTGGATACGCAGCACCTGAGAATCATCCCACTCGAATTCAGACCGCCTAGACGCCTTCACCTGTTAATTAATCAGTGACGCCATGTCGTCTCTTTTCTTGATCATGATAACTTTATGCAAAATGCAAATCTAAATCATTATTTATAGTGTGCGGAATATGCTGATTCCTTTGTGAGTATTAGAGATGGGACATTGACTATAGATAAGATTGAACCAGATTAAAATCGGGGAAATATGAATGATTAGAAAATCATTACTAATATTTACATATAAATGCAGGATTCTATATAAAATGAAATTTGTAAACGGCTGAACCGTTACAATCTATCCAATCGGTGGTTGATTTATAACATCTGTAAATAAATTATGCGCCGCCAGCAATGGCAGTGGCACCATCACCGTAATGGCGAAGCTTCCTTTCCGATTTTTACGACTGACAAATTGCGAGCGATCCAAGAGTGCGAAGTCACTTCGCTTTCCCCAGAGAGAGTAGGACGTATCGACGAGACGGAGGATGAGGTTTAAATTCTCAGCACTTCACTGCTGATATATATTTGAAGGGTTTAAGTCGAACGACTCTGAAGCTGATGGGATCTGTCCAGGACACAGGATGATCTGATAATATTCACGAAGTCAATAGCGTTGCGATGACCTAAGTCAACTCGTTTTCAGCGAAGCTTTTCTTTGAAGTATGGCTGAGACCAGATAGATACGAAAATTCTATATAATTTCATTGTGGTATCTTGGAATCAGGATAAATTGGGTACTGATCTTTTAGATATATCAATTTTTAACTTCTAATCTACAGTTATCTAGTAAGAACCTTCAGACGCGGAAACCCTATCGCGCTGATTTGATTCCTTTGCAGTGTCCAGCATAGTAGCTAAATGAAATAAATTTCGATAAGTCTTAGTGAAAGGATTCTTGATAAATATATATTTCCTCCATGCAGATAAAAGGATTGTGTAATTAACACACAGTTTCAGAAATAAAATAAAACTTTTTCAGTGACGCGTTTCGATTTATATTCAAATCATCATCGGGCTGTCAGATTTGACTGCTAACAAGGCTACCCAGATTAATTTTCAATTAACTAGATCCTATCACGGATACAAAACTGAAGCTCGCAAATCTATTTTATTTGTGATACTGAGTGTTTTTATCTGCATAATGGAAGAGTTTAATCAAGTAAGATCATCTACAATATGCATTAATTTCCTTATTTTCGGATTCACGGAATGATTGCAGGAATCCATATTGTTGCATATTACATCTGATTGAAGGGAGTTATACCAAAAACCAACTATGTAGATAGTTTGGAAGCCGGCACTGGAATAACAGCGAGAGCCTGTTCTCTATTCATTACATTTAAAGGTAATGGATGCTGAAAATATAGCTGCCCTGTATCCTGCACATTGTTGCATGTTTATGTTTATGCAAGGTGCACTGAATGCGAATAATATCATGGATAGGCGCGGCGGTATGTTTGCGTAAATGTTTTAATTATCAAAATCGAACTGATCTACAATAAAATAACAGGAGCGTTTACTCGACAAAATTTAATTTAGGCTGCATTGACATGTACGAAACATAATAGAATGCGATTTTCCGTAATATCCAAAACTATAATTATATGAAACTCCCATTATCGTAATTGTAAAATTTCGCTACGCCTCGCTAATGTGGCATCAAAACGAAGTCATTATTAGTATGCGAACGAGTATATTTTGTGACTGGTAATATCGGTTTGATGCTAATAGGCCATGAAACTATACAGGCTTATGCCAAATAAACTATTTGGAATACGTATGATATCAATAAATACAAACTCACTGTAAAAAAACAAACCCTGTTACAACCAGAGCTGCAGATATGCGGTTATGTGATCAGGAAGCTTTAATTATTCATGCCGCTTCCGAAGCACCTGATCAAAAACAGCATCTCCAATAATCGGAAGAACCGTTTTCAAAACCTTAGATTCACAAGAGATGTTTCAGCCTACCCGAACCATATGTGGTGTAGAGCAATTGAGCTTTCGATAAGGTGTGGCATGAGAGATTTTTATTCAAGGTTGCTGCCAATGATTTGCTACTATTTATAGGACCGATCCATATGTGTGGTGGTATAATAATATGGTTCCAATGTAATTACCATCACAGCCGGCATCCCCCAGGGATCTTTGGCCAACCCTCTTCTAACTGTACGGGAACGAACCGTTGGATTTGAAATCTGATCAAATCTAGAGCTTCATAGAAAACAAACCCTCATAGCTGTATGGAACCGAAACCATACAGAACAACTACCATCATGAAGCACCTTACATCGGCAGCAGTTTGGGAAATTATTTAGAAAAATAAATTTGGGATTTATCCAGGTTATATAATACTTTCTATTTTTTACATCCAGTTCCATAATACAGTCGTAATCTTTATTTTTACCAATGTTCACCTATCAGTATTAGAAGTTAATAAACATAACACTTTCTTCTCATAAATTTCGGTGTTGTGTAATCTATGTATATCTTTTTGAAAAAAATTACTACAAACATATTTATCATTAAATTTATCCCTGAGTTTTGTGTGATTTATTTTCGACATTTTGGACAGATAAAAAACTGCAATACAAGAAATAGTTCTTTCACACTCACTACATCTCATAACTGCAAAAATCTTTTTCGAAGTTTAGGTACCTACTACCGCATAACTAAACACTGAATTTATTGGAAATTACTCGTATTTACTGGGAAATAATATTTCTATTCAAAATAATAATCGGGTAATAATTAGCTGAATTTGCAGTGCACCACAATATAAATTATCCATATTGTTCAGGAATTTTGATATAAATACGGATCAAATTGTATAACAATTCCGGTATAATTAGCTCTGAATATGGATACTGACAAAGCATTGAGTTTGCTATGTTCATCATTACTTTGAAAACTTCGAATCCGTATGTAATATGGATATATGGAGAGCATATTAATAAATACTGTTTCTGATATTTCTTTGCCCATGTTAAAGTCAACGTACTTATCAACACAACGATATTTTCCATTTGATCTGTCGTTCGTTGATCTTACTAGTTTTATTCGATCGGTGGCATTCTCTATACTTAAAAAAAATGGCCATGACCGCTTCTTTATTCTTAGGGTGGCAATGATTTGGAAAAAATCTGGCAAGACATGTCTTTACCGGTTCTGGAGCACCTGTCAGTTAGAATCTCGTTTCAACAGACTCTATTTTCTGATAACACCTACAGTACATTAGTATTTAGGCCTTTTCGTGGTCGCAATTAGTGACAATATCCTAGATCATAAAATTTAGGTCTATAGAGATCACTAGCGGTATGTCATCGAGCACGACCAATTAGAGTACTGGACGACAACTTCAATGGCAATACTCTCGGTGATTTTAGATCAATAGTCTATATGTATCTTGATGCCAGGATGTTCTCGTCCGAATGGCCATCACGTGTGATAAGTGACAAGGACAAGACATAGCAAGTCCTAGACCAACCCTATAGTTTCTGTATTGTGCTTAACCGTCTAAACTGTGTAGAGACCGGACTCACATTTTTGCCAATCCATTCCCTGTTGAATAGAGACTGCACGTCATCACTTAATTATGCATTTGATTTAACAGCAAGTATTTTTGCTACCGTCATTTGTTACTATTTGTCGATATACCAGCAATGGTGATTTCACTTGCGGCTCTCTTAACCTTAATCCTGTGGTTTCCATAATATATATTTTTCTCAATCTATTTAGTACATTTTTATTGAATATATATAAAAAGGATTCATTTGTTGTACATTAAATAAGTAATCCCTTGATTGAACGAGCACAAGATTGCTGCTCTTAGTCACCCTCTGGCCCAAAATTAATTAGCAGTAGGTACTATACGTAACCCATTTTCTGAAACTATATTAATTATAGCTCCAAATTGCAGTCTACCTTGAAATTCTCTATGTACCTGGTAATATACCAAAAAGTGCTGACGATCCTATTTTCCGAAACAGTTTAGCAGTGTGCTTGTAACAAGAGCCTGGGCCATCATTATTTTCCCTCCAGAATCTAGGTGGCTTTCTGACGGTCGGCACAAAAAAGCGACGATCTCTTGTGGTTTGATTTATTCCCAATAGCTGAATGGGTCAGCAGATCTTTTATGAGTTTATTACATCCCTTTTTCCTCTTCACATAATACGATGAGAATTGCTGAACAAGCCTATTTCTGGTAAATTCGGTAGGTGTAGCTACAAAGGTTATTTTTAATGTCGCCAATCACGGTCCAAAGAAATGTTGGCTTTAGAGGGCCTTCAAAAAGTATTGGTACGCAATCAACATTATCACGACTGAAAGCCGTGCAAGTAAAGAAGAAAACATGGATTTGTTTTGACTGACCTTACAATTTTTGTAAAGATATTTGGAATCGACCAAGGCAGCTACTGATTTGTGTTTACAAAATGGTTCATCAGTCAAAGTGATAGAAGTCTTGCCATACTTATTTCCTTCATCAGAGTGACGTTTAGTGTCATTTCTATTTCGTTTTAGCCATTCTAAATACCTTAGCTACTAGTAACCGTAAATACATGTTAGCTTTATAGAGTGCTACGAAGCAGGTTGTTGTTGAGTACCTGGAAAATTCTACGCTTGAGATAATTTCTTAAAATAAGCTTGACAGTTGATAGTGCGTACCTGTATAAAGGTAAAACAGTATATAGGTATATTAGAATTTAAGTTGTAAGATCAGTCAGTCAATTTACTGCCGAAATAATTTCAAATTTCAGGTGATTCCACGAAATTAGTTTGTTTTATTTTGTTTGAGCATTCAATCCATGGTTCTTGATTATCAAATGATCAATTGCTCAAGTATCTATCTATCTAACTATGTATGTAACTAAGTTTGTTCGGAAGAATCTTGCAACTCAATTTCGAAGCAGATATCCTCAACCGATTGAGCTGAAATTTTGTATACACGTTCAGTTTGGATTACAATGGATGGTTAGATGTGCGACGTCATGATGTAATTCTAAATCCAACATAGCGGAACACCCAGGATGGCGGAAAAGTTATTTTCAATGCACTCCTACAATATGAGTGTAAAAACAATGAAAAGGATAACTTGAGAAATGAAGTCTCTCTGTATCCAATGTGGCAGACTTCTAAAGGTCGCCGACTAGTTTTCTATGCACATTATGAGTATCAAAAAAAAGATGGTGATCATAAGCTTCGTTGCTCCAATCCATCTGAGATTTTGGTTGACTGGGGTTTTTACAGACCTGTCCAACGATAAATAAAAACTAAAAAATAAAAAGAAATTAAGAAACTATTTAAAAAAAATCTATTCAAATGCGCTAAAAAGAACAAAATAAACTATTCCTGTGAAACATTTACTATCAACTTACAACTGCATTTCACAATTAATATGATCTAAATGCTTGTCGCGAGATTTACCTTTGTAGACAAACAAGTAAATTAAATAACTTGATCTGATCGATGTAATTTTTTAAAATTTTCACACTAAGTAAATACGAGTACTTGAATCTCACGACAAGATTTTATATATCATATGAATTTTGTAATGACTTTATGAGTTGATGGTAAAAATTTTAGAGGAAATGTTTATGTTATTTGTTTTATTAAAAATGTTTTTTTTACTTTTAATTTATTCCGCTTGCATCCATTATAATTTTTCTCACTTGATTACACAGCAATATATTGTCTGATGGGGAGAACACACCAAGCTTAATATAACTTCTAAAACTTATCCCCTGGTTGTCTCTCTGATTCACTATATTTTCCGCTGGCCGCCAATTGAATCTACATCTCAATCTTTGTTGATGATTTTCGAGATTAGCCTAATAAATGACATTGAGATTGTAATTAGCAGAGGAAGAACCTCAACCTAAGACAAAATAAACCATGCAGCAGTTGCCTCTTACCTTTCCAATGTTGACGAAGCCAAGTTTGTCTGCAATTGCCTGGGCATGGTCATCCCCATCAGGAACACGGACCGCCCATTGGTTAGAGAAGACCGTTGGAGAGCGCTGCTTGGCATCAGCAAATGTGATCAAAATGATGGCCAGAGTCCATAGAGCTAATTTACGGGCGGCCATCGGAGGAAAAGTTGGAGTTGTGAATGTGCAAAGGTATTGAAATCGAAGTACAGCGAAAGATGAGATTAGAAGGTCGCGACGGAGTTTGAAGCATAGGTGAATGAGTGCCGGTTGTTGTGACTCTGTATTTGTGATGCTCGTAGTGATGCGAGTAGTGGTACGGAAAATTTCTGAAACAAAGAAAAAAATGTTAATTCCTTTTCCATTGTGTACCAGAAACGGTATGATGTAACTCCATAAAAAAATCTGAATACGACCTATTTCTAAGAAGGTTTGCCAAAATTCAAGTGCGAACCAAGCGATACCCAACTAAACGCTAGGTGGCATTAAATATCCCAAGAAATATTTTCATCCCGAATTACTTTGAAGTTAGAATAGTAACTTATGACAGAAATATTGATGTAAACGTTTCTACTTGGTGAAATTTGTACATTATCAAGACTGCATTATGTAGACTACATAAATAAAAATGTCGTAACCGTCACACCATCAAATTGACCATTTACGATGACTACCCAGGTAATTTGTGAACTAGCAAGCATGATTGTGATCTGAATCTAAAATTGTTGGCTCCAGTACTATATTTAGCATGTCTATCAAATAATCACTTATATTGATATATTCTTTAGTTCTGCTTTTTTGTGTGCTACAATAGTAGAATAAAAGGAAACACCTAGAAAACTCTAACATTACCGTGAAAATGTCATCAAGACAAAACGTGCTTTAAGGCATATTATTTCAACAAGTTGGAATATACGAAGATTAGTCATATAGACATATATACGGAGGTATATGACGATGCCTTTATTGAGGTAAAAAAATGTAAAATGAATTCTGAACCTATAATGAAAGTGACATGCTGTCTCCAGGAAAGAGTATCTATTTTAAATGATATCTTACTATGCACCATTATGGAAAGTTAGAAGACGAACAACACATCTTCAAGGTTGAAAAATGAAAAATTTGAGACATAATCCATCGCCTCATCAAGACAAACTGACCACATAACTCAAAGTTAAAGATCTCACGGACGGACCTGAGCAGACAGCATAAATAGTTAGTATCTCAATTTCAACAGCGCATCAAGCGTATCAATCCAGTTTGAATTATTAAAAAACAAATACAGGATATTTGAAAAATGTTTTACAACTTCCATCAAAAATTGGCGCCCTAGATTTTGCTCAGAGCTCTCGCAACTAATACGTTTTTTTATAGAAAGCTTTTCTCAATTTTGAAAAACAGCTAGACTTAAAACTAGAATGTAAAGTTTATTTCAGTCTGATATAAAAATATATCCACAATTCTTTTTACTTTCCGAGCCAATGGCCAGGGAAGTGTCTAAATCGCGAAAACTTGGAAATCAATATTCTGGTAATATCTGGATGTTTCGTGATACATACTTCACGAATAACCATACCACCGATTTCCATCGGTTCATCATCGGAAAATACTCTTCTCACTTTGATGGAAATCCTCACTAAAATGCCACTGCGGCAACGAGAGAAGTTTAGTTTTTAAAATTGCTTCAGTGGAGGCCGAGTGACTGTCAAACCACGAAAAAATAAATAAGAAAGTAGCGCTGTTACTCCGTTTTTAGGCATAACGGGCAGTTGATTTATAGTTTTTCTTTTATCGCTGATAGGACAGATTCTGTCATCTATTAATTTCTGACCCAGGTAATAGTCCGTACTCGTTAGACATAGAAAAGTATTCACACATTTGATTTCAAATCAGATAAATACAGTATTGTCAAAAGCTCTCGACCGTTCATTTTCTTATGTTGTATGGATTAGTTTGCCATTTTTTATAATCGGCGCTACTACATCAGGTCTCTGTTATAGCTCTTTTGATTTGCTGTAATTTAACTAAATATTTAAATCATTGAATTTTACGACTGACTAAAAGTTTTTGGTAGTTTGAGATTATAAAGGATCTAGTTTTTCAACCGCTATATTTCTAATTCAATTCGAACTATCTGCAATTCTAAAATCCGATCCTAATTCTCATTTCTATAGTGATACCATAGCTTGAGAAGTACGGCGTCCACCTACTTGACATCAGCTTTTTTTATGGAAACCGCTCTGTGGAGTCGTGTAAAGTTTTTTGGCTTTTGTTTGTGAAAACTTTGCTTTTTTATAAAAACTCAGAAACCTGCCTTTTGTACCAAGAACTAAAAAAGTTCAAGCACCTAACGAAATAAACTTGGCACTAATTTAACCTTGACACTTATTGAAAGTGTGAGTATAAGTAATGCTAATCGTCTATGTAATGGTATCATGTTGCCCCATCATCACAAAAACGCGTAACAGCTTTTTCAAGCAAATTTAGTTTATAAACAGCGATAGCCTAATAACTAAAAAAAACTGGTGCTATTAGTAGCGGGCGCCTGGGAGGCAAACGTCCAAAAAAGGGAAAACGCTAATAAGAGACAAAGAGATAGCTCTGATTCCGCTCGAACGCGTATTATACAGATCCTCTTTAAATATTTTATTGGGTAATTAGTACCTGAGCATCCCATAATACCCAGTAGAGCTTCAAAGCACCATTTTAGAGTCGGCAATTAGCAGAGCAGATCTGTGTGAATTTAGAATTTAAAACAACATTAATTTGAATGTTGCACGTTATTGCCTCTTAAAAAAATGACGTCAAGTTCGTACATCCCATGAGGTGGTATCTGCTTAGAAATCGGGATTATGATCGCATATCGCCACTATTGAGGGATGGAACTGATGAAAAAATGCGTGAAATACAGTATAATCAGGTATGTTAAAAACAAAATTCAATTTCCATAGTTTCCAATATGTTCGAAACCTACCTAAAGTGATCAGATGAAAATGTTCAATAAACTGATACAGCTGCCGTAACATGAAGTCAATTTAAATGATGCCGCTTTTTGAGAGGCTAAGTAGTACTTACCCCATTATTCATATTCCCCTTCCCGTTAAAATGCATAAATCTGTAATAAAAGTCGCTAAAACAGAAATCGAACAAACTGGCAGGCCATCGTACAGGAGATTCCACAGGTCGGGTCCGATTGCCGACCCTGACGTGATGAGCTTTGTACGCATTCCTTCCGTTGTTTCGAACCGGAGCACACGGTCCTTGAGATAGTCCTCTAGGACGTTGTAAATGTGGACTCAGCAGGATGATGCCCAACATCGCTGGGCCGAGACAATTTCATACCACTAAACGGGGCCGAGATATGGGCCTTGGACCTCAAGGGCAACCGAAAACGGTTCACCTCAGTGTAGCGCAGAGGTGCCCTGAGGGTCTGCTCGGCCTACAGAACAGTCTCGGCTGAAGCAGTGATGCTCATCGCCAGAGTTATCCCCATCACGGGGCTCGCCAAGGGTGTTCGGAACGGCACGGACCGCCGGGCAGAGACTGTGCTCGGGTCTAGGAGGAGTGGGACCACAGGGTGAACGGTCGATGGATACATCGACTGATCCCCCAAATCCAACCCTGGCTGGACCGATCTCACGGATCCGTGTCATATTACCTAACACAGTTTCTGTCGGGTCACGGAGCGTTCGCGGAGTACCTCCACCTGATGGGCAAGAAGGCATCGCCGTTGTGCCAATACTGGCCACTTCTGGTGGACTCCGCGGAATCTACGTTCTTTGCAGCTGCTGGGTCGCGCAGAGAACCAACGTGGAGAGCACCGTGGGACAGATAATTACACCCGACAACATGGTACCGACTATGCTTCAGAGTCGGGATCACTGGGTAGTGATTGCATATTTAGTCCGTTCGGTGCTGAAGACAAAGCTTCTGGGGCAATCGTGGGAGGCGGACTAGAGGAAAATCTAGATCGCAGATATTATACCTCGTGTTCAAAGCTTTTTGCGATCAGAATAGATCTTGGCCTATAGGCCTGACCCCTGAAAGAAGGTAACTACGCCCTAAGGTATCTTATAATCAAATATATGGTTGAAATTTGTTTGAAACATTTGAAATATATCGAAAATGATACATGATAAGGTCCTGTTATATCCACAATACCACAGTATAAAGTTTTACTGTCATTACTAACACGAACCACCACACAGGATTCCTTTTTAGGTGTATACCAGAAGCCTATTATATACGATTAAGAGGAATATTCATCCTTCCTTGTTGCTTCGTTTTTCAATATTATATATCAACCAGAACCTTGTGAATATAATAAAGAACAAAACTCCTTCAAACCGATCGGGAAACAAAACATTTTAGAAATCTATGACACGTTTAGAATGATGTTATATCTTTTGCTTGCCACTTTATACGAAAAGGTTATATGGTCAGGTCCAGCGCCAACTTTTTCACACAAGGGACCACCAGTATAATGATGGCACCTGATAAATTATACTTTTTCATCAAGTCTCACGCGACTGCATGTCAATTAGACGCCCGCCTTGTTATTGGCTGCTCACCTTCGTAATTAATTATTGTGAGCACTAATTATCACAAGAAACACTTGTGTGCGCACATATTATCCAACGGGTTTCATGGAAGCGAGAGCTCGCCGCTTGCGAGAAAACAGCGTTGCTGAGAAAACAGGAAGTTACGTTTGCACATTGCTTGATAATTTTAATTAGCGAATAGCGCGAAAGGTATCTACAAGATTCGGAACTAGATTCATCTTCTCCCATCTAATGATGACAGGTATTTCCCGGGAAATACATAGTCTTTATTTCCTTATTATTTGTATAACCAATATTAAAATAATTATATCTTTTTAGGTCACCTCATTCCTTTAGGTTCAGGAAGAAGATATAATGTAGATAAACAAAAGTTAAGATGAAAATATTCATTCTCGTCTCTAGAATATCAGGCAAGTCAAAGTCATTTCCAAAATATTAAGTTTTGATTTATCTGCACGAACATTAAGTAAGCTATTTTCAGTGAACATATAATACTCATAAATAAACAATATCCTTTTCTAATAGTAATATTGTTCCGGACTTCCATTGTCTTGAGATTTACGCATTTCACAACGTTCCCATTGAAGTCTAAAACAGTATTACTGAAACATATATTGTCTACAGATTTGAAACTCACTCTTTTCTAACCCTCGTAAATCGACAAAAAATTTTTTTTGGTATTTAATAAAAACAATGGTATTTGGTATAAGCAAAATTATCTCTCTCAGACTCGTAATACCTTCATTAGGAATTTAAGCACTCGTCAATATGAAAACTCGTAAATTTAAATTCATTTAATATATTTCTAAGGGTACTTTGGACCCAATCTTGGCCAAAAAACACACTTGGAAAATAGTATTTATATATTTAGTATTTATATATTATAAATTAAAAGGTTATCTATTATCTGGTTAGCAATTACGACCCAGACTCGACTATATTAATTATATCTATTTGATCAAAAACACTTGTATTTTTTGCTATACGCCTCTTTATTATAGTATTCAATATTGTGAGCTGCTCAGATAGGTATATACCGCCAACTAGGTGATCTAAATACGACGCTGTTCAATATTTCAGGTTCCAAGGAACATGTGACTAGTGCAAATTGTGTTTATGTATAGTTCATCTCTTATATAAATGGAGTTCAGATCAAAATTAACTGCACTGATATTACACCACTTATTCAAGCCTTCACTACTGGCGATTAGTTACTGTGATCGTTTGATTCAAGGACGTTCCTGAAGTGTTTCTACAAATACACATACAATCCGATTTCACTAAGATGGACCAAAAAGCAAACAATGATCAACCAATCACTCAGATCACTAAGTTCGAAAAAAATTGAGACAGATTAGTTGCAAGTATCGAATTACAGCTAACAGAACTGTATGGTTTTCGGCCATAATACCAATACCAAACATACTAACTTTCCACCCTATAAGTGGAAAGCGTCTTTTGAGTTAGGTGTTTACACAATAAAGAATAACTTCGTTAGCAGCCCGGGTCTTCAACGCACAAACTTCATAAACTTGTTATCTTCTGGTGGTTCGTAAGGTCGATGTTATGTTATGGGACAGTTACACGCAGTCACGCGTAACCAGGTCGCCAACAGCTAACGTGAGCGGAGTTGCCAGACTGATATCAGATACACCACGATATTGTGTATAGTGATATACACCAAAATGTGAATTAAAGTATACAAGTCAGTTACTGCTATGGTGCAAAAATGATACAGCTTGTCAACGTATATAAAATGTACTTTTATTAATTAACATATAGACAAGGGAACACTTGTCCGCCACTTTTTATTTTTGTGGAAGAACATCAAGAAGATGGCCTTTCCTGAAAATCATCCTGCACACGGGTCATCATCGATCGGAGCCATTTATTATATGTTGCCTCCTTCAGTTCGCTCAATATGCGGAGATGGTACGAGCATACGCTCAGGAGAAACAACCTCATGTGCTCATATTAGGTAATTTTGGAGGATGTGTGATGTCCTCACAACATGAAATTACCCTTACTGGGAACATGCGTCGTACGCAAACATACGAAGAGCAACTGACCATTTTTATATAGCCACATAAATGGCACCTAATACCGATGACAATGATTGGTGATTCGCCTTCTTACCTCCCGTACAGGTTGAGTACTACCTGTTCCAAAATCTTCAGGTTCCCGTCGGTCACCCTGTATGATGATCTACTTAAATTACTCTGACAGCCGCATGATATAAATACTTTGATATTCATTTACAAGTGCTGCTTGGAGTTCTTGAGAGAAAATAAAGGTAAGAAATAGTCAAGTAGGGATTGAACGAGCCATTCTTGAGATTTGATTTTGTCCCATTTTCTTACGTAGTGCAAGACGAAAGACCTGAAGTATCTATGGTCAAGGTACTCGTGAATCGCGAGAAAATGGCAAACGATCATTAAATTGCGGTATGTTTGCCTAACTAAAGTCACAGGGTCTGCGGTGGAGTATGAGAGAATTTGACAAAAAAATATTGAAGCAACTAGTCCTTAAAATTCAGCCGATTCAGCGGATAACCAGGCATGATTTATATGCTAAACTACTGGTACCTATACAATTACGCCCTTTTATGATTATGCATAACGCAATCGATCTTTATCAACCATCCACTCCATTTGTCTGGATTATTTTCTACTCCTTCGGTAACTACTACACAAAGTAACAGAATACAGCAAAATAGTAAGCTAAAATCCCTTTGTTTTCATCTTTTCAATAGATCATTCGTCTCTTATTTTTCACTATATATCCATTATTAATTATACAGCACTGGTCGCTTATAGATCCGATAACGTTGAATTGTTTTAGATAACATATTGCTCGAACATTTTATTTAGCAATGACGGAAGTACCGGAAACAAGAAAGATGTATCATCCTCAACTTTTCCAACTGCATTGAATGTGAATACTTGATCGTACTTTATTTTTTTTCCTTCATGTTATCTTTCTCGTTCCTTCTCCATTGCACAGGCCGCGTAATTATCGGGAAACAAACTTCTCGGCAGCTCATTTTGCAACGATGAGTTTTTCAAAAAAAACGACTTTGGAATACGCTTCAAAGTACGGAAATGTTGACCTGCTGAGAATCAGCCCATAGAGCTTTCCCATCGTTCATTGTACTGTGGTCTATTGGTGTTATTGTCTGAGAAAGCTCGGTCGAATAATCACCATGACGGAACCTAAAGAGTAGGGAAAATTTTCTTTGATGTTCCAAACGGTGGGGTCCTTTGTAATGTCAATTGCGTACAATAGACGTATTTTGGATGCAGGTCAAAATAGCCAGGGAGTGCTTTGGAGCTCCTTTCCGTTCATATAAGCAGTAACTTGTAGTGTAGGAGCAAGGAGAACACAGTTTTTCGCACAGGAAAATGACATCCAGCTTCTGAGCCAGAATCTTGATGGAAGGCGTCTCTACTATTAGGCATCTCTCCATTTCCCTCGTGTGATTTCTTAGTGCTTCTTTTTATTTGTATGGTTATGTCCATACACAACATATTCAGGTGCTATAGGAGGATGGTAATTTATATGTTCTAACCAAATAACAAAAGTTTATCTTTCAAGAAGATATTGATTAATCGTAACTGCTTGCCAAACAGTCAAGTAGTTCTTGCAAGATCTTTGGTTTTTAGTGAGAAATAGTCTCGCCTTAAACTCTATAGAGATAAAAATAGGAAAACCTGGCAATCTGACGTGTTCGTGTTCCCGGATACACTTCCTCTAGGGAACAACCGTTCGGTCCGTAACACAAACCGAATGTCAGGGCTCGTTATAATTAGACGCACGGCTCAATGCCCCTAGGGCGATTGGAATAGGGGGACGTCAACGCAAAGATAATGAAATTTTCGGTGTCTTCATTCCGAATGCTTTAGGCGATACAGATCACGGATGTTTGTGTATTTGCTGCGTAGAGGGAATATGTCACTCCTCGTGCGGTCCTGTGGGCGAGAATGAATGGTCTATATACAGAACTGAAAATGGGAAAATTGCGCAAAGTGAAGCAGTCAAGAGATACCTATACGTATAACGTGCTACTACAATTTTTCAGTCTTTACTTACCAATTACCAAAAAAAACTGTTTGTCAAATGTTGCTCTCAGTTATGCGCATCCGAGATGAAGAAGATGGAGTTGCGAGAACGAAATATTATTATGCCTAAGAAATTTGGATTTGCTGACCTACACACAAGCTCTCTCAATAAAATGAATCTTATGACCACAAAAATGGAGAAGAATACTAAAAAATTGATCGGAAACTTATTAGGAGTTACTATTGCAGAACCTCCTGAATCTGCAATTGGTAATACTTATAAGGCACCAAAATCTTAATATTCCAGGAAAAAGTGGAACTTTACAACAAAATAATCAAACAAACCAATTTGAAGAAGAAATCAATTTAGCAAACTATTATGTAAATCTAAACCAGTATACAGATACAAGTCAGAATATTCAAAAAAGAACAGAACAATTAACTGCAGCAGCTTTAACTGAAGTAGTATACAAACGCAGAAGAACACATTAAAGTAAAAAAATCAATACTCACTACAAAAGGAAGGACAACAGTCGCTTCCTCATTGGAGTTAAGTTTGAGTTCAAAGATAAATTATATAGAGAGGCTTTTGGCCCTCAGGTATCGCATATTAAAGATTCAACTTCATAATTGGTCAAAGATTCCTGAACAACCCAAGAAATACTGAATAAATGGCAATTTAACAAACCAGGAAACACCAACACCACTGAAGAACCTGTCACTGACAAAACGTTCCGTAAACATTATAGTGTGATTCACCAAAATGTTCAATCTTTGAGAACAGTGCGGATAAACTGCACTTAGTGCTGCAAGAAAACCCATTATCTAAAGTTTTGTGTGTCCCTGAAACGTCACGCAAATATTTAATTCAACAAACATATTTGTGCTTATAAATTCATCGAATATTACTGCCGACTGCTATCGGGTACAGAATCCCTCAAATTTTGTTTTGATACACATCATCCAGCTCAACATTTCTCATATTTTTCCTATCTCGACTCGACGCGGTGAATGTAAACGAAGCCGAAGAAAGAAAATGCAAATAAAGTTACTTTAAGAGCCTGCTAAAAGCTCAAACCGGAAAATGGGTTTTGAATTACCAACACGGGGTATGTGTACACATGCGGTCCACATAGGCGTCCAAAGAAATGTAGAGCTTTGACTCTTGGATTTATTAAACCTACCGCGACCGAATAGTCCGTGAAGATTCAACACACCATTTGACAAATATAGTATCTTGAATAGTTTGTGACTTTTAGAATATATTGAACGATTTAACACTTCTAGGTCTACATACTATTTTTAACCAAATGCTTTCTTCAGGTATCATAACAGGTACCGATTCTCCAGTGAACATTTTTCAAGATTAAAGCAAAACCCGCTACAATTTTTTTTTATGACTTTTGACTTTTATGGAACTTTTTGAATGAAATGCAAAATTTCATCCGGAATATACCTATGTATCGCACACTCAATCACAATATAAACCATTGACTAAAACGGTCAGCGCTACAGTTGATATTTGATGCTAGGACATAATATTGCCGGTAATTCGATTCCTAAAACTTTCGGTCTCGGCAACACAATTTCAATTATAATTATGGTAATTGTTCAATGTTCGCATTCATCATGAAAGAAGATGATTCAGTACTTCCTACCCATTTATGTTACTTCATAGCGCATATTGGTCTCCTCATATGTCATGTATTTATTGTTTGTCATTCTTTCGATTCACGCGGTAGGGTAAATAATCCATATAGGAAGGTTTGGACACTACTCAGCCTATAGAAATGTAATGTGATGTCAATGAAGTAGTGCTCTTGGCCGATTGTACGTCTCTCCCCAAATATCATAAGAAATGGTAAAGCGGTCACTGTGATTACGCGGTGACAATGATGGCAATTTACACGCAAACCGGAAGTAACGCAGGGACTACAAAATGTTTACATTTAATTTTTTTGAGCGTGTAAATTGACCCGCTACTTGCAAGATCCTCAGGAATAAAGTCTGATGGATATTGATACGTCCTGAAGAGACAAAGAAAATGATTTCGCCACCAAAAAAATTACGTCGTGACCGCACATCATGCCATCCCTATTATCGAAAGCAATGCCGCTACTGGAATTATGCGGTGATAAAAAATAACAGAATTATCTCAAAATATAGAATTTTCAAGATTATAATTCTTCACTTTATGATTAAAAATTGGGATAACACTCGCGTTAACTGATCAACGGAGTCCAGGAAAATAGTACTCGTTTTCAAATAAAGCACTTGATTTCACGTTAATAGTACCACACTATCATCAACTTGATTTAAAACATTGATCATTTTTTATATAAGCGAACAACATTTATAATACCTTCACGTGAACTGATGATAATACATAGTTTGCTATATCAGTGTTTCCAACTTGAACAAAACAACGTAAGCAAATATACAAATTAGCATTTAGAAACTCATAACACACTTGATCTATGCTAGGATTCGAACCACACTGTTTCTGTTTGCCGAACAGACGATCCATAAATCGAGCTACTCACGGACGTTTCTCAATTAATCTGAACGCTACGAGTAATGTTAGGTTCGCTTGTTTGAAAACAATTTACCATCAAAATTCCGAACTACCTGCATTATACAGAGATCCGGCGCCACTATTTTGGGACAGTAAAAATCCCTAAGCACTCTTTACTCTGTTTCGGACAACGACTAAAATAAAACTAAATAAAACTATATGAATTTTATTCAATGTATAATCTGCTAGAAGGAAACAAATCCGCATTTGCTGTTCCAAAGCAGAAGCGCTATGTCCATAGATACCAAAAGCCCGAGCAAAGTTTGCAATTCGGAAGAAATAAACTACAGATCAAAAACACAATAAATAGACTTTTATAGTTAATCGGACTAAAAAGCAAAAGGTAATTCTCAATATAAGAATAAAACGATTGAGTTGTGTAAAAATCAGCAAGCTCGAAGCGCTTGAAAGATGGTGTTATCGTCAGATTCTACGGTTATCATGGGTTGATAAGATTTCAAATGTTGAGGTTCAACATCGAATGGGAAAAGAAGAGGAAATAATAAGAACGCTTAAAAGGAACAAGCTTGAATATTTTGCACATATAGTCAGAGGTCCAAAGTATAAACTATTGCAAAATATCATTGAAGGTAAAATTAAAGAAAAAAAATGGCGGAGAAAAACATCCTGGCTAAAAAACCTGAGAGAATGGCTTGGAATGTCCTCCAACCAACTGTTTAGAGTAGCTGTTAATAAAGTCAGGATAGCCATGATGATTGCCAGCCTCCGTTAGGAGATGGTACCAGAAGAAGAAGAAGTGTACAAATATATAATAAAGCACCCCAGACTTTTATCACAATGCCATTCATTTTATCGTTATTCGTTTTATTCTTATATTATGAATTATTTTTTACTTTTTAGGTCGATTAACTATAAAACCGTGTTATTTTGGTTTTTTAAGCTATCAGTTATTGATGTATTTATCCTTGTACTTTGATATTTGAAGCCGTTATTACGTAGCTGCTGGAATTAGACTCGCTCTTCAATGCATCTTAATTAACCGGTCTGAAGGATATTATCTCCGTTTACGGAGCATCGGATGAGTCCCGTATCATTATATTTCAAAAATTCTGTCTCTATAGATACGTTTTAACTAATAAAAGTGTGTTAAGAATAAATATTAAATTTCATTCGTATTATCACCTTGTAAACGTATTGCTTCATAAAAATAAATAATGGGACAAACTTACTAAACTATTTTATTGCCATCGATCCTTAATAAGTATGCAAAATTTATTTATTTATTTTTATTAATCTAAAGTTTTGATCTGGGTGTAAATAGCGATCTAAGATTTCGTTACGAACATACATACACGGTGAGCTAATAAAAAAGCATGTTAAAGCTAACGATACGCAGTGTTCCCAAGTGGTCATCCATCCAAGTACTAACCGCGTACGACTCTGCTTAGCTTCTGCTATCGGACGAGAGACGGAGTTCTCAGCGCGGTATGGCCGTTACCGCAGATAATTCTTCGTATATCCAGGTGCTAAAACTTAAATATAATTTTTATCAAAAAGAATTTGGAAATGAGAAGCAATAATCAACCTATTAAACTATTGTATCGTCATCGGTCCTTGATAAAATTTAAAATTAATCTGACGACTTGAATGCGGTGAAACTGGCGTTTGAGTATTCCATGACAAACAAACATAGACGCGAAGCTTATGAAAAGCGTGCTAAATTGTTTCTTAGTGGAGTTTACCTCCCATTAACGCTGGAACGGATTGAGAGAAGCATCTGCTCAATTGGTAGACTCTGTAAGGCAAACCGTGTGCCGTGTGTCGTTAGAACCACGGTGTAGCTTTTTTCAAATTCCGTAATGGGAATTTATATATGTTTTTCCATATTAAGGGTTAGGTAGTAAATAGCTGTTCACCATCACGTAGAATTTATGAAACTAATCAAAGTGAAAAAGTGTGTACACCCCTAGCGAGAGGAAATATCCACTGTGAAACGTTACAACGTGATTAATCTTTTCAATTCAAATTGTGACTTGTTGCTGTTTCACACGCAAATCCTTGATTAGTTAAATGTATTTTGGCATGCATGGTGTGCGTGTTGTTGAACTGATAGCGATTCATTCTCAAACATACAAAATTAAGAGGGATGATGAACGTGACTATATTTGAGAAACTTGTGACGATAGATAAATTGGATATTTCAGGTTTTTCAGTTCGATCGCATGGACATACAAAAAAAGCAAAACGTGTGAGCAAGACACCTTAAACAAAAAAATTGTCAATTCTTTGTATCATCGCAGTTCAGCAATAGAGTTCGGTCACTACTCCAAAATAGTATCTTTAGCCGCTAACCATGAAACTCGCCACCACATGAGAAGAAAATTCTACACATGTAGACTTTGAAATGTAAACTTACTAAAACATCGGATTAGTTGTACAACTCTATGCAGCAAATGCCATACCTCCGAGCGTATAAACGTTTAGAAAAGGGGTCACCAAATGGCGGACCGCGATCCGGATGCGAACCGCAGACGTGCTTTGGGCCTTAATAATAAAATAATATTCAGGTTTCGCTTCATTTGATTTTTCAATTGGTATTTATGATCTTTTTTAGGAATTTAAGATGAATGTCCGAGCTTTAATAAAGTAAATACACGTGATCATAAAATGGGGTGGGGGTGACGATTGGCTTAGAACCTTATCTGATGTAAAAAAGCAAACAGGCCGCAATAGCCATATTATTTTGATGGAAGGACCCCAAATGGTACTAATTGGTGGTCAATGGCTTAGAGCCTTGAAGAATTAATGATGCATTCACCAAATATTCAATATCAGCATCTACCAAAATGATTACCATAAAATATGAAAGGAATCACATTATCTTTAGTAAGACAATGATAAATAATAAGCTATTTTGAAATTGACTGTAGTTATCGTCTTCTTTTGTTAGTCTTCGATGTGAACTACCACCTACCACTATCGTATAGGAAGTACAACGTCAACTCTCTGGACGCAATTTTTTTATACAATACATATAACGAGGTGCGATTGTCTGATATAATTATCGTTCTGAACTAACATTAGGGATTTAACCGCGATTTCACCATATTTCAAGTTCTGGCATCCGCCATATTTGATACTATGAAAGAAATCAATACTGTCGTAATAGACTGAATTTCACTTATAAAGAGCATTCTACTAATGTCTCAGATCCTGGTAAACCTTTTTGATATTTATTTGTTCATTATGGTTATTTTATATAAGTCGTGTACTTTGCGTAGATATAAACTTGACTTAATCAGTTTATAGTTATCATCGAATCAAGCTCCTCAGTACGTTTTGATTCACTCGAGAAATATACGAGGACTCAGAATGTAATTTTTTCAGCCCATAGCAGTAGCTACTGAAAATACGCCGTGACAAGAAATTGAACTGACATATTTCATATCGGTAACAGTAACCGCACATATAGCGAGGCTCCCAGGTTACAGTCAGGTTGAGGTGTTCTCATACGCCTCATTTATATCCTTCAGTGGATCAGGTCAGCTGACTTGAAATACTCATTTTTCCCCTACTATCACTCACTGTGCCAAGTAATGCATCCTATTGATACACTTTTACCTTTAGTATAAATTTCAAGCTACATAATGTTCCAGTCGCCTTTCATGGCATATTTATTACTTTGTTTACAACCTCACTAACACACTTTGCCACCTACGGTACTCCACAGATTCACTCTGGAGCTCTAGGTGGCCTCATAATTTGAAAGCCCGGTGCACAGATCCAAAGTTCCCCCTACATAAATCTATCTTTCCGCGCCGGCTTCCGCCAAGTCTTGCCGTTTCTCCCGACAATTACTCCTGCCTTAGTCTTGAGATTCACCCCCAAGCAGTTACCGAAGCACCGCGTGTGTATATATATGCCACCCCCGGAAAGACTAATTTGCGGTCCCTTGTGACCTGTCCTTACTCAGACCTGCCCCTATTAATACGAGCGCTCAAGGGGTTGAGACTGGGAATGCTTGCCGCTAGGAACACCTAGTGACATGAATCTGTGCCTCCCAAGCAATGATATAAATTTAATTCATATTAGAACGGAAATTGAAATTTCCGATCCGGGCCGGATCATATCTTACAGCGGGCCGGATGCGGCCCGCGGGCTGGTTGTTGCCCATATATGGTATAGACAAACCAACAGAAAATGACGAGTTTCATGATTTTGGTTTTATTATAGGAGTTAAAAGTTGTAGTGCGCCCCTGTACTGTGATTTTGCGGGTGTTGCGTTTGGTAGTGCCAAAGAATTCATTCAGTAAACTTTCGTATTCACTAAACTTTGGTAATTCGAACCTGAATTCAGGCGCTAGTAGAAAGTAGGGTGGTACGTGTAGTCAGGCGGAAGCCGCTGAAAACCTACTTCCGCTGGTCCGACATAAAGTTTTCGTGTTCTATTTTTGTGTAATATAGTATTTTAGAACACTGAGTAGCAAGGCATACAACGTTTATACAGTATGAAATATCAATTTTTAATGCCAAAAACGAAGATTCTCCATTTTTTGAATACATGTAAATGCAAAATGTATTTTTCATACCATTTTTTACCTAAAGAGACTGGAATGATCCTACAAGTGTGCTTCATAAGTTTACAAAGGACTTATTATAATGGATAATGAAATTTTAGCCACCATATTATAACATTGCGAGTATCTTTAAAGAAATATGAATGATTCGAACCCGACATGACTCCATTATTGAAAAAGTTCCAGCGTCTCCTTATTCCATATCACTCTATGTTCTCCGCAAATGTTCGCCTGGAATAAAGAAAGGTATGGCTAGCCTGAATCAATTTAGGTGGCTGGTGCAGCGGAATGAAACGCGATGGCAGGCAAGGCTGGCGCATTGGCTCCAATGGTCCGAAAAGCCGGTCCGATTCGAAGTAGGCTTCCGGATCCGGGGAGAGCTGGGGATTTCCGGGTTGACTGCTGACGTCCGACGTTATTGGACTAGGGCGTCCGCACGTCCCATCGGCTGACGTGTCTACGTCGCTGTGGTGACAGGACCAGAAACGGATCTAGATAGGTCACCTGGAAATTTCCATCTACTGCTGTTCCTCCGCACATGCATGTCCTCAGCGATATGTGCTTGACATATGAGAAGATTATGCATCAAAGTCTACTTATTTCTGTAGCTCATTCATACTACCTTACGGGGTATTAAAAAAAGCTGTTCTTGATATCCTAGACCATGAATCAAATTATATCAAGCAGTCTATTCACCTGTCTGTACGAGTTCAATGATGACGGTCGTTCGTCTTTTGATGATTAATCATACAAATTGAATGTGATTATTACGATTATATTTCCGTATCCTGAATCCACTGACTGCTCAATTTATCAGTTACAGATGTAATGTTCCAATTAATTTATTCCGATTTCTAAAAGATCAGTTTTTAAGTTATTTCATTGTAATAACCTTAACCAATTATCTCACGTTATCGTTATGTCTATTTGTTAATACTCTATTATTAGTGGAAATACATAGTAATAAAGATTATTACTGCTGAGCAAGTATTTTACGTTCAGTTTCCTCCTGACGTGTCTCAAACACGCCCCACCTTATTTTGCGCGAGGGCGGTAGACAAAGCTATTATTATTTCCAGCTCAATCATGACGATAATAATTACAAACCGGATATTGTATGTATATCTTTCTATCCTTCAATCACAAAGAAAGGAAAGTGTCTGACAGGCTTGATTAAAATCTCCCCGTTAACCTTCGCAGCGCAGAAAATTTTGATGATACAGCACTCAACACGGAATGCCCTAATTTTTCGTGACAGCTCTCACATAATAACATTAATAACCACCCTACTATGAGCGAACCCCAAACAGCTTTCTTTACATGCCGAGCTCTTAAAGAATTGATTCACTCGTTCTGGTACGAGTGGCAGTAGTGATTGAATAGCAGATATTGCACATTCCCTGTCAGTCAATCACAAGCACATACAGTAGCTGATAAGCTTCAATGACATTTCCTTGTTACCGATCACTATAGAAAATATGTACCTGTATATCATTCAACGCCATTTTACGCACTATTTTTTCATGACAGCGCTGATATAATAGGCGTTCTATCAAACTTACAACTCAAGAAAATATAACAGACTCCTTCAGGTACCTACCATCGTTGAGCTTTCTTTATATGTCATGCTATTGAACAGAACAGTGAAACGTTTTCACGAACTGTGTATTTTGAAAACTGCAATTCAGGACATATATTATATTTTAGTAATAAATAAGCCAAATAATTATTACATGTTTAATTTCTTGTGCTCGATTTAATGTCACATATAAAATTTTATGTAGGTGGAGTGATTTGAATTGCCTAAGGTGATAGGTTATGTATTCTTCTTGGAGGGCATGTTTCGGAATATTGGAATTCACATTTGACCTCTGCATTGATTAAAATAGTCATATTCGAAAGATATTTAACGAGATAAGCCCTCGTAATGTTTTTGATGACCTCCCGTTGTACCTTTAGCCTATAGAAACAAACTCATAACTGTATAAGCACCTCGTACTTTTGTATATGAAAACAAAAGGAAAACTGTTATTACGATGACGTTAGTATACATCTATTAATCACGAAATACACTCTAATAATTACGTTTCAGCGTTGACATGCGATCCAACAATCCATTTGTTTTGTACCCTGATGCCAATTTTCCAGCAACCTATAACGCAATCTCGATAATGCAAAATCGATTGCGGGGTTCAAATCTACGTGATGCTCGATTAAAAAAATACATAATTGAAAGAAGTGCAATTAACTTATACTGCTTTCCAGTGAATGTGGTATAACTGAAAGTGGTCCATATTGCATTGTAACGAAACATTATAGCCTCATATTACATGTGTTATCATTACTGTACCGTGTTGTCAGTACTGGTAAAAAGGATATTGGAAGGGCAGACTAATATGCCATTTAGAGTGCATTATAATCTTGTAGTTGTTTTATACTCAAGGTACATGCACACAGACTTAGGGAAGGTCTCTATGGTAGAGTTCATTTGAAACTGTGTTAAGTACACTATCATTTTATCTGGATGCTGGAAGTGCTTCATCAAGTTAAGAGCATATACAATCTGCATGATTTTCAGTGATCTTAAAAGAAATGAAAACATGCACGAGGGTCACGGTGAAAGTCTTTATATAGTCCTAATTTATACAAGTTTAAACAAGTTTGAGCACGCAGCTATTTTGTCTAAAGCTGTAAGTCCTTACACGCAAAGGCAGCGTTTGAATCGTTCAGTAGTTGCCTTGCCACGGTCTCGAATGTATCTAAGTGTTGGCCGAATTTTAACGTGAAAATGGAACCGCGTAGTCGCGATTTTCGAGCCATGATTTTGTATGACTATAAAAAGGGACTAAAACAAGCGGAATGTCACGAAAGTTTAGTGAGTTGCTTTGGGAACTTTGCCCCTTCCAGGGCTACAGTTTTCAATTGGTTTGCTGTGTTTAAAAGGGGCCAGGTCTTACTCGATGATGATCCTCGCACAGGTCGACCGCCCACTGCTGATACTCCGGAAACTGTAGAAGCTGTGCAAAATATGGTAAAAAAAGATCGACATGTAACCTACACCGGGATTGAGGCTTCTCTAGGGAATGGATCGGCAGCAGTCCGAACAAGGATTCATGGTCACCTTCGTCTAAGGAAGCGGTGCTCCAGATGGGTGCCACATTTGTTGACCAGTGAGCAAAAAGCAACAAGAGCTGATTGAGCTAAGTTTATGCTTAAAAAATTGATAATGGGCACAGTAAAAACACTTTAAATATCGTAACCGGAGATGAAACATGGTTATATCATTATGATCCCCCTTTTCTGTATCTAAAAACTTTCAGCGTGACCCTCGTATTTATTAGAGACCTCAGAGCGAACGCCCGAACGGTCACGACTTGACCGCCAGCCGGCCGCGATTTGAGCTCCAGGCTGCCCGGCGCCAGGCGCGTTTGCTCGTTAAGAGAGTCCAAAAATACAACTGAGCATCAACCAGTGGGTAACATACGTAGTGTGCGAACACGTTCGACCCTTAGCCCCGCCTTTGTATGTAGCTCGGAAGACTCGGTATTGTCGTGCTCTGACACCCGGAAACAGAGCGGCCGCCGCTCCGGCTGGAAAGAGCGGCGGAGACCTCGACCGCTTGGGCGTTACCTAGGACTGAGCTGATTGTGATTATAGAATGAAGCCACGCTGCCATCAAACTTCTTGATCGTGACAGATGGACACTGACAGAAATCTGTTAAAATTCGCTAAATTGATTGCAGCTGTTAGGAATACAACATGTCCAGGAATATGTATGTATTAGATACAAATTGAAAATACAATAATGAGCTTCTATAAAAAACTGTTCATCTAACTTGCCTTTCCAATAGAAAGAGAGATAAATCCAATAATAATGCCTATAATTTAATGATTGTGTAATTGGATAAATTACTAAATTAAGCGATGCAAAATGGAATAAATTTGGGTCATTCAGTTCGATAAAGATTTGTAATGATAAATTGTTTAACACCCTGTACGATGATAGTACAAAAATACAATTTTCAGCCGGATTGGCACTTAAGCTACAAAAAGGAGTGATCTTATTTGATATTCATGGAATGAGCCTTTTTTCATGAATGTATTGCTTTTCAGGTACCGTTTTCAGTAATAAATTGATAAATACGACGTGACGCCGTCTCTGTCGAACTAGTTGAGGTTAATAGAGGAAATTATTTTGGGTAGTCCTAGTCAGTCACATATCATCATGTCTTATTGATAAATCATCCAATTGTAGAGCGCTGTTCAAAAGTTATTCGAATAGAAACACTTTCTAGTTGCCTTGTTCAGGGGCTGTAGGGGAGGCCTGTTAAAACAGTTTCGACGGAAAACCTGTTATATCATCCTTATTTGTTCTTTGTAAATCTGACAGCTATGGAATATTTAATAAAGATTAGAGGATGCATTTGTAGATGCGCCATACAAAATTATGTCAATTCAACGTCATAAGTGACAAAAACAGCAAAATAAAAATTCATTTATTTCATTTGACGGATACTAGTATATTCTTTAGTTTAAGGCTCTTTGAAGGCGTGTAATGAAAGATACAAGAATAGTAATAATACGTCAGAACTTATACGTACCAGTTGAACTAAATGAGCTACATTCATTCATGATATTAAAATATACAGTTCTTAAAAAAAATGCAAAAGAAACAGAATTCCTACGGGGTCTTTTAGGGGATGTGTCTCCATATGGAGAGGTCCATAAAATATTTTTCATATTATTTTTGTGCTCTATATGACCGAGATATTATCTAGATATTGCGAGATGTCTTCTATTGATGGAAGAACTCCAACAAATTTTAATGCATTCGCCCACTACTCAAGGTCAACCTGTGTGCTTGCAGCATTTGAAACTCTCAATTACTCGTACCTCAAATACAGTAGATCCATGATTTAATTTCTATGTAGATCAGTAACTGAGTAACTCGTGGGCCCAAGCAGTGATGATCTCCATATTTTTCAACGGAGATAGTCACTGCTCATTATCTATTTTCAGTGCATGTAGACAGATGTAGCAGGAGTTTAGCAAAACAAATATTGTTAGAACATTCATAAGTAAATAGCTCTTGACAGAATCACATTTTCTTCAAATAACAAATGTTTACTTCAGTTTGAGCCTAGTACAAACTCCGGTTAATTTTCCATGCCACAAATGTGGCGGAAAAACAATGTAGCTCATCCAGTTACATGAATGCACTTTCACAGACATATAAGCAACATTATGAGAAAAAAATACTGTCTCAATATAACAAATGTGAGAAACACAACAAACAATTTCACTCGTCAACATCAGGTGAATACGCTGCGCGTCGACAAAAATCCAAACCATCCTTTTCCGCCATGTCTGTTTCACTATTCGTTTCTGACAGGTTTCAATCTCCGGTTTGCGGGTACTAAAACACAACTTTTTTCTCAAATTTCCGTCAAAGCATAGTTAAAGGATACCATGTTCGTGCAGTAGCGTCCGTCGTTGAGTTAATTTGATGCTTCAAAGCGGATAGGTTGAAAATACAAACGTACCTTAAAAATAAGTTTTTTAAATGGAATGATGATTCTCCAACATAATGAAATAAGAATTTACAAGGGCCACTTGTAGGTGTTTTTAGAGTTATTTGGTCGAAGGAGACAGCTTTCCCGGCTTAAATTTGGATTGGTATAATTGCAACCGCTCCAATACCCTAACGAAGGTTTTAGCTGCCCGGCAAACGAACTTGAATTATAATTGAGAAAATAATAGTATGCATGGTGAACTCTCTTAGATCTTAGAAAGGTCTGGAGCATCCAAGAAAAGTGGTTGATCTGGGAAATGTTCGATCGAGCCTAATAACCAACCAAGAGACAGACGTAGGAAGAGTAACAGGCGCATCCCTACCATCAGGATCAACTTCCAATACCTCGAACGAGTCCCTCACAAGAGTCATTCTTTTGGAGAACCTCAGCGTCGAAAAGTCTGTTGCCCTATGAGTACAATTTAGCGCTTCGAGATCAGTGTGAATAGGCATTTATTCTCTGACAGCGCTCCTGCGGGTGAAAAGTTTTCCGCCTTTGCGAAAGGTTATCCATACTGCTCCCAATGTCCATTCGCGCAATATCCTGTAAACAAAAGTTTCCGGTATGTCTTTCGTTTGCCTTTGGAGTCATCGACTGTCCGGTATCTTGGGCGGCGTTGCTATGGTTAAATAAAAACTGCTGCCGGATACCCTACCGGAAACAAACTGAAGCGACACGACGGTCGGACAGACACCGAGGGTAGGCCACCGAAACGATGTCAAAGGCGGCATTATTGGGTGTCGGCCCTTACATAACTGTCACGTGGCGGCCGCATTGACTCTGCAGAGCGTCCCGCGTGCCTCAGCAGCTGACCGCTGCCGAGGTGGAAATAATGATGATTGAACGTAACTTCTTAAATTTCGACTGCGATTCTCTCTCTGGTTCATCCTGTATTTTTTCTTGCCTTGGACGGACGTCAAATCCATGAAAATATATACCTATATATATATATATATATATATATATATATATACCTGCTGTGATAAGTCGCAGAACTGTGATGCATCTAATGAAGAACCTATGATGCGGTTATCTATATTATTGAATAAGTGCTGGATATACATATTTGGAACATTTTCCCGGGAAAATGCTACATCTATTTGTGTTATCTTTGAGCAAATTTTCTCTATTTTTTTCCGATCAACTACACGTTTGACTTAAGACAAGGTTATCATTTAAAAAAGTTTAAGACAATGTTACCAATTCACTGCTTCAATATGAATGTATATTTTATGTATAGCAGAAAACATTTTCTCAGTATGTAAGATTACCGGATTATTGAACCAAATATACAAAATCGACTGGTATACTGTCTTAAGAACAAATGCGCGATATCATTCCGAGACCTAAGACAAAGAGAAAAGCGTCGTTTTTCGGAATAATTAGAAAACATCGAGTCTCCTAGAAATGCTATGATTTGTGAAATATAGATTAGGGGGGAATTGTGACACATATTCGTATATAGAACGTAGATTCGAAAAACAGGTGATTGCATGCAGAAAGCAGGAGGTAACAATTTACCCGCCAAGGGTTTGCTGCATCAAGTTTATCTTTTTGTGCATAGCGTGTAACGGCCGTGTTGAAACATGCCTTAAATTCCATTCATAAAATGTTCGATATGAAGGGAAACCGATTGATACGTTTTTTTTGCGTGTTCGGCTTACTAAACGTACATCGCATTTACGGCGGGAAAATAAGGTGAGTAGGAATTTAATACACTGTCATTCTATATTTCTTAATGCTGCTCACACCGAAATTGGAAATGCCAAAGTATATTAAATCTGTCGGAACCGAACTCTTCATAATTCGAGCATTGCCCCTAAAGCAGTGGTGGATTTTTTGATTAAAATATATATATACAAGCGTGTAATTTTTCTGTGGTGGTTGTTGAGGAAGAGAAGCGAGGGCAGAACGGTGGTAAATAATGTTGCGGAAATGAGGCGTCAAACCATAATTCACCTTCAACGAAATAGGATATAACAAAGACATCTTCGCTTTCCTCGGATCCATAATTCATACCGGCCGCTCCTCGTGTACGCTGAATGAAAACAACCAACGATATTAGCACGGTACATCATTGCGCATTGGGGAAAATATCACTTTTCTACTTTGTAACAGTTCAGGCGATCTCGCAAAAATAATATAGGGTCAAAATTATTGGTATATCGATATTCGAATTCTTCAACGTAAGGTCTACAAGTTTTCCTGTTATGTACTAGTTGATTCATCTTTTCTTTTCCTGACCGGTAGACTACATGTGATGACTAACGTGATATGTTTTGACAGCCTCGGCAGCACCAAAGTGCAAAAGAAAGAAACCGAATTTGTGAATTATATAGTAAACATTTATAAACTGTCACCAGGATGAGTTCCGTCTTCAAATGAAAACTACTACGGTAATGAGTCATCACGGTGCGCCCAAATGGAGGCTCATGCATTTGCATTGTATAGTATATAAATCTGAAGTGTAGAAGACGCAAGGATAGAGCACAAAAGCCCTCTCCATTTGGCATCTAAGAACGAATCATTAGAAAACCTGGACAAGAAAATTAGAGCCCGCCTGTAGGTTTGTGCTCCAGTCGGGATATAAATATGCTATTTTGGTTCCTATAAGACAAATACATGGGATTTTTTTACGTTTTTAATATCCATCAAACAAGATAAAGAGAAATACAAAAGAACACATAATTAGATTAATTAACCTAATTTTTCAGCATATTCGTCCAACAGATTAACATTATGTTGTCTCTTCACTGAACAGCATAAGTGGCACTTCACATTCTACGATATAATGTATTGGTCTCTTTGATTCTTGGTGAAAGCTGCTGAGGCAGCCGGAGAGGTCAGTAAGCTATTCTTCATAAAATATAGATTTTGCTATCTCTCAAGACCTGAATATATTTGGTAGGTATTTGATGCAGCAGACAGATACATCTGATGTTCAGTGAGTGCATCTGTAAGTATGTAAGTTTTTTCTATTGCCATCTAAGACAGGCCGTTTATAACTGAGGACTACCACAGTCATTGATTGAGATTACGGCTAGATACCAGTTGACTGACATTCCGACAGAGATATTTACAGAAAAAGGTGACATAATGTGTAATAATTGGCACCTAAAAGGTAATCGCAAATTCAAAAATTTTAACGATCACAATACTTCCCCCACATATGTGTGATCACTAAAAGGTCAACCATTCCATCAAACTTGTAATACTCCGGAATCATAATAAAGAATTACCAGTTAAATTGAACACGTGGGCAGGCTGCCGGCAATAGGTACTCTCATTATAGAGGTACATTAAGCGTCTAAAAACAATATTAAAAAAAATAAAAATATTCAAAAAAACTCTTTCGATAATAGCCTGTGTAGTAGAAATGTATAAACTATCCACCTGATTACCCTGCTTATGTAAATTATACTGAAATGTATTCAGAAATGTGTGTATTATATTTAAAAATTTCTGGTATGAGCATTCATCTTCTTCAAAATGTGAAAACAAACACATTTAATCTAGTTAAGCATCACTCTGGATGGACATGCATGTAGCCACTTAGAACAACGAGACTCGGAGTGCCAGTTGAAACGTAAAACTGAAAAAGTTCCAACTTTTCAACCAGCCATAACTCCATCCGTTGCCAAGTTTTTTCCGGAGCTTCCACATCCGACATTTTATTTTGCTTTTAATTTTATTACATCGTTGGATTAGATCTTCTATGGTCGCGTCGCGTCGGCTGTTGTATCATTTGATATATAAAATTTTCATTTACGTATACTCGGTGGGACATAATGAAAAATATTAGATTAGAATCAACAGTAAACCTCGAAGCAAACATGGGGATGCTTCGGCGTATAACGGTAGGACTGTTTTCGTTTTTGTTGCCCTAGTTGGAATTTCCTCCAAAATTCCTCTCACCAGAGTTAAGAGAGGTTAATTGAAAAAATATTCATCAATATGTACTGTACTGCCCTATTTTGATTTCTATCATACTCTTGCCTGAATTTTACTAAGCTCGAACTAAGTTGCTGAGACACAAGCAACAGGAATTCGACAATGATACAAATTCTTTTGATATGGGCTCCAAAAAATTTTGCGAGCAAATAGTTGTACTTAATACTCACGCGTTTTCAAAATAATTTATACCACAAGTAATGCAATGGTAAGTCATTTTTCAGGATTTGTATGTCACTGGAAGTTTTATCACTATCCTGAGAACCTATCCGCTCTATACTGACAGGCCTCCCAGCTATATTGGCGAGTCTAGGCAGAAGACCATGTCTATAGCAGGCCACATGTATAGTAGAGAGGTATATATTGGTTAATCGTTTGTTGATGGGAATTAACTATCGCCGGCTTTAGGCACTGTCCAAGATAACAGAAACATGTGACCAAAGTTTACGATATAAATAGAAGTTGGATCATTTTGCTTAAATCGTTTGACATAATTTCTGGAGTTAGCAGATCCTGGGTAGATTCAGAGCGTTTCACGAACGACAACAGAAATGAAAAGCTGCCACGCGATACAAAGTAAGTCAGATTTGCTGCTTGTTCTCATGCGGGCATATGTTAGTACAGAGGCGATTACAAAAAAATATTATTCCGGATATGTAAAATGCCCAAAACATTCGATTATCTCTCTATTGATTTTTGCTGTAGCTTTTGTGATGATTCGTCTGTGAATCCAACAATTTCAAAGATTCATTTAGCTTTCTCGTTATCATCACAATAATGGTAATCTGATGTCATAACCTTTTTGCAATCAGCTTAGCTATGATGAGTAACCTGAATAACAAATTCCAAGTCCCCATTTGGATAGGTTTAATATGCAAAGATTATCAGGGTCAAATTTTCATCGACAGTGGAAAATCTTTCATGTACACAAACATTTAGGGGTGTTTGATATGTTATGTGGACATTATATACGAAACTTAGATTTGACGATAAGCAGATGAATTCTTAGAAGAATTTTCCTATACTGTGTAATAGTTATACAATTTCGACTGTCATAATGAGCCATCATTTTGAAACCACATTCTTGCCCTCTCTTGAAGTGGCATATCGTCTATTAGCCCTGGTAAATGATTTTGTAGAAAGTCTCAATATTTTCGCCCATCCAATGTTCCTCCAATAACATATGGACCGATCAACGTGTCATCAATAATTCCGCACCATACATTCACCAACGAAGGGCGCTAATGTTCTACTTCTCTCAACCATCGCGGATTTTCCACACTCCTATAGTGCATATTATGTCGATTCACTTTACAATGGCTTGTAAAACCAGATTCAACTGAGAATAACAAGCAAAAGAAAAAAAATTTATTCTATTCAATTTCTTGTCCACTGAGAAAATACGACACAGTCAATAATGCCCCAAATAAAAGATAACAGCGTTGTCTACCGTTATGGAAACGTTTTGAAAAAGAACAAACGTTTTATTTTTTATCATTTGAGTTGCAATAGGATTAAAAAAAATTGTGAACAGCAGAAATTTGTTTTTTCTTGTAGAGTAAGGTTCTGCAATAAAAATCTTATCCTAAAAAAATAGTTGACCTTGAAAATACTATCAGTGTCGGTATAAAAGCCATCATTAACTCTCCCTCATTGCACCCAAGAGCTTTCATCTGAACGTTTTCTTAAAAATAAACCGTTTTCGTGCTATATTCGCGCTGTCTCAAGTTAAATGTACCACCCGGTATATCGTCATTTCTCCACCATACTCGAAACTACCCGTCTAGCCATACAAACAATGTATGCATTTTTTGCATTCCAGCTTACAAGTGGGGCGACGTTCCATCACCCAATAAAATTAAGTCTATCCGAGTTGGCAACAGAACGTCAACTTTGGATGCCGACAGAGACGCCTGCCGTCGCGCTAGATTCCCGTCGAATTTGTTGTTTGGTTTTTGAATTTGCGGAGCTGCAGAGATGAAGGAAATCTGCTGTCGCACTCTCCGGCAAAATCGTGGTAGCTTGCTGATTGCATGAAAGGAGCATGTCGTGGACGGAATACTAAAAGTTCAATAGGATGTTCATTCGATAGGTGTAAGCGCAGAAAAACTGGTGGTGGGCAGGCTTCTCAACACTCAATAACATGTTCTTGCGAATACCTTAGAGACCAGAGAGCAGTCAAAAAGGTTAATATCATCATAATTTCGAAATATGATCTTTTCATACGTTGTTATCTAAACAAAGGCAGCCGGGACGTTAGTAAAGATATTCCAGTCAAGCGTATGTGCTTTCCATGACGGTAAACACAACATACAAAGCTCCTGTCACCTAACTGTAATCTTTGGCGAATCGTTTAATAGTGATGTTATATATTGGATCGATAAAATTACAATGAAATACTAATGAAATGATCTTAGAACTATCAATAGTCGGAAGTGAATTTGAACATATTGATACCTATACATATGTTTTAATATCTGTGAACCCAAAATACGAAGTGTCAAAATGTCGATAAATTGGAGCTGGAAGGTTAACCAATTCATAATATTCAACTATTCAACAATAAAAAACCTAAGACTTCTCCTGCTTGAAGCACCTCGGTGAAGCATCGTTCATCTAATCCATGTACCTAATGTCAACGCAGTATCTTGCATCACGGTGTTCTATTTTTTATTGACTCACTTCCTCCATTATTATATTCCGATAATCTTTCATGCACACCTCATTTTTTACCATACGAAAATATTCCAGCCGTTATAAAAAACGTGTCACGTGTAATAGATTAATTATCATCATATGCCAGGTAGGGTTTTTTCGAGACGGAAAAACAGATTTGAAGGGCTGCGAATAACGCTGCCTTCGAGAGGGTATTAAGGGCCGACGTGAATGGTGCGGAGAAAATTGTCCGCAGATTGTGGCGTGGATTAGGCGGAAATAGGGTACAACAGGAGCGGGGATATAAAGGATATTGTTTTTTTAGATATGTAATGATAAAGAATGTCATATTACTGGACATTTAAAATAGGCGACCATAGTGTAATTTTTGAGATATGTTATTCGCACTGTAAAACAAAGGATACTGGTCTTTCTGAAAGGTAAGGTTTTTCAAATTTAAGCATTGCAAACACCAAGTAGCTCATTGTTATCTATTCAATTGGATATTCAGAAATATGCCAACTGTTTTAACGATAGCACGTTTGAGCTAATATTGTATAACCAGCTAGTTTTTCCATAAAATCACAAATCATACAAAAAACTTTTATGGTTTTAAAATCAACCGAGGAAAAATAAAATTACAAAATACAGCTATCATTTTCACGTTGCAATTACACAGTTTTCCTCTCAGAATGCTTATTCTTCATATTAATTAAATCACAATTTAAATGAGATTGTCAGAATAAGATTTCCCGGTTACTATGTACCTGTATGGTTAGACAATATCATTTTGTATTTTTTTTGTAATACTGTACTGGAAATTGAAAAAATGTTGGTCCTAAAACACAAATTCATACTACTCATTTTTAACCCATAACAATTTTAGCTGATCAGAAACATATAAATAATGACTCTTGAACGACAAATAGTTCGAGAAAATAAAAGCTACACCTACAATTGCTCGGAGACTCAAGAAAAGAAGAGATGAAAAATGGTTTGGTTTGGAGTAATTGAGCAATTTTTCCTTTTTTATATAATAATTACTCCCCCGCTATAGTAACGATATAAAACAGTAAATCAGCATTACCTGAAAGGTGTTTACATCATATTTCATGAAAACTGGTATAGCGCTTACTGAGATGATGCAACGATGAAAACGCCAATGACCGATGCACCGACAGACGTACCAATGAACACAGGTAATCTGTATCTTCATGAAACGTATTATCTCGTACAATCGTACGCCTCTGGCGATCCGCGCTGAAAACCTGGGGACGTCTCCATCCACGTGGGGAGTTAAACTTGATCAGGACGATTCCATGATAAATATGAAAGTATGAAGATATAAAATGTGATCCATGTGTCATCTACACACATAAATATGAATTCTGAGAAGCAGAATATTTGCTTTCATTCAAGCACACTAGATCTTCCTATATGCGCAAACTTATAATAGTCTTAAAGAGTTACCTTAAGTAAGAATTTTCAATTAAAAATTGGGAAACTCTTGGAAGTAAGAATACCAAAATCTTAAATTGAGCATATGATAATCTTGGCACAAATGAGAGAATATCGATCCTATAAGAATAGTATAAGGTTGACTTAAGTATTTCATATTTTTCTTTTTGGAGGAAGGATTAAAGCATATTAGTATGATAATTCATTGATTTTGATTAAATGTCATCAAAGCTACTGTTGGTTCCTTAACCCTAAAAATAAATACCGAAAAAGGGTCAAAACTGTACTAATGTGACTTCTTCATTAACTTTATCTGCGTCATATAGTATTTTTCATAATTGAAGCGGTATTGTACAGATTAACAGAATATAAAAAATACGTACCTGTACTTAAGCCTACGGCATCCTTACAACAGTCACCTTAATTTTTTAACAGCTCATTCATCATGCGAGAGGTTTATAAAAATAAAAACCAATAAAAAATAATCGGCGCGGAAACATACACACGCGTATCACTAAAATTCCTTTGATAAAGATGGCGATGCGGAATAAATGAATTACTTGGAGCGACTCCCCAGATCTTTGTATTGATTGATTTGATTGGAGTAAACGGGGCTCCATTGGAAAATATGATAACCTTACTAAAAATATATGGAAAACTTTTTAGAAAAGCATTGTAATCTTCATTTTGCAGAAAATTATATTTTTCTTCCGAGTATATTTCTTTAGAATGAGTATTGAATTAAAAAACATACTTTCCTTAGTTCAAATTAATAATTATTTTCTCATCAAGCAGATTGTCTTAGAGTCAGATGATATCTTCTTGTCGTGAGTATATCTTAACAAGAATGTGCAATTAATTTGTTTTCATGTGTGTGGTAACAAAAATGGGAACCTTCATGCAAGTAAGTGACTAGGAAGGTAAAATAAACAGAACAGGCTATTCAATGTAGAAACATTATTGGTGCAAGCTACGAGCTATATCCTAAATTATTTTTAGACAAAAAGGATGTCACATCTATCCCATAATTCAATCTGAAAAACATGGTTGAGGAGAGTACAAGATTGGCTGGATCGCAGCCGGCCTTAGATTCGTTAGTCGGATGTTTAAAGATGCTAGACGCGTTCCTTTCAGACGGTCGACGTGGAATTGGGGAGGATGGAGAGAGTGTCGAAAGATGGCTTTGGTAGGTCATAACTTTTTTCATCGAGGGGATTGTGAAACAGGCCAAGGACGATTGTTTCACCGATGAAACGAAAAAATGACATAGATATGAGTTTATATAATCAAATACTTTGTTTTCAATGTTTACTTTTACAACAAAATTCATGTATCTTTACGAAACACAGCGAGATTATGACGCGAGCGAGAATAGCCCTTAACAACACGATGTGATGAATCGTCTTGACACCGCAGTACGGTGGCAGGGCAAGCTAAAGCGTCAGCATGGAATCCAGGAGACATGGGTTCAAATCCCATCCGCATCTAAAAGCTACACACTAGCCTTGGTGAGGAAACTGGTGGAGACTCTCTGCGAGAGGTAGTTGCTACCACAAAAAGCGTCATGTTCCTCGGCCCCATTGGAGGGCTCACTTCCAAACTTGAGTTCCTTTTTTCACCCTGTTGGTTTTTAGCACAACAACTTATTAAAGCAACCATCTACACCAATTTTTAACCTGTAACTATTTTTCTGGATAGGTAGCTTTACTCATGGACTGTTTAATATCTGTGGTTCTAATCCATATATATATATATATATATATATATATATATATATATATATATATATATATATATATATATATTCCTTTTGGGAATTCTGTAGCATAGCAATAATTACAGTCAGGATATATGTATAATATCATTTTCTACCCTCTCAATGCTTCAACTCTCCAACTGCAAATTAAGAAGTTTTGTGACAACTACAAATTATGTTCAAATTTATTTCACCAGATACTATTTATCATGTGAACAATTTTCATTTTATTATTACCACTATGAATCTCTTTTAATCCATAGTTTTGTTTTCCCCTTGTTTTACCGGCCATTTTTTGTTGTGAGGTTTTTAAGCAGATTAATTTACATTAATAATTACCAATTTAACCGAGAACTTCCACTAAAATGCTTTTAGCCTCTCTATACATTGATTAGGCCCTTAAGCAATTGAAGTCGTGTTTTTCCCATTACCATGAACCTGAAAAGTTATTACATGGCCGACCATGAAAAAGATTTAGTTTTTAAATTAATGTGAACTATTCTCCTCACATTTTCGAAATTTGGGTGAAGATCAGAACTCAGTGACATATGTACGTATTATATAGGTAACTGAGCTACAAACTGATTTATATATATTTAAGGGCTTAGATTCTGCAAGTTATATATTTATTACGTGCAAAAATATCAGACATATCTACTATCATTAATTTGACACATATACGATGAGAGCCAATCGATTATTTTATATGTTATGTTGGCAGCAATCAGGGGATATTCTTAGGAGGGTAGAGATGACCCTGGCCACGCAAAAACTATATATCGCACCCCCCCCCTTAAACAAAAAATATCCACTTTACAAATTTATGTACAAACCTATTCAAGTCATCCCAAAAAATGTCTGGACTCTTCTTGGCCTATAGCAAAAGACTCGCGTCGCCACTGGTAACTATTGTAAAAAAAATCTGGTCGTCACTTGATGTGACAATGAAGCAGTTTCACAAAAATAGTCTTTACAGTCTAGATAAAATGCCCTTTCTTCATGATATATTCTCTTGCAAAATATAAATTAATTAGTAAATAAATCTACTAAACATTTTATTAATTTTCCTGGCTATGTCGAGCATGGATCTACCTACATAATGTGATCAACTTGGCTCCTATGAAATCCAGTTAGCTTTGCTTATGTTTTTGCCGAAATTAAGATTCCTTCTGCGTGGTTAACTCGATCTATAAAGTGGCATTAGTTGCTTGATTCTGAATTAATGCACTTCAAATATAAAATAACTACAAAATATAACCTATACTTAAGTTAAGCCACATAAAATATATAGGGCTAGGTTAAGTCAGGTGTCAATTTAAAATCCTCGTTTTGTGGTTAAAACATACAACCAATTCGCACAGATGCGCAGTGAAAGTTGTACATGGTAAATAAGATGGCTGATGACAACGGACCCAGTTCACGTCTACGTTTACGTTAATGTAATTTTAGTTTAATTATATTATACTATTGTATATTTTTCCTGGGCCTCTTAGATATAGGATGGACAAGAGTGATCTTCCATTCAATAGCGTACACTCCTCGCAGGTAGGAGAGTTTAAATAGTTTTCAGAGGACTGGTGTGAGAGATATACAGGGCAGCGTTTCAGGAGAATTGCTGGCATTGTCAAGGACTCGTGTCACAATCACACGCTAGCTGACTCTGTCAAGACATGATTCTTATTTAAATCTACCGGGGTTTTGTACACGATGATTTAATTGTTTAGTATAAGAACAAAAATGAAAATTGGAGGTTTCTTGGTGAAGCAGTAATAAAGAAATATTCCTTCAAACGGGGCTGAGATCTAGAATGCAGTGGATTCATATTCAAATAAGCAGCTTCTTCAAACATTTTGTTACATAAAGATAACTAAGAAGTATAATCAAAATATGTAAATGATATTTGCAAAATCAAATTAATGTAAGTGCTTCTTTCTAATCATGCCTGAATATTATCAATACCTCCACTAGATTTCCTTAATACCAAACAAATTCATTAAAATTTAAACTTAGTTGCATCTCTGCTAGCTCACTACGCATACAATTAGAAGAATCAATTGAAATACAGCGGTGGAATAAAGCTGGCAGAGCAAAAAGCATATCTCTTGGCTGCCGCGAAAGCTTAATGTTCCGAAAACGTATTTGGAATGGACAGTTTTCAGAACATTAAAGTTTAACCATGCTGTGCTCCAAGTCGTAACTCCTAATACGGTACTGGTCGCAAGCCACTTCTCTAAAGGCCCGAACAAATCGTTATGTAAGTCGAGTGTTTCAAAAAGTAACAAATCCAAAACAGATTACCTGCTCCTCTGTAAATACGTCCAAGGCTCTGTCAAATGGACATTGCGGATTATCTAATATCTAGTACCACACCGTTACTCCTGCTTCAACAGGATTCAAGGTCGAGTGTATGCTCCAAGGCGGTCTAGGTGTTAGGACCTTTGACTTCGTAAGTTACCAATGGGAGTCCCCATAGAGGACGACACTTGGAGATGAGTTGATTAAAGGTAAAATTAATCGAAATAGTCCAAATGCCAAATTTTCCTGGTTAAAACTGGCTTTAATAGCTGCAAACTAGAACAAAAGTGGTGGTGTTCAAAGCTATCACTTGATGAATAATGATTTGAACCACAATTTAGAATTGTTGATATTGAATATGTTGTTATTTTAAAGAATCCCAACATTGTCGAGTTTTTCAAAATGTGTCAATTTCCGAAACTCTCTGCAGCTGGAGTGAAGTTCTGAATTCCGATAACAATATTTAACCAACACATACGACTACAGGTCAAATATAGAGTGAACCTACTTGACGCTATTTTTTTTTGAAAGGCAAAATATCACTTTTGTAACCATTTATTATCCTAACTCAGGTAAACATGACAACAGTGCAAGCCGTATCTATCTATGTTACTTGTATACAGCTTTACGCGTTGATATTCGAAACTGACTCACGGTCAGTATTGCTGGAACGACAGAGTGGAGATTTTGTTACACGATGTATATACTGGTACGCGCGTTGTTATAATGACATGCAGATTCAGTATTACTCTGCTGCCACAGCATCGATATCACAAAAAGTTCGAAGAACTACCGGGGTCAAAGTTTTATAGACACTAGAATGTCTTTTTTAGATCTCCCACTTACCACCTGCACCCGTTTCCACTATTTCTTGCCCACATCCACAAAAAAGGTAATAGTCAGGGTCTTCAGAAACGTCCAAAGCTCTATGTGCCATCGAGTTATATGCAGCTAATTTATGAACAGACTGATCTCTTAAACTCAATTTTTATCGATACACTACTATAAGCTTCCATCTATTTGTATTCTAAGTTAACTTACTACTGAAACACATGGAATGTATTCAGAAAAATGAAATAGCTTAAGGAATAAAATATCTTAAAACGTGAAATATCTTAATAAAATTGTTTATAACATGAAATATCTTAAGGACATTTTGACGGCGATGGTTAAGGTTTTGTAGGGGTTTTCCTCAACACTAGTGTCAATGCAGTCGCCAAAAAAAAAATGTGTCCACTAAGACACGCACAACAAATGAAAACATAATTTAATAGAAAAATAACTCGACAGGATAGATAGTATGCTAGTTTTGAGAGCTCTAGTTTTGTATCCATCATAGGACTAGTTAGTTATTTGGCAAGTAATCTGAGTAGAATTGTTAGCAATCAAATCTGACAGTTCGACGATGATTTTAATAAAAACCGAAACGCGTCACTAAAAGTTTTATTTGTAACACTGTGTGATAATTAAACAACTTTTAATATACATGATGGAAGAGTTTCACCAAGTAAGAGCATCTACAATCTACATGACTTTTACGATGTACCGTTATCTCGGCTTGAAGACAGTCCAGATGTTAGGACCTTTGGATTCGTAGGATGTCAATGGGCAACACTTAGATGAGTTGATGTTGCTATCACACCTTTCACTGGTTATACCAGGCTATACTGACGAGTCTAGACTAAAGACGAAACATGGACGTCTATTGCAGATCTGATGCATAGTGAAGAGAATACACTCAATATCAGTTCAAGTTATGGTCAAATTTGTTTGATTTAACCCATAGTTTCTCAGCGGGGGCGATAACGACCCCTTGTGGGCGTTTGAGGCTTGCAGAACGCGGTAGAAGACTCCGAGAAGCTTAGGGGGCGCCGACAAGGCCGGATTAGTGGTGCAACAGGCGCTAGGCTAAAAATTACTTAGGGCCCCTATAATTTTGGAGTTTATGTATCTGAGAGTACCGGATACTGATAACCTGAAGTTACTATTTCTTCAGTTCCCTCAAGTCTTGGGCCATAGGCTATAGCCTACTTAGCCTATTGAATAATCTGGCACAGCGCGCCGATATTATATAAAGGGGCGGAGATGCTACATTCTGAAGATATAAACAAAATGAAAAGTGGAAGAGAAATTAGGCGAGTAGGGAGATTTGATTGCTCTCCAGATTATTTGGAGAAAGTGAACGGCCAAAAGAATGGGAAATATTTCCAGTTGGGAGGATTCATTTGCCCTGGGGACTATATAGCTCAAGGCTCAAATATAATTGTGGCAATACTAGTGACAGATGGCAAGTCAAATAATTGGAGGACTCTAGAAAAAACATCTCTAAGTGGGCAGTGAGCAAAATAAGGTGGAGAACCTATCATTTAGCTTTTCTAAATTGTACCCGATCTGCGAAAGCAGCCTTTCTTAATATAATACATTTAATAACTAGTTAAATGAAAGCTATGATTTTCTGAATACTGAAGACAAAATACTTTACCAACAATTGAGGCTCCAAGAGAAAAGTCGAGCGGCCGCCGGTGCCGTACAGGTAAATAAATGCATTGTAACGCCGCCGTCTCGGATTTCAACCCTTTTATGCGAAACGAACCTTGGCAGTGTTATAAGCAAAGTATATGGAGTTTCTTGAATAAAGGAATTTTACCGTAGCTAGGTAGTGATAGAGCCTGTAGCATCTGTTCTGTCTGCTTCACTGTGTTGCTTGCACCGCGGCACCAGGAAATAATGCAGTTTATATTGCTAAAATTGGAGGCAACCGTTTGTAACTCCCGCAGTTATTCTGCCTACGAAAGAAACCGTTCTGGCGGAGCAGACTGGAGCTATAGGTCAGTCATCAGAGATACATTTTTGAGCAATGCTAAGTAAAATAAAGCACGCATAACCAATATGAAAAAAGCAGTACACTGCGCTGGAGCGACAAGCGCAGTTTTTGCTATCAAATAAAGTCAATGTAATGTAAACCTGGAAGAAACCAAAAATAAAATTTTTCTTGGGGCACGATTTCAGAGGGTTGTGGAACAAAAGGCGCAAGTAGATAATTTGAAACAGACCACCAGTTTTGAAACATTGAATGACTGGTTTTATTACGGAGGAAAATTGTGTAAATAACATTCATAGAGAAAAAGCAAAATATATTTAACGCTTAAGATCTGTATTAGTAATAGCCTCTTACACGATTTAACCTTAGATCATCTGGAGATGCTTTTGATTATAGCAAAGCACACAATTCACGTATTCCTAAAATAGCATCTCCTTTTTTTCTATAGGTACTAGTATGTAATCTGAGCAAAAGATATGAATCCTTTGCCTCGTCTATAAAAAAATGCTACTGAACTATTGAAATCTCTTATGATTTGAAATTTTCTCAAAACTTCGGAAATTTTAAACATACATTGTCTTCGTGTGAGAATGCACAAAATATGAATCAAAATGAAAAAGTATAAAAATTCAAAGACCATCAGATATTTACAAACAAAATTTTATAAATATATAACTTGTAAAATTGAATACGTTAAGTATGACTTAGTATTTACAGATTCCCTCTTAGAACTTGAAGTAATATTTTAAAACAAATATTTTTCCGGTCTTTCGTTAGAATGGATGCAAGATTTCAGAACATGTACAAGGCTAGTTGACATACATAACCTATAATACAGCAGAGTTTACGATGTCCACTAATAAACAGCACATTCTATACAAATTCCAGGAAAAATGTTTCTAAAGCATGAGAATCAATTTCCAGTGATCTTAGTGCCGACCTTGTGTCTTATGGAATATGTAATTATTGGTACAAATGTTTGAGAAATAGTAATTTCAATATGAGTGACCAGACGCAGCCTAAAAGAATTCTAAAGTTGGAAGATGTGGAATTACAAGATCTATTGGATGAAGATTCAAAGCAAGAGCAACAAAGGCTTGCAGCAAAAACTTAAAAAGTGAGTCCCATATGTGTTAACCTAACATAACCTAGATTAAAGTACTGACATGTGCTTTTGAACTGCTTGCCTGGCAACAGGGAAAGTACTACTGTAACAGGTGATGTGCAGAATATTTTTCATGAGAATCTCAAATGTTGTGGGTTTAGCGACGCTGAAACGCAATAACCACTTAAAGAATCTCCAGTGTATCTGATAGAACATAAGGAGTGTGCCTTATTACGAACTCCTGGAAACTTGTCGGATGTTAATTGCGGAACGCTACAGCAGTCAACTGAACAAACTGATTATTGAACTCAATCGGAAAACGTCATTTACTGGGCAAGGAAGCAGGAAAGTGATACCGCTGCATGACAACGCAACATCTTACGTTGCTCTTGACTACGTGCGATCATCATTTGTTCCAGTCAATGCAGCACTCCTCAGCTGATGTGGAAGATGTGCCTAAATTCGTTGATCATTTTATCGTCACGAGGCCTGAGTTTCCTCCGCAACGCAATTAATATGTCATAAAAAAATATTGATAATGTTTACAAGATTTAGTTCGCTGTTTTTTATGTGAAATAAATTTGCTGAAACATCTGTAAACATTAAGTTAGAACTTGTTCAGAGGTCAATGGGATTCATACGAGAATCAACTATCCTATACGTTTATTTCATTCAATTTCACCTTGCATGAATATGGTATAAGGATAAGTGATGGACAAGATTTACTTGTACTATTGGGTGTATTGACGTCAAGTCTTTTAAAAGGACCGGCCCAACCGCAACCGTTCTGTTAGACTGTTATTTCCTTGGAAATCAGAAAAGGAGCAAACATGGCACGTGGCGCAGAGATTGCGGCAAGCTCTGTATTGAATGTTGCCGTAGCAATTTGGTGGGTGTGTAAAGGCGGCCGACGGAAAGTAGGAGGATTGTCGACGAACAAATAACAACAGCTTTCATCTCGCCAAAAAAAACGTACAATATGGCGTAATTGAACACACTTTTCCGCTTTCAACAGCAATTCAACTAATTATTACTTGGAATTATTAATGCTCCATTAGATAATATGCTAGTCATGTTGAACAAAAGAAGGCAAAATTCACAAACATTCGTCTAGTTTCGATTTCTTGATATGTTGTTAGGGTTAATACCAGCTGCATTAGATCAAGTTTGCAGCTCGCTGAGTGGTGTGCGAAAAACAAGAAAAATTTCTGAAATTGGTCAGCTTTTCTAATATATATCGTAAATGATGGATGCCACGTGAAAAGTTTTCAGACAAATTCCAGCTGTAAGCCCAAATATTCTTCTGGCCAAATAATGCAACAAACGTTCGACTCTATCACAGTTGGAATGAACTTGACTGCTTAAACAGCATAATTTTTTAAGCTATGAAGGTAAATGGACTATTTTCTCTGAAAATAACCTGCTCCATTCTAGAACATATATTTTTTCCTTGAACCCTACGCCTCTGGATTGCACCTTATACAATTTTTAAACCTCCTGTTCCATATAAATAGCGGATCTTTCCAAATCATCCAATAAATATTTATCTTTAGGCGAGCTCAGAGATCGGCGTCAAAAATAGTATAATTAGAAAGAGCAAGGGCAATAACATGAATTAAACAGGAGGCAATTTTCTTGGACATTCGGTTAGAAGACATCAATAATTCATAAAATCCAATAGGTCGCCTTCAGTCGATCGGTTTTTGTAGAAGTCGATGACTGAGCTGGGGAAAAAGGTTAATTATTAAATTGGTCGACAGGAACATGGTTAAGGATTGGGGATAAGATGGATTAAACGGAAAAGTATGTGATTTTGTAGAACAAATGGATTGAATTTATCGTTCGCTGTACGGATTTTAGTGTATCTAAGTACAGAAAAAAACCCGATCCGATCCGAGAGAGGAAAAGTGATAGTGTACTGAAAAAAACCTATACCTTAATATTGATTATGATGATTATGAATCGTCGTCAAAGCCTTTCCATAACACTCCAACTTCCAGGTATATGCCTTATAAGACTGAAGTACCACCAGTAAATCAAAAACATCATGGGAATACAAAAACTAGTATTGTGCGGTTTAATCTGGCTATGTATTTTGCATTCTAAGCATTTGTACCTAACATCCAAATTTCTATTCGGTCTTCAATAGTAGGCCAAAGCAGCTTTCAGGAAGCTGAAGTTCCTGATGTTGTGTCGTTATACAATAAGCAAAGCAACATTTCTTACATTTTCGAGCGTTTTGAACATGTAGCGACATGCAGAATGTACTAACAAGTCCTCAATCCACAGCAGTACAGTGAAGAACCTCCAGATTTTTTTTTAATGCAAGTGGAGAGTAAGAAAATCTGAAACACTGGTGTATGTGAGGTAAGCACTCAAACTTATTCTGTGATTGTATCTCTCATAACACATGTTTTAAAACCTTATCTGATTGATGAAATAGTCTTACCAACGTTTCGGCTACCCCGGCCGCCTTCATCAAAGTATAGTCACAATTTAAAAATTTACTTTTTTACTTCTTGTTCTTTTATAAACAGCCGAAAATAGTGAGTATTTTGGTCAATTACATAAAGAATTGAATGACACAAGCATAACATGAAGCAGCAGATTTGATTATATCACTTTGTGGGTTACGGAGACGTTTTGATAGTTACTGCATATATAGAAGGTTTTTCTTACAGTATTCGCAGGGTGAAAAGCGGACTAATAAAATGGTGATCCTGGCCTAGCATATTCTTTTTAAATGGACCCACTATACCGATAATCTCATTCCACCTTCAGAGCTACTATGGCGGAACACGAAGGTGCAAAAGATATACTCAGTACATGTGCGCTTAATGAAATGACTCGAGAAGTTTGAATCAAAACTTCACATCCGCTAATGTCATTTGCAGGCATATGTGCAAACTACATACATATATACACATTAGTTTTCCATTAATTATCGTGTTTACGTAAACTAGCAATACACTGAATGCGAGCTGTATGTAGATGAATGCAGTGCTGGTATGGTGCTGATGAGACGACCTAATTAAAACTTGTTATAGAACCACGCAACTTATGTAATTTCCGAACGTTATTCTATGACTCACTTCGTGCTTTATTCTTTCTAATCCCTGCACCTTCTGCAAAATCTATCGAAATATGTGCGTTAGACTATTACGAATGCAAACTGGTGTATTTGCATTATTGAAAAATCCAAAATAAGAACCATAATGCATAGTCACAAAGGAAACACTATGCCACCTTCGATGTGAGATCAAAAAAGAGACCACAAGGACTAGATTTCGTATTCGAACTGTAGATATTTATAGACATAGATTTTTCCTCTATAGAATCGAACCATGGTTGTCTTTAAAATTCCTCAGTACACTGTGACCATGCAAATACACCAGTCATATGAATTCAATCACACCATAATCATTCTTATCAAAACTATTATCTTGGAGACAGTCTACCAAGCAATGAATCTTTATTCCTCGAAAGTCTGTTTTTACGTTGTAGCTCGCCAACTGATCGATTAACTCATTTCTTACAAGATTTTATGGGTAATAAATGAATAAAAGAAAAACTAATAATACGCTTTTGATAGCGGTACTCTAATGCAGTTATACCATTTTTATAGTCCCATTAGTCAAGTCCCTCAAAATAGCCATTTATGGCACAGATGACTTCCTCGTTGCTTCCAATGTTTTCCCTCAAAGCGATTTTTTAAGGTTAGGAAACAGGTGGTAGTCATTGGGGGCTAAATCTGATGAATATGGTGGGTGGTGGATCAACTCGAACTACATCCTGCCATCTCTAGGTCAGGCGGGAAACTTTTCACCCCACCCACGTATATATAGTTTCCATGGTGTCAATGATTATAAATATCCGTTATGTAATGATATCGATATTTGCTTTTATATGTTTATATTCCTATCGTCCTAGGTACCCAATTACTCGTCTCTTATTAGGTCTGTACGTATATTATAATTATTGTATATTACAAGGATTCTTCTTCTTCTTGTAAGATTATTATGAGATACAATTACACCAGAACCGGAAAATGATAAAAGAGCTAGGATCCGGGTGAGATGAATCGCACTAAAAGCCGGCTGTTGTAAAGACGGAGGCATGAGGGTAGCCTACACTTTATCGGATTTCTTATTTCATTTCAACTGGAATTCTTTTGATTCGTTATTTGCTACGTGACATACATAACACGATATTAAAACCGTTTCAGCAGCTTCTTCTTCTTCCCTTGTGACAGTTGTACTTTATATATTACAACTTTAGCACGGAGCTTTGTAGAGGTAAATATTACAGTATAACTAATTATTTACATAGTAGCAGATCACTGCTATGTGTTCAACAATATCATAACTAAGCATTTCCTTCAGGAAGTAACAATTGTTATTAATTCATATATAGTGTCAGAGACTACAGACATCGCCTGCCACATATCTGTTCATTTTGGTTTTAACCTATACGCAAATTGGTGCAGCTCAGTGGCAGATGATAAAGATAACTAGAAACATCTCTACAAGTATATCAACGAATTAGTCATAATCATACACTTATTGAGATTAGTCATTCATTTTACGCTGGAACAAGAAAAAATAGAGAATTCCTCGCATAAGTCATGTTGCATTGTAGGAGGAGACATTCTTTGGCGATCTTCTGGAAAGTTCCCCATTCTTCTTGACTAACCTTTTATTGGACATTGGCTACAAAATCTTCTATAACGAAAAATCTGGTATTTTAAGGAATATTTTCTGAGCCATTCATAGCGAAATAATTTTTGAGTTAATATACATAAAGCTAGATTTTCTTCTTAGGATTGTTTAGTTTAACAATTATATAGCTGTTGAAATTCTACCGATGATTTACCTGCAGATAAATGTGATACATCTTTAAGGCTACTACCACTTAATGAGCGTTACCACGAATTTTGAAGTTTGGGGTCGAAGCCTCATTGAAGACAGATGGCTAAAAAGTCTTTCTTCTATGTAATAACTAAACAGTAGTCTTGTTTTAGACATCAACATAAATTTTGTTCAATATTTCATATCTGCTAATTTTCAGTTTATATTATACATCACATTCCGGAATTGCGTGAAGGAAAATAATTATCACAAATCTACATAGTTGTAAAAATCATTAAATATTAAAAGAAATTGCCACTGAAATGAGATAAAAACTATTCGCATTTAGAACGAGTATTTATTTACTTTGTTTAGTTTGCATGGGGTTTCTCCTGTCGAAGCTTCAATTAAGAACCTCTGAGGCTGTAGGGCACTAATTGCTGAGCTTCATTTATTCTTCAACCTTTGCGTAGTTGCTATATGTGGACAATCAATTGCAATCCAAAGGTCACATTGAAAATGTATTTATTTTTTCGAATATATATATATATATATATATATATATATATATATATATATATATATATATATATATATATATATAATACGAATCTAGCTTCATATAAACTAATAGGCTTTTATTACAGCCTTCCTTATCATTTATCCAAACCTCCAAGATATATCCGGCCACGTTCCTATGATTGTTCCTATAATTGTTCCTAACATAATCGCAACAATATCCTCGTCATCAAGCTTCCAACTTTTCCAATTTATTGCTGTGATTCAATCATCCCGTAGCTATACCGAGATGGTCGAAATATACGCGTAACGCACAGCATATTTAATTGTATCTGGGCATCCTCCTTCTAGAAGTTCATGAATAAAGAGCGTCATCAACTTGGATATGCCCTAACATCCACAGCAGAAGGTAAGCCTCATACAATTAGCAGATCCAAATGAGAAAATATTCATATTGCAAAGCATAAAACATGAAGGAAAGTACAGGGAATTTTTCAGTTTGCCAACACGGAAATAATTACGTCCATGAAACCTTTTCCAAAGTTGTATGTCAATGATTCTGTATTGTTTGATTCCAGGAATTGCACGTGACGACCAATGTAATTTCTGCAATATGTTATGGTTCCCCTTCTCATTCTCTCTCTCTCTCTCTCTTTCTATCTCTATACCTCTCTCTCTCTCTCAGATTCACCTTACATTTGTACGTCAATGAAAACAACATGTGGCTACTAAATGAAGTAGACATTTCGACAGCATTACGAGCCTCATATCATAAGAATTAAAACTCATTTTGGAAAATGACAATCTCATTAAAGTTATTCGTTGAATTATTTCTTGTAGTTTTTGTTTTCAAACTAAATGAAAAAAAAATGGAACAAAAATTAAATTTATGCAAAGGTAAATATTTTGGCGTAATCCTTGATACAGGATAAAATTTGACATTTTGCATAGCTCCAACATTTTTACCTTTCTGGGCAAGACAGATAAAAGCATATCTAGGTTACTGATCCCGAATAGAATATGAGTTATTAGTGAATTGCTTGGACATAATCAACACCGCTATATAAAGATCAATCCCTAGATCCCGGACCGCTGCCAGATATTGGTAAAGTTTATAACAAAACACCAACACCAACTTTTTATTTGAGTTAGGTAAGATGTAGAATTCAATATCCTGTTTACTCTTTGACGATCACCACAAAACCCTCATGAACTGTACACCCCGAAACAAGAAGTTGGTAGAAAACTTCTAGCGCCTATAATAAGAGTAATTTCAAAAGTTGTTCATCATCCATTTCTTCACACAACCTTTATCGAAACCGTACACAATTTAAGTACAAAATGTTTAGATAGTACATATTTATGTGTACTATGTCTGTGTCCATACATATCTGTGTATATATATGTACATATATATATATATATATATATATATATAAAAAAAGGATATATAGCAGGTATTTCACAAATTTTCTTATTATTTTAATTACTTATTAGGTCAATTTCATTCTACAAAAATATTTTAAATGCCGTGCAACCTTATATCGTTATCCCTTCAACCATAAGGATTTCTGTAATGCTGGATACCTGTGCTGGATACCAAGCATGCTTTGGATGGCATTTATTTTTGTAGACTGAGAATGGACCTAATAAGTAATAGAAATAATAAGGAAATTCGTGAAATACCTCCTATATATCCTTTTTTTAACTAAATTATCAGGTATTTATATTAATACAGTATTATGTAGCTTTATAAAACTCACTGTAATACTCTCCATTAGAGTATTATGAATTTGATACACCCGAAAACTGTCTCACATTCCTCAAATCCTATTGGTGTACAATAGCGATTCGTTATAGCTTGTGAAATGAGGGAAATAGCAGTTTTCACTTATATATGGTGGATTGCCAGGCTCAGAAACATGCTGTGAGGTTCAGAAAGTGCCCTTTTTCATTAATCAAATCTTTTCCCACCATTTTTTGTTAAAATTCAAAGGAAATCAAAGATTTTCAGAGACTTGTGACAGTACAATGTTTAATGGCATTTCACAAAGGTCTTATGTGATTGGCCAATCCATTCGTTATACCTCTGATGTTGATGAAATCGGCCCTTGGACTCTTAGCGTACTTCAAAGGTATCAGTTTATTTGAACGTACTTGCTGCCATTTTTTGTATTCATATTAATCATTATTATTAGTGAAGAAGGCATATTTGAGATCGGCGATATTAATAATAATAAAAATTTGGAGTACTGGGTGAAAGAACGCGAAGGATGGTTTGCCGCCATCGCAATAAGTCTAAAGTAATGGCTTCCACCATACAAGGTTTACATCAGATGATATTGTTGTGGCTGTCGCATGGAGAATCATATATGTATGTATTGCAACTGAGCCCGAGACTGAGCTGGAATATTTTCATATTTATAGTGAACTGGGATATGGTGAAAATGAAGCAGTGGAAGCAGCAATTAATAATAATTTTTCTTTTGGTTGTTTGTGCCTACCCAAGGCATTATTAAGTTATGTTCTCAGTTGAAGGAAATTTGAAAAACCAGAGACAGACGAACGTGTTTACCGTATCTATGTATCTCTTCATGCCGTTTGATAAAAATTTGTCTTAGATGCTAGTGCAGTCCATTTCGATATTTTCAGTCCCACTTATCTCCAAAACTAATATCTAAATTCATATAATATGGCTTCGCATTAGAAAATCACTAAATTAGCTAAACTAGGATACAAGTCATGACGATAACATTAACCAGAAAATTATGGATCACACGCTTATTCAGTTAATGGTTGGTTATTATAAAGATATATCGTCACTTTTACAGTAATTAGTATGTGTTGATAATTTTTCCGTGTTTATTATATAGCTAATTGTTGAAACAATTAGTTGAATGTGCTGTTTTATTTAGCAACGACACTTTTTGAATGGGAAACCAGAGTTACCCAGGCTTGACAACATATATAAAACAGCAGCGGATTTCTGGGATCTGAATACATCGTTGATAATTAATTCGAAGCTAAGTCACACTTTTTCATGGAAGCTTCCTCTATTATCTTTTTATCATAACCAGGTTTGCACAAGTATAGCCTGTGCAAGCACTTGTTGAATAGATTCAGAATACATTCACTGACTGTACGTTACTCGCGCACGGAAGCTTCTACTTATGTTCGAAGGAAGTAAGAGACTTTTAAAACAAATTAGGAGCACCCCCACAATTTCTTCCGCTTCTATGCCGACGTCTTCCTCGAAACTTACTTAAAACTTTCATGCCGACCGTTTTTCCGTCGCCATACAGCCCACATGTGTAGCAAAGCGAGATAAAGCTACATTAAAGAGTACTTTATAGAAATCTTTTTAGAAACTATGCCATGTTGAAGTTAAATTACTTTACGCATTCCATAGTACACGGTCAAGTGGAATGAACAATATCAACTTTTGGAAGTGATTCTACACTTGTATTTTCAAAACTACAGATTTAAACAATGTCATTGATACTAACGGATTGAGGTTCTCCAACATAGATTATATGGTTTGGATACCATTAGCTGACCCAACAAGAGGAAGGGATGTGGGGTGTTTTTCCATGGGCCCCGGGTCAAGTTCAAGGGCGTACACTTGAAGGGGGGCCGGAAATGAGACGCTCTTTGAAAAAAAGCATGTATTTACATAGCATAGGTCTAAAACAAAGTTGAATCTCTAGAAAAATTGGGCGGAAATGATTCAGAATGTTGTGAACATTCAAAAATAAATCATTAGGGTTTAATTTTTTTTACAAGAACCCATTATAAAAACGATTTTGAGGAACATGCAAAAATTAAGTTTGGAACATGCTAAAAAGTTTGAACATCACTAATAATCCAGTATTTCTGCTTTGATAATTTCTAGTCTTCCAAACTTGGTCTACAGGTGATTGCTTTTGCTCATCCAAAAGCTACATTGTCTAGAAAAGTTTCAAAAGGACGAATCGATATCATCTACTAATCAGATTTGAATGAACCAATCGAATTACAACTAATTGCGCCAAATTTTTGGAATTCTATCAGGATTCATAAATCATGTCTGCAGTATGGACTGACCCTCGTAAAGTGGGTTGCATCTTGGTAGACTGAAAACTGTCTTTCGCTTTGGTTTCATTCCACTTCTTCATCAGAATCCTTTGGCGCGAACACCACTTACAATAAGGACAAACGACATCTTTCGTGCTTGGTTTCCTAAGACCGAATTAAATTGAAACTGTATATTAATACAATTTGTACAGATTGCTGGGTTACAGTGACAAACCTTTATATGGCCACAGCTAACTAAGTCGTTTTTAGACATATCACACTATTTTTTTGCATTTTGGTAAAATTTGGAAAAAGATTGTAATCACAATACCAAGTCTCGCTACGTACCACAAAAAATACAGTCACTGAATAAAATTATTCATTGTTATGAAATGGAAAATTCTGTTACATATATAGCAATTAATGAATAGCTGATAAGACCGGGTGTTTATTATCTAATTATTTAAATTAAGAAAATACGCTGAAAAAATGTTGATAGTAGTTTTTGGTATATAGCTTTCATATATGTTTAGATATATCTATATTCAAAGTTGATAGCCATATAGTCGTCTTGTGTTCCATACTACTTGCCCTGGCCGTTCATTCAAGGTACAAAAGCTAGTAAAGAAGTTAACGAACGTTTCGGCTGCATCAGCAGCTTTTTATAAGCTTCGAATTGAGTCTTCCAAATTACGACATTGACCATTATTGATTGATTATGTCCAGGATAACATTATTGCTGTTTTCTATAGATAACCTCTCGCCGGGAGGTGCTCGTTCGAGGCGATGTTGTGAGCACGACCTGGTTAGGACGCGTTCATTGAGCTCTTCTAGTCTTTGGCGATTCTTACTGTTATCGTGCTCGGTCAGAAATATGGTATGATAATATTCATAGAATCGACCGACCTCTCTTTGATGGCCTAGACTATGGCGGCATCCACTAGACGTATTTACTCGTTTCTGGACTGTGTCCAGAAGCTTTAGGATGGTCACATGTGGACCTTGTAGAGTAGCAGTAGCTGTTTCGGAAAACACAATTTCCTGGAACGAAAGAGAACCCACAGCTTTTGGGACGACTACCTAGCGAGGCCGGCAACGTGATCCTGCCACGACATGTTATTGTTGATGTTAATTGTCAGAAGCTTGATCGAAGATGATTCAAGTGTTGTTCTATGTCCATAGCTGACAGTCCAGGATGCGACTTCTTCGTCAGGGTTGTTGCCTGAATCTCCTGCGCGTTGAACTAAACGCCATGCTGCCCTCGCCGAAATAACATTTGTTGGAATGGCAGCGGTTTGTGCCTGGTTTCATGCAGGAAATAAGGGTGCTGTCATCAGCGAAGCTGTGGATAAGATTAGATGTTATTTCCAACAAATCGTTGATGTACAGCAAGAAGAGCGTTGGAGGAAGGACATATCCTTGAGTAACGATCGTATTGATTGTCCACCCACTACCACACATAAACAGTGATCCAAGAGAAAACTATCCAGCCAGTGGCACAGACCCGGTGGCAGCCCATAGCCAGCTGGCTTGATCAAGCATTCCAAGCCATCACCTATCACAAGCTTTCGATATATCAAGCGCGAGGACTCGAAACTCCATCAAGCTCAATTTCTTCACATATGTGTGACGCAGGCTAGAAAATCTCCCGTGATCTGTGCTTGCGGAAACCATATTGGCGATCGTTGACGATATAATCGTCCAGATACTCCAGAAACTACACGTTAGTGACTCTCTCCATAACCTTGGACATGATACAAAGCAGTGTCACAGGTCTATAGTTGCAGGTGATATTTTTCCTGCACTTATTGTGTTGCACTTGACCGATCTTCCACCCAGTACAGAAGTACCGGTTAACAGTCTTGGCTACAGACTGAAATTTTCTGAGTGACTTAGGGCATAAGAGGAATTTTTTCTGTTAATATACATAAATATATAACCCATCGACTCCAGAAACACAAACAGCATTTGTCTTATAAGAGAAATAACGCAAAGTAGAATGGTAGAAACAGGGAAACTTACCAACTATCTCAGCTCCCGTTTTGAGAATACAGAAATCCAAATGAGTCGCTCCATAGCTAACTACATAAAAATCTATTTTCTAACTTCACCGTACCATATTGGCATCTTACATTATTAACCACACCAGCTTATTTTCTTCTGAAACTGTCCCCCAGATGCGAACACAGAGGTTTGTTTGCTCCAGAGATTATCGCTAGCGGCAACCTGTTTTGTGAGCTTTCACGCCACTCACCCTTCGGCAAAGGGCGGCGCCGCGACGCTGTTACGTCTTCACCCGCAGGACAAGCATTTATAAAAGATTGTTGTCGTTATGTCGCAAAGTGGCCCCGGGGAGGTTTTGAGAGGTGGCGGAGGAACTTATTCAGTAAGGTCAGCGTCATCAGCCCTTTCCAAATGGGAAAACGCCCCTTTTCATTTTTCAGCCCCAGATGCTCGTCTGGAATGCCCATGAGTAGAAACATTCTTTTTAATGAGATAGGGTAGAAGGGTATGAAGCGTATGAGTTTATTTTTCTTATAAGCTACAGCAAGGTATTGTGTTGATGTTTCGGATAAGAATGGTTTCATGTAGCGTATTTCCTAAGTGGTGAATTTAATTGCAATGCATTCGAGTGAACGGGATCAAAATATTTATACGCATAATTTATGAGCCAGATAAAATTTTGACAGATTATAGGATCTTTCATGTATTTAACCCGTTTAGGCTGCTATACAGATGTTAAACTTTCTCATTTAAAAAAATTCCGATTAGTTTTCACCTCCTTTTAGGAGTTAAATAATCAAACCACCCTAAATTATTTAAGGCCCAATCAAAAAGGAAACCTTGCTAGGTAAATGTTGGTGCCGTTGAATTGGATTTATTCTAGGCGAAACCGCTACACTGTATATTGTTAAATAATTTGCCAGCGTATATCATTTTTGGTTCGTCTATCCATCTGTCAAGTTGATTCTCACCTACATAGCCCAGAAACTATAACTCTTGACTGTTATACGATAGATTAGAGATAGATGATTCCAATATCAGTCCCATCATCATCGTCAAGAAAAACTAGGATAATCATGATTGTTCGACTGAAGTTTAGCTGATAGGCACTGCTGATGCGGCGGCTTATTACTTCAGTGAATTAGGGTATTACAATATTTGCAGATATTTGAATTTGATACTGTTACACAGGCTGCTAGTGACAGCTATATATTTACTTGAGAGATTATTTGCATAACAAAAAACAATAATTTTTTTTTTGGGAAAAAAAGAGACATTAGTAAAAGGCGATACACTTTCCTATAATCTGGTTAACTAATTATGATAATCAGTCAGACCATAAATTAAAAACTTATTGAAGCTAAGAGCTAAATTGCCCATGAAATGTTCATTTCTCACAGGCCAATCGACAACTGCTTAATTGAACATTAAACAGAAAAAAAATGGCGAAGATCTGGTTCCTATTGTAGGATGTAGGATGACTGTTCTAAAAAGGAGTACCATACTGTGAAACATGGAAGATGAATTGCACCACCCCTGGACTGCAAACCCACAGTTCTAATAATTCGTATAAGGCGATCCACCAATTACACCACATTACCCAACGCACCTCAAAACTGATAAACAGACATTAGGAGACTGGGGAGTCTGGCCGACAAATCCTCCTCCTTATACTCAAAGAGAAACGAGGAGATAATATTATGTGTAAATTCTTTTGAATAAAGTCTCATGGTCAACTTTTGATTTGTATAAAATGATCTATCAGATCTGCACATTATTCTTATTCATAAGCTAAGGCAGCATTAAACTAATACAAAAAGTCCAAAATGAAGCTGACGCCTCATAAACAAGCTTAATGAATATGTGAAACAACAAGTAGCAATATTAATTCACATATGCAATATGAGGTATTACCTCAACGAATATTTTTATACCTGCTTCTCTTCTTGTTGGGTTGAATCCTGAACTTAGCATCCAGATCCGAAATCGATACGTTTTCCAGCTAGCATCCCCTTTTTCCTCGACATCCCTCCGAATAAGAGTAGAATACAAAGCAATTTCGAATACAGGTGCATAAAATATGTAGCGTTCAAATGTCGAGAAGTTTATGTACATATCTCACAGGGTTCTTAGGTCGATATCAGCACGACGCTAGATATGTTAGCTACGGAACGTTTCCATTGCTTAATATTGAAGAGTTGCGATGGAAAAACCAGTTATTTTACATAATGAAGAGATGGGACTGAACTAACGTATGGACCCGTGATCTTGACACCATTGCGATGTGGATACGGATCTGCTGTAGCTGCCTCAGATCTTTCGATGTCATAAGAGGTGCACTAGGGTTCTCAAACCTATTTCGCCAAGTTCAAAAGCTTTCGCTGTCCGTTATTCTTGTTAAATTCAACCAAATATTCCGTGAATGCATAGTTTCGCCTTTTTCGACTATTTTTCCTGCTTTAGCCATGTTTGATCATCAACTATTCGAATCACTTTTTAGGCTTCAATTCTTTTTTAAACTACTTAATGGCTATTTTAGCCTCATAGTAGAAGTGCTCTGGAGCTATTAAGCGATCTTACAGGTTAACCCATATACCTTCCGATTTCCTTCGTGTCATGGTAGACTGAGATCCCCAACAACTTTAATACATAACTACACAATACTTCGTGCCTGAATGACTGAATGGATATTCAAATAAATGAGTATGCAATGAATTATAGTTATCTGCCTGACAAGTTCTTTTGCACACACTGTGGCCGGTACTGATTTCTGAAAAAACGTTGTCAATCATCATTGTATAAAATACGAAATATTGGAAAAAATCTAACACACAAGTTTTAGGGCTTTCAAGTTTCTCCCAGTCAGTAAAAAAATGAATATATATATATATATATATATATATATATATATATATATATATATATATATATATATATATATATATATATATATAAACTGATTCTTCAATCTTAAGCAAAAATAGGCATTTGTCTTAAACCGCATATCAAACAAAAACATTGATTTTGAGTCTAATATTCAATAAGTACCTTAATTATACAACATCAAAGTTATATTTCCTAAAATTGAACACCCTGTCTATAATTGGATATTCCAATTCTTCCTTCATTTTTCTGCACACATTGTGAAAACCACTAAGTGACTAAACGGAACCGTTTCAGAGTTGGAGTTCCGAAAATGATACATACATCTGGCAGCTAAAAAACCTGGGAAAATATTACGTTAAAATGCCATCCATCGCTTGACAATGTGCTAGTGTTGCATAGCAATCGTCTATCACATTCAGTGCAGTTGATCAATCACATTTAGTTCAGTTTAGCTAAATCCTGCTTTCAGTTGACTCCAAAGGAAGTGATGAGGGGGTTAAATTGGGGGACCTGGCCGGCCACTGACTTGCTAATCATCTTCCCACTCATTTTAGGGGAAATACTACTAATGTAAATATGCTCGAAATTATTACGAGTATCATAATGGGGAGAGCTCCATTCTACTGAAACCATGCCGATTTAACAGCTTCACCAACAGTTTCACGATCGCGGCCAGAATGACATCCCGCAACATTTATAGGTATTGTACAGCCATCACTTGTCTACCAAGTATTACTCCAATACATCAGTGAAAACAATTTTCTTAAATAATACTTACTCTTACTCCTATTAATGATAATAATAATAATAATAATAATAATAATAATAATAATAATAATAATAATAATAATAATAATAATAATAATAATAATAATAATGATAATAATAATAATAATAATAATAATAATAATAATAATAATAATAATAATAATAATAATAATAATAATAATAATAATAATAATAATAATAATAATTCGACTTTATTTGTAAATTCTACAATAGATCGCAGCATTCCATTCGCCTCATAATCGTGTTGCTGGGCAGCTTATGGAATGGATATATGGCAAATCTCAATGGTAGATTGCATTACTTCTACGCTTTTTTCTTCGTTCGTAGCACTTGTTCTACTCCTGTTCGCAGACTATCTTTGTCTCATCAAAACAGTATATTTAGCTATCGGTAGTTGATCTGGAGTTGTAGATGCGCTACGACCTGATGGCCCTACGTCACTAAAGTTTTGCCTGGTGGAAACAAAAACATTTGTTTTAAACCTCCCTAATGTCGTAAATTGTATTTATATGTTTCGTAACTTTCATTCCGGAAACAAATGTCGACATAGAATCATCCATGGATCCAGGGATTAAAAGCAGCGTGCTTATAATGAAACGTAAATACACGTGTAATATTTATATGTTCACGCATACAAATAGGTACTAATAATTTCATAGATAATATTTTATATGCACTTATGCAATCCATTAACTGGATATAATCATCATGAATAATAGAATAACAATGCTGATTCGGTAACAAAATATATGGTATCTTCACTAGAACCGTGCAAATTATGCATTGTTACGCAGAAGCGCATAATACAGACGACGTAACTAATAACCTCTTTAACCTTGAAGTACCGATATATTTCTTCTCAGTATAGCAGATAGTCTCACATTTACTTTCCATAGCAATAATCAAAATTCCATAAAAAAATCTGAACCTGACCTTATCTTCCTACGTTTCAAGACATATAAATCATTATTCCGTCTGTCTGTCTGTAGCTTTAGCTAAGTGCCAGAAACCTGCTCAAGAGAGCAGAGAGGTAAGAACATGACTATGACTAGCATCTCAGAAAATTAATGTAATTAAATATTCAATCAATAGTAGAACACACATTAAGTCGTTTAATCTATTGTAAGTTGATTGGCTACAGACAAATTGTACCCAAAAACATGACTAAAATTCGTATACCTTCATAAAGACAGGTAGAAATATGTTGGATCTTGGATCGCAGTTTAATCCTCCAAGGCATAGACAAACAGTATATTTTACTCGAATAGCCTTCCTCGATTTTTAACGTTTTATCTCCCAGCTCGCGATGCACACACCTCCTACGACCACATCGTAAACATTCCTATATTTTGCATTTTTATCGAAGCACTCTAAAATAGACATATACAGATAATATAGCTCTTCTCTCAGGGAATATCGTTTCTATTTTTCCCTCCAGTTGGCGAGTGGAGCCGTTGAAGGTAAAATATATGCGATCTTAGTACAAGGTCATTTAATAAATTGATATGTTTGAGATCCATGTGTAATACCAAAATATTCATTAATTTGTGGGACTTTAATGTATGTGTAGTTCCGAATAATGTTAGACTCGCAGCTATTTTAGAACAAACGATGGAAGTTCTTCACATACCGTGCATAGTTAGTATATATTCATTGGGATTTGATTTTTATACCCATGTTAGAAAATAATCGTAATTAATTTCATAAATTTATCCTGCATGTTAGCCTCTAGTTTGTTCTGTTTCAAATCTGAATTGAACTCCTTTTTTGTTGAACATGTCTATGTAATTTATTGGAATTATCACCAGACTAAACCGAAACGAATGAAAAAACCGATTTTTATTTGTGAAACCCTAATAAATTGAGGAACAGTTTTACCAAGTAAGGGAATTACACTCTTCATCATTCCAATGTACCGAATGAAGACCATATAGTGATGGATATCATTTTCCACCATGCCGAAAAAAATACATGTTGCTCTTTATTATTCACATTTATAATAATTGAACCATTGTGCTAGCCAACGGACACGTCGAAGACGTACCCGAAAAACAATGAAAACTATTGATATTCAGTTTCTTTACACCATCAAACTTAACTAGTTCATAATATTGGAAATTGGATAAATCATGTACACAATTTAAACTCTTGCCTCTTGCTAACATGGGCTTTTAGAAATCAGTCTAGTGGAGACAATACCATAAAATCATTGTGAAAAATATGCCTGTCGAACAAATTACATTTCCTGAAAGATTCTGTCATTTTCAAGGGACGTAATATCTTTTTATTATCTGTTGAAGCAACTATTGTCAAAAACGTCACTCTATCATTCCGAAATTACCCAATAATTACACGAGCATTACATTTTAGTATACTAAACACAGCTACTCTATAGCAGCCATGCATCCGATTATTTATTCATGTCAAATGAAAACAAATAATAGATCTCAGAAAAAAAGCAAATGAATCATGATCTGATTCACGAGGATATTATAATGCCCGAAAGTACATATGTTTGAAATTACCTTACTTGCACATATTAAAAGCGTATACAGGGTTCCAAATTGTTTTATATTAATGTATTTTTGTCAGGTATATGACCATCCACATCCACGTATGCGTTACTTCCTTTTGGACAATATGTTTTTACGTGTTGTGTGCTGTATCAAAAATAATCTTATACATGGCGATGATTAAATTGAATCTATCTGTACCCGCTATGCCGCTTATGACCGTACTTCCAAGCCCCCTTTTCATGCAGTGTGCCTGGATTAAATATTCCATTCTTCCCGTACGTAATAGATTTCCCCCGACATAATCCAATTTAAATGTCCTTCGGAACAGCTTTTGAATGTAATGGTAGTTTAACCTGCTTTATAAAACTTTTAAAGCTTGTTAGACGCCAATCTGGTTTAGCAAAGAAACTGAAGGAATATTTTGCTATTAGTGTGGGGTCACCGCTCAAGCATGACATTCACTACAATCATTCATTTCTAAATAAACGATATACAGGTATTCCACATTGAATTCCGCATGATTTTGAAGACTACTATAAACGTAATTTTTTTAATTTAAACAAATCCGAAAATCGTTCATTTCTTGCGTCCATCGGTATTAGAACAGCCGCGTCAACTCAGCATCACTACCGATGCAAGGCGTACGTGTGATAGTGTCTATATAATTCCATGCAGGAAATGAGGATGCTGTCATCTGCGAAGCTGTAGATAGGATCAGATGTTGTTGCCATCAGGTACAGTGCACCGTATCTTGCAGTTGTTAGAAGATTTTTTTTCAAGCATAATAAAGCAAGGTCGTGTATTATAAATAATTCAACATAAAAATGGACTCAGCTCTAACTACACCGTAATAAATAATAATAATACGAGGAGGTTACACTTTTAAGAGATCTTTTCATAGATGCTATTGTTTAGCCAGTACTTGTAGTGTCTTCGTGGTCCCCATTAATGAAAATTTAGAAAAAAGTGTATGTCTCTCTAGTTCATCTCATATTTATAATGCCCAGGAATGTATGAGATTTTCCTTCAAACAGAAACTCTGTCCATCAATGTCTGTAAGCAGAAAAGCTAACATTCTGGCACTATCAGAGAACCAGGGTGGTTTGCCTAATCAGAACATTCGGGGACAGAAATTTGATGTATCGACAATAATTTTTATCTATTAAATATATAAGCAGTTTCATTTCAAGTCATTTAAGTTGCCATGCATACCAATTTAAATTACCAATCACTCATCTCAAGAAAGCATGGAAAACTATACCACTATGGAAATGTGATACGCTCCAGTTGCATGTTCCGTCCTAAATTACCTCTGCTCCATTAAAATAGCACAATACAAAACAAATTCCTTAACGAGTTGTGCAACTCTTATCACCCTAATGGAAATTGCAGTCCTTCATTCATTAAAAGTATCCACGGACTCTATTTCCCATTTCCACTTCCATTCGCTTTTTGCTGTGTCCAACGGGTATTGCGAGGGAAGGTTACACTAAAATTGTCGATGGAACAGGATTTGTCCAGTTTTCGGTTGCATGTTGATACTTAATCATTACCACACAGGGTACGTAATGGACTGTTTTTTGCATTACTGTAAAAAGTAAATAGCAACTTTTACAACGAAATGATTACTGATGACTGAAACACGGTCACCCTCGTGATTGACCGAACGCAAGTCAGTGCGGACAAGGAGTCCAGAACATATTTATGTATGTATAAAAGCCTATCCCGCTCCAGAAGCGCTTTCAGAGGATGAATGTCTATACATATTGCCCTCTGCAAACAGTAACCGTAAGGGAATAAACTAACCGTAACTCATTTCACAACACCGTGGTTTGAGTAATGTAAATTCTGGAAGAATTTGTAATAAAGCTTATTGATTCTCATCGACAATAAATGGTATGGGAAGGCAGATAGGATAGAATAAAACGTCTACGAATGATAAGGAAGTAACAAAAAAATATATAGTTGCATCGACGAATAAAATATCTACCACCGCAAAAATAAATGATGTGTGTTATTTTGCTCGTGAGTAGTCGAACCTTTCTAGTCCCACGAAAATCCGAGAACCGCTAGGATGAACTGGGGATCAATTCTGAATGGATTCGCTCTGATCCGTGATATTCAGGTTCGACTCTACGAATATTTGAGCTCTTCCCTCTAACTCCATCATTATTTAGACAGTAAGACACACATGTCGGCCCGTCAGTAATGGACAATATATATTCCGGCTATGACCGATACACCCGATTCAGACTAAGATTAACTAAGTCAGCAAAGCTAGTGGTGCAAACCAAATACCAGCAATGGTTCTGAAACCTTACCTGTCAGAGCTTACGCTAGTCTTTTGCCAACTATTTGAACATCCTACCAGGCAAGCAGTGTTTCCTACAAGGACAAGAATACTATATCTCAAGCAACTATAGATCTGTAACTCTGCGCTGCGTCATGTCGTAGGTTATGAATAGCTTGATGATAGCTACTGAAGTATCCGGAGAAAATAATATCAATACCGACCGCCAATATGGTTTCCGGAATCATAGATCCACAGATCTTCTGGCCTACATCACACATGAGTGGAGCAGAGTAATTTGAACTTCATGGAAAGTCTCGTGTCTCCGCGCTCGACATATCGGAGGCTTTTCATAGGGTCTGTGTCAACAGTTGGACACTGCCAACTCTCAAGAGGGCAGCATGCTTCTCAGATAAATGAAGACATTGTGGTAGTCTGTCAGCTGTGAAGATGGAGGACGCCCAATACTTGAATAATCTTCCATCAAGCTTCTAGGAACTAACATCAACAATAACATGTCCTGGCAGAATCATGTTGCCGGTACTAGGTCGGCCTCCCAGAAACTGTGGGTTCTCTTGCGCTCCAGGAAATTGTATTCTCCGACATAGCTACTGCTATTAGCAGTACTGCTCGCATGCGTGGGGATGAACTCTGAGGCGCTGCCTCTACTCTCTAGATATTATCATGGCAGATCTTCATCAGGTCAAGCTCATTAGGCCTCGAATAAGCCTCTTCCAAAAGTCGTTCGTTTAGAGAACATCGCCGTTGTCGAATGAGTTATCGGGTACTTTGTTCCACGATGGTTACAATTCTCAACATTTTAAGTTCCATTTTCTGCCTCTTAGTGAGGCGTACACTCTGAACACAAAACTATCATAAAAAATGAGGGTTGTAGGACTGCAAAGAACGATTTGTGAAGTGCATATGAGATTATCCCTGAACTAGTTCAGAATCGATTCGGAATTGGACCTGCAAAAATATTCAGAAATTGCTTTTTGTATACATGTTTTGTTATTTTGTCGTTGAGTTTAGAATTGAGTTGAGAATTATTTAATATAAGAATCTTCAGATAGACGTTAGCCCAGATTGTATTTATTAGGAATGTTACGTATTAACAAAACCACAAAACTTCAAATCCTTGTGACCCCACAAAAAATTGAATACGCACAATGCGGCCAATTATCAAAAAGTTGTCCAATATTGGAATACAATTCCTTGATAAGAACATTCATACTTAGTTGTCATCTATGCATTCATAACCATTACACTATGTTCAGAGAATCGTCTACATCATTTGAATTTCTTCAAAACAGCATTCGCAACGCTAGCTGAATTCAAGTAATATCTATAGTTTCAGTATTAGTTTTAATAACAGTGCATAATTAGATTTACTAAAAATGGAATCAACTTCCAAAGGTAAATCAAATAGATATAAAAATAACTCTATAAAAATTTAGTAAAGCATTCATGAAAAAGTTGTATTTCCCCGTTTTGTCCAATCAACTAGCTTTGTTTCTAGTTTCAGGTATTTGCTTGCGATATACTCGTACTCGTATATAGCCACCTTTACCAACAAACAATTTCCAGTGTGATGATTTTAAATGGAATAAACGAGATAAAACAGGACCAAAATTTATATTAACGAAATTCCTGAGATTGTTCGATTTTTTAATAAAGGCGACACATTTATTTAACCGGGTCTGTTCTCTATACCTTACGCATGACCAATCCGCGGTAAACCAATGAACGAGTGGAGCCTCTGAAAGGGGATTTATTTTTGGAAAAACATTGTTTACACGTTTTTACAGTTCAGTGTGTCGGACGTTCGACAAAAGCACTGCGATTTATCACGATGGGCAAACAATGAACGCAGAAATAGTTATTTTTGTATGCTTTCGATGAAATTCTATCGGCCCGGATGTAAAATTCATACAAATGTCGACAAAACAGAATCCATCAACTGACAGGCATCGAGCATACGGGTGAAAGGAAACAAACACCATGAAAAAATCTAACACCGGCACCACACACATGTATGTACCTGCATACTAAAACAGATGATATCTCTTTGAATGGGAAAAATTTGTAGTGATACATCATTATACAGTGGGAACAAAGTTCCATCAGTCAGTGTCAAACTGATGACTGCCAGCAATTTTGATAAAGTTTTTCTTATAGAAATTGACTCAAGGTCTCGATCTAGTTCGAAGCAATCAACAGTTACCCCCGAATATGATATTCTGTGAAAATTAACAATACTAAAATTACGTATATAGGGTGTTTGTATCTTTCATACCTTATTTATCTGAAAGGACCGAGCATTCAAACAAACGACATGCGCTCTTCACCCGATTTTCAACTATGTATTAGCAAACTGTTAGCTTTGTTAGAACGATATAGATCTGGAGGCTCTAGGATTTCACTGTGTTAGAGGTAGGTAGCTATTCGAACATACATTTTGCCACCATGACCCTATCTATTTGGGTAGTGACGGAATGGGGTGTTGATTGATTCAAATGGAGAAATAAATCTAGGATAATGTAGCGCCACACGGAAGTTACAACAAGCTGTTATTCCAACAGAACGTTGGGTGTATTCTATTTACTCTTTACGTATATGTCATGGTAATGGGCCGATTCATTTTCAGCTGACGTCTCTATTCGAATTCTGCTGCTCTCTCAACTACCATTCTGTTACAACGGATGCTCGTTTATATGCACTTGCGTATATGGACGAACTTTTAATAGTTAAATTATTGTCATGTATGCACTGATCCAGGCTCGAAAACTAGACTGATCCTTGATGAACTCAAATGAAATATTTACTTGCGCCCAGACAGAGACATACGAGTACATAATCAAGTATGAAGGCGAAAGTGACGGTTAAACAGAAAGATTCTTGTAGATGATGCTGGAGTTGGTACTTTTGAAAATATGAAGCTAGATTATTGAATCATAAAGTTTAAAAGTTTGGTAAGAGAATGAGGAAAATAGACTGGTATAAAGTGACCTGTTACTGCCAACGACTACAATCAATATCCATTCTGTCAGCATTTTAGATGTCCATGTGTAGTCTGATAGTCTTTACCGTCATAAGGTTTTGTATCGAAGAATGTTATTGTGGAGAGTATATGACAAAAAAACGGAGTCGTACGGTTGCATGCTTAGTTTCTAGGCGCTTACCTATTTCAGGAGCCACTATACTTCAAGGTGACATACCTGTAAAAAAATAATATGTTAATATATTTTAGTAAACAACTATAAAAGGACACATGTGAAAGTATCTCATCCTCATACACTTAGGAAAATATACTGTTATGCTCTGCCCCGTTTAACCAATACGATAAAAATTATTCCATAATTCTCCGACTTATATGTAGTAAAAATGGTAGGTTTCACTGGCAGTAAAAATGAGATCTTGATAATGATAGCAAGTGCTGGTATCTCTTAAGTGTCATAAAATGCATAGCGTGTGATATAGAATATACATTCAAGTTGGAGCAAAGTTTTGATATTCGGTTTGACATTGAGCAAGCGAAACCTGTACTTTATACCATATTTTTGGGTAATTAGAGTGATATTACTCTGCATGGTGCACAGGCAGCGAAACTTTCTTTTGGGATGCCGCCGACTACGACGCCAGTGACAACGTAACTCGTTGTAGAACTACCATGGCTCTAATCCAGCTGCCACCCGCCATCTATATTCATACGAAAAATTACGGATTCCAGAAACGCCCCAGGCAACTTTTTTTAATGAGTCCTTATTAAAAAACGTGGGAGATGGGAGTGGAAAGTCTGTCGTGCCGATGCGATGTCGCCTCTGCCGAGACGGTTAATTCAATTCGGGGGCGCAGTTAGGATTTATCTTGATTTCCACTGTTACCGTAACTTGTCTACTTTTTGCAATCATAATACTGCATATTCATGCAGCTATCGTCATAATATCAAAGGAATGAAGTGTAAATATCATTAGTTTGTGCTTAGAAATAATTTTGGATTAGGATGGAGTTTTCTTCATGCAAAAAACACTGACGCACAGAGCAACCATCTAGCAGACAGAAAAACATTTTTGATACCATATTTCGGAGACCAATCGAGATGAGAGATATCTGTGAGGTGTTTTGACAAAAATCGAACAAATTACGCTTGGTGGCCTCCATTCCATGACGAAATAACTTACATCCCATCAAGGATGTTTTATGAAGCTTCCTTAATGCATTAATACATATAAAAAATAATATGATAATAACTTCTGCTATCTCTGTCAGCAACTTTAGTAGTAATGAGCTTGTGGTTCAGATAATAATGATGTTTCTCTAAGCGAGCAGCTGTTGTTAGTTTGCTGGCGGGTGAAGAGTTTCTTGCGCGGGCACCAACCGAATTCAACTTCATTCTCTTAGCGCGCGGTTCGCCACGCCACGCCGTCGGTTGTTAGTCTTCCTTTTTCTTTCCTTAGCGTCACTGCTTAGTTGCTGGTGTCCCAGTTACACCGCTCTGGCTGCTGCTCTTTCGCAATCAAAATACTGCATATTCATGCCGGCTCCCGGAAATAAACGAAATGTAAATATCTCTGCAAGAATAATTAACGTGCAATGCCTGCAAGACAAAAAAAATGACATTGAGCTATGGAACAGGTCAAGCAATTTCTTGTATATTAAGAGGGGACTCGACCTAGAATAAAAGGCGTTTTGCTTGAATTTACAATATTTCGTTTCCCGCACTAATTTCTCAAGAAAAAAAGAAACATTCGAAATGAGTCAAAAAATGTCAATATTCATTTTTGGTTCTGCTAAGGCCAGTGTGGCATGTGTGTTATATGAACATTTCTCCATTCAAATAATCTCAACAATATTCATAGCCATAGCTTCTGAACTCTAAATCAGTCGCGTCACCAGAGTTTCACAACTAGTTACATGAAAGTAATGAATCAATCACAAGTGAAGATTGATAATAGGAAGCTATTCATATTATATGAATGATGCTATATTGTTCTTTCATGAATGAACAAATTATATACCCAAATCGAGATAAATGGAACCGATTGCAGATGAAACACTCTCTTCTGACAACTTAGTCAAGTAAATAAATGAAAGCAAATTTAACAAACTTTGAGGTACATTTTGTGTGGCAGAAATGTCGATTTCAAAGCCAGAAAATTCAATTGATTATGGCTCAATGAGTTCGTCCCATCTACATACAATATAATATAAATGAAAGATCCTACCTTCTGCGGCGGTTTGGAACTGGTGGAGGATACTCCTGATTTACCCTCCGTTGGGTTGTGGAGAGAACAGGGTAGTTTTTCTTCTGACAATGCGCACTATACTCCGTATATAGTAAGAGTATTGTCTCTTGATTCGCCCAACGTGGGGAGCCAATTGTATAACCCAACTTTCTTCAATTTTCCTAAGAAAACTGGGTGAAGAGTGCTAACTAGCAACCGGTAGCTCAGAGAAAGATGAGACTGATCAGGAAGTGAGTTGCTAGGCATGGGGTAGAAATAATAGAAAAGAGAAACACATACAAAGTTTGAATATGAAGAATCTATTTAAAAAAAATATCAATACAACAAAATGTCTCCGTACCAGCCATGTATGAACATTACAATGGGACTTATCTTGGGCTGGGGATATTCTGGCTTCCCCATGTCCCCATGACAAAGATGGTCAGCCTCAGCAACTGGAGGGTAGCATTGTTGTGTCTGACGAAGAAGGGCTGCAAAACAAGACTGCAGGGAAAAGGCTGCGCCGAAGAAAAGCTCCGTAAGAAAAACTCCGGTGAAGGAAAAGTAAGGGTGTTCCTCCTGGAGAGAAGGAAGGCCATGGTGATTAGGCGTTTTTGTCCAAAATGCTTCTGATGTCTTGCATCTTGCGGAGGTTACAAAGAACATTGCACATTTATGGCAGAAACTTCAGAAACATTTTGTCCACACAATAATTATGAAAAAATGAAATATATATAGCCAAAAATGCAATGATTTCAAACATAAAAAAAATAATAAAGATCTTACATAGCTATGAATCACAACATCCCTGTGAAGCAAGAATTCTCAAACATTTTTTCCAAAGGAGAAAGGCCTTACATGTAAGGATTGAATCAAATATCGGTGCACGTGTGAATAACAAATTATCCAATGTGCATTACTAACTAAAATAATGAAATGACAATTGTGGATGGGGTACATCTCTTTTATGGAATTTTACAGCGTGTTACAAGGTAATTCGTGCACTCAGGGCACATGGTGCTAACTCAAGAAAAATAATGATTTTGTACACCATTGGTGAAAATACATATAACATTCAATTCATGAAAACATTTCTATGATTTTTATTGCACAAGATGACAATAAAGCACGAGGATCATCAAAATCTAAAGTGATCTCGAGAAAGGATATCTTTGTTCAACACAGTGTCTGAGCGTAAAATGCGAATTAATAGCCAAACTACGATATACCAACATATCAATGTATAATTAGCTACAGTATTGGATTACTGACACTTTACCCAAAGGTGACCTGTTTCTTGTTATGTTGACAGTCATCATGTTTATTGCCGTGAGAATTAATCAAATTTGCCCGGAAGTGAATGTGAACTTCACTCTCATGACCATTGAATATATTAACATGATTAAGTTATCAACTAATAATGTATATAAAAGTGAGGATGGATTTTTGTTGATGCATCATAGCTATCTCGGAGAAAAGATCATAAGACGGCTTTCCTGAGACCGTAAGACAGTTTATCCGGATAAAAAAGCACACAGCAACGGGTCACGAAAAACTAGTAGCAAAAGGTCTCAGAACAAATAATTTAGCATTACGCGTAAAAGCATAAAAGCAACGTCGGAAACGGATATCTTGCTCTTTGCTCCAGAGGAAATTCCCTATTTTCTGGATTAGGTGCACGTTTGTTTCCCTTTATTCTTCGGATTCGCACGCGTTCGTTTCATGCGGACAGCATGGTTGTTTTTCTAGACATGAGAGTTCTCCAAAAAGGGAAGCAATATGTAAGGCACTTGAAAAAAAGATACAGTAAAGACATACATCCCACCCCTCTTGGATTTGAAAGACTCAGTATTGCATTCAATTCAAAAATAAATTAATGGCCTAGAACTTAGGTAGATATACATTTATACTGCACCACTCCGCATTTTTTATTTATTTACTTATTTTTTAACAAAGCACAATAGTTCAGGCCCATGTGACCTAGGCCAAGTCTTTAAACCATTAAACTGAGTTTAGCTATTTTAAAATTGTTTTTATGTTGCCCCGTGATCGTTGAAAATTCAATAAGAAAAAAAATTTAGTTTGCATTTTTGAAATACTGAAACTTCTTCAAGAATATACGCCCGTATATAATCAAAATCCCGATAAACATATCGAAGAAATTTAATAGAAACCAAAAGTAAAAGAGCTTTACATGCTACAGGTCCACATCTTATCACACACGTAAAAATATGTACAGCGGTTACTGACATCACGCGGTGACCAAAGTCACCACGGAACGATATACATCTAAACCGAAGTATATATATGTGACGAACAAATTTTTTCGACTACAAATTCAAAATAGGTTAAGTTCCGGGCACATGGCTGAACTAATACCAGGCGTATGTTGACTAAATGCAATATATTCGCAACACAACGAAGATGTTTACATAGGTTTGAATCAGAGGTATGTTATCTTTTTAGCAGCGATGTAAGTACCCGTAGTAATTCATTATTGTATTTTTACAAACATGTTGAATCCTTGGTTACTTTACTACTATACAACGCGCAGATGCGCTTGTGAGAATTATACCTGAATCAGTGTATTCCATACAAGTTGCACCGAATACAAAATGAATACAAATATTCTATATACAAGAACTCGTCATGAGAATAGGCCTTCGTCTGCCACTGCTGTTTAACTTTCTTACGGAATATAATTTCTAACAATCATACTCAGTGCTAGCAACATTTTAAGAATAAATATACTTAGTTTTGACTTAGTTTTGTTTCCTTGACATAAAATTACGATTATTTTAAGCTTGATTTCAGTCATGTTGCTAATTAGCGTTTAGAGCTATTACTGTATGTGATGAGGTCAGAACACTAGTAAAAACTCATGCTACAAGGATTTTTTTTTGCAAATTTACTAGAAAAGTGATAAGATCAGCTTTAAATGACTTTTAGTTGTTTCACAACCTAAAAAGTTGTTTAAAACTCTATTACATATTAGTTTCAAGTGATCACGTATATTATGCCCTTTTATCAATCATTCCAACATTGCTTGGTGTTATGTGTCATGTTTTTCAAAGCTTGATTAATATCTTTTTTCCTAGCACTATATGAATATTTTATATCTCAAAATTAAAGAAAAAGATTCATGACCCAATTCAAAATTTTTGTCAATTTCTTCCATAGAAAGTATAAATATACTTTCTCATATTTTTCATTCGGCATGATTCCAACTATTGAATATTGTCTGATTAGCCTTTCTTGATGGCATGGCGAGAACTAGGTTATATATAGGTATAAACCTATTGCAAAAAATTATGAAATGTAAAAAAACTTTTTTAAAAACAAGCTTTTATTCGAATGCGCTAAACAGAATGCAATAAACTTTTCATTCAAAACTTTTACTATCAACTTATAACGCCATTGAACAATTTATATGATATAAAACCTCGTCGCGAGATTTAAGTACTTATATTTGCTCGGTTTGAAATTTAAAAAAATTAAAATCAATCAGATCAAGTTATTTAATTTACTTGTTTATCCAGATAGGTTAATCACGCGACAAGCTTTTATATGACATAAATCTTGAAATGACGTTATAAGTTGATAGTAAAAGTTTTAAAGGGAAAGTAGATTTTATTCTTCTTAGCGCATTTAAATGTTTGTTTTTATTTTTTACTTTTCATTTAATTTATTTTTTACTTTTTAGTTATCACTGTACAGGTCTGCAGAAACCCCAGAATACCAAAATTTTTGACTGATTGGAGCAACCAAGTTTATGACCACACCATCTTCTTTTAACTCTCACTCGTATTCTCAACAATCCCTTTCATTTGATACCCATATTGTAGGAAAGCATAAAAAACTTAGTCCACCATCTTTGAATTTAGAAAGATGTAACACAGCTAACCATGCATTGTCATCCAAATTTAACGTGTATACAAAATTTTAGCACAATCGGTTAATATAAAGATATCTGCTTCATACATACATACATGCATAGCATATAGTCGCTGCCACTCTCTCATCATTTTACTGTCCCTGGGTACGTGGGTACAGGTCGCTTCATCATCACTAAAATCAAACATGTTTAACGCTTTTGGGGGTCCAGTGACATGGTGGCAGCAATTAGTGCCCGTGCGCGTAAAGCAAAATCTCATACAATTTTAATTTGTATAGGCTAGCGAAAATGTCATGTACACAAGATATTGAAGAACATTAGAAACAGATCAACACTAAATGGTTACGCAAACAATGCATCAAAGTGCCATTTTTTACAGCAAAAGAGAATTTCATTAGTCAATGTGTTATTGTGCCTAATTTAGGGTTCGTAAGTGCATTTATTAATGCAAATAAAACTACTTACTCTACATCTGCAACGTGCTTGAATTATGTTGCTGACGCTCCAAAATTATCGCTTCCGCCTTTCCAGAGTTTCACTTCCAAAACGTTTATTCAAAATTCCTTATGGTTTCTGACGAAAGCTGAGAATTCAAAGTCTGAAGATTATAAACGTGATGCGGAGCCCGAAGGATGGACTTCTAGCAAACTCTATGGAAATAATGAACAGGTACCCATTAGTATGGAATATTAGAGCGTTGTAATCGGGAGATCGGACCGTATCATTAGTCACAAGGCAACAATATTCACGTGACTATGTTATGTTATCCAATACCCTTGTTGACTTTTATTTTGCTTTGAGATCACAACGAAGATGCCGTAAGTCATTGGATTGGATTGGACTGCAGAGAGATTGAAAGTCAGAGAAACAGAAAACGGAGTATACTGCTGAAAAGAGACTAATTTTATGTGTGAATGATATAGCTATAGTTTCTTGGTAATAAATACGATTACCTCGATTTTATAATACTTCTATCGCATACATACATTATATATTATTATCAATATCCTCAGTTGGGTTTTTCTGAATATTTAATGACAACAATTTTCAATTAAAAAGAGATGAAATAATTAAGAAGCTACTATTTAGACACTTAAAAAGGCTTCAAGTGGGTTCACTCTGTCTTCTATGAGCAGTGCTGATTCGGAAAGACAAACAGTTCCAAAATATAAAATATGCTGAAAATTCTTATTAAAAAAATGGCACCATGGTGTGGTAAATGTAGCGTCAACCAACGACGCCGTTTTTTCTAGTCAGATTATCTTTTTTGAATGGATAAAACTATATACCATTAAATATTCAAATAGTTCTTTATTTAAAAAATGAATAATACATAAGATAGCAAATTTTATGCTCTGTCATCATTTTATAAACCCAAACTATCCTAATCATTCATCGTATGTTTTCATTGCCATGTTTTCTATATATCGATGTTTTATTCCAATGTTTTTTGTTACATCGATATTACCTGCCGACGCAACGTCAATATCCACGTTTGGCTTTACAATGCGAATCCCTACTTTATACTGACTGACATTTGATAGCTTACAATGTTGCTGTTCACAGATGGCACAATATCATTCCGGTTGCGCAAAATAATTCAAAAAGTTTTGATATTGTACAATATATTGCCCAACACTTCCATATTGTCTGCACATCTTCAATGATAATGTACTAGCCCAGATATTGTGCAATATCAATATCGACCATCTATGAGCCGCTCATGTTAATGTATACAGCTAAAAGTTGTGGGGAAAGCAAAAAAGGTCCTTACCTCATTGAATTGGACTCTCTGAATTATGGATATTTATGAACGGAAGAATAGCTGCTTTTTGCTCGTGAATCGATAGCACGAAAACGTGAAAAATAACACTGTAACAGTGATAAAATGTGTTAATATGATGGTGCGATATATACGCGTAGCTAATGGATTTTACGCCGTCGGAAAAGTATATATCAAGATAAACACGGGTGTTGATTTTATCGCTCCGGCAAACAATATTGACGAACTTTATGGTGAAATGGCTGCCGGCAATTAGTCACAGGGTCCACGTCACCACTTAGTTCTTCCTTGATTAGTCCGACGGATTGGAGTGAATAAACTGGAGAACAATATTCATATGTCCCACTTTTATCTGTAAAAACAAGAATTCAGGGAAAAAGAAAACGTAAATGTTTAAATTGAGACAGTTTGATTAGCTCGTTATATTCAAATAGACACTAGAAACACATAATAATGATAGTAATAGTAATAATAATAATAATTGCTCTTATTATATATAATATATTTATATATACAACAAAATCCGAACAGAACAACACCTTACACAAAATAACATACATAAGAAAGCACAATAAGGATGTAGAAAACAAAGCCAAGGTTGTAGAAAGTTATAGAAGTTATAGAAGTCTATAAGATCAGCCCAGACAACAGACGGTTTCTCGCACAAACCAAACATGTCGAACCAACCTACACCTAAAAACGGAAACACAAAGTTTCACAAATAGAACTATTTTTCTTTCAGCGACGCGTATAGATTTATACATAAATGAAATACACAATATCTCTATTCACAAAGTAAGAGCGTCTACAATCTACATGAACATGGACAGAGGCGAAACGTCCAAGTATCTCGGATTCTATCAAAACACCAACATAAACAATAAAAACAAATCAAAGAACAGCTTTCAAATGAATTCAAATATCGTCTTATAGAGCTTCTGAAAATAAAACTGTTCGATATAAATCTTATCTAACATATCATCAGCGCATTTGTAATACCGATCCTCACATACTCATTTGGCATCAAGTAGTCACACACCGAAACATGGACAACGTCAATACCCTCAAATGAACAGAGCCCAGGAAGCACAGCATCTTGCACAAAAACTTATCCAAGAAAAGACCACCGACAGAAAGGAGGCAGATGAATTATATATATGCAATCATTTGACACAAAACAAATATAAAAATTATGACATTACTTTCAAAGCAGCAAACCAACTCACATGGAATGATAGTAGAAGCAGACAAAAACTACACACCTCTCTTTCCTGTGCAAATCACTTACTGATAATACACAACACCACGCACAGTCATAAAATGAAATGTTGGACACCTGATCACTGAGAAGACTTTCATGGAAAACACCGATATCATATGTATCACAAGACAAAATTAATGAAAAACAATCATACACGTGTCACCAGGATGGCCAACTTTTCCCAAAACCGAGGGTTTCATACATGACATCTAAGACTAAGTGATTGCTACCCGAAACTACAAGAAGATTATGATGAAAGACGCGTCCATAACAGATAAACTACACAAAATACCACCAAACAAAGGAAACGATAGAACATACCAGCGCATGCAAAACTTTAGCATGGACTGGATACACAGCGAGGCACAGCGAGGCACAGATGACTGTTTACACATTTGTATCGCTGCTGGGTTAACTTAATTGAGACTCATTCTTTCTCAACCAGCGACGAACTTTATGAAAAGAAACAGCAACATCAACATCACACCTTGATCGTTGTCTGATGAATGCATAGGAAGCTTGGAACGTTATTTAACAGCACTTTAGCGCTCGTACCACGGTCGCTAGTTACAACTTTCTTTAATTAATAATAATAATAATAATAATAATAGCTTTATTACCCAACAGATTCCATTTATAGGGTAATTTTAATAGACAATCCTAAATCAACAAAATACATATGGATACCTCAATACAGCACAGCTAAAGATATATTACAGCTTGATTCACTAGCTCCCTCAGAGTACACATAAAAATATCACAATAATTGCATATCTTGTTGAAATTGTTGCACATAACATGGACAGGAGACTTAACTAAAATATTTGTCCTTGGTCTACTGCATCTGAACGTAAAATTTGTCCTACTACAAAATCGAGGTACATTAAAATTAAGCTGGTTCAAAATAATAGAGCATTCTATCTCATTATGTATGATTTTGTATAGAAATGAAAGAGATGCTATATTTCTTCTTAGTTGCAATGAATCTTGATCGAACCTACTACACAAAAATTCGTAATTAATGCCTCGTTCCGGGTAGATACCGTCAACTTTAAAAGCCAAGTATTTCAAAACTTTACGCTGAACTCTTTCTATTGCTTGTATATAACAGCCATATATAGGATTCCAAATCACACAACCATATTCTATCTTAGGACGAACTAACGAATTGAACAGTTGCTTGATTAACTCGATGTTTGAAAAACTTCTACAATTTCTAACAATGAATCCATACAACCTCAATGCCTCTGACACTTTCTGCTCTACATGTTTCGAAAAAGTCAACTTTGAATCAAATATTACTCCCAAATCTTTAATAGTGGTTACTTTCTGGAGTTTATTGTTATTAATTTTGTAATTATAATCTACATTTATTTTTCTTCTGCTATATGTGACAACCTTACATTTTTGAGCATTGAGGCGAAGGTAATTCTTATTGCACCAGTTTTCAATAGCTAGCAAGTTCTTTTGAAGCAAGTCACAGTCATCAATCCCATCAATCCTCGAAAAAATTTTGACATCATCAGCAAAACATAGAACATTACAATCTACTGCTCCAAGCAAATCATTCATATATAAAAGAAACAATAGAGGTCCTAGGTTCGAGCCTTGTGGGACACCGGACGTAACTGAAATAGAGCTCGACCTATATCCGTGATATGAGACAAATTGAACCCTCTCTGTCAAATATGATCGAAAAAGATTTACAAGTCTATCAGAGAAACCGTGATGAGAAAGTTTCGACAGTAGCATTTTATGTGAAACTCTGTCAAACGCCTTGGACAAATCAGTATATATAACATCTATCTGTCCTTGTTCATCCAAGACTTCTGAAATATATTGCGTTATTATACTCAAGTTGGTTACAGTAGAGCGCTTATCTATAAATCCGTGCTGATTTGTTGAAATATAATTTCTGACAGAAGGCTGGATTCTATTGTAAAGGACAATTTCAAAAACCTTTGAGAAGTTACACAGTATAGACACTGGCCTATAATTTTCTATATCTGTTTTCTCCCCACTTTTTAATATAGGACAAAGCTTTGCCTGTTTCCATACTCGCGGAAATTTACCTGTTTTAAGCGACAAAGTGAAAATGAATAATAGCGGCCCAGCTAATACACCAGAACAGTCTTTGACAAAAAAGGATGGAATGTTATCTGGACCAGATGTCATCTTGTTTTTCAATCTTTTGATTGCTTTGATTATTTCAGCTTCATTTAAATCAACAATATTGATAGCTGGGAAATCGGCATCTGTGCTGCACCCATCTAACGTATCGTTTGATTCCAATGAATAGACTTGCTCGAAAAATGATTTGAAAGCATTAATAATACTATCAGGGTCAGAAAGTCTCATACCACATGAAGACATTTCCCCAGGAATTCTTGTGTTTCTGTTTTTGGAGCGGATATATGACCAGAACTGCTCTGAGTTATTAAAAATATTCAGTTGAATGCTCTCCATATACTCAGCATATGCAGATCTAATCTGTCTCTTGACTAATTCGCGTAAAGTATTGAATTCCAATAGGTGATGCATACATCCTGTTCTCTTGTACCTTTTGCGATAGTTAGCTTTCAACTTAATATTTCTAATAATATCTGCGTTAAACCAATTAGGATATTTTCGCTTATATGTCCTGTACAAAGGAACATGTTTGTCTAGCATACTATACAATTTGTCGTAAAATAACTTCAATGCAGTATCTACATCATAGCAGGTTTCTAAAAATTGCCAATTCTGTTCCAAAAGTTCAGCATATAGAGCAGGATAATTCGCTCTCCTGAAGTTGTACACCTTAGCTGAGATATGAGGCTGGAAGTTCGCTTCCTTGACATCAATACTTTTAACTGTTATAGAAATAGCCGGATGATGGTTATCTACTTTAACAAGTGGCAGCTCATCCTGCTCAACGTGGCATTGTTCGGATGAAATAATCAAATCCAAAATACGACCTAGACCGTTCGTTACATCATTATATTGAGCTAACGTGAATTGAACCAAAGTGGCTCTACTACGCTGTGAATACATTTTGGTTGAGTGGAGAGCCTTAGAGGTAACCGGATATGAACAGAGGTGGCGACGATACTTTAATATATTTCTTCGCTCACCTCTTTGTCTTCCTTTCTGAACGTGAATAAAAGCGAGAACAATCGCTTACACAAAGTTATAATTTAACATTTACAACGACACTAGTTCTAGGTGCGGAAGTATGTGAGCCTCGGAAGTGGCTGTACAACTAATTATAATACTGGCATATTTACTGGAATGGAACCTTTGAAGCGATTCTACCAATTAGAATACTATTCTTAAGCCTCAGTTTTTTTTGGATTCAGTACTAGAACCTGTAAATTAAACGTATATTTTACCTTGAAATTACAGGTGTGTATCTCTCAGTTTCGTGTTTTATATGAAAATCATTCTAACAGCATTTCCATTTCTAGTAGCAAACAGCTTCATTAATGATTAATGGGATTCCTAAATCAGGGAAGAAATGATTTTTCTTTGAAAAATTGGCGGAAGATTAGTAGATATTAGTTTAAAGCTTTATTAATCAGTACCGTATTATTTTTTTTTGGTCATCCAAATAATTCCAGTTCATTTAATAAAAATAAATTCTACTGCGAGCAAACACAACAAAGATATTTTATTTGCTTATAAGTTAGAACGTTAGTAGGTACTTTTGAAATTACATTCAATGACACTAAAAAATATTTTGTGTTCATGACGACTAATTCAATATAACATCTTTTTTTATTCCACACGATACCCATCGATTATTGTACCTTTATTAGTTTAACCCATAATGCTGTACATTGGGAGATACCAGAAAGATCTAGCCGTTGTATGGCCTTAGCCCAACTGAAATTCAAAATTTATCTACCGCTAACGTTTCTTCATCTTTTGACGTTATATCTTTGGTGGATATTTACAATCATCCAATTATTTCCTTTCTTGTGTCTGTCTTAGGGAAAATATTTTTTTGGCGACTGCATTTACACTAGTGTTGAGGGAAACCCCTACAAAACCTTAAACATCGCAGTCAAAATGTCCTTAACATATTTCATGTGATAAACTATTTCATTTTTCAAGATATTTCACGTTTTAGGATATTTCATTCCTTAAGCTATTTCATTCTTCTTAATACATTCTCTAAATTAGATATTTCATGACTAAGTTAACCTGGAATACAAATATATGAAAACTTATAATAATGTATCGATAAAAATTGAGTTCAAAAGATCAGTCTGCTCATTTACTACAATAAATTCAGGGTTTCGCAGATAATTTGAATCTCTAATGTTTCCATAAAGTTTAAATCCTGTATTTTATTAAGTATGAAGTACACTCATTCTATTTTCGTTGCCAACTTTATGATTGGTATCTAACAAGTGTTTCGCAAAATTTGATCTTTCTGGATGGTGGTTTTTGAAGGCACTTATCTGTTCTCTTCTCTTTATCGATACACTAACATAAGTTTTCATCTATTTGTATTCTAGGTTAACTTACTTCTGAAGGAAGAATGAAATAGCTTGAAGAATAAAATATTTTATCACATGAAATATCTTGAGGACATTTTGACTGCTATGTTAAGGTTTTGTAGCAATAAGACAGACAGAAGAAAGGAAAAAATAATTTAATAGTAAAATAGCTAGACAGGATAAATAGTATGCTAGATTTGAGAGCTCTAGTTTTTTATCCATGATAGGATCTAGTTTATAAGTGAACAAGTTATCTTGTTAGCAGTCAAATCTGATAGTCCCACGATGATTTAAATGTAAATCGAAACGGAAAAAAAAGACTTTTATTTGTTGAACTGTCTGTTAATTACACACATATAATTTTTGCTTCGTTACAATATCAGTTATTATGCTGTTGGCGTGCAGTTTTATTTTCTGAAGCACTTCTGTCTTCCATGGAATTTTTAATGAAAACGTCGGTTGCTTCGCTCATACTCACAAAGATTTCAGCATCTTATCGCGAGAAAATGCAGATTTATACTAAGATTCCAATCCTTGCATTTTTGCATTTCATTATTATTCTTGCCATGCAAATACTTCTTCCATGGCACTTTTCACGCAGTTATTCATTCAAATTTTATTGAGAAAAATTTAATTTCAACTGGAAAATTTCATGACTTCTACAGTTATTATGCATATTTTAGTTTGATTCGCAGAGTTCTCGTCTAGTTTACATAACAACACAGAATACCACTCTTGTGAGAAATCTAAATTCAAAGTTATTTTTGCAATATAAAGGAAAATCAGGTTTACCATTAAAATTCCTGATTCCTGTAAATAGGCGTATTTCAGACTGAAATCATAGTAAACATAAGACCTGTCACCACTGATTTGCCCGCCTATATGAACATCTATTATTAATTACGTCTATCATACCTGTCTGTCCGTCCAGCATTCATAGAGTTGGCCTATCTGATGGTATTTCACCTTCAGCCGCTTCTCATATCTAGTGGGTGAACTTCTATTTTTCCATACACTTCCAAGTTCACCACAACGGTCAGGAAAGTATGGTCCAGAAAAAAACATTTTTTATGAAAGCTGTGCAGTGCATAGTAGAAAATGTACTTCTTACCGAATGCTACCAGTTTTGAATCTAGGTTTGGATCGAATTTAAGAGCTGTTAATTTTTTATATTTTATATTATATTTTCTCACATGTATGTGATTTATTTTATGTTTTATTACATTATTATAGTATTTCTCATGTTGCATAAGGGCCGCAGGATTTCCTGATATAAAAACAGACAATATATCATCAGACATCAAGAAAACAATATCTAGAATTCGAAATATTTGATAATAATGATAATAATGATAATAATAATAATAATAATAATAATAATAATAATAATAATAATAATAATAATAATAATAATAATAATAATAATAATAATAATAATAATAATAATAATAATAATAATAATAATAATAATAATAATAATAATAATAATAACAATAATAATAATAATAATAATACTCTACTTAACCGTATTTCGCGACTATAACACTTCTCGCCCAATGTCGTGGGAGGTACACCACCTCCTCTGCTAAAATTGGATGGTCTGTATTATCCACAAGGTGAAATAAAAATACAAATGAAACTATTACTAAGCATTTACATTAGGAATGATTTTTTACTTCCAGTGCTAACAAATTGGTAACTTTTTCCATTCCTTTCACCAGTATAACGATTGCAAGAGGCTAAAATTATTTAAAAGACATTATCGAATAGGATATTGGAAAACGCGGTGATATCTGGAACTTTCAACTTTTTCTCCAATAGCAGGGAGGTAGGCATACTCCGCGTCGCCATTCACACTTCACTTCTTACCTCATCCCTAACTCCCGATTTCGGTGGCGGCGAATAAAAAAGTTGTCGAAGTACCAATAAAGGCCACGCCCCAATGAATCCCCACACATGGGCGTGCCAATTGTTTTTTTTTATAAGAAATATTGTAGATAAAATAATCGTTCAACACACTATTTCACAAATAAAGCTCTCTCAGCGATGCGTTTCCATTTATTAAATCGTCGTCGAATTGCGTCACTGTGAGTAAGAGGGTTTTATTTATTAAACTGTGTATTAAATACACAATTATTTTATTTGCATGATGGAAGAGTTTCACCAAGAAAAAGTATCTATAATCTGAACAATGTATTTCTATTTATGATGCCAATATTATACAAAATTATATCCTGTCTATGGCTAATATAATATATTATGATATCTATGGCAAATGTATTCCATTGGAAAGAAATAAGTTATAACATATTTTTCTCTTACCTATTTGGACATATTATACATATACGGTGTCGGCATATCGGTAGCTGATCAAAATTTTCCACGCAGGCTTTTATTCATTGTGAGGAAAGACGCTCCTCGTACGAGGTTTAAGATTTACCATCGACTTGGTGTTTTTTAGCCGAGACGCATCTAGAAAGTCGACAGAAGCTTTACAAAGCTGAAACCAACAGTATTTTTGAATAACTTAGTTAACTTTTGTTATGATACTAGGTAGATAATTGAGTCTTGTCAATATAGGTGTTCAGCTATATCGGGATATACGCAGAAGTTCTTCTTTAAATGGTCGACATTTATTTTGGATACAATGGCAATGCACAAGCACACCTAAATTGCACATATGACATTTCAAGGTAAAAAAATACAAAAATCATAATTCATGAGCAATAATAGTTGATTTGGAATTGTTTTCTGTCTTGCCCCATTCCATCATAAGAGACCTATATGCCTTTCCTTTTTATTTTTGTCAAGCAAATCAAGTCTGCTACGGTTTCCATGATACGATACAATCTATTTCAAGAAAGTTATCAGTGGCTGACATCTGTCGATGTTCTCCAAAATTAATCCAACCTATAGAGATTCTTCCATGTTATTAAATTTAGCAGCTAACTACTTAAACTATGACATCAGGTAGATGAATGAAGCCCAAAATATAACCAATATAGCACTTTGATGGCGGTCTGTAAACAGAGCATTTGATAGGTTCTCTAAATCTGTAGAAGTCTATTGGAGGTAGAGAGATGCACTCAATACTTTTCAAAAAACGAAACAAACATAGTTTTTACAATTTCAATTGTTTATGGAAAAGCCAATGCTGGGATTTGGTAACATTTTGGGTTATATTGATTTATCAGGTACATTCAAAGTTATATTGCCAGGTAGTTTCATGTTAAATTTTATAACAAAAACAGCCTTCCTTTTTGCTCTATCTGTTCGGCTAATTTGTCTGGTCAATCATTTCACTCCACGCGAATATGTTATTTATAAGATATAATCAAAACATTCAATAAACTACACGTAATACCACTGTGCGTGACCGACGACGAATGACCGAAGACAGAGAGATCGACCGATAAGAGTTAAATTGTTTTTTTTGTTATGAATATGTAGGTTGAATATGTGCACTACATACATACGCAAAATTGATACACTAAGGGCAGGTATCACCAAATGGCGGACCGCGGAACGGATGCGGACTGCCGACCAGTTCGTCTTCAGGTGAACTGAAGATGATTGAAGATAGAATATCAAACGAAACGTCGTGATACTCAAAAATTTTATAGACAATGGGGGATGGTTATTGTAGAGGTTTTCAATGCGAACCGCGACAGTAAAGCAGAAACTACAAAACGGCACAAGCGAAACTAATTGGTGTAATTTGGTTGTTTTGTTTATCCAAAGCCTACATCTTCATGACGAGTCTTAAGGAGACTGAAGCGACGCCGTCCGCGATTGGTTTTGGACGAGCGAATTACAAGTCTTAGTTTATATACGTACCAAGTATAAGCTTCACATTTATTTCCTTCTTCCAGATCTAAAATCAAACTACCATACACATACAATTAGCATCTATTCGTTCATAAAGGAAAGTATTGAACCAATCCCATCTGATATTTCTCTCTTTCCCTCAATAAGTTATCTATTCAATGAAAGACCTGAATAAAAATACCACTCTTGCAAATCTGAGAGCTAAAAATGCAAAAAGAAGCTACACCTTACGTTTTTATACTGTTTCCAGATTTTTTATGAATCAGAGCGCAAAAAAGAATGATGTACAAAGCACCATTCACCCTACTGGCGTAAATATGCTTTTATTGATGTTGAAGGGTACAAAAGTTTGGCCGGGTGGGTTATTAATCAGCAAAGTTTGTATGACTTCGCTCTAGTTTCACTCCGCGCGGCGCACACTGGTAGAGAGTCCGGAACTGTGTCGTGCGTATGTTTATACGGTCTATGGGATATACTTTTTGTAGAGCAGGCTGAATTATTCATAGCATGCTGGCTGATATACGGGAGATGGTTTGGAAATTCATGGTGGTCGTACAGGTCATGACACTCTTACGCCGTAAATTAACGGGAGGCTGGTTCAGACATTGAAAGTTTTGGGAAGATTTTAAAGGAACACGTATATTTTTTATTCAAGTATCTATTGGAGATGTAGAAACTTGGCTAAGTGAAACAGTCTCCCTATGCCCGGGGTTGACATGCATGTATTGCTCAATTTTCAGAGCCAGTTTGTCATAGATACCAAGATCATAAAAGTGATCTCTGTACTCAAACCTGGAAGAATTCAACAGAGACACGTAAAAGTCGCCATGACCTATAAGTCTGATGTCAGTCATACTTCTACAATCATAAAAACTGCTATATAGACATATTAGGGACAATCTACCGGAAAAGATCACTACGTTCAGACCAGTATGCATATAATATAGCAGGCAAATCTACTGCCACTGCGATGCATCAGCTGATACAGACAGCTGAATATGGCGCTAGAAAAAAATGAGGTACTGCTATGTGCCTAGATTTTTACAAGATGCCTTTGAATACACGTCCCTGAACTCAGTCTCTAGAGCATCGAGGGGTATTGGACTCATGAAACAACATGACTTTATTGGCTCGAGCCACATGAGACTGTACAGGACGGGGGTATTGTCCCCACTACAATGGAACCTTGTTGTTGATGAGCTGATAAGGGCACTAGACGAGGAAGTATACAGTACGCCAGGATATGCAGATGACCTTGTTATCTTAGCAAGTAGAATTCGACAGCACGGTGAGAGACGCAATAAAAAGAGGTCTGGATGTAGCTACAAATTGACATGATAGGAAGACCTAAATATCAGTCTGTCCAAGACGTGCATATATGCAATCACCGGAAGAAGGAAGCAAGAGGGACTGGAATCACTGCAACTTCAGGGGAATCAGATACAGCTGTCGGGAGACATCAAATACTAGAAATTTATATTAGACTATAAGATGACGTGGAATCCTCAACTCACAAGAGTGGACAGAAGAGTGAGGATGACCCTACTGTTATACAGACGCTCATAGGGAAAAATATGGAATGAGCTCATTTATGCAGGTAAGACTCATGATCACATATGCGTCCTTGGTATAGACGCTAAGGATGAGACAATGATATGCCATTGCAGAACTGACCAAGGTGCAAGGAATTGAATGTTTGGCCATAACGCGAGCAATGAACTGCAGCACTGGAGTCCATTCTGCACCTGCCCAAAATTAAATTTGTAATAATGTGGGAGGTGAGAATGGGCGACAACAGAGAGCAAACTGTACTAAAGAGGAATCTACAGGAATCTTGGCCGCACCCGCATTGCGGAATATATCAGGTGCACCGGATGCAAGAAAGGACCAACTTCGAAACTATAATCGTAGATCGAGGAAAGCAAAACATGGATATAATCTGTGACAGAGACGGGTCAAAGATGGTCAAGACAGGCAACAAGAGAGGGAATCTATGGCAGAAACTCTAGAAATAGTATACCGCTTGCAAAATAGACATCAGTGTTTTAGGCAGAAGCGTATGTCATGTCGCACTGCGCAAGGATAAACAATGATGAGCGGACATTAACTGAGAGTCATGCGACATTCTGGCGTTGGAAGGTTCCAGTGTCACATCTGTATTTGTTTGGGAATGTAAACAAAAACTGACTATAGTGGCGTAGTCCTCCCATTTTGGAGTGGGAGTCAAGAATTATCGGCAATGAAAAGGCAGATAAGCTTGCACCAAACGGATTACCTTCCTCCTGCCTATCACTACCACTTTTTCATTTGATCTCACGGCTCACGGAATCTTTGAAGAATATAACAAAAATTGTGCTGAAAAACAATGTAATGGATTCAAAACTTAGTATTCAGTCTATGAGTATTCGCACGTTTGGATTTCATTTTATTACATCGTTATGCAACAGCATAACCTGGTCATAAAAGTTGACAGATCAATCTATAATAACCTTTTGTACTCAATGTAAAGTGAAATGAAATACCTTTTGCGATTGGCGAATAACGGCACACCGGTTCATTCAATCATTGAAAATAGCGTCAAATAGGTTAAAGCCGAACCTCCTACGGAATGCCATTCCTTTGAAAATTAACATTTAAATTGGATTTTTTAGCTGTTGATGTTTTGAATTCCAAACAAAAAAATGCAAGATAAGCAGTTCTGAAATCCGATAAGAATATTTGGGAAACTGATCACTACACGTGGAGTAAAGAGGTAAACAACTACACGCTATTTTTTCGAACTGCTTTTTCGTTCTTTTCATACTATTAACCTTGTGTTAAAGTAGAAAAAGCAGTTTTAGAGATGTAGAGGAGCCAGGGGCCACCGAACGGAGTAGACAGGCACTTATATCTACAGACAGACGGAAATGAGTGATATTGTTTTTCGTGATCGTTTCGTAAAACATCAAAAAAGAATAATATCTCGAATTTGAAATGTTTTGCTATTACAGTACTTCCTCGCCGATTGGCGTGGATAGTAAACTATGCTGCAATGTATATATGCTATTCCTTCATAATAATAGCATAAACGAAGTTCAGCTGATTTGAAAACAATGTAATGTTTCATTTTTGAAATCGTTCCGTATTACCGCAAGACTAACAGATTTTATTATTATTTCCAATTACCTTAAGGTATATATCTAGTCCATAGTCTATTTTAATGTGCATATTATATGAAGATTTTCTATTGAAAGAGGCATTCAGTCCAGTAAAATGCTGCGAAAATGGTGCAAGTCTTACAACATTGTACATCCATATATACACAACGAAATAAGAACTCTTTGTTCTCCAGTTATCAAATCACAGAGTAGACATCGGGGTGTATTTAAAATAGCTTTATAATAAATAATATATTAAATAACATTTAACAGTATCAGTTGTAGTAGAGATAGTAACAGTAGTAAAAATTTGGATAATAACAAAGACATTGGAGGTTTTCCATGCAATATGCCCAGGATGTTATTATAGAAACGAACACAATTAAAATGTGGCGATAGCCCTTTTGCATGTAACCGCATCAAATAAAAATAGTGACAGGAAATGAGATGCCAAACTAATACTAAAATACAGATACAATCTCTTACTTGCACTTGACAACCCACATGAGAGTATTGTGTAGTTGTACTGACTGCTGATTTTGAACCTTGTATCAACACACATACACCTACTCATAGATTTAATAGATCACCCGGTGTGTGTTCGAATGTAAGTTCCGGTTTGCGCTGTAACCCTCTCCCTTGTAGAAATGTATATTTTTTATTGTGACTGTAACCATATACCACAAACCAACACAACAGCCAAACGCCACCCCTTAATAGACATCCCACAGTAACTGCTAACCCATTTTGGCAGCAAATCCATATCAACGCACTCACGATTAGGATTAGACGAAATCGTAACAATATATCCCTAGGTCCGAGGTCCCTAAAAATCTGGTACGTTTGGCATGAATGTTATTCTTATTTATAACTAACTCAACAACAAATAGAGACAAAATAAAATAGCAAGTGTGATAAATCATTTCTGACGGCGATAAAATGTTTTATACCTGCTTAATCCTGCTTCTCCTAGAGATACGTCTCTAGCTTTCATCATGAATGGTAATTTAGTACTACATTCAATATTATTATTACGTAAGCAACAGTTTTTGTGCCATCGAATGAAAATATTTTCTGTATGATTGTCATAGCGACTAAGCTTAAGAGTAACATTATGAATTTATCTTCAGCTTTAACGATAAATAATTTAGGCACTCGGTACGTTTCAGTTCATGTGCTCGCTTCAAAATACGGCATACATATATGACGCACTCAGACACTCTCTAACTTATAAGTATAATACGAAATAATAGTGTATTTCTGAATCTCAATAACGGTTGACAGCTTAATGCGATTATTTGTTTTCCGAATGAAAGCAGTCAGTTTTCCGAGCGTGTCTGAACGAGGTCGCCTCTTCGAAGATTTCCAATATAGTGACCGAGCGCTATTAGAGGTGTTCGCTGGGATGGAACAGAACACGGCGACAGGACCCAGCCTGATTGATCGATGGTCCTGGAGAGTGACGCACAAAATTAATTAGCAAGGGAAGTGTCCTGTTGAGAGTTGAAGAGGAATTCCTTTTTCTCCCACCTCGCTTCTCCCCTTCTAACAGATTGCTCTAGTAAGTCTACCGTGACAAGATGTTACTTAAATCGGCAGTTAACAATACCCTATACGAATAAGGTATAGCCCATCAATAGCTATTATCAATTCTGGTCTCCTTGAACCAGGTACCTGCCCGCTCATTTGTATACAGTAAAGTATATTGAATTTCATGTTACAACTCACCAACCAACTAAGCACGTTTGATTATGATGAAAATAATCACCATTATAGATAATTTGCATACTTATTAAAGACAGGTAAAATCAAGAAGGGTTTGGTAAGTTTCCTGAATATATGAAAATAATCAATGGATCAAGTTATTCAGTAAGGAACTGAAATTATGAGAAACTAACTTCTAGTGTCATGCTATATGTATATATTGGCGATTCTCAGATAGCTGTGATTTTTTTATGTTTAGTACTTTATGTATTATTCGACATGATTTTTTTTATCAGAAAATTATAAATATGATAAATTCGACAGTATTTTACCGTCGAAATTGTATATTAAAGCATAAGTATTCATGGATCATGAATAACTTACAGAAATATACCAAAAATGTCAGTACTGTGGCATGTCTGATTTTCGTTATTCAAACTAAATGTATAAATTTCGATAGAGCCATCTTATAATCTAAAGTTTAGCTTTTATAACTAAAATCTATTGTATATTTAATTAATTTAAATATTTAACTAATGTTAAACTTGGTTATATCCTAAGACTATTATAAAAAATGTTATTTTAATTCAAATGTTAATAAATTTCAAAGATTGTAAAAATTAAGAAAAAAATACCGTTAATATCTCTGAATGATTATCAAAGTCCTATGATTTATTATTCATTTTATTATAATAAGGATTCAAAGAGATTTAGGCAAATATTTTGAATATTTCATTTTGATGTCAGTCCCGTGGGGGTGAAATTTCTAATGTTTGTTCTAGTTTCTTTTCTATTGAAGTTGTGGTAGAACTACGTTACAGGCTCAATTTTGAGCATGATAACAAAAAATAGCACTTAGAACACAAGTTTTAAAGAAGTTTATTATTTTAAAAAATTTTGAGTTGTAAAAATCACAGATATACAAACATCGCCCATACAAAGGGTTTTCCAATAAAGACGGGTCGATGTTGAAATGGAATAAAACAAGCTGTGTGAGGTATCAAAGACTTTTTGTTTTTATTTGAATATCCCATGTATGCCATAAGCTGTGGAATATACATCGTTCAAATGTCCGCCGCGGCTTCTCACGGTGGCACGAATGCGAGTGGTCCAATTTTCAATGACTCTGCTGCATAAATCCGGCTGAATTTGAGCGATGACCTGGATTATGTTGGCCTTAAGGGCATCGGTAGATTCCGGCTTATTGGTATAGACCTGTGACTTCAAAAACCCCCACAAGAAAAAGTCCAATGGGGTCAAATCGCACGATCTTGGTGGCCAATTCACGTCACCTATGCGAGAGATAAGTATATCCTCAAATCGTTCATGCAGAATGTCCAACGTGGTGTCCGCCGTGTGGCAGGTAGCGCCATCCTGCTGAAACCACATGTCGTCCACCTCCATGTCGTTCAACTTGGGCCAAAAGAAATCCTTTATAATCATTCAGTTGCGCTTGCCGGTGACGGTGATGGCCTCACCAACGTCGTTTTCGAAAAAGTATGGACCAATAACGCCACCCGCCCAGAATCCGCACCAAACAGTAACTTTCTGTGGATGCATTGTTACCTGGTGAATCTCGTGTGGGTTGGCGTTGTCCCATATACGGCAATTCTGTTTGTTAACATATCCATTCATCCAGAAATGCGCCTCGCCACTGAAGATTATTTTTCGGCCGATATTGGGGTCCTCTTCCAAACGCTCCAAAGCCCACAAACGGCGTTGTCTGTGGTCATCATCTTTAAGCTCCTGGGTGAGTTGGATCTTGTATGGATGTATGCCCAAGTCCCGACGCAAAATTCGCCAAGTTGAAGTCTGCGAAAGGCCGAGTTCTTGTGCACAGCGAGGAATTGACTGTCTCGGGTTCTCCTGGACACTTTCACGGACAGCGGCGACGTTTTCGGCTGATCTGGAGTTCGGAGACGTACGGGTATTGGTTGATTGTTTACTGAATCGGTCGTCTCGAATTTGGTCACCAAACGTTGGAGAGTCGACTTTGAAGGGCCATTGCGTCTTCCGTAAAATGGGCGCAACGCGTGCAGCGTTTGTACTAGTGAACACTCATTTTAATAGTAAAGTTTTATCATTTGTACGTGCTGCTCAATCGTGTAACTTGTCGTGGTGATTTGGCATCAGTGACTAAATAATAAACAACAAATTAGACAGTTGCCGCCAAAACAACATGGTCGCCACAAGCTGCCAACCTTCCTTATTGAAAAACCCTCTATAAACATATAATATGTACCTAACACTACCTTACTATCTTGAGTCTATCAACAAACACGGTATATTACATTTTGATTCCGTATATCGGGAAAATATATCATTTTAGCTCTAAGAGTAGATAAAAAAATATACATAATGTATAACTGGTTAAATCTTGTCAATTATTTTTATTCCTGGTGTGAAAAATCAGTGGCAACACCGTAGATGGATGTATATGCTGAAAAAAAAATTATTCGCTATGTGGATTTTCAGACAAGGCCGATGTCGCGTTGTAATTTATACATTCTGAGACTAGACCCGTGTTCTATATTTTTTTGGTCGTTGAAAGCGAAAATGATCCTAGAATCTCGTCAAAATTTTATGTAGGTTATGTGAGAAAATGGTTCATACAAAAATCATAGAAATTTTTATTATCTACAACTATACATTTAATTTTTTTCGATAGGAGGAATGGTTTCGCTGAAAATCGTGAAAGCCCATTTTCTAGTCCTAACCGGGGTGGGAGGCTCCTCCCCCTCTAACTGTTATTACCACGAATTATTTGTATCGGTGGGTAGTGTGCCGTTCACCATATTTAAAAAAGCAGCATCAATTTGTAAGGGACTACGAGTAAATTTTCTTATTTCGGCTCTTGTATCTGGAATTAAGTGGCTAACCCTGGAGGACTACTAGTAATACTGTAAAAAAACAATATGGATCTAGCCGTATCTTGTATACCACTGAATACAGAAGGATATCAATAATATTGAATAAGAAATTGATAATATATCATTTTTTCATTTCGACTACGTTCTCAGTTGTGTAAATACAGTTTTTAAAATAAAATCAGCATGATCTCGTCAACATCCACACCGTCGTCATATAAGTCTGAAAGGAGTAAGAAGTGCAACCTGCAATCATACCAGTAACGCCCATGGAATCTTAATGTTTTTTTGGATCCATGGCTGTGATGTGACGATCGTAATTGGGGCTGTTTCAGCACTCCGGCTGCATGGAAGTTTTCAGATGAATTTTCAGTGCCGAGCTGCGGAAAGAAAAAGCGCGGGTAATCAGCGATGTCGAAAATGAGGGGACTTACAACAAATCGGGTCCTTTTCTGGAATGCTTTTTATTCGTGCCTTATTACAAATACAAATTGGATTCACCCTCCTCAACCGGCAAATATTACACCGAACGGCTTACAAAATATTTTATCTAATGGCCGCTAATTGAAACCACATACAATTGAATGTGATATCTTTTCTAACGTTTTGCCTTCATATAATTTGCTCTAGTTTTGTGCATTTCACCGATAGACAGTTTTTTATTCAAATTTATTAAGCGGGCCTGAAAGAAGAGTCCCTCAAGCAAATCACTCGATTTTTCTTTCCAAAAAGTTGTCATTTGGAAAAGTTTTTCGATTTTCGATCTCGCTGTCGGAGTCTATTACAATCGGTGGGAGAACCTAAACAAATTAGAGCATTATATATGCCTCCCAACTATGCAACGTTTTGTTGCAAAAGCTGGTTAGGTGACAAAAAATGTCATGTATTGCCGCTTTTCATAAAATCTTCTTAACTATCATTATGTGATAACCGTTTCCAGAATTCCTGACACTTTGAGAATTGTTTTAGAAATGACAGCTACGTTTTTTATGTTAATCGGGGCATTATTAACTACGTCAGTAAAAAAATCCAGTCTTGCCACAATAAGGCCTCCCTCAAAACCTATCACGACTGGACTAAAGGGTAGTGCGACACGATAAGCTACTACTAATTGTTTTTGTCTGACCCTCCGACCTCTGCACGATCATAACAATACAACCCTAGTAGCTGCATACTGGCAGTGAGATTGATGTTTTTCAAAGTACATTATTCATCGTTAGTGTTGTTGACAGTACACGGTGTATCAGTAATTGTTTTTTAAAGTTCCAGTTTGAGCTCCTACATGTGGCACACGATACTTTTACCTCCCTTTGAACTGTATTGGTGATTGATTTGATTTATCCAGGAAAATGATAAACGACAAAATATTTGCCGCATTTATTGTTGCACTGGAAGTTTCAATTCAATTTCGTATATTGTGCCTGCAAAAATTTTAGTGCGAATTCAAGGGAAAGTAAAAATCACGGAGTGGAATGTCGATAAAGATTCGAAGCTTCCCCATCATTTCACAAACAAACAAGATTTGATTTTAATTATTTTTAACCCCATCTTATTTTCCCAGTTACTCCCTAACGACACTCCAAGTAGCTATGACAACAAAATTCCCGTACGTTTACACATGTTTTTTCACACAGCTTAAAATAGCACACTATTATAAAATAGTGTCATTGTTCAGTAGCATGGGGTGAAATACAAATACTAAAACTACCATTTTCATATCTTCCTGGTACGAGATATTTGGCAACCAAGAATTTTTTGTGAAGACATCGTAGACTTGAACAATATATTCTCGAACTGCCCTAAGTATGAACGTCAGGCATCCAAACTTAAAGAAAGGCTACTACAATTAAAATTTATGCAACATTATGTACCTCCTCTCCACCAAAAATAAGGAGAGATTTGATGAACTTCTTTTGTTTAAATTTGAATAAAAAATTCTGTTCTATCCTTACCTGTGTGCCACTCCTCTGTGATGATTCCCAGCTATCCGGGGTGTACCTAGTGTTTGTCTTAAAAAAAATGCCCTGAATGATCCTTGGGCGAGAAGAGTGTGTCCTGTGTCACAAGACTATTTTCTAGCTGCCTGCTTGATCATAAATCCAAAACGATATTATTGTGACGGGCCTACCCTTCGCAGTTACCAACGCTAGACAATTGTAGTGGTTAATATAATGGCGCATGATGGCCTACGTTGGATTAGTTGAGGTCCACCCACACAATGGTAATGTCGCATCACGTATACCTCAACCAACGAAAAATTGAGCCATAGTACAGTAGTGGGCCCTATAAACTATTGTGTGATCACGAATGCCAAGACGAAGTATAAATACCAATGTGAATAAGAGTTCGAGAATACAAATTTTAAATTAATTAACGTTCGCATACAATAATCGCTTAATACCCTGTGGTCAAGGCTGTACCAACCAAAAACAAGTGAAATATACAATAGCAGAAAACTCCAGAGTTAGATTGTGCAGTAATACATCTGACGTCATCGCCTAGAATAAACAATTCCAGGTCACGTAATACCCAAGAACGCACATCGGCGAGATGCAACAACAATAATTGATCTCTCGTGAACAGCACTGAGTGAAGTGGTTGAGACCTCGTCTTTCTAGATATAGGAACAATATTCTAAGCTATGTCCTATCTGAGCTTAGTAGGGAGGTTTTCAATAATATCTACATCAATATACGTATTTAACAAGACCACTCAAAATATTATACAACACAAATCACAGATACATATCTGAGAGTTAGTCTCATTCAGTTTCAAAGCAGACAAGACAAGTACTTCAATGACTGCATTGGTTAAAATACAGGTCCATTAAATAATTGCAGCACATCAGTTCCAGTGAATATTAAATTCCATTGATGTAATTTCTATTGACTAAAAGATCTTTTCTAACTTAAGTAATGATATTTCACTGAATCGTGTGTGGTTTCAACTAGCGGTCAGTATAAAATATAATCAGCTAGAATGATAACTACGGTATGAGTTTCAGAAAATACATTATTAGTATTATATTCTACCATCCACAGATCTGAAGGTACCAAGCTAGGTTACGCAACTTCAGAAAATGATCCTGTGGCGAGGAAAATTAAGATGATGAAGTAAGGATGACATTTTTGCTGTTCAAGAGAGAACAACGTGACGGCAAGTTGCCCTTTTTAGCATACGTTTTACTTCGGCAATATGAGCCCTATTTTCTGTCGAAAAACATGTTTTTATTTTGTAGAAGGGTAATCATTTTCTAATCGACGTTCAGACTTCCTCCACGGCCTTATGGAAATCTTAGATCTGGAGCTGCTTCCTACCAAGAATGTAGATGCATACAATGCAATTGCTTAAAGTGTCGGCATATTAAGCGATTGATGATACTTGGGAATACTACCTGGATCACAAAGTTTTCTGAAATTTTTCCCATTACACAATGCATGGTAGTCAAGATGCATCTAACTTCTCAATAGTGCTACGACGTTTATGTGTTAGTGGCGTTGAAGTCTACCGCATTTTCGCTGCAACTCTTGTCTGCACGAAACCCGATGCCGAGATGCGAGATGCTGCTTTATACAACAATGAGCATATTTCCTTTCTCTGGGAAATTTGTTCAGAAGGGCGGTAATATTCATTTAAATGCATTGTGTCTTTGTATTCGTACCGCTCTGTTTCCTTAACGACCTTTCATATGTAATTTGGTTTCAGCAAAAGTAACTGGAGGAAACATTTTTTATTATAAAACTTGTATGCGATTGCTGTGGCAACTCTGATCACTCCAAAAGTATATTCATCTATTTATCGTTGAAGCTATAACTCGTATATCCGTTAATATCGTGCCGATAGAGATTCATGTGTCTGGGAGTTATTTGAAGCGAACAATATTGGAAATATATTGGAAATCGATAAGATATTCTATATGGAATTTAGTATCTCGAATATACCGAAAATAATTTATTTTAGCATTGCAGATCTTATCCTTGTACTGTAGTTGCAAACATTCTTGAATGCTCTTAATAAGCCGTATTTGTTTATTTTTTACTTTTACATACGAATCAAGCAATCAAGAGGAAATCACAAAAAAAAAATTCATGTTTGTGTTACTTCAGAGATGCCTTGACGTACGAAGATTGGGGCAGACAGATTGGGACAGACCGGTCTCCAATCTGCAATTTCCAGCAATTGGCTGCTGGGCTATCGCATGCAATGACCAAATGATCTAAAATATCTAATGGAGTTATCGTTAACGCCTTTCAACTATCTGAATTATTCTGATTCCTCCTGCGCTCCAATCTGGATAATGCCCCGTTCAGACTAGCAACATCAGAGGATTGGGTTCGAGACTGATCAGCATCAAAACATTTTTCTCCTCCAATTTCTGTCTCTAATATTCCTTTCCAAATATATATCGCGTGTACAAAGTCGGATTAGTTTCATCCAATGAGGTGAACTTATCCTGGGAAAATTAGAGCAGTTGTTAATTATATGATTCGTCTACAATTGGTGGAAATGGTCATGTTTGTTAAAAAAGAGATGTAATTGCTCTATAAAAAATGAAACAGAGCTAGTCACTGATTGTAGTTAGCTAAAAATGCAAATATTTGATACTGCCCAGCTAAACTGGTTGATTAGTCAAGAGAACCACGGAAACAGGTGCTGAAAACGTGTGTCAAATGAAGCCTCTGGCATTTCAGAACTCTAAAATGGTTGATTCATGTGCATTCATAGATTACGTATTGACTAGAGACGATAAACTACGAAGTATCGGTCTTCTGGAGATAGCAAAGAGATACATGTTGTTACTTGCATAAGGACCTGCTGAGAGAAGTAATGTGTTAGTGTATTATACATTCTTTAATGACATTTATAATTTCCTATATATAAAAAAGTGCTACCGAGTTTAAAAGATAGCCTTATATGCAAGATATGCAAGACATTCAACTGGTGTGGTTTCATGCGCGTGCGTGTGTGAATGCAGATTTAGACGTTTTCTTTGAGTTTTTTTTAAATTTCCGCTACAAGCACAAATTAATTTTCCGAAGCATACGGGAATCAAAACTAAAGAAGCTTGCAAAAATACACAATTAAAATTATTAGAACCAGCAGGAAAATTGGCAAATAACCTTCCTTGAGAAGCCACAACTGTTTTAGAGTCATATTAATATAGGCGGACTTTCTTCAATACACATTATCTAGGTATTCCTAGCTATGTTACGCATTCACCAAATTCCAAAGTTTTCTCATTGAGCGGTGCCCGACGTAATGCTTGTACACAACACAAGTGCGTAAACGGCCGAAAATTCTTTATGGGGTTATGCCAGAACAAAATTGTCAAATACAAAGTTGCTTGAAGGTGCGTTACACAAAAATAGTTTTTTACATAGTTAGTGAATACACCAAATATTTTATAGCATTTTTTGGATTACCTATACTAAAACATCACCGTTTCTGAGATATTAACTGTTTTTTTGAAATCGTTTATTGCACGTGTCAACGAAAATAAATACATTTAATTAATTTTGGATCATACAAGCTAGATCTATTGTAAGTTGTTACTACATACTTACACTGACTTTATGGTCTTATGAAAATGTTGTAACACCGGGTGTTCGGAGTACCATATACAAAACCATAAACTTCAAACAAGGATATTTAACCTTTTTGAAATGTAATCCACCATATATTTGTATATTGAAATTTCCACAAAACGATAAGCTTTCTATTTTATTAAGCATGCCTAACTGTAAATGAGCGTTCATTCAAGTATACCATATTTTTCCATATTCATAGCATTAAATTATGAATACTGCATTTTATCATATAAAATGAATTTAAGTAAATATATTCAATTCGAACCTGGGAAAGTGAGGGTTTCAAAATCTCAAATTTAGCATAATCTTGGCACAAAACAGAGACAATCTAACCTAGAAGAATTCTGTAGTGTTGACTGAAGCATTTCATGATCTTGGCGCAAATACTTCCATTTCGTTATATAATTTATTGTTGGTATTAACATTCTGTAATTTTTATGACCTGTTATCAAAGATACTGTTGGTTTCTTGACCTCAAAAATAAGAACCAAAAAAGTATCAAAACTGTACCAATGTGACTTCTTTCTTACATTTATCTGCATCATATAGTATTTTTCCTAGTTCAAGTGTGGAAGGGGGTGTACAGATAAAAAAAATATATAAAAGAATATGTATCTGTAATTAAGCCAAAAGATATACGTTCACCATTTGTAATAAAACTTATTCACAACTCACATATCACATCAACACCTGTACACCTTATGAATTCCTCACAACAGTCACAACCCCAACTTCTTGACATTCAGCCTGAGGTACCGCTAAATTGCCGTTAACGAATATGGCGATGCCATGCATGAATTACTTGGATGGAATCGAAAGATGTTCATGTTATCGATTAGAGTAAACGGAACTCTGATGGAAAATATGATAGCCTTACAAAAAATATATGGAATACTTATTAGAAAAGCATTGAAATATTAGTTGTGAAGAAAATTATCTCTTCCTTTACAGTATATTTCTTCAGAATGAGTATCGTATTCTAAAATATACTTTTCTTTGTTCAAATTAATAACAATTTTCCTATCAAGTAAATTGTAAAGAGTAAGATCAGAAGAAGAATAAGAAATTCTTGAATTGAGAATTTCTTTTCATCTGTGAAGAATTGGTAGGAATGATCATTTCTCTAAGCGTAAGCGCTGAATATTGCTTGTCAACAAATACAATTTATGTTCCGTTTGCTGAACGTCATCCAAATTTGAAATACTCAAGGAAGTTTTTGAAAGAAGATGGTTGCATTTTGACGCCAAATTAATTTCACTTTAGAAAAACGGGAATGTAAATAAATTAGTGAGACTAGTGTAAAACTTGTAAGAAGTTTGATCGTAGCTCTAATCATAAGGGAGCGAAAGGGGAAGAAGCTTGGTCGGAGATAGAATATCTCAGCGTGTCTTTCCTTTGCGCTAATGACACTCGCGCTACTATTTCACCGGGTACTTAACGAAGTTGTTTGTATTCAAGGCAAGGCTGGATTTCGCTTAAAGGGGCCCGCCGTTTATATTATTTACGATTCGGAAAGTTCGCAGCCACCTCCGCGACGCGACGACGAGCGTGCTAGAAGTCGCAAACGCTGATGGCGTGTTTGCTCAAAACTTCACTTGCACAATGTTGCACTCGTTTATGTATGACGTTGTCTGCCATTCTGACTGTTTGGAACCGCAACTCTAAGATGCATCGTTTGTACAAAAGCGCATTGAATTAAGATCTTCTATGTTCATTCTAGTATGACTTGGAAGCCGAAAAAATTGCTTAGTGGTGACATAGAGAAATCCAATGAGGAAGTGGTCAGGTTTAGAAACCATCACATATGTCTAAACTGTGACGTCACGAAGTGTGATAAGTATTACGTCCTGTGATTTTGCTACGTTTTTACAAACTGACAACAGGTCATCTGAGAGTCTCTTGTACTTCCAAGCATTTAGTGATAAATTATTGCTATTACAGGCGGCGGGGAAATCAAAGATATTTCTTTGCATGCGACAGTATTCTGTGATAGTAACCGTTCACCAACAAAAACATCACTCACGAGGTATCTGCATGTGCTGATAAGATGTTTCAGTTGCAATAGAATAAAACTATTATCTTCACTTCAAATTGAATTTTAGAGCTACAGACATTTTTATTAGTACTGAAGCTCGTAAAACGTTACAAATCGTCGCTGGACATGCAAAGAGGCCTGATTCAAATTTTGCTATATTACATGGGATGCACTTAAGCTATAGGATCATAGAGCAACGCGTATGAAATGTCTCTATTATTATATATATCTAAGTGTTGAGAGTGGTTTTCAATTATTCATCACATTATGAGAACTTACATTTTACTCACTTTGAAAGACCGGGGAAGCTCATTACTCCAAATTAGCATTTTTCAACTTACGCCCCTTTGTACCCTCAGGGACAAAATATTGAATTATAATGCTAAATCGCAACCACCCATCCAACATACAGTGATGATGCAGGTATTTGAAAAGTCATTTCAGAGCTGCCGTGGTTTCGAGCTAGAAGTGATCGGATCACGTATATTTAATGCTCCCACGTGTGTGCCTAGGATTCGAACCTCACCAGTGGCGACCTACATATCACCCATCAATACTAGTATATAGGAACTATGTTATATCATAGTGCCATCAAATGTAATGAACTTAGTAGCTTTAGTAAATTATTTTAAAGTGAACTTCAGAAGTTGGTGTTTAATTCTTACAAATAAAAAAGTTTTCTAGATTCTAAGTCAAACCTATCATCATTGTGAAGAGTTGATATAGCGTCAACAAGTTTTAGTTTGTTTTTAGGATATGTGACATCAATTCTCATAAGAACTTGAACCTAATGTGGGATTCGAAAATTCTAATGGTGGTTATCGCTTATTTTTTCTGATAACACCAAAAACAATCAGGTCTATTGATTTGTAACTTCTGACTTGTGAAACAGTTTCCATATGTGATATTTCTTTTATAACTTCTAAGTCGTTCTACTAGTCATTTGACAATATAAAATCCGGAATTAGTGTACACAGCTGGATATGTACCAACATAAACTTCCAAGTTGCACAGAGTTGTAGTAGTAGCGTCTACCAATGCAACAACCAGTCCATATTCATTTGGCTTACTTGGTATGTACACGCAAGAGCAGCACTTTCTCCAAACACCTCCCATTTTTCATCTATTGTAAAAGATAGAAATTGTATGTAAGTTGATTTATAACGTCGACAAGTAAGTCAAATATGTACCTGGTAAGAGTCAGATTATCTATTTCTCGACATTTATCTTATCAAACTGTAGATGAGAAATTTTGACAATTTTAGCCGAAATGGTTCAAAGTTCATACTTTTTCAGTATTCACTCAACGAAATGATACCTTTGCTAAATTATCCAAACCAATCAAATGCTGCATTTCAGCAATACCGATTTCCTATCCCGAGTGTAATTATCCTTATACTTATCAATATGTTTGCTTATGCAATCTGCAATCCTCTTATCATATCCAAACTGAAAAATTGTTGCCGAAGATTATACAAATATTTTACACTTTTTTCTGCAGCTTTCGGTTTCGGTAGATGAGCCGGCTCTAGTTTTGGTGGAAGGCCGAACGTGCTTTGACCATTGAGATTATTTATCTTTGATGAGAGTGTTACAAGGATTGATCATTTGACATTATTTCTCTGTCTGAATAAATAAAATATCTATGTTAAAGCTTTCAACACTCTTCTGTAGTATCGGTAGCACTACACCCAGAATAAAGGAAAAATGCATTGTTTGAAACTTGTAGACAAGGTGGATTTATCAAAAGTTTGATTTCGGACAGTTCACCTAAAGACGATTGAAGATAGCACATCAATCGAAACGTCGTGATACTCAAAATTTTATAGACAATGGAAGTCCGAAATCAAACTTTTCAAAAGTGCATTTCCAGACTTTTTTTACGTCGGATACTGTTATCATTTGGTTGTATTGTAATTGTCCGCATCCATACCGAAACTCCATATTATTAAATATTATGCCCGAAAGGCAGGACCAGAGATATCTCTAACATACAGGGCAATTTGTATATGACATGATTTATGAAGCATTTTCAGAGTCAGACAGATACTGTCGCTCGATAATGGCTTAGCAAAAAGAATAAAACAAAAAAACTGTAAGTCCAAATATGGCGATGATTCACACTGCGGTTTTCACCGAGGAAGACCCAACCAAGCGGCGTAATGGCCCTTACAGACTGTCGAACACAATGTTTCGCGAAAGGTTCAAGGTTAATCGATTTGAGAGCTGTATTTTTTCATGAATTTTGTTTTATGATGCATGTGACTGAAACATAAATAATAAAAATATTGAGTGTATTTACATTTCTAATATGAATACATCAGATCTAGACGTGGAAATTGTTACATACTAGGATACGGGAAGATTATATGGGTTAAAATCATCAATGATATCATGCAATTTATAGAGTACAGTACAGTGGAAATAGGAATAATGAATAACTGATTCCTGGCCGTATTTTTTGCAAATATAAAACATATACTAATGGCTTCCGCTCGAATTAAAATAAAAAGAAAACATATTTAACGAAGCTGTGGTTTATTATTTAGGACTTGTCTGTATCAATATCAGAATACAGTCGATAAAACAAAACATTGGTTCGAAACGGTTTGTTTGTGTCGATTTGTCTGCCTTTTACATTTTTGTTACCTCGTAATTTCAATAACCACCTATCGCGCGATAAAATGGTTTACTGACAAAGGTTGTAGATTCTAGCTACACTGATGATTTGTCGACTTGACGGACCACCGTGCGACATACTTGAGATGTAATAGTCGAGTCGTCCGGTCGACAGTTTTAGTTCTAATCAGGCTACCTGAAGAGTCGTTTTTGCCACGTCTATTGGAGGATTCACACATTCAAGTCTACTGGTACATTAGGAGGTGTGCATCGTATGGCCACCTGTCGGTTGTCAGAGCTTAAATTCGTTCCTCTTTGCACCGCATTTTACCTTCCTTTCTTAATGTCTAAGTATTCATAAAAAGACATTCTTAATTCAAGAACTGCGTTATTCTTGTAAAGATATACTCATGATAAGAAGATCTGACATTAGTCTAAAACAATTTACTTGATAAGAAAATTATTATTAATTTGAACCAAGAAAAGTATGTTTCCGAATTCAATACTTGTTTCCAAACAAATACACTCTAAAAGAAAATAAAATTTTCTTCACAACTGAGATTTCAATGCTTTTTTAACAAGTATTCATAATTTTTTATTATATTTTCCAACAAAGCCCCGTTTACTTCAACTAAAAATACGAGCGTATAGGGATTCGATCCAAGTAATTCATTTATTTCGCATTGCCATCTTAGTCAACGGCTTCTCAGCGGTGCGCGTGTGTCTGTGTCGCGCCTATTATTTTCAATTGGTTTTTATTTTTATCATTGCCCTCTCCGGAAGAATGACCTGTTAAAAAGTTGGTGCTCTGACTGTTGTGAGGATTCCATACAGTATACAGGTTTTGATGTGATAAGTATGTTGTGCATAAGCTCTATTGCCTATGGTCGACGTATATCTTATGGCTTAAATACAGGTATCTTATATTTATCTGTAAAATACAAGAAAGAAAGACGTTACATTGGTACAGTTTTAACACTTTTCCATTATTATTTTTAAGATTAAGGAATCAACAAGTGCTTTGTTACCAGCCCATGAAAATTACCGAATGTTTATACAACATTTAAATTCTTACTTCTTCATTAAGATTATGAAATGCGTCAGAGAACATTAAAATATTCTTATAGATTAGCTTTGAGTGTCGAGTGCCAGATTTATGGTATGCTGAATTTGAGATTTTAGTATTCTTACTCCACGATTTTGACTTTGGATTAAAAATATATATTTGAGTTAACTCTATATGTATAAAAATACAGTATTCTTACATTAAGATTATCATAGCTTTGCGCATACAGGAAGAACTGGAATGGGAGCACATATTCTTCGTCTGAGGATTTATTTTTATGTGTAGAAGCCATATTTGAAAATTGTGCAGTGTTTATGATGAGTGCTTAAGTGAACGCCAGAGTCAGAATTGGTTTGCTCGATTTCGTTCCGGAAACTTCGATCTTAAAGATGAACTTGGCCCTGGTCGGCCAACCGTTGGAAAAGTCGATGAAATTCTTGAAAAAATCGAGATAGACCGACATAGTTCATCTCGCGACATTGCTATTGGAACTATCATCGACCATAAAACAGTTATGAACCATTTGCATAAGATTGGATACAAAAAGAAGCTCGATACTTGGGTTCCACAAAAAAATCGAGCCATTTTTGAAACAAATGATTACGGGCGATGAAAAATTGATCACTTATGACAATAATATGTGAAAAAGATCACGGTTGAAGCCCGGAGAAGCTTCACAAACAGTTGCGAGGCCCGTATTGATGCGAAGGAAGGTGTTGCTGAGTGTTTGGTGGGAATGGAAGGGTATTGTTCATCATGAGCTGGTCGAACCTGGTAAAACCATTAACTCGAATGTCTACTGTCAACAACTAATGAGATTGCGGCAGGCGATTGAAAAAAAAACGGCCAAAATTGATCAATAGGAAAGGCGTTATCTTCCATTACGACAACGCTAGACCGCACATATCTTTAGACTCGTCAAAAATTGAGAGAGTTTGGCTGGGAAGTTTTGATGCATCCCCGTCGGATTTGCATTTGTTCCGGTCTCTGCAAAATTCTCCTAATCGTCTAATGCTGCATTCAAAAGAAGCTTGTGAAAATCACTTGGTCAAGTTTTTCGCCCAGAAACCTCAGAAGTTCTACAGTGACGGAATTATGGTTTTGCCAGAAAAGTGGCAAAAGGTCATCGACCAGAACGGAACACATATCACTGATTAGTTTTCTAAATTTATATTAAAAAATTTACCTTGAAAAATATGAACAAAACCGAAATTACTTTTTCCCCAACCCAATATTATCCAACAAAATCTGAATATACAATTTTGCTATTCAATTGATTTGTCTACTGCACTAATACCCCTATTATTGCCTAAGTGATTACATAGCGGTTCGAGCGAGAGTCCACGGAATTTCCTGGCGAGTGCCAGCAGTGGCATCAACATCGGCCTGTTGAATGATTAATGACTATCCCATTGAGGACTTTCCAAATTTACTATAGAGGGCAGGCTCGAGTTCCTTCCTTGACACCTCCTACACTGTCAGTTTATCGATGACCGATGGTTATTCCCCAATAGAGATAATGTATACCTGAACAGATCCGTATTGAGATGACCGATTGGCATTGAGCTCCGCAGATACGAAAACAGCTCAAGTGTTCTCGAAAGCAGACTCTACCTCCTGGACGGAAAGATATTTATTTTCAGAATGTTTTGCCATTCTTTTCGAAATAAAAATATAGTATGTACCTAAAGCGTAAAAATATTCCGCTACTATTAAAGATAATTTCACTTCTTGTCTGTATAGAAAGAATAGTTTAATGACTTCTGTAATTTTGCTTCGAAGGTGTTTTATATGTATATCAGTACTAGCTCAATTTTGGGAAATCAAGTAATTGATCATAATTCAAATACCACGCCCCAAAATTATCAGAATTTAACTGAGGCTTCGATAATCAATATTGTAAAAATTATAGTGTGCAACTCTCACTTTAATTGTTCGTTATAAAAATACGGGTATATCGAGCGATATCATCGAGAGTGTGCCGATATTCAGTTTTTGTAAACTTACCACAAAATATTGGGTATTAAGGTTACCTGGAAGTAAAATAATTATATTAGTATAAGTAAAAAATTATAATTCTGCTCATGTTGGCCCATTCTTAACACCACATATAACAAAATTTCAAGTGATATCAGCAGTACTAATATAGGGAAGATCTCGATGCTGAATGTGGGGACTGATTGGATTTTGGAGATTATATGGTAGAAAGAAAAAAGGTTATTACGATGTGTATTCTTCCACCTTTGGGGGTGCCATGTACAAGCTTTCAAAAAATTCAAAAACAGTCACATGGAAATACTATTACGCGTCAGATATTGATAGTGTATATTCCCCACGAGTCCCCAATGACGAGCATGTTATTCTACCGGTTTGCAATTTTTTTTTTCGTAAAAATCGGCGAAGGTGATATGTCCATCAAAACTGATCAAGTTAGATCAACCATTGATTTGTCTCTAATAAAGCTTAAAACTAAAATACTTATGCTCTAGAGTTCATCCATTGATGTCCTTCAGTTTAGCTTAGTTGTACAAATTACACTATTCATTCCACTTCTTTGTTTTGCACAATGCCCTACACCAGATCGAATGGCTTAGTCCTTTTCAGTCTTCGGACGATCTGTTCGTTGTCCAGCAGCTGTATCGCCTCCGTATTCACATGATGAAGTAGTCTGACTTCATGCTTATTGGCGTATCGTTTTATCTCATCTTTGACCATTGGGATTCCTAGGTCGCGATGAAGGTCACAATTACGAACGTACCATGGAGCATTCACAATGTTACGAAGCACTTTATTCTGGAAAGTCTGAATAATATTCACATTTGATACACAAGTGCAGTCCCAAAGCTGGATGCCATAAAGCCACACTGGTCTTAAAATTTGATTGCATATCAGAATTTTATTATATAGTGACAACTTAGAATTCCTTCCAAGTAGCCAGTAATACTGTCTATACTTTACACTAAGTTCAAAGCGTGCTCTTTCCATCGTAGCTTTGCATCAAGGTTCATTCCAAGATACTTAGCATTGTTCGCGTGCGGTACGGCGATATTATTTACTCTAACTATTGGGTGATCTGTGATTCTCTTGTTCGTAAAATTAACATAAACAGATTTGTGTTCATTAAGCTTGATTTTGAGTTTCTTTGTCCAGTTTTGAATAATGGTGCTTGCAGCCAGCAATTTATCGGTAGAATCCTCTGAGCTAGTACCAACTGCAAGTAACGCTGTGTCATCAGCAAATACAGCAGTAGTTACACCTGCAACTTCTGGTAAATGATTTGTGTATAACAGGTAAAGTAGTGGTCCCAATACACTTCCTTGTGGCACACCCGCATATATTTCCTGCAGGTCAGAGTAATCATCTTCCTGTTTGACACAAAAAAGTCTGTCTGTAATATATGACGATAGAATTTCAGCATACTGCCTCGGCAACATTCTCTTGAGCTTGTAAATTAAGCCTTCATGCCAAACCTTGTCAAAAGCCTGTGCAACGTCTAGAAAAATGGCCGAACACACAAGGTTTTCCTCCAAAAAATATGTGAAAAAAGTTTTCTATCTCTTTCGCTGATAGAAATAAAAATGATAAATATGAGTTAAAACAATATGAAGATTATCAATAAGAAACAATACTTTTAAGCATGTTCATCTTTATTGATGGGTAACAACCTTACAGATTTCAAAAAAAATTAATAAACCAAAAAAGTATTTATAAAAATTTAATATTTTAAGGTATATTTGTCCACAAAACACATTTTCATAATATTGTCATTCATCGCTGTAGCAGATATCACATTGAGATGATTTGACATATTTATTTCGCAAAATTTAAACACAAACAAACAAACCAGAGCATTGTAAATTTATAATGCCGCGAGTTCTGTGATCAGCTGTAATGGCGTGACGGCTGACAGAAGGTATATTATCTTGAATTGGGAATTGGAGCATGGTGTGGGGACGGTAAGAGGGGGTGAGGGGAGGAAAAATATTGAAAGCGAGAGAAAGGCGCGAAATGGATAATAAATGCCTCAAACAATTTTTTTGTGTAAGTTTGTGACCCTCCCACTTCTTTGCTTCACGCTCAATACGTCAGATTATGGAAATGCACACTTTTCTGCATGTAATTAAACCAATCCATTAATCTGATGGTCTTTGGTATTTCATACAATAGAGATCCTCTTTAATATTCTGATTGGTAACACTATAAGCACGGTGATGAGGGCTACAACAGGGTGCAGGGTAACCCCCATATTTTGATGTCGCGATGGAGTAAATGGCCCATTGGGTTACTCTACTATAAATAAAATCCTTTATTCTAATTGTGAAGAATATACATAGACCCATAATGAATATATTTCATTTGTAAATTGTGTTTGGTTGCGTGTCTGTCTTGGAACAACAAAATTGATCAAGTATTCAAAGTTTAACTACAATATGTCAAATGAGCATTGAAGGTTTTCAAAGTGCCAGATTTTTTGGAGCAACTTCTTTATTTCATTATTCGGAGTTCTCAGGATTTCAACGTTGCCGCACAAATTTGAACTGACGCAGTTTATATTGTATTAATATGTACACCTAAATTGGTGTTCATTAATTAGAACTGAGTTGTGGGCAGTATTACCAATAGAGATGGGATATCGCATCATGTGATATGCAAGTTATCAGTCACGAGTATAACGTGAAGGCGTGAAGGAATACCGTATGTTTTGACACGCCGACACATCTGAGACAGAGGACAGATGAATTTCCATCTGGTTTCCATTGTAGCCATTTGTACACTCAAAAATTCAACATAAGGTGTAAGCTCTGGTCAGAACTAGTGTTATATCTGAGAGGCATCGGGCGCAGGGTATTATTTTTTTATCAGTATAATCTGTATGGATATGTACCTCTATAAAATTGGAATATATACATCCAGAGTAACCATATGACAGTCTAGAGAATTTGCAATATCACTTCGAATCCATTTTCAACAGTTTATCATCATGTGTATGTGGATAATTACGCCATGAGTTATCTATTACTAAATCTAATTACTATAATCACTCAATACTATCAAACCATTCAATTAAAATTAAAATTATTGATGAAATTTCTAGGTTTCTAAGCAGGCAGAACAAACTCACTATGGAAGACTAGTAAAGCAATTTTTGCACGACCATTTGATAGCAGCTCCAATAATAACATTTGACAGAAATTCATGAGTATATTAAAATGGATTTTTTTTTTTCATAAAATAAAATCTCATGAATTTTAGAGGTTGAAGTTTCTTTTGAGTAAAATATTTGATAGTATTCTACGTAATATAACAAAATGTATCTATTCTTTTAATTATGCATTTTTTCAAATAAAGAATACATCTGCAAAATGTTATTCCATATTAACTGTTTGCTCTCCACTATGCTATAGACATGCGTGTTTCGTCTTTAGCCTAGACTCGTTAGTATAGTCTAGATGAAGGGATCAATCGGATGGTATATACGTAAAACAGTTTAGGGTTTTAAGCGGCAACAGATGTCACTGACGACATCTGTCAACAAGGGTGAACTGATTCACAGCGACATCCCTTGTTTTTCGTAAACACTATTTACGATGTTCCGTTATCTCGGCTCATTCAAATCAGAAGCTGACAACGGTTGTCGCTACACGGCAGTCTAGGTGTTTGACTTTTGATTACGTAAGATGTCAATGGGCGTCCCTATAAAGCGATAAACTTGGAGCTGAGTTGATGTTGCTATCACACCCTTGACTGGGTTACATATATACCATACGACTGCTCTCTACAACTAGACAGTCAGGCTATACTGACGAGTCTAGGCTATAGACGAAACATGCATCCCCAAAGCAGGTCTTGTGCATAGTGGGGAGCATAAACTTAATATCAGTTGTCAGCTTCTGATGTGAATGAGGCGAGGTAACGGTGAATACTGCTTACGAAGAACAAGGGATGTCGCTGTAAATCATTTCACAAGGGACATCTGTTGCCGCGTCAAGGCAGTCCAGGTGTTAGGATATTTGACTTCGTAAATTGCCAATGGGTGTCCCCATAGAGGGCGGGTTGATGTTACTCCATATTGTTTCTGCACCTACTAAAATTTTTTATCTGTAGTTCTGATTTGAACATATTTTCATAGGTGATGAACAGTCTGACTGATTTTCGCAAGTAATTGCTACGTTTTTTCATATACGAATCACAAATTATTAAAAGGTTTCTCCGAACTGAACTTTTTGGCATTACAATCCTGATCCTAAAATGACTATGTCCGAACTAGATACGAGCCATTTATAGTTAGAAATTTAGAATCCAACTACTAACAGTTTTTTAACTATGTTTTAATAATTATTAATGTCTATCAACAATGACCTCACATATATACGTGAGCAATGCAATTGTGTAACGGCCGAAGCTTGTATTGTTCCAAAAGAACGTAGCCAAAATGACGAACCACCTCTATACCCCAAGTGTGCATATTTCAGAGTAAACATGTAGCAAATGAGTAAATACGGCCGATTGTCTTACGCTGCCAATTAACAGAGTCCAGCTGAGACCTCAGGGAGTTGAGCTCCTCCCTTCTGATATGCGAACATGCAAGAACAAGATTATAAACTTCCTGAGATGCCGTAGCTTGCAGTTAGTGGGTACATAACAATATCGAAGTCGGTCGAGTAATTAATAAGGGGTGAGAACATATGCGCCCCTCGAGGAAGCTGCTGCATACAAAATGTTGCTGCTGATTGGCTCGTGGTGGTGAATAGGTGAGCAGGATGTTAGACTGAAATGTTCGTTCATTTAATCATTTGATTACAGTTACGTTGATTGCCCCAATAGTTGATTACATAATTTTCATTTTTACTTTGAAATATTTCGTGCATCTTCCCTGGCGATTACTTTAATTTTATCCTGGTCATCAGATATATTCAGGCATTTAACATAAGATTACTTATTGGAGATTGAATGCTCTATAGGTATCCAGATGCATTGCACTTTGATGTTTCTGATATGACAGTACACAATTCACTTGAAACTCAAAATCACCAATTCGGATCTATTCTGAACAATTTTCTACAAAATTTGTTTGATACTATGGGTTCGTTATTGCAATAAACAACATCAAGTATTTTTTCATAATGTACTTCAAAGGCTGAACCTATGATAACGAATTGAGACCTCTATTGCAGGATCTTGAAAAAAATTATTGAAATCATGAGCTCATTAAAATTACTATTGCAGTAAGCAATAGAATGTACTTTTATACAATTTACCCCAGAAACAGAATCCAAAAAGCAAATTAGCACCGATTTATCTGCCAGACCCGAAAGTTTCTTCACCAGGTTAATCCAGGTGGTATTCTAATCTGTATTAGAGCATATGGTTACGTAAGTATCCACGTGGGAAGTATGAATAATGATAAATCATGTATGTTTTGGCCAACCCAAAACCTTCTTCATGAATTGGTGGTGAAGTGCTACCATATAACTTTTGAGGCTATGAGGGTCGCTTGCTCAGAGTTATCGTCACATATGGATAACCGCACTTGCTTACATAATTTTGATTTGAACTCGTGGTCAAAATTCGATTGTACACCGATGAGGTCCTCATCTTTTCCTGCATATACTGCCAGAAATCGCCGTGGTTGCGAAATTTAAAGTCCACCCATCAGCTCCTTTATCCATATTAATCCCCATTGAGGTTAGGGAGTATATTCGCACACACATACACACACGCCATCCTAGCATGGTAATAGGGAGAAGGCAGGCACGACTAAAAGGTATGAGGAAGTAGAATTACCGGAGTTATCTCAGTCGGATGCGGTTCCTTCCGACTCTGAGGCGGTAGAACGCAGCTCTGATGGCAAAATTTATGCACGACATCAGATATCTGGCACTGACAATTTAGGCTCATAAACAGCTTTGCATGAGATGCACTTTGTGTGTTATTTTGAAAGTTGAACATAGACCAGCGGAATATATACTACTACTATACGTTCATTTCAAAAATAAATTAAAAGTAAACAAGTTTTTTTCAAAACTAGCTTTAATTTAAATGCGCTAAAAAGAATAAAATAAAGTTTTCCTTCAAAACTTTTACTATACACTTATAACGTCATTGCATAATTTATATGATATAAAATTTTGTCACGAGATTCAAGTACTCGTATTTACTTAATTTGAAAATATTTAAAATTAAAATCAATCAGATCAAGTTATTTAATTTACTTGTATATCCAAACAGGTAAATCTCGCGACAAGCCTTCATATCATATAAATTGTGTCATGACGTTATAAGTTGATAGTAAAAGTTTAAAAGGAAAATTTCATTTTATTCTTTTTATCGCATTTGAATTTTTCTTCTTGAATCTATTGATTTTCAGGTTCTTGAAGTACGGGAACAACTGGAGAGAGAAGGTCATGTGCCTGGAAGAGGAGAGTATATGTTATATGTGGAACCTCCACAGTCTAGAGAACTGAAGCAGGTTTGCTAATCTGTCTCCATTATAAAGATGGAACATGTTCGACCGATCGGTCTCGCAGAACACCAAGAATCTCCCACACACCAAACACTAGATGGGTCTAATGAGAGCATCCTCACTAAGTCGAGCTTCCAACGCAAACGAGCCTCTTCTTAAAGCCATTCTTTTAAAGAATCTCGGCGTTGAGTAACCGAGGAGTTTGTTCTCCGATAGTTACAATCTATAGCGCTTTAAGATCAATGTGAAAGACATTTACACCTTCACTGCGTTTCTATAAAAAAATACTTCCGACGGGCCTGAATCTGGTGTAGATACTGTTGTTCCTTGACAGGTATCAACCATCATGATGATTAAATTGTAAATTTCATAGGAAGTTTCACAATTGCAACGTGTTAAGAGCAGTTACAACGCTTTTCAAATCAAGTACAACGCCATACAGATTTTCATGCATTTTAATAGTGACGCTTGTTATTATGTACACAAATCTATTCTAATAATGATAGACTCATTGAATGTATGAGAAGGAGCCATGATCTTTCAACATATTTGCCGTGTGTTATAATCAGTTGCTTTGCTATGAAATAATTTCATATAATTATGTATATCCATAGTCTAGGGGTACGCTGAGGGGAGAGCGTACAGCCATTTGACCTAATTATGATAAAATTGCATCCTTTGTTGTTGAATAACAACGTACGTCACAAAAGCGATACGACTAAATTAATCAATAAAATTTGCATGCACTTTGCATGAAATTGCTAAGATATTACGTTGTCAATCACCCATGCATTTTTCTTTAAAATATCGCTTATTTGGATTAGTGAACACAAACCTGCATTTGCCGACCATAGTGAGTACGACAATAACAGTGTCGTTTTGGTATTGTCTTTAGCCAGATTGGGTTACGTATATATTACTCAATTGCTCTCTACAGTTAGACCGCCACGCTATACTGACAAGTCTAGGCTAAAGACGAAACATGCATGTCTATAGCAGGTCTGATGCATAACAGAGCGAATAAACTTAATATCAGTTATCAGCTTTTGACGCGAATGAGCCGAGATAACGGTATATCGTGAAAGTGTTTACCTTTGACTCCGTATACTGCTTTATTGCCCTACAGATCTTCCATTTAGAGGACAATGTAAATATAACATAAAAGAAAAAAAATAAAATAAAGTATAGCACATACCTGATGTTTATAAGTAAGCATCATTAATCCAAGCATACCATTGAAATGATTTATTTAATATGAACGACAAGCCATCAGTATTGATGTGACACAAGTCACAGATATCATTGAAATCGGTTTCCATATATGAAATTGGGGAGTTCAGTCCTAGGTTGCTGTTATAACGCTCTAATTTATAACATGAATATGATCTAAATCTGACAGGTGAATATGAACGCTCAGTTTGGATAACAAATACATACCATGTTGTGCAACAATTTATATAAAAAAATTAAAAGGCCTCAAATCAGGAGGAGTTCCGCCAAACCTGGTACAAGGAGATATTTCACAAATTCCCCTGGCGGGATACACAATGTCACGTTTTAAATATAGATATTTCAAGAAACATATCTGTACCTACTCTAATAAGTCTTTATAAAAAACTAGAAATGCATATTCTAATCTAGGACGTACTTATGCAAAAAAATAGTTTATTTACAGCATCTATATCACTGAACGATTTACAGTTTCTCACTACCCCACGAAACTTAGGCTAATTTTCACTTTTTGTTTGTCTATTGTTCCACAGTTCACTGTTTCACTACTAAAGGGATTATCGTGATAGATATTTTTTTCAAATTTTATCGGTAACGTTAGACTATAGGAACATTGTAAAATTTAATGATAAAAGTTACATTTTGTGTATCAACTCTATCTTATTATCAAGCACTCTATATAAAAGCATAATTCTACCTCTAAACAGAACGATTCATTGCTGTGAGCCACGCCAGATGAATAACGAGACCGCCTCCAATTTAACATAGATTACGGGCTACTGGTCTGACAATTTTCCGAATAAATTTCCCAATACCGCCGATAGAATGAGGTGTAGCTCTTCCGATGTCCTCCTATATCCACATACACAACTCAGTTGCATGTGGTTCGTTAATTATAGTTCAGTCAATATATGCTTAGTAAACGGAGATAATATAGAAAATTTTCGACCCTTCTGTCTATTCTGGGGAAATCATAAATGTTGTATGATGTAATATTATTTTGTTTTTGATCTTCCTATATATAGACATGGACGCAACAAACTGTAATTTATGTTTAGGCAACTACAAACTACATTTTTTCATTCGGGTGGGTTAACGTAGTGTAGTTCCTATTCCTAAAAATTGTCGTATAGCATATTGACGCAGTCGGGGACGCAGTACTTCAGTGGAATAAAAATTTGGGTTAGAATAACTTCCAAATCTCATCAAAATCTTCAATAAAAAGCTTAATAGTCTTTTGAAATCGGTGCAAGGATAATGCTCAAATTTCGCTTTGGATGTTCCCGATACCCTGTTCATTTTCTAAAAAAATTGCGATGTTCAAAAATTGGGACTGTAGGAGCGGGGAAAGGAATAATTTTTTTGAAGCTGGTAAAAAACATTTCATCTCCTCCCAGCTTTTAACTGGGAAGAGCATCCCTACTGGTTAGATATAGATGATGGTTCAGCAAGTTGGCTTTAAAACATCTCTTCCATTGGTTTCGTAAGATGTCAATGGGCGTCCCCATAGAGGGCGACACTTAGGCGAGTTCATGTTGCTATCATACCCTTGACTGGGTTACGTATATAACACCCGATTGCTCTCTAAACTTAGAACGCCAGGCTATACTGACGAGTCTAGGCTAAAGACGAAATATGCATGTCTATAGCAGGTCTGATGCATTGTGGAGAGCATACACTTAAGAAATCTAAAGTTTTGCAATATTCTGTCACGGTTTAATTCCAAACGATAAACGGTCCGATCCGAATGCTTCTTACCAGAACTAATACATACCCAGTGTGAGAGCATCAATTAATTAGATGTTGAAACTTTTGTATAACAACTGTTAGTTTATATTCAGAATAACGTATAAGTCCAACATATATGCTAAACCTACTGAACTAGAGCATAGTCTATAGCTACAAGCGGTTTATCGAGATAACCAAAACCGAAATAAATAGGTATCTTTTGTGGTATTGTCATGTTGGATATATACCAATACGTACATACTGGGAGCGTTTACTGGTTACCTGATATACTGCTGATCGGGAATGGAATAAACAAGAGCATATCGTATGCTGTGCAAAATCTGTTTGTTCTATAATGGAAAAATATTCACTACATTTGTATTTGTTTGGTATCTGATACCAGCACTTACGTATATTATTGCAGCCAAAGGCTATGTGACTCATTTCCAATATCACCGGAATAATGGTTCCGTGATCTGAATCCGATCTAGGAATTAATCTCTCTCTCTCTCTCTCTCTCTCTCTCTCTCTCTCTCTCTCTCTCTTTCTCTATATCTCTCTCTTTCTCTATATCTCTCTCTCTCTCTCTATCTCTCTCTATCTCTCTCTCTCTATCTCTCTCTCTATCCCTGTCTCTATCTCTCTCTCTATCCCTGTCTCTGTCTCTCTCTCTCTGGCTCTGTCTCTCTGCCCCTCTCTCTCTCTCTCTCTCTCTCTCTTCAGTCATAGCCAGTAGCTCATGTTACTCCTACATGACTATAAGAAGAAAATTCTTTACTGTTCTGGGACATATTTATCGACTTTGTTATATTTTTTTTGTTATGAATTGTTGACAAAGCAGTCTCCAACCGTGCATTACTCAACTCAAACTTTGTTTTTGAACATATAAGATCCACTGTCATGGACGAGGAAAAGCTCTTGGTTAGTGTTGTTAGCTACAGAAACGAAAGTGACATTTAATCTTGTGAACGGCATTAACCTTAAATATATCTTGGCAGTGTTATTCGGGATAAGAACGGAATACTACAAGAAAGTATCACCCAGTATAACCTATGTGTCTAAAATTTATCTGATGTCGAAAAACATTCTCCTACTGCTGTCAGGTGACCTCGATCTAAGCGAAACACTGATTATGAAGCTGAGATACATACTAAAATAAGTTGATAAATTTCACGAGAATGTCACTTAAACTAGGCCATTCCTCTGATCATTAGAGCGAGCATGTGTTTTGCAATGAGTTGTTCTGTTTATTGTTTATGATATCCCTGTTATGTGTTTATACAGTTACAGATAAAGAATATCAGGATTCTTCTTACTCTAAATTACTTCCCTAATAAATTTCCTGTGGTCAAGCAGTTACAATTGTTGATTACTCCGACTAGTCTTCCCTACAATCTCTCACGAGGTGACACTACCTGACAACGCAGCCGAATTTGTGATGCACGGATCGGGAATAACATTCAAATATCTTATCGGCAAAATGCACACGAAGGGAAAGTATGATGTACAAAGGATACGAAATGAGGAGGTCATTATAAGGGCAGGCAACAGAAGCTATGCGGATTTGTTACGTACAGTAAAACAGAAGGTCAATGTGGAAGAAATGGGAATACAGGTGCGCAGCCTCAGCAAAACAGCTGCCGGAGATCTTATGGTTACCTTCCAAAGATCATTCTTTTGGATTACGTCAACGTTGTGGAATGTGCAACTAAGATGACAAATAACTACTTAGCACTCATGGATGCCAAACAAAACAAGACCTGGAGAACCGCTCTAAGAAGTTGCCTTCCTCACAAGTCTGCCCATAATTAATGCAGTTCAGATGAGAGTAATCCGAGATATCACTTGCGTTATACTATCGCGTCATCCTAACGCACCTTCTTGTCGAGGAGAGGTAGACAACATGGCGTTTTTCTATCGATATACATCTAAATCTGTTTTTCTTGTTTTTTCTTCATGTTCCTGGTAGTATTAGGAGCTCCTAGATAGACTTGTTAATTTGCTGCGTCTCACTTCATCATTGTCGCTCACTATGGATCAGACACTGGCCAGTGAAGTCGTTGGCTTACTCCTGGGGTAAAAAAAATTGGAAACGATGCGTTTCCCGATTCTATAAACATTGAAGAATAAAATTCATATAAAAGACTATGTCTAGCTTCTCTATAGCAGCTACGGTATTAGTATTGAAAACACAAGGCGCTGGGGATAACTCAGTGAGAACATTGCATCAAGTTTGGTCCGCTTCAACTATCCAAGCTCAGTAAATCTATCCAATCTTTCCAAAGAGATCAACTGTTCCACTAGAACTGTTAACAACAATGGCTAATTCTATATTTGATGGTTGTCGCAATCTATCACTCGGACAAGGGATAACCAAGCGTGATTCCGCATATATCGTAGCTTAAAAATGGGAATACGATTACGATCAGTGCCACCAGCAGTCGAAGCGCTGAGTATACAGAGAGTCTCAACATATATTTTACCAACTGATTCATAGCGGCTTGGATAAGCTTGTACTGGGGATCAGGTTTTAAATACTATAAGAATATGCGAAGCAGTTACTTTTTCGAGTCAGTCCACTAATTTTTTTAACTGTATCAAGATAGAAACTGATTTTCAAACGTTATGAACACGGAGATCGGGATGCAAATCATATTGAGACCCATGGGGACAACTGTCAACCTAGCTACAAAAACTCAAATACTGTACTTACATAGTTTGTATACGGAAATTCTTACAACAATCTGACTCTCACAGAATCGTGATGAAACAAAGCTTCACAAGTAAAACTGCAGAAAGTATTTGACGCATTTCGCCATATACACATCGTCAGACTACCAAATTGATAGTTAAAAATGACTACACGAGTTACATGATACTAGCTAAATAATACACCATCCTGTCCCGATGGATGTGATATCTTCGTTTCTCTTCTTAAAAATAAAGGAAAACACATTTTTCACCTGATGAAGATTGAAGACATCGCATCAATCCAAATGTTGTGATTAGTGTCGTGGTGGCATGTTGATGATGTTTTTGCTATATGACCACACACCGTGGATGCATTGAATTCCCTGTTAGGTGAAATAAACGTCAATGAGCCAATAAATTCGCATCAGAAATATAGAAAGACTGCATGCTCCCTTTTGTATGCATATCTATAGTAATAATTATAAGTTCTTATGTAACATAAATCTATGGTAAATCTATAAATAAATATTTACATTTAGAATCTAAGCATGCAATGACTACAAATAGGCGCGTTAAATAGGCTTTGCGTCAAGACAGATCAGATTTAGAACCGATCCATTTTGGATAGGGAGAGCTATTTCTAGAAAAATGTCTTTGCAGTGATGGTTACCCTCAAGAACTTGTCAAAACACAGTTATACAAGACTTGACTCTCCACATATGATTCAAAGATACCAGCAACCACAATCGGCACTCTCTTCAAACCACATGTACGAGGATCATCTCAAAAAACCTAGGAATGTTGAAAAAAATTAATAAAAGGATAGTATTTAAAAAACAATAATAGACTAAGATCGCTCTTCTGCCAAAAAATGTGAATATAGATACCCGTAGAAAAATCAATATCAGCAATGGCCTGTGCGTGTGACAAATTTTATATTAACTAAGTCTTCCAGACCTATCACGTGTCGAATCAAGGCACACAAACTCATACAGCTAATGAGGAATCGTCCAAATCAACACCCAGTGAATATTTTTTGGGATAGGAAAAAAATGAGAATATTATTTTCAAGAGAACGGTACAAAATCTGCCTCTAATAAACGACGTTAGTATCTGTAATTTCTCAGTTTGGTTTGTATGGAATGCACACAGAAGATAACCTTTCCAAAACGGAGGTCGAAAAATCTGCCTTCATAATGCTAAATTATGATTATCTTCACAATTCCTTTGTCCATTATTGCCCACTTTGGTTGGCTATGCTTCAGCGAAAAACCTAACCAATGTTCTCCAAACCTACACACTGTCGATACTTTATTCTCCAGGTTTGCTCAATTCGCTCTTGGATCCCTTGAATGAGCTGCTGTATTTTAGCGTTATGCCCCTTACTGTAGAGTTATTAACAATGTTCTATGCATTTTAGCCTTTGATAGTAGTACATACCAAGGTCTTGGTGGAAAATTAAACTGTTCTTCTGGAAGCACTGCAAAATGTCAATCTCATTTGAATATCTATTTTTGTTTCGTATTTTGTACGTTGAAAAAGGCTGCAGAGGCAGCCGAAACCTTGGTAAATATATTTCAGTAAACTATTTACACACACATCAAATCAGTTCCATTAATAGTTATGGCATTATCCCCCTCCCATTCAAAAAAAGTTGAACGTCTTTGCCTCAACCTACTTCATTAGGAAGTCTATTTATCATCATATACATATGATTTCAATCGTTAGCCAGGAAGAACGAGATAAATTTAATTTTTCTTGTTTCAAACCTCATGAGGAAGCATTTTTTGCAAGCCACCTCTCGACCTACCCCTCATATATATGCGCTCGACGATGAAGCCAAGCTGATATAGTAGTGCCATCCCGTATATTGGCGAACATATATTTCCGGACAATGCATGATAAACGTCCGTTTGATGTCGTTGTCTGCGGTATAGAGAACTTTACCCGATGCCGCTTCAGACGTAGGAGCGGCTTCTGCCTTTGACAGATGCAATTTGTTTCAGTTTATAATTCTGCATCCATCTATCGCTATGGCGCCCACCCCTTGCTCTCTCAATGCTCTCTAAACTTTCCAGGGACTGGAAGAGCCATTCCAATATGCAGACGATGCAAATGATAGGGTCAACTTCTGACAAGTTCGCTAAGAATTCAGATATTTGCAACAAGAAATACGAAGCACAACCGCGCTACGAGGAATAATTTGTACGTTATAGATTTAATGGGTTGCAGACATAGAAAAGTCTGCTGGTGCAATATAAAAACATCTGTTGCTTCAGTCTTATTTGATTGACATGAACAAATGTTGTTCCTATGAAATGTAAGCTGCTTTAGTAGAAATAAAACCATTTTTTGGATCAACTCAGTTAATTGTTTGACATAGATTTCTTTGATCCAAATTGCAGGTGTTTCTCAGAAACAACGTACAGCTTAGATTTAATGTAATCGGTATGCCCAAAACATTCAATGTTTGGTGAAATATCGGTATGCTTCAAAACAAAACAAATATCGACTTCGGGATGTCGCATACGCTAGTCTACGAACATAGACCACGCACCTGAACTCTGGTGAGCTGATGTTTTAATAAGTTGCAGTTCAAAGTAAAGGTTTTGAATGCAGAGGTAAAGCATTTTTAAGTGGCGAGGAAGTACTAGCAGAATACGAGGGTGTAGACTAGTTAGAAGACGATATGGCACAAAACAGCAACTGTACAGCGTTAGGAAAGAAAAAATTGGGAACAGTGTCTTGGAGTAAAATAGCGAGATTGGCGGCCCTACAATCACACGTTGAACATGATAAATCATCCGGCTCTAGACGAGCCTCATGTACGCAAATTAGAGAGCACGTTGTAAGAAGATATAATCAAAATGACTGCTAAAAAGCTACAATTCCATTTGTGCTGAAAAAAATAATAAGCTAATTGAGGTAGTCAGTACTCTCATGTCTCTCGGATTCAAAAAAATTGTAAACAAAGATTACATTTGATTAAATTCTGCGCTTTCCATGGGTCTATATTCTTTATCGCCCATTATACAGCCAAAATTATGGAATGCTTCAGTATTCTTATAGGTGAAATTTTACCTGTTTTGTGCCAAGACTATGATATGCTCAATCAGAGATTTGGGTGTTCTCTATTTCAAGATTTTTCCAGGTTTTCATTAAAAATATATAATATTTCTACCGATATATTGCAGGCTGCAAGCACCATTAGCCAAAACTGAACAAATAAACTCAAAATCAAGCTTAATGAACACAAATCTGTTTATGTTAATTTTACGAACAAGAGAATCACAGATCACCCAGTAGTTAGGGTAAATAATATCGCCGTACCGCACGCGAACAACGCTAAGTATCTTGGAATGAACCTTGATGCAAAGCTACGATGGAGAGAGCACATCAAGAAAAAACGCTTTGAACTTAGTGTAAAGTATAGACAGTATTACTGGCTACCTGGAAGGAATTCTAAGTTGTCACTATATAATACAATTCTGATCTACAGTCAGATTTTAAAACCGGTGTGGCTTTATGGCATCCAGCTTTGGGGCTGCACTTGTGTATCAAATGTGAATATTATTCAGACTTTCCAGAATAAAGTGCTTCGTAACATGGTGAATGCTCCATGGTACGTTCGCAATAGTGACCTTCATCGCGACCTAGGAATCCCAATGGTCAAAGATGAGATAAAATGATATGCCAATAAGCATGAAGTCTAATTACTTCATCATGTGAATACGGAGGCGATACAGCTGCTGGACAACGAACATATCGTCCGAAGACTGAGAAGGACTAAGCCATTCGAGCTGGTGTAGTGCATGGTGCAAAACAAAGCAAGTGGAATTCATAGTGTAATTTGTACAACTAAGCTAAACTGAAGGACATCAATCGATGAACTCTAGAGCATAAGTATTTTAGTTTCAAGCTTTATTAGAGACAAATCAATGGTTGATCTAACTTGATCAGTTTTGATAGACACATCACCTTCGCTAGTGTTTACAAAAAAAAAAAAATATTTACTTAAGTCAACTGTATAAAAATATGGTATTCTCTCATTAAGATTATTATAGATGTGCGCATATAGAAAGGTCTAAGAATTTATTTTATGTGTTCATTCATCAAAGTAGACCAGTTCGTCATACTCACCTCCACAAAATGCTTTGTACGTAGCTTCACTGTAGGCAACATCTAAATGACAGAAAATTACGTCAAACATGAATATCAAGAGCACCGGCATCGCAATGAACTGTGAAAAATTATTATGGTCTGATGTGAACAAATGCGACACAGCTGGTGACTTTCGTAATGAAGAAAACATGTAAATCCCGTTCATAGGTAATACGTCAGTCGCGGCTCGTTGCAAACCTATACTAGTGACGAATGCATACAGATGATGGGTAGCGGCAGGCGCTAACAACCCTGACGTTGCAGAGCAGGGCGAACAACGGACGGTGCGGCGGTAGCGGTGCACTGCGCGTTGCACAATTTTAATTTCGCATCCAATTAATCTCAACATCCGCAGACAGTCCCATCAATAACCGTCAGCTAGTCCGAACGGAGCGGATTGCGGCCGCCTCTGACAGCGACCGTGACGTCTGACTTGGACATGCCAGAGAACTAGCTATCTTACTAAGCGACATCCTGGATAGAATAAGCAGGATGACATATCTTTTTTAAGGATAAAGATATGCGAGAAGAGCAACAGGTAAAACATCTATCACAATGAAAATATAATGGAAAAATCTGGACAATCAGTTTATCGCTTTACCTCTCACGCAATGATATCAGCTGGAAAATCAACATTTGGATCGGATTTCAGAATTATTTATATTTTGGAAATCATTTTGAAATATAGACAAACTTTGAACCTTCCATAATTTTCTTAAAATCCCAAATCTTCCAAGTCTTCCAATAACGACTTTAAGTCGATCAACAGGTCCAAAATCCATTCAGGAACTTCTGTAAGCTATTGAAACTGCACGTAAAATACCTACCAGTTGAATCGTTTTTTCAGGAGGCTTAATAGTTCTTTCATTATTGATCATAATGATTCGATTGCTCAAACAGAAGTGGGACAAACTGACCACCTTCAGAAAATTACGTCGACACCCTAAAATGCCTTATTATGATTTTTGTAATGATTACGAAAATTTTAAAATTTCTGTACCTTCCGTCACAAAAAATGTCTTCGACCACACCGTGAAATAAACCCAATAAGCATACAATAACGAAAATAACGGGTTTTTGATTAAACACACACTATCTGGTGTATTTTCTAAAATATAGCAGAAATGTGGAGAATAACAATGACAAATCATATTACGCTGAAAACTGAGTGAAATGCAACATGCAATACACATCTGCCCACGTAGTGATCCATGATAAAACCTGACTAACGATAAATTCAATAGTATCACTGTTTCAATTACATCAATCCATGCCAGCTTCATGGAAATTGAATTTACATGGTATACCCATAGACAAAAACAAAAAATTGTATTACGTAAACGAGTTACTGATTTTTTGATTAAACAATTTCTCTCATGATCGTACCGCATTGTTTGTTTATATTTGAGTAACTTAATCAACTTATATATACCTAATACAAATCAATCCTATCTTTATCGCTTTATATTCTTACATACATACATACAAACTGAATTCGTGATAAGGGATCCCCACCTGTTAAAATCATCTAAGATCATCCCAAACATTATTACTATCGGTAATTCAACATATTAGTGTTCAGAAATATAAAAATCACATGACAGCACATTTATCAATATCATCAAGTAGTTAAAAGGAATCAGGGACATATTTTCCTTAGACTATGATTATTATACTGTGATACAGACTCTCTAATAATTTAATCAAACTAATATAGACGTCATAATATCCACGCCTTTTACGATCAACAATCCTCCGCAAACAAGCCAGTATCTTGTTTCAGAGAGATAATTCATCTCTCAACCCGTAAACAACTTTGTCATTCCCACACCCAGCATCTTCTACCCCCCTTGAGACGCAGATTAATCTAAAGTAAATAGTGAAACGGCACACCAAGAACAGTAATCTCGATATAATAAGCATCTATAATTCATACTCCAAACTACATAATTCAAGTAATTAATTCGGCTTTGCCTTTGAAGAGATGCTTAAGTTCGTTTCTAATTGGACCATGAAATAAATTCCGACCGAGGTTGAGGCCCGCGTTAAGATTCCTCCGTCCAGATAAAGTCGCCTTATAGGCTGGTAATTGTGGTGCTACGTCTTTACTTCAAGTAAGTGGGCAAAAGCTTCGGCAAAATGGATTATTATGTTATCAAATTCCTCACCAAGACCAAAAGGATACTATCTATTTCCTGCTGCAAATTTCTTGCTTGCCTTGCGTGATTCCCCAACAGTCGATGATGAAAAACTAAAACTATGCATATGTGAAATCGGAAAAAATGTATGTAGATATCAGTATAGCAAAAGAAGTTCTAGTGGTAATCCTCGCTGACGGTGACTGTTCTTGTGATAGAACATCAATCCAATTATTAAAAATTAATTCAATGGAAACGAGATTTAAAGCAGATGCCCTCTTAGTTAAAGTCCTCCATCTCTGAAGTGATAAGATTATGTGTTAAAGTTTTGGTGCGCATCAAGTATAGTACAAGTTCCTTGGCACTTTGACAGTTTATAACCCTACGCCTACGGTGCCATTACACATGGCAGCTTAAATTATCATTCTAAAATGTTAGTGCATTTCCCATTCTTTCCGGAATTAACTCCTCGATCCTGATCCAATTTAGGCACTTTAACGTCTATCCCTAACCGGAAATAAGACCCTTAACGAAAATAGAGTATAAAGGACCAAAGATAATGTTACGATTAAAAGGTTTCTTCTGTCAATTCTCGATAAAAACTACCGAGCCAGCCATGAGGCCTACTTCAGTAACTGACCTCTAACGAATTTCTCAATATACAAGGTGGTTCGATTAATTTGATTATTGCCCTGTGAAAACTACAAGGGGATGAAATTTACTACTGGTTTGATGCAAGAATATTTGTTTCAGTTGTAGTTCGCGGCAAACTATGACCTCATTCTGAGCCAAAATTCAAAAACATACTATGAGGAACGATTGTAAATGAGAATGAGTACCACCCATTTGTTTAAAGTCTAGTGTTAAGTGTATAAACGGTGATAGGTAGCCCAAGTTACTAACCAATCTGTACCAAATTTTCTGGATCAATTTTTTAGTTAGCTTCACTTGAAATTGTATTCATGTACATATAGTTTTTCAGTTACGTCGGAAAGGGACACGTGCTTTGGTTAGGTTAAAATGGAGAGAACGTGAGATATACTTTAATTTTAATGTTCCTGAGTATGCTGTTGATAAGGTATACAAACAATCGTTATTTGTTGGGGGACGTTCAGTCTCACACCATAGCGGAGATGATGTCTATTTGTTCAATATTTTTAATAACTAACTCTACGAGGAACTAAAAGTAACGCCAAGCACTTCAGACACGTCCGAACCGAGCGATAAAATCTCGCATAAAATAGAGTACTGGAGGGCGTATATCACGCACAATATAGTACGAGATTTGAGGAAAATCTCGTATAACCGATTTATCAAATTTCAGTGACATTTTTATATATGTCGCATTGAATTTGTCAAAAAGTGTCACTCAACTACTAAGCCGTCTGTCATCTGATGTCCTTGGTAATCGTTAGCTCCTCGATAACTTGGGAAGTATCATTCAAATTTTTGTGACATATTTATATTAGCTTACTACTGTGGTCACGACAAAATATACTTTCTAGTTTTTTAATCGGTTCAGTGATGCCAGAGTAATCGCCCGAAAAACAATTCAAAACCCTAACACTCATCTTTTGAACGTTGCAGCAGCTTGAGATCATCTTCAAAAGGTTTAAAAGGGATCTCAATTTTTTGTATCACATTTGTCTTGTTTATGCTTTGAAAGTAAAGACGGGAGATGGAATAATTATAAAAATAATAAATACAAAAATAGATAAGTTAATAAAAATGAATATCATACGTGAAACGTTATAATCTCGTACGCACTGAGAGGTGAGTTGGTGAATCTGCGCCCTTCGCCTTTTGAGAATTGGTGTCTCATCAGTGACGCGGTGATACCACAGGCGGTACAGCACGCTGAATAAGTTTGATGAGGTATGTTAATCTTCTAAATTTAACGAAAAATGAAATTTGGAATTTTGGAATTTTTCTAAATCATAAAGGATTCAAGGTTTTTCAGTTGCATCGATATTTTTTTATCGAATTCCAAAAAATCCTCTCGGTAAAGTAAATGATGCGTGCAATGTGAGTAAAGCTACAGTTTCTGAAGGATGATCAAAAGCTGCAAAATCCGATTCAAATATTTATTTCCAAAGTGATACCTAGAAAATACAGCGACAAAATACTTGGTGCCATTTTTATTAGACGTTTGATATTATCACCACACATTATTAATTACAACAATTTTGGAACTGGATTTTCAGATAATGTATTTGGAAATGCATAGGTCAAAGAAATTAACCTCTGAATTAACCTATATGTTTTCAGAGCGGAGTGGCGCATAGGCAATATTTAAAGATAGGAGGCTTTGCGAGCAGAGCGGAACTAATAGGATATTTTGTAGTGAAGGGGATAATCTCTATCAGATCCGATAATTTACTGGGTTGGAGCTGTACATCAATACAGCTTGCCAGCTACTGCAAAGCATCGTTCCAACTTGTCAGTGCCTGTGTACAAAAATCAATTCGATACCTCTACTTGAAACCGGAGATAGCAGCTCGAAATAATTTGATCAACTATTACTTCGTAACAGATTATGCTCTCCTGATAATGATTCATGGAACCTTCCCTATAACGGATTTCCAAAATACCAAGTTTTCAAGATACAAAAATAATAAAGTAAGTGCATTTTCCCGGATACTGAAAAAAAATTACGAATGGGCTAGTTCTCTGAGATATTCCACAACTATGTTGTTTAAAATTTGTAGACAATGTGGATGTTTAACTAACACTGCTTTGCACTACCATTGCGTTGCGGATTTTTTACATTTCACAACGTTTTGATTGATTTGGTATCCTCAATCGTCTTCAGATGAAAAGATAGACCGATTATATTTTCTCCCCGTGGTCGCTCTTCATCCCATCCCGTCCAGTCTCCGACCAGCAGTGCTGCCGATCGCGGTGACTCACGCTGACCGGTAAATGATGAGCGGCGCTCTTGTTCATTGGACTTTTCAGAATTTTGGGTTGAGTAAGTATAAATAACTCATAAATAGCAAAGTTTAAATAACCCATAAGTAACAAAACAAGTGACTGTTTTCCCGTCAAAAACACTAGCTTAGGCCAAACTCTTACTTTGTGAAACTGTTTACTTATTGATAGATGATGGAACTGTAGAATGTATACAAAATATTTCACAAAAAAATAGATTCTTTCTGATTTGGATTGAATATGAAAATAAAATGAAAAACAACTTCAAGAGGACTAACAGTTCAAAATCTTCGATAGACTGATCTATAGTTACTGAAACAGGAGCGGCACAAAGAATCCTCCTTTACAAGAAACTTATAGTGGACATGGCAACTTGAGGGCTTGCATTTGTTTTGTTTATATGGATCACGATCTTAGTATCGATTGATTTTAAGGACGCAGAGGAAATCTAGAGGGTCAATGATTACCACACATACGACAGATTTTAGACCGACGGAAACTATGCCAAGATTTTTCGTGACGGATACCTCGTGAAACATCGAGAAAACAAAAATTTCCCGCCCTATCCGCATGAAGAGTAAAGCAAGCGATTCTACTTGAGCATTTTTTCGCTCTTACGCACACAGTGGGCAACTATGAAACTACAGGACAATGCAATGAGATTAACTATATGCAGTTTATTAACGATTTTCGAACAACAAACGTACGACCATTCCATTACAGCCCTTTATCGCCGGATTATGCGGTCTGAAACTCGCCGGATTACAAAAGGCCCGCTACATGATATGCCATTACGTTCGAATGCAGGTATCGGGAACAGGAACGAACATAGCAAATGCTCGCGTCCATTTGTATCTGGATTTGCAGGAACCAGTGCTGTATATATTGTACCAACTACAAAAGACCTATTAAGGAACGCTCAATCACATGCCGCTCCTCAAAACGTTTCAATAGAAAGCAGCAACCAGTGGTACATTTTGCCTACTGATACGAATTTCCTCTTGTATTCCGTCAAAATATCAGTATTTATTGATATGACGTTTTCGGATATTTAAATGCCATCATCAGTTAAAAGAGCTCTTTAGTTTCCGTGGTTATCACGTCTATAAAACTATTTTTTTGTTCAATTTTACGTCTACGATTGATTCATGATCGTAAAAACACCAGTTTTATAGACTCCCACTCAAATTTGAAATAATTGTACGTGAAATGAGACTGAAATAACGGAAACGTCATAGCACAAATAAATAATTTTGTTTTGACCGAACCCTAAGAGATTCTTATTTGAAAATCTGATACTGTCGGTCAGGATTATGAAGAAACGAAGGTATCATCAATGATCTAACAATAATGGTAAAAAATGGCATCAAGTAGGTCAAATTTGCCGCGCAGTGGTGTCAGTTTAAATATAAAGAGACCGAGAGATGAATATGACAAATTACGAGCATAAAAGATAATTTTAATAGTAATCATACAACCAAAAGGAACCAGCTATATTATCTAAATATCAAATGATCGATGTAACTTGTCTGGGACGGGATAGGATTTCTGCCTTTGCGGGGGACTGGCAGCTAATAAAAACCACAGGGTCGATCAGATAACATTACTAACATTTTGGCTGCCACAACTATGTTCATCAAAGTACAAAAAAATAATTTTGATGACAGTGATAATAATTAACTGCCTGACTGACTAGAGAGCCGCTTTATTTTTAAGTTATCGTTATGAACTATAGTGAAATGTTCGAATACAGATAATTGATATGCGTCGTCGAGAAATCCAAAATGAGGCATATATCGTCAGATCAAAAAACACAACGGTGTTCATCTTACGAAAGAAAACAAACATGCAGCAGGTGTACCTCCAAGTCAATCACACAGAATTCAATACCTCACTCATACGTTAGTTAACATTTTTCTATCTCTGCCATGCCTTTTCAAGTTGAACAAGAACCAACAAAACAGATAAACACGTAAATAGTTCATTGAAGCTTGAAGCAAAATAACACAAGTGTACTTACCAAAATAAATGAATCAATGAATCTTCATTTCGAGGTAAAGCCAACTCACCTGGAATGAGAATTGCAAATAAACAAGCTGATAGGACCAATGAAGAGAAGCTTTTCAATGTACAACAACAGCGACGCATCATGCATTAATCAATTCGGACTGCTCGGCAGTTTCGAATTATCCACTGATAGAAATATATTTTTTCGTTTTGGACAGTTTGAATAAATAGCACACTATATATTAAAACTGGAACAGAAATATAGTCAGGAAGAAAGGCGCTCACAAAAAACTAATATAACAGGAGATATATTCAGGGGTGATACAGACCAACAAAGTTTTTTAGACAGTCATCAAGCCATATTTTATCCTGCAGAATTAATGAATGATAATGAATGTTTGCTGTCCTAGTTTGTATTTTATACAAATAATTCAATCAACTGGCTAGACACGCTTTCCGCACCAGGGGCGCAAACATTAGAAATCGTCAAAACTAATTTTGCACATTTTGAATTGTGTAGAACTAATTTAAACCATGTATATGAGATGGAAGATATAACGGATAACATTTTGACTACATCGACAGCATTATCAATGAACAAAAAATGAAAAATAAATGGAAGACTATTCGGATGAATCTGCTTCTGTCACTGTGTAAAGACAGAAAAGGGAGATTCACAAATTTCGAGTAAGAAAAACCCTGAGAAATCTTCAGTGTGGCCGGGACTCTAATATATGTATCCAGCATACCGTGAAAAATGTTTTAAAGACATTTGGCGGCGATGGTTAAGGTTTTCCAGAGTTCAACCCTTAACACTGGTGGAAATGTCGCCAAAAAAATATTTCCCATAGATATGCAAAATAAAAACAAATTTAATATAACAATAGCTTAACAGGATTATTAGTATGCTGAGCTTGACAACTCTAGTTTTGTATTCATGACAGTAACTACTAACCGAGTTGGCAAGTAACCTGTCCAAATAGTCAAATCTGACAGTCCGACGATGAATTAAAAATATATCCGAACGCATCATCGAAAGAGTGTTTAAACGTTGAATATAATATAATATCTGTGTTGGGAACGAAGTCAGTTCAGATTCTTACATAAGGATTACTAAGTCAAAAATACCTGTCACTGTCAGATTAAATAATAGTCGGCTTCAATTCAAGGCCCCTGTTTCCAGTCTTCTTGGGATTGGTAAAAGGATAAAAAGCTCTGAATGTTTACTACGCCAGAAATAATTGCGTAAGAAGAATGATAGCGGAGACGCCGAGATGTGTCTGTAGAAATAATGGGATCGCCCACGTCTCTTCTTGAATCGTTGCTCGTTAATCTACATACGAGATCGTTGTCACCGTCTAGTGGACCCACTTTCATCCTGGAACATCAGGACAAAGACATATGATCCCTTTTAGCAAAGGAGTTCACTTGGATTCCTAAATTGACTTTTAAGCAATAGATATTATTTTCCTGGTCCGTTCATATTTTATGTGATGCTGCACTTTACCTACCTTCAGTTTATCATGATACTAAGTCTAATTCTGACTTGGGAAAGGATCATGGACCATAGCTTCCATCCCATAACTTCCCTGAAAGTCTTCAGATATTCCTAATCTATACAAGTTTGAGCACGCAGCTATTTTGTCTAAAGTTGTAAGTGCTTACACGCAAAGGCAGCGTTTGAATCGTTCAGCAGTTGCCTTGCCACGATCTCGAATGCATCTAAGTGTTGGCCGAATTTTAACGTGAAAATGGAACCGGGTAGTCGCGATTTTCGAACCATGATTTTGTATGACTATAAAAAGGGACTAAAATAAGCGGAATGTCACAAAAGTTTAGTGAGTTGCTTTGGGGACTCTGCCCTTTCTAGGGCTACAGTTTTCAATAGGTTTGCTGAGTTTCTCAATCGATGATGAACCTCGAACAGGTCGACCGCCCTCTGCTGCTACTTCGGAAACTGTAGAAGCTGTGCAAATTATGATAAAAAGATCGACACATAACCTACACCAAGATTGAGGCTTTTCTGCAGCGGTCCGAACAATCATTCATGATCACCTTCGCCTAAGGAAGCGGTGTTCTAGTTGGGTGCCACATATGTTGACCAGTGAGCAAAAGGCAACAAGAGTTGATTGGGCTAAGTTTATGATTAAAAAATTTGATAATGGGCACAGTAAAAACACTTTTAATATCGTAACCGAAGACGAAACAAGGTTATATCGTTATGATCCAGAAACTAAACAGCAGTCATTAGTTTAGTGCTTTGAAAGTGAGCAGCCTCCAACGAAAATTCGTCGTTCCGAGAGTGTTGGAAAGAAAATGTTCACATCTGTTTTTTCTAAAAGTGAATACATTACATTGGAAACTCACAGTTACTTCTGAATAGTATATAATCAAACGTGTTCCTGTAATCTTCCAAGAACTATGCAAGAGGCGTCCAATGATTGGTCTACGGGGTATTTAATGGCACCATGACAACGCACCCGCCCACAGCGCCCTTAGAACACTCGATTTTTTGGCCGAACAGGGTGTCAAATTGTTGCCTAACCCACCGCAGTTACTAGGTCGCCATTTTTCCACCGATGAAGAGGCTATCGCTGCAATTGAGGAGGAAATTAGCAACCTTCCAATAGAACGTTGGTCACAAGAATTTGACAAGTGGTTTTACCGAATGCGTAAATGTATTGAGGAAGGGGGCCAATATGAAGAAAAAACAGAATAAAATTTAAAACCTAATAGTTTTTTTGTATCTAAAAACTTTCTGCGTGACCCTCGTAATTTATATATTTTTCTCAAAATATAAATTACTGAAAGCCATAGCCGTTAATCCACCAGTTGTCTGTCGTCTGGATTGTAATCTCTGATCTCTCTATAAGTAGGTGTAATAAAAAATGAGTAACCCTTAACGGCTCTATAACTGGGAATGCACCATAATAATATCGATGTTTTCATGGTAGGACACCATTGGCGCAAGGGCAGGAAAAGCTTTACAGTTTTTTTAATCCTTCTCAGGCATTTTTGAAGAATACTCAGCCCATTAGAAATAAGAAGACAAAAAATATTCTTGGCCCCACCACAGGATACCCATTACCAAATTTCGTGAAAGTCGGTCAAGCTGTCTTGACATTAAGCAAAAGCGAAAATAGAAAATTCGCGACCACGAAATAGTTTTTTACACTACGTACTAATACAGTCAGAAAGCTGTAAAATATATATATAACTGAGTTTTGAGGAGATCTAAAAATGCTTATGCTACGAAAAAATAACTACGACCAAAGATAATTGAAAACTTATAACAATTTTAAAACATTTGTTTGTTCTACCGTTAATGACCTTAGTATACTCCCACATTATATCACCCTACAAATTTTATCAAATTCTGAAATCACGTGGTTAGAAAAATCTGCTGACCGACCGACAGACAGACCGATGGAAATGAGCGGAATAAGTTTTCGTGATACACGTGTTCGCAGCACTTCCCTCGCTCAGGCGTTGGTAGTAAAATGCAAAGGTGTGAACGTTACGCCAGTGCGAATTCATCGCGAACGTGGTAAAGCAATAAAACCAGAAAAGATCCAACGACGACCTGTGACCCTCTCGTCTGTCGCGACCGTTAATCTACATATAGAAAAGATTTCCCTCCTCAGCTACGTCTCCGGTTTCCGGTGTGCCTGACAGTGTCTGATAAAATTTCCTTCCGCCTAATTTGAATGCGAGGTGAACATATCGGTAGGTATTAGGATTAGTAATCAATCCAAAATAATAACAAAAAATAATTATTTGTGTACCTACCACATGGAAATTCTTGAAATGTTGAACAAACTTCATGTTGCGGGTCCGAAACTCGCTAGCGATCATTTTCTTCCAAGTTCAATTGATTTGGTGATCTTGCTTGCAGATGAGAGCTGATTGGAGCAACATTTTATACAGCTTTCTTACCAACAAAGTAGTGCTGAGGAAACTGCCCAGTTAGCGAGGCGGGGTAATTGAGTTATCAGAGATCTACCTGATCAAACTGTTACGAGTTGTCACTACATGTTAGGTGTTTGGCAGTAGATAGCGTCGTCGGATAGAAGATATCCCTATTACACCGCGTATGCAAGAATATATGACAATGCGTCAGAATAATTGGATGTTCTTCAAATTCGAATTATAATCTATTTGGTCGCGATGCCAAAACAACAAGGACACTTTCTGCACGACTGAATGAATGAATGAATAAAGAGAGAGGCAATCCGATGTGGACCATCGGTGCATAGGTCACCGCCGGGCCCTGTTGCGCCTCTATCAGCTCTAGTTCCCAAGGCCAGCCCTTTTCGCAAAGTTAAGTATGGCCTTGGGTCACAGGCAGGATCAAAAGGAAATCTTTTAGTATCTTTTCAGTAGCAGCTTCGCTCAGACGACAGGCCGCAGCACATTTTCAGGGTCGATTTCAGGAACGTTCGAAGTCTTGCGTCAAACATAAACTCTTTCCATCAATATCTGCAAACAGAGAGGACACATATTCTGGCATTGTCAGAGACCCAATTCGGTTCGTCAGCAATGGACAATTGTTTTAGGTATTCCGGGTACGACCTATACACGCCATTCAGACTAAGATTTTGTGTAGGAGCATATGTCAAATCAGGACAGCGTTTTACAGTCAATTTGAACAGACATCCATCCTCGTGCAGTGCTTATGAAGCGCGATAGGCTATCTACCTTTGCAGGAGGAAGAGGAGGAGAAAAATGTTATTGTCGATGTGCAGAAGCGTATTGAGACAGTTTTTGCTCGCCATTACACAATTAGATATCTGAAGATGTCACCAGATGGAAATCGTCCCCCAGAATGATTTTTTTCGTAAATATCTTGATGCCAGCATGCTAAAACATCAATAATTGTCCTCCTGGTTTATTAGTGTGTACCAATCCCGACTATTTATGTTTCAATTTTTTTAAATTCAGTTAGACCGTATAATTCCTTGCAACGTTGTCCATTGTAGATAACCTCCATTTTTGAGCGGGATCTAATGTGATATGCATCAGAGACAGTTTACTTAGCGACGATTCCCTTGGATCTAACGCTTAAAATGCAAGAGTTGAGCAAGTCGGTAGAGCAATGCTACCCATTCGTCGACACTGCGATGACATTAATCTACATTCAGAAGAGATTTTCGCTTGGAGCATCGTCGGTGTTGGTGTCGCCGGGTATTTCCTTTCTCGTAATTCGATTGCAAGGTGAGGTGAGCGGGCGACGCTACGTGGAGGTCGAGAGGGTGCTAGCATCGTTGCCATTGGCATGGGTGGCGACGACTCTTCCCGCATAAACAAAAAGTTAATTTATTTTACGGAGTCGCCCCAGTTGACACCGTGCTGAGCATTCAGAGCGCATCGTTTGAATATGACTCATACCGGATCGCTAATTGAGTCCGACAATCAAGAACGAATATGGGTAAATTTAAGTATAATGCGCTTATGGGTAACATTATTTTCGGTCTGTTTGCTTAGTGTTAAGCCGGTACAAGAGAACCAAAATTGATCGATGTGGTTACATACAAACCTATGGGCCTGTTCTCTTGAATTAGGCAAGTAATTATGAGCTTTTAACATATCGTGAATATCTCCGCGTGATCAACAACAGACAATATATCAAATGGTATAGTATACTCATCCAGTCTCTTTGTCGATATATCTGGAGGTGGTCCCAATTTAAAATCTAATAATGCACCTAATTTGTCACCCCCCAGAGTGCATCTATTTTCGATTAATAACCAGGTTCTGTCAAGGAGGCGTGCTTGTGGACGTGTTAGCATTGAAAACACAAAATGGTTCAGACACAGTGTCAATGGAGCAAGGAAGTATTCCTCAAGATACGTTGTAAGAAAACAGATACGATCAGCTCTGAACCCCTACTTTCATGTCTGGGGATCTGATGTAACCACCTCGTTGATGCTCGGTACAGTTCAGAGAAGAGCAGATGTACTTCTACTACTACAGAAAAGTTTCCCAACGCCCACCTGAAGCCATTGGCTTGCGAGCGGTCTCTGGCTATATCCATAATATTCGCCTTTGAGTTTCTTGTTTCCCGTGGTTTGTCAGACTACTGATTTTCATTCCAGCTTAATCAATCAATCAATCAAAATGCAATCTCTTAAACGTTTTGCATATATTGGAAAAAACAGTAACCGGGAGAGTATACGTATTTACACAGTTTTCCTTACACGCAAAAATTTCAATTTCATAGCAGCTAGTCTGTAATTTACTCAAAAAGTATAGACATACTTTGAGTTAATTCACTCATGATTATTACCGGTTGGTTGAATGAGATTTCGCTCAAGAATACAAAATTGATTCTATGTGTTTTCCGTATGAGAGGTACCGGTGTTTAATAATCTGTTGACCAATCATCGGTCATACAAACATTAATAACCAGCATTGCATTGAAACGTCAAAAATAGTTATATTTACTTGATAATCCAAACGATGGACACATATTGCACTAGTTCGTATTAGAAATCGGTAAGCAAAAATCTGGCCTAGGAAGATGTACATGCAGTTCTATCACTATTTTGAAGATTGAGATCGGGCTGTAGAGCAACTGGTTCACTTCACCTAATTTTTTTAAATATTGGAAATTACATAATTTTTTCACAATTATTGTATTTATTAAATTATTTTGTTTATTATTTTTTTAATTCGATTCTGATTCGGACTTTCGACAGTAAGTTCCAAAATCAAATTCACGTTGTTATTTCTAAACTGATACCATTGCGTGGGAAATACGGCGTCAACCTTCTTGACGCCATTTTTATTTTGTGTTGAGACAGGAGTCATATTCATTAGGCCTAAGTTTATTAGGGTAAAATATAAAGAACGCCATATAATCTTCATATAGGAATATATAGAATTCTCCAGGAAACATAGTTTGAAAGCCACAAGAGTGTCATATAAAATATTTATTGTTAAAAATCATCCAAATTCGAGATCAAATTGCTATAAAACCGAAGGGAGTATTCATTTTCATGAAACACTGTCTCATTGCGCGTTTGTTTGGGAATTTATCTATTCATGATCGAACTAGCCAGTTGCATGTCGCCCAAATTTTGTCTGGCAGTGTAGCAGTTGATACTCGTTTATATGCATGTACATATTCGGCTGGAAAAAGTTGCATATTTCAGGCCTTTATTCGTCGCATATCCCGATAAAATGGAATAAGGGGGCATATTTATACGGTATCTCTATACCAGTATAGCTGGCAGCTTTATTGGTAGCGACAGAGGGATATTTTTAGCATGTCAGGTCTAAGCTGCTGTCACGTATCTCTAATATCGTTTTCATGTATTTTGTAGAATAGGCAATTGGGTTTTCAGGATATTGGGATACCAACATTGGTGTAAGGAGGGTAGAGGTACAACCCAGAAAATAGACCGAGGTCGATTTAGAATTTCGGTGGAATTGAGAATTCCATATATACAAAATTGTCTGTCATACAGTAATACATAACAAATAATTTTGGGATGGCATAAAGAAGCTGTTGATAATAATAATGAAATCTTGGGTTACGTCTGTTAATGCAACTAAACAAGACCAATTTTGTTCCTCACGTAAGATATTCCCTCAAAATATATTTGCGCCTGTTGTTAATCTTCAAACATTTGACAAACTGATTAATGTGATTCATTTTCGGGCGTGAGGTTATCATATCATATTTTATATATTTCGAAGAGCAGTCATTCGCCAGAGATGGTTTGTGTTGTCAACACAATTGAAAGTTTAGGTATTGGTAGTAGACAACTGGTTTGATACGATTTAATAAAAAATAGATTTTATAAAATGTACCAACAGGGATATTCGTATTGTAGACACAATAAAAAGTCCAATACTTAAGCCTCAAGGAAGCCTTACTGTTTTTTCGCAAAATGTGTTTCGTCAATGAGGCTTTCATAAGGTCAAAAGAATATCTACAAATCTACTATAAATTTTTTTTTAATAGTTTCATACTCGGTTTCATAAGGGTAGGATTGCTTCATAAAGCGTAGATATCCTTATTCACATTTATTAAAATATGGTGCTGTTAACAGCATGGTTGTCTGTAATATTGTCACGCATGGGGTGTCTGCTTCAGAGAACACCAAAATTAATGAAGGTTTTAATAGAATTCTGCCGCCACCTGACCCTGCTGTGTTCAAGACTGAGCTGGATGGTTTTGTATATCATTGAGTAGTATTTTAACTAAGAGCTTATTAATTATATGAAACTTATTATTTGCTATGCAGATGCGTCATCAAAGATGTGACGTCAGTGTAAGTCGTACCCAGTGGTTGGATCATATTTAAATTGATGTTTGAAACTTGTAGACAAGGTGGATTTATCAAAAGTTTGATTTCGGACTTCCATTGTCTATAAAATTTTGAGTATCACGACGTTTCGATTGATGTGCTATCTTCAATCGTCTTCAGGTGAACTGGCGAACACGTTCCTTCCATGCCTATTTATACCCCGTCCGGTGACGTGTCGTTGTGCGCGGACTATTCTGATTGGATCCCGATGCGCGGTATTCCGGTCTGCTGACGTGGCTGTTTGTCGGTCATTGTTTGTTGTCTGGTCCAGTCGTAGTCTGTTCATCTTCTTTATAAGTGGCTGCCAGATTGGTTTAATGTCTACGCTGGCTTTGCTGTACACTTTGCTGTTGTTGGTGATGAATGCCGCCTCCTTGAATTTCCTTCGATACCAATGCGGCTCCTTGGCAATTAACCTTAGCGTCGTCCCAAGCTATTTCATGGTGCTCCGTCCATGCGTGGTCAGCTATTCCAGATTTTCCTGTCTCTGTTCGCTGGGTGTTGAGACGATGTTCTTTGATTCTTACTTCCAGTGGCCTTTTTGTTTCTCCAACATAGATTTTACCACATTGACATGGTATCTGGTAGATGCAGTCCTTTGTCTCTTGAGATTCATTCCTGGGCTTAGTTTTTGTTAGGATACTTCTGAAGGTAGCAGTCCTAGAGAATCTCGTTTGGATCTTGTATCGCTGACCTATTCTTTTGATTCCATCTGATATTCCTTTAACGTAAGGCAGAATGAGTAGGTGCTGAGATTCTTCGTGTTTAATTCTTCTACTGTTGGTATTTTCCTGTATTGTTACTTCCACTAGCTTCTTTGGGTATCCGTTGTCTAATAGGTCTTGTTTAATGATATTGAGCTCTCTTTGTAGTCCCTCTTGTGTGTTACAAATATTCCTAGCTCGGTCGACTAAAGTCCGGATGACGCCTTTCTTCGTGGCTGTTGGGTGGTTTGAGGTGTAATGTAAGTATTGACCTGTGTGAGTTGGTTTTCTGTGTACTATCGTTTCTATTTTGGTGTTTCTTCTCGTTACTAAGACATCTAAAAATGGAAGGCGGTTGTTGCTCTCTTCTTCTTTCGTGAATTTTATCGAAGGTCGCATGTTGTTCAGATGACTGAAGAATGTTTCTAGTTGGCTCTCTCCATGGTTCCAGATGATGAATGTGTCATCTACATAGCGAAGCCATAACTTCGGTTTAATACTTGAACTTTCGATGGCAGTTGACTCAAACCATTCCATGTACAAGTTGGCTACAACCGGAGACAACGGTGATCCCATAGGCAGGCCTTCTTCTTGTTTGTAGAAGTCTTCCTTCTCTTGGAAATAGTTGTTCTTCAGACAGAATGTGAGCAACTCCATTATTCCATCCAGTGGAAGATCTGTCCTTTTCTTCAGTTGTTCGTCTTTCTGTAACTTCTTCTGAATTACCTGCAATGCTTTTCCAACTGGAACGTTAGTATACAGACTCTCGATATCGAAACTTAGCAGACGATCTTCAGCGTTTAGTTGTGTTTTTTGGAGTATTTCTACAAAGTGTTGGGAGTCCTTCACATAAGATGGTGTTCTTCCTTCCAATGGTTGTATGATGTGCAGAAGATGCTTGGCAAGATTGTACGTCGGCGAGCCTCTCGAGCTGGTTATCGGTCGTAATGGCATGTTATCCTTGTGTATTTTCGGTAAACCGTAGAGGTGTGGTGGTTTGCTGTAGTGTGGTGTTAGACTTGTCCTTTCGCGATCTGTCAGGTATTCTTTGTACTTTTTCAATGTATGGTATAGTTGCCTTTCGATTTTACTTGTTGGATCACTTGGTAGGCGTTTGTAGTTTCCTTTTATCATGACTTCCTCCAGCTTCTGGTTATATGTGGTTGTGTCCATGATAACTGTGGCGTTTCCCTTATCTGCAGGTAGAATTTTGATTGATGTTTCTTGTTTCAGTGCCTTTAGAGCCCGTTCTTCTTGCCTTGATGTATTGGTAACCGTTGGTTTGTTCCTTTCCAAAATTGTTCGTACCTTCCACTTGAATGCTTCTGCCTGATCCTGATTCATTCTTGCACAGGTTGCTTCAACGGCGCTGATGATGTCAAGCTTTGGAGTTTCTCTTGGTGTTTTTGCGAAGTTCAAACCTTTGGCCAATAGTGTAGTTTCCATGTCGGTAAGTGGTCTTCGAGATATGTTTACTATGGCACGTTGGTTTGGCTGTTGTTGGTTTTCGTTCGTTCCCTTTGTTTGTTTTTGTTTCCTCACTAGGTTGTCCCACTTCTTTTTGTGTTTTAGTCGTAGTTGCATCATCGTTACCTCGCACGTTCTGTTGATTTGGGCAAAAATCGGTTCGTAGTCCTCTTCTAGAGTGTTTCGTTTGATTTCCTCAAACCTCTCTGTAACATCTTGTACTAACGTGTGCTTTTTCCAACGGTGGTGTTCAATTTGAGATCGTATAAGTGCCGCACTCGCTCTTTTCAGGATTTTCATTGCGCGCTCACCAGGTATTGGAGACTTCAACTGGAATCCTTGCGGAATGATGTTGTTGTCCCTAGCCCTGCGGAGGAATTCAATGTGATTTTCCTCTTTTTTCAACTTTCGCATGGTTTTCTCGTATCCTCGGAACATGTCGCTGATACCGGGTCCGTACCGGTTCTCTAACTGTTGTTTGAAACTTGTAGACAAGGTGGATTTATCAAAAGTTTGATTTCGGACTTCCATTGTCTATAAAATTTTGAGTATCACGACGTTTCGATTGATGTGCTATCTTCAATCGTCTTCAGGTGAACTGGCGAACACGTTCCTTCCATGCCTATTTATACCCCGTCCGGTGACGTGTCGTTGTGCGCGGACTATTCTGATTGGTTCCCGATGCGCGGTATTCCGGTCTGCTGACGTGGCTGTTTGTCGGTCATTGTTTGTTGTCTGGTCCAGTCGTAGTCTGTTCATCTTCTTTATAAGTGGCTGCCAGATTGGTTTAATGTCTACGCTGGCTTTGCTGTACACTTTGCTGTTGTTGGTGATGAATGCCGCCTCCTTGAATTTCCTTCGATACCAATGCGGCTCCTTGGCAATAACCTTAGCGTCGTCCCAAGCTATTTCATGGTGCTCCGTCCATGCGTGGTCAGCTATTCCAGATTTTCCTGTCTCTGCTCGCTGGGTGTTGAGACGATGTTCTTTGATTCTTACTTCCAGTGGCCTTTTTGTTTCTCCAACATAGATTTTACCACATTGACATGGTATCTGGTAGATGCAGTCCTTTGTCTCTTGAGATTCATTCCTGGGCTTAGTTTTTGTTAGGATACTTCTGAGGGTGGCAGTCCTAGAGAATCTCGTTTGGATCTTGTATCGCTGACCTATTCTTTTGATTCCATCTGATATTCCTTTAACGTAAGGCAGAATGAGTAGGTGCTGAGATTCTTCGTGTTTAATTCTTCTACTGTTGGTATTTTCCTGTATTGTTACTTCCACTAGCTTCTTTGGGTATCCGTTGTCTAATAGGTCTTGTTTAATGATATTGAGCTCTCTTTGTAGTCCCTCTTGTGTGTTACAAATATTCCTAGCTCGGTCGACTAAAGTCCGGATGACGCCTTTCTTCGTGGCTGTTGGGTGGTTTGAGGTGTAATGTAAGTATTGACCTGTGTGAGTTGGTTTTCTGTGTACTATCGTTTCTATTTTGGTGTTTCTTCTCGTTACTAAGACATCTAAAAATGGAAGGCGGTTGTTGCTCTCTTCTTCTTTCGTGAATTTTATCGAAGGTCGCATGTTGTTCAGATGACTGAAGAATGTTTCTAGTTGGCTCTCTCCATGGTTCCAGATGATGAATGTGTCATCTACATAGCGAAGCCATAACTTCGGTTTAATACTTGAACTTTCGATGGCAGTTGACTCAAACCATTCCATGTACAAGTTGGCTACAACCGGAGACAACGGTGATCCCATAGGCAGGCCTTCTTCTTGTTTGTAGAAGTCTTCCTTCTCTTGGAAATAGTTGTTCTTCAGACAGAATGTGAGCAACTCCATTATTCCATCCAGTGGAAGATCTGTCCTTTTCTTCAGTTGTTCGTCTTTCTGTAACTTCTTCTGAATTACCTGCAATGCTTTTCCAACTGGAACGTTAGTATACAGACTCTCGATATCGAAACTTAGCAGACGATCTTCAGCGTTTAGTTGTGTTTTTTGGAGTATTTCTACAAAGTGTTGGGAGTCCTTCACATAAGATGGTGTTCTTCCTTCCAATGGTTGTATGATGTGCAGAAGATGCTTGGCAAGATTGTACGTCGGCGAGCCTCTCGAGCTGGTTATCGGTCGTAATGGCATGTTATCCTTGTGTATTTTCGGTAAACCGTAGAGGTGTGGTGGTTTGCTGTAGTGTGGTGTTAGACTTGTCCTTTCGCGATCTGTCAGGTATTCTTTGTACTTTTTCAATGTATGGTATAGTTGCCTTTCGATTTTACTTGTTGGATCACTTGGTAGGCGTTTGTAGTTTCCTTTTATCATGACTTCCTCCAGCTTCTGGTTATATGTGGTTGTGTCCATGATAACTGTGGCGTTTCCCTTATCTGCAGGTAGAATTTTGATTGATGTTTCTTGTTTCAGTGCCTTTAGAGCCCGTTCTTCTTGCCTTGATGTATTGGTAACCGTTGGTTTGTTCCTTTCCAAAATTGTTCGTACCTTCCACTTGAATTCTTCTGCCTGATCCTGATTCATTCTTGCACAGGTTGCTTCAACGGCGCTGATGATGTCAAGCTTTGGAGCATACATTGAAAAAGTACAAAGAATACCTGACAGATCGCGAAAGGACAAGTCTAACACCACACTACAGCAAACCACCACACCTCTACGGTTTACCGAAAATACACAAGGATAACATGCCATTACGACCGATAACCAGCTCGAGAGGCTCGCCGACGTACAATCTTGCCAAGCATCTTCTGCACATCATACAACCATTGGAAGGAAGAACACCATCTTATGTGAAGGACTCCCAACACTTTGTAGAAATACTCCAAAAAACACAACTAAACGCTGAAGATCGTCTGCTAAGTTTCGATATCGAGAGTCTGTATACTAACGTTCCAGTTGAAGAAGCATTGCAGGTAATTCAGAAGAAGTTACAGAAAGACGAACAACTGAAGAAAAGGACAGATCTTCCACTGGATGGAATAATGGAGTTGCTCACATTCTGTCTGAAGAACAACTATTTCCAAGAGAAGGAAGACTTCTACAAACAAGAAGAAGGCCTGCCTATGGGATCACCGTTGTCTCCGGTTGTAGCCAACTTGTACATGGAATGGTTTGAGTCAACTGCCATCGAAAGTTCAAGTATTAAACCGAAGTTATGGCTTCGCTATGTAGATGACACATTCATCATCTGGAACCATGGAGAGAGCCAACTAGAAACATTCTTCAGTCATCTGAACAACATGCGACCTTCGATAAAATTCACGAAAGAAGAAGAGAGCAACAACCGCCTTCCATTTTTAGATGTCTTAGTAACGAGAAGAAACACCAAAATAGAAACGATAGTACACAGAAAACCAACTCACACAGGTCAATACTTACATTACACCTCAAACCACCCAACAGCCACGAAGAAAGGCGTCATCCGGACTTTAGTCGACCGAGCTAGGAATATTTGTAACACACAAGAGGGACTACAAAGAGAGCTCAATATCATTAAACAAGACCTATTAGACAACGGATACCCAAAGAAGCTAGTGGAAGTAACAATACAGGAAAATACCAACAGTAGAAGAATTAAACACGAAGAATCTCAGCACCTACTCATTCTGCCTTACGTTAAAGGAATATCAGATGGAATCAAAAGAATAGGTCAGCGATACAAGATCCAAACGAGATTCTCTAGGACTGCCACCCTCAGAAGTATCCTAACAAAAACTAAGCCCAGGAATTAATCTCAAGAGACAAAGGACTGCATCTACCAGATACCATGTCAATGTGGTAAAATCTATGTTGGAGAAACAAAAAGGCCACTGGAAGTAAGAATCAAAGAACATCGTCTCAACACCCAGCGAGCAGAGACAGGAAAATCTGGAATAGCTGACCACGCATGGACGGAGCACCATGAAATAGCTTGGGACGACGCTAAGGTTATTGCCAAGGAGCCGCATTGGTATGGAAGGAAATTCAAGGAGGCGGCATTCATCACCAACAACAGCAAAGTGTACAGCAAAGCCAGCGTAGACATTAAACCAATCTGGCAGCCACTTATAAAGAAGATGAACAGACTACGACTGGACCAGACAACAAACAATGACCGACAAACAGCCACGTCAGCAGACCGGAATACCGCGCATCGGGAACCAATCAGAATAGTCCGCGCACAACGACACGTCACCGGACGGGGTATAAATAGGCATGGAAGGAACGTGTTCGCCAGTTCACCTGAAGACGATTGAAGATAGCACATCAATCGAAACGTCGTGATACTCAAAATTTTATAGACAATGGAAGTCCGAAATCAAACTTTTGATATTTAAATTGACTTCTTGTCAACTTCATTTTCCCTAGATTAACTAACTCACATATGGGATGCAAGAACAGACTTTAAAAGAAGCCGATTATACTTTTCAATTGCGCTATTAAACGTGTGATATAAAACTGCAATGCATGACAAAATCACACATACAATTTTTCGTCCCATCACAGTAAAATCCATAATAGACTGCATTGACGCAGCCCTGCTGGACCATTTGACTCAACCAATTAAATCATATATGGCTGCTGTAATTGCTGAGTTCCATTATTTAGAGCATGTCAATTTTTCAAATTCGTTTCCATAATTACAGTTTGTCAACACATTCTGATTTGGAAAAATTGAATCGGGTGGTAGAACGAGGTCGGTATTTTTAACAATTTTCCTGCATGGGTCGAGATCTACTTTTTCGGTGATAGTAATATCACTGCGTATGGGGTAAACAGCCAATATTACACAATAATGTTCCTACGACAAAGATATATACCATGAGCATATATATAAAACATTTAATTTTTTCTTCATTACACTGTGTAATATTTGATCATTCAATTATTTATTATTGCTACATTTATTAAAAGGAACAACTTGCTGCTAATAGTTATGGCATCAGGATAATTATTGACTTCCTACGTGCCAAGACGCCACTGACTCGTCTCATCCCGTCGGGCCTCGAGAAGTTTTAGTTCAACATTATAAAAAACGGCTTTTTATAATATAATCAAACTAAAAAAAGGTTCTTGATATAAGAATAAAATGATTAACCAGAAAATTAATGTCATTGTGATAAAAGCGTGGTGTGATTTTTACTGTATTTTTACACTAACTCTGCATTTTGAATAGAACTCTAGTGACAAATTATAAAAACTGGTGACCCATGCTTTCATCACATTGATTTTAATTTTCTAGTTAAACATTTCATTCTTATAAAAGAATTATGTTTTACATGGCTCCTTGAATTAGACTTCAATGGATTATAATTAACGGGTCTGAAGGATATTATCTCTAAATTTCGTTTAAAACATACATACATACACGTGAAGCTAACAAAAAGAGTGTTCAAAACATGTGTTCATGTCATGAAATTTGGTTCTATAGACAATGATAGGCCAAAACAGTGTTTTCCATATAACTCAATACGTCATCATGCTAGAACTGTAAATATGGGAAAGACATGTAATAACATAATAATTTTATTATTATCTCATTCAAATATAATAGTTGTAATAACTTAATTGTGATTCATGGAACATGCACATCTGCACCTGTTAGTCAGTCTAATGAACAGGAACAATACTCATAGAAGTCACAACTGAGCAAATGAATTCAAAGTATTTCTCATATATGCATTACGTCCTCAAATGATTTCAGCTACAAAATATTCTATGTAGTCATAATAAGATACCTAATTTCTTGAGTGTGATGGAATATTAAATATACCATACTCAGATTTGATTTTACTATGAGTAGATATGCCGCTAGAAATCTGAGTGGTGTAATATTTATATTTTCTATTTTTAACATCTTCCACCCTCTCTAAGGTCGTCTGCTGAGCCTAAGCAACCATTTACCAGCGCAACATTTTTATCGGTGCTGAAAAAATATTAATTACTGAAAAATTCCATCCACGCACACGGGTCGATTCGCTACTTTATTAAAAGCAAACAAAGTCAGGCATTATTTACGTACATCAACAGAAAAAGTCTTGAGGGAAAATATTTTCATTGTGCTCGTTTCAAAGTAATTTAAATTTCGTGTATGAATATTGATTTGACTGAAACGAGGAACGCACTTCACCACATTGACCCTTATATTTCAAAAAATAGAAAATACTCAGCTACGAATGGAATTGATATATAAATAACAGTAGCAGGTTTAGAACTTCCTAACCTGCACAACCAAAAATGTTATTAATTTGACTCTGAAGAATACTGATTGTAGAAGAAAGAAGAAAAATCAAAAGTTTTGTTTTTGAAGTTTACGAGTACTTATAAGCCATGAAAGTCAGGGAGGGTCTTAAAGATCTTTAAATAAATGAAAAAACAATCCATCAGCCTCCTATAATATGACGTAATTTGAACGGCTCTGGTTTTAATTAGAGGCCACTAAAAGTATGCTGAATCAAAGATACGACATCAAGATAGGTTTCAGAAGTCACAGTAAGCTTTGATACACTTCGTTTCAGATGCCTTTAAACTCATACTTCAGTCTTGAAATGATCAATAAGCTGTATTGATTCATCACACACTTACAACTTTCGTGGTTTTATATAGATCCAGTTTTCATCCCTCGTACGAAGGAAATCCGGAAGCCGTTGTTGAAAATCGCTGGCTGTGCAGCGGCTTCTAATACAGAAAACACGCTTATAGGGAAATAAACTCGCAACTTCAACCAAGGCATGTTCGTCGCACAGCCAGGACAGGCTTATATTTCTATTGGTATCGGAGTTTCCAGCAGGAATTGCATAATGTAACACTGATAGTTAAAAGATGCGTTTTTATTGTAGATAACTTTCCTCCGTAAATATGACATGCATAAGATTTTGATGCATTTTAAGCAATCCTATTACATGAATGTCTAGGTACCCTCTGAACCCATTCTAGTGCTGCGCATACAAAAATTGCTGTGTCGACAGTCAATCACCTTTGTTTATATAAATATGTATGTTATCGGAATAAGCATCTATTCAGAATGTTTTTCGCGCGAAAATCACTGACAGAAGATCCAACGCATAATGAAACTGCCGTAGTAAGAAACATATATCAAAACCAAAACCATAATCTGGAGCAGGCCAATAATACCATATATAGAAAATCTTACTTGTCAATCTTAATTAATCCTATATACTAGTATTTTTTTGATTTTGACGTGTCCAATGTGAACTTTTCTCCAAAGCGTTGAGTACCATCTAAAGCTAGAAAACTTAAGACTGGCGGTATTAAGGTTTTCTCTAACAGATTCTAATGAACCGAGCCCAAACAACAGTATTGATATATGCAAATAGTGGCTTACTCCATCGACTTCTTCAGAATATTAAACGAACATTAAAATAAAATCTATGATTTGCCCATGTCTCCCAACAAACATTTATCTGCCTTCTAACTGAATCCGGCACTAAAGCGACATCAGATTCAATGAAAATTGACGTCCTGACCTGTTGATACGCTTTTATAGCAAAATCGACGTTGTTAGATGTTAGTTCGTGGATCTAACGAACCATCGACGTCAAATGTTGTTACGCAGCTTTCTATTGATTTGCGAACGTCATCTGCGCGTTGGTTTATCTGACGTATAAATGATTGGAACAGTCTAACGACCAACCGACGTTCTCATCGAGTACGTCCAAATGATGGAACCTAAATTGAAGTTGTGTTCGGTCACTCTACATTAAGTTCCTTTCACTTACCTAACAGAAGATGACTACCATAGGATTTCAGGAATATCAAAATATAAGTTATATTATCTATAATCACCGTTGATTATCACAACAGATTCACAAAGATTCAGATTACCACCACAAAGGCTTGAAATTACCACAGACGACATCGGATTCGATTGCGTTCATTTACATAGCTGTATGATACTTTAGTCTTCAGAAACGTATGTTAAGTATAACATTCATTTTTAACAACATAACACATATATACCTATTGACTTATTAGGTATAATAATGGTGTATCTCAGTTTGAGGGAAACGAAACTAAATATAATATCCTTATCTAGCTGCTAGTTTTATGTATACGAAATACAACGCTAAGTCAACGTAGGCAATTGGTACGTTACGTTCCCTTTAAAGCGGGCGGCCACTGCGAGCGAAACGAAACTAAACTAAGCGAAGATAAGATTTCTAAAAATCAGCTCGCATACTCTTAAAGGCATCCGCGGCCACTTAAGCGAAACTAAGCGAAGATTTTTAAACGAAGACTATGGGCAGGCGGCCGCTGCGAGCGGAACAAAACTAAGCTTTGCTAGACGGAGCTACCGATTACTAAACTAAAATAAGTTCGAGCGGCCACTAGGCATGATTTTCGTTTAGTTGTCTACTGTGTTTTCATGCAGAAGGTAAATAAATGATGAATTCCGAAGCGAAAAACTCCGTCCTGATCTGACACGAGCTAAATCGAACGAAACGAAACTTAGGCTATAATCTTCGTTTAAAAATCTTCGCTTAGTTTCGCTTAAGTGGCCGCGGATGCCTTCAAGAGTATGAGAGCTGATTTTTAGAAATCTTATCTTCGCTTAGTTTAATTTCGTTTCGCTCACAGTGGCCACCCGCCTTTATAGTCAGATCCCGACGTCAGGGCGACCCGCCCATATAGTTGCAAATACATGAAGTCGTTACGACGTCGTGGCTGACGTCGTGGCTGACGCCATATATGTTTAAAGCGACGCCGACGTATGTGCAACGTAAGGTGACGTCATAATGCCGCTTGGACTTATATATTATAGCATAAATGGTTGACAGATCTGGAAAAAAAATCTAAGTAGACATACTGGGAAAACCTGGAAACCCTTGCCTCACGTGTTGTCGCCATCTACGATTATATTTACGTACAAGATTCTGATTAACATTTAACGCACAGCTGAGCTTCATTTCTGGATTTATTGATACGCTTAAGTCCTAATACACGACAAATATGAAATACTTATCTCTAAATAGTCGTATTATTGTTAACCCTAAGTAGCTTGATGGAAATTTATTATATGAATTTTGCTTGTGCACAGTGTTTTACGTGTTCTTTTACGATTTTTCCATCGTGACGATAGCTATTCTATGAAACTTTTATTTAGTAGAAGAAAAAAACGAGACAAATCAATGAAATATAATCTAACAATAATACTCAGATTTCCATTTTACTTTTCACAAACTGTAGTAAACTTCTAGATTTTACTGACCTTGTTCCGAAAAAGATAAAAAATATGCCAATTATGAATGCAGCAACATGTGTTTTATGATAAATTTATTGGTATTTTCTTATTTTGGTAATATTTGCCTTTTTCTTGCAGCCTATCATTACTCTTGTTATTATTGCCTTGGTTCAAAAAATCACTTCTTTGTGATTTTTAGTGAAGTTTAGAAACGATGTGCCGATGTACATGTTACACACATTTATTGGAAAGAACCTTCCAAATATATAAAAATCAGTTGGTTTCGAAGCATTGATTGATTATTTCAAAGAACTGCTTTTCGTTCACGCAACACTTCACATCGCTACCAGCAAAACTTTCCACTGATCGAAGCGGCGGCAAATGTTTTAATGAAAGTAAACGTATTTCCCAGCTGTATGAACATTTTCAGGTGCTTCGAGAGGACGTTCCGCAAAAACAATTAACGAAACAGAATAATGGAAGAACTGTTCTTAGTCCTTTTCATAAAGGAGACTAGCAATTTAGGAAGTTTGTAGCACAATGGAGATCGTTTTAACAAATTTTGCCACTTTTTTGAGACGGCAACAAATACTTTCTATAATCTACGAGTAAAAACGCTAAATACTTTTCGAGCACCGGTTTTGAGGAGGGGAGGTGGTGCGCGAACTTAGTATACCTAGTATAGTTGTAGTAAAGTATTTATAATTCTATTCTATATACATATACTTCGTTATCCATCTGAATAGGTCATGTGAACTTTTTAAAGTACTAATTTACTGCTACAGATTGTATAATAGGTCCTGAAGCCGCTTCTGTGCCGCACACAATGTAAGTTGCGGATTCTCGAATGAATCCTGAAAGTAGTGATGGCACTTCTCGTATCTTTTAATGACTGCTTCGCTTTTCCGACACGTAGGTGTAAATAAACTGAGTTTACACCTTCATGCTGTAGAGTTACGCTGAATCCTAGGAGTTGCATATATATAGTTGAACGCAACGTGTAGTTGTTTCAACAAGAATACTAGTTGCTTCGCGTTTGTACCGAAGAATTCCTTCTCTCACTTTAACATGGGATTAAGTCGCATAAAATGAATAGAGTCAAGTAGATCGATTCAGTGTTTTCCAGACAGTAATGTTCCCTCAGAGAGGGAGCGATATCCTATTTTAATAAATAAAATGGCATTTTATAATGATCTTTCCTTACAAATATTTACTGTGACTACGTTGAAAATAGACTTGTACACGCATTTATCAACTGCACCTATATCTGATTAAGTGACCGGCTAACTATGTAAACAAATATAACAAATATAGGATGTCGATTTTAAGCTACTTTTATATTTTATATTTTTGTCTTGAGTGATAGCTTGCGTTGTCCATAACGATGACGCTGGAAGGCTTTGAATTAGGAATAACAGTATTCTCAAACCACCCTTCGAAGATTCCCGACTCCATGTTGTTGTGGTAATCTACATTGCAGTCCTCGATTTTCTTTCCGCATAACATGAGTGCGTTGTCAACCCAACCATCAGATGATACGCAGTGTAAAATGACTATACGAGAGCCTTTGTTTGGAGGAACGCCCTTGAGTTGACACTTATTTGAACCGTCAGTCCATCCTTTTGTGGCAGTATCATGTGTGTCATACCAGGTCTCGTCAAGGTAATAAATTGGTCTTACCTCGTCTCTGAATTGTTTAATTTTGTGCAAGTAATCACGGCGCCATTCTACAATCCTTACATTTTCCATTATTGCTATCTGTTTGTCGACAGCTTTGTACTTAAATCCGATCTTTCTAAGCCATCTCTTCAAAGAACTTCTGGCGTAATTTTTTGCGCATCTCAGCCAGTCGTTTTTGAACTGATTCAATTGTTGGAATTTCAATGTTTTTGAATTTTTCATATATAACGTTTCTCAACATTCTTGTAGTAGAAGGATCAAGTTCTTTTAAAATGCCAGCATCAGACCTAGGTTTCCTTTTTTGTGGGCCTTTTCTCAAAATCTGACATACTGTTGGGTATGGCACGTGTGTCAAAATAGATGTTGTTCTTAGCATACTTCCTTTATTTCTATTTTCCGGATCTTTTCGTAATGAATTATATACGTTTAATAATTTGTTTAGCGTCTGTGCTAAGGTGTGATCAAAGTCTTGACTGTTCAATGTTTCCCTGATTAATTTCAATATCACTGTCTGTACTATCACTGCTCTGGCCACTATAACAATTATTATTTTCCGACTCATCTGTACTCGTGCATGATAGTTCACATCCCTGTGGTCTTCCATTATCTTCCCACGGACGAAACATGATGTACTTTTTGAGCACCTTCACAGCTACAAAAAAAAATGGCACGAAAATATCAGCAGATTGGTGTTTTTTACAGCGACAGTATTACACCTGCCGATGCCGTCACTCTACTGAGTCCGGCCCCTCGCCCTCCGAAATCATGGTGTTCCGCAATAATAAACAAATGCCATATCGTTGGGCTCTACTAAATTAAAGTATCTATATCTGTATATATAGATGAACTGTAAAGCACGAGATAAAAATGAATTTGTCAACGGAAACTGATTTGCTGATAATTGTTATTGAGCAACTTCGGAAAAAGATGACCCCCTTCGTAAATTCTCGAAACTCAAATAAACATAATTAATAAGAAGAAAGTTAATCGAAAAATGTTTTCTTATTATATTGCTAGTATTTTTAAGAAACAGTTCTACCGTTCTTCTAAAATCTCATACTATTGATTCCTCTACATAACATTCTCTATTTTCAAATAATATTAAAAAATATTTCTATCATGGCCGTCTTACGCTCGAGTTGTTAAGTATGGCGGATTTCACTGTTTTAGCTAATATGTACTAATAATGAACCTATTTGGACCGAGTCTCCATGTTTAGCCGTTAGGTGCCACCGAAGTACCAAAAGCGACGACTTGCAGAGTTTCATAACCTTACGTCAAACGTGACCACGTCCGAACTATGTCTTAGGTAAGCATGAATTAGGTAACTCAAAAAGAACATAAAATGAGGTGAAAAACACAACGTCAATTCAGGTTTCATCAGTTAGACGATGACAACGGCGGTTGGCTTTAGACTGTTCCTAAGATTTATACGTCAGATAAACGAACGTGCTGGCGACGTCGGCAAATCAATGGAAAGCTACGTAATAACATTTGACGTCGGCGGTTCGTTGGATACACGGACTAACATCTAATAACGTCGTTTTTGACATAAAGGCAACGTTGTCAGTAGTGTCAATACGTTACGATCTCAATTTTCACTGAATCTGACGTCGCTTTAGCGCCAGATTTAGTTAAAAGTCAGATAGATGTGTCTTGGGCGTTTTCGAAACGCACCTGCACGTCATTAAATATCAAGTAAACAAAATATCCGGATAGTATGGAATATCATTCATTAGGGCAACATTTAGTACGAATTCACCAAATGAAAATTTCCTTACAATCTTTTATCTACATTAAGTTAATTTTAAATTTAGGAGCGCTGCATGCCAGGTGCATGTATTCCTACTAGCACTTTTATCTTATGAAACGTAAAGTACTGCATATTGGAAATTGGCAGTTTATCGCGGTCTTGTAAAATGTAGTCGGCTACAATAAACTGGCTTTTTCCGTTATGCAATACTTTCTATTTAATTTATTCCAAAATGGTATGTTTTATAGAGCAACTGTGAAAGTGACATGAGTATCTTATTTCAGGCCCCTCCAGTTATGTCCAAGGAGCCAAAAAAGAGCGCCTTTTTCACTTTAAGCAATAGATTTGCAGAATTGATTATATTTAATCCTCTTGACTATGCATAATAACTGCATAAACATTCATGTTTCGTCTTAAGCCTAGACTCGTCAGTAAAGCCTGGCAGTTCAAGTATTAGGAGGTTGACTTAGTAAATTTCCGATGGGCAGCGCCATCGTGCGCGACGCTAGGAGGTGTGTTGAGGTCTGCAAAATGTTACCATATCTAGTTATGTTTCTATCATGTTTCACCATACTTCCAACGTTGATTTCCGACGCTACCATGTATTTTCAGTACCGTATAGCCTGTTAAACTAATTTGTGTTAATATTGATAAACCTCTTGAATTTTTTATATATTTTTTTAAGGAAAAGGGCAGTAATGCAGATAATGCAAACTAAGAGCTACAATAAATTACTTTGTCCATATTTTATAATATTTAATATTTGATATATAATATTTATTTACTTATTATGGTGCTGATGACTACCCATGTATGTTCCATACTTATACAAGGTGTTCAAAATGTACCGATACTCTATGAAAATAGCATCTAATGAGTGGACAGTGCCGTTCCGGGCAATGTATAAGAATTTGGATTCGATCTTGGAACAGACAATGGTTGGAATAGATTTCAAAAAATATTAAAAGACTTCAAATCTTTTAAGATTCCTAACATTCACAAGATGTCCAAGTTTTGGAAACATTCCATAATGTCCAGTGATTTGGAATCCTCTTGTACGTGAACCAGCAGCTCGAAAATCCGTTCAAAATCGTCAATTAGGTGTACGTGAAATATAGTCAATCTTCTTCGGGCAATGTTTTGAGACGCAAAATAGCAATTTATTCATAATCCTTATTCCATTAAAATGAAGCAACCGTATTCAATGAGCCTTGATTTGAACGAGAATGTTTGGGGATCGACATAGTTATGAAGTTAATTGCTATATTGTACAAAGAGTATAACAAATTCAAGCAAAAAAATATAAATCTGCCTTTATAAAGCTTAACGATGATTTGGTTTCTAATCATTCGGTGTACTCTGACCTAGTTTGGTTGACTATGATTTTGGGGAAGATCTAGTCAATATTGTCCAAATCTGTAGCATTCCCTATGGTTTATTTTTTATCACAACTGATGGGATATCGCACTGGTGTATGCTTCGTTTTGTCTCACAAGACAGGCAGAGTTGTTGTACACTATTTCTCTAGTTTTGGATTTATCAACAATGCAAATGCATGTTCTCTATTATAGCATATTAAAATTCTGTTTGGATCAAAACTGATCCACTAATATAAATCAAAAACATCCTGTCATAATTTATAATTTAAGTTTTTCATATTTTGTGCTCCAAAGGATGCGTTAGAAAATATATTTTTGTCAATCGTCTCTAGCTTCAATTAGCGGCCAATAGAAAATGCAACAAACCAGAGAGACCAACACAGCAAGAATTTGATTACAAATATGTGAGCAATAACATGAGTTTAACAAGTACACAGTATTGTTGGGGTCAAAACTTTATAGATGATAGAACGTATTCTACTGCCAAGTCTGAGAGTATTTAATTTTTTATTTTTTTTTCACAATAACTCCGCTGCCGATGTTCGAAAACTTCAAATCTTTTTCGCCCTATCACTAGTGACCAAGTAATAAAGTAGCGTGAAAGTTCCATCAAGATTCTAAAACTATTTACCGAACAGAATACAGACTGATAGACCGACAGACCAACGAAAATGGATTTTAGTATTGTATATTATGTCATGAAACGTCGAAATACCACAATATCTCTAATTCGTATTTTCTCGTGATTACAAAACTTCCTCGCCCATTGGCGTGGGAATTAAAAAGACAAGAGACTTCTACTAAAGCTACTGGATTTCAGAAGAACATAATGGTCTTCACCATGAATCTCAGCCTCAGAGATCTCACAACGCTCGTAGAAATGATCATCGCTTGATTTCTTATTTTTGTTTTGAGAAAATCTAAATTCTCGGTATAGTTTAAGCAGCCTGTACACAGCATCAGGAATATTGGTTGATTTCGTGTACTGCGCCTATTATCCTGGGTTCATTCATACATAATGATGTACCTGTACAAGTTTATTTATAATTAATGAAAAGAGAAATCATATATTTTTACTACCATATCAACACGAGCTAATTATACGAAATCGATTCACGCCTCATTTAACAATGAAAGCAAAAATCCCAGCTGTGCTAACGAGGGTCACGCTGAAAGTCTTTAGATATTCCTAATCTATAAAAGTTTAAACAAGTTTGAGCACGCAGCTGTTTTGTCTAAAGTTGTAAGTGCTTACACGCAAAGGCAGCATTTGAATCGTTCAGTAGTTGCCTTGCCACGGTCTCGAATGCATCTAGTGTTGGCAGAATTTTAACGTGAAAATGGAACCGGGTAGTCGCGATCTTTGAGTCATGATTTTGTATGACTATAAAAAGGGACTAAAACAAGCGGAATGTCACGAAAGTTTAGTGAATTGCTTTGGGGACTCTGCCCCTTCTAGGGCTACAATTTTTAATTGGTTTGCTGAGTTTGAGAGGGGCCCGGTCTCAATCGATGATAAACCTCGCTGTTACTCCGGAAATTGTAGAAGCTGTGCAAAATATGGTCAAAAAGATCAACATACAACCTACACCTAGATTGCGGCAGAAGCCTGGGGATTAGATCGACAGCAGTCCGAACAATCATTCATGATCACCTTCGACTAAGGAAGCGGTGTTCCAGATGGGTGTCACATTTGTTTGACCAGTGAGCAAAAAGCAACAAGAATTGATTGGCCTAAGTTTGTGCTTGAAAAATTTGATAATGGGCACAGTAAAATCACTTTAATATCGTAACCGGAGACGAAACATGGTTATATCAATATGATCTCGAAACTAAACAGCAGTCATTAGTTTGGTGCTTTGAAAGTGAGCAGTCTTCAACGGAAATTCGTCGTTCTAAGGGTGCTGGCATCTTTTTTTTTCTAAAAGTGGATGCATCACAACGGTAGCCTTGGAAAATCATAAGGACAGTTACGTCAGAGTGGTATATAACCAAATGTGTTCCTGTACTCTCCCAAGAACTATGAAAGAGCCGTCCAAAAACTGGTCTGCGGGGTATTCAATGGCCCCATGACAACGCACCCGCCCACAGCGCCGCTAAAACACTCGTTTTGTTTGCTGAACAGGGTGTCAAACTGTTGCCTCACCCACTTTATCCTCCGGACCTAGCTCCGTGCGACTTCTTCTTATTCCCTAAGCTCAAACAAAAGTAATAAGGTGGCCATTTTTCCACCGATGAAGCAGCAATCGCTGCATTTGAGGAGGAGATTAGCAACCTTTCAAAAGAACGTTGGTCACAAGAATTTGACAAGTGGTTTTACCGAATGCGTAAATGTATTGAGGTTGGGGGAGAATATGTTCACAAAACAGAATACATTTTTTTAAAAAAACCTTGTAATTTTTCTGTATCTAAAAACTTTCAGCGTGACCCTCGTACACATATACTAGCGAGGAATGATAAAAATATTAATAATCGCTCAATTCAATTCCCTTGATTGCTTGCAGAGGTCACCAATATTTGTTATTAAAAGACGGTTTTATATTACAAAATTCCTTGAACAACTGGACAATATCAGTTGGTTAGTATGAAATAACAAATAACTTTTAAGACCCATACCGAATAAAAAATTTATCGGAACAGAACATATTTTATTTCGATTCAATTTCTACGCATGCATATTCAGAAAATAACTGGCATAGCTTCCTGTAAACCAACCCCGTTTAATTTTTCCCTTTTCAGATCTCTTGGAGTTTCAGATCTTCACTGAACAACTTTCGATTCGGATACTAACATAGACAATTTCAACCTCTGTATTTTGACTGTCGACAGACCAGACCATAATGCGCAGAATCTTGAACTGTTTCTTGAACAATCCTTCATGTGAAAAGAGGTAATATTGTTCAAAAAATGTTCTCTAAATGCGTCTTTATACGATATAAACAAAAAGTGTCTATCCTGTTTATGAAAACATCAACGATTGTACCATTATTTCAAGATTTTCAAGAGCACTGTGCCACCATTACAAATGAATTGTGCAAATTTCACTAAAGTTTACATTTGGATGCCATTTTTGGTAAAGTGAAGCCCATTCCTGTTTTAACATATGTTTAAGTGCACGACCAAATCCTTAAAATAATTAATCAGTTTACTCCAAACTAAAGAAAATCCGTTGTTTCTAATTTCAGTTCAAAAAGTGCTGTGTTGGACATTTCAAACTGAGAATCCATCATGAAGTCAGTGGAGACAGTTTTATGTAACCCGATTATTAGGTTTGAATTTCCTGTGGAATTTCCATTAGCTGTGCGTTTTTCGCAGCCAGTACCGTCGTTCAGAATCCGTTTAACTTCTTATCGGCCGGAAACAATTCCAAAGTGCCACGCAGGAAAGCGGGCTCCAGTGGAGCTGGCCCGACGGAAGAGGGATAATAATGCCCCCATAATGGCTTTAGCGATTGCCTGTGCATAATTGCTGAACGGTCTGTCAGAAATGACTGAAACTGAATTTGTCCAAATAAATGCACCTTCATGGTTCACGTTCCTATTAAAAAAATATACATTTGCACTACTTTTATGTGCAGTTTGAGATTGCCACGAATCTCTTCTTTTAGCACACCTGCGTTTCTAATTAACGTAAGAAAGAAGTTTCAGATGAAATGTAAAAGATATGCCTTCAAAGATTTGAACACAGTCTCTCAATAAACCGTGATCCAGTCTGGTCAGGTATACTTCAAGAAATAATATAACCAATCTTCTGTGAATCTATAGATGAATCATGAATACCCCTCCAGATTTTCTTGTGGTTTGTTCTTAGATTCCAAAATGGAAGGGATATAGCCTCGTTTCTTTTAAATCACAGTGTGTATAGTGTATAGTCACAATCAAGACTACCTATCACTATTTTTAACAGAAAAATGTAAAAACAGGGCTGTAGTCTATGTAATAAGGGTTTTGTTCCTAAGTGGCAGCGCTGAGGCGCTCAGTCACGCTGGGTTAAGTCCCTAGGTCATGGAGAGCAGCGAGGATGGTGTTTATCCCCAAAACAGGGAAAACTGACTACTCATTAGCGAAATCGTTTCGACCTATTAGACTTACATCCTTCCATATCAAGACTTTGGAGAATATTATTGACAGATATCTGGTGGAGAGCGCCCTTGTGGAACACCTTTAGCAGCACGCCTACAGACAAGGTCCCTCCACCGAGTCAGCCCTACAAGCTTCAGTGGATAAGGTCGAAAAAGCGTTACACCACAAGGACAAGGAGTTTTCTTTGGAGTGCAAGGATCCTTTGACAAAGCACGCACGTCAACCATTTACAGTGTCCTGCAGGCAAGGGTGGTTCTACTCGGTAGATCTGCCCTGAGGGATGGGATAATTAGCGCTACTCTAGGAAAGGATAAGCCAAAGGTAGAGGTAGGTGGGATGTGCACGCAAGGCAGCTGTCTTTCCCCCCACCTCGGGTGCCTGGTCATGGATGGCCTCCTGAAGAAGTTCAGCGCTGGGCTTTATTCACGAGCCTACGCGGACGACGGACTGGTGCCAAGCTCGGGTAAATTCATGGGAGTCGTCTGCGAGAGAATGCAAACAGCCTGTAATATACTAAGACGATGGTGTGGGGAAACTGTACTCTCTGTCAACCCAGCCAAGACTGAGTCGGTCTTTTTCACACACAGGAAAAACATAGGAGACTTTGAGCTGCCCACCCCATAGGGCTCACAATTGACATTAGCCCGTGAAGTGAACTAAATGTAGGTGGTACTGAATAGTAGAATGTCATGGAATAAGCACATAGACCTTCTGTACAAAAAGGCGATCGCTACCATGTGACAGTTACGCCGGGTTGTAGGCAGAGCCTGGGGGCTCACGCCGCAGGTACTGCATTGGCTCTACAGGTCGGTGATCAGCGCCAGGATTCAGCACGGGTACTTGGTATGGTAGACCTGCATCCAAAGAACCACTGTAGTCCGCATCCTGGCCAAGATTTACACAATGACAGCGCTGGGGAATACGGAAGCAATGAGAACCATGCCGTCAGCAGCTTTAGACGTTCTCCTGGGCTTGCTGTCTCTGGACGTCTGGATGACGCCAGACGCCATGGCGGCCTGCCTGAGAATGCAGGATAGGGGTTCGTGGAATGCGTCAGCTCCGTTAGTGGGCCAAGCGAGGATTGAGGAGGTGGCGGAAAGTAACCTCCCCATTTCCTCACTCAGGGTGGCAAGGACCAACGATAAGATAAGATCCGATAGAAGATTCTCACTCGCTCTTCCCACTAGGGAAGAGTGGGCGGAAGGAAAGATAAGATTTCCACCCCACAGTATGGTATGCTATATCGACGTATCTCGTTGAAAAGAGACGGGATACAGTGGTGCGGGAATGTGCCGGGAAGATAGAGGCGTGGAGGCAAGCGTAGCGCTGAGAATGCACACGTCTGTTTCAGTTCACAATCCTTAATATTTGTTACAGATATACAGATTTTCAAATCATCAGCAAATAAAGAACAATTGCAACGTTTAATGTTTATACGAATATCACCTATAGATAAATGTAAAAGCAAATGCCCACAGTGAGAACCTTACGTCACAATGATTTCACCAGATGAAACAATATTAACTCTGACTATTTGACAACGATTTTGTAAGAAACCTAAAGGAAGATGTAAGAATTTTTCCGAAGCCTAGCGAATCCAATTCAAAATCAGTATAAATGCTATCTATTGACGAAAGCTTCCAACAAATAGTTTTCATAGGTTGATAGGTTTGTTACTGTGGATCTACCCTGAGTAAACCGTTATAGGTTATGAAAAACAATGGAAATTCTCAAATACATCTAAGTTTTTGGAACATTATCGAAGTCAGTTTTACAGATATCGTAAGTTCACGTATGGATTCTAAGCAATTAGGAATAAGTTTCTCAACACCAGGAATCGCTCTGTTGGAATTAACATACTAATATAATAATAACGGTCATTACATCAATATGTAGGGACGTTACAAGTTGATTTGAACATACAATTAGATTAAATAAAAATGATATTATCATTGTAGACCGTACCCTGTATGCACATACATATAGAGAGCACTCCACCTAGGCATATTATCGAATTAGCATGAAGAGGGCTTCGGCCTCGGCCGCGCATCTAAACAATACCCTCTCGAGAGCAACCGCATATAGTACAGAGGCGCCAGCTCAGCATGCTCAAGTCCTCTGACGTTCCGGTTTTGCCCTTTGTGTCTGCGATAGCACGCCGGCACGTCTTTTTTGTCTCTTCAAAGTCTTTTTGTCGCCTTATGCCAGTGCTGATACGCCAAACGCTGCCATTTGAGACCATCCATTCCTTAACTGTGTGGGTTTTCTTAAAAGGGTTACAGCACGGCACATCTTCAGACGATATAAAGGTTGAATGAAGGGATTAAATTGTCATGAGGTTTTTTGCGCATAACAGGTTTCTTTTTTAATTAGTGTGGTATTATTTCGGGGAATATCACTTAATGTATCCCACATATAGAGGAGAGACAAATTAAGAAATATAACAATATATATCAGTAATCGTGGTTCAGCATATTATACATAACGCACCTGGATGATGCAACATGTGTAATTAGGTCTAGGTTATCAAAATTACACTTACCAAAGCTACACAATGATTTGGGATGTTGTTCAACTCACCTGAAATAGAGAGAATTACGGTTAGTATATTCATTGCGTTTGTTTTATATACTAAAGCCAAGGGTATCTATTCATCCCTTTCACTCATACACCCTCTGTTTCACCAAGATGCCCTACAGCTATTTCTTCATAAAGATGTCTCGAAAGTATCCTCTAGCACTGTAGTTATTGGATGGGAATTCAAAAAATGTGGCAGGGAAAATAAAATGATTTAAAGATTTAATTATATAAAAGAATAGTATAAGTCTAGCACTGATCGACGAACAAATTTTTATTTAGTCGTATAAAGAAAATGTCAATGGACTCAGCACTTCACACGCCGTCATTTCAGAAGCTCCTTGGTAGATCATGAAATTGAACTTCTATATTTTTGGGAGGCTGTGGTCCAACGAAATAAGAAATGCCTTTTCATTGATATTTGGAAGTACTGATTTCTCAGATGTTAGCTAGTTTGATAGCTAATCCTATAAAACGTTTGAAACACTTAATTTTGGATCAAAAATGGACCCTCAGATTTTTTTATCAAGTTCTATATTAATCAGATAATTGTGAAACGACAACTAAAAATGTGTCTCCTACCCACATTACGCAGATATGAAAACGGCAAACTGCAAGCAAACCGATAAACAGAAAATTTGTATATTTTTCTTTGGAAAATGGTTTTTCCCTAGCCTTGAATTAAACGGGATAAAAATTACCAATACTAATAATAATTGTATTACTTGTCCAAAAATCATCGAGATAAATCCCCGGATGAAATTATTTTGCAACAGAGGCTCATCATCATGAATGATTGTCTACTATATGACTTACGAAACAAGGGTTAAAAAGTTAAAATCAACGGGAGGGCTTCACGCATAGACATTCAGTAGATTGTAGATACTTTTACTCGTCGTCTTCCATCAGGCGGTCCTTGGAACAATGAAGCAAAACAAGTCACTAAATACAGAGAGTAGGCTGGTGTTACGTACCATAGGGCGAACGAAACTATTGACTTCATGCAAAAAAGATTTGGTGATAAGTTGATATCAAGGAATCATCCGTAAATTGTCCACACAGCTCCGGTGATCTGAAGCCTCTAGATTATCTTCTACAAGAATATGTTAAGTCATCGCGTTGTGCTGATAAACCAGCAATAATAAACGCTTTGCAAGGCATCGTGATTGTTGTTGTTTGAAACTTGTAGACAAGGTGGATTTATCAAAAGTTTGATTTCGGACTTCCATTGTCTATAAATAAGGTTATTGCCAAGGAACCGCATTGGTATCGAAGGAAATTCAAGGAGGCGGCATTCATCACCAACAACAGGAAAGTGTACAGCAAACCCAGCGTAGACATTGAACCAATCTGGCAGCCACTCATAAAGAAGATCAATAGACTACGACTGGACCAGACAACAAACACTGACCGACAAACAGCCACGTCAGCAGACCGGAATACCGCGCATCGGGAACCAATCAGAACAGACCGCGCACAACGACACGTCACCGGACGGGGTATAAATAGGCATGAAAGTAACGTGTTCGCCAGTTCACCTGAAGACGATTGAAGATAGCACATCAATCGAAACGTCGTGATACTCAAAATTTTATAGACAATGGAAGTCCGAAATCAAACTTTTGATCGTTGATCGTGTTGACGTTGCACTTGTGTAAATCATCGCATGACAAAAAATAGCCGTAAATGGACCGCCAGAATACACAGACCACATGCCAAAAACCATTTTTCGATATTAATATCAGGTACTGATCTGGCAAATACGAAATATTACTTTAAAAGTTTCTGACATTTATTCAATTTGGAAATTATTTCGGGCTTAACAGCTGCGCTTTATATACATTTTTTTCAAATTCTATAAGTGAGACTTTTCGAGACTGTACACATCTCCATCATTGTCTCGGATACTGATCTGGACTGCCAGCAAAAGCTTGATTCCATGTAGATAAAGTCAAACCACTGGGATCATCGCCTGTACTTAGCGTTGGAATCATAATAACCTTGTTCATTATAAATAGCTGAAACCATTCCATAGCAAGGCTTAGGTGTATTGGATTATGAATTTTGCTCAGCAAATACTCACGTATCAAAAAAAACTATGCATGCAAACAATATTGTACCGTCAGCGTTAAGGGGATTATGGTATTTAGGAGGATCAGGATTGCTGTTTGATAGCAACCTAAAGGGATAATCTACAATGATGTGGGTCTAACCAAAGGAGATTTATGAATTTGCAATTGAATTGGAAATGGATCACCCGGAAAAGACTGATATACTTTGTAATTTTTAGGTTCAACTCGTAAGGCAGCAAGTCAAACTAAAAGCTAATGCCGGTTACGACATTAGATATGTTCAATGTAACTCATTTTAGTCTCGTATAATTAGGGAACTTGACATTGGTATAAAGGCTTTTATTTTTAATTCCTACTCCTCGTGAATGAACCAGACTTAATCTTACTTATTTTGTATTCATTCGACCGCTCACAGATGTACGGAGACCGTGACGGCTATACAATTAGAGCACCTTTCGCAATCCAAAATACCTTTTTGTTTAGTATAGAAACTTTGATTGGGATAGTAGCTTCGACAAATACAAAACTAAATATATATTCATACACACGTAATTGCTAAAACTTATCACACCATTAATCGTCATGCTCAAAATGTCCACAGCATATTCCTTAATTATTCCATATATTGGTATGGATGTTTGTATGAAAAGTACTCAAATATTTAATGTACTTTGTTCTAGATACTCTAGAATTCTAGATAATTGTCCTTATAAATATAGTATCGAACAACTAAGACATATACTTTGTCTCTTTTATAATTTCGATGATCATAGAAGTTATTTGATCTTTTGCAGATTTTATTACGCCTGGCTCCAAAACTGATTGTAATCGCTGGTCATGTTTTTATTTCCTAATTTTTATAAAACATGTGTGTTTTCTACGGCTTATAATTCGCTATAATTTATTTTCTGCTCTATGTCTTTGACTTATCTTTTACTGATATAAATCACTCACTGAGAGATTCAAGGTGGTGTGAGTCATTGAAGTATAATATAATCGATTTGTAATTGATACTTTTTTACCATAACAGTCGAAAATCTAAAGTTGAGCGTAGAACGTTTCAAATAGAATCCCCTGTATGTTTATTTTTAATTATTATTTCATATCCGTTTCTCATTTGAAATGGAGCTAGGTATTTTCCGACTATGTGCCTGTAGGTGTAAATTCCAATCACTCTCATATTTCTATTCCATTTGATCTCTGTATCTTCCTTCCGCCAACATCCTAACGAAACCAATTTCAGCACGTTCCTATCACACGTGTATCATTACACGCAGGTAACACACTACACATACATATACATTTATCGAACCCAGACCTGAGGCAATTTTTTATGATCAAAGGCCTGAGTCCATAATTCAGATGCCTTGTGAAAGTATCATCCTGTTGAATATTGAACAGGATAATACTGCGAGGAAATGAGTAGTGTGAAACACAACCATTGTATTTATCTGCATTCAGTATCATTTGTGTAATCTCAGAGACTAAGGCGCTTACTTCAGGAACCAGTAGAAAACTGAAATGGAAAACAACTGAATAGAACTGTTATCGAAGCATTATACTCAATAGAAAGGAAGGCAGTATTCAGTAATTAAAAATTTTATGAAATGTTCCAGGATCTGATTAAATTTTAAATGAATAATAAAAAATGAACAGTTTATTTTTTACCATGGTTCAATCTCTCATAGCAATCATCGATTTCTGTAAAATGAAAGTTACAGACTTTTTCGAATAAACTCATTTTCATCCAATCAGAAGATAATCAAGCTGACCTAGATGAGAATTTTTTTTTATTATTTTGATCTATTTCTAAATGAAATTATTGATCAAAACCTAAAACAGGTACAATTTTGGAAGAGCCAACAGTGAGCCAGATTTTTTTTTAATTATTTTGATCTATTTCTAAATTAAATTATTGATCAAAACCTAAAACAGGAACAATTTTGGAAGAGCCAACAGTGAGCCAGAAACCGGCTAAAGATAAATAAGAAGTTTGACCTTCTAGTAACTACTGAAGCACAGGAAAAAAGAGAGAGAATTTGCTTGAGTAGTAGTATGAAATATCCATGAATGCTCAACAAATATATTGTAGTGGATAATCCAGGAGTCCTAAGCGATATTTGTTGTCTTACAACCTCATTAAATAACCGTCATTATATTGCTAAATCAGTATCTACCAGTTCAAGACACCAAAAACGGAAAAAATAATAAACAATAGTCGAAAATTTTAGGAAGGCATGATAAAAAAAATTAAAAACGATTATCAATTTCTGAAGTTCAAATGGATGCCAACAGCGGCATTTTGAGCGGTGAAATATGAATTTTTCACGATTTGCGGCGACAACAGATTTCAAAATAGCTATAGGCAAATTGGAGGTCTATGAATTTCAAATAAAGCAAACAAACAAAACGAAAATTGATGGGAATATTGGGTAAAGCAAATTTTTCGTTTTGCATCTGTTTCTTCGACAAAAATTATTTGTATTTTAGGAAATTTTGTCGAAAATGTTCCTAAAGATCAAATTGTTTCTTTAAATATTAATATCTTTTGGATTTGTTGTGGAAGTACTACGGAAAATAGAGTTAATGTTAAGAGTAAAAACTGATTCATATAATTATGATTGTTTAGAATTCTTTGTCACTTGCAGACGCTGTGAGGTATTGTTACGGTAGAACGGTAGTACTGCTAAAAATGAGAAAAACATAAAAACTTCGCAAGATCGATTTTAAAAAAGATGCAAAGTAAATGTAACTGCTTACTGAAATCGGAGGTTTAAATTGATGGAATTGATAAAAAAAACAAGAAATTAGCGAGTGAATAAATAACGTGGAAACCTCGCTGATCTCGATCTTGAATAACTTGGCGACCTCAAGGATGCTAAACAATCAAAAACTGATGATAAATGCGAGCTTTTGAAAGGTTCTTGAAAATGCAAAAACATAATGATGACTCTAAGTGAATGTAAATATAATAATTACATTATAAATAAATTAATAAAACTTAAGCGTATATTCTCATTGAGTTAATAATATGTAGTTAGATATTTCGCATGAATTTAATGTTGCCTTTCTCAGCATAAGCAATAAAAAAATCATTCATTAAAACATCGGTCTTGCCAAAACTATATGCAGTTCTCACAGGAAAAGTATATTTTTTCAGACTTTCTCAAAGTAGAAGTTGTAATACAAAAAATGGAAGTCAGGAATTTCCGAATATATAGGACTGTTAATCAGACTTTTCATTGAAAAATAAACCTCATTTGAAAGACTATAGGTACTGCAAATAAAATTAATGGAAATTTAATAACCTTGGATGAAGTAACAGATAAAATGTGTCAGTAATTTTCAGGTCAAATCCTTTATTCAAAAATCGTATTTTTCAATAAAAGGATTGCTGTTCGCCGCAAATCGTAAAAAAGTATATTTAGCTCCTTCCAGGTATTCCAGTGACATCCCATCGATATAATTGTTTCGTTTATGATTTATTATAACTTGTATGCTTTTCATTATTTTATTCCCAAAAAGCGTGTATCCTACACTATTACAAACCTTCTGCAATATACGATACGCAAATTTATGTCACCTGAATTGTGGCCACTTACAACGGAATAATGACCGGATGGCCGCAGATAAGGAGCAGGGGTGAAACTTGACGCCTACTACAAACAGACAATGTGTGAATACGGGTGGAGAATCTGTGCGCGACAGTCCGTACTCCCTGGTAGTGATTTATCATAAGGGCTGCGAACACGTAACAGTGATAGTGTTCCTACGATCGAACTGTCGCTCCACACTCATTATTTTGCGAGATTTTATCTGATAAGTTAATGCAACTTCTGACACTAATCCTAGGATAGTCTCTCTGATGCATAATATTTTTGAACTGTTCAATATTGCAATCCAAAATACAATGACGTCATTATAATTTCAAAATATATTTTTTTGAGTATTGTGCCCTGGTGAAGGTTGCTGAGGCTGCCGAGACGTTAGTAATTATGAGATTATCTGAAAAAGTTATTTAGTTGTTAGTCCGCAAGAAGGAAGCGTTGATATGGTTTATAAGGTTGGAAAAGATCTGGTACTGGTGGAGTTCTTATCAGACATCTTTGCTCCACCAATTAAACCATGATACCTCTGGACGAACCAATCTGAATGTCTATATCGATAACCGTGTTACATGGATGATTAGATCGGTACCCATTACCAGATTTCGCCACACTTTCTAACTACTATACACATGATATTTATCAAGCTTTGAGTTTTGGAATTCAGCGAAAGTAAAAAATACTACACAGCTCACCTTTTGTTTGATTGAAGCGTAGAGCAGATTGAACTTTTCGCTAAAAGCTATTATCTCTAATTACAGTAATTAGTTGTAATCACGAACATTTTTTAAATCGAGTTATCTTATCTTAACATGTCATTATCCATACATCACGGCAACCATATCACTCATTTCCATCAGTATCTGTATGCAATACATTTTGTAATCTTTGGCCACCCTACAATTCGGCAAATATAATTCGGACTTTGGTGAAACTCTGACACCAGGTTACTGCCATGGCAAGGGGGTTTTTGAAAATCGGTGCAGTAAGAGCAGGTACTGCCAAAAAATAAAGATATTAAAAAACCAAAAAAGTTGGGAGTGGTCAAAAACTGGATGGAGATGGAGGAATGGAGGTAACACTGTAATGCACATAACCTGCTAACCTACGTGCTTTCTTCTCACTTATCTTTCACAGAATGCTTTTACAAACAAATTTCCATTATGTCCAGACCCATTTTGTGGGCCATAGCTCTATCCAAAAGCATCAAAACTACTCGTTGTACTACATCTTCGATCATCGGTTTAATGACTAAGCACTTGGTTTCTATCGGCGGTCGCTGGTTCAAATACATGGCGGGAGCTTCTTTGAAATGAAAGAAAGAGGCTACTACCGTTTCAGGAAACTAGGGAACATTGAGACAGAAATCGTCAAAGAGAAGAAAACTTTTTGACATGTTATGTAGGACAACAACGAACGAATATTGATGTTTATTTCAAAGGTTTCGACGTTTCGATTGATATGCTATCTTCAATCGTCTTCAGGTGAACTGAAATTTTATAGACAACGGAAGTCCAAACCTTTGAAAAATCCACCTTGTCTACAAGTTTCAAACAACGTAATGTTTATATTGGGCTACTGTTCCAGGCAAATATAGATGATCAAACCAAAAATAGTCAAAGAAAAAAAGAAACGAACTTTTTTCAGTTGATGAAGGTTAGCAACTAATAAACATGGAAACCACAACTAGTTATATCTTTTGTCACTATAAAACACATTGACAAAAAGCCAAAAAGGGGAAGCTGCCCTGTCAAGCAAACCAAGAAGTTTCCAAAGAGAAAAGAAGAAGATGGTTCACAACTAGTGAACGTAACGTTGCGAAAATCAATGTTTAATTCCAATATCAAGAATCCATATTTGATTAATGTTCTGTTGCAGCAGAAAATGAGCAACCATATAAGAGGGAGGCCACTGGGAGGCCAGTATCAGCGTCAGCTGTCTGAATGAATTGACACCGAATGACCTGAGGTTCGGTGCTACGTGTAACAATCGTTCCCATCTCAAAGCGTCGCGGATCAGAAATCGACGACCTGTTATTCGAGACACGCAAATGTCCTTCAGGGTAATGTCAGATACATAAACAACATAATGTCTCATTGCTTTGAATGCCAGGTCAGATTCTTGGGATAAGCATAAGTTATAGCCAGTAACTCACACAAATTGCTTGAGATTGTATGTCTACGCAGGACAGATGCAACAATATTCCATTACTGAAACCAAGGATCAAACGATGCAGGAAGTATTCCGACGTATACCAGATTCATACTTATGGTTGGTGTACCCATAGAATGTAAGATATATAATAAATTTAGGCTGTTGTCTGTAGTCTTCGAAGGTCAGATAAAGGTTCTTCAACTTTGTCTTTTGTGTGTTACTCATACAACGATGTACGCATTTTCAATAATAATAATATGATAAATCGGTCATATCGAAAGGAGGAAAAATCATAATCTATTCATTTAATGGTAAAAAATTGCTATTAAAAGAACGCAGTTATAAGAAATCTTTTAGTTGACCGAATTCACTTGAAAAAGCAGAACCCCAAACCAACGATAGAATTTAAAAGAAAACTATAAAGTACAAAATCAAAATGTTATTCAAAAAAATGTGCATGTACTTTAGTTACATTTATATTGAATAATTGAAAGTATCAGTCGCATAACCTTAACTTCTGAGTGATAGGACAAGCCAAGAATTAAACAACACCAAAGTGAGTTTACTAGGAAGTATATTAGAGCTTCTATATTACTAAGTAGCGTTATATCAGCTATTTTCATTTTTTTTTAAATTTTCATTATTTTTTATTTGCATAGGTTCTGAATTCAATGGGGTGCAATTCGTTCATTCGAATCCCCCATAGTACTGACAAGTTTAAGTTCTCTGTTTTGTTTTTTAGTAATCCACTTCTACTCCCGACCACTTCCATTCGTCTGCAATAAAGATCAATAGTTTCACAAACCCCTGTAAAATGTTAAGCATTAAAGACTGTCCCTACGATTTGTTGTCCATTATCGTTACATATAAAATTACGAGTTAAAGAATAGATATTACCATATGACTACATTTAATTGATGATTCTTCAGCTGTTTGTTATCACCCAGATTCAATATTGACAGTCGTTACAATGAGTTGCATCTTACATTATTATATCAGGAAATAACAAATATTCAGTTGTCTATTAAAATAGCGTCACGTAAACTCAGGTTTCAAAAAGGATACACAGTGTAATCAAAAATACCATAGATTTCTTGAAATCACCCCGGTTTAAATAACAATTATAAAAATAACGCTTTTAACTTAAAATCCCAAAATGTTCGTTGACCATGCCAAAATTGAATTTGATTCCAAAATTTTCAAGCAATCGAAAAAACGTAATTATTAGTCATTCCGTTACAAAAAAATTGGTCAGAATTGCCTACTGTAGGTAGAGTTCATTGACCTCACAATATAACAGAGATCGAAGCAGTACAGTTTGATATCAAGATGTTCAAAGAACAGCGGCTAAGTGACAGACCAATAGAAATGGAAATGAATGCAGTTTTATTATGTAAGCATCTTGGAACGTCAACAAAATGTATTTTCTAAAAATCGGATTTTTCTTCCTACTTTCCTTATGTCTACACTTTGGATCCGACAAATAAAGCAGCTATTGGCGATTCATACTAAACGTTATGCCCCCTAGCGGCAAATTCTATAATCATTCCAAGGAAGTCATTCATGTCGCCACGTATGTAAATCCCATGCATATACACAAATAAATTGTCAAAATAAATAGCAATAAAAACGCTTGTTCAACAAAGAGTTTCTATTTTAATTGAATGTTATTAATGCAGATTTGGTGAAACACCTTTCACTATTTATTTTGTAACTTTTCTTCCCATTCACAGCGCACGTCAGTATGCCATTTGATATACAAACCTAATAGATTTGAAACCAGGTTTGTAGTTCGTCACAGATAATTCCTTCTTCTTGGACCAAACACATTTCACACCAATAGAAGAAAAATTTTCAAATCCTGCAAGGTTATGCCTAAAAAACAAATCCAGAAAAAAGAAAAGACAATATGAAATATGGTGGACAGTATTTATCTAGTTGCAAGGCCCAGTATGCACTAAAAACCTGTTATGATACAACCTTGAACAGTAGATGAGTACTTCTGAAATATCTCTGCAATTGTTCCCTAAGCCAGCTTCATAAGTGATTACCATCTTTTTCACTGTTGTAGTTCCATTTTCACAACATTTGACAACAATTTCATGGGGAGTTGATGCCGAAGTCTTCAAACATAGGCTAAATACCTCCAATCCGTCATCTGAAACCATCAATGCACATCAAGGTGCTAGGAATGATCATATGATTAAGTGTATGCTCTCCACACTGCATCAGACCTGCTATAGACATGCATGTTTCATCTTTAGCCTAGACTCGTCAGTATAGCCTGGCGGTCTGAGTGTAGAGAGCAATCGGGTGTCATCAGAAATCGAGCTTCAAACCCACTATTTATGGTGCATGATTTGGATTTGGTGCAGAGATTCAACAATTTGCGATGCAGACAACGCGCTGCGTCAATATGATGCGCAGTGCGCAGATTAGATAAATCGTAGTTTAATACTTGCAAATTAAAGAACCTTCTCAGGAAACAACCCTCTGTTTTGTTCATCTGATACCCAGATAAGTGTTATAAAAGTGTCTATAAAAGCCGCATATTGGATGATCCCGGCATTCACACACCTCTCATCTCTTAGACAAGTTCTTTTTAAAAAATCTTGTTTTTGTTCGGTCGTTATAACTTGCATGGCCCATCGACGAATTACCCTTGATGGGAAACAACTCGTAGAAACAAAGTTAATAACCAACCTTATCATATAGTCTCCCTTCAGTGAGAAGTCAGTGCCCCCGATACGTGTCAATTTTTCTATGTTATGGCTTGCCTGCCACCACCCATCCCCCTGAGGGCTTCCTTCCTCTGTCCGGTTTCCGCAGCGTGAAGAACGGTCGCCTTCAACCCGAAAGCATTCGATCAAAAATAAAATGGCAGTTATCTAGTCCGGACGAGGACCGATGGACGGATGATCCCCCAAGGCCGCATAGGAAAAGTATGGGTAGTCCATAGCCACAGGACATGAAGTTTTTTTTTAACTGAATGCAGGATATATGGATTTTCGAACGATAATGCAGACAGGCTACAAAGTATTGGAGGAGAAACACGTACGTGGAAATATAATGATAATGACCTCAGCACTACCAGGAAAGCAAAGATTTGAAAAGCATAGGGTTACAAGAATAGCTCAAAGTTTTTAATAACCACCGAATAAGTCAAGATTCAACAGTTTAAGTGTTTCACGGTGAGGGTGACCTCCATCCCCTTTAAATATATATACCATTAAAGTATGGTCTAACTAGCAAGGTAACGACCTGGACAGTAGAAGAGCTGTGATCGAATCTACCAGACTTTTTTCTGGTTGGTTTTCTAATTATGGACTTGTATTTACATTTTATTTTGGTTGTAATCACGAAAATCCATGCAACTCTCTTCTGTTGGTCTTGGAATATATTTTTCATATTTTTTTGTAATCGAGGAATTGATGGGGAAGTGATGGATAGAAAGTTGTCAGACATCCAAGTTACGTTTTGTTTTTTATGTCTCATGGGTGTCTAGTCAATCGCTGGCGCAATGGCGAAAAATTCCTTTTCGAGGGTTTAATAATTTCCAGAATATCCAATTACCTATCAGTTTTTAACATTTTTCATGTAGTAAGTTACATCGTGCGTCCGTAGAATGAGTAGTGGTGGTTTTTGAAACCATCCCTGTTTGGTAGTTTCAGTTTCATTATCCCTGTTTGGTAGTTTCAGTTTCATTTAACTTTTTTAACACCCTTTTATTAGCATCGCGTGTAGGTATTTATGTACATATGTTTGTAACGTAATCTTCGAACAATATTTCCACCAGCTTCAAAACGTTAGATTAATTTTAAGTTTTGCACACTTGTCAAGGACCGATCACAATACAATAGTTTAATAAGTTTGTACCATTACTTCTTTTATTCCCAATTTCTTTTAAATATCTATAAGTAGATCATTTGGATATGATATGAGGTATCTTAAAAACATGAAATACAAATCCAGTTACATGCTTTATATAAGCTCCACGAGTATGTGTGTATGTATCTATGTATCTATGTTTGCAACGTAATCTTAAAACGCTATTTTCACCCACTTCAAAACGTTAGATTAATATAAAATTTTGCACACAAGGACCGATGCAATAACAAGTTTACTCATTATTTATTATTATACAGCAATACGTTTAGAATACGTTTTAGAATGATGATTTGAATCAACATTATACTTTTTTGCAGTTCTCAAAGAAATACGTTTAAAAGGTGACAATACGAACAACATTTAAAATTTCTCCTTAATACACTTTTATTAGTTATATTTATATTATAGAGGCAGAATCTTTGGAATAAACGATACAGGACTCATCCGAAAACGGAGAGAATACCCTTCACATCCGTTAATTAAGATCCATTGCAGGGCAAGTCTAATTCCAGCAGCTACGTAATAAATGATAGTTTAAAAAACTGAAAAATTCGATTTTATAGTCAATCGTATGAAAAAATACAAAATACTTCTTAATATAAGAATAAAATGATTAACGTAAAAGTGAAATGAGTATTCCATTACATTTTTGTAATATTGGGGATACGCAATAATAAATAATGTTACTTGAGTTCAATGTCCAAACCTCATTTTGAAATGTTTTGTAAGTTTCTGAATAACTTAGGGAGCATTGAAAGCCCTCGTTGTTAAGTTGTGCAAGTAAAATTTTTTGAAGTATTTGGTAACAATCCTACAAACCTAAATCTATACAAACATACATCAAAAAGCAAATCCGTGATCTTCATCACCTAATATAGACTCCATGAAGAAAAATTAAAAAGCTACCCAGAATCAGGAGTATTAACAATCAAAAACAGCAAGGAATCCGCTCAAAAACATCTTAAAACGAGCAAAAAACCAGTAACTAGTGGTTGAGGCACTACAAATCCTGAAATTCTAAATATTACGTCCACTGGATGACCGCTAGGAATGTACTGAGTTAGTCCCCATGACTTTTTTTCACCTTCTCCTCACTCATATCTTTGACTATGACAAGTAATGGTAATAATATCTCGAGCTGGATAGATTCCTACAAATTTACAAAAGTTTGTGTCGATAGTATAAATGCAGTTGTAGCACCAGAGAAACTAAAACTAAGTTCATATATCCCAATTTATTTATATTTGTTTCCCATATCTCGGTAATGACACACAGTCTGATCTCAAATACCTGGTATAACTAAATCAATAACAGACATACACGTACGATCAATTTTAATACTGAAAAGCTAATATTTACATTGGGTATGTATGCACATTTTCATAGGAATTTCAACTGTCCCGATGACATTTACAAAACCTTGAATTGAAGCGCATGATTAGCTATAAAATTGATGTGATGATGAGTCGACGATAATGTCAATCAGCTGGATAGAACCCATAAATAGTATAGATAATCAGGTTAGCATTTGAAAGTGGAATATTAATTTAGCGGAAGCATAGGACAAATAAAAACGTGAACTGCTTTTTTTAAATTTTTTCTCAGTGCCTTGACAAAAAATTCAGACGTCGAGAAAGTTGGATTTTTGAATATTCAATGGTTTTGGACAATGTTTTTTCTATAGGTATCAAGCATCCGGGATGCCACTGGAACGAATAATTATAATCGTTGCAAGTTTACTTAATTACTTAATTATTACAGACCTGTCAAGTTTTTTCAAATCAGCGGAAGAATTTTGAAGATATTGAATAAAAGCCTACTTGTTCTGAAAAATGCTCTATTCCAACAGATGATCCTATGAGATATATTTCTATAAAAATGGTCCGTTGAACATACAGATGTATCAGTTTTAACGAGTTATAGGGATTTGTCTGCGTTATATTTCATCAAAGGTATTATCTTTCTATTAATCGAAAACGTTACACAACAACAATGCTTCTCCGTGTGCAGGAAGTAAAAATAATTCATGTACACATATTTTTCATAGAAGTCAATCCCGATAGCTATTATCGCACTTCTAACTTCCTTTCCCGTATCTATTTGGATCGTCCGAAGGTCAACTTATGTTTACCAATTCGACCCACTGGTAATGACATATTTGTTGCGATATCAGGTCGAGTTAGATTGTAATGTCCGAACATCAAAATGGTGCTAAAATGATGTTATATCCCCACACTCATATAATACTGCATTTAATTGTGTCAATCCTATAGCCATTTAAGTAATGGACTAAGCTATACTGGATACTCTCGACCCTCTAGTGGTAAGGCTGAAGTGATGATTACAACCTGATTTTGGAGACTTAGTACTTCTCAAGAACTATTTCTATATTTTGACATTATTGGAATTCAAGATACTGCAGTGATACTGCGAGATAAGTGGCCAGCAGCCAAGAAAAGTTCACCCTGTATACAAATCATCCAGAACGTGTGTCAACAGACACCTCGAATGTGTCAGTTTGTTCTAGGTTGGCTATGGAACATTCGAGTTAGGCGTTTTTGTATACATATTTCAGTATACAGCAGTGACAGCAGTCAGTCAGTGGTTCGACGTCAAATAGTTAAGAACTAGAAATCGTGGATATAAATTAGTGTATAAGTTGTTGTGCTACCAGTGGAAATGAATTAGTGATTAAGAACGTTACATATTATGAAGACAATTTCTTAGCTTCCTTTACATTTCCCAAAATAACCGAGTAAGAGACCACAATTTGAGGTAATACTGAACAAGAAATGACGTTCTGAAGTGATCATAAAGTACAGAAATGAGCAAACATCGAGCTGAGCATCAATTTCACATCCTCCTATCTTTATTCACTGGGTACTAAGGTAACTATATACATACGTAATATACATTTTTTTACCCGAGGCGACGACTAAGGTCCAATAAAAAACCTATGAAAGCAATTACCTGTATGCTCTCCCTGTAAGTTTCGGCGGACTACATGAAACTGATGAATAATGTAAAAGGTGGGAAACACTAAAGAACTTACCAAAAGTTAAATCATCAGTATATTACATCAAGCGATATATACAGTCGTAGATTTTGAATTACAATATTCAATTTTTGCTTTTTATTTTGTATGCTCAGTAATCTTTATGGAATTACATTATGAATAAGTCAAAATGTCTACCTCCTTTCTGTACATATAAGCACATTTTTCGTAGATAATGCGAAGAAACCTCATATCACTTAGACAATAGTTAGAACAGTCTTCTCAGGGATTCCTCCTTATTTGTGGTGCTGGACGGATATGCTTCCGATGTACTCACCATCTATGAGGGTGTTCCTCAAGGATCTGTCCTTTCTCCGGAACTCTTCTTGCTGCACATCCATGACTTGTTTTTTATTTTATAGATAAGCTCAAGTTAAGACAGATAGCCCATCGCGCTTCATAAGCATCGCTTGAGGATAAATGTTTGTTCACATTAAAACGTTGTAGATTGTAACCATAGTGGAACAAAGTCACTGGTAGCTCATTCTACAACGCCGACATTATCGAAAAGAATGACTTAGTGAGGATGCTTCCGATGAGCTTCTCTAGTATTTGATGTACTGGCGACTTCTCTCATGTCACACAATTTTTCTAGAATGCGTTTTATATCTCGGTGTTGGAATATAATTTCTGACTTTTTGAGTCCATCCTGATGGTAGTTGGTGGAGACACAAGGTCTGCTTTTTCTTCAGTGGATGCGATGTACCCATCCTCTCGCGTCAATGGTGATATGGACGAGTAGCAGAATTCTGCGATATCTGTGATTATTTTTTTCGGAAAGTCCACACTCTTCAGGATATCAGCCAAAAACAAAAAATCTTAGTATATTGACATTATTTGGGAAATTTATGCTGATACTGCATCCACGTAAAATACACAGCTTGAGTGTTTTCTTCGCATCGTAACTTGACACAATTATCTTCATCTATTTACTGGCAAATTTTCGAATGGTCTGCCATTGTACCGTGAATAAAGAAGAGTTGATGGATTCTCAGATGCATCACATGCAAAAGCGTTCCATCGATGTCGCAAAGCAGGTTTTCCAGCTCTACCTTCGTTCCGCCAAAGGATCGACAAGCATTCCGGAACCGGGATTAATAAAAAGAAGATAAATTCGCTATTCCAAATTAAAAGCACCGGTCACTTCAGCGCTCTGGCGCAATCTACATTAATTTACAACTTGTTAGTTGGAAATGTCAAGGGTGTCGACTCTCTTTTAGAGCAAAAATGATGCTCTGCTTTGAGGCAGATGGGGAACTGTAGAGGAAAGTAATCTCCCGGCTTATTTATTCCTCGTGTGCATCAATATTTGCTTGTATTGAGTATAAGAGATGCATGGAAGTACGATTGCATTTCTGACACAACATCCATGTAATATTAATTAAAAACAACTATCTGAATGTGGATTGTAGATGCTCTTAAATGTGATAATTACACAACTTTTTATCTATCTGAATGTTGTTGAATAGCTTCTTTTCAATAAGTATTCACATCGACTGTGGTTACGAAAAACTATTGTATGGCTATGCTTCCTCATATCAAATTTTAAGTGCAACAATAATAAAAAAATATTATTATAAAATCATAGGAAAGTTCAAATACTGATTTTTTTGTATTTTTTTGCATAATAACTTCTAAGCTATTGTAGATGTGTGAAAAATGTCTAAAAAGTTTGCTGTGGTTGTTTCTCTGATTCGTTACATTTTCCGCTGCCGGCTAATTGAAACCACATTCACATGAAGGCAGCATGAAAAACCAATTTTTTCCATTCTATTTTTTACTTTGATAAAGGCTTCCGAGGCAGTTAAAACGTCAGTAAAGATATTCATTCATACGTATGCAGTTTTAATTAGCGGAAAATATAATAAATAACAACTATAGAACTCAGCTACTATGGCCATTCAGCTTTTGTATAATTGAGTTTTAGAAGTTTATTATTGTTTTGTTTATTGTTCATTGTTCAAATTGTACAATATGTTTATTTTATACATGTTTCGCTAATAGCAATTCCTCAATACTGGGCACTACTACCTAGGCAATACAGCCTGTTTTGCCTCATGCCCAGTATTTCGGATTACTTACAGAATGTACATGAAAAAAATCATCAGCAGGTTAAGACTAAAAATAAAGAAAATACAAATAATAGGAGTGAGATGAACATAGAATTAAAGTAAAGTTAGGGTAAAGTTGAAATTATACTATAACTTTCAATTGTTCTTAAAAAAATACATGATCAAGTATGAGGTAAATTTTTTGAAAGTTGACATCTTACCACGTCATTCTGGAGCATATTACCTACTGATATGAAGCAACATGTTGATGGTTTCATTTTATATTTGTGGGGATGCTATTAGGTCAGTACATTTTTCTTTCTTCTGATCATCCTTTAATTAAAATGGGAAAGTCTCGTACCAGAACACAACCAAATTTCGGCTTAGCTAAATAGTTTTTCTGGAATAATATACTATTCTTCGGTTAGATCAACTTTATTTTTCAGCGATGCTACATTCAAAGATACATTATGTAATAAATTATAATCTTCAGCCACAGTGAGCCACAGTGAGCCTTCCAAAAGCCCAAGTTTTTCATTATTTCTTTCATAACAAATTAAATGACATTTTTGATATATCAGTCAGTGTCAGGCATAGCAATTGTCAAGTATATGCTCTCCACTATGCATCAGACCTGCTATAGACGTGCATGATTCGACTTTAGCCTAGACTCGTCAGTATAGCTTGGATATGATTGTAGTAGTTGTAATTTTTATTGGAATTATGAAAAGATGAGAATCATACCTGAATTTGACTGAAGACGATGTTTAAATCATCCAAATGAATTCTGCCCCACCATATTCCTTTCCCAAAGGAAAGGCGATATTTTACGGCAGTTCCAAAATTGAGCCCAAATTTTTGTTTCTAAGCTGACAAAATTGCGAGTGAAGTACAGCGTCAAGCTAGTTGATGCCATTTTTTATGCTGGTTGGCAGCGAAAAAGAGGGTGATAACAAATTAGCTATGGCAGAAGTGCTTATTTTCCACCAGAACAGGCAGACGACTCAATATTGTCTGTAATTCGACTGATGGAATGATGCGACGATGCGGAAAGAGGACTTTTTGCATACGTCGCGTACCAGTACTGAAGTATGTGGGGGAGACTGAGGTGATATATTGTGGTGGGGTGTCGGAAATTGGCCGATAATAAACGAAGGCGTAGACACCAAATTGAAAATTTCACGGTAATTCGGGGATCTGGAAGGCACTCTGCATTCTTCAGACGCCTTTCTAGGTTGCTCATTACGTTTCGCGCTAACGCTCCAGCACGAACGTTCATTATTGAATGTGTCAGATGAAAAATATGGGACGTTATTCTTCTGCAAAATCTAAAAAGGTGTCATGCCTTTGCTACTTTTTCTCGCTGGTTTGCGATCAAATTGAAAATTCCTTCAGAAGCGGTATATTGACTATCCTAAATTAGGCATCTCCGATCACAAGGAGCAATGAGTTTCTCATCAGCGAAATTGCGATAGTATTGAAGTGATATGGGCTGCGACTTTGTGAGAATAGATTGACATACATGGCGGGAGTTTAATTCGATCATCACCCAATTCTTGTTTTGTATTTTTTTGCCAAAAAAAAGGAATAGTATATCTTTCAAATCGGTATATTTTATAAATCATCATATTATTGATTTGGACACAAAAAACGGGGTTCTGTACATCGACTCCATACATCCCCTACGCACGTCCTTTTATAGAGGGTAGCAATATCTTATAATATGTACTGATAATCAGGGAAACCGACGTACCTTCACTACCCCGTCAACATCCTAGGTACGGTGGTCAGGAGCAGTCCGAGCCGGTATCTGGATTGATTCTCGGCTCAGCTTCGATGAGCATCTCCGCAGGGTTCAGGAGAAGGCGTCCAAGCTGGACTCAGCAGGATGATGCCTAACATCGCTGGGCCGAGAGAGGAGAAGCGGAGGCTGGTTGTCGGAGTGGCCAATTTCATACTATTCTATAGTAATACGGGGTCGAGATATGGGCTGGGGCCTTGGACCTCAAGGGCAACCGAAAACGCCTTACCTCAGTGCAGCGCAGAGGTGCCCTGAGGGACTGCTCGGCCTACAAAACAGTCTCGGCTGAAGCAGTGATGATCATCGCCGGAGTTATCCCCATCGTGGGGCTCGCCAAGGAGAGAAGATTGAAGTACCTCGAACATCGGAGGGGTGTTCGGAACGACAGGGACCGACGGGCAGAGACTGTGCTCAGGTGGCAGGAGGAGTGGGACCACGGGGTGAACGGTCGATGGACACATCGACTGATACCTCAAATCCAACCCTGGCTGGAGCGATCTCACGGATCCGTGTCATATCACCTGACACAGTTTCTGTCGGGTCACGGAGCGTTCACGGAGTACCTCCACCGGATGGACAAGAAGGCATCGCCATTGTGCCAATACTGCCCACTCCTGATGGATTCAGCGGAACATACGTTATTTGTTTGAGGCGGCTGGGTCAGACAATCACACTCGACAACGTGGTACCGACTATGCTTCAGAATCAAGATCACTGGGAGGTGATTGCATATTTCATCTGTTCAGTGCTGAAGACAAAGAGTCTGGAGCAATCATGGGAGGCGGACTAGAGGAAAATTTAGACCGTAAGGGGAGCGCTGGCACTTAACCACGACTGGTACGGGACAGGGGGAGACGTCTCCCCCGCGTCGTGTGATGCCGGCCAATAAATGCCAGCTCGGGCTCGCTCTAGGCGTAGGTAACCGGGGTGCGGTACCTCAAACTGGGGTTTATCCTGAAGTAATGCCAACGCAGTTCCAGGATGGGTTATATAAACCAGGAGCCACGAGTAGCGTTCTAGCAGGTATTGCAGCCTTCTGCTGCGAGTCCTTGCATTGTTGGTGTCCCGCCTTCGTGCGTAAAAACATTTCTCTTCTCAACCCAAAAAAAACTACCCCGATAGAGTTCCGAATAGCGATGGTCAAAATTCAACACATTATTATATGCAACAACGAAATTACGTCCGCCTGTGGTTATGTATTAGGCCACAAGTGCCTTGAATACATCAAATTGCAGGGAAGGTTATTCCGCTCATTCTTGTCAATTGATATACTATATCCATGAATTTTGACACTAAGTGCAGTATCAAATCACTTCATTATGTTTTCTGCTGGCTGCCGAAATACGTACGAAATTAGACACAATTGGTCTTCGCAGTTGGCAATAGGTACCTACGACAAACGGCCACAGGAATATCGGTAGGAAACAATCACATCAATATTTAAGGGGGAATGTAAAATGCTTGAGGTGGTCGATTAGATGTTTTTGCATTACTTTTCTCCATAGAAGTCATCACACGCCCAGATTGCTTTATTGAATGCATAAAAGTCAAGAGCAGGGAGGCAATGATAATATAAGAAGGGGGAGAAAATACGCCGCGGATAAGAGCACCCAAGAAGATGAATCATAAAACTTTACTGCTCTTTCACAGCCTACTGGAGTGGAGATCGTTATAGATATGCGATAAAATTACTTGTTATGAAAATTTGATCTTGAAATGGAATTTGGATATTCCTTTCAAGCATCGTTTTCGCATGATAATTATTCTTTACATGGATCTACGCATTTTCATATGGTGGATAGCTTTACAGCTAAACTTCGCCTCAACTGTAATTAATTAATAAAGAAATGTTTTTATCATTATCATTATTATTATCTCACTCTTCTCGCAAGACTGCGGTGTAATCAGGTACTGACGAGCTGTACCATATCAGTACCCGAGCTATTGCACTGCGTTCGTACAATACTACAGGTCTTGAGGATCACAGACTTTGAAAGGTTTTGTGTAACTTTCTGTCCAGCCCCAGTCGCTGTATGTGTGGTGTAGATGTAGTTGGTGTGAGGCCCGAGACTGACATAATGAGGAGAATGATAATGACTTCTTGTTAATTACTATGTGCCATTTTTTCATTCTTATCAGATCAACCACTATTATGCATACTTTACGTAAGCGATCTAATGTGTAAACAATAACAATGCCTTGAGTACGGGTCTGACCTTTAGACGCAACTAGATTGTGGATAACGTCTTTGGATATGTTCTTGCCTAGGGAGAATGTTATGTAATACAATGATTGCATGTGCGCTAAAGGTCGAGAGAGAAGATGTAGCGGATAGTCTCCTATTTTCTTGCAACACTGATATTAATACAGTAGTATAGCTACAAAACTGTGCTTCTAGTCCTTAGTATAAGATGAGATAAACAGAGTCGAGTGGTAATCCAGGTGCCTAGATTCTAAGAAGTTGCATACACTTCCGAGCAAAACTGAACAGTAACTAAGTACAAAAATTAAGACTGGTGTTTTAAAAAAAATACTTCTCACTTTTCTGTTTCTATAAGGAAATTGACGAAATGTGATGATTTTTGCCAGATCTTCTATTGTTAATACGTGATCTTCAACATGTAGGTTTGTATATGCAATGCAACAAAATCGGTAGCACACAGACTGACAAATGATCATTTTAGGGCAGCAAGTAATGATCTTTAGGTGGGATGAGAAATACGATGCTCGCGGCTTTAAAATCTATACCGGCATGCCGTTCATCGGCAAACATCTTGGCCGGATGGATGCAGAAAGCATTCATTCTCGGTTCGCTCCGTCGGTTTAGGGCGAACGATTTGCGAACCCAGTGATCACTCGGTGTATCGGAGCGCGGGCTGCACATTTTTACCTTTTTTCCAATAATAATAATAATAATAATAATAATAATAATAATAATAATAATAATAATAATAATAATAATAATAATAATAATAATAATAATAATAATAATAATAATAATAATAATAATAATAATAATAATAATAATAATAATAATAATAATAATAATAATAATAATAATAATAATAATAATAATAATAATAATAATAATAATAATAATAATAATAATAATAATAATAATAATAATAATAATAATAATAATAATAATGATAATTTATTGCTGTTAATGTACAACCAAGTACTTTCAGAAACCATTCTGTTTACATAAAATAAAATGAAATATTGAGTATATACTATATGAATACCACTCACATATACAAATAAAATTTTGTAAAATATTCTAAAATGTGAAATGTATCATAAACAAACACATTAAAATCAAAAGTTTAGATATTTATTTGTTTTCAATTCATAGTATAATTGAAAATATTTAGGTATACAGTATGCCATGCTCGATGTACAGTAACGTTAGATAGTTGTACTGTTTTATAATGTATCCTTGTGAAATATAGGTGCGACCTCACAGCACTGAATTATTGTTTAAGGGGCTAGCTGGTTAAAAGATGAAGTAAACGCGGACACTCGGCATTCACCAATTCAGTGCATTATAAATGCCAAAGTCGATCTTCAACAGAGACATGACTGCAGAAAATGTCAAAGAGATGAATGATGGTACTTCTGAACATTTATAATACGAACAATATGGTTACCGAAACGTTGATGTTTGAATTTGTGGTTATTTTTAACAACCCTATAACATGGAAACAAATGAAAATCGAATAACAACACTCGAGTATTTTTGTATTAATTTCACGGCTCATGGAGTTTGTTCCGTTCCTCCTGGCTCAACCTGTATATCTGAAGTATCAAATGAGCTCCCGGTTACCATGTGGACAGCTTGTAAAGCCGTTGCATCATCAGGTAAAATGAAACTTTGCGATTCAAGACACATGAAATACTTCTAAATACACCAGGATTCAACTGAATTAGCAAAAAAAATATACTCCAAAATTCTATTTCCAAGTAATACCGGGAAACGTATGTTCGGAAAATCATTCTGACAGCAAAAACAATGCCCAACAGCCCCTATCTGTACGAGGTTGCCCACAACATTTATGCAGCAAACAGAAATAAGAAATCAATTGAATCATTTCGTTATATTGTGACAGCACAAACGTATAATAATTTGCTATGATGTTGGGATTTTCTCTAATTCAATTTTTAGCATACTATGCGCCCGTCATTTAAGGTTCACCTATCAACGGATACCTGTGGAGATCAGGATCGTTCGAAAACAGGCATATAAAATTAATCCACCTTTTCGTCGGCTGGTATAGTTTCCTATAATTTAATTTTGAGGTCTATTCTATAATGAGCAAGACAGTGATACTTATTCGAGCTGAATGAAACTTTATAGTGAATTGCCGTATAGCTCTGCAGCTCATTAAAACGCGACCGTAACCGATGTGTATGTGTATATGGATCAAAAGTTAAATTAATGCTGCATACATACAACTGCCTCAGAGTCAGTGCCGTATCGCCGAACCAATTCTGCGGAGTTCGTGAATATTCAAACAGCAGGCAACTGCAAATATCAAACTTGGAATTTTAAAATTCTATATGTTTGTTAAATAGATTTCACAGGTCACTGCTCGATGATTTTCGAGGCTTTGAAAATGTAGACGCCCAAAGGTATCAAAATATAATTCCAGGTCAGACAATTTTTGCAACACAAGAGAGTGAAGTCATGGACTTAGACAGAATGTAGTCAGTGGCTCATGAATTGAATTATATAGAAATTACTTGGAGGATCAAACTGGATCAAAATTTAATTTTACACTAAGTAGACTATAAAAATTGGAATCAAGTAGATCAACAAGGAACTTGCCACGCTGTAATCATAACGTTTTCCTTTTTCGGCAAATTGAAATCAGAGAGAGCGAAAGATAAAATATTCGCGTTTCGACACTTTTCAGTCCGTTTGAGATTATATTTATCTACTTTTCGTAATGCAGATAACCTGCGTCTTGTCAATGGTTGTTATGTTCATATTGTTGTTAAGTAATATAAACGAAATCGCTGCAGTTATGTATTGATGCATATATGCAATTGCGATACATAGCAAGAAAAATGGGAATGATTTTTTTTTAATTTCTTATAAATGTTGTCGTTTTTTTGCAAATAATTCTGCTGTCAATGCACCGACTTTCAAATATACACCAGGATTGGCAACTGCGACACCACGACATATCGCTTCCCAAATTTAATTAGAATGAATGCAGCGCTTACTGAGAAGAGACAGTGACAAAAATATCAATTACACATCATTGCAGGGCGTATGCTTATCTAAAGAATCTGGACGGAAGCCTAGAGATGTAGGTTCGATCCCCATCGGTACAATATTTTTGTGACTTTCCAATGCATACTTTAAGTCATTGCTTTTCAGAAACTTATTATTGATTACATCAACGGATTTGGTGGTCCCGGAAAACACTCCTGGCCAAAGCTGCCCCTGTGTCGATTCAGCACCGTTGCCGGTCTACTGCATGCTACTGTTGCGTTACGAACGGAAAGTTGTGAGTTATTATATGTACCATAGTTCGTAGTATATTATATAATCCAAATTATAACCGGGATAAATAGCAGGAGCGGGAGCGGGGGTCGCGAGTGTTCAGGACTGCAGGAATTGCGCCTCTGCGCTGTTGCTGATTCCCGCTGGATTTATGGCTGCATGCATTTTGAAGAGTCGTTTGTTCTGACGATACATGGCCACAAATTTACCACAGTCGAAATTGTATGAATCATTGTACATACAGGCATAACTGCAAAGTTTACCATCACGAAAATCAATCATAGTATATATGAAGTTTTTTGGAAAGATACTCCTGTATTGTGTGAAAATTTTATAGTTCAAGTTCTGAAACTTATCCACCAGGACTCAGCTTTATTAATTCCAAGCATCTACTGCTATTCTAACACATCAATAATATAAAACAGTAGGACAAATGGCGCCGGATCTACCTTAAATTCAATCTAACGCAAAATCATTCATCTCTATGAGAGGAAAGTGGCTTAAACATACTTTCAAAGTGTTGATGATATGAGCTTGTATGATCTTGATTAGGTCAGTCAGTGGATCCTCTTCAAATATTAAATAATAGTAGAAAAGTGGGTGAAAGCCCGCAATTCATATTGAAATTAGAACTGCTGACGAAAAGTTTGGAAAGCTGTTCAAGAGGAACCGCTAGATTTAGTATTCCTCCTGAAAGTGCGTCAACATCATTTAATTCCCTCGCCTACCTCAGGGAAGTATTTTATTACGAAAAATTTGGGAGAATACGTTTTGTTTCATGTGTATCATGAAGACTTCGAAGGGAACTCCTTGTCACTAATGTATGTCGGGTTGTCTGTTGGTCTGTCCGTCTGCTGTCCTGTCATTGCATAATATCAGTAAGCGCCAGACCGATTTTAACTGAAATTTGGGGAGGGATTTGAAGATGATGCTTTTGGTAGGGTGAAAATATGTATCATTATATTTTTAGATTAAATGTTCATCATTGTTTGTACTTTGATGAAAGCTACCAAGGCAGCCGAAACGTCAGTAAAGATTAATTTGTATGTTGGGACTTCTTCGAACTTTTCAGAGATCTTATACCGGTTGCAATTATGCCTAACTAAACCAGTTTAACAAATGAAGAGAGCCGTAGACGGAAAATAATATTTTCAATAAAACTGATGATTTTAATTGCAATTGCGATTGATGGAGATCCAATGAACACGTCAATTTTTCATCAATTTCATCAGTTGCTCAGTGAATTCCTCGCGAGTCGAATCGTTTATTAATTATGAACTAATATCTATAATGGCATTTTCAAATATAGATTTGGGCTTTTTGGCGTGAAATTTGGTGAAAATCTCCGTCCATCGATTGACAATGGCATCAATCGCTTCCTTCACGATCAATAAGCTGAATCAATGAGTATACCATCGGCAATATAATAGACAACATTATTGACCGTCTTCGGGCCTGTCAAAGCAAACCCTTCAATATTAAGTGACTTTTATCTGTGAAGCTTTGTGTGAAACGTTGTGTATAAATAGCACTATTTTATTTTAATTATAGAGCATCCATAATCTACATTAATGTAGATAGGTGTTAGAGGACTGGGTTGTGAACCACAGAAACATCAGTTTGAATCACTCTACTATTTCGAATCCTCTTACCATTATTTGATAGAAGGTAGGGTTGCACTCCAGATCCAGTGGCTTACCTGAAACAAAATTCACATGGTAAGTAATTGATACTCGATATTTCATAAGGCACTTCAAGATTTTTAAATAGTTTATGGTTTACCAAATAAACATTCAATAAGCAAGTTTTATGGATTCTCCAGGCATTCTATTCAATTAATTTATACAAAACACTTACATGGCCGAGAGTGCTAAAAAAATATGTTTCTAAATTTTAATTTTATACATGATTCAAGTCACCTGTAGCGGCGATCCATGACTTTTTTGTCGCTTAGTAGCAGCTCATAAAAAGGGTTGCAGTATTTGCCTCTTATATCTTTAGTTGATTAACTAATTATAAATATTTTTTCAATAGTTTCAATATATTTTTAATATATTTCCAAAAAATGAACAGCTCCAAAATCGATTTTGAATATTTATTCTAATTGCGATCGCGTGGGAAATATAGGGTCAACCTACTTTCCACCACTTTTTATATGATATGAAATCAAACATGCAAATACTTATTTGCAACTTACCTTTTTTATTATTATTAAACGCATACAAGTCTGCAGATGTATACTTCTTTCTGCCGCATGTGAGTTATCAATGATTCATTTCGATCCTGAAGATCTGTCATGGTATAACAATACCAAGATGAGCTGTCATGGTATAGCAGTATAGCAGTACCATGACAGATCTCTGCCTGCACGTATTTACAATGAGTATACTAAGATTATGTTATTACAGCACCTATAAATAGTACAAGACGATAAAAATTAACCGCATTAGTGTTGCAATTTTCTATTCTGATTGTTTCTCTATTGAATCAATTCAGCGTATATTAATCCGTTGTATTTATACCTCACATTTCACATATATGTGGGTACACGGAAACATTGATAATAAAGCGCGACGATTTTATTGTCTTGCCAACGCATTTGCTTTGGTTATTATTGCGATTATTACATATATTATAGTATAAAGATTTTTAGTATTTGCAGCAGTAAAAGTACCAAAAAAATGCATCCATTCAACATACTAAATCTATAATGCAGTGTGGAAAACACAACAGAGTGAAACTGTCCTTTTACGAAATTGAGTTACAATCAAAATGCTGGTGTATTTATCTTCTGGTAATTATTGTAAAGATACTTTGGAAAGTAACAATGAAATGGATTTTGAATTCAGGATGGAAGCTGCATCTGATATACCTCAGAAGCTTAGCTTTTATAGGATATCCTGGGGACAGTAAGATGATTGACAGAGGACTGCGTCGTCTAAGTACTTCAACACAATATATTCTGTCTGTCTTGATGACCTCAGAATGTCCCGTAGATTTGTAGCTGGATGCAAATCAAACGCAGGTTGCGTTCAGAATTTAAGAATTGTTTAGTGAGAAACTTGTTTATACGGATATCGTGTGTGATAACACGGATGAGGATAAGCTTCGCTTACATGCCCAAAACGGATGTTTAATTCGTGAAATAAAAATGAGCGTCAAGTAGATTGACTATCTACTTACCATGCAACAGAACAGTTTGGAAATACAGTTTCAGATCAGACTTTGGAACTGCGTTTAAAGCATAATGATGGTATTTAAAAACTTTACCTTGTTGATAAATTTAAAAAAACTGGGATCTTTTCGAATTTCTCAAAATTTACAGAATTTCCAATATTTTCAGAACTTCAAGGGGATTCACAGTTATAAAATATGATTGTTAACTCATACCGTTACAAATGGAAATATAGCCAACTTACTTGACATCATTATTTCAGATACTAATGAGCACTTTAAAATTATCTATGAAACTTATTCATTAGACATTCAGTTTTAAGATTGATAATATTTTCTAAAACAGAAGGAATTCCCCATGAAAAAATAACCGCGTCCTTGAAGAAGAAAATATGTGGTTCAAATTTGTTTGCAACATTTGGAATGCATTGCGCAATTTATCGCAGGGCGTAAAAAAAGCATCAAAGCTTTCGCAAACAGTTGGAAAGGCATGAGATCATCATCAAGGGAAAACAGCTCAAAAAGGCAGTAACTTCATTTACCTTGAGATGTTACGATACGATATTTGCGGTAAATATGCCCAGAGCGTGAAAAGAACCATCCCTTTGGCCATCCACTGTTAATTGCCCGTTGCATGACATCATAACATTTCCTTATAAAACGTGACATCTGATATCATCGCCGTATATTATCAAACTATCGATACACCAACCGCCATAATTCCGTAAAATTTGCCGCTCTAAACGCACGCGATCAATTGGTATAAAAAAGATGAGATTTTTTTCATGAACAGAACAGAATTATTACCCCCACCAAAATTTATGTAGGTCAAAGAAATAATTTTAATTACAGAGTTAAATTAGCTATAAGCTATTAGGTATAAGTGCTAAGCTTCGCCCTGTATATACTCGACGAGTACCAATGAATAAAGCCGATATTATATTATTATTATATTAACTACTTTTGCTACGACCGCCACCGCCCTAAAATCGATCAAAACAGAGTTTTATTATCCCAGTGCCATTTCCATTTGAACGCTAATGTAGTTTTGGATTGTAGCCCTCAAAGGATATAAGCATCACAAAATTCATATCACCAATTTGTCAGTCGAACTTCGCTTATTGTCCCACACTAATGATATTTTGTTCTTCAGAAGGGTGTAGTACTGGCAATATCTTTCCTACATCACACATTACGTAACATTTTTCACCATGCGCTCAGTAAAGACAAGGTGAATTCATTGAGAATTCTATATCTTGAAATTTATATAGAAATATGGCATCGACCATTAACATAATTAATAGAAATATGTAGTTATCAGTTGTTTAAATCTGAATATGAACGAAGTATTTTTTCTTGACCTAGGAAGTAGGCCACGTTCCAGCTAGTTTATGTAAATAGTGATTATTGAACATAATACACAAAATAGTCATGATATATATCTGATTGCCAAAAGTGAATTGATGAACAATGCTTGTAGGGAATATTTATTTAATATGTGACCGATAGGAAATGAGTTAATATATGATTTCAGATCAGAATCTATAGGATAGTGATAAGTCCGCCACTTTTTTTCGATGTTCCAGAGTGTGGTTATTTGGAAGGCCAGACGGATCCACTAGACGTATTGCTCGTTTATGGATACTGTCTGAGCCTTGTAGAGTAGCAGTTGCTGTTGCGGTGAATACAATTTATACAATTTTATGGAGTGAACCTTCAGCTTCTGGAGTCCTGCAGCGATCTAGAAAGACCAGCGATATTATCTCCCCAGGATGTGGAATTTCCAGAAGTTCGATGGAAGGTGACTCGAGTATTGGGCGCCCCCCGCCATCTCTTCGGCTGGCAGCACAACATTTGAGTCTTGTGTGCGTCAAACTGGAATCCTGCCCCCGCTGAAGTTAGTTCTCCAGGAATAATAGTGGTTTGCCTGATTACGTACAGGAAATCACAGTACCGTCACCTGCTAAGCTGCAATGCATTTGCAACAGTTCATTCATTATAGCAAAAAGAGCGCTGGACAAAGGAGATCCCTGAATGATCCCCTTGCTGATGGTAAATATATATCGAAGCATTTCCGTCCACCACCACAAATAAAAAGCGGTACCTGAGAACACCATCCAGCCGATGGCAGTGAACTTAATCAGAAGTATCTTATTCCACACCACATCGAAAGATTTATGTATATCGAGATGGACGACCTGATACTTTCTATAATGCTCAATTTATTGTTCTGTTCCAAATTCACCAACATTTGCAGAAGCCATATTGGCGGTCACTTATAATTTTTTTGTCAAGGTATTTTAGAAGCTTATTAATACTAGTTTCCATAACAAAAACCGGAAACAAACTAAATACAATATGAATATTTCATTCGTATACTTTATTCTAACGAAAAGTTGCTTTTATGTACGGGCATTTACAATTAGCAATTTGCAGTACCGAAAGCGGAACACAATTGTGTTTACTGAGTACAAACAGAAAATTTATCACTTTAATCCAGAAAGAAACTTCCAGCTCGCTAATTATTATTGCCAGTTATTTTTCATTGGAAAATCTGTATCGAAATCGGAAAAGTTATCGAGAGAAACAGCGGAGCACAATGTATAACGGTTTAGTACAATAGACCCATCGATGTCGAAAAAATTGTTTCTAAAAATGTACAGTATATTCCTACCTTTCGTGGAATAAGACTAAAATAATGATAAGCTTAAAACTTTAAATATCTTAAGAAGTTTTGAGGGAGATGGTTAAGGTTTTCTCGAAGTAGAAAAATAAAATAAATACAATGCTATATTTGAGTTCCCTAGATTCCTATTCATGATAGAACCTAGTAAGCTAATTGACATGTAAACTGGGTAGCCTTTTGTGAACCGTCAAATCTGACAGTCAAACGATGATTTATATTTAAATCCAAACGCGTTGCTGAGTAAAAAAGGGTTTTGTTTGTGAAACTTTGTGTTGTACTAGACCTAGAAATTACAAAAAAATACATGAAATATGATTTTATGTAAGTATAATATATATATATATATATATATATATATATATATATATATATATATATATATATATATATATCTGACTGCTTATGTATATATATATATATATATATATATATATATATATATACATAAGCATTTTCCAATATTGCAGCAACACCTCAGATCGATAGATCATCCAAATTTAGTAGAGTATTGAACACATCAAAATAAAGAGAATACTGGTAAACTGTTTCCACATAAAGCTGCTTGTGGACTGGTATATGATACGACACTGACTTTTTTACAAACATCAATCTTTAGTACCCTTCGAGTCATAGGTGGGGAGTCAAGATTCGAAACAGAGATTTCACTGATTCTTGAGAACACTGATTGCTGCAAGGAACCCTTTCAAAGAAAATTTTCTTATTAAAAATGGAATTGAACATCGGTATTGTTCGTTACAAATCTCCTATTGACAAACAAATTACATCTCTCATTTTGAATCTATCGTCAAAGCCTAGATATCAGTCTTGAATAATAATCCTATAATAGTCCATACAATAAGAAAATGACTATTATCCTGGAGACAGCCATCCAATTAGCGACAATGCCATTGTAACTTCAAAACGCAATATCTGACATTTCATACCATGATAAGTAGTGAGTTTCTCTTACTAGTCATATGAGATTTGAATTAACTGCGGTAAAGAGTATGCATCCTGCTAACAAAAGTTTGGGAAGAATTAAAGCGAAACCAGTCGTTCTTTCCGGCGAGATCATCCAGCAGTCCATTTATATTTCCCCCGAACTCCTTTTGTCCCTTCCGCATCGATTTGTAGTCCGGCATGATTAACCAGAAACCCTCCAGGGTCATAAAGAGTAATTTGTCAAGAATTTGAGGCCATTTCCGGGTTAGAGCGCGAACGGGCTGAAACTTTTTTGCCGCCGGTGGCGCGTACCACGCATTCCGTTTGATGTCTGGAACAGGCAACTGGGGGTTAATCGAAATTCTTAATCCGGTGAAATTAAGGCAAATCTACGTGCCTACGTTGATTTAGTTGCAGAAACTCAAGTACTGAATATAATAAATGGTCTCAAGAGAATATCCATAATAACAATAACATCAGTGTATGGGTTTTCACGCTACACTCATCCGCGCTTGTCCTGCAAAAACACAGCTCCCTGGAAAAATTATTAATTAATTTAAAAAGGTATTCTATCCTCTGTCCTGAAATCTTTATTATCCTGATGAGTCCTAAAAAAGACGAAATGATCCGTGGCACTGATCACAGAGATCACACAATCTTCTATTTGCAATTTTCCATTTATTTTATTATCTTTCCAATTTTGACATCCAATGAGTCATATTTCAAAGGTAATGGTAGAACTAACAGATGTGATTCACATAAAAAATTATGAAAGGCAGTCAAATCATAATTTATGTTTTATTGATTTTAATAGCCTTGCAAAGTAAAAGTCGAGTTATGTCCTGTGAGAGTGTTGTCGGTTCGTTTATGGGTCATATGATTCTAAACAAAAAGGTACTTTATTAGACTAGTTGATTAAACTTCACCAAGTGCACGATGGTGCAAGCTGGGGATTAGAAATTTATTATCCACACTTGGAGATTGTTTTCTTTCTATAGATAACTTCACGATGAGGGTGCTATCATCAGCAAAACTGCAGATAGGATTAAACGTTATTTCCAACAATTCGTTGATTACAGCAGGAAGAGTACTGGAGTATGGACAGATCCTTGAGGAATACCCGCATTGATGGTAAGTATCGGAAGTATATCCATCCATCACCACAAATAAGATGCGATAGCTGAGCAAATGATCCAGCCAGTGGCAGCCCATAGGCACCTAGCATCTCGTCAGAGGTCGTATGGACGAGTAGCAGAAGTTCTAGCTAACAGTCTTGGCTATAGACCAAAATGATCTCGACGAGTTGGGACATGAGAGGGGCTTATTATTAAATTTCTGGTTGTGTTCCTGTTTGATATTATCGTATCCGGGATATCTAGGACAACTGTTCAATACTGACGAGCCGACGTGGGTCTCTGACAAGACCAGAATGTGTAGTCTCTGTCTGCATGTATTGATTGAGCGAGTGTGAGGTTGAGGCGAGACCTCTAACATTTGTGGAGCTGACCCTGAATATGTCTTGCGGCTGTTTTTATTAAACTGTGGAGAAGATGCATGGTACCTAATCATCAATACACATGTGTTCAATTAATTGATTAGATCTGTCTATACCCTCAAGGTGTACACTTGGTAGGTATAACTAATCAAGGATTCCTCTTTTTTGCGGTGTTGCGTCGGATCTGTAGCCAAATTTGCTAGACAAACTATATTTTAGGGCTGACAGAGATGAGTTACTTTTACAACATACTGTAATGAAATGTAATTTGTGTGAATTGGAGATGCACCCCAACTCTGGATACGGCTTTTCTCGCCGCAAGCAATCAACTTTCTTTTCCATGATGCAAAATGAGAATTCTGGGTAACATGACGGGTTCACTACATGGCCAGAGCATATTTTCAGAAAAAAAAGTTCAGTCGTCTCTTTGACGCAGCACATGCAATATGAAAATGAAGTTTTATTTATATTCAATCATACCTTTAATATTTGGTAATCCAAGCAAGATGAAAAACTGTTTTTGTGACTGAGACAGAGGAAATTTACTACTACTGCAAGTTTGAACAACAACTTGAAGTTGGCCCATACATAAACTAAACTCTAATTCACATGTATTAAATCAACTCTGCCGGGGCTAATCGAGAAGTTTCTGACACGAAAATGAAATGAGCGATTTTATAGTTTGAAAAAGAAAGACGGAAAGTTTTAAACTTCTAATGGAAGTTCACTATTAGATGGTATTAAAGTCATGACAAATAAATCGTATTATAGGTCTTATAAATCTTATAACCTAATCCTTAATCGCGGGTTTGTCCGTTTCCTCTAGTGTTTGCTTAACTGGTGACTGCTGTCAAAAATCTGCCAATAATATCTATAAAAAAAGACAGATCAGCCGCCTATAAATGATGTTTTAGACTGTTGAGGTCCTTTGTGAGGTGAGGCGCTTCAGGGAGTACTTTAACGAGGCAGAAACATGATCGTGACATCATATGTTATTGTTGGTGTAACTTGATGGAAGATAATCCAAGTACTGGACGTTCCTCTATCTCCACGACTGACAGGCCAGCATGCGAATTATTTGTCATAACATTCCATTTTTTCCACAATTCTATCAATGTTCTCATTGATCTGAAGAGTATGCTGCCGACATAAGGTCTCTCGTGATGGAAGTGGTTTCAAACAAATCGTTGATGTACATCAAGACGAGCGTTTGAGAAAGGACAGATCCTTGAGGAACACCCGCATTGATGGTAAACACATCGGAAGCATATCCATCCACCATCACAAATTAGGAGCGATCCCTGAGAAAGCTATCCTTTCAGCGGCACAGACCCGGCGACAGGCTATAAGCAGCAAGCTTTATTAAAATTATCTCATGTCTTACCCTACCGAAAACTTTCGATATATCCAGCGCGACAACTGGGGTTCTATGAAACTCTGGTCTGCTCTACATAATATTATGTGTGGCTTAGGCCAGAAGATATCCGGTGGATCTATGCTTGCAAAAATCATATTGGCGATCGTTGATAATATTATTTTTGTCCAGGCATTTCAGAAGCTGTACGTTAATAACAGTCTCCATAACTTTGGATATGGTGCAGAGGAGAGTCAAAGGTCTAGTTGCCGGGCATATTTTCCACCCAGTAGGGAACACTTCTCGCTGGTAGGAGACTTCAAATAGTTTGCAAAGTACTCATATAAGCTCTTCAGCACTACGTTTCAAGAGAATTGGTGATATTTTCTTTCTAGCTTTCCTGGTGTTCCCTAGAATACGTTTTATAATATTTCAGTGCTATATTCTAATTTCTGGAACATTTGGGGCGACGCTAATGGCAGTGGCCGGCATGCTTCTCAGGAAATGTATTGTAGAATTGGCAGCGAAAACCCACCTGCGCCTACTGAACAAAATGATCTGGATAAGTTAAAACACGAGAGGAGTTTGTCTTTGCTCTTATCGGTAAACCACCTACAGTGGTTTCTAGCATAGATGAAACTGCAACTTCCGGTAGTAGGATTTGTTCTTGATTCCCTGTACCGACGGTTAACTACGTCTCTGCAGTTCCGGTCAAACCAACGTTTGTTTTTGGGGTACATTTATCAACGCAAGGTATTCTGTTATTTTTTTGGCCACAAGCTGACGAATTTCTGGACGGAAACATGCATAATTCCAAGGAAAGGATTTGTAGTTCCTGAGTTCAATCCACATTACTGATTTGCAGTACCAGACTCTGCGTGCTTTAGTACGTTGTTGATCTAGTGTTGGCATTCTACTGAGGGTTGAAATGGTATTGTTATCGGATGTTTCTAGTGGAGCGGATATATTCACTGTATAGATGCCAGGATTTGTTGTGAGATACAGATCTAGCAGGCCAGCAAAGCTTTCATGGCGATCGGAAGCCTTTATTGTTCCGTTGATTATGTGTTTCAAGCCACAGCTTATGGAGAAAGCTTCAGCTTCGTGTCGCTCCTCGTCTGTTTTGTTGGAATGTAAGGTATCTACAGCCGAAATATTCTCGAGAAGCTCTTTGTAATTTTTGCTACTCGGTAGTCTATAAATGCAGCAAATGGATTTGGGAAAAATTTTGAAAAATACTTTGAACCGGATAATGTCGAATCCTTCAGGTTCTAGATCTTCCTATCACTGACAACAAATTCCTGATTTAACACATACGCATACACCAAATCTTAGCCTAAATGGGGTGTATAGCTGATATCCGGGATATCTGAAGCAATTATCCGTTACTGACGAGCCGACTTGGGTCTTTAACAAATCCAGAATGTGTGGCTCTTCTGTCGGCAGATATTGATGGACAGAGTGTATGCTTGAGAAGAGACCTTGAACAATTGTGAAGTGGACCCTAAATATGCTTCCTTAGTCATCCGGCCTGTCGTCCCCGCGAAATTGCTAACTGTTGCTGTTTTTATCCTGTTAAGAAGCTGCAGCTGCTTTAAATAAACGAGCTTCGCTCAAGGTGCTCCCAGGACCACCTGGCACCGGGAGGTCCGATGGCCAGGCCTCAATATATTTTTCATCTTGGAAACGTCATTGAGCATTCTTTTTGTTGTATGCCTCACTTTTTATCTCTAAAACTATTTTAATCCTTCAATATATTTTATAACACGAAATGGACATTTTAACGGCAATTCTTGAGGTTTGCTAGGGGTAACCCTTAACTCTGTTTACAATTTAGGTAGCGAAAAAATATTCCCTAAGACACAAGGAAAAGAAAAGTATAAATAGAATAAATTTGAGGGCTGGATATTGATAATTAAAAACAAATTTTTAAGTGAAACCTTTTATATAAATTAAACAACTTTATGTTAATGACGTGATTTACGTGTTTTGTCGTTAATATCTCTCAGCTTTGTTTAAAGGCTGATCTTATTTTGTGTAATTGACGTGTTTCACATAAGACAAGGAGCTTTCTCATTGAAAAATGTAGTAGTAGCACTTTAAAGGCCTCATTAACGAAGGTCTTGTTCAGAAAGTTTCGGTGTACATTAATATTAGTAGGAGGGTTATAAATAACATTAAAAAATAATGTCGGTGATCGTTCTTGATAGAAACCTGTTGAAGTAATCATGAAAATACATAATTTTACTTTTTTTGTGAGCAATTACGAAGTAAATTAGTAAAATATATGTCACTGCATTTTATAAATAAACGTTTTCAAAAACACTGGGATTGGGGTTTTGGGAGACCGTACGACTCAATGAGGACCCGGATATGATCGATTCTATAAAAAAATAATACTTAAATAAATCAAAAAATAGATCAAGGAAATCAGGAATGAATAGATAAATAATGAATATATTACGTGCGTTTGTGCATGTGGGCAAGCGTGTCGACTCCCAACTCGATTATCTATGGCATGCACACCCAGCAGCATGGGCTTATCCCATGATGACGATGACCACGTGTAGCCACCATACCCAAGGTGATGGTATGCGCAGCATCATGACGGTCCTGCACACGTAAACTTTCTATTTCAACACATATTTTCCGAGACGAGTAATCTGGTGAAATATCCATGACAGTGTTACGAAGAATGACATTAAATAATATTCAAATCTACCAGTAAAGTAGGATATTCGTAATAGAAAAACCATCCTAGATATTATTGAAATCCCTGCAAATGGCAACGCGTCGGTTCCAATAAAAAATTCATCAGATATTCAACCAGGAGGAAAAATCTTTTTAAGTGTAACACAATGAAGTCCTCTCTTGTGCTCTATCCGGGCACGGGAACGGTTGCAACATCTCTGATTTATAAGAATCCGATAAAGACCCGGCCATTACCTAACTCCGGGAGGAGAAGAAAATTATGCTAAAATATACAGGAACGTGAAGAATGGGATATCGCTCGCTTTTCTCTACTTATATGATTTATTTCTCAGAGCTGTGGAAAACGAACGGGCCGAGCGATTGTAGCATAGTAGGATGGTTTCATTGCAGTCTAAATTGAGCAACGACACCGTGTATATGGATAGGATGAAGCAGATTTTAGTGCAAAATTATTTGGTTTATTTGGTTGGTAATTTATTCAAACTATTGAATGACAAATTTTTGCAGGGTGGCAATACTGATATTCTAATGTGACCAGCCAAGGCCTGTTATGCGAAACAAACCGCAAAATGTTGTGTATCGATGTCAATTGGTTTTGAAATTTATTTGTTATCACGTTATCACAATGTTACCTAGGCTTGAAAGTCATTTGAAAAGGAATTTGAAAACTTGTTTCGACTGCGCTCTAAAATAATCAGGAACTTGTTGATAAATGTTCTATAGTATATATTCTCTTCTGGTTTAACTATTGTCTAAAAGATGGCGCTGTAGTGAATCTCGATTTTTTAATATTAAAATTTATCATGTATGTCCTTATTATCATTAATAAAAATAGGGTATTTTGACCCTTTTCTGGATCATCATAGACAGTCTTGATGTTGAAGAATGTAGAAAAAGAAAACTAATTTTAGACACGTATCAATATTTTTTTTGTTTTTTACCCAGCACCTACTGAATCTATTCAGAATAATATAGGATCCCTATTCATCACATGCAGGTCGATAAAGATGTGGATGGTTCACCAATCATCTCTACACAACAATTATTTGTACAATGAACCCTGTATTGTGCCATTTGCTGAAGTAATTAGTTATCCGGTGTACATTTTTGATGATGTTCCATTAGTTATCGAGCGGATCGAGTCCGCTTGGGGGTTTCTAATAGGTTCCCTAAGCGGATTTCATTTTGCGTCGATTGATAGCCTTTTGTCCAGACTGATAAACAACAAATCTATTTATCTGCTTCCTTCTCTTATCCGTGCAGAGAAATGTCTTATACTTCTCACTCATCAACGAAGTGTATGGTTGATCATTTCCGAAGTTGAGATAGGTAGTGAGTACGAGTATTTTGGATGTTTGCCACTCATTCACCTTGAGAGTAATATGCGATTATCAATAATTATAAATAATTTTGCTGTATTTTAGCAAAATGGTGAGTTTCGACTACCTTCAGAAGCCTACCAAACTGATTTTCATTTGTATCAGACAACAATCTTTCGGCAGTTGGTTCTGTTATCCTGAATAATTGAATTTTAGCTATACTGGTGTGCTCTACAAAATGATCAAACGCAGTGACCAACAGCTTAATGGATTAGCAGGTGGTCAGCCTTGTGTCAGCTTAATAATATTCATTCACGTTGTTGCGTATATTCGACCAGCAGGCGAATATTGCAGAGTTTTATCCACGGCAGTGCCTGGCAGATGCAGTCAACCCCGTTAATATCCTACAATCCCTGATGATGACATTTCAAATGCATCACCCTCTCTACCAAATTGTCAACTTACTGCTGCAGACTAGATACTCGAATAACAGGTATTCAATTTCGCTCATCTCTATGCAGAGCGGTGGGTAGTAGTTGCTTGCTCATGCTCATACGTGTCCATATTTCATCGGCAAGGGGGCATTTCGGCGGCATACCAGCGTTCTCCGCGAAATATGTTGACCGCAGCTGCACTAATCATTGAAACACCCTGTGAGAGACATGCTGAATCGACCACTAAATTATACCCCTGCACGATGGAGATGGGCTTATATATCTGAACAGATGATGACTTGATGGTCATTTGCTCCACGCCGGGAGCACTTTGAGTGCAAATCGGGTTTGGTCTGAAATTATACTCCTCAGTCAGCAAACTAAGTTACATCAATCCTTGCAAGGATGGTTTCCGTAGGTGTGGCGCGGTTGTGCTGCCTATCGATTTGTGTATGATTCAGATATTACATTAGTTATTCTCGAAATCAATATGGTATTGCGCAACAGACCTGAGAAAATATGCATCACTATATGAACCTAAGAAAATGATAACATGCTATGCTATGATAAGCGGATCATATTGGTTTGTTAGGATTGTTACAAATAATTAGTTAGTTGGCAGTAATCTGGGTAGGATTGTTAGCAGTCAAATATGACAGTCCGACGATGATTTAAATATAAATCGAAACGCGTCACTGAAAAAAAAATAGATTTATTTCTGAAACTGTGTCTTAATTACACAATCTTTTCATCTACTAACTGTCCTGACTGAAATAATTAATGTCAAAAACGATACTGATTTATACAGCATTTCGGGCAATTTTTTGGCAACATATATCTCAGTATTAAGTCAACTGAACATAGAAGTACATGTGTGATCAGGAAACATGATTTCAACTCTTTCAACCAATTTCGCTACTTACCACTGATGCATGAATGTAAATAATGGGAGACAACAGGAATGTTCTATAAACATTTCCGATCAGATTATTACTTTTCCAAGGAGCAAGAAATATCAAACTAACCTCTCAAATAGATACGTTACAATTACGATAGTATACTAGCATGAGTAGACACAACAGCGAATTAAATAATCCAGACTTTCTGAGCATAATGCTTTGCACTCCGTCTGAAAACCTTTTCCATGGAACCCGAATAACGATCACGTTTCCTCTTTAATAAGTAATTCGTTTGATTTCTCGAACAGCAAGTGCTGTCAGACGATCCGCCCCAAAAAGAGAGAATTCCCAGTATCCCGTAGCGCTAGAAAAATGACATATGCATCCCTGCTGAGATGTAAACCGTCCGGAACAACGGAAATGTTTTAAGCCACAGAACCGAAAAGATGCTTTCAGCCCAGTCGACATGGGATCCATGAATGTGCTGATAATTCTTTTATGCCTAACCCGCTACGAAGGCGAAGCCAAAATACCAATTTACCATGACTCCTATCCTAAGTTATAGATACTTTATCACACACACACACGAGACACATCGACAGAAATTAGTGACATGGTTTTTCGTTATGCATGGGCCTCGAAAGATCATGAAACTATCTCGATTTACATTTTTTTGCAAACACAATACTTTTGGGAGGAAACATGACAGAAGGACAGTCCGCGCACAACGACACGTCACCGAACGGGGTATAAATAGGCATGGAAGGAACGTGTTCGCCAGTTCACCTGAAGACGATTGAAGATAGCACATCAATCGAAACGTCGTGATACTCAAAATTTTATAGACAATGGAAGTCCGAAATCAAACTTTTGATGACAGAAGGATATCAAAAACAAGTTATCGATACCAAAAGGCATTAATAAATGGTCCTATCCATCTGTCAGCTGATACGGTGATAAAATATAAAGCTTCCTCCCAAGATCCAATTGAACCGGATTATTTTAGTGCCAGTGGTAAAAGTTTCAAGGAAGGTCCAAGCGAGCATGTCAGATTTCGGCAATATGTGCAGGAAAATGGAGAAAAATTACTTCCGCGCCGCTCATACGGAAGCCCAGCTGAAAACTAAAATGAAATATTGGATTCTGAATAACTTGGTGATGCAGATATGAACCCAGGCTGCAGTAGAAGCACAATAATAGAAGTGAGATATTTATAACCGATTCTTATTATATAATCATACCACTTCACTAATTCTTATCAAACTGGACAATACACGCACGTCGACAAACCAGTGAAAAGAAATTAATACATTTTGCCTCTCAACTGAGTCTCCGAACAATCTTATATTGAATATAGAAACCCTACCAGGCGGAGCCAGATGTCACTTGTATCGTAAAGAACAAAATATTTCATTTTTATTACTTACGTGAAGAAGATGATGCTACGAGGAGGCACTAATGAAATCGTGAGTAGTCAAATTAACGTTAACGCATTTATTAGAACACTGAGTTTCAAATTATATTTAAAAGAACAATTATAATCCGAAAATCTGACGATGTTTTGAATAGCGCGTCACTAGAAGAAAGAGAGTATTATTTGTGAAACTTGGCATTCTAATACAAAAACAATCTTATTCCTAAAACGTTTTGAGTTTCTGCTGCCTGTACCAGTTTGAGGAAATATAACATTGTCTATTAGTTCATAGCATATCCTTAGTCGGCGTAGAAGCAGTTGCCTACTGAGATTATGTGACTCGGAGAATAGCGACATTCAGTTCGACAGACAGATGGAGATGAGTAGCATGGCTTTAGGTGATATATAAAAAATGATCTATCACATTCATCATCCTCCAAATAGAAAATTGCTGGAGTGTCGCTCGCACTTGAAAAGTGTCAAAATAAGTTATAGTTATAAGAAACTAAAAACAGGCTGTTATGAATACTGCATTCAAAATTAAGGAACAGTAATTATTTCTATCCCCCACACAAGTATGAGCCATGTTGGTAATTAACTATAATATTTCAGTGTAAAAGCATGGGGCGCTCATTTTTCAAAAATTATTAATTTTACTTCTCACAGTGGAGTTACGTGAACTAAAATGCTGGAATATTATATCAGATTTCATGAGTCAGCGCGTGGCGCTTTTCTACTGAAATATTATACAAATTACAAACATGGCTACGCTACGGCATTTACAAAATAGATGGAGATAATTGGTTCGATTTATTATTTTATGGTTCTTAATGAAGTTACTATGAAAACGTGCTGGTACGTTTTTGCGGTCTCAAAATACATAGAGCTTAAACTGGTAAAGTTTATAGTAGCTATTAAAGAGTTTCAAAGTAATGTAAATTGAGTTTCCAATGTTCATAATCAATTATTTGAAGGCGATTTTTCGCTTGTCCCAGGGAAGCAAAAAGGGAATTTGTTATGTGTGTATATATATATATATATATATATATATATAATTTAGTATAATATTTCAGTAGATCAGTTTAGGTGTGAAAATTACGTCCTCAGGATGTCAAGCGACTCTCCAAGAATTGGACATCTTCTAGAAAGAGAAAACAATATTATCGACAGGTGTCAATATATGATTGCTATCCAGAGAAGAGTTAATTTCGGCTGCCGCAAAAAATATTTTTTGGGGTGATTTTAGGTCAACAATGGGGTGTCTACAACATACAAATCATGCTACTAGAAGCGTCTTCAAAATATTTTTGTAGAGCAGAATTAAGTTTTCTTACCTTAATACGTCGAGAGAAAAAAGCGAAAATCTGCAATATTTGGTACTTCGTTTTACATGAATCGGTGAAATTCAAATTACATCAATAGATGGTAAACCCATAGGAACTGTAAACATTGAAAGCCTGATGGAATGTAAACGTAAAACAGTTGAACTCAGATAAACTAGAATCTACATGTGCAGAGTTGCTGTGTTTATTCCGATAAACTACATGAGTGGATAGGCATACCTAGCCTCACTATCTACTTTACGCTATTGGCCGCACTAATTGGAATAGGATTTCCTATTTGATCAAGTATTTGAATATTCCTAAAACAATCTCCTGAGGTATGACAAACCTTTTAAAAAGCGCCTCGCTTCCAATATGGACGATTGTCCTTTCACCTGACGCGTTGACAGACTTTCCATGAAACCTTGGCGATCACTGGTTATATTTTTGTCTTGCCATATTTTTGGTACTATGTAACCTTCATTAGTCCACGTCGCATCAAGAGGGAAAGATTTTCTGCTACTCTGTTCTGTTCTGCTTTATACTTCTCAAGAATTTTCGTCGCCAGCAAACAAATTCATCGCTTTCCAGTAGGAGTGCTTCACGGTTATGTTTTTCCCAAGTAATATCCACATTTTTTCAAGTGGTCCATAAAAGTTTTCTAGTTATCAAGGGAGTACTGTCATCCTGGCCAAGCTCGATGGAAATCTTATGTAGGGAGGATATTTCTTTTTTTAAATAAATAGAGTGAACTTTTCTTCGAATTACACTGTTGGTGTCTTCATCAAGGACTTTTATTGGTCGCGAGGACTTTTCTTGGGAAGTTCCACTTGACACTTGACATATCTTTCCAACAGAAATATGAATAAAATTTATTTTAAAATTAAAACTATGAATGTGATGCGTAATTATTTATTAAAATGAACTACAAATCTACCTCTGGTGTGTCTGTTGGTGATTGAGGTACTAGACTAGAAAATATGGAACTTCAGAGCAAAGTCGAACAGCACGAGTGAACATATCATAATACTTTGTACGCACCATATTGTAGTGTGTCCGTAAATAAAGGAGTTTCTTTCCAGTACGTTTTCCTTAGTTAATTGTTACGAAAGAAGATAAAGTGAATACCAAATTCATAAGAATAGCAATAAAAATAATCAGCATATTAACTACTTAAACTTAAGGAACCTTGAAAGAAAAAAATGACTATATTTACCCCGTAACAATCGCTAGAACAGAAAGTGGTATTTTACAGACGCCATTGTATACAGAATAAAATATCTCAGGTTACATACATAATTCTTCATCAGAGTAAACACGGACTCGAGATAAACATAAAACAACCAACCAATCAAAACAAATATAAACGTTAAAGCTTGAAAGGAAATACCTTAATTCATATTTATTACCATTTCTGTTTGCGCGGGCATTTTCCCCATTTTTGCTACCCTGAAGTCAAGGAAAGGGCCCGAATTAATCCGTGTGGATTTACTGGTAACTGATACTGAATATGAAATATAGGAGTACGCCTCGAAGGTGTATAGATATTTCATGTAAAACACCTTCCCAGTCTTAGTAAAGATACATTGAAGAACTTTTGAAATATATTTTTAGAACTAGATCAAATGTAACTAATACAATGATGATCAATACCAACTGTATTTAAATTTTCGAAGCTCAGCTAGATAGCTGCTCTTCCTACTAATCTGTACGCATGCACAATTACTACCTAAATACTCACAATAACACTGCTTGAACAGTTCACATGAAGACGGTTGAAGATAGTATATCAATCGAAACGTTGTGATACTCAAAAAATTGTATAGACAATGGAAGTCCGAAATCAAACTTTTGAAAAATCCACCTTGTCTACAAGTTTCAAGCAAGTGATATCGCTACACCTCCTTTACCATCTGCTCTGTCTTGTCATATAGTGTTGTATTTACTTAAGTTTATGTATACATCTGGTTTGAACCAGGTTTGTGATGAAAGATCGATTTCCTTCATTAGCAACTGCTGAACTGCAATTCCACTGTCAAATCTTATTGAAGGTTATACTTCATAAGTGCGTGGGTTATTCTTTTGTTGATTGAGGACATCCGTTTTTTGTAAGGATGATTCAATACCTGTGTTCTTGATGTTTGCTATAATAAACATAACTAATTTTATAATAGTTTGTATCAAGCTATTATTGTCAATGCTCTGGTCGGTAGTTTCGTCGACTGGGCTATAAAATTGACTAATCGTAATTCCCCCGGGATTCTAGGAGAACTGCTTTGGGTAATTATTTGTTTTCGCGCTATTTCCTTATTATCTAGAGTATATGAATTATTTCTCCTGTCTTTTTTTAATCACCTGAGTAAAACGCTGTTGTGTTTGATTTACGATTGTCCTGTTCGTAATAATACTTTAGTACTAGTAGATGGTTGATTATAAGATTCTGTGTTTGGTTACGTTCCTTGGGAGCTTGATCTACACACATTGGCTTATTTTTTTGGGTATGTACTTGACAGCGTCCTTACATGACACGTTTTTTGATTTCTTACTTTCTTGTAAACTAATCGCATTTCTTTATTTCGAAACTATAATAGTATCCCTAGCAGTACATAGATTTCACAAAAGTAAAATTTTCACACGAGCTAGTTTTCATGGCATTTCGCGTACCTTAGGTTACTTTTACACTGCCTTCCTAAGTATCCATCATGCATATAGTTATGTCCCAAAATAACTTTTTGAATATAACTGGATACCTCAAAAATTACATGGTTTATGACAACTTTTTTTTGGTATTTTTTGGATTTTGAATATCTATCACTTTATTTATAAATATATATTAATAGACCACATTTTTGCACTTTTCCTCAAACAGCTTGAGCAAAATGGAAATAGCATCCATGAACATGGACAGGTGGAAAAATCCTCTCCAGAGCCGTTACTGCAGCTGGTTCAAACTCTATATTGAACGTTTCTGGATTCCAATTAGGAATCTGAGCTTTGATGAGACGGAAGACCGTCTCGTAGGTCAATAATAACTTGTTTGGTAGAAGTGCAAATGCCACTGGAACGATGTGTACGCAAAGTGGGTATGTTTTAGAGGTGTACGGCGTGTACGCATTCTGGGTGTACGCAAATAGGGGGATATCGATTATACGAATAGTTTTTTTGCAGGCAGCTTGCTTTTGTCATTGTTTTTGAACTGTGTGTGATAAAGCTGAGGGTGATAATTAACAACTACATTCAGATCTGTTAAAATTTGATTGGATGCACAAGTCATCGTGTTTGAAGGCACCTCAGTGAACAAAACTCATTCAGTTTTTTTTATAATGAGCTCACAGATGAATTTATACACGGTATTACTTTATCTGAAAAATGGAATTATTTTTACGAGGCACCTCATTGTTTATTGTTATAATTCTTAGCCGTGTGGATACATTAACTGTTATGTAAGCTTTGGCACATTATGCATTTACAAGGTAACTACCAATATATGCGAGTATTCCTCTAGATTTAAGAGAATACTTTTCCTAGCGTTTATGTGAAGTAAGAAAAGACGTGATATATGTAAACGTGAATGATTCCTTATTCAATCGAAGTATATGAATAGACACAGGTTCTTGTTCACAGAAAAAATTGCTGGATTATGGGTATAAAAAGTTTTTTTAGGTACTAAATAACTGTCATAGTGTGATAGCGTCTGTCAGCAGTTAAATACAAAATTATATTATGGCTTGGAACTTACGTTTTTATTACCATGTCGGGTTATAGTTGCGTTCTGTGAAGTATGAGTAGTTTTTTTGGAAAACCTCAACCTGCACTATCAGAAAATATTTCCTTGTTCACGATGCTTTGGGAGTATATTACAACCACAAGTCAATATATCAATAAAAACAGACTCTGTGATATTGCTTGGTACGCTTACTACAGTTTTATTCGGATTTATAAAAAATCTGACGTATCTATAAAATAATGTGATTTAGTTCTGTTCCATTACATTTGTGCAACACACTCAGACTAGTGTCATTTCCTACTCAATGATTAGTGCGTCTTGCAAATGCTCTGGATATTCAACTATCATAACAATCATTACAGGAAGCCTATGAAATATTCACGATATTCATTGACTTGCACATGTCTGGCTTCTTTCATTTTGCAGTGATTGGTTTTGAATAATTTTTCTGTGAGTGGTGGTCTTTCCAATATTTTTATCATTGAATATTTATTGCTTTTTAGATTCCGTTGCAAATTACTACAAAATAAGCAATCATTTACATTTATCATGTAGATGTGTCGTCCTACTGAAGGTTGGCTACAATTCCGCCATATCGTTCTCTGGGTTCGTATGGTATATGCTCCCGATCGCCTTTTTATACGAGTTTAATCCGCGATTTTTCTAATTGTTCGACTAACCTTGTATTTACTTCTGGTACCTCCTGTATACCCAGAGGCTTCGACAACCGCAGGCCCGTCATTCAGGTCCGTTCCGGCTGTCCAACGTTGAAATGCTCCGATTCGGCTCATCCCGGACGTTTGTATACTTCCCGCGCAATACTGGAAGCGGACGGTAATGAACAGGGGAATGGAGGCATTCGGGGGAGGAAGCCTCCTTTCTTGACGGTTCGACTGCATGGGGCGTATATTTCAATGGCAGAGCTGGTGGTTGCGCCCTCCCAAATTGAATTTGGTGCATGCTCGGGCGACTTCCGACGATGAACATTGTGTTGTGCACACACATTTATACCCAGCTTACTGTGAGATTTATAAGTGGAGAAGTTTGGCTTGGCAATTCGTTTTTTTTGGTTCAGTAGCCATAAACTATTAAAAGAGTTCTATACCAATACACGCCATACGCATTTCTTGAACATTTCAAGCTATCGTTATCTCAAAACCGATACGCCTGGCCTTAAGGTCCTAAAACATCTTTACCGGTCAAAAATCCATATTATCCGTTAAAAATAAAAATACAAAAATCGGTATCATCCTAGAATTCTTCCATTCTTGTCATGTTTACACATGGACATCATGTGATATTTGCTTTTATTACATTATAAACCGACAACCTATGAATTTTTCAAGGATTGATCTACATATAAATGAGCACGTATTTACTATAGTTAAGACAGTACTAGTTAAAATAAATGAATGCGGCCAGCAAACTGGTTTACCTTGAGGTGGGGTCGGAAAAAGAAACGGGTTCATATGAGGTGCATTTCAAGTTGTTAGGAGCATAAGGGGTCTGGCAGTATGTCAGACAAAAAATGAGGTTACTATATAATTGTATGTTATATTTTATACTGACCAGTCGGTAAATTCACACACGATTCACTGAATACTAACGTAGCTCTCAGACTGTCTGCTTAGCTCATATTTTTTACGTATTTCTAGTTGCTTATTTGTGTGCCCTTTTCGGAATAAAAGCACAAGAAGTAAGGAAACCCTATCTATCTAAGTGTTGGGAGAACATTAATTAAATCTATCCTTAAGTCTACTGGAAAAATTGGAGACACACTCATCATTCCACTTCATTATGAAGAAAATACTAGATAAAGCAGAGAGACAACCATATGATAAGTTTCAAAAAATATATACTACAGTGAATACATATTTTCATTCCTATGCTGACTATCTATTACAGAGTTTCAGTTAATGTCTGCATTTGATAGAAAAACTAAAGGAGCATCCTGCAGAAAACATAATACGCGATACGACAAAGCAGTGACACAAAACTGTAATGTATCCTTTCAAAATGTAGTAGTTTTCCAATTTCTTTTTCATATTTCTTCCTTGTCTTATGAACCTTTACCGCAGCAGTTAATAGGCTTACTAATTTGTAGGCATATCGCAAGTTGATCATATCGATGTTTAAGTTTCAAATGCATAATATTCACTCCTGGAGGTTTTGTACTATTTCACTTAAGAAAATTGACATGATAACTTCATCCCCAAATTAATTCTCTTCGACAACATCCAGAAAAAAAATATTCTTTGAAAGTTAGCAAAGACAAATAGTTGCCAAGGTCATGCATATCACAATGCTTTAGTGACGTAGTTCTCCTGATAATGTTTACAGTTTTCCAAGCACATCTATTCTTCAGAACATGACAGAATCTAAATCCCGTTTCTTTTGTCTACGAGGGTCACGCTGAAAGTCTTCAGATATTCCTAATCTATAGAAGTTTGAACAAGTTTGAGCACGCAGCTATTTTGTCCAAAGTTGTAAGTGCTTCTTACACGCAAAGGCAGCGTTTGAATCGTTCAGTAGTTGCCTTGCCAGGGTCTCGAATGCTTCTAAGTGTTGGCGGAATTTTAACGTGAAAATGGAACCGATTTTTGAGCCATGATTTTGTATGATTATTAAAAGGGACTAAAATAAGCAAAATATCACTAAAGTTTAGTGGTTCAGTAAATTGCTTCTGAGACTCTGCCCCTTCTAGGGCTACAGTTTCAATTGGTTTGCTGAGTTTTAAAGGGGCCGGGTCTCACTCGATGATAAACCTCGCACAGGTCGACCGCCCACTGCTGTTACTCCGGAAACTGTAGACGCTGTGGAAAATATCACAAAAAAAGATCGTCAGCTTTTCTGGAGATTGGTTCGGCAGTGGTCAGAACAATCATTCATGATCACCTTCGCCTAAGGAAGCGGTGTTCCAGATGGGTGAAAGATTTGTTGACCAGTGAGCAAAAAGCAACAACAGTTGATTGGGCTAAGTTAATGCGTGGAAAATTTGATAATGGGCACAGTAAAAACAGTTTTAATATCGTAACCGGAGACGAAACATGGTTATATCATTATGATCCCGAAACTAAACAGCAGTCCTTAGTTTGGTGCTTTTAAAGTGAGCAGCCTCCAACGAGAATTCGTCGTTGCAAGAGTGTTGGAAAGAAAATGCTCGCATCTTTTTTTTTCTAAAAGTGGATACATCACAACGGTAGCCTCGGAAAATTAAAGGACAGTTTCCTCTCAATGGTATATAACCAAATGTGTTCCTGTTGTCTTCCAAGAACCATGACAACGCCATTTTTCCACCGATGAAGAGGCAATCGCTGCATTTGAGGATAAAATTAGCAACCTTTCGAAAGAACGTTGGTCACAAGACAAGTGGTTTTACCGAATGTGTAAATGTATTGAGGTAGGCGGAGAATATGTTGAAAAAAAAATAAAGTTTTTTAAAAAAAACTCGTAGTTTTCCTGTATCTGAAAACTTCCAGCATGACCCTCGTACATGGCTAATGATGAAAACTCATCCAACCAGTCTTCCTACTGTTTTCTACGTGGTAATATCACTCGCCGGTATTTAGCATCGGTACGTGATACTTCCAGAAACCAGAGGATTGGTCTGACTGGCTCTTGCTCCATATCATTGCACAGTTGGAGCTAAAGCGTTTCACTTGAATGGATAGTGTACAGAAGAGCAGCCAGGTATCTCAAATCTGAAACCATCTCGTCACCATGATACTATGTCCTAGGTGCGCTTGCATCAGCTATGAAAAGCAGGTTCGAATTCCACAAATATATAGACCAGTCAGGTCATTTCAGAAATGAAATTTTAGACTCACCTGGGAAAGATGTTACATGAACTGGATCTGAAACAAAAAATGAACGTCTATCAACTTCATGTATACTCTATAACTTATCGTATGATTTCATCTATGATTTTATTCCAGATTAATCATGCAATCCCAACAATTTAAAAAAATACTGCTTCTAGATTAGTCGTATTGCTCCATGGATTGTTGCTTATACACTCAAATACAGCAATACGTTGAAAAATAGGGGCTGCTATATTAAAAGTGTCGATGTCTAACCTCAAACGGTGATTACGCCACAATTGTCATAGTTAAAAAAATTAAGCTGTGCGGACGTTTGCCTCCTTTTGGAATTAAATTTGATTGATTATATAACTGCTTTTGAATCCTCACGGTATAATATTCAACATAAGCTCTAGAACGTGACATCAATAACACTATAATAGTTACTAACCAAACCTGCAAGAGTTCTGGCAAATTATTGTTTATTAGAATGAGACATGACTTATACAACTTGACAATATAATGTTTAATTGTTTTGTTACTTGATACTCCTAAAAGTTGTAGTTTCGTAAAAATGAATCAAGCCCTTCCTAACGGGCGCGGAAACAGACAAACATGAACCGATGATTTGCCGTTGACGATTATGGCGATGCCAAACAAATAAATGAATTACTTGGAGGGAATCGCAAGATGTTCGTATTCTTGATTGGAGTAAACAAAGCTCCGTTGCCGTTGACGAATATGGCGATGCCAAACAAGTGAATGAATTACTTGCATGGAATCGTAAGATGTTCTCATTCTTGATTGAAGTAAACGGAGCTCCGTTGGAAAATATGATTACCCTAAAAAAAATGGAATACTTGTTGAAAAAAGCATTGAAATCTTAGTTGTGGAGAAAACTTTATTTATATTCCTTTAGAATGAATATTTGATTCAAAAATATACTTTTCTTGGTTCAAATTGATATTAATTTTCATATCAATTGAATTATCAGATCAAATATTCTTGTCGTGAGTATATCTTTACAAGAATAACGAAATTATTAAATTCATAATTTCTTTTATGTGTGGATAAATAGCTGTTTTAAGTCACACAGTGTCTCCTAAATAAGTACTGAGGTATGGCTAACGCTGTACAAATTTGGGAAAATTAGCAAAAAAATAAAGATTAGTCGAAACGCTAGCTAGCAATGAATTGTGACTATCTTGAAGAGAGAAACAACAGCAATAACTATTTCCATCACGGGAACACCAGCCTTTTAATTCTACTCTGATTTTATCCCGCTTTCAACATCTAGTGTAATGTGAATATCTTGATGTCAGCTGTTTTAATAACTGAAACAGAAATGCAATATATTTGGAACAAACAAAAGGAATTTTCAATCAAAGTTCCCCATTCAGCCTTGAAGTCATAAACATCTGCGCTGCCTTTACTGCAACCATATACAGTGAATTGGATATGATAAGGTAGATTTGCATGAACGTCCTCGTATTAGCCATGTGTGTCAAAGGAGTATGGCGGACAGACGGATGGACTGGGACAGAGTAGCCACACACCTGAAACAGGTCTGCTAGCTGCTCAAAGCGTATATTTCAGTGCGAAAAGTGATTTCCCCAAGATACACAGGGAGTGACTTTCTGTGTTGATACTAATGAAGCAGGCAAAGCTTCGCTAAGATGTTTTTTTCAAGCACCAGGAATTTTAAATTTATCTATCAACCTTCAATAATTACCATTGTTGTTTGAAACTTGTAGACAAGGTGGATTTATCAGAAGTTTGATTTCGGACTTCCATTGTCTATAAAATTTTGAGATTCACGACGTTTCGATTGATGTACTATCTTCAATCGTCTTCAGGTGAACTGGCGAACACGTTCCTTTCATGCATTTATACCCCGTCCGGTGACGTGTCGTTGTGCGCGGTCTGTTCTGATTTGTTCCCGATGCGCGGTATTCCGGTCTGCTGACGTGGCTGTTTGTCGGTCATTGTTTTTTGTCTGGTCCAGTCGTAGTCTGTTCATCTTCTTTATGAGTGGCTGCCAGATTGGTTTAATGTCTACGCTGGCTTTGCTGTACACTTTGCTGTTGTTGGTGATGAATGCCGCCTTCTTGAATTTCCTTCGATACCAATGCGATTCCTTAGCAAATAACCTTAGCATCGTCCCAAGCTATTTTATGGTGCTCCATCCATGCGTGTTCAGCTATTCCAGATTTTCCTGTCTCTGCACGCTGGGTGTTGAGACGATGTTCTTTGATTCTTACTTCCAGTGGCCTTTTTGTTCCTCCAACATAGATTTTACCACATTGACATGGTATCTGGTAGATGCAGTCCTTTGTCTCTTGAGACTCATTCCTGGGCTTAGTTTTTGTTAGGATACTTCTGAGGGTGGCATTCCTAGAGAATCTTGTTTGTATCTTGTATCGCTGACCTATTTTTTTGATTCCATCTGATATTCCTTTGACGTAAGGCAGAATGAGTAAGTGCTGAGATTTTTCGTGTTTAATTCTTCTACTGTTGGTATTTTCCTGTATTGTTACTTCCACTAGCTTCTTTGGGTATCCGTTATTTAATAGATCTTGTTTAATGATATTGAGCTCTCTTTGTAGTCCCTCTTGTGTGTTACAAATACTCCTAGCTCGGTCGACTAAAGTCCGGATGACGCCTTTCTTCGTGCCTGTTGGGTGGTTTGAAGTGTAATGTAACTATTGACCAGCGTAGACATTAAACCAATCTGGCAGCCACTCATAAAGAACATCAATAGACTACGGCTGGACCAGACAACAAACAATGAGCGACAAACAGCCACGTCGGCAGACCGGAATACCGCGCATCGGGAACAAATCAGAACAGACCGCGCACAACGACACGTCACCGGACGAGGTATAAATAGGCATGAAAGGAACGTGTTCACCAGTTCACCTGAAGACGATTGAAGATAGCATATCAATCGAAACGTCGTGATACTCAAAATTTTATAGACAATGGAAGTCCGAAATCAAACTTTTGATAATTACCATTGTTGTACGATTTACTTACGATAAAAGCTGAATGTACAATGTATTTTCTATAACAGGGCTAATTTGTTCTGTTTCTGTTTTAGCGTCTTTTTCTACATATTACTGCATTCCAACTGAATAAGGATCTCGAATGATGAAAAATGTGCTATTTAGTCTCTTAAAACATGGCTTCAAATCAGTTGACTATTTATTTCAAGTGCAGTCGTATCAGTATATTGGAGTTTTTGATCGGTTTTCAGAGCTGCTAATCCGCTTGAAACTTTTGAAATATTCAGAAAACCTATCATATCAAACTGACACAACTGATATATGTCTTTAACATTGCACTCACCAACCAAACTGCATTCTCTCAAATCTGTCAACATTAAGAGGGACTCTACATAGAAAAAAGGCTTTCCAATATCATTTTCCAGCGCTCATTTCTGAAGATAATCGATCCACGTTTTTTTATAATAATTTTTATAAAAATAAATTAGATATTGTCACATGCATATTGACATTTTAGGCATCATTTTGCAAGTATTTTTAACGTTCTGGTGGTGTTAAAAAATCATTAAAAAGGCAGCGCATGGTCATGGAACCAATCTTTTTCTATCATTTACCAAAAAACGGTTCCATTCTTTCGATAAATAAGCGCTGGAAACTAAATATTGAAAACTCATGCCTCCCTCTTTATCCCCCCAATATTTAACGACAATTGTGCTAGCTGGAGTCTCCTCTTAAGAGCTTTCTGTTACAAGGTGAGGTACTAAAAAACCCAAGTGGAATGATGGTATCGTTTTCTCACTTCATCAAGTCTTCCCGGCGATCTTTCAACATGTGGGATCTTCCAGCTCTCGGAAAGGCATGCTAAGCTGAGGTACCAAAATATCCCCGTCTCCGCAGTTAGAGTACAAAACAGCGTAAATTGACATTGTAGTTTAGGTAAGAACATAAATAATACAGATAATTCTCAATTTATGCATATTATGTACTTGTTTAGGCTTCAATATTTAGAAAGGACGAGCAATCTGGAGAAATGATACGGCTCGAGAAATTCCGAAAGTTGTAATGGTGCACGAGTTCGCCATATCGCTGGCAAAAATCAGAAAACTGTTGACCTGCCGAGTGTATGAGGCTTTCAACTGGAACCGTGCCCAGCGGATTCAGATAATTGAACTATTTTATCAGTAGTTTTGAGAATGCAGCTCATTTCTGGTAGTGCAGTCCTTTTAGCCGCAACAGATCGTATCCGGAAAGAGTCTGTGTTTCCATCTGAGTACCTCCTATGTTACTTCTCACACCCTATGCGGACTGTTGTGATAGCAAAGATTATCTAAATCGGCATAATATTTTTCAACGAATTTTTTTAGTGCATACATCACGAAAATACGTATCAAACATTTCCTTCGGTCTGCTTCTCTGTCTGCTGATATGTTTGTCGGTTTGTAATCCGTTGGTGCTCTCCGTAACTCCTACACCGCTTTTGGAGAATTTCTTGGAGGAGTGCGATGTAAGCACACAATTTATGTCATTTTTGAAATCGGGGCAATAGTGGTAGATATAGTTATCCCGGTAAAACATGATGTAATGGCAATTTACACCACATTAAAAATTGCGCGATTTCGAACTAATGCTTGCGGATGTCTATCGTTTCTTTATATAGTACAATAGGACATGTTTTTGGTTTTCCTTTGAAACCTTTTAGGATTGCTATATTAGAGGGGGAAAATATACCGGGCATGTGAGTGTTTAACCAGGTTAAGACTTGTTTTTAAAAATAATAACAGCATTCGTTGAGAATTCACCAAAACTTGCATGCTCGGGTGTTCATGTTGTTACATGATGAACAACATTCTTATGAGGAAAGAGACACGAATACGGAAAGCTATTAAACTCAACCTTCTTACTTAAAGGTATACAAAAGAAATGTTTGTCTCGAACCCCCTATCGTTCCTCTTATTTTCACATGGAGTGTATACTATTTTATTTCCACCCGCATATATGCAGATAGGTTATTTACTATCTAGGGAACCATGGATATTTAGTGATAATGTGAGCGACAAAAAAAACCTTCAAATTTGAAATTTTTTTGATAGTTGTATTTACGTATTCCAATACGAGGGTCACGCTGAAAGTCTTTCTAATCTATACAAGTTTAAACAGGTTTGAACACGCAGCTATTTTGTCTAAAGTTGTAAGTGCTTACACGCAAAGGCAGCGTTTGAATCGTTCAGTAGTTGCCTTGCCACGGTGTCGAATGCATCTAAGTGTTGGCCGAATTTTAATGAGAAAATGGAACCGAGTAGTCGCAATTTTCCAGCCATAATTTTGTATATTGACTATAAAAAGGAACTTAAACGAGCGGAATGTCACGAAAGTTTAGTGAGTTGCTTTGGGGACTCTGTCCCTTCTAGGGCTACAGTATTCAACTGGTTTGCTGAGTTTAAAAAGGGCCGGGCCTCCCTCGATGATGAACCTCGCACAGGTCGACCGCCCACTGCTGTTACTCCGGAAACTGTAAAAGCTGTACAAAATATGGTGAAAAAGATCGAATTATAACCTACACCGAGATTGAGGCTTCACTGGGGATTGTATCGGCAGCGGTCCGATTAGTCATTTATGATCACCTTCACCTAAGGAAGCGGTGTTCCAGATGGGTGCCACATTTGTTGACCAGTGAGAAAAAAGCAACAAGAGTTGATTGGGCTAAGTTTATGCTAGAAAAATTTGATAATGGGCACAGTAAAAACACTTTTAATATCGTAACCGGAGAAAACATGGTTAAGTATATCATTATGATCCCGAAACTAAACAGCAGTCATTAGTTTGGTGCTTTAAAAGTAAGTAGCCTCCAACGAAAATTCATCGTTCCAAGAGTGTTGAAAAAAAAATGGTCGCATCTTTTTTTCTAAAAGTTTATATATCACACCGGTTCCCTTGGAAAATCAAAGGACAGTTACTTCTGAATGGTATATAACCAAATGTATTCCTGTAGTCTCCCAAGAATTATGCAAGAGCCGTCCAAAGACTGGCCTGCGGGGTATTCAATGGCACCATGACAACGCACCCGCCCACAGCGCCGCTAGAACAATTGATTTTTTTTGCTGAACAGGGTGTCAAACTGTTACATCACCCACCTTATTCTCCAGACCTAGCTCCGTGCGAAAGAAAAGTTACGAGGTCGCCATTTTTCCACGGATTATATCATTTGAGCTATTTTTATAATTTGCGGTTAATCAAATGCCATAAAAATCATACAGCAGGGTGTATAGTGAAATACAGATACATGGGCATAGATGAAATAATTATTTGCATTCTCATTCACTACGTTTACGCGGTTCCTCTAACCGTTTTGATTTTGAACCATTGTAACGAAGTTACCAATCACTTTATTTACATGTCATTTTTTTAACCGATTTAGATCGCCTTATTGGATTATATAATCTAAAGACATCAGAGCTATTCTGCTTGACGACAGACTAGCAAAAAGTGCAAAAAATAACCAGCCGCAGGAGTATCTACGAGATGAATTCGTGAAATTCTGATTTTGTTATACCTGGAATAATGGTGTTCCCTAATCAATTGCAGGACAGGACGTACCACTGGGTTCGTTATCAGGACTTTATTTATTCCAAAGGAATTTGCTTTTTTTACATAGATTTTTTCAAATTAAAAATCGACAAAAACCGGTGAAAAAAATTCTCTTTAACACGTCGTCGTCATACATGCTTGAAAACAGATTCGACAAAACTCTGTCCAAGTACAGAAGTAGAATAACTCATATTTAGCTGGCTGAACTATCACTCGAGGTTGCTCAAAATTTTATCTAATAGCATCATTTCCTCTCGTACGTGGAAGAGCGAGTGAAAAACTGAACAAATGCTTGTTCTTCCTCTCTAATGTTTTATACGGCTGTGTGAATCAAGGTTTTAACTTTAAATATAAGCCGACTACAGGAATGTAATATAACATACGAATTAATAAATAGGCAGATTCTGAATAAAATAACATTCAAAATTTTTACACAAAGTGACCCGCAACTTGAAAAATGATGTTTGTTGGATTTCAAAGTGAGCCACCTGAAACTAATTGATGAACTCTGCCCTAGATGACTGGAAACCCATGAAACATGAGAAACAAGTTTGGATTATTCGTGGTACTCCTTATTTTCTACGTTCTGCTACCAATACACTGATTAAAATCCAATTAAACAAATTTGACATATTATTCAACACACGGCACTATTACACACTAAAACACGATAGACAATATGAACCAAGTCCCTCGCTGTATATTTCATTTCGTTCTGTTAACGACTTTCCAATGATTTTATTTATAAAATTTACTAAAAAAAAGTAAACATAACTAAACGTTTTAGTTATTGTTGTCTGAACACCTAGAATGACTCAGCTGTATTTGAAACCGAAGTAACCATGCAACAGATTACTTCAAATAGAGCGTCCGCACCGTCATGTGATTACAGGATCTTGTTCTGACGTTAGTCCCGCTGTCGAGTTTCATTTTTACTCATTAATGCGAGGCGTGTTACATGTGGTACCAACATTATGGTCATTTTAATTGTACATTTCTCCTAATCAATTGAAACGTAAACGGTACTTTAAAGAATATTTATCCTGTTTCTAAACACGATTTGACACAATTACTGAGCATTTTCGTGGAAAAACTGACTACAATGTCTTGGAAATGAAACTATTAGCGACACGACAAATGACATCACAAATTACATGACAAATTAAGAATATCTTTTAAGATACTGGATATCGTGATCTAATGAAATTTCAAATATTCGTAAAATATAATGGGGGGGGGGGAAGGCGGAGCCAAAAACCCGTTTGACCGGTCAGTACTCACCAGTATTTATTCTGTAAAGTTTTCTGTTATAATCTTAACATAATTCTGTTTATATTCCTAAGTTCCAATAATATTCCACGTTGTGAATTGTGTTGAATGCATTTAGATGACGGCTGTCGAAATCTTCTAGAAGTTTAGCACTCATCTCCAAACGTCGCGCACGGTGGTGGTGCCACTGGCAGTCAAGATTCTAACACTTGTGTAACTGTAAAGCCAAGTGCACTCACCTAAAAGCTATATTGCCTGAGCACACAAAAAATAGGGAATCCAAAAATATTAGACGCACACTATACCATAATACAAATAAGATAGATAGACAGGGTTACCATACTGCTATAATGAAGAACGTGTCTAACTTTTCATATTTATACTAGGACTATAGCTAATTTACATGTAATCTGGGTAACTTCAATGTGACCAACTGAAGATGCTCGTAATTTTAAATATAGAGAACTGTTGTGCTGATTATGTAGTGCAGATCTTTCAGCCAAGTATTAGGAATTCTATTTGCCAGGCATAAACCAGACATCATTTTGATCACAAGAACTTTCGACTGAGGGAATTTTTCTCACGTTTTGTCATGTCTATATGACATAAATCCCATGTTGACAATTCGAACAAGTTTGCTAGTTGATTAAATCGATATCGGTTTTAGGTATTTAAAGTTGTGGCATTTTCTAGAGGTACAATTTGAAAAATATCTAATAATCATCTAACATTATCTAAAAATCAGAATGTCGCCGTCGATCGTGCTGAAATTTTACCATTTACAATTTTTCATTTTGATATTCATACAGCAAATGGAAGTTTATTTATAAAATATGATTTAATGTTATTTATGAAACAAGTTCAAGATGAATCAAAATAAAAAAATATTTTTTTGTGAATGAGGATGCTCACGTGAGGTTACAACGTGCCCAAATGAGGAGCTAGATAACTTCTCCTCAGGCTATAATAACCTCATCTGGATTTTTTTAACCATTTTAATTATACATATTACATGGTGCCGAACGGTCTTAAGAGGGTCACGCTGAAAGTCTTGTGATATTCGCTTCGATGAAGAGGCAATCGCTGCATTTGAGGAAGAAATTAGCAACCTTTCAAAAGAACGTTGGTCATAAGACAAGTGGTTTTACCGAATGTATAAATGTATTGAGGTAGGGGGAGAATATGTTGAACAATCAGAATACACTTTTTTTAAAAACCTTGTAGTTCTTCTGTATCTAAAAACTTTCAGCGATACCCTCGTATTTTGGTTGGCTTGCATATTTGATAATGTAAATGACCCAGTGGTTACTATAGCTCAAATACAGTGACTTTGAGAGACAGAAAAAACATGACCATCAATCAATGCATATATGAACATGAAATAATATATAAATATATACATTTTTTTGGTAAACGCACAGTGTGTAAAGGAACACAAAATTATATACGATTAATTGAATTATATACCAGAACATTACGTGTACTGTTACAAACGTAGACTAATGTATCTTTTGTCAGCTATACTTAACATCCTTCCATATAGTTGAATCGCTAATGCTGACCTTAAACAGCTTTCACTCACAATTTACAATTCGCAACGATACGCTTTGTCCTAATAGTTTGCAACTGTTATATCAATAAGTGGCTGCAATGGTGTCGTTGCGAAAAATCAACGCCGGCGTGGTCCCATGACTAGACCTTTTTTTATAAGTATAATCAAAGTTTACAGAATAAATACAAGTTAGCTCACTAGTTGTTTGAAGAAATTTCTACAATCCTTCACTTGGCCAGCGTGAAGCCAAGTAGCAAGGCTTCCGGACAGCTGACTAATCTTGCTCTCCTAAAAAAGCTGCTAGAGATGAGAGTACTGTATTGACTGAATAGCTTTACTAACGTTTCGACTGCATTGTTATGCAGTACTTCATCAAAGTACATCATTGCATAGCCATTTTTGACTACATATATGGTACAATTCTGTTTTGACAATGACACAAGACAAACCCAACGCGTACTGCCTGTCTTGTCAGACAAAACAAAACATACAATAGTGTGATCCAAAGCAGCAAGACAAGATCACCCACTTGGGATTAAAGAACACACCATAAGGAAACATCGAGAAAAACTTATGGACGATACGTAAGATTTGCGAACACTGAAACGACCAGCTTCTGAAGCGGACTCCAAAAAGATGAGACTCATTATATTGAAGGAAACGAAAGCCATTCAGTCAACCGCATATGAGTTCACTTAGCAACCAGTAAAAATATAAGGTAAAATAGATTGCAAGCAAGAAAACTTTTTTAAAAACAAGCCCTTAATTAAATGGGCTAATAGAAATAAAACACAGATTTTTCCTTGAAAACTTTTACTATCAACTTATGACGTCATTATACAATCTATATGATATAAAAGCTTGTCGCGAGATTTGAGTACTCATATTCACTTAGTTTGAAAATTTCAAAAACTGGAATCAGATCAATTTATTCAATTTACTTGTTTATCTACACAGGTAAATCTCTCGAAAAGTTTTTATATCATATAAATTGTGTAATGAAGTTATAAGGTGTAGTAAAAGTTATTAAGGAAAAGTTTATTTTATTCTTTTCAGCGCATCTAAATAAAAGCATTTAAAAAAAATGAATTATTTTTTACATTTTAATTATTGCTGGACAGGTCTATAAAAACCCCAGTACACCAAAATTTCAGACAGATTGGAGCAAAAGAGTTTATGATGATACATACATTGCAAGTTAAATAAAAGCTTGTAAAAATCTTATTATTTATTATATAAAGATCGCCCTGTATGTGATGCGTGTGTGCAGTTGAAAGCGACGTCAAGAACGTCAAGATCTTTCTAAATTGTCATGTTCGGAAGTTTCGAAGTGGGTGCTTTGTATATATTCTGAGGAGAGCGTCGACAGCAGTCAGTCAGTCTTTGAGTCTTTATACATCGAACATTCAAGCACCAAAAGTAGATATAAACTAACGTAAAAGTTGGGATCATTTGAAAAAAATTACTGTTTTAAGAACGTTACAGTGCGTAGTTCTATAAGGCATAGTTCTCTTAACATGCATATAGTTTTATGTTTTTTGATAATGGTGGAAGACGTAAAATTAATAATACTATTTTGTGACTTGGAATATTTTTTGAATTTGACAGCCATTAAGGTGTATCGGAAATTCTGACTTGGTGGAACTATGGCAAACTATAAAGTACAAAATGGCAAATACATGTATAATCCCACACACATATTTAATCTTATTTACATTTCCAAAAAGCTGTTGAAAGAAAAGTTTTGAATGACCGGGTCGACTCCAGTTACAACCTTTTTTTACATAAAAGGCCAGAATTATGCATAGTTTCTTAATACGGTACCCTCTATAATCTGCATTTTTCATCAGCTACTAGGTACACCAGTGTAAATATGTTTATAGAGAATTTTTACTTTTTAGGAAACAAAAACGCGTGTACGTAATTTCCAGTTCTGTCATTGTCCAACACTTTAAAAACTTTCTTGCTTTTTTGGTAGTCATCCTACATAAGTAGCAAAATTTGAAGTATTTCCTTGAGCACACTATTTACCACTCCATTTGATTATAGGCTTTGTCACCTTTGCCTATTATCTCATCGTAAAATATGATATATAAAGCTTTTGTCTGTGTATTGTTGATTATCCAAGTAGACTATGTACTCAGATCCGCCTCTATTTAATTGCGCTACGCTGTGGTCTATGAGGCGTCTTCCAGCTCTTCAGAGTTCAAATCCAACAACAGACTCGGTTTAGGTATACATAATCAGCAGTATTTCGTTATTCTCCATTAACACCTGGTTAGAAAGTGTATGCTCTCCACTATGCATCAGACCTGCTATAGATATGCATGTTTCGTCTATTGCCTAGATTCATCAGTATAGCCTGGCGATCTAGTTGCAGAGAGCAATCGAATGGTATATACGTAACCCAGTCCAGGGTGTGATAGCAACATCTACTCATCTCCAAGTGTCACTCTCTATGGTTGACGCCCATTGACAACTCACGATGTCAAAGGTCCCAACATATGGACTGCATTGAAGCATCAACAGATGTCCGTTAAGGCATCTGTCAACAAGGGTGAAGTGATTTACAGCGACATCCCTTGTTTATATGTATTACACATTGATCATTACAAAACTATAAAATTTGAAGGGTAATAATACAGTCCATCCCAAAATTTTCACACACGAAATATATTTTTTGTGCCTCAGTTTATACTGATTATATCTTTCTTCAGTTTCATAAAAAAAACGCGTCAAAAAGTCAAACCGAGTCTACCAAGGGTAATTGGATCCAATGCCAAGTCGGCAAAGAATTGACCGATTAATATTCTTATATTTGTATATGTATATATGTATCTTTATCATTAAGAGCAAGAAATATTACATTTATGTCGATTATATTTTCATACTTAATATTTGAAAAAAAAATAGCTCTGTTCAATTATCAATTTTCTATATACGATTAATGTATTTTTTATGTTTGGTACCTACTGATCATCACATAGCTAGGAAATGTGAATTGGCGAAATATAATCCATGCCAAAAATTGAACACATGAAATATATTAATTTATTGTTTATCAGAGAATAGATAGATATTGAGATAGCTTTCTAGTTACGTTTATCCCAACAATCATCTCATCACATGCATTTTTCGAATTACTAATTTTGCCCCACATTCTTGCTCAGCCTATCAGGTAGATTGACCACGTCTGACCTTTGTCACTTAAACAGCGTAAAGTCTTGAATAAGAATTATCAGAGAAACATTTTATTTCTACCTAGTCCGAATTCGTTGGAGATAATGATGACCTACATAGTGATGTACTTATTCCTAGTTTCACCACACCATTAGTATAACTGTATTGGGTTATAAATAGAACTCGCGAATACAGCAAGCAGGCGCCCAAAGCAGACAACCATACAAAGTTTTATTTCCATCCTAATCTAATCAGTTTGGGACTCATAGTAACTATAAGTTATTAAACGACTTTGAAGCCCTTCTTCATTTGGCTAACATCGCCGTTTAATGATGAATATTGCCACTGGCCATCTAACTTGTAGATAGAGTGAATTTTCGTCAATCGACAAAACATGATGATTAACTCATATAGGATAAATTACAGTATACTTTAACGTGTTAAATATTTGGTACAAGTACCAGAATCATAATACTTGAAATTAGGGTCTTTACCTAGTCGCACGGAAATCAATGATAGGGCAATAGATATTTGAGAATGATAGAATACGCAAAACGTCTTATGAAGAGGTTCTCTCTCTGTCCAGCTGGAAAGCAACTTAGGAGGACGAAGATTCTAGAAATAGAGAATCAAGGTGTAAACCAATTCATGCCAATGTGAATTCAATATTCCTGTGTAAATAAATTCACCATGTACAGTTGTGGTCAAAATAATAGCAGTGGTTTGATAAAAATGGCATAAAGTATTTGAATGAGAGTGTAAAATTTCATTAATGTAGACAATACCTTATCCTGTGAAAACCCATCAACTGTCCCGAGAATTCAACAAAAAATTATCTATATAAAAATATCAGTAAACAAAATATTATCATTTTTTGTAGCAGGAGATAAATTCCGTTTGGACAAAATAATAGCAGTGTTGTTTAGTATTGCTTTGTTTTTGCAACCTAAATAGTTTTCGCTGCTTATATTCGAGTAAATTGTCAATTCAGAGTAGCCTTTTGTTAAATTCACAAACAATTTTGGGTTTTCATAAAACTATGGGCAGAAAGAAGCACTGTTCTCAAGAAAAACGCGAATTAATAAGAAAATTAACGTGATGGAAAATCGTACATGCAAATTCAAAATATTTTGGGACTTTCTGCTTAAATGGTTGCAAACGCTTCAAGATGGCAACCTACACCTGAAACTCGTGGTCGAAAACGCAAAACTACATCCAGACAGGACACACTTATAGTGCGAGCTTCAAAAGCAAACCCATTTGCTTCGTCAACACAACTTCAGGAGATTGTGGGAGTGGATGTAGCTCCTAGGACAATACGACGACGACTTAAAGAAGCAAACTTACCAGCAAGAAGCCCGCGGAAGGTACCCTTGTGAAATAAAAGACAAAGAAAGATACGATTAGAGTTTGCAAAACAGCATATTGAATAGCCTCCATCTAAATGGCGTAACATACTATGGTCCGATGAGAGCAAAATAGTGTTATTTGGCAATGTGGGTTGTAGAACATATGTTGGACGCCCTTTAGGAACCGCATATCAGCTTCAGTATACTGTTAAGACAGTTAAACACAACGACCCAAAACATACCAGTCGATTATGTGAAAATATTTTAGAAAAGAAAAAAATTAATGTGCCCAGACATTAATCCGATCGAAAATCTGTTGGGCGACATTAAGGATGCTGTAGCACGAGAAAAACCTAACAATCAATATGAGCTCTGGTCTGTAATCAGTGATTCTTGGGAAAAGCATTCCAGTGTCTAGATGTCAAGATCTAGTTAATGCTATGCCGCGACGCTGCAAAGCTGTCCTAGCAAATAAAGGGTACACAATTAAGTACTAAGTTTGTGTTGTGCTTCTAAAATAAGAATTTTGTTAATTAGACATAGATTTTTTGTTTAAGAGTGACATTAGTAAAACACTGCTATTATTTTGTCCAATAGAATTTCCGACATTTTTCGTTTTTCTTGATGTTTTGAGAATTAAATTAATTTGACTCTTACTATTATGTTGCATTTTAGGTGAGCTTTAGAGTTGACATACATATGTTTTAGTTGTTCTATAAAAAAATAATGATAATGTTTTTGGTAAACACTGCTATTATTTTGACCACGACTGTATATCGCGTAGCTGCAAGTTCAATAGAAAACACATACTAAACACTGTTGTATAATATACTTCACGCAATTTCACAACTTCAAAATTGCTGAGCTGTAACACTTTTTGACAGTAATTAAGAAAAAAAAATGTTATTTTCTTTAAATAATCGGACATTCTTTTGCATATTATATAGGTACTTCATCCTTGTAAGTAAAATGTTATGATGCTCAAAGGTGGCCTCGTAAAATAAATGGTACATATAGGTATACAGACAGACCGGTATAATATTCATCGATGAAAAGGTGTATTTTCATAAATTCGAAAATATGTACAGAAGATTTACCTTTGGCCTCGTTTTCACCTACCTTTCATATCTTCAAAATCTATATTTCATATGATTATGACTATTGCGCAAAAAATAATGCGATATTAATGTTTGCGAACAGTACAACACTTCTTGATAACAACAACATAACATGCTCACGCCCTTCAAATCGACTGATCGTATGTGTATCTATATTGAACAGGATGCCTATCGGTATGGGCGACGTTGCAAAGTCGTTGAAAGCGAGGTTACGTCACCGAACCTGTTACATTTTCTCTACAAATTCAGAGAGCGGACGTTCCGATATAAAAATTAATGAACATCACGTGTTGAGAAAGCTTTAGGTGTTCTTGGCTAGAGAATATATATGTTTTACCTCCCACGAATATGCAAGGAAAATATTGTGTTCAGAACAATTTTCGAGTTATCATGTCTACCTACATCAAGATATACTATGTAACCCATTTCCGTAGGTCTGTCCTGAAGATTCTAGACTCACTCTAGAAAAAAACAACGTCGTAAAAAAACGTCCCATATGCCCCTATTCTGTGAATTTTACGATGGAAAATGTTACACCGAGCTGTCTAGGATCAAAAACCATCAGTACAATAAATTAATGAAGCTCAATGGACTCATCCTCATAATATCCAACTTCTAACACCTGGAACGACCCTTTTCCAAAGGTCATTCTTTTGGAGGACCTCAGCGTTGTGGAATGAGCTGCCGGAAAGTGTATCCTTGATAGTTACAGTCTACAGCATCTACAACGTTTACACATGGTCTGTATTTATCATCTCACAGCACTTAAGTACTTCTGGATCACAATAAGCTTCCTGCATTTAGTGAGAAAAAAGCATCTTTGCTCTAATGCGTAGGAACACTTCCACCATATAAAAAAAACACCGAAAACTCAACTCTAAATTTGGTAAGAAGTATGTTGTAGACTAAGGTCATCCCACGTCTTCTTGTTAAAGCCAGAGACCTCAATGATGATAGCTCTAATGAACAAATTGCCAGCCTTAATACATTAAACGTACGTTAATGATGAATCAGTCAACATGAAGCTGTCACGGACTGGCGATTGTCAACTTGTCTCGATCGATTAGGCGGTTATTCATACAAAAAGGATATGTATGTCTTGTATGGAAAAATGTATCGTACTGGACCAGGTGAGAGTGATCCAATCTTATAGAGGTGCCCTGGTCTTGGCCATCTTGAAAACAACTGCCCTAAATGCTCGGCTTAACACACTTTCAAAGAACGTAAGTCATATGGCGAAAAGTGTATTAATTGCATAAAGCATGAAATTCAAAATGGCCTTGTTTTAAAAATAAAAAAAAGTTACTAAGATCTCGCATGGAATATTGAGTAGATGTCACAAAAACTAAAGGTACTTAAAGGTGCCCTATCTTCTCAGTTTGTGTAGGGTGCTTGATGAGAAGCAACAAACTCATGAGTAACATAACAATCACCCAGCAGAATGATGATTTAAATTGTAATCTGTCGGATGTCAAAATAGTGACTAAAATGAGAAAGGGATATAATTTTGACACTGTGATGGAGGCATCAACTCCGCTAGTTACCTTACTGATGTTCCTCCAGCAATTGAGCACGTTGGTTCACTATGAAACTGAATTCCACAACTATAGCTTCAAGATTATTCTACAGACCTCCTAAAGGCAAAGTTATTACGGGATTGAGTTTTTATAAACCTTGATGTCACATTCCTCAGTAATGTATGATCATATAGTAGTTTTGAAGGTGTGAATGTAAACTTCTTGAATACAGAAAATAATAATCTTTGGAGTCTTGATCTGCAACAGCTGAAAGAACCTGCCAACACGTATAACTAAAAATTCTGAAACTCTACTTGATCCGATTTTTGTTAGCTTTCCTGAACTTTGTAACAAAGTTGGCACTTGTCGATTCAATGACTGATCATGTCTTAGTTTACTGTGAGGCCATTGTTGATAAGCCATATTCTCAACCAATTTTTTTCCTAGTTGAAATTTCAAGAATTTCCATAATGATTATTTCACTAACGACCAAGAAATTAAGAATTATTGATCTAAACGGCATAGATGAAAAAAAAATTTTTTTAACAACAATATATTGTAGGTATTCGACACATGCACCGGTGCATACTGGCAGAGTTAGTCAGCTGTATACATATATAATTACCCAGAAAGCCAACAAAACTGTAGCAAATTGATACATAATCCTGTCTGGAAAATTGTTTACTTACGGAGTATAAATATTTTGGGACGATCTGGCATACATGCAAAAAACTACTGTATAAATTCACTGGCTTCAAAGAGAAAGTTGTGCCGCGGTAATTGCTGCATTCGTAGTGTGAATGTACAGTTAAGCCAAATGAACGATCACGAAATTAATTTTTATATTTATCACTTTTATGGCCACACAAATGTTTGATGATATTTTCCACCTACAAGTTCCGGTAGTATAACTGAGTAGTTATTGTTATGTGTTTAGGAGGACTACAAGCTGTAAAACTATTGTTATAATCTCGTTTACTAATGATTGGTTGAGGATGTAAAACATAAAAAGTAGTATTAATATCCAGGAATGTAATAGTATTATGATGATTATGATTATTATTACAAGAAAGTTAAAATTGTGTTCAGTTTCCCAGCGACTGCTCCCTATATCGTGAGGTACGTTATCAATGTGTCCTACGTAGACGGAGAGAAACGAGTATGACTGCTTTCTGCAACCTTCCGGCTAAGATGTTTGAAGACGCACTGACCTACTACGATATACCAAGGTGTTAAAGACACCACCATCCTGGCAAGCCATTATTCAAGCCCTCAGTCTCTGGCTTCAACTCGCTAGACCTTAGGAAGATTTGTAGAAGACTCCATGTATGGACTTGTCTTTGTGAAGTATTACAAGGAAATAGGCTTCAACAGTTTTGATGTGGGTTTTTGGTTGGGGGGGGGAGCCCACTTGAAGTCTAGTGTGAGCCTGAGTTTTTCGGCTGCCCTAAAAAAAGCTCTTCTCACGCACAAAAAGCATGAGGGGATCGGTGTTTCTGCTCTGAATTTCGTGTGTTAATTAAACATTACTTTCTTAAAGGCAAAACGCCTCAGGAGACTAAACAAAAGCTTGACAAACATTATGGTGATTGTGCACCTTCGATTAGAATGGCTTATAAGTGGTTTCAAAATTTTCGGAGTGGCCATATGAGCACAAAAGACGCTGAACGTTCTGGACGCCCTGTTGAGGTCACCACACCAGAAATTATTGATAAAATCCATGATATGGTGATGGCTGATAGAAGAGTGAATATGCGTGAGATTGCTAGTGCTATAGGCATCTCGAGTGAACGGGTACATAATATTTCGCAACAACATTTGGACATGAAAAAGCTATCCGCTAGGTGCGTGCCACGATTGCTCACGATTGACCAAAAACGAGATCGTGTGAAGTGTTGCAAGAACGGTTTGCAACTGTTCCAGTGAAATCCGCAGGACTTTAGGCGTCGTTTCATCACTGTGGGTGAAACATGGATACATCAAAATACTCCTAAGACTAAAGAACAGTCTAAACAATGGGTTGCCAAGGGAGAATCTAACAAAAAAAGGCAAAGACCGTTCCTTCGGCCGGAAAGGTTATGGCGACTGTCTTTTGGGGTTCGCAAGGAATAATCTCCATCGACTATCTGGAAAAGGGTAAAACCATTACAGGTGAATATTATTCATCTTTGTTGGATCGTTTGAAAACAGAGTTGCAAGAAAAACGTCCACGATTGGCCCACAAAAAAGTCCTCTTCCATCACGACAACGCACCAGCTCACGCCTCAGCAGTTGCGGCCGCAAAACTGATGAAAATACTCTTCCAACTCGTTTCAAATCCCCCCTATTATCCAGACTTGGCTCCGTCCGACTATTACTTGTTCCCTAATATGAAAAAATAGCTGGCCGGAGAAAGATTTTATTCAAACGGTGAGGTGATTGCAGGAACGAATGCCTATTTTGCAGACCTTGATAAATCCTATTATTTGGAAGGGATCAACAAACTAGAGCAGCGTTGGTTGAAGTGTATATGCCTAAAAGGAGATTATGTTGAAAAATAAAAAAGATTTATTAAAAAAAAATCAAGTGGTTTTCATTTTTGCACGGACTTATCAAACGACCCTCGATGCATGTACAAGATTCTGGCGAAGATCGTGTAACATGTGTACAGACATGCTCTTGGCCTATAGTTCTTGGGATCAGACCAATCTCCTGTCTCCGGGAGAAGCCTAGTTAGGCCATCGACAAACTCATACGGAATTAGCTGCTCCTGATTCAGCCACGAGATAAAAACTTTCTCACTTCAACGAGTAGGAGTTTGTGACAATTGTGCCACGAGCTGCGAAATTCTTAGCGCCTTTTAAGGCAGTAAGAATTTCTTTTGCGTTTATTCTGTGACGCAGTACCACAAAAAAAGAAAAAAACCTCTGTCCTTGTTTTCGGCGCGCGTTTCAAACTCGAACATATTCGCGCATTGAGGCGAAAGTGGCCTTGAGTGTGCTAAGGCAAATTAGCCGGATATATTTCCAAAAACCTTTGGATTGATCGTGGTTTAGTGTTTTGAATCGATATATTCAAATTTTAAATTTTTTCATTTGTTAAAAAAATTATTCGCAATTATAATGCGGAGCGTACCGATTTTCCGACAATAGATTTTTTAATGTGCGACCTCAAATCTACTTTTTGCGATTAAATTCATATTTTAAACAGATCGTTTCAATTTTTTGCGGTGGGTGCTCGGACTGTTTTTCATACATATCTAAAAACTTGAATGACTCTCGAACTTTGGTATTTCAATTTGTTGCATTTATTATATAGTAATTCCTGATAAACGGTAGCATTTCACTCACCTATTCTGATCCATCTTCCAAAAACTGCTGACACAAAAATACAAATATTTGATTAGATCCACCATTTTTCCATGGTGGTTGTATGTTTTACAGAAAAAAGCGCACTACGATACGCCCCACACCTCAATTCTGCCCCACCCAATTGTTGAACCAGGTGCATTCTGTAGAGGTCATTTTAATTAAATTGTAAATTTTGCGAATTAAAAACGGTGAGCCCTTCGGCATCGACATGGCGGATTAAAATGGTGGGCGACGCGTCGATATCGAAAACCGGCATGAGTAATTTTGGTAGTGTGGCGACCCATTTTGAGCGCGAAGTGGGTAAATACATTTGAACAAGGGGCAGGAGAAGAAGCGATGTGGTATATGGTTCACCACCGACCACTCTGAACAAATGCTTCAACTTTCCTGAGTTTACTGGCCTAAAACATGGCACAGTAAATGGTCATGCGCTATAATAGAAGTCAGACCTACATACAGACAGTCAATCAGAACAAGGCGCCGACCAAGAGAACAACAGACTGACAGTCCAACAGACCGACAAACAAACAGGCAGACACGCCAACAGACAGTCAGATCGACCAACAGACAGACAGACAGATCGACGGACCCACAGACAGACCAACCAACAGACAGTTCGACTAACGACAGACCGACCAACAGAGAGATTGACTCACAGACCGACAGAGAACCGATAGACGACAGACACGCCGACCGAGAGACACGCCGACTGACAGACACACCCACCTACCTACAAACAGGCCGACCAACAGACAGACCGACACTCAGGCAGGCGACAAACAAACTGACAAAAATGAACGACATTTTTTTGTGATATAGATTTCGATTTTTTCGTAATAAAAAGGAAAAGTAAAATGAAATGACTGCTGGACTATTTCTGAGAGCATCCACTGCTTCGTGTCTTTGATATCAGTTGAAAGATATGAAACCTTCTATTTGCCTTTTTGTATGTCTATCTATTAATCTAATAATTTTTCCCCATCAAAGATTCAAAATGCACTCATAAGCAAACAAAGTATACTATATAGAACGCAAGCTAAATTCCTAAATCTGAGGTCCAAGGTATATAGGCTTAAAGGTACAACCTATAGATGGTAGGTACTGAAAACACTTCTGGATTTCCCTTTTGCACGATTCAAACCTACTCGACTAACGAATTAAGAAACTGGATGAAATGATAACAGGAGAAACAATGTTATTCACCCCTCAAGGACAACCGCAGCTTGTATAATGCATAATTAATTAAGGAAAACTGTAAATTGGTTAAAAACTAGTAGTATATAGAAACGTGTTATTTTTAACGAGTTTCCAACTTTATTTATGTTGAGCATATTTTTAAAACGTTCTGTGGATACACAGTAGGCATACTGGTATACGTACCATCCTATATGCGTATACAAAGAATGCGTACACTTTTTTTTACCCAAAATATTGAAGGTCATTTTTTTCTACCTGACTCGGAACCACTTTTCGTATGAAAAAAGAAAGTTATCCAATATGCGTACAATTTTTCTATCCCACCTGTGATAAATATATATAAAAACTGGAACCATCAAATATTCTTGAGATATCGTCAATGAGTTCAATATCTTCTAGATTTGCTGGCAATCCTTGAACTTTAATTCTGTTGTCGATGTTTGATAACTGGGGTACTTTAATAACAAATTCATTGGTTTTGTAATTGGAAACACTTCAATTATATATTTGTGATAATGGAATGTCCAATTCTCCTCAAACTCTTTTTTTACACGGTACTCTGCTTTTTGAACGTCAATTGGAGCTTGGTCAGTAACACAATTATCATGATCAGCAACACTGATAACATTTTCATGTCCATTTGTTTTAATTGTCATTTTACACTCATGAGACTTTTGCTTTTTGCAATGACAAACGACTGTTCCATTTTTATTTCTGCGAAACTCGCAATTAAAGTAATCATCGTATAATGCACATGGTTTACCCATTGTTGTTTGTATCATTTCTAATTCCATATTGAAAGTCTTAACGAATATCAATACTTTAATAAGAATAAGATGATTACTATTGAGATGATATTAACTCGGAATTCAAAATTCGAATGACGCAATTTTTAAACAAAGGATGAGTGCTCTATTACACTTGGATCTCTATGATTATGATGGTTTTCGGTTTTTCCCATTTTTATACGCAAAGTGGGCAAGGGTTAGGTAAAAAAAAATATTTAAAATTTTGGGTATTTTTTGAATAAAAGTGTAGCCAAAGTGGGTATATTTTAGAGGCATTCTGGGTATACGTATATAGAATATAAGACTGCTTACTCCTAAGCAAATCAATGTTATTTCTCACTCAGAGTTTTCCTTCCTAGAGATAGATCAAGGTCACTATGGGTGGGCTTTATTGTTTATGATTTCCTACCATGTTATCGAGTTAGGATAGCACAAAATATATTGTTATAATTGTGCAACTTTGAATCGTGTAAGAACATGTGAGTGTGAATGGAGTGTTAAACTACATTTGGGTCTTGATTCATTTTCTTTAGACGTTGCACGAATGAACATCACTTACTTGATGGTTTTGCTGTTCATTCTCTTCTTCCGAAACGTAACGTAGTAATTTCCATACATGAAATAAATAGTTGTACTGTTTTCCATTTAGCAATCAACTTCTTCAAAGAGCACTTCCATAAAGGAGAGTTTTTCTTTTTTCTTATTGTAAATTCCTAATTTAATTGCCTATACCACTATTTGATCTTTGTCCATAAATTAGTTTAATTTGCTACTACATATAACAAAATTTTAGTTATAATGCTGCATCTCTATAATTATAATAACATTGAATCTTCTGGTAAAAAGATCTGTTTTCAGGGTTAGGAAATTTGTTAAGTCACTTATGTAACTCATGTTGCAGGTTTTATGTCCTTAATATTATTATTACACAGTTATAACTACTATTAGTGATAAATGAGTATAATAAATGAATAAAGCCGATAGTATTATTCAATATTCAAGTCTCACAAAAAAAAATTAAAATGTTTAATTAGTAGATATCACTATTTTCACAGTATTTATCTCATTATTAACAGAACTTACGTCTTTCTGTCTTGGCAACTCCATAGCCTCCAGTGATGATTTAGATATGATTCATCGAAAATCACAGCAATTTCTTGTCTATGTGATATTGGAGTTCGTCTAAATAATATTATTTTTACTAATACCACGATGTTTAGGCGTTTTTAAACCATCAAGTAGTGTTGTTTTCCTAAATATAATTATGAAAGCGTAACAATTATATAAAAATCCCAAGGAGGCAAAAAAACGCATACAAACTAAAAACGAAAACTATTAAAATACAAAAACCTACAAGTAAAATGTGCGTGGATATTCCGTGAAACTGTAGGTTTACATCTGGCAAATAGGTTACAATATGCATATGGAAATGAAATAAAAATTAATCTAGAAACAAAATCATAACTTCATACATTGTATTACCCTATAAAGACTATGAATTATTGTACATGAGTATCGGGAAATAAACCACTTCGCAGCCTATTCCACAACACTGAGGTTCTCCAAAAGATTGACATAGAACAGGCTCGATCGAGATATTGGAAGCTTGACTCGGTGAGCACGAGCCCACTGAGCGTTTTTGGTATTCGTTGTACTGATGCTGATGGCTCTCCTTGTCACTATCCGAAACCTCTTGGTCAAAAATTCGTAGTGATATAATCTTTTATTCCACGCCCTTTACACTAAATGGCGCGTCGATTGTGCCATCCTCTGGATCGAGTTGAAAAGCTTCAGAGAGTGCTATAGAGCGCCTCCCCACACACTCGAGCAATAGTACAATGATATTCTGATCTGAGACTTGTAAAGTAGTACTAGATAACCGCAAGCTTCTAAACCGTGGACCTAGAAATGTTGGACATGCTATTTTTGACGTTAACCCACAGAAGCATGAGGAAAAGTCAATCAGATAATGGGCGTCTCTTCGCTCCTGGAATGGATCAATTCGTCGTTCACTTGTCAAGGTTGTTCTGCAAATTGAACTTAACTCCATTTGTAGATCCTCATTCGTCAATTTTTGGTTCGATATCTTCGTTGATCTGGATGACATGTTACTACTCGAGATGTGATGCCTCTCTGGCTGGTAGTGATTTTCATGGTGTTATGTAGCATATAAGAGTGTTGTAATATGCGAAGGGGTAGACTGGACCATATAAATATGAGGTTGTTCGAAAAGTCATTTCGCTTTTTTTTGTGGAAATGGAAAACAGTTTTTGTATAATAAACAAATACTTTATTAAATTATATATTGGCCGTTCTGGTCCAACACCTTTTGCCATCTTTCTGGTAGTAGCATAATTCCACGCTCCAAAATTTCTGGTCTTTGCTGGCAAAAAACTGATCGAGGTGGTTTTTGACCTCCTCATTTGAGGTGAAGGTTTTACTGTCTAAAAAATTTTGGAGTGCCCGGAACAAATAATAATCCGATGGTGCCAGGTCTGGAGAACAATGGTGGGTGTGGCATTGTATCCCATTCAAGCTGTAAAAGCTTTTGGCGAGTGAGGTCTCGCGTTGTCTTGGTGAAACACTACACCTTTCCTGTTGATTAGTTCTGGCCTTTTCTGTTGAAGTGCATCATTCAGTTTGTCCAGCTGATGACAGTAGACTTCCGAATTAATCGTTGTGTTATTCGGTAAAAGCTCAAAAAAACGATTCCTTTGAAATCCCACCAAACAGACAGCATCACCTTTTTTTGGTGAATATCGGCTTTGGAAATGGTTGGAGCCGGTTCATCTTCTTTTGGTCCATGAGCTCTTGCGTTTGACGTTGTATACAACCCATTTTTCATCCCCAGTGATGATGCGCTTCAAAAACGGATCATTTTCGTGACGTTTGTGAAGCGAATCGCAGACGTCGATGCGGCGACACAGATTTGTTTCTGTGAGAACATAGGGAACCCATACATCGAGCTTCGAGGATAATCCCAGGCCTTTCAAGTGGTCATAAACTGTTGAATTTGATAAATTTAACATCAATCCGATCTCACGTGTTGTTATTCGCCGGTTCGCATCAACTAATGCCTTTATCGCGTCTTTATCAGCTTCAACCGGCCTTCCCGAACGAACGAAGTTACTTTCCGAACAACCCAATAGACACCTTGGCACTCATATCCATCCACTATTACGACAAGATAAAATTATACCTTTTAGATTAGGCCGGTGGAATACCTCAAAACGGCAGTCGTCGCATGTGTACATGATTTTTAACAAGCTAAGTGGGCGCAATCTGCCCAGAAGTTTCTCCTTGAGCATTAAGTTGTTTCGCGAATTTTTTGCAACTGGCTTCGACCGCGCATTGTAAATTCTTGGCGGTTACTAGAACGCGGCACGGCCACTACAAAGTTGGAATTGAATTATTCAACGCTGTGAAATTATTCGAAACAATCGAAACAACAATATGCATGAGAGAATACCCGGGAGGCGTAACTCGTTGCTAGTTGCTGACATAATTATGGAATCTTTGTACATGTACGTAGGTAGCAACGATCTATCACAAATAAAACAAATATTGGACAACCAAACATAGATGTATTTTTTTGCGCAACCTACAAATATTCAGAAAGCACTTGAACAAGTATTTGTAATAACACCATTTTTCAATATTCAAGTATCTTGAATCAATGCGTTTCACTGAAGCAGATGTTTGAACAAGAACAATATGGAATATGGCATTGAATAAAAAATCTTCTATGACAATGAACACATTGTGTGTGAAACTAGTGTTTGATCATTCCTGGTATTAAAAAACAATGCTTGTTTTTCTGCAAACCTCATGCAAGGTAATTGTATTTAAAAAAATAATCATTATCTAGATTACTGCACCATATTAAAATGTTTACATAGGTATATCTGCAATAATGTGATAATAAATTCTAACATGTGCCATTTCACGATTAAAAAATTCCTGCATCTGTTATTTCTGACTGTACACAACTTTTTTCCTATCCTGAGACATTTACTAAAGTGAAATGAGACAGTTTTGTTATCAGGTAAACGATGTGCATCATTAATAAACAGAAGACCGTTAAAAAATACCTTTTACAATCAACAATAAAATTTATTAATAAGCATGTGAACAATCGACTAGTCGAAAGTATAATAAATTAAATATCGGAACTTATAAGGTTCAAGCACAACTATGTACATGAATCCACTTGGCACTTATTGAGCTCATCATGGCGGTTGATGACCTCAAACCCACATCACATCATAGAGACTATTCTAACTGTAAACTTGCATTTTGAATTTTTCGTAACTGATGTTACTGCAGCAGTAGATCTTACCTTCGCCAAAAAGGTAAACGAAATAATGCTTACAGTTTAAAAACGGCTTGAAGCAAGTTGACGCTGCACTTCCTACGATATGCTATCCGTTCATATAAATATAAAGAATTGGATCGATTTACTGAGATTGGATGTAAAAAATATTGATTACTTTATATCTTTAATATCATGTTGAAAATTCTAAAACTTATCATTTTTCAAAAATTTCCACGATTCTCAATATATCCAAAACTAACACAACTATACCTACAAGTAGCAGCTGTAACATCCGATCAACATCAATAAACTGACACAACTACCTTAAAAGGATAAATAGCACTTTAATCACTAGTCCATTAGTCATACTTACTACAAAACTAAGTCATATGTAGTAGTTTGCAAAAACAACTGGAACAAGTTACCATCTGAAAGATGGAAAAAAGCAAAAATGCCCTGACATACCGTACAAAATGAAAAAATGATACGGTTTATGTAGATTGTAGATGCTCTTACTTGGTGAAACTCTTCCATCATGTAGATAAGAAGTTGTGTAATTAACACACAGTTTCACAAATAAAACTCTTTCTTTCAGTGACGCGTTCCGATTTTTATTTAAATCATCGTCGGAAACGTTCATACAAAACAGCTTAATTCGTTAGTTTGAAGTGAGATCTCAGTCGAATATAGCATTCTTTCATACTGTTAAAAACAGCTCCATTTATTTTGTAGGCAATTGAATCTACAGACTTATCAGTAATTAGTAATAAGTAGGGAGCTGTTCAAAGTCTTAGGCCAGATCAACTAATTCTTTTCTAATTTGCTTCAAAAACCTTCCTTCGAAGAATTTGTAATTTTGTTTTCTATCCGCCCAATATACCTACCACCGTTCTATATTATATTCCATAAAATTTGATAATTTTGATTAATATCGCGATTTTGGGAAATGTCATGCATTGTGAAAGAGGAAAAATTATTACTTTCTTCAATGAAATTCATATGTCCGAGAGCCTGGTCAACCGCATCATTTCCAATTTTGTTCCTGTTTTCATTTACTTCTATCCCTCGTTCTGCATCAAAGTCATCGTTTTCATTAAAACCGCTTTCAATACTTGACTCAGTATCCATGCTATCATTTTAATTACCTCTCCATTATTTCCATTGGAATTGTCGTTCTCGGTTCCACTAGAATCTTCATCATATTTTACTCTTTTCCTTTTGGTTTTCTTAGACATTGGAGATTGCGGTCCTTTAAGTTGCTTAAGGTCGACCTTTACGGCTGAGCCTCGACGTAAACTACTGATAAATATTCTTAGGTGATCAGTACTAACTCTTTCACGTGAATTATCAAACAGCCAATGGGTTTTTCCACGGATGCTAAATTTTCATGTTTAGTTACTTTCATTAAAGATCCGTCCTCAGAAATACGAGATCCACATTTGGCGAAATCATCAAGTAACAGTCCATCGCTTAAGAGGGGAATAGTACATGAATGTTGAGGCAACATTGAATTTAAGCATTGTAAATACCCCCTAATATTCTCTGTACAACAACACTTTTTGATTCGCAAAATAAAGGCGAAAGGTGCCAGGTATCTGTTTAAAATATTCCTCGGCTTTTGGAGTCAGCAAGTGCATCACACTTAAAACAGATATGTAAGTATAAACACATTTAGGCGATAAGCGAACAAGTACCTAGTTTACAGAAACATCTAAATTAAGGTTATGTTGAAATTGCCACTGCGCATACATCTTCGTTCACCTGACTTGTAGACATCACCGAACATTCTGACTTCCAGGTACGTCCTCAAACATCACTCTACTTCCTCGGATATCCCCCTAACCTTGTACACCAGAAATCCCCAGCGGTTTACCCCTCGATTCGTACCTTCAAAAATCATCCTGGACCATCATCCTTTTATTATCTATTATTTCATAAATGGCTGCTCTCTTCAATCATTTTGGGAATCTCTACAATCTAGAGTTCATATATTTAATGAACCAGCATATTATTAATTGGTGTCACCCACCATCATCAGTGCTTCCATCGGTACAATTCTTAGGCTAAAAATCAAGCTGGCTTCTGAGCAGAAATTCCTTCCGAATAAATTTAGGACACCTTTATGTTTGTCGCACTGTTTCTTACTAATCGAACCTAAGCAAAATTGTTCACAGTTACCATATCATAAAGTCTTTTGTCGACTAGACCAAAACTGCACAGGAAACTGGCGATTTTACCACCCCCATTTCCGCCTCTGTTTGCTATTTTGTACCCGATTTCTCACTATACAGACGTCCTCATGCGTGCTTATTCTGTTTTTCTTTCTATCGACGTGATGCCTGCTGCGATTTATCCCCATTTTCGCCCGATAAATACAGATAATAGGGCTGCCCAGGAGTTGGTCGGAGGTCAACCCTGAGGTTGGCAACGGATGACTATCATTCAGTAAACTACGACCCTAGTCGTTCGTACTACGTGCACATGCTATATCAAATTCATATTTCATCTACATCGCCTCAACACAAACATAGGCTCTTTATCGCCGATATGCCATAAATTAATATACAGGAAACAAAGGGCCCTTAGAAGAGGGAGAATTGTTCGAGGGACTACGTTTACTATGTTGCTACGTGGATAAAACATATGAAACTTGAATGAGGTACCGACAGAGTGTTACACGTCCTCCAGAATAAGAAAATCACTAACCCTTTCCTGAAGTTTTGACTGTATTAGATGTCATTATTCCAGCACAAAATATTTAACATTGCGTTTTTAAGACCTATAATATTGTGATTGATTGACAGTGATGTTTTCAGATGAGAACTTATATGAAACAGTATGGAATGTTCGAATACAATGATGCACTTGATTGATGATAAATCCAAAGTGAGGGTAATAATGCATTTTCACGTCGTAACGACAACGTTGGGTTGAAAAAACACAACGTACAATAACATAGTACCAGGGCAACGATACAAAGTCTACCCCTCCCACATTAAGAACGCCAGAACAAACCATAAGAAAAGCTACAGAAACAGCGTATGGCCCATTTATAGGTTTGGAGGAACGAATGTTCTTTGAAGTTAACCAAGCTGACTAGGTTACAGTATCGAGTGATTGGAAAGAATTATTAAACATTATAAGGGTACAATCTGACACCTATTCTTGAATTTTTTATCTTCTTGTTTGTAACCATATCAAGATATGAAATCTATGTCGTCCCACTACTTTCCATTATTTAAAAAAGACGTTAAGACGATTGCCGCGGCAGCTCTCAGGCAAAGGTGTTAGATATTGTGTAATTAAGTTTTGAAAATATTAATGAAATGGTCATCGTGTATAATTTAATATTTTCTCGAAATGTTCGAGTGATTTCAAACTTCTATGCCCAGTAAAAGCTGATCCACTGCACATAAAATACAAAGTTAACCTACATCGACACTACTTTTTAAGGCTCAGTTAAAATTCAATTGAAGGTAGCTAAAACAAAACCGGAATAAATCACCGCCTTCACAACAAAGTTGACTGCTCTCTAAAATGATATGATTAAAAATAATATAATGATTTAACTGTACTTGAACCATTGTAGATGTACCTACCTAAAATGTTAATAAGAGGGATGTGTCGCCATTTTTGCCTCCTTTTTGACTTCCCGCATCAGATGAGGGTAGAAAATTTCAACTTTTGAACTATTTCCGCTTTTGTTCTAGAGTGAAATTTGCTTTGATCTTCGTTTGAATCGGATACCCCATGATCTTATAGCTTATATAGTAACATTCAAAATGGTGTATTTTCGAGTGTATTAGTGGTAAAGTGATTGGCAAAAAGCAAAAAATGCTAAACATCTACCATAGCAACCTACATTTATAACCGAAACTCCTACAACAATAATAAGACATTATTATTTGAAAATAATCAACAGATATCCAAACCAGGAAGAAATATATACCAAGGCATCAAAGGCAGGCAATAAATGAAGTATAGATATTGTGACATCAACTACTACTCTAACTATGAAATTTCCAGATGCAGCAACGATATTACGAACTATATGGAAGTTACTGGAAGCCATGAAACTATTAAAGGATAAAAATATCCAACACAATCCTTGATTATAGACTTGCCTTTTTACTGATCAGAAATATGTACACAAACAAACATGTAGATACTCGACAAATTTTATAGACAATGGAAGTCCGAAATCAAACTTTAGAAACGCTGCTTAAACTGAAACCCAAATTCGGACCATGGAATAAAGTCACAGCGAACCGGAGACATCAAACGCTGATCAGCCAACATTGTTGCTGACAAAGAAGGACCACACATGGATACCTTATTACTGACTGTTGAACAGATATCTGTCCACTGTTCCCTTTCAGTAGGATGATAGTACTGTTTGTTCTTTCACCAACTGTTATTTTCATGTCCATTCATACACATAATTCAATATTTTGAACGTGCTATACATTTAATTATTGGTAAACAACCCATATAGTGGCATTCACAGATTTATGCATACTTATTTTAATTAGATATGACAGTTAGTAGCTCTATGATTGTTCAACTTAATTATTTCCAAAATAGTTCGTTTCAGACTAAATTTTAGTGCCAAATGATATAAGTTGACCTCTATAATAAATGCTGAAGATCCATATGGCATTAGAAAAATGGTTGTGACATGAATTTAAGTTTATAGCATAACAATGATAAATCACCATTTTGTGGAGTAGTACAAAAGAATTTAATAATTCCTTTGCGCAAGCAAAAACTAAACAGTTAGACTAAATCAGATTTATTGTTTTCGATTGGTTTTTATATTTATTAGAAATTGAGTGATATTGAATGTGCGGCCGAGTAGAAAATAAAAATGTTGTTATTGGCTTCTCGTGTAAACGGTCACCTATTATACAAAATATACTCGAAAAATGCTGTTATAGCGTGTAGTGTCACTTTCTTGACATTCTTATCAAGTGACAATGATCACGTTTACGCCAACTGAATGGATAGAGCTCGTTTAACAAAATAGGCAATCATATTTTTTTTAAAGTTGATGCTTGAATTATTCCCGATATAACTGTTTAGGTTTTAAATGCAATTTGAAAGCCATAATTACAATATTTATATTTTCTGTACATTAATGTATCAGACGTTCTATTAGCTAGCCACCCTGTTATACCATATATTTAATTGTGACCAATACTAATTTAATAGTCCATTTGAATAAAAAATCATTGCTCGCCTGCTCCGGATTAGCGAAGTCTGAATTTTGCCAGGTTCCTGATAGTTCCTCAAACTGGTCGTGCTCGTTTTTTTTTGGATTTTGCCAGTTGATAGATATTTTTTTTATTGATATTTGTTAGTACTGATACTTTCACAGCTAGTTAGTTACTTGTAATGTTGTTAACAACTTTTTTCTATTTGCGTGAGGGTTTAAATTTAGTGGAGTATTATTACCACTGATGCAATCTCTCCAAAATGATTTTTTACGGTCCCGAACAAAACATGAACAAAAATGTGCTGCTATACCTTCGAAGAAGTTTGGTCATAGTAACTTTTAATGTACATTACACTCGCTTGGTAATAGTGTTTAAAAAAATTTAGTTAGTACCCTATATTTCACAATTATCTAAAAAAAACTAAATTATGAATATTTTGAGCATTTCCATATTTTTAATTCATTTTCAGCTATCAGTTCCAAAATCCAATCCAAATTATTATTAATGAGATCTACTCCAGACAAAATTAGAGTTATGCAAAAATTTTACAATACTCTTTCCAGATAACTGAGCATAGTACCAGACTGCACAATAAATTTTGTGGGGCGGCTTAAAAAGTCAAAAAAATAGCTCTTTTATTATTCGAACTCTTCTTGATTGTACATTGAATACAGAAAAATGTAGTTCTATTCATGTTTATGCTTACAACCCCAATAAGGAGGAAAAGAGGCTATTTCACATTTTGATACAGCTCCGCTTTACATGTCAGATATGATATAGGACATTATTTTTCACACGTTTACCCCCAAAACATGGAAACTACAAATCTAGTTTAAAGTAGATGTGCTTAGATTTAGCTCTGAGAAGTTAACACCGTAAAATTGCAAAAATCCAGCAGCGATTTCTCTTATCGTTTTAACAGTTTTTGACCATGTTTGACCACCAATTAGTTAATAAAATTAGAACATAAATAATAATATTTTAAATAGCTGTCAAAAATATGAATTTTTAAGAAAAAAAATACACATGTAGATCTTTATTTTACCATGTTTGACCAGCAACTAAGATGTACCGTTTTATAAAAATTTTCATTTTAATTTTTCAAAATTATAGAATTGGTAAACGGCAACAAACTGGTGGTCAAACGTGGTCAAAATGGGTCAAGCAATCAAAACAGCGTAATTAGTTTCCACAATTTTACGGTAAAAACTTAACGGAGTTCTTGAAATTGATAAATCTAATTTATGAACACAGAAAATTTGTAATGTTTCAAAACAAAATAACCATTCAATTTTGAGCTAAGGACGTATGCAATAATTCTTTAATGAAGTTGAGAAAATGCTGTTTAGCCTTCCAATCAGGTTTTGTATTTCCCGTGCAGTTGTATCAATTCATTGAAGATTTTGATCTGATATGAGAGCTGTGGTTCCATTTGAAATGTTTCTTAAATATTGGTAACTATAGAAATATTAAAAAACTGGAAATATTCTACAACTTGAGGTATTCCGTTTACCAATTTATTCAGTATTATTCAAGCTTAATTCCAAAAGATCAACAGTTTTAAACGGTTTTTATTTAAGTTCAGAAATCTGGCTCGCACTGGCAAAGCCTTACAGCAGGGTCATTGGCCTATGGGAGGACTCAGTAATAGTTCATAGTTCTGGAATTTTTCAAGTCATGTTATGATGCAGCCAAATTGCGATAATGGTAACGGACAATTGCTTTTGCATTCATGTAACTCTTTTTCGGACATAGAAATGACTAGAAATTGATATTCCAAAATTGAATATAATGCTAAATATATAGAATTGTAAATTAGAGAAAATTTATTTTGAATACCCCAAAACTTCTCTTGTTCATTTACTTGGTAACTGACACCACTCATGCATATATAACCCTGAATCTGAAAAGTCAGCAAGTTATTACTATGTGTTTTGTGTATTTATTCGCATAGTAGGTTTACAACAATTACTGATGAGGTTCGTCATCACAGTAGCGCTCTGAAGGTTGATGCCAAGGTTGATATTTTTCTGTATAATGCAATCAACAACATGACAGCCTATTTCATGACTTTATAGGAATAAAGTATACGTTACAAAATAATGTATGTCTTAGTTCTGCATAGCTTCTGAAAATCTGCAGTGCTGTTTAAAAAATTGGTATTTTGCACATTTCTAAGAGAGCTGCTTTGAAAAATATTGGCAAAAATCAGTCTAGCATCTGAACAGTACTTACTTTCCTCCAATATATTTATATAGTTTTCAGGATATTTCTACAAAATGTTGTTATGTATGTAAATTCAATAGACGTAGTGTTTACTAATACATATATATGAAAATGATAATGAAACAATGGTTCATCAAATCAGTCAAATTCATAGAATATCATAATGGAACCTCAAACGTCATTCATAGAAATTATTTCTTATCTCAAATGCACTGACATTATCGGTTTATGTGTACTTATTATTTGGAGTAATTTTGTATCAATAACTGTCTCAAATAGAAGGCATCCACTGGTTCTTTTTAAATGACATCTTGAGCGGTAAATACACAGCAAGTATGTAACTGGGTATACTCTAATGATTTCGCAATTAACCAGGAAGTAAACACAGTGCACTAGGAGAAATACAAATTGAAAAATGTAACAAAACCGAGTAGTTCTTTTTTTGTTTTTAACTCGTGGTTGAGGTTATCTGTGTTTTCTTTTAGTATACCACAATTATATTTCCTCTATCCACACAACTGCTACGCTCTCGTCCATATTCATTACAAAAGTGGGTTTGGTCGCGAAAAAATTAAAATGTGTTGATTACTATTTTGATGGCGTGCAAACTACTATTTTTATGTCCTTGCCGTATCACTCACCAGCCACCACTACATTATAGCAAATTCTTCAGTATTAACAATTTTTATCAGTTCCTGAAAAGTGTGTCAACATAACCTGTAGGCTGTTGCACACTCGTTATGCTGTTCTGGACTTGATGAATGAATGTATCAAAGAATATGTACTCACCTACTTCCAAAAGACTTGCGAAACACAACTCAATAAATCCACTTTCTATGATGCACTTTCCGCACTTTTAAATCACAAATAATCAGAATTAGAGAGTTGATTTCGCATAACGTTTGGACATAGCACTGAGATGTTAGTGTAATAATGAGCTGTGGCTTATCCGGCACAGGAAAATGTCCAGAAAATTAGGTAAACATCACGGGCACACACACACGAGTATGAGTACGAGAGTCCGCGATCGAGGTGAAACAGAACGCAACACTCCTCTCCGTAGTCAGCTGCGAACTGAACTGAAATCTGACAGCAAATTGCAGGACGACTGGTGCGCTGGCCGCTGACACTGTTGTGGCTGTCTTCGCGGACAGGCGCAAGAAGTGATTTTCTTGTATTGCCGGAAGATGGCGCTGAACACGTATATTGCAGAATGAACGATTGAGGTATGGTAAATTCACTAATTTTATGTAGATAAAAAGTTGTTTAGTTTTCACTCAGTTTCACAAATAATACTCTTTCTTTTAGTGACGCGTTTCACCAAGTAAGAGCGTCTACAATCTACATGATTCACTAATTTTGCTTTGCTCCAAAAAGCAGGGCATTTGATTAAAGGACAACGTATTAGGAAAATACGCCATATCTATTGATGTTGACCATTTTCAAAAGTTAGCTAGGCAGTAATAAATTTATGAGAATGGTCAGAAAAGTAGACCAGCATATAAATACTTTTTTAGATGTATGTTTAGGTATGGATAAAATATCAATACGTAAGTAGAGTTAAACTACTTGATTGAAATAAAGATTCAGATCATGAATATTATAATGGTGAATGAACTCATTGAGTACATTTTAGTTAAGTATTTGTTTTCGAAACTTAGAAATTTTTTTCTTCAACTCTTTTTCGGTATAGAGCGCTTCTCTCTTACCCTCCATAAGTAAACAAAGAAATTTATGAAAACCATAAGGTATAATTAGTTTTGCTGAATCATCGTGTTTAAGATTCATTCTAATGTGCTTCGTGTTAAGAATATTCAACACAAAATGCTTAAAAATATATTTACAATGGCAGAATGTCATAATCTCGACTTCAATCGTTTCACTGGAGCAGGTGTTTGTGATTTATCTTTGACTTGAATTGGAGGTAATTGATACCATATGTGAATTAATAAATAACGTTACTAAAATTTCATTGATTAAAATTAATTATAAAATTAATTTTGTTTCAAATCTATTTTTGTAATTTCAATTAGCAACCAATATTTGTAACTATATAATACATCACAGAGAACCGCATATGTCTCAAAATTTAGATCAAATGCCTCTGAATCAGTCCATCTTAAAAAAAATACTGCGATATGGAGTTCACGTTGCACACAATGCATTTCTATATGAACTATTAATTATCAATGAAAGCTATTTTCGATTTGTGTATTTGAAAAAAAATTGGCTTTACAGGAACAGAATACATTTTCTTCTCAAATAGTTCATTTATTAATTAAACTTATATCGCTGCACGCGAAATGCAGGGTTAATATACTTGATACCATTTTTTTGTGAATTTAAACAACAAATTTCATTTGGTTTTGAAGAAAAATAGTATGTCTAACAAGTGCACAGAATAACTGGTTTACAAATTGGAGAACGTATTTTGCGGGAGCTAAATATTACGCCTCCAAAAAAAATAGGAAACAAAATCAGAAAAGTCTAAAAATGAAGTGTTACTGACAATTTTTTTTGGCGACAGCTCTGCCGCAAACTGATTCTTTTTCTAAATAGCATTGAAATTCTTTTAACTTTATCGCAATTGAAACGCACTGTAAAAATCAGAATGGTACTCTCCGAACTAAGAAGTGGAGTATTACCAACGAACGGACCAACGACACAATGACTGACAGACAAATGAACTGTATAACTTGGATAGTTTTGTATAATTCGTGAATGGTGTATCAACCCCGAGATTATTTGCAATTGGCCTGGAAAGGTAAAAAGACTCGTTCCTGAAGATTACCATAATTATACAGACAAAGACAGAATAAATTTTGGATGTGTGAATAAATTTCATATTTGAGAGTTAAATGGATAGTAAAGGTAGAAAATTGTCGAGTCAAGCCAATGGAAGATGTTTATATAGAGGCTTCTCAATAAAGTTTCTTACGAAAGTATGTTTCACAGTATAGCATAATAAAGTAACTTGATTCAGTGATTAAAAATATTTATTTACAAGCCTATATCAAATACAGTCGAGATGCCGGGTAAAAGTTCAAAGATAATCAACTTAGCCAAAATCATAAAACTGCTATAATCGTTGGAAGCGCAAGACATGTAGTAGTTGCACTTATTTCTATCCACTTTATTCTTACTAATATCACCTTCTTGACAGAAATCCAAAAATTGGTCGAAAACATGAAAACAATCTGTACCAAAGTCCATGATTCCTTGAATCAGACACAGAAGCTTCAGATTCGATGACGCCATAGTATTCGTCGAAACGTTTGTCATCCTCGGATGGCTCTGAGGCATTATAGAAATTGAACCTGTCCTCCAATGGCTGGCATTTCTCAAAATTATTAGCAATCATGGGTCCAAAGGGCACAGGTGACTTACTTGTACCTCTTATTGGAGAGGATTTCACTCCTTCGGTAGTTAACCGATATGTGACATAACTTTGCTGTGGAGGTGGTATATGTTTCGTTCGCGCATACCTACCACATTTTTCTTGGTTACCACCTAGACCAGTTTTTTGAAAGAATGACTTATCTCCAGAAGCGTCTGGTAAATTTTTTACTGAATACTCTTTGCTAGACCGCAACTTTCTCATTTCATCCGAACGCTTTGGTTTTCCAGGTGATACCTTGTTCCGATAAGTATGACGTTTTCGCAGTGGACTACGCTTAGAAAATGTATCTCCGCTGGTTGTACCGGTATCGTAACTATCCGATGAAACTTTACAGACCTGGCCCAGTTTTCTGTTTACGAGATACTCTTCTCTGTTACCCAAAATAGGATAATACAGTTCTTCTGTGAGTATTGGTGATGCCGCCTGACTGTCACTTACCTTCGAGTTCGCAGAGTCACCCTTTTCTCTTTCTAATAAGTTTACGGCCTCTTCGTCTGATTCTTCTGTTAAATTAATAACAATTAGGTCATCTAATACCTTCAAGTCACTTTCAGAGCATTGTACTTCTTTATTTGAGCAAAACTTTGATGCTCCTTCTTTCAAAATTCTTTCAGCTTCCTGAGATTCATGCTTTTGAGATTCTGGTTTGAAAATACCATCATGTAAACTAACCTTAGTGTGATATGGTAGATTACTTTCCGAGCATGATATGAGTTTGGGAGTCTTCAGTCTAAAACACGATTTCTTCTTAGGCGGGTTATACTCAACTTCAAATAAGTTTGTGATCGATTTTGTATCAGCGGTAAAATTCAGTGAAAATGGATGTATGGTCTCAAGTTCCACTGTGTCACTTGTATGTACCGATTTGCTTTCTAGAGATTGTTCTTCTACTTCAGTTTGCTGGGTCTGATATAAAACTACCGCTTGGGTGTCTTTTGGTGAACTTGTGGATGCCTCAGGTTCTTCATCCTGAATTTCAGTGATTTTGCAACCGCCACTGCAATCATTGCTCTTAGAATTAAGCTCTATTAGGTTCAATCTCTGTCTAAGGATATTGAGCTTCTCAATGTAGTCGTTTCTCAAGCTATACAATTCTGAGTCACTATCTTCTGATGAATTTGATTCATCGTCTTGAAGCATAAGAATTACGTAGTCACTGGTTTGTGGTGGCTTTTTTGCCTGGACCGTGTCTCCAAATGGTCCTCCTTCTAATTCTAAAACACAGAAACATTAGACTTAAATCGTCAGACTAGCTCTATTATTACCTCTTTTTTGCAGGCAGGAGGAGGAACCAGAACATATGTGTGGGTAACCCTCAGTATGGCAGGAGTCTATATCTGAAAGAAATCCTTGTCATGGTCCATCTATCTATTGGGCGACGGGTTTACCTTTTGTGCTTCTATATGATGAACGGCCAGAACAAACATTTGGAAATAGGTCAGATAAATTGCAATCAGCATCACCTTCGCTGCCCGTCCTGGCAGGTGATTTCTTTGACATCTTTTAACTGACATTTAAGTGACATTTTGATACTATTCGATAGCAGATGCGATAAAGTAAGTATGTCTACTGAGAATACTTGATGCTAGTTTTGTTGCTTTAACTGATACAGAGCGTTTCAGAAATAGGCATCTGCTTGCATGCAAAACGCAAACACAGTTTCAAGTCCATGGTCTATGGATAAAATAGAATAAAGTAAGACGATATAGGCAGGGTTGCCAAATTATGGCATGGTTACGTATCTCACAAGAAATATGTGTATTATCGATGAAATAAATTCAGTTTCCAACTTTATTCCTGAATATAGGAAGATATCATGCTTCCCAAGTATTGGTAAGTACCTAAAAAAAAAAATATTTTTCTTCTTACTGATAAATCTTGAGGATCAAACTACTATGCTAATGGCAATTATTGTTATGTTTTTGTATGTAGCAGGTTACTTTGTACGTTCTTAAGTAAATATAAATTCAAAAATATTTTAAATTACTGCTTGTTTTGGGATCTTCTGTTTAGTAGCGCTTTCTGCAGTGTAATCTTAGTAAGAGCTATTGATTGTGATGAAATAGGAAAGTGGATAGTATCGGCCAATTTTGGGCGTATACGTTCCTTAGATCCTTCATATTTTGCCTTAAAGTTTTATAATTGTTTTCTTATAACTTGCCTAAGAATTTCCAATAGCTTATAACTTTCATGTTCTTGTGATTGGCATCCTGGGTTCACCAAAATTCAATCGACACTCGAAGATCTTACCACCATCCAGTGGATTATTTTCTTTCATATATTAATTTATTTTCTGAGTTGTCTGTCTCTCCACATACTATAAATCTGCTATGATATTTTTGAAGATATTTGCACTGTACTAGAAGCATACATTGATTTCAGACTTCCATTGTCTATACATTTTTTTTGAGTATCACAACGTTTCTATTGATATTCGTCACCTGTAGACGATTGAAGATAGCATATCAATCGAAACGTTATGATACTCAAAAAAAATTTATTTACATTGGAAGTCTGAAATCAAACTTTTGAAAAATAGATCTTTATTTTGTTTATTTCGAAAGTCTAACCTCAAAGTATTTATTTTGTCGTGGCATCACTAATTTGCCATTGATTAAATTCAACCGCGTGAACAATCTTGACGGTACCTACTGGTGATAAACTTTTGCTTAGAAGTAATGAATTAGTTATTATAAGTTTTTGGACCTTTTAAAACTGTTTAAGCGCTTTATCGAAAGTAAATATAAATATTCTATGCACTTCAGGGATGTAATATTAGCGGCAGATTAGTATTTATATTTATGTAAATGTCATAATATTTCCAAAATCAATTATTTCATTCTGTTTTGTACTTTGATGAAGACTGCAGATACATCCGGAACGTCAGTAAAGATATATATATATATATATATATATATATATATATATATATATATATATATATATATATGTTTTCAGAAAGCAAACAGCTAACTTGGAGATTAACCAGTACATACAAACAACGGGCTTTGTTCGCCAATAAACGGAAGGCGTTGGTTGATGCGTCACTTTGACAGGTCCGTCTGCATGTCACCAATAGCAAGCATCCATTTGCTTGACATTGGTGGCAGATAGGCTGGGCTGTTAAGTTGATGTATCACGCAATTCCTTCAACGCCTTAGATTATGATTGAATACAAATCATTGTAATCAGGCATCCGACAAATACGTTTGCATATTTACTATATTTTCCGAAAAAAACAATACCGTTTGTATCTGATTGTCCGCACATCGGTGTATTGTTAACAAAATCAGTTATGTCATCCCCAGCAAGCCGGCGTTCTGCAGTCTCCCAAGAAAGAAAAAAAATTAATATGTTTTCTAGTCGTCCTCCAATCCACACACCGTTATTTTTCCTAGGGCTGTGAATGGCAGGCCATTAGAATATTCTTTAATGTTCTCTGCGTCCGCATGAACTTTGTATAAACCGAACAGGGATACGGCAACTTTCAACTTGTATGTTGCTCGATACTTTGAGAAAAAGCATAATTTACGTTTGTGGATATTCCCGCAAAGAATTCTTTGTGCTTGACAGAATGGTAACTGCATAACGGATATGAACACAATTATTCTATATATATATATATATATATATATATATATATATATACAGGGTGTACCAGAAGTCGACGTCAAGCCGAGATCATGCGATCGGCCATGTCTCAGTCGTTATCAGAATAATATTAAAAAAACCTAAGTCATGCGTTTCTGAAATTATAGGCATTTAAAAAAAAATCTAAAAATCTAGACCCTAGGATGGTCTTTTAACTGCTGCTCATTCAAATCGTTAGCTTTTGTCAATTTTATTATTATTGTGTAATCCTGAATATTGCGTTTGTTAGCTGTTGCATAAAACTGAAAGCCAACTGCTCCAGTTTGGAAGAAAATTGCACTTTTTGCCGAATCGAGAAACAAAAATTAATACTTTGCCCAGTTTCAATTGACTGCACTGAAAAAAATTTTACTATGCTAATTTGGCAAGTAGTTCTAAAACTTGGAGCAATTAATAAGGATTTCAAAATGATATGGCACCTGCGCGATTACTTCTTCAATTACGACAATTTTTTTTTTCGTAAGATACCCAATTTTTAACGATTTTTATTTACTAACTTCAAATGATTTTAATACACCCAAGGAGAGAATATGTTGATGACGAATATCCGGGTAGATGGATAGGGCGGTCTGGAACGATCTCGTGGCCAGCTCGTTCACCTGATCTAAATCCATTGGATTTTTATTACTAAGGAGCAGTTAAAGAAAAAGTTTATTTCAAGCCAATTGAAAATTTAAATGAGCTACGGCACAGAATGACAGAGGCAGTTGAAGTGGTCAATAATGGTAGATTTGCCCGTCTGATAAACCCATCTTTTTTAAAACGATGTCGAGCTTGTATTGCGGCTGAAGGAAGACAATTTGAACATCTTTTGTAAATTTTTTAAGTTTGTTAAAATATACCTAAACCTTTTAGAACATTTGTCGTACATTTAATAAATCTTAGCATCCTAATAATTGCTGTTTAAATTCAAACTTTCAAGAAGAAAATCTTCAAACCAAAAAAAGATGAGCTGTCATTACTATTACCCATGGTACACTTGGATTTTCCGAAAATATGATGTCTGTCTCTCTCACACTTCGACAATCCTAGAGTCGGCCTTAAGAAAAGCCTTGGGTACACTAAAATCACTTTAAGTAAGCAAACCAAAAATTGAATAAAACTGGGTATCTTACGAAAACATTTTTTTTTTTGAATAATTGAAGAGATAATCGAGCAAGTGCCATAGCATTTTGGAATCCTTACTAAATGCTCCAACTTTCAAGATTACTTGCCAAGTTAGATTAGTACATTTTTTTTTCAATGTAGTCAGTTGAAGCTGGGCGAGGTATTAATTTTTAGTACTTGATTCGGCAAAAACTGCAATTTCCTTTCAAACTAGAGTAGCTAGCTTTCAATTTTATACAACAGCTAATAAAAGCATTATTCAGGATTACACCATAATGATAAAATTGACAAAAACTAACGATTTGTATGAGCAGCAGTTAAAAGACCATCACAAGGTCTAGATTTTTCGATTTTTTTTTAAATGCCTATAATTTCAGAAACGCATTTTTTTAAATATTTTTCTGATAACAACTAAGACGTAGCCGATCGTCTGATCTCGGCATGACGTCGACTTCTGGGACACCCTGTATGTGTGAGGTGTGTAGTTTTTCTCTGCTTTTAGCATCGCTCTATGTAAGTTGGTTTGGTTGCTTTGAAATAAATGTCTGAGTGTTTGTATTTGTTTTGTGTATTATTATTATTATTATTATTATTATTATTATTATTAGTATTATTATATAAGCATTTGTCACTATGTAGTACTTTTTTACTTATATCTTGAAAGATAAAGTATTCGTCACGTCGTGGACGAGTTACAGAAGCTACATTAAATTTTACTCTTTATTATCACCCTGGCAACAAATTTAATCCACTCATGTGTATCTATTAAATCATCCCTGAAACTATATGTATATAACAGGTATCATAACCCTGTCCTTCATTCGCAATGTAAGTGGGGTATTTCCGACCCTGTCTGTACTAATGTCTCCACTGCGGACATTGTCCGCTAAACGACAAATATACCCTCAACCCTTTTGCAGTCATAATGTCTTACCGTCGATCCTTCAGCAAACATAAATGGCTGACCAGGAGAGGTGGGACATGGCGCGACTATTTGATGATCATTTTACTCCAGTGGTGGCATTACGCCACAGATGTGGTGCAAACGGTCATGCTGAACAAATACGGCAGACATTTAGACGAGTGATAGAGATGATTATCTGAGACAAGAACATAGTCAGGTGTTACTGCTAACTGAATGTATAGGAATTGTTTATCAAATAGCAGGTATAAAATTATCACGCCAAGGAACCAAAACAACAGCAGCTCTTTGTGTAAAGACATGAATTTGGCCATATAAGTCATTAGTTTGACACCAGTTATCAAGTTAGACAACTGTGTTTCTTAGCCTCGTTCAAGAAAGCACCGAGGAAAAGAGAATTTCTTCTAATCTGAGACAAATCTCTATATTATGATCAAAATAGTAACACCATCACATGATACTGCTCTCCTGCTCACGACACTGTAATCACGTTGATGGATAAATGTGCAGCAATATATTTAAAAAGTACTGTTTTATTACAATTTGGAAATCTCAAAAAATAGGTGTTGGGAGAAGATGTTCTGTAATGTATAAAGTTTTAGCTCCAGTGCCACTTCGTTCATGGATATTCATCGATTGGAGCACAGCAAAGTGAAGCTACGTATCCATATAATAATGCGTGATACTTCGGTCAACATCTATGTTTTACCATTTGAGTGATACTGAGAAACATTAAAAGTCCATTAATATACAGAGTGAATCAATGATTTTTCGAAAAAATCTCAAAATACTTACAGTTTTTTAAATATGTAAGTACTGTATGCAACTTAACGGGCAACACTTCCACCATATAACAGAGTACAGTGAACTAACTATTAATTAAGCCGATTTCTACATTTTTCTGAAAAACTATTATTGACACTTTCAAACAACAGGTGTTCTAACGACTGGAGCAATTTTCAAAAATAAAAAAACTAGGGAATTACAAGCACTTTTCAGCAGGGAATCACTTGACTCCCACTTAGGGGGTCGGAAGGTTTGCAATGATTCATTTGTTGAAATCTTTTGGAGAAATGTATTTTAATTCAGAATAATACCGTAGAGTTACCGAAGTAAAATAAACATGAAATAACAAAGTTCCATATTTCCTAAACGATTGGAGCGATTTTCAAAAGTAAAGCAATAGCGCATAAGGCACTGAAAGCCCATTGCAGCGAAGTATCACTCATTACAATTTGGAAAAATGGGGTTGAAGGGCTTGTAATGCTTCTTGGCTCAAATGTTGCCCCCTGAGAATCACACTTAATGTATTTTTGGAGTTTTTTAAGAGTCCTTTCGTTAATACTTTTTCTAGCAGTTATTGCTTGAGTTCGTTTTCATTAGGTCACCATGTATGATATAGATGACGCTATCGTTACTCTAGTTATGCTTCTGTTTCAATAATTGTTAATACTACAGATTACTTCTTTACACCTCAATAAGGACAAAAACTAATTACACGAGTTACAGATAATATACAAAATTCAACTAAAAAGAGGTGTAATACATACGATTTACATACGTGCCGGCGCAAATGACTAGAATGATTATAAAATTTACCGCTAGGGGGCGTAAGGCTTAGCATGAATCGCCCATCGCCTCTTCATGACTGCATCCTAGTCTTTCTGTTCACCGATTAGCCCTCTTTTCTCTCACAGAATGGTTTATGAGTCACCTCAGCAGGAACACCTGAATCTAACTTTTTGCATACCTTGTTCAGGTGAAAAAGGGAGCTCGCAAAAATGTATTTACTCCTTGAGGTGAAAGCGGAAACCTAATTTACATTGAAATGAGATAAAATCTTTCATAGAAGCTGTATTTACCCGCAGTCGAATACGAAATTAGGCCTAATTGCTTTTATCGGCATTTTCCACCGGACTTTCTGGAATAGCAATTTTTATAATTGATACCTTCCGTTTGTTTAATAACCCAAAAATGGCGCCATTTTAATGCCACGACTTGAGTGTAGAGCAAGCCGGCTTCACATTGTGGGAAATATAATTACATTTTATTGAGTGGAATTGTGCTTTTCATGAACCTCTAGAACCCGCACAATGTAATGAATAATGGGGTCAATATTGAATAGCTGTGGAACATGTTAGCCACTGATCAAAAGCCTCCTCCATATTATGCAGTAATTAATGTGTCATCTCTATAATTGAATGTGAACTACCGTGTCGTGTCTAACAAGTACTTCTTTCCGAGTCAAAAGTTTATAGAGTAATAAAAAAATCCTTCATCAACGGACAGCAATAAAAAATTGAAATTCTTCTTTGGAATAGTTTCCAGCATTATGTTTTCCCTCTATATTTCTAGAACTTTACTAATTTTTAAATTTCCAGTATACAATATTAGGAACCAGACATTATCGGTGAAGAAATGATAGGCGTATACTGATTTAATATCCAACGCACAATCATATTTGATTAAAATACTTGTCATTCACTCACCTAATCATTGTTTCAATCACGTCATGAATATGAAACTATTCAGACATTACACTGTATGTACAATACCAGAAATCAAGCCCCAATAAAGTTCTGTCCGCCTTCTCTTACTTCCAAAGCAATTTTCCGGAAAACCGATAAGTTAGTTAATTCAAATTTACCTCACTTATGTTCGGAAATAGTACAATCCGATGGCAGACACCTTGTAACTAAGGAACATAATCTGTCTGGAGCTACATAACAAAAAAACGTACGCCAGTACACTGCCGATATTTTCCGTTAATAAAAAAGCACGTAGGTTCCTTTGTCCTGCACAGTCGTTGTAATTAAAAACCTTATCCATCTCCATTAGTGTTAACAAGCTGTTGTGTGTGCGAAAATATGCACAACATTTCGCTACATGCGCGCTGTAAGCGAATCTTTGTACGTACAAAAAGCTCTTAATGTAGCGATTTTTTGCTGGAAGTGGATTGATGTACGCCGTTGAGCTACGAGTATGATAACAAAGGGTATGTATATATATATATATATATATATATATATATATATATATATATATATATATATATATATTACTACAAAATCCAGGTATGTCGTTAATTTTACTTAATAATAATCTTACACTAATGGAACATTGTCTAGCAACAACAACTTAGGGCAGTAATGTTATGGCGACAATATTAATTTAAAGTATCGAATTAATATAATCAAACAAATAAACATCAAAAGCAGGTCAACAAAAAACAACCATAAAAGTTAAAAAAGGATGAGATAAGTATATCTATTTGTTATTGCAAGGTAACTATCGTAATTTGAGTTACGATGAACTTTAACATCGAAACAGTTTTAACTGACTCATGTCGACAAAACGCGTTTTATCGATTCAGATTTAGACTAAATTAATATTTATTTTCAACTAGAGAAAACGAGTGGTTACTGAGAAAGGATTCTAACTGTAACATATATACCAGACTTCTGGCTTTCCGGCCGTCTATCATTCTGAAGGTCTCGGTGTTTTAACATTCCTTTTGCCGCATAATTTCGGTACCCACTTTGATACAATTTTTTGAGTGAAGAATATGCCGCAGAGCCACGCTCAATTTCGGAAAATCGTTGCATTTACAAGGAAAAATTATCATCAGAAATTTCCCACAACTTCTTTTTTATATTCCGTCAGCATCCGATTATATTTGGGAATAGTCAACACTTGATTTGTGGATGAAAAATTTGCTCCCTTTCGTACGTTTAGTGCAGGTTGTTTTATTTCTTGCTAAATATTCCACCAAATATAAAACAAGATTTCCTGTGCATCTTATGGAAAAATAAACAAAAAAGGAGAACTTTGCATATGAATACTCATTTTCACGTTAGAACGAGCCAGACTGCCACTACGGACATGCAAATGCTCTGAAAAAAATCATACTAAGCATATCAATGCAATCCTACTAACAGGGACACACGGAATGCAGTGCAGAGAAATATTATTCACGACAATACTAACCGTCATACAGATAAAAGGATTGTGTATTTAACACAAGTTTCACAAATTTCACAAATTAACGCGTTTTTAATTTGAATATAAATCGAAGCGAGTCGCTGAAAGAGTTTTATTTGTGAAACTGTGTGTTAAATACACAAACCTTTTATCTACATGATGTAAGAGTTTCACCAATTAAGAGCATCTACAATCTACATGAATACTAACCGTTGCAGCTACCTACTAAAGCAAGCATAACCTGGTACTACAAATTAGCAAATAGGACGATCTCAAAAACTATCTTCTCTATGGAATAAAGTCTGTTTCAACTATAGACACCCATCAGCTTGCGGGTAAAATAACAGAGGTGTTAGCATCAGTATGGAAGCTTGCATTCCGTGGGTTCGCAAATGCTACTCGAACGACATATCCGTAGTTCTAGATAGGCAGTTACATTAGAAAAAAAAGGAAATGGCAGAAAAATTGGCACCAAAAGATGGTGGGCCCTCCTTCATCCAAATGGTTCTGGACTCTAGCCCAGGGGATCAGGCAAAACTTCTGTTATTCATCTATACCACCACTGGCGAGAGATGATGGATCTATCGCCTCCACCTACAAATAAACCCTTGGGTTTAGTCAGCATCTAAAGGAGAACCTGTTTCAAAAAAGCTAAAAGGCCAACACACAGTTCTATCAGCCAGAAACGTCTTAGCTTCCGCTTATTGCGGTTGCCTGACTCATTCCATTTACGGTGGATCAAGGTATAAGAGTGAACGGTGTATAATACAGATATGCTCCTCAACTAAACCAGCTGATAAATTGCAATAAAACCTACTCGCTTTTCGGGTTCCAGTTGAACTCCAAACTTGAAAATATTGAACCCTGAGAAGAAATATGAAACTGATAAAGACGTGATATCTGATACAAACGCATGGACCCAAAGGGTTTATAAGAACTGGCTAAAAGCACTTGAACACAGATGGTTCAAATGCATTGAGCTGACAGAGATTGCGTTGAAAAATTAAGCGATATTATTCTTTTGTTTTAATTTGTCTAGGCTGGGAACTTTATTTATCTTCATAGACTGAATTTCAAGGAATCTCACACCTTGCATTGAAAATCTGAACATGGCGTTTTCCCTTGATAAGGATTTTCCCAGGCTAAAATGTTTACTACATTTATTCATTTCGGTAATTCGATAACTTCATAAATCCATAATTCATATGCAGTGGTTGCGCTTTTTCTTTTGTAGCTATAATCTGAAACGGTAGTTCTTGGTAACCGGAACCTTAACCACAGAGTCCTTTATACCACAGCCTCCCTTTTACAACAAATTCAATCTATCACGCCTATTGTTTCACGACAATCTTTTGTTTTCTCTAGCGCCAGCGTAGCACAGCGCACCGTGGTGATGTTCATTTTTATTGTCGGAAATGCGTTTACCTCTTAAATATGTAAATCACCTAAGCCGCATGTGTACATTACTGTCCTATCCTGTCCTAGCGTCCGGATTTGCAAATTAACAAGCTTGCTTTCAGCAAAACATGGGCCGTACTCCATAATTCAATTTTGGAGGGTGAGGCTATAAGGATCGAATGTAATTTTTAAAGGGGCCTATACGTACAGGTCCATGAATAATTATTTCTGATAACTAAGGTATTTCAGAGCTTGAATAATGTATAATCATGAACTAAATGTTTATCGTTTTTTTTTGTTCGAAGTGTGAGAAACCTCGGTCGCAAAGGCGTCATGTCATGGTTGTAGCGCTTGCTGCATTTCCTCATGGCGTGTAGCGTCATGTTGAAGTTTATACAGATAGTATTTCTTTTTCCTTATCTTCCCTTGTATACAGGGTGGGGCAACAGTGCATGGATTAAAGATTGTGGGCTCATTAATACGCCTTTCTGAGGTATATTAGTAGTACGTGGGACAACTTCAAAGCTACAAAATTAAAATATTCTTCCCTGAATTGCAAAGCTTATACATGTCGATTTATAACAGCTCCGTTTTTTGAATAGAATTCCATGTATATTAATTATTATTATCACCCTTGGTCAATTCTAGTACGACTTTGTGTATTACACATGGCATCTAATAATAACCGTTTAGTCGCAATTCGTTATTTTTTTATGTAAGTAAATGTCAAAAAATGAATGAAAATTGCAGTGTTTATACAACTTAGAAGGTCTAATTTGCGTTGCTACTATGTATGAATTTCAATAAGAAGTCAATTAATTTTGTCATATAGAAACGCGTACCATTCTTTATGCTATTAAATGTAAAACTAGCACCGTTATAATCATATGAGATTGGCAGCATTAATATTCGGTATTTTTCTTTCAACGATAAAATTTCTGATTAATTAGCTGTTCTTCAATCCGCTTTTCCTGAGGTATTATGAGAAGAGTAGATATTTTAGTAACATATAAAGCCATCAAAAATAAAAACTAAGCATGTTTGCATTATAAAACATTATATGGTTAGAAAAATACATATACGAAACACAATCACAACATAATGTAACAAAAAACCATGAAAGTTATTTTAATAAGTCCTCAATTCTGGACTGAGAGTTGCATAGGCATTTCTTATCCCATTTTTCGCATCTTCCGGTTAGTTGGCTGTTCAGCATAAACCTTTTCCTTGTAATACCTTAAAAAGAATTCAAGTGGAGTGAAACCTGGAGGTCTCGCTGTCCAACGTGTTGACTAATTCCTTCCTATCTGTTTTTCATTAAATGTCTTATTGAGCCATTAACTCACAACGAGGGCCCGATGTGGGGGTGCTCCGTCTTTTCAGGCTAAATGATTTGTCCATTTCTATCGGCATCTAGTATCACAAATCCCGATATGGATTGAATTCCAACCAGGTTGCCCAGCCTATAAAGTTGGTATAATATACGAGGACGTACGCAATTGCGTACTCTCTCTTTTATGTTCGTTTAGGTAGCTTTCAGAGCTCTTCCAGCGATGAACTGAATATTGTAGACTATTCTGGAATCAGTCTTTAAGTTCATGTGCATTTATTAATCATCTGTTATGTTATCCGACATTTGATAGATAGGTGCTCTCCACCATTTTATTTAAACGACCTCGGTTTTCGGGATAACCGAATTATGGTTATTGGACAACTATCAACCTTAAACATGATTACACATATAGCATATATATAAAACAATTATCTGGAGATTAGTGAAATTTTCAATATCACCCCTATGTTCAGATCAGCACAGTGTCACAGAATACTTAAAACCCTGTAGATAAGTAGAAGTAAGTTGACCGGATCACTTACCCAGATATTGTATCACAAATGTTCTTACATATATGCAGAGTAATGATCATATAATAACAGTATTGAAAATTTGAGGTCGATACCTAGAGTAGTTGCCGAGATATATGGGCTAAGATATAATAAGCGTGCTCGACACTGTGACGTCACTTATTCCCAATATACGGCATCGACAGTGGCAGCGTATCTTCAGAATATAACGTGTTGCCATATACAAACATTATATAAAATATATTAGCACAAAAATGGACGGTACAGGCTGCCACCGTGAAGGTTTGGGTTTTAGTGGGTATGCCATCGGGTGTAGTAACTACTACTGTGTAATATTGGTGGAGACTCCCACAATTCGGCTATAAAAGCTTTCCCTCTGCTTAAAAAAATTACTAGGCCTGGCAGCCTACTATCATATGCTTTGGTGTTATATTATAAATATGATTAGTAATAATCCTGATTTTGCTTAGTGGCTAGGTATGAAAAATAAAATTTATTACTTAATGATTACTTAGTAGGTACCAACCGAGGTACCAGTTAGCTATTTTGAATATCAAGTAGGAAATTATGAGCACTGGGATAGTAAAATTAAAAAACATTTATTCAAGCCGTTTTTGCTCTTTTCTGAATTTGTCTCTACTCCGTAATCACAACAAATATTAAGTACCTTATATGGTATATTTTAGGAATACAGTATAAAATATGCAGTAATTTTGACGGGTTTTGCGTAAAATTGAAGTGAAGAACTTTTTACCTTCGTATATCTAAATCGTTTGGTTCTATAGAAGAATTTTAAGTCTGCAAGCTGAAGTTATGGAGAAAATGCAGTGGCATACACATCGCTTAAGAAAGGAGATGAAAACCGTTTTATATTAACGAAATTGTATATTTGTGATATTCCAACGATGAGGGATGTAACGGTTGCAACGTTTGCAGACGACACAGCTTTGATTGCAACTGACAAAAATCTTGCTTTGTCTACTAACAAAGTTCAGACAGCTGCCAACGAATTAGTGACTTGGTCACAAAAATGGAAAATCAAACTAAATGAATTTAAATCGATCCATGTCTGCTTTTCTAACCGAAGACAGATAAATCCTCATCCAATAAGCGTTAATGGGACCACCGTACCACGAGAAGCTAACGCTAAGTACCTAGGTATGACCCTTGACACAAGACTGAAATGGAAACATCACATCAAAAAAAAGCGGGAAGAACTCAATCTTCGCTACAAACAATACACCTGGTTATTGGGAAAATCCTCAAAACTGTCCCTCTATAACAAAATCATGATCTATAATCAGATTCTCAAACCTGTTTGGCTCTACGGTTGTCAACTGTGGGGTTGTTCGAAAGATTCTAACATCAAGATTATACAAAGATTCCAGAATAAAGTTTTAAGAGCTATTGTTAATGCCCCTTGGTACATTCGTAATAAGGATATTCATCGTGATTTGAATATACCTCTGGTAGTCGACGAGATCAAGAGAATGGCGGCCAGGCATGAAGAAAGGCTCCATCACCACCCAAACGCAGAAGCTGCTGGATAACCACAACGCTGTCCGACGATTGAAGAGAACCAAGCCATACGAATTAGTGTAGTGCTTTAGTGCATAGAGCAGAGCATGTGTACGAATTTGTAGTTATAGTGTTAACGTAATCTAAAGGACATCGATGGATTTACTTTAGTGATAAGTATTAGTTTGTAAGAATTCAAAGGAAAATTAATGGTTGATCAGTTTGATCAGTTTTAATATGAAGGCATTATGCCCCCCCTAAAACAAAACAAAAAAATATTAACGAAATTTGCTCTTGGGCATAGAATAAATTGTACCCACTATAGCGACATATATGTCGTAGTACTCTAGGTTTGATTTGGATGTTGACGTTACCTTTCTCCATGATTTTGAAGTAGGTAAACCTAATTTTCAAAACAAGACAGTGATTATATGCATAACGGCTCACCCTGTATTGCCTTATATTATATAATCTCATTTATTGCGAAGTTACAATTTAAACTTGATATATTTCTTAGCCCAGCCCTTTTATTACGAATAAATCGTTTACTGTATCCACGTTCAAATGATCTTCTTTTTCCTAGTCCTTTAGTAACACTTTATCAGTAGTTTCAAATGAATTGCTTGTACATTTAGGCACAATGTAGAACTTAAAAATCTAGCTTAAATGTAACCTGTAACAAAGTTTAACAACTAGAGTCACAATTAGCCAAAACATTTAGCGCAGATTTGACATCAGTTACCCTTATAATGTATTTAGGCTGGAACTGAGGATGGGGGCCGAAACCAGCAGCCAAGCAGCGCACATAGGACCGTTTAAGAATTCCAGTATTTGTATTAGGGTCTTAAATGATATGATCTTTCATAAAATGTAATAAGATAAATAATAAATGAGCCGATTTCATTTATTTGGTATTGGGCGTGTTTCCTTAAGAAGCATTTATAATTCACTATCATTGGGAAAATCGTCAATTATAGTTTTAATCTACACCTGATCTACGTTTAACACTGAGTTTCCACATTCACATCTTCTGGATACTTAGAGGACCAAGACTCAGACTGGGTCAACCGGTCTGCCAATCTGTCATATTATGAACACCAACTGTTTTAGAATAATACAACAGTACAATAATTCGATGGATTGAGATCAGGCGATTACGAAGGACATACATCTACAAAATGTATGCTTCTAACATGATCTTGAAAAACAGAAGTTAATAATTCCTTTTCAATTAGTTTGTATACGTTTTGTATCCGTGACTAGTAGACTAGTATCTGTTATAAACGTGTTCTCCATTCTGTATCTCCTTAAAAAAAGTATGGTCCAATAATGAAATTAGCTGTGAAAATATGCATCCTTAATTCAAACAGAACAGTTTCAGGTCATACGAGGGTCGTTTGAAAAGTTCGTGCAAAGTCAGAGAGAGGGCACTACTGGTGTGTATGGAGGTTATTTTCAGTTAGTAGCATATCTTAGAGGAGCACACACTAAGTTTGAGCCAGATCGGTCTATTACTTTGTGTTTAATATACGTTTAAATCAAACAAAACGAGTTGTTGTTAAAAAATGGATGAAAACAAATTTTGTGTGTTGATTAAACATCACTTTCTTAAAGGCAAGACGCCTCAGGAGACTAAATAGAAGCTTGGCAAACATCATGGTGATTGTGCACCTTCGATTAGAATGGTTTATAAAAGGTTTCAAAATTTTCGGAGTGGCCTTATGAGAACAAAAGACGCTGAACGTTCTGGTCGCCCTGTTGAGGTAACCACTCCAGAAATTATTGATAAAATCCATGATATGGTGATGGCTGATAGAGGAGTGAAGGTGCGTCAGATTGCTAGGGCTATAGCCATCTCGAGTGAATGGGTACATGATATTTTACACCAACATTTGGACATGAAAAAGCTATCCGCTAGGTGGGTGCCGCTATTGCTCACGACATGACAAAATACGAGATCGTGTGAAGTGTTGCAAGAACGGTTTGCAGCTGTTCCAGCGAAATCCGCAGGACTTTAAGCGTCGTTTCATTATTGTCGATGACACATGGATACGTCACTATACTCCTGAAACCAAAGAACAGTCTAAACAATGGGTTGCCAAGGCAGAATCTGCACCAAAAAAGGCAAAGATCGTTCCTTCGGCCGGGAAGGTTATGGCGACTGTCTTTTCGCAAGGAATAGTCTCCATCGACTATCTGGAAAAGGGTAAAACCATTATAGGTGATTATTATTAATCGTTATTGGATCGTTTGAAAACCAAGTTGCAAGAAAAACGTCCAGGATTGGCCCACAAAGATGTACTCTTTCATCACGACAACGCACCAGCGCACGCCTCAGCAGTTGCAGCCGCAAAACTGATGGAAATAGGCTTCCAACTCGTTGCACATCCCCCCTATTCTCCAGACTTGGCTCCGTTAGACTATTACTTGTTCCCTAATATGAAAAAATGGCTGGCGAGAAAAAGATTTTATTCAAACGGTGAGGTGATTGCAGTAGCGAATGCCTATTTTGCAGACCTTGATAAATCCTATTATTCGGAAGGGATCAACAATCTAGAGCAGCGTTGGATGAAGTGTATAAGCCTAAAAGGAGAGTATGTTGAAAAATAAAAAAGATTTATTAGAAAAAATCAAGTGGTTTTCATGTTTGCACGGACTTTTCAAACGACCCTCGTAGAGAAACATTTTCACAATTTTGTGTCACATGGTATGTTGTGCCGTGCACTCCAACCCGTCTTGGTACGAAATTTCTATTGTATTCATAATAACATTGTATTAAACCAATTATTGTTGGCAAATCCATGCTATTCAGATTTAAATTGTTTCTATGTACGTTTAGCTGAGTTTTATTTCGAGAACCATTATCTAAATCGCGATGACTACGGTTTATACTAGTACCAGCAATTTGCGCAACTGGATAGGTACAGTAAAATTCACTTAGTTTTTCAACTAACTTCACTCAATAAAATTAATATTATATGAGATTTACTATATCCTCTAAAGTGTCCCATGCAGTCGGGAACGGAAGCTGGGCGTTCACCGCACATGCAGGATGCTTCCGGAAATGAACAATGCCTACCAGTTTTCCAGCAAAGTTAATTTTTATTTGTTGTACATGCCCCACATTGAAATGAAAAAGTATTTAAGTAGAATGTTTTATGAGAGTGTCTGTCAAACCTTCAAGCTAGGAAGTTCTAAATATAAAACCTTTTGAGTCCACGTCTCTCCACTCATAAATCCAATAAGTTAGTTGCTTATAGTAGAAAAACTGGTTCCAAAAGATGAATTCCTTCATTACTGTCGTTATTCAGGTTTAAGTAATTTCTCGATTGTTGTCTTTCTAACCACATTCAATGCAAGAAGATCGAGCTTCAACTCTTACTCTCATCCTTGTCTTTCTATGCGATAATATGCTAAGCTAAGACACTTGCCCGACTAAACAAACAAATGAAAATTTCCATACGAAAACTCAATATATCTATGGAGTGGACTGATGTTTGTGGAAAATTATTTATTGGTATCAGCTATCAAACAAAAGAACGTAAAAGTGATACACAAATAATAAATAATTTTTGAAACCTGTAGGCTAGAAGCTTAGATTCCATTATAGTAATTTGTCTTTACACCTGGAATGTAAAGTTTTCCGTGTCAAGCTCTGGTAGTATATGCATCGATTTGGTATAACTGAGGCAACGTTGTGTATGTGGTTTGACGAAACCGTTTCCTTACTCCGAACTTAGCAAAAATACAAAGGCGTCCTCCTCCACTGGTAGTTAAGCATAACCTGCATAAGCTGCGACCCAACATTAAAGTAAAAAAAGAATGATGTCTTATGTGCATTGACTTGAAATGAGATAAAATTAAGAAAAGTGATAATGTCATTGATCAAGGTTAAATAACACTTTTGCACATTTTGGCTTTTAAACTAGGTACCTGAATGAGATGGATACCATTTTCTGATATCATGTAGATTGTAGATGCTTTTGCTTGATGAAACTCTTCCATCATGCAGATAAATGTTGTGAAATCGAAACACGTCACTGAAAGAATGAAAGAGTTTTATTTGTGAAACTGTGTGTTAATTACACTTATCGTTTTATCTGCATTAGCTGTTATTAATTTTTTTCATTGTGAATATTGCTGGTTAAAATATGACCCTTGCAATTAATACGTCAACAGCAGTTAAGGAAAAAAGTGGTAAATTACCCAGAGATTCAAAACATCTTAATATCATAGTAGGAAACATCTTACCGTGGTAACTGAAATGCGCTAGATTGTGAAATGTTCTAAGCCATGGTGAATCAATGAATATTGCATATATCAATGTATGTAGTAAGTAAGTGGTTTGATATTACTTATCACCATGAGTTCATATAATATGTGAAGACGCTAGGCTAGATTAGTGGAATTGTCGACGTTTCAGTATGTCTGTCAAATATAGCGTTCGGAACAATTCCACACGGTGGCCATATAACGTTTAGCTACACCATTTTTCCACCACATACATTTGATTGCATCAATATGTGGTTACTTTATAGCTCCACAAATTATTGATATGTTCAGCTGTATACTGAATTGCTTCGACTATTTCAGTTTGACATTAACAATTTTTATTTGATTGTGATTACGATATGTACCTGGCAAGTGTATACCAATTTATTTATGTTGATAGGCCTCTGAAAAAAACCAATGCATGTGGGATGTGGGGAAAAATGTCTAGCCACAATGATGTGGTATGACTGCCAGGTCCGAATCCGTTGACATAATAAGATGGCTACGGCAATACTGCCTCTATATTGACAATGTGTCTTTAGATATTTCATAATTTTGTGTAATTGTCGTTTTCAATCTTAGATGGCTGAACCGGTCCGCACAGCGCCTTTGATGTCTCTTCTTAGATATTGCAATTTCGAGTTAATTTTGGCAGGTGAATTGTTGTACTTGTAATGATAAAAAGTATAAAATATCATAACATCTTGAAATTATGAATTTTGTACAATACTTGGAAGACATTTGTTCTCAAGAAAGCTGTCACCGGAGTAGAGCTTGTTAATTTCGCCCATCCAGATACTAATATTATTTATTCTTGCGCGAGCATTAAGATAATGGAAAGATCATTATGATGAGGAGGAGAATTAAACTGAAGCCGTAGCGTCAGAAGGCGTTCGTTTTAATCACTCCTCTGCTTATTGCGATAAGTTACTGTTCCAGAACGCTGTGAATAAACGGAAAAACTGGCAGCCTATCAGAATAGTCATTTGAGTTGCTCCAGCTGGCGTATTTACCACTCAAATGCAAATTGTCAATGTATATAACAGCAACTGACACTATTGCCGAGATTACACTGTTGTATTGAAATAAACGCCAATTGCATGCAGGCATATTTTTACTACTATTTGCGCAATGGATGTTCATGTCGACAAATGCTATGAATGGGTTTTAATGGATCTTCACAATTTTCTCCAAAAATACGGAGGATACGCTATATATGGCGGAAGTTCTAGAACAAAGTTTTCTTCAGCATAATTATCGCTGTATTTACTAGACTTACCAGTTCTTGGCTACCATAAACCCTGGCTCCAAAATCCTGTATCTCTATTCCAGCCTATCATAACAGCCTGCACTAAGCTCTCATTTAAAAACAATGCTGTCTTCCGTGAGACAGTCACGCCAGTCATTATTATAATTTATATATATGCACTAAAAGCTGTCCCCTCATCCTCATATAGGTATCAATATTTAAGCAACCATATCGTTGTTTAACGAAAATTGATTCACGTCACGTTGACATCAGGCAAAATGTAGCGAAAAACAAAATGTAACCACCCTCGGTCGGTTTTTCCTCTATCTCTTTTTTATTTGCACTTTGTTTAGGATTAGCATTTACTACTATTTTCAAGGTGTAATAGAGACATAATATCTTTTTGGAGGACAAATGTGCCACGGACCGGCCTGACAAGATATGACGAATAGTATGGTGCTAGCATACTAACTACATTTCATGTGGAGTGAAGAATGCCATACATTATGTGATAAGTACCACAGTCTCCGGAAAATAAAACATACAATAAGGTTGTACAAACGATAGATCAGTCTTATACCCGTCCCCTTTAGAAATAGCGGAGAGTTGCAGAGGTAAATGGCTAAGTCTCCAGTCTAAAGTTGTGTAGGTAAAAAACCATAGTCCAATATAGGAGTTGTGATTATTGCTGCAATGGATGAAATATTATAGTTGATGACTAGTAAATAGAAAATGCGCAAAAAGAAGCTTATTATTTGTATGTTTTTTGAATTTGGGTATTCATTGTGCAAAACGATAGTGTTTCGGAGCAATTCTAGCAATAATCTCATCTGCTCGTCTTACATCCGTGGTTGAGGAGTTTTGAGATTAATTTAAATTATGTTATAGACACAGTTTATATCAAAGCTGATCCCGTGGAGGGTTCCCTTATTTATACCCCAATAGAGAATTATGGAAAATCGCCAAGTAAATGGAATCCGAAGTCCACAAAATTCATTGAAATTTTTTGAGCAACGAAAAATTGTTTTCTATAAATTACCATAAAAGGCAGCATCTCACATTCCTGCAGGGCAGCACCATTTGATGTAATTTTGCACTTGAGCGGAACAAGAAAATATATTAAAATAAGAGAAAATAAGTCTAACCAACCGTCAAAGAAATCTGGAAAGAAATATGTCGAATTTCACCAACTATAAAACATTTTTGCTAAATTTCGTTCTAGTGTTCTTTCAATGATGGTTGATATTTTCGATTCAGAGAATGAAGGGGAAAGGTTTCCATAGTTACTTACGTCTATTTTAAATACTAAGTTCATATATATTTGATTCTCAGTTACGCATGATAATTGGTAACTAATCAAATATTCGATATGTAATCTCCCACCCCGTAAAATAAACTGTTGCGAGCTGCTTTGTCTACCTTTTATGATTAATTTTATCTCTTCTATGAAACAATATTGTGTGAGCACAACAGTGGGCACATTTCGGCGTCGAAGGTATACATAATTTATTTGTGGCGTCCGATTTATCTCTCGTGACATCACGCGGGACGAGATTGGATGCGCATCGACATACCGGTGTATGCGCAGTTCACGTGACAACCATGGAAAAATGTGGACAAGATTAAAGACATGCGCCCGACTCTACAAAGAATCTCCACAGTCTAAAACATTGGAGGAGGGTGACTGATCTGTTTTTATTTCATAGATATTTTCATGTCTCTGCTCAATATGTAAGTCTGTGATACATAATTCTCTATAAATTTTTTTTGAGTATCACAACGTTTCGAACTTCAAGAGAACTGAAGACGATTGAAGATAGTATATCAATCGAAACGTTGTGATACTCAAAAGTCCAAAATCATGCTTTTGAAAAATCCACCTTGTACTACAAATTTCAAGCAGCAATCTTATTTTCTTGATGTTCAGTCTTGGGTTTGTAGGCATTGCTTCCTCATCAGATTGACCCATTTCTTATTTTTTAATCGATGCTTTTTTGCTCAGGTACTGTTTATTTTGGTGAAGATCGGTGCGTAGTCCCTCTTCCATGGTATTTTGTTCAATATCAGATGCAATTCGAATATTATGACAACAGTATAAAATACAAACATGATTTTCTAGAATCTGTATTCACCAAGTATCGTGTGAACGTGGCAAAATATACGTTAGAGAAATGAAGAGTCCACTATAAGTAAGAATTTAGGAACATCGACTGTAGAGACAGGCACATAACGAGCAGGTACAGGAAACATCGCAAATCAGAACTATCCGCAAAAACGACATGCTAGCCAGAGATAGGACTGAAATAAGGAACGGAACCGGTAACGATGAAAATTCAAAGAGGCAGGTTCCATCGTCAATAACGACCACATTTACTCTCAAGCGAAACGTGGTCCTAACCAATTAAAACTGTCCGCAAAAACGACACACCAGCCAGAGGAGTATAAATAGCTGCGAAGGGTAACGCCCGCCAGTTTTCCTAAAGACTTTCGAAGATAGTAAATCAATTGAAATGTCCAGCCAATTAAAAATTACATGGACAATGGAGGACTGAAACACAACATTTGAAACACCAAGGGTCGTTAGTAAAGTAAACACTAGAGGAGCACAACGGGCCCGTCCGCACCAGATCGAGCTTTCAACGCAACGCCTCGAACCCAGCCTCTACCAAAAGTCTTTTTTCTGGAGAACCTCGACGTTGTAAGATGAACATTTAGGGTCAATGTGAATAGACATGTAGACTGTAGATGGTCTTACTTGGTGAATCGCCTCCATCATGCAGATAAAAAGATTGTGTAATTAACACACAGTTTCACAAATAAAAATCTTCTTCATTCGGTGACGCAAATGATGATGAATTAAAATATAAATCGAAACGGGTCACTGAATGGAAAAAGGGTTTCATTTCTGAAACTGTGTGTTAATTTTGTGTTTTTATCTGCATTAAAGTAGTCATTTAGCAAAATATCAGTTGAGGCTGGTGAGCCACTTTGATGATTTGCAATTCGAGTTTGTCGATAACAGGGCTTTTCGAATTATCAAAAATATCAGTAACTGTAAGTTATACCGCATTGTCAACTTAGTGTTAAAAAACATACCACAGTCCAGCAGATTTCAGGTTCTAAAAGGGGCAAAGCGGGAAAAAACTTACTTTGGGTCGTGATTCTATACCTACGGTTACAGTATTCGAAAAGTAGGGCAAAACAAAAGCACAGTAGCTGACATTTTATAATTCAATACTTTTGTACCATCCCTCGTATTTTCCGGTTGGCGCCCGGAGCGCAGGGGCTGCGTGCCGGAATCGATCCATGAACTGCGTGCGGCGATCACGTCGCTACACTGTCTGCTGTCAGAAATGTGGGCGGATCACATGAAATAACGTGTTTGTTGTGTTTTTGTTTGACGCGATGAGGTTTTTTCCATATATTACGAGTTTTTTTGTTGTTACGTGTATTGTATCAACACAAGCGAGCGGTGAGTTTGATCAAAGTCTCGTAACTAGTTCAACTTAAGGGTTAGGAATTGAATAATTGCAAAGTATTCATGATTAGAAACAGCCAGTTTATGCACAATAGGCATGAGTGAAGTTATTTTATGTATCACCTCATTTCCTTATTTGCAGCTTAATATAATAACTTGCTCAGATTGTGAAATTTGTTCACTTCGGGTACCTTGACAACTGTACTCAATACAATTATCTAGTAATGCTACATAGCTGTTTGATAATTATATATTGTCCATTTTCCCGATCCACGATACGTAAAATCTATAACATCTTAATTACTTAGATTAAATACTGAATCGCCAGTGAATATATTATAATGTGGAACTAGGATTTTTCTCTTAAGCCTCTTCTAATAAATAAGTTATAAATTCTACTTGTTAATGATATCAATTGTAATTACATACAAAAGTCTGATTCCGGACTTCCATTGTCTATAAAATTTTGAGTATCACGACGTTTCGATTGATATGCTATCTTCAATCGTCTTTAGGTGAACTGAACGACGATTGAAGATAGCATATCAATCGAAACGTCGTGATACTCAAAATTTTATAGACATAGGAAGTCCGGAATTAAACTTCTGATAAATCCACCTTGTCTACAAGTTTCAAACAACTGCAATTACATATACCTACATTGTTCCATGAACATGCTGCATTCTATAAAATAACTATTAATACCGTTAAATTGGCGGATTGTAGGTTATGTATTACTGAAACCGACTTATCAAAGTTAAACTATTATATTTTTCTGAATTTCTATAATTGGCTTATTCGAAACAAAATAATAAACCTAAGCATATGATTACTGGAGAGATATGGTATTTTCAGATTTAGTGATAAATAGGAGTATGTGGCATTTCGCAGTTCAAGTTAATATTATTTTTCAAAACCATTTGTCGTAAAAAGGTATGTAAGCGAATAATAGCGAAAATGGTGAGTAAATTGTAACTGGAAAAAATTGTACTCAAGAGGGTACAGTATCGTTGATAAATCAAAAAACCATAAGTAACCCTGGATAAAAACTTATGATGCACTGATATATGGTTCTTTTTTATCTCATAAGACAGGCAGCTTTGTGGTTCTTGTATAACGGTACATTATTTGGCTTTTTAGATCAATGATTAATGAAACATTATCTGAAAATGTGCTTGTTTCGATATTTACAAGAACTCAGAAGCTCAGTTTTTCGTGGCTTAGCTGGCCAATAAACAAAAAATCTGTAGTATTACGAAATAATGCATGCTTTGAGACAACATTTTATTCATATTCCTCATCGTTACGAGTACTGGTCAAATTTGTCTTTTCTTTGGGTTAAAAATTAACTTCAAGTGGTGTTCTGTATTGTGCGACTAATTACGCTGGACAGGTGGTTGACGGAGCTGGTGTTCGTGGGAAGCTTTTAGCTAGATTAAGTTTGGGATAATAAACTTCAAGTTCCTTAAAAATAATTGAGGAGAGAGCCAAGTGTAACATCCTTTGCCTTTAATGTTCTTAACGATTTTCCTCTTATAATAGCAATATCTGGCAATTTTATCTTCATCCAGCTGCATCATTTATTCTTATGCAGGTAATATTCAATATAGTACGTTAGGCTACAGTTTGTAGCTGGTTTTCTTTCTAATATACAAACAGATTGGGCAATGTTGTAAGTAACGCTTGAAGAACATGCTGTAGCTAGTGTTACTGCTTCCAAATAACCGTCAACCCGAATGAAAAATGGTACTCATCACACGACTGCGAATTTGAGCTTTTTCATTATGACACATTTTACGATACGTACGTCATACACATACACACACATACACACACACACCTACAGTTAGTTCTCTGTTGATGATTCATCGTGAGTCCGAAGGAGGACGAAACAATGTACCTACGACTGATTTTAGATGAACACGTGGAATTGAAAGAAATCTTTATAATTGAAGAGGGTTTTACCTGCATTGGAAATTGAGAAAACTTTGGAAATTTAAAAAAAAAACAGATTTAAGAAAAAATGATAGATAACCTCTCACAAAGACAGTTGGCCTATCGCGCCTCATAGAATTTTCGCGAGGAGGATGTCTATTCACATTGACCTTGAAACGCTGTAGATTGTAACCATCGGGGAACAAGGTCCCCAGTAACTCACTCCACAACGCCGAGGCCCTCTCAAGCAACGACTTTTGAAATAGGCTTGTTCGGAACGTTGTAAGCACGACCTGGTACTATTATGCGAGACTGCTCGGTCGAACATCTGTCATGATGCACATGTCTTATATTTGCTGGATATATTTTACCTACCTGTGCTTCCTCGAGGTGGAGTTTGAATAATTTGCAAAGGACATGTCTAAACTGCGGCGCACCTTTTTCTTCTTAAACTCCCTATTCGGGTTGAATGTTGGAAATCATCCTGACTATAGTTATTTCATTCACTGCAGCTCTGAAAAGACCAGTTGTAGTTGTTGAGAACCAAGTCCGCATATTTTTCAGATGAGATATGTCTACCTCCTTTTTTTCCTAAGATTTTTCCTTGGAGTATTTGCTACAATAGTCCATATCTGTTCGAGTTTTTCATGATGTGTCCCAAATACTCCAGTTTTCTTGTTTTAATGGTTTTAATCGTTTCCAAATGTTCATACGCTTCAAAATTGTTTGACTGCTTACGAAGTCTTCAGGATTCTGCGATATAACCAGAACTGAAATGCCTCAAGTTTTTGGTAGTGGGTTTAGTCAACGTCCATGATTCTACACCATATAGAAGAACGTAGTAAACGTAACATCTAAGAAACCTGTAGGTAATGTAGTTGCTGCGCTTTTAACAATTGATGACGTTTTATGAAATACCGCTCTGGCTTCTTCGATACATCGAATCTCTTGTGCATTTTTCCACTGTTGATTTATCATAGTACCTAAATGTAATACCTCATGTAGCTTGTGTGGGAGAATTGCTGATTTACATATATTTAGTCTTGGTCGTGTTAATCTAGAGACCATACTGATTAGTAACGTCATTCATTTTTGTCAAAAGATGTTGAAGACCTTCTAAGCTATTTTCCAGAATTGCCGTATCGTAGGCATAACGAATATTGTTTATTCGCCGTCCATTAAGCAATATACCTAGGTCGGTTTCCTCCAATGCAACTCCAACAGTCTCCACCGAATTTATATTGAACAATAATGGTGACGAAACACCCATGCCTCACTCCGCGCTTCACTGGCATTACCTCCGAACACTCTCCCTCTTTTTTGATATTTGCCATCTGATTCTAATAGAGATTGCTAATAATCTACAGATCCTTTTCATCCAATCCAAATCTTTCAAATTTTCTTCAATTTTGTGGTGACGGACTTTGTCAAAATATAATCAAGAACGCAAAGGTATACATCACTGATATCTCTGCATTGTTGAATAAGCACCTGCACTGAGAATAGAGCCTCCCTAGTTCCTAAGGTGACACGAAAACCAAATTGTGTATCTGACATATTTTTTTTCTATGTATAATTTATAAGAAGGCATTTTGGTAGATGATTGGTATTCCTAGCATATTTTAGCTCCTGCATTTTATGGTATCGTGATAAACTCTGCTTTCAATCTTTCTTCCGGTATTTTGCCACTATTATATGTGTTATTGTAGACTTCAGTGATTCTTTTAACGTTGCTATCATCTAAAAACGTAAGAAATTGTCCCTGAAATTCGTTCAGTCCCGCGGCTTTTCCATCTTTGATCTGTTTAATTGCCATTTACATTTCGTCTTTGGTAACACGTGGTCCTGACTGGTCCTGATTCGGGTTGTTCTGGTCTTATCTCGGAGAATAATTCCGTAGCGTATATTTCCTACATTTTACATTTTATCTTTTTTTATGACAACTTTTCCTTGATCATCGATTAAGCATACATTTGATTTCGAAACTCGTTCACACGTCATTACTTTGATTTTTCGATGGACATCAGAATTATCATATTTTTCCAGCATCTCCTTTATTTCCTTCCACCTGTCTTTAGCTCTTTGGATGCTCTTTGAATATTTTTGTGTAGTCTAATGTATTCTATTCTATTTTGTTGTGTCTACTCTTACGTGCTCTTCTTTCTTCCAATAGTTTGAGAATATCGTCGCTCATCCATTCTTTCTCTTTGTAGGTTTGCGTTTTAATGAGGTACAATATTTATTCTCAAGTCTCTCAGCAGTTTCATTTAGTTTTTCTACTTCACAGTCCACGTCTCCATTTGTGTCTGTACTGTTAAGTTCGTCATTCAGATCAGACCCAATTTTATTTGCTAAATTTTCATCCTTTAGTTGTCTTACATTGTATTTCTTCTCCTGCCTCAATTTTATCTTTTTTAGTTTGACTGTTAGTATCCCCAATAAAGCACAATGGTCTGAATTTATGTCAGCACTAGGATATGTCTTAACCTTGTTCTTAACCGATACTTCACACACTGTTTCTATAACGTTTATTAATTAAAATGTCTTTAATACATAATCCGGGTATTGTTGTTGGGTTGTTGAATGGGGAATTCCATGTATATAATATACGTAGTGGGTGGCTGAAGAATGTGTTGCTAGTGACATAATCCATTTCTTTATAAAATACTTAGTCGCTCGCCTCTGTTGTTTCCTTCACACAAACTATATGGCTCAACCAAAGTTCCCGATGTACGAGTACCTCTTCCAACCTTAATATCGAAATCGCCTATTATCATTGCCAGATCTCTTTTAGGGCTTTACAATTTGTATTATTTGGTGGTAAAACTGTTCGATCCATCTAATTTCTGGCATTTTTGAGTCCACAGTGATGGTTGTTGGTGGAGTGCCTCTGTGGAATTTCATTGTAGAATTGGCAGCAAAAATTTTCGCTAAGGTGCCTGCGAGTCGGGGTGGATGCGATGGACAGTGATAGGATGGCTAACAGTCTTGGGTACAGACTAAAATAATCTGGACTACTTGGGATATGAGAGGAGTTTTTTTAAATTAAACCGATTAAAACTGCGGTGACCCTCAATAGAAGGACTTGTCCTCCATTCTCTATACCGTTGGTTTTTCGCTGCTTCTGTACAGCTCCGGATAAACCAAGATTTGTTCTTGGAGGGACGTGTATCATTATGAGGCATGTAGACTTCCATACCTGATGGAAACACTTCTGTTATTTTTTGGCCGTAAGCTGGACGTATCTGGACAAGATACATCGTTCCATGAAAAGGACTGATGATAGTCACTGAGATCATCTCACTTTGCTGATTTGTAGTGCCAGACTCGTTGATCTAGTGATGTCATTCTACAATGTGTTGAATTGGTATTGTGATAGGATATATTCACTGTATAGATGGCGTGATTTATTGTGAGATACAGGTCCAGCAGCCTAGCAAATCTTCATGGCGATGGTATACTCTTGATGGTTCGCTGATTATCTGTTCTAAGCCACAGCTAATAGCGAAGGCTTCAGCCTTGAGTCCCTCCTAGTCTGGTTCGTTCGAATGTTTTAGCCAGTACGTATTGTGAAGGTTGAAATCACACAAAAATATCATTTCTGAGTTGGGGTGATCTGTTTGATTCTCGAAAAGCTCTCTATAATTTTTTCTACTCGGTGGTCTATTAATTCAGCGAATGAATTTGAAAAAATGGTGAAAGATACTTTGAGCCAGATAATGTCGAAGCCTTCAAGTTTGAGGCCATCCTCTCGCTGAGAAGAGAGTCCTGATTCGACATACACGCATACATAAAATCTTAGTCTAAATCGGGTGTTATAAAATTATAAAGATTCAGTTTTGTAATTTGATATTTTGTCAGCTTAATTCCAAACCTTAATGATTACAAATCTATGCTTATAAACTGACAGTTTCAACTCATTTGACCTCAGATATTTGTGTGTCATTCAGATACTATCACACTCCTCTCGGGTGTAATATATTTTTCCAATAAAGTGTGTTCCAGCATTTTAGAATATATAAGCATTAGTTCTAACTAGAACTCTAACAAAAATTCAGATGTAGGATAAGAATTTTCACCTTAAATTTTATTTTTTGTTACAGCTTCTATCACTCATATTGAAGCCAACCCAGACGCCAAAAGACTCTACGATGATCTGCTGAGTAACTACAATAGACTGATCAGACCTGTTATTAATCATACCGAGACCTTGACAGTATGGCTGAGCTTGAAATTATCTCAGTTGATAGAAATGAACTTGAAGAATCAAGTTATGACAACGAATCTATGGGTTGTTCAAGTATGTAATATATGAATTGCCAAAAAGCTATTTACTCTAAGAGTTAAATTTATATCTGTTCACTATTTCAATTTTCTTTTTTAATAACCACACGCGAAGGCAGAAATCATATCGCGATTCATCAGCGTTGCGAGACGATAAATGTCTATTCACATTGACCTTAAAACGTTGTAGATTGTAACCATCAGCGAACAGACTCCCCAGTAAATTATTCTATAATGAGGAGGTTTTCCAAAAGAATGACTTTTGAAGAGACTCGAGAATATGCCCGCCGAGCTCCTCTACTGTTTACTGGCTCTTGGTGTTATTATGCGAGATAGGGCAGTCGAATATGTGCCATGATGACATCTATAGATTGAAGACAGATCAGCCACTGTGTTTTCTACTTGTTAAATTGAACTTCATTTGTGGATCCATATTCCACAATTATCTCAATGTCCTCATTAATGTGAACAACATGCTGCGCTCGCTGAATAAGGTCTCTTGGGATGGTAGTGGTTTGCATGGATCCATGCAGTAAGGGTGCTGACATTTGCGAGACTCTAAATAGGATAAGATGATATTTCCAATAGTTGGTTAATATACAGCAAGAAGAACGTTGTCCCTGGGGAACGCACGCGATGAAGCATACCCATCGAAAGGAATCATAACTATCCATGAAGATTTCTTGTGCTGTCATTAGCTGACAGACTGTATAACGTATCAAAATTGCTGTAAAAGAAACTGAAATTTACATGCAGATGAAAAGATTGTGTTACTAACACACAGCTTCAACAAATAAAATCTTTTTATCTGCATGATAGAAGAGTTTTACCAAGTAAGAGAATCTACAATCTACAAGAAATTAACATGCCTGTGAGTCCTTGTGAGTTTTATCGTTGCGGAAAAAAATGTCTATTCAAATAAGTCATTTTAATGAGCATGTCAATATACCAAATTTTCTTAAATACTATTCCTAGTTTCTGATATGGTTTACTTATATTTCCATAAGTATATCATGACTGTCATGCATTGGATTCATATGATAGATCGTTCCATGTTTTGCAGAAATGGTACGATTACAAACTTAGGTGGGATCCCGAGGAGTATGGAGGAGTTGAAATGTTGTATGTACCATCTGAACACATTTGGTTACCTGACATCGTATTATTCAACAAGTGAGTTTATATATGTCTATGGGGGAAGGAATCAGCACAGTAGTATATATATATATATATAATGAATTTACTAAATGTATAGGGGCAACACAACTTTGGAAAAACACTAAGACATAGAAATAACCTTCAGAAAAGTAAAGCTTCCCATTCTTTTGTCTCGTTTTGTATCTTTGTTTGGCAAGGCATATAATTATATCGTAGCAGAAAATATGTAGCTATCACTTCCACGCCTGTCGCCAGGGTGTTGGCTACATGAGGCAATTTTGTTTTGTTTACATTTATATCAGGTTGTAATAAAGATTTATAAGGTGACTCCAATGAATGAATATGTTTATGCTAAGCAAATTTATTTGTAATATTAAACAAAATTAATATTAAAACACATTTAAAATTTAATTCAAGCTCAACATATAAAATTACGTGGTATATATTTCAACACAAATACTACATAAACATGATGCAGATAAAATAATTGTGTATTTAACACCAAGTTTCATAAATAAAACTCTCTTTCATACAGTGTAGCGTTTTAATTTTTAACAATGGCTGTTGAAACATAGGCCACCCAAGTTAATCGCGAACTAGCTGACTAGATCGTATCATGGATACAAAACTAGAGCTCTCATATGTAGCATACTATTTATCTTGTCTAACTTTTTTTCTATTAAACTATTTTTTCCTATGTCTGTCACAGGGCAAATATTTTTTGGCGACTGAATTTGTACTTTTGCTAAGGAGAACGCATAGGAAACCTTAATCATCGCCACCGTCTGATCTTCCTGAGTGAAATAATGTCTTAATTAATCTGACACCATAAAAACAACAGCCTGAGGCAGCTGCATCCTCATCTCCCCCCAAGCGACAGGCCTGTGACACTCACTAGTAAAGTTACAGATACGGCCTCCCCATTCCGTATGCCCTCAAAGAAAATATGAGATTATGTGTAATACCACAACAAACGGTAGATACAGTACTGGATTTGAGCTACGTTGTGTTACTTTATTGTTTCCGTGTTTCCCTTTATGACTGAACTATATAGTGTTATGTAACTCGACAATCATAGTTAACAATCTAGTAGGCAAAACTACTTAACTGGATATACATTTGCGGCTCTCATGTGTCTCGAAAGCAGACTCGCAAATAGTGAAGAAATGTGATTACATTCAGTTTGAGCATCTGCGATGACGATGCTTCCTGACTCTATTATAAGAAAGAATTGACTTTATCAAACGATTTCACTGTAGTGTGGAAAGTACTGAATTAGTTTACTTGACCCCATTTTTTATTTTTGTTGTATAGTAAGTTATAGTACATAATCCGGATTGCTTTCAGCGCTGATGGAAACTACGAAGTAACTCTGATGACAAAGGCTACTCTGGCATACACTGGAGAGGTCATATGGAAACCGCCATCGATTTACAAATCTTCATGCGAAATCAACGTCCAATACTTTCCATTCGATGAGCAGAGTTGTCTTATGAAGTTTGGATCTTGGACCTACAACGGGCTACAAGTAAGTCATTTTAAATTACAGGACTTGTCCATGGACAGGACAGGCGCTTTGAAAACTGTCTAATATAGGGAAAAGAAAGTATTTAAACTTTTTCCTTACTACGAATGTTGTGAATGTTCCTTCGTTTACTTGAACCTCATTCTTGTTGTCCATAAATCCATATCTTTTCAACATGATTTTTATTAGCTTCACGTGTATATGTATCTATGTTTGTAATGAAATCTTCGAACTCCATTTTCATACACTTCAAAACGTCAGATTAATTTTACACACTTATCAAGGACCGATGACCGTACAATAGCATTATAAGTGTGTCCAATTATCTATTTTTTAAAAGTAATACATTTGAAGGGTGATAATGCCAATGACATTTAATATTTAATTTTAACACGGTTTTATTAGTATCACCTGTGTATCTATAGAGACAGATTCTTTGAAATATAATGATACGGGACTCATCCGAGGCCCCCTAAACAGAGAGAATACCTTTCAGACCCGTCAATTAAGATTCATTGAAGGGCAAGTCTAACTGCAGCAACCATGTAATTATGATTGTGAAGGTCAAAGTACTAGGATAAATCCATCAATGAATAAATGAGCTAAAAAAAGCTAAAAACACGTTTTTATGCTAGATCGAACTAAAAAATGAAAAATAAAAAATTATAGTTTGAAAAAAAACGAGCTTTTATAGTTAATCGAAGCAAAAAGTAAAAAATTATTCTTCATATAAGACTCAAATGATTAACGAGAAAATTAATGTCATTGTGATTAAAGCATGGGCTCGATATCAATAAAATTGATATAATTTCTTACTAGTTCTATTCCAAACTGCAGAGTTGATATACAAATGTATTACAAAGCACCCTACGCTTTTATCACAATGACATTCCCTCGTTAATCATTTTTTTTTAAGTTGAGAATTATTTTTCACGTTTTAGTTCGATCAACTATAAAATCATGTTTTTTATTATTTTTTTTACTATATTTTATTTTTATTTATAGAGATTAAGCTGTTTGGCTCACTAGAATTTTGTAAAAGTATTTTATGATGCAATTCACTTGCTTACTATTGCGAAAAACAAGACGATTGAGTAAAATTTAGCATTACTAAGAGCCAGCTTCGATCTTTGAGCTTTAATGAAGTTACACTTCAAGTTTGCATCGTGTAAACATAAATTGCTAAAAATATTTTCTCTTTTTAAAGGGTTGAAGGTTGTTAAAAATGAATTCCACAGAGTATAAGTAAGTGTTCTGCAATCTCCGAGTGTAAAAGCTCATAGGTAAAAACACTTAATCAATTATTTGTTTATATTCCATACAACAAAACGTGGCGATGCAAATAGAAAGATAGTGTAATTAACACACAGTTCCATGAATAAAACTATTTCCGTTTCAGTGACGCGTTTCAATTTATATTTAAATCATCTTCGGACTGTCAGATTTGACTGCTAACAAGGCAACCCAGATTACTTGCCAACTAACTAACTAGAATCTATCATGGATACAAAACTAGATCTCTCAAATCCAGCATACTATATATCCTGTCTAGCTACTTTTATAATGAATTATTTTTCCCTTCTTGTGTCTGTCTTAGCAGAAATATTTCTTAGTCGACAGCATTTACACTAGTGTTGAGAAAAAACCCTACAAAACCTCAACCATCGCCGTCAAAATGTACTTAAGATATTTCATGTGATAAACTATTCTATTTCTTAAGATATTTCACGTTTTAATATATTTTATTAGCAGTAAAATCTGACAGTCCTACGATGATTTAAATATAACTCGAAACGCGTCGCTGAAAGATAAAGAGATTTATTTGAGGAACTGTGCATTAATTACATAATCTTTCTATCTGTATGATGGAAGAGTTTCACCAAGTAAGAGCATCTACAATCTAAATAAAACGTGAAGAATTAACTGATTACATTGGCTTGTGAAGTTAAAACTATGTTAAAGCATATTTTATTCACACTGAAAAGTTTCTGAAACTAAGGCAGTACCCGTTTCGGTCTCAAAAACTAGTTCACTGACGATTTCTTATAAATTTCATACACAATGACACCTAGGGTTCTCGCCAAATTCTTGCATGCCGAAATCTGCCTACTTCATCTTAGCGTATTGAGTCCTTAATCGTGATTGCAATATCGCTCAGCTTGCAAGTTAAACAATGGGAAATAATTATCTCACAAATCAAGGTGTAACTTAAACTCATAAGAATCAATTTTTAAGTCCAACCTCGCTTCTGAAGATCCATTATAACCCTCGGCCGCGCAAAGTTAAATCCGCTTTATGAACCTCCATTCGTCTACTTTTTCCCAAGAAAACAACTAAATGAGAAAAGGTTAAGTCTCACGACGCTACCAGATTATCGCTCCCTCATTTTCTTAACGCTGAACTGCTCCCAGTATAAGATATAGAAAACTTCGCCAAACGATTTTGTACCGTTGAAAATTGTAGAAAATGTTTCAGTAATACTGTTTGGCCTTCGATTGTCTCGATTTTTTCATTTCACAACGTTTCGATTGATGTGGTATCCTCAATCGTCTTTAAGTAAAACATTGTGAAACGCAAAAATCTCAAGATACTTATATTCCATCAGACAAATGTTTTATCGCAGCTTCCATAGTGCTAGCAAAGATTTTGGTATTATCGTCTTCACAAAAGCAAATCAGCAACTGTCAGCCAATAACCGCAAAAAATGTTGAAACATGATATGTGATCCTTTGGCGTAGCCATTCCCTGTAGTGCAATCTAATAAAACTATTGTTTGAAACTTGTAGACAAGGTGGATTTATCAAAAGTTTGATTTCGGACTTCCATTGTCTATAAAATACGATACAAGATCCAAACAAGATTCTCTAGGAATGCCACCCCCAGAAGTATCCTAACAAAAACTAAGCCCAGGAATGAATCTCAAGAGACAAAGGACTGCATCTACCAGATACCATGTCAATGTGGTAAAATCTATGTTGGAGAAACAAAAAGGCCACTGGAAGTAAGAATCAAAGAACATCGTCTCAACACCCAGCGTGCAGAGACAGGAAAATCTGGAATAGCTGACCACGCATGGACGGAGCACCATAAAATAGCTTGGGACGACGCTAAGGTTATTGCCAAGGAACCGCATTGGTATCGAAGGAAACTCAAGGAGGCGGCATTCATCACCAACAACAGCAAAGTGTACAGCAAACCCAGCGTAGACATTAAACCAATCTGGCAGCCATTCATAAAGAAGATCAATAGACTACGACTGGACCAGACAACAAACAATGAACGTGTTCGCCAGTTCACCTGAAGACGATTGAAGATAGCATATCAATTGAAACGTCGTGATACTCAAAATTTTATAGACAATGGAAGTTCGAAATCAAACTTTTGCTAATAAAACTAATCCAATGGAAGAATTCATTCTCGTTTTTGCATACTGCTGTACAAGGTTTTTGGTAATGCAAATCACGAAAAGATTATTATTAATTGGTTCCCCTTCAGCCTAACAAAAAAGTCCATGTTTTGTTTCTCAGTGAAATGTATTTTATAGTTACTTAGTTCCTAGCTTTATCGACAAGCAATGTGGTTGGATAAGTATATCAATAGCTAACATTGATGCAATTACCGGATAACCTGGTAAATAGAAAAAATCTACAATCCGTCTGCCACTCTGCCCAACTTCAATATCCAATTTCTCTAGCATTATCTGAACTTTATTAAATACATATGCTTTGTATAATATTGTTGACATTTTGTGACTATCAATATAGTAATATAGGCTATATTTGTTCGTACCAGATATTATGAGATCTGATCATATTAGAATATTTCGTAATATGATATAAACTGTCAATGCAGCTTGAAATTAATACTGATATTACATCTTTGAACTGATAGATTTGCAATGTTAAATGCAACAAAAGGTAGTAAATAAATATTCATGTGATTTATTATAGTTTATGATCTGTAATAATAGGCACTTAAACTTTTAATCATTATCTCAAGTTTTTTAAGTAACTTGACATAATGCAGTTAGGTTTAATTTTTCTATATATGAGATGAAGTCCAATGATGACAGCAAGTCTGCTAACTACAAATAGCAACTGAATATCTCCGAAATTAAAGATTAGATTTGCAATTTACGAATAGCGACAAATAGAACTGGTTCTGTATCACCAGCAACTGAAGCAAAAATCTAGTAATTTGCATTAGAATGTCGGCAGGCTGGCAATATCGTCGTGCCACGACATGCTATTGTTCATATCAATTCCCAGAATCTTCATGAATGATGTTTGAGGTACTGGGTGCCCCCCATCTCCACGGCTGGCACACCAGCCCGCTTATGGTTGTAAATATAAATAATCTTGTATTTCTGCCGATTGCACTAAGATATTTGAAAAAAAACAGACATTTTGTTTATGGGTATCTTGCGAAGCATACTTGATTGCAATATTGATTAATTGTTCTATCATAGAATCCCCTAGTCCAGTTAGTGCTATTCCGAAAACACATATATTTTTCGGAGGCCCATCCGCCATAATTTAAACAAGTTTAATAATTGTCTTAATTTTGGGTCAGATATTTAAAAAAACTTCGTGGATGCGATCTGTTCAATGATTCTGATTTTATCGGAGCCTTATATTTTTCTCCATGTATAGCAGCGGTAACATTCAAAATCATTATCATATATAAGATTATGTCTAATGTCAGCATTCACCATATTTTTAAAATGTTACCAGTAGTTGCTCCATATCTATCGAATCCTACAGTCACTACATAATGTCTATGGTTTTTGGGATGTACTTAGTTATGTTGGCAAGTCCAGAGAAACTGGTTTGTTCAAGATACAGACAAAATAATTACCTTGTGTGCCCATCTTGTGGTCTTATTTCATTACGCTCCCTTTCCTGTACCCAAAAGCCGATTTAAGTTTTATCTGAAGACCAATGAGGTTGAATAATCGTAAGTAATGCTTACGACCATTCATTCCGTTGAAATGTTAAAATTTAGAAGAAATGTTACCTACGCACTAGAATCCCATACAACTCTTAGAAAATAATGAAATGGTTAAATGTTGTAATTAAAATAATTGTGTATTTAACACACAGTTTCACAAATAAAACTTTATATCGTCGGACTGTCAGATTTGACTGTTTAAAAAGGCTGCCCAGGTTATCGACGATATCGTGGATCTTTTATTTTTCTTTTTTTCTTTTTACGCCGTAATAATGTCCTTAAGCTATTTCATGTGATAAACTTATAGACGTGTATCGATAAAAATTGAGTACAATAGATCAGTCTGTTCATTTACTACGATGAAATCAGGGTTTCGCAGGTATTCTTGAATATCTAACATTTCCATTGACCATCATCATGCAATTTTATTGTATATGTATACTAATATATCAACACTTATGTTTACATGGTTAATAGAAGAAAAATTGGAGTGCTTTTTTGACGTTTTTCATCGATATTTTGTATTTTGAATTCCTGCAGAAGGGTTTAAGTATTAGGAATTAAATTTTTCAGACTATTCAGCCCACTGGGCATATCTGTAATGCAATATTTGTAGTCTACAGCTCATCCATCCTCAAACTTCATGAAATCAACCACGCAACGACAGACCCGCAAAGTTTCCAAACAGTTCTCAAGTTACAGAATGATTTTGAGAGCATAGAAAGTGCCCCGCAAACACTCAAAAATGATATATGGTAGATTTACAAAGTTGTGCTTTTTTATACGACCTAAAATGAATAAAACCTGTGATAAAACGTAACCATTCGATTAGAACTTTTGGAAACATAAAGTAGTAGAGGCAACATCATAACATTAAAATTTCTTCAAAATGGGTTCAACACACCGACAAAAATCAGAAAATTGTGTTTTTTCGGGGAGCAAACATCATAAAAAATCTAAAAAACGAATTACCTCAAATTCGGAAATTGTATATTTGGAAAATAAAAAACGTAATATAGCATATTCCATTTATCCGTATTATATAATGTTACAGAGATCAAAAAATAATCGAAACAAACTGATGATATATTTTTCCTACACCAATAAAATTTGTATACCATAACAACTAGCCGAACCTCATGACTGAAACATTTTCTCTCCCTTCGTTAGTAAATAAATCCTGCACACCACAGTTAATAAAGTATGGAGATGGTCGAAAATAAGATTCATACGAACATATTATAAATTCTATCTAATCTCTACGCCGATCCTTTCATCAAACTTACGATATAGAGACCTGTTGTTACTGACGCGCGTTACAACTTGAAACTTGTGCGATATCAAAGAAAATAATAATGGTAGCGGCAAGGAATTCATATGAGCACGAAGTACGAGTATAATTGAACGGAAACTTTATTGACGCGAAATAACGATGTTCGTAATTCTGAAGGAAGATATTCTGTACAGCTCCAAATCTTTGATCTATGAAATCTGGAACGTTATAGTACGATCGCATGGGGATTTCGTATTGACAATATTTTCTCCAAATAAGAAGTAATGAGTATTAACTGAACCCCATTATAGTTTTTGGTTTGACTACTTACCTAGTAGTAGTAGTAATGGGGGCAAATCCTGACAAGCAGTCTTTCAGAACTTTCACGTGGTGTAACTAATTATGGTTGAACCAATCATCGTTGCCATAATTTTCTTCCAAATATTCCTAGTTACCAGTTGGACCGTCACTTGAATTAAGTTCGCTGTCATAGTGTTTTTTTGATTTCGCATCACAACAAAGTTCCATTGAAGAGAATTATGTATCAACCACTGGCTACTAGATGTCTAACCGAGAATGTGCTACAAGGGTTAGAAATTTAGAAAATTTGCGCTGCAGAATTAGCATTTATAGCGAATTTGCCATTCAGCTTGTCGGTTTCGCCATAGTTTTACGATAAAGCGCCTGTCTAGGAGGTTGTGAGTTGCCCACTGGCACCACTTTTTTGTAATTTTCATGCTTATTAGCTAAAATGTTCCTCTCAACAACGTGAAGATAATTATATGTGAAACAGCAAACAGCAACAAAGTTTTGCTGTTTTGGAACTTTAAGTAGCTTAAGTCCTATCAAAAGAGGAATTGGTCAGTAATTAAGTAATCCGCATGTACTATAAATCCTTCAAAATAATCCTACATCATATCAAAAATATGGATGGCCGCCCTTCATAGGCTATTTACTGATATCTGTTGTCGCTTCAATGCAGTTCAGGTGTTAGGACCTTTGACTTGAGTTGAATTTGTGGAATGTCATACAGTTTTGACTCCGTACTTATTTGATGGACTTGGATAAAAAATTCTGGTTCGTAAATATATCTAAAAAGTCGGCTAATCCAATTAATGGCATCACTTGAGTCTGTATTTATTTTACGTGAAGTATGGCTGTAATTCCCCTACCTCCGTGATTTCTGTCTACGGTAAGTCTTTCTTTGCATAAGTTTGGGTGTAACATTCTATGTTTCGTGAGTTCCGTTCGGATGAGGGTGTGGATGTTGTCTATGTGAGTGTTGGACCACTTGATGATCCCAAAGAAGTACGTGAGGACCGTTATTGCAAATGTGTTGATAGCTTTGATAAGATTACTGGAGTTTAGTTTTGTTTTCAGAAGTTTTATGAGACGGTTGTTGAATTCATCTTTCAGTTGTTATTTGATTTGAGTATGGTTGATATTCGTGTTTTGATGTCCGACGTACTAGCCTCTGTTACACTGAGTAGTAATTTTTTATTATATATTACTACTATTACTACTACTATATTTATTATTTTAATTATAGACTGGGTAAACTAATATTTTGTCTTATATGAAACAGTTACAGGGGAATGTATTATTTATTTATGTGTTGTTGAAATCCCGCGGTAGGCAAGCTTTTCGCTTTGAGATTTGAAATGGTAATTTGAAATCTCATACACCACTGACCGTAGAAGCAGTTAACGTGGAGGAGGTGGAGTCTAATTACAGAACTAGGAACAATATTTGAATTTTTTCAAAATATAATAATTGATACGTCTCTATCTATATGTCTCACTCCAGGAGAACATACATTTCTAGCAGTAAGTCTTTCGCATAATGTACTTTCGCGTAATATAATAAATATAAGTAATTAATATAAAAATTTTGACCAGATTCCTTGATAATAAAAAATCATTTTTGTTGCTGAAGGAACATTTCTGCCATACTGAAAAGCTTTGCCGCATTACAGAAACTCCTAATTACCAAAGTTTCCTCGTAAAATATCAAATTAATAACTTAACGGAAGCAAAGGGGAATAATGCTCTCAAAACACCCACAACCCTCAAAACTACAGGTTTCACCTGAACAACAAAATTCTCTCAGGAAGCACCGGCGCACTTAATGGTTTCCAGAAATAGGTCAATTATTCAGATTTTATAATACTAAGTATTTGCACACGGTTGGTCCAAAAATAGAAATTCAAGTTTGAGCTCAATGATTTACAGAATTTCCTTTAACATGTAGAATCAATGTGCAAGAAAAAGACAAAAGATGGAACAGGGAATGAGAGCGCGAATCTTCCGAAGCGTGGCACTGCTGCTCTTTTGCAGGCTCTCGTTAGGTTCTAGTAAATTTAGCATTTCAAATTGTCAATCTTTGTACGCAAGATGTAGTTAATGAATTCTGGACAGCTTTAAAATATGTTCATGATATGGTGGGACGTTATGCTAGTGTCTACAGAAACCTGAATTTATAAAATGAATTCGCAGGAAACATTTAAGTAGCGATTAATGTTATTATACAGTGTAAGCTACAAAGTCATCATGTCTTTATTAAACGTAGTTGCCTGTCATATTGACATTTCATTCTAACTATCAGCCTGAAAATTGCTTTTTTGCATCCTATTAAAAATATTACAGCACGACTATTTCAAAGGTGAACTATTTATCATTATCTTCAATATCGCAAAATGAAATAATAAAGGCAGATAACAGATTCTGAATCACAAATAATGCGTTCAATTGGATTTGCTGACGTGTTAGATCTATTTACGAACCAGAAATTTTCATCCAAGTCTATCAAATAAGTAAGGAATCAAAACTGTTTGACATTCCACAAATTCAACTCATCTCCAAGCGTCGCGCTCTATGGTGCGGCCCATTGGCGACTTACGAAGTCAAAGGTCGTAACAGCTGGACTGCATTGAAGCGGCAGCAGATGTCCCTTACGACATCTGTGAATAAGTGTGAACTGATTTACAGCGACCCTTATTCTTTGTAAACACTATTTACGATGTATCGTTATCTTGGCTCATTCATATCAGAAGCTGACAACTTATATTAGTATATGCTTTCCACTATGCATCAGACCTGTATGTCTATAACAATGGACATACATGTTTCGTCTTTAGCCTAGACTTGTCAGTATAGCCTGTCTGTAAATCAGTTCGACTTTGTTGGCAGATGTCTTAACGGACTTCACCTCCTCCACATTAACATAGCATTAAGGGGTTAGAGCCTAGGACAGCAGCTCCAAGGTCATATACGTGCTTACTTATGGCAAGTTCTAAACCAGCTCCGCTCTCGAATGAATGATTACATATGAATATTTATTGCGATTGAAATCAGTTAATTATATAAGATGCTAATTTAGTAATTTGACTGTATTATAAACGTAGCTTCGCCTTTGATGCTACATCTTGTTGCCAAATGCTTTTACTTGGTGAAACTCTTCCATCATGTAGATAAAATGTTGTGTAATTTACACACAGTTTCACAAATAAAACTCGTTTTCTTTCAGTGACGCGATTCGATTTATATTTCAATCATCGTGTGACGTCCGATGAGGATTTAAATACAAATCGAAACGGAGCACTGAAAGAAAATGGAGTTCATTTCTGAAACTTTGTGTAAATTACACAACTTCTTATTTACATAGATTTCAAATGATCAGCAGGTGCAAAATGCGGTACCATTTTTTCTTAGCGTATTGATTCACGCATCATCTCCAACTACGCTACTGAGGAAGATAAACATGGCATTCACTGGTTTGAGAAACACAACAAAGCAACTGTAAAAATAAACCTTTAGCAGTAAAAATGATGTATTGATAAACTTTCTCGCGCTTCTGGAACTTCTAATTAGCAAACTTTATCCTGGTAACAATTTAATAATTTAATGGAAGTGTTCAGTTTCTATGGTATAAGCGTATCACGTGGATTGTTAATGGGAGAATAAATGTTTCTCCACTGATTCCATAATTATAATACATGATTTGAAAATGAATTATGGGGCAAAATTAAAGCAATTTTTATTCAATTCGGTATTTTAGATGGTGATTTATAGCAAAAATTAAATTTCAGTATTTTATTCCATATGTTTTTGGATGTTTTACATTTTCTGCATTACAATATTCCAAGCCACTCAGTCAGCCGGAATTTCGCATTATTTTTTTGTTGCACTTTAGTTTTTGCATATATTCAATCAAAATTTTAGGTTGTTTGGCGCGTCAGACACGCCAACCTTATAAAATAAAATAATGTACACCTTGACAGCCGATCTTTGCTGAATCGTTAAGAAAAAATATTTGAAGTCAAATGGTAACCTTGTCGGACAATTTTTAGGGGTATTTGTTATCCGACGTATTGAACTTAACAATCTCATGCAGCCCTTTAATTTATTACCACAGATAGAATTTTTGTTTTTTTCTTTTTTCTTGCATTTTAAATGCATATTGCACCATATGTCTGTCAAAAATAGTGGGGACTTTAGAAATGGTAATTACATAGGTCAATTATTTGAATTTATTCAAAAAACACCATATTGATATACGTTTATGCCATAAATCAGAATGTTCGTTCAAACTGAACTATAGCTAAGCTAAAATAGAACAAAAAATTCAGTGGATGGTAAAAAATAACCTTATAAATGTATTGGAAGAACATTTAGTGAGTGATATTGAATAACTACCTTTACCGCGGTCAGTTACGCTTGATGTACTCCGCTCCTAAACGTTAGAAACTCTTGCGATTTGTGATTCACTATTAAAAGACATGCAAACTATTTAGTATTCCAGAAAAACAATTATCTGGTTGCTAATCAAATAACGTTTTAGTAACGACATTTAAGTTTTACCATTTGTAAGTAATTCGTGACAAAAACAGCCCTCATACCTTAATCAACTTCTGTGCAAATGTTATTGTAGTCTATCAGAAATAGCTTCAATAAACAAACTTATTTGCAGAAAACGGTATCATTGGCAGTGGTGTTACAGGTTGCACAATTGTGCAATCTTGTGAACAATAGCTCACTTCACTGCGCAAATTTTCTGCTTCTTTTTCATTGTATATACAATTTAAAAAAGAACACATCTATATTATTTGGGAACAATTACTAATGACCAATAAACATTATTTTTTTATCCGACTGTTGATCTACCCCAATGTTTAAGTCCGATAGTTACATTTTTTATTACAGCATATAATTCTTTGTATCCTCTTTCACTTGTCGGAGAAATGGTTATGAATATAGGAGTTGCACGAAACCCTTAAGTTAAGTGCATCCGATATAAAAAATCCCCCTTGAAAATTGTCCGTCAAGATTACCACTTCATAATTACTTTGCCGCCAAAATTCTGTAAAACGTGATTTGCCATTGTGTTGGAACTTTGAGCAAGAGAAATTATTGAGATTTTCATCTATATTCATCAAACAAAATCAAATTAAAAACTTGTACTATTAATGGTTAAAAGAACCAGTTAATGTCCATCTTATAGCAACATGAATTTCCAGACAAAGATGATAATAGAAATTGCATCTAGCATATTTATTTCTAAATGTTAGACTGAATTCCAATACGAATTGAATGTCTTCACAAATATAATTATAATCCCGTTTCATGATTGTTTATAGCGATTCAGTGATTTCATTACCAATATTATCAAGATTCCAATGAAAATGAACAAACTGATTATACACATTTTCTTGAAATTCAGTCACCTATTTCGTTTTATGTTGACCCAAGAACAACTCGGCCCTATTCATCGCAATCAAATGAGTGACCCTGTACGTGCACGTACTTTGTTTCGACATTAACTCTGTGATATGAAATCGCTTATCTATTGCCTTCAAGTCACCCGTGGATCATAAATCTCTCTTATCTACATACGATTTCGTCCCTTCATCCGCAGGTCGATTTGAAACATATGGACCAGCAGTCAGGAAGCAACATTGTGAAGGTAGGCATAGACCTGTCCGAATTCTATTTATCAGTGGAATGGGACATTCTGGCTGTTCCGGCCACCAGGAATGAGGAATACTATCCGTGCTGTACAGAGCCGTATTCAGGTAAGACTTGCCTTACACATTACACACACACACACACACACACACACACACACACAGACACACACACACACACACACACACACACACACACACACACACACACACACACACACACACACACACACACACACACACACACACACACCCACACACACACACACACACACACACACACATGCATTGTTTCTGGCATTAACTTTTTCGTGATAGTGTATTTTGAACTGCACACTAGGTTTGTATAAACGTTGGCCTAATCAGTTAGATAGTCAAGTAGTTTGACTCATGCTTCCTATGCGTTCATTTGAACTGGAACGCATGCCTCGACTTTGACCTCGACGAAATTGAGTGCTATTTTGTGAAAATTTATGTAAGAATACAAAAAACTGGACATAATAGATAAAAAGATTATGTAATATTTACACAGTTTCACAAATAAACCTATTTGTTTTTTTTCTTTTTTACAATCTACATGAAAAAAATGGATTTGTTTCTTGGTGCTATTTTTTTATTGGATCGATACCCCTAATATTCCGATGTTCTGGATACATGAATTGAGAAGCAAGGGCCGACACATTAGAGTTCGAAGCTAATAAACGGTTATATTTTACACTAACGAATTGAGCAGATTATTAGCATCATGCATTAAAAAATAAATTTTATTTTTTTCTTGTCGTGCAGAGGGATTTTCTAATGTAAAGATAGTACCTTCTTTAAATGTTTGTCTTTCTGTCTGTCTTTTGGCGTTATTGTCACCGTGTAATCTCAGTAATCGCCACATCGATTTTTATGGGAATTAGGGACATACAGGGTGACCCATAACTCTTGTTGATTTTAGAGAGTGCTAATTTGGCAATACACTGTATAATATTTCCACGACTCTGTATTTGACAGGTCGAGGGAGGTTGCGGACTATTTAGTAATAATGGAGAAGTGGACAGGGTGACATTTATTAATATTTTTTATTAAGTAGAAGTTAACTTGATTTTTGAATGACTTTGAAGTTTATTTCTTACATGTATTTGGCAGGCATACAATCTGTCACCGAAAGCTCAAAAAAAGCTACGTTCATTAACGTCAATTTACTAGGGGTCCTCATACTCGTGTTTACCAGAAATGATATTTTGAAACGGGGAACGGTATCCTTACAGAGATGAAAGTGCATACTACTTTACTCCATTTTTCAATTACCCCTTAAAATCACCAAAGCATGAGAATAATAATACATGTAAAATGCAGTTCTTTTAGGTTTTTTCGTAAAAACACGTGTATTCAATTTTTATCCAACTCCACGATAGGTGGGAGGCCACAGAATAAGTTGCAGAGTGTTTCAAAATAATACATTTTTTCAGCTGCATAGCTTTTCTTTTATTACCATTGCTGAAAAAATTGTTACGAATGGTTTGGAACATTAGCAAAGATATTGGAAAACATCATATTGATAACATGTTTCAGCGCAGATGTTATATCATATTCACAGTGTAAGTATTTTAAAAACATTTTTGTGGTTTTTCTAAGCTATTTGTCCCAATACTCGTAATGAAAACACATTTATACGTATATCAAGCATCACTATTTCAAATAGTAGCAGCTTTCATTATTGTCAGGAAGCCACAATGTGGTTGCTGGCTTCTGGAAGGAATAAAAGTGAGATTTTGGATTACACATTGATGAAAAACGTTATCACTTCCGGTATCAATAAACATTTTTTTGGCTAATGTACTTCTGCTAGGAGCTCAAGCTCAACTTTTTCGTTGAATGTTTATTCTCTTAAAAATTCCTCTAAATTTCAATGCAAAAGGCTGTCATAAAAAATGTATTACCAATATTCATACTATTTGATAAAATTTCAAACTCACACTGAATAGAAAGGTGTCTCTTGGTAGATTGTCTCAAATTCTTGACACTCTGGTAAGAAGCGGTAGAATCGTTAAGAGCAGATTACTTGGGTATATCTGTAGGAGAGTGCCAACTCTCTGGCCCTTCGTTGAAGAGAAAGTTCATTGAGATCAGTGACGTAGTATTTTACAGTATGTAAAATGCTGAAAATATGTTCATGGTACTGTAAAGGATCACTAGTCTTTGAGCTGCTTCTATGATTTCCTTGAATTTATAGTTGCCCAGAGTCATCACGATATACCAAAATCGATACCCACAGTAGCTTGACGATGTAGGTTTTAACTCGTTTTTCAAATTAAATTTTGAAGAACTACTACGGGAGTGCCGTCTCTCCTGTTCCTAGTTGAAGTTGTGCGTTAGGGGAGAGCAACCGATATGTCGATGGAACTTCTCTGGACTGCATCAAGTATGGATAGGTTACTTAAGGCAGCAGACCTCTAGGCATTTGATCAGTATTTTTGTCCTGGACTTATCTGGGCTTCATACAATGTAAATAATTTAGATGGTTAGAATTACTTCCTTGTTCTGAATCTTAACATTTTCCCATGAACAATTAACCTTGGTCTTCAGTATACCATCAAATACCTATACTGACCGCTAATTAAAACCAAATAATATAACTTTACTAACGTTTGGTCTGCCTCGATAGCCTTTTTGAGTGAAAAATAATGATTTGTTTTTGCTGTACCTACAGTTCTGCTTCCTATGCAGGAACAGCAGGTACAGCAAATGGTTATGAACTTGAAATCACTTGTTAATTCTTGTGCAGTCATTTTTTAATATTTTTACTTTGATAAACGTATCAAGCCCGAATGCATAACCTTTGACATATTTTAGTTATACATCAATGCTAGATGCACTCTTGGGTGCCTCCTATGTGTAATACATTATTGAGTCTTACAGACAGACTCTGACTGGACGAGAAGTAATAGGTCCTAACTGGCGATAAAATTTGCTTTCAGTTGCTATATCCATTATCGGTACATAGAAAGCATAACGTATACTACGATACCAAATTTTCATGTCAACCGTCTCCAATATCCCCGTTTAATATCACGGACGTCGCTGTTTGCGAGATAAAGGCGAAACACCATGATTGCAAAAAAGTGGCAAGTCTACTCTATTATCTCTATCAACTAAAAGAGTTTACTTTCTCCTCAGAACAGATTTCTCTAGAGGCTGTATGTCATTTGTTCGCGAACCTTATTTGCTGCATATAGAGCACTGAATACATTATCATTTTTATCCCGGGATTCACACGGTACAAGGTGTAAGGAAGTCAATTCAAAGCGAAAAATGTATTGTTACTATGCATACGAATTTGCATTTATATTTGCACGCCTTCACCAAGTTCCTTATAGGGTGAAAAATGATTGGATCTCATATAAAAGGATTACGTATAACCGTGCATTCTCTGGAAACAGGAGTATCTCCCTAAACGAATGACAGTTCATATTCTTGCAGAATGAAGTGTTTTGCGTAATTTGTTGATGTGTGTCTGAACAACTGTCCAGAAACTCCAGATTGCAAAAATTATTGAATTGGAAATAATACGTTTACATCTATTTTGTGATGTCGAAAACACTCATCACTAAATTCCTATCAATATGCCTGTCGGTCTGTCCATAGCTTTTTTCTCACCGCGTAATCTCATTTCAGGCAGTAGTCAAAGAACTTTTTGAAAGCTCAAGTTTTTACCGAACATCATTTTTCCATATGTATAACTTACTTTTCTTGTAATGTCAACTATTACATTTCAATATGTAACTTCCAGCTGTTTTGTTTACTTCATATAACTCCCTCAGCGTATATTACATTGGCTGAGTCTCCGAAGAAGTGTTTGGTAAATATCAAAACCATTTAGCGTGAGTATGTAAAACATGTATATTAAGATAACCCAAAACATATTCAACCTTTCACCCTCTCTCACTCTCACAAAAAGGAGTATACGTCTCACCCTATGAGAGCCTAAGTAATTACAACATACATATTTATGTTTAGTAATGATATTTTATCTGCCAGAATACATTGTCGCTACCCCATATAAAGAAACTTGAATGTGTGTCAAGTATCCAGTCCATCGATTTGAATTAATTTTACTCATACTTTTTGCTAATTTATAAAAAACATGTCACTTATGTACGTTATGCTACATGTACTAATTTTACATCTTATTGATTTATATACGTACATGGTGAATTCATGCCACATAGGACAAGAAAAGTGTTGTTGTGATGTCTGCCTTGATATTCCGTTTTTGACTCAGATTTTCGTGTCTTGTATAAAACGCCAACCGATACATAAGTGAGAAAATATCATGGAGACACATCATTCAAGTGTAAAAAAATGCCTGCAAGTGAACTATACAGGTCATCTCTCTTAGACGTACATGCCGTTTCTGGTTTTGAAATTACATTTTACTACATATCGAGCATTGCTCAGGTAACTTTATAGTTAACGGAATACATGGCATGCAATAATTATTGTAAAAACTGTATCATAGTAAAAGTGTCTCTGTGAAAGACGATGTGCAAAAACTATTGTTGAAAAATAGAAATTTGTTCTGATTATGTGATACATGTAAGGAACACTTCATTCAAATATAGGCCGAATTCAGTAAATAAAAACGAATTGCGCACAAAATAAATTGAGTGTTTAAAACGTGAGGATCAGCAGTATAGTACAGTCAAATGATTTAGCAAACGATAGCTGGTATGAAGGTTGTTACCACTTTAAACATAAATAACATGCATTAGCTTGTTTTGGAGCCTCCTCTTATTTCCAGGAAGAGAATAGTCGGTAAAAAGCTATATTGGCGGAGGAAGATACAGGGTGTTTGATCATATATAAGTTATTCAGTGCCATAAGTGTTATGAATTCAGACACAGTGCATTAAATTGTCCAAACATGATGTGTCTCACATTTTCGGATAACCATACACCCAAAGATTGTAAGACTGAGTCAAAAAAGTGTATAAATTGTTTTAAGCATATGAAAAATTCCATTCAAGTTTAATATTGCTCACCAATTGAATGGCAATGTATGTAACTTATTTTGAAAACCTTAAAAGTAGCAAAAATATGGCAGCTAGAGAATATTTTCCGAAATGAAAACACCGCAATGTACTAATGAGATCGTAAGTATTAACAACTATCATTTTTTCCGTTGTAATAGAAAGTCACGTGAAGAATTTGTATGTATGTATGTTTTGAGTATAGATATACGAACAGATGATTGCTTGGTGTATTTTTGGGTAAAAGTATATATGTGTGTGTATATTTGTTATAGGAGTAATGAACTGATCAACAGAACTAAATATTGATAATTGTGTCAGCTTGTTAGACAATTGGTTACCAAAGATCGAAAGGGAATTCCATAATGTGATTATATTTGGTGACTTTGACGTCCATTTCCTCAACCACAACAACATTCATGCTACGATTCAGACGGGCTTACTCAACTAGTTACAGCTTCAATACATGTAATGCAACTTACTGCAACATTGATTGATTCTGTATTCACTAGTAAACCTAACCTTTTTTGTGACTGTAAAGTACTAGACGCAGATCAATTGTCTGATCACAAAAACATTATGTGTAATCTTAGTTTTAGTAGTTGTAAACGGAAACAGAAGATCATAACTTTTAGAACCGTCGACACCAAAGCGCAATTAATAAATGATACGGTGTACAATAAGGCCCCTGGTCTTGAACACTTTGGCCCCGTTCTGGGTATACTACATTTGCTGAATATAAAGAAGATGTTTGTGCATATGGGACGACGAGATGAGTATAGTTGATGAGGTTGAATGAGAAAGTGAGTGTGCTTTATGCGAATACGTTAAAATAAAAATTTCAAATAGCTTTTTATATCATATGGCACTTTTAAGTATCCAATATGCCTGACCCTTTAACATTCATATCTCAGATTCTGGCCATTTTTCAAAATTATGCCCATAAAAATAGACAGCGTACCATACATCTCTAATCTTCTGCAGCCTTTTTCTATTTGTTATATAAGGTGTCCTATGTGCTTGTTTTGTTGAATTACTCTGCCATAATCATTATATTATACATCATGGTCTCAAACATACCCAAGCAGCAAAAATAGTCATTGTTACCAGTATCACCGGTTCGAAAACCTTAAATGAGTGACAATTACGGGTATGCGACTAAATATAACAACTATGGGGTAATTTTCCATTCAATTGATTTAATATTAAGGCTGTTGAGACCTAGATGGGACCTACAAAATTTCCTTATTGACTCCTCAACTTAGTAGTCAGAATTTGAAGTCTAACCTACCACTTAGATAAACTGTAATGGTACTAACAGTTATTGCTACTACAGGATAGTATTTGGGCCTCATGGTAGCAATTACTATAAGGACGGATTTTGTTGTATCGTTTACTCCTCCTTCACTAGCAATAGTCACTACAAAATGACAACTACTCCGGCATTCTGTTTGCTGCCTCCTCAGAGTTGCAGCTACTTAAAAATATGACTACATAGTACTATTAACTTTGTTATTTTCTCAGTCGTCCCTCTAGTAAGATACGGCCGTGAGTAATTGAGTATTGTTTTGTGCTGGGCAGGATAAAAATGGAGTTTGCTTCCGACCAGATAAGAGATAGCTATATTAGGACGATTACTCACCACCCAAATATTCTCACGCTGACGAATGTTAACAACATGTTTTTGCCTTACGGGTCCTACATTGGAATTCTAAAAAGCTTGGATTAAAAAGTTTTCCCTACCACAAACCTTCCTTACTTTTGTGTGGGAATTTAAATTGTATATTTTATTTAAGAAAGTATTTCTTTATTTTTGTCGCACTTTCACCTCAAAATTAACCTTCTCCGCCGATTGCTATTTGTCTCCCTCCCTATCGCACTGGGTCTGTTTCTAATTATAACCAGACTGGAACACAGGACCGTAATAAATGAAATAACCAGAGATTTGTAACGAAATAGCTGTGTACTTGTGGAAAAAGTTCACACTATTCATATATATCAAAAGGATCCTATTTATAAGCAAAACGTCGCCTCTTAGGCAAGAAAGTCCATAAGCTCCTGAACAAAGCCTTCTAAAAGAAACCTTTTTAGTTTATATTTTAAAACATTCTCAAGTCACTAATACCAGATGGAAGCAGGTTAAAATGCTAACATCCAGCATAAACTGGAAATTTTGTGTAATAGGTGTGAGAAAACTGATTTGTAATGAAATTGACCTTGTTGCGTGATTTTATCGAAACGTCTTTTCAGCTTCCAGCTATTCCGAAAAAAAATATACTCCATAATATAGATCGGTGGAACGGTTAGTATACGAAGTTGCAGAAATACTTCTCTACAAGACGATTAATAAGGGAGTCTGAAAACAAATCGCATCATTTTTTTAGGATAAACACACGTTAAATATATTTAGCCTGCGCCCATAAAATGATGCAATAAGAAATGACCGAGTAAATTGTTGCATAGTAAATATTCGCCAACTTCTCTACACTTGAAACGTTTTCTTAGGGAATTAATCAAATAGTAAACTTTGCTCAGTTTCAAGCAAACGGAATATATATGATCCATGAAAGGCGTGAATTCAAAAAAAGCCCTAAGAATTTGACCGATCTAGCTGGCTTTATCAAAACAACATTGTATTGGTTGGAAGTTTGTGTTTCGTGTGGAAACAGTTGAAGTTTACAATTAAGCGATTTTTATAACAGCTTTGGCTAAATTCTTCAATTGTAGGTAATCTGAAATGTATTCTTCAGGCATTCCATAGTCTGCTGAAACTATAATGCATGTATCATCAGCATTAAGAATGGGGAAAATCGTTTATGAATAAGAATAAGATCAGAGGTCCTTATACTGCTCTGAGGAGTTGAATTCTATGGACCTTTTCTCACCGATTTTTACAAAAAAAACCGCGTTTTTTCTAGGAAACAAGTGATCCAGAGGTTAATACAATGACGAAATTGAATTCTGTAAAAATTATCTGAAACAAATTTGTAGGAGACTGTATCGAATTTCCTGCTCAAATAGAAAAAAAGCGGGGTTACGAACAAACCATTATCAACACGGTCGAAAATATGTACACATTCAGTAGTTGTTTGTTCTGTTTATAAGCTTGCACGAAAGTCAAACTGATAATCTTTAAGGATATTAGTGTTGTTTAAGTAATATTCAATCTTGATACAATCACTTTTTCTATAATTTTTTTAAAAGAAAGCTTTATAAAGCTATTGGCCTGTATTTCTCAACATTTTTTCAGTATTAGAATAACAGAGGCTGATTTGAGAGCGAGCTGCACTTCAATTCTGAATAATTAATCAGCTTCAATTCTGCTGCTCATATAGGGCTGTTACATATGTTCAGAATAGCAATGAAATCAAATGAGTCCTGCAATTCTTTTGAGTTCGCTGTTTGGATATCATTGCAATAGTTCTTTATGAAAGTTCAGGCACCATCACTACTTATATTTGCTGTAGGAGGCACGTCATGCACGGACAGATTATTCAACTCACTTTAAGTTAATTTACTAACTTTACTGTCAAAATTCCTTGCGGCGATCTTTGTTTTATAACATATGATAAAATATGAGCTAAGTAATCTTGACCATTTTTGCGATTTTATTTTCGGAACACCCTGTGCAGTACTTTTTTGTCTGACAAAAAATTTGAAAATGAGCGGAAAACTAAATGATTATTTGATTACTAGAGACTGGATTTTAAGCAATGGCATATTTCGCCAATCCTTGGTTGTTGCATATTTTACCAAAAATCTAGTGAATACGGTCATATGAGGTGAGGAGTATATGATCAAGGGAACCAAAGCTCTCCAAGCTTTTTTCTCCCAATTTGATTCATGTGACGTGCTTTGCTCATGGAGTATATCGACTGAGTTATGATCCATGTTTGAGAATGTCTCTGCTCCCAATATAGCGTATTAATTAAAACTACGCCTTTACGTCCTCATAGATATTAAGTATGAAAAATATAGCTCAAAAAATCCATTAAAAAATACCTATCTTCCTAACTGTAAATGTAAAAATAATATATTGTCTTTATTCAAATGGCGCTCGAATAACGAGTTGAATGCTATCAAATTCAGAAATCTGCTGATATACTTGTCAAATAACAATCGATTACCCGCTGAAAAGTGTTTCTCTGCGATGTTCTGACGTGAAGGACAGGTATTGTATTCAATACAATATCTGTGGCATCGTCTGTAACGGTTGGTTTCTCAATAATAATCTGCAAAATATTCTATTGAAATAGCACCAAATATATTGTTGCATCTTAGTGCATTTAAAGTTGGAGTATGTAATTCTCGCTCGTTGAAGATCGATATTATTGGCTATTATAAAGTTTGAAAGCCCACATAGGTAAATTTTCAAATAGATCTTTTTATAAGCCCATCTTTCTGTTGAGTAATAAATTTTATATATAACTAACGACACACATGACCACAGTTAAGCCCTCCTCTGTTGGCGAGCTTTCTGTTAGAAGGTTTGCGTTAAAGATGGAGTATGTAATTCTCGTTCGTTGAAGATCGATAATATTGGCTATTATAAAGTTTGAAAGCCAACATAGGTAAATTTTCAAATATATCTTCCTATAAGCCCATCTTTCTGTTGGGTAATAAATTTTATATATAACTAACGACACAAATGACCATAGTTAAGCCCTCCTCTGTTGGCGAGCTTTCTGTTAGAAGGTTTGCGTTAAAGTTGGAGTATGTAATTCTCGTTCGTTGAAGATCGATATTATTGGCTATTATAAAGTTTGAAAGCCAACATAGGTAAATTTTCAAATAGATCTTCCTGTAAGCCCATCTTTCTGTTTGGTAATAAATTTTATATATAACTAACGACACACATGACCATAGTTAAGCCCTCCTCTGTTGGCGAGCTTTCTGTTAGAAAGTTTGCGTTAAACTTGGAGTATGTGATTCTCGTTCGTTGAAGATCGATATTAATGGCTATTATAAAGTTTGAAAGCCAACATAGGTAAATTTTCAAATAGATCTTCCTGTAAGCCCATCTTTTTGTTGGGTAATAAATTTTATATATAACTAACGACACACATGACCATAGTTAAGCCCTCCTCTGTTGGCGAGCTTTCTGTTAGAAGGTTTGCGTTAAAGTTGGAGTATGTAATTCTCGTTCGTTGAAGATCGATATTATTGGCTATTATAAAGTTTGAAAGCATACATAGGTAAATTTTCAAATAGATCTTCCTGTAAGCCCATCTTTCTGTTGGGTAATAAATTTTATATATAACTAACGACACAAATGACCAAAGTTAAGCCCTCCTCTGTTGGCGAGCTTTCTGTTAGAAGGTTTGCGTTAAAATTGGAGTATGTAATTCTCGTTCGTTGAAGATCAATATTATTGGCTATTATAAAGTTTGAAAGCTAACATAGGTAAGTTTTCAGATAGATCGTCCTGTAAGCCCATCTTTCTGTTGGGTAATACATTTTATATATAACTAACGAGACACATGACCATAGTTAAGCCCTCCTCTGTTGGCGAGCTTGCTGTTAGAAGGTCTGCGTTATCTGACTCAATTTAAATTTAAATGCGTTGGTCGCCTCCTCCCAAGGGGCTTGTCACCAGGCGTGCTTTCTTATATTTTTCCAAGATCGCGAGTTGAGATACAGTAAGCCAACTCCGGTAATTTCTCTCTTCTATTCTCCAAGCGCGATAAATGTCGAGATGAATGGTTTCGTTTAAGGTCCAGGCTCTCAAAGTACAGCACGTCGTATAATTTTATGATATTTACAACAAAGATATCGAATACACTTTCACAACTGTCTTCCTTTTATTTGTCTCTGCTCTCTGAATTCCGATGGTTGGTCGATAAGATTGCATAAATAAAATTGAAGGTATTTATATAAGTATAAATTTGATGTTTTATTAATTATTTGGGCTAATCATTTACCGCTCCATAAAAGTCCTGCTAGAAACATGCTTTTTCCAGTCGTACCCTAGATACTTGACAATGAATCTTTTATATATAAAATTATATATATATATATATATATATATAAATATTTATTTCTTTATTTATTTATTTATTTAAATATTTACCAGATAAAAGTGTGATAAAACAGCTCGTAATAATCCTGTAGAGATAAACATAGTTATCTGTTCGCAGGGTTGGTACAGAATAAAATTAAAATAAGTACTTAAAAACTACTGAACTTACATACGTAATGATTCATCTTTCTGATGAATTTGTTGGATTTGTTGATGATGTTTGTAACCAAGTAATATAAGTTGAGCGTTGTGGCTTAACAATTCAAATATGAAACTAATAACAATAAATTACATTATCATAACATTATTATAAATAAAAATTTTTATTTGTTTTTTTTGTATTCTTTTTTTATCTAATAATTTCAATTAGGACAATTAAATAGTTTTATAGCCTTGATATCGCTTCTTTTTTTACTTACAGCTTTTGTGGTTTTTGGTATTTGTCTGATCCTATTTTTAGTAATACTTTTCGAATTTATGTATACATTATTTGGATTATCATAGTTATTATGAAATGATTCAAAAGCGGAAATTTGTGTTATAATCATTGGGTTTTTGATGCTGAAAGTATTTTATTTGATTATTTTGAACAATCTGTTTTGTATGTTTTGTAACAATGTTCTGTTATTTTTATATGCTCCTCCCCAAGCTATTATTCCATAACTTGATATACTATTGAACGTTGCATAGTAAATTGATTTGAGGGTCTCTGTTGGCATAATTTGCGCTAGCTTATAGATAATAAATATAAGATATTTAGTTTTTCTTATAATATGTTCAATATGACTATTCCATTTTAAGTTATAATCAAAAATTGAACCTAGGTATCTACAAGTAGTAACGTTCCTTAACGGTTGATTATTAATAGTTACATTTAGATTATTTGGGACACTATCACAATAATTACCAAACGTGATGTACATAGTTTCATCGACATTCAGGTATAGATTATTAAGCGCAAGCCATTCCGCTACTACTTTTAGTAAGTTGTTCATATTTTCTTCTATTTGTTTCCAAGTTTTACCACATGCGATTATTGCTGTGTCATCAGCATAGGAAAGCAATTAATAATAATAATAAAATATAAAAAGAAAGTAACGGTCCTAATATAGTTCCCTGTGGTACTACGGTTGCAAGTATATTATTATCGCTCTCATGATTTCCAATTTTAACTTTCTGTAATCTGTGATCAAGATAGCTTTTGATTAATTTTTTTACATTTCCTCTAATACCATATTTATACAATTTTTACAATAATATTGTGTGATCTACACAGTCAAAAGCTTTGGAAAGATCAAGAAAGGTAACTGCATTTGGCGCACTTTTGTCTAAATTCTCTCTTATTAGAAATAAAACTTAAGGCATCCTTAGTTCCTTTATTTGCAGTGAAACCGAACTGATTATCAGCCAAAACTTTGCTTTTAGTAATGAAATTATTAATTCTTATATGTAGCAACTATTCAAATACTTTAGCAATATTCGATATCAAAGATATTGGCCGGATATTATTTACGTCGTCGTCTTTGCTTCCATTTTTATAAATCGGTACAATTTCCGCTGCAACTTACCATTTTTAATGGTAAAATCGTCACATTCATCGACTCGTGTCTTTAATGACAAACCACAACCTAATAAATAATTGAATATTATACGTAATGTGATTTTAGCTATAGCTTTTTATTCCAGATATTACCTTTAAAATCACCATGCGCAGAAAGACACTGTTCTATACGGTAAACCTGATTATACCCTGCGTGGGAATTACTTTCCTGACAGTGCTGGTCTTCTACCTACCTTCGGATTCTGGGGAGAAGGTAACGCTGTGTGTATCCATCCTCCTGTCTCTCACTGTGTTCTTTTTGCTGCTGGCTGAAATCATTCCTCCAACATCTTTAGCTGTACCTTTGCTGGGGAAATACCTACTATTCACCATGATTCTAGTCACTTCCTCTATCTGGGTGACAGTTTGTGTGCTTAATGTCCATTTCAGGTAAGCCAGATGTTCTCTGTTACTACTATTTTCTTATGATACTTATTTTTTTCTTTTCAAAGTATAATGTATAATTTTTGCATGTAAATTATGATAGAAAGGACGTTGAAAAGAAAGAGAAGATAAGAAAATAGAAAAGCATTCAGTGTTTGGAATGTATTTAGTTTAGATTCGAATTTACAACTACGGTAATCAGTATAATTACATTCTACCAATTATTAAACCCCACCGTGTCTGACATTCTTACCTCACTTGCTATGAAATCTATCGACCCTGCTATTTCCTTCTCCACATCTCCAAACCTCTAGTAGTGATTGAATCAGTCACATCACCTTGTGATGTGAAGCCATTTTCAAGCAAACCGCAGGTATGATCATGTGTGGAGAACTGTTTTAAAATTATGCTATTTCACAAGAGATATGGGACAAATTTATATCATTATTTTATTCATTATTGTTGTTAAATGTGATGCTGGATTATTTGGTGCAGATAACCACGATCAAAAATTTTTATCACTCGCCAAACAACTTTGTTGACACCCAACACATGATTAATTAACTACATAATTTATGCTGTCCCTTCAGGGAAGATTAAAATTGATCTATTATCTTATGTACCTACCGTGTTTTACCGACAGTAACATCAATCTTATCTTTAATTTGAAATGCGGTGGAATTAAGAAGCAACTTTCATTAATACCCATTCCCATAACTACTTATTTTACTATTTTCTGCTCTATCTGAAACCTTTCTTGGCTTAAAGAAAAATTGGTAATTGGATGTACCAAAAAACTAGCCATTTCGTATGGTGACATGTTGAGTATCTCAAACTTGTTATTTTAGGTACGTACGTATGTGTATCACTCCTTATAAAAGTTATCCATACTATATTGCATTAGGTTTTACTCCGTATTTAGGGTAGTTGGTATCTTAACCTTAATTTCAAAGATCTGTCATTCAATAAGAAAATCACTTTTTATACACATACAAAACCTGATTTGCAATAAATTCCAGAAATGTTTAGTGCCATAGTAAATAAGCAGCAAATTATCCAGATCAGTGTATATCAACTAATACTACTACACCAAGTCCCAGGAAAATATGGTAAGCTTAATAATTCAGTCACATAGCAATATTTGGACATTTAGGTGATTTTTTTGCGGACCCGCTATTCCAGTAGTTGGGAAACACTGATCTAAAGGTCCTTGAAACTGTCAAATGGTTTTAAATGTCATAATCAATGATAAACAAAAATATTAATTTTGAAATATTTGAAGTTTTACAATTTCAACCCATTACACATCATATAACATTGAAATCAGAATTCACATATGAAAAATCCCAATATGGCGTATATCAGAAAAAATGAATTTGCTTAGGGAAGGCGAAATACAGAACATCAGATCAAAAACCTATCCATGCCGACTTGTAAAGGTGTAAAGCTGTCATTACTGATGTGTATTTCATTCAGAAATTGCATAAGGCCAGGAAAATATAAAAAATATTTGAATAAATTTGGGTTTTTAACCCGGCAATACTCCGTAATTCAAAACTTTTTAAGATCAGTTTCCTCAGTAATATGAATAAGCAACTTGGACCCGAATATACCAACTAAGTATAATATCATTCAAATAAATTCTACAAAAAGTAGCGTAGCCATAAATAAAACTAAATATCATCTAAACAGATAAAAAATGAGTAATAGAACAAAAGTTTCGACTTATATTTAAATCATCGTCAACTAAAAGATAGTTTTATTTGTATAACTCTGTTCTAATACATAATCTTTCATCTGAATGAAGGAAAAGTTTCAACAAGTAAGAGCATCTTTATATCCAAATGATTGAATTTATCTTATACAACTGGCAGTCATCAATGATGAGATTTTCATACATTCACCTAGCATTTACTGGGTTTGACTACATTGTTCTGTAAGGTTTAGAATACAACTTTGCTTCGACAAAATGGTTAGGCTAGTTCTGAATGTTTGCCTGATTCATACTTCATATTGTTGATAAATGGTAAAAGGTTGCCTAAAAGTCTGTAGAATGAGGAGCCCAAACAAAAGTCAATATACATATGGCTTTCCAACGATTTGGAAGAGTTCCACTGGTTACTTTAAAACTAACAGTATTTCCGGGTACGCTCATGCTTTTGGCCTTTGAACTCTAAACGATCCATATTCTTACAATTGAATTTTAGCAAATTTCATATTGAGATATCTTCGAATCGAATTAATGGTTTTTCCAATATATAATTGCTGCAGAATCTATTTCTAATACCTAACTTCTTAAACCATTTTCCATAGGCCTAGTTCTTTTTCACTTACTTTGCCTAGTTGATGGATTCAACTTTCCAAAGACAAAAAAATCAATATAAGTATACTTTCACTTCTTAGCTTGAATCCTTTGACATAATCACGAAATTATTCACCTAAATTCTTCACAATTCTAGTTCTGCACTAATAGTTTTTAAAGATATAGTCCAAGGAGGAAACCTGTTTATTTGTTATATATCGCGTCGTGCTGAGCACAACAGAGATATCGATTACCTCTACCTACCATTAGCATGCAATACATGGAAATAAATTACTGTAATATAAGGCTTTTAAAAAATCACACCAAACTGCCTTTCGTGTGTTGGCACATTGGTTGTTTTATGTACATGCAAGTATTCCGGTACACGCGAATGCCTGTCATTTCCTCAGCTCGACACAACAGGCACTATTTTCTTTATTAAAATAAAACAAATCTACAGCATATACACAATCAAAGCATTCACTAATTGACCATTTCGGATGAGGTGCTGTTATGTACCACCTTTCAGCGAACAAAAATGTTTGTCTTTGTGTCTAGCCACTATGAAGAAAATCAAGAGACAAACTCAAGGAAACGATATTTCAGTTAATTTCTTCAGCATTGAATAGTAGTACGACACCTTTTCGACAATATTTTTTTATGAATTATAAAAATATCGTTCCCTCTTTGAAGCTATAAAGTATTCATTGCTTCTGAGTCCATAAACAAAGATAGTCAATTTGGAGAGAGAGAGAGATATGTAGTAGTTTTATCTTTTATAGTCGGTGAATTGATGCGGAGAACTAACCAGAAATTCTCTATGCCTCATTTTTTTCTGAAAATTTCGTTCATTTCAGGACTTAGCTTTGAGAAGTTTTTCTAACATGTTGCTTAATTCATCATATTAGATAGTAGTCAAGAAATATAAAAAAATATCTAGAGCGCTGTCACTATTTTAATCTGTTCCTGGTTCCTGTTCCGTCGCTAGACCAATATATCGTTTTTTTACTTCAAAGTGTCACCGGAAAATTGAATATTCGTCGAAATGTGCTGCTACTTCACAATAGGCTACAACCATCAGCTGCCCTCTGCAGTAACTTCATTCTAACGACAGGCCTCAAAGCCTAGGGAATGTGTTTAGGGTGGCGAGGCCTTGCTTCAAACATAAACTACATCTATCAACAGATGCAGGTAAAACCACTGCACATTCTGGCATTATCAGCGACCCAAGTCGCTCTTCCTGGATATGACTTATACACCCAATTTAGACGAAGATTTGACGTATGCAGGACAGTGAGAGACTTTGTGCTCAAGAGATTCGAAATTATCGGCTTCAAAGTATCTTCCAACAATGTGTTAAAAAGCATTTGCTGCATTTACAGACAACCGAGCAACAAACATTACAGAGCGATTCTTGAGAATCTTGTAATCACTGTGGATTAGTTACAAAACAGATCATCCCGACTCAGATATAATCTTGTTGGGCGATTTCAACGTTAACAATACCTACTGGATAAAGCATTTCAACAAAACGGACGAGGGCTGCTATCAGATGTGGCTTGGAAGAAACAGTCAATGAACCCCGACCATCACCAGGACTCAACGGGTTTGCTGGGCCTCTATCTCGTAACAAATCTCACCATCGATTCAGTGAATGTATATATATATATATATATATATATATATATATATATATATATATATATATATATATATATATATATATATATATATATATATATATATATGTGTGTGTCATTGTTATATATATATATATATATATATATATATATATATATATATATATATATATAACAATGACAACACCATAGAGGGGCACAGCCAGAAAGTTAAGAACAAACTACTCATGTACTCATGAGCTTCTATTATTCGTCGATACCACCACTGACGGGATGGGTCCATCGTTGCCACTCCCAAAGAAAAAACAGATATCTTTGGGCAGTTTTCCTACTTATTCAATAACAAACTGCCCAGGAGGCATTCTATCAACTACTATCAGCTCAGCAGTTAAGAGGCTCATATCTTGATATAAACTCTTGTTCTTAAAATCACCCACAAGTGTAAACCCTTTAGGTATAGCATCTAATTATTTGCAAAGTATTAGTATCCGAAAAATTATGGATTGAATTTACTGGGCTAGGAAAGAGGCTGATCTCCACATAGTACTATAGTCCTATAGTACTATATCAGTACCAGAGTGCTCCTCAGCAAGAGGTCCTTCCTCAAAAAGAGGTTTGCGTCTATGAGTGGACTGCCAAGATATAAGACTACACTCTTTTTTTAACGCAATACATTTACTATAATCCAATTTACACAGACCTTGGATGATTCACCTGTATATTCAATAAGCCTATCATTTTCTTGATATATATATACATATATACAAAATCACACCTTTACTACCTTTTATTTATCCACATGAAACTATTGACTTTCCGTTATAATCCCCTAGCAATCTGAAATAATATGAATTCGAGTGATATTGCCGAGATAAAATATATTAAATTCATAAAACTACCTGACCGAAGACAACCCACCAGGTGTGCGAATGTGCCGAGCCCAATTTTAACAGCACTTCTTGTTGCTCTCTGCTATTGTAACAACTGTCACTATTGAACCTTAAAAATATTATTGTAGGTCTCCCTCAACCCACAAGATGTCTCCGCTGTTCAGGAAGATATTTCTACAGTTCATGCCGAAGCTGCTCATAATGAGAAGAACTACTTACACTTTGCCTGAATACGATGACAATCAGCCACCAAGGAGCTATTCGCACGACATGGATGTTCAGTGAGTATTCGAGTATATTATTCTGCTGATATATCACAGAATCAACTAAAATCTACTATATTACCAATTTAAGTGACTTGGTTGAAAAGAAAGCGTTCTCACATCTTACTAACCTTCTTATATTGGGGTAGCCAGTAACAACATATCTATCAGTAATTCTGGCCTTAGCATAAAACTAAACAACACGGAACATCATTGATTTGACTCAAAATACCGTTAACACAGGTTTTATAAGCGGGGATGGGTGAAATTCTATCCTTAACTGCACATTATAAGTAATCTTGGTCTAGTATACAGATAATATTATAAAAGCAAGCAAAATTAGAGGTAATAAAATAATGAAGTATTATAAATAAAAAGTTTGATTTAGGACTTCCATTGTCTATAAAATTTTGAGTATCACGACGTTTCGATTGATATGCTATCTTCAATCGTCTTCAGGTAAACTGGCGAACACGTTCCTTTCATGCCTATTTATACTCCGTCCGGTGGCGTGTCGTTGTGCGCGGTCTGTTCTGATTGGTTCCTGATGCGCGGTATTCCGGTCTGCTGACGTGGCTGTTTGTCGGTCATTGTTTGTTGTCTGGTCCAGTCGTAGTCTATTGATCTTCTTTATGAGTGGCTGCCAGATTGGTTTAATGTCTACGCTGGGTTTGCTGTACACTTTGCTGTTGTTGGTGATGAATGCCGCCTCATTGAATTTCCTTCGATACCAATGCGGTTCCTTGGCAATAACCTTAGCGTCGTCCCAAGCTATTTTATGGTGCTCCGTCCATGCGTGGTCAGCTATTCCAGATTTTCCTGTCTCTGCACGCTAGGTGTTGAGACGATGTTCTTTGATTCTTACTTCCAGTGGCCTTTTTGTTTCTCCAACATAGATTTTACCACATTGACATGGTATCTGGTAGATGCAGTCCTTTGTCTCTTGAGATTCATTCCTGGGCTTAGTTTTTGTTAGGATACTTCTGAGGGTGGCATTCCTAGAGAATCTTGTTTGGATCTTGTATCGCTGTAAATAAGCGTGAAATGAACGTGTTCGCCAGTTCACCTGAAGACGATTGAAGATAGCATATCAATCGAAACGTCGTGATACTCAAAATTTTATAGACAATGGAAGTCCGAAGTCAAACTTTTGATAAATCCACCTTGTCTACAAGTTTCAAACAATATTATAAATAAGTGATTTTCAGCCTAGGCTACTCTTCTACTTAACCATAGATGAAAATTTACATAGTAATTAATACATCAAAATAAAAATTGATAACTTGAAACACAGTCTTTCACAAATAAAACTCGTATTTTGTAGCGTGTTGCGATTTATTGTTTAAACCGTCATCATTTACCGTCCACTTTGTGTTTAAATTGCAAAATTTGTATCTTGAAGATGGAAGAGTTTCACCAAGTCTCTACAGTCTGAAAAAATACTACGATCATATTAAGATATTTATAAAAAACAGATGTTTACCTGCTCATACCTCGATTAAATACTATAACATTTTATTACCGTTGAGCTAAATTAAAGGATGCCCAAACAAATATGTATATAAGAATATAACTAACTCATTGTATTATTCCAATGAATCTGTGGACCTCTTGGCGCGTATTATACTCGTATATTGGGAAAAAATATGCGAAAAATACCGTGAAGTGCACACTACATGAAATCATATCAATTTTTGAAATTTGACTTGATCATTTAGTAGAAAAAATAGCCATGTGAATTGTTGACACTAAATTTGATGAAACTTACTTGAGTTCTACTTTTTAACACAATATTTAACACTCAAACGTCTATGAAAATTGAATTTATTATCTATTAATTGGTCATGATATATTGAAAAACCCTCTGTGTCTTAGAACTTTATCCATATCTATTTATTCATGCTGTTTGACTCATATTTTCTGACTTGACATAGAGTTTGTGGAACATGTTTTTATTCGTAGTTTTTCAATATAAGCGTTTGTTGTACAAACATCAGTAAATTAATTGTTGATGGTATGTATTGAATGAAAATGTCAAGAGGTTTTCCTCGACCTTCGTCGTCGTTTGTATACTAGACTAGTCGATTAACATAAAAAATGCATTTTGTAACGACTTGTGTTAACTGCAATTAGAATCTCACAGAAAGTAGAAAGAGCTCCCCAATTTATTTGAAAGGCGATCCTAGTCGTACCCTTACAAAAATTGGCGTAGTTCCCCAGGACAGATTTTTCGGAAGACACTTCTTTGCAATGGTACTACATAAAATCATTAGCACTAATATTAAGTGAATCTCTGCCAATAACCAGTACATACACATTTTAATTCACTTACAGGATGAGCATGGGTGAACCATTTACAACAGATTTTAAAATTACCACTAGGGAGCCTAGCTTTGTGCTTCAAAACTCGGACCAAGAGGATGGAAAAATGAAAGCTCATTCATCCAGTAAGTACCGATAGAAAAACATATTACACTAATTTATCCTTAATAAGTTAAATACCTTATGAGTTACCACTGACATACATGTATCGTTACCCGGTTTTCCTATCTGTACCATCAAAACTTCAACATTATGTAACGTAAAATTAGCTTGATTGATGCTTTAGGATAAAACGCATTTTAAAAGTACTCAAAAATTGCTCCACCACTTTTGTGTAAATTGATCAGACTCCCAGAAAAAAATACGCTATCACTTTCTGGGTTCTGGTTTCTCCAGATTAGACAATTGCATATACTGTTTTTTTATCATTGCTTATCTTCCAAAATATAACTTAATAGAATCTCCTCTAGGCGAATATATTTGAAATTTTTCAGAAATAATCACCAAGTTTCACCAAGCAAGAGCGATGTTTTGACTATCAAATTTGTTTGATATTGTTGTTTTATTTTATTATAATAAAACTTCATTAAGAAAAGATGTATAGTATAAACAGAAAATGTAATATTTTGCTTGGTGATTATATTTATTGACCCATATGAATATAAAGCACTAATAACTGTCTACCTGAGATTGCGAGCAACGCAAAATAAGCTATACCAATGCTTAGTGATCTGAAAAAGGAAGCGATTATTTGTTGAGGTAGTAAGGTAGTAGTTTAGGGAGCTCCGGTGCACTCAAACTGACATAGTAATATTGGCGGCACCAATCGGTCAAGCGATTTACTTTCCATCGCTAGACGAATATATCGTAGTTTTCTCTAAAGTCTGGACAACAAACTACGTACGAGAGAGGATAGGTCGGTCCCCAAAGAAAAAGCAGATACTTTGGGGAAAGTTTTCGCTGCTAATTCTGCATTAAACTTCCAAAGGGGTACCCCATTCTCTACCCTCAGCTCGAAATGCCAGAAGCTAGATACCAACAGTGGGATGTTAAGTTCATTCTTGAAAAGTTGAACTCTAGAAAAGCTCCTGGTCCGAATACCAGCAATCGTCCTGAAACTTGTGCCGCAGAGCTTACACCAGTCCACTACAAACACTTTAAGGGTTGTTTTGACCTACGTCATCCACTTGTGAAGCGGATGGTAAGTGACTAAACTTCATGGAGAGTCTTTGGACGTCATGCTCGATATGTCAAAGGCTTTCGATATGATATATCATGAGACAATTTTGATCCAGCTACGCGCTTATGGGTTGCCGCTGGGACTGTGCCAGTAGTTGGATATTTTTCTCAGGCACCGATTATTATTTGTGGTGGCTATGAAAGGATTCTCTATTTGTTTTAACCTGACGGGCAAGTCACATACTGGTCTACCAGCAATGGAGATGAAGGAGCGGCCAGTAGTCGATTCAGCTCCTATTGAGCTTCTGGGAATTAACTTCAACCGGATCATATCCGGACGCGATCATATTGCCGGCCTTCTTAGGTCAGTGCTCCAAAAGCTAGGAGTTCTCCTCCTCTAAAAGGCTCTTCTCCGAAATAATGCTTATGTAGGAGTGCGTTTCAAACCACTTACTAAAACTTCTGGACACAATTCAAAAGAGATCAACACGTCTGGTGGTTGTACCTCACATTAGAAAGGCCCTCCTCAGTATGGGACATCAAAGAGTGGTGACTGACCTTTTCCTGTTATATACACTACACCTCTAAAGTCCGTACCTTTGATACTAATTTGTAAACTACCTGGTATATCGTAACAAAATTTGCAAAGCTTAAATAAGAGATGAAGACCTATCTTTTTATGGAAAAATGATTGCCTAGCGTTTCAACATGAAGGTCGAGTGCTATCTTGAATCAATTTTTTAAATATAACATCCCGAATATAATATGGCGACGAAAAGATACTGGAGGGCTTAATGGAAAATCTCATCCATGAGAGTTTTTCGATCGTTATGAAGTTCGTACTCTGATAAAACTTCGTACTTGCTTGTTTTTCAAGTTTCTAACAATTTCCTAACAATAATTACTTGTTTTCAGTGACTGGCTCCTCCAATATGACACCAAAAGCATTATCTGCAAACGTTCTTGCTGCTTTGGAAGGCGTCAGATTCATTTCACAGCATATTAGAGATGCGGACAAAGATAATGAGGTAAGGAAAATATTGAGCCTCATAATCATAACATTTATGGTCAGTTATTCATTTAGTAAGTGGCTGAATAAACCTGTTGGTGTGTCATACTGATTCTCTCGGCCGTTGAATGATCTGGTTGACATCCTTGTAATTGAGTTGTGGTATATACCTGAGAAGCTGAGATGCATCGTAAAAAGCATTTACCATAAACAAATGCTAATGAGCAGCGCCACTCTGCGTGACGTTAGAGATACATTTTGCTATCACACTCTAGACTGGATCAAGTATATCGTATACAACACAATTACACTCTACAGTCAGACCGCCAGGCTATGCTGACGAGTCTAGGCTAAAGATGAATTCTGCATATTCATAGCATGTCTTATATATAGTGGATAGCAGACTCTTGATGCGAACATGTTGGTCCAACCTTTTTTCATATACTTTGTCTTATTTAGTCAAATTTTTCCATAAAAATTTCAACTTTGCAGATTGTTGAAGACTGGAAATTCGTTTCTATGGTGCTTGATCGCTTCTTCTTGTGGGTGTTCACGTTGGCCTGTATTGGAGGTACCTGTGGCATTATTTTCCAAGCTCCATCTCTATACGACACCAGGGTACCAGTTGATCAGCAGCTTAGTGGTATTCCACTGAACAAGATATTTCAGCTGCCTCCTTCACATGTACCCACCATCTAAACTGAAAACGCTAAGCAGGTGCATGAAACACCGCTATATCTATACTAAAGTAGGACAGCTAGGGTCATCACATGTAGTATGGTGGAACGACACAGCTTTGCTCGATCGAGTTATATATATTGTAGTGTCACTTGTTATCTAACTAACAATTCAAAAAAAGTTCACCAAGGTTCTGTACTGGGCCGCTTCCTCTTCAATTTATACATAATTCATGTACTTTTCCACATGCAAGGTATCAAATCTAAGGTTTCAATAATTTATGTATCCAGACATTGGACTTCTCATTGAATTTCAGTGAAATAAATAATAAGTATGACTAAATTAAGGTGATAACCAATAAATCAAAGTAATGGTTTGGGACACGAATGGAATCTAGGTAAAAACAACAAAAACAAAAGCAATGAAATTATATTCATGTATTCTTAACTAATCTTACTGCCTTCTTGCGTAGTCTTAAGGTATTAGTGATATTACTATGAATCCATGCAGCAGATGGCATTGTTTACAAATCATCAACCGAACAAGGTAATATTATGTATAAAACAATATTGAAAACAATATTACTGCATTCGTCATAAATTGCGGTACTGTAATATTGAAAAACTATATAATACTTGTTCCGGTGAAAATGGACTAAATCCCTGTTTTGCTGTTAGTAGTTGAAGTCATTTAAAGGAGTTTATGCATTTGTTGATCATAATTGCTTGATAAATAGAAACCATAACAAATTGCAATACAATATATGAGCAATTTCAACGTACGAGTATTACCTTTCATAGGCATAATATGTAACTAATTAAAATGACTACACGACAATCCATGTCCACTTACTTCCATCGGTTTTCATGTCTCTATGCGGCCATTTTTCTCACTGCGTAATCTCCGTAGGTACCCGACCCATAGTAATGTAGTGATGTTGCTTTATTTTATAAGCTCAGTGCATTGGCAGGAAAATATGTAAACACTACCGTTTAGGAGGCTCAATATTGCTTTCAGGATTCCCATTTCAAGGGTGAATTGTGGGACAAAATTTGCGTAAACATCATTTAAAGAATAATGTCTTGCTATGTTTTCTATCAAATATGATTTTGATTTATAACTGATATGAATACAATAGGCATAAGCTTTAGATGCTACATTTATGACTTTTAGTAACTTGAATATTATCAAAATACCTTTACTTTAACGATTTCGTAATACCTACTTACGACAACTGTGTTGGCAGCTTTTATATGCAAAGCAGAGAAGTTAATTTGGGGACCGTTTTTCAAAAGAATATGCTTTTAGCTGTCCGGTCTACTATTTTAACCAGATGAGGTTTTGAGCCACCTGCGTCCGGCCCCTCCATCAACATTATCATATGTGTTAATTCAATTGTTATTGTTAATTGTTTCTGAAGATAATATGACGCGCAAGTTGTTTCTACTTTTTCACATATGGTATTTACTTGAAATTGAAATATTTAACTTGAATATGTGAGTATAAATAAAAGTAAGAGAACCTGAATATTATTCTATGAATATAGGAAAATTAAGTTTCTGTTATATTTATATTGTACTGTTTACTTAAGATCCGCAAAAAAGACTGGCGGGCCGCCATTTGGTGGTTGGGTCGGTAATATTTTCTGGATCTACGTTATGTCTTCCATTTAATTAAATTATATCATATTGTTCTATATATTTACTACATTTCTTGTAATGTAGATTACTATAACTTAAGTTATTGTTGATAAATTGTCACAATTCCATACGTGTTATGAATATTATGTAGAAATATAGCTGCATAAATTGTGATAAAATATGAATATGGTAGAATGTGATTATGAAAAGCTGATGACAGTGGGGCTGCGTATTTCTACAGTGCGGAGAGATGGGGATGCTTATGAAGTTTTATATTGTTACAAAATGCGTCAATGATATCTCATTTATGCGTTGTGTTATTTTTTTTTAAAGTCAAGAATGTAATAATTGTATGTCATTCGGTATAAATTGCATTTCTATATGTGAAACAGAAGTGTCAAGATGGCCTATTATTGATGGCTCTATTTCTGATTTTTTTGTATGTACGTTAGTAGAATTTAGGAAGCGTTTAAATATATTCCATATTCAATAAAACTTTGACTAGAAAAATTTTATTTTTTGTTACTTATTTTCATACTATATTGACGTTAATATCATTCTTTATAACGTGAGGTTAAGTTTAGCTATGTAATTTTTCCCAAAAATGCCTCTTTCGAAGTGCCTTAAAAAAATATCACCCAGAAAGGCTTTTCAAGTCCAAGCTTTTTCAAAAATAATGAAAATCCAATATTTTGCATTTTCGCATTCGCCATTGTGTAAAATACATTATCTGAATTAACAAAACTTTTTGTGGTTTTCAAAATTGCCGTTTATACGGAAGGCGGCTGTTTTAGTCGACTTCATCCGAATAAGCGATTGTAATGAAAAAACATAACTTTAAAACTACTTACTGTTGAAAATCGTCTTTAGGACAAGTGATAAAGCTCCTATAAATCTATCCAGATCTAATTTAATTAAAGCCAAATATCAACAAATGCACTGCCATTTTATCGGCTACTAGTTGGCTTATTCATAAAGGCCACTCGCCTGTGTAGTAGCGGGACTCAAACTAGGGAAAACAAGTTAGCAAAAAGGTCGATTTAAAACTTATATCAGCTGGAGACATTATTTATTAATCGATTATACGATAACTCATTTATCTGACTTTGCGAGCAACACAGAATATACTATACAAAACTCTACTGATCTGGAAAGTGAAACAGTATATAACTTATGTATATAAGGATATACAGTTATGTATCATCAATATTTATTGTAAATTGTAATGGATATTGATACTTATTCAAGAAGTGTCGATGCTGGATTAATAAACCGGCTATATTTCATGCATAGATCAGAAAATACTACTGTCTAAAATACAAAACTGGTAGTGAAAGTTCTATTGCAGAAACAGCTTTGCGATGATAACAGAAAACGCCTTCCATTTTTGGTTCCAAAGACAAAGTGAAGAGTGAAGAGTAATTATCGAGGATGTCACTTTTGTATAGAACTCTCAAACTAATTATTTTCCCAAAGTAATTTCGTGATGATGATATCTCGGATCTAGTTTTTAAGCCCTTGTCTAATAACCTACCAAGCAACATCAACTCATCTCCAAGTGGCACCCTCTATGGGGACACCCATTGGCAACTTACGAAGTCAAAGCTCCTAACACCTGGACATCTTTCAACAAAAGTAGAACTGATTTACAGCTACATTCGGTGTTCTTCGTACACACTATTTACGATGTACCGTTATCTCGGCTCATTCACATCAGAAGCTGACAACTGATATTATGTGCATGCTCTCCACTATTTATCAGACCTGCTATAGACAAGTCTAGGCTAAATACGAAACATCCATGCATAGTAGGTTAGATACATAGTACAGAGCATATATTTAATATCAGTTGTCAGCTTCTGATGTGATCGAATGAACTGAAAATCTACTATGTTCATAAACTAATTTATATGATGAATAGGTGCGGAGAATAACTGGGGTCAAAAGCTTATTGATAATAGAACGTCTTGTATCGACGCAAAAGATGATATTTCCCTCCGCCTACGCCTTCCCAACTCCGAAACTTAAGTTCCTGAAAATATTCTCGGGATGTGAGACCTCTCTCTCTGCTACGTTCAAGCGATGCCTCCATCACTAATCATCATTTTTCATTTCCACAGCAGCAAATTAGTGTCAAAGTTCCATCAAAATCCCAATAGTATTTTTCTACTTATAGAATTGCTAATAATAACCGCACAGACATACATACAGACAGACAACAAACAGACTGACTGACGGCAATGAATATAATTTTTGCGTGTGCTTGTATGTATGTACATGTGTGTATGTACATGTCATGGAATCTAAAGTAAATACAATACCTCAATTTCGAAATTTATTTGTGTTGATAATACTCACTCGCCTTTTGGCGTGGGGAGTAAACGTATGAGCTTTTCTCGTTCCTACTTACCTAATGGTAAATATTGAAGCTCTTATTTCATATTGAACAACGACAAAAAATAATCTCATGTCTATTAATTAGGTCTTCATCAGAAATAGCCTACCGGATTGTGATCATTCCCCGCGATATATACCAAAGCCCTTGCGATTACTGTTCATTATCTAAGACGTATTCCAGCGCATGGGGTAGGTAGTAATTCCATTCTAATCAGGAACAACTATCTATTCAGCCTGCAGTGAGCTGTGTTAATCTTCACTAGAAGGTTCAAGTTGACATTGTTTAATCGTTTAATTGTTCGACCTTTTATGGATCCATACATATTTTCGCCAAAATCATATATGCTCAGTTCTCCACATCACCAGTGATCTGCTGTCTGCTAATACCCTGCATTGGTTTGAAGCCGAGCATTAACAACCATTTCTGTGGGCATATCTTCTGATATACATTATAGATTGGACAATCAAGAATTGAAAAAAAATCTAAAACCATAATCTTGCCCATTAAAGGAATGCCTTCAAAATGAATATATGATTGGTATATGAACTAAGTTGAGATCAAAGACTGAGAGAGACTTAATTTCTTACGCTACATTGTTCGACTGTCAAAGAATCTAGCTAGTGTTGGAATCTCTATTGCGTGCTCTAACCTTTGGGACTACTTGCCAAATTAGCATAGTAATATTTTCTCCAGTAGAGTCATTTTTATTTATTGATTCGGCAAACAGTGCAATTTTCCTCTAAACGGGAACAATTTGAATTATCCAGGATTACATAATAAAAATAAAATTCACGATTTTTAGCACCAGCAGTTAAGACACCATCACAGAGTGTAGATTTTTTCTTTTTAAAAAATGCCTATAATTTTGGATTCACATGATTTACATGTTTTTTTATATTTTTCCGATAACGACCAAGATATGGCCAGTCACCTGATTCCGGCCTGACGTCAAATTCTGGGACACCATGTATAAAGATGCGTATTTTTTTATTGTTTTCATATACACCTACTTCCACATTAATAATAAATATATATCAAATAGATGGCTATGAGCAAACCTGGATTTGAATAATTAATGGCCAGGCACTCAATTATCGAAGACATTGGTGGCTCGTGCCCTCTTTTTACAATTGAAGGGCAAATGCTTAATAACTATATCTAGAACACGTTTCGCAATTCCGTTTTTCGTTTACAAACATTCTCCGACATTCTAAAGAATTTCACGAGACCCACTCATAGATGGTAAACTATATATAATATTTGTTTGTACTATGTTCAAGCGAGATTAATTTCATTAATTTCTGGCAATGCTCTTGGTGAACCTTCTTATAATGGGTGTAATAGGTAATGATATTTGAACAAAGTGCCTGAATTTGTGTATTGAAGCAAAGTTGATTCAAATTGTTTTACAGCTGCACCTGTTACAAAATATCTCGAGGAAGTCCACAATATTATTTCATCCCTGTGTAGAATAACGTCACTAGACCAACCACATACTAAAGCACGCAGCTTCTGGTACTACAAATTAGCAAAGTTGTACGATCTCAGGAATTATCACTAACACTCTCCATGCAATGATATCTGTTTTAAGTCCGGAGGCTCGTCATCCTGTGGACAAAAATAACGGAAATGCTAACATCAGGTATAGAAACCTACGTTCCTTATGTCAACAAATGCCCCCTCCAAAAACAAACCATGGTTTAACCGAAGCTGAAGAGATGCTATTACATCGAAAAACGGAAAACTATAGCAGTTTCATCGAAGCCAGAAGTCACTATAAGTGGGTCATTGATAACACCAAAGAGGAACATAAACAGAAAATTAGGAATTACTCTGATATCCTAACTAGTACAGATCATTATGGTCTGTAGCCCAGACTGATAGCCAGAACTTCTGTTATTTATCCATACCACCACTGACGAGAAAAGATGGATCCATCGTCTCCGCCCCCAAAGAGGTGGATACCTTGGAGCAGGTTTTTGCTGATAATTCAACAATAAACTTCCAAAGAGGCACTCCATCAATTACAATCAGCGTGGATTCAAAAAAGCCAGAAATAAGGATCCAGCACTGAGATATGAAATGCATTATTCAATACATATATTCAGTAACATATGATGTATACAATGCAGTAGTATCATTTTTTAAGACTTAATAATTTTGCAATTGGCCTGTTTGTGCGAAAGGTATTGCTTTGACGCCGATACCCCGCAACATACAACAGTCAATTCACACTATTCGAACTGTGTTTGGGTCGTGTGGATTCGTATAAACCATCCAATGGAGCAGCCTGGCACCTGGTTATGTCCATTGTTACGGGCTAGGGATCGTTACATACTTTTCAATTGTAGTTTACTTCTTTCCATTTGGCTGATTCGCCTTTTTCCGCGAGTCAACACTTATGAATAAGTAAGGATCTCCCATTCTGCTAACAAATTTATTCAGTTCCAGCCAATCTTCCTACTTACCCCCCAACCCCTGAATTTTGACCGTACATGACGCTGCGACATGACCCACAAAACCTCCCTATTTATTGTTATGCATAACTGCATGGCTCGCGCCCATTAACATTACCTACCTTCGAATCTCTGAGCCTCCATGTTGATCGATAATGTGTATCCTACTGATTATACACTACTATACATATTCTTAACGCTGGCGCTGTATGTTCCTACTCTCATGACAGCGAATCCGCTGTGATCTCAGATATTTGCCTCGGAACTTCCGATCTTCTCATCGTTAACGTCGCATACCACCACGTCAATTTTTCCAGGATACCCCAGGGGCATTATTTGGCTCATTCAAAAAGACCACTCGCCTGTGTAGTACGCGGAACTGTGACTGAATAAAACAAAATAGCAAAAAGCAAAGCAAAATACTTTAAGAAATTATTTATTTATCGAATATACAATGCACCATATAGATTTATTTACCTGACTTTTCGAGCAACGCAGAATATACTATACCATAATCTATTGATCTGAAAAGTCAAAAAGTATATAACTATACAAGCTTTGAGTATTGACAATAAGTCTTGACGATTATTTAAAAAATCGATCTTAGACTAACAAACCGGCTATATTTCATGTATAGCTTGTGGACCAGGTCATTTATCAAAAGATAACCCGAAGAACTGTTGTTTAGCAACACGTAGCAATATATTTCTTAGATCAACTTTTGAAATTCGACGTATTTGACTGCTCCTAATACACCTAAGCAATTCGAAGACCTTCAGTTGGCTTCAGACATATACAGAATTCGAGATAAATGTTTATCTGACGTTCATATTAATCACGAAAATCGATACCACGCATTTTCATTGTTCTGGCTGTTGGTGTTTGTCTGTCAACGCGTTATCTAGTTACTGCTCTAGCCACTTAAAATCCGAAATATGCTTCCGTGCATTATGTATTTAAAAAGGGAAGATATACAAGTCAATTCACAAAATTCGTTCAAGATTGCTCTGTGCATATGTATGCAGATGATACGCAAATCTATCATTCGTTTCCTGTATCTGATCTGGAAGCAGCTAAAAAAAAAGTGAATGATGATTTGAATCGTATAGCTGAATTTTCAAAGAAACATTCTCTTTTTTGCCAAGAAATCTGTTCGAACTTTCGTGAATTCAAATATTAAGGTAAATATTGGTGGCGAGTCTATAAAAATTGTCGATGAATGCAAGAATTTAGGACTGATTATAGATCACAATTCAAGATTTAGAGAGTATGTGTCAAAAAATATACAAAGAGCTTATGCTTCGATGAAGCTGATTTATCCGCATAAGGCGTACTTGTCAATCGATACAAAAAAATCATTGTGTGAAACTCTGGTGCTATCACAGTTCAATTATTGCTCTGCTGTTTATATACCGTGTTTAGATAGTGAAAGCTTAGATAGGATTCAGCGTGTACAGAATTCCTGTATAAGATTTATATATGGAATCCGGAAGTTCGATCGGGTGTCATACAAATTAAAAGAATTAAATTGGTTGAATATGAAAGACAGGTTTGACGTCCACGCTTTATGCCTATTCCATAAAATAATTGTACATAAACACTCTCCTTATTTGTATAGTAAAATATTATTTAGAACAGATATACACAGTGTCGATACTAGAAATAAATCGTCTATCACTGCTCCACCACATAAAACTACACTATTTGAGAGAAGTTTTACGTTCAATGTCTATAGGCTATATAATTCCATACCTTCTCATTGTAAATGTTATTGTGCTCATAGATTCAAAACATATGTTCGTGATCAATATTTTTCTAAAAACTAAACAGCAGTATAATAGCTGTTGATTGGACTCAAAAGGTGACCCCCATGCATGTTTTGTTGTGCTTCTTATTTTAGAATAGTTTTAGTTTACTTTTTTACGGTACAAATGATAACACATACAAGGATTGAGTGGAAGAACACTTTGCGTGAACTCCCCCTTGGGGTTTTCTCTTTGCTAGTATTTATTTTGACTGAATGTGAGGATTCTATTATTTTTCTTTTCCTCCAGCAGTGTACTGACAAAGGGAAAATAAAGAAAGTATTATTATTATTATTATTATTATTATTATTATTATTATTATTATTATTATTATTATTATTATTATTATTATTATTATTATTATTATTATTATTATTATTATTATTATTATTATTATTATTATTATTATTATTATTATTATTATTATTATTATAAAAGCATTAGGAAATGTGTCCAATTAGGTCTTTCTGTTCATTTTCCTCTCGACTCGCCATACAACAATCCGTAATCAGAGTTTTGACAAAAATTGGAATTGGGTAAGAATGTGCTGAAGGCCCCACAGAGAAAGGGTTGATATATTTTCGAAAATACTAACGAAGAGAATCACAATGGCCAAAGAAATATCGAAACACCTCAAAACTATGTTTTTGATTTCTCGAGTGGGGCTTCCAAATTCTGAAAATTACAGAACTTTACTTCAGATATACTCAAAATATGTTTGGGAATATTTAATATTCTGATATCTTTTGCATGTTTTGAACCTGCATTCCTTACTATGCAGATCACTTCTCATAATGTCCGCAGATGATTTAAAATCTACAAAATTTATGAAATCAAATAGTTGCCGTAATAATCACTTATCACAATTCATAGTTCCTTTCAACAACTACATTATCGAGTACTGACTCATGAGATATTCAACTATACGTATACTTACATATAATAAGAAAGGGTGGTTGAGCTCCTTTAGGCCGAAGCAACTTATTTTTAATTCTTTCGTGTTTGTTAAAATCATCAGCAGCAGTTTTCTGTTCCTAATGTTCCAATAGTACCAGGGCAATTCACACAATTTGTCGTAAAACTCGATTGACTACAATGATAAATCAGTATTGTTTATATACCTACTTCATATTTTATGCCTGGTATCCCATTCAATCCAGACGACCCAAATAACAATATAGATAAAACTGCTCGATGAAAAAATTGTATGATTCATTTGATGCCCCCTCAGTTGATACTAAACTTGAGTAATTTGTATAAGAATAGCTGAACGTACAGTCAATTTAGATATATTCTTTTGTATATCGCATGGAGTCACGTAAGTATAAGAAATAAGCTAAGGTTAGTTGGTAGCTTTGAAATTAGTTTTAATAATTTTTATTGACACTCGGATCCATCTTCATCTAACTACAACCCTCATTCATTATCAAGATAGTTGGAGGAGGAAACAGTTGCACATGCACCTGTAGAAGAGGGTAAATATTTGCTGAGTATTCACACAAAATAAATTTATCAAGACATCAGTCACAAATGTCAATTAAAAAACCTAATTGAAGACAGGATATACAAATATATTTCATATGAGTTCAAATGTTACTTCATATGCCTGTGCACTTAGATATAACGCGAGGTTTGTTTTACATTCCCTTAAGTTTCATTCCACGGACATCGTTGGTCAATCAAGTCTGTAAGACAAAGAACTATACAAGTGGCTGCAAGAATAGTGGAAATAAGTGGAGACGAAGGAAAAAGAATTTTGAATCCAATATTTATGAACTGTTAATTTTGGGTCTCCATTAACTTTTGTAAAATGCAGGCTATAATCTGGATAGTTTGTGTAACACTCCAGCTGTACAATTGTATATATTATATTGGAGCATCTTAAGTTCTTTCCAGCTTCACAGCATTATTTTTTTAGATATCCTTCCATAAAGACAAAAACCCTGTCGCGCACCTGACGCCCTGCAAGGCAATAAAAGTCTATTTACATTGTCTTTAAAACGCTTCAAACTGTCCGTAAACATACTCCCCGAGAGCCTATTTCGTAATTCTGTGGTTTCCTAAAAGAACGGTTTTTAGAAGAGGCTCATTGGAGGTGTGACGAGCTTTTCCACTGGACGTATTGCTCTTTTCTAGATGGGGTGCAGAAGTTTCAGACAGTAATTCGGAGCGCATCCACATACATGGGAACAGCGGTAATAATAGCAGAACTTGAAAATATATTAAGTTGATGCGGAAGTGAAACTCCTGCTTCCTGGGACTCTTCCATGAGAAGAACTCATAAATTTAACGATTTTTGGACAGAATACCTTCATAGTTGAAGAGCAATAGAATGAAGGTTATATATTTTTTTGTTACATGTGTTCAGGTTGAGCAATCTACAATCGCTTCTTCCGCGTACCTAATATGACTGATGTGAAACAAGGTACAAAAATTCACTAATGTGACAGATTCATTCACATCAAAATATCTATTTTTAAAAGGTGACACCTTCACGCAATTGCCCAGTCGCTTTACCAAACTATCGTATATTTAACTTTGTATTATATTTTTATTCACGGTGTATGTTTTAGTCATATTTGAAGTAGCCATTTTTGACACAAGGTTGTGTTGTATTACACAATTTTATAATAATGGAACCAAGTGAAAGCATTTACAATCTACACGTAGTAACATGATTTTCCAATAAATTGATATTTCCAGAAACTTACTGCGTTGCTGTATTCTTGTCCAAGGTTGCAGAATGCTATAACAATATATTCTCCAATAACAACAGCACATGCCATTTTTATATTACTATAAGGAGCGTTTTCCTGTAAATAATATAAGATCATTAATGATGGTCTTAGCCTTCATTCAGCCTTCCAACTGTATAGTTCAGATATATGATCACTTTCATCCGTAATGGAATATACATACACTTGTCATCCACATATCAAATACGTCCTAATGACATAAATGTATGAAATATTTTATCAATTGTCATGCATCGCAATTAAATGATATTGCTACTGCACAATTTCAATAGATTTTCAATAAAAAATTCCATTCGATGGAAGTTTTTTTTCTTGAAGCGTGCACGGGCCCCTAGACGACACTGGGCCCCTAGACGACACTGGGCCCCTAGACAGTTGCCTACTCTGCCTAATGATAAATCCGTCCCTGGATATGCAGCGGTGAAAATAATAACTTTCTGGAGCAGAATATATCCTCCAGCTTCTGGGTTGCCGGGAACATGATCCTGCCAAGACATTTTATTGTTGATATAAATCCCCAGGAGCTTGATAGCAGATGCTTCGAGTATTAGGCGACCTTCCATCTTTAGGATGGTAGACCAGCATATGATTTTCTTGTCTTGCATGTCTTGCAGGCTCTTAAAATGTTAATTTTGCATTCATTTCGTTCCGAGTTCAATCAAATGATATTCCGTACTATAAATATTTCTGATGAATTTATCAAAATTTTGTGAAATGTAGTGTTATAAATTACTGATTTGAAAATGAACTACAAATAAATTGCACTTCTGTCATGAAAGATGTTTAACTCACCCCAAGTATCAGGTACAGAAGTACAATTATCACTATTCCTCCACATATCAATGATACGAACATTACTGGACTCTGTATTGCGAAAAATTTAGTAGATACCCTAAAAAGAGAACAAAATATTAAGAACGTGACCTATCCCACATTAGTGTCGTATTTTCAACTGGTCATGAAAGTAATCAAAATCATAAGAGGTGGCGTCGGCTCTGAGCATGGTAGCTAAGAAATACATAATACACTGTCTCCAACCAAAGCAATAGGTTTCTGTTACCTGGTTTGTACCTATTTATGAACCCCTTATATCTATGGTACATATACATCTATAGAATAGTCTTATTGTTTTTCCAAAAGAATGTCATTAGGAATAGGCTTGCTCAAGGAGTTGGAAGTTCGTTATACTTTTCTGGTATTTCTTGCCAAGGACTTTAGGTGTTATTATATTAAGTGATAGATGACAAACTTTTCTTGGAGGTTCCAGATTGGGCTGTATTCCAATGGACCCTTGTGGTGTGATGTTACACGTAAGAGCTGGCAACAGCGGCCACTGTCATGAGAAAACCAGGCTTCAAAGGACTGTTGTATTGTTGACTTTATGCATGAGGTGATTATGGTCTACAAAATAACTAAAATTACATCCATTCAAGTTTTGTCTTATCTTTCATTTTAGAGACATATTTAAGACATTGAAGTGCTGTATAGTTACGTAAAACTTACAAATACAGTTGAACCATACTGGAAACGTATTATATAAAAAATATATTATTCAGAGCATATATTTGAACTGCATGACGCATGCGCAGAATAAAATGAGACTCAAATTTGTGTAGACAATCATAGACATCCTAACCTAGTACGAACTGGCCCTAGAGAGAGAGCGCACGACCCTTAGCAGTGCGACAGAAACAGAGCGACAAGAAGAAAAAGCACATGGAAGTGATAGAGATTTCCGGTTGCATGTAGTTCATCTATCTTTATCTATAAATATGCTAAATTCAACTCAACCATGTATGTTCGAACTTTCATACTAGGTTGCACTTCTCCTCGGATCCCAAAAAGGTCATTATCGTATAGCATTTTGTTGGTAAATTTATATAATACAGGGTTTTCGCCCCGCTGTATGAGTTTAATTTCTCCGAAAAACGATAATATTGTAGACAAAATAATTGTGTACTCAACAAACAGTTTCACAAATAAAACTCTTTTTCTTTCAGTGACGCATTTCGATTCATATTTAAAGCATGGTCGGACTGTCAGATTTGACTGTTATCGTGCGGAAATTTTAGCTCTCAGGGAAATCCGTCATTACCACCAAGGCAGCAAACATAGTGACTCTTACCAGTATCACCGGATCAGCAACCTCAAACAAGGTTACACAATTATGGCACTAAATATTAAAACTATGGAGTAATTTCTACATCATGATCTCGGCCACTATAAGATTTATAACTGTGTATTCGACTTTAAACGTTGTTGAGACCTCGATGGTACCTAGAATATTCCCTTATTGATACCACAACTCAGTATTCAGAATTTGAAGACCAAGCTACCACTAAGCTACACCTGAATCAAATGGTACTACAAAGTCATTGCTACTACAGGGTAGCGTTTGGGCCTTCATCCTAGAAATTACTATAAGTTTGGATTTTTTATAACTCTTACTACTCCTTCAGTAGCACTAGTCACCACAAAGTGGCAACTACTCCGGGATTTTGTTTGCTGCTTCTTCAAAGTTGCAACCACCTATAAATATGACTACATAGCACTATTAACTTTGTGGTATCCTCAATCGTCTTCGTCTGACTATAACTGACTCATTTATTGCAATAATATAAAATATATCATGCAGTCAAACTATTAGAAAACACGTCTGTAGGATAGTAATTTGTAAAAACATGGAAAATTATGACTGAATACGAATCTTCTAACGCAATAGACATAGCGCATTTGAATTGGTTCACTTGTGTACTCACTTATAAGTTACATCTGGGACCAATTTGTGATGGACGCCCCGAGGCGGACGGAACTATGAAGTTTCTGTTTAGTGATCACATATTTGGAGTTACAATTGTGGTGGCAGCATGGAGAGTGAAGCTATAAAGTAATATTTGGGTGGTCGCATCTGTTACCAACAAGTCACCATTATTACAATGTATGAAATGTTGGATTTTGCTATAGTGAATTAGGTTAACATTTCTTGATACAGGCAAACGATCCAATGAAGTGACAAAGTTGTTAGAAGCTATATTTTTTTAAATAAATTAATAAGCTATATTAATGCGAAACGTTTTTTATCTACGCTTAATTATGTTTCTCAAATAAAACCTACATTCATAATAAGTTATTCTATAACTTGATAAGCTGCTATCTTTTTTCATTACAATAAAAATCAATTTATTGCGTCATGTATTTAGTTCTATATTTTTTACTAATTAATTAAGATATTTAGGCAGGGGGCTCTAAAATTTCTAAGTAACGTCAACGTGTTTATCAGTAAACTGCTATGCGTTTAAAAAAATATGCCTCAGTTATCCGCCTATGAAGTTGTGCGTTTTAACAATTTTCTATTAATGAGAATTAATAAAAGTATGACGCCAATCAGCCATTGTCGCCTCTTTTTTGAGAGGGTCGTAACTGGGCACGTGAGCATCGTTCTGTGCTGGGCACGATCAAAATGAATCAGAGAAGAGATAGTTATATCAGGACGATTTTTAACTACCCTGTTACCGTCCACTGACGAATATGCCACCGCCGTGCTACCATAGAGATAGAGGCGACCACGTGGAAACTAAAGTGACGAGAACGTTGTTGCGTCTGTACTGCGATCTTGGATATTTTCTCCATTTGGGTAATAATTACATAGCCTTAACTTTGATAATAGGTCCTAACTGTTAGTCACCTTACATTCAGAAGTTTCTTTGAAAGTACGTGGCAGTCACTAAAAATGCTGCTTGGACAGAGCTGTTGATTAGAAAATTGCCATTCCAGCGGCTGTTCGTGAAATTGCTCAGGATTTCAAGATCGACTTGCGATTCTGCGGTAATGGCTCTTCAAGAAGCTAGCGAAGGCTATTTGGTTGAACTGTTCGAAGATACTAACTTGTATGCCATTCACGCTAAGCGAGTCACCATCATGCCGAAAGACATGCAACGTCCGAGACGTATCATAGGTGGGTATGCCTAAGAATATAAAAGATTTAAATATAAATCGAAACGCGTCACTGAAAATAAGGGTTTTATTTGTGAAACTGTGTGTTAAGTAAACAATGATTCTATCTGCATGATAGAAGCGTTTGACTAAGTAAGAGCATCCACAATTTACATGAAAATATTGTACTCTTGCTAACCATACAGCTACCTGGCATTTTGATTTTGAATATTTGAATGTTCACAAGTCCTACTACAAATAGATACAATTTATTTAAAAATGTTTTGTCATCAACCGATATTTTATGGACATAAATATTTTGACCATGTAAGTATATGGTTTAATAATTGTTAGATAATTCAAATAACAGAAAACAAAATTGACTTCGGACTGAACTAATAAACCAATATTTTTTATCCTAATGGGCAGAGTACCTACATAGGGTTCAAAATAAAACGAACATAACGTCAACAATTCCTTTATGACAGTGCTCGGTGCTGCCATATTTTCTTTCTGACGTCACCACTAAACGGGTCTATTGACGATCTAATATGAGCATTGTAGAGACAGCTTCTGCGATGTAAAAGAATTTTGCATATCCCTGGTCTATTTTGCCTTACAATTACCAGCAGAATGCTGCATACAGCAAGAGCATGAATAATACTATGATTGTTTTCATGATAACAAGACCACCGAAGTTTTCCACCTGTGTACCCAATAGGACCTTTTTCATAAATATGCATACCTAACATTTTTCTCTCAGGAAGTTACTTACACTTTAATTTTGAGTAAGCGTTTAACACATAACTTCAAGGATTCACTGATATCATGCTGGTGTGAATAATCTTCCATCAAATTTAAGTATTCCTGACGATTCAGAAGTCTGTTGTTTAAGTCGTCTACTAATAGGTAGTACTGGAAGTTGATCTGTATGACTGAATACATGCACATCGAGACAATTAAAATACTGCCAAATGTCATAATACTGATAACCGTATAAAAAACTATATATTGTAGATTCACCAGAGTTTGGTTATCCACGAAGAAACGCCTCGTGAAAAACCTAAAAAAATCGTAAATTGATTATCCGTATAAAATTTAATACATCGCAATCAGCATAACAGTTATCTAAAGTCTTGAGCTGTCAGTGCCCGAAGAAGTAAGGCGCACATCCTAAAAGCCTATATCACAGATCTAACACAACACAACAATTATTTGTATCAGAGATTATATACATGTGCCTCTATTTTTGAGTCGCTTCAAATCTAAACCATCAGAAGTGGTTTCTAGGTGTGCAGAAAAATGAATTATATCAAACTATGGATATATACATTTTTTGAGAATTTATTGTACACCTCAATTATAGGACTGCTTTTTCCGAATCACTAAAGGCTTAGAATTTGCGTTTGTATAGCAGAACAGTCACCAATCACTAACTATACTTAAAAATGTGTGTTATACCTGGATAACACTGTTTTTAATTTTTTATCCCTCGATTTTACAGTCTCAATTATCGAATCTTCAATTTTATAAACTTATGCTTTTGGACTGGTTTCGATTTTCCAGATCTTCAATTATGGATTATACTGTGTGGGTAAAAAATGTTTCCAACACATGGCAAATGTTTGTATTTGATTTCTCAGAAGGGCGGCTTAGGTGACTTCACACTAGATAGGTTGCGCTGTCACCAACTCATGATATTACAATAAAAGACACATCGACACATATAAATGGAATATATTATTTATCATTCCTTATTTACTCAAAATTATCTTTGTTGGCTGTTACTTCACATATTAATAACCAAACAAATAACAAGTATGCAAAGCAGGCTGCATCGATAATTTAAGTTAAAATCTATAGTAACGGAATTCATGAAACGATGCACAATCTTCTAGTAATCTATATCTGGTTATATTTTATACATACAAGGCTTTACAAAAATCTGAGCATAACGACCAACGTCGTCTCTCCAATAATGTGTATGTACAATTACGATGAAAACTTGACATACACATTTACTAACATATCTAAATGAAAATTAGGTCACTGATATCGTAAAATATCAACAATATAATAATTATAAGAGTGAATCAAATTCAGTCTAATTTAATCACTCCTAAACAAAACTGTTTTTGTATTCATACTTCGACATTTGTTCTCTTTGGATAAATCTAATGATTTCGTCGTTTCATAATGAATATATATTATGTAATAATTCTTAAAAATCAATTCTAACATTGCAATTGGATATCGATCCAAAAATCTAGTGATATGGTCTCCAAATAATTCAAACACAGGTACAAGAAAATTTTGTAAAGTCTTTGTTACCAAGAGCTTATTGATATTCTCATGTTTTTCATTAGTGACTGATTCGCGAAAGTTTTTTTTTATGAGGAGAAAGTTGTAATATAATAAAATGCTTGCATTACAATACTGCTGAGGACAGCTAAATTAATGGAGCACAGTTCATTATAGAGAGAGACCTCAGCTGGTTCCGTGAGTATTGGTTTGTCTAAATCCGATCATTTTGGATTGAAATTGTAACCAGGCGGCTACATCTATGTGTCAAATATTTTTTCCTTGCATTCATGAAAGTTTTCTCCGTTTGGGATACACAATCTGTATTACAGCGGCTATCGACAAAATTGCCGTTGTTGCTCAAAATATGCCAGGCCAAATGTTACCTTTTAAATACGTCTTCCTCATCACCAGCCATCTTAATAATTCCAACATAGTGCATCAAAATGCAAGATAAACTTATTGAAATGAACTGCAAGTGACAGATGAACCTGCGTCGATAGAATCTCTCCATGAGTAGCGGATTCATCGATATTATTGGACGGAAATTCTTTTGAAGCAGATCATGCATGGTACAAAAATCTCCAATGAGCCATCCAGATATGAACAATGATGAACAATCCTAAAATAGTCCTATAATTAAATTGTTTTCAGATATATATATATATATATATATATATATATATATATATATATATATTTCCATGCATTCCCGAAACCAATATTGTAATGAATTCAAATATGACCAAAATTTCAACAGGATCAAAATCCCACAACATTTTCAATAGACTGATGTGACTGCACCTATAATACAGCAAACCTCTGTTAAAGCATTCGTAATTATTTCTGATAATTCTTACGTAAGACAAAATCTGTAATCTGTTGTAGGAATTGCTTCAAATTAAAGCGAAACCAATTAGTCTCTTTCAGAAAAAAGGTTAACCAAACAACAACGTGAAAAATTAAATGCTTCCATCGAAAGTCTCATAGGTTGTATATATCGTAATATTTTAATATGAATGCTATTGAAATCAAATGCATCCTTTCGGTATGGTATAGGCAAGTGTGTGAGCTATCATCAATGTCTAAGAAGTACGGATAATTACCGGGGATAATGTTTATATATCAAAATCAAATAGTATTATTCCCCCTACCCTCCTCTTGTTTGTCATCCAATTAAAAATGTTATGAATAATGATTAGGGTCCTTATAAACGTCATCAACAGCGCTTTAGCCTATTTTATTTATCTCGTTTACGTGGCCACTTTCCCTATTTTCTAAACTGTAAAGGGGCTAAGACTCACTGCACAGACAGACCGACCAAAAATGAGTGACAAGATTTTTCGTGATTTATATGCTATGAAACATCAAAGAACATATTAAAATACATCACAATAAATAAATATAAAACTTACTTAGAACATGGTAAGATATATAAATATACACGTTAGTACGTACATATTCAAAAACTAGCAATGTTAGCACTTGGGGTCCCATATGACGCCAGTTACGTGTTGCGAAGGCGTCCCTGACAGCCAGTGCTATGAAAACATTCCAATATATTGGGACGAGAACTGAAGCAACTTGTATTGGAAGCTTCAGGCTTTTCAGAAGGCTTATTATATAACCAAAAATAGGTAAGAATTCTCCTACAACAAAATTATGAACAGATATAAATAATACGCCTTTGACCAAATACCAGATTCTCTGCACTCCATTATTTTTCATGCACATGAATGTCTGATTAGCTGTAGAAATATGAACGAAAGCTAATTCCTGCTAATCGTGTGTTGATGATAAAATATACAATCGTCAAAAACATAACTTATGTTTAATATAAAAAAAATTGTGATAGCAGGTGGAAAATATACCATTTGAGGTTCAGTACTATTCCAAAATTTTTACACTAGGGTAAATAACTTAAAAACTATGATCCGTGTCACATTAAACTGAGACCAGTTTCATCAAAATACAGTTGATTAGACATAATTTCAGGCTACTAATATTCACAAATTCCCAGTTATATAAAGCTACGTAATTTATAAATTATATCCAGCACCGGATTATCCCACAGGCTAAGTTGGCCTAGGGGGCGCCCAAAACTTGAGGGGGCATTCATTGAGAAAATATTAACGTCAGATGAACGGTATCCAGTACTTTGCTGTAAATATACTCCAAAATTATAGGAACCCTAAGTAATTCTTAGCCTAGGGTCTGTTGTACAACTACTCTGGCCCTGATTATATCAAATCCCCCATATTATCATATAAATACTGTCCAAGTAAGTAAATCAAAAAAAGTATTACCAAATTCCTCTGAATTTATGTTGCTTTTCTGTTGAATCATATTTGGAGCGAAACAAAGATGTGAATGGGTCTGAATGAAACAATGTCTCTTCATAACCAAACTATATGGACTTGAATATATACTCGTATAGCATATATACGAGTATAAGATTCGTATTGCTTTTTGTTGTTTCCATATACACCAACTTCCCATATCAATAATAAATTTATATCAAATAAATTGCTATGAACAGACCACGATTTTAATAATTAACAACTGAACGCTTAATGATTGAACACATTGGTGGATCGTACACTAGTTTTTACAGTTTAATGGGAAACGTATATTAATTATATCTAGAAAATGACATTAAGAGATTTGGACATCGTTAACGAAGCAATAGTCGAGCCGAAATTTCTCAGGAAGTAGGTCCGTTTCCACCTATAAATATGATTCACCCATGTTCTAAAAAACAGGAATATCTAGCTATTTGAAAAGCAAGTACACCGTCTTATGTTGCCGGTCGCGCTCAAAAATCATCATCCTCACTTCCGTTCCTACTATTGTAAATAAAATATAGGATGTAAAATCCCACCCAAAATTATAAAAAAGTATCCTTCGAGCCGGATTTGAACCAGCGACCTATGGATATCTACATTTGTATGTACCACTACAGTCCACCGCTCTACCAACTGAGCTATCGAAGGTTGACTGTATTTTTGCCGAAATGGACTATATAAGCGCTTTATTGCTTTATATTTATATTTTCACTTTATATTTTTGTGGATTTAATCAGTAGTTACTTTATTCCTTATAGATAACTTAAATAGAATACGGAATATCCATTATAAAATCCAGTTGGATCAATATCCTTTAAATCCATCAGAAATACCCATGGATAAATGTATTCTATTTTTCAGTGAAGTAAAATGTATTAAATCCATTCTGTACAAGTTTTCCAATGAAGTTCTATATCTTATTCATAGCTTTCAGATTCATTAGAAATATTTTATAATATTTGAGAACCTAAGTTCTTATTATTTTTTGCTTGGGGTTCGACCTTCATAAACATTTTACTAAGTCCATCAGGCTCTGCATATCTGTTTGTTGCCACTTTTCTCACTGTGTAATCTCAGAACTACCTTAATCTTAGTGCGGCTGCTTCATTTTATAAGTTCGGTGCATTGGCAGCAAGGTAAATAAAGACAACTTTTTTTAGAAACTCAAAATTGCTTCTCAAATACATAATCATTTTATATACGAATGGTGGAACAAAATTTGTAAAGACTGATGATAGGTACTTATTGTGTGTTCTGTAATATGAACTGGTTCGGGGAAATTTGTGACTTCTTAGCTCTTGAAACATTTGTGGGTTTATTTTACGTGCAAAGCACTCAATAGTTTATGTGGTTTCGATAGATAATATCCAATTCCACTTTATGTCTTTCATTTTTATGAGTGTACTGCTCACATATTTAAGTACCTGTTACTCCATAGTAGATTCTTCTATGGTATTAAATTCAACTAAATGGAGAGTCTCGAGTCTAATCAACCTCACTGCTTATGGATTGCAACAGGTTCTATACTAATGGCTGAATCAGCTTTCAGAATTCGATCCTTATTTGTGATGGTAGATGGATATATATCTGATGTATTTACCATCAACGCCACCGTTACCGTTACTTTATATAAGTTATAGATCTGTTGGAAATAACATCTAAATCAATCTACAGATTCGAAAATGATATGACTCTTATTTCCTATTTGAAACCAGGCAAACCGCTACATCCTCCAAAAGCCTTGCATTTGCAGAAGCAACATGTCATCCAAATCAACGAAGATAACGGAGAACATGTCGAATTGGGATCAACAGACATAAAACTACCCTCACATGCTGGTATGCTAGCCTTGAATGGGCGCTCCATACTAGAGACATCGTTCATCAAGCTTCTGGATTTAACATCAACACTAACATATCCTGGCAGGAGCATATTGCCGGCCTTTTTATGTCGCCATCCTAGAAGCTGAGAGTTCTCTTCCGCTCCAGATGATGTATTTACCGGCAGCTACCACAACACATAATCCAGATAAGAACAATATGTACCTGACCTTACCAATGACGTCTATAATCTGGAATATCGAATAAAGATCGTACGATCTCAAATCAGATAATCTTTGGAATTATCTTCACGTGGGTAGGGCCGCAATATATGTACCCCCTGAAGCTTCTGGACTAAACTAAGAGAAGATCAGTACGCCTGAGACTACAAACGACCTCCTCAGTTTAGAACATCGAAGAAATATGGCTAATCTGGCCCTATTCTATAGGCTTTAACAATGTATGTGTTATATAGAGCTATCTCGCATGATAACACCAAGAATAATCGTTGCAACAAAAACTAGAGGCGCTCAACGGGTTCATCCTCATCAAGTTGAACATCCAACACCTCGAACGAGCAAAAAGTCTTGTTTTTTGAGATCCTCAACTTTGTGGGATTAGATGTCGGATAGTTCTCTCAGAGCTTATGGAACACGATGGGCTTTTTGGTTTCACGGGAGGTTATCTATCAAAAATTCCACATTTCTATTAATGAAAATATTATTATTATTGTTTAGCGTAGGTACATCCCATCTTATGTAAAAATATTGTTGGGTAACTTGTTGTGTAATATAGCAATGGTGGAATGTGATTTCGTGAAGTCATTCATCACTCAGTTCGTTACTTAGAATAATATAGTATATAAAGATGTAAATTGATATGAACTGTTAAAAAATGCATGAATCAGCGTCGTTAGTCGGAATTCCATTATAACTGCCGTATCATGTATGGTGGTATACATTAAGTTTAATAAAAACTCCTTCGATATACGTTTCAATTATCGTCAAAATGGGAGTATATATGGCCGTACCCAGAAACCATTTTACATATGCACAAACATTTGATGGATATACCTAACTTGTAAATGGGATAGACAGCTCATCTCGATCAATACCAAAATGTGCCTAGATGGTATATAAATAATTAAATTGTATAAATCAAGCGTTCCTCTCAGTTACCGATGTAATTCATGGCTGATGAAACATTTAGTTTTAAGTTACAATTTTTGGGTTTAGATAATCTCATTTTCCTTTAATAGAATTTTCTGTTGGATGCTTTTAGTGCTATATCACTTTATTACTAAGTTTTTTAATATTTATCTTTGTAAAATTTATAAATGTTTAAATATGTTTTCCGTTCAATTTAACTATATGACTTGTTCAGCGATTGTCATTTAATTCATTCCAATTCCGTATATAGAATATACATATCCAATATCTTTTTCACCAGGTTATATTTTTTCTCAAATTGTACATATAATTTATTTTTTTACAATAGGACACTACAGTGGCTTTTAAACCCCGAATTACTATTAAAAATTCAGTTGATGACCTAGAAATATCCATTTTTGAATATTTATAATGCTTACACAAACGCAGAACAACCATAAACCAGCGATGAATTTTTAACAAGTATTTCTAGCTTAGTAGTATCTCAATTGAACTACTTTTAACAATATTTACTAATAATACTAACGGTATAACATTATTAATCAAATATTGATGTGCTTATGTATCACATAACAAATACTGTTTTTTTCACTAGTTGTGAGTATTTACAGATATTGTTCACCCATACTTTGCACGATCTCTCTGTTAGACTCAAAATCTAATAATTATTTTATCTCACTTTGATGAATGCCAGGATAAAAACAAGGCACGAAGTTTTGGAATGTTTGGTAAGATTATTCAGCAGCAGCGAAGTATAATAATATCAAGCTCTTGTTGATACCTAATTGGGTAATTTCTGGAGTCTCCTTTTTTGAAAAAGTACATATCTTACACAGTATATCTTTTAGGTTGTGGCGGAAGCTAGTCATCGTACAGTGCTAACGGCACAAAATCATTACTTACATAAAGGGGGTTCATACATTTTGAGGGCTGTGTATCTCATCATAGGAACTTGAGCTCACTTAAAGGAACCCTAATTTCACTAGAGGACTAAATCGTGGGAAGTTGGTTTACCCGCGCAAAATCAAGGCACCTCTAAGTGACACTTAGGTTCTTCTTTCAAGTTTTTGAAGTATGAAGGGAAGCAGACTTTTTAAAATTTGTGAAACAGTATCTAACACAATAAGTATTCATTCATTTAACTCCTTGACTTTATCCTGTAGGTTTCTCACTAATTCATCTCATACTAAACCTGCACTGGCCGCTAATTTAAATCACACGTGATTCATATAATAACTTCACTACCGTTCCGGCTGCTTTCGCAGCCTTTATTCAGGAAAACAGTATTGCATTCAGATACGAACGTAATATGAGAGGCCAGTATAAAAATTAAGCAATTGCGTTGTTGTTGAATCAAAAATTATAACTAATGGATCGTCGCACAAAAAAAACTCCCTCTGTAATGAGGTAAAATGAAACACACAGCAGTCATCCAAAATAAAAGACAGGAAATTATCTTCAAGTTTTTCTAGTGTTATTCCTTGTAATCCAAATGAGGGAAGTGATTTCAAACGTAAGGAAGCATTACGTATTGCAGACTCACGTCATATCTCTGTTGAGATCGTGTGACATACATACATACTACATGAACCAGAAGTCTAACTCAAATCACGAGTGTGCTGAATGTATATTTTTCGAAACACCCTGTAAAAACATGAAAGAAATGGAAGGTGTGTGAATGACAATCTTCCCTGTATCAAGTGTTATCCATATGTTTTAAGGTAGACAGAAAGATATTCACACGATATGTAAATACACTCGGAAGAATACAATCATATCAATATCAACTAAGTATTTATCAACCATCTATATATCTCTTTTTATCTGTATTTACGAATCAGCTAAGTGTCCACATGCACTTGAAATATTTTTTCATTGTCATTGAAAAATGCGCCGGTCTTATTACAAGCTGCAGATTTTTTTCGTGATTTTCGGTATAGCTTCTATATGTGTAAGTAGTTAATTATCATATTTTCATAGAATATACGCAGGAAAGTTCATATAGTTTTGGATTGTGCCATGAAGCTACAAGCATTATATGTATTTGTAAGATGCATCATCAATATTTTTATCATACATACAGATATCTAATTATTCTCGTATCCTACACTGGCAAACATCATCGCAAAGTCACGGAACAGAATTGGTATCTATAATTTATTAACAAGCCAGTCAAGCAATTAATAACTATGTATATTCTATATTAAATTTGCACAAATGTTATGACTTCTCATAGGTGCAATTTCGACTCGAATATACTACAATTTATAATATATACCATATATAATGTTCAATTAATAAATATGTACGATCTAATCGGTGCCGGTGCGTGAAATGTTGAATAAATTTCCCTGAGTACTTCAGTTCAATTTCTTAAAATTAAGTAACGTCTCAACAGATAAATTTTTTTGATTTGAATCTAGATGCTTCATCTATATTGAATGTCTGAATGCAGAGGTGATGCATTTGCACTGTTGATGAATCCAAATTGAGATAAATGATGTATAGCCACTCCGATGGTAATGCCTTCGATTTTAAAAGAATCCTGAAAACAGCTACAAAACAAAAATATTCATGGACTAAAATGTGGCTTACCTTTTGAGTTTACCCTATATTATCAACATTCGACGAGGGCTGCAAGCAAAAACAGACGGAAGACAAAGTGCTACAGATTTGAGGGAATACTTTCAGAAGTCGGTTTATGAGACTATCAGTTAAGCACTGAACATTTTTGAGAACACTTTTCTTCAAAAACGTCAAACTGTCTTTTAATTACTCCCAAGCTCCGCTACTCAAAAAATTGGCAGATATTTGAAATTTTTGATTTGAATACATTTCATGAAATCTGAATTTTGCACTTTTCGACAAAATTTAATAGCATCTGTTTCCGCACACACAATTTGAAATTGTCAGAGGACGGACTGTTTTAAAAAATATCACAAAATTCGTGAAAATAAAAAAGAGGTTTGCCAATATCCAATATTATTTTTTATTTAATTCTTACACTATCAGGTTGTATAGATACAAGCGAATCACGGTCAAAGAACAACAAAAAAATCAAAAACACCTAAATTTTGATTCACATATTTGCGACGTCTCTATTTTCAAAATTTTTCCAAAATACTAAAGTCATGTATTTTCAATAGCTGTGGAGATTTCCTCAAGCTCACGAACATGAGGAAATCTCCGATGCATTTCGAATCTTCCTTTTAAAAATGATTAAAATCTTCTCAAGTTGTACTGCATTTTAAGGCATGTTTTAGCAACTACTGCTAAAATTTAACTGAATAAGCATAATAAATAATTACACTAATAATATTCAGGCTCTTGAATCAATGCCTGTAGGTTGAATGTGTATTTCAGGTGCAGTGGTATCAGTTTATAATACATTTTGGCCAGATACTTTTTATTCACTTGAAGTAACTATTATTCCAAATTTGTAGATAATGTAGATATTTCGATAATACTGCTTTAGACTTGCATTGTCTTGAGAATTTTTGCATTTCACAAGGTTTTGATGTTGTATCATCAGAATATTCTCTCAATTTCCAAAAATTGTTGGGTGTTGAAAAATTGGTGAGGCGGGGAGGTGAGGAAAAGAATAAAATATATTTTTTATTCTTTTCCTTATTTTATAGCAAAACAAACGTTGACGGTACTGATTGGATTTAGATTGTAGATGCTCTTCCTTGGTGAAACTCTACCATCATGCAGATAGAAAGATGTGTAATTAACACACAGTTCCACAAATGAAATTTTTTTTTTTCAGTGACGCATTTTGATTTATATTTATATAATCGTCAGACTGATTGCATTGAAAATTTTATCAACGAAATAATAACTGCATCCATATATTTTAACCTTTAAAATGTTAACAGGTGAGGGAATTAATGGAATCGCAAAAAATGAGTTTGAGTTATCATGTTTTCAGGATGTTTCATGTGATATACGTCACATTAAACTATATGAATCTCATTCGTGTATGTGTTTGTCTTCGGCGTCATCTATTCTGGAATCCCTAGTCCCTATAGAACTCGGAATTCATTATTCGTATTTTGGATGAATGTTTCATCACCTTCAAAAAACGAAATAGCTCTATTTTTTTCGATGACGATATTTATCTTGCTCGTGATAGAGGATCAAAAACGGGAGCATTGGCGAGGCGTTTATGTAAAATAATAAATAGAAAAGTATATAGAAACGATGTATCCTATATGTGAAACCCATAAATATATCACCCACAATTTTATCAGAAAATGGTACTTTCCAGCCGAAAATAGTATCATTACATGTTCGAAAGAAACATCAAATTATTGGACTCGAATAGAAGCAGAATCGCATACTATGACAGGCAGCATTGTGTTTCTGCTGTGGCATGCATTATGTTGCTTGTTTTGAATTTATCAACAATTCAAATATACGACCAATACTTCAGCCTTTCATAATAGTTCATAGTAAAGTCTTGTTTGAGAACAAAACTGTTTCCCTGTAAGCAGTCAATGTCAATGTGGTTACATTTCCAATATTGAATGTTTCATATTTTGTAATTTGATAAAGTCTAGCTACCGAGGCAGAGGAATTGTTGAGAAGCTATTCGGTCGATAGCATGTTGTTTTAATTAGCAACTAGTAAAAAATATATGGTGAACAGGATAGACAACCTCTTACGATAAGTTAGATTAACCTCTATCTCTATCATTCTACTTCTAATATAAATCCATTGTTTCAGTTTTTACTTTACCTAGCAAGCAGAAATGATCCAAACCTGTCGAAAAAGAGTATGGAAATTAACTCTGAGTATAGATCTAGTAAAACCAAAGCTTCAAATAAAGTAAGTACAAATGAATCATTCAGATATGTAAGCGGTATTTGGAACTTATCGAACTTTATCAAAAGAAATACTGTCCTCTATAACAATGATTATTAAAACTGAGCTCTACAAATAAAATGTTTTCAAATTTAGTTTCAAGGTACGTGAATGTATGCAAAATAATTATTGAATTTTCATTCATACACATTGATGGACAATTTGTAGAAAAAAATTCGGAATGTTATCCTGGGTGCTTGATCGGCTTTTTAAAGGTAACCGTCATGAAAATATAAGTCACAAATTACACAAAATATCATTTTCAAAAAATAACATGAAGTAACGCCAGATAGAGTTCCTTGATCTCTCAAAATGTATTCAATTGATGCGAATAAAAATTGCGTAATTTGAACACAAATTTTCAAAAATAAAACTATCTTTCTTTTTGTGTTCCTACATAAGATTAAATTAAATATCATAAGCTGTTTATGTATGGAATCTTTATTATAGATGCCTAAATAATCACTCGAAAATGATTACATTCCAGGTGAGTTTCTCCGATTGTGAAGTACGCAAACCGTGAATCTTACTTATTTACATTGACTTTGAATTTTATTCAGATAATCAGATCATCCCCGCTGTCCTCTATAATAGTTGATTCTAATAACACTCACTAAAAAATTTGCTTAGCTAAAACTACTTATTTTTGATATATGTGTACAGTACCAAATCCTTCGTTGTTAGTTGTGTTAATCGCTGGTTCACACTAGCATCATATTCAAAAACGCATAACAATATGCAAATATTTCCAGATATATGTTAACGTGACAGTATTCTACGAGACTTTCTGTCCTGCGTGCAAGAGTTTCATCACCAAACAGCTGTACCCCACATACAAGGACCTGGGTAGAAATTACGTAAAGCTTGATCTAGTACCTTTTGGTTGGGCAACAGTAAGTAAATACGAGGGTCACGCTAAAAGTTTTTAGATACAAAAAAACACATTTGGTTATATACCATTCAGAAGTAACTATCCTTTGATTTTCCAAGACAACCGTTGTGATGTATCCACTTTTAGAAAAAAATGATCCGACCATTTTCTTTCCAACACTCTTGGAACGACGAATTTTCGTTGGAGGCTGCTCTCTTTCAAAGCACCAAACTAATGACTGCTGTTTAGTTTCGGGATTATAATGATATAACCATGTTTCGTCTCCGGGTCTCCGATACTAAAAGTGTTTTTACTGTACTCATTATCAAATTTTTCAAGCATAAACTTAGCCCGATCAACTCTTGTTGCTTTCTGCTCACTGGTCAACAAATGTGGCACCCATCTGGAACACCGCTTCCTTAAAGCGAAGGTGATCATGAATGATTGTTCGGACCGCTACCGATCCAATCCCCAGAGAAGCCTCAATCTCTGTGTAGGTTATATGTCGATCTTTTTTTACCATATTTTGCACAGCTTCTACAGTTTCCGGAGAAACAGCAGTAGGCGTTCGACCTGTGCGAGGTTCATCATCGAGTGAGACCCGGCCCTTTTTAAACTCAGCAAACCAATAAGAAACTGTAGCCCTAGAAGGGGCAGAGTACCCAAAGCAACTGATTAAACTTCCGTGACATTCCGCTTGTTTTAGTCATAGAAAATCATGGCTCGAAAATCGCGACTGCCCGGTTTCATTTTCACGTTAAAATTTGGCCAACACTTAGATGCACTCGAGACCATGGCAAGGCAACTACTCAACGATACAAACGCTGCCTTTGCGTGTAAGCACTTACAACTTTAGACAAAAAAAGCTGCTCTTTCAAACTTGTTTAAACTTGTATAGATTGGGAATATCTAAAGACTTTCAGCGTGACTCTCGTACATGTATAACTTTTATTTTTAAGATGAGAGTCAAAGCATTTGTACGATATTTATCTTTTTGTTTCATATTTATAGCATTTGCAAAACAACTACAAAATATGTGCTTATCGTTTCTTTGCTAATATCATCAAGACAATGAACTTTTAGAAAAAATAATCTCTATTAAATTGTTCATCGGACAATTTACAATAGGAACAGCACCAAATATTTTTCTTTTCAATTAGCCTCCGCAAGATATTACGGATTATAGTAATTTCGGTCGCTGATCCATGATAAGTAAGTTATGTAACTATAATCTCAAATAAAAGCTTTCCGGATTTATGATCGTTTTAAACATTAATTTCTGGTAACTTGCACTGCTGCTTATTATTTTCTGTTCTACTTCCTATACCTGAAACTCAAGCAACTTGTATGAGCACTGAATAAAATAATATGCCTCCAGGACAAAAAAAATTGGAACATTGCAGTCATCATTGTCTCCATAAAAATACTATATGTGCGCTTAGTTCAAGAACATTTCCGCATGAATAAAGAATAAAAATCTGGTTAATTTTTTAAATCGGGATTTCGTATAAAAATTTGATAGAATAGCTAAAGTTTACCATGAAAGTGGCTATGGAGATGCTTTCACATTCAAAATATACTGTATAGTGAAATAAATGAACAGGTATATCTTCGAAAATACAGTTCGTTTTGAATATGAAATATTACTACCTCAAAAAAACATCCCCAAGCGGTTGGTTATCGTTCACAAATAAATTGATCCGATTATTTTTTCTCTATCTAAATTATAAATACACTGATCTATACTTTGAATGCATGAAACAACAATTAAAATTATATCACTACTGATAGGCTAGTTATGAGTATCCATTTAATTCCAGGTAACGCAGATCCATTCAGACGTTTACAACATTTCTTGCCAACATGGCGAAAAAGAATGCTATGGAAATAGACTACATGCATGTGCCTTGTCTTTGTATCATCTTGACGCTAGTTTAACTTTCATAAACTGTACATTATCACATACAGATCCGGTAGCAGATAATGTAATTAAAAAAGTAAGTAAAAACTCACTAATCTTTTTAGTACTAGGTACCGGTATTAAATTTAATCTTTGCGTTCAACTGTAGTGATCCCCTCGAAGAAATTATCAGGATCTAAAATGCTCAGGAGTAATAAACGTATTTCTTGTCCTTGGGTTTACATCGCTAGGCAGTAGTCAATTAACTACGACTCAAAATGCTAAATGCAATATTCGACTCCCACCATATGTTAACCTCCAAAAATTTGTGGTTTGATTTGGTTGTAAAAGCACCCAAAATGGAAAAAAATATAAACAGTTTGCTTTCTTCAATCAATATTTTTCCATAATACCATTATTTGTTTTAGTGTACTGAAATAGCAAATATATCAGCGGGTAACCTGCACAAATGTCAATTAACTATTGGCAACTCTTTGCTGGTTAGGAATGGCCGTAAATCTAATTTCCAGCACAAGTACATGCCTGCCGTCACCTTCAATGGCCGCTTTGACGAATCCATACAGAGTCAGGTGTGGGACAATTTTTCTTCGCTAGTTAGGCGGTACCTTGCCCCAAATACTGACAGGAAAATCAAGTGAAAATTCCAAGTTTATCAGTTGCAATCTGTATTACCAGTGATTCGATTGTGACTGCTTTCAAAAGCGTATTTATTATATGATAATAAACTGCTAATAAATTAATGTTTCTTACAATGAGAATGTCATTCATTGCATAAATATGCGGAACGAAACAGCTCTTCCAAAGCATTTTTCCTAATTCGTGTATTCGCGAAGCGTTCACCCTTTAATGCACATCATTTCATCTCTTCCAGCTACTTTAGATACGGTACTTTGTCCAGATCATTCCAACTCAGGAATAATATTTTTCGTGTTCACAATACGTACTGGCTAAAACATTCTAACAAAATGGACGATAAATGACGAGAAGCTCAACCCTTTGCTATCATATGTGGCTTGGAACAGATAGTCAATGAACAAACAAGAATTCCTGACCTCTATGAAGACTGTTAGCTTACTGGACCAATATCTCAAGACATATCCCGCCATCTATGCAGTGAATATATCTGCTCCAATATGAACCTCCGATCTGAATACCATTTCAACCCTCTGCCGAATCTCGTTACTAGATCAGCTTCATACTGAAGCACACAGTGTTCGGCACTACAAATTAGCAAAGTGGGACAACCGAGGGGACTATTACCAATATTTTCTATGAAATGAAGTCTGTTTCAAGTCCGGAGACCTGGGCTCTATGGTCACAATATAACAGATGTAAAATCAGATATAGATGCCTTCATTCCTTACTTTGACACTCTTCCAAAAACAAACCCTGGTTCAATGGGAGCTGGGGACAAAAATGCGTTGAAAATCCAACGATACTGGAAATGAAGATCAAATGGAGAAGAGAGAAATAGCTGGGTCCACACCAAACGATCCATTTAGGATCGGACTTCCCGCGATCCGCGATCCTGATCCATGGAGCGTGGATCAAGGATCGCACTTATGCGATCCAGTTGCAAATTTTAGCGATCCTGTCGGGGTGCTCCAAGACGCTCCAGCCGATTCACACTGATCCAGAGTCGAACTCTATCTCGCTATGGAGTCACACGTGCTTCGCCGCCGTCGATAAATAACCATAGCAGCAACAACCTATATTTTTCTAAAATATTTACAAGACAAAAAACGAAAACAAAAAAGGAAGTACTGGGTGAAAACGATATTTAACAATCGGTTGGAATATGGGACTCGGCTTTACAAAGAGTTGTTTAGAGAAGGAGCTGAAACTAATTTTGTTCGGATGGATGCAAATCAATTTGTTTTCGTTCGGATCCCATAAACATTTATGGTCCTTGTACAGAGATATTAAACGACAACTTCGCGAATTGTCCATAGCGTTAACAAATCAATCTTTCGCCCGATCGCCTGGATCACACTCAAGTCACAACACGTCCACACCGCACGCGCGAAAAGACCGAGGCTCTTTTGAAGCAGGACTAAAAACCGACAACGAATGGATCGCGTGTGTGGAGATGCCGCCGAAGCATCTTCCAAAGCTTCTGGATAGAATCCAAAACAGAGCTATACGTCTCATACATGCCCCCGACCTTACAAGGGACCTCCACAGTCTGGAACATCGGAGAAAGATGTCCGATCATGGTAAATGTTTAATCGAGCTGCAAATACTTGAAGGGCGCAACGCACACATCCTCATCATGTCGAACTTCCAACACCTTGAACAAGCCTCATCCAAAACTCGTTCTTTTGGAGAACCTCGTCATTGTGGAATGAGCTGTCGGGGAGTTTGTTCCCCGATAGTCACAATGTACAGCCTTTCAAGGTCAATATAAATAGATATTTATCCTCTCGCAGTGCTTTTGGAACGCGAAGGCTTTCTTCCTTTGTGAGATGTTATCTATAAAACAATCCAAGCACCAAATACCACCGCAGTTGCCAGAAGTAAACGGGTCATCCGTAACAGCAAAGAAGTGCACATCCAAACCTAAAATTTCAAGAATATCACTCCCTTCAAAATATTGAAATGATTTGTCTAGGAATTTTCTTAATATACTAGGATGAATGTTCATACAACTGAGTTCATATTAATAATAATGATGATAATATCGGATTTAACGCTAACCATATTCACGACACACATAAAACAATTAGGACTAAACAAAAACTTACACAAGTCCTTCCAAAAGTCTGTGATCCTCAATACCTGTAGTATCCTTCCTCAGCATAGCCCGTCAATGCCTGATCATGCCGCAATCTTGTGGAAAAAATGTATACTAATAATAATAATAGCGATAATAATAAAAATAATAATAATAATGCATGCTGGAAAGATATATAAATCTACAGATCAAGAAAAAGTCATTACCACTCCCGTCATTATGTCAGTCTCGGGCCTTTCACTAACCACATTCACCAGAATCATACAACAACTGGGGCTGGACGAGAAGTTACACAAACAATTCCAAAAGTTTGTGATCTTCAAGGGTAGTAGTAGTAGTAATATTGTACAGTCCTTCCTCGATGCAGAGCAGTAGCTGGGATACTGACTTACTTATTGAAGACAAGTAACAATGACATACTTAGATCTACGTTATGATCCATATATAAAAAAGTTTGAAACTACCTCTCAGATTCTTTATCAAATATTATAGATAGTGAGTCATGGTCAATGTCCTAGATACTCTGAAGTACACCTCTGAACCTTCCTATGTTCATCTTTCTTGAGCGTTCGGGAGAAAAATCGATAATTTTGCTTTGGAAGCTGGCGCTTGTTGCAGAGCAATCCCGCAATCGAAGCTTTTTTTACTGTAAACATCTGCATATTTGGCGGTAAAGTGCACATAAGTAGATCAGACGCCCGTGTATTTTCGCATGCAGCAAATTTTTACGCATAGTACGTTTCTGTGGCTAAAGGGTATTAAGGTACGTATTTAATTTTGAGGCTCAAGGCTTTCATTGAACGCCCCTAGCAAATTCGCAGATAGCACTGCACTTCTTGGCCTTCGCATTAAGGTGATAGGTCATTTGGTCAAATCGATCATATACCGGGTGGTCTATTCAATTTAAAACAGCCGTATAGTGCGGAAACGACGAGTTTTTCGATGAAACGTTCAGATAAAAGTTCTTGGGTGGAATGGGGATGAGTTAACGATGACTGTTATTTTGGACGTTGACAGCGTATTCGAGCTTTTTATCAAGGTCAACAATGTGTTTTAATGAGCACATATATTTTTTATTACAAAATCTTACTCTACGAGAAAATACAAATACCTTTTGGTAAAAAAATTATATCCGATTACGACTTGAGTAGATAAAAAATACAATAATTATTCTTTTTATAAATTTTCCAATAATAAGATGGCTTATCAGAAATGCAGAAATATGAGAAGCCTTTGAATTTATTATAACAAATGTTCAAAATGATGCCCGCCATCATCAATACAATATTCAATCCGTTTTATAAAGCTTTCAAGACCAGTATTTCTATTCATTGCTCTACAAGCATTTCTTATGCGTTACATTATATTTTCTAGTGAGGTGGGACTTACTCGAATAAATAACTTTTTTAGATGGCCTCATAAAAAGAAATCGAGAGGGGTTAAATTTGGTAGCCAACCAAGCCACTTAACGGGACCACTTTTCCGATTCATCGATTAGGATATTCCCGATCCTTCACTTCATGAACAAAAGTTTTTCTCTTAAAAATTCTGGAATAAGAAAGTTACGTCCCCATTGAAATACATGGTTGACCTTGAAAAACAAACTTGATAATGCTGTTAAGGTAGGAAATTAAAGTCATTATTAACTCTCCCGATTGCACCCGTAAAATTTCATTTGAACGTTTTCATCTAAAAGCTCAAAATTTTCGCACTATTCGGCTCTCAAGTTAAAAGGACCACCAAGTATATGGTCACCTACTTTTTCTTTAGTTTTCTGCATTATCGACCAAAACCCCCTGTATAAGTAGATGGTAAATTAATAATTTCATAATGTTCAAATATGTCCCACTCGCCTTTTTTTAGATAAAGTAAATATAATTGAAATCGAAACATCAAAATGACCCAATTCCACGCCATTGGACATCTCAGACGTGTGTGTGTATACGTTACGCATCTGTCCATATCGCTACGAACCAACAATAACTTCAATAAATAAAGAAAGGAGGAGGAATGTTTATCCAATTCAGTGTTGTATATCCCTAATCTAATAGTACCTACTTGATATGTACATGCGTATGGTCGACATACAGAAATGCTGCTGAAAGTTTTTGTTGGTTTCGTCCTTGTGACTGCTAGTTTAACGGTAAGTAATAATAATAGTAGCACTTATTATTAACTAGTACCCATATAAGTATGACTGTTACATAATGATATCAATGATATCAAACTAGCACGGAAATTGAATTAATGAATTGAACTTATTGTAACATGAGAACCTTACTTCTTCGAAAAATGTTGAATTTCCATTTCGTAATGGAGATCACTCATCCGAACGTCTTCCTTAGTTTGAGTCACCACCTATCAGGAATATTTCTGGAATTATTCTCATTCTGATTTTGATCACGAGTTTGGACATGATGCTTAACGGAAAATTTATTTTGCTATTTCATTAAATACACATCATTCAGAAAAGTTATGTGATCGCTATTATCTTCATTCATATGTTTGAAGCAAAATAAAGAATGAATGAAGTAAGGGGTATATGGTTCTCATTCGCAGCAAAATATTTCAACAAATTTGGGTTTGTGGGCTTAATGCAGGAAATGAGATAAAAATTAATGAACATCAGACAGGAACTAAATAGAGGTAAGATTATCAATGAAGCCTCAGTACTCAATAGAAAATGATTTTGAATGTGCGAAGACACCAATTTAGTACGTGTCATCAACTCAAGTAATTCATTAAATTAGTTGAAATAGCATCAGAATAATATTCTTGCGCTTTTCTCAACCGAGAATCTGGAAAAATGTAGTTATTTGATACAATTATCGATGTAAAATAAAATTTGGACACTCAATATTATATTTTAAGCAACTTAAACGGCATTGAATACTCTAAATTTCCATCTTTGCTTATTGGTATGTTATTTTTGATCGAACAAGAAAAATTTATGATATTATTCTTCAAATGTCTGCTAAATAATAATACTGTTTCAAAAATTAAACTGGCGAGAAGAAATCAACAGGAAATCGCTCAATAAAATTAATTCCAATCATTCTTAGCATATCAAGATTATACACAAATACGCCTTATGATACCTAGAATGCAAGTAAAAAATCTGGATCATGTCAATCAAATAGTTTTGCAGTTAGAGCGTCATAAACAAATTAACGGACTTCAGATCTACACTTTAAAAGGAAAAACGATATCGCACGTGCGTAAGTAATTTCTGGGCTGGTCGAGTTGAATTTTGACATTTGATATTCTACATAATAGTGTTGAAACGGTTCCAACGTTTCGATGTACCAGAAACCTCCAAGTAGACGCTGGCGTCGTGACGTTTTTAGTTAAAAAAGAATGCTTGGGTTTTAGAATGATCAATTTTGATCACCTATCGGAACGCCTACCTTAATATCTTCTCCACTATATCGTGCCTACCGTAGACAGGATTACTGAACCACTACATCACCAGTTTAGTATCCTCAGCATATAGGATAGGTCGAAGATCGTCGTGTATGAAAACTGAATTAAATATTGGTTCAAGGACCTTGTGGGCGACCCGACTAGTTTTTAGATACAAATTCGATATTTTGACAGTTCTCAATAGAATACTTATGCAAGACAAACAGTAACAGTTATTTTCATATACTTAAATTTGAAATGAGGAATATTAGAATCTAAATCACATATCTGGGGAAAAATCTATGATTTACATTGATATAGATTCTACAGTATACGAACATTAAGAGTTAATTATTAATTTTAGGTGTTAGGCATTGATTGTCTAGCAATCCACAAAGAGCAAGTACTTGGTGGTATTATCTTATTGCCATAAATCAGTCTCATCTCATTTTTGGTACTGGCACAATGGCTTAGGAACAAAAAATATATATTTCCATCTTTTTGATAATTAGGCTTTACATTATAGCGCTTCGTAATGTAGTTCCAATTTTCTCAGGTGAATCGTGCTGTCAAATACAATTTGGGACTCCGATTTCTAATGAGGTCATATACTGAATAGCTCAATCACTTTCCAAGGTCGACTAATTTTTTGGTGCAGTGGTTATATGACCCTGATCAACCACGGAGGATGCATGAATTTCGTAATCAAAATAATTAATGTTACTGATACCCTGGGGTCAAACCAGGCTATTGACCGATTCGCAGTGATAAAGCTTCAACTAGGTTGCACAAAAATATTCGTTTCAAGTTAACAAATTCATCAATAGCATTTAAGCGTCATAGACGTCTCCAAGGAGAGCTGAGTAAGTGGGCGGGTACTCCCATGGAAACTAGTTAAAATGTAGGTTCCTGAAGTGAGGACAGTGCCAATCACAACACTGATGTATTTATATAATAAGCAAATCTAGTAATTCAAGGTAAGCTACAATAATGTAATGTGTGTGCAATCATGACCATACGTCATACAGCTTTTCGAAAATAATGTCGGCGAAAGTTTTTTTCTCTATTTACTGGCATTATACGCGCAATGAAATTGTAAAGTAATAAAATGCTTTGTAAGTATTTGTATATAATTGCCATCAAGGTGACACAACTATAACCATCGATAATACGATTCAGTTGAACGTCATCATTGAAAAATGAGTTCAGCCCCGGTTCCTCCCTCCCCACACTGTGAGGTAAGCCATCACTGGGTACGCAACAGGGTAGCATGACTGCTTTCTGCACCCTTCCGGCTAGTAGTAGTAGTGGGGAGGCAAAGCCTGGCAAGTAGGCCACCTTTGGCCCTTTTTGCCTTCCGGCTAAGATGTTTTTCAACTCACGGAATGGCGCTATAGATTTTAAAGCAGCGTATCTCTCATTACACCTAAGAATCCAATGACCATAACTAGCTGACTAACGGTGTGATCTGGCCAAAGTTTGCGAAGCTGGCTGAGGAGCTCCCGGTACTTGGTTCGTTTGTCCTCCTCCTGCAAGACGCTGTTCATGTCGGCAGGAGTCAAGAATTCAATAACGAACATCTTCTTTTGTTGGTGGTCGAGGGGGACTATGTCTGGCCTATTAGCATGCACAAACTCGGCTCGGCTTCTATCATTCTTCATCGTGGACTCAATATCGACGAAGTCGATGCAAATACTTACGACCCACAATCTTCAAGCATACTGGTCTCCTAGATATGATGGTCAACCCCGAGGTAAACATTGGCGTCCGGCATTGGACGCTGAATTCTTCTATCCCCGAGCTGTTCCTCCTCTTCACTATCACCGAATCGTCCATTCTTGATATGAACCATTGCGCGTTTGTCTATTCCTACCTCCATGCAAATAGCATAACGGTGATCCTGCACTACGCTTAGTGATTGCTGTAGTTCGCGTTGACAGGAGGCATAAAGTTTAAACCATCAGTATAAAACATATTGGTGACCTTGCCTCCGGTAATTGGGAGTGCCACAGCTGTATTCTATCGTGTTATGGACAACGGCAACAGTGAGATGCAGGAGAGCAGGGGACTCAAGGAATCCCTCTTTCGGCAGGACAGTCTACTTCTCTTACCTATCTAGAGAATCTTACAGCCGCAGCGTAAATCCTCCGAGAGAAGGTCACCAGCTACCGTGTTATCTCTCTGCCAGCTTTAACGGCCTCTTGTTGTTTTTTGAGGTCCTTCGGTCACTGAAATTCACAGGTGGAATGATGCCTCTTTCAGCGGGTCTTACCAGCGATATTTTAGCCTGTGCGACAGGCCATCTAATCCTGGCTGGGATGGAGTATTAACATATCCCTGTCTTCGGAGGTACGAAACATAATACCGCAAATTCTGAGAGGTAAGTGTGCCTAGGTGCATTCCACACCACCTCTCGCAGATACAGGACATGTCTCCCCTACCGAACGGGTTGCTGCTCCCGTAACAGTGTATCAAGTCGTCCTTCAGCTTCATCATTCACCTAAAACGGTATATGCTCATGCGGTGGTCATCATCGGGTCGTAGAGCTCCACCCCCTTACCCGGGATCCTCCTCCTTGAGTTTGGAACCGGAGTAGAAGAGGTCGAAAGTGAGGGTTAGCTACTCAAAACTCGATCGATATTTTAGAGTTAAACCCTCTCCGGAGACACTCCTACGTAGGTTGCTGGTTAGTTTCCCCTGGGCTTCAGATTCGGTGTCGCCACACGCACCGAATAGCCAACAGATTTTAAGCGGCTTCGTTTTGAAGCATACCATATTGATAATTTATATTCTTAGCTCCACCATTGATGTTGCACTAAAATGATGCCTAATCCATATAAAAGTTCAGCCAGAAAATATTGTCTTACTAAATTGTTTGAGTCAGTGAAGGCTTACATTTTGTGAATATCCTTACTCAATATATATATATATATATATATATATATATATATATATTATATATATATATAATCTTCGAATGAATGTAATATTGATGAAAGTTCCCAATACATTTGAACGAATATATTCGATATATTTATATCTTACTACATATATAATTATTCTAGGACTGTCTGAAGGTGTCAGTATATTATGAAGCTCTTTGTGGAGATAGTATACGGTTTATAGCTCAACAGCTTCATCCGAACTTTCCGAAGCTTGCGGATTATATAGAACTGGATTTGATACCCTATGGTAAAGCAGTAGTAGGTATAACCCTTATTATATATTCCTTATAGGTTTTTCTACATTATAATGTAACATAAATCAATGTGATATATCAGACTTGATGTATACATACTCGTATAGTAGTTCTTCAAAACTCCCTGAATAATTAAGGAGTGGTAATATAGGATGACCATTTGATACTTATTGAAGCCTAACAATCTATATAATGGAGATACTTTTTCTTGGTGAAACTCTTCCATCAGTCAGATAATAAATGTGTATAGCAAACAAAAGTTTTTCTTTCAGTGACGAGTTTCGATTTGTATTTATATCATCGTCGGACTGGCAGATTTGATTGTTTACCATGTTACTTGTCAACTAGCAAACTAGATCCTATCAAGAATACAAAGTAATGTTTTCAAATATAGCATATTACTATTTATCCTACCTGCCTACTGTTCTATTAAATTATTGTTCTTTTGTCTGTCTTAGGGGAAATGTTCTATATTATCATTGCACTAGTAATATGGGAAAGTCCATAGGAAGGATCGGCGTGATAATGTCCATGAGATATTTCATGTGATAAAATATTTTATTTATTAGCAATTTCATTGATTGGTTCCCGATGCGCGATATTCCGGTCTAGTCTATTGATCCAAAGAAGCTAGTGGAAATAACAATACAGAAAAATACCAACAGTAGAAGAATTAAACACGAAGAATCTCAGCACTTACTCATTCTGCCTTACGTTAAAGGAATACCAGATGGAATCAAAAGAATAGGTCAGCGATACAAGATCCAAACAAGATTATCTAGGAATGCCACCCTCAGAAGTATCCCAACAAAAACTAAGCCCAGGAATGAATCTCAAGAGACAAAGGACTGCATCTACCAGATACCATGTCAATGTGGTAAAATCTATGTTGGAGAAACAAAAAGGCCACTGGAAGTAAGAATCAGAGAACATCGTCTCAACACCCAGCGTGCAGAGACAGGAAAATCTGGAATAGCTGACCACACATGGACGGAGCATCATAAAATAGCTTGGGACGACGCTAAAGTTATTGCCAAGGAACCGCATTGGTATCGAAGGAAATGCAAGGAGGCGGCATTCATCACCAACAACAGCAAAGTGTACAGCAAACCCAGCGTAGACATTAAACCAATCTGGCAGCCACTCATAAAGAAGATCAATAGACTACGACTGAACCAGACAACAAACAATGACCGACAAACAGCCACGTCAGCAGACCGGAATACCGCGCATCGGGAACCAATCAGAACAGACCGCGCACAACGAGACCGTCACCGGACAGGGTATAAATAGGCGTGAAAGGAACGTGTTCGCCAGTTCACCTGAAGACGATTGAAGATAGCATATCAATCGAAACGTCGTGATACTCAAAATTTTATAGACAATGGAAGTCCGAAATCAAACTTTTCTATAAATTCCTCTTGATTTTGTTTTGCACGGGCCATGACCATATACACTTTAACATAAACAACTGTCAAAATAAAACTAAACAACGGCCAAAATAAAACTAGATTTAATCAAACACGTGGTGTGATACACAACTGCGCTGAATCGCCTCAAGGCCTATCTCCAGACACCCCCCCCCCCACACATTGCTGTCGGCCTGCGAGACGAGGAGAAGCAGAGGCAAATCGAACGAAATTTGCTATTCGGATCGGCGGCCGCCAGACCTCGGCACGACAGGCATACTTTGACGAAAATCTCAATACACACGTTGGGATTTTCCTCGAGGTCTGGCGCCTCAAGGTTGGCCTTCGGTTTTACCGTTGCGTGTGGAGCCGCCTTAAGTGAAGCGAAGTTTTTGTTTAATTCTATTGGTCACTTTTTTTGTAGTTTTGGGCTTCCATTCCATTTCATCGATAATGCCTTGCAATACTGTATCACGTGCATCTCCATCTTTATGTTTTCCTTGTTATCTAAACATGGATGTGGTACAGCTCAGTACATTTGACATTATTACTCGTCTTTGAATCTCGTCATTTTGCTGTTTAAATATTACTCTCAAAATGTATTCCAATGACTAACCAACACATATTACTGGATTGCTAGCCCGAATTTGTCTGGTCGCATTTCAGTAGATAAGCTGTAGATTTTTCAGAACTCGTACTTCAATCTTACTCGAATTCGAGTTTAAACGAATGTCAACGCGCCTTTGTATTTCTGCTGGCAGTTCATTGAAACCAATCAATCGATCAAATCACGGAAAACTTAAATGAATTTTTGAAATTATTATAGCATTGACTTTTTTACTGTTTCCACAAAAAAAATTCAGCTATATGACCTTAATATGAACTTTTATAAATCAGGATCAAGCATTTCATTATAAAAGAATTCAAAATGAGGAGCATCATGTCTCGCCACATCAGAAACACAACGTTGCCAGTCTAGAGAAAAAAAAACACCATTATAATCCTAGGGCAACAACGAATACCATGATTCGGAATCCAAATAGTATATTTCACCAAATGGGACACAATCTACTGAAGAATTGGAAAGGCAATCATGATTTAACCTTATAATGGCAAATTCTTAGAGATTCCTCTTGAAATATTGTTACCTTCCCTGTGTAACATAGGAATTTGCTCACATTTTGATGTGGTCCGCAGGCGTTCTCACTGAAAGCTGACTATGTTTTTCTTCCATAGTTATATAATTCTTGCGTTCTTTGACTAAACACTCAATAGTTTTCGAAAACAAATTCCAGCCACACATTTTATAATATACTGAGTTATTTTTAACAAAGTTTTTAATTTTATGGCTTTCTGATATTGAATTTCTCAGCTTTTCACATAATCCTCTTACATGCTGTATACATAATAACTGTTGGAGTTTAACAGTTGTATTACAGTCGCAAATGGACAATCAGGTACCTATTTAAATAATTGATTCAACAAATTCTCCATAGATTTTTGCATATTTTTTGCTCAATATTTGAATTAAATTTTTAATCAATTTTGGGGTCTGCCAATATAAAGACCACTGTCTTTTATAAAAAAAAACTACAATAATTTAGTTGGAAAAGCAGACACAATATCTCAACAGGAATGATATTCTACCGGTGTCGTATTAGTAGATATTCTTACAAAAATTCAAAATTTTATCTCATATTTGCAATTTTTATTATTTTTCAGCACTCAAACATCAATGGGACGTATTACTTTTCATGTCAACATGGCCCTGCAGAATGCACAGGTAACCTTTATCAATCCTGTGCATTATCACAAAATCAGGGGGACAGGAAAAATGTAGAGTTTGTGAATTGTATCATAAGAAGAAATCCAGATCATTTTGTGAATGTTGAGAAGGTAAGGACCACATGACGATACTTTCGAGGGATGCTTATGCGGGATGTTGGGAGAAGTTCCGAAAACCATTCTGACAGTTATTGAAAATATATGAAGCAATGAATACTTGAATTAATTGCCTATAATTTGGAATCCAACTATAGAGGTAACATTTTGACCGGAATGTCAAGTATCGTAAATATATATATATATATATATATATATATATATATATATATAAGGGCATATTATCTACAGTCATATATGCATGGCTATAAAGCCAACTGTTCTGATACATTTTTGACTTATTCGCTTTTATTGAACTATTTGAACGACGATACCAAAAGATAGGATAAATGGTGGTGCTATTGCATCAAAACACATTAGTCACACACATTTAATGAATGTACTACCTACACTAAAAGCAGTATATATATATATATATATATATATATATATATATATATAGATATATTTGCAGTGTGGTTCATCAATCATGAAATTGATCCAAAACTAATCATAGACGTTGATTGGTCCTCTTCGAGACTGCTATGCCCTAGTAAAGCGCTTGGTGTAAGACTTGGTAACTGACATATTAGAATATTTTTTCACTATCAATGTGGTGTATAGAACTATGAGTTTGAGAGAAATGTACTGCCATGTGGATTCATTCGTTAACGGAAGCCCACATCGTACCGGCGAGTCTTGAGGCAAACAAAACGACATTGTATGACGGAGTGCTGTATATCAACAAACTATTGGAAATAAGATCTAATCCTATCTACAGCTTGGCAGTACTATTACATCCTCAATGGAATCAAGCAAACGACTACCATTCCAAGACAGCATACATCGGCGGGCATGTTATTCAGATTAATGAGGATATTGAGATAATTGATTTTTCATGAAGCTTCGATGGGTTAAGATAAATAATAACAGACAAAATTGTATTCACTGTAATAGCTACTACTCTACCAAACTGAGGTCAGACCATCTTCCGAACACTGATAGCATGTGTGAGATTATACATCAAAGCACTACCTCCCAAATTTGAGCTCAGTCCATAAAGGATGAAACATCAAAGACAGGTCTGTTAGCTATTATAATGCCACGAGTACAACGAATGCCAGAAGGGCCCAGGCTCATTCTTGCCTAGTGGAACGTCCAACACCTCAAGAATAATTGTTTCTGAGAACCTCGTTTTGTGGAATGAGCTGCCAGAAAGCTTATTCTTTGGTACTTACAGTTTATAGTTTGAAAAATAATGTTCAAAAATTAATATTGCTCACGTAGCCCCGTTCCATGTGAAAATACATCAGAACCGAATTCTTTCTGTTTCTAAATGATAATTCTTCTCTTTATTCCTGCCATTCAGTTGCAATGAGTTAAATTGTTTCAGATTAATGATAATATCCTATATATCTGAAAATTTTCAGATTTTACCTTACAGTTTTATATCAGTATTTGAAAGAATCGACAAATCTAATAGTTGAAGCGTTTCGGAAGCAACGCATGGAATTCCTTTTTCCATTAATATTGTCAAGATGAAATTCCTTCATGCAATTCCTCAACTTTGAGGAGTGCAAATATATTATATTTTGCTGTAAGAGTATAAATAACGGTATGCGCTTTTGATAATAAAAAAATATTAAGCTTTGTCGATATAAAATCGAATCTACTTAATCTTATTTAGCTTGTGAGAATGCTTGAAGCAATATGAAAACCTGCGCCATACATGATCGATATGATTTGAAAAGGTAATGCCCAAATTCACTGGTTATGATGGAACTATTCGTGACTCAAGCTAATGTGCCCATTGGCACATTTGTATTTTGTTACTAACCGGACACTCACAGACCTTTGTGTGTGACTTCAATTGAAGACACGACTTTGACGTGATCCAAATAGTAACAGCTTTTCAAAAAAACGACAGCACTCATTTATCCGATGAAGGTTTTGCTCAATACCGAGTGATCTTGATAAATGACTCAAGTCATTTTCATGTCTCAGCATACTTTTTGCGAATCGATTGTAGATTTTTTCGATGGACGATGTGAGACGATGTCACGTTATATAAAAATTACGAACGAATTAAGGGATGATTCTATGGATTTTTATTCAATTCAGGGCAGGTTAAGGATAAATGATATGTGTATTTCGTGTAGAAAACCTTCCTCTTGGCGTAAACTACAATAGAAGGATTTCTCCGAAAAACAGTTCTAAGATGTCTTTTTCTTTTATTTAGTGTGCCAGGAAACACGAATTCAATACAGGCAAGATTAGGAACTGCTCTAGAACTGTCGAAGGAAGCGAACTGCTTGCTCAAAATGGTGTGAAAACTCTGCAACTGAAGCCAGCTCTGTCATTCGTACCAACAATAATATATAACGACGTTTATAATGCTGAAGATCAATTCGAGTCTCTCAAAGACTTTGCTGCCGTGGTATGTTCCAAAATAGAAGGAGATAAACCTGAAATATGTGCGAACAAAAGGTTACCTAAGACTAATTGGGGATTCTTCGAAATATTTTAGTATTGTAATTCAATGGTTCGATATATTGTAATTAACAAAATAAATATGTATTTTGTTGCTTTCTTTAGTGAAAAAATCTGTCCAGATTCAAAAAACATCGTTCATATTTTGTCTCAAAACCCGAATGTTTATCTGTGAAGCCTTGTGTGGAAATTACACAATTATTTTATCTTAATTACAAACGTGTTTAGCCAAGTAAGAGAATCTGCAATATTTATGAACTAAATATATGGCAAAATTGTATTGCCACGTTACTAGAACCTATAGTAGACAAGAAAGTCGTATTTTGTAGGTGTCATTCAGTGATGACTGATACAGCGCTGCAGAGCTCCAGAAAAAGTAAAATAATAATGTTATCTAACAGATTTGCAATGAACAAAAAGCAAATTTCCACTGGCAATTCGGCGGCGCTATAATAATTATAAAAAAATAAAAGAAATGTTCGAATCATGCAAGTAATGTCGACCAGTGGAATAACCTTCCGACTCACGCTATCACCGTTTTATTACTTATCTGAACCATGCGATCGAGCTTCTTCGCACATCCCCGCGACACCCCCCTCCCCCTCCCTTCTGCCATTCACCGTGATAATCCTAAAATGATGCCATGATTTAAAGTTCAGATTCTGCTGCATCACCAGCGGCGTAACTCTGTAGTATCTGGCTGGGGAGAAGAACGGTTTTGGTTGGGCAGCGCCGGATTGAGCGAATTTCTTGTGATACAGAACTATGAATACTGGAAGGCGCCGCTAAACGGTGCACAAAAAAATTGAACACACCTGAAAACACCTTAAAAAGACGCCACTAGTTATAAAAGTTCAATTCATGAATCTTGACAGTAGTAGAAATTGCAGCATGTAAATAAATTGATAGGTTTTTTACACACTTAAGGCTTTTTGAGAGATTTTTCTGTTTGAGAATTCTCGGGTTCCTGATCATACCAGAGACTCAAATTTTGAATTCATCATACTCTTTTTTTATATTTCACATATAATGTATCTTCATACGTGCTAAAAAATTCTTCTTTTTACCCGTGAATTCCTTTAAAAATGTGTTTTATTAAACATGTTGCTTCTTTGAAAACCAAGAAAATATATATGCACTTGACACATCAGTCTCAATGCATAGTTTTCCATATCTTTGAAATATTAGGTTTCTCAGTCAAGTTAATTAAGGGGACATTCCATATCCATATTTCTGTAGAGCTAATTTCTATAGACTGATATTTTGATTGAAGTTTATAGAATTCTAATGAAATGATTTTCAGCGGTTAAAAAATCAGTACATTAGGAAAAATTGCTAATTAATAACAACTTAAGCATAAAATAATTGTTTAAAGTAGAAATACTACCTCATAACACTATTTTCATTTTGTTAACAAATCGTCAAATTTTCAACAAATTACAGCACCAGAAATAAAATCATTTCGATTAATTTCACACAGTACAGTGATTGGAACAGGTACTAATTGATTTGTGAAGTATTATAACAGGTTGAATCAAGCAGAAGACCCTTAGAATATAAACTTTGATAACAGAAACATAAATACAGTCTTAACCATTTAATAAACTGTATATACAATTACTCGCCTAGCTAGCCTAAAACTTAAATAGTTGCAATAATCCTAACACCATCACAATGCAAGGGATCGAAGATCTGATGGTACTCTGTCCAGCTTTGCAGTTATCACAATTTTGATTGATTAGGAAGTCTACGACTGACGAAAAGTTCCTGAATGCCATGTCCTGCATGGATTGGTTGTAACTGTCGTTGAAGATGATGGTGGGCACAAAACGTATTGGTGGTGAAACAGAGGTTGTCCTGTAACCGTTGAATGCCAGAAGTTCGTTGCCTTTGTCAGCTTCTGCGCAATGTTGTATCTCGGATAAGGTGACGTTATTTTCAGATGCACACTGCAAAGGTAAATAAAAAATAAATGAACAATTTAACCATATTTCTGCATGTCGTAGCAATGTTGAAATGAAAAAAATTAAAACATTGGGGCCTTCAGAGAGTTTTTAATTCAGGTCGTTGAGCGTTTATACGACCGTTCTGCCATCTAGGCCTGACATAAGTTACATTTTTGTCAATTTACTTTTTTCTACATATATTTCACTCTATCAACGTATATACATAAAAATTATATACTCAAAAAACGTAGTATTGCGATTTCGTGTCGAATATATTTCTACATTTCAATTTAAAAACCCAAAAACTATTAATAAAAACAAAATGCAAGTGATCAGAATTAGATCACACATAATGACACATTTTTTGTCGCTGTAATCTCGATTTTCCTGCTTGACATAATATGTTTTACAACTTCATGGCCGTGATTCCGAGTTATTTACAGTTCATGAACATGTTGTCCTGTTTTTGAACATATAATAGCAACAAATACAAAACACTTCACCTATGCTGTCATTATAGATCACTGATTGAAACAGATCTCCATATTCAATGCTACAATCGGTAGTAGCAAAATTACTCCGGTCAACAGGTGTCATTGTAAACATCCAATCGTTGTTTATGGTATTTCTCAAACAAATATCCACGGAAAAAGAAGATAAAATATTTTAATCAATCGGTCAATATGGTTTTAATTAGTGTTACTAGAAAATATAATGGATTAGAGACGAAAGGATAAGTTATATTAATCGAATGTGAAATTGCAATTAAACTGTTCAAACACGCTCATACTATCTCGATTTTTGATATGTTAACACTTACCACTTTCAATCGAGAGCAAAATGGTAAGGTATGAATCCAATTCGCATGTATGTATGTATGAAATGTTATTGGAATTGAAAGATTTATCAGTGTGATAGGGATTTCAATCAAATTTTCAAATTTCATTCGTATGCATGAATGTATGCCCAAGAAATACTACTATTAAACCGTTAATCATATTGCAGTATTTTTCATTAGTTCCAATCTTTCAACTATTAATAATAAATAAATAGCCAAATTTTCACCAAACTTGGTTCAGTTGTTGGAAGGTTACGGACTGATGTTATGTATATTAACATTTATCTACCTAATTATGTTTGAATACCGGATATATTGATAGCCGTACAAGGTAACAGTTATACCACGCTGAAAAATTCTAAAAAGAATGAATTAATTACAAATTCAAAACGTATGCATGAAGGTAGCTATCTAAGTAGATAGTATACATATTTTATTTATTTTATTTTATGTTCTTTGTTGAGTAGTGGCATCGAACTTAAAAAAATATGTAGGCCAATCTATTTAGATTGGTATTTACATGTACGTTATTACATTTTGAATTCGTTTCGCCTTTTAATAACTATTATCGGCATTATATATGTATCCATTGCATATTATTTGTTATAGTCATCATTAACTTTTTCGGGAAAGCAAGCGAAAAAATACAGTCAAGTAGATTGACTCGGTACTTCCGACGCGATGATAAAATAATTTGACGACAGGCATTCGTGCGAGTTTTTGTACTAATATTTGGCACTATGATTCGCGGTTTGGTTCGTGTTTGCAATTTTAATCATGGCCGTTATGTTATGTGAACAAGATCTTTGAATGTACTTATACTTTGTTAAATTTTAGTTTGGTATGATTGAAACTACAAAATTCCTCAAAGTATCATGAACTGCTCGACAAATAACAAAGGGGTCGATGTAGAAATATTCACTAGGTTCTAAAATGCCCCATAACTTATGAACATTGTAAATGCTCCAAATTTATTAGAAACGTTCGAAATGCATCCAAAATTTACTGTCTTCATAAGTAGGATAAATCGTAATTCTCGAGTGCTATTGAAATCAATCATTTCTGTGACTTGGGTGAAAATTAACGGATACCATAAATATACAATGTAGTAAAAAATACATGTACACGTTTTTCTCCTTAGCACGCGTTAGATATGAACAATGAAAGATTGGATTTGGCCTTGAGACACGACGATCTTCACCATGAGCGCCGAACTACGAAAACAAAAAAATCATCAAAATTCTTACAGCATGCTGGCGGATTTCTTTAACGGCTTCAGCTTCAACTTGAAATGCTATCTTCCGTATAGCCTGGCAAAACTGTAGAGATCAATTGGGTGGTATATACGTAACCCAGTCAAGATAATATCAACAACCATATCCTAGGGTCGCGCACGGTGGCGCTGCCCATTGGCAACTTACGAAGACAAGGTCTAAACACATGGACTGCCTTGGAGCGGCGACAGAAGTCCTCTTACGATGAACAAGGGAGAACTGATTTAAAGCATTGTTCTACGTAAACACTAACGTGCCATTATCTCAGGATCATTTGTCAGCTTTTGATGTGAATCAAAGACAAAAACAAAAATTGGCTTTATGACACTAAAATTAATGCCTATAACATATTTAATTATGAAATAGCTACAAGATTTAGTAGAAACAGCGTTTAAAGCATCTATTATGAAATTAATTGAACTGCTCCACTGAAAAGAAAGCTTTTGTACTAAAAATGCTACCGGTCTGGGGTACAGAATGTTTTTTTCTAATAATGCAACATTCATTGAATGGAAGTTAATAAATCTGTCAAGTAGAATAAATCAGTGAGTTTTCGAACCACCACGCAAAAAACAAAATTTTCGTTTTCTATTTTTACTATTGTTTAGCTGCCATTGAATTAATTTTGTCAGATTATCATCATAATATGTATTTCATACCTTGCTAGTATAGATTTTGGTGAAATTTAAGAGGCAAGAAAGACTGATTCCTGAGGTGGATTTTGTTATGCACCCAACAGAGTTAGATCTCAAATTCAAAATGTTTCACAATTACAGTGCTCACTCCCCATCCCATGATCAATGAAGTACGTACGCAATGATGTACAGTTTCGAGCTTAAATTGTGGTGCAAATAGTAATGATGGAAAACGTATCCACTGCCATTACACAGAATACGTCGCTATGTCCAGGTCTCTTGCCTGAGAGCCGATTCCTTTGTAGTTCATATTATTTACAGACATTTCATAAAAACCTGGATTTATATTTTGAACTCTGGAGCCATGTGCTCTAAAAAATTGATGGAATTGCTGTTGTTCAGTACAAAAGAGCTTCAAACTTTACCTCTGAATAATGTTTTGTGTACGCCAAAGGTATAGAAACTGTTCTCCTAATTAGAATATATCTGACGCATACATCTTACAATTCCTCTTAGATTTCATCATCTTGAAACGCCAGCCGTTGAAGTCCAAGAACCGAGTATTGTCTTATATAATGTATATGTGACTGAGTTGAATACATTACACTCCTTATCCATGACGTAAATGAAAACTTTTACACGCATGAGCAATGGAAGTAGTGTGAACGCCAAAATCGTCTAATTTAAATTATATGATAAACTTAAATTTATTATAGATAATACCTTTTTAGTAAGTACCTAAGAAGTTTTACAAAAAAGTGGCTGTAAAACCCATTGTCATGCATGGTGCGTGCGAGGTTTTCGATCAGCGACAAATACGGATAACAAAATAAGTTAAATATCTTTAAAGATAATAAACATACTTGAGTAAGCTACATTTAACTTGAAACGTTAAAACAATAGATATGATTTTGAGAAAATAATTTGAGAATGTTTTTGGACTTTTATCGGAAAATCCTGATATGTAAGAGCTTTTTTGAGGCCTCCGGATTTTCATTTAAAGACATTAAATTTCTACGGGTAACCATATTTGGTAAGCTTGTGCAAAGCACTACTCAGGGCTAGATGTTTAACCATTCCAAATTATTGAAGACAGTGGTTAAACAGTGGTTTAAAAAGCTGTCTCACTACACCTCATAGATGTACTTTCGTAGATGACAGTGTCCATTGACAATGGCAGTAGTAAAGCAAATTGTCTTTACATTGACAGAAATAGCATGTCTTCTCTCAATGTATAATATATGTGTCCTGTTACAAGCCTTTTTCGATTTTAACCTAGGCGCTTGTCAGTACAGCTCGGCCACTATCCCGATATCCATCTTGCTAACTTCATGGTCGGAGCAACTGAATGCTACCATTAGTGCATGTTGCTGTTGTATTTATGTTAACATATAAGTAGAGAGGTATTGGGATTAATAAAATTTTAAATCTAAGCTAATACTTTTGAGCGGTTTACGTTTACGGCACCAAAAATTCGTAACAACTGTATGTTTTTATTTGGTTTCCAAAGAGGCTCCTTACAACTTCACTCGTGGTGGAAAAATATATTTGATTGCCAACATTTGGGAAATCTCAGCGTATGTATTCATTACGCACATATAATTTGAAAAAGTACTTGCTTTTGTGTGTTTGGGTCAGTGATCTGTATTATTTTCTATTAAACCCATCTATCAACAAATATATAATTAATGATAAGAGTTATTTGCTGAATAATACTACATCTACTACCTTGTACAGATTCTCCTCAGCCGCCGCATCTCCGGATTTCATGGTGCACACGATGAACTCTGTGCTTTTCCGCTGATCTAGAAGTGCAACTGCGCACGCATGTACCTTGTTGCCGTAACACTCTCGTGGACCATGTTGACATGTAAAATTCCATCGACCTGTATCATTATTCGCCTGAAAATAAAAATAAAATATATTAAATATAGGAATGTAAAATTGAAATTTTAATATGCATTAATATGTCTCTCAATAACATTGCATCAGTCTACGGAAACTACATCGATCGGCACGTCGTGAAACACAAAATTTTCAAGCCCAAAACAGTATTAATCAAACGTCTACATTGTCTACAATACGCTGCAAATGTTCCAACCATATCGGAAATCTATCGTATTATAAAGAAGCTTTTAATTGAGCTAATTAACATTTGGAAATAATTCCTATCAACGGAGTATATTTATAAAAAGAGTGATTTTAGTTACACGTTTCATGATTTCTATCGATGTAGAATCTTGCAAAATACCTTGTTTGTATGAAAATATGTCAATCAACTAGAGAGCTTTGTTTTGATCCTGGGTAACGTCAAGTCAAAATCAAAAATGATTACATAAATTTTCATTCCATTTCATTTCTGATACATTTAAGTTACGTACACAAATAAATCATATGATTTTATTAGTCATTAATTTAAAGTCAGGCATAATTGTAACAGTGGGCTAATAATCTTCATTGTATTTGTGCGATTGTATGGTGTGAGTTTGAAGCTTGTGGGTAGATGGAAAATATATTCAAATTATTCAGTTTCCCGGATCTCTATGATTCATAATTGTATGTTGAGTTAGGAAACCAATATACATGTATAAGTACCTCTACAAAAAATTAAAAAAACAATATATATAATTGAATATTAATATCTAGAGGATCCCTCGTAGGTTCCCAAATTAGGCGAGCCTTATTTTTGCACCCTTTTTGCGTATCTCTGGTAGAGAGAAACACCTTTTTCAGTAGTTGGTAGTACTGACATATCGGCATCTGGTCAGTCCTTGTACTACTATTATATTACGGAAAAATCTAGGAAGGTCGTATTAAGGCATACTGGGTTTTAATGTATCTTGGTACAATTGAATCCGGACCAAAAGCCCTCGAAGCGTTTTCATTGGTCCCGACAACATATGATCCCGAAAAAAGAACAAGGACTCGAAAAACACGAAAAATCGAACACAACTACACCAGTAGGACTGAAGTACTACCCAAACATCGAAGATGAATGATCATAGCAAGCCCTTATTTATATCATCGGATTGGATATATTTACAGAAACATATTGAATCAGGGATTTAATCAAAGTAACTCTGAACTTATCCTATAACTGTTACTCTGATTCATCACACAATAAGTTCACAACATCTCAGCTGTCTGGGCACCCTCTATAAGAATTTATAAATTGAATTTTGAATTATAATGCCTCCGACGTCAATGTCTCTAAGAAAATAGAATTATTTTAACATAGGAACTATTATGAAAGCTGGAATACAGATGATGCATTTGTTTTATTGATAAATCCCAAATTATGGACTAAGTGCATCATCATATCAAATTAGTTTGAAAAATAAAAATAAAACAAAACCAATCAGATCAAGTTATTCAACTTACTTGTCTATCGAGACAGTTCAATGTCACAATAAGCTTTTATATCATATAAATTGTGTAATGCTATATTAAGTTGATAGTAAGGGTTTGGAAGTAAACATTTATTTTATTCCTTTTAGCGCATTTTAATAAAAATTTATGTTTGAAAAACTTTTTTTAATGTCAATTTATTTTTTACTTTTTAATTATCGCTGGACAGATCTCCAAAAAACCCAATACACCAAAAACCATATTTTTTGACTCTCATTCATATTATCAGCAAGTCCTTTCCCATATTGTAGGAGTGCATTAAAAATAACTGGTCCGCCATCTTCGGTGTTCCGCCATGTTGGATTTGGAATGACATCACACAACTAACCATGCATTGTCATCCAAACTAAATGTGTATACAAAATTTCAGCATTATATCTGATTCAAAATTAAGTTGCAAGATTCTACCAAACAAACATACATACATAGAAATGTGGCAGTCGTTGAATTATCTGTTTATAAAGGTATAGGTATCTCTTTGATTGCTACGCTGAATATTAGGTATGTTCTCACAAAGACAAATTGTTAGTAAGAATATCTCCCAAATTTACATATAGTAGGAGGAGCAAGTAGAGCTGACGGTGAAGGGTAAGTCACAGATGTAAAAGAAACCCTTCGGAACATCGTTAGTTATTCCCTTCTGATTGAGAATGGGTCACCGACCTTCACAAAAGCGTCATCAACCTTAGATGTAAAAAAATCGACCGTAAAGGTCTATAACAATAATGTTTGTCTTTTGACGACAGCAACTTCCTTTTGCTAGCCAATTTTTTCCGTATTTATTGTCTCAGTGAGTAAGTTGGACAAACTTTGATGATTTGCCATTTATCGATTTTTTGTTGTGTCGAAGGTGCAGGTATATTGGTTGGTTAACACAAGGTTTAACGGTATATTGATGATTTTTACGAAATATTATACACTCGACAAGCACACAAGTGGATGCCTAAAAGATATGCTGCACTTACGGTTATCAACCTCGAGCGGAAAAAAATAGTGAATTGGAAATGGCACAAGGAAGGAAATCTTGATTTAATGTTATTTTAGCGGTTTTTTTTAAACGTTCGAAATCTGTGTATGGCGGTACATATGACAATGTTATTCAAGGTCCGACAATAAAAGCGTCATCTAAGACGAATGTGATCAAGGTCAAAGAGCAAAGACCTTTCAACACTACTGTAGACGCTTGCCATAGTTTCATGCGAAATGTTAAAATATCTTCGAAACGGTCGACTTTTAGAAGAAAGACTTTCAATAGTTTATTGGAAAATCGAAACAAAATCACTCGAATAAGATTCTCTCTAAGACGTACATTTTATGTGATATAACGTTGGTAGAATTCATTGACTTCTTGTTCGTACTTAAAAAAGAGTTTGCTATTTGAAATAAAATCAAAAACAAACAAAAAAATATTTATAGCTACCCCTATAGCAAATCGTTTAAAGACAAGCAATTATTGATTATATTTTCCTCCAAAGTCTTGATATGATCAACAATCTAAACATATTTTTCATATAAAATTAACGTACTTTCGACACGCTACAGTGACAACCTGTCAGATTTTGCAGCAGAAGTTATTTTATCTTGAAGATATAAAATTTCCGATATTATATCAGATATATCATAAAATAGTATCTTGTGTAACGAATGTGGCCTTGTAGGATTAGCACTAGCGAGTTCTGCAATATAACACCTAATTAGTTACATGAAGAACTATCAAAGTGCATAACTATGTCATAATTAATTATCCATATTACCACACGCAAATAAACATCTCCAGCACATCACGATATACTCGGAAAAACTGATTCGAAATAATATTAGATTTATATTATTTGATCAATACCCTTGACATCAAACAGAGAGGTCGTTGATGCATATCAGGTTTTAATGGTCCATACTTGTAATGCCTGACCTCCTACATGTATACATAACCATGGAACACCGGATATTTATTGGTAATAAATCCTCCGTCATCAACAGCATAAAAGGAAACTCATAATTATATCTCCCGATGGATCCGTGACCAATTAGTACAAAACAATTGATTCCATTCCTAACATGCCTCTGTAAAACAAGGATGCGGAAAACGATAAAAAAAAGATTTATAAAAATATGTCCACTAAAAGGTGTTTATTCGAATTTTGAGATATAAAGTTACTTATTTCCAATATTATAAGAGATCTAAAAGTTATTACTAGTTGCAAATTGTAAAAAATACCCTATTAGTGATTGAAAGTTTATCATCTCACAAATTACCAAAAAATTGGAACAATTTTATAACAGATATTCAGGACCATAATAAATTGTACCATTTATTGGGTTACAGTGACAGTGACAAGCTCGTAGACCGGATTCTTGTCTTTGACAAATTCGAAATAAAGGACATGACAGAAATTGAAACATAGAGTAGGCGACAATACAAGATCCACCCATTTGAGATCCTAAAACACATCAGGAGAAAAGTTCTATCTGTAAGTGCTGATGTGGCGATGCATAATGTATCTCGTTTCAGCCAATACCAAATGCATTGTCATATTGTAGCCTTTCATAGTAATCTTACCAATTCATTTAAAGAATAAAACTGTTTCCCTGGAAACAGTCAAAAGGTAAATTTCATTATAATTACTAATTATCATTAAAATTTTGAGCTTTCAAAAAGGCTGCCGAGGCGGCAGAAATGTTAGTAAGGTTACTTTGACAATTGCATTTGGTTTTAATTAGTGGCCACTACAGGTATGGGATGAACATGAAAGACAACCACACGATAAAATACAAAACTTCTACAGTTCGAATAACCTTATCTTTTATCCATGACTGGATATCTGATCTGCAGGAATAAGTGGAAACGATGAGGTCTTGTATCATATCCGTGTATCAAGTTACCCTACCATTGGCTTAGGTCATTAACAGTTATTTACATTTACAAACTTTCTCTTTCATTCACAAATGGAATTTAAATTGCTGGCATGCGTTATATTACGACGTAAATACAGGTATAATGCCAGCGTACAATATATGATTATAATGCGCATTATTGCGAGTGGAAAACTTTCTACACGTGGAAACAGCCACTATGGTTCAAGATTTATGTAAAAAACAGGAAGGAAGCAAGTGAGTGCTGGTTTTCAAGAAATAGAAACCGAAAAATTATTGGATTATTTGTATTATGAAACCGTCGATATATTGAGTCGCACTCGAAAACATTCCATAGGCTGTGGCATTTTGTTAACCTTGTAATCTATTGACTGACACCAGGTGTATGCAAACCATTTGACAATTTTCTCAGATACAAATCCTTATTCATCATGGTGGATCGATATACGGTCACGCTAAAAGTCTTTAGATATTCCTAATCTATACACGTTTAAACAAGTTTGAGCACGCAGCTATTTTGTCTAAAGTTGTAAGTGCTTACACGCAAAGCCAGCGTTTGAATCGTTCAGTAGTTGCCTTGCCACGGTCTCGAATGCATCTAAGTCTTGGCCGAATTTTAACGAGAAAATGGAACTGGGTAGTCGCGATTTTCGAGCCATAATTTTGTATGACTATAAAAAGGGACTAAAACAAGCGGAATGTCACGAAAGTTTAGTGAATTGCTGTGGGAGCTCTGCCCCTTCTAGGGCTACAGTTTTTAATTGGTTTGCTGAGTTTAAAAACGGCAGGCTCTCACTCGACAATGAACCTCGCACAGGTTGACCACCCACTGCTGTTACTCCGGAAACTGTAGAAGTTGTGCAAAATATGGTAAAAAAAGATCTACATATAACCTACATCGAGATTGAAGCTTCTCTGGGGATTGAATCGGCAGTGGTCAGAACAATCACTCATGATCACCTCCGCCTGAGGAAGCGATAATGGGCACAGTAAAAACACTTTTAATATCGTAACCGGAGACGAAGCATGGTTATATCATTCTGATCCCGAAACTAAACAGCAGTCAATAGTTTGGTGCTTTGCAAGTGAGCAGCCTCCAACAAAAATTCGTCGTTCCAAGAGTGTTGGAGAGAAAATGGTCGCATTTTTTGTTTCTAAAAGTGGATACATCACAACGGTTCCCTTGGAAAATCAAAGAACAGTTACTTCTGAATAGTATATAAATGTGTTCCTATAGTCTTCCAAGAACTATGTAAGATTCGTCCAAAGACTGGTCTGCGGGGTATTCAATGGCACCATGACAACGCACCCGCCCACAGCGCCGCTAGAACACTCGATTTTTTCCTGAACAGGGTGTCGAATTGTTGCCTCGCCCACCTTATTCTCCGGACCTAGCTCAGTACGACTTATTTTTATTCCCTAAGATCGAAGAAAAGTTACGAGATCGCCATTTTTCCACCGATGAAGAGGCAATCGCTGCATTTGAGGAGGAAATTAGCAACCTTTCAAGAGAACGTTTGTCACAAGAAATTGACAAGTGGGTTGAAAAAACAGAATATAGTTATTGTAAAAAACCTTGTACTGCGGTTTCTACAACATTCATTTCGGAGCATCTTTGGAGTACTTCTTGCATGTATGGATATGCGCTTTGATTAACTTTCTGCAGTTTCTTAAATGAGCATTATGTCTAGTGGGCATACCTGACATTACAATACACCACCACTACAAGGCTTTAAGGTGAGTGGACTTTATAAAAAATTGGTGGATTCCAGATCGAACAGAATGATCGCTCATACACCAATACTACGTTTCCAATGGCTCATCCGGCATCAGCGAAAATACGATAGAGATGAAGTGTCGCGGCCTGCGGTTCAAGCGAGCAGAGCCTGAAGCCGTGAGTCGCTGCATTTTGTTGCAATCCATACCCAGCAATTTTATGCATTATTAACATTCGTATTGTAAATACACGTTTATATTCGATTCACATTTTATACAATGCCGCGGCCTAAACACTTTTTATCTTATTGTACCTTAAATCTGCAACATATATACAAATGTTGTACTTTCAACTGAAAAATTTTTTAGAGGCAGTGTAACGATGGTAGCAGTATTAGATGATTGAAAGGTCGGAACATGAATAAAATCAAGACAAGTTGCCGTATTGTTTGTTTATGGAACACGTTATCTCTTCAAGTAATTTATAAAGCGTCGTCTTTGTTCATTTTTTTCAGCTACAAAGACAAATCCTAAATATTGGAGCAACGTGACTACCACAAATAAGTATAGGAGCGATTTTGAAATTGTGGACTGATTCTCGTTTGTTGAATCCAGCAATGTGACTCTTGGCAGATTCTTTGACATTCTCGATACCATAGGAATAAAGGAACAGTCAGTCATACCGATTTTATATTAATTATAGAGAACGACTGAGTTGCAATCGGAGGCAGTGCGTAATTCGTCAAGTAGGCTCAGACAGTGGCAGCATCATTGAAGAGCTTAGAAGATAAGATCTGTTGGTATATCGCCATGTCATCGATTGTTCGCTGATGAAGTATGGACATGTAGTTGGTACCGCAGCTCCTCACATATAACAGTCTTTCAGATCCTTCGCCAGAGAGGAAATAATTGACAAGGTTTTCTTTTCCAATTCATCTAGCGAAGTCGTTATGCTCCTCTGAATGCCCCCATACAACGTACTGTCATCCGAAAAACGGTGGATCGGATTTATTCAATTCATTGTCAAGGAAGTGATCCATAAATTCATAGCAGACGGTTCTCTCTGACACTGTTCATCGTTTTTGTACAAAAATTTTATAAAATTAAATAATGATAACGGCTAACGATTTTTCTTTTTTATTTATATTTATTCTAAAGTATGATAAGATCTGAACGAGATTAGTATTTTATTACTGCAGATATAAAGAAAAATGTCAGGTGTGAGGAATGAATTCGGATCTCTCTCGATTATATATGTCTTATGCGAGCATTTTACCGTTACACAAGACAAGATTGCTGGGATTAATTCAATACAGACTGAATAAGTATACTATTTATGATAGCTTGTCTTAATAATCTTTGTATTTTCATCATATGAAAATACAAAAATATATATTAATATTCGTAACGTGTCAAGAATTTTGTACAATCTATCAAGAGTCACATATAGTTAGAGGTCCAAAGTATAAACTATAGCAAAATATTATTCAAGGTAAAATTAAAGGAAAACGTAGCCAAGGGCGGAGAAGAATATCCTGGATTAAAAACTTGATAGAATGGTTTGGAATGTCCTCCAACCACCTACTTAGAGTAGCTGTTAATAAAGTCAGGATAGCCGTGATGACTGTCAACCTCCATTAAGATGGTACCAGAAGAAGAAGATTCAAGAATCTTTACTAGTTCGATGAACATTGATCAGTGCGTTCTTCGGTATGATGAAAAATAACCCCAACATTTTGTTTCATTGCGCTCATGTATGCAGAATTGATGATAATTTACAAAAGTATCAAGCTCTCACCTTCGCTTTTCCGTAAGGCACCAAATCTACGTTGATCTTGTCTCCATGTATCAGATACGCAGGATGGAACTGTGTCGTCAAGAAATCCATGGAATCCATACATAACGATTCGTAGTACACTGATACATTTATCCTATTAATACTGTCAGCCTGCAAAAAAATAGTCAAAAATAAATAATAATAATAATAAAACGTCTTTATTTGGGCGAAGTTTAGCATAAAGCTATTCTTACACTTAACCCTATGTTCATTAGACATCCAACAAAGATCATAATTTGTATAAAATTGTTCAGTGTTGTTTGCAGATTATATGCGGTTTCTCATTCAACTATTGTGTAGACTACCTTATTGTTATGAAATACCCAAAAATATTGCATAAAAAATGCAATGTGGCAAAAGTATTTTCTTGTGACATTTATAATTATGCCACTATTATAAAATCTTTGAATACACTGTGATGAGTTTGCATTGCTGATTAATTCAATATGAGAAAAGCAATGCATAGCCACCCCAGAGAACCGAACGTTACGGGAGAACAATTCAACATCCAATCACAAACCAAACAGAAATATAGAGAAAAAATTTGGTCCCCATTAAAACTAGGGAGAATATTAATTAGATTATCATTTTCATTCTTTCTCTGTCATTTATGATTTTTTTTAAATATTATCATGGCAGATGTTTGACCGAGCTGTCTTGGATAATAATTCCAAGAATCGCTAGTGCAGCAAATACTAGAGGAGCTCATCGAGCCCATCTTCACCAGGTCGAGCTCACAACGCCTCGGACAAGCCTGTTCCTCATTCTTTTGGAGAACCTAGGCGTTGTGGAATGAGCTACCGGGGATTTTGTTCCCCGATGGGTGCAATCTACAGCATTTTAAGGTCAAGGTGAATAGATATTTATCCTCGCGTAGTGCTTATGAAGCGCGACAGACTATGTGCGTTTGCTTGAGCTTATCTATAAAAAAAACATTGATATACTTTAAACTATCTATTATCTCAACGATCCTAAAATTGTTTAAGCTTTCAATATCCATATTTTCCAATATTTCCAAAACGTATTCCTAATGGATCAGGAGTTCTATAATTCAATCAAAATCTTTAATAAAGATACCTCGGCACATAAAATTGCGATTCAACCATCTTAACGATATTTTTTAGGTAGCAAAATATCATTTTCCTCAATATTCATAATCCCTATCCAGTTAAGATACAGTAATCTGAAGTAAACGCGCTAAAACGGAAAACTGCTAACTACGCCATAAAGTACCATAAAGCATAAAAAATCGTGCAGATAAAATACACAGTTTTGAAAATAAAACTCTCTTTCTTACAATGACGCGTTTCGATTTATATTTAAATCATTGTCGGACTGTCAGATTTGACTATTTACAAAGGCTATCCAGGTTACTTGCTCTAGCTAACTAGATCCTATCATAGATTCAAAACTGACTACACTAATGGATTATAGATCTGTTATCGAATATTTTCAATTGCAGTGGTTAAGAGAACTGATATATATGTCTACACATTCCACAAATGCTGCATCATTACCAGTACTATTAATATTGTATTGATTTAACGTAAATAGCTCTAAAACAGGTTTAATTGATTCGCTAATGCTTCAACAAATTCTATGAACGATCAGGTTCAACCAGATAAATCCTAATGAGCTTCAAACTTACCAATTTACAACAATAACAAGGAAATATCAGAGGAATTTCCACTTCATCACGCGTATTTTTTATGTATGTATATATTTTATTGAAAGCAAAACAACGTTTTCCTTAAGAGATAGTTCAAATATTTAATATTAGAAAAACACTTCTTATAGCAGCTGTTTGAGAGATTAGTTATAGGAATCTGTATACGTAAAAGTTGATTCAGAGAAGGGCAATTGACATATGAGCGAATGATTCTATAAGTACTAAGTTAGATTAGAACTGAAAAAGCTTTCATTTTCCAATACTTACAAAACTGACTTCAAGTATACTACAACAAACTCTTTAATATGATATATAGCACTTCTGTATCAAATACAATAATCAATTGTAGTGGTAGTTACTAAACTAACAAAACGGAAGTAGGACAATGCCCATTAAGGACAAAAACTAACTACGGCTCAAAATACCGCACAACTAGTGAAAAAGGTCAAGTACTCAAAATTTATTTGAAACATTTAAAATGCATTGAAACTCTGTCTATAGGTGAGATGTATCATAAAATTCTAAATTCATACTTCTCCCGCCCATTGGTATAGAAAGCAATAACTATAAAACTCATAACACACACATCACATGGTAACTTTGTACATATGTGAGTAAAAACTAAGAGAATTGGCGATAGTTTTTTTTTTATTTTTGAAAAAGTATATTGTTTATATTCCTATTAAATTATCAAATCGTAGATATTGAAAATGGTATTTCATAAGCCCATTATGCAGAAAAAGATTTGCAGAATATATGTCCCCTCACTGAAAAATGGTCTGAATGGCTACCCGTACAAGTTATTCAAGAAAAAACTATTTATCGCGACGTCCTTTTAAGATCTGTATCTCCCTAGGGGTTGCCTATAGAACATTCCCTACATGGATTTGTCACATTCTTCCGACGTGCTTTGTACAAACCTGGGAGCTTGTGAATGTATGGGATTATAAGGGCCCATGTTGATAGAGAATATAGAAAAATCATGTCTGTTGAACATCGCCATTAATTAGAACAATATTTTTTCGAATACAACTCATATTTCATCCATATCAAATGAGAATACTTTTTCTTATAGTTAAATGGCCATTCACGCATTAATGCGTCAAAGCCAATCCCTACCAAGTAAGAATCGTGACAAAATATTGCTAAACAATGTTGCTCAAAATGTATTCCAGAAAAACCGATTTCCATCCCTTTAAGGGCCTGTATCTCAATTTTCCAGTTTTTCTGCTGAATCAAAAAGTTGGAGGAGGGAAAGGAAAAGATCGAAAATTTGTTGTGTTAATGGAAATTTGTACGAAATTTTGCAAAATGATATTTTATCCTGAAGGGGGATAACGACCAAATGATTTTATATATATTTATTCCTCTATTTCAATGTCTGAGGTCTTGGATGCGGCCAGCTTTTAGACATAGCATGTTCTATGTATTTCGCACGTTCTCAATTGATCTGATCTCTTTAAAAGTGTTCCGCACATTTGAATTGTATTTGTTTATTTGAAAGACGATACATTAATCTCTCGTAATTTTAACAACAATCACCACACATCAATAATAATAACCAGAAGAAAATTGTATTCAGTCAGTAACGATTCTTTGAGTTTGAAAGATTTCCGAGGTAAAAAATAAACAACTTTTTTATGCTTCTAATCCTGCTGACCTTCTCCAGGCAGGTATAGCTAATTTCTTGTTTGGAATTCTCGACTTGATTTTTGGAGGAGCCGATCAAGTATACGTTACTGCATGAGTGAGAGGCATTGATATGTTTATGTGATTTAAATAAAATGTCAGAAAACTATGTGTTATCATAACTGAGTCGATGAGTACGAGTACATTTGGTAAAATTACTTCAATCATCTGGGAACACTCGTCTATGTATTAAAAATTAAGCAATTATTCAAGGTTAGGAAATGTGTACAAATATTGACTTTCATTAGCTTAACTTATTTTCTCGATACATTCCTTACAATATTTTTTCAACTAAGCTGTTACCAAATGCAATCACTGTCCATACTAGATGTATGATTATCTATGTGTGCGGTATATTCGGCCTTGCATTTACGTACAATGAAGTTTAGCTCCTGAATTGTGGTGTGTGCAATAATGTATTGGTATGCACATAATGCTTTAGAGGAAAAAATATTTTCATACCTGCATTATTTTCAATGGTATAAGCACCTCATAATCTCCCTCAAAATTTGTTCGTTTCATTCGCTCCATTTCAGAAAATTACTTGACATTTATCAAAAGTTTGATTTCGGACTTCCATTGTCTATGAAATTTTGAGTATCACGACGTTTCGATTGATGTGCTATCTTCAATCGTCTTCAGGTACTTTTGATAAATCCACCTTGTCTACAAGTTTCAAACAACTACTTGACATTTACTTGACGGCCCTGGGCGAACATTACTTGAGGGGCCTACCTAATAGGCAAAACTGATTGCTACTTGAAAATACTGTTTTCTATGAGAAAAAATGTAAGGCAAATGAAACTATTGTTTTTTTATTCAAAAGAGGTTAGAGATACACTTACGATAAGTTGATATTATCATTTATTTCTAAGTATCGCGCAGAATGCCGCTACCATTAGCCTTTTTACGAAGTCAAGGTTGTAAGAGCTCAATATTATTCCAAAAGAAATGAACAGGTGCTCCATATTTAGTAATAAACTATAAATCATTACAAAATGCTTATGAGTTAAGAGATATTTTTTTACATTTTGCACTGTAATCTGTTGTTGTACATCAAGTTGATTAAATCACAATTAATGCAAAGAAATGAAGATTATCAGACATTATTATCCAATGTTTAACCACATTTTGGCACTTTGTTAATATATTTCATGCTTTTAGATTATTTATATCTTTCGTTACTAAATTCCAAATAGATGTTACGGTTTGAATGCTTCGTCTATAAGAAACGCGTTGCATATACCATCTTTTGTCAGCAACGGGGAACGGGTGGCTTTAATATCTACAGGGTGCTGAACTGCAACCCATAAATTCACTCAGGAGTAGGTGTGATTTCATTAAATCGACCCAGTACGAAATTAATATCATTCTAATGATCACACAACCTGTATGCAATGTTCAACAAACAATAAAAGCAGTGGCTTACTACAACAATGGTACTTACAGAGATCCCCACGACACCAGCACCACACAAAAGCAAAACAACGAACACAGCCGTGAATGCCATCATCTGCGGCTGTAGCGAGCTCCGGTTGCGAAGTGCTGTCGCTTGTCGAATATTATCCGGATGTATCGAGGACGCGAGTTTCTTACTGAGTGCGCTCACTCAAGAACAGTATATTTAAATGCGATACTTGCAGACCAAGGCTTATTAATAAACATTACAGTCGCTAATGTTTAACAATAAGGATCTGCGTTAAACTAAAAGGATGCAATTCGTTTATGGAAGGTAATAGTACATCACGGATGAAGATAAAAACCAGAGTCGAGTAGATCGAATGTACGTCTCGCACGTCACTAACTAATTAAACAAACAAAACTACTTAATGAATGTCTATACATACTAAGACAAAGATTTTGAATGGTCAGATTAGCAGAAGATGTTTTTTAACCAGCATTATGTTCATTAGATATTCCTCGCATGTTTTTTATATCGATTAGATATCAAAAATTCGTATTAACTTGACACGGAATATATTGTTTTAAATTTAAATAAAATTAAAAAGGCATTATGTATTTTTACTATGTTTTTATGCTAGTACTACTCTTACAAGTAGCTACCAATGAAGTAGTTATATGAGTTCAAGCACGCTTTTTCACAATAAAATCAATAATAATCATCTTATTTATTAAACACTTTTTTGACTTTTTATTGCGGTTTGCTATTGAAGCATTTTTTTTGTTTCTTGAATTATATTTTTCTTATTCTTCCAAATTTTTAAAAACTATTGAATTTCTCCATAATATTTCATTGTCATCGATCGTGTGGAAAACTTCAAATCAATCAGATATCTAGATATCTGTGAAAATTAGGTTGAAAGATTCTTTCGCATAAATATGTTGATATATAAGTATAGGTAAAGCTGATATAATATCATCGAAGGGCAAGTATGAGTTAACAAGCATGACCGACAAAGCTAAAAGTTTACACTTATAAACGGTAAATATAAAAATATCAAAACATGTAGTACATTGAAGTACCCAGAATGTTTGGCCTGACATAACATTTTCTAACTCTTTTTCAGACCTGTGATAAGTCATTTCAAGAGCAATTTACATTAATTATATTTCAAAAGAAGATATTTGCCGACGTTTCAGCTGCCTCGACAGCCTTTATCAAAGTACAAAACAGAATGGAAATTTGGTTTTGACTATATAATTTGATTACATTTTCAAAACCACTTTTTTTCATTCTGTTTTCAAAAATATAATGAGCTATAGATACAACCAAAAGATAAGTTATGGTTTACACAAATATTTTTTGAAAATAATTGAGGTTAAATCAAAAACACCTACTTTTTCTTGGAAGAATCAATTTGAATAATTGCTAACTCAAGTTTAAGACAATGCTAAATGGTTTAATATAACTATTCAATTATTCATATTTTTGTAAAAATATGTAAAAATGGAAGATCGTTCCATTTGGAAACAATTCAAACATGAAATCAAAAGAATTATACCAAAAACTTACTCTATCAAAAATCAAGATCAAAACTGTACTTCCTTTTCCTCAAGAGCAGCCATAATAATTATCCCCTTAAACAGTCCATTCTCACTTTCAGTGTCTAGTTATTTGGTTAAAATAAAACATCGTTTTTAGAATTAACCTGGATAAATAAACAAAAGACTACTGGTTATTAGTTCACAGGTAATATATCCCTTTTTTATGTGTTAGTCAGCGGTTAACATTCTGCAATTGATTTGCGTTACTTATTAAATTCAGAATAACCAATGATAGTGATTCAAGCAAATTAAAACCAAAACACGTTTATTTTTTTGATGACCTAAAATTCTTCTTCGTCGTTAAAAGTAAAATATGTGTATATGAATCTTGTTTTTCTCTATTTAAATTGAATTCTGTGTCTCATGAAATGCTTCTATGGGCACGTTCTAGTTATCACTAATGTATTATTAGGACATTTTCATTTCATTTTTCTTTATTTTCAGCCTTTCAGACCTGTAGGTCATAAATCAGTTGTGTAAGGTCGCATTTCTTTTACCAATTCCAGATCTTTTGCTATCATTTCTTATCACGAAAAACAAATTAGGTACTGAACAAGTAACATGCGAAGATGAAGTTCTAAATTTCCAAAATTAAGATGTCGGTGAAATATATTCTTCATCTTTTGAAATAATTCTAATCTTTTTAAACCAAGTGAGAATAGTTAAAAAAAAGTGTTCGCTTTTTAGAATTCTCTTTTCCCACATATAAGCGAAAGGAGTATACTATATTTTTTTAAATTGAGGTGACATATTTTTTCGGATATTCAATGATTTCTGCATTATAAGAATCCTTGTCACTTAATTCCGTTGGTCGTCTGTCGATTTGTTTGTTTTCCGGTTCTTTTAACCACCTAATCTCAGTAAACGCAGCATCTGTTTCAATGAGGCTTCAAGAGAGGTATGATGTCGGTATGCAGTAGTTGAATCTGTTGTTTTTTATAAATTCGGCTTATTGGCAGAGAAGCAAAAACGAAAAATTATTATTTTTGTACTTCATTTTTATATTTTTATAGTTTACAGTATTCCTCAAGCGTGATCACAAATTTTAAACTTCAACAAATTTCGTTTTCGAATGTTTTTCATGGAGGGCGTTAGTTTATTTCAAGCAACAGGTGATATAACACGTGCTCAAAAGCTTTTTGTGTGACTCTTTGATAACTATCGGTTTGCATGTGAGCAGGCATTTTAGTTATGACGCAATATTAGTGTTCGCATTACCGATTTTGAATAAATTTGGGGATAGTCACTGCGATAAACACAGATTTAGTTATCACTTCAAATTGTAAACGAACTAACTACTCTCCAAAAAATCTTTCAAAGAATGCCTGCTTCATTATATATCTATCGAACCTCATAAAGTTCTAAGTAAATCCGTTATGACCAATGACACTAGCCATACTGTATTATAAATTGCCTTGTCTTATAAATTGTGTATCGACCAAATGCAACATCCCTATCTAAAGTAAAATACATCTATTTAACGTAGGCATATCGTGACCAATATCATCGAAACTTAAGTAACAGCCAAAAATACGATTATTTAATTATTACCTCAACTACTGCACTACCGCTCCTATCAAATGGTGAGGTGAAAAAAAAATTAATTGACCTGGGTTCGCAGAAATGCTTGCCAAATGAACCGGTATCTGTGACTCAGACCCAGGCAATATATTTGTTTCTCACGGACCGCGAAACTAAGTGCTGATATGGCACAAAGTATAAGAAATAAAAATGCAGGGAATCACTGCCGCATTAACGTGTTCCGCTATTTTTAACTCAAATCGACTTTTTTTGATTAGTTACCCACCTGACAAGTAAATTAGCTAAGTAAGTTTTAGAATGGATACAAAGCTGGATGTGTTATCGAATCTAGCGTTTCACTCACTCAATATAGCTACTATTAAATGAATTGTGTTTTTTATACAGTAGATGTTTGAAATAATCTTTTTTTTTTAATTTTTTCTATGGCGAATATACTTGTTTGGCTGGAAAGTCTAGCATGTTGAGGAAAACCAAATTATCATGGTCAAAATGCCAGCACAATAAAGTAATGTACGTTTTATAATTTAAATAAAACTTAATATATGCAAATTCCTGAGTAGACCTGAATACAGTTTCCTTACAATATTAATACAGCTTAAGCTACTAAACAAAAACCTCATAATAAAATCACAAGGCCTTTATCAATGATATTTTATACAAACACACATGTTTTCCTGATAACTTCCAGCACCATCTACGCTAATGAATCAGGGGGAGGGGGGTAGGTAGGTAGGGTCTTAGCAACTAAAGGGTAGATGTATGAGGACAAATACGTATGATGTCTACACAGACACACCCAAATACTTTTTTCCTGTATTTACATTGACCAGAAAGAACAGTAACGGTACATTTCCACTTCTCTTTAGAACAGAGGCATATAGGGTGTGTCATTAGAAGTCTTTTTTGCTTATAAGCTCTGATAAGCAGTGGCAGGTCCAATTCATTGTTACTACTACTACTGTATCTGTCTCACTAGATTTCTGTTTACGTGTAAATAAGAAATATCTAAAACTCTATGATCGCATTTACACCAGGATCATGTTGCCTGAAAGAGAAAGTTGGAATAGATTTGGCGATAGTATTCTCAGAATTACAAACAGCATTATTTAAACCTAACATTTGGTATCGCCAATCGCTTTATCATCATATAAAACCTCACATTTATGACAATGTTACATGACAGTAGCATTTATTCATTCTATTCTCTGCTGGCGGCTAATACAGGCCACATACGAATGAATTAATATATTTACTGACGTTTCGGCTTCCTCTGCAGTATTTACAAAGTACAAAAAGAAGGAAAAAAACATATTTCGTGAATTTATTGTGTTTTGTACTTTGGTCAATGCTACCGAGACAGCTAAAATGTCACCATATTGGAGAGACAGCCACAAGCTCGAGATGATACAAATCTATCCACATTAACCTAGAAACGCTGTAGATTGTAACTGTCGGCGAAGTAACTCCCTGACAGCTCATTCCACAACGCCAATGAACAACTTTTGGAAGACATGTTAATATGCGAGACTGCTCGGTAAAACACCATGATAGTATCTGTAGACTAGACAGATCATACAACTTTCTCCGATGTTCCAGATTGTGGAGGTCCCTTGTAGGGTCCGGCGCGTCCACAAGACCTATAGCTCATTTTTAGATTCTATCCAGATATATAATGACACTACTTCAAACTTTTCTGTTTAAACAAGTTTAAGTTTTTCCAAACAATAATGCTTCAAATTGAAAAATGTCACAATGGTTTGGTTTCATTGCAATTTCACAGCTGCCTGTGCAAAGTGATGTAAATAAATTATGATTGCATAATATGTATGTTTCTGTCTGAACTGATAATAATAAGTACAACAAACTGCATATATTTGGGACAATAGAAAAATCCATTGTCGATCATATAGAGGGTGTTTCTTTCCACAAATTCCCATAAATCCGAAGGAGGTCAATGGTTTCCCCCATTGGAGAATATTTATACAATATTAGCTTTTTAGTGATTCTTCTCATGAATGATGTACCTATCAGTTCTTTTAAACCCTTCGGCGCTCAACTAGAAGATTTAATGGCCATACGCATAGGACAGGAAATTGTCTTAGAGACTCTGTAGATACAACTGGTCATTTTTTACAACTATTCAAATGTTTGAGTTCAACACTTACAAATTAATATAAATAACACTGATAGCTTTTTTGATTATACATACTAGTTTAGCTTGGATCACGGCAAATACATAGGTATTTATGGAAATATGAATAATAGAACACAATTTCAACTGATCGATCTGCTGTTCGTCTCAATTGATTCTTACGACAAAATATAGGTAATAAACATTTTTAAATACTATAGATCGAATACACGATAATTAAAAAAACATATATAGAATTTTCCATTTTAGAATGTTACAATGAACATTTCCTAGCTTTGACTATCTGAGAACGAAGAGAAACATTCAACTAATATGTTTGGTATCTTATTACGCTTATTGTGCGATTGATTTACAAAAACACAGATGTTCAATCCAAGAATTCTATTGGCTTACGACGTAAGTCTAACCAGGTGCTTTTTTATATTCAGCTCGATAATTTTTCCAAGGTTCCATTAAATGTGCTGCAAGGCTATGAGTGGTCTGATAATTAACACTTGAGATTTACATCCAGTTATGAATGCTACTTTCAATAAATACTTTATTTTTTATTATAAATAATCATATCTATTTGTACCGTGCGGGCAGTCCAGAAAACCAGCGCATATATATAGGGTCTAGTCTTGTCGCCTAATACTATGTGCAACTATGATGTATAGTGGGGGAAATATCATACTTATCCGTTAGTACTCGGTACTTTATTGCATCCGAAGTAAGCAATTACTTACCTCGATACCAACACGTCCATCCAAACCTGTGCGTCATTGAGTGCAAGTACCAATATCGGACGGTTCTTTCGCTTATCGCCACACATACAACGTTGCTCATACATGTTTCAATTTTTATTTTGATGGATTGAAGCTTGGAGGTAGGGACTATACGTTCTCTCATCTGTAAATTTTGGAGCATGAAATCCTTGTACTTGTTCGACATAGATTATTCATTACTCACACATTTGCCTTCAAAAAGACATGATAGAATTTGTTCAACAACTGTGGACTTTTACAAAACATCGGCACATCAATAGTAGATTTTTGATTTAATTTTTTATATATTTTTATTTATTTTTTTATATTTTATAGTACTTCAGGGCGTTGTTAACTTTTTTCCAAAGGTGTCCAGTTTGATCCAAGACTGTTTCAGCCACTTTACAATAAATTACTGGATAAGGATCATGAACGGTAACGAAAATATTATTAAGCCTCTTAAAAAACAGCGTCAAGTAGTTTGGCTAAGTATTTTACTTGCAGATATATCTGCTTATTCACGATATTGATGGGTTTTATAGCTGCTGATCCACTTGGATTAATTTTTAGAAATATCGAATTTAATGGGCATTTTTGTAGTCTAAAAACTACTTGACGTTTTTATCAAGAGACTAAACAGCACTTCCATAATTATATATTGTCATTATTCATTTATGATGGAATCATCTTTGGTTGCTTAGATGCTTCTCCTTTTTGTGACATATATGTCACAAAGTGTATTTCCAATTTTGAATGTTTTGCCATTATAAAACAACTTCCCCTTATTGTTTGATGGCCGTCGTAGGCTGACCCTCAGCCAAACTTTGGTTGTCCAGTGGCGATACATAAAATTTATGCGTGTGTTTCTATCAGCAAAACCGCTGAATTGCTACAGAAAATAACGATTAATATTATAAAACGTACGTACTGCTAATAATATACTCGTATCAGAATTGGTTTCAATTCAATAAAGTTGAATTTTGCGTAAGAATTGAAACATCAGATATGAACTAATAAAAAACCAAGTCCAGAGAAAACATGTCCATCATTGTATGTCTGCCATTTTGAATGTTGGATTAGCGATCCTATTTTTGTTATGAGCGACCTAAAAATTACCTACACAACTTTTTAAAACTGTAAATAAGATTTTTTCGAATCATACGTCTAGAATTTTCTATTTGGCATTCCAGATTTTGGGAGGGTGGTCCTGTTTTTATGAGCATTATGTGTAAAATTCTGTTAGACTCCCACAAGTGTATGGAATTTCAGGAAATTCTATCCATTTTCTTGTTTTGGCTAGATCAGTTTGAGGTGGGTCATTTGATCCGTCCTGTGTAGTTAAACTTTGGATCAAATCATTGTACCTTAAATGTATCTGAATAATCGTAGTCAATAATCAAAGGTTTATTAAAATACCATATTGTACGACAGCATTTGATGTTACCAAAAAAAAATATTTCTACGATGATAAATGTCAATTCCATCTCGATTTCCATTAAGCACAACAAAGATACGATCGTATTTCTTTATTGAGCAAGCTAACGTTGGCAGTGAATCACGTTATCTTAAAATTGATCTGGTCACCATTGTTCACCGTTCTGTCCTGCATTCTGCTTGTATACATTATATATAATTTTAATTCCAGTATAGGTGGTAAACTGTTACAGTCGTACAGTGGAGTGATATGTGTGACAACAAGATGAAATGCAAACTTCCAATAAAGAAAGTTGGGAAGCATTTTTGTGAAAGAACGTCCATCCATGGCGTGAATATGTTTCAGTTTCCAGGATTACATCCTATTGAGAGGTTAAGTTTATTGGGAATCTTACTAGAAGAGATCAGAATACAAAGCGTTTCAGAGTAACATACCAGTGCTTTAAACTTAATAGTTAGATAGTTTCTTTTATGGAGCAAATCCTGTCAATTGACGTAAATAAGTTATGTGAACTGACACTATTAGATTTTTGTAAAGCTCTTGATATAATTGAAAGTCGAATTCTATTATCACTGTTAACTTACCTCAACCTATGACTGAATGATATTGATTTCACTAGGTCTTGTTTATCATTTGGGAAGATTGATATTACAAGAGCCTGTTACAGAATAAATATGGAATCACTGGTCACTGGGAGAGAGGGCAGTAATACCCTCGAAAACAGCCTCAAGCGACTTTCCCATTGCATCAATGAGCGGTATCAACGTAACTTGTTCTTCTAAGCTATCTCCCATGAAACCCACTGGCTCTTCACCGATTTTGTGAACATTGATGGGCTTACAACTTAATATAATTAGGCTCTCTAACTAGCATCTTTGTACGAATCAGGATATATAGCTATTCATCTTTCGCATTGTTGGCATGCTAAGAAATATAACGTCCATAAAAGGTTATATTTTGAATTCAATAATGTATGTGATCACTGATCACAACACCCTCTCCTCTTATGCATGAGAAGTGAAGTATGAGAACAAGGATCCTTCACTCACTAGAGACCCCTACCTTTTGATGGCGTAGCCAACAAAATTCCTAAAAAGCTATGTAATTATGGAAAGTTTCTATTTTCCATGTTTGATTGGCTCCTTAATTGGCTATAGCAATTACCACTCATAAAGAGTTTCGCCCTTACCCGTGACCACCAGGAGGAGGAGGTAACTTTTCAAATAGATCCATTATTCAATTCTAATACTAGATACAATGCTCTGAAAATTGAATGCGTAGAAGTCACTGGGTCAACTTTATTGAGCTTATCTTTTTGGATACCTTAGATGTATCTACCTTTCCGCATGGAATTCAATGAAGATGGATATATGACTATTGTTATTAATTAGAACCGCTCATACATGTCGACAACTATATATAAATTATGCACATTCCTATTGTGACTTCATGATCTGGATATAGTATTGTCCTTAACCTGATTTAAATTGGCGAACATCGATGCAATAGTAACCTAGATCCTATAAACATCAATACTGAAATGATCGTTTGAGATCGTTATAGATGATAATATAATCATCAAATGCATATCATAAAAGTTACTGTTTTGTTTAGTTAATTTCTTGAGAAGACATACGTAACATACAGTGGCGTGCAGTGAATCGGCAATGCAAGTCTCACATTTTCCACTCAGCTGTTGTCATAACGGATAGCAATCATTTCCTTTTCATTAGTTGAGTCTCTGTAACTTCTATTGAATCATAATAGATCGTCTGGTATTCAATAAACAGTTTACTATGAATATTTTGTTCAAATGGTTTTTTGTCCCTAATCGAGAGGACAACAAAATACATTCAAATTTAAAAGTTTTGAGTGCTTTTCCGGCTTAGGCAATATAGACATTGACAAGATTAGAACCCACATATCCATGATTCCAACACAGCGCATTTCGAATTGCATTTACAACGCCATATCACAGTTATTTACAAAACTAATATACTATTCGTCATGTTTTATCAGGACCGGTTCGTGGGACCTTGAGTCGCAAATTCGGAAGAACAGGTTTCGTCCAGCTGCGCCATCTTTCTTCGCGTTTTCAAACTGCCAAATGTTCGTTCCAACGACATCAGTGGCAAACTCGTTGTCAGTATCCGTAATTGTGTAAAGACACTTTAACAAAATCTTAATCATTGAAACTTTTTTTACTTTTTCATGCGATTTGCCAAAGAAGCATGTTTTTTTAACATGTTTTTATTCAAATATTGAGAAACAATCTAGTTTCACTAAAAATTATTCAATTCAAATTATGTTCAAAGTTCATTCCTAAATTGAATATTAACAATTTTTAAGTGAAATTTTTATAAGCAATTTCTTTCCAAGTTTGTTTGAAATTATTGTATAGTTATTGGTCCTTGATACGTGTGCAAATTTCCAAATTAACCATACGCTTTGAAGTCGGTGAAAATTGCATTGAAATATTCCGTTACATTGACGGATACTTATATACAGGTCAAGCTATTAAAAACTTAATAAAAACAATGCCTCATCGTCTCTTGAAACTTACCCCTATTTTTTAATAAAACAATTATTTATATTTATATTAAAAATCATAAATACCTAATATTTCCAGTAGTTTTTATCACCTGTACTTAAAGTAGAGTCAAGTCAGGCCAAATAATGTTATACACTGGACGTAAAGATACTCCAGACTTGCCAACTGTAGCTTCTTTGTGGACGACTCCTTGGAAGCATGTATAATATACCAGGATTATCTACACAATAGGTGGCGAAATATTCAGTTACATTGTATCGGAAAATTAAACATATTTGATTACTTTCGGTAAATCGTGGCAATTCGAGGTTCTTCAATTTAATTTAGAATTATTATTGATATAACTGAATTTATAGCGCGGCTCGTTACGACCTACACTGAAAACAGAGTGTGGTTTGCTTTCGTTAAAGTATCACTCTGCCTATTGCTATGGGCAACCATAGGGAGGAATACTATCATCCCCTAGCATCATGTCAATCACTAATATTAGTAAGAGTGTAATTTTCCTTTTTTAAGATTTTCATTGTAGGAGTCGGCTATTCGAATTAAGTACATTGGTGATTCTTTTTTGATGGTCTGTAAAATATATTCGAACTTACGCCAAATAGCCATACTCCTGACTTTCGGAATCTGGGCGCGCCTAAATTTTGATTATCCAATTTAATAACAGAGATATTTTGCGATTTTTGTTTTATGCTTTACTTGTTTCAGATTTTTATGGTTGACTGTGGTGATAGCAGCTGTGACTGGATCGCTGTCATTAGCCTTGACAAATCTTGATAGGTTTCTGGCCAATCCTACTGTTGTATCTATTCAAAAAGATTTCAGAAACTGGATGAATCATTTGCCCGCAGCAACCGGTTGTCTAAACACAAAGTTTAGTATGGAAAAGGCTAAAAAGTATATAAAAAGGTAACGTAAACCTCTGGGTATGGATTTAATGAAGTCCATATTTGTATAAAATGAAGTTCTCACAAATCATCTACACCGTGCATTTTGACGCCCTTGTAAAATTTTTTGGTAGTAAAATGATTTTGTATAAATTTTAACCAGATAAGTAGCGATTTTTCTGGCAAAACAAATCAACATAGGACTTCCAGATGCCGGAAATGGCCTCAAATTTCAATTTTCAAATAGATATTATAAGTCTATAAGATTAATATAGCCAAATTGCCAAATACGTTAGTTACAATTTGAAAAGTCTCTTTGCTAAATTTATGGATGACATTTCCAGTGAAAAAATTTGACAGAAAATCCAACAATGAAAAAAAAAGTTAAAAAGGTGCCCCATATTCCTGTGCCTCAAGTTAGCTATGCGTTATATTATTTCGATAGGGTGACTATGATAATGCAGATAAATTTTTCTTACGCCCCGAATATGTTTATTCAAATAATAATCAAATTAAATTGAACTGCATATAATTTCCATTTATGCCACACAAACTGAAAACTATCACAAATGGTGGATATGAATAAATTGCAGATATAGTCCAAACATCCAAAGATAGTCCAGTTCCATGCTTTCATATTGCTCACTTGTTTATTGTTCATTTTTTATTTATTCAACATAGTAGGTACAATACGAGATGCATCTCAAATAGTAAATAATCATCATCAGAATAATTGGATTGTTTGAATTAGAGAATACAATATTACAATAAAAAACAATAAATCAAAATAATAATCTTCATCCTAAATATGAACATATTGAAATTGTGACCAAATATGCAGTTTCCATCAGAGATTTTTACATCTCTATCAACAAAGCGTTGTGAGTCATAAATCTTCCATAGATAATCTGTATAAAATATGTTCTAAAACGCGTTTGTCTTTGCACATAATTTTTTAGGTTATTACTTAATTTAATAATTGATTCGGTATTCATACCATTGAGTAATATATGACTACTTAAAAGTCCTTAATCAATGCCAATAAACAAATTTCAATAACAACAAAGGTGATTGCTACGCTCGAAATATTTCTTGTAGCCAGTGGAATGTTGAACCAGCGGACGAAAAGTTTTCCTATTACCTAGATTTCGTGAGGATACTGTCAAACACAACATACTACAACATGGCAGATCTCAAAAGATTTGAAGATGATACAACTCTTGAACATGTAGATATGGTAAAACTAGTGACGGAGGTAAACTTCCAATATGATTATATATGTACGAAGACCGATCAACAAGTACCCACGTCAATAAGATTCACCGGATTTATTTTTCGACATTATCACCTTTTAGTTCGATATACTCTTCCAAACGTTTTCTCGATTTTTAACCCCTTCAAAAACTGTGATTGAATTTATAAACTCACTAAATATGTTTCTGTCTCTGTGATAAAGTCTTCATTCAATATAATGTTTTTTCTTCATGTTTGCGAACAGAAGTAAATCGCAAAGAACTGGGTCAGACATGACAATTGGCATTTGTGTACTGGTGCACTATAGTGGGAAACCCCATTTTATTTATTAGTCAAATGAGACTGTATTTCCTTCAATTTCAAGGGGATTGGGATTGGGAATCTTCTAAAGACACTCTGTCGGTTGGCTGTAATGCATCGAATACTCAGAGCTCCGTTTCACCGGAATGCCTATAGACTAAACCCTTAACCCCCCCCCCCCCAGCCCTACCATACAGCTGGTATCATCTAGCAAGGCATTCTTCGCGCACTGGAAAAGGGATCGCCATCATTTCTCTGATCTTGACTCAACTTTCGTCACTTGTTCTGTATCTGTCAGGTACAAGCCCCTCGAGATGCTTCATTTCCTCATTCTTATTTCGTAAGATACATCTTTCCAGCTTTGGGATAGCTTCTCACTTGTTAGGAAATTCCAGCATTTGCTGAACCATGTTCTGATTATAGTACGAAGGCGAGAAAGCAGACTGCTTGACATAGAAGCAAGGAGCACATGCATTGGCCCTGAACCCGTGATGGGTATTAGTAGAGGCCAGGTCAGTAATGACCTAGAAACCTAGATGATTGGGCATATATCGAACTGGCAAAAGCATGGTTGGAAATAGATGACTTCAGACAGTCCAAGTGGCTATTGAACAGAAGGAGCGATTCACTCCAGTTGTTGGTAGGGATCTTCACAGGTTACTGCTGATTGAACAGGCACCTGGCACTCATATGAGTGGTCAAAGACCCAATCTGTCAGAAGTGCTGGGAACAGGACGAGACCTCGTTCCACTTTCTGGGAGAGTGTGCTGTATATAGCGACCTTAGGGCTGAGGTATCCGACACAGCAGACTTTGACAAAGACGAGAGCTACTCAGTGGAATGGTCGGACATCATGACCTTTATTGAAAGTTCTGGAAGGTTCGACACTAAGGAACTAAAATGTTTGCCCTAGTTTTAGTGTTGGTCCTTGGGGTCGGCAAAAAGCGCCAAAAGTGGCCTACTTGCCTGGCTTTGCCTCCCCATTACTACTACTACATAGTACAAGGCGGTTTTTGCACTCGTTTGTGAATATAATAAATATTCAATAAAGTCAGGCTAGTCGCATAAAACAAACCTGTATATGTATTGGTGCCTAGAAAATATTCATACACGCAGACACGTAGCTAGAGGAGGGGTCCAGACCCCCCCCCTTTTCCAACAAAACTATGCACACATTTTTATAGAGCTGCGATTCACAGTTGTACTCACATAATATAATGAATAATACCAAACAATACCAGTTTTTAGTTATAGGAGCAGAACATGCGTTATCTTTATTTTTAAATTCCGGACCCCCTGGAAAAGTTTCCTGGCTACGTGATTGGTCACGTAAATCTCCACCTTCCCATACTCTGTTTGACTGTTTTGACAATGGTTCTATTTCCGGCAACCTTATGTATTTGCTACTTCACGGACTCTATTCGGGCGAGAATCACTCTCCGGACTGTTTAACTATTTCCTTGGTAGCTGCCCGGCGGCCTGACCACTCCTCATCAAAAGCAGATGTACAACGTTCAAATTCGTTGAAGCATAGCTGGTAGTTATCACAGATGGCGAAGGATCGCCATAACAGTGATCAACTTCGATTTCATTTGAAAAATTTGATAATAAGAAGGAGGTTACCGATCAATATTTTTGTTTTACCGAAAAACATCAAACACGTGTCACAAAAATGGATACCAAATAATCAGTTCGAAATTTAGTGGGGCGTCTTGATACAACAAAGTACATAACGGCATTTCTGCCTGTCAGCAAACACGAGTACTTATTGATCGGACTCGTATGTGGTATATGCTAGTATGCTAGATTTCAACCCCTTCAACCAATACACTTAAGATACAAGTCTAAAGGATTGAAAACAATGGGTGATTATAAGTGATGGTATTTTTACAGGTACACCCGGATTTATCAGGAACACTGGTAACATTTGAAAGAAAACGGAAGCTGAATTGGAAACCAATCCTTACCGAGCTTGGAATTTGTATTACATTTAATTCAAAATTTGCGAAGCTCCTAGAAATCAGGTATACAGAAATAGGCTCCAGTGAAGTCATTGGGCAGTTAATATCTTATGAAGATAAAAAATAACCACACTTAATACTATCCATATAGATATTTAGACAGAGCATGCCATGAATATGTTTGTTGTTTAGAATTTGTAAAAAATGTTGATATTTCAATAACGATAATTCGGACTTCATCGACAATTTACCTTAACGTGCCTGAAGATACATAAGTTCTTGAGACAATGGAACTCCAAAAGCAGTATTAATGATTTGTTTCACTTATCAACTCAAACTTTCCGCGCAAGCCGCTGCGTGAAATCAATCATTAACTAATAATAATGATAATAATAATAATAATAATAATAATAATAATAATAATAATAATAATAATAATAATAATAATAATAATAATAATAATAATAATAATAATAATAATAATAATAATAATAATAATAATAATAATAATAATAATAATAATAATAATAATAATAATAGTAATATCATATCATGTATTTTACTAGATCACATTATATATAGTAGTGTACATGTGAGGTCATATAAGCTACTCAACAGAGGTCATGAAGATGACATACTCTCTCACTGTATAAAAACAGTGATGTAACAAATATTTTTTACAAATCTAGAGAATCTTTTATTTGACATATTCTGGCAACATTGATCTCTGCCTCAACTATTAAATTGTACAATTTAACATCAGGTCTATTTTTCTTGGTCACAGCTATTCGCCAGAACGGGTTCCTCAGACTATAGTTATTTCTTAGAGAAAAATATTGCAATTATGCTAGAATTACATATTTATTTAGACTACTGTGTATCTATGTTAGCACTGCATTTATATGGAATGATAGTATAATAATAATAATAACGACTGTAAACAGATCCTGTTAATCGACCATTGAGTCACACAGAACTCCGTGCAGTCTAAGTGAAACCTTTCTGCCTAGATTGACTATTATAAGGCATTTGAAAAAATGTCTCATGAGCTCATCGTGCGTGTGTTGGAATGTCTTGCGGCACACGATCAAATAGTAAGGTGCATCAAATAACTGATGCTACTCTGAAAGATTCCGTTAGATCAGATGAACTGTGAGTTCAAACTGGTATATCGTAGTAGGGTTATGTGTGTATAAATACCCAATATCACCTGTGCTACTCTACACTCCAAGGGATATTAAGACCATTGTAGGGAAAGAAAGTTGCTGGAAGTCAGTGGAACTATACTTTTCCTATCTTCAAGCTTGTACAATATGATAAGCTTGGCCTAGACCACTAAAAAAATACAATGTTCTAAGAAATAGCAACTTGGAAAATGTCGAATGATTCTTATATTATAGAGATGATTAGAATTAGCTTCGATATAAGGTTCTTTGATCTACTTCGGGAACTTCCAACAGATCACAGCAATGATGATAATACTGAAACTATAAATAACTCATAATTTGTTCTTTTAGGAATGAAGAAATATTATTAAATAATACCGAGGGAGACAACAATTATATTTTGAAATGTCATTACTTGAATAGGCTGTGTTATGCTAGATACGACTCAGACCCAGATTATCCCTTAAAGGTACTGTAAACAGTATTTTACACGCCACACGAACTTAGCAGCAAATAATTTGTCCCTCATCTCATTCCATGAATTACAGATTCCGAAACCTTTATTTCTTTGGGCGACCTCAAATCTTGAGTCTCTCAAGATAAGCAGAAAATCCATTGCTTCTAAATATTTTGGAATTAATCATCAGTATGGCATTTGATGGCAGGAACCTTGTTCACCTAAAATTAGGTCAATAGTGTTTAAACCAAGGAAATGTCTTGTTTTTCAGCGATCAGAACTGTGCAAAATTATTTGTAACTATGAGTAATACTACAACGGGGAAAAAAGGGTTTTGCAAAGAAATAGTTCTGAAACTTTTGCTGATTTCTGGAATTTAACCTTTGACTGATTTAGCACTTTACAACATGCCAACATTCTCAAATACAAGCAGTAGGTGTTCTCATGGAAACTGAATTAATGATGTAAGATTTGTATAGATAAGGAAGTTCGAAGTAAACACATTACACAATCCTTTGTCTGGAAAACGCATTTTATGTTTTAGTACCACATCCATTCCTACTTGGACATCGCTCATATAAACTCGAATCAATTCCATCAAGCCATCATCAACAATGAGGTAGAGATAAACTACAAAATGACGGAAACAGATGCTTCCCCCGACATTCGATATTTATCTCCTTCACAGAGGCGGTGCAGATTTGATGATGAGCCGATGACGAGTACCGTACCATACTACAGCACCACCATATGCTTTGTAATGTGTAGATATGATATGGCTCTCAAGCTATGCGGGTGCAAACCATTCTTCTATCATTTCCTAGGTAACTTTGTATATAATAAATACAAGCACAATTAGTCGAAAATACTTCCATTTCTGAAACCAACACCAATATATTGTAACCAAAAACGTATACTCTGAAAAATAGCGGTTAGAATAGTTCAACTCAGTAATATTCACGCTGTAAAGGAACTCTGTTCTGTTCGAAAATATAATAACGTTTCATAAGCTCCAGAAGAGCTGAGAGGGGATAAATGTCCATTCATATTAACTTTAAAAGATGTGGAACTGTAAGTAATGGCAAATAAACTTCCTGGCACATAATTCCACAGTGCCGAGCTTCATCAAAAGAATGACCTTAGGAAGAGTCCCGTTCGAGGTGATGGAAACTCGACCTGGAAAGGTTGAGCCCGCAGGCTGCCTCTAGTACCTCATTGTACCGATGGCTTTTGGTGTTATCTTCAGAGACAGTTTTGTCAAAAATTCACAATGATAAAACCTGTCCAATAGGGACAGATCATCTTTTTTCTCGATATTCGAGACTGTGGAGGTCCTTTGTAATCTTTGACACTACCACTAAATATATTATTATTTGCTGGATTGGATTCAAAAAAACATGTTAAGCTCACCAATTATGGCCATATTGAACACTGAGTTGTTCCAGTTTCTGGGACGTCGGCTACATCGGTGTTCCTACATGTTCACGGCTATCAAACCATCGTGTAATATCCGAGTCAAAATTATTATGTCTTGGACCTGTTATTTTAAAATCTGCACATTATCGATGACCCGATAACAGTGGCTTTTGAAATCAATGAAGAGGCGATTGTTTTCGATGTTCTTATTACGATTGCTTTACACGAATTGACGTAAATATTAGCAATATAAAACAGTTATCCTATCTCAAATTTACGGCATAATATGAATTAACAATCGTATTTCAAACGTACCACCTTTTTTTTGATTGCCGGATTACAATTTTATTGAGTGTAATCCAAGTTTTATTCCTACACTGTATTTTTCGAATTGTTCAAACGAATTTCATTTTCAGATGGAAAAACATGTGACATTAAAGGCTTGATTTGCTTGGCAAAGTATGCATATCTAATCACCCAGCCTCCCTTGAAAGTTGGCTGCAAGTGCCCTCAGCCTTGTAACCTCATTTCCTACTTACCACAAATCCCCAAAGTTACAAAATGGTAAGTAATCAGTTAGTACTTGAATATGTCCAGGGACATAATAGTCATAATATCTCTAATACAATAGTTACCAACTCTATACGTAACTATATACTAACTTGGACATTCTACATTATAAACACGGTCGTGTTGTAAAATTACGATGTCACGAGCACACTGACACAAGAACAAGGAATCTTCTTCTTTCGGTGCCTATTCGGTCCGAATGTTGGCGATCATTCTGACTATCCTGATCTTATTCACGGCTGCTCTAAAAAGCCCAGTGGTTGTCAGAGAGAACCATGTTCTCAGATTTTTCAGCCAAGAGATCCTTCTGCGGCCTGGACCACATTTACTTGGGATTTTCCCTTGCAGTATTTGCTGTAGTAGGCCATATCTTTTTTCGTTACGCATTATATGACCCAGGTATTCTAATTTACGGGTTTTTATGGTGGTTATTATCTCCGTGATATCCTCAAGATATCCTCAAGATTCTGCGATATAGCCACATCTCAAATGCTGTCAGCTTCTTCATGGTGGCTTCAGTCAAAGTCCATGATTCTGTTCCATAGAGTAAGACAGAGAAGACGTAACAGCGGAGGAGTCGCAGCTTGGTCGTCATTGATAAGGAATGACACTTAAAAACTGATGACATTTTAACAAATACAGCCCTTGCCTTTTCTATGCGGCATCTTATTTCCTGCGAATGATCCCATTGATCATTTAACATGGTTCCCAGATATGTATAAGTATTGACTCGTTTAATTTGTTAGTTATTAAAAATTGTCAGATCTTCACGTGGCTGATCACCATATATTTGGTTTTATTTAGGTTTATATCGAGCCCATACTCCTGGCTAGACAAGGAATACTGCTGTAAAATATTTCACCATGGATAACGTATGATATGGAGGCAATCAGTCACCGCTATTACGTAACATGCCAATAGGCAGCGTGACTTTGAACGACATTTGTGGATAAATGATCCAATGGACATCAATACCTTCGAAGGATGTAAAACTCTACTGACAAATCATCATATCCTTACTCACCTCGACTTTTCTAAAGGTTCATACTGACCAGAGATGCAAGCCACGATGCCATTTTGTAATATCATGGCGCCAGGTCCATTTCGACAATATAAATCTATTTCTTTTGCATCTAGAACTTATCAGCTTCAGAACAAAATTTCCAAATTATCGTAAAGGTTTATCTCGCCATAATGTGTGCTACTAAATATTCTTGGTCCTATTTGTTTAGAAGTAAACTCAAAATGTGTGATCTCCCTCCAATATTTGCGGAATATCAATGGAGCAATTCAGGATTAATGAGGTGGTGGTTATCGCCACCATTAACCACCAAATTGAATTCTTTGAAAACATAGAAAGTTATTTTTCATAGATTCATTCGCTATAAAAAGATTTATAGTGACAGTCGGCTAGCTGACATACTACGAGTATCTTTCCTTTAATTGTAATTAACGCTGGAGTGACTGCATATTACCTTTATTCTATTTTATGATACTTGATAGCTGTGATATGTGAAAACATCTCAAAATATCTGTTATGCATTAAATCGGAATTCCATTCTTTACATTTATTTCTAGGGACCAAGGAGGTTTTTTGGATCAGAGAATAACCTTCAGATGGGGTTTAATACACCCCACAACGAAGTACAGAAGAGACATATTATTTGGTTTTGGAGACTTAGTGGGTTTGTATGATTTTTCTAATTTCAACATATAAAGCAACATATTTCAAAAATTATAACTGTTTTGAAAGATATCACTTTGCATGGCTATGTGTGTGTACAAGAATTTGTGTTGAAATCTGCAGGTACAAATTTTATGTGGCCTCAAATTTCGCTAAAGCTGTGGGGTGAGAATATTAAACAGTAAAAATAAACTATAGCTTGCAAAACTAAAATAAAACGCTTTTGAAGGTCATAAAACAAAAAAAAGGGACAGACACAAAAGTTTTTGTTCGTTTACGAGAGAACTGATCAGTTTCCAAAAAAAAACGGGCAGTTTGAAATTAGGGCGGGTCAGTGAAGTACCTACTATATGTTTTTCTTTGATTCCTAAAACTTTAAGCTATTAATAAGTGGATAGTGATATATATGGTTTGTTTGATTGACAGCGACTTTCCCTATTGACCAGTTAGCTCACAAATTTTTTAGTGAAACGTAATGGTTGTGTGATTTCTTGAAAATAAAATTCAACCCATACCTTTTAATCTACATGGAACTTAGTACAACCTTGGGATTCAAGCTCTTAGTCCGATTTTGTCTGACATGTAATTTTTTGAAGCCTCAGGCGCAGAGAGAATGCAGCTCCTTAATTCCAACTGTACCTACGGTCTTATACTCATTAAACACAATAAGCATGTTTAACAATCATTTGTTTTAGTTTCACTTGGAGGCACTTTCAACCTGTTTCTGGGTATCAGCTTCATAACGCTCATTGAAACTGCGTATCTGATTGTGGAAGGAATATTTAGAGCAAAGAGATCTGACCGAAAATCGGGAATTGTTCTAGTTGCACCTACAGAAGGAATTGAAAATATATAAACAATATTATTGTGAAGATTTTGGATTGTAAGATGTAAACATGCTATGTAGTTTCCTATTATATCGTATATTTACAATTATATCATATCGAAAGACGACGCCATAAATGTCTTATTTACATGTGCATATTACTATAGTCCAAAAATCTTGTGAATCATCTACGGAATGTCTCAAGACTATAATGATAAATAAAAAAAAAAAACGTGGGAAGCTGGTGCATCTAATGTCTTGCGACATGATAATCGCTTACTACGTCACAGGGGAAAACGGCTCAGGAATCTATCTGAAGATATAGCTCCATATTAATGTCCAAATACACGAAAACTGGAAGAACAAGTGTTGTGAGAAATAAGATCGACACTAGAAATGTAATGGTAATACGACAGCAACCAAGGAGGCTACCGCTGACTAAAAGCAAGTTAACTGAAGGTATGGTCGGTCCAAGAGTTATAACGGGATGAAATAATAGAGCCGTCCAGGCACGTATTTACGTATTTAGGGGGAGTTCTAGGAGGTCCGGACCCCCCCCCTTTCCGGAACAATTTATAATTATATAATGCCGCTCACTTCAGAGTCGCTATTTTATTACCATGCGCCGACCAGCTGATAGTTAATTTGCAAGACCGCTTAGAGGCTTCAACGACAGTATTATTATTACCATTCCAATCCCTACTACTAGGGTTTGCATCACCTGATAAGCCTACTGAGTACAAGCCTTATTTATTTTTTTTTATGTGGAATATTCAGTGTCGGCTCTCCAAGGTGAATCCTATATGAGGTGCGCACACACACACACGCACACACACACAGACACACACGCACACACACACGCACGCACGCACGCACGTATTGTGTAGACTGTAGATAAAGGACTGCCCTATATCAATGACATTTCTAACGTTTAGATATACAGTGGCGGAGTTCCTTTCAACTTTGGATTCGAAAAGTGACAACTTTCAGGTGTAAACGGATATCGCCAATAAAAATAAAATGGAATTTACCATTATGACTGGCAGTAATGCTTTTTAGTTCATGTTATTATGATTTATGACATTAATGAATAAAAATTTCGAAGATTACTCTTTTACTTCATAATTACATTACAGCTTCAATAAAAAATGCCCGGATTTTAGTGTCAAAAGTTCGATTTTCGAATTTTGGGACCTGGTAACCCTAAAAGAAGGAATATGGTCTTGAGGTACTGTTTTAAAAATTACATGGCATGTCCCCAATTGAAAATCATTTGCTTTTTCCAAGAAAAAACCGATGCTAGACGATATGGTAGGCTGAGACGTTGAGGATGTAATCACTACCTCCTAAACAATAATAAATATTATGGAGGGGTTGTTGGTGTAATGCCCTATAATTCCCTAATGGCTATGGTGCTATTTTAGCCGACCTCTGTTGGCAACGCTGGTTATTGACAGTGCGGTGACAGTATAAAATTAAAGGTTAGGCTAGCTGTTTGTGGGAGGTGTCACGGTTTTATCATCTGGTTTTATTGAAAATTGTTTATTTTTGTTTCATTTTCGGCTTATACTTAATTGTGATAAAAAATGAATATAGAATTTTGTAAATTAATACCAAGTGCTTTAACCATCACATACGCTACGTATGGGACTTGTTATCTTATTAAAGATATTTTTTGTAGTATATTTCCGTTCAGTATACTGCTAACTGTAGCTTTAGTGGCTCTTTTACACCTTTTTAGAGTGCCTCCCCCCGATCCCGAAATAGTAGAGGCTATTTTAGGTAAAGAGCCCAACGGAGAGATTGGGGAAAATGATTATGTGCTGAAAACTGTTGCTCACAGGGGGGCTGGATTAGATGCTCCTGAAAATACCCTTGCTGCATTCAAAATGGTGAGTGGTTTTTTGTTCTTATATAATATGTACATATAAAATTATTTGGCAACCTACAGATTTGGTAAATATCGCAAAAATTGATAATATTGTAAATTGTCTCAATTTAAACAATTGGTACATTTTGGTATATATGAGTATACTTGTATGATTGTCACATAACATCTCTTCTAAGAGGTAATGGCAACTAATTGTGAAGCAACTGAGTATCTTATTTCATATGTTATAAAGTATCTAGACTTGTAGCCACATGAATTAATGGAAAAAAATCTATTAACACTCAACCCCTGTCCTCAAACCACTAACTATAGGGGATATCAAAGTATTAGTAGCATGAAGTCTTTATTCAATTCATTAACTTCTGTTACTGTTAGGGAACTCAGGGTCCCATCCCATCTAAATACATACCTACTGGAGTTTATATTGTTTGCTCCTCATGCAGTAGAGTGCCACTTGATTGTTAAATTATTTGATTCTATACAAGAATTCATTGATCACCTTCACTTAGTAAAACCTTGACCATAATGTCTACTGACTTGTTGATCAGATCCAGATGATTAGTATGCAAATTGATATTTTTAGAGATATAGTTTTACAGTGTATGATTATTATTGGACTGTATTAGATTTTCTAATTATTGTATCCTCTTATCATATTTTGTCTGAAATAAATGTGCTGCTTTTTTAATATGTTATCATAAAAAAAGTTAAATTTGTGATATTCTGTATTCTTGATGTTTAATGACATCATGAAAAACCATGCCACTCATGTCTGTCTGTCTGTATTTACTCTGTGCAGTAATTCTTGGTCTCTCTGTAGTTTGGAAATGTTGAGACTAACTTACTAATGTGACAATGCTAAGACCTTGTTTCTGAGGCCCCTAATCATATTTCAAAAATATTTGGTGCAGTGAAAATATGTACATTTTTCAAAACCTAGAAGTTCTGATGATTTTTGAGGTGAAAGATTTAGTTTTTAACATTTTTCAAGTTCAGTTTCAACTATCAACAGCTCTAAAATTCTAACAAATCCTGCATGAATGAATAAATTTGAATTTGAACACTATTGATCCTTTTGACATTGTATCATTTTGTAACTATGCATAATATAAACATATGTGAATAAATGTGTATAATATCAGCACAGCATATGTTATGAAAGAGATAATGTGCCCAACCATGTCAATCCATCAAAGCAGAATTAAAAACAGCAGAGATTATGTGTGATCTGCTCTAGCTTGAATATAGTACAATATGGTATTTTTTAAATCTGTTGCATGAATCAGTGAACTTTTTTTCAGTGTGCAGAAAAAGGATGTGATTTTATAGAATTTGACATCAAGCTCACTAGTGATGGTGTTCCTGTAGTGTTTCATGATGCCACTTTAGAAAGAATGTCTGATATTGATATGCAAGTATCTAAAACAACATGGGAAAACCTGAAAAACATCGATATATCTATTAAGCATCCATTCAGGTATCACATTTTTGCTTTTTACTGATTTCCAAATGTTCATGCTATCACCACTAAAATGTAGTTCAGGTCTGCTTTTCACCTACATATAACATGATTATTTTTTTGAAGAGATAGGTATGGTGTGACTAACATACCCACATTAGAACAGGCTGTAGATCAAATGCTAGTGTGTGGCCAGAGGATGTTCATAGATATTAAAGATAATGATACTAAGGTAACATTGGGTAACTCCTTTATTTTCTTAATTTTTTTAGTAACAACTTCAAGATTAACTAGTTTATATAGGCCTATGTCAGTTTTGCCATGCACTGATTACCTCCCGTGGGGATAATGATATTGATGCTCTTTATAAATTTACAATAGATATTGAATTCATACAACAAATAAGTTGATTGAAATGTCTCGGCTATACAAATGTTTCAATAACATTGCTCAGAAATATCATTATATTGAGAATTTTTGTGTTTCACAATGTTTCAAAAATAGTCATTTTTGCATTATTACCCAACAGAATAACGATACATTTATGGAAAAGGGTGAAAATTGAACCTCAGTGTTATCAGATATTGGTATGATAGTGGCTGTCATTTCTACTTTCGTTAAAACTGATAGTCCAAAATCCAAGAAATTGGCTTGAAAGAAAATATGCAAAATTCGATCTTTCGTGTCAAGTTCAACGATTCATAAACGAGTGATATATAAACAAATATGTCGCATAGGAACTTATTGTTATATACTTACTTCAAGTTTCAGATTATGTTACCTGTAGAAAGTACTCTTTTTGAAATTGGATAAATATCATAAAGCTTCAAGTTGAAGTCAATTAAAATTGATTACTTCCCACATAGCATTCTGTTCAATATTACATGTGATATACTGCCTCATTGTTAATATTGAATACATACTTGCAAAACTTGTAGATTCTCTTGTTGAAACTTTCCTGTCAACTCTTTAAAGTTTTTTGTAAACACCGACTTTTGTTTCTGAAACTTTATGTATAATATGACTGGACTGAATGTTTTGTAATCAATCTACCTAAGTCATGGCAAAACTGAACAACTCTGATCTATATTAATGCTTTCTTACATATATAATGTATTATTTATCTGATAACACCGTTTCTCAAACTATAATAATCTGTAAACCCTAGGAACAACTAGGATTTAGAAATATGTTGTGAGATACACCACAGTTAGGGACATCTAGTAATCTAATCATAATATTAGGAAATAAATCGTTTTGACCACAACACGGGTGTTTTTCACAATGATAAACATGTGTGATTTGCTGTTTGGTGATGTAATTTGAAGAGACAGTTGTACAGTATATTTTTTAATGAAAAGTGATTTGAGTCAAAAGTTTTTTCATGACTGATATAGTTCAGAATACCTAATTGAATATTCATCGTGGTATAATATGTATAATATTAATAAAAATAAAAATATTTTACTAGCTTAGAAATGCTTCAATTTTAGAACATATTTCAAAATAAATATTATTAGTTATATATTTTCAATAGCAAATAATAACAGTTTTTAAACTCAGCTGTTAATCTTTCATTTTAATATTAAATAACCCTTAAGAATCTCTTTTAATTATAGGAATTCAAAATAGCATTACTACAAAAGATCATTATTAATCAAAATACTAGTATGATGTTAGCAACCATAAAGTGTTATCCGCCATGTTCTGTCATTGTATAAAACATATTTCAAATGGGTTGCCTGAAAAGTTTCAGTCCAACTACTCTCAGTTCAGTTAATTTATATTATCTGTGTGCGACAACGTTTGATTGTGTGGCCTGCTCATCGAAATAGGACAATGACAATCTGGTCCACTGCATGAGATCAGCCAGGATATGCGCCTTCGGCCTGGGCGCCTAGAACAGTTAATCCATCCTGGCATTATCAGCTAGAGTAATAGATACTTATCATTCCTAATGATATCGCCAAAGTAAGCTGTTTTTCGGACCCTAACGGTTTTTATTAGATCTTTCTGCATTCGCTCTAATACTGTTTTAATTGGTCACGTGATATGCCCGTGATATATGACGATAACATCACTTCATCCAATCGTTCACAAGAATCTATACAGACTAAAAATATATGCTAAGCTTGTTCACGCTGCTACAAAATGGTTGCTAATTACAGGCTAATCAAAATTATTGCAATCTCATAGCTCGATTTTTTCTGAGGATACCGTAACACTTTCATAATTATAACTACCATTCGGTAGCCGTATATGATTTTGATTAACGACCAGAGGGAATAAGAGGAATCAAAAATAAAACTGCAGGGTTTGAGAAGGTATATTTAACATATTCATGTTGTATTCTAATTGATTATCATACCCCTTTTTTATCAAATTCAAGATATGCAAGAATCGACAAATGAAACATATCAAATTTCATAACTATAATGTGTAATTTATTTCCATTGAATTGTTGATGAATAATGTTGATACAGGACGAGTCACGTCGTTTTTTAGGTGGTAGAAGTGATCCATGACTTGTTCAAGAGAAAAGAAGAATTACATTCAAGAGCAGTGGTGACCTCTTTTTTCCCAAATATAATTTATTTGGTAAGTTTTGCTATTTTATTATATACAAAACACACCACTTACACTAGAATAAGTTTTTTCGGAATATTTCGAAACAAGTAAGTGAAGTGAGCTCAATTTAATCGCAGATATTCACGAATATTTCATACATACATAGCCTACCCCAATTGTTTTGAAAATATAAAACTCAGAATTGCATATTTCTTGCTAAACATAAAACTGGTCAAATTAAGATGAGCTATCTATGAAATGCCTCATAAATGTGGTTTTGTTCGACTCGTGATTTATTGTAGGACTCGTTAGCGCTCCCAGAAAACACAAATTGATTGGACAAAACTAGTCATTTCATATCTGGTATCATAAATAGCTATTATAAAACTATATTTTTCTGCTAGAAATTCTAAATTAATATATGAAAGATGATGAGTGCTCAGACATACCTGAACAGTACTACTCGAATTACAGATAAGAAGAGGAAATCCAAAAATAGTATGTTCATTAGCATGGAGGCCCCATGCATTTGCATATGAGTCATTCAAGTATCCGGATGGAAAAGGTCCTAGAAGAGCAACTGCATGGCATAAACACGTCCTGAACGAGATTTGGGATTTCGTGCACTCCTGGAGCTTACCAAGAATTACATACTATTTTCTTGGCTTATCTGGCTTACTGTTGCATAAAGATGCTCTGTCAGGGTTAGTATTTTCAATTTATATGAATTGCTGAAAAATGGAGATGATAAAATTTGCAAGACTCATAAAATTTCACTTAAAGTAGCGTCAGTGGGAAGTACATTTTATGTTATTTATTTCTATAAGCAGATGCAGAAAATGTATTTACTTATCAAAGATTATGCATAATAACAGAGGCACACAAAACTTTTCAGCGCTAAATCAAGCGATATGGTTTGGGTATATAACCTAAGGAGTTTGGAAAGTTCGCGATTTTGCTATGAATTCGAGATTATGTGCAGCCCTATATTTCCACGAAAAACCATGCCACTCAGTTCCGTCGTCTGCCTGGTAATCCTTAGCACCTGTATAAGACCAAAAGTACCATGGATTTTTATGACATTTTGACATTTGTTTACTATCATCACAAGGATGAACAAGCTTCGTTTTTTTTTATCCTGTCAATCTTGGACCCTGGGAAGTACCACAAGGATTCAATGAACTGTTGATACTAAGTAAAGCTGTTGCAAAAAACGAGCAAGTTCCCTATTTATTGGTGGCGGAAATCTTAAAAAAAAAACTAAAACGTTTCGTTCGTATCCCGAGGTACAGCAGTGCAGACCACTGACATCACACCGTAAATGACACTGACAACTTGAATTGCCTATATACTCGGTACATTGCCCAAAAAACATCTTACAAAGGGGCATTTTTTCATAGCGATCGCCTTTGTTTTTGGTATAAACTACTATTAGACCGCTATTAGCGTTCACGAAAGATATTGGATGTTCGCCTACCAAGCTTTTTCAAATTTCTCAAGTGTCCTTATTTAAGGCGTAGTCAATTATTGGATAACCATTAATACCCATTTGAAGCACCCTATGCTATAAGAAATTATTAACATATTTTTTGTGTCTTTTAGTGAAACGATTCTACAGTGGAGGAAAAAGGGTGTAAGAGTGATAGCTTGGAGTGTAAATAGCCCAATAGAGAAGCAACATATCGCACGAAACTTGAAAATATCATATTTGACAGATACATTGACTGGTGAAAACACAGTACGATGCAACAGTAATTTGTAATGCTAAAAATATGGCTGCCATTTATTCTACCCATTGTGTTAGCGAACCTCCTACAAATATGATACATTTAACGCAATTTCCGTTGTCTAAATTGGCTAAATTTTTTATCCATTTGATATACGGTTATAACAGATCGTACCTCTTAATTATTTATACTGGTTGTGGAAAAATGTTTAGCTCGACCTGAAAAAATATTTTAAGGATGATATAGAAATTGAGTGTGAACTATAGAAGGGTAGTGATCAAAATCTGATATAGTGTACTAGTCACAATTCCATTTATTCATCCAATACTAATTGTGGATGACGTCGATCCATTCTCCTTGAGACTCTTCAAGAAACTTCTGATTAGCAAATGAAATCACATGATTAGTACCTATCTGGCACTCATAGTTCCTAACTAACTTCGATATTGGAAAGATGCTCGAAAATATGTGCACCATCTATCGAACCAAAAGTCAGTAAACCAAGCCCTACAAAATGCTACCCATTTTACCAGAATATAAGAAAATGCTAGTCCTTATTGCTGATTATTTATGACTGACGGACGATTGGTTTTGGTTGAAAGAATGAAATTGCAACTCTTTGTTTATACACTGTGCTGCTTCTTTCATCATTCTGTCAGGGGTGTCAGAATTTATAAAATATGTCCACAGTAAGGTCTAGCATTTTGCTGCACCCTCGTAATGTTGATTGTATCTTGTGAGACTCTACAAACTGACATTTGTTTTATTAGATGATACAAATATTTTAGAGTATCTGCCCATTATCGAAGTTAAGTCTTTATTAATAATGTTTATCAACAGCCTTATTTACAATACACAATTATTATCGATCGACGTCTAGTCCCAGCTAATTATCTGCTAAGGAATACGTTACACTTTATAACAGTGTTATGTGAAGTTTTCTCCGAAAAAATAGTTTTCAGACTTCATCAAGGCACCTGTTTAGTTCTTGTGAGGATGATCGAACTTATGGATGAACACCCTTCATTGAACGAAAAAAAGGCACACAAATTGAATCATTACCTAAATAAAAAAGTTGACGCCACATACAGAGTCTTACGGTAACACAAAATAATATTTTTCTTGTGATTTTTTGATTCAGCTTTCTTGAACAGTACTCTCAGTCACCAAATACCAGTTGTATTATATTGCTTTTCATCAAGAAATTTTTTACCTTAGCCCAATTTCCACTATCGTCTGTGACATTGCTAGATGGCCTCGTAAAATTATCATTTGTAATTAACTCGTGCATTTGGTTAAAATTCAATAATAATTGTAATTCTACTCTCCTCTACCATTAATATCTTGACGGCATTTTTTTTACAAAATTGTATGTAAGATTACAATTATTATTAGATATTTTATTGTAAATGAAGGTAGACAGATTGTTGCTTAATTATGTTTTAAAAGCTCAACACTTGCTACTTTGCTGCTGTAAAATGTGTATTGTGAAAAAAATTTCAAATATGTTATTTTTCTTGCCAAAGAAACTCAGTATTTTTATCTTTCGATTTATAAACATTTTATTTATATACATGTATAGTATACACTATTTACACATCTTTATGCATTATAAAATGTAGAAGTATTTTTACAAATACAACGTATTCAACTGGCAAAAATTTTTCTTTCAAATTTTACTAGTTCAGTCTTTACGTTTTGCAGTAGAACCCGATAAAACTCTGTAAAGGTATTTTCTGGAAGGCGGCATATTCCGCATTTGTTTCGGAGATGCGATGGTGAAATCAAGTCAGTTTCGGCTGAAGATACTCGGTCACTAATCTGCCACTAGATGTCTAACCAAAGATCAAGCTGTACATGTTAGAAAATTGGGAAGAATGGCACGGGGTATGCACCTTCCATAGCGTGCTTGTGGCGTTCTGTATGACAAGCTTGTCATCACCGAATCATGAGGTGTCTACCTAGAATGTAGGAGGTTGTGGCTTCGGAGCGTACGAGCCGTTTTTTTATTTACAAATCCAGTCTGTTCACCGATCGAAGGTGGGCATTATAGGAGACCCGAGAAAATGGTTTAGCCATTTTGATACTTTCCTCGCTCCCACGACTTTTTTTTAGAATGTCGATAAACAGATTCAGTACCCCCTAACACATAAACATACCTTATTTTGTTCTCTTTTTCCTGGCGATCCAGACAGACTAGATATACATATACATATACATATGATAATTATAAAATCATAACTTTTAGATGTCAAGATATCACAATTATAGAATATGTATATCTGAGAACACTGGGTCTCAAGTTCAAACTAAGAGGTAACTTATAGAAAACTTATCTATAACATTCTTTGGAGCACATTCCGAACAAAATTAATCGCAGCATATGCAGAATCTGAAGATCAATCATTTAACTTCATATAATCTTCGTATTCTATAATATTTCTTTTGTAATTTTAAGCACTTTGTGATGTGTTCTAAACGAGCTCATATTTGGTTCTATTGCCTATTTGGAATGAGTGCTCAATGGTTACAGAAAACAATATTTATAGTGTGGGCCATACAACGTGAAAGTCAAGGAGAATAAAAGCGGTCAGGGGTGGTCAGGGAACATAGCAGCAGCAGATTAAAAATGTCTTCCGTCCGTTTCTAACTGCGCGCCTATTTTCCGCAATCCGTACGTAAGACGCCACACTGCTTGATCAAATTAATATTTTTTCAAATCAAACTATTAACAGAATGCATTGGAAGGACTTTGGAAGTTTCTGAAAACAATATTCAATATGTATGTGATCTAGAACAGTATCTGAAATTAAAAAAATTGGTCAGGGAAATGAATTTAATCCTTAGATCACTGTTTCAACAGGATCTAATTCGTTTCAAAATATCATGTTCTGTGAAAAAATTGAAATACAAAAACGAAATAAATCACAAGTTTTCACAAAAGTAAATTAAACGTCGTGTAATTTTAATCAAAGAATGATTTAAATTATGGATTCAAATCACAGCTCTGTATACAAAAACATTCAATGTATCAATTGGTACAGATAACTAGGAAGATAAATGCAAAATCGCCCGATCTACACCCAACCAACCCGCAATCCAAATTTTTGAATATTCTGAACATGGGTAGAGTAATCAAATCTTTATCATAACCTTAGTTATAGCACTAGTTGATCAATTTGTCCGCGACATAACGTAAGTTAACTATTTAGTTAACTTACGTTATGGAATTTTCCAGGTTTCCAACATTTTATTTCAACATGAAATCCTTAATTTAGAGTCCGAACAAGTCTCATATTTTTTTATTTGGAGTCCTAGAATGTCCATATTTGTTCTAACTGAACGACTGACATGTTTCTGGATCGAAAGTAAGTTCTTACCTTGATACTAGATCAATGAGCTGTTATTATAACTGAAACTCAAAAGTCAATAATGATAATGATAAATAGTGTTGTAATATTCTAATAATTGAACAAAAAAAGATGAACATAAACATAGGGTTAATTGTGAAATACAAAAATTTTTGTCAGATATTTCAAAAAAACAATCGTGTTTCGAAATCAATCATTCCTGCGAAACAAGAGTTGTCCGCAGTACACTCGATCGGATCACTCTTCGAATATCGCGTTGCAGGAAGCAAGGCTGCCAATAGTTGAACAATGGCAGTGAATCTCGGAGGCCGAAATATTCGTAATATACTGACTCTTTCAGACATTATTTAACTAGAAATTATACGAAAGTTATGTAAAAAATGCATTTAACCTCTTATAACGTATTTTGCACATTATTGCCAAAATTGCCATTTCCCTGGAAATATATCCAGCCGAAATATTTCAATTCACAACACTAATGATTGTTTCAAGTAGTATTTTGCTTGAAACAGTTTAACGATGATGCTTGTGGTATTCGAGGAGTTCCATAGTGAAAATATAGTCGCCAAAAAACAATTCCCCTAAACCACACAAAAAATCCGATATAGTAAAAACTCAGCTAAATAGGGCGCAAGATATGCGAGCTTAACCTTTAGTTTTATGTTCATGCTGGATGTAGTTTACAGGTATCCCGGCCATTGTAATAGAAAACCTGTGTGCCAGACAATGCTTTAGGAATAAAATGGAATACGCCCAGATTTGTGTTTTTATTTGTGAAAGTAATACAAAATAATTAGCTTAATTTTTTTTTCATATCGTAAGCCTATATCATAGAAACGAGCATTTTTAGGCTTCCTTATTTTAGGTTATAACGATCAATCGCTGCTTGAAGCAAATTTTATTAAATTCGTTTTTTATTATTTACTCAACTCTACTAACTCCCTTCTATACCAGTTTCTTCGAGATCTTTTTTAGGGTCTACAACAGAATGATCTTTCTTCATATGTTTCTTATGATTAGTGGAATCATAGAACTGTTTATCGCAGATCATACAAGTGAACGGTTTTTCTCCAGTATGGTACCTCATCGTATGTTGTTTTAGACTTGTCTTATCTGAGAAAGCCTTAATACAAAACTGGCATTGGTGTGGAGTTTCTCCAGTGTGTCGCCTCATGTGAACTTTCAATGATGGATTGGCCGTGAAACCTTTGCCGCAAACCATACACAAAAAACTTTTCTGTTTAACGCTCGATTTGCTCAACTCATCCGAATGTTGAAGTACGTGCTTATCTAAGCCGCTTCTGGTGCAGAATTGCTTGCCGCAGTGTTGGCATTGGAACTGCTTCCAGCCTGAATGCTTGACATAATGACGCTTCAGATCAGCCGCTTGATGAAAAGCCTTTTGACATACCTCGCAGATATATCGTTTTTCCCCTGTAGAAAAAAGATACTATTATAGTGCAGATTTTATTTATACCTCAGCAACCACAAAGCCTAAAGGATGATTCAGTCTCTCAATCAGATCGAGCGGATATGTGAGGTAGACTTCCCGAAAGACCATCTCTACTCCGAATTTGGAAAGTGCCGACGAGCGATTTTTCTGTTCGCTTCCGGGGAATCTACCGAACATATCCACTTCTCATTGAAAGACGTGCCTATGTAGCTCAGTTGGTAATGTGTATGGAGCCAATAAGCGGAATGTGCGTGGTTCGAATTGCGCCATAGCCTATATTTTTCTTTCTGAGCTTTAATGGGAATTTGTTTGCTATAAAAAACTTAGGTAGGGTTTGTCATACGAGTACAGATTGGAAAAAGGCATCTCTGTTTAGACTTTCCTCAAGTCTTATTGACTTCATGGGAATAAAGAGGCGGTATTCCGTCCAGTTCTTGATGTAAAGAGAACGAGCAAGCTCGAATGAGAAGCTACATTCTGACTTTTAACGAATCCATCTAGTAGGCACTATAGACCGGCAGAAAACCAAGAGCAAATTCCGTTAACATATCGTTTGAAAAGTGGCATGTCACCGACCGCTCGTCGATAAAAAAGTTGCTTGAGGTGATGCGCTAGGGAACAATCACAATAATTCCAATTATTTGATTCAATAATATGCAAAAATTAATTCCGCACTATCAATGAGAAATACTATGCACGGATAAATGAAGCCTATCGTGGCTGATCTCTTCTCTCAACTGCCCCAAAACAAATGGAATCTATCTTTTGTCTATTCATATTGACATTAAGTCGCTGTAAACTGAATCTATCAATGAACAAGCTCCCCCGCAACCCATTCCATAACGCTGAGGCCCTTCAAAACAATAACTTTTGGAATATAATGTCTCGAGATGTCCAACATCAGACCAGATGAGGATGCACCCGTTGAGGCCCCCAGGATTTGCTGTAATGATGACTCTTGGTGTTACTATGCGAGGCAGCTAGGTTAAACATGCATCATGGTAGAACCTATAGAATATGGACAGAGCAGTAAATTTCTTTGAAGAATTCAAGAAAGTTCAGAGTCTTTTAGAGCACGCCTTTACACAGTGTAATTTCCATTGTGGGAGCGCTGAAAAGAGTTTATAATACTAAAAAAATCACTATCCATGACTCAAAGCCCTAAAATCGCTCATCAGAACAGCTTATAACTACTCTACAAGGTTCAGATAAGACCACCTTCGAAGTACTGCTTTTGTGTGGATGCACTCTTTGAAGCTTTAACTCTGGACTTCCATCCAGAAAAGAGCAATAGACCTATTAAACACACTTGACATTATATAGGGAATCTACAATCTGGAACATCGAAGAAAATTGGCCATTCTTATCAAGGTGAATGTGATAATAAAACTAAAAGTGATCATCACAACTAACACTAGAAGGAGCCAATGGGCTCGTCCTCGCCAGATCGAATTTCCCACACCCCACACCATAAACGAGACTTTGAGAACGCTGCTGAATTTATTCCTCAATAGTCACAGCGTGTTTAATCAATCAATGTGTGCGGAAATGCACGAAAAGCACGATAGTATTGCATATTTTTATTTTGTGTTTGATTGGTAAAAGTACTGCGTCAATCTACTTAGCTCTACGTTTGACCAAATTAAGTAATGGACATGGACAGATGTAAATGATACTAATATAACCACTATCGATTCAGGTATATATTAATAAAGATTGTTTAAAATGTATTAAAAAATACAAACAGTATTTCGTAAGAGTTATAAACAACCAGATATATTTACATATACAGGTACAACTCATGGTATGTAGCAAAATTGTTTCACAACCATACAAAAGTGAAAAATATCATTTTTTCTTATTTACAATATTTACAGGAGAAACACATTCACCACAAGCGTATGTTACGAATTCATGATATTATAGAAACACTTATAATACTGATTTTCCAATTCCAAAGATACTTTAGATGTTTATTCTAGTCACAAGTTCTTGAAGAAACAAATTCGCTAAATCATCAAAAATATACTTCAAACTGATCACTTTTGTTTTATATTCCGTTCCTCAGCAGTATCTACAACTGAATGCACTTTGTTCATGTGCTTTTTCAAATTCTTAGAATCATAAAAACGTTTACTACAGATTACACAGCCATATGGTTTTTCTCCAGTATGTTGCCTCATCGTATGCTGTTTCAAGCAAGTCTTGTTCGTATAGCCTTTGCCGCAGATCAGGCACTTGTGCGGAACTTCCCCAGTGTGACTCATCATGTGCTCCTTCAACGAGTTGTTCGTCGTGAATCCCTTGCCGCAAATCATGCACAAAAATATTTTTTCTCTACACGGAGCATTTTGTAGTCGTGAAGTAGTATGAACAGTTTTCTGTTCCTTCGAATGTGCCTGCACATGGTTTTGTAAGCCTGGTTTAGTATGGTAGAATTTTCCACAATGCTGACATTGGAATTGTTTTATGCCTGAGTGATTACGGTTCATATGGCGCTTCAAGTCGCCATCTTGGATATACGTTTTTTTGCATATTTCGCAGGTATATGGTCGCTCACCTGAAAAATAGAAGTCAAAGGTATAATACATTAACTAAAATATATCCGAACGCACATTACAACAATACTTATTGCTGTTAGAGCTGCTACGGAAAATTTTGATGGGAGACAATCAATAAATACTGAAAATTGTTGAGCAAACAATAATAAATAAAAGTTATCCATAAAGCTGCTAATTCATATGACCTCTATACTCATTTAGATAACGCATCAGCTTTATAATCACAGTCATGTTTGTTCGGACATACATTAATTAACATATGGATTCATTATACCCGTGACTTTGTTTAGTGATCAGTATAATTATATTTCTATTATTTTATTATCTATTCAGTTTTTAGTACATATTATAGGCTGATTCGATTATCACCTCTGATCATATGCAGATAAGCAAACCAATATTTTCTTATAATTATATATTTTTAAGTGGAAGTAGTTAGATATTAGTTTCTCATTTTAACTATATTTTTTTACTATAGTCTCACATTATTCTCTATTGCCACTGTTATTAAAAAAATACGAGCAAAAATATTACAATGAGTTTAGTTAAAAATAATTAATCAGAACAGGTAAGTTTCAAATATCTATGCATTTATTAGCTGGACACGACATGCCCGACTTTTCATCATGGGTTGTAATCTGTATAGGATTTCATAGCACGTCAATAGTATCACAAATGTCCTTTCTTGAAAGCTCATCTTGATCGAGTTATCCATAGCGCAACCGCGACACTCAGCATTTATATTCTCGCATGCTTACCGACTAAGCTGTCAACACTGTGGCGCAGTAAGCCTACCTAACCAAAAGGCCCACAAATATAAAGTCCTTTTTTACACTTTTGCGTCTCTTAATAATACTACAACATATTATGTTGAGAAAGTACCCGCTTCGCTGGAAATCTTGACAATTGGAACTGCACGTTTGGCTAGGTATTTCCTGATAGGACGTCCCATGCATCTTTCTGATGGGATGTTTTATCGTACGTTCCATCAATGTCACATCTCACAGCATGCTCGTTCGACGTCATTCCGATAAAATGTCACACTGAACGTTTCCACATGCCAGTTTAATCTTCGGTTGAATCATAATGCGAAGAGTTTGAATTAACGTGTTCGAAGCAACATCCTCCGCGGATTCATTTTCCCTCCTGTGTTCAAATTCTCTTCAAACTGATAAATATATACCCAGACCCCTCAGATATCGTCAAAAGCACAAGCACTATATGCCTAATTGGCTCATGTATACCATGTTCCAATCGAGAGAACAATCTCATCTATCAGTCTTATCGCGAGTCTTCTCATTCACCAAAGTTTTTCAGCCATTTAGCTAATCCAGAATTGTAGATGTTCAATAGAACAGGTTTAAATTATTTTTTTTTGTGTCTGTTCCAATACAGTGACCTGCTGCTCAATGCTCAACACTCATTTCTAAGCCGGATAATTTTTAAACAATTTCTCGCATTTTGCATGTAGTAACTAAAAAATGTGTGCAATCCCATTATTTCTTCAAGAGAAACTGTAAAGCTTTTTTGAAACAGGTGAAGATCTAATAACATTATCCTTTATAGCAGCCGCAGTACATTTGTCTTAAGATTTGGCCTTCGCTTCTGCTTAGGTTTAAAAAAAGAGACAAGTAGATTGACTCAGTATTTCCCGTGCTATAGTTATAGTGATAACGTTTGTCTCATGGAAATATTCTCCATTATGAAGAATTCAAATTTTTACTATCCCCCATTGTATATACTCAAATTAAATGAAACTGCTTTCATGCAAATTCTTGTGAGTACATGTTAGAGCAAGATATTTTTAACGTTTGGTAATATTGATGTCTCCCAAACTTGACAGTCATGTGTATCATGCCGATTAACGCGATGAAGATAAATCACAGAATTTACGTACTGATGCATACATGGTTTAATTGTAGTTTTATGAAAAAGTTACCGGTGCAAAATGTTTTCACAACAGCGCTACAACTGAAGAAGGGTTCAATTAATACAAAAAATACATTTATTTTTTATCTACTGCTGATAAGCACTTATTCGATTGAAATTACCATTCATTAAATGAAAACCAAGTTTTGAACAATACCAACAAACCACATATGGCCTCAAGCTCCGAATGTCTACGATTAGGCGCTATGACCTTTTATAAAATAAAAAAAAACAAAGAATTATTGATTTTTTTGAAGTGCACATTATTGTTGTTTTATAAATTTGCACGTGTGTGAGATGCGTATGTACGTGTGTAAAATTTGTATACTCTGCGTAAATGTACACAAAGTGAGCAATTGATAAGGGATGCTGGCTATATAAAAAAATATTAGTGATAGAAAAGCTACAATACAAAATTCACTTAGTTTGAATTTTTTTCACTAATATGCATTTAGATAGTGCTGCTTAATAGAACAAATTCTATGGTAAAATGATGACTTGTTAACATACCTGTATGTATTCTCAAATGTCGCTGCAGGTGAGAGTTTTTCTGGAATTCCTTATTACAATAGGTACAGATGAATTGCTTCTTCTCGCTGAGGTGCGATTTTCTGTGGACGCCATATCCATGTTTATGTATTTTCCTCTTACAAACTTCGCATTCAACTTTATTTGCATCAGGGTCAATTTTGCTGCTGATGTCAGTCTTATCAGTTTTATTTTGGCTATCTGTATCACTGTCCTCATCCTTCACAATAAAGTGATGAACGGTCTCATGCTTTTTACGGCTGGAGGAGCTTCGAAAACCTTTGCTACATACTCTGCATTTATAAGGTGTTTCCCCTACAAAACAAAGGTAGATGATTACGTTTTTCGTAAACCGTGTCCCTTTCAGAAACAACTGAAATAGGACAACAAGGGAAAACTGAACTTAATAAACATTAGCCTCTTACAGTCCGCTTCCACTTCAATTTTACACCACATTCATATGTGGTTTCAATTGGCGGTCAGTGGAAAAGATAATTAATTAGTTAGTATGATTTTTTTCAATGATTGCTCAGTTCATGAATGATGAATCACAGAGACAATTACAAAATACGTTTCGAGAGTTACATACTGAACCGGGGGTGGTACCCAAAACACGAAGATCAATCAACATAACTTGTATCTGACATCTGACGCATCGATGCAAGGCACATTTTTTCTTGATCAATAACAACAAAAATATCTGTCGAATATAGTAAATGATATCCTTAGTACGGGGGATTAACTAAATCAAAGTCAATATAATAACAACCACTGTACGCCAAGATATGCGTCCCATATGTGGTCACATATATCTTACTAGGATTGTTTAGGCATCTGTTAAGATATGACACCCATTCCCTAAAATATTTGGTTCATAGTTGAACGATTTTTAACCAAATTAAAACGACACCAGATTTAGATTGTGTAACGATAATGTAGCAAGCATCGTTCATTGTTACGGTACTCCCAGTCTAAAGATATTGAATTATGATTGGATTTTGTAGGTTATCCTCTTCACAAACAGAATCAGACATATATGTCTTCAAATGAGATAACACAACATAAAAAATGGAAATGAGAGACATGGTTTTTGTGATGTATGTATGTATTGTTATTAAATATGAAAACAATCTCGAATTCGAATCTTTTCGCGATTAAAATACTTCCCCACCTGTTGGCGTGAGAAGTAAAAGAATGAATAGGTCCAAAGTTTTTTATTGTTTGTCTCTTGCAATAAACAAGATTTGCAGACTTGAGCATGTTAATATTTCTTTATTAGTATATCGAATTGAAGGGCGAGTTTGTGTGACCAACTGTATAATAGATTGATATAATTATTTCCATTATCAGTATTATTCATAGAGCATAAATTATATTTCTAGACACAATGATAAAATAAAGAATCGGCTAAAAATATGCTTTATGGCAGTAATTCTAGAGGTTATTGTTTCGGCCAACACTCAGATAGAATAAGGATACACAGTTGATATAATTATAACAACTACTAGAACGGTACCTATTTAGTTTCCATCATTTAAGAGCATTCCTAGTCTCCATATGTATCCAAAATGTGATATATATACATACATAATTTTGAGTACAGAAATATGAATTACACTGAGTGTTGCTTCAAAATAAGATTGTGAGTGAAAATTCTGTCCAACTGATATGTTATGGTACTTTTCATTTCCATGCATCTCAGCTGTTTCTATCAATAGTGTTTTAAGTGTTATGAGATAACAATATATAATAAAAACATTACATACCTGTATGCTGTCGCACATGTATATTGGCACTGCTTCTTGAAGAATATCTTTTCCCACAAAATTCACATGGAAATGGTTTTTCGCCAGTGTGTGTCACCATATGACTGGATGCAGCAGAGTGAGTGGTCAATATTCTGTCACACAAAGTACATTGTAGTTTCAATTTGCCATTATCCTTTATTTTTATGAAAAGATGTTTTATACTTTTCCTTTTTCTGGGTGATGCTTTTGTTTGCCCTGAATGTAAAAATCCTAATTTATTCCCAATCTTCATATAAATGGAAAAATTGAGGTGTTTACTCTTAAAATTGACTGAAAGTGCATTCAGTTTGAAATAGCATACCTACAGCTGCAGTTAAAATCGCAGAAAAATTGGTAAAAAAAGTGGAGGCAAGTACTTTGATGTCCAACAGAATTGAATGAAACCTATTCATCACAATTCTGAAAACCAAAAATAATGACCATGCCTAGAATGATCATTATTATATCAATTATTTCTGTAGTTGGAAATCACAATCACCTCTGCTACCAGGTTTATGACGAATCCGTTTGTGTTTTACCAAACTTTCAGGATACTTGAAGTTTTGTCCACATATTGTGCATTTATATCCAGGAAATGAGTGAGTCTTCAAGTGTTCCATCCACTGACTCTTCAGCGAGAATGTTTCTTTGCAGTGTGCACATTCTAACTTTGTATTTTCCTCAGCAACTACTTCTTCAGCTTTAGATTCATCATTTCTTTCTTCTGGAATAGACTCGTGCTCATTGACACCATATGTATCACTATGATACTCGATTTGAGCATTTTTTTCTTCTAAAGCTGCCAACAGTGCAGAATAAGTGTTTTTGCATTTCTTGATAAATTTGCTACAGGATTCCAGTTCTTTTGTGCAATTATCACAAGCCTTGTCGGGAAGCCGGTTATCTGTGAACTATATAAAATTTGTATATTTTCAATAAAGTTTATAATACATTAGCATATGATTCGAACACCAAAAGTCATTCATTTGGAAAAGCTCGCAGACTTCATTCCCCGATGGTTACAGTCTACAACATTTTAAGGTCAACGTGAATCAACATTTATCCTTATGCAGTGCTTATCAAGCGCGATAGGCTATATGCCTTTGCGCGAAGTTATCTATAAAAAAAACAAAGGATCTCTAGAATCTCCAACATCAAAGAAAACTGGTAGATCAGTCTCTATTCTATGGTGAGGATGTATTTGCTCCAAAGCACTCCCTGAATCGAAATGTGAAGCACAAAAAAAATCTTGACAATGGAAGTCTAAATTAGTGTTACTGCAACTAACAATTGATCATATTTACTATATTTCATCATATTGTATTATCAAATAGGCTTAGAAGCTAAAATATTCATATTTGATGCCATCCTTAATCATTATCACAGCAGTTGTCAAATAAATGTATACAAAAAAAAAACTACTACTAAGATGCATTTGGAAGCTATAATTTGGAAGATATAGAGCTGTTTCAACTGCTTTTCCAAGAAAGCATGTTTGATCATCCCTACCAAAAGTGGACTTGTAAGGCAGAATGATTATGGCTATCATGCAGTGAGGGTTCACCATGTGAAGTGCTACATAGGATTACAGATACATCTCTTATATAAACTGTAGTTGCCTTTACCTTATGAAACTATGGAAATCTAGTCTTCTATTTACTTACAAATAATAGAACAATGTTTCAGCCAATATGATGAATGAACCTCTAAATGGAAACATCATTATATGTATTTGGAATAGAATTAAATACGAGTTATCATACTCCTACCAAGGGTCTGATTACTATTTGGAGGAAGCATAATGAAAAAAAAGTAATTATATTAAAATATCTCTGGTGCAGGAATAATCAACCAGTACAAACAATTTAGCCCCTAGTAATCAAACATAAACCTGTGTCAAAGAATCTGTAAAAAAATGAGTTGAGAATGCATGTAAATTGTAGGGGTTATTCTATTTTGCAAATATTCCACATTACCTTAACTTCAACAATATGCTCCAACATTTTCAGTAAATCCAAGGATATCTCGATTAATGGATTATTTTGCTGTAAGCAAACACGACAAGAGCTTTTGAAATTAGTCAAAGAAGCCCTTTTATTATCGGACATCTCTTAAATATCAATCGACCAGATTATAATGTAAGCCTTTTAATTAGCTTTTCTCATTTGACCAGATTGGTCGAGAATGTATTTGATATGGTATAATGATTCAAACAACACGGCATTATAAACTTTATAAAAGAAAATAACCATGCAACATACAACCCTGTAAACATAGGTGCATGTCGTCGTTTTGGTGCCTGTAAAAACAAACAAAAATAGATCATACCACAGAATATATAAAGTAAGATCATACCGACCATAGAGACAGATTAGATAGAATATAAAGTTCAGGTTTTGACATTGGTGTCATTAGTGGATTAGCAATATGTCATACTTGCCTTTCAACTGATGACACAAGGCCATAGAAGACAAAGACATATACAAAAATGTCTTGGGTAAAACTGGTAAAAGGATAGTTTAGGCACAGTTGAGGATACTCTACTACTGTAAAGATCTGACACATTTTTGCTGGAACCGTTGGTTAGAACCACTTTTGAACAAGTGTTGGTTTTGCTACATGTCATCCGTGGACTGGATGTGTATGTCATAGGTATGTGTTCCAGCACAATGTTTGAATCAAGTTTCAGATGTCATTCGTAAAATTGAATCCTAACCTAAATTAATTTGTATAATATTCTGTGATGAATATATAATTATGTCAACGTATGTATCAGCACTATCAGCGGTATTTTTTTGTTTACACCACAAGTTTGCAGTATAACACTTAACGAACAAGCAATGGAGAGATTGAAAACCGTATAAAAGTACTAGTAAACGATGTCACGGTCCGATATAATTCCTACACTGACATCCGACCTCGCAAGAGACATCTTAAATAAAACATTGGAAGAGCTACAGCAGTCCGAGAATGTACAAAAGCTGGAAGAAGCCAGAGATAATGTAGGCAACGAAATGTTGAAAATGATGCAGTTCCTCTTTCCCATTGTTATGCAAGTGCAAATGGACGTAATCAAAAGCTTTGGGTATCCAGAAGGTCGAGAAGGCATAATAAAATTCACTCAAATGTTGAGAGGTCTTGAGAGAGAAGATCCAGAAATTGCTAGACTTCATAGTTTAATCAAAGCCTATTATTTGCCACCTGTATCAGTTCATACATCCAGTGAATCTCCTGGTGAAGAAAGAACCAGCAGTAGCTAATTTGCTAGTAGTATGTGTGAGACTGATTTTCATGTAAAAAAAACATTAACTTCACTAGAAATATAGGTTAAGGAAATATTTGCATTCAAACTTATATGCAAAGTAATACACTGCTTAAATTACATTATCAATTACATTACTCTTAAGGCTAGCTCACATAGAAAAAAAAAATAACTATGTTTAACCATATTACTCCAGGATAAATTGAACAGGTGTTTACTGATACGAAATGCTTTTAGACATAAGCATTGTTCATTGAAGCTGTTTTGATTTTTCTGTGTGCAGCTGGCCTAAGTAGACCATGAATCTAAAGACAGGAATTAAGTTAGGCCTAAATTAGCCTAGCTTAAAACTCATAGGTGTTATTGTTTTTACATTTGTACAGTTGTAAGTAGTTGGTGGTTCATATATTTGTGTATCTAAAAATTTAGTAACTTATGAGCTAACTTTGCTAGTTTTTGGACAACTAGTACAACAGTTCTTTAAGGTCATAAAAATAATAATTTATCTAATACAGCATATAACTGGCAATATAAAGTTTAAAAATTAACAAATGGACTTTTGAGTATTACTAAGGCATGTAAGCATTAACTCCTCAAAAGTTGTGTTTCTTGGATGATTCCCATTGTCTCCTTTAGTTATTCAGTGTCAGTGTTTCAACTGAAATCAAAGTTATATAGACAGTTGTATTCCTAAAAACTTAAAATACACTTTAGTACATTGCAGAAATGCCTTGTGTGTAATTATCGTTATTAGTATTGAAAGTTTTTTCCAAAATTCCCTAGGAAAAAGTGTTTTCTTAAATTGAGTAGACAAGCTTTTATATCATACTAATTGTAGAATGACATTATAAGTTGATAGTCAAAGTTTTAAAGGAAACGTTTATTTTATTCTTTTTAGCGTATTTAAATAAAAGCCTGCTTTTGAAAAAGGTTTTTACTTTTAATTTATTTTTCACCTTTTAGTTATTGCTGGACATGTTTCTCAGTTTGTTCATCTCATTCCACGCATCATTGTTGCAAGGTCGTTTGCGGGTTAATTTCGAACAGTCTAGCTCTTCAATAAGAAGTCCGCCGTATTGGATTTAAAGTGACGTCACTTTATTTTTAGAGTTATTCTCAGCAAGCCTTTTCATTTGTTACCCATATTGTAGGAGTGCATTAAAAATAACTAGTCCGCCATCTTGGGTGATCCGCCATGTTGGATTTAGAATGACGTCACACCGACCGTCATCAATCGGTTGAAGATATCTACTTCAAAATTGAGTTGCAAGATTACACCAGAAGGACATAGCTACATACATTGCAAGTTAAATAAAAGCCTATAAAAAATGGGTCATCTCTAATTTAAAAATGAATGATACATTCATTTACTAATTCACTCTGAAAGTGGTTACGAATGCTTTTGCAAGGTTAAGAAGTATAGATATAGTAGAAATCTTATCTAACTATTCGTAAACATGATATGTGAGATGCAATATGGTGTCATTAATTTCTATACTTTTTAAATTCATATTACGGAACCTTGTATGTGGGAAATTAATTTATCGTATTTGCCTTTTATCAATCTCATCTATCTAATCTAGTTACTTCGTTTAATTTTAAGAGAGGTACTCAATCCAGTTTCAATTCGCATTTATCTAAATCGTGGGTCCTTGCCAGAAATCTTTCATGTCTCAATTGAGAATTACTTGCAAGAAAACTTCAAGAGGTAAAAAAATCAGACGTTTCGTTTGGTTTACTTGCTTTTGTACAAGATATCATAATGCTTCAAACGAGAGACTTGTTTTGCTACCTGTAGTTAAAATATCTCTTGGTCAATGACAAATTTCAGAGAACATTTGCTGAATCAATTTATTTGACTCCTTTCTCGCATTGTGTTATCATTGTAGCAAGAACGAAAATGCTTTAAAGTGTCAATCAATGCCACAGTATAGGAATTATGAAAATCGATACATATAGGAAACGCCGGAACCCTTTTTGGTACTTCCAAGACCCCTGGTATTTTTTTTTTAGATTAAATTTTCAAAATTCAACCCTCTGATTCATAGTATTATCCACTGGCTGCTAATGAAACCACATTATCAAAATGAATATTTTTGCTGACGTTTGGCTGCCTTGGCAGCCTTTATCAAAGAGCAACACAAAATTTAAAAAAATGATTTTGATATAGTGACGAACCTTCGTTTCCAGGGTAAAAGTTTTGTTTTCAACAAGGTGTTAGTATAAAGCATTATGAAAAGCTAGAATACGGATGATCAACTATCAAATTTTTTGAGTCTACGAAAAACTTTGAAAACTTAACTCTGCTGTTATTTCGAGTTCATTGCATCTCACCAATTGGTCATTCATATAGATTTCAAATGCTCTTACTTGGTAAGAATCTTCCATTATGGAAATAACAAATTTTATACTTAACATAGAAGTTTCACATAGAAAACTGAAAAAAAGTTTTTTCGGGAAATTTCTGTAAAAAACACACAAATTTTTATCTGAATTGGTCTTTGCTGAGGTTCATAAACAAGTGCTTGACATACTCACTTCAAGGATAAACGGTTTCCGTTTTCGAGTGAACTGAAGACAAAGCAGCTTCTGTGATCTCACTGTTAAGTATGTTTTTATAGTATGTATGTCCGCAATTAACTCGAAAGCTACTGTCTGCAATGTAATTATTTGTTTTCTTTTGATAAAAATAAGATGAAGACCTATTAAAAGAAAACGGTACAAATCTTTGATTCGCGGAGTGTGCAGATGCTTCAAAAATGCAACCTCAAGACAACGAACTTTGGACTCGAGCATTAACTGAAAAATCTGAAATAACAGTGATCTAAAAAATTAAAACGCGACTCAAAACCTCCCTATAAAAACCTAAACATATCTAAAATTAGAGGACAACGCAACAAACAAAACCAAAATAAGTTCACTCGGATGCATATATCAACTTTCAAACCTTCAAGTAGTTTTTTAGGGAGGGACCTCAACCATTCTCATTTTATTTTCATATTAATTACCTATAGTAATCTCGAAGCCGAGATATCTTGATATTCTTCATGTTTCACGACATGCATGAAATTATGATTCTAGGTTACCACTATGGCATGGACCGAAAAGCTTTATAGTTTTTGAATATCTGTGCAGCTGAAAAGGAGTTCGTCTGTTCTGTAGACGTCCTCCGTACCTAATTGAACATTGATTGTTCACGCATTTCCTTTGAAAATACAGAAATTATTGGAGGAGGTTAATTTGTTTAATTTCTGCCTTAGCAACTACTTATATCATTACAGATTCCTACATTTATAACTGAATATGAATCATAAATATTTAAACTAAAGTGTTTTTTTAAAAATGGCGTCAAGTAGGTAGAAGAATCTGAATTTCACATAGATGTTGATGGGATTTTAGAACTGTTGAGTCACTTTGAATAAGTTTTTTAATATTGAAAATTATGTTAATTTTCTAGAACTCAGATATTTTGTGGATTTTTCTTTCTCTTTTAGTGCCATATCAGGTCCTCCTGATGTTGGCAATCACAATGTGGATTCTTGAAATTATAAAATATTTGAGTTCTCAATATTTAATTTTTTTTTATTTGAAGTACAACAGTTTCAAAATCTGATTAAGATCTTTGTTTCTAAGCTGATACCACAATGTGGTAACTGCATCTTCAACATATTTCACGTATTTTTTTGTTATCCTCAGCTATTTATATGGGTTTCGAGGTACCGTTATTCATAAGTTATGTTGCCTCATATAATATACTACGGAACATCACTTGAAAATGTATTTCCATAACGGCATTTTGTCTTGCATGGCACATATAATCATTTCGCCTTTGAGATCTATGGTGGTGTGTGCTCTTATTATTGATCTTCACAAGTTACGAGAAAATATTGTCGATTGTTTTTCTACGATACGCACCTGTGAACTAATAGATGAATATTTATGAGCAAGGAAAAAACCCGAACCCACTCACAATACGATTATAAGTTATCCGTTTCATTTTTATCTAATTAGCAATCTCAGTATCGCAGTCTCTACATCCAGAAGCGCCTGAAAATTTACTATACACTTCAAGTATGTAAGTTCGAAATATATTATTTGAATGAATGTAATAGATTATCAACTATCGTTCTGTTCATCAATATTCAATAGCCTATAAAAGCATACGTGCGAAGCAGTGATTATTAGTCTTTCGAGTTTCATTGCTAAACGTGTGAAATTATTTGATCAAGTAATATACACAACTCTGCCAGATGTCATCAAACAAATATTTATCCACTTGTCTTGCCACAAAATGCGTATTTCTGTATCAAAATGGATCTATCCCCCAGCATGAAATATTGTTCAACAAAATATAGACACTCACCTAGTGATCACGTTCCTGATCCTATCGCATCTTTGTGCCCCGGGACTAAAAAATAGTGTGATTAACAGTGAGTATGTAGCCTAAGAGATAATTTTTGATATTTCGGAAACTGTTCGTCGTAAGATAAGTATGTTTACGTATTTAAACTCAATTAAAAAGATGATTTGGATATCTTCTCTACAATATGAGTTTTTTTATTTTGACACTCATCTCCAAACGTCGCGCACAATGGCGCTGCCCATTGACAACTTCCGAAGTCAAAGGTCCTAACACATGCCTTGAAGCGGCGGCAAAAGTTCCTTACGACATCTGTCAACAAAGGACAACTGATTCACAGCGAAATCGCTTGTCCTTCGTAATCACTATTTACGATGTACCGCTATCTCCACTCATTCACGTCAGAAGCTGACATCTGATATTAAGTGTATTCTCTCCACTATGCATCAGACCTGCTATAGACATGCATGTTTCGTCTTTAGCCTAGATTGTCAGTAGAGCCTGGCGGTCTAACTGTAGAGAGCAATTTGGTGGTACATACGTAACCCTTGACTGGGTTACGTATATACCACTCTACTGACCAGTCTAGGCTAACGACGAAACATGCATATTTATAGCAGGTCTGATGCATAGTGAAGAGCATACACTTGTTTATTTTTGTGGTTCATATGACATTATTCACTGGTCTGACCATAATCGCATAAACGTCCGAATTTGATATATATTTTCCAAACGTTTCGTGATATCTAATCTCAAAAATCTGGTGTTAGTCTCTTCGATTTATCATTACTTATCTTGTTCTCACTTTCACTAATGAAACAACTTCGGTTTCGATTGCCTCGGCACCCTTTCTCAAACTTCGCCATTCTCCCTTCACAATTACGAGTTGCAACGGAGGCAGGTCCAGAATGATCACTAACGCTGCAGTTGGTGCGGTCTCCCTTTCATAGACAAACACGTAGATACTGTTCTCAGTTCTACAATGGCAGCGCGCTGTTCCAGCTTTGATCAGAACACCAAACATTCACTCCATATACGACCATGGTTTACGTCCGCCATATCATGGGAGTATTTAGATCCCATGTCTTGCAATGCGAACGGCTGTATAACGTTAAAGCAATTTCTGCTCGTCTTTCTACTCCTCCAAGCTGAGAGTTACAGGTTGGTTTGCAAACTAGTATGGCCCTTAAATACCAGAACTCCTCTCTCATATCCTCCCAGTTTCTGTACAGTTCTTGTATGAGGAACACCTCAAAAAGCCTCATCGCAGTGTCAAGCCAGCCATACCATATTGCAGGAATACTTGAAGAATCCGTATCCTCTCCATTAATTCCTATCAAGACTCTGAACACTACTACTACCACTTTACAATGATGGAAGATGGTTCTTAACAGGATCCTGAAAAGGTCTCGTCGATGGAGTACCACCGATTAACTCCTTTGCTCTTCTGTACTTTAGAGCTTAGGAGCTGCCAACATGTAACTCTTAGCTCTGCCTTCCTAATCATTCCATCTTTACAGTCATCGTCCTCTTTTTCTTCTATTCCTTTTGTCAGGTTTTAAGGTCTTACGACCGGGCGGCCAGTGATTGTAATCCTTCTTCCCCCTCTTTGGTCATTTTCCTTTTCCTCAAATCATCAAATAAGCTCATTCAACGTTGGCTGCAGTTTGTTATTAAGCTTTTGCTCAGTAGTGCCAAGGATTATGATTTTTTTATCATGAATTCAAGAAGTTTTATCTTGCATGCGGCATGCCAGTGTTGATGCTTCAGTAATCACAGCACACAACAATCATGATATTTTTGCCTTTTTTTATTATTCCGCCGCCTATTAGGGTTCATTGTTTATGAACTTTAGATGGATCCACTATTCATAAATATTCAGGAGTGATTTGAAGCTGGTTTATATTGGCTTTACGGGGGAATTATTGGTAGAGATTTTGCATATCCTACTCAAGTAAATACGCTGCCAACTTCTTTCATGAAATTATTATCCTTTGACCTTTGTAGAGTTATGTGTGTATACATATAGTTATCATCCTCCACGAACTGGAATTCATAACCAACCATTCCTATAAATTTTCCATAATACACACCTTCGATAGAACGTTTCATTAATATGTATAAGCTGTGAAAACCCGTACCCATTCACAATTGCTTATAGCTTATATATTCCGTTTGTTTTCAAATAAACATATTTCTCAGTATCGGAGCTCTTATATGAGAGACAATTATCAGGTAAAGGTGAGATCGAAGCTATTTTTTAGTCACTCGTGTTTTATATATAGGGTATCTATCTGATCTTCATTATATAATGGAATATAAAATCAAACGTTTGAAACTGTAATTATTAGTCTCTCAGTGTCCCAACCCAGAAGTCGTAAAATTATACAATGATGCATGTTCACAAATCTAGTTAGAATCGCTAATCAAATATTCATTCTCTTGTGGAGATATAAAATGCGCATTCAGCAACAAAGTATATCTATTGAATTCATGAGTAACGAGCCAAACGATGAAATTGTGATGAAAAGTGATAAATGTACTCAGTGAGTAGTCCGATACCATATTCGCATACTTTTGAAGCTGCTTCGTTTTTCCTAATTTTCTAATATTTATAATAGTTAGATAAATATGTCATCCTACCAAAATTGTTGAATGAGATTTACTTGGAGACAAGGTTAGATAAGCGATAAAAATGTGTTTCCAAAGATTTCTAAATGTAGTTTTTCCACATTTTGTGGTATCGCCAGGTCAGCGTACCAGAAACTGGGGGTTCCTTTCCGCTCCAGAAGGTTTCATCCACCGGAATAGTTAGGAAGAGCAGCAGTACGTGTAAAATAGTATATAAGTTTCTATGAGCATTGATGTTGAATAAATCACTCAATAATGAAAAATGGAAAGACGTCTTAACCTTCATTGAATCACAGATACCTCATGGTTATTTTATAAACAAGCTGAATAATCATATAAGAAGACACAGAGTGATATATAGAAGAAAACAAACAAGAAAATTATACCATAGATCACAACGGGACTGGTGATCTTCATTAACAGGAGAGATTGCATGAAAAAAGACTATTGAATAATTATTCACCAGTTGAGAATTAATGAATATATAAGATATAGGAATATGCTTAATATCTGATCAGAAAAATAGAAATAGAAGAAAAAATACAGAAAATATATTTATACCTAATAAAAATTACATTAATATATCCGATGATAAACAGAAAGCAAATTCCTTTTATACATGCTACATTAAATAAGTTAAGAAAGTAAGTGAGTTAGATCTACAAACATATATAGGTATTAATACTAAGACATAGTTAACTTTTTATTTAAAAAATGATTGGAAATGGTACTGGGTATCACGAGGAACATCATGTCCCAGTTACGACGCTTCAATCTAAATAAGCTATTTTGTTACCTTCATCCCCCTCCCTTTATACACGTCAAGGAATATCAACCATTTGCTGCAACTTGTAAAAATAAGAATAATCAATATACTGCTAACTTCTGACGAACGATTTATACAGACAAAAATATTGTTAACGTGGTATGCAGACACAAACTTAGCTTACATTCACGCAGTCTACTGAGTATGACAGTTGTCATTGTTAAACAGAAGATCTTGCTTGAGAGATACAAAATCTGAACCGTATACTTATCTAGACATGAGTTCAATTAGATCAGAATATGCTTTGAATCGAGCAGTTTCCAAAATATTCTAATAGGCTACTCACCGCTTAAATCCACTAATTTTGACATACATTTAGAGCTTTTGCGATACAAATTTTTTCGTAATATGCTCTTGGAGTGACTAATAAGTGTATCAGGTCTTGGTGCATTCATTATGGAAAAAGTTAACGATAACCTTTTGGACAGCACACCCATCATTAAAATCTACAAGCGAAGATGGATCATTTTGCTCATCTACATTGCCTACAACACTATCAGCAGTTTCCAATGGGTAGAATATTCTATCATAACGAACTTGGTGATGGAGTATTACGATGTTGATGCTGGCACAGTGGATTGGACGGCCATGTCTTTTATGGTGGCGTGGCCTGTACTGGTGTTTCCTGCTTCTTTTATTGTAGACAAGATGGTAAGTCATTTAGTAATTTGGATAATGTCACTGTGAACTGGATTGTTTTCTAAAGATTTTGAGAGTTTTCATCCGTTAGCTTTATACCTATTGAGACATTATAAACCAAGCAAATGAGCATTTAGAATCTCGGGAAAAATGACCTACGTCGGGATTTGAAGTATGCACCTTTCGCTTGCTATATATGCAAGCGAAAGGTATATATATGTATATATATATATATATATATATATATATATATATATATATATAATAATAATAATAATGTAAACACCAGCGAAGGTGATATGTCCATCAAAACTGATTAAGTTAGATCAACCATTGATTTGTCTCTGATAAAGCTTAAAACTCAAATACTTATGCTCTAGAGTTCATCCATTGATGTCCTTCAGTTTAGCTTAGTTGTACAAATTACACTATTCATTCCACTTCTTTGTTTTGCACAATGCACTACACCAGCTCGAATGGCTTAGTCCTTGTCAGTCTCCGGATGATATGTTCGTTGTCCAGCAGCTGTATCGCCTCCGTATTCACATGATGAAGTAGTCTGACTTCATGCTTATTGGCGTATCGTTTTATCTCATCTTTGACCATTGGTATTCCTAGGTCGCGATGAAGGTCACTATTGCGAACGTACCATGGAGCATTCACCATGTTACGAAGCACTTTATTCTGGAAAGTCTGAATAATATTCACATTTGATACACAAGTGCAGCTCTAAAGCTGGATACTGTCTATACTTTACACTGAGTTCAAAGCGTTTTTTCTTGATGTGCTCTTTCCATCGTAGCTTTGCATCAAGGTTCATTCCAAGATACATTCCAAGATACTTAGCGTTGTTCGCGTGCGGTACGGCGATATTATTTACCCTAACTACTGGGTGATCTGTGATTCTCTTGTTCGTAAAATTAACATAAACAGATCTGTGTTGTTCATTAAGCTTGATTTTGAGTTTCTTTGTCCAGTTTTGAATAATGGTGCTTGCAGCCTGCAATTTATCGGTAGAATCCTCTGAGCTAGTACCAACTGCAAGTAACGCTGTATCATCAGCAAATACAGCAGTAGTTACACCTGCAACTTCTGGTAAATGATTTGTGTATAACAGGTAAAGTACTGGTCCCAATACACTTCCTTGTGGCACACCCGCATATATTTCCTGCAGGTCAGAGTAATCATCTTCCTGTTTGACACGAAATAGTCGGTCTGTAATATATGACGATGGAATTTCAGCATACTGCCTTGGCAACATTCTCTTGAGCTTGTAAATATATATATATATATATATATATATATATATATATATATATATATATATATATATATAAAATAATAAACAGCTGCTCAAGAAAATCGGCTAAGTGGGAACAAACATAGAAATTCGCATTCAGAAAACACTGGCTGAGTATTATTATTATTACTACTACTAGAAGGGTGTACCGAAGTTCAGCATACTGAGCCATTTGGTGCCTTGCCTTCGTAGCTCAAATGGTAGAGCGGCTGTCCAGCAAAAAAATGTGTGGTTCCAACCTTGCAGTGGTCATAATCTTTTCTGGAGTTTCTAAATGCATCGGAAATTTAATCAGATCATATTATAAAGGACATCTTGCAATACATAGGTACTTGGTTTTTATATAAAAACATCTGTCAGGGTGAAATTTACTCATCGGCACGCCATTTATTGGTCTTTTAGAGGACATTTTAACGACTTCCAATGTTATATTTCAAGCTTTCATTTTTTGTACAATTTTTCAGTTCATAACGTTTCGAATGATGGGTGATCTTCAATTATGTTCTATTAAACTAGCGAACATATTATTCTCATGGCTATTTATACTGATTTCGCTGATATGTCCCATATGTTGACGTGTCGTGGCTGACATGACAGTTCGGTGGTCGTGACGTGTTGATTACGTTACTTCTTTTGATTGGTCCGACTGTAGCCTACTGATATTCGTAATGATCGGCTGTCATACTGGTTTAATTTCCTGATTGGCGTTGCTATAGACATGTTGCGCCCAGTGAGGGAATTGCCGCCCATAAATCTTTGGGATACCAGCGTGCTTCTTTAGGTATCAACTTGGCATGGTCTGCTAACCCATTCTGTTTCTGCACCTTAGGGTTGTAAATCGGTATACTTTTATCCTTATCTCCAATTATTAATAATTCTCAAACATATTTTCCTGCGTTCGACAGGTATCTGTTATATGTATTACTTGGTATTCTGGTCAGCGTTGCTTGATCGTTATAAAAATATTGCTCCGCTATTCTGATTGCTTCAGATATTACTTCCACGCATGATACAATGAGCGTATGCTGGAGTTTACTTTATGTGATCCTCCTACTGGTGAAAATGTAACATATTTCATCTACCAGACAAACTTGTGTACCAATATTCATATCTCGATTGATGAGACTCCGAATCACTCTTCTCTCCGTAGCCGCTGGATAGCTTGAATAATAATTTAGGTGCTGCCCTGTAGCTAAATTTCCTGTATACATATATTACTATCCAATTACTATGTCTTGTTACAATCATCTAGGAAAAAAATTATATTTTTGACCTCCATTACATTAATGACTTTTAAAGAACTTTTTTACGCACGATTTTATCAAAATTATGTTCTTAATGTAATAAGATTAATACATTCGCTTTAGTCATGAAGATCCAATTCTGGAGGTTGAAACGAAACGCATCACTAAAATGAGAAATTTATCTGTAAAAGCTTGTACAATTTTATCTCATTACTGGAAGATTTGCATCAAGTAAGAGCATCTACAATCTACATGAGCGTATTCAGTTTTACAGGGATGGAGTATCTAAAACTATTGATTAAGGACTCTTATATTACTCAATGCTATAACTTATCGATGACGTCAGGTTTAATGATGAAAAAATTTTGAACTGAATCATTTTCAATAAAAACAATTTTCACATGTAATTTATACGATACGAGTTTATCAGCTAGGTCTTATATTTGTTTTAATATTCACTTTTTTGTACCAGTTGACAAAACAGTTTGTTGATATTTGTTGATAGTTTCAATAATAATTTCTTCATTGAGCTGTAGTTTGTAATTCTCTTTGTGCCTCTACTTGGTCTCTGGTAATCGAAGCTTCTGGATGCTTGAAATAAATAGATGAAAAAAACTTGAGCTCCTACAAGGATGGAGTGTATAGTGAATCAGATGGCTGAGCTACTGCTTAATCGCACACTGCCAATTGAGCCAGTACCAGTTTAAATGTGTTTTGATTAGAGACATGGATGTGCTTAGAAACTTTATTTCCCACGTGGAGCAAATATTATAAAATTATAAGAACAATGAATATTGACAGATTCAACGCGATTTCTTATCCAAATATTTGTCCAACAGTTTTCATAAGACATCATATAAAGATATATGCATCTGCAAACACTATGGTGATTGTAGTAATAAATTATTTCTGAATTAAATCCATAACTCTTATTCGCAATGTTCTGTGACAAGTGAAGGTGTTGCGTGAAATAATTTAGGTAGATCTGTGCCAGTAATAAGAATGTAGGAGTGTATGGTACATCGGTGGAATTATTCAAGAATAGATTCGATATATACTTTTTGATTTTGAGTAGGGATAGGTTTTATCGACATACGTGTGAAGTTTAGAAGCTTAGTGAGATTATTTTGTTTTTTGATAGCGCCGCTGTTGCGGTAGCCACTTCAAAAGCAGACTCTAGGTTTGCCTTGAGACATCATCGCTGATCTGGTTTCATTACCATCTGAACAATAGTTACTCGAGCAATAAAAAATCATTATCATCATTTGTCCTGAAATAAATTCCACTACAGAATATTCTTTATTTTTATTTGTATAAATGTATAACCAAAACATTTATCAATATTTTCAAGTTTTTACCGAAATCGGTGATTTATAATATATCAAAAACAGACAAACAGACAAGCAAACTAACTAAAATAAGCGCTGTGGTTTTTCGTTTCATAGGACATCAAGAAATCACAATATCTCGGATTAACAAAATCTGAAGAATCTATTTCTGATTTCAAACAAAAAAACTTGTCTTTATGTCACAATCATTCATATTTTAACTAATTAATTTAGTTCGAAAAAGAAACTCCATATGCGGACGCATCTGTACTAGGTTAATTATTATTTCCTCTGTTTTGATATCTCTATGGAATCGCATTTTTTCTTATTAAAGATTAGGAGTGGGGCGATGTGAACCTCTTCAATTATTAAGCTGATTATTGAATTAAGGATGCTTACGTGTAGGGCAATAAATTGAGCATATAATGGTAGCCGCAATTATTCATTAAAGTATTGCAGAATAAAATCTCAACATCAAAACCTTTAATATTCAGTTCCTTGAACAGCTGCGTATATATCTTAATCGATGATTTAAAGTCAACTTTTCGCTCTCAGTTCTTTTTGGTGATATGTTTGTTAAATAGTTACTTTAAAAAATGTGTTTGCAGGTGAAGTGGATAGGTACAAAGTGTGTGTGTCTGTGTTGCATCGAGCAACGATCCAAGGGGTTAATCGTGATGGTTCCTCGACATTGATATGTCCATACATCTCTGAAGTGACGTCCAGTTAAAATATAATGAGTCAGTAGGAAACTTGCCCTTGTACAAGATCCCTAAATTCCTTTGGAATTTTCCCATTGCTTTCAAAATTTAGGTGGAAACAGATTTTATGTCATCACTGTATATATGTTTGGAATGTAATGCCCTTTATAGTTATTATTGCTAGTTAATAACAGTTTTTTTCGGCTGCATTAAGTTAAAGAAAGCCATCCAAGATCTCAATCCTCGTATTTCATTCAATTGAAGCTAGATCAGGGCTAGAGGAGTAGACACTGAGGTCAACAGTCTGAGGAAGTCTTAGAAATTTAGAAATTGAAGCAAATCTCAGCACAGAATTGAGATTTTTATTCGTGAAGTCTGTTTTGATACTTAAACTTAGCTCAACACAAAAAATGTTATCGATCAAAGAAAGGCGGGGGGAGGATAGCTAAGCTCCTGGAGACCCGGGACACGTTAAACTCAGATAGATAGATAGACATGTTTTTCCACATACTTTGTGTATTAAACTATAGATATTTTTGTAGCAAAATAATATAGAAGTGATATGTGCATCCCAGGTATATTCTTTAAAACTATGTTGGCGAGAAATCGAGAACAAATCCTAGAAACGAGAGTTCCTTTTCTGTTTGTATGTAGAAAAGTATCTAAGTAATCAACGAATCAACCTCTACTTAATAACATAAAACGCATCTGAATTAGATCTTCAATAGGAGGTCTTAGCTCCCATTCAGTGGCTGTAGCTAAACGCTATAACTATAACAGATGTATCAATGGGGTCAGTCCAAGTAAAACCTAGCAGGACATTTTACAGGACTCTCCGATTTTAATTTTCTTATAATTATTCTATGTACGAAAATACACAAAAAAATAAAATTTGATACTAGCGAGTAGTTCTAACTTATTGATTTTTTAAGATCGAAAAAATGACCAATTTCTTTCTTAGACGTACATACTGAATACACATTAACTAAGATCTGCAAAATCTGCGGTTACGGTTTGTGACAGTGAAATATGCCAGTACATTATAGCTACACTCTACCATTGCAAGAAATGTTGACTTTGGGGAGGTCAAAGTGAGCGTCTTTCATTCGCCAGCTTCATCACCTTGTAATCCAATTCGAACAGATAATCTAATTGTAGTACAATTCTAAAAATGTTGAACCCAATGCAGCTACTGTCAGGACTTCTACTTTGAGCAGGGAGGAAATGGCAGAATCATTAACCATTCTGATTAGAAAATTAGAAAAATATACTAGATCTTATTCCTCTGACCTCATACTTTATGCCCTAATATTATCTTTTTGTGCTTATACCAAAAAAGACGATCTCAGATAAGTGAAGTTTTTGCCCAAATCCTTTGTTAAAAATATTTTCTCAATGACAATCCATGATCTCTCGACTTTTTTCATAATGGGTGGCTTTCTAAGTAAAATTTTATTTGTTCGAATAATAAAACTTTCTAGTAAGCGGTTTTTTATATGTTAGGCCTTACAGATAAATTGCGAGAATTATCAATAAAAAGAACTACTAGCTAAAAAATATACATCTACCGGAAGAGCTGCTCACCACTCTACAGTGCTGAAATCAGACCACCTCTAGAATACAGGTAGGATGAAGCCGCTAGGCTCAATCCAGAAAATATCAATACGTCTTGTGTACGCGCCTTTCCCTTACAAAGTACCTCCAAAGTCCGAAACAGCGAAAAAGTGGCTGATCTGATATATAAATTCTACCATAGTAAATGTTCAACCGAGCTGTATCACATAATAACACCAAGACTAGTCGGGTCAAACTTCCAACACTCCGGCTAGCCTCTTCCAAAAGTCATTCTTTTGGAGAACGTTAGTGTTGTGGCTACTGGAAAGTTTGTTGCCAGATTATTACAATTTACGGCTGTTTAAGGTCAATGTCAATAGACCTATAACCTCTCGCGGCGCTTCTGAAGCACAATAAGCCTTTTGTCTTTGCAATAGGTTATTTATAAAAAAAAACTTTTGCTTTTAGTCCAGTATTTGTGATAGCGCATGTTAGTTTTTGAAACTTATATTTGCAATATAGGGCATACGTATGTTTAAGATGAATTGGCACTGACTTGGATACATCTCTATGTAACGAACACTTTGGTAGTTGCTACTAATTTCGAAAACTGATAATGCATAAAACTGTGCACAACAATCTGTCTAACAATGAAACAATAAACCTGCTAGTTAAAGTGCATAAAAGAAGATGGATAATTTTGATCATCTACATGGTGTATGCTGCAATCAGCTGCTTCCAGTGGACAGAATATTCTATCATAACAAACTTAGTGATGGATTATTATAGTGTAAGTGCAAGTGCGGTGGACTGGACCGCAATGAGTTTTATGGTAGCTTGGCCCATACTTGTGTTTCCAGCTTCTTATATGGTCGAAAGAATGGTATGTACTTCTGAAATTTGAAGTTTGCCTAAACCTATTACAATTTTAGTTGCAAATGCTTGATATCGTACAATTTCGTATACTTTTAACAAATCCATATAATATTTCAACAATTGTATATTGGTTGATTTTTTATATCCATCATATTCACATCATTGTAGACGCTAAAGTACATAGATAATACTAAACTCGGCAACAACATTTTAATAAAAATGTCTCTGAAAATATATTCTCATTTTTCTAAACAGATTGTTAAGAGTATTATTGTTATTTTGGACACTCCCCATGTTCGCATATTGTTACTGAAAAGGATAGAATGTAATATTATGCTGTTCCTCCGTATTTTTGTCTATCATTTATCATGAAACTAGTCATTGCGGAAATAAAAACAAGACAAAAATTATCGGAATGCCATTAAGTAAGGGGTATACTTTAGAGTCTCATTAATAGATTGTAAGAAATCAAGCTGGTAGTAAAATGGAAATGACATCTGATCGTATCAACTGCTGATACCCACAAGAGTTAAACATAATTGAAGTAATTTGAAACAATTTAAACTGTACTGATATTGTTTCACAAATTGTATAATTTTATTACAAATGCGGTAGAAATTACACCGTTGGATGACGAGGATCTACAAAAATAAGTGCCTCACTCAGTGCAAACTGCTGTAATTTGATTAGCAAATTTGTTACCCATCTACCGCAACCAGAAAGACCAAAGATTAGTGATTTCTAAGCAATCAATAGTGCTTTGTATATCAAAACGATTGCGAACTGCGATAAATGATGATTTGTAAAAATGTATGCAAACTCTATAAATTGAAATTGCTGTTTGCTTTATGGAAATTTTCATACCAGGCATTTTTTAACGCACACGATATCGTTCAAGCTCTTCATGATAAGAGAGTCACCAGTTGGTACGGTTTCAGCGCTAATGGCTATCATTGGAGCATAATTCTTCATAGGGATTCAGAGAGAACTAATAACAGACTTCTAATGAGGCAACAGAAGCAATTACAGTTAGTACATAGCTTTGTAAGTGCACACATTAATTTCTGTATTAATTTCTCGTTATTCATAACTATAAACCGACTTTTATAATATTTTTCAAACAATCTGTAGTTTAGCTTCACAACTAAATAATCAGAAATAAAAACCAAACTCACCGGACACTATTTAATTGGGCTGCACAAACATGATGAGTCCTGGTTCTGTCTCTGGCTTTATCGGGATGACTGGCAACCCTAGTTGAGGAAAACCCTTAACACCGTCAACATGTTACATACCTTGAAATATTCTGTTTCATAATATAATTTATTACTTAGCACGTTTCAAGAGCTAATAACTTTATAGAAGTTCGATTCTATGAGAGTCTAATTTGTATAGAATGATTACAGAAATTGAATTATATTTGAAAAGAATTTATGAAACATCAGGAAATGTACATTTATAAAAAAAAATTAGGTGATTTTTTTTGACTGCGTACGAAAATGATCGGAAAGCGATGGAGTCATCTTAAAAAAAATAAAATTATAAGTTGATTTATCTTCGTTATAATCACAGCATATTGCTTCCCAAATTTCATGAAAAAGAGACCCGTTGTTACTGAAGTTACGTGATTCGAAAATAGCACACCGACCGACGGAAATGAATTATACAATTTATTGTTGTCCGTGATTCAGTCATCATAAAATATCCATAAAACGATAATTCCAATTTGGATTTTTTCTTTTGCTTATGCTCAAGAAGTAAGTGAAACTGAAAAAATTGTAACATCCATTAATTCAGAACAGAATTTTATGTATTTTTAAGAAACACCCAAAATGCGATAAATCGTCAATTTACCAACAAAGAAAAGTAAGTAACTTATTTTGGCCGGCATCGATAAATCCACGTGATAATGACTCGTGTAAAAAATATTGTTTTTTTTAAATTGACTATGTGAAGAACCATGCAATAACAAAGGTGGTGTTTTTTTATTACGCAATGTCACCTCCTTGCGTAGTTCAACCAGAATGCAATAAATATATCCATTACGTAGTAATAGATGATTTTTATGGCATTTATAGCAGTAGTAAAGGTTCTGCAAATGCATGATACTTGTTTCATAAATTTTAATCAAGTGTTTGTGTGGAAATCCTACAAGCTAAAAATACATCTATTTATTAACGTTCACTACAAGCCTCATCTTACATGTATGTAAATTCATTTAAAAAATCTTATTTGTGGTAAACCAAAATATTGCTTGATCACGAGTTATATCTGCTTTACGTGACTTTTATAGTATTATAAAGCAATATACCTTTATAATAGTTGGCTTAGTTCTGGATTCATTTTTATTGTTTATCTTTATGAAAATGTACTCATCACCATACGTACGTGGAAAAGAATATTGTTCCACCAGAGCAGGTGTCAAACCAAGTACCTGTTAGATTAAGGATTTTATAAGGAAATTTATTTTTACTAACTGTATTACGTAATAGAGGATGTGAGATGCTCCAAAGCAAATAGTAATAATACTTAATTTTATTACATAAGCGACAATAATTATAATAAAATTACTTTCTATAACACTTTTAGTTAAAGTAACGGTATGTGTTTATGAATGAGTTTATATTCATTATCGAACTTTGAACTTAGTAATAGAAATTGAGTTAATTTAGGAACTTTATTCCATTGCGGCCATCAACTCAGTAAAATATCTCCAACTCATCTCGATTTACATCCTTAGTTTCAACGGCAATATCGTTTTTTTTAACCAGGGCTCAGCAAATATGTCCCGTTAAATGGGCTTGATACTCACAAATCTTTGAGCGTCCTTGGCATGTTTTAGAGGATCTTAGGTTATTTCAATCTCAATTTCTCATATCAGGAGAGCATTTACGCCAATTTAACGTGATTGTGTTTTTGCAGCCATGTTCATATATCGTTATTGAAAACAGGCCGTTTATGCTGGAGCCTAGGGCGGCAGCTTTTAGGGGGCGGCAAATTTTGCTCAAAAAAGGTCTCAATAATTTTCTAAAAACCTCAATACTTTAGTACTATACAGTATACTGATCACTCTAACATCTGTATATGAAAAATTACTAAACACTCTGTAAAAAATACTTTTGTGATTATGAATTATTGAAATATTCCGATGGAGTTCCAATATTACAATGTAAATCTACCAATTTTTACTCAATTCCAATTTCCCGCTCGGAGAGCTCAAAATGTAGTTAACAAATAGACATATTTTCGAGCGATTTGAGCTCGCAAATGGCGGAAAGTTTTAGGGACGGTAGTTTTTCTCCACGTACCTAAACATTATTGGGTCTACTCACACAATTCAATCAATGTGTAATATGTTTTAACACCGTTTTTTTGCTACGTATATATTTGCGATTACGATCCTATTTCCACAATGTACGACTCCTTCCTGTCACATACCAGATTTCTGACATAGTGACCTGCATAGGTGTTTAAATAGAAAGTGCTATCTGAGATCTGCAAAGCTGTTCAAGACAAAAGTGGTTTAGTGAGAGTCAAAAAATGTTCTACAGGGCGATGGTAATAATAGATTGTACAATCCGGGTGGTTGCTTACCGCCACCTCCTCAATCATGCAAATTAAAAAGTAGATATCTCCATGAAACGTCCTTTCGACTCGAATTGCGTACTTTCTATCCGTCGCTAAATAATATACACACTCTTCAGAAAAGAATCTGTTTATTGTTTATTCTTGACGCTGAGAGCGACAAAGCTCCAGCAATTATATTGCTCTGATACAGGATAAACATTGTAAGGACTTTTTGTTGCAGGGTCTGAGAGCAGCAGCATTGATAGGAGCATTCCTTACCGCAATAGGAGCCGCCATCAAACTGTTCGCCTATGGTAGAGACTTGTTCTACGTCGTCCTCATTGGTCAAAGTGTCGTTGCCATATCGCAAGTGTTTATCCTCAATTTACCGCCGAAAATAGCTGTGACTTGGTTCAAGCCCAGCGAAGTAAGATTACACGTTTATAATACATCTAATAACGACTGTGTTTGAATTTAACTTCAGATTTGGGATCCGTTAAACAGATTTCTTTTTGTCGTGGCTATGTTAAGTATATATTCTCCCTAAATCTTAATTCGTGATTACCAGGATGCATACGAAAATTGAAGATACATATCTGAATTCGTCCCCAAAATCACCTATTTGTCTTGAATATCCCATTTTACCAGTTAACCGATTTTCAGGTATCAACAGTATGTTCCTTAGGAGTATTTGGCATGGCCCTAGGCATCGCCTTAGGTTTTCTTTTGCCTCCAGTGATCGTAAGAAACCACGAAAATGTCGACGATATAGGTGCAGATCTCAACATCATGTGCTGGGGGACGGCAATAGCGATAGCACCTGTCGCTCTAACTGTAGTATTCTGTAAGTAGTTCTCTGGAAAATGAAGCAATTCTCCCACTAATATGTATTTTGTATAGCTAGTATGTATACTAGCTATATGAAATACAGGAGATACCTCGCATACAGGAAATTATAGCCTGTAGCAGAAATGGAAAAATTATATGAAGAACCTTTTCAATGAATTCTAGCCTCAAATGGCAGTATCTCTTTGCACACACCAAATAATAAAATAATTATTTGAAATTCTTATTTAAATTTGCCACATTTCTTGACGAACGGTATGTATACGTTGAGAACGGTAGAAAGATGTAGCTAAAGTTGTATTTCTATTTTTGCTTCAAAGTTCTTTTGAGAAGTTTAATCACCATAACAAAATTGAATCGGTAAGTGAAAGAACAATACAAATTTCAAAAATGGGAATTTTATCTGTTAATTTTCTGCTAATATGAATAAGAAACGGTTTTGTTTGTTATTGTTCAGTATTTTATGTGAGTACAACTGTAAACTCGAAAGACCTGGTTAACATTATAAAAATCTGTAGATTTCGTTCATAGATAACCTCACCCAAAAGCAGATAGTCTATCGCGCTTCATAAGCACTGCGCGAGGATAAATGTCTATTCACATTGACCTCGAAACTTAACTACCGAGGAACAAATAAGTGCCCTGTAGCCCATTCCACAACGCCAAGGTTCTCCAAAAGAATTATGTTTAGAACAGGCTTGTCCGAGGCGATGTTAGCTCGACCTGGTGAGGCTGGCAACTCTAGGAGTTATTATGTTATTGTTATGATAATCTCTATAGAATAGGGACAGATCAGCTACCATTCTTCCATGTTCCAAACTGTGGAGGTCGTTTGTGAGGTCAGGCGCATCCACTAGACGTATTGCTCGCTTCTTGAATAGAATAGAAGAGAACCCCCAGTTTCTGGGACGCTAACCTAGCGACGCCAACAACATAATCGTGCCACGACATGTTATTGTTGATGTTAATTCTTAGAAGCTTAATGGAAGATGGTTTAAGTACTGGGTGTCCCTCCACCTCCACGGATAGCAGAGCATGCGAATTTTCAGGGCTGTTGTCCGAGTCTTCTGCGCGTTAAACCGAACTCATTTGTATGTTCTCATCCCACAATTCGCCCAATGTCCTCATTGATCTAAACATCATGCTGCCCTCGTCGAAATACGGATGGTAGTGGTTTGCCTGATTTCATACAGGAGATAAGGGTGCTTCATCATCAAAGCTGTGGATAGGATTAGTTATTTTCAACAAATCGTTATTGTACAGCAAAGAGCGTTGGAGAAAGTACAGATCCTTGAGGAACACCCGCACTGATGGTAAGTAGATACGTCGGAAGCATATCTTTCCACCGCCATAAATGAGAAGCTGTCTCTAAGAAAAACAGTGGCACAGACCCGGTTGTAGCCCGTAGGCAGCAAGCTTGATCAAAAATATCTCATGTCCTAACGAAGTCTTCCAAAATATTGAAGCCCTATACTGCTCTGCTCTACATATGGGTGACGTAGGCCAGAAAATCTTCCGTGGATCTATGCTTGCGGAGACCATATTGGCGATCGTTAATTATTTTTTGCCAGAGACTTCAAAAGCCGGACGTTAATAACAATTTCCATAACCTTGGACATGATGCAAAGCAGAGTCACAAGTCTATAGTTGCTGGGTATATTTTCCCTATCCTTCTTAGGTATAGGTTTTACTAGACCGACCTTCACCCAGAAGGGAACACTCGTCGCAGGTAGGAGAGCTTACATGGTTTGGGTGTAAGGTGTAAGCTCTGCGGTCAACGTTTTAGGAGAATTGCAGGTATTTGGCGTAGACCACTAGCTTTCCTGGAGTTCAGTTTTTCAGAATGCGTTTTATATCTCGGTGTTGAAATCTAATTTCTGGAATTTTTGAGTCCACACTGATGGTAGTTAGTGGAGTGCCTCTTTGGAAGTTAGTTGTAGAATTTGCAGTTAAAATCTGCCCCAAGGTGCCTGCTTGTTCTTTCGGCATGAATGCGATGCGACTACAGACCAAAATGATCTGGACGAGAGAGAGAGAGAGCAGTAGAGAAAAGGCATACCCAGAAACTGTTCTATTAAATTTTACCTTATTTTTGTGGATAACGCTTCAGTTTTGCTAGCACATTGTGTCTTGAAATGTTAAAAATGAGTATTCTGATTAAAAGTTAGTTATAGTAGTAGTATAATCAACAAAGCTATGGAATCATTTTTCTTATTTTTTAATTGAGCAGAAGAAGAGTATAACTGCAAGCAATTCTTTACGAATGTCTGTTTTGCATTATTTTCTAATTCGTTTTAGTTTCATTCAAAACTATCATTTTGGATCAATATTGTTCTTTCTCACACCGATTCAATTATACCTCTAATCTCTATAAGATAAGAAAGAACTGTTAAGGGTGCCTTCTAGTAAAATAAGGTTTCATGAAACATGTTCCTGGTACAAGTTCAATGTAACTTGTCTCGTCAGTATGTCACCAGCTAGAGAGTAACTTTCATTTTTGGTTTTTTGTATGTGTTACAGACTTTCCAGAAGAACCACCAAACCCACCAAGTCAGGCTCAGTTGCAAGAAAGAGAAAAAAAGGAAGTGGTCAATTTTAGAGTTTTTATTGAATCACTCAAGTCGTTGTTCAGAAATAGAGCCTTTTTAATACACGCTTTTTCTTATGGCCTCAACCTTGCTATATACTCCGCCATTGGAACCTTACTCAATCAGTTCATTTTGAACTATTTTGAGGTGAGTATGCTTTCATTCCATAATTGAACTAAAAATAAAGTTCAAATACGAGGAAATTTTCGTCAGATTTTTCATTTATTGCTTAAATGCGCACTACTTCAAAACAGATTAAACAGAAAGCTTATTTAAAGACACCGGATACAGTGAATTATGACTTTTCAAGGTTTGTCAACAAATAATTTTCATTGTTACATGTTTGCTTGTGGCAACAAAGTTAGGGCATATTTCCGCATATATTGAATAAGACTTGATGTTCAATTGAAACTTTGAACTTTGAAAAAATATAAGAATAGATATAAATTTGATTGTATAACCTGCCATTAGAGGGATTGTCACTTCGAACTAGCTGATTCGCATTGTTTCGACATACAAGAGAGGAATACGTATAATGAACTTCGTACCCGGCTTACAAATAGTTGAGGCACATCCAACCTGTGAGAGATTTGAAAAATCGTGATTCGATTGTATATAATTCGAATCAGTGATATTTCTTTTGTATCAATATCTCATTCATAATTGTGATCACCGAGTGTCAATAATAGCCCGAGTAGTATGCCAAATAGTACATAGGGAGCTAACATATGTGCACCCGCCAGACGATCTTTTACTCTGTTCGTCTGGACTCTCATTACTGTTAACCGGTAACGGCCGCCTTTGATGGTATTGCCCTTATGGTAAAAAGGCTGGTTGAACCGACGTGCTTTAAAAGTTTCAGAATTGAAGGATTTTAGGAAAGTGACCCAAATTCTATGAATGTTGCAAACTTTCGGAGAGTTATGTACAAAAGAAAAAGAATATGATCGGGTTTGGAGTGGCTGATAAACTCATACATATTTAAGCTTCATTTTGGCTGCCTTGCTCGTTGTTTGAAAGAATTTGAATTTGAACAGCTAAATTACATTGACCTTAATTGATTAACTCTGTCTTCAGGATAGCAATGTTTTGAATTAGATTTATCGACAATACAAATTCATCACTACATTTGGCATTTTATTGTCATCTATATACATTACAATTCCAAAACAAAGTACTTTCTGTCCGGAAATATTAAATCACTATATGAAGTCTCTAATACAGAATGGAGAAAGAGATATTCATAAACTCAGTAGCCAAATTAAAAATAGAAATGAAGAGGAGATACCTTTTTAGACTATAAAAAAACTGATATGAATGAGCCGAGATAACGGTACATCGTAAAAGTATTTACGAAGAACAAGAGATGTCACTGTAAATCAGTTCACTCTTGTTGACAGATGTCTTAATGGACATCTGTTGCCGCTTCAGGGCAGTCCAGGTTTTGGGACCGTTGGTTTCTTAAGATGTCAATGGGCGTCCCCATAGAGGGCGATACTTAGGTGGGTTCATATAAAAAACTTTTTATCACATCCATTTTTCGCCCTGTGATTGCTATCATATATGCCACACTATTGTTTGAACATCAAGGTTCGGTAAAACCGATAAATTTTTTCATAGTGCTGTAACAAATATACCAGAACTTGCAAGAGCCTCAGAGAAAAGTATTCATTAAAATATGTAGAATAACTTGTAGGCTCACATTTTTCTGGGTTGGTACAAACCATGACAAATATGCGATTCAGTGAGGTCATCTGTGTGGCGCAAGAGGAGCCTACATGGTACAAGCACCAAACGTCAGGTTGTTTTGTGCGTATACTTTTCACATCTATACCTTCGGCATGATGGAGAGCAGTGTGAGAAGTCTATAGTTGCTGGGCACGTTTTCTTTCCTTCAAGGATGGGTTGACGCGACGGTTCCTCCATCTAGTAGGGATCACGCCCCCCTGTTGTAAATTTTATAGCATTTGCAAAGGATTGGTTTAAGCTTTGCCGTGCAACGTTTCAGAATGATTGCTGATATTTGACCAGGACCAGCAACTTCTCTGGAATATAGTTTTCAAGAAGTATTTTATATCTTTGTGTTGAAACATAACAAACCTCTAGCATTTTTGATCCCATGCTGAATATCGTGTACTATTAAATCTGATACACAAATATTGATTCAGATTCAAATACAGACATCACAACTTGGAAAACACAAATTTCAAGTACCTACAAACGCTTTAGAAGAATGCTCTGCCTATTTAAGTCTCATATTTAATTCAACCTTGCTCGTAACCTTCAAAATCGTTTTTCAGTCATTTTCTCAAATGTCCCCGTAATTTTAGCTGCTTAAAATACCAATTATCGGAAAACCTCGAAATGCTGTATGAAAGGTCTACTAGACAGTTGGCTTTGTTTAGTATTTTTGAATGAAAATGTATACGTTCGATTGTCACTAGCACTATTGAAGCTGCCCCCTGTTATGGTTTTTTTACTATACGACGATACTGAAATTTTTAGAGTTCAGATATGCAGATATGAAAAAAAATTATATGATTTTCAACTAAACCTTGAGCATCGAATGCAATGTCAAATCAAATGTGATAATCAAAGAGCTTGGCAGATTTCCTGCAACTTTTGTATTTTGAGTTTTTTTCTGTTCGGTTTGTCAAGTTATCATTCTTGTTTTTAAGCTTGAAATAATCCTGGGGTAAGACCTGAATAACATGCAAGGTGACAAGCAACCGTAAAAGTTATAACACTTTTTATTTCCGCTGCCAAAAATATGGTTTCAATTTTGAAAATGTCCACTTGATCTTGAAATCGCCATGTGGATCAAGATCAGGGTCAAACTCAAAGTGACCCTCATATTGCCATAAAAGTTTCATCTTTTTTTCAATCCTTTTTCTTGAATATTTTGGACAACTTAATAGAATAAGTCTAAATGGAAACTCAATCTGCATTACGATGATATTTCTTATACCGAGATTTTTCAATCTTAACCGTACCACACTTTGTTACCGGCATGGCAGCCGCTATATACTGTGTTAATGACGTAAATACACCAACTCAATAAACATTTATCCAGTTTCTGTTTGTTCATAGGAAGCACAAGAAGACGCTGGCAGAATGGGTTTAGTCATGATTTTGGTTGGGATGCTAGGATCTATTTTAATTGGAGTTGTTTTAGACAAAACTCATCGGTACAAGTAAGTATATCCTTTCATAGGGAAGACTGGATATGGATAAGAATCCGTAACTATACGTAACACAGGAAACCGTGATTGAAGAGACAAATTTTTGTGTCGATGGGGCTCGAAGCCATGTCTCCAGCAATGAGCAATCTATGCCCTAGTCACCCAATATCATTTTTGATCCATCACAATATGACCTGGTGATGGACCACAAAATCATGAAATTCAAGCTTGAGGTTTCACGAATAAAAAAAGCATCTACAATGTACATGACATGGTAGCATTTAGAAAATTAAAACCATAACGGCATGCATAACGAGTTTGACATGGCTAATAATAATGCTGGACAAAATCGTTTACAGTCGGCCTTTTGCTTTTGAATAATTATAATTTTTATAAAAATGTATTATTATTATCATTATTATTATTATTATTATTATTATTATTATTATTATTATTATTATTATTATTATTATTATTATTATTATTATTATTATTATTATTATTATTATTATTATTATTATTATTATTATTATTATTATTATTATTATTATTATTATTATTATTATTATTATTATTATTATTATATAACTTCTATTAATCCATCTATTTTCTGGCGTTCTCTCACTGATGCCACTATACTGTAGAGTGTAGATGATGGATTCACTAAACGGCTTTGAGATAATTCAAGAGTTTGATAACTTCGGACTCAAATTAGCATGTTAGTTTCATCAAGTAACAACATTTATATATAATTATCCTAAAATATTAAACATCTATCAGATGGTCTTGTGCAGAACATATTTTTGTGTCATGTACAAAAATATAAATATACTTTATCAATCGACTTGCAGATTCCAGTAGTTTCATCAGTTTCATGTATATCATTATTCACTTGAAGCACTAGTTTGTCTCCAGATACTTTTTTTAGTCTAAAGTGTAATCATTTGTCTGAACTTTTTCAGGGAAGCAGCTATATTCGTATTTTTAATGAGTGCTATAAGCATGGGAGGCTTCCTTTTTGCTTTAGAGATGAGATCGAAATTAATGATTTATTTAACAATTGGTGTATTTGGGTAAGTACGGTATAAAAAACTACATGAACACCAATCGAAACGTTGTGAAAAAACGTTGTCTGCACATTTAATTCAAAATAGATGTAACTTCCTGTTTGGGCTATACATCATTTTACAACGTAGCCATCACAAAAACCACATGCATCAAACAGACATTTTTACAATAATTAATAAACTTTTCCATCTATTGACGTTGGTACAGCGCTAGATTGTATTTTGAACATAAATGAAAATTGTAAGACTCCTAGACCTTCAATAATCAATTCAAATGTAGTTCATCTGCGTTCACATTTTAGAACTGCAATAAACTTTCCTAGATACAAATATATTTTATAGTTATTAATTACCTTTGCTTCTCGTGATGAAATATATTTTATACGATCAGTTATTTTTCCTCTTCCAGATTCTTTTTGAATGCCTACTTGCCAGCTGGAATAGAATTTGCTACGGAAATAACTTTTCCGTCCCCAGAAAGTACAGTGGCGGGACTTCTCTTCGCCATATCACAAGTGTTTGGCGTGGTTTTCACTATAGTGATGGCGGAGATCAACACCAAGTATGGCACGTTCTACTCCGTCCTGAGTCAGATACTGATTTTGGTTCTAGGCACGATAACCACCTGTTTGACACCAAATAAGTTAAACAGGCAAAAGGCCTTCCTAAACGACAAAACATTGTTCGAAAAAGTACCTGATATTGAAAATTAACTGTGATACTTTCATGTGGAATGTAAATAATTATATAACATTTTCGCAGATCAACCTTAGGTTGATCAACATCAAATAAATATTAAAGTAGTTCTGCCGCCCATCATTTTCTCCAACTCATCAACTGTTGATCTATAATAGTGATTTTGTGGAGTCTCTGTTTGATTAATTCACATCGAGTTATTTTTAAGCGACTTCAGAAAAGTGTATCGTTTTTCATTTCATATTCTGTTAAATGCTAAGTTTTTCCACTTTTGATTATGGATGTATGCATTTCAAAAAATTGCCCGAACACTTCACGTGATGGAATGACTTGTGGTCTGAGGCGAATTAAGAAGCTTACAAACACAACTTCATGCCGACAAGCGTAGGTCTTGAATGAAAACTATGAAGTTTGAAATAACCAAAAAAACTGAAAATTCGACATCATTATGAAACTTAACATAAATGATACTGAAAATAGTCGTGAACATGAGAAACTTCTAAATGACAAAATGGAATACCGAAACAATTATTTTCAATCATCGACTTTCAATTATTTTTAAGGTTTATGTATCGATTTTGAAGTTGCCTTTAATTTTTTGATTATTTTTTCTCTTAAGTTCAAAGCAATCATTAAAGTCTTCATTAACCAATAGAGTGAAATCAAATAGAACTTGATGTAATATATATTGTTAAATAATATCTACCTATGAAAAAAATGAAAAAAGAACAAGAAATATAAAAATAATAAAGCAACGTTACTTGATGATAAGTTTTGAAAATAAAGAAAAAGTGAAATCCTAAATAAAATAAATGAACCGAAAATGTATTTATATAACTATATATTGTATATATACATAAAATTTTCCAGATAAAACTGTGCAATTTGAAAACAAAGTTTCACAAATGAAACTGTATTTATGACGCGTTTCGATTTAATATTTGATTTATCATTAGACTGTCAGACGTGATATATTAAGAAAAGTAAATTTATTGTAAAAAAAACAGTAAGTTAATCCGTCAAAGATTTTAATTTTTGATTCCAATTGCACTTGTATTTTTCGCAAAAAAATTCTATCCAAAACTGCCATAATCTTTTGTCAAGTCAAATTAAATTCCACTAAGCTGCATGCGACGTTGCCAGCTTGCAACAACATGTACTACTAATGCAGAATCAGGTCTACCTTGGAAAGGCATGAAGTTGATCCACTCCTCGCGAAATGAGTTTTAACTGATTGATTCGTCGGGTGGTGGTTATCGCTACGGTCAATACGACAGTTAGAATGCTGCGTGGTGTAACGAGCTAAATCCAGCAGTTAACGCCGGTGAGATTTGGGCCAAACAGTGGAATACTTATCTGCCATCCGATAGCCAATCAGTCAAAAAAGCACTTAGTGCCTGCAACACTGAAGGAAAGTTTTTGATGACATTACAGCGAAACACGGTACACGGTGGTGTTATGGCGGACGCTCTTGCAAGGATGAGATTAAAAGTGGAGCTTTTAGGACCAGAACTGACACTACGATTGTATAAGTCCAATGGGCGAATGGTTTCAGAAACAGTATTCTCTGAGATGAAAAAGAATATTATCACATCTTCATTAGGCACAAGAACTCATTGCGGCGATGATTGGGGGATGATTCTGCTTCTCTCACGATAGGATATTTCAGATTCTTGTTGAGCCTGATGTCCAACTACATCACATAAGAATGTTGATCACTATTTCATTTACAAAACAAAACATAATGAGGTCTTGGCTATTATCAGTTTCATTCATGAATTTTAATGAACAAAGTTGTCCATTATATCAATAAAATTAATTAATTATATAGTAGCGGGCGAAGTTTAGCTGTAAAGCTATTCTAAACTTCGCCCGCTACTATATAATTAATTAATAAAGACGTTTATTATTATTGATTAAATTAATTAATAAAATCGTTTGCAAAGATAAATCTGATAATCGGACTATACTGACAAGTTTAGGCCAAAGACGAAACATGCATGTCTACGGCAAGCCACATACTATAATATGTGTAGTTGATAGGATAGCTCACACTTAAATTAGTATGATTATACGTGAATGGATGCTTTCAAACATCTGATATATTAGCGTCAAGTTACCAAAAAATCCAATATTGAGACGTGTCTGCTTACAAAAACAATCCAATTCATCCTAACATAACTATGACGGATACATGCTAGAAATAAAGTCTGCTCGCTTGTTGTTTCTGAATTAAGGAATATGAAAGTGAAATGAGAATTTATAAATTGGAATGTTTCTTATTGTATGTACAACTTTATACTTTTTATGGAAATAAATTTGTACTCTAACATTTTTACCCTTTGTAGACATTAATTTTACCAGACTATAAGTATTGTCAGAATACTTCTACGCTAAACATGGCAACGTTTGAATCTATCTGTCTTTGTTGTGTATTGTGAGTAAAGTTCGATCATATGATATGTGTCATACTATATAGAATTCTCATCTATGTGCAATGCACCATTACAGAAAAAACATTTTTCATGCATTAGATTATTTTAAATTTTGCCTGAATAATGACATGATACCAAGTGAGAATGTTTGAAGTATATTGTAGTAACTTGCACGAGAGATGTCAGTGATGTTTTTGGTGTTTCTTGCAGTTGGTGAGTATGTTTAGATTCTGTCAAAACCTTGTTTTATAAACAATGGTTATATGGTATTATACGTATTATACCTTGTACTTAGTACGTTTTAAGTATTGGTTGTTGGTTTGGTTTAGGATTCAGGATGTTTTGGCATCGAATCAGAGATTTTTGTTAGCTATTTTTGGAAATCATCACCAATTTGGATGATATGTCATGTTCATGTTTATACATAATTATGTATTTTAAGTATATTTTATGCTGTGACTTCCTACATTCTGCATTGAACAAGATTTTGAATTTTACTGCTTGAAAAAGGTTCCATATGTGCAGCAACTAGTGAGTTGCAAATGAAAATTTAAATATTTACTATGATTAATCATCATCGTATTCTGTTAAATGCTAAGTTCTGAAATATGATTTCAACAGTTCATCAGGGGGCTAGCAAGCTAGGATATTTCATTGCGTTCCTATTCAGAGTAACTATTAATCTATAAGCACAAGGCAAACTCAATGTACAACTAAGTATCCGGTTAATATACTGCTAGGTATGGTCATAGATTAAATTAAATATTTATAACTTTACATCATATAATATCTCTTTAGTGAAATACTATTTGTTATCGTTTGTTTGAATATAAAAATTATTTAAATTGCAAAACTGTATTCACAAGTAAAAATTTGCAAGTAGTTGATATTCATTACAGTTGATATCCATTTATGAAGTGTAATATTTTCTATAGCTTCGCAGTTGAAGATCTGCCCCATTTAGTAGCAAGTAATGTGAATTTACATCATTTATTGTTGTACATATGCTTTTGCTTGAGCTGTGAAACTTTTTTGCAGCACAGATCCATATATGTGGTATTTGCATCAGTTCTCTAATATTTATTTTATCATTAGATAACAACATTTTGGCTTTATAAAAGATTTTATATTGTTTGATAACATGCTTCTAGACCATTTACATATATGTATATGTTGTCTCAATCCCTATCAATGATATACAGTATCGGACAAAATTAGAATTCTATTTTTTTGCTTTTTGTTACATACATGTGTTACAGTTGGAATTAAGTACTCAATAAAGGTTAGTATGAAATAATAATTATAATAAAATAATAATTACAAAAATAGCTTCTGATTGGTTCAACATAATTGTAGCGACTAACTTTATGTGTATGCTAGGTTGAAAACTAGTTTAGTCCCAGAATGTTTACGATCTGCTTAATAAATGTTTATAAGGATCCAGGTTCCTGAATCAACCTAAAAATAAACAAAAAGAAAACATGTTTGGATGTTATTGATAAACACTGCATTCCACTTATTTCATAGATTCAGCACAAAACAAATATGGACACATTTTGAAAAGTCGCTCTAATTTTGTCAAATACTGTATATGTTATTTACATGGTGGTTTTGATTAGGAATTCAGGTGTATCTATAAAAGTCTGGATAGCCAGCCTCCATTACCTGTTTGCTATTGGGAAGGTGAAAAAAGTAACAAGTAAGGAGGATTTGCAGGCTCAATAATATATAGATGATAGAAAGTTTTTTTTCGTTTTTTACAATAACCGCCACTGAATTGATTTCCAAATGATATTGTTTTTGTCTTTGCTATACAAAGCTATGCAAAATTTCATGAAAAACCGAACAGTTTTTCCAGCTTATAGAGGAATCAAAGATGTAGTTGGTTTTGTAGTTCCTGATAATTTTGGATGATTTAGTTGATGGTTTCTAAAATCTATAAACTTTAGACCCTGTTAGTACTTTCTACTTGTTATTATTATTGTTCACTCATTTGTAATAAAATTACCAAAATGCCTATAGTAGCTGTGGACTTCACACTGATACATCCGACTCATGAACATAGCTTGTGGATGGATTTAGAATTTTTCTAACAAACTCAAACCATTGAGTTTTTGTCAAGGTGTACGATATTTCATTTAGAAGTGGACTAATCTGTACCGTTTGTGTTTTAGGGACGTTTACGTCGTTTAGATTATTGTATTTTCACTGAATAGTGGTCATTCATAATGATGAAAGTATTATTTAGCCTGCTTAAAATGACGTCAATTAGGTTGACTCTGTATTTTACTTGTAGTATCAGTAGTTAGAAATCGGCTGGCGATATCTTGGAATTTTTTTGTTTGTAAGATTGCGAATTATTTGATATATTATCCTCCTCAGTCGAGTGGTATCAATGGATTCCTGTGAGTAAAACGTACTAAAATGTTTGATCCATCTTACCCGAAAAGCAAATCATGGCTATTTTAGCCTTTTATCGAGAACTAGCTGTGGTGCCAATCAGCCAAAAGGTGGGGATTTGTTAAATATGTCATTACAATGATGCAAACATATACTCGAATATATTGAGATAGAATACATGAGTTCTGTCTGGATTTTATTTTTGATATAATTATTTTGTTTTGTATTATGAATTACATTCTTAAATTTGTGAAATCACATAGCGCATAGCCGTAAATAAAGCATGTAATGCAAGAACGAAGAAGCGTATTTGGATAATTTTTCCTGCTCAATTACAATTTTTACTAATATAGTCTGTTTGACGATATTTTTAATATATCCAAACCCGTTAAACATTCAATCTATTTTCATTTGTGAAACGTTGTTTAATATTTGCACAATTCCTTCATAATAATTTAGTTTTTCGGCTCATTGTCATCACTTCTGAAACTATCAATTTATATATCGAGTTACAATACATACGTTTGCTTAGTTGTTCAAAGTTCTTTTATGGAGAATTTTAATATAAAATTGGGAACAGAATTCAAGGAACTATGTGATATCGTTTGAATGAAGCTGTTCGATACAAAACATCGTATTTGTTTGTCTTGGTTAATTTTTACCTTGGAAACCTACATTACCTCTTAACATGTAGACAATAGGTATACATATTTGTCTTACGACGGCTTGAGCTGAATAATGTGGAATAACTATGTCAATAATCATATCAGTATTCTTTATACATTCTGTATATTTTAATATTAAAACAAAAATGAGTTTATTTTTAGCAGACCTTTTAAATATATCGCTTATTTTTCGTTGCGTTAGTTGTAAATTCCATATTTTTCATGTAAGTAAAACTCATTTGTTCCTTATGTATAGATATTAATCAATTGCACCGGGCAAAACGTTTTTATTTCGAGCTATAATTTAATAGTATTTAATACTTCAATATAACGACTTTATTTTTGAATATTTACTTAAGGAGACCATTCCTGTCAAAAAATATATTAATAATTAGGTAAGGAGAAAATACCTAATTACATTAATTAACGTCATTTTTGATAATCATCATATAAGTTCTATGATCATTGGTAGGTATATATTATTCATGATAAATAGACTAAGTACGCAAAATCGATCCTATCAATCGAATAGTTTTTTATTCAGAGCGTTATAAAGAAGTAGTGCATTTTCTGACGGTAGGTGCATATCGTTTCTGCTATTATTCGATATTGATAAATGTGTAGTACACTATTTGACATTACCCAAAGGAGTCGCTTATTGCCTTCTAGTTTGTTATACACTTGGTGGATGTATCAGGCACATACCCAGAGGTAGGGGCCGAGGTGCCCTGGCCCCCTAGTAAATCAAACCACAGCTCATGTAAACTAAATTTTGAAAGTGACAGTGGCAGATGCAGTTGAAGATTATAGATACGTAATGCGACAATTCTCATAAGCGGCGAGACAGAACCATGAACCGTATGTCTGCATGGATAAAGAAATAATTAAAACAAAGAATGGGTTATTACAGGTTAAATATACAAAACATGAAAAAATTCATAGGATACGTAGTTCTAGAACTAATATTTTTGGAGAAGAATGGTCCTATTTTTTGATACAATCGATATCATATAATGTGATAGATGCCACAGAAGGTTTCACGTGACAATTATCAATTTGATAATTCGTAAGATGGAAGGCGATATACAAATTCAGAATTATAAACTTGAAAAAATCTGTCATACTGCGGAATTTTAACCGCGCATCTTAGCTCAGATTTAAGTTAGACTACCGCGTCTGGTCGTCAATCTGAAAGTGTGTAGTTCGAATCCCGCAGTAGGGCTGAATTTTTTAGTGCGTATTTATATACAAGATATTTCACCTCTTTAATCTTGATGGACATTTGCAAGGGGTTGGCAGAAAACTCGGATTTAACCTTTCTGTATTGATACCCCAATGATGATAAAATATTTTTTCTTCCCCAACGAATTGCAACAATACTGGAATTTTGGTATGTTTTAATTTGATAGTGAAGGTCATTGTTCTTGGAATGCAGTGGAAAATAACAAAGTATTTCTTGGTCAAAGTCCAATAACATGATAAAATGGTAGTTTATCAGCATTTATTAGAATCTGTAGTATGCCCAACACAGTGCTCTGTAAGACAACGGCTAATATTTCCTGTGCAGTACAGAAATAATCAAATAATAATGATAATATAATCACAGCGAAGTGGGCTATTACGGACAATTAAATTAAACTCGTTAAAATATCTGTGGTCTAAATAACATGAACGTTTTAATCAAACTAATGCGTGTTTTCTTATTAGCAATATTGAATTTTCTAATTAACTTGTTTAGACTCTGTCAGTTAATTCCATCAGACTTCAATAGTATACGACAGAAAAAGCGATCATACATTAGAGAAGTTTGTGCATTTCCTTTGCCAAACTTTATAGTCACGACTTCATTAATAGCATTAAAATTATAGTAATCACATGTACATCTTAAAAGGTAATGGGTCTGATTAATAAAATATCGCATATGCATTTGCTTTAGAATTATTGGGCAAATTTTTTAAAGTACATGATATCTTTTTGGAGTTTTTACATCATAATTGTAGCAAAAGCAATTGCTTCGTTCAAAGTAAAACTATTAGGTCTATGAATGATAAAGTAATTATATTATTAATGAAATCAAATTAATATACCGGCTGGCATAAAAATTTAAGCCTCGCATATAACTCTTATTTTTTAATGAATTTGGGTGAAGTTTGAGAACGGATAAACTACATGAAAATTTGGATTTTTTGACATGTACGAGCAGGATGACGGTCTCAGCAGAAATAACCTAAACTATTTTTATATTCTGGAATCCTACAGAACAAAGTGAAAACACACGTTGTCAAGTTGTTTCTTGCTTAAAATTTTATTTTGAAATATGCTTTTTATGAGTGAATAACTAGATCTGGTGGTAATAATAAAGATATGGAAAAAATGTCTCAGAAAGCATGATTGACCTTTCAGAAAAACAAATTAAGATTTTTTATTTGATACCTCATTTAGCCCAAAGCATGAGAGTTCGTCAAAAATGAGTCAGGTCTTGCACTTCGAACTTGATTATCTCGGTTTCTTGGTTACACGATACGATAAATTGCGGATAGTCTTTATGAATAACTCGATCGGGTATTCAAAGGAACCTTGATATTTGTGTGACAATGTTATATAGGTACTCATTAGAAATTTAAAAATAATTCACTGGAAAACAGGTAGTTATGAGAGTGACCCACCTGCCTGTGACACCCGGTATCAAAACGCTTTTATATACACATCTAAGTATCAGCCATTTTGGGGTCAGAATAGTTATCAACATAAGTCAAACTGCTGTACATGTACGTTTTAATTGGTAGTTATATAGTGACTAGCAAATAGATATCTTTATCAAATTTCTAGGTTCATTGGTACAAATAATATACACATGCACTAGTTGTACCATACCAGTTTACAGCACGGTAAAATGAGAATACTTTTCATATATTATGTCGTATAAAATGCGCTTATGGCTCATTAAGACGTTCACATTTTATTTTTTTAATTACCTGTGTGGTGCAATTAAGCTATCGAATGAACAAAATTAATAATGGATAAAGATATAAGTTCCATATAATTTTTTTGGCTGAATTTAAACAAAATATGTCACTATATGACTTGATCCATATACCTAATAATGGATATTTTTCCATTTTCGCGATTGAAGTTTCCAAGTAGATGCCACTTTTTCTAATACAAAGTCACGTGAGTCAGAGGAACATAAATGTCCTTGTTTGTTTGAGTGAATCATGGAACCGATGTTCGAATAAAATTTCATCCCCCAGAGAAGCGGTCTTACATATGACATACTGTATGTTATATTCGAACATTTATGTATAGTTAGTGTAATAGTAGTAAGTAATAACCATTTTTCACCTTTTTGTCTTTATGACGTTTGGTCTCAAGAAATCGCCAAATATCCATATAAGTAATAATAACAATATAATAGAACGTCTTTATTTAGGGCGAAGTTTAGCTACAGCTATTCTTCCATTTAAATGAGAGCAGATATCTATACATATTAATGCTATTACATAATGAAGATAGTAATTTAAAAAAAAGGTAAAATAATCTCCATCAATAGGCAAACAAGTATGATTATTTAGTATCACGTTTGTTCTGACGATACATTATGTTCCTCATTTTTGAATTTTCAACCATACAAATACATTCAAACATCGTATTAAAAGTCCGTACTATTGCACGTAACTTCAAAATTTAGTTTCTTTCATTTTGTCAATGAAGAAGGCAGAAACCTTGATAAAGTTTTCTAGTATATATATATATATATATATATATATATATATATATATATATCTGTGTGTGTGTGTGTGTGTGTGTGTGTGTGTGTGTGTGTGTTTTGTTTGCCTGGGCATGTAGAAATAGATCAAAGTGACAATCACAAGATATGTTTCAGGAGTTTCATTAATAAATGTATCTTGTGATTTCAAATGTAAAATTGCTTCTCCGGCCTTTGACAATGATTAAGTCTTCACCTAAATTTGTGTAATCAAATCTTCGTCAAGTATAAATTGATGATTTCCTATGCTATGTAACTATTATCTTTATTTTTTTGCAGGATGCGGATGAACAAGATGGCAGAACGCCTAAAGGCCATCTTCAAATCAGATGCCCAGTTTACGTTGAACGACGAACTTGAAACACCTCAACAATATAAGGAACGATGGCGCTCCATATACATCATATACTTTACTATGTTCATGATCTCCCTGGGCTTCAGTATAATAGTCACTGGGGTTTGGCCATATCTGGATAGGGTAAGATAAATGAATTTCAAGACAGTGAACATTTCCATGAAAAGGACTAATCACAGTAAGAAATGCTGCGGGAGATATTCAAAAATACCGCGATAGCTTTTTGCTCGATATTTTTTACTCTAAAAGAATTTTGTTTTTGCAAACGGGAAAATAATACAAGCTAACGTATTTAAACATTCGTCTAGCATGGTTCTAGACATTATCATAATGTCTTTTTTATACCCCTGCAAAAAAAAGTGCGTGATGTCCTAGAGACTTCTAGGAGGATGATTGGCTTTGGATGAATGAACGAAATTTTGCAGCTCTATGTTCGTATACTGTTGTTTTTTAGCATTTGAACTGTCGGAAATCATATGTAAATGATGTTATCAGTAAGGCCCAACATTTTTCTACTCTTGTAAAGTAAGATGCATCCCGTAAACTCACTAAACTGATTGTGGTTCCATAGATGTTATAAACGGAACCGTTTTCAAAGAGCGAGAAAGCGACTACTAAGGCTACTGAGTTTACCTTTATTTAAATCACTTGTTAATTAGAAATCTAATTGGCGACGTAATCTATAAAATAGATAAATTCTGTTAATTATTTTTCAGTAAACTACTAGTTTTGTTTTCAGCTGGATCCGACTGCTGGCAAGGAATTCATGGGTTTCATAGTGGCTGCAAATCCATTCGCCCAAATGGTATTTTCACCTGTGGTAGGCTGGTGGAGCAACCGGCTAGGCTCGATAAGAATACCGTTGATCATGTCTTTGGTCGTGTTTGCAATAGCCAGCAGCACTTACTCTTCCTTGGAAATATTTCCTAGCTACAGGAAGTATTGGATGCTAGCGTCCAGGTTTTTAGTAGGCGTAAGTTCAGGTAAAATAGGTAGATATTGTGAATGAAACTGCGAAAATCTGCATTATATATGGTATGCTGAAAGATTGTGTCAAACGTGTGATAGAAAATTTGTAAAGTAATCCATATTTCACTATAAACCCGCTGCTATTGAATCTTTAGTCATTCGGTAGACACCGGATTTTTCACTGTACCAATGAAGATGAAATAATACATAGAAACTGAAGATATAGGAGTATTATTTTCAAATATACTATCAAGTGAGCATTAAACCAAAATAGATCTTGTGAACTAGTGAGATTGGGCTAATGGAAACCGGTTAACCGTAGGTGACTGAATGCAAAAACAAGTTTTTAGTAGTAGCTTTAATTGGCGCTCGCTCTTTCCATTACAATCAGCAGTACTGCATAAACTTGCTCTTTTCATAAGAGCATCAATGTAAAGAGGAATAAGGGCCACCAGAAATTCTTGATTAAATTTTTAAATATGAAAATAATGCCAACCTATTTCTCTGTTAGGAAGATATTGCCACAAATAGTTCAAGTTCGAGCTTCAACGTTCAGGTTAAAGGTGGATTTGTTATTGTGCGGTATTATTCAGAGAGTATGTAGGGGCATTCTCCTACACAAAGATGAGAAGATTAAGAAAAAATAAAACGGTAGAATAGGATATTGCAATTGCGCGAAAATTTCATTTGAATTTTTTAAATGATGCATCAAAAAACACATATTTTGAAGTCTCTAGATAGATTCATGGAAAATCATCCTGAACCGTTTTTCTATAACGGTATGAAGTTTCATAGAAGCACCCAACGGGTGTCAACTACTCGTGAAACATGTCGTCAAGAGTGTGTCCTAGGTAACGATTTGCCTAGCAGTATGACATCGCAAACACTCCTGGAAGTAGGAGGTAAAAAATGACTCTGGCGCGGAATGCAATGATGAATGTTGATATGCGGGAAAAATAGGTTTTGAAGATGATGGCGGATCGTTACATCCTGAAAGACAAAAACTATATTTTCATTACGATTTCTTAGCGTACTGTGCTTATCTTCGCACTATTCAATAATCACGCTTCAACTTTGTAAGGGGTGATACGAAAGGGGTACGAGTGGGCCTGGGTACCTAGCACAATGTTTTCATGAGATTACTGGCTAAATGCGACGTTATAACAGTATAATTTTACAAATATAACCATGCAGGTGGTACGTAATGCCGTGAATTGAAGCACAAAATCAATGGAACCATTCTTGCAACTTTTATTTTGGTACATTTGTCTTAGCACTACGGCGGTAGACACTACCCGATCGCAGTGCTACTTGAAGCATTGTGTTGAACAGGGTTGAGAAATTTTCTCTTAATATACAACTGGATCAAAGCAGTGCTGGTAGAAAAGATGTCGCAAAGAAGTGACCAGCTGATTGAGTCCAGCAGTTTATATTTCCATAAGATTCATTTTTTTTCGTTCAAAAAGGAAACTAATATCTTCTCATTTTTTGTGGTTAAATTCCAACTGTAGAAATAATCGTAATAGTGGCATATTGGGGTTCCTACAATAGTTTATACCGATACTCCAAGAAGAATGTCGTAATTTTCCTGATAACCAAGAATGTACCGACAAATCAAGAGGGACCGGGTTTATACGTTATGCAATATTAAATTATTACTTCTCAAAAGATGAGGTCTTTCATTTGAAATCAAAATTGGTTTTATTTTGGAATACCATTGATTTCAATATATAAAGTGTCACATATAATGACACATATCATAATCTCAGCAATTTCAAGTTGTCCCGTATCTTCTAGCCAATATCGCGGCCTGCAGAGCCTACTTGTCAGCTGCAACGCGATACTCGGAGAGAACAAAAGCAGTTTCCATGATTTCACTAGCTCAAGTACTGGGTTTTGTGATTGGTCCTGCAGTACAGGCAGCTGTGGTGCCTTTGGGAAGCGAGGGAATCTCTATTTTGGGAGGAATTAGGCTGAACATGTACACCTCCTCGGGATGGATCAACGTACTGCTATCTTTGCTCAATATCTACTTCTTCTTCCCTAGTGTGTTCAAGGAACACAAAATCGCCGCCAAGGAGGCTATGTTGAAGATGGGCAAGGATAATGTTAAGGATACATGGAAGGAAGTAAGTATCAAAGAATTACGGCAATTAAGATTTGACCAAATGATAGATCATTCGCGCCTAATTGCTTTGTCTGCTGCGCTCAGGTGCGCCAAGACTAACTTTCTAGACGATAAGTTGAAGGTCTTGACATGTTCATTTTCTCCAGCATGAATTCATCTAGCAAAATATATGAGGTGATGATTATGCTTTAACACATATAATGATAATTTTGCTGTAAATTATGCAATGTTTTCTTCTTGAATTTTCCCACGCTTCAACGATTAGGACTTTGTGTCGAAATATCATTTTCCGATGTGGCAGTTAAAGGTGAAAATTCAGTCACTGATGCAGTCCTCGCAGTCAATTTCTGAATGCACAGCAACCTGGACACACCGTTTTTCAGCCAACGAATAACAGAGAAATACTGGGATTATAATATTATATGAAGTCAAACATTTTAATTGTATAGACCCCTGTCAAAAACCATTTTATTCTATTGAACCAAATACATTGAAATTGAGGCTTAAAACTTCTCAGTAATTTTAACTGAATTAAATTTTTTTCTGTCGTAACAAGGAGGCTGGAGCTCAAAAATTAGACTTTAGTATTTATACAAGCAGATGAACATGCAGATGTATATATCCCATAGTGGAATCTCCAAAATTACACGATACTTATTGGAAACTGTTTGAAGAATTCAAAACTCCTTTATTCTTGTAGGACGAAAAAAAATTATTTTGTGGATCACAAATTTCTATCAGAAATGAATTGCGTAGTAATGTTCTTGGGAACTGATTTTTTTAATTTATGTTGCATAATTGAGAGGAAGTATTGGGATTGCAAAAAATTCAAATTTCGAAATATCTATTTTTATTGGTTGTTTTATGATGTCCACGCGTTATTGCTACCCGCTATAAAAACATGAATGCCTGAGAACTACCGAGTCGATTTTCCCTAGTAATTTCAGAAATTACACGATATCATATTTTGGGGTCCAAAAATGAATATTCTATGAAATTTTTAATCGTTTCCAGGAGAAAATCAACTACTTTGCCGCATGGACCCTGATTATATCTTTCTTTATTTACGTCTTCAACTTCATGTTGTTGGAAACGCTTGCCACACCACTGACCATGGACCAATTTGCGTGGACCAAAAGTGACTCCCTTTGGTACATGGGCCTCCTCATGTCCGTCGGTGCCGTCATTGCCATCAGTACGTTTGCTTCCATTGCACCGCTGTCTAAGATATTTTCTGAGGTGAAGATAATGATTTATGGAGGGTTTCTGCTCATGGTGATTGGGAGTGCTTGTTACATACCCATGGGAAGCGAACCTCCACAAATGTACGACGCTGATTTCAAATTCAATTTGACGCAGTATTGTGATAGGTTAGTATTGATGCGTATTATACCGATTTTTGTCTAGTAATTATTATGAAGATCTAAGAACTCTCGGTTTTCGTTGAAATGGGGTCGGTGGAATTTAATTGGCATTGCCCAATCAAATAATTACAGATAATTCAAAAACATGCAACAAGTTTTCCCAATTTTTATTTCAGTGTTGCCCATTTTCTATAAATCTACTTTCACAAACATTTCTGTCCGAAAATGACAACAGCCGGAGCGATAGAAATGGATGACATAGATTTTTGTGATTAAGGAATAAAACCTCCGATGAACGTATTATATAAAATTCGAAGTTTTGCTATTGAAATGGGCAAATGTGGCTAGATGTTAAATGTCTATTTATACTGGCCTTGAAATAATGCATCCATTGTATCTCCTAGTGTATGTTGTATTGCAGAGTTTTGCTGCTAATATGTGGTATTGATCTGTCGGACATTAACCATGGTAGAATCTATAGCATAGGGTCAAAACGGCCACTTTTCGTCAGTGTTTTAGACTTTGGAGGTCCTTTGTAGGTTCATGCACCTACAATAAACGTACTGGATTCAAGATTGAACCTAGAAAATTTAGGTATTCTTTCCACACATGTGACCAATATTCCAAAGATGGTCTGAACTGAGCTTTGTAAGTAGTAGTAGCTGTTCCAGTCAATACAATCTTCTAGAGACCTCTAGATTCTGGGACACCGACAGGACTCACAACTTGATTATGCCTAGATATTTTATTGTTAATGCTAATCCTCAGAAGTCTGATGGAAGATGACTTGAGTATTCGGCATCCCTACACTCCCATGGTTAGCCGACTAGCTTTTGATTTTCCTGTCAGGGTTACAATCTGAATTTTCTCTGTGTTGAAGTAGATTACATTTGTAGATTCTCTTTCGATGTTTTAGTTGATCCGGGAAACATGTTGATCATGTCTGTGTAAGGTATCTCGCGATGGTAATGGTTTGCCCGACTCCATGCAGGGTATTAGGTTGCTGTAGTCTGATTTTAATTCCTTCCCATTTTGTACCTTGAAAAAACCAGCCGAGGTAGAGAGGATATCAGTAGAGTATGTTCAATAAGCATATATAGTTTTCATTATCGACCAGTAAAAGTCTAACAATTCAAGGATAATTTTCAAAAGGTATATTGTTTCCAGGTATCTGAAGAATAAGACAACATTCCTCGACTTGTCCACCCTAAACAGCTCTTTAGCGAAGTATGACAGATGGTTAGACCCGGCGGAGACCAATCTAACAGCGGTCAAATATATGACTTTGAACTGCGGCGAAGATCTACTTGGTTGTCCTTCCAGTCAAGAATGGTGTTCTTACACTCCAAAAATGTTATTAGCTCAGTTTATTTTCGCCTACTTATTTATTACTTTCGGGTACCCGGTTGGAGTCACAATCATTCAGACACTATTCTCGAAGCTCCTGGGCTCTAAACCTCAGGTTAGTAGAATGAGCCAATGATAAGTTAAATATATTTGTGTAGTTTTCTGATATACAAATTAATCTATTAACTCTGTCCATGGAAACAGTGTTTTGTTTTCAAATTAGAATTTAGTAAGGATAGATTGCTCGAATACATAATTGTTTGTGTTTTATGTAATTTTTATACGAAGCTGAGTATGCTCTGGTTTGCCATTAAAGAAGAACGGTGATAGAATCACGTCCAGTAGCTATGTAGTTTAGAATTTAGAATTTTTAATATAACATAGTCATGATAAACCTATAACTTTGAGAACAATAACTTGATGCGACTAAATTTTGAATCCTGCTTACTACTTATGCTTTTTTATTTGGTCATATGGCGTCAAAAAATAAAATAAAAATATGTAAAAATATGTTGCTACCTCACTTTTTGGCGATATCTAGGTAATTTATAATTTTTCAAGATTAATATAGGGCGGTTTGGAGGGTGAGTAACAGAGTATTTTTTTTCAAATATAAAATAGAAAACAGTACACTGAAAGTAGAAACACTGGGACTGAACAAGTTTAATCATCACAAAAATAAAATCGAGACATTTGCTTATATGAACTTGAACCATAATTGAATTGTATTTTGTATTTGGCGACAATGCAATCATTATCCTGTTTTTATTCCTGATGCTGTTGAACAGTTTTGTAACCGAGTGAAATAGGATTTAGTATTGTATTTTTTACAATACTAAATCCTAAATGAATGTCTGTCTATACCTAGTAACAAATTAAATTTAGAATTATTTTTGTCTCCCAACAATTCGTTAAGCGATTACTACGTCACCCAGCTATAAAATGGCAATTCCACTTCAATCAAACTGCTCACATTCAACGTTTTTAATTGACTAGGAGAGTTTGCATCAATCCAAATATACATTTAAGCAGTGAAGCTATGAGCTCAGCATGAAAATATATTTTCTGTTGCAAACCTTAAAAATCCTAATTATTGCAATTCAAAATTGTTATCACATTAAATTTATATATTTTTTGTTATTATAGATAAGTGAAAATTCACTCATATTATTTAATTGAAGTTTATTATCGCTCAGTATCAAATTACAGCTATTAATGAGAGATTTAGATTATTTTTTTTAATTATTAGATAAAATTATTGGAATATCTCCAAAACTACGTGTTCTTAATTGATAATTTATTGTAAAGTTAATTGAATGTCTGTGGTGTCAGTTATTCTTTTCCTTTCCTTTCTAATGCTTCTTAATTTGTTACCTTATGTCACTGTTTATACTTTATGAAATAAGTGAATACAACACACAGTATCCAAAATAAATTTAACATAAATTGCATTCTATACCTTTCAGGGTGTATGGATGGGCTTGATCACAGGCTCTGGCTGCCTTTCTCGTGTTATGGGTCCTATATTTGTGACGTACATATACGAAGAATATGGCACATATTGGACTTTTGGTACAACAACTTCCATCATGTCGCTGTGTACGATTTGGCTACTAGTTTTCCAAAAGCAATTGCAACCTGTTGAAGTAAGTCACCCTGTTAATGACGTCTTCTCGTCATTTTTTTTCTCACTTGTTAGCTCAACATATAATTTATTATCAAATTACTTCATAAAGAGGACATCAATTTGGTCTAAATCAATCGTGCACGTCACTGCTACATTCTGTTTTGGATAAGTCACTACCACTTGATTAGGATAATGGATGAAAGCTAAATTAGCTTCAAATTCAGATTATCAACTTCTAGATTCAGAACGAGCCAGTTGGCTGCGACTTCTGGGTGTCTATTTTCATAGCTACTAGCAGGTGTAGTTTAGAATGTTATGGTATTAACATTTGAGCTTAGTGTTCTACTATTAAAATTCTATTACATATATAATTGTATGATACTCGACCCTACGTCATCACAGATTTGTATAAGAATTAAACACGCGTTCAGTATGCGTATAGGGCATTAAAGAACCCCCAAGTCTGCCAGAAAAATCCGGTGCAAAATTGCATTAATTTATTAGGTATTGAAAAATAAAAAAATCCTGAAATTCAACATTTTGTCGGATTCAATAAAACATTACACATAATACAATACAATTGTTAATACCGCAGCGGTAGCAGCTAAGAAAAAAATACCCTGTTTGTAAATCATCCAGAAAATGCGAGCAGTTGTCAAAACATCTCGAATGTAAAGATTTTTCTAAATTAGGTTATGGAACAGTCGAAATAGGCATTTTTGTATATATTGAAGCATCGAGGAGTGACAACAGTCAGTCCGTCTTCAGACGCGAACAGTAAGGAGTTAGAAATAGTTGGTATACAGTTTTGCACAGGAATTTCCTGGCAGAATTGTGGGTTCCATAATCCCCAATACGCATACTGAACGCGTGAGTTAGTCTTATTTGAATCCGCGATGACGTAGTGTCACTGACTCTCAGACTAATATGACATAAACATAAAATGTGCTGAAAACAGTGAGTAGAGTTTCAAATGTTTAATTTGATAGAATTTATCTTGTTGTCATCTGGTCTACTATGGATGTATATGCTCGTCAAGTTTTTTTAAATGTGCTTGTATCCGGAATCGGAGTGTTCACCTGGTACATTTGATTGATTTCTGATTTCATCTTACTAACTCTCACCTCACCAATAACTTAAATAAGTATCAACAACATTTATAGATATATATCACCTGGTATAATTTTCATTACTTATAATTATTTAGCTCAGAGCTCCAAATGAAGAGGACAAGGAACTGAAAGATGTCACACAGTGCGTATCTGTCATATCGGATGAAAATGAGAAACAACCTGGTACACAAAATGGTGAATTGGATAGTAGTGATAATAGGTAATCGTATTGCTCAAAAAACTTGTGATAAATAATAGATAGCGGTTAAATGGAGCGTATTGAGTGAGAATGTGTTAAGGTGGGGTGAGTTAAAATTTTTCGTAGTATGACATATGATTTTATTTGAATTGGGGAAATGATTATTTAGGGGAAGCATAAAATAATGCTGTACTGGAAGTAGTTTCAGCTGGTTAATATAAAGGACCTGAGTGATTTTTCCGCTGGAATTGTCTAGGTTTTGCTATTGACTTCTACTTTCGTATTGCTACAAATTTCCTCTACTACGCACTTTTGTATGAGATCAAACATATCCACGTATCATGTATAAAATGTTGAAATTTTCCTTAGTTAATTTGATAAAGTTAGGATATATTCATTTGAAATAAGCCTCCTACGATCTTTTATTAGAAAAACTACGTTTTTCTAAATAGTTTTTCTGCCCTTGACAGCTCGTGCAGTTTCAATTGTTCCTATGTAAGTAATGCTCAGTTGTGAATTGATTCTAGGCAGCATTGAGAGTTCAATGCGCATATCTGCAGTATATATAAGTAAAAATTAGTAGTCTTTTTTAAACTATGCAAATTACAAAAAAATATAAGACATCCAAGTATTATAGAATCAATAACATTATAGAGATTGATCTAAATATTCAACCCCATTATTATTTTGATGGATATGTTTTCGTGTTTTTTCAATATTGTTTTTTTGCTATTGCTTTTTAACTTAACTCTTCTTGGGAATGAGATTCAGTAGAAATTAATTATCATCAATAATGTGATAAATGGCACTTTCAAAATGTCTGTAAAACTATATGTATTATAGAACCCCGGAGTAGATTTATATATCACATATAAAAAAAATGAGTTCTAGCATTTTGTTAATTCTGATCTGTTAATTCTGATGTTGGGTTAAACAAAATGAAATATTTGAGAAAGATAAGGGTGTTTTACCATAGCAAATCAATAGGTCAGTGCTGAATCCTACCCTCTCGGATAATCGTTTAGATATCCTATCAAAATTTGTTCATGATTTCGTAACAGTTAATGAAAGGTAAAAATGGACTTTCTTACCGCTATGGCACAGAAATATACCTTATAAATTAGTATAATACTTTTACCTCATGTACTTTTTTTTATCAAGGATCAAAAATTAGATTGCTGCTTACTACAAAAACCGTTCCTATTTGATAGATTTTTTGCTTATGTAAAGCTCGAAATATCTCGTGAAAAGCACATTTTCATCAACATTCCTCTAGAATTACTTGCTACTAGGAAGCGAAAGATATTGATAAACTATTGTTAACTACAATATCTGTATCAAAATAATATTAACAGCGATGAGATTAGTTCTCTATCTCAAAAATAATTTGTTCTCATACAAATGATGCTAGCTGTGATGCGGAAAGATGGATTTTGTTTGTTTTGCCACTATCACCCCACCTAAGTACTTATATTTATAAGTTTATTTTAATTTTCTGACTTGACAATACTTAGCACAAATTTATTATTCTACAATATTTATATATTCCATATAACTATTTTTTGACTATTGAACGTCTTGCCAAAAGCGTGATTATAAATTTTTATCATTTATATTGATAATGATATTGAAATGGGTTTGTGCTTTACAAATACTATATACAAAGTACCTTGTAAATAAGTATACTAACATTTTTATATTTTGTGATTAACACGTTGACTGCCACGAAAATCGCAATATTAAGTCAAAATCTGTTACTGTACACTGTACGGTAAACTGTATGTATTTTGTTCTTTAGTTATCAGTATTCTTGTGGACTCCAAGAATTTGATTTAGATATTTTCAAAACGAATTTCAAGTTTTCTTGCATCTGATAGGCTTTAGAATTCATTTTTACATTTACTGAATACCTACATTTGGTTTTGCTCACTGTGTAAATAAAAATATTCTATGACGCCACACCGTGTTTCACTATTCTGTTGCGTCACAAATTTCAATGGAAGTACCATGATTTTACTCATGCTTGGCGCGCTTAAATTCTCCGCCAAAAACGATATAACTTTTGCTGGACTTTTGCCTATGAATTACCGACCACGAGTTAGCTTAATCTTGACAGTCAGCTTGTTGAGTTATATATGTTAAACGATATAATGTCTTTCAGAAATTCAAGGATTTCCTTTAAAATGATCTGAGAATAAGTGTTGTATTACTTGATTACTGGGAAAACAATACAGCTGTCTCGCTGCTAGAAGTGGATGAAGTCTTTCACGACAATATTTGCAATCAGTTTAAGTTACGGTGACCACTTTTCAGACTGTTTACAGCTCACTAAATGTTTGTTTTTCTTTTAAAATATTAAATTGTATCGATTCTCAAAAATTTATTAAACAACGTTATGAAATATATTCTTACGTTATACTAGCTGATAATGATATGGAACGGATAGTGGATAAATATTTTATTATGGTTCAGATTACATGAACTCTGGTCATTTTCAACTTTATTGCTTATCCTATAATTTGTAGCGGCTGTGGTGCACAATAATTCCAGTTATTTCTTCTGCAAAAATTTTGGAAGATTATCTTAGAATTTTTAGTTTTTGAATCGCTGTTGTACAGCGTCCTGGCATCACTCATTTCTAAAATTAATATAGCACCAGTTGCAAGCAAAATCATGATTAAGTTAAATTTAACTGTTGTTTGAAACTTGTAGACAAGGTGGATTTATCAAAAGTTTGATTTCGGACTTCCATTGTCTATAAAATTTTGAGTATCACGACGTTTCGATTGATGTGCTATCTCAATCGTCTTCAATCAGTTCACCTGAAGACGATTGAAGATAGCACATCAATCGAAACGTCGTGATACTCAAAATTTTATAGACAATGGAAGTCCGAAATCAAACTTTTGATAAGTTAAATTTACACTTACAAAATTACATGTCTATCATCTGGAATCTGAAATAAAATATACACACTTTTTCTTCCATTTAGTATATACACGAAATTTAAAATACATAAATATGTATTTGTATGAAATTCACTGAGATTAAATACTGTCATACAGTCGCATTAATCTATTTGGAATGACGTGGAAGGCAAACATCTTTAGTAAGCGTAACTTTATATAATTATGATCATTGAGGTAACATTTATGGATATAGAAATTTTTTTACTAAATTCTTAAAAATTGATGGGTTGAACTATGGTAATCTTCGTAATGGCAGAATTTAAATGTGGGATGAATAGAAGAAATTCAAATTCCAGTTATTTTATATTCTTACTATCATTTATAATACAGGACCTTAGATTTCTACATGGTGATATACGTATACCTTAATTCTATTTTGTAAGTTTTATTCCAAAAACAACTTAATTTTTGATGTATATTTATCCATATACTAATAATACGGAATCTTAAGTTTTTTTATATAAATTGATTATGATAAATTTAACTTCAAATATGTTGGTTTCGTATGAGAATTGTTGTAAAAATAAATTTTTGCAGTTATATTTATGAACTTACGAATTGATATATTAGATATATTTATTCTATATATATACATGAATCATTAAAGACTGATCCTCAGTTCAGATTAGAATGTATGTGTTTTATTACCCTCAAAGCTTTCTACATACATATCTAATTAATATATCCATGTGGTAGCTAGAAAACCTGTATTTATTACTATTATTTATTCTTTTTTATCTTTACTTTATTAGCAAACATAATACTCACACCCTATTAGCTCATTTGACTTCACATATTTGTAGGTACACGTAGTACTGACGATTTGTAGTGGAATGGCCATTTTCTTGTCTCTTGGCCTGAATGGGTAGTAACAGAGAAGTCAGTAGGAGATTGCGATAATCGCAGAATCTGATGTATTATACTTCTTTATAGGATGAAGTCTCACACGTAGGGTTTCTTGATATTTCTATGAGATGTATAAATAAAGACATACCGAAGTTTATCTGCAATAGTCCTGAGAATTTTGGATTGTGCTCAATGGATGATCGCTGCTTATATAACGAGCAATTTGTTGTTTGTTGAGAGATTTGTTTTACGTTATATGAGCCAGTTCTGTTATTTAGTTTTTAAATTCATTTGTTTTCTCTTCTTAGATACATGTTGCTTCCAGTTGAGTTTATTTGTTATCCATGTGCAAGCCTAGGTATTTCACATTTTCATACAGATATAGTGTAGTGTAGCAACTTGGATTAGGGTGACTAGACTTTATAGGAAAGCGACGTGAAGTGGTTCTTTGGTAATCTGGTGTTATGAGGTTTATTATGAAAAACAGTTCTGTGCGGTTATAGATAACGGACAGTCATATTTACCTGTGAGGTGATAAAAGGTGTCCGTCTAATAAGACGGCGACGATACAGACAAGTCAAGTTCTTCTCAGATTTTCTATTTTGTTTATATTTTTCTGGATAAATACAAGAGTTTGACGCTAGAATAAATTGTAAACACGGACAGTGACTCGAGAGGCATATGGCCGCCCGATCAGCCAATACAGTCTCAACAGAAAATATAGAGCAACAGATATATGATCTAAACAATAAATGCCCAGTGAGCGACATCGGACCATACTTTGTATTTCTAGAACATAAAGAAAAAACGTCTATTCTCCATCAGGGTAGGACATTTTTTGCAGAACGTGGACTCATTTAAGAATAATATTGTAAATATAAAGACAGTGGGAATAAACACAGTTGAAGTGATATTCAACTCATATGACAAAAATAACTTAGTAACTTACATTCCACAATATTTTAATCATAAGTAAGCGGTAATTCAAAATGGTGGATACCTTCTTTTCAACCAAATATCAATAATGATCAAAACCCGTTCAGTTTTACTTGGACTGTAAAACAGTTTCACCGAGAACACAACATGGTTTTAGAAGGGAAATGGGTACAATCGATGCTATAGCCCAATTAGTCACGGAAGTACAAATCTTTCATTCTAAAAATGAATATTGTCTTTGTATATTTTTAGATGTCAAAGGGGAATATGACTTAGTGGAGCTAAGACTTTTATTAATCACTTGCTTGAGGTTAAGCAGCCGAGTTACTTGCAACACTCTCGAAATATTTAACGAAAGAGAAACTTATGTGAGAAATCATCGCAATTGTACGATTCTAAGATCACATCTAAGGGTCTGTATTCATTTGACTATAATATATTGCTGAGACGTCATGATTTACTGGCGTTTTTGGAAAATGTGTGTTAGTTCGGCTACATAATCGGTATCACAAGCTATTACAATTTTAACTAACATTTCTTTTGGTTCACACATTCTTGTTTTCTTTCACCTTTGTTTACGAATACCTTCTTTTGTTTGTACTCGTCGCGAGCTGGCTATGATTTATAAAGACAAAACAAACTATAAATTGTTGCCAATTTGATCGAACAATGTTATTTATTTGTTCAATATGGAAGAAATATGTGACACTGCATCATTTAACGTAGCAACCACAAACCAATGTTGTTTCGCTAACTACGTTAGCATATTCAGGAGAGGGTTAAAACTGTTTTAATCCTCCCTTGACAATATAACGTGTTAGAAAAATACGGACCACGAGGACGTCCACACCTCCGGTGAATGGACAATATTGCCAAAGACCTGAGGGCAATAGAGATCGAAAAATCGCTTGAGGTCATGGCGGACAGACAGAAATGGAGGACTATTGTAAAGTCGGCAAAGACCTACCTAGGTACCTAGGCTAGGGACGAAGGAAAACGTATATTAAAAGGTTTGGCAAGTGGCGAAACTAGTAGTTGGTGAGGAAAGAAGTTAAAAAGACGATAAGGTGCGGAAGTCGTTCAAAACCACTTTCAGGGAATAAGTTGGGAAGACTCATGCTTACTACCCAGATTAAGTTTTGTATACAGACGTACTATCATGGGCGTAAGTGTAGATGTATAAAAATCCGATAGATGTGATGCAATGATATCGTTATGCAAATTTCAGTTTCATGTCATTTGATAGTATTCTTAGATCTTTTCGGTACATCTGGAACATCAGCCACTGGTCATGAGGTGTCTAACCAAGATTTGAGTTGTGAAGAATAGTGTTTTGAGCGCAAATGAGTGACATGTATTTTCGAGATGTAGCCAGCATGGAACAATTGAAAACATATTATCACAGATAATAAAAGCTTTCTCGATCATCATACTTTCCCCGCTTTTATGCCATTTCCTTGTGTTGGTGGCTTGCAACAACTGTCAAATTCACACATGTCGGAACACTCTCAAAAATGAAGGAGCTACATGCAGTCATAAGTCGTAGTTAATGAAACAATTACCGTATTTCAGAATAATTTTATATGTGATCAGTTTTAGATGACTATAAAATGAGTACTACAGTAAAAAACAAACCTACGACAGTTAACTAGGAGTTAGATGGTAGAGATATTACTTTACTGGCAGTATTTATTACGTTTATACTGGTAACTTTTCTATATCAACATTTGTAGCTTACTTATATTAACTCCATTACATTTACCTTAGCAAGATTATTCCTAATATTATAGATATATGATGTATCATCAACATACAAAAAATACAGTTTTTCAATACCAATGTCAAATTTTTAAACCTAATACCTAATACATGTGACTGATAATATAAATGGTCATATACATTTTTATACAGTGATACATATAACTTAAATATTGTTATCAACTACATACGTGCTACTATTAGTAAGCTTCTGAAACCTTATATAATATATACATCCTGTACTTGATCATGTGGAGATTCTACAAGAGGTATTAGTTTTGCTAGAAATCAATAGTACTTGTTTCATCATGATATTGGATCCATTTTATAAGTGAGATAGCATTTTCGTAGGCTTACCAAACAACATCAATAGGTGGCAAAGAGTATTACAGAATCAAACCTTGATTTGGTACTGTGGTGTAGATAGCTTTTTGCGATTTGCGGTGGGAACGGTAGGGGAATATACCTCAGAATGAATATTCCTTATAGAGTTGTATTTTACACTATGAGTCATAATCTATATATAAAGCCATGTCATGTGAAAATTAGTTACCTACATTCTTAACATTTATGGAAAATGCTTCTATCATCAAAGAAGAAAATCAATTCTTGGGGATTTTGCACAGGCTTATGGTGGGATTGATCCGCTTGACCCTATCCCCCTCTCTACGCCACTGTTTTGATATATCGTGTATAGAACTACTATTGACACTTTTATTGAATTTTACAATTAATGTGAAATATATGACACCATATTTGAAGCTAAAGAATCACTTTTGTGTATTTTGAATAGGTAAGACAATTTCGCCCTAAAAAAATTATAGGAATCCAATCTTATCACAAATATTTTACGATGAATAATTTCTCAAGTCAGAACAATTTTCAGCGGTTACACAATTTAAAAAAAAAAACACGTCGTGGATTTTTATACATTGTATAGATTAATCATGCCACCTTGGTATTGAGGTTTACGTTGTTATAGATATCACCTGTAAACAATTTGCTAAATTCTCAAGTATCATCGAGTTGTTTCTAATGTATATTGATATAAAAGAGTCTCCTTATTCCGTAAAATCATTCATTCATTAAAAACATTCATCTCATTCACAACATAAAAAATATTTACATTGCTGTCTGTACAAGTGACAATTAAACTGATAGTAAGGGAATACAAACACCTCCCAAAATAATGATGAAATTCTGTGTTGGAATGATGGCTATATCTCGTTAAACAATTGAGATCAAAATGATGTGTATACATTTTTCACCCTAAATTATTAGCTATTATATTTTACGGAGAATTTTTCTCTATTCATAACGTTTGAAAGATATAACAAAAGACATTCAATGTTTATTAAAAAAATTATCAAACACAGATTTCCTACAACGTTTTGTTAAAATGAAGTAGGTACATCTAAATCCACAATTTGATCCTCACCCCAATGTTTGCGAAGTGATATATCTTCCTTTAGTAGACTATGCTTCAGCAATTTGTTAATTTTTTCCGAAAAAGTTTCTTTTAAATCGTAATTGATATTCAGTGTACCCAAAGTTGATAACCTATTTTAATTCATACATGTATCGACTAAGTAAACACATATTGTGATAATAGATATGATTAAATACATTTCCCAATATAACAATTTTTCGTTTTACGCCAGTTTTTTCATCAAATCAAATGTGTCACCTACGGAAATATAAGCTAATATTATATTTACAGTCCAGGAGATCGATATACCTCAACCACTACTAGCGAGCCTATATGCTTAGAGAAGTATACGTCAAGATTGATAAAAGTGGTTGGAAATTGATGCTCCCAGGTATAGAGTCCTCGTATTATGTACATATTGTTTTTCAGTAGAAATAGACACATTTGATATGGTTACTACTTTCAATGGCTTAAAGAATAGAGAATATTTCATCAATTCAAAACCAGTTTGGACATTAATTTCTTACAGTTAAATAGTTGAAATTTAATAATTGAACTTTTCGAGGAACAAGTATTGCTCTTAATTATTGCAAAAAGGTGTGATGTTTCCCACAGTCTATTGCTTGTTAAAATAACTGATTTGGAATATTTTCCTGTAGAACCCTTTCGCAATAGATATCTATACCTTGATTTAAAATAAATCAATAACACAAATATTACTATCAAACCAAGTCGAAATGATAAACTACATTTTCGAATTTCAATAAAATTACATACTAACTCAGAAATATATTAAAATAGGAACTGGTTAAGAGTTTGACACAACAACGAACTGGCATGCGTGTTATCAATAATAGATAAATGTTGTGCTTGAGGCGGCATATATATATATATATATATATATATATATATATATATATACATATGTGTATATATATATATATATATATATATATATATATATATATATATATATAGAAGCTTTCTTTGGATATAGTGTTTAATGACAAATCTAATTGTTAACACTTATGCATTCGCCAAAAGGTATATACTTGAAGATGAAGTATTTTGACAACTGTATTGATACAAAATGCACATCATTGGAGCATCTTATCATTCGTTACAATAGAAGACATTATATTTTATCTATGAGATTAAAACATCATTTCAATAATATAGTCTTCCTAGGAAAAAAGAAACTCTATCTTTTCAAAACATAATGGCGAATATAATGAATATACATTTATAAATCAATATATATTTTCGAAGTGCCTAAGGCACTAGCTGAATAAACACTACAAGTAGACATGTACTGTTAGAATTAATCTGTAGAACTATATCCATTATCGCAGCCCGCTGTGACAGTATTTTAGGCAGCAAGATAATTACTACCTTAGTAGTACCAAACTAGGAGCAATATTCGATCCTCAAATGAAATGATCATCGTGGTGGTGAAGTAACAGGTATAGAGAAAATTCTTTTATTCGGAATAACTCTTTGTCACTCTGCATTTCCCACAAGACATTAATAATAGATTGTGTTTCTACTTGTCCGTATCTTGATATGCTTTTGAGTAAAGTTGGAACTCAACTTTTTATCGTAATTGCTGTAGAACTTGCAACATCTGAAGATATATGGTTTTATGACAAATGCCCAACAGGTAGATCCCAGCTTGGAGGCCTTTATGTTTCGCAAGAACTTGGGGTAGGAGACAGGGGAAACATTATCATGGCCTTAATACATGCTAATAGTAATGAAAATAATGGGTGTTTTCCAATACTACTTGTCTAGGAATGCAAGCCGAACCTATTCACTATCGGCAGTGTCTTAGCTAGGAACTATGGCGCTCAGGGTAACTACCGTAATTTACGCCAATTTTGACATTAACCCCCTTCAAAAACCTGAGTAGCACAATAACTTCCTATTAAAAGGCATTTCCCGCCCTTTCACCCACGATTTTGCGCCCCATGTGACCTGCACCCCAGTTGCCCTGCCCTAGCTATGACACTAACTATCCCGTACTGAATGCTGTATGATATACCAGATATCATAATGCTTTTCAATTGATGGGTTTGATTAACATGAGATTCGTGCAAATGGCTGGTAGCTGGTAAAAAACGGGTAGATTGTAGATGTTTCTACTTGGTATGAGTCTTATATCTCTATGATTAATCTAGCACAAAGTTTTACAAATAAAAACTTGTATGAAGCTTTTAAATGAAACGGTTCATTTTGCATGCAGACAAAGGGTAGCAACTTTATTTGTGAAACATTTTGCTAGATTTAACAGACGATAGAATTGATAGAAATTACAAGTGAAGGTAGATTGTAGATATGCTCAATGGTTAAATAGTGACTTAGTTGATGATACCTCCTTTCGCTGATACGCGATTAATTACCCAGCAACACGTATAGATGGCCTTCAAAGTGGCGAGGGAAGGTGTGCGACTAGAGGGTGGGAGAGGGAAGGGGGTAGCGCGCGTTAAAATGCATTTCTAGTTTTGGAATAGCACCTCACTGGTACTTCTCTGTTGGGCTAGCATACTAGAAGCTGGGAAAGAATCTACATTGCATATGTCATACATTGCAAGCTCTTATAATAATATGTATTATCCGCTATCACTTGGCGATGTACGGCGTCAAATCTGGAAATTTGAAGCCAGCGAAAGGATCGTATCCTCCTGCGTTGCCGATTCCATGCGGTTGCCCCCTGGGCGGCCTGCCACCCCGTGCACTCCGTGCGTGGAGCTGTGGAGGGGGCGGACTGAGCGATGTAGAGAACTGCGAAGAGGGGCCCCTAAGAAGAAAACCGCACTGAGCAGTACACACCTCGTCGTGGAGGATAGAATCCTTGGACCATTCGCGTAACAGCTGCCTACAATCCGTAATACGAAGAGATGCGCAGTTGCCCTGAAATAGAAAAGTTTAATTTTTCAATTTATTTCCTTCATAATTTGTAGTAAAAGTCGTTATAATAAAACCGAAGAATCAACAACAACAGTCTAACAAATGTGAAGTATATTGCAATTGTAGCAATTTTCGAAATATCCACAGCTGTTTAGTCCATCTCACAGTAGTAACCTGGCGTAAAAAAATCATCAAAATCCGGAAAATACTCATCCAGTTATACATGGCTCAAGGTTTTGCGGACAGACACCCTGGATAGAGTAATGATTAAATTCTTTTAAAGTATCTGGCTAAGTACATATGTAGGTATAGATTTTATATTCAGGAACATATATCTGATCCTTTGTATTGAACATAGTATTCAATATATATTAACGGAAATTCCACAATAATTACATAAATATAACTGGCAATAGTAATTTTAAATTAACAAAATTTTGAATATGAAATCCTCTATATAAGCCAAAGTTATATAACAAATAATAGGTTAAAAATTAACTAGATTTCTTTATTCCTTCAAATTTAACCTATAAACGTGACTCCTGAACTTATTAAATGTGTGTGAATCTAAAAGGGTCCAAATCAATATTATCGATAATCTGTCACATACGTATGAGAGGGTTGTGCATAGCGAAATCAGTTGGGTGGATTTGTGTTAAGAGCAGCAAATTATTACGTGTTGTACGAAAGGCAACAAAATATATAGAACCCAAAAGTTCATCACAATCAATACTACCTCTGACTAAATTGAACAAAAAATGTGAAAATGACTGTGCTCTCCTGGACTCCAATGTTTGCATTTGGAAGTGGCTCAACACAGGGCTGTAGTATATATAATGAGTGTTTTGTATACTATAGGAAAGAACCTTTTCTGAACACTTTTTGAGTTGTCAATATGCACCCTTTGATAAGGGATCGGATATTACCGATGCATATTCAACTATCGATCTAACATATGCATAGTACAGAATTTAAAGAGTGTTGTTTGCAAGATCCGCACCACTTTTTGTTGTCAAAACAAGTCTTTGCAATGCATTGTTAATAATTTTGCTATAGTGTTCTGTAAAACAAAGTTTTAAATTCAGGAGGACACCTAAGTCTTTACCAGAATCAACATTAGCTAAGCTGATAGTTTGTTATGCACCCAACAATATTTGTATTATAAAGTATTGACCATGTAGCGTTGGGCAGCAAACCATAACAAAGTCATTATGAGGAAACTTCACGGAACTTCTGTGTTAAAAATAAGCCTGTGAGGATACAAACAAATTACTCACCCCTTCATGCGTACATACACAGCTTGTACATGGACTAGGGAATGCAGATTCTCCTACTTGCACCTGTTTGTCTCCAATAATACACCCTTCACCGTGACTCTGTTCCTGCCATGCATTTAAGTTGATAGATGGCAGAGATCGGCATGGAACTCTGTTGAAGAAAGGCATATATACATAGGGTAAAACTTAGAATCTTATATAATTCAGATACTATTGCCTAGATCATACTTTTATTTTTTGAAAATTAACGGTAGAATTTATATTTTAATGTTTCTGATTCACTGATCTTTCTCTGGATTATTTCGAAGGGGGAAGATTTTGAACGTTTCCAAGATACATTGTCTAGAGGGCCAAAGATGGCCTACTTGCCGGACCTCGCGTTCCTATAAAAAACAGCAATGTTCCTGCAAGAATCATATTATATGGGTTGAGAATTTTTGTAGCTGCCATTCTGGAATATTTGTAGCACATTCCGTTTTCCCGTTAGAATTGAAACTCCTATTATGTTAAAGGGCTCTGGACTTATGAGTTGAATAAATTTTCAAGTTTGTTTCAATCATTCATTATATGTTTTATTTTCAAATATTCGTAAGTATAAATATAAAAAAAACAAAAGCATACACTACCAAGCTGTATTTCTTGATATTTCTGAGGCTTCTCACCATATCTTTATGAATATTTCAGATACTGCTGTTTATGACTTCAATAATAACGACCACATTTTTAAAGGTAATATATTCTGTCAGCTGAATGAATAGGTGCATCATATACAGGGTGATTCACAAATCGTGATCAAAAATGAAAGATCATACACAGGGGTCTTTTAAAGGGGGTCTTTTATGTAACATTTTTTCCTCGAGGGCTTCATTAAAAAAATAGGGGGTGTTGGAATTCAAAAATAAAAAAACAATTTCAAGATCCTCAAAAGCACCAACCTAATGAACTAACATTTGGTATGTGGATTTTCCTGAGTATTCCTAGAGTGCACTATTTCCGTAAAAATAAAAAAATAAAAATCAGAGCACGGCTTTAATTCAATAAATGTTGGAAAAAGACCAGCATTCTGTCGGATACAAGTGCGGCATCTTTTTGATAAAGCAAAACGTATTTCCGCAAATTTTGTTGTGGCTTGAATTTGATGAAACGCATTATTTATTCTTATATCTGTCTATGATGTTTCAATTTTGGTCATAACTTGTAAATCACCCTGTATATGGAGATAATAGAGCTTTTCCAAAGTTTGAGTGATGAAAGCAGTTTTTTTGAGGTATTCTCTAACACCTTTTGTAAATGATTGGCTCATCTTCGGAAGACAATACGTATTTTGGTTTTGGGAGTGCGAAGAGCAGGTTGCAGGTGTTGGGTACTGCAAGAAACATCTGGTCACATACAAAAACGGCACAACATCCGGTTGTTTTTCTCCTTTATTATGAGTTAGCGGACGATAACTTGAAACTCGAGTTATTGATTTTAAACGACCCCAAAGATAAAATCTAATGGAGTTAAATCCGGTGACCGCGCCAGCCACTCGATGTATATCCTCCACGAGCTATACACATCCGCAGAACTATTTGATCCAGATATTTCTCACCAGTACAGCATGATGATGTGGAATACCATATTGCTGGTATCAAAATTCATCTGACAGTGATTTCCTTTGAATCAGATTAATTCTGGAACGATTTGTTCTTGTAGAAGTTCGAAATAGTTTAATTTCAAATAAATGGCCCAATAATTATTTTCTTAATTATACCAACTCAAACATTTAATTTCTGCGGATGTTGAGTGCGTCTCTTCTATCTAGTTAGATGACGAATATGGGCATTTGTGTCTATTAAAACAGATTAGGTAAAATCATCGGAAAATACCATGTAGTTAGCAAGTAACACTGAATATGAAATTGAATATACTCTACTCATTTTTTTTCGTCCATATTTTGGAAGACTTTTTGATCCACTGTTTGACTTGGAGATCGATTAGAAACAAATCACAAGTTCATGACATGTATCTCTATTTTCAAACCCTCTGTAAAGTAATCTTCATTGTGCGAAATATAAAATTCGATGGAATATGCTATTTATTGTTGTAAATGATGAAATTGTAACTCAGTCTTTTATGAAACCCTATATGGATGAATTTCGAACGTTCTATTCTATCAAAAAAAAATGTAACTCGACGCCGATAATAAAACTCTCTAAGCACGATTGATTAGAATATATTCAAAAAGTTATGTTCAGGTCTTATTTCTCCGAAATCATAATGAAGAAGGACACCGGGTGTTGCCTCACTTTTGGCCAACTGTATATCTTTTTTTATCTTTATAAATCACTAATAAATATTCCAAAGCAAAGCAGCGATGCGATGAAATTACCTTCTTTTTTCAGTGCGCATACGTACCTTGGATTGAGGAAATTGGATGGTAAATCGAAAGCTGCTCTTTGCATTTCACCTTCTATATCCATGTTTTCGCACAACACTTTGGCTAGTGTGGTTTTCCTTATTTCTGATAGTTGAGCTTCACTAAATCGTACCACAGGATCTTCATTTTCATACCTAAAAGTCAGATTTTATTTCTCTGTTCGAACAGCAATGAAGCAATTTTAGAACACGTTATGCAAATTGATAAGCGCAAATGGGTATAGTTGGGAGACTGCTTACTATGCAGTATACTGCATAGAATTCAAAAACTGTATGTTATAAATCATCTCAGATTCATGGATAAAATCTTGAAGCTACAAATATTTATTATGTATTAAGATATGGAATATTTCGAGTACCTAGTTATTTGTGCTATTATCACTGGTATCGAAATACTTATTCAATTCATTTGAACAGCTGCTAAATACGTCCTATGCTTTTAATGACTTATATAATTATAATTATATATCTTTTTAGTTGCCACCTGATTTACATTTTCGCAAGGCTGAGGTATTTCATGTAATTTGCTTGGATTATATATCAGAAAATTCCATTAGAATGATTGTCCAGTCGAGGGTTCCATTTGTGATAGCGGAGGAATACAAATCATCAGAGTTTTCACAAAAACTTACCAGAACCTGTCGCATTTCCTCAATTGCCTGAATTGTATGGCTATAATGCATCCAAAGGTAGGTCCAATGAGACCTCCTTGTAGAGGTCTCTCACTCATACCACCAGGGAAAAGGTCAATGTCATCCACAGTAGGATAAATCCGTTTCAGCCTAGCGATGACCTCTGGAGGTATCTCTCTAGCCAGATCTTCGAAACTGGTCGCTCTCTTCAAGTTACACAATGCTCTGTAGTTGTTGTAAGAGGGTACTCCGTGATCTCTGGCACGCTGAATATTCAGTGAGATGAGATCCACTCCAGAAAATGGAATTCGGCGGTCTTCGAATAGATGGTTGGTTACTTCGCCTGGAATACAAAGTCGTAACTTAAATATGTAAAGTTGATTATCTCATCTACGATTTTGCTGATTTATTAAAATGTATCATACCTCATATCTAAAAGTTATATATAATATAATGGAAGAAACAATAGTTTTCGGGCCAGTGATCTGATATTCTTTACTCTCAGAGTCATAATTTTTGTGTTATTTGGATACAATTTGAAATGAAAGATAAAAACTTGATTCAACATACTTATACTGTTCTGGGTACTTTCATAGTCTTAAGTTTTGTATTTAATCACTAGTGATCCTATTTAATTTAGAAACTCGGTCGCATGTTACCAGACACATTTTTCTTTTTGGTCGACATGCTACACTTTCAGTATGAGACACACAAAAAACAATTATTCAGTTTACGCAAATCCCCTGCATGGGAAATTGTGTCGTTTGCAATAATATAGCTATGAGGATACAATAGCTTGAGATATTTCAATAAATACAAAAGATGGATTTGGAAATCATGAAGCCAAACTGCTGATGGAATCACACATTACGGTAATTGGCTTTTCATATGTTTATATGAATCTGATATTTTCCACTACACGATTTTGATTTCGTCTAAATACTATAACTGCATTTTAGTAGGATTGAATTTAATTTAAGGGTTGTTAGAAATTTCGAACTTACTTGCGACACGCTTTTTTGAGCTTGAAACATCATTATCTGAGCTTCAGATCAACAAAGAAACACTGTTGACTGTTATACTTGTAAGTATCAAATATCTTGCCATAATATAATAAAACCGCCGCAGTGTAATTAGTTATTATTGTCATTGACTGTCATCGTCACTTGTTTGCAAAAGAACTTACCAGTAATGAACTGATCGAGAGTCTCCATCGGCGTCGATACCAATCCTCTAGAAATTTCGTCCACCATATTCTCCCTCATCATTATGTCAGTCTTGAAAAAGCCATCTCTCAGCAGCAGGGGTGGTTCGATGATCTGATAGGTGGGGCTGAGTCGTGGAATATGAGGCCTCAACAACGAATGACCAATCCTGAAGGCCGCACACGCGAATTCGTTCACTATGCTAGGATTACACGTAGGATTGTACTCTTTATAGTAGCCGTGAGACTGTAGTTTCAGCCCATACAGGTTCATCGCATTCCAACCTGAAATGTTGAAGTGTATTAAGATTAATTTTTGAATCAATATTTGTTCAATTTTGATCTATGGTATACAATAACTGAAACTGAACTGGATCATTGAGATGGTGTATTTATTATTATTATTACTACTATTAATATTATTTTAAGCAGAATTAGCAAGAATTCAAAGGAAGGTGCAGTCAAAACTTCTCGGAAAGGATTGTTTGACCGACGAACTGGATTTGTTAATTGAGTGGTCATTAAGTCCAGTCGACTGGAACTACTCCATAATTAATAAAAAACACAAAGCTTAAAAGAATGCGGTATAGTCAGGGACATAATCAATCAGGTTACTCGCCATCATATTGAGTTTTTTAATCTTCTCCTGGTTCTGTTCCTTCACCTTGTACTTCTGTTAACTTACTTCCTTACATTTTTCCCTTCTTTTCACTGACTATGCCTGGTTTCTAATTCGGCACATACATTTTTTGAGCGTCGAATACATTGCTTGTTGAATCAATACGCCATATTATAAGAGCAAGTTAGTTTGTCTAATCTGTTAGGTCTGAAAAATTATCAACCAAGTAACATTACTGAAGAGAAGGAAAAATGCGTGAGCAGAGGTACAAATGAAAGAAATATGACCAAAAATAGAAAAAAATTGAGAAAGACAGCAGACAATAAGTAACAGAAGGACAGACTGTAAGTTACAGTTTATTTGCGAAACAAATTTTTGCGATATAATATAAGCGACTAGTTTATCTAATATATAAAGTATAGAAAATCAGGAAATATACGTTGTCAATGAAAATAAGAAAGGAAGACAGCGGAAGACCAAAGAAAAAGAACAAGATCTCAGGGAAAAACTAAAAAAAAACAGATTAGATTATATTGTATGTTTCAGTTTCCTTGCAAAAATATATTTACGGTGCAATATAAACTACAACTATTCGTCATTTCTTGTCAGGGCCGGAAGGTTATTATTGTGACCTTTGCCTTTAAGTTAACTGGTCAATATGTCTAATGAGCAGGAGTCGAAAATCACGAACCATATATTGTCAATGAAATTAAGGAGGGAGGTTTGAAGAAAGAACGAAACGAAACAGAAAATCAAATAATAACAATAAAATGAGGATGAGAAGCAGATGCCATGCGTTGGCGATGGCGATAATATAAACCATTCATAAATAGAGAGGAACTGTATTAATATCTAGAAATGTAGAAGATGTAGTCTGCTTTAAATACAGGAGATATTCCAGTTTATATCTTATTTCTTAATCAAATAAGTAAATTATATTTTATTTTTGTTCGAATTTTAGAAACAACCTTTTATTTTTTCATCATTACATATATCGCTTACAACTATGATATTCTCATCACTCAAGTTGTGTGGATTACCAGCTATGTGAAAATGTAGCACCCATGAAATACTCATTATATTTCAACGCTCAACGTTGTTATTAGTCTAGTAAAACGAGTTTATGAATTTATGAACCTTACCTAATATCCTGGGAAGAAATTCGTTGTAGGTGATGTGTTGATTCTCAGCGATGACTATTTTTCTAGCATGCTCGAAAATCTTGTCTTCATCCCAATGAGGGTTGATCCTACGTAGGGCATCAGATAATCTGTTGTGTTCTCTCATGAAGATTGTGTGGATCGCTGTCAGGGCTGGTTGCTCAGAAGCTCTTCCGTCACCTAAAAGGGAAAATAGGTACACATACTAATCTGTTATGACTAGAACTCGACTCCACTCCCAAAAGAAAGCAGATATCGTAGGGCAAGTTTTTGCTGGAATTGCTACAATTAACCTCCAAGGAGGCATTTGATTCACTACTATCAACAAGGGCTCAAAAATTCCAGAAATTAAGGTCAAACATCGAGATGTAAGATGTGATCTTAAAAAATTAACTCCAGGAAGTCTGAAGTCTCTAAAACGTTGCGCGACATAGCTTACACCAGTCCTTACTAAATTCAAGAATCTCTTACAGACGAGGCTTGTTCTTTATTGGATATCCAGGTTTTGATTCCTTCAATATCCCACTACAATAAATTAACCAGAGTGCAAATACCGATGATACTCACTATAAATTACTCATTGAAAAACGACTTGAAACTACAATAAAGCATTTTGTTGAAACACCGAAGGTTTTTATTCTTGCTATAGTAGTAGCAACTTAGTCTCAAAATTTCATCAAATTCCAAAAAGCATTCTCCAAGTTATAGAGGGATGAAGGATTACCGAACAGAAAACAGACAGACAGACATACCGCCAGATCAACAGACGAACAGACCGACAGGAATTCGTGATAAAGTAAAGTTAAGTAATATAATCAATTTGTGGCTTTTGAAAAAAAACGTTGTTTGCCATTATAACAAAACAACAATGCTTTATACTTGCTTTTACTTGCCTTGAAAGCAGTTTTAAACCGTTTATGATCTGTGATTTGAAGTGAGTATTGCAAGTAATGTGTATTTTTTATGTTTATATATTGTAATGAGATTTATATGGAGGAATTATAAACCTGAAGAAGGTTCGGAAATAATAATTTGAAATAATGGTAATATTTTTGTATCTTGTTTAACTGAAAAATATGTATATATTCGTTCAAATACGGTCATGCACCAAGTATTGAATGAAAATATGTTTCCCTAGAGACTTACCAGCCACGAAACAATGTCCGGACTTGCTTTTGCACTCTGGATGCTTGTCAGTAACAGGCAGTAACTCTTTTCCCCTTACTGGGTGAGTGGTGGAGTTCATTTTTCCGAACTGTCCTTTCAGATCACGCAGCACGCAGTGATTCTCTCCGTAGACTTGCGAGGCATCCAGGAAGGCCGTGTTTTGATTTACCTATAAGGTAATACAATAATAATTTATTAATTAAAACCTAGGATCAACCATTTTCAAAATAGTTGGCGGGGAAAAAAAATTGGCTGGGCGAGTGGTAAAACTGCGCAAAGTATACTTCAGAAGTTACAGTATTAGAACGTCAAGTTCGATTTGTTAGACTTGTTTACCTGCTCTCTCGGACCAAGCCGTTGTTGTCCAGGCAGTGATCTCATGAAGGGGAAGCACATGCGTCCTCCTGATGTAATATTGACCTCAGGATAGTAATGGTCTCCAGATGGAATGGGTATGGGATTACATTCTGGATGCACAGTCCTGGGGCTATCACAATCCCTACAAAGAACAATATCAAATTAATAATATTAATAAAATTGTACGAAAACTAGCTTTATGATTCATGTTTGATTCATTCAACCGTTGATGAATGATTAATAAAACCACATGCATTAATGTGTCCAACATTGCATATGTATAGGCATCGGTAACCTTCTCCAAAATACAACCAAAGAATAAAATTGAATTCAATTTGGAAACCAAAATGACATTGACATTCATTTGATGAATTAAAGTCAATAGTTCCACAATTATTATTATTATTATTATTATTATTATTATTATTATTATTATTATTATTATTATTATTATTATTATTATTATTATTATTATTATTATTATTATTATTATTATTATTATTATTATTATTATTATTATTATTATTATTATTATGTTTTTGTGTTTTACATACAACTCAAAATATAGACCTTTAATTTTCCTTTTCTGCTAAAATAATAATCCGTCTTTCTTATATAATAGATACTGCTAGACTGAATTTAAATGTAGTACATCCCGTATGCACTGAACTGCATCGACATTTTCAGGTCCATCCATTGAAGGTTTTTCTTGGCGAGGAATTGATGTAACACCAATACTAAACAATTCCTTGAAGTTCAATTGAACATTTACTGAGTTTTCGGAAAATATAACATTAATGATTCATCTGTAAAACCCAATTATAATGATCGATGAATTCATGACAGCATCATCACAACTATTTCAAATGTTCTGAGACGGGATCTGTTTAGTTGTGTTTTACTACATGCATCACTGTTATCGTACCTGCAGTTAGGAATCGACTCATGGAAACCCTTATGAATGGGTGTCATAGTAAGGTCGTGGTCCAAAAATTGTGCCCATTGCATAGTCATCAAGGTATATCTACTGTGCAAGTTACTTATATCAGGATGGATGACTCGAGACACCACCCTTGGATTTGGCAGAGGAACACCAGTCACACCGATCGTTCGAGGCTTTGATACACCTGAAAATCAAAATAAAATGTTTATTGATTCTGTCGACACTATGGAAAGAGCATAGGACACGTCACAGATATGATAAATACATTCAAAATGCATTCAAAAAAGAAATTTTTTTTTTAAATTCTCTTAACTGATCCTGGTCTGTTGTTATTGTGACTAAATGAACGATTTTAAAGGGGCATTTCATGGATTGGGGCTTGTCCGTTGCTATCGCACACCAACACTGCATAGCTACCCCATTTACATGGAAGACTAGAATCGCAAATAAGTGAGCAATATTCTCTCTCTTTACTTGGAGCTCATTCATTTTTATGGTATGTTATATTTCTTGAATAATAGAATGGAGATCAGCTTGAAGGAAAATATTGATCCCATAATGTCATTTCTTCTGAATCTATGCAATTAATATAAAATTAATAAATGATATAATATTTGATATGTCCTATAGTTTCTTCTGAACAAATTATTTATTTTTCTGTTCCTTTGTGATAAGCGAGTATCTGAAACATACATTACCGTCGTCATAAACGCTGGGCAGCAACCGACTAAACGTAGTGAGACTTTTTCCATAGTTAGTATTCCTCAAGTTGTTACAATATCCAGTGTAGGTCCTAAAAGGTGAAGTGGGATCACACGGACCTGTATCGTCACACTTGAGGTCTACTTCAAAATCTTGTTGAGGAATCAGCGATCCAAGGTCCACCTGTATGGAAGGAATGAAAAGGTAGAGGAAACACAGTCGATTCATTAAAGGCTAGTGCTAGTATAATCAAGGCTTAAGAAATGACAGTAACTATACAAACTTCACGTGTATGCTACTGATGAGTGTATCGTGGTCAGTATTAGGCGTAGTAATAGTTACTTTAACCTTGCCCTGGACCGCGTCGGGCCCATTAGTAGGCCACGCCAGAATTGAGGAGGTGGCAGAGATCAATCTCCCCATTTCCTCACTCAGGGTGGCAAGGGCCGACGATAAGGTTAGGTTCGATAGGAGATTCTCGTTCGTTCTTCCCTCCAGGGAACAGTGGATGGGAGGGAAGATAAGATTTCCGCCCAATAGCCAGGTATGCTACACCGACGGGTCTCGCTCGAAAGAGATGGGATCCAGTGGCGCGGGAATGTGCATGGATGGCAGAGGCGTGGACGAAAGCATAGCGATAGGAACCCATACGTCAGTTTTTCAGGCGGAGATATTTGCCATCCTGATGGTGGCATATTTAGCGGAAGTAGAACAGTGCATGGAGCAGGACATCTATATATGCTCCGATAGTCAGGCAGCTTTGAAAGCGGTAGCATCTCCTAGGATCAGAAAACCACTGGTCCAGGAATGCAGTGCCGCCCTCCAATCCTTAGCCCAATCCAAGAAAGTGACCCTCATGTGGGACCCTGGTCACAGTGGGGTGCCAGGTAACGAGAAAGCAGACTGCCTGACGAGGATAGGAACAACGGGCGCATGCATTGGCCCCGAACCCTTGCTCCGCATTAGCAAACCTAGGTTAGTAATGCCCTGGATGTCTGGGCACACAATGAACTTGCGAAAGCATGGCTGGAGAGAGACGACTGCAGGCAGTCAAAGAGGTTCATAGCAGGCCTCAACAAACGTAGGAAACTATGGCTACTGAACCGGAAGAGGGATTCACTCCACTTGTTAGTGGGTATCCTTACAGGTCACTGCAGACTGAACAGGTACATGACACTCATCGGAGTGGTCAAAGATCCAATCAGAAGTGCTGGGAGGAGGACGAGACCGCGTTCCACTTCCTGGGCGAATGTGCCGTATACAGCAGCTTTAGGATTCAGGTGTTCGGCACAGCAGAGTTTGACAGGGAAAAGTGCTATGTAGCGGAATGGTCGGACATCGTGGCCTTTATTAAAAGGTCTGGAAGGTTCGACACTAGGGAGTTGGGGTTTGGGGTCGGCAAAAAGGGCCAAAGGTGGCCCACTTGCCAGGCCTTGCCTCCCCACTACTACTTTAACCTTAATGCTGCAATAGATCAAATTTAACAAAACTGGAAACGCTATTAATTTCAATTTCTGTGAAACGATCCAGGATTAGCTTAGTTAATGGCATTGTTCCATCTACATTGCAATATATAGCTTTTAAAGTTATTATTGATTACTATCAAACTGTATGCTTTTAGATTCTCAAGAATTAAGATGTTAACAGACCTAGGAGTATGAATATGCCTACAAAGTAATACATAAATCCGAATGACAGATTGGAAATAGCACCATCTTATTCTTTATTGGAGTGGATGGAGACAACGTACATGATTTAATGTTTATGGATTATATGAATGCACCCTAACGTTGCACATGAATGCGTTGATACAGCTGTAATAAATAATAAGAAACTAAAAATGAGGAAGCTATTTGAAGTATGTATAAACTCTAGCTCATTTATGAATAAAAGTGATAAAGAAATTTCAATCGACAACTATAATGCCCAACTTGTAACTCTAACAGTTTACTGCAGCTATTCGTAAATCCGTTAACATTATGAAAACTACACATACCTGTTGAAGAGTGTCCGACAACTCATCCCTGAAAATGGACGCCACTATATTGTCATCAAATAGCTGTCGTTTTCTTCTCCTGTGCAACAGAGAGTTGACGATTTCATTTGAGGCGAATTCAAAGAGAAGCGAAGAATTAGCAAGCTTTAGTGCATTTTTGTTGGCCTTGCTGAAAGAAGCGGCTACACCTTGAGGTGATTTGGGGTTCACGCCACCAACTAAAACAAAGCAAAATAATACTTCACAGAATGCGAGCCTTCGACATATATTTAAAGCCAATCAGAATTATATATCTATAGAGCAAACCTGGAAAAGGGATGAACTTAATCGATATTCCTCAACTAGTTAATATAATAAATACCTTAAAGTTGGTTGAATCTGTACTTCTCACGTGAATGTATCAGTTAAGAAATATATATTTCAATTTAATTTTAAAATTATTGGTATGTATAAAGTATGTTTGAAAATTATAGAGAAACCGTCATTTATAATTCTAGCAAAATGCTCGAGTTTTTCAAAATTTCCAAGATTTATAAATCTCAATTGAAGTGGACCAACAGTTCTGATTTTTCAATATAGTGATACCAGTGCGCTTGAAACACAGAATTACTTGAAGCCATTTCTTGGGAAGGTAAATAACAGTTTCGTAATTATTTATGATCCTTATTGACTTGCAATAATCCGTAGTGATAGTTGCAATATAAGTGCAACAAATTGACTCCTTTTAGAAATAAGTTAGGTATGCTCTACTGCCGTATGTCTGAATAGCTTAAATTCATCGGAATCATTCAAAATAGTTCGAACATTCACTATATTCATGAGTGTGCTGAATCGTCAGTTCAAAACTGTTAAAAATAAATATATTATTTACGCGTTTTGAAGGCAGAAATGTGGCCTCATAATGTTATATGCCTAATAAATAATAAGGGTTATCGAGCTCAACAGCTATTCAGTAACATCAAAATCAGATTTCCACAAACTCTAGCCACCGCCGTCCGTTTTTTTTTGCTTTTTGAATATACCTCGGACGACTACACCGATATTCAAAAGCTTTTTTGTCATTGTCATAATACGAGCAGTAACATAATGTCAAAAGTTCTACAAAATCTGAATGGTACTCTCCGAGATATAAAAGAACAAGGATTACCCGCTTGTTGTTCGTTTTTCGCACCTGTTTTCAATTACAGGTTGAATTTGAAGCTAGTAGTTAGTAAACTAATCAACCCTGAAGTAATCCTTATTACGATGTTGGGGGTTTGTCTCAAAATTATAATAGAATACAGGCTGGTTCAAAAATCTCATTTGTGGATATAGGAATATTAGAGCGCAGTTACAAATTCTTTTCGAGTTGACATATTTTCTGTAAGAAATATACTGCAGTCTATTTGGATTTCAAGCTCGACATTGCACGCAACTCAAACTTATTTAGGCTACATAGAGACATTCATTCATGAAAAAATACTGAAAGAAGGTGGTCTTATTTGGGAAATTTCGACAACCTCTCATGGTGTACGGTTATAATTTATCCAATACCTGACTAACATGTACCTCAATATCAAAAACTAATGAAATCATTCAGAAATACGACATGAACATATGTAATGTAACTTCTATCACTTATCCTGCGATTTTTTCTCTGGTTTTATTTTACATCGAAAAAACATATTTCCCCTCCTCTAGTTTTATTGTTATTGAACAACATTAGGAGTTAAAAAGTGTCCCCCTCCCAGTAGCAAAGGCTACTGGTAAACAGATCTCATCCAATCGGTAGAACTACTGCATAGTCGTGTAGATTTTTTCCTCTTTGGAACTTTCACGTGTAGAAATTACCCACGCTTCTACATGCCTATTCTCCCTTCCTTCTACTCCTCCCCCTCTTATTAAACAGCTTTCAAGTTTTGTCCCTGGGCAAGTAACCTGCCCTACCTGGGTTTTACTACTTGGACGCCCACGAGTTAGTTCTGAATTAAATTACAGTTTATTAGTCGATTCTGTGATTTTGGCAAACTCAATAAAACTGTCAAACTCACAGAACGAATTTTATCATGTACCTACAAGAAATTTAAATTTGTAAAATATTAGTATTTTCAGTAGCTGTCAACTGGCCATATAGAGCTATTTCTCCCTCGCCATAGTAGTAATCTACTATAGGAATTTCATCAAAATCCGAACGATACTTTCCAAATTATAGAGGGGCTAATGATTACCGGACAGCCCACAGACAGAGAGACAGACCGACGGAAATCGGTGATATGGTTTCTTGTAATGTACATGTACAATATCTTGCAAGTAAAATTCCATTACCTGTACTCCAAACCCTGTACTCCATCTTCCTTCTTTCCAGTAGATCGTGTTCAGCCTTTGATATGGCATCCATAAGAATATCTTCAGACAAATCTGTTATGTGATCCATCTCAACCCATTCTGCCAATTGCGGCAGTTGATGCTGGTCGCATGATATCCTGGCATTAAGGTATGTATCCTCTTGTACAAACGCCTTTGGTTGTATTTTGTCCATATCGTCAGTGTTGGCGCATAGAAGGCCTGCGATGGTTATCTTCTTGATTTCCTTCAGTTGGTTGGTAGTCAGGGAGCTTGGCGGTAGATCGTTTTCGTACCAGAATCTGAAAGAAAGTGATACTAAGATGTGTTATGTTTGAATGAGTAAATATTAATATTCTGACCTATCAGGAAAAACTGGTTTAGTCGATCAATCTATTATATCTGTTTTACTTCAAAGTCAACTTCCAAAGCAATACTTAGGAGCTTAATATTTCGTAATAATCTTAGTCTACATGCTCGTCTCCAAAATCCTCGATTATCCTTTATTTTTAATGTTAAGTTAACGTACGGTAAAAATCAGTCGTGAATGGGGAGGCTACATATAAATCGGGTAAATAATACCTTTAGATTGGTCGGTCAAAGGCTATTTATTCTAAGGAAGTCACAAAATAAGTCAGAATATTTATTTGTTACTGTTTTCATAATCCATTCGTTTATTGAATGAATTCACTATCATTAAAAATCGATTCATCGCCTTTTATCTGGACAATAATCATTTACAGATTCGTTTGAAGGCGAAATATTACTAACAACACTGGAATGAATTGACTATAAGCATGTATCAGTTAATAACTTGTTGTACTTGTAAAGGCTGCGAAGGTAACCGAAACGCTAGTAAATTTGTTGTTCCAAACTAATTTGATTTCAATTATTATTGGGATGAAACATGATGAATAAAAAAGATGCTCACGGGACATAGTTTAGATTGTTTAGAAGTTACATACATATAATATTTCTCCTTAGAAATATTGTTGAAGTTAGGGCTGTATCGACGGTCTTTAACAAGATGTTATAAAATACTTTGAATTACAAAAGGCTCACTCGACAGACTGTTTTTGGTTTTAGTATAAGCACAAATTTTCGAATTTATATCTTATAATTTATAATATGGTTTTTCGATGTTCAATGTCTACATCACAGGAGTCTGTGTCATTCATTTGCTTCTATGTATCAGTCTTCCAGCTTTTCTTTTCATCGCGTAGTCTCAGTAACCGTTTTACGGATTTTCATGAAATTTGGAAAGCGACACAGTGTGTATTCGTAGGAATTCTGCTATTCTTTTGGAATCGATGTATTGCAAGCATAATTCATTGCATGCTATCCACTATGCATCAGACCTTCTATAGATATGCATGTTTCGTCTTTAGCCTAGACTCGTCAGTATAGTATAGTATAGTATAGTATAGTTAGTATAGTATAGTATAGCGTGGCGGTCTAACTGTAGCGAGCAATCAGATACGGACATCTGTTGCCGCTTCAAGGCAGTCCAGGTGTTATAAACTTTGACTTCGTAAGTTGCCAATAGGCGTCCCAATGGAGGGCGACACTTGGAGATGAGTTGATGTTGCAAACATAATTATTAACACAGACAAAAAAATACGGGACATCTCTAGAATCAATTCCTTATATGTTTATCGAATTTCCGATTATTTCAGGGCGTTGTAAAAATTATGTTTTTGAGCGACTCGAAAGTATTAAAACTTCAGTTTTATATGTTTCATAAGTGTTTAATCAATTTTGGGCGTAGCTGAGTCGATCTTTTGAATTTAGTCCAATTTTTGTGAACGGTATATCAAAACAGGTTATATAAATTAGAAATCACAACGACCAAGCATTGTCTAAAGCTTGGGTATAATAATATTTATATTATGATATTTCCAAGCGGAAAACTATGTCATTAAAGCGTGGAAAGTATTGAGTCGGTCAGTTCACTGACTCTTCCTAATGTGTATCCTTTGTTTTGATATAATATTACCTTGAACTACTTTGATGAATGCTGCAGAGTAGTCTGAAAACTAGAAGGGTTCTAAATAATCCAAAATAACCCTCTATTTTTTTATTATGATTCCGACATTACATTTGATCTGGAATTCAAATTACAATTTTCTCAAGCAAGAAAGACATCAAAAAATCCGTTGAACAATTAATTGATATTTTGATTCACCCCCCACATAAATTTATGTTCACACATTTGCCAGCAAAATAACGAGTTTTTTTTAACTCATCCCAAAAGATCAATAGTTTCAAGATCAACATCTTTATTTATAACCACGTTCGTTCACATTTCTTTTTTGTACATTCTCATTGGAAAATATTGGCTTGTCGGTTAAGAAGCAAAATTTCACAAAACGAAATATATTATTGATCCAAACAATGACCAAGTTCCAAAATTCGAAATCCTGGTGTGACGTATCACTTGCTTAAGTAGTGAAAATTTATTAACATTATTTAAAGAATGACGTATGATTACTAAGATCTGGTCGCAAACTCGTGGTCTATAATAATAAAAATTCCGATTCTTGTAAATTTGGTAATCAAGGATGCTGTAAAATGATACTATAGACAGTGAGAAAGGACTGTATGAAAAATACTGTCAGTAATAATGCTGATAAGCAACAACAACATACCTGTCGGTTTCCTTCAGTAGTTGAAACTGCTGTTTCAAAAGACAATTGTATGTTGGTCCAACCAGTGACCCTGGAATGGGCGTTTCCAGCAGACCCCCTACTAGGAGATCTACATCTCTAGGATCTCTATACAAGTACTTCAAAGCTTTGATGTACTCCTCTTTGATGCCACTATTCTTCATATCATCGAAGGTAAGCTTGTTGTTGCCGGTGGTGTTGGTACAGTACTGCAGGATGTGGATATAAGATGGGATACCATGGTCTCTGCCCATATGGATAAATAGCGATGCGGTGTCCCAGTCGGATCGAAGAGGTACTGAGAAGTGCATGCTGGGTGTCTGTGCGGCGTTCGTTATCATCAGGTCCACCATTTCGGCGAAAGATTCCACAGTTTCGTTCATCTGGAAACATAGTAGGTATTCGAAGTTTAATACAAGATGCTTAAAATTTTGAGTACATTCACAGAGATTTCGGGTACCGTAAATCATCAGCATATAGGAGATTTCCTTAGGTCAAGTACTTTTTTACTGATATAAGGTCTTTATAGGCTTATTAATCCACCTAATTCTAGAAACTTTTAAAAGATACATCAAGATTAATGGACTTATCTATAAGCAAATATGTTGAAGAAAAACCAACCCAAACTTAATCCGGAGAACCTCTAGATATAAAAACGTTACAAATTGTGGAGCATTATAATTTTTAAATAACTTTCCTGCTTCTCTCACATATGTATTTGTTTAGACCTATTCTACCGTTGCTTTTTTTTGTCTTGTGGAATGAACTTTAAATAACTATTTATTGTTACAAAATTTGCCTCACATGAGACACATACTTTTAGAATGCTTTTAATCATTCCAATAGGTGCAGCCGACTTTATTGTTTTAATTGCACAAAATACACAAAACATTATTTTTACTCAAATGACTATAACATAATTGCGATGATTTTTTCAGTCACAAAAAGGTGCTTCCTTTCGTCCTTGTCCTGCCCTCTCGACCAAGGAGACGAGATTGCGTAGTCTAGCGTATGCTTTTGATGCTACTATCTGCCACATATGAAAAGCTGGTAATGTGACTAATAGTAGCAGCTTGCTTTGAATGTTTCAACATCAAACCATGTCGAGACAAGATTGACTATCACTATTGGTCAATCAGCTACTTGATATACCTATGCGACTTAGTACTGAATGTATCATATATGGAAGATAATAATGAAACAGGGAAAAGTCCCCTTACCTTTTTTAATACAAATAATATTTTTTATGACCAATAAAAAAATTTATTAGAGCATCTTGTTATCTAAAGTGTCGATCTCTAATAAAAGTAAATTGTGATGCGTGAATTTGAGCCGCGCATCCATGCCGTCAATGACAAGCAAATGTATGTATTGCAATTTTTTTATGATTCGTGGCACTACAAGGAGGGGTAACCCTCCCCTCGCCGCTCTAGAAATTCTGGACTCATCTTGATTCAACATTTTTACTTAATAGCTAAATGTCTTCAGGAAATTTCCAGGAAAATTCTTTCTTGGTGGTCCTGGACTAATTATTCTAATTATAATAATAGGTGCTTCAATAAAATGATTCTTACTTCTATTAAACTTACAATATGTGCAGGCAACATAGATAGTAGGGCAGGAAGTGCAGTCATAGCAACTTCATTGTATACACCTCCCCGTTTAGCACTAGAGTATTTTGAAAACCTTCCATGTGCCTTCAGCTCCAATTCAGTATGCACCATAGCCTCCTGAAATATAAAATATCGTTCTCAGCAAAGACGATCACACATTTGTGGAATAACAGGGTAAAAAAGTTGAAATTTAAATGCTAATATGGCCATCTAGAAATATAAATATGTTATTAATTAGCATATTCATACTGAATTTATGAAATAGGGTATCAAACATCAAATCAAAGCAAAGGAAATTGTCTATGTATGTATGTATGTTTTTTTAAATTCTATTTAGCTCATTTAATGACCGAGGCATAGTAAAAGGTTTATTTTATATTGTCTGAGGAAATTTTTCCCACATTCGAATTAAGCCAGTTATAACTCTTGACAAAATTCAACCAATATTTGAAAAACATTTTAACTTATTATCATCTTTCTATGGATAAAAAATTATACCTCAGTGAACGTATTTTGGAAAATTATCGCACCTCAAGTACGCGATTTTTGGGGCTCATTTATGTATTGTCCTCTAGTGATAATAATTTGAAATTTCTACCTATTTCTGAAAATCATTAAAAATTCAATATAAACTTGAAAACAGTTGAACACATCAATAACTATCAAATGAATATCTTAATCATCAGCGTGCTTCAATCAGAGCAAAGGTAAACGAACAGTCAACGTTGTGGTATTTGGTGATGTGGATGTTGATATATTGGTAAACTTACTTCCGTTTTGTTTATTTTTTGCATTAGGCTATCACCTAGGAATTTTAACAAATTCACCGGTAAACGCTTTAGGAACTGTTTTCTAAAAGTATTTACAAACTTAGACGCACTACTTCAAAACCTATATAGAAGTTTGAAAAAGATACTAAAAATAGCTTGTTTGTGCGCCTTTGAGGTAAAACACAGAATTTAGCAGCTTAATCATTTGCTTTTCTCACTTATTGCAAGAATTTACCTCGCCAAGGATTATAGGAAGGTATTCATTGAAGGAAATATGTTGAATCTCGGCAGTAACGATCCTCTTGCTCTCCAGAAACAGCCTCTCATCAGACCAATGCCTGTTCAGCTGCCCTAGATTGACAGCTATTCTATTATGCTCCTTCAAGATGGCGGAATATAACGCATTCGTTTGACAAGCGGAGCAGGCAGAGACATTGACCAATCCTGCGTCATAGGTTCTCAGCTTTTCTACTTGTTGGTCTGTATTGCCATACACAGCAGAGCCATCCAAGTATGATGAGGCCAAGTTCATTTGGTTCCGATAGGCTGTAATCAGAAATAACGTTAATTAGCTTCATAAAGCTTGTTTGCACATCGGTGGATAAAGTGATAGGTTGAAGCTGCTATTATATCAATGAATCTCTATAGAATAATGGAACTGTTTCTATGGCAGCTAGACTTTATCCTTTACGTTTCTATGTTGATCGATATATATTCTAGTGTAGAGAAACATTAAATATTCTTAACTTTAGTCATATATGTTTGTATGTATGACTTACTTAAGCGTTCAATATGAAATCTCTCACATCATAATCAATGCATTTAAAGTTAATTAGAGATATTGGATGACGTCAACAAAACAACATGAACAACATATTGAAATACAGTACTTGAAAAGGCAGAACAGGACAAAAGGGAGTTCGGTGAATTTAAAAATTTATGAGCCACCAAAATGTATATTTTAGATGCTGTTATTTAATGAAACTCTTCAATCATTAAGATTAAAAATTGTGTGTTCAACATAAAGTTTAAAAAATGTAACTGTCGTTGAGTAACGCGTTTCGATTTATATAAGTACCACGATGATTTAAATATAAAACAAAATGCGTCACTGGAAGAAAGATAATTTATCAAAAGTTTGATTTCGTACAGCGTAGACATTAAACCAATCTGGCAGCCACTCATAAAGAAGATTAATAGACTACGACTGGACCAGACAACAAACAATGACCGACAAACAGCCACGTCAGCATACCGGAATACCGCGCATCGGGAACCAATCAGAGCAGACCGCGCACAACGACACGTCACCGGACGGGGTATAAATAGGCATGAAAGGAACGTGTTCGCCAGTTCACCTGAAGACGATTGAAGATAGCACATCAATCGAAACGTCGTGATACTCAAAATTTTATAGACAATGGAAGTCCGAAATCAAACTTTTGATAAATCCACCTTGTCTACAAGTTTCAAACAACAGAAAGATAATTTCTTGCGCAATTTTGTTTTAAACACCCATTTTTTCTGGTTAACTAACAAAAATTATTTTTCAATACGCCCTGAATTGATCAGTAACCTGAGGAACGATTTTCAAGCGACGTTAATGCATGAATTCGCAAAAATATAGCAACGTTACCTATATTCTTGTGACATCATTCTTCTCACAAATAAAAATCCCAAAAAAATGATTCATGAAAATTCCCAGCTTACTAATTACATTAGTATCAAATCAATTTGCTCAAAAATGGTGAGAGTGTTCGATAACAAGTTCCTGTGCAGCACCTGTTACATTTCCGATGGTCTTATAGTGATTATATATTACAGCCATTTCAAAAATTAAAACGCATTTTATGCATTTATGACGGATATTTTATAACGTTTAAGATCACCGTCAGACTAACAATTGAATTTGGTAGACTTCAGCTGCAGTGATATTCGTCTTTATAAATTAGCTACGATGGTTCTAGAATGAATAAAATGTATGTTTCTACAAATTACATTAGATAATGAGTTATCCTGGAAAAGGTATTTTTTTGTCCTAAGTTAGCTTTGAAAAAATCTTTAATATTTCTAGTGTCCATCGAACTATTCGTCGCTGAAACTGAACAGTGTTTTTGTTTTTATTAATGTATAACAATCACTTCTCAGGAATCGATATGACCACAAATCTTATGTATATGGGAATCTATAGCATAAGTTGACTGAAGCTCAGTGTTATTAAAATAAAGTAACCATATTTTCTTCTACAGCAACTGTTTTTGAAAAAATTGCTTCCAAATGGTTATTCTTACCAAACAAAAAGTATCAAAAGCTTTGAATCTTCAGTCTATCACTTCAGCTGAAAAAAAAGTCAACACAAGTTATAAACAGCTACCAGACGAGACAGTGAATATCAAGCTCCACAAAATATACTATACAACATCAAATCTGTTGTTATCTCAATAATTCTCGTCTGTACTATTGCAGTAGTTGTATTTTCCTAGGATAACGGCCTTCTAATATATGGCGAATAACTCCCTGCTGAGCTGTAGTGTAGGTGCCAGATTTTACAATAATTAAAATCTATGCTCGGCGTAGTTTTTATTGTTATTACCTAGTACCATTAACGTAATTGCTGCTGCAAGTCTGGTGTGCAATACTGATTCGCATGAATATTGCACCCGCAGGACAGAACTAAATAGAAGAAATTTAATTTGAGATAACAGGTTTCTCAGACTTGTATGCTGATACTCCAAGAAACCTTATACACTTTTCATCTGACCTTTCTGTTATTTAGAAAGTACTGAATGGATTGTGAAAGTAGGAGTAACTATGTTAGGAATTATCTATAAATCAATTAGCTTTATGGCGTTTAATGTTCGATCAGAAGGCGATCAGGTTATTGATCAAAAAATTAAATGGCAAACAAGCATAAGCAATGGGAGTTCTGATACTCCCGATCATTTGGGGGCTAAGAGACGTTCTGGAGTCCAAAGTCACTCGGCCGCCATTTTGAAACTTTCAGGGATCATAAAAAATGGTTTGCTTCTCTCATTTCTTCCAAATTTCGTTGTAATATACGAAGTGATTCCTCTAAAAGCATTACGAATGACACGCAATGTTTTTTATTTGTGAAAAGTGATGTCGTAATTGCACACTTTTATTTTAATGATATTTTCGAAGGGATAACATTACTTTTATCATGAAAATACACTGTAAAGCGCATACGCTCCTCTACAGATGACTCTATGAATCCAATACGACGATAGCCCATCTTAGGAATAGTCTCCTTATGCAATTGTGTAGAATTGCAGCATCGTGATCATCGTTCTCGACTCAAGTTCGAATACGGTATTAACCCAATAGCCCAGAATACCCGACGCGGTTCTCGATCAAGGTAAAGTCTAAAAAAAGCAGATAGAGTCTGGCGAAATGTCCACGCGCAGTTTTCTACATTGTTTACCTTATCAATCTACCATACTTCTGCTGATCTCGGGGAGATAAAAGGTGTTTCAACTTATTTCGATTTGCCACTCCCTACGATACTATCTCAATGAGAGGTAAGAAAATTGGAATTTTTAATGTTGCTGCACCTTTCTATCATTTTCCCTTATTTTAATAGTACTTTGTTTCACCAAAGTGTGTTATTTTTTCAAGCTGTGGACTTACGGTATATTTCTGTTCGTCAAGTATCGTTTTCCGCAGACCTCATTGCAAATTGTTGTTCAATCCAGCACTGATTTTGCACATATGCTTCTTTTGTATAATTTATCCTTTTTTAAGTGAATGATATGGGACTTTCTATTATTCGACCTTGCCTATCAAGTTCTAAATAGTGATGTCAAGTTAATTTTCATGTCAGACGTCCTCTCATGAAAGTGTTATTTAAATGTATTTATTATAACAATACAGATACAAGTTAAGAATTTTTCAAAAGTTGAACTAGCGAAGAGGGAAAAAATATCGATTGTGTTTTATAGAATGACGAAACATCGAGAAAATGGTATGATATAGTACCAAGTTGCACACCTTGGTTATTAATTAACGACTCACCAAAACTGCAATCGTCCATATCGACAGCCGGCAACGTTCTCATGTATTGCCTGCACTGCCCTCTACCCAGTTTTCCATAGCACTCGTCATGATGAGCTCCTTCATCACTGCAGCAATTTCTACCATCAAGGTTGCCTGTTCCAGCAAGATCGTGTAGCACTAATTCGCTCCAAGCGCCTAATAGAGAGGTAACATATTTGTGGCTATTTGGGGGCACTGCTTGAAGGGTGGCCGCTACATCCAAGGGGCTGGGTAGAGCAGTATGACTCAAACTTTGTCGAGGTGAAGATTTGCCTGCAAAGGACGTAGAGTTGAGAATTCTCAAGTTATTGTGCGTCTGTGTAATTAAAACTCAACTTTGAACTATATGTTCCTTCAAATTTCTAACCTTTTCTGTTTTGTGCTATTTTGTTTTTGGTGAGCGTCAAAGACTGGAACCTTAAAATAAGATGGTAATAAATTCGAGCCGCGGAATACTACTTTCCAGATAATCATGGAATGCATACGCCATAGAAGCCAATTCACACCCCATTGAAGACAAAACATTTTCATTACTGCTGAAAATCACTAAGTAATAACCTAAAACAGTATAACATTTTTTTTTACTGTTATTTCATTTCTCTGCTACGTACGCCTGAATGTTATCATTCACTTCTTAAGGATAAGTTACTTCTATTTTAAGGATAAAACAAGACAACATTAACGAACTGCTATAAAATAATAGTCTTCTCATATGATTCTGTTTTTGAAAGCATAGACATTAATGTTAGTTTTGATGCTCATTCAGTGATTTTAGTTTTCTCTTTAATAAATTTTCTGCGGGACGTTAGTTGATATCGCATATTATTCTATTATTAAAAAAAACATTACAACAAATTGAGTCTTTATAATTGTAATGATAGAATAACACTGTGTTGTTCTTAAATAAGGACTTATTTTGAGCAATTACTGTGGAATTGCAATACAGAGTTATAGAAGCATTTGCATCGGTTGCAAATCAATGCAAACATGTGGTACATGATGAATCTACCTACCACAAAGACACACCGGTGTCTCATGAGATAGTGAACTCTTTCATGCAATAGTATAATCCCGAAGTAACGAACACCCCCACATTTGGAATCCAAGAGCAAACTACAAAAAATTTAAAAAAAATGGTGCATATATAGTTATGCATAACCTCGATTAGATTTTTCCTCGAAACACAGTGAGAACCATTCAGGTTGGTTGATAGCTCAAGGACAAATCTAATCAAAGTTCTACAAACCTACAGACAGGTTTCTTTGTGGTTTTTTCATGAATTCCATGAGGGGGGGGAATACTTGACTTGAATTGAATGTCAATGTCATTGTGATTATAATCTCTCTCTATAGTCTTCTGTCTTTTGAAAGGGGCTAAATGTTCAGGTCGAGTGAAATGAAGTATATGAATTTTCCTAAAGAGTATTTTGGATTGTTATTCCTGTTCTGTACATATCCACGTTGTCGAACGTCGGGCAGTATTTAATAAAACAAGGCATTTTTGAAACCGAGATAGACTTCGAGATATCTTATGATAGTCTAAAATGGCATTTTTCATATGTTTCGTGAAAGCTTTCAACATCTGACGTTGCTGTTTGACGTTCACAGAGAAAAGGAAAATTGTCAACTAAATTTTATTACTTAAATGAACATTTAAAATATTGTAGCTTTAAAATATTTCCTATAAACGATTCGGCTTTGTCGCCAGAAGAAAATATAGTGAAACAGTAATTTTTTAGTTCCTGTCTTACTATCATATAGAAAAATGAATAATTTTACAATATGGGCTACAACATCTCGAAGTCTTTTCATATTAATTACGATATACACTAACATCATATTATCTGAAATTAAAGTTGATATGGAAATAAAGGGTAACCATTTTTCTATGAGCTTCTTAGTTCAATGTCTTGCACATTTTTCAGTTCTTAGTATTGATGTTTGAGCTTTTATATTTTTTATTTTGTGATTTCAAAGATAAAATCTACTTCCTACAGACAAGTGATTAAAAAAATGTATTTGTCCCCCAATATTGTTCCTACAATACGCGAACGTCTCATTCAACCACAAATAATTAATCAATTATCATAAGTATTACGCTAAAATGAGCTACAAAATGCACCACTTGTTATAATTGACGGATATGTAACAAAAGATTACAGTTTTTATCCATCATCTCTGTTATCGATTCATTATGGAAACGTGATTCAATGATAAATTACCTTGAGGCAAACTGGTTCAACGAGGCAGACCAAAAATGAAAACTGTCGTGGGAATATTGCACAATAGCATACACAGCGCAAATAGTGATGAGATTACTCGTCCATCAAAATAGAATGAGTAGGTAGACATGTTTCTGGTACTCAAGACTACAATGATAAGGATTGGGTACAAAACGATATTTTGATCTGTTTCAATCAAACCATCTCCAGATGCCTGTACTTGTATTCAAAGTAGTTTTTTGTTTATTATTTATTTGAACATTTTAAATTCAGTTTTTCATATTTCATATAATTTCGAGCCATTTTCTTCGAAAGGGTGTCATTAAAAGTTTTAGATGTACTGCCATACTCATGTGCCACTTTCCGATTAGATGATCAGCAACTATATTTGGTCGTGATCACCAATCTGTCTGCCATTTTACCACTCGCGCATTCCTGAAAGAAGTAGGATTGTGATTGCAGAAATTTTCAAAATTGGGATAATACGTGTTTTGGATGTGTAGTGACACATGCGTAGTTTTACGTATAAAATCAGAAAAAATATGTTTTTTGGCTGCTAATTCGCAGAAGTGAGCGATTCTGTGGCTCGCCTACACAGAGTAGAAACATGAATATACCAAAATGCCATTTTTATCGTTGAATTCATTAATTTCATATGTATGATACTTTGAAATGAAGCTATATTTCGAATGAAACACTTCATACTTTCACTTTCCGTACAAGAATACTGTTTTTGACCATGGCAATTAAATATAACCAATAGCTAATTCATGGGTCAACACACATCCGAGAATAGAAAATAGTTATTTATCACCTGCAAAGTAGTTTCTAAACTACCTTGTAAGTAGTAATCATGTGACTGAGCGTCATGTGACCGCGATGCAGAAATATCGCCCGCAGGGATACCGCTTAGCCGGTATCGTAATAGCAGAAAGTAGATTGCTACGGAACGGTTATATCACATCCGCGTGCATACACTTTGACAGTCACGTGCTGTTGTAAGTAGAGTAAGCAAAACGAAGAAGATTACCTGGTTACGCATGAGATGATGACTCTAATTATACTGTATAGCAGAGCTTACAGGGCTGGGCTTGTGGTCTGCCAATCCATTTTAGTCATCAATAAATGATAGTTTAAGAAAACAGAAAATACGATTTTATAGTTAATCGAACTAAAAATTATAAAAATAATTAATTCTCAATATAAGAATAAAATGTTTAACGAAAAACGTGGGGTGCTCTGTATTGAATTTGTACAGTAACTCTAAATTTTGAAATAGAACTAGGAAGCAACTTTAACAATTGATTTGGAGTATCTCACGCTTTATCACAATGATATTAATTTTCTGGTTAATCATTTCATTCGTATATTAATTTTTTTTCTTTCTAGTTTGATTTGCTATAAATTATTATTTATTCATTGGTAAATGTATCCTTGTACTTAGATAATTGAAGCTGCAATTACGTGGCTGCTGGTAATATACTTGCTCTTTCATGGATCTTAATTAAAGGGTCTGAAGGGTACTCTCACCATATTCAGGGCATCTCATAAGTGCCAAATCGTTATATTTTAAAGGTTCTCTCTCTAAAGATACAGGTGAAACTAAACAATGTTCTTTACGAAGAAATATTAAATGTCATTCAGCATTCATTTATCAAACGTATTGCTTCAAGAACTGGTATAGGTACATTTATTTATATTGTTAATTCGTATCATCACTTCTGAACCTATTGCTTCATAATAATAGAAAACTATTGTATTGTCATCGGTCCTTGATGAGTGTGCAAAATTTAAAATTGTTTTGACGTTTTGAAGTGAGTAAAAATAGCGTTCAAAGATCCGTAGAAACATAGCGTTGAAAGTTCCGTTACACACATACACGTGAAGCTAATATAAATCGTAGTAACAACAAGACAGATTTTATTTGTAGTCACTAATTAAAGCCACATGTGATCAGCTCAATAACATTACTAACGTTTCACCTGCCTCGCAGGAAATTATTGACTTTTTTATTGTTCCCAGGAAGAAAATATGATTTCAAAAGTACAAGGCGTTGTTAAATGACATGCATGTTTCGTTTTTAGCCTAGACTCGTCAGTATAGCCTGGGTGTTTGACTTCATAAGCTGCCAATGGGCGTCCCCATAGAGGGTGATTCTTGGAGATGAGTTGACAAGGTGAGAAAAGTCTTGCTGAGGCCGAACCCAGATTCTCTTTATTGTTCATGTCTCCGTTTATTTTGTAGCATAGGGTGTGCTTCAAATTTCAAAAAAATATACACAATATCTATATCTCTCCCCATAGTTGTATCTTTCACAATGAAACATCTTGTGTAACAGGCATATTAAAGCAAATTGAATTTTTAAGCTTCCATCAATACCGTTTTTATTGTATAATATAGAATGGATGTATATGACCTTACCGTCAGCATAGTCAGGCGGCGACATTCTGAGGAACCTGGCGCCTCTGTTCCCCCATTTTGGATGGCGAACATTATTGCATTCCCCCGATGGTCTCCTGAACTTATTAGGAGGACAAGGCACAGTGTCCTCGATCTGACATGATACTCGATTGGCCCCATTTCTTTCAAAGAGCAGCGCTCTCTGTACGGTCGGCCGGATCTCGTCTGGTAATGTCCTTGTGTACTGAGTGATGTTGTAATCGGGTTTGAACTGATGTTTGGGGGTGATGAGGTGACTGGGTGAAGGTAGACATAACCAGTATGCCAAGAAGCTGAAAAAAATGAAAGTAAATCAATGAATGAGTCGCCGAATACTGTAGTGAGACATGTCGTGTAGACCTATTTTTGACGAAATAATATTTTCTTAGAACAGGTTTACTGATGTTTTACGGCTGGAGAGTTCGTAAGATACATGATAGAATACGTTTATCAAAAGGGAATGTGACTTTGCGAACAGAACAGAAATTGCAACTTATTTGTGGATATTTTTTTATTCTTCCCACTGGCCGACTAATTTTTTTGATGTTTCTTCTGTCTCGGCAGGCGTTTGTACGCTACAGGAGAGAAAAGATTAATTTTTGAAATTAATTATGATGTTTATAAGGCTAAAATTCATATACATCGGTGGGTCCCTCGTCATTTATGTTACCAGTATGTGTCTGTCGGCTCAAAGTAGATAAATACAGCATTTTCTATGGAAATTGGTGGATTGATAGTGGAGCGTTAGCAGAACATTGAAATACAAGGAAGTATATATGGTATCGAAGGAAAATTCAAGGAGGCGGCATTCATCACCAACAACAGCAAAGTGTACAGCAAAGCCAGCGTAGACATTAAACCAATCTGGCAGCCACTCATAAAGAAGATGAACAGACTACGACTGGACCAGACAACAAACAATGACCGACAAACAGCCACGTCAGCAGACCGGAATACCGCGCATCGGGAACCAATCAGAACAGTCCGCGCACAACGACACGTCACCGGACGGGGTATAAATAGGCATGGAAGGAACGTGTTCGCCAGTTCACCTGAAGACGATTGAAGATAGCACATCAATCGAAACGTCGTGATACTCAAAATTTTATAGACAATGGAAGTCCGAAATCAAACTTTTGATAAGTATATATGAATTTTTTGTAGATTTCTCCGATTTCTAATCGCTTTAGGGTAAAGTCAAGATATAATCAGCTACACAAATATAGTGCAATTATTCGCATGAGGATATATTTAGTACCTGCATATAGGTTTTCAAGGTATACTCAATACTGAAAATTCTAAACGTATTTTTTGTATCAAGTTGTTGATCATTATCATATAAGATTCCGTTTATGTAACATGATATCTATGAGAAACATCACAAAGGCCTCATCAGCATCAGCAAATATCAATATAAAAAAAATTTTGTCGAAAATATGGAAAAAGTGCAAACACGAGCAGACAGGACTACAAGAGATATATTGATCCAATCTACTTGATTTTTTATTCGAATTTGACCTACTCGTGGAAGGTACCGACTTGCTTCCATCTTTTGAGTGTTTTCAGGGAGACAATTTATTCAACATTATGCATCACCCTGTGCTTCAACTATACCTAGTCAGCCGTTATTCACTTAAAGTTAAAAACGAAGACCTGAACGAACTACATTGTGTATTTAATTCATTTTCAACAACATTATCTGCACTAACATAAATGACGCTGTCATGCAGAACTAATTACGGTATGTTATAGTTTTCAAATACTTCAAATAGTTGTTACAGTTAAACCTTGACTTTATGTTGATTTATCTACAAAATAGGAATCGTTTAATAAAACCGTCAATCTATAGAAATACACGTGGCTAACGGTAGTTTCCAATCCATTTTTTTTTTGTAGATAACCTCTCCAAACGACATAAAACTCAGACTTGCTGTTAAATAATAAATAAATATTTACAGCGCCCTTAGAACGCCGCGCCGTAAACTAACTATTGGAGATTAATCTCCCCGGCAGCTCATTTGACAACGCTGAGGTTCTTCAGAAGATTTATTTTTAGAACAGGTTTGTCCGACGTGAGAAATTTTAACTTCGTCGTTGAAATGATGGTTCTTGATACAGCTCAGTCCTACGTTTCCCATGGCAGAGCGATTGGACAGGGACTGTTCAGAAACTTTTTTTCGAAGTTTCAAACTGAAGAGAGCCTTTGAAATGTCAAGCATGTTAACTAGACGTATTAATTCCAAAGTAATCAGGTGTAATCCTCGGTGTAATCTAAGCCTTATAGAGAAGTAATAGCAGCTGTTCCGGTAGATACATTTCTCTATAGCATTTATATTATAGATATAGAATATGATAGTCTTGGCATGTTATTTTTGTTGTCATTGAATTTATAAAACAAATTTCATGTAAGAATGGTACCATGAAACCTCCACTTTGTCAGATATTCATTTTCGTTATGTTTGTGAACATATATTTACATTATATAAGTACCTGCATGGTTCCATCTCATTATTGGGAAATCTATTGTTTAGGTGTGTATGATGCAGTTTTCTTAGAAAAAAAAACACTAGATGCTAATTAGCTGTCTTCTCTTATGTAATTTCACATGATTATGTAGACGTAAATGACCATTTGTTTATATATGTCAATGGCATGGCACATACAAGTAGAAGTGGCAGATGAAAATAATAATATTAAATCGAACATGTAATTTGCGATTGAAAATTGATGTTTGTAGGCATATTTTCACTGATTGCTCGGCTATACATTTGTAATAGAGTGGCCTTGATGCAGGGTTATTTTATGAGATGAGTACATAATTTCATATAATCTGCGTAGATATTTCATTGAAATGTCAAGATTTGTCCGTTTCTTTAGAATGCAATGATTATATGTGACCTATTGTTCACCTAAAAGCAGGAGGTATTGGGCGTACGAGATCATCAGGAGAATGGAGAAATATTGCTTGATATTTTACAATTTTTTATTTTAATCAATTACTTCCCAAATATTTTCTTATACCTATAAGCGCGATTAGTGCCTTTTGTTCGATTAGGTATCATTAATGTTTCAAACTTTATCAAAAGTTTGATTTCGGACTTCCATTGTCTGTAAAATTTTGAGTGTCACGACGTTTCGATTGATGTGCTATCTTCAATCGTCTTCAGGTGAACTGGCGAACACGTTCCTTTCATGCCTATTTATACTCCGTCCGGTGACGTGTCGTTGGGCGCGGTCTGTTCTGATTGGTTCCCGATGCGCGGTATTCTGGTCTGCTGACGTGGCTGTTTGTCGGTCATTGTTTGTTGTCTGGTCCAGTCGTAGTCTATTAATCTTCTTTATGAGTGGCTGTCAGATTGGTTTAATGTCTACGCTGGGTTTGCTGTACACTTTGCTATTGTTGGTGATGAATGCCGCCTCCTTGAATTTCCTTCGATACTAATGCGGTTCCTTGGCAATAACCTTAGCGCCGTCCCAAGCTATTTTATGGTGCTCCGTCCATGCGTAGTCAGCTATTCCAGATTTTCCTGTCTCTGCTCGCTGGGTGTTGAGACGATGTTCTTTGATTCTTACTTCCAGTGGCCTTTTTGTTTCTCCAACATAGATTTTACCACATTGACATGGTATCTGGTAGATGCAGTCCTTTGTCTCTTGAGATTCATTCCTGGGCTTAGTTTTTGTTAGGATACTTCTGAGGGTGGCATTCCTAGAGAATCTTGTTTGGATCTTGTATAGTATTTTATAGACAATGGAAGTCCGAAATCAAACTTTTGATAAATCCACCTTGTCTACAAGTTTCAAACAACAGTTTCAAACTTTGCTAAACTATGTATGAATTGTCGTAGGGGTACATATCCCGCTTGTATTATTGGTAATATGGAATGCATCCAGAAAATCGCACATATGCCAACCGAATTTACAGGATTATTTATCGTAACGTATGTATTCAGCTTTGTTTGCTTCCCCGACGACTGATAGGTTTGTCGCATGGGCTAAGCCACCAGGTGATGTTAATAACCCAAGTTTAGTGATGTAGATGGAAAGTTGTGTAATTATCACACAATTTCACAAATAAAACTCTTTCTTTTAGTGACGCGTTTTGATTTTTTCAAAATCATCGTCGGACTGTCAGATTTGACTGCTAACAAGGCTACCCAGATTACATGCCAAATAACTAACTAGTCCTATCATGAGCTCTCAAGACTAGCATACTATCTATATCTATCCTGTCTAGTGATTTTTCTATTAAATTATGTTTTCATTTGTTGTGTCTGTGTTAGGGGACATATTTTTTTGGCGACTACATTAACACTAGTGTTAAGGGAAACCCCTACAAAATCTTAACCATCGCCGTCAAAATAACCTTAAGATATTTCATGTGATAAACAATATTACTCCTTAAGATATTTCACGTCTTAAGATATTTTATTCCTCAAGCTATTTCATTCTTCTTAATACATTCCATAACTTAATATATTTCAGTAGTAAGTTAACCTTGAATACAAATAGATGGAAACTTATGGTAGTGTATCTATAAAAATTGAGTTTAAAGGATCAGTCTGTTCATTTACTACAATGAAGTTAGGGTTTCGCAGATATTTATGAATCTCTAATGTTTCCATGGTGTTTAAATCATGTATTTTATTACAAGTATGAAGTACACTCATTCTATTGTCGTTGCCAAATTTATGATTAGTATCTAGTAAGTAGTGTTTGGTTGTCTTTGAAGTCACTTATATGTTCCCTGTACCTTGTTGCAAATGCTCTAGCTGTTTGACTTATATAAACAGCATTACAGAAAACAAATCTGACAGTCCGATGATGTTTTTAATGAAAATCAAAACACATCACTCTGAAAGAAAGAGTTTTATTTATGAAACTGTGTGATAATTAAACAACCTTTTATCTACATGATGGAAGAGTTTCACAAAGTAAGAGCATCTACACTCTACAAGTTTAATGACTTACACATCAAAAAGCTTCTAAGTTTTACAGTCTCAATAAGAGATAATGTGGCAATGGAATCATACGTATCGCGAAAGACTCAACATTTTGAACAATAACTGCGGAATTTCTGCTGCGATTCTAATGAAAGAATCACGAATTTTTAATGTCTCCACGAACTTCAACTTTCTCATTCGTGGAAAATAAGGCCTGTTTCATTTTTTCCGTTTAATCAGACGTGAACGGATGTAGATCAACAAGGTTGTTTAAAATGATGAGGTGGGTGACGGGGATCTTGAAATTGTACAAAAACTGTGGTAAAAATAATAGCTACTGAAGTAAATATTATAGGGTAATATAAGCATATTCTGCTACAAACGGCTGCGTTTTCTTAACTGAAGTGATCTTTTTGTCTACAGGTTTTTGCGTCAGCTACGATCGTAATTCACTCAGTGTCAACTTGACTTCACGAAAGCGATAAGTCGATTTAAAAAAATACATGAATGCTTGGCTAACGTTAGTGATGATACACAACCGTGCCAACGAAGATAACGGCTGGTTATACAGGAGATAATTAAATAATGTCCTTCCGAAAAACCATAGTGTGGGCGTACCGAGTGGAAATGAAAATACAGTTGGATCACAAAGAAGCAATTCTCGGGTCCCTTGCGATTGTGTAACTCGATATTGCCGTTGTCCATAATGATAATAAATATGGAAGAAAACAGGTGTGGTATATTCTCAGAAGTACAAGATTACCTATTTGTTTTATATGGACGACCTAAAACTTTACGGGCAACGCCCTAAGAGTTGTACAAAAGTATATTCGAGCTGTTGGTATGAATTTCGGTTTAGATACAAGTACGATGGCTCATGTCAAGAAACGACGGCATAGTTATAGTTTTGAGAATCCAGTAGTCTCTTCGTTACATCAACTCCACCAGATCTGGTCATCAGAATTGTCCGGTAAAAATGAGAGCGTGTAAATTTATTCACATTAAATATTAAAATAAATTGAATATCTGCACATATGTTAGGTCGCAACCCCAAACATCAGGTGTAAGGTGGAAGCATCATTATCACATTCAAATCAAATCACTATTTTGCCGTGACGTAGTGATCAATAGAATACTTCTGCGATAGCTCCTGTCTGTCGTAGAAGGCGACTAACATGAGAGCTATGAAGAGAATTACGCATTGTCTAGTGCGGTTTTTCCCTAAAATAACGGATATAAAATAAAGTAGTGCTCAATGGCCAGCTAAAATACCTGGCTGTTCCGATCTCTGGAAGCCAGGTGGTCCTAGAGGCCCTTTGAACGAAGCTCCTTCATCGAAATGTGATGATACTTCTGAACATCAACTTCGCTTTGGCTCCAAGACCAACGAACAAACACGTTTAGTGTCGACTTCACGAATGTGTCCATCTTCAGGCAGAAAGGCTGCACATTCTGGCATCATCAGCAATAGACAATTGCTTTAGATAAGCCGGATATAACTTGTACTTGTTCAGACGAAGATTCGTCGTATGCGTATATGTTAAATTAGGACGCTCCTGTCATCCAAAGGAAGACCTTGAGCATGAAGGGTTCAACATTATCTGGCTAAAAGTATCTATCAACCACATGTCACATCATTTGCTGCATTTACTGATCACTAAGTCAAAGAATTACAGAGAGCTTTTTGAGAATATTTCAGTCACTGTAGATTCCTTACACACAGACCATCTCGGATCATACATATAATTTTTTGGGTGACTTCAACATTCACCGCACTAGACTAGCCACATGTTAAAACACGTAGGGTATGGCACTATAAATCAGTTGAAACCCTATAAGTATATTCAAAAAAATAAGATCAGGTATAATAGCTTACATCCACCACGTCGACAAACGTGCATCCAAAATAAAACATCAAGAAGCCAACGGTTACAGGAATAGAGGACAAATCCAAGCACCGAAAATCACAGCATCTTTGTTGAAGCCAGAAGCTACTATTTATTTTTATTTTTATCTACTCGCAGTGCTTCTATTTATAAAAAAATAAAAAATATTCTTTGTGGACTATTTGGCAGTTCCACTTATTATTAAAAAGAGAACTGCGTTAGATTGATTTCAAGCCATCCCACATGTCTCTATTACATGCTTTTTGAGCATGGTATAATACTAAAGTATAATGTTCAATAAATATAGTCTAACCATTTGAAACCGCGTAAACGTCTATTTCAAAAGAAAAGGCTTATGAGCTTGTAATGTAAAGGAGTGAGTGAACGACCCTGTAGGAGTTGTGGGTGTATTATGAACATCAGTTGCATAATGAAATGTTTTTCTTCATTTGCATTGTGAATGCATATTCTCGTGATCCAATTTCAACGTGAACTGAGTAGGTATAAGAGGTGAATGGCAATTGCATGGCTCGAGTTGCTTCTAATCGTATATACGATTGCAATATCAAGTGGATACAATGAAATTGTCGTGCAATTTTACGTTAAATATTGCTTGATCTATTTTATAATGTATTCCAGTTGTCGAAGTTGATGCTTTTCAGTTTCCAGGCATAAGTGAAGGAAGTATTGTGATCGCAAACATTCCTGAATTTGAAACATACGCAAATACGTTTTTTTGAACGCCTCGTGATATAATGAAAGTAAATGTCACTCATTTATCAGTATGTATATCGTTCTTAGATAAAAAACGCCCTGTGTATAGTTCTGTAACAAGGACTATCAACCCGGATCCACGAATGTTTCCAATTTCAAGTGGAAAAAAGTGGGAGACCGACCCCGGAGGGTCCAGTGCATCAATCATAGTGAACGCGGGAGAGCTGAGCATGAGAAAAATAGTGGAAAAAATGACATTCCTGACAACAGCTCTGTAACAGACAAGACGTCAAAAAGAAAAGACCGTGCAAAGACTAGAGCTAATCATAGCTGAGCAACCAAAACAAATCAAATACCTAACAGATACATTAGGGTACTGTCAAGCAAACTGGATCTATTTACAAACCAGGTACATTGTACAAACTTAAATGCAATGAAAAATCCCCCAAAATCTGACATAACTGCCAGTCTTTTAGATTTTCTTTTTAAGAACTTTGCAAAACTCAAACACTTCTACGGCAACGACCGATAAAGAACAGGATAACGACGGCTTCACCGAAGTAAAGTCAAGGAAGATGGAGGAATCTGCAGGTCATCGCACAAAGGCGAACTCAATCCTATGCAGACGCAGCCAAGAATGCCATCTCTATGCTGACGACACTGCACTTGTGACCCAGTCGTTGTCTAGTGACCTGGTCTATGACAGATTGCAGGATGCGGTGGACGAATTACTAGGGTGGCCGGATCGGTGGCTAATTGATAACGATAATTCGAAATTACATTATGTAGAACTTGAAAATTAAATTTTATCAAATGAAGTTCGGTTTAACGAAATGATGATTAGACCAGCTATTGTTTTCTCGATAAAACGCAGATGCAAGGTCTGCAAGTCCTACAGAACCGAAATTCACGAACAATCAAAAACCTTACTTAACGGCATACGTCAAATAATTGGCGCAACAACGTTATAGTTCCATTATATAGTCAAGCAGATACGTAAATATACCAGACCGCGGCTCGCACTGTGATCAAAAATTGAATTCAGAACACCCAAAGCTTCATTTTTACTACATTCGAAACATCAAATTAAAATGCCAAGGCCTCTTTCCACCTGATCCTTATCTTTCCAATTTTTCTTCCTTCCTTCCTTTTTTTCTTCTGTTCCTTCTCTCCACTAACAATGTCTGGTTCCTGGTTTTCCAGACCTGACAGATTACATGAACTGATCTATTGACAGAAGAGCGAAGGTCCTACGGATCGCCCTGACAAGACATGATGAATAGTTATAGTATCGTTCTCAAAAGAAATTCGAAGAGCTATATACTGTAGTCATAGTATATTATGCAGATAAAAGTACTACCCTTTTTATCTGCATGACGAAAGAATCTCATCAAGAGCAATCTACACTATAGTATATTATGCTACAATATTTTGGAAATCAGTGCATTACCAAAAAGCTTGAAAATATCAAAACATCTACAAACATAATTTGGTATGTATTCCAGATAGTTTCTGGGTGTCAAAAATTCTATTTCGAAGGGGTAAAACGTCTTCACAAATTTTTTTTTGTAAGTTTCACAGATTTTTGATCATTTAGTAGGGAGATCACAATTAATAAAATCTCCCAGATTTCTTTTCGTAGTGATTATGCCGTGGTTCAAGAACACTGCTTTATTTTGTAATCGGTTCCATATTTATTTGACGTGTGAATAAAGAGAAACACAGGTATTCAATACTGTACGAATCTTTTCCGTAATAAATCAGATTCAATCATACAAGTCAATCGGTTGAGTACGCCATTGGTCTCACATGATTACTTTCGTTATATTATTCACCTGATTATGGTTAGCCACAACGCTTTAAAAGTAGAATAAGCGATCTTAACAGCTTCCGCATTTTTTCTAACGTCATGTCGACGATGCTTGGTTAAAATGATTGAATAATTTCCATTCAACTTCTTATTAATGAATACAAATGGCTATCATTGAATTAATGTTTTTTCTTCGCAAAGTTGAAATATTGAAACGTAAGCAGGCCACCACTGTATGTTTTCAGTTTGCTTTGACCACCTGATCTGCTTTAAACTTGAATAACCAAGTATTTTTCATGGATTTTAACGAATAAATGATAATAGGAGAAAAATCTAGGAAATGCTAAATATAACGAGTTTCGTTTCGGTCATGTATAATAATGTAATATGATAGGTTCGACATATTCAAAATATGTATTCGCATACAAAATAAATAGCATTTTACTTTAATTACCTTAATTTTATGTTGGCTTGATATACTAAAGGTTCAAAGTTTGGATGATAATTCTTTTTTTGCAGTTTCTAAAGTATAACATCCCTCTTGTGTTTCAGGTTTGAGCGAATATACGAGGGTCACACCGAAAGTTTTTAGATACAGAAAAACTACAAGGTTAATTTTAGAAACTTTATTCTGTTTTTTCAACATATTCTCCCCCTACCTCAATAAATTTACGCATTCGGTAAAACCACTTGTCAAATTTTTCGTGACCAACTTTCTTTTGAAAAGTTGCTAATTTCCTCCTCAAATGCAGCGATTGCCTCTTCATCGGTGGAAAAATGGCGACCTGGTAACTTTTCTTTGATCTTAGGGAATAAGAAGAAGGCGCACGGAGCTAGGTTCGGAGAATAAGGTGGGTGAGGCAACAGTTTGACACCCTGTTCAGCAAAAAAATCGAGTGTTCTAGCGGCGCTGTGGGCGGGTGCGTTGTCATGGTGCCATTGAATACCCCGCAGACCAGTCTTTCGACGGCTCTTGCATAGTCCTTGCAAGACTACAGGAAATTATTTAGTAATCACTATTCAGAAGTAACTGTCCTTTGATTTTACAAGGCTACCGTTGTGATGTATCAACTTTTAGCAAAAAGGATGCGACCATTTTCTTTCCAACGACGAATTTTCGCTGGAGGCTGCTCACTTTCAAAGCACCAAACTAATGACTGCTGTTTAGTTTCAGGATCAAAATGACGTAACCATGTTCCGTCTCCGGTTCCGACATTTAAAGTGTTTTTACTGTGCCCATTATCAAATTTTTCAAGCATAAACTTAACCCAATCAACTCTTGTTGTTTTTTGCTCACAGGTCCACAAATGTGGCACCCATCTGGAACACTGCTTCCTTAGGCGAAGGTGATCATGAATGATTGATCGGACCGCTGCCGATCCAATCCCCTGAGAAGCCTCAATCTCGGTGTAGGTTATATTATGTCGATATTTTTTTACCATATTTTGCACAGCTTCTACAGTTTCCGGAGTAACAGCAGTAGGTGGTCGACCTGTGCGACTGAGACCCGGCACCTTTTAAACTCAGCAAAATCAATTAAAAACTGTAGTCCTAGAAGGGGCAGAGTCCCCAAAGCTACTCACTAAACTTTCATGACATTGCGCTTGTTTTTGTCCATTTTTATAGTTATACAAAATCATGGCTCTAAAATCGCGACTACCCGGTTCCATTTTCAAGTTAAAAATTGGCCAACATTTAGATGCATTCGAGACCGTGGCGAGGCAACTACTGAACGATTCAAACTCTGCCTTTGCGTGTAAGCACTTACAACTTTAGACAAAATAGCTGCGTGCTCAAACTTGTTTAAAATCGTATAGATTAGGAATATCTAAAGACTTTCAGCGTGACCCTCGTATCTTCTGGTGTTGAATGTGTGGCTACTGAAGGCATGTAGTAATATTACATCCGAGCGTTTCTACCTACCTACCTAGTTTTCGAATGAAAACAAAATGGTTCACTTTCATTTGAAATCTTCTGGTGGATGAACGAAAGGAGTGAATTTATACGCGAACGCGGCGTCGAGGTTTCACTTTTTTATTTGAGAATATCTCTAATCTTTGTATCAATACTGATTTCTAATAACTACTGAGATCTGTACCTCTGGTCAGCATATTTATCAAATATAGGTGTATGTCTTGTATCAACGTAAGCTACATGGATATTCAGTATCCCAACTGTTCGTCTGCAGAAGTGTTATTTTAATCTTTGATTTAAATTCTTCCAAAAATTATTCTGATTATCTATAAAAGAAAGGTATCTTTCATGTTATTCCTTCTTTCCGGTTATTTCGCTTTTTTTAAATGATATGATCTGTTGCTCTTCACATCCATGCCTGAAGAATTGTCAAGCTAATTCTACTTGTGTAAGCGAGATTTGCTCCTAGTCATCCTAACTTCAAAGCCTGTCCTATCGGATACACAGACAAAGACCAAGAATATCAATGGGAATTAGTGACCTTTCTGTGTTTCTCAATATAGGAAAAAGCCGATAATGTTTTTGTTACCTCTACATTCTTTATCAAAGTTGGGCACAGAATATATTAATTGATAGATAAATCAAGTTGGATGAGCTTTCAAGTTACATGGCATGACTGATTTGAAAAACTTAAATTTCTCAAAGTCAATTTTTAAAATGATCCTGTAATAGATGATCATGACTCACAGCGCTTTAACTGCTCAGATATTTATTCACAAGAAAGGAACAGGGTGCAAGGATACATAATATATTCAAGTAAATTTGACCGACATTTAGCTGAAGTAATCTGGAGCAAGTTCTTTCGAGATTACAATCTATTAATCGCTCTGCCCAATAAGTATGAGCCAATGCAGTGATACAATTTCCATTGTTGATAAATTCCGAATGAGAAAAATCAATATTGTGGCATAGAAGGCTTCGTCAAACAAACTACGAAGGGACTTGATGAATAAACTCAAAAAAATTCATATAAGAATCATTCCCAGAAATTGGGTGAAAGGGAATGCTGGTATTCTGGGAAATATGAAAGTTGATGCTCTAGCAAAAGAAGCCACACAACTGAATAACCATAACAACATTGTCTCGTTCAACGACATAATTAATTTGGATAAGAAGGATATGAAAGATGAACGGAAACGCCAATGGAATGAGTATGTATCCCAATCCAGAAATCACCACGCACTAATTCATCCAACTTTACCGAACCGTATTCCAGACATTGAGGCTTATTCAGTACCCCAGGCTTACTCTGTCACTGCTACTCGCCTATTCTTGAACCATGGTAGATTTCCTGAACATTCCACAGGAGATCTCAACCATCTATTTTTCTCTTGTCCTCATCACAATGAGAAACGCGAATCCCTCTGGAACTTCATTACTGACAATTACATACCAACACCTACAAACCCAACAGCTCGTTTAAGCATGAAATCTAGAAAAAACTTAGATATCTTAATTCATTTCTTACGTGACATTAATATGAACATATATCTAAAATTTCAAAATACATTAACATGTTCCTGTGGCAAACGGTTAATCCAATGCCAGCCTTCTCCTCCAACAAAAACAACATTCCCAGAATATGTTGGAGCGCATTGTAACTTATTGATGCTCTTCCCTTTGCTATATTGAAGGTTTTATTTTTTCCGTCTACATTTACGTCTTGTTTGTAACAGTTTCATGATTTTTTTATCTAACTAGTTAGATTTAGAGCCTCTATTCATTGGGCGCCTCAATTTCGCATACGATTTAATCTAAACAGGCACGTATCGAGGATCTTAGAACTTTTCATATTTCACTAGTAAACATATTTTCAGAGAACTCAAAATAGATATAGAGGACAACTTTGAAATAACTCAGACAAACAACATCAAACAACTATCTGGTGCATTTCCAAAAATTGTTCTACAGCTTCTGCAATAAATTCTTCCAACGGTCTCTCCTTTTTTTAGAATCTATCTTTTTCATATCGCAAATAAATATATACAACATCTGAAGCTTATTCACTTGCAAGTCTTGCTGCATCTAAACCTTTTGCCTTTTAGTGTATTCTAGCTAACCAGGATTTAATAAAATTGTGCACTATTGTAAGTAGACCATAATGGGATTATTAGTAATCAAATAAAGATCAGTTTCTCTTTAAGGGGTGGAATTAGCAGGCCACATTGTGTGATTTTTATATCATATTATGAAATTTAATGTAAATAGTGAGTAGGTAACCAAATTGATTCGATTTCAGTAATCTTAGGTCAAGGTAAAAATATAGCCAAGGAGATTTCAATTCAAGATTCAATATGCCGACATCTTGTTTTGGATTTAGAATCTGTTTTTGTTCAAACCTTAGAAATTCGGTAGATAGTGATGTCAAACTTCGGTAGATCACGTTAAAATTTGGGAACGTAAGCAAATAACTAAACTAAAAGAAAAAAACGGAAAGAACTAATATCTTCAAAATATCATAATTATCTTCGAAAAAGTTTTTTTAAATGCTCAGTTGTAACTTTATGTTAGTATATTTTACTTTCAAATGATGTTACAAAGATTTTAAAGAATTTCTGAGTGGCTTAATGTTTTTAAAAAATTGTTTGTCAAAAATATCGTTCAAAAAAGTGATTCATATGTAGTTTAGCAATTCGGGGGAAATACTGGTCCAATCTACATATCTTCATTTTTTCCTAAATTACATCCTATACCAGCAGCGATATAATTAGGCACTCCATATCAAACTATCAAAACTCTTATCAAATCCACCTTGTCTACAAGTTTCAAACAATCAAAACTCTTTATTCGCCAACATCTGTTTATATCTCTTAGAACACATTGGAAAATGCATACCTTATCATAGCGTTATATAACAATTGCCACGAATTTTCCTTGTGCTGCTAATTTCAATAAAACATTGATTAGTCATCCGTCGAGAGAAATCGGAAGATTTTCTATCGGACATATCTTTGTTACGAGGAGAAATTTTTCATCGTCCATTACACAATTCATGTAAAACTAAATACCAAGCATACCATCATACGTCTCCAATGAAATACGTCTTTAGGGCTATTACGTTTCTATTGAGCAGGTGAATTTCAGATCGAAGTGTCTTGTTTTTTTCTTAAAATAGAAATAGTATTGAAGTTGTGAAGAATCCTAGGCGATTTTGTTAGATCTACTGTTTCACTTCCCACTCCAATGAGCAGGAAAGTATTTTCATCGAAAAAAAATCGATTTCGAGTGTCTATTTCCTTCTTTCTGTTCGATAATATTTGCCCAAAGTACCATCCAGATTATGATGAAAATTTGACGCAAGAGGACAACTATGGCAATGATAAAAATCTTTCTGGCTTTTGCCAGCTAATAAATAATGATAGTTCTTCAATAGCTGTGGACTGCCTTTATAAGGTATGTGTTTTACTCGTCATCCCTTGTAAGCTTGACTATTACGTTACATAAGCAAATTACTTAGTTTCAATCTAGTTGTGTATAATCGCGACAGAGCCCAAAGACCTTAAAAGATTTCCATATACCCGAAAAATTAATACATTTCTCCTCGCTGGCTATCTATCTATTCAGCACTTAATCAATTTGTAGCATGATTAATGCTATTACATTAGGCAAAAGTGTATAAATACATTTTTAATTGAATATATAATTTATATGTGTAATGGAGCAACTAATCCCATTCTCATTAGTTCATGCGTTCATTAACCTTTGAGGTGTCTAAAACATGTGCCAGATAACCCGTTAATCACTATCGGTGATGCACACTAGGAAAAATCAAAAAGTGATTAAGATACTCAATAGTTCTTTGTTCTTAAAGAATTCCAGCATAGGTAAAGGCTAGCAGCATCGAATGCAATTATCATCATTTTTAGGAAGACCTTATGGCAACTGCCCACATTCAAATTATTCTAATAACTTTAATAACTTACTATGATAAAAATGAAGAATATCATAATAAGTACCATATTTTTTCCGAATGTCACAACATATTCTGTATCAAACTGCATCGTTAGCCAAAATTATGTTTTATAGTATGTATAATATTTCTGTTATATAAAGGCTATTTGTGTGAAATGAAAAATGGAAAAACAAAAAAGTTGTTCTTCAATACTGCGTGACGAATTTTTACATGATTGGATTTGGTTTTTCTGTCAATACAATAAATTCGCAAATCAATCCCGATTAGTTTTATATCGACCCTCCAATTATTTTGGAGAATAGTCAAATCTAACCGTAACGTTCAAACTAACAAAACTCCATTTCATGTTGCTGACTTTTTTTAATATTTATTAAGATTAAACAAACATGAATTGCCTTATATGATTTTTTGGAGTTTTGTGGATCATTTTCGGTTTGGATTGTTGTTGAATTGTTTCCGGATTTTTCAAATAAATATTGCGAATTTTCAATTATCTTAAAGCATATTCAAATCTGGTACTAAGAAGATCACACCTAGATTGAAATAGATTGAGAAACCTAGGTATGTCGATTAAGCTGATAATTTTCTGTCAGATCCCGTTATTGTTATATCTTCCATGTTAAATCCAAGCAGGATCTGTGCCACTATAAACTCTTTCGCCTGCCTTAACCCCGATTGGTCATTTCAGTACTCATCCTGGTTCATTCTATTCTAGACTGCACTCTGTGTGTTATAGAAGGGATTTGGATCTATTGAGTTATTTGCAGCACTATTTTGGACTATCTCATCCGCTCTAGTCTCTATTTCCTATATCTTTAGTATCCTTATAACCAGATAAGGTCACCTTGTTCTAGGAACCTAGTTCCTTGAGAGTATTCACGTAGTTTACTTAACCTCAGTTTTGGCCTCACTCAGTCATACATTTTCTCAATTTATTTGCATGAATCAAATACAAACATTGCGCCCTCCAAACCTACGGCCTGTATGAGGTATAGATATGTGGGAAATATCTCTCATACTTGGATGGATGCCCTGAATATATCAAAAAGTACTGTCTAATCTGAAGCAGTCTAAGAATTATGACTCTGTCTATGACCTATGCAGTTTGTGATTACCAATAAGGCATTATTAACTTGAAAGATTGCTATCAAAAGATGCTAAATAGTAGTTTCACCTTCTACCTCTTTGCACATCACGATTCCAAGTAAATGGCGATCTCGCAATAAAAATTTCAACTAAAGGTTAACGTTTTTGGCATCTTCAACTTTTTTGTGCTTTCTTATCATAAATCATAATTATTGACGTTATTACTTCTGACGAAATAGAATGCCTGATTTAGGGTCAATTAGGATAGGACCATAATAATAATAATAATAATAATAATAATAATAATAATAATAATAATAATAATAATAATAATAATAATAGAGGAAAGTCACCAAAGTCGGGCCCCTGTCTTTAAGCGGGCCCTCCTCTTCATTTTCATATGTAGATCTCTTTACCCAAAAAATCACCTGCAGACGGTAGTTTTTCATAAGCCCTGACAGATATCTCCACCGTCGGTTATAATCTTTCACGATTATTAATTCACAGTTCAAACAAATTTTTGCTGCTGTAGGAAACTTTTTCGTGTGTTCCTGTTTGTTTTATGGTTGCCGTAGTTTGAACGGTGAGTAATTGAAATTATTTGTATTTTTGAGGTGCAGAGAATGATTGATCAGTTTGTGGTGTTGAAAGTTTGGTTGATTGCTCGGAAAAAGTATTGTAACCTCAAAATAAATAAAGACGATTGTGCGTAAGTCGGGCCCCCTCGATGTGCCTAAAGCGGGCCCCTCATTTTATCTGTTCCTTATGTGGGCCCCTACTTATGCTCAATTCCTCTAAATTATCATGAATAGTATTTTCCGATCTCGTTTGCAGACATAAACGTGAAAAGATGCCAAAAACGAAGAAATTAAGAACATGGTCATCAGATAACATGGCTAAAGCCATCGAAGCTCTTAGAGCGAAAAAACTTGGCCTGAAAAAAGCAAGTAAAACATATAGTGTGCCCAGATCGACGCTTCAAAGACTAGCAAAGCAAAATACGGCAGCCCTGTGAAATCTTCGCGCACAAGAATTGGAAGGCCCACTGTTTTAAATGAATTGTTAGAAAATGAGTTAGTTGAATATTGTCTTGCTATGGAGGAATCGTTTTTTGGACTGACGCGTGCAGACCGGCGAAGAATGGCTGTACAGCTGGCCGTAAGAAACAATCTCAAGCATCCATTTGGTGATGATATGGCTGGAAGAAAGTGGGTCAGGCTGTTTCTTAAACGCCACCAAACAAAGCTCTTCGTAAGAAAGCCTACCGGAACATCTTATTCCAGAGCGCTGGGGTTTAGCAAAGAAAATGTGAAAGTCTTCTTCAATCATCTTATGGACCTCTACGAGAAAGGAAAATATACTCCGGATAGAATATTCAACGTCGATGAGAGTGGGATCTCAATTGTGCAGTCGAAAGTGGCAAGAGTAGTTGGCCTTCGAGGAAAAAGACAAATCATATCTTTGACATCTGCTGAGCGTGGATCATTAATCACAATTGTTGTATGCATGAATGCTGTAGGAACATTTGTTCCTCCTCTCGTAATATTTCCTAGAAAAAATATGAATGTCCTTCTGGCACTCCTAAATCTACACAAATAGGGGCATCAATGTCTTCTCATGTGAGTCCATTTGAAATAACTCCAATTCCACAAGTGTACAAAAAAAAAATTCGACGAGAGGAGAAAAGGCCTGCAAATCTCAAATCATAACTTCTTCGCCATATAAGACTGACTTAGAGCAGTCTATTGAGGCTAGAGCAAGCAAGCCACCCACCAAACAAGCTACAACAGGTCGAGGACGTGGCCGTGGATTAAAATCTCTTCCAAGCAGAATTTTTAGAAGCACAAAGAAACAGGAAGCCAAAAGACGTCTCAAGCTAGCTGAAGAGACATCAAGCAAGAAGACCCTGGTGAAATTTCTTCAGGCGATTCATCCGAATTTCAACTTCTTCCGGGGGAATCGACACTCGCAACAGAGGATGCGGACTGTATGTTCTGCAGTATGAAGTTTTCAAACAACACAAGGGGAGAGCAGTGGATAATTTGTTTAATGTGCTCTTCTTGGGCTCACGTCGACTGCGCCGGCGCCGAAAAAGACACTTATATCTGTGACTTCTGTCCATAAAAAACAAAAAAAGAAAGGCTGTGTTTCATTTCCACCTATTTTTTTTATATTTTCCAAGCATTTAGGTAGAGGGCCCACTTTAGGAGCCCTTTTTAAGAAATCCGAAAAATGCATGTCGTAAGTTTTTACCAAATTTCTCAAAAATACGTAATGTTTTAGATTTGTGTCGAACGTATGTTACGACTAATTGTTTACAATTGGTAATACAGGCATTTTTACTTTCATATGTTGATTCTAAAATTTTTTAAATGCCAAAAAGTAAATGGGGGCCCGACTTTGGTGACTTTCCTCTAATAATAATAATAATAATAATAATAATAATAATAATAATAATAATAATAATAATAATAATAATAATAATAATAATAATAATAATAATAATAATAATAATAATAATAATAATAATAATAATAATAATAATAATAATAATAATAATAATAATAATAATAATAATAATAATAATAATAATAATAATAATAACAATAATAATAATAATTCTTACGATATATTATGCAACTCCACGAATACAAAACGAGGAGGAATTAAAAACATGATTTTTATGCAGGAAGGAGCTCTTACCGTGCTGGCTACTGGTTGTAGGGATGTTAAAAAAATTTGGTGCTTAGAACAGTACCATTGATTCTATAAATCACTTCTGTCAAAAACTTATGAATACAATTTACTCAAAAAGTGATATATTATGACCTTGTAACAGAGTACGACTAGTACTTTAGGAGATTGAGAATGTTTTTTTGGTAGTTGACCTTATTTCTCATATTGCCACAAATATCTCTGCCCCAATGCCAAATACTTCTCAAACCTATTCAAAATTAATACTGTGACATGTCAAATCACTTTTGTTGTTAGATAAAGAACCAATATTTTAAGAAGGTTGTTGAATCTACAGTGTATGTGTTGCCCATATTTCTTCGGCCTTAAATATTTCATACGTCGTATCATTGCTAAAAACCATTTTTTTGTAAATCATAAGAATAACAAAGAAAACAGCTAGTTTTAAATGTTTACTTAGTTGTGAGATTTTATTTTTTGTGCAAGTTGCAAAGTATAGTTTTTTAGTGTCCATTGAATAATTTTACTCCACAGCCCTCTAAAACTTGTTTTCCCAATGTGACGATAATACCACATAATTATTTCTGAGAAATAGATTCTTCCACATTTTGTTTTTAACTCTACAGTTATGTTTTTTATCGCCCCACAGTAGATTCCGGGAAAATAATTCTAGTATTTTGTCATATCTCTTTATATTTTTTCGACTAATGCCAATTGTAATTGCTTGCCGGATTTCAGTGGAAAATATAGCACATACCTTACAGATGCCAAAGATGAGTAAACAACATTATTGTTGTAACGATTTATCTTGGAGAATGAGTAATTGAATGAATTAGACGAACATATGAAATTCCAGCATGGATGTTTCGGAGAAGAAAAATACTTCCAAATACTATTACAATAAACTAAACTGTGCACATATACATGATCACGTTTCTGAATCATAATTTCAGCAGTTCCGTAGAATTTAATTAGTTGTTTTATTTTTATTGTTCGATAATTTATAATCAATTATAGCAATTAGTGTGTACATCCTTTTTTAGATCCTTTATGGTTATGAGAAATATCGATTCCTTGTCATATACACACAATTACTTGATTTCTTGTTGTTAGATTGAATTCATTACTCTTAACAATGATATTATAACTCAGTTCAGACAATCCAAACATGTTATCGAATTTTTTATATGATGACTGTGTCAAAGTTTATCGCTTAGTAAGCTACTTTTCATTTAGTGGTCCAATAAGATGAAAATCACACATGATTTCGGCAGTTGAAATGTTAATAGCGATATTTTGTGAAACACTTTGCGGTGAGTACAGATATGAACCAGCAAGACAAGCCTCATGATACGTTTCGAAAGTTACACTTTATCAACTTTTTGTGAGATAGAGAGAAGGAGCGACAGATAGAGAATCGGTACCTTCTTAATCACTCTCCTCTTACACAGGTCAGCCCAATATTTCATATAGGTATTTAGTTAATTGGGCTCAGATTTCACGGAGTTTTGAGATCTTAAAAACCTGACGTTAAGGAACGAAATTGACTCCAGACCTGATTCAGTGACCTTCAGAAAAATGTATTACTTCCCGCAACGATAGCGAGAGATCTATTTATTCGTTAATAAATTTTTTACTCGATATAAACATGTTTTTTATGTTTCATGACATACAGATCACGAAACACGATATACTTGTTTGCTTTGGTCTGTTTATCCGGTAACAACGATATTACTATTTTGATGTTTTCGAAATTCCATCCAATGGCAGTGGATTAATACAAATTAGAAAAACTTCAAACCTTATGTTTGTATGTGCCTGACCCTTCTGATCATTTTCCAAATTTTTAGGGTCAAAAGCTGTGGTAGTGGGAGGAGGAACAATTATTTTGTTTTTGGTGGAAGGCAATCTATCTAAAGACTTTTCACCCCGACAATTCTCTTTACTTGTTAGACATAGATGATTGTCCAAAGATTTCTCTTCAAAACACAGAAATCATTTATTTTCAATATATGCTTTAATATTACGATATATAGAAGCTATAAACGTAGTAAATTTTGTATGCACTTGAATTGTTTCAAACAAATCTTGATTATTAATTTCTGACAGTTGAGGACGTTATTAATTTTTTTTCCAAAGAGGGTTAACTTGTTCCACTCCCTTTTCCAGCAGCTATGGACTGAAGCACTTTATCTGAAAAAATATCATCTGATTCAGGTTTTTATAGATACTAAATTGTATCATACGTTTGCTGTATTTGATATTCAAGACATTTTCACTTGGTCAAAAGTTGTTCTTCCTATATTCAACAAATTAGTCCATATACATCACTATAAACTCAACATATGTTGTACCCCTACCTCAGAGAGACAATAAATAAAGGTGTATCATCGAAGAGCCATGAGACATCTCTGCATCTCAGATATTTTCCAAAAAGGCGCACAGAAAATCTTTCTGTTCAAAAGAAATAGCAGATTATCACATAAGGTAACCTAACCCATAGGTTTGATTATTCACTGATCTGATAACATAATATTTAACATTGTTGTACATGTGTTTACTTTTTCAGTTGGGTCGGCTATTGTTACAGAGATAATAAAACTTAAAAAGATATGATTAATGATAGGGGTTTTAGAACACCATCTCACCAAGAAGAGCTCTTATATTAGGCAAGTAAGCACTAGTGGTAATATTTTTGTTGAAGCGATCATTACTGTATACGAGTATTTTAGCACTATTTGCACGTTGATAGATATTTTAAGGTTTCTCTTTCAATCAATAAACCTTTGGATATATAATAAAATTTCAATGTACATCCTTTATTTAATCTGTGTTATAAATGGACAGATTTTCAACGGTTCACTTTGGAAAACGCTTTTTTGAACAAAATTCGATTTCGCATGAATAAAGAAGGATATATTTAGAACCTGCAGATTTACTTTCACTCCATATTATTTGCATAAGCGGTTATTTTAAGTGAACATGATGAACATGCTTTCAGCCGGTATACATGTTTCCGCTTAGTAGAAAGTCATCGAATATTTAAATGTCTGACTCTACCTATTCTGTCCTCCATCCTTGTCTTTTCGGGTTACACTCCCGTGGGTCAGGATTACCAGGTATGCTAGAATCGCAAAAATACACAAAATACATCATTTTTTGATGAAAATTATCATATGCTTCGAATCTTCCATCTGTTTTTACAGTTCATAAAAAGGTAACGTCATTCTACTGCCACGAATGACACATGTAGCACCTATGTGAAGACGTATGCATTATTTATCTAAAATCAGTATTTGCATATCGTATCCCGTACTTTACCCAGCGAAAATTTGTCTAGGGGTTGAAGGATTGTTCCAGATTGTGGGTACAACAGCTGAAAAACTATCATTACTTCTGTCCCTCCTTCTGTCGCCCTACCGTTTTCTCTATTGTGAACATGCTCAAAATTTTCCGTTATTATTTATGTTTTTTCATGTTTGTATGTAACCGCCTCATTCTTTCTGTAAAATATATTTGTATATTTGAAAAGTCGCACATCCTATCGTGGGTAATTGATACATTTTTGAAGGGATCAAGCATTTTGAAAAGTATCAGCACTCATGTATCTTTAGCTTCTTCCAATCACTGACCATTTTGTAGCTAGTAAAAAATGACGTCAAGCAGATTGACACCGTACTCCCACGTTGTGGCATCAATCCAGGAATAAGGATTTGGATCAGATTTAAAAATTGAAAAATAAATAATATTTTTATAGTCTAATGTTATAGAATTTACATAATTCCCAATATTTCGAAAATTTAGTCCTAATGGATCAGGAGACTAAACAGAGAATAAACTATCATAAATGCCTCTGAAAATAAAATAAAATATGGATAGATTCAAATGGTCAAGTCCACTGCGACTGACAAAATTATCTTTATATGTTTTGAAGACTCGTGTGTGAATATCATCTATGTCGTTTAAGCACCGAGAATTACTGGGGTAAAAATATATCCATTATAGAACATCTTCCACCAACGCCAAAATGCGTTTGAGATCTTCAGAACCGGCAGGCCTAAATAATTTTGACATTCCGGCGACTATTTAAATTTCAAATCGAAACACGTAACAAAAAACGTGTTTTATTTGTGAAACCTTTTGTTCAATAGAATATATTCACCAAATAAAAGCATCCACAATCTACATGAAAAATGTGCTCAACATAACGATATACCCGATATTTAGGGCATAATTTGTGTTCATACCTAGTTGTGAAAATAACATAATGCATCTATAGTTAAGAAGTTAGAAAAATGAGCAATTATCCAAAAATTGCCACAATATAAAACATTTTATCAGTATATACTGTGATATTACGTTTTTCGAAGAATTTCGTATCACATATTCAAGTGAAATGAACAGAAAAGTAATTCATTTAATCACAAATATTTACGATATTCAGACACATTTTGCGCAATCTGTTAAAATACATACATATCATGATAGTGATAAGTATTCAGATTGCCACAGCCTATTGAATTGTCTTTGCATATAGAACATTAAAATCGAAATAATTGTTTCTAGCAAAATATCAAATGGTCAATTCAACTAAATATGAAATGATAATCTGTCCAATTAATTAGTGCAATTTTTGTCAGACGAGTGCGAACTCTTTTGAGTTTTTCTCGACTATCAAAACAGTATTTTTTCAATTACGATGAGGGCGACGATTTAATATATTCGACAGATAACTTATTTTACTGTCATCTTCAATCTTTTCCACCAATTAGCATTCAATTAATAATATAAACAACGATAAACAGATCACTCGAATACCTAAGAATGTATTAAGTAATACTCGCTATAAGGAAGCGGACTTTACGAAGGACACGGTCTGCACTGCACACCTCGAATCAGACATGCAGCACACCCAAATATGTTGAAGGTTGGAAACCACTCGATAAAAGCAGCCATTGGAATCAGGTGAGTAATCTGAGGTAGTTGCGAGATACGTATATGTATACACAAATTCGTATTTAGAAATCAGAGAAAACTCGTGGTGGCAGCATCCGAACTTCCGATAGTCGGACAGAATTTCTACCAAAATAGCTGCCCACCTACGTAACCACGTCTCCCAATCAGTCCGAAGCCAGATGTTAGTCGACTTACTGTACCGGACTATATCTTGGAACAGTTAAGGTATCTGAATGCATTTGATATGTTTGGCATTAATAAACTGCGAGTATGAAAATGGAGCAACTTTGGCTTATCAGTAATAATAATAATAATAATAATAATAATAATAATAATAATAATAATAATAATAATAATAATAATAATAATAATAATAATAATAATAATAATAATAATAATAATAATAATAATAATAATAATAATAATAATAATAATAATAATAATAATAATAATAATAATAATAATAATAATAATAATAATAATAATAATAATAATAATAATACTTTCTTTATTTTTCCTTTGTCAGTACACTGCTGGTGGAAAAGAAAAATAATAGAATCCTCACATTCAGTCAAAATGAATACTAGCAAAGAGAAAACCCCAAGGGGGGGTTCACGCAAAGTGTTCTTCCACTCAACCCTTGTATGTGTTATCATTTGTACCGTAAAAAAGTAAACTAAAACTATTCTAAAATAAGAAGTACAACAAAACATGCATGGGGGTCACCTTTTGCGTCCAATCAACAGCTATTATACTGCTGTTTAGTTATATTTGCTGAAAATCATAGTAGGACAGTTTCAGTAGATTTGATTTGTGCATTCCACGTGACGGAAGTGTGCGTTTGTGTCCGAGCAATAAACTTAGAGGTACTTAACAATGAAAAAACGTGTGGTATATTAAAAATTGCACGTTCAAGTTCCGCATACCCGTTCTCAGAAGGAAAATTCGAACGCATATCTCAAATAAAAGGTAGACTAGCAGAGGAAATGAGTTTAGAAATTGGTGACCACAAGTAAGGAAAAATTCCAATCAAGAGACCAAAATAGAAAGAAATACTGAAAAAAATGTGACTATCAACTAAAAGAATGGAAGTCTAATTTTTATATTTTATAAGTATCTGTAAGGGCATCACTTTTATTTTCGAACACTTGCTTTAAGAAATCGGTATTCTATAGTCCGTATTGGAGAAAGGGTGATCTGTCAAGATCATAGCACTTTAGCCCTACTGGGCACTTTTACGTTCTTTCCTCTCAGAGATTACTCATAACTGGTTATTCCCCTGTTCAAATCCCCTGCCCAGGGGTGTCTATTCATCTTCATATTAAAGAGGCGCTTTCTTAGCTGACAGTGTTCTGTCGCTATGCCATTAGCAAAATGAAGTTGTTGTTAAGGAATATGATACCCAAGGAATTATCTAGTAAATAGGCAGCCAGATGTTACCCCAAATATTTTAAAAAATATGCGGTTTTTATAGCATTGACAGGCAAAGCGCAATGTGGTTCAGAGTCGATAGCACTCTTTGCCAGTCAGTTATCAGTAATATTGTCTTTTGAAAGTGCCTTTTATACAACCAATAATTATACTGTTGTTCGTCAAGATGTTGATATCTTTACCATCACTTTTTTATAGTTCTAGCTATGTTCTTCTGACGGGATTATCTATCTGCCATTTACTGTTTAAGTGCAGATTTTTGGAGTATACCCATAAATATCCCCCTAATTTTTCTTAAACGTTAACCTAACTTGAGTAGAAGTTCACGACATGATCAAGGATTGGACTTCCTTAAGCTGTAAGAATTTCATATGGCCTTCCAAATATAAACTTCGGTGCGATACTGTTAAAGTGAGCCTATTGAAGTGGTATATTTGCAACAGCCATTTTCCTCGTGCAACTAATAGCGATCCCACACCCATGTACGACTGTATACCAACAAAAGCATACCATTGCCCCAAGAGCAACTTCTAAATCAATTTCTAGATGGTGGCAAGTTCAACATCATATTCATGGCTCTTGTTGCTGTTGTTCACACTTAATCAACCAAATCACAGCTCCATTGGTCTTACCATGACAGTACGCAGTTTCATGCCTGAAGTTTTGCCGATAACTATTTGGTACTGCTTAGAAGATTCATGCTTTTCTATCCTACGTTCTAAATAGAGATTCTAATTTGGTTTGGTATCTAATGTAATTCCAAGGTATTTAACAGTTGATCTACATTTATGAGTCTTGGTGGCCTCATGCTCGCCAAACTCCTTTTATTTGTAAGGAGGATCAGCTGCTGATGATGCTCTCGAATTTACTGTTAAGTAATATTTCAAGATTGACTGGTTGTCTGTCTGATCTACTGTGTAGTGTCCTTCATAGTCCAAGCTTTTCAGAAGGCTATCGAAAACCAGAAGAAATGGTGACAGAAAACCGCCTTGTGGACAACCCCTGATTACCACGCTTCTCGTAGTAATATTTTCTAGATCTACTTCTGCTATGCTTTCAAAGAGCATGTTAAGTAACCAGCCACAGTGAGTGATGATATTATCTTCTCAAAGATTGTTCCACCAAATGTTGCGTCAAAAGCTATGACAGCACCTAAGTTAACTTAAAGTTGTCCAATAATTTTTCCCTGTTTCCTGTTACCGCGTGCAAAGCAGTATCAGTTGATTTTTCTGAGGTGTAGGCAGACTGGTTGAGATCTATTACAGTATCTTGAGGTATCTATCGAGCAGCTACTTTGGTATGGTGTAATCTTGTCTATCAGTCTTTGGAATATGCACAACTTTGACCCACCTCCAAACTTTCAAAACATAGCAGTGTGCCAAGCAGATCCTGATTATACTCAAGAAATTTGATAGCAGTTCTGCCCAGCACCGTTTTAATGTGTAATATGTACTTAATTTTATTGATACCACACCTAATTTAGCCACTTAATGTCCTAGAATTTCATCTTACTACTTAACGTGCTAAGCTTACTGCCTGCGGTTTGGTTTTAACCTAAGTACTAGTATAGTTCACTTTGAATCCTTCACTCGATACAGATTTATAGGAACATACGTCATTTGCTGTCAGCTGCATATGCGATTCATTAACATTACTAGCAGTAGTCAAAGTTTTATTGTCATATCTGTCACAATGTCAAATCATATTTTTGTACGTAAGGAACTTTCCTGTCCATCTGAAACATCTCATAATGGTAACTCCGGTCAAAGGAAAAATGGATTTAATATCAAAACTGGAACAGGCCGGCAAAAAATTAGTGGTTGTCGAGTTCTACGCTAGTTGGTGCATGACCTGCAAGGCAATGGGGAAGAAATATGAGGAATTAAGCAGGTTATACCCGAAAGTGGTAATGCTCAAAGTAGACGTGGACGAGAACGTGGAGCTCAGTCAGGAGTACGCAATCGAAAACATGCCCACATATATTTTATTCAAGAAGAGTGAGGTCATCGGAAGCTTCACTGGGAATAAAATAGAAACATTGAATAAGCTTATAACTCAAAAACTTTTGTGACACCGTACGTAAACATGTTCTTCATAAAAATGTAATTAGGATAGTCTATATTATACTCCTCGGATAGTCATGATCCTACGCCTGACACAAGTGTTTGAAATTCACCAATAAACCCAATAAGCTAACTAGTGACTAAAGGAGCAGATGCGTTTGAAGTGCTTGCAAATGCTTAAAAACGAGTCTCCATTAGAAAAAAATAATATATCATTGGGATATATTTGCGCAATGTCGGTACTACATCATTGAAAAAACGACATTTATTTGTAAAACGTAGTGTAGAAGTTGCATAACTTTATTTTAATGGAGGAAAAAGTTGGCGAAGACCATCTACAATCTACATTGAACATGATCGAACGCTAATTTTCCACGCGATTTAATAGCACTTGCAAAGATTCCAAAATCGAATTACATTATTAAGGCCTTTGATTAATGTAACTATTAAACTGATCCTGTGGTTGTCTCTCTGATTTACTATATTTTTCGCTGGCCGATGACTGAAAGCACATACGTACGAATAAATTTTTACTGCCGTTTCGGCTGCCTCGGCAGTACTTTGATGGCGGACGGTTTAGCGTCGGAAACGTCGGTAAGGATTTATTTGTGCGTATGTGGTTTCAGTTCGGTGGCCAGCGAAAAATATAATGGATGATAAGACCTTATTTGACTATAGATAAATCTGCCATTTGTGTTCACAGGGCTCTGATTTTGATCATAGCTGAATATAAAAGCAATTTTCGGTTTAAGACATCATTTTTAATATCTTTTGATTTGAAATCATTAAGAAAATTTTTACTTCATAGAAATCTTTTTAAAAATAATTTCAGACACCCAAAAAACTTCCTTAAATCGTGTTAAACTGATATGAATTACATAAAGTCGTTTGGATATTGATCTAAAAATGATTCATGGATAAATCGTTTCTTCTAAAATAGGTGAATAGGTTTAAATCTTTGCTTCAAATTGATTCATATAAGATAAAATTCTGCAGTATATACACATTTTTTCACTAATAAAAGTCATGTCTAGTTGTTATTCTATTGAATTCTTCTATATTTTCTGCCATTTAGGTGAATCTTGATTGTTTGCAACTGCATTACCTCTAGCGTTTAATCACACCCTCAAAAAACCTAGACCATTACCGTCAAACTGACCTTGAGGTATTTCACTTCCTAAGGTATTCTATTCATCAAGATGTTCATTCCTTACTATATATTCAAGAGAGTTATGTAACTACAACCACTGTATAAATTTTTATGCATTATATTTTTATTCTGCTCAGCTCAGCCTTTTTGGATTATATTCACGGAAGTTATTACTTTTTCCAGTCAGTCTGTCATCAGCTGTAATTCTGTTCAGTTCCATTCATCTTTTTATTTTTGGTGAGAAGTAATTCATAATATTTATTGAAATGAAGTTTCGTTTCTCAACTGGATAACCAATGGAAATATACTCGGTAATATATAGAAACTAGAGATTCAAGAATACCTGAGAAATCTAGATTGAAATCGGCAAATTGATTTTTTAAATTTTCATCGAAACACTATTATAAGTTTCCTTATATTCTAAGTATATACCTATGGATAGTTTAACTTACTCAGGAAATATCTTAAGAATGGAAATACCTCTGAAAATATAATATCTTAGGATATCAATTATCTTTGACATACTTCCGAAGATGAAAGAGGTTTTGAAAGGTTGTGCAAAAAAATAGACTAGCTAGCGTAAAAAGATCGCTATTAGATTTAAGAACTTCATAATTAAATTTATTATTATTCACATTGTAGAACTTGGTTAGCTAGATAACAAATAATCTGGATAGCCATTAGGAACAGTAAATTTCAACAGTCTGAAGATGTTTCAGACATCAAAGCCATGCGCGTAACTAATCATGACTAGTGTACACGAAACAGTGTGTATAAATTGCACAATTTCATCCAAATTTACATTTGCATGCGTGAATACAATTCCAGTCTACACTAAAATAACGACACAGTCCCAAATTTGACATTTTGAAGAGTCATTTTGTTTAAAATGTGTTTCTTCATCGACTGAGCATAGAAACCATACTAAATACTTGAAATGTGTAGAAAACCAAGAGAACAATTTTGCTGTGTTAAACTACAGAATGTCCACTTCTGCCTTATAATGAAACATCTAAAGAACCTATTCCTATTAATGAAAAAAATTCATCAGGAAGATGATGGGTCATATCCATGGTGAATTATTGGAACATTATTACCACGACACATCATGGGAAACAAGAAATACAGAAAATGATGATTAGATGATCGAGCAAACAGTTCTGATCTTTTCTATGATTGGAACAAATATTGAATGAACTCGGTTTTCGAACTCACTGATTCAATTTGTCGAAAAATCGCGGAATATCAGGAATTATCTGGATGGTATTTAATAACATGGTCGAACCTATACAATAGTAGCTTTTTTCGATGTACCAGACTATGGAGGTTCTATATAATATCCATATTGATTGAATCCATGGTAGTATTTTGTATTCAGTGTCTTAGTTACATATCGGAATAGTCTATAATTTATTCAACTATCATTTACGCCTGGTCACAACACTACGTCACTGAAATTGTCCAGGGTCGTATTTCTCTTTATGATCTTGAATTTGTTGAAAACTGATAGTCGTTGATTTCTTGAGATTATTTTATTGGATAAAAAGGTAAAAGTTTCATATAGGATTGACCAACCAGAGCATTATCAATGTGCAATCTATCCAAAGACTACACACAGTGTCTACGCCTATACGGCCGATGCCGATACAGACCTGTTCAATTCCCGTCACTGCATGTCCAGAAATTAATAGCCGGTAGGCTAATCAGAGCGTCGCGATTTGGCCGTCCCCTGTTGCCGAATGTTCGACTTTTGTTGTGGCGCGGCCTAAATGATACTTGAATAGTGTTTAGGTACTAACAAGCATGGCCTGCCGCTTTTTGTAACCCGGTGTTTCGTTGTAACTTGATGAACATATTCAATTTAAGATCTCAGCTTTTAGAATGAATAGTATCATCCACAGGTTTATCCTTTTATGAGGCTCATGTTTCCCTGCATTACTCGATACTACAGATATGAATACATTTTCAATGTTCTTCTTAATATCAGATATATGATGATTTCAATTGTGCAGGTTTTGTGTTCTATGGGTCTGTATATTCATTTTTGATATCGATAGTTTTTTATACCTAGTTAAATTCCATTTTTATGTAAAAAATATATAAATAGACAAAAACAAATAATATTTTAAATACTTAGTCGTTATACAAAATTTTATTACCTTTCCATTTATAACAGGCATATCAAATTTCGATTAACGTATACCTACCCCGGGAAGATGAAATAATCTTTGATTTGATTTGATGAACTCCAGTTTGCAATAACTAGCAAAACAGTTCTGTGTCGGATAATGATTTCTGTTTTAACTGGTATGCGATACACCATCTTATCAACTTCTATTCAAAAGGGAAAAATATAGAAACCAACATATAGGGGTTCGAAAATTCTGGTTCGATGCTAATCGGCGTAAAGCAGAGTGAGAACAGGCCAGAATCCAGCGGATTTTTTCTTAAAAGACAAATACAAACAATATAAAATTAAGTATTTTATCAGTCGTTCCAGAAAGCAAGATTAGAAAACCGCAGGACAAGAGTCAAGACTAACATCATCATCAGGGAGGTAATTCAAATCTCAAAAGTGAAAATGTCATTCATCTAAAATATCCATAATTGGAATATATCCGAAACATCTTTTTTATCAAGCACAAAATTGAAAAGCTTTTTTATTTAATTTATATATATATATCCTTTATAAGTCATAGCAGATCATATTCCGCCTTAGATGTCCCACAAATCGCTAGAAAAGCAACATCAAGTGTTGTTGTACCTAGTTTCTAAGTTGATGACAAACTAATAAAATGGTCCTTGATAATGTCCTAGTTGGTGAACAAAGCTCGTTGAACGTTAAGCAACAATCCAACAAACGTTACCACGATCTTGGCTTTGTAGCTCCGCACAATCTATCTCTATCACTTAAATCTATTCAAAAAAGAATCACGCTAATTGTAATGAAAGGATGCGTGAAGATTGACAAACGTTGATAATGTTCAGTGTTCGTAAACATATCTTGTCTCTTGTTTACATAATTTAAACATGCATTGCATTGTAAAAGTTCATGTACACATATTTATGAGCATATTGAAGAATGCATATATACATACTACATACATTAAACATGTATCAAATATGATTAATTGTTACTTTTGAAACCGTCCCCTATTCACACTGCTTTGACTATCTATTTATGCAAGTATTGTAAATTAATTCACTATCATCATGGAAAGCTGAAAACACAAAGAAAGATAAGTTTTTATTGAGGCAAAATTCACAATGATAAATAATTAACTTCGAGCACCTCCAAGCTTATTATTATATATTCCATGGGATTTAAAATGAAGTAGTTTCTCTAAATTCATACTATAACCAGAATAATAAAACGAAAATTAACGCCAGGACTCTTGGACTAAAGTTATAAGTTTTCATATTCAATACACGTGTGCGTAAGCAACCGTTAACATCTAACCAATTTATTTCATGCTTTTACATTTTAAAATTCTTGGACTTAATTAGAGCATTGTATAGAGTTATTAATTACTGATTCATTCAACCGAAAATATTTGAATGGCACTCTGAGCTTCCAAAGAGCATATTGTCGCGAGATGTTGGTTAACCAACAAGTAAAAGTGACACTGTGTCTCACTTGTCGGCAATTAAGCCATTAGCCCGCGGGACGTGGTTTGACCTCCCAATTTGCTTTTGAGCTATGAAAGTGCTTTGAACTTCCAGAAAAGACGTCCAGAAACAATAGCATATCTGAGTAGGCCTGACAAGACGGTGTGGTAGTCACAGTGTTTCTTCCCATGCATGAGCCTGAAAAGCATGAAAAAAACACTTTTGACATTGTGACGTTATCAGTTTCTTGAGTAATTCTGCTATTCAATATATACTGTATATTATTAAATCGAAAATGACATGAAAAATGTAATCATAGATAACCTACACCGGATCTTCACATATAGTATCCAAAACTACCTGATACAAGGGTTCGAGTGACGCATATCTGTCGATTCTTAGATGATTACTATGAGTCCCTGGATCCTCCGCAAACAAATGTTCAAGCAGACTTAGCATGCACCATGAGTACTTTGTCTTAACATGCATGATCGCATCCAAAAATAATAATACTGGTTACAAACCGTGTCCACCTAACAAACAACATGAAATGCCACTGTGCATAGAAGGCGGTACAAAGTACCGGTTAGAAAAGACTCATCCGGCTCCGGCTAGTATTCGCATCATACAGATACCTAATAACCTAACGGACAACATAAAAACGGCGATATTTTACTACTGTGCCTATGTTGTTGTCCAAATAGTACTGGTTACAAGATATTCATGCAGAGAAGCGGCTCGAGATGCAGTCGCACTCATTTTTTTGCAGCAAGTTTGCCGCTATTTCGAGTACTCTACACATAATATTTCAACATAAAATGACGTGTGCGCTTAGACTTAAGATAGCCAAGTGTATGCTTATTATTGTAATACTGTTTCACTCTGATGACCCCACCGCCGTTAAACTCTGGCCTCAAGGTCCTTAGATATACTTTGTGGCGGTGATCACTAATTCTATGACAATGACTCAATTTTGCAAATCTTGCGTAGTCACTTGGTGAGAACATAGTTATGTTCTCACCAAGTCATGTATTCATGTATTCATGTATTCAGTTGACTGAATGGAAATAATCCAATTTAACTAGGGACTCTCCAAACACAACAATTAATTTCAATTGGTCGTCCAACGATATCATTGCATTTACATTCACAAACAGAAAAAATACCCAACAACACCAATTTCCTGAGAAAGGTGTAATTGGAAATAAAAAAATTAATTGACAAATCTTAATCGCACGTCTACTCGTATGTGAATTACTCACTATGTGGTCGTAAAAAACTAACAGATAAAACTTATCCATTAAATTACCTTATTAGATACATAATGTACCATTCCCGTTACCATATAGATGAAAAAACAGATTAAATCTTAAGTTGTTAGCAAGGTTGTCTAAAGAATTTGACCTTAAATGATTTGGTTAGTTTGCTAAATGAAATCAGTTTTTTATATCCATTGAAGAGAATCGACAATAAATTCGCACATTTAAATTTTACCTCTCACAGATCGTCGAATAAAGTATCTAGAACATTTTCGAATTTGATATAAAACGGTTTTTAATCTTTTAGGACGCCTACATCACAAAAATGCCAGGCTAATTTCCTTTAGGCTATTTATTTGTGGATGGGGTTTGCTGTTATATTTTTGAAAATCAGTACACTGGTAGCAGAGTAATATTAGCAAACAAAAAAAAATTATCCTGTTTCCATATGTTTTTCAAATTCGTGATAATTTTTGTGCGGGATGATTATTTGTAGCATAGTAAAAACTGTTTTAAGTTGGTGTAACATCAATGGAAACACTATGATGGAATTTAAAGACAATACACATCAGTGTATAAAATTTCGCGATTATTACGCTACATAACAATATCCCGATGATGTTGCCGAGGATGACTGTCTCAGCAACGTAAATATCAATCAAATATTTGATATTTCAGTTGAAAATTATTTTGTTATTATTATTTTATTATTTATAATAAAATATATAATAATGGTTGCTGTTTGAACTTAGACCTCATTGAATTCTTAAGTAGCTCCATTATACCGGAGAATAATATTATAGAAGGGAAAAAACTGTATACTTACAATGTCGAAAGTATGATTCAATCACAACAAATTGAAAAATTAAAAAATATTCAAAGCCTATCATTCATTTTTACAATTTTTTTAATTTCAAATCAGTGTTTTCTTCACTTTTATTCGCAAATTTGTAGAGATTGAAAGGACATCTTTTTGACAGTTTACCACACCAATCCACTATTTATTTTAGTGATAGATATAGTATGTAAAATATACCTAATATATAACAGTCACTACAGCTCATCTTACACAGTCCTGTTGAAACAGTTTTAAATATCTTATAATACTAACCTAACCTAACCTATATAGTATATTTCTTAGATAGAAAAATGTTTCCTTGCAAAATGCGATAACGTTTGATACGTCAACTGCAAGAGAACTAATTCAAAACAAACCATAAATGCATTCCAAGCCGCGATTGTCCTAGATAGATAAAGATCCTTAAAGAGATAATTCTTATAGGTTATTCATGATGACTTTATTAACTAACAATCAGATGAAGACATTACCGTAGAACAGTATAAACAATGTGTAAACATCGCATGAATTCAATAAAACTCTCATAGAGAAAATTATACTCCAATTTCAAATAACATCATGATTATAATAAAAGGCTACATGACTGTTTAGACATAAGTCAATCATGCTGGATTTTATTATTAGTAAAATGAAATTAAAGTTAATTTTCCATGTCACTCCTTTTAGTTGATCCACAAATATTTTCCTTTCATTTGATTATTGGCTATGAAATACATGTTACAAGAATAATAAATAATATCCCAATTTTACGTCCCACGACAATACGTAGAGAAAGTATTGTAATCGTGAGGAATTTCACTCATTTCAGTCTGTCTGTCAATCTGTTGTCAGTCCGATAATTCTTAGCCTTTTATAACTCTGTAAGTACTTTTTGGATGTTGTACTTCAAGACTAGGTTATTAGTGTATGCTCTCCACTAGGCATCAGACCTGCTATAGACATGCAGGTTTCGTCTTTAGCCTAGACTCGTCAGTATAGCCTGGCGGTCTAACTGTAGAGAGCAATACATAAGCAAGCGTCGCGCTTCAAGGCAGTCCAAGTGGTAGGGCCTTTGACTTCGTAAGTCGCCAATGGGCAGCGCTATAGTGTGCGACGCTTAGAGATGAGTGTTGACTTGGTCCTTAGTTTCAAGGTCAGACTTGTTCCCTCTCAACCAATAGATACAGGGCGGTACATTGCAGTGTGGACATGAATTATTTAGAATAATAAGAGATCATCAAATATCAAATAATGAAATTAGGGAAAATTAAGCTATATAAGCTCAACTATATGATCAGCGTGTATACAGTAGACAATCTTCGGTATTGTCTTTTTCGAATATTATACCATCATATCTAATAGGTAAAACATCGAGTAACCTGCATGAGCTCAACAAGAAATCTAAAATGAAAAGGTCATGGAGCAGTATGAAGTATAATTCTTTCATTAAAATGCACTCTAAAAGACATCCGTCATCATTATACACACGTATTGTCGCCATGCACAGGTTGTGAGAATAATTTGACTATTTATTAATTACCACATGTATCAAATGCTTCAGCAGAAACAATTAGCCATGATTTTCATAGAATTTGCCGTTCTATACAGGATACAAATCCAATGACATGTTTTTAACACTGTATATGATCTGTTCACAACAATTTATAAATATCATTTATACTATTCGTGTATGGGTCGCTTTCTCTGATAGTTCGCTTACACATACTGATCGGAGATAAAACAAAACTAGGTTGTCAATAATTACGATCAGTCTTCTAAGACTCTCTCATAACAGTATCTGTTTTTATTTCTGTTATCAATACAGATACTGTGGTAGTCGAATACAGTTAGACCCAGAATCGCAACACTTGAATGATATATAATTATGGCTTATATTCATGTATCCCTTCATCATTATTTCATCATGTCCATGAAAATAACGAGAGGTGTCAATAGAAAATACACAGAAATTATATAGGTATCAAATATGATATAAAAAAATGAAACATACAAAAATGTTCAAAGAACCAAAGTTGTCGGTGATAAAACTGTCTTTCATTTTTGTATATACTTTTTCATACTAACAATATTTTCAAGGATATGTCAGTTATTATTTTTCGATTGTTTGAGTTTTTTATTTTTTTATTTTTTTTAATAGCGTATATTGAATCTCCAATGAAAATTACGTAAAATTTGCAGCATCCTACGTATATGTTTGAAAATAAAATAATAGAGTCAAAAGTTTTAATCGGTGAACATAGCAATATCTGGTTTTTTCACCAAATTATCTATTCTGGCGACAATTGATCATCATTAATCATGCGTCTTTTTGAAAAAGAAAGTAACCTCAATCAAGTACACCTTTACTTCGAACAAATGATTTAAATCTAAAATATTTTTTCACAACGCTTTAACGCATTTCAAAATAATCTCGTTCCTACATAGAATCATTTTAATCATATTCTATAAAAATTTCAAAACATAGCGTTCAAATGAAAGTTCAAATACATCTGTTTACAAAAATGGTTCAAAAATCCAGTTATTGAAAGAAAAAATTATTCAAAAAAATATTCTAAATCAAAGATCAAAATCGCAGCTCTGAAATCACATAACCTCAGAAATGTTGCCCGTAAAGGAAGCTTATTCAGAAATAATAGGTAATTTTATGACCATTGAATTTGGTTCGTTGGAATATTTTACTGAAACTGAGATATAGAGCTATTCCCTCTATTCAATATGGCGACGGTGGGATATCACATATTTCTGGGAGAATCAGGAATGTAGCTTCTGTGATATCTCCCGCTCACATATCATAACAGAAGTAAGCCCCATTTTAAAGTAATAGAGCGTATATATTTTGCAATATTTCGAGTCAACGTTATTATCGGCTACCTCCATGTGTATATGATACTGTTATGCAAGATGAGATTAGTTAAATTTATTTGAAAATTCCTGATGAGTAGTAAGCACATAAGCATCACAAATCTGAGTTACATCAAGCATATGAATGATCGGCGATTAGCAAAAGGCCATAGTTATTTTCTACGTTCAGCGTATATTTTGATTTTTATTAATTGTTACGACTAGATTAGATTATGTACGAGAAGTGCAAGCTTTTTAGAGAATAGGATTAGTTTGAGAAACAAGTTTATGGCTAGCTCAAAAAGACTCATGGTGGCTTACTGATGAATTCTCATTTACAATATTGAATTGAATCAGATAGGAACTGGAAACAAACTTGATATTGAGCGGCTCACACATTATACGCAGAGCAATAAAAGTAGGGATATGAAAAACAATTCTTCATAAACAGAATAACAAGGCAATTTAATGTTCAGGACGCAATGGCCCCCTTGATTGGGTTCAATTCTCTCAAAAATATGGGGGCGCATTTCTGCTTTTTAACACGCTCATGCAACGCAATCAGTCTACGTAATTTTCAAGTCGTCAGATTAATTTTAAAATTTATACACATTTAAAAGACTGATGAAAATACGATAATTAAAATATAATATAACATGTTCCTCAAATTTGTAACACAAAAATTCAATTTCCAAAATTAAATGGGCTCTCAGCTCGGTTCTCGGCTATTTGCTGGCCAAGAAATTGTTTCTTCTGGTTACTATTTTTTCATTTAAGTCTAAAAAATTATGGTATTTTTAAAACTAAACAACAAGCTTTGAGAGCAAACCGCACTAAAAAGTAAGAATGATTTTTAATTATTCAGATTTTGATGATTTTATTGTAAAATGTGGGAGTGCTGGACAACCACAGGAATAAATATTTGATTTTTGTATAGATAGCCTCACGCAAAGACAGAAAGCCTGTAGCGCTTCATAAGCGCTGCGTGAGGATAAATATCTATTAACATTCATCAAGTTCGAGGCGTTCTGAGCTTGACCTAGTGAAGATGCATCCGTTGGGCTCATCTAATCTTTGCTGTACTGTCTGCTCTTGAATTTATTATACGAGCCAACTCGGTCAACATCTGCCATGATAATATGTATAGAATAGACAACCCTTGTATTTTGTAGATAAAAAGTTGTGTAATTGTCACATTGTTTCACACATAATGATTATTTGTGAAACTGTGTGATAATTACACAACTTTTTATCTACATAATGGAAGAGTTTCACCAAGTAAGAGCATCTAGAATCCAACCTTGTATTCGTAAAAGTAGAGTTAGTTAAAAAATATGGTTATGAGAACCTCACGGTTTCAATAGATTCCATAATGGTAAATGTTCTACCGCACTGTCTTGCATAATAATACCAAGTGTTTATCGGTACAACGAACAATACCTCGAACCTACCTCTTCCCAAAGTGATTTTCAGTGTGGTGGAATAGGCTTCCGAGGAGCTTTTCCGAATAGTTACAATTTGTAGTGCTTCAAGGTCAATGTCAATATCTATATTTAACCCCCATAGCGCTTATGAGGCGCGATAGGCTTTCTGGATGGCGAGAGGTTTTCTATAAAAAAAGATTTGACTAGTATAAAATTATTTTTGAACTCGACCCATCCATACAGAAGTTAAGCTACAACTTATTCAAATGCAAAGCTTAAAAGATGCTGGTATAATCAGGGTTTGAACCCCATCCCTCAAAACCCTTGAGATTCTAACAGACCTAAACAGATGATACCATTTGGAATACTCATACCTATCAGGGATCATTAAGACCTTTGTCAAAATCCTGTTGGAGACATCAATTTTTTAGGACGATTATAACATATCGCTTTTTTGAAGGGCTCATTTTGATCTCTTGTTGCCTGCATGTTGCTCTCATTTATTTAAGATTTTCGCAATATTTGCCACATCTGCCTAGATATTATCTGCATAAGTGATTCTAAATTGTGAATTTATCAATAAAATCATATATTTGAGCTACGGTGAATAAGTTTTTGTAGCTGGTGCTATACGACCACTAAATATTTTTCTCTTCACTAGATTTGGTCTTGACTGATAGTTCAAAATGGATATGTTTATTGAAGGAACTTTGTTGACCCTTCAGCTACCACGGTAGCTTTATACAAAGTACAAAATTGGATTAAATGAAAATATTAGAAACCAAAAAGACATCGACATTAATTTATTTTAGCTATTGATCAGGAGAAGTCGAAGTGTTAGCTAAATAGAAGGTTTTGAATTCGGTATTTCGTGATCTAATTAAGAGACTTTACAATCTTGAAGTCAAAAATTGATTCTACTACTTTTCAGTAAGCATGCAATATATAAAACGTTAAACGTAGCTGTTTATAGTGGAGATGTTAATTTATGAACTTTCACTAGGTAGGTGTTTACATATGGAGACGCTTATCGGTCCACCCAAATTTTAAATGTAATCGGCATTCGTTAGCATACAACGCATGCTTTCCAATACTGAATATGGGATATTGTTTTCTTAATTGATTGGTGATGTAACTGTATAAGAATGAGTTGGTTACCAACGACACGAGCGAAGAATACAACGAAAGGAAAGAAACAAATTGTAGGAGTAATACTGAAATGGAAGAATGGAGCTGATGCACTAACACAAAATGAGGTGTAAGGCGTTGAAATAATTAAAAGGGTTCCCACAAATACAGTTCTGGAAAACGCTCATTTAGGAGTTACGGTTGTCAGACTCAGGCCTGGGGAGAGGATGTGGAGAAGAGGATGGCGTTGATGCCTCCCGGGCCTGAGCTTTAGAGGGAAGAGGGTGCGTTTGAGGAGGGCTCGGAGGTGATGGTATTTACTAAAATATTCAACTAGTCGCATTGCTACCTGTCATTTCATTTTTTCATTTCTTTAGCAGGCCTTCCGTTTCTCTGTGAAGTCCGTTAAGCTTCTTGCAGTTAATATTTAACACTAAATATAATGAGATCTAGAGTCAAAATAAATAATTGTCCTTCCCAAGGCTAATAAATGCTCACTGAAATTTTGCGGTGACAAAAACGGCAGCTGACATGCAAACTGATGGACGAGCAGACTTGTTCGAAATTCAACACTGTTTTTGAACACGTATAAAGTGAATAAAGTGACGGTCCACAAAAAAATGAGTATCAGTTACAAGTGACAATTCAAAAGGTGCTGCCTTCACAATTTTCTGTGTCGTGATCATGTGCAAAAACTTGCCAATTAACACAAATCAGACGGAGATTCTAACCGGAATCGAAGAATCTTGCTTGTTACCAAACCTGTTTTCTGGAAGCTAAACATTTTATTGTACGGATACTCATCTTTAGAAATTTATTAAACTGCATAAATTTTACATATCTCACTAATCTTTGATAATAAATTATACAAAACGGTACAGATCCAGTACTAAAAAATCATATGTATGATACAAACTTATTCGAGTCATAGTGCATGAATATTCATAGAAACATCGATCACTCTCGATCAATTTTTGGTAATTTACATTCCTGCAAAAAACCTGTAAGTATTAATTATAATGCTATAAATATCCATTGCAGCCTGTTTTTAATTCCAACCTAAATAGTGGCTATGGGCAAGCCATGAATGAAATTAAATTGTGTGATGCTTCTCTTGAAGGATGGTCAGGTGGGATTTTATTGTGCTTGTTCCACATAAAAATGAGCCCTATGTAATCGGAGTAACTCTGAAAGTAGTATGTTTTAATGTTATCTCGCAAATGCTTGATTTATATACTGTATGGTATGTTTCATGCTATGATATGTAATAAAATTCATGTGAAGTACAGTGATGATTCCAAATTATAAATTTTTTTGGTCGGCGTAAATCGCATTGTAGCCCTTCAAATGAATACTAATTTCATATCTCCTGTATAATCTGGTAGCGCTAGAATAAATATATATTTGTACAATTTTGTTATTGAATCCTATCCCTGCTGTTTGCGTTAGCTTCTTAAATATGACGTGTCCCCAACGAGTCTTTCTGACAGGTAACAAACGTTGGAATGGTTGGTAGCAAATGACAGGTATATACGGCAACATACCTAGCTGTAATATTTCAATTTTAAACTTCTGAAGGTGCCAACGTAGTCAGAGAATCACATGTCGGGTTCAAATAAAGTGGTTTGGCGAGTGGTAAAACTGTGTAATATGAAAGGAATTTGATAAATAAATACGTAGAATTATTCGCAGTGCATTTTTCACAACAATATGTGATTTCATAACAAAATTGATACAAAAATCAATATATTATGATTTCAAAGAGCTATTACAGAGTTTGAGTACCTTTTATATTATATTTATCTCTGCAAATCTGAACCGTATTATAAATACACTATTTAAGAACAAAACTTGAATGTTGAATGGTATATCTAATATTAAAAAAAAGTAGGTGTATATGCGCATCTCTGAATATACTTTCTCCATCTAAAACTATATTTTCTCTTTTGTATGAATGTATTATTGATGGTTATACATATGAACAAACATTTGAAAGACATTTATTACCACTAAAGCTCGATTTGTAGTAGTAATCCGTATTGAGAATGCCTCAAGCCACTATCATAGGAGTTTATAAATAGGATGAACGTCTTTTATTATTTTTTTGTGAGACACTTATAAGAACTGAGAAAAATATGAATAAACTACTCCAATGTTGTTTCCTATTATAGAAGTAGTATAAAGTCACCCCATATAATAAAAAATTAGTTTCCAGCATCGTATCGTAATTACAAAAATGGTACATATCCCACGTATATGAATTTATCCACAACTCAGCTTTATGCAGCATCGCATATGTATCATCCCTCCCATGAAAAATCTGCAAGGGATGCAGAGGAACTACTTTGGTTTGTCGTGTTATATGATATTTAAATTTAAGAACCGTATTAAAGAGAGCATACTCAACCAACAAAAGCTACCAATGCTATTGTGATATACCATTTATATTTCTATATATAATGTGATGTTTTTTCGGGTATATACTTAATTAATTAATTAACTAAGTATTTATCAGTTTATCGTCTAGATATTTCAATATCTTTTTATTTTGTGGGATGTAGGTACTGCATAAACCGACTTGTTTACTTTACAGCACAAATGCGTTCTGAATTATTTATAGATATAGTTTAATCTATAGTTCCATAGTATAATAGCAATATAACTGCTCTACCTCCTAGATTCTATAGAATATATTTATAGAATAAATTTGAGAGAATTTCTCAGGTATATATATATTTTGATTGCTATAGCTCATCAAGAAAATGGTTTCAAGTCGATTGACTCAGTACTCCCCACGGTATAATATGCTAGGAATCAAAATTGCTCCGTATGAAGAAATCATAATTTTAAGTCTTGTAACCCTGCTTGTTTTTTGTGATACTGATATAGATTGTAGATCCTCAAACTTGATGAAACTTTTTCATCTTTCAGATAAAGTTCTGTGATAATTACACCCATCACAGGTTTGAGACCTGATGTAACTATCCCGATCTTCCACTTCTTATGGATAGGAGAAAGAAAGGGGATTTTTGGAGTCACTGACTGGAAGTTACTGAATTGTATATTTGATATTCAATCTTTCAAGTGACAGACCCTGAACTTGCAAAAGTTTCAGTCTAAAAGGACCCCAATTTCCGAATAATCGATAATGATACCATCGTCGACTAACATACTACATCTTTATTGAAATTACCACTTTCTGCGCAACTTATATGGCGTAAAATATATATTTTGCGTAACCAAAGTTATTAAAATACATACGTGTTGGTTAATCTTATAATTTTCTACTAGCCGCCAATTGAAACTACATTCGACTGACTAAATTTCTTTCGTACTGAATATCAAAAATGAATTTTGAATGTAGAATGCCTTTGATATTTTTGACTGCTTCCAATGAAACAACTGTTTTGAAACAAGACCTTAGGAAAAAGTATAATACGAACCAGAATGACAACCACAGAATGAATATCAGAAGCTATATTACATATAAGTTGGATCACTATTCTTGACTCCATTGATGTTGAAACATCTAAACAAGCGGTGGACACCAGTATTCAAATCAGCGGCGTACGCCAGGCGAGGCAGCTTGGTCTCTTTGGCCTCGCAGAAAAGAGAGGAAGATCAATGGAAAAACCATTGAAACCAACCAGTACATCAATTTGTATCAATTTGGTGAACTTTGCTATAAATCAAAATGCTATACGTCAACATTATTACATAATGGATCGAGTAAGCGCCAGTATTTTTTTGTTATTTTGATTTAAAAGCATCGTTTACCTTATAGAAAATTTCTAAGGATTAGTCCCATCAAAACTACAGTTTCATTGAATAGCTCCAAAAATTGATAGAAATTCATGTGAAATCGTAATGTGCACATGAAATCTATTGCAGAATATAAATGACAGATAATAGGCCACTCCACAAATAAAGAATGTGAATAGAGGTTGTGTTTAGAATATCTAGAAGCAATAGAAAGGAAAATTTGTTGTGACATTACGATTGCATGTCGACATTCATGTTTCACTTTTAAGGAAGAATCAGTTTTGCGTAAGAGTGAAATGTGATAAAAAAAAGATACAAATGATATAGAACTTGTAAATTGTAGAGAACAACTACTACTACTACATATTCAATGACATCGACTTCCAAATTATAATTGTACCAATCTGGCAAAACGTTACACGAATAAAATTACTGCTCAAGTAGCATGCGCTTAACTTTGCCACTTTGTGAAATGTGTCAGACACAGCAGCAGTTTTATTTGTGAAGCTTTGTGCCGGATCATGTTAATAATTTGGATGTTTAATGATTCATCAATTAGGAAAATTTCAAATCTAAAGTATCTCCGTTTCCTATATCACTTTGTCGAAACATTACAATGAATTGCTTCATTGACTAACATTCTTTTGTGCAACGCTTAGCATCCTTGGACCAATAATACCCGAGTATCCCTCTTACTCACATCGCGATAGCGAGTTAGGTTAACTTTACCATTTATCCTGCATAGTTGTGCCGCAGAGATCTACAATGGGTGCTTTCATTATTTTGTGTTGAGATTTTGATTAAAGAAACTATATTTTGGTGGAATAATAAATTCATATAATAGATTAGATAATGTTTCTCAAACCCTCATTTCTTTGCTCAAGCTATCCAACAAACTTTCCATCCTGACCAATGCAGCGCCGTCCTCCAACCCTCCAACGCTTAGCCCAATCCAAGAACGTGACCCTCATGTAGGGTTACAGCGGGGTGCCTGGTAACGAGAAAGCAGACTGCCTGACGAGGATAGTTGCAAAGGGCACATGCATTGGCCCCGAACTCTTGCTGGGCATTAGCAGAGGCCAGATGCTTGGGCGTATAACGAACTTGCAAAAGCATGGTTGGAGTTGACTGCAGGTAGTCCAAGAGGTTCCTAGCAGGCCCCAACAAACGTAGGGAACTATGGCTATTGAACCGGAAGAGGGATTCACTCCTCTTGTTAGTAGGGATTCTCACAGGTCACTGCACATTGAACAGCCACCTGACACTCATAGGAGTGGCGAAGACTCAATCTGTCAGAAGTGCTGGGAGGAGAACGAGATCTCGTTCCACTTCTGTATACAGCGGCTTCAGGGCACAGCAGAGTTTGACAGGGAAGAGTGCTATTTAGCGGAATGGTCGGACATCATGACCTTCATTAAAAGGTGTGGAAGGTTCGACACTAGGGAGTTACCATGTCTGCCATAGTTCTAGTGATGGTTTTCGGAGCCTTGGGGTCGGCAAAAAGAGCTAAAGGTGGCCTACTTACCAGACTTTGCCTCCCCATTACTACTACTATCCTTTTCTTAAAGTAGTATTGCAAACCGCAAGTCGTTACTGGAGAAAATATTTTTTACTCAGCATCGATATTTTATAAATAAACAATATGAAGATATGAAGCGAACATATTTTACCAGCACTATAAACCATGTGACCCTACCGCTAAAAGAGATTTTGCAGCCGGTACAGCAGAATGCATATAATTTTGATCCAAAATAACACTTTCAACTTTCACAAGTGTCGAAAAAATCCCATCAAGTTGGTTGGAGGCAGAACTGAATGTATTTCTTATCTGTCTCGTTGCCTCACGTGTCGTGTGTTCATACATATCTAGACAGAAGCTATTTGAATACTTTTGTGCTAACATTTTAATAGCTTTTATATGATGCGGGCATTACTATTTTTGTACTTCATGATAAGTGCTAATATGCTTATTTAGGTTGATGTCTATTGTTACTATTTTGCAGCGCTGACGAAATCTAAATTAAAAAGAAAGTACCAAATTGGATGCTACTGTGCTTCCCACTCAATGGGGTCACTTAGAAATGGAAATTTGTAAGAGATTATCGACCTCATGAATGATCTTCTGACTTTTGAATGTGATAAATATGTTTAAAAATCAAATTATTTGTTATTCAAATCATTCCAAAAATTTACGAGTTATCTAAAACCTCAAATGAATCAAAATCCAATGAAAATCCTCAAGCAACTGATCACGTTAAATTTAGAGTTTTAAGAAGGCCAGATTTTTTTTAATTGTAGCAATTTACAGTAGCAGTTGCTAGAAAATCTATTTATTCATAAGTCGGATGTATCGTAAAAGGAGCATTATTCATGTCAAAAGTTTATTTATAATAGAAAGTCGTATTTCAATGCAAAAAACCGTGACCTCCCCATTCTCTCCCTCAATTATTGAACCTCCACCTAGATTTGTGGAAACTGATCAGAGACTCTCAAAATCCATTTTGACGCCAGTGCATTGATTTTAAAAAACTACAAAGCCTTTTCCGCCTTGACTTAGTACTAACCTAGTGTCACAATTTACAACTGATTTAGATGCTAACAATCGCCACTGTATCGATTTGCAAAAGCTAAAAGAAGACTTTTAGCTTTTGTAGTAAACTACTGTCACAATTTCATCAAAATACTAATGTATCTAGTTCTCCGCAGTTTATTCAGCAATTTTATGAAAATAACGATGATGTATATGAAATAAATTATAACTCCATTAACCTACATCCATCACTTCGCATACATCACAGATGTAGCTAGACCTACATACCCAACCTTATTGAAAGAATGAAAAAGAAAATTGTATACAATTTAGGCTTTAGATTACAACCATTAACAGCATTAGCTTAAATTTAATTGACTGAAACACAAGTATCTTATATTGATCCACGAAATTATTTAATGAAAATAGTTTTATGAGAAGTCAGTCGTATTTCATACGATGTCCAAATCGATATCATAGTACAAGTCTTAAAAAATGATCTATGCTCTGGATATCGCTTTTATAACTGATTTCTGTTGAAGTATGGGATACTACTGATAATAACAGTATCCATTCAGCCAAACATTTTCATAGTATACCAAGTTATCAACAAATAAGTATCAATGTTTGTCACACTTCATCGTTTGACCGAAAATAAAAAATGGCTTCAGACAATGAGCAAAATTATAATAACGTTATTGTTTTTAGCAACTGGCGAACGTAACCTGATATCGCCTATTTTAAGGTATATTGTAGATGCTCTTTTCAAGAACACCGCAGAAGTTCAGTTTTCATGTTTTCAGTATACCATTCACAAAGATACATCAAAATTGGTATTTTCTATATGTACTCGTATAATCCTAAAATGAAGCTTGCAAGAATTTGGGAAGTCTTACTTACGATACCACAATCTCTAGAAAACAAATTATCCTCAAAATTTGGCTTTTCTTGCCTCCATGAGGATACTAGAGTAACGATGCAAGTCGTAGCTTTTCAGTTATACAAAAATCAAATTTATGAGTTTTGGTAAGAAAAATATAGCTTAAACGAATGTCAATTTTCAGATCACGGTTTCTTCATGACATCTTTTTCTTCTGCCAGAACATGAATCTGACAGTCAAGAATCGACAGTTACCTTTTATTCATCTTATATAATTATACTCCTCACTTAGCTGATCGCCAAAATATACTGAATATTATGTCTTAAGGAATTGGAGAAAGAAGGAATAAATTAAAGGTAAAAAAACATGCTTTTATTTGAAGGCGCTAAAAAGAATAAAATAAACTTTTCGCTTAAGACTTTTGCTATCAACTTATTACACAATTTATATGACATAAAAGCCTGTCGCGTGTTCCGACATATTGGATTTAGAGTGACGTCACTTCATTTTTCTTAGCAGGCTCTTTCATTTGATACCCATATTGTAGGAATCCATTAAAAATTACTAGTCCGCCATCTTGGCGCTATGTATGTCTTGAATTTGGTTCGGCAGTACCATATAGGAAGAAAGAAATGAGTTATCTACTTTGATTCATCAATAAATAATGCTTTTTTGTAATTTAATAAGAAAGTTAAGTGAGAGTCTGGTCCAAACTTTGTCTTTCCGCAGATATTTCCATCGACAAAAAACATTTTTCTGGTCGACGATCATTATTTCTCTTCCTGTTGATAATTATTGTTTTGTTTATCCTGTCTATTTTGTGTTTCTTGGTCACAGACGAATCTCCATTCGAAATTACACTGGCGTATGAATTTAATTCGCAAAACTCATAGAAGTAAATGCCAAGCTCAATCTATAGATAACGCGAAGGACGACTTACGGAAAGGAAAACACATCGGATAAATATGCAATCCGTAACCAAATTCGAGATTAAAAACAAGATGGAAATAAAGAAAATGTTTTGTTTGTGTGGATGGGACCTGAATTCGTGTCTCCAGAATTCCGTGTAACGCCACAGCCACTGGACCACTGCACAGCGTTGACCAGAAAATCTATTTTGTAAGGTATTTTTCGCGTTCACGTATTTCATCCTACTGAATCACTGTACCCTCTACCCCCCCCATCGCGATTTTTGGGGAAAAACTTATATCATAAACTATGGCGTGACAAGTAAAATAGCAATTATATTATAGTACTTTCCTAGTTACTAGCAACTATCAATCGCGATTTAATAACTGGTTCCATTTTTCTTCTTTATATATATTTACATAGCAATTAACGTTAACCACTGCCTTCGATTTATACATCAATTATCTTCAACTTAATTCCTTATTCGACAAGAAAATTATCGAATAATCTGCTTATCACAAATTATGCAGCATCTTCCTCAACGTAAGTAAGCTTTAGAAGTATTCTAAATCGTTTCAAATATTTTTGTAAATAAAAGCTCCAGTTAGATAATTTTAAACGACATTTTAATTAGATCATAGAAGCATTTAGAAATGCTTGCCGATTTAGGAATATTCTTTCGTATATGAATTTGAAGCACCCGCAAAACTTTTTTTTCAATTTTATTACCCAGGTTTCATGCAAAATGCATATTGCTTAAATGCATTTCAAATTTTATTACGTATCGTGGCTTATGAATTTTGTTTGATGTGATAATCCCTTTTCGCATTATTTCATGAAATTATTTCGCTACTATTAATAATGCACCTTTACCTTCTACAATTTGCACCCTTGTATTATTAATTAGTAAACGGATCATAAATCATTATTAGATTTCCATGTTTAGGAAACAAGATATTTCAGAAAATCTGTATTTCAGTATCGCTTCAATTTAATATTTTTATTGTTCTAAGCTAACAATAACATCAAAAATAAGATAATTTTAAATCAAAATGCCAGCTTACGGTGCTGCCACAAAACCACAAACCAATTGCTAGGCGATAGTTTAATATTTTGTTTCTACTAGTCCTAACTAGTGTTAAATTTCTTTTTCTGTCATATTGGACCTGTTTTTGTGCTGATCTCAGTAGAATCAGAATAAGTTCTTTAAATTTTAGTTCAAAATGAAAACTATTAACATGTCTTATATCGGCATATGGATAACTAGTAGATTGCTATATCATTCTTATAATTATATTAATAATTAATCAAAATTATAAAAATTACATAGTATGTATATACAATAGATCTATTATTGGAAACATTAATAGCATTATAATGGTATCTGATGGCAAAATGGTCGTTCTTTCCAGTCATAGTAAACATGGTACTCGAAATCCATGGGGGCCTAGAATTTCACATAGTGAACCTTATTCGTCCCCTTTTGCATGCATCCAATGCGTGGGAGTACTCGTTTGTTGTAGTTCTGATACATAGGGAGATAAAGAGTGCTCTTCCCCTCAGATCAACTCCCGTGTTCAGATGGGCACATTCGCAGGCTCAGTAGCAAAATTTTTTTGGTAGACCGAACTACGAGCCCCCCAACCATACAAAATGTGACACTGTTCCGTCCTCAAGCCAGTAACTTGCATCCCTACTTGGTTTTGCTATATGGGCGCCTATGGTAAATTAATTAACAAGGTGTTACATACTAACCACCATTACATAACGTTCCAATATTTGTTTTAAGACATATTCAGACAGATTCACTAAAATATGGTATGTAAACATGAATTTTTGAAAGATTTATAGCGAAAGCAGTAATAGTAATGGTTTTCCTATGGCCTTGCTCATGTTGGAAATCATCTCATTCTCATTATTTCCGTACACTCTGTAACTGCTAAGAGACAAAGGTAATCTAATTCTCAGAATCTTTTCTAATTTGCAATTCCATAACGACACATGCCTGCCATTTGCACTGGAATGGCGATGATACCATAAGGATATATATGTCTTCATCAGACAAACATCTCTTTGTCGGTACTATCAAGCCATTGCGCAAGCAGACCTTTTTAAATTGTTATAGTTCAGTGATTATATTACTTCCTTAAATGGAGTCAATAACGTGTTTCTATCTCACTAAAATATACCTCGTCATGTTTCTGATTAGCTAATAATCTCACTAAAAGTATCTATTTATATCCCAATTTTATTATATTTAAAAAGGACATTTTAATCGAAACATTTATCAACGCATTTTTGACTCTTGAAAATATCAACTCATCTTCAAGTATCGGCCTGTATTGGGACGCCCATCTGCAACTTACGAAGTCAAAGGTTCTAATACCTGGACTGCTTCGAAGTGTGATGCTGTCTACTAGGCTAAAGACATGCATGTCTATAGCAGGTCTGATGCATAGTGGAGAGCATACACTTAATTTTGAAAATAGTTTATATGCATTTCCTTTGTAATAACATTTAGGCGGTAGAATAATATTCATATTTCATTAAAAAAATTCAGGTTTTCCTTAAAATAGTTCCATTATTTGTTACACGATTTGAACTGACATTCTGCATCAATTTTCAAAATCAACAGTGAACAATTCTTGAATATAATAAAACATATTATTTCTATTTTTCAATATTTTTGAGATGTTTTCAAAGTAGCAGTATCTTTACAACTTTTTAAATTATTAGAGATTACAACAAATGTAATTCATATCAAGAATTTATATCAAACAAACACTTTTGATTAAATATTATGTCTTCCGCTTATTCGTATAAAATTGAAAACTAAATATTGTTACCCAAGACAATACAACAAACCAGAAACATGTTGAGATAATTTTTCTACAAATTCCATCAAATACAGAGGTTTAGCAGACCCGATATTTTCATACGAGGTAATTCAAATTTTGAGCTGAAATCCACTGTATTACATTTTCCGTTCGATCATCCAGAAAACATGACTGAACTATAAACGTTCTATTTTAATTCATAATATAAAGATATATGATTAGCCATTACTTGGCAATGTACTACAAGCACCGCCAAAATATCTGTATTACCAATAACTCGTGTTTAGCTTGGCATTGGAATGTCAAAGTTTTTGTCTTGTTCGATCTTTAAATTTGCGCTACGGTTTCAAATATTCCAGTGACTACTCATTCTCTCTTGTAACAATAAACTTTCAAGAGCGCTTATTAAAAATTGCGTAATAAGTCTTCCTTTTCAAACGTGTTTTTGTTGCAACATTTAATATGGTATGGCGATACAGTTACAATCAGTATAATAACTATCTTGATGAATAAATTGTTCTATAAAATAACAGTAATCGTAAAAAATACTGGGTTGAGCTGCATTTCATTATGAGAACCACCCAATTCCGTTCATGAATTGTATCACGTAGTTTTCATTTCCTGTTTTAGTTGCAATCTCAATAATATAGAACAGTTAGTGCATCAGGTTGTTTAATGAAGTTCTACAGATGTCTCTCACACAGCCAATATTATAAAATCAGTGTTAATTGACTGAGAAATAGGTGTAAGACAGTCGATATCATAACGGTTCTCAAAACAACATATGAGTACATTGAATATCTCATTTTTATTTTTGTCAGTTTTCGGATACATTGATAAAGAATTCCCTTCGTAGTACCGAGCTTCAAAATGTGGCCCGAAACACCCTATTTACTTCATTCGGTTTAAAAATAGGCGCCAAGACGTACATTTTATTGTTACAATATATTTTGGGGCCATTGCAAAAGGCAGTAAACACTAAAGAGACCCAACTGGTGAATCCTCATTAGGTGGCTACAATTTAAGAGGTTTCAAAAATATAATAAATAAAAAACGCTAAAAATGATGGATTACCTCAAATGAAGGAAGAAGTTTCATAAAGTTATTGAAATATACATACAAATCATTTGATTGTTACAATATATTCTGAACCCATTTCATTATATAATTGATTAGCCGAATCATGTTATACTTATAAGAATATTATCATATATTTTTTCTCTTAGTTTTCTGGTGTATTTATGTGGTTAACAGTGATAGTTATTATTATCAGGTACTATCAATAATATGAAACATTTTTTTTAAACAAATCTTTATTAAGAAAAATAAACAATTTTACAATAGTTTACAATATGTGTAAAAAATTAACAGTAAGGGTAACAATTAGCTTGTATTTGTACACTCATTAACCAATTTTTCAATTTTTTTACAAAGTACCTGAAATCTGTTGTAGTCTTAATGCCTCTTGATAGATTATCAAAAGTTTTCGATGCATTAACTATAGGATTGTAAAGACCTAAGTTAGTTCTTGTATTTATTTGATAAATGTTATTTATATTTCTGATCTCATAATTGTGAACTTGATTAGTTAATATTAAGATTGTATTTGATTTATGTTGTTTATTGAGTACTTTAAATATTAATTTAGATTGTTCAAATTGCAACAGAGAGTTAAGATTGAAAATATTAAGTTCTTTGTATAATTTACTTGAGTTATTTGAACTATCATAATTATATAGTACCTTTAGTACTTTATTTTGCAATACCTGCATCTTCTGAAAACTGGTTTGACTACAAGTTCCCCATATAGGGAGTAAATATCTAGTGCGATAAGAAAAAAGCATTGTAGATCAAGTCTTTAGTTTTTTTGGTTAAGTAAGTTCTGCATTTAAATACTATAGATATCATAGGTAAGATTTTATCATTTATTTTGGTTTATAGTTCAGTCCAGCTAAATTTATCATCTACAATTAGTCCAAGATATTTAATTTTGCACACTTGTTCTAACGGTGTATTGTTGATACATATATTTACATTTTGCAATTGTTTGTTCTTCTGCTCAAATATCATATATTTTGTTTTGTTTATATTTATTTTTAATTTATTGCAGTATAACCAATCTACATAATTCTGGAGGTCACTGTTGATCTCCATACACAACTCATTCTCATTTGCACCTGTATAAACTAGAGCAGTATCATCTGCAACATTACATTTAAAATGTGAATATCTACTGAAAGAAGTATTAAAACAAATTACTTACATCAAACTGAACTTGTTTACGTACAAGTAAAATTCAATTTTACTATTTACTAAAGGCAATATTATATAGTCCAAAAAGTTGAACATATATTATAAATACATAATCACTTTTAAAGCAATATCTCGTCCCCAAGGTGTGGATTGATATTTCCTAGAAATTTTTTTCACCAATCCTGAAAATTGCTATATTTCCACTGAAGCAAAAAATTTAAGAATTGCCTTACGTCCTATTTGTTTCATCGTTATCTATTAGAACACTGCTGCTAGATAGTATCTTGCATAGGTAACACACAACCTCAAGAATAATATATGCATCTTCCCATTTATGTGGAAAATGATGTGGGTTAATAGATGTGAAATACGTATAGTTTTTCGCATGAGGAAATCCAAAAACACCTCTATACATGTAACCATTATTACATTGGTGTGAAACATATACGCAATGATCTGTGGCTCACAATGTTTTTTTTAAATATAACTGGAATACACTAGTCATTATAAGGAAGCGCCATTTGAAATGGTTGTTAAGAAAAACACACAATAGCACTGCAGGAAATCTCTTCCGTGAAGAGGCACACTAAATCATCTTATATAAGTAGTTTTGGTTAGGTGCGAAAATGGCATGTATGAGAAGTGGCTTTTGAAAATCCCACAGAGTATATAATATATAAGGTTCAACTTTTTGTGTAATTTATATTAATGTGAATCTTTTTGGTCATTGCTACAAAAAAACAGAACATCAAAATTTTATTAATATCTAAGTATCCTTAGGATGAGATTACCAGGTGATACCAAGACAGGCAGATAAGCGGCATAGGTGTGTTGGAATGACACATCTGAAGGACGTATTATTTATATAGGCCATGATGTCATCTTAAAGAACACGCTTTTTATTTAACTGTAATATGTTGTGATACTTATCTTAATAAACTGTATCCTCTCACCGCCTTACAAATCAAGGCAATGAAGAAGCATTTAAAACTAGTATATATCCAATAATGAAACCGAAAAACATTTTAAATTGATTTCTTAATCACGGTTTACATATTCTAATAGTGTTTCCTCCTCCATAACTATAAGCATTTATATGACCGCAAAGATAGCGTGGATAATGGGACTGACACAGGCGCGTATCTGAGGGGGGGGTGATGGGGGTAATTACCCCCATGAACGAAAAAAAAATACCAAAGAAACAGTTGGAATATAAACCAGTAAACATTTGGTTGATTACAGTACTGTCAGAGCCATCACTGAATAATTGTTTAAATACGCACATAAAAGTGTAAATTGCAAGCGGCCTCCCAAAAATGGATCTTGACATTTTACAAACTTTCAATTTTCACCCGCGGTGATTTACCCATTACCCCTCCCATAGGTTAACCCTGGATACGCGCATGGGCTGACAGGACTTATTTCAATGGACCAGAACCTGTGTGCGACATATCATAGGTATAGTCTTGCAGGGTCAACAATTTCTATTGAATGGCCATCGAACACCAAAAGCAGGTTAGCCCGTACTGCGTGTTCCAATGCAGCAGCAAACGAATAACTTTTAAAACTAGTACTCTTTGGACGTCTTTAAAGGTGCACCATACATTTATGCTATGCATTTCAGTGCAATAAGCACGTGGATGAGGTTTCCCGGCAAAATCCATTAAAGTTATTCTTTGAATTCTAAACCAGTCAAAATATTGTACCATTACAATAGATGAAATCACCTTATATCTGATTCATTTTATTCCTCTGGATCGAATAATAAAGCCCCATAAATCATTGAACAAAATTACAATAATAAAGTAACTTATTAATTGGCTACATTATCAATCACTAGATGAAGGCTATTATAGTAAACTGTATGCAGTACTTTATCAGTTTATCTCTATACTTGATAGACATATGACGAACACAGCTACTCTAAACAGAAATACACCTACTCCATCTCCATCTTCCTAATTATTTACATTTATTAAAAGGGTGAATCTAGAAACAATTCTTGGGGTGAAATGAACCGTATTGAAAAAATTCATGTTTTCTCTCTCAACTCAACTTGGGGGAGGGGAAATTTCTCCATTTTCCTCCTCTGGATTCTAAACTACAGTCATGATCCTTATTCACTTGGATTGCAATTATCTGTAGTTGTACCAATTGATAAAACAGAAATTGAACAAATTATAGCTTCCTTTACAAGGTAACTATGCCCTGAAAATCAGTAAGACTTGTAAATTAAACAGTCTAAATGGTTTAGGTTTTCCTGCAGCATTTGATTTCAATCTAAATTATACTCTGTTCATAATCCGATTTTGTCTTTAAATTTGAAGTCACGGCCATCGAAAATCTATCAATTTTATATTTCGAAGGCAAATATATAACAAGTCATCTATGTCTGTACTCTCAACAATACATGTGGACGACCTGTCAGCCGAGAACAATTAGGTTGTATAACATATTATATTCCAATAAATGCTTGATAGTAACTAATCTCCCTAGCAAGTACTAAGAATACGATTTCTCCGTTCCCCACCCACAATTTTTGACCACCAAACGTTTAAGAGCAAATGATCAAAGGCGTAGGAGGCAATCAAAATCGCAATTTAACTACCTCCGTTGCCTCTCCACCGGTCCACAAAGTCTTTTTGCCATAATAGGATAAGAATTCCATCAAACGACAAATTGTGCTTTACGATGTATAGTATTACCCGATAGACAACATACAAACAGTGGACAGCAAACAGACAAACACACATAGATAGACGGCCCGAAGTAAAAAATTGTGACATTGCTTTTCGTTATATAAAAGTCATGAAACAAAAAAAAATGAGTGAAACAGGTGAAAGCTAATAAGACTGAATGCTTTATAGTTAAAAAAGATTTGTGTGCGATGCATACAGTCATTATTCACCAATCAGTGATTCTAATTTTAATGAGTTAATATTGCAATCGTACGTTATTACATTCTCATAACATAAGCATGTTTTTTTCCAATTATATATGAATAATTTATCCAGCTCTCAGTACTTTGCTTGCCAGCTATTGCCTATCTTGAGGATGTACTTACGAAAAAAGGTATCTTCTTTTATCTGTAATATTGGATTTACAATAACTTCGCTCAACCAACCATGTACTGCTACAAAATTTCACTTGTGTATGAAATTTCAGCTTAATGGGTTGATGTCAACTGGCTAGAAGTTCAGGTGCAAAGTTTGACCCAGAACTCAACCATTAACACGTGAAGTTACATAAAAGCTGTTGAAAATAGTGTGAAAAAATAAATGAGGTGAATTACTATGCTCTATGCTTAAGCAACGATAAGATCTGAAGAACTTCGCAATAATTGGGATCAATTGTCGGAAGATATCTCTATAAAATAAATATGATAATAACAATTACTCACATAACATCGAATAACAGATGGCGTATATAAAGAAATAATTTCGTAAGATTCTTGTAATGTCAAAGTCACCGGCAATTTTGTATTATATACTATTATGCACACGCATAATTGAGGGTATCCTGCTGTATGGTGCAATAGATGAAAACAGAGAACAGTCAAGGATGTTAGGTGCAATGGGATAGTAAACTAAGAGTAAGATACTAAATTGGTTGCGTTTGAAAACTTTTGCAGTGTGGAACATACAGATGATCCAGATTAATATTATTTCATATGTGTTACCTTATCTCTTTGAACTTCTATTACTCTACTATACTGAGGCATTCAGTGGCATCACCAGTGTGAATTTACCATTAGCTCCATGCTCTATATCTATCAAAAGCTCAACTCCAAAGAGACAGAGACGGTTACCTATGCCTAACCAAAAATATCACTGCTGTAATTGAGGACAGCAATCATAATTACGGATTATGAGGTGATTTGTTTCTTCGTTAAATAATTCAATATATTCGATTATTCACAGATCCAGTATATATAATACGAATCTATATTACACTAAGGAAAATATTTGTGTATTTCTGAACTGTGATTGTGAATACGAGACTTTTACTTTTTGTTATACCAACTCTTACCAAGCTACACTCAATTCTTCGAAAATCATTTGCACTGTCAATATGTCAATTGAAGAAATCTTTTGTTAACCAAACAATTCAAATAAAATTATAAAAGCAATTTAAAATACAAAAAACTGAACCAATTACCTACTTGCACATGACAGGAATTCCCGAGTCGTTTTATCGATTATTATGCATACTTCGAAATAAATTAAAATTATATAACGTTGAAAATATTCGCATTTTGTGTCACAAAAGACGGTGTATGAAGTGTAATTGAAATGTTCCCTATTTTCAGAAACATAAAAAAAATCCAGAATAGTACATTTATATGAAAATCTAGCTCGGTCGGGTCCAATTTGCAACGCAATCAGGCTGTGATTGACGTTTAAAAAGTCGTCAATGTATGTTTGCTCATTTCGTTAAGTGCATAATTATGCACATTCATTTGGGCCTAATGAAGCCAAGTAGCAGAAATGTGTATCGCCTGGGTTACCATTCCTATTATTTCCGTTCCAAGATTTTTCACTTCAGAGAGTCACGCAAATGTACATAAAAAAGGTAGGTTGAATGCGGATATATGTACATATGTAGATAATGATCAGGATTTACATTTAATGCTGATGATAATATTGTTTCAAGTGAAAAAATGCATTGTTGAGGTACCTTGATGGGAAGCTACTGTATCGGTTTCGACTCCAAAAACCAGTTTAGGTCGAACATCATTACCCTGCTGCCAATGAATCGATTACAATTTTTGCAAATACTGTAGAGATTATCCCGCCACAGTTTTACGTGAATTTTGTACTATCTCGGTTCACACCTCCAAACAAATTGAAAATTTTGTTCAAGGATGTCGAAAATGCTAAGAATTAAGGACAATTTTATATTCTCATTCAAGCGCACTATGGCGCTGCCCATTGGCAACGTACGAAGTCGCCGATGGGCAACACCATTGTGCGCGACGCTTGGAGATGAGTATTGTTGTTGCTATCACACCCTTGACTGGGCTACGTATATACCACCCAATTGCACTCTAGAGTTAGACCGCTAGGCTATACTGACGAGTCTAGGCTAAAGAAGAAACATGCATGTCTATAGCAGGTCTGCTGTATATTGGAGAGCATACACTCAACTTCATTGTCCAAATTTGGTGGTTTTTTGCGACTTACATAAAGCAAATAATTAGGTATTTTATAACTTCATAATCTATTTTTGGTAAATTTATCGTCCTCCTGCATTTCCCCTCTGGAAGGACTATCCAGAAGAATTACAGATTTAGATGTCAGAATATTTTCCTTCTCCGCGTTGCGTTCAAATTTAGCGCGGAGAGGATTGAGATAGCAGTCATTTTGAGTTTAGTGACGTTGCAACACCTCTTAAATGATGTGTCATAGCCACATTACAGTCATACTCAATCAACTTGTTAGACGAGTGGATTTCTGTCCCATTCTTTTCGGAACATCCATTACAGTAATATTTAAGTAAATCAAGCATGCGGCAATTTTAAACGCTGCTTGCTGTTACGGATACTCACTTCACGAAGTACTGCGACAGGATTGAAATACTTTGTTTAGTGTAATTATAACGTAACAGAGAAAAGAATATATCTCATCATTGTTAAATACTGCCGCCATAGCCACAACAATAGTCACATCATAAAAACGGGGCCTGAAAAGATTTATTATGTTACATTGATATTTGTCACGAATGCTTGCTACTTTGTTGAAAAAAGTGAAAATACTCTGTGCACAGGTTCTGGTAGAACATCAATATGGATAATAACCAATGATGCTGCATATTTATCTAAAATTTTGTCAAAGCGACAAAGTGCAAAATATCTTGACTCCTCAATGAATTGTTCGGAATTAATTTTAGACAAAATGAAAATTTACGCCAAAAAAATGTGTATATTATGAAGTTATTGTTCTTATTATTTGTCAGCTCAATAATTCATTTTTCAAGTACAAAAGGGGATTCTCAGCCAACCCATAAGAATAAGTACTCAATTGCGATGTTACAATAAACATTCCATGTTTTATAAATCCTCGCAAAAGATGAAAAGCCAAATAGAATAGCATCAACCTCGTCAGGAATTCTGAATATCTTCATTTATTTTCTTTATTTAGGACAAGGCCGCGCATCGTAGAGCCTGACATGACGGTGGCAACGAAAATTATGTTCGCTGCGTTCAAATGAATGTCCATGCATATTTTCAAATGAAACACCAGATTAAGCAAATATACTACTGGATGTAAGTGTCAGATCATCACGGGTTGGATTGTTTGATATGACGTATACTAGTGTTATGGTGTTATGATTACAACTAGATTTCCAAAGAGTCGAAAAAAACTTTAGAAAGCGTTCTTTCCTTGCTTTTTTTTCGAAAAAGCATTACCCTTGCTTTTTTGGATTTCTATCCCAAACTGCTCTATTTTGATGTCACATCAAAAAATGAAAGGATGTAGTAATCCAATTATTGTTTTTTGTTATATGATCAAACATTGTTAGTTAAGTAGGAGTTGTTCCTTCAAGTTGCGAGTAAAAGTCGAGGGTAGAAGACAAAATGTATTAAATCAGTTGTTGTCTGTGTTACAGGAGCTTAGATACCTCAACACACGGAACCGCAATGTCACATATAGGTACACTATCAATTGTATGTAAAACCAACAGCAATTTGAAGGATCAGGAATGTATTGGTAAACTACACCACAGCTATAAAAATTGAATATTCATCATACATCATAGTCACTAATCGTTTAGAAGGGAGATGTGTGAATAATAATAATAATCTATGTCTAACAGATACGGAGGATATCTGGAGTCTAAACTTTATAAATGATGAAAAATATTTTACCAGCTCCTAATAAAATTGAGGTCTCCCAGTCGTCCCAACCCCCAACCCCTATTCATTTGACCATTCAATTTTGTTTAATATCGATCAGGAGTCTGAATCGTACAGAATCAAAATTTCAGTGAGTTATATGGTACTTCTATAATTTATTGACAAAAACTCACTGAACCAAACTAGTGCAAGAATATGATCAAAATCCGATTGGTACTTTCCAGAGGTATCGAAGATCATAAAGATGAATGAGAATCAGGTAACGAACAAAGTGTTAGAAGCGGGATATACTGACAAAAGAAGAAGAAAAGCCGAGCTAAGAATAGCTGAGGGTATAATTAACGAACTGAGATAAAAAATAGGTCAACGTTCTCTAAACACTTAGCATATGCGGAGGCCCATACGGTTTGGAAAAAGTTGATTAATAGGTAAGAAGGTGGTAGAGGAGATGCCTGTAATATCTACAAATATGTGCCAGGAAGGCAAATATATATAAAATGAAAATTAACTTTCCATGATATTAGGTCACAATCCAATGAATTAATGAAAAATTAATCTAATGAAGTATAGTTTCTTTTTTTGGTAAAATATTATTTCAAAATATATTCTTATGGGTCTAGTTATAGATAGTATTTGTGATGAATCATCTATTGGGGTATTGTGACATACCACACACGATACAGATGAAGAATTACGTACATTGTACCTACGTAATGCACTCCATTACATAAACCTACAGAAACATTTAGAAATATTTATGCAAGTCCACAACAATAAAATATGAAATACTGCAACTGTTACCTTGGAGGGAATCTTGAACAATCACGAATGCACTAAGAAGATGTAACGAATTCATTGGAAAAAAGAAAATTTTCTTTCAGGCATATGCTGTGTACTGTGAATAAAAACAGTTTTCACAATTCCGCTGAAAGTAACAAGAAATAAGACTTACATAAGTAGTTTATTGTAGTCTTGTTACGCTACATCTTACTCGTATTACTTATACCTAAAAAGATTCAATATCTAGATTTCTGAAAAAGTTTCAGGGTTAAGACGTGTTACTTTTTGAGGAAGTTTCTAAAATTATTCCTACATGAATCACAAGTTTCTTGCAAATTCAGTGGACAAAAAGTCAAAACAGGAGAGTAGCGATTATTTCTTTCCAACGTTTGTGAATTTTACAATACACCCGACTTATGAATAATATGTCTTCGATGTATTTCGAATGTTTCGAATAACTTCAACTTATTTAACTTATTACTCCATTTCAGGGTGTAGTTAACTTTTTTCTAAAGGGGCTTAATATGTTCCACTTCTGTTTTAGCAACTACTACTACAAATGACTTTGGATTAATTGAATAATGATCATAAATTGTTGCAATGTGCTATTTAGGCTTCTAAAAATGACGTCAAGTGCGTTGACTTCGAACTCTTTTACATTATAAGTTATATATTGGAAATTATGTAAATCTTGAAAGCTGATAAAGTGACATGTTTCTGGGGTGAAGACGCATTAAGTCCCTTGTTGAATTTATCAAATGGAAAATGGAACTATTTACTGTATATTGGAGCGTCCAATGGAGGTTTATACTAAATTGTAACTTGAAAGCAGTCCGAAGACAGTGAACCGATTAATGCAAATATATTTATCATTTATTTTAGTTTACAATGTTTCTTTGTCATTTTTATAGATACTCTAAAAAAGACTTCCTCTCAATTTATATTATATTCGCATACGGTTTCAATTAACGGCCAGAATGAAGTAAGACGAATCGAAAAAGAAAACCACATGAAAAGGTACATAATTTATATCATTCGTCTTGGCAGACAAAATCTATTCTCTCCCTTTTGTGCGAGATTGTTGTCAGCAGCAGTTAGTGTTCTTTACTGTACAAGAAATTTTAAATTGATTTTTTAATGAATTGAAGATTGTTGCATGTTGTGGTGGTGAACTTTCGTATTTGATGGAACTGATCTATGTAACGTAGAACGCGATAACAATAAATGATTTGTCATTGGTTAGGGTGAAATTTTTTTCTGATTATCACTTCATCTCCAATACAACGATTTGCAAACAGAAAGCTAAAATTTGGGAATGTTTTGATAATTTTTATGCTTTACCAAATCCTCCTTTGTCAAAGCACCGATCTCCAAAAGAATGGAGACTGACGCTGTATGGCCCCATAGACTTCTACCAGTCTGGTAGTAGACAGACCAGTAAACAGAATGACAGAAATGTATTCTTAATTTACGTGACGTAGACATGATGAAATATCAATAAAACTCATCGAGATAATGATCTGAACTTAGAATGTATCACAATAAGTCTATAGATTCTGCTTGAGAAGTAAATATTATTATTTACTTCAAGTTCCGGTAGTACCATTGCGCTGGATTACTGAGACCGTTCAAGAAATGCGCTTCTCAAGCATCACATCTTAACTATGCCTGATGCCAATAACTCTACCCTTGACGACTTGCCATACACTTTTCTTATTCGCGGTAGAAAGCAAATGACATACATACATAAGTAAGCACAAGACATTCGCACTGAAATGGTAAATGTAGATATCACGTGGATCGCTCAAGAGATTCCGCCGAAAATTCCCAAACGTGACGGGCCACGCCGTTCATCCCAAAACCATAACTTTCTAACGATATAAAGAAGCAATAAGGCCATAATTAAAATATAAATTATAAAACCGGATTCACTTTCGAACACACGAGTAACCATACAACGGTCTTCGGAGTCTGAAAGAAAGGAGAAGTGTATTGACAGTGAAAATGGCCTGCTTCTTGCCACATTACCAACGATGAGTGTTTACGTCGACCGCACCGTTGCGAATAAAGGTCGGTCTGCTGAAGACCTGAATGACGTCAAGTAGGTTGACTTTCAATTTTTGGAAATACTGATCATTTTATAGTATGGACAAAGCAACTTTTTTTAAATAAAAAACTAAACTTCAAAATCATGAGGAACCAAAAAACTCAGAAAGCGAAAGCTCAAATTTCCATATCTCCCACGTGCAAGTGCAAAAAACTCGATTGAAATGTGTAGCTGGATATACCAAGGAATAAACTTAGTGGTATTGGAAAAATTCATACCACCTTATTTAAAAGGTTTCTTGTGTTTTGATCAAGGTGATAATTTTATAAATGTATGTTTATCAATCAGAAAGTTATATCTGCATGTCGTCGTACGAATTAAGCGTTTTGTTGTGATGCTTTGTGGAAGGAAATTTAAAAAATCCAGGAAATGTCTAAAAAAATGTTGAGCGAAGTTGAGTGACATTTTCACAATATTCAATTTAATGACACTGGTTATGGGATTTTTTAAATTGTAACATGTTCATGTATCTTTATAGCACACGGCAATACCGTATTCTGTCGGCTGAAATCTCCCTATCTATCATAATTCCGTTACTGTATGTTTTGGCTGTTGATCGTTGACGTTTTGTATAGCTTCTTGCGGTAGAGTTTTAATGTGAAAATAAAGCACTATTTGCTCACAGCATATTCATCTCCAAGTTTCATCAAAATCTTTGAAGCAGCGGTAATTAATATGCAAACCCACAGACATTCAGAATTTCATATTTTTTAACATTTAACTCTATTTTTTAACAAGTACATAGGTATAATGACTTGCTACTTGGAAATAATTTGTTAGGTGGTCTACAAATATGCTCATCCCAAACGTCCTAGAAGGACCATGAACCCGAAAAATATATAAAAATAAGGTCCAGGGAACCAAAACGAATGAACCCAGCAAAAAAAAATAAACGAGTTCTTGGAGTTCTGATAAATTTTTTATATGCAGCTTACCTACCACGTACTCACATCACACGGTTCCCTAAACTTCATCAAAATCGGTGCCGCAGCTACTGAGATGACGCAGTGACAAGAACGGCAACAGATTGACCGATAGGAAGACCAAAAGAAACAAGTGACCAGAAAATATCCCAGAAAACGTATCTCCAATTCGAAAAATTCGCAGTCACCGTCGCCTAGGTTTGGGAAGCAAAATATAATTTGATCGCGTTTATTATTGCTTAAATCTTTTTCAAATACAATCTGTATTTCGACAGATATATTATAATAATGTTGGAGTGAATAGAGACTGGAAAGATTTTAGATCGCACAAATATACAACAAATCTACCATAAATAGGATTAACTACTGTTATCTACGTCAGTAGCACCTCAACCGCTTTCGCTTCCTGTTCATAATTCCAAGACTTACCCAAATAGTATTATAACTCCCATCTTTCTCTAACTTATTTTACTTCTCCAAAGACATGAATCCTCACTAAACTTCAATACTACCAGTCTTTCGCTTCTTGTTTCCACCCGGATATGTCGACCGCGCGCGCAAGAACTCTTCGAAGACGACCCCCAGGTGCAGGTATACAGCGCGATACTCTCGACACGCGATTTGGATAGCAGCGCGCCGATCACTGAATGGCCGCGGCCAGCCAGAGGTAGAGAAAGTTATTGAGAACGACGAAGCATGTGACTCTCTTTGGAGATGGTAAACGTACGATACCAGAGATGCTTTTGATTAGCACTCTGGGATTTTCTGTGGGTTCTTGGAAGAATGACGCCAATGCCAAATTAATAAGATTGAGTTGTGTGAACGTAACACAAAGTTTCACGTATAGAAATGTCGTAAATCGGTGACACGTTTCACTTTATTTCTATGCATCGGCAGACAAATTGACTGTTTACAATGAGTACCTAAGCTACTTGTGAGCAAGCTTATTGATCCTTAGCATTAACATAGCACTAAAACCTAGCATTCATAGTACGATATCTCGCTGTAAATATTCTATTATATTATTTCGTTTTATATTCTTTCTGTGTTAATGGAGGACAATATTTTTTTTGCGACTCCACTATTTGGATTCGGGTTGAGGGAAACTTCTAGAAATCGCCAAACATCACGGTCAAAATATCTTTGAATGTACTCCACCCACTTTCGTATTTCTAGCACGAAAACATGATATTATAGAGCAAGTGCCAGTAGCCCTTATTTTCGAGTATGTGATTTACTATAGATAATAAAGCATGTATAATTTGAACATAAGCTCAAAACGTAACAGTCAGTCATCATTCGTGCTGCTTGAGGCTTTGGTGGAAGAGCTCTGAGTGCATCTGGGACGTTTGCTTATGACTATGCTCTTTTAGATATTTCAAAGTAATATACAGCATTCGTTATGCTGGATTAAATCTGTTTGAATATGTGTTTTGTTTTTGTATGATGCTCTCAATTTTAGAATGTAGTTAACTTGTTGTGGTAGCTCCACTTCTTCAATATTCAACATAACAAGCGGCCGGAGCCGTTTTGTTATTTTTTTAAAAAGAGCTATTCTTCTATTATGTATCAACATTCATTGAATATAATATTAAGCAATACAGGTTTATTTCCTATTTACAGTTTAAGCACATCCATTTATACCCTATGTATCACCAATTCAGATTGAAAAAAGGATAGATTGCTCTTTAGACTGCTCTGTTTACCAATAAAAATTGAGAAAATATTTTCAAAGAACAAAATAAATCATTAAATACGTACTAAACATTCATCAATGGCGTCATGAAAATGGGAGAAAAGATTATAAAATAGATAGGTCACTGAAAGCACTTGTCTCCAAATAGTAGACTTGCAAAACGAATAAATATATGAAGATCAATATTAATTGAAGAATGAATACTTCAAGAGCTGTCCAGCCGTTTAGATATTTTTTCAATTTGTTCTAATGATAGTACACCATATTCAGCTCTGGAATTTCAATGAGCTATAATTGAGTTTGCTGCCATCTTTTTGTGATTATTGTTGATTTATGATATTAGTTTTACAAATTTTGATTCAAGATTACGCAAGAGCGTATTTAGACCTCAGTATTGCGGAGTTAACAGGGCCTGAAGTTTGTGTATGCTTTCACTATTTTTTGTAATATCTTCGTCGTAGTTGAAAACAACAGGCTGAAGGTAACTTTGTAGTAGTAGTAGTAGTAATTTATTGGTGCTATACATAAAAATGTTTACACACGTCGGTAAAGTAAATATAAAACTTAAATCAACACATGTATAACAGTGTTTGCAATATGGGCAACATAATTGTAAAATACAAAACCAACAAGAGTTAAAAAAAAAGATTTGTTTTAAAACAAGGATATGATGAATAGATGAATGCATCATATCACAGAAGCGTTATGAACAAAAATCTTTAAAGTTGTCCAACAAATACTCTTCAAAGGAGTAAAACGCGTTTGACTGGAGATAAAGTTTAATTTTTTGTTTGAAATATAGACTGTTAAGCAATTTTAAGTTATCAGGCAGAAGATTATAGAACTTGATACAATAGTAATTGACGCTATTCCTCGACTTCTGCAGTCTTAATTGATTTTGATGTAATTTGTGTCTATGCCTTGTTTCATAGCTGTGCATTTCTGAGTGTGTGAAAAATTGATTTATATTATTTTTTGTGTAACAGAGACATTCCAAGATGCATATACAAAGAAGTGTGAGTACACCTAGAAATTTTACTGGTGCAGTATCTTTTTTAAACCGTTTTAAGTTAAAGTTCAGCTGTTGAGTACTGGGCCGTCACAATAAAGGCATCGTGTTTTTTCAAAAGAAATAAAGCAGGGGAATACGATGTATTTTAGCTCATCTGAAAGAAGGTAAGGAATAATTTTTGTCATCCCATCTCTCCGATATGTGCAATTCACGCTTGCCTTAAGCCGACTTTTAGTTCCAGTCAGGTTATGGGATTTCGGAAATCACACAAGAATTATGCGATTGATTTGGAGGTTTTCGTTATTTTATTTTGATTTCAATGATACCGGATCAATATTCTTTATTTCAAAAATCGACGTTGTTCAAAAATGAGAAGAAAACGGCAGTGCACAAAATATGCTAAGTAAAAAATATATGATAAATTAAATTGCTATTTTTATCCGAAACGCAATGTATAGGAATAGATAATAAATTAACAGTACCCTTTATAAATATAACGTAACTCAAACGTATATAAAAACATTTGAATGAAATTTTTGCTCCATTTGTTACCTTCCCCTTGTATACGCCTCTGAGATGATGTCAGTCTTTTATACCTTCATAATTCCAACAACAACAAAAAAGGTTGCTTAATTTTGCTATTACCGTACAAGATAATATATAACATGAAATGTGAACAAAAACAATTTGCAAATTAAATCTATATTTATTTTTAAATAAATTTGCGCTTCTTGTTAGATGGATCGATATTCTTGTTATATACCTATGATGCTCTGAAGTGGTTTTACTAGACATCTCCGTTGATTGAGCAATCATCTGGACCTAAACTGTTTGGATTATTCTCAGTTCTTCACTACCAATGTGTTTGTAATTTCGACTGTATAATTTTAGGTCCAAGGGCAGTATATTCTTTATGATGACATCATTTGCACTAAGGTTGAGAAAAACTACTGGATAAATTGTTCCATGATATAACTTAATAAACACATTTGGAGATATTGGTGACTTCAATGATGCATCACGAGCGAAGTTCGTGCTCTGGGGGTTATGCAGCACTTCGCGGATATTCTGTTACCATTCAGCATAGCCATGCTCTCCACCAGTTGAGCGGGCACATGTATTTCAAAAGATCAGCTTAATGTATACTTCCCTGTTCAATTTATGTATTTTGAGAGGGGATTATGTTTTGGTTTGATACATATATAAAATGAAATTTGTAAACGGTTGAACCATTACACTATATTCATTTCTATTTTCATTGAGCAATATAAAATTAAATTTGTAAATAGTTGAACCGTTACAACTATCCGCAATGGCGTGAGGTATGGTTAATTTTTAATAAAAAATATTTTCTTGGAACTGACTCATATTTATCAGTATTTATCACAATACTACAGCGAAATCAGCGATGACAGCTACAAAAAGATCTCTCTGTATAGTAGATATACATGCTTAGTCAAAAAGAAGTCATCTCATATTTATTTCAATGGCTGTGTTTAACGGGACCTAGCGGACATATGCGCGTTCGCATAAATAGTCGATGAACGACAAGTTAGCAGAAAAGCGTCATTCCACTTAGTCATCGTTTTCAAAAAGCGCTGTTTTGGTTAGCGGAAAGGTAGGTATTTATGTTATGTCACGATTGTCACCGCAAGAGCGTCATCCTAACTTACCGTCTTGTCAAAAGTTTGATTTCGGACTTCCATTGTCTATACAATTTTGAGTATCACGATCGATTGATGTGCTATCTTCAATCGTCTTCAGGTGAAATGGCGAACACGTTCCTTTCATGCCTATTTATACCCCGTCCGGTGACGTGTCGTTGTGCGCGGTCTGTTCTGATTGGTTCCCGATGCGCGGTATTCCGGTCTGCTGACGTGGCTGTTTGTCGGTCATTGTTTGTTGTCTGGTCCAGTCGTAGTCTATTAATCTTCTTTATGAGTGGCTGCCAGATTGGTTTAATGTCTACTCTGGGTTTGCTGTACACTTTGCTGTTGTTGGTGATGAATGCCGCCTCCTTGAATTTCCTTCGATACCAATGCGGTTCCTTGGCAATAACCTTAGCGTCGTCCCAAGCTATTTTATGGTGCTCCGTCCATGCGTGGTCAGCTATTCCAGATTTTCCTGTCTCTGCTCGCTGGGTGTTGAGACGATGTTCTTTGATTCTTACTTCCAGTAAAGGGATCATCCCCAACTTTTGTGTATATATATATACACTGTAAAATAGGTTGATGCTTCATGTCCATTATTTTAGTCATAACTATGAGTTATTCTTACAGATAGCCTCACGTAAAGGCAGGATGTTCTAGACTATGGACGTCTTTTGTCAGGTAAGTGCATCCACTAGACGTATTACTCGTTTATGGATTATGTTTAGAAGCTTTAGTGAATGCTTTGTAGCGTCCCAAATGCGAGCAGTCCTCCAGCGATGATCTGATATGAGTAGCAGTAGCTGTGCTGGAAAATACAAACCCCAACGGAATGATCAATATAATATTTTTTTATAGCTTTGTCTTTAGCAAACTAGTCAATATTTATTATTGGATATTACTGTGTTCGCATTACCTTAGGTGGCTTGGATGCGGCCCTGTGCTTCACCCAAAACCATTATTTTATTGAACCTGAATAAGCTGCCTGGTAGTTCATCCGCCAATAGTTATGACGTGTTAAGGTGAGCGTTTGTCCTCTAGCAGCTCTTCTGGAAAAGAATAAACTTTCTGCCATTGCGAGAAGTTACCTCTTGATAGAAATAAGTTAGAGTTTCCGTTCTATGGTTGCACATATTAATGCGACAAATTCTATAAGGTATACTTGACTTGATTGCGGTAGAAGACAGGTTTTCGTCTCCTTCACTAATTAAATATTTCACGGTAATATTTCAGAACCTAAAAAATTAGCAATAACTGATTACGTAAGGAAATGTATGAATCCTAGGTCTCATAATATGGTTAAAAGAAAACTCATTCATATTCGTGCAGAAGGTGAACGGGTACATAATGCGGAATATTAATTAATAGCGACATTCTTTGACATCATCCTTAACAGAAACTCTCAACATCTACAATGAACTACTTATATTTTATAGTCTTCACAACCTTCGAAGATGTATAACATCACCGTATTAGTGATATTGTTGTTTATGCGAAATGATAAATAGGTACTTCATCTCTGTTGAGGGTTTTTTCAATGCAAAATACTGTTGTAATATCTCAACATTAGGATAAAACGCACAAGGTGGATTTTGAAGACCTCGCATGGACTTTTTATTTCAATAAATAGGCTACTGAGTTTCCACTAGAAAAATTTGACAAAATACGCAAATCACATGCTATGCGGTTCTTTAATATCATTGTATGTATCGAAATTGTGAACAGATCACCTGGAAAGACTAGGACCAGAGGCTCATGCAGTGATCCGTACCGCTTAGACGAACGCTTAGACATACACATGGCGAAAGCATGACTATAGAGAAGACAGGCAGACAGGCAGACAGGCAGACAGGCAGACAGGCAGACAGGCAGACAGGCAGACAGGCAGACAGGCAGACAGGCAGACAGGCAGACAGGCAGACAGGCAGACAGGCAGACAGGCAGACAGGCAGACAGGCAGACAGGCAGACAGGCAGACAGGCAGACAGGCAGACAGGCAGACAGGCAGACAGACAGACAGGCAGACAGGCAGACAGACGGGTAGATATGCCGACAGGCAGACCGGCAGATAGGAAGACAGGCAGACGGTCAGACGGGCAAATCGACAGACAGGCAGATGAGCAGACAGACGAACCGACAGATCGACACACTGACACACCAAAAGACTGACAAGCCGACAGACAGAGCTCCTGATACAGCTGATGGTGAAACCTACCCTACTTGGAACCATTTTTAAAAGGCTAAATAGCATAAACATATGCACCGACGAAATGGAGTAACAGTACATGGTCTTCTGGTGATATATATGCCATGAAACCTCAAAATCGATATCTCGAAATCCTCATCGCGATTACGTACTTTCCCCGACTGTTGGCGGGACAAGCTAAATTCGCAACATCAGTGGAGGTTTAAGTTCATCAAACTTAACTATACTTAAAAGTAATCTAATCACTTTAAGTCTGAGACTTTAGTTCAGGATCTTATGGTTTTCGACCTGTAATCAGTGCAAAATACAATAAGAATTTCGAGCCGCTCTACAATAAAACAATTGCTTACGCAAGTCATACGAAAAGAAATAAACATTATCGCAACAACCGTAGCATAAAAACGTTTTACAAGGAAGTCTCGTAGCAGATTTTATGTGTATGATCCTGCAAATTGTGCAACACTTTTCTCGATGCTTCATGGCGCACGTTCTGCGGTGACGAAACCACCATATTCGGCATCAAAAGGATGAACTATCCAAGACAAAAAGCAATTATCTGTTTACAAACCTAACTGACTAATTATACATACTTATTCGGAAATGTGCCTTCAGGGACAGTGTGTTCATCTTGCCATCAATTTATAAAAAGATCATTGCCACGGAACTCGTTAGTCGCTTTCGTTATTCCGGCTTTTTTCTGTCTAAATTGCGTAGTGGAGGAACAAAGGCTGATAATCCCCAAAGGAGGGTGATAACATAGAGTCATGAAAACGTTATCTTAGTTGTCCTTTTTATCTGAGTTATAAGTCAAAGGTTTTCTATCGATGTTGATCACTCATACATTAAATGAAAGACAGTTTTTCATACACTTTGAAATTTTAGATCCACAATGGACACTTGAAATAATAATACAATTCCATTTCCTTAAAAAGGTACCGCAATTAATTTTACATAACTAAAAATATTATTGCATGGTAACAAGGTGGACCCACAGTGCTAACCTACTTGATACACAATAATGGATACAAATAGGTTGGCGCTGAACTTCCCACGCAATGGCGTCACTCTAAAAATAAGTTATTGGATCGTATTTTATTGACTGTTGATAGTCAATTAAAAATAGGCGATAAAGTACCAGCAGCAGCATTAATCAAGAACAGAGTGTCACTAATGCTCCTCGTTCAGCTGAAGTAATTTACTTGATTTGTTTAGTACCTTGATGAAGCAATGACTTTAGGAGGATTTAGGAGGATGCATGCAGCCTGTTTATATATGTATATATATATATATATATATATATATATATATATATATATATATATCTCAAATAGCCCTTGTTTTGATTTAATCGTATAGACCAATTTTTTCCACTTCCATTTTCGTTCACAATTTATCATAGTTACTAGCTTTCAGTCACACATATCTAGATCTAGACGGTTTTTATTTTTGCAAAACTAATTAGATTTGCACTTGCTTTTTTTTGAGAAAAATGTAGTTTTTCATTCATCGTTTCACGGAAACCTCCCTAGTCTGAAGCTTTTTGTTGATTTTACTCATTTCACTCTTCTTCTCAGCCCAATGAAGAACAAAATCTCTTAAACATCTTGAACTATTCAGAGCAAGACACCCATCGTGCATCAATAACTATAAAAATCGTTAATGCGGGCCTGCTTTTTACTTGTACTAACCTGTCAAATGTTATTCAAGACGATTTATTTTTATATGAGCCATCTCAATTACAGCAGCTACTCACAACAAGATACATATTGGTTTGAATGAAAATCCTCAAAATAACGATCAAAGTGATATCTTATTGTGAATAGTTTGCAAATATAAAAGCTAGATCATGCAGAGCGCAAAGATATGATTATGATACAACAACAAGTGTCTTATCAATATAGTGAAAGTGATACCGTTTTTGATCACGTGATGTCATCTTCCTCTTATTCTAGCTAAACGATCTATACAGTATGATTTCCATGCTCAGAGATAAAGAAGAAAAACCACACAATATCAACTAATTTGCATATTTGTGAAGAATTCTGTACAAGACAATGAAGTATCAATACCAATACCAATATATATATATATATATATATTACGTTTGTTTCACAATTTCTTACAGAATATAAATATTCTACAATAGATTTAATATATAATCCCAAACGTGAATTATGCACCTAGGTAACTAAATACCTGTATGTGCATAGTACCAGTCAGTAGTAGCTATATGATTCTTAGACATGTTAAACACTAACCCTGAAGGGAGAAAATGTTCTTAAAAGTTTCCTGATCTTCATGGATGAAATATTTGCATGCTGTACAAAAAAATTTCAGAATATTTAAATGCCTTATGTGTGGAAAAAACTTTTTATATAAGCAAGCGGGCATTTCTGCATTTTCCCAAAGGTATGTTTAATTAAGTACACATAAAATAACCAGGTAATTCCTAAAATATTTGTTGTTCATATCTATTTTCGCACTTATAAATCACATTTTAAGGAATGTGTCTTTCGAAAGCATGTGCCTTCAAAAGAAGCATATACATAAATAACAACAAAAGAATCGGATCACACGGCTGCAACTTAAAAAAGTTTTCTTTCTTTCACCTTTACCATCAATCAGTACCATAACATTCGAACATTCCTGATTCAGTACGGTTTCGTTTGTGACTCGGTAATACTCAGAAATGTATTCATACATTTTTATTTTTTCATATTTTAACTGGTTCCGGTTTTATTTTCCACTCATTACACTTGGAGCATAACGACAACTTTTCCAGCTTAATAGATTAGCTATTTTTTACAGCCGAATAAATTAGCCATAGGGTTACGGCTTTTAACTACTTATTGATTGATATTAGCTAATCTTTCTTACTTATTTTCACTAGTTATTGCTGAAAATCTAGATTTTTTTTCATGTCTAGAGGCATAATTTCAACACATACAGCTCCACAAATTCGAGTACAAGTGAGATCAATTGACTTCAATTTCATAGCATCTCATTTAATATAGAGGTGTGATATATCAACTGATGTTAATTAGTGTCAGTAAATAATGTGTGCGTCTTAGATATCGAGCGAAATCACTCAGTATGGTAGAAGCAGATGAACGCTCGACAATTAACAGCTTTCGTTTTGGTATCATCTACTTTATTCATCCCAAAAAGGATATTGCAAAGAAATAGGAAATTCTTCATTATATTATAACATTATAGCATTACATCAATTATATACATACATATAAGGCCTGTTCGGTCAATAAATGAAAATAACCTCTCAGGAGAGAAATGTTTCATAGAGATTGCATGCTAGTGCTTAAGATAGCCCTTTCACTCGATTGATTCGACTAGGGGAACGTGATGATAGTAAAAGGAGTGTTATCATTTAGAGAGCGGACGATAACCTCAGTGACGTACCACTTACAAGCAAAACTCACAGCGTTCTCAATTTTTCAAAATTGTATCAAACACTTGGATCGTGGAAACTCATTTACTAGTACAACAAATAGAAATTCGATCTTGGTAAATTTAATAGCATACTACTTATACTGCGACTTTAAAAGTAGTCCATATGATTTAAGCCACAGAAATAGTTACACCCTACATCATCTATTAATAAGGGGGAAGAAACCCTTTGACTTATATAAACAATTGAAAACTATATCAGTTCAGTTCACACTTATTGATAGATTCAGGGGTCATCTATCGCCGCTATTAGGTACAATCCAAGCTGTTTGCCTTTTTGAAACGTTGTGCTGCAGGGCTTATGGCAATCCTTTGCAAACTACTCAAACTCTTCCAATAGCGAGGAGTGTTCCTCATTGAACAGAAGATCAACTGAGTGCCACCTATACCGAAGAAGGGCTCTCCATTATGTCCAAAGTAATGGAGGCCGTCATTACCGTGCAGCTTCTGAGGTACCTGAACAAGAATCATACAAACCATTTATGAGCTTCATGGAGAGTCTAGAGTCATTGCGCTGGATATATCGAAAGTTTTCGAATGGGTGTCGCATACAGACTTCTGATCAAGCTGACTATATATGGGCTGCCACATGGTCAGTGTCAATGAATTGGAGTTTGCTCAGGGATCGCTCCTTATTTGGTGATGGATATGTTGCAGATGAGTTTGCAATCAATGCGGCAGTTCCTCAGGGATCTGTCGTTTCTCCAACGCTTCTTTTGCTGTACATCAACAAACTGTTCGTAATAACATCTAATCCTATCTAAAGCTAAGCAGAAGACAGCATCCTTATTTACTGGTTTAGTCAGTCAGTTTTCACGCCATTTGTTTCATAAACAACCTCTCGATAAATGCAATCAGTATTTTAGCAACATTTAATATTGAAGTATAATTCGGATATAATATACCTAATAGTTATAAAACTTTTTTATGAGACTAAAATTAACATCAGCATATCAAGTGTTTGTTTTGATCGATTAATAATTAAAGTCAAAGTTACTATATGATTCAGATAAGATAAACTCAATCTACAAATATCTACATCAGTTCATTTGGTTTACTTCCTTAATAAACCAAGAATTGTTAATGCCTTGCATTTAGAAACCTTCTGTGCTTGGAAACTACGTTGCCACCTCCTTGATCTGGTCTCATCTCCCTAGAAGCCGTCCAATATAATGTTTGGATTAGCACTGCATCTTATTGTGCATTTACTCCTATTTCAAACATCTCCCATTCCAGCAGGCATGAAAATCTGTACTAGGTTGTACAGCGTCCCTGCTAGTACCATTCTGAACGCTATAGTTTCTAGCCTTGGCTTCTCAAAGAGATGATTTCTCTTCAGATCCAGTATATGCCACTCGCAGAGAGATTGTTTTCCATGCCTGCATCCAGTCATCAAGTTCCAGGATTATTTTGGTTGAAATTTCACTCATTCCTTGACTTGGTTCCTTACTATATTTTTAGGAACTGCCAAGGCTGGTTCCAGACCGATCAATAAGGCAGGTGATCTTGCAAGGTCATCCGGCTTTTCATTGCCAGTAATGCCTGATTGTTCTGCCAGTTGACTCAGCTCCTGTTGGCATTCCCAAACAGGTGCAGACGTTACCCTTGGGCAATCCAACGCCTGAGTGTCCGTGAATATGGAGATCATTTCGTTTCCATACGCTCGTTCATTGTTTATTATTGCACACTGCAAGATTGCGTACAAGTCTGCTTGAAATAAAGATGTGTAGTTCCCAAATAGTTCACTGCATCTAGAGTTGTGCTCTGTATCTTAAATTTCTGCTTCTGTTGCCTGTCTGTCTACCAGGTTATGTCGCCTTGCAGTTTTTTTTTTATCAAATTCTCCTCGATCCCTCATTATAGTTTCAAACTTCTTTTCGAATTCATATCTCGGAATTATGTGGCATTTCCTTGCATCTATTATGGTTCCACACACATGTTCCAAGATATGATTGTGTCCAAAATCCTTGTAAATGTATCTTTATACTGTTTATAACCTGGAATATCTAATTCCTGCCTTCCTCATTATTACAAATTGAATTGGAGCAGGTCCAGAGTGGTCTCCAGTACTACATTTGGAACGCTCTTCATTGCTCAGGCAACCAGGGCGTATTTGAGCTTACCGGGCAGCTGGATTTCATTTCACCGAAAACTCAATCAATGCTTGTAAACAGTACGTAAGAGCTATTTTCATGAACTATTATGTCCACTCTTTAATTAGTAATAACAAACCAGTGTACAATGTACCCAAATAAATACATAGATGCCTTGTTTATACCTATTATTTGATGAAACCGAATGGATACAACGTAAGCAATTTCATAATCATTCTTATTACGCACCAGGATGAATAATATTAAACATCTTTTAATAATTGAGAAGATGTATGTTGGTCCATAATTATATAACAATGCTGGATGATTAATTTGATTATTGATTTGTAAGATTCTTGATTTTCGGATTCTTGGGCTTTCAATAGTAAAGTAATATATAAGTTGTTTGAATTATGAAGCCAAAACAGTTGATCAATTAAGAAACCAGCCATTTTTCTGAAATATTTTTGATCCAATCTATGAAAAATATGCACTATTGGCATTTTAATAATAATACTTTAAGGTTTATTATACATCCTTGAAATTTGGAATTGAATACTTTAGGAGTTCAAATATAAACCTAGAAAAATCAGAGTATTTTTTTGTTATTTTAAATCATTTTTTAGGATGGCACTATTAAAACTCGACCAATCCATTTGGTTAAAAGCTGATCTTAAACTTAAGTAGTTTTAACTGCCAAATCTAGAATTTATGAATGACTTGATGAAGACGTTTTAACTAGCTCAAACCAGTTCATATGAGGTGTTTCAGTTGAATATATAATTAGCAGAGGATATTAGTCAGTTCTGGTTCTAGCTAGGTAAATCTAAGATCAAGTAACAAAATATCTAAAACTTTTTTTTTACTTAGAAAAGCCAGATTGCACATTCAATTAAGTAATTTCTATACAAACGTTACCCATTTATACAAAAAAAGGGAAAAGAAGTTAAAAAACATATTTTGCAAAGGTAAAAAGTAGGTGGAGAAGATTTAAAAAAAGTACACTCTTTACAATTCATTCTAATAAAAAACCTGATTACTCCAACTTAATTTTTTTGTATAAAATTATATATTCTTTCAATAAAAGTATTAAATGTATTTTTTTTTTATTTTTGTCGAAAAATATACAAATTTTGATGTGAAGGTTCAGTTAAAGGCTGTCATGTGAGATATAAAAGATATTTAAAAAGCCTTTGAAATGAGCCATTACTTTTATCAGTTAACAGGATTTGAGTTGTTGCTTGAAACTTGTAGACAAGGTGGATTTTTGAAAAGTTTGATTTCGGACTTCCATTGTCTATAAAATTTGTTGAGTATAACGACGTTTCGATTGATATGCTATCTTCAATCATCTTCAGGTGAACTGGCGAGCACGTTCCTTTCATGCCTATTTATACCCCGTCCGGTGACGTGTCGTTGTGTGTGGTCTGTTCTGATTGGTTCGATATGAGTGGAGGCCACTGGGAGTAAGAATCAAAGATCATCGTCTCAACACCCAGCGACCAGAGACAGGAAAATCTGGAATAGCTGACCACGCATGGACGGAGCACTATAAAATAGCTTGGGACGACGCTAAGGTTATTGCCAAAGAACCGTGCTGGTATCAAAAAAAATTCAAGGGGGCGGCATTCATCACCAACAACAGCAACGTGTACAGCAAGCCCAGCGTAAACATTAAACCAGTATGGCAGCCACTCAAAAAACAATGACCGACGAACAGCCACGTCAGCAGACCGGAACACCACTCATCTCGAACCAATCAGAACAGACCACACACAACCACACGTCACCGGACGGGGTATAAATAGGCATGAAAGGAACGTGCTCGCCAGTTCACCTGAAGACGATTGAAGATAGTATGTCAATCAAAACGTTGTGATACTCAAAAATTTTATAGACAATGGAACTAAAAGGAGTCCGAAATCAAACTTTTGAAACGTTTTGAGATATTGCGTATTTTGTTGGTACGTCCAAGAGAGAAGTTGGTTAATTTTTCGATTTCCAAAAATCAATTAAAAAAGAATAACTAGCTGAAATATCTGAAATTTGGTTTTTTCTATTTGTTCATAGATAGAATAAATGTACCAAAAAAGAATGAAATCGGTGATAGCGCCCCGTCAGTTATCCTGACAGTTAAATAAATTATGGAAGCTTCCGCACAGCAATCTTTTTCCGAATACTGAAGCCACAAACCTAATTGGCCTGCTACGTACTTTGAAATCCGTCATCACAACAAATTACAAAAGTCGAAGAACTAATGATGATAACACATTCGGGTTACAGATAATTTTTTGTTTATAAATATTTTTTGATCAAAACCTTGAATCCATATGCTTGTTTTTGGGAAAATATCACATAAATCAAGTACAAAAAGGTCGTTCAAATGTTATCGTCTTCCGTACAGGAAACTTGCTTTTGCCAACCTCCCAGATCCCTGACCATTTTCCGAATTTTTTGGTGGTCAAAAATTGGGGTGTGGGTTTCGAGGAAGGGGAGAACACAATTTTTTGGCTCTTTAAATTCAAACTTTTTAAATTCAGCTACTCAATATAGAAAAATTTGAAACGTAGTCAACTTTTTCCGGAATACCTGGAGTTGGTCTATTTTTGGTTCAGTAGCTATTACTACAGAGGTAGTAATGCATTCTAACTGAAAAAGAAACAATTAATGACGAAAATCCTATTTAACCTAAACAGCGTCAGGTAGGTAGAATCTTTATTTAACGTGCACTGATTCAATGAAAAAAGTGATAATATAGCATATATCCAAACAATGGATGAAGAGAAAATGTCCATGAAACATTACCGTTGCTTCACAGAGTCTGTAATGAAGTTTTGTGAATATGTAACTCTTACTTCAAAATAGTACAGAAAAATACTTTCTGAGTGGCGTTGGAACATTGGATTTTCATCACCGGACATGAACTTTGAAATGTAACTGTAACTTTGAAACAGGGTTTTCTTGAGGAAACTCAAGGGGTTTGCGATACTCACTATGAAATTTGAATGTCCCCAATAATCGATAATAATTCCAAATCAAACTCTGGTAAAAATCCAACTACTGATGAAGTTTTTACACACCACTCTATCCCAATTAGGTGAGCCACCCTATACATACTTATGTAGAATTAACCCGGCTCCAATCCATAGAAAATAATCGCGTAAAAATCACCATCACTTCGTTGCTCGTTATTTGATAACCTCATAACATTTGATCCCCAGTTCCCAATCGCGCTTGAACATTCTTATATCTCCTGACAAAGCACTCGTATTGTTGTTTCTTGACTGTCGTTCGAGCAACAAGTTGTGCATCAGTGCTATTTAAATCAGTAACGTCCCATACCTTTGTTTTTTCTTTTTGAAACACTATCGCTGCATGAGTACCGAGGCTGCTAGTGCGAGGCGTCTTCAAGAGGTTTTGCAAGATTTCTGTCCTAGTAAGTAGATAATCTCCTTAAGACTCTCGCGACTGCGATTGAAAATAATCAAGTTGTACGACGTAGCCTGAACGCAATGAAATATGTGCAGCTTTGTAATTTTTTCAGTAATTCCAATAATTGCTTTTCAAATTGGCAAAAGCAAAATGATTTGAGCTAAATTGATATTACTCATCTCAATAGCTTCTAATCAATAAAATTGCATCTAAACAATAAAAAGTGTCATAGCGATTAGATACTCCATGAAACATATGAAACTGCAATATAGTATGGATCATAAAACTAAGTTTTTTGCATGATCTCAGTTCGCGATATCACATGATATCGCATGGAACGGGTTGGATACAATCATTTACACTCTCTATTCGCGACCACATCTAAAAATTTTGTTCTATAATGATTCCAATATATGTATTCGTATATCAGTTTCAGTCATGATAAAATATGTACATATACAACATTTTATATTTATGTTCATATGTATTATAAATACTGATATGACTGAAGATAAACAGATACATGATTATAAAAATTCACAGAATCAGTGATAACAGTTATAAGCGTACACAAAAAAGGCGCGGACTCATCCAGCTACGTGAACCAAACAACCGATTTCTTATATCAACACTTAAATCGGAACTTTTCACAATTCCCTTCATCGCAAAAAAGTGTTTCATCTTCAAAAAATGCTTCAGTAAGTGACGGAATGGATGGAAATGAAGTTTGAGTTTTTAGACGATTAGCAATATTATAATCTAGAGATAGGACAAGGATATAGGCTTAGATCATGATATATATATATATATATATATATATATATATATATATACGAGTACAGTAGACTCTCGATTATCCGACTCTCTATTTTCCGATCGCCAATTATCTGAGTTGAGAAATATCACCGTTGAACAGAGAATCCCAAAGTTGCCGAAGCAATACAAACTCACTCACTGACTGACCTGATTGTACAGGGGAATCGCTCGTTATTATATTCCTATCTGCAGACCTAGGTGTTTATGTTTGTATGTTTTTATAAGTTAGATATTCAATAATGGTTGGCGTTGGAAGAAAATAAATGGTGTGTTCCAGATAGCCTTATGTGCAGTAAAAATTTTGCAGATACAAATTCTGCCATAAATTGCAAGCAAACATTTAAAGTCATGGTTACAAACTGGATTCAGTTCTAGTTGTTATCTACGAGTGAGTCAATCTTGAAATGCTGTATTACGCATCCACAATAAAAGAATCCTGGAACAATATTTTGATCCAGGATCATGACACAGAAGACGATATGCCTCTCAGCGGGCTGTAAGCTTAAGGGAAGCGCAGGATGACAGGCGATTGTGATTTCGTCTGATTACGATGAGCAAGAGAGATAGAATAAATAGCTGCCTCTCAACAAACTCAAGAGCTGTTGCTTGGAAATGAAGATGAACAGTGTGAGTTTCTTGGTGAACGCATTTCTAATCAGGAATCTTTTGAGGCTTCAGAAAAAGCCTTACACAATATGTTGAGCAGTAAACCGAGTCCACGCCTTCAGATGTTATGGTTTTAAAAAGATGGAGAGGTATTCCAACTATTACAGCTCATCGGCTGTAAAGCTGGCCGCTTAAGATCACAGAATAACACACCTACGAGGTCATTTTAAACCTGTCTAATGGCACTTTTGGCTGCTTATTTGTTGAAGAATTCCTTTGATATTGCAGTGAGGAAGTAGCAAAACGCCCCCTGTCCATGGCAACATAACAACTTTGCTCTACTACTGGTATTGAACTGGACAGTACCACCTAAAGAAGCACCTCTATAATTTGGGGTTGAGTGAGACACCCCCGTTCATGGGGGTGTGAACAAGAGACAATAATTCCTTTATAGGTAGTATGTGAGATATTCTGCTGAGGTCATTACACAATCTCATTTAGTGCCAGAACATCCAGTCCTGAGAGATAGCTGAAGAGTACGTACTGGGGGTTCAAATGGGGCTCAAGTGATGTGTGATTTTAGTTTTGTGTTATATCATGTTGTGCTGTAGTATCATATAGAGTATTGAGCAGTATCGATTGACTTATAGAAACATGGATATTTTTATTTATTTACTATAGATACCGACAGATCGACAGACTGACAGAGCTTTCCCCCAATACTGGGGCGACACAATTAAATACTTGACATGTTTTTATACATTTCTAGATTGTCAGGAAGAGATGGCTTCCATGCCGCAAGCTGCATTCGCAACAACGAAGATCAAACAGAGAGAGAACGTTAAAAAGTTTCTGGAATGCGGTAAGTTGTGATAACAGTTTCTAATTCATACAAATTTGAAAAATCCAAGGAACTATTAAATTCTATTCGTTTGATTCTGGAACAGAAATACATAACTAAGCGTTGCATCAATTCCACAAGCCAGCTTCTCCTTGGAATTTTGTGAAAGAACAATGGTCAAGCTATAACTTCATTATGATATTATGATATATATATATATATATATATATATATATATATATATATATATATATATATGACCACAGTGTTTGTTGACTAGTTTTCTGAAAGATAAAGGAATTATAATTAGATCGGAATCGTCACCAGCCTTCTTTCTTATTTCTTGCCCCATATGCTTTTGGGGCAAATATTTCCCATGCACCTTTTTTTTTACTTTTATAAGTGATTTTACATTATTAAGCAGACACATCAACCTTAGCTATATATAAGTGATTCATTGGGTAATCAAGGGCGTATACAAGGGCAAATAATGGAAGTAATTACCCCCCCCCCCCCCCCAAGTTTTCAGACCAACTATATAATTGATTTTTTCCCTAAGAAAAAAGAAAATGAATGGCTCATATCAAAATTTGAGGAACGTAATATTTATAAAAACTCATTCCTATACATTGCGTTGCAAATAAAAATAACAGAGTATTACATGATATATTTCTATTTCATACTATTCTGTGCAGACATTTCCGTTTTCTTCGTATTTTTGGCAACTCTGAGTTTCTAAATTAATAATATTGGTCTGGTTTTATTGAAATCAAAATAAAATTTCGCAAACCTTACGATTACTGAAAATCAGCTGTATATTTTTTGTAAGATTTTCTAGAAGTATAAGAGTCGAGGACACTAGACCCGACGTCATGCGTATAGGGCATTAAGGAACCCCGAAGACTGTCAGGAAAATCCTGTGCCAAAGTACATTAATACCTTATTGAAAAATAAAAAAATCCTGTAATTTAGCATTATGTTAGATTGAATACAAAATTACATAGGCTAGTAGGGGACGGTGAGCACTTTGAATAAATTTCGGTTTGCCCAGGCCGGTACACAGGATTTCCTTTCGTAGGTAGGTGCAGTTTCAAAAGTGATAATATTGATAATTGTTAATACTGCAATGAGATCAGGGGTAGCAGCTAAGAAAAGATCACCTGGAACATGTGAGCTGTTGTCAAAACTGGCATCTCGAATGTCAAGATTGTTCGGAATTTGGTTATGGATCATTCGGGATGGGCCTTCTTGTATATATTGGAGCATCGAGAAGTGACAACAGTCAGTAGGCCGATTGTGAGGCAGGAGGATAAATATCTATTGACATTGACCTTGAAACGCTGTAGATTGGAACCGTCGGGGAATAAAATCGCCGGCAGCTCATTCCACAACGCCGAGCTTCTACAAAAAAGGACTTTTGGAAGAGACTCGTTCGAGGCGATGGAAGTTCGGTATGGTGAAGATGCGCCCAATAGGCCCCTCTAGTATTTGCTGTACTGGCAAATCTTAGTATTATTATGCGAGACAGTTCGAACATTTACTATGATGCTGTATCTGTTTCGATGTTCAAAGCTCTAATCGTCATTTGTAAGGTCCAGCGCGTCCACTAGACATATTGTTCGTTTTTATATTATGTCCAGAAGCTTTAGAGAGTGCTTCAGGGCACCTACCACACCTACGAGTTGTAGCTGTTTGTGTGAATACTATTTTATGGAGGAAAAAACGCCCAACTCCTGCACCACATTTGACAATCCTTTCGATGCCCTCATCAATCTGAAAAACATTTAATTTTTGTTGATGTAAGATCTCTCTCATATTTGCAGCACAACATGATATAACGCCAAACTACAACGACAAATATATGAATAGCATTTGGGGCCAGTACAATCGGTATTCAGTCCACAATTTAAAGAAGATTATGGACAACACCGCCACCATCTTGAACTTCTCTGTGCAGACCGAGTAAGTTTAACTTTAAAATAAGGTGTAGTTTTTAGAATGATTACGCTTAAACGTGTTAAGTATCGTAACTTCGGAAATATTCGAATCTGGGTGACTCATTACCATCAATTTGTCTGAGGGTTCGTCTGTGTGTTTTATCACCGCGTAATCAGTAATCAGTAACTGCATCAACGATAGAGATAAAACTGGCGAGGGATATGATATGAGGACATATGTTCCGCTGCCTTGCAGCCTTGCAAAATAAAAAATTATCAACAATTATCCAAACTTCGTTTTTGTATGATTATTCGAGTTATCGATCATTGACGACAATTAAATTTTCCTATTTCTTGTGTATGTTTATCAAGTTCTTAATGATTTCAGGACAAAGTGAATAAATTGTATGGGTGCTCAATGTATTTAAGGTTGCCTGTTTGGCGGTTTATCAGCCTCTAGCAATTTTTTCCACTGCATATTCTCGGTAAACACTTAATCGATTATGATAAAACTTGGGAAAGCATACACTATGGGTTAATAATGATAAATAACGTTACTTTATTTCTTAAATATTTTAATGACGATCAAAATGTTTGAATGTCACTAAACAACATTTGTGAATATTTTCCAAGTTGTGGTTCACCTTACACGTGCTTAAAAACCTGTTAATGTAATTTGGAGTACAATATATATGTGTGGGCCAAGAACGCTGTTTCACGTTGACATAATATTACATTCCTACCGACTTGACTAGACTCCAAAGCAGTTTTATATCGAAACTCTCCCTTTCAATAAAGATATAAAATATCAAAAATAACAACAATTACTCGAAACTCTATAAGCATGAAAAAACGTTCAGGAATGTTGTAACATACAATTTTTTTATACTTGTAACTGGTCAATATACGAATTTAAAAATATATAAATCCAACAGACCGGTAGATCGGTTGTGGGGAACTGAAATTCTAATAGAATTTTAAAGTGTGACTACTAATCTTACATTGTTTAATGCAAATTATTCTATTTTTTGTGTACCATCCACTTTTTTTTTAAATATAATCTATTTTAAACGATGAATACAGTGTCACAATTAGTAAGAAGTTTTCCTTTACAAGTTGAAATGACCAACATAAATTTATGGTTCTTAAGTTTTAGCACGTCATTGATGGGATGGCGGTTTACTATACACGATATCAACCACAAAGTGAAATAGTATTTTTCAGTGCTCATTAAAATATATATGGCTTTCCATTGTCATTTTGTTTATTGTTCAACACTTGGGGAGGAATGTGTTCGATGAATTTTCTATCAATTAGTTAATTTTAGAGCGTTTGGTTAGATTTTGTTGAAAATACGGTAGACTGTAGGTATGCAAAATGGAGATTTATGCCATATCAAAATTCTAGTTATAGCCTCAAGATTAAAACGGGGTAATCTAACGCTAGGACGTTTGTGGAAAATAAAGTTTTTATCGTAATCTGGGAGCATGGATTGGGTTGGTCTAAACAATGGCGGGCGGCATTCTATTATACGGTTTTCAAAGTTGCCTCACTATCGAATCATATGTATATATCTCGCTACGTGCACTGCTTTAATTTTATCGCTGATTAAACCACCAACAGCGAATCTCTCTGCCTGGAACACTGACGTGTGGGCTCCCAGAACTACGTGTTCCTTCATCCAATTCCCAAACACAATGCTGTGCCAATAAATGCCATTTCATTTGAGCGGAATTTTGCGAAACTCTGTTTTGCCTAGCACCCAATCTTCCCTGGTGGCAATGATGAGTGAGAAAGTCATGTTCAAGCTTTTGATGTTGTTGCCCTTTTCCATCTGAAGTGGGAAACTGCTTTCAGCAGCCTGTCTTTCCCTCATGTGGTATAACATCGGATCTGTCATATCCCATGTTACATCATTTCACAATCTCAGGTAGATCATTGATAAAGTGGTCCAAGGGCGGAGGGCGGCAAGCCCAAGAGTAAATCAAGGGCCACAGACGGCGTTATTCTTATATAGCCTTCTTGTGCAAAAAATGTTCTGAGTCTACGTCATTTTGCTGTCCAACATCAGCCTTAGGTACTTCACCTCATTTCGAAACATAAATGTTGTATGAATTCTAATAGAAATTTGCTTTTTCATTCAACTAAATCTTTGTCTATTATTTATATCAATTATATTGTTTTCTTAACTCAAGGTAGGGTAATTGATATTTGCTATACCTACCTACAGTTAAATGAAGCTTTAGAACTATGATATGGAACAAAAATAATGCGAATAATTTAGAACTAATTCTTATGCAAATTATCTTTATTGATACGATACACAATAAATTCAAGGTTCTGAGGACGCAATGTGCAAAATTCTATGCAACATAAAGTTTACGATCATGCTAGATAATTATAGAATCAATATACATTAATTTATTCAATGGGTTGCTAAAACCTCTCCAAAATCTGGATGACATCACTAATTCCTCGAATGAGGTGTGATACATGTTAAAATACAGTGTTAGGTGATTGATCAAACCTAGGATTTAATCGTAAAGTTCCTTTTTCCACATATTAATACATAAAATACTGGCTTCACGATTCTTTTTAAATGCAATGGGGATATCGATTTGAGAACTACTATAGGAAACACTTTTTGGTCTTTTTGTACATATTCCAAAATATGAACTATCACAATACGAAAAATCCCTTTGATATAAAAATCTACAAAAATTCATTTGACAAGACACATATAATTTTAGTATATGGACATATAACTTCCTAAAATAAAGCTTTATGAAAATTCTAACAAACATCTTGTATTTCTTCTAAGAGCATAATCTATAAGTATTTCATATTAAAAGGTTTTTAATTTTTTTCCAGATCTGCAGCAACCGCTAATCCGCCAAAGTTAGAGAAGAACTATTCTGGTCTATCGATCTCATTAATTCCTAATAAAATGTATAATTAGTTTTTAGTAAGCACATAAATATTAAATTCTGAAATACTTACAAAAGTCTTCAGTGCAACCACTTTGTTTTTATTCACAACTTATATAAAAATACTATTGTATATATATATAGTTTACTGGAAATTTTGTTCATTTATTCAAAATATTTTGTCATTATTAACTAATCTCTGTTGAAAAACATCATCAATCCATCCAATATAGTAATTGTTTTAAATTTGCCTACATACCACTAATACAAATGTAATGTTACAATCCGAAAGACATTTATTCCAACAAAAATTTTAGTATTTCAGACTTCTCCTCGTGTTATGTGATGTTTTTGTGCTTTTTCTTTATATAGTAATGCTTCATGAAATAAACATACGTCATGTGCTTGTGCATAACGGAGCTTATATTTTGTATAGAATTTTGCAAGAATAAATATGAAAAGATGAAAATCTTCATTATTTTTTTACCCTCTATATAGAAATACAGAGATTGTCTTCTACTCTGGTATAAGTGTTCATGCGATAGAGCGTAATGCCTGTTCTGAGCAACGAATTGGGAAATGTAGGTATGACCGCAAATTTTTGTATAAATGAGGCATAAACACAAAGCACAACAATTATCAAAACTAGATGAAAATAATCCACAACCCGACGCCGCGCCGCTGATCTATTTCAACTATGCGGCAAATGGCTAGCTGATATTGTTCCAAAAAGCGTTATTCTTACAGATAGTGATTAATAATGTCACTATATCAATTAAAATGGAACTTCAGCCTATCTCAAACACATGACATATACAGGGTGGGCCATCCATTTGTAAAAATTCAAAAAAGTTATATGAAAAAGCTATTTGACTTATTTGAAAGACGATTTATTTATAATACAGCTAATTTACGGAAATTATTTTACTTTAATTCAGATCATCTAAATGACCACCATCTCGATGCTGGCATTCTTCTAAACGATCGCGGAAATTTTCGAAAACTCATCGGCAAAAACACCGTGCGATAGCAGACATCTCTTATCGATTTCAATCAAGACAACATTTTTTTATTATTATTATACACGCGACTATTTAAGTACCCCATAAAACGAAATCAGAACCGGAAACACCTCTTTAACTACTGGTATCGACTCGTTTGACGTATGAAACGTGGCTCCTAATTGCTGAAATTACGAATTGATTGTTACCGTCAAAGTTGAGTAGTGGTGGTGCTCAAAACTGCTGTAACATTTTCACATACTTCGTAGAATTCACAATGACCGTACAGCCTCAATAACTTCAGGCGAATGAAGGCAATTTGGCATTTCTGTTTATCATCATGTCCATTAATGTGGAAGTGGGCATCATCAGAAAGTAAGATGTTAAAATTACAGAAGCGACCTAACATTCTTTACATCATTTCACTTGACTCCCTGCTGGATTTCATATGGTTGTAATTTCAAGTCTAATTTTAAAATACGTCGTAAAGAATTAGGGTATACTAATGCTGACAAACGTTTGCCCGTCGATAAATCTGAATCACGGCGAACAGACGCGGACCCTGTTCGTTCTCTTCACTTTGAGAGGTCCGTGGGTGGCCAGAATGCTTCAAATCCAGTGTCGAACCCGTCTCTTAGAATTCCTTTACCGATTTCCTTATAAGAATAACCATCTCACAGTAATGAGTGATCCATTGTTTATTTAAAAGTGTTTAACGCAAAAAGTAGGTTGCTGTACCTTATATCAATCCATTGCGAATAAACGAGGAACGAGCAAGCAGACAGACCCATTTCACCACGCCACACTTCATTTGTTTTGGCGAGAATTCAAATATATATGTTTGCTTATTCATTGTCCACCCTGTATTAAAATGTTCCCACTCAACGGCCTCGCCACAAATTGTATAGATGATGATTGACAGCTATATTTCCCGGTCGGCACGGGCTTACCACTTTTGCTACTTTATAAAAAACCTCCCCATTTTGCTACTTAGCGGCGGGATTTTAGTTTTGTAAATCTCAAGCCGATTTGTACAATCATTTTTTTATTAACTTATCCATGATATATACGTTGAATAATAACTGAAACAAAAAGTAACAGGATGCTAATCAAAAGCATAAGTCATTGAAGAAATAATTTTATTTTCATTTCGGCTACCTCGGCAGTTTTTATCAAAGGAGAAAAGATGAAACGTTGAATTTTGGAATAATATAGGTAACCAAAACGGGAATCGTCAACATCAGCAGTCAATGAACACTATCAAGATTCGCACACAGAGTAAAATGGAAGCAAGTTTCTATAATACTATGAAAGTGAACGAGAAACACACATTTTCAAAGTATAATTGAATCGTACAAATAAATTTACGGAGTACCTTTCACGGAAATATTATACCATGTGTAACACCATAAAACCATAGCGGCGTAACATGCAAGAACTAAATATTCGGAAGAAAGCATGATAAGATTTTACACATTTTGTTTTAAAAAAATATATGAAAATGAAAGGCGACTAAGCATCTAGTTTTTTAGTAAAATTTTTCCCCTAGTGCAGTGAATGGTAGTGATGCTGACAGGTGTGTTGTGTGAAACTATCATTAGAGAAGAATTGGCAAAACGAACGTGTGGCTATTTGATTTACTTAAGAGCTACTGGAAGCTCATAAAACACACAAACTATGTTAGAGCCACAGTTCGTTCTGCCAGAACATCATGTAATATATTGTAATCATTTAAAAGGACACGATGAGTGGTACCGGCAGTGTTATAGTAAAATAATCATTTTCAGTTTAGGTAACGCGTAATGAAAATACATGAGACCTCAATGCGGCGAGAGCCTGTTTCATAAAATTTTGAAACATTGACTATATATTTAGATAAAGCATATTCATCTAAATATATAGTTTGTTCTTCCTCTTGAAATTGTTTGGGGTATGCGGTTTTCAATATTATTATTTTGCCTACCGCATACTTTAATATATTTTTTTTTCTACAGCCCTCAATTTTTTACTTGCACTCAGTTGGGAAGCTGGAGCAGCTATTGCCACGATTTCTATATAAACGATGCTCCCTAATTTCCTCGGGGTCTTCTAAAGCCCCCCTGAAAGTCTCAAACGATCTCAATATCAATCCGTAAGTATTGCAAAGTATAATACGAGGAGTGACTTGTACATGGCTTGAGTTATGCTCAAACACGAAGTTGTAGATGTACTTTAATAATAAGTAACTGAAACTGAGTACAGGCCAGGGCACCTAGATTTTTTCCCTTACAAGCCTATGTAATTTTTTATTCCATCCGAAATAATGTTAAATTTCAGGATTTTAGGAGTTCTCAATAATGAATTAACTTTTGCACAGTATTTTTCTGGCAGACTTGAGGGTTCTATAATGCCCTATCATAGGATAGGGTATGGTATACCTATAGGTATACCAAACGGATGTGTAATTCTTATTCAAATCCGCAATGACGTAGGGTCGAGTGTCATTGGCTCTCATACTATATACAATGATTTATCGAACCCAGCCTCATTCAAATTAACATAACCTATTTTCTTTTGTCTATGAATTAACATACGTAAACATAACCAAACTGTTTTGACTGAGGACAGGTTTATGATATAACGTAAAACATAAAATCGTCGAAAATATTTCAGGAAAACAATTAGACACGAACAGATTGAGTTTGTATCTGGAGTTATCAGATTCGTAGGTAAAGTGTGTCTCATTATATCTTATCTATATATTATCAGATTGTTTTATCGATATCACAATCTTTAGCTGGCATTTTACTCAGCATTTGTTTACCTTTTTATTAAATTGCTATAATAGTTATATTTCTGCGGTCTATCTGAGTGTTTTAATTAATGTCGAGGTACTGTTAACAAGTAAATATAGTCATATGTTCTCATTTAACAATCATTTTAGGTATAGATCACCAGTATGGCATCTCAACTATCAAAACCCCCAAGAAATCAATGATGGCTATCAACACAACAGCCTGAATATTCCTAGAGCTTCACTTGCAAATCAGGAGACATCTGGAATGGATGACATTAATTTTAATGCAGACCAGATAGGAAGTATTAACCATACAGAAAATGAATCGTATGCAGTTCCATTTGCAGGTAGAGTGCATTCAATACACAGGAATACAGCTTATAGTGCAAGCAACAACAGTCATTTGTTACAGTCCTACCAAGCAAGGACTGGTACTGTTGATGGGAGAACATTGGCGAGACAAAGACGATCAGGTAGAACCAAAGTACCTGTTTACTTATTCATAGAACTGATAGAATAAAACACATGCATAATATGTACTGTGGAAGAAATTTCTAAAGACCTTTAATAGTCACTGTCTGATTTTTGAAATTTGGTACTAAAACAGCTATCACTAACAAACATTTAAGAAACTTTCTTGTCAATCTATCTCGAATAAATAAAATATACTTCTAAGCTATGTAGACATGCCTTTTTGTTTATATTTATTAATTCTTAATTTTGCCAAAAAAACTGCTGCTATATTGAATCTGGAGTTGTGGCATGTTATATCATATCATCTAATATAGGGTTTGGTAGAACACAGATTTATCTATATTTCCTGTGACTCATAGACAAATAAAGAATAATGACCTGAAAAAATTTATTGAAATCTGTATACTAGTGTACAGATGATCATTTATTTTTGCAAAATAAAATTCAGAAGGACCCTTGATCGGTTGATATATATTGAAAATTAATAAGATTGTAGACTGTTTATTAATATTTTTTTAAATTGTATGAATCTATTTATGTTCTTAGTGCATTATTAAAAACCGACATTATAAATGTTATTCAGTAACTCTAATGTACAGAAAAATATTAAAAATTTATTTTGGGCTTTTTTCAGTCAAAATACCTTGACTGAGAGAACATAATATGGTTCTAATCCATTTTTTCATTTCACTTCAGTTTTCCCCGATATGTTGTTAACAGTACCCATTTTGGCATTAGGTCCAATTATACTAATATTTTTGTTAACATATACTCTACATTCCATTCTTTTTTGTGTAGATTTCTTTATTCCACTAACAAGAAGGAGGAAATTGCCAGTATTCTCATACTTCTAATCTAGTGATAAAGGCATAGTATATGGGAATAAAAAGTACTTGAATTAGCACTGTAATCTTGAGGCAGTTCTCTAAAACAGTAAGACCTACTTATAGAATTGCTGAACTATCTGTGGGAGAAACTATATGTATAAAAATCTATGTTGATCTGTAGCATGGTGAGGCAAGATAAAGTAGATAAGCAGTAAGAGTTTTGGTCCCACGTCAACTAATGCCATACCAAATTCCTAAAATGCCATATATTACTGTATAGTGGGGTAAAAAAATACTGAAAATGAGCTTTTAATTGCAAATGAAATGGAAACATAATACACCTAATATATGTAGATATCAGGACATCCTGGTCACAAGGAAAATAAAACTGCCACACTTATAGCAAAAATAGTAGCTAGCACTACCTTCATGGGGTTAGAGCTGGCAATTGGAGTTGTACACAACTGAACACATACTCGCTATTATCAAGTATCTTGTATAAAATATTGGATGCTTGCCAAGTTTGCATGTTGTTCATGAGAATGTTTTAAGTCAAGAATGGGTATCGTTAAAAAGCAGGAATTCTCACCAGCTCATTTGAAAATCTGGACAAGCTTATCATAACTGGTAGATTTGAAAATCAGCCTTACTTTATTAGTGTGTCGTTTAGATACAGATTTTTATATTACTTAAATAAATTGAGGAACTAAATAAACTCTTATTCAAGATATTATTGCTGAAAATACTAATGTATTTAAAATTTGATCAAACATAACTATGTAACTGCAGAGAGAATCTTGAAACCTTTTTGTATAAGCATAATAGTCGTGATATTTGCAAAATTGCATTATACATACTTAGTGGATTTTATGATCAGGCATATACACAAAGCTTGTAACTTACTTAGATACCTTAATAGGTTACTGATTTATATTCATGTCTATCTGGAAGCCTAATCCATTACTAAAATAGTTTTGCACTTAATCTCACACCATTGCATTAACTAAGTGTGTAACGTGAATCTTCAAACATTGGTTCATTGCTAAACATATTCTAGAATCATGTATATTCATAAAATCGATGTTTGATAAAATATAGTTTTACATCAGAATGCAATTTGTCACTATATTGAAGGCTGATTGAGGATTCATATTCATTCACCATTGTGCTGTAAGTGATACATTCATGCTTGTTTGATGAAATGCGTCCCAGCAATTGTGCCATACCAGAAGGTTCTGTATGTAAATGTGACATGAATGGTGCCCATAAAAAGTCAAATCTATGATCATAAACATTAGATTGTCTCATCTAGTATAATATATATCTACAAGAGATCAAATTCTAAGATAGTAATCTTTATTTATTTCATGTCCTTGCAGGGCTTAGTGCCCTAGAAAATCATGCTAATTTGATTGTGGCAAAAATGGAGCAAGACCCTGACTTGATGGAAGACACACCAGAGTCAGAAGAACTGCGAAAGTAAGTTATTTTAAGTGTGCTGGATATGACATCATATTATATTTGTTAGTTCACGGAGACCATGAATGACTATAAGCCTGGGAACTTCTTGAAAACAACTATAAGGCATTCACACCATTGATTATGTTATAAACTAGTCTTCCCATCAAGTTACAATCTAAGCTGTAGTTTTTGGAAGGTGTGCATGGTTGAGTTAGTAATTTCAAAAGCACTGAAGATATCAGTTTTATGTTGATATGTTCCGAATGATTTTAAACAGATTTGTTGAATAAACAAACTTTTATAGCCCTGAATGCTTGCACTTCCTGAGTAAGAAATACGTAGTAGCATATATCATATTACTTTGGTCAGAAACATCATATTTGGATATTTGCGGCTAGGTGATTATCATGTCGTTTTGAGGTTTTGAATTTATTTACGAAATTACTATTGAAATATTCTTACAAAATCATTATTCTAAGGCTATAAATGTGAGAAACATCTTAAATGCGTTTTCATTGTAAATATTCTTGATGAAGGTTTCAAATATACTGGCATGATGAAGTGTGTGCACCCTATGGATGTTCAAAGTTGTATCAAGATTACAAACATCTATGTCGTATGTAGTGGAGTTTTCACTTTATGCTGGAATATTGTGCATATTATTTACTATCACATTTATTTCTTATGTTACTGTACCCAGAGAGGCTTTGAGGGATATGCCACAATGCCTTACTTTGAAAAGAAGGGTTAAAGAAAAACTTTCGAGATCAGTCAGTCGAAAATCAAAAAAGAAGCCAATCAGTTGCTGGAAAAGTTTGAAATATAGGAATGGTATGCTTATCACCAAGGTAAGATTCCCTTGTTTATGTGTGTTCTCAAGCTGCTTGGTCAAATTAGTAACAAAACATGCAGTATTGTGACGTATGTATAGTATAATGAGAAAAATAATAGATTGCTTGGATAAAATTGGAATATACTATCATTCTACAGTATCATATTTTTACAATTAAGAGTTTATCTTCATCTTGGCAAGTTGACGTGTATATGATTCCTATGGGATCGTTACCAGAAAAGCAAATAAAAATTATTACAATGGAATACAGATATTTGTCGATCATCACATAATGGTTAAATTAATATGATGTCTTGTTATCAAATCGGTCAATTCACTTCCTGTATAGTAGATTAACGTTTGTCATTTGAATGTCAGAATTTAGGTTAGGCTTTTAAATATCTGTCACGAATATCTACGCGAATGCAAACTCGACTTTGTGTTTGGATTTATCGGCTCCTATGCTCTTGTCTTTCCAAATATTTTTATCAATCCGTATAAAAAAATATAATATTATAGATTTATTTGTATAAAAGTTGAATGACAGTTATTAAGATATACCAAGTGTTGAGGAAAGTGAACTGGAATAGAAACCACAAAATCGGCATTCTTAATGCAAACGGGACACATTACTTTATAAAAATTATAACAATTACAAAAATGCAAACGGAGCATAGCTCATATGAAACTCGGCCATCATAAGATATTTGCTGTGATCCTAGTTTTTTATACTCATGTCAACAGACAAAATATAATCCACACAAATATAATCCACACATATTTTCCAGGATTTTCCTCATTGCTCTTGAATCTTAATTATAAAATCCTTCATATAATTATCACTTATGATTTTTCAGGTTTGACGACAGATGAAATCTTATTTTATTTTCTTATATCCAGAGCACATCAGTTCATTAAAATTATACCTTAGTTGTGAATATTTTCAGATACTACAGTGCCAGTGACATGCTTACTATTAATCTGAGTATTTTTTTATTTCTTTGTACCATTTATTACATAAGGAGCCTTATTGTGCACGACTTAAGATCAAATTATATGAGAAAAAACTTCAAATTGTCTCATAGTTGATAATTATTAACCTAGATATTGCTGCTATTTGTGCTGGATGCTCTCAGCAAAAGCATCAACATGATCCCCATCTCGTTGTATACTATAACTGCGAATAAGTTAAGACATATTAGGTGTTGTCAAGTACATTATGCTTTTTTGTTTATATTGTCTGCTTTACTTGAATATTAATGTTCAATAAATTTTCCTCAAGTGTGCATAAAGATGAAAGACTTGAACTTGATTCATTTCAGTTTCAAGATAAAATAAAAGACCTGATATACACATTCGAGTTATGGTATGATGATCTGAAGAAAATAGAAGGCAACTTCGGTTCGGGAGTCGGATCTTTTTTCAAATTTCTTAGATGGATTTTCCTATTGAATTTAGTGATTTTCATAATCAGTGTTGCATTCGTTGTTGTACCACAAATGACTTATAATGAAGGTAATAATGTTACCGCCGAGGATTTTAATTTACATGATGTCTTTACTGGAGAAGTAAGTATGAGCTATGGCATAGTTTTTTATTTTATTCCTCACACAAACATATTACAATGTTGATGAAATTTGCTAGACACATACAAATCAACATGTTTATTTTTCATTAAAAAAATGTTTTTTCAATTATATACATGATTATTGAACAAAAATAACAAGTTTGAAGAAATTTTGATATCTACTTTTCATGTCGCTATCTCTACATTGGAATGATAAGAGCGCAGTATAACATTGATTCTGTTGGAAATTCCTTATTCTTTTTTCGGTTAATCAACACACAATTTCCATTCCAAACTGAACAATCTTATTTGAAAAACCTCTTCACTACAATATATTAATACTTTTACAGTATGTTGTTTGTAGACAGTGCAAAGTAGGTGTTTCATTAGCACTGCTTCAACTTTACATTATCAACGAACAAACTTATATTGTGAAACGCAAATTCTCAAGATAATGGGAATTTGAATCATTGTTATTGAAACTATCATCTTGCTTTTATAATATCTGTTTTCATTTTGTAGGGCTATTTTACGAATACAGCTCTGTACTATGGTTTTTATTCGAGTGGTTCAGTTAGTCGTTCGTTTTTGACATACAGCATGAAAGACGCTTATTTCTTCACAATGATTTTTATTTATTTGGGCTGTTTATGTGTTTTCAGTTACAGGTTTGTTATTTATTTTATTTTTTCACACAAACTTGAGTGATTTCATAAAACTACCTATACATATATTCGAAATATACAGGGTTATACTTAAGTATGTACAATAAATTCATCAGACGATTGTGCGAGTGATTTCCATATAAACATAAACATGGATTCGCAAACACTTCGTGTTCAACTTTTTTAATGAAAATGCTTCGTTAGTATCTTGAAGATCCCGTACCAATTTTTTTTTTGTGATTTGGCAGTGTTATCTGTAGTGTTGAGTGGCTAATTTATTTATTTCCTCTTTCTCCTCATGCTTCTTCTGTGGTGCAGGGATATAGAATTAAGTGAATATCATTCTTTTATCCAAAACTAAAGCAAGATACTAGAACTAAAATGCTGTATTTTCAGCTGATTCATCCAAAAAAATATACAAATTTTACGAAGATGGCAGTGACGCACATTGTTTCGCACTGCCAAATTACAACAAAATTGGAAAAAGATACTTTGGAAAATATTTTTTTTTTAGGTTTATCACCCTGTTTCTCATTAACAAAATAGTGTTCAAATATCTCAAAAAATCATCTGTTAAATTTATTGATTAACACCCCGTAGCCGTGTTGCTGTCATCAACTATTACTAATCAAAGGAAGGGATAAATAACATAACTTCGTGGATGAAATAATTAAAGGAACCGTGATACTGCTGAGATCCTTGCGATCTGCAGCAGAGCTTACAAGTACATCATAGCCAGGCAGATACAGTTCAAGTTATTTGTGGGATAAAAGATATAACTTGCTAGTAATTAACCACATAAGATAATTACGTGTCCTCACAAAATGACAGTAATACTACAGTGCTTTCAAAGTTTTCGTAAAGTAACGTAAGCAACTAAGGGGGCCAGCATAAGATATTATATTGTTATAACATACAGTAGGACGCAAGCCATGAGACATGATTTGCTCCCGATACAGCTTCGGCTGGATTTGATGCCATTCTATGTTTTGCACTTTTGGCGTCGGAGCTACACATTTCAGTATTCGGAGAGAACAATGAGAATCATTATTTATAAAAAAAAAATAACCAAAAGGCTAGTATTAGTGTAAAACTGTTTTCTATTCAACACTTCCATCATAAAAATATATTCTTAGATATATCATCACTTTTCCTCACTCTGTTTATTATATGTCCTGTATTACAGGTCTGACGTGTCTTTGCTTTCTTGAGCAATAATAAAAAACACTAAAGTTTTTCTATCGATAATGATTGACCTAATCAGATATGAGAGTATACATGTCTAGTTACCTTAAAACACTTAACTATAAATATCAGATAATACACTCTCCAGCAGCTCATCAAACAACGCTGAGGATCCAAAAAAAAAAAAACTTGGATGAGGATCAATCGAGGTGTTGGAACCTCGGCCTGGTGAATATGTGCGTTGGGTCCTTCATTGTACTCATGGCTCTTGGTATTATTAGCCAAGACAACTCGTTCGAACATTTAACATTTAGAGATATATCAGGATTCTCAAATTGCTGCTTGACTAAACTATAATAAAAAAACAAGTACACGTTTGTGGAAAATAATGGAGATCTTATGAGGCTATAGCAAAATTGTTCCACATTGTGGTTAAAGATACGTTGTAGAGCTAGCTTGCTGCAGATCAGCAGTATTGAAGTTAAAATTTTCATATGTTATTTTCAGTGTGGCGAAATCGTATAGAAAAAATTTTATAGAAACAGAAGGCGGTTTGAAGAATTTATATGCACACAAAGTTTTTTGTGGTTGGGATTATAGCATAGCAACAAAAGATGCTGCACGCTTGAAACACCGGGCAATATACAATGAATTAAAGGTGAGTTTTAAAGCATTCCAAAGGCGGGTATCATATTTGCGTATCAAACATATCCATAATTTGCACAATTCCATCACTTTGCCCCACATCCACTGTTTGTTCTACTGATACGTGCAAACAGATATGGTATTGTGGATATTTATTTTAGTTAATTCCTCCAAAACATTCTTTCAGAAAAGATTCACAGCTATCTAAAAACTATAATATTATTGGTGTGACACTGCATCAAACACTTAAATGAATTGAGTAGCAGATTTAGGGTTTATGTGGTCTAGCTGATACTCTCACTAGTCGGGCATGAATGAAACTCGCTCTTAAGGAATATATAAAAACCTAATAGATCCAAAGCCCATCTTTCCGGTGACGAAGTCGCACATTATGCAGTCCATAGATGTATGGACTTGAGGAAATATTTCAAATCGTGTAAGAACCAACCAAGTATGAGACATATGAAGTGTTCATAGTAAAACGGCAACCAGTGTTCACGTAAGGTCTGTGAGAACCATCGTAGGTTTGCTAACAAAATATTGCCTGTGCACAACAGATGAGGCTCAGGCGAGTGAAGAGCCCACATGCTGCAACAAACACATGAGGAAAATTCTTTGCCACTGTTAACACTTTGCGTTCTTCCAAATAACGAAAGCAATCCTATCTATCCCACGTGTAAGGAAATTACTTGACATTATTTTCCAAACTAATACTAGATTATTTTTGAAATCACGTGGTTTTGGGGTATAGTTGAACACCCTGAATTTGCTTATAAATTGATGATCCGCTTGATTTTATATATCTAACAGTTATTGAAAAAATGTCTTCAATTGCATTGTTCGGGTGAATATGACTGAACAAATCAAGTTTGTGGAGGGGGTTGCGAATCGCCATCATATTGATAAAGTTACCACCAACAGAAACAGCAGCACAATATTTGTTCCGATCCTATCATCAGGTTTGGTATTGGTATGAATGTGTCAATTCATGTCACCACACTCATGCCCTCAGTTACCGAAGCTTTGTTAAAATGTATTTCTTACAAATGCAAAAAGCGATTTCAGGGAGCCTGTAGATGCAAAAAGGCTGGATTAAAGTTCTCCGTCACCAATTGCAATGGTACCCGTGATAATTCACAAGTTCTGCTACTAGAAACCGATGAAGCGGAGGAAACGTAGATTGTTATTGAACAAATTTTGACGAAATCGAGGAACATGAAGCTAATAATTCTATCGTGAATAACGCGGAAAATCCACTAAATTTTGTAATAGTGGATAAATGTAGATTAGCTTCACATTAGGTACCACAAAAAACATGCACCACTTACTACTACTAATGTAGCTCTACACCCATGATAGTGTAGAGATAAGTTTTTGAAAAAGACGCGAGTTGGGGTAGACTTTTGTACGCTCATGGCCTAAAACTATAAATTAAAAAAAAATGGTTAATACATAGATTATAAGGATATTTTCTTTAGTTAAATTCATCATATAACTGTTTTCATTACAAAATTAACCGGAAAATAGATATTCTCGCCATTTCTCCAATATGGCAGCGTCAGAAGTGTCCTAGTGAAAATTCGAAACGTTAAAAGTTCTGGAATACTTTCCAGGTCAAACTACCTGGGCTATATGGGAATTTTATTTTATAGGAACTTTTATATGATGCGAAACACAAGACGGAAGAGCGTAGCTGCTTTTACAAATTTTTGACAGTAGGTGTACAGATGTCGATGCATGTATTCATATTGTTCACTCTGATTGGAACTGGATCTCTAGTGTGGTACCTAATGGAAAACGCTGCCGCCGAAGGCTGGTCTCCTGTTATCACCGCTATTGTGGTCAACCTGATAATGACTTTTGCTCCTATTTTATTCAGTATTATGATCAAGTGAGTATTTATTAGTTATATTTAAAATAGTTCACTCGCTGTCAGTATGAATGCACTTTTTTCGACATAATATTACCAACAACAATTACTTGCCAAGACATCTAGAATATTTGCCAGTCAGGCATCCATTATAGGTGAAATTAATCGCCCATTAAAAGTTCAACTCGCTGTTTGTCTCTATCACGATAAGTTTGTACTTCAATTCATCGATAAATTACCTGAGGCTGAAAGTCATCGCTTTTAATTATCTTAAGCAATCCAGATTTTAACTATTGATCAATTGCATTGTGTTAAGATAACACCCAAGCAATAAGTTATGTTTTGAAGTTGCTTCAATGTTTGAATTACAAGTCACTTACCTCTTTCGTCCTACCTAGTTTTTTGTCAATTCTTTATGTATGGAACGGTCTTGCTTTTTTGCCGACCTGTCTGCTCCTAATCTGTTCCTTCTAAAGTAAGATCCCAGGGTCTCCAGACTTACTCCATTTTAGCAAAGATTTTTTTTCGAGCATAAACAATAAAATTATTACTTGATTTCAATTAAAACAATCAGACTGTAATGTATACAATATTGCGGGAATACTTTTGATCCTAATACTGTCTGGCACCAGATTTTCATCCATCATTATACAGTTTCAGTGAAGTAAATGCAAAATTCAACCGCATGTGATACTTTGCTACAGATTCTTTATTAATACTCTGAAACGTTCCTGCTTTCCTCTCTTGAAAACGGATTGTAATCTATTGTGCGGTTTCGCTAGAAAACGGGCCGGTGACCCTCTTGGATCTGAAGCAGTTGTGTTAATTTGTAAACTAGAGCTCGACTAATATAATGTTGCTTCCAGCTATCCTACTTCTACGCTTCCGCAAATACCATACTTTAATCAACTCTTTTGTATTAATGATAACTCATAACCACTTTTACATATGCATGCCATAGTTTCCTATGCTTGATGAAAGATTTGTTATTCATAGAACATTGTGTTACTTAGTTTTTGGATTATCTATATTTCATTGAAAATGGTTGCAGATATGAGGGATACGATAACCCCAAGATTGTTTTGGGACTAACACTTATGAGGATATTCATTATGGGATTTGTTATAATAGGGGTGTTAATCGCTTTTTGGTTGAAAAATCCTAATGATGTAAGTGTACATTTTTTAAATAATCTACAATTTTGCATGCTTAGCTTATTTTCTTGTGGCTGATGAGTCATGTCATATATTTATTACATATTTATTTCAGATATGCTGGGAAAATTCTCTGGGTCGAGAGGTGTATAGACTGATATTGTTCGACTTCATATTCACAGTAATTGTTTCACCAGCTATTGATCTCATTATATATTTATACTACCGGTGCGTACAATATACAAATGAAGGAAGCTGAATGTTATATGAGATACTTATTTTCTAGGCGGAAGCAAGATCATCCTCACTTTGATATATCTCGTCACACCATGCAAATCATATACAATCAGACACTTTTTTGGGTAGGATTCGTTTTTGCTCCACTTTTGAGTGTTGTAGTGAGTACATTTATATTCAATGTATATTTTCATATCTACTGATTTTTGGAAATTAGTTCTTATATATAAGTTAAATAAACTCATATACGTGAAAAATCGGACAATTCTGACACTAAATATATGGTATAAATTATAACTTAGCATCGTGTGTTTTCATTTCCGGCCGTCTGTAGCTACAAACAGTGAATTGACAATATTACATGCAGTATTACTCAGGCATTCCTTATCTAAGGGACTACATAACAACGTGATAATCAAACAGTATCACATTGCCACCCTCTGTTGCGTGAATCGTTGAACTATAAAAAAACTCCTGGCCGATGACGTCCTATTATGATAATTAAATGGCTAGAATACCTAAAATTACTCAAAACTCAACAAATATTGGTATACTTTTTCCTCATACTCATTCTTCTTTGCACTTTATACAATTGAAACAAAAATTATGAATTACGATGGTATTGCCCATGAATTTTCTAATCATTCAAATGACGTATCTTTTTTTATTTATTCATTAAAATGATGTATGTTTCACAGATAACCATTAAGGTGTTTTGCTTATGGTACACTCGCCAATTTGTATTGAAACTATGTAAGCCATCTACAAAAACATGGAGAGCTGCGGAAACTCAAACATGGTTCCAAATGATGACTTTTTTGGGACTTCTACTAGTCGGAGGATTATTAGGGTACATAGTATCCTAGTAAGTATGAACTGTGATATGCTTCGATGCGAAAAAAATACGTAGCTCTTTAGTTAGTTATTGATCGCTCATTTTTTCACCAAGAAAAATTTGAAATTGCTGATGCTAATCCGGATCATTATTAGAACTCTAAATTGGCAAGCACTATAAACTTGTAAAGTGACGATACGTATAAAACGCTCCCTTCTTCCTACAGAACATCATTCTGATTGTAAATATTCCTGGATTCTAGTTAATATCTTCTTTAAACATTTCAATGTGTATATGAAGATAATCCAGGTCAGTGTTTTTCGTCGAGCTCTACCGCGTATTTTAGATAACCGCTGCATCGATTTTGCTGAAATTTTGGGATATGCTCTGGGGGAAGTAGAAAATGATTACAAGATCTGTAAAACTCGTGAACTCAAGATAGTGTCCGAACAGTAGCTTTCCATTTTATTGTTGTATATAGTTCCTTTTAAGAAAGATGACAGTAGTGGTTGTAATGTTGATTTCAACATCCAACTGTATTAAATACGCAACAAAAACCTAAAAATAATTATATGGCCAAATATAACCATGACGCCATGTTGACTAGATGTATGAGTTCCTTCAATAAATGTATTTTTGTAGTGTACCGTCAGCAGACTGTGGACCTTTCAGAAACTACACGTACATTTATGAATTTCTGACCGATGAAATATTCCAGTTAAAAAGGAATAGTGTTGTGTTCAAAATCTTCCTGTATGTAACCAAACCGAACTCAATTGCATTGATTCTTATTAGTTTGTGGTAAGTATTTTATGTCTTGGTTATCGGCAAATTAATGAAAACCAATAAAAAACCATATTCATGACTTCGGACAAAAAATTGAAGGTTCGTTGATTTTGTTTTCATTGTTCACAAGTAGGTACCTATATTTGTATTACAGAATTAAGTTAATTCTTCCACGGATTCACAGATGATGACCTGATAATGTCGTAGGTAGTGCGATTATCTTTTTGTTAATATAAGTTTAGATCTGAAATGCCCTCAGAAACTTCCATTACCTTCAGATGCATTATCTTTGCGGTGTTTCTAATTATTCATTTGAAAAATATGGCAAAATATCGGTGATTTTTTTGCCCATATTGGAACTGGGATCTGAAGATAGCATAGAAGGGGACGTATAATACAGGATTAGGTACAGGTTGTACTTGACCGATCTTCCATCAATTGAGGAACTGGCCTCGCTGGTTTAAATGGCTTGCACTGGTGGAAGCTGTACAGCACAACGTTTCAGGAGAATCGTTGGTATTTGGACTGGACCACTAGCTTTTCTGGAGTTCAATTTTCAAGAATACATTCAATATCTCGGTCTTCACGAATTTGATTGAATTTTATATGGGTATATATTGCTAACGACTCGCGAGTACCAATACAGGCATTCAACAAATAATCCTTACTGAGTTATTTTTTATTCAAAATCCACTATTCACCTCCCTCTCCTATCACGCAGACGTTGAACTAGGCACTTCCATGTCAATCTTGGATCCGCCATTAGGCTTTCATGGATGCTTAACCGATTTGTGATACGCTCCCTAAGGTTTAAATTTCTCTGTCTCCCTTACTTTTTGACCTCAAACATGGATAATATCTTTTGCAATAACATACAAAATAAAAATGCTCACATTATGGAATGCAGCGGATCATTGTCTTGCAAAAAAGCAAACACTGTGCAAATCCAACAACTAATAAGTTTTTACAGCAGTATAACCAAATTTAATGAGCCACGCCATATTCACGTATTTCTTACGACTTTATATAATAAAAAATGTAGGGTTTTATAATTATTTTACTCTATTACAATTTTTCAGCGCATTGGTCTATTATCTGAAAGAGAAGGCGCATGCCCAAAGAGAACTAGTAGTAGCATATAGGAATATGCTTCTATGGGAATCACGTGATAAAGAGTTTTTGTTGAAGAATATCTCATTCCTTACAGAGGGAAGTAAGTGTATGATTGAATAACATCATATCAGTAATGGTTGAAAATATACCTTTTTAGAATGGCAATACAATCTGGAAGGCAGGCACGTGGATGTAGACCCAATAATTTCATCACTGGGGATTCTTGAAAACAGCAACTACCAAGGTAATGAAATGATCATTACCTGACACAAAAACAATTGGAGAATACTTTTTTATGCACATGAACTGCCATTGATTCTGATCTATTTACGAAGTATTACCAACTCACTTTTAACCTATATTCCGATTAAATGTTTTGTTTTGAAATCTTTTGTTAGGTATCATAAAAAATATGTTTCTATGTTTGACGTTTTCCAATTAATTCCGAATTTTCCACACAAAATCATGATTTAAATAGTTTAGTTTTAAATTTTCAAATAATTTGATCTAAGGAAAATGTCTTTATTATATTTTTCGCTGTCCGCTAATTGAAAGCAAAACAATATAAATATTAATGCCATTATACTTTCAAAATCAAATATTTTCACTTTGATAAAGGCTGCCGAGGCAGTCGAAACGTCAGTAGATATTTATTCCTGTGTATATATTATGCTTTCAATTAGCGACCAGCGAAAAATGTAATGATTCAGAGAGAAAATCACAGGATAAGTTTTAGAAGTTCCATTAAGTAAAATAGGAGTCTTTAAATTGAACCCCATAACAATCTCTGTATATGACCTGAAGAATTATGTGCAACGTTTTTTTTCTTCTAGATCATTTCAGTGAGGATCGCTTAGAATCAAACCCATCCGTATGCGAGTAAACCTATTTGCATGTTTCCTTCACGTTATTATGTTATATGTATTTTTAGCATCTTCAGATATCCCAGGTACATCTATGTAACTGAAACACTTAAATCTAAAAAATATGAAGCAGTATTAGTACATAGTATCTTTGTAATATTGACTGAAACTTTTTATATACACGTTGTTCCTATTGATGCTATTATATGATATTATTAATGTATTTATGAAAATTAAATGTTATTGTTGCAATCATACTTAATTGGGAATTTTTACTATCTATTCAACGGTAAGTCGAAAATAAGGGCCAGGAAAAAATAACCATATCATTAAAAAAATACAAGTGAAAACTAAGCCCTCATACTTTGCGAACTCAATTGCTTCATATACTGTCATTATATTTGAAGATACCAAATATTCAAGAGTTCGATGAAAGTAATATATTTTAAGATATACATATTTCTGACCCCTTGGAGCATACGTTTTTAAAGAAAAAAGAAATCATGTTAGGTCTTTGATCAATCTCTTGGTTCAGCTAGCTGTTATACCTGCTTTGCCAGCTTTGTAGTAAGCAATTATGCGCATCAGTTTTGTACACACCTCCGTTTGAGTATATATCAGTTCTTTCATTTGCCATAAGCCATATTGGTGGTATGCAGTCAATTACCAACACAGCAATGGTTGATACTGTACGGTATGCGCAAGACACGCGGATGGCTAGTCTGCGTTGCCTTTGGACAATAATTCTCTTGCGCACACTTTTATGTAGAACCTCGCTCTAACCAGGTGCACCATAAAGCATGATAACTATGCGCGACTGAAGACGGGATCCTTCTTTCATTAGTGCTAGGTGGTTCCTAATATGTTCTGTCATAGTCATGGTGTGACCTATGGTAATTCCTAGATAGTATTTACACCGTCTGCACTAATTATTATCTGTTTACATTTACGACCGCCCGCTAGTATTACAGCCTCCATCTTCTACGGTGCCAGCTTCAGTTTCTTATCTCTCATTATTTTCTATGAGAACCAGTGTCGCACTTCTGATATTGTGATATTGTGCTTAGTGCTTCTCAATACTTTGCATATTCCTTGTTCTTGGCTATTTTGTCTTCATTTGTACTGCTAGCTTTTCTGTTTGTGGATCATCCAGGTATATAACGACGTCACTATGCCTTTAAGGGTGGTCTAGAAAACTTAACTAATACGGACATACGGGCATGAAGTACGTATGAAAGTTGCGTTAGAGAAATAGCGTCACAAAATACACTCGCTATATTATATATATATATATATATATATATATATATATATATATATATATATATATATTTCACGCATAGCCTCAAAAAAGCGGCAACCATTAAATTCATTGTGCATTTTTTTGTGACAGTTGTTATGCATGTTTTAAATTCAAATTAGATATACAGATTGCACAACATTGGTAATGAAGCCTAAATTGCAGTTAACAATATATTTGATTGATACAGCAGCTTTTAGGGTTTCGTACAGTATGGCCTATCTTCATGAGATTCCTTTATCTAGTTGGTGTATTTGACAAAATTATTTTAATTTGCTTGGGAAAATTTTATTCACAGCAACTATAAAAAGCTGTATATGTATCTATATCTAATAGTAAAAAAGCAATTAGAATATCTCGAACTCTTCTGGATGTCCCCGCATGAGACACTGGAATGTATCTCTTGAACGGCAACAGAAAACACACTTGCTATAAGCCCACTCCTCCATTTCCCAATTTCGCTTTTCTCTACATACGTAAACCATTAAGATAAGAGTAAACAACTTGTTGATGTTCGGAAGCTCATTTTCCTCCACAAATACTTCTTCGATATTCTCAAGGGCAAAGTCGTTGATGACAGATGCAAACATGAACAAACAAATTCCATACAATGCCAGCACACCTCTGAAACATGAATCATTATTCATTTGGGTATTGAAAGTAACTTTTGAGAATCTTAGAAACAGTAAGAAAAGAAAGATGATCAATTGGCATTGAAACATCATTTGGTATGGAACGTTCCAAAATATACAGAAAGTTGCTAAACATAGTAAAAACTTCTATAATTTCTGGAAAAATTCTTTAATTTTGCATTCTAGTGCACGTTACTATAATTTTGCTTTGGCAGTACACAACCTATTTAATAATAACAATAATAATAATAATAATAATCGTCTTTATTGATAGATATACAATGATTCATATACATAAACATCCAAACAAAGCAATAAAATATAATATACCAGGGTGACGCTGAAAGTTTTTAGATACAGAAAAACTACAAGATTAATTTAAAAAACTTTATTCTGTTTCTCATCATATTTTCCCCCCACCTTAATACATTTACTCATTCATCATTCAGTAAAACCACTTGTCAAATTCTTGTGACCAACGTTCTTTTCAAAGGTTCCTAATTTCGCACTCAAATGCAGGAGGGATGTGGAAAAATGGCGACCTGGTAACTTTTCTTTGATCTTAGGGAATAAGAAGTCGCACGGAGCTAGGTCTGGAGAATAAGGTGGGTGAGGCAACAGTTTGACACCCTGTTCAGCAAAAAAGTCGAGTGTTCTAGCGGCGCTGTGGGCGGGTGCGCTGTCATGGTGCAAATTGAATGCCCCGCAGACCAGTCTTTGGACGGCTCTGGCATAGTTCGTGGAAGACTACAGGAACACATTTGGTTATATATCATTCAGAAGTAACTGTCCCTTGATTTTCCAAGGCCAGCGTTGTGATGCATCCAATTTTATTAAAAAAAAGATGCGACCATTTTCTTTCCAACACTCTTGGAACGACTAATTTTCGTTGGAGGCTGCTCACTTTCAAAGCACCAAACTAATGACTGCTGTTTAGTTTCGGGATCATAATGATATAACCATGTTTCGAGCCCGGTTACGATATTAGAAGTGTCCATTATTATTATTAATTTTTCAAGCATAAACTTAGCCCGATCAACTCTTGTTGCTTTTTGCTCACTAGTCAAGAAATGGGGCACCCATCTGGAACACCGCTACCTTAATCATGTATGATTGTTTGGACCGCTGCCGATCCAATCCCCAGGGAAGCCTCAATCTCGGTGTAGGTTATATGTCGATGTTTTGCACCATATTTTGCACAGCTTCTACAGTTTCCGGAGTAACAGCAGTGGACGGTCGACCTGTGCGAGGTTCTTCATCGAGTGAGATCCGGCACCTTTTAATCTCAGCAAACCAATTAAAAACTGTAGTCCTAGAAGGAGCAGAGTCCCCAAAGCTACTCACTAAACTTTCATGATATTCCGCTTGTTTTAGTCCCTTTTTATAGTCATACAAAAACATGGCTCGAAAATCGCAACTACCCGGTTCAATATTCACGCTAAAATTCGAACAACACTTCGATGCATTCGAGACCGTGGCAAGGTAACGACTGAACGATTTAAACGCTGCCTTTGCGTGTAAGCTCTTGAAACTTTAGACAAATAAGCTGCTTGCTCAGACTTGTTCAAACCTGTATATATTAGGAATATCTAAAGACTTTCAGCGTGAAAGGGTATTTACACGACCCATAGGTGCATTCAAAACCAAATATCCTTAAATATAAAATTTTGTCAAACACTTATTAGCTACAAATCATAAAGTAGGCAAAGAAAATAGACTAGGGGCCAATTTCATCAACAAGAGAACTCTTAGATTGAACCAACCAACTATAAGTAGCATGCTAAGCACAAAGTTGAAAAACCACTATTTCAACTTTGCGTTACATATATAATAGCTAAGAGTCTTTAGGAATATCAGATCTACAATGAAAAACTGATCATTTCGAATTGTACATAGTTTTTTCAGCTACAAAGGAACATACATACAAATATGTATAAGTTGGAGTCGCTTAAAAAAGTGGTAGTTTTGGGAAGACAGTTATTAAATTTTTTGAGCTGTATACTTTGCGCATACGAATAACATTAAAAAAAAGATATAGATATGCTGGTGATTTGGCATTGAATAGAAGTTTCAAAAAAATAGGAAACAAGCTTAAAACAAAAAAAAATTGTGGCCCATAATTTTGCCCTCTTATAAGGTGCTAAAGTAGTTTACCGCACTCCTAGTGTTGATTTAAGGGCCCCACAGACGTCGTTCTTTTTCATCAGGTTTGACCAACGTGCCAACCGATGTCAGTTAAACCGATGGAACGATACCTCCAAATTTTTTGGAACGATGGTTTTTCGGCACACACGGACCGAAATGACTGTGATCGGTTGGCACGTCGTGCAAACCTGATGAAAAAGAACGACGTCTGTGGGGCCCTTTAGAGGTACTTTTGATGTTTTACGGGTCGACTCGATCACACCAGAAATTAAACGGTTGGATTGACCAATCACATAAGCTTACTGTGAAATGCTATCAAAATTGCTATTTTCTCTAACGGGCTCTTTGCGTAGGGCGAGTATTGATTGTGCAGTCTGGTGCAGATTTTTTTGCCTTGATCGGGAAAAGGTTAAAAAACTGAAGAATAAGTTTCTTTATCGTAACGATTCATTGTGACATTATGTCGAATAAGTGAGCATTGGTCCCGTCATGGGCTCGTTACACAAATGTTAATTCAAGGTCATTGGATTTCACACATATAAGGCATAGATCGACCAATCACATAAACTCTTTGTGAAATGCCATTAAACGTTGTGCTGTTAAAAGTCTCTGAAAATAATTGCTTTCCCTTGAATTTCAACACAAAATGGTGGGAAAAGATTTGATTAATGAAAAAGGGCACTTTCTGAATATCACAGCATGCTTATGAACCTTCCAGTTCACCATATACAAGAGAAAATTGCTATTTCTCTCATTTCACAAGCTATAAAGGCTTGCTATTCTCCACCAATAGGATTTAAGGAATGAGGAACATTTATTGAACGGTTTTCAGGTATATGAAAATCATAATTATCTAATGGAGAGTATTGCAGTGATTTTTATAAAGGTACATAATACTGTATTATTATAAATACTCGATAATTTAGTAAAAAAGGATATATAGGAGGTATTACACAAATGTCCTTATTATTTCTACTACTTATTAGATCCATTATTATTATACAAAAATTAATGCCATCCAAGGCCTGCTTAGTATCCAGCACAGATATCCAGCATTGCAAAGATCCTAATTGTTGAAGGTATAACGATATAAGGTTGCACGGCATTCAAAATACGACTAACAACTGGAAAAAGATAATAGAGAAAGTTGAGCAATCATAATAAATAAACAAAAACAGCAGACTACGCAATCTGTACGTCACGATTCATATGCGGATCTAGTGATGGGATGTTTTAAGTTTCCATTCCAGTCCAAATTTGCTGGTTTCCGTTGCTCAGTATAAATTTCTGTATTACTCATAGCTATCCAAAACATTTTGTTCAGGGTTTTGGCATAGATATTATCATGGTTCTTAACACGACTACTTGTTTTACATTACTTGCTCTATCAAACTTAGCCACTTCTGGTGAGTGTTATCTCATAATCCCATTTTCGATGTTACTGAGCGTTCATTGTAGCCCTGATGATGGATGCATATGCATATGAAATCTGGAACAAGCTATAGCTCTTCATCAGTCTGCATTCTGTCGGACTGGAAGGTCATCATTCGCAGACGTAAAATACAGAGTTTCCATCTAATCAAGTTTTTAAATGCGTATTTCCCTACTGAATCCTCATTGTTTTATTTCTGCTTGCTCCACAATAGTTTAGCTTTCTTGATTTTTCTATTTTTTTGATTATTGAGCTATTTAAGGTAAGGAAATTGTCTTAGTTTGGGTCGTGTGCGATTTAGCTTTTTTAGTGATTTTTTAGTGAACGACCTAATAACTCTTAAAATCGAGTAAAAATGCGCCGCAGCATTTTTTAATGTCATATCGACGGTAATACCTATTGATGAGAAACACGGAAATACATAGTTTTCGTCACTAACCATAAGATTGTTATGTGGCATAGGCTGGAACGTGATAATTATTTTTATCCGTAAAACCTGTCTATAATAAGAAAATAAGGTTATTCTATCGGCAATTCCCCAATTGTACATGTTGAAGGAAGCTTCTGCCTATTCGGAACAAATTAGTGATATTTCTTTGACTTACGTTCCACTAACAAAGGCTGTAATAATGTTCGGCATCTTTACCACCCTATCTGAAAACACGTAAATGACCAGTGTGCTATCGGAGTCGTGGAATGGTAGATCGTCTAAAAATCTTTTATAGTTTTGATCCTTGCGTTCTTCTGTCACCTCCCACCACAGTAATTTTTGTTCGTACATCCTGTGTGCGATCATCGTTATATTACGATAAATCTCTGCGTCTTGATCTGAAAAAAGGAATGTTAGGCATTTTGCATTGTTGATACATTCAAAATCAAGGGACATGATGCATTGTCACATTAAAGAACAAAGTTGCCCACCTAATAAGTGAAAATAAATATACAGCACTGTCATCCCAAGGCAAAGATAAATGATTTTTGGTTTCCATGAACAAATTATAAGAAAATCTCGAGGAAAAAGCACATTATCATTGTATTTGGAGAACATACAGACTCATTTTTGAGCATAATCAAAATGGGTCACTGCCAATGAGGAGTGGAAAACAATAATGATTCCTCCTCTTGAAATTGATATGTTTGTGTAGTATAGAGCTTTGGAGACTTATTCTTATTATACTGTGTCTCGTTTCCCGAACATATTCACTTAGTGATGTTCCACCCTTGGTTATATAATTTTTGTGCTGTTTAATACACACACAATAGGCTTTATGTCAACAGTTGTATGTTTCAGCTGTGTGTGGCAACGGAGAGGTCTCAAAAACTGTGCTAACATTTTCCAAAAATTCCTTAATCTTTCAGATAATTAAATTTGGGATACGGAGTGTACCGATGAAGATTGAGTTACAGATTATGAGTTAAGTCTTTAGAATTGTGATTTCATACATTTTGATGATATCGATTGCTACAAAGAACCTTGGCTAGAGGGCTTCTTCCTATAAAAAATGGTTTGAGCAGGTTAGTTTAACGCCGTCAAAAAGACTCTATGGAACGTCTTCCTTCACATTCATGCACGTAGCCAAGTACAATGGTTTCGAAGTTGGTTGAATTTATTACAGGCTGAAATTTGGAATGTAGCTGTTTTGAGCACTAGGAATAAAAATCAACCCTCATTTCTCAGAATTTTTGGGCAGCAAAGAGAAGTGGTCATAGCCAGCAAAAAGCTTCATATCGAAATAAGAATAAAAGCATTTTACTCGGCAGAGTTTGCTTTGGATTCCTTATAGCTTTTCTTTATTTTGTGAAATTCGCTTTATTACAAAACGTCCTTCAAATTTGGTTGTCCTTAGATCATAGAAATTTTTGTGTATAATGCTAAGTCAATAATCCATAACACAGTGATATTCATGATATCAAAATCATTCAGGAATAGTTGCATCGGAATTGTTTATTATAAATGGAAGCTCGTCTCTGCCGATGATAAAACTTACGGCAACATTGGGTTGCTGCGTTAGTTACATCCAAGTGCTTATAGTTCACTGCTTTATCAGGAAAAATTAGTTAGTTTCGCTCCTTAAACATTTGGAAGGAAAGAAAATGTAATTTCAAATCTGAAAATTCAAATAAATAACCTAATTTTACAGTCAACTGATTCTGCCTGCATTATTGATGTAATCTTTGATGGAGAGTTAAGATTCATTGAACATGTTAAGAGTCTGTCGAAAAAAACTTATTTGCGAATACCTGCTCTTATAGCAAACCGGTATTTACTAAATTTGAAACTACGTAAAAAACTGTGTGAGACTCTAGTCAAATCTGTTCTAAATTTTTCGAATATTATACACTATTCATGTTTAGACCACTTTACCAAAAACATAATTCAAGTAATTCAAAATAATTATGTACGTTGTTTTCACGGTGCGCAAATTTGATCATGTATCCAATACTTAACTGGTTGAAAATAAATAATTCAGTCAAGTATCGCTATCCAGTTTTCATACATAAATTATTAATCACTTCAAAACCAGTTAACTTATGAAAAAAAATCATTTAATCAGGTTATTCATACAAAATCACTGCTACCTAGATAAAATTATTAGAATACCCCAAAATACTACAACCCTATTCAAACGTTATTTTTTTAATAATATTGCGGTCATATATAAAGGAATACCCAAAATATATAAAGAGTATTCCTTATCATATTTTCGTCAAAAAAAGAAATACTTTTTGATAAATTTATTAGCAACTTAATCACTTAATATTCCGACTTTGTTAATAATTTCTTTCCTAATATCCTCCTCTTTGGAACTTATGTCAGTTCTTTCTCATACGTCTTCGTAAAATTTTTGTTGCAAATATGTCATTTTTTGGTACATCTTCTGCTTCTCATCTATATGGTTGAGTGTAAGAGTAGTAAACGCTAAGCACCGCCATATAGGTTTAACACCATTATTATTATTATTATTATTATTATTATTATTATTATTATTATTATTATTATTATTATTATTATTATTATTATTATTATTATTATTATTATTATTATTATTATTATTATTATTATTATTATTATTATTATTATTATTATTATTATTATTATTATTATTAAATAGGTACCCGAATATACCCACCTCTCCCCCCCCCACGGCTGATACATGGTTGATACAAAAAGTCCAATATATAAATTACAATTGTTACAATTGTAATACCGCTGAGCTTTATATGTAGAATCAAATAGCACAAAAAATCATCGCTCAGTGAACATGTTTAGGAAATGAGACTCACTGAATTGGGATCAAATCTATACTACACAAAGAAGATGACAATTTTTTAAGTGTACGGCCAAAGAATTTGCCCTCATAAGCCTGTATCACGACTGTCTATTCAACTTATCATTAGATTGTGAGCAACTTTGGTTGACTTTCAGGAAAAATCCAAACTATATTCTCCAAGCACATGGATCTTGAGCTTTTTTCTCCAGATTAACTTGTGATTTGTTCCTGAATCCCAAATGAGGGATTTTGTATCGTTGCCTTGAAATGACAGCGCTGTAATTTTGTTTTCTCTCATAAGATAGGCAATTTTGTTTTGTACGATGCATTATGTCCCTAATTTTGAATTCAACAATAATTATAGCAGAGTTAATGATCATCTGATCAGTCAATAAATACATCAAGATTTATAGATTAAAATAGCGATTTTTATATATATTTGAGATCAAAATTTGGTCGGTGTAACCTCATTCCTGTTTGTCATTCATTTTTAGACACTTTGTTAACTATAGGGCTTAGCTGGCTCAGTATACCACGACTTCTTGATAGTTACTTTTAGATGGAGCATACATATTCGAAAAGAAACACATTTTCTCAGAATAAATTGAAGAATATAACATTTGATTATTCATTTGTATCCAAGACAAAACTTACAAATAGAAAAAATTACAAAAGACAAAGTGAAAATCGGATAGTTTTCTATAGCTAGTGTCTGGTTATTTGATTGTTATGGGGTTTAGGTAGTATCGAGAGTGTCCTCCTGCAGCTCGAATTACTTCTTGGCATCTCCTTGGCATACTTCGTACAAGCCGTCGAATATCTTCCTGTTGTATACTGTCCCATTCCTCGATAAGTGCTTCTGTTAGTTGTTGAAGAGTTTGAGGTGGATTTAGGCGGCGACAAATACACCTGTCCAATATATCCCATAGATGTTCAATCGGATTGAGATCGGGGCTCAACGGCCAATTCATTGTACGAATTTCATATTCACGGAGAAAATCCATGGTTATGGCAGCAGTATGCGACCTAGCATTATCTTGCATGAAAAGAAATCCAGGACCAATACCATATGCTGCAGAAATAACATGATCTGAAAGAATCATATCAACATATCTTGCAGCTGAAACGGTTTCCGGTATCACTACAAGGTCCGTTTTTTCTCCCAAACCTCATGCCTCAATTTTTAGATGAAATTGACTTGAAGATGTTTTGTAAATCTCTGAATTTGAAAGACGTGAATTATGATGTGGCTCGAGCATGGAGTAGAGGAGACTAACATTAAATCAAATAATAACCTTAGACGATACGGATAATGAAGATTATGCAGTAGCTGAGGATGCTAATAATCTAAATGAAGGAGAATTATGAATGGTCTGTATACTTGGAAATCAAAAGTTGGGAAGGATTAGACCAGAAAAATACAGGCGTAGCATCGCGTTAGAGAAAACATCAGTATTCACATCAAGAATGTATAAAGCAGGATGGAAGACAGTTTGAACAATCTCTTTAATTAAAATTGATTTAATATTGTTCAGACCGTTATTGCTGTTTTTTCTTATTGAAATATTTTACTTCAAAAGTTTATAATATTTTGCTTAGATACAATTTTGTTCGATGAAGTCTAGCAATCTACAACTTATCGCCATTACAAATAATGTTGGCAATTCTATTTCTTAGTTTCATTCAAAATTAATATAATATTCGAAGATATATGTTCATTCTGGCTTATTTCATCATACTATTAGTTAAACTAGTTGTTGATTAAATTAGCCAATATTGATTACACAAAAAATGCAGTCCGGAACATCAATCGCATTTTTTTTGTAAAAAATGAGGAGTAGGAACACTTTTGCTTTCAAATAAAACATACATGGTGTTATATTACAAAAAACAGAGTAGATTTGATTTCAAATTACCACAATTTGAAATTTTCTGAAAGCACCCCGTAGATAAAAATAGGACTTTTGAATAAGTATCTGTATAAGAATATCAAGAACATTCAAAGGAATAAATTAACAATGACGTTATTATTCACCACTCTACGAATTCAAAAATTTAGTGAGAATAAAAAAATTATAAATTGATAACGTCGTAATTGGTCGAAAAAATATATTGCCATTGAATTGACATCAACGACTTAAACTAAACCAAAGAAAAAAAGGTGAAGGTTCCATATTGAAAAAATAAATTGGTTATCACACTGTTGTTCTGCAACAACCCCCTGTTTTTTATTGAACATTTTAAGCTATGCGCCTTAAACAACCAAACAACTTTTGTATTTGGTATTTTTTCCTACTAGGGTATACCTTTTAGGATATTTAAGAATTGCGCATAAATGGACCCCTCTGGGACAAACATTACCGGACAGTGTATAAACAGACAGACAGGAATGAGTGGCATAGTTTCTCGTAATGTCTATGTCATAGAACATCAAGAAAGTTTGAAAAATAAAGTATATTTACATTTGTCAGGTAGCATCAGCTTATCGACCAATTCGATCTTGTTGTTCTCGATTTTCAGGAACTTCGGCATCAAGTATCTAAAGTTGATTGAACCTACGTCCTCAACCTCTTCAGCTCGTATTAACTCTGCCAAACTATATCGTTCTTTACTGAACGAATGCATTTGCGCAAGCCTTTCTTGTGGCAGTTTGATTACTTCACCTTCTTCGGTTCCGAAATGTATTCTACATTGTAATTTCAGATCTATCGGGTGGGCTGTAAGAAATTCATTATGTTTTAAATGTATGTATTAGCAGTCACACTGTCTTGTTTATATTCATCATGCTTGGGAGTTCGAGATACGAAATGAATAAGTATCAAAATTATTATATTAATCTCCCAATATTAAACTTTCCACTGCCCCTCGAAAAGATTTCATATATTTTTGAAGACTACATAGATGATGAAACTTCATATCGTGGTTTATTTGAAGACGGCCTCACACCAAAGCAATCTTTCAACATGTAAAAGGCAATAAGCTGTTGTTCAACGTTAGTCAAGAAGGCAGTCCAGGTGTTAGGACCTTTAACTTGGTAAGTTGCCAATGGGCATCCCCATAGAGGGCGACATTTGGAGATGAGTTCATGTTTCACATCACATTCTTGACTGGGTTACGTATAATACTACTCGCTTGCTCTCCACAGCTAAACTATCGTTATCATTAAATTATTTTTAAAGTCTGTTGTTGCCGAAATGTAGAAATGTAGAAGATAGACATAGCATTAGAATAGATTTCAATTTCGAAGTTGGGAGATTATTTTTTATGCTTTATTTGACGCTATACAACTATTTTTATTCCAGAATCATAAATCCGTTTTTAAGTAATGCTGCAATCGTGATACTTAATAAACTTAACCGTAACAGATCCAAAAACAATTGTGGTATTTAGAGCTCCAAAAGTCTCTTGCTCCTTTTACTAACTTTAAGCCCGACGGCGACGTTTTGTTTCATGACCTACCTTAATCTTTGAGAATAATAAAAGGATTTACGCCTCAGTTCTCTGTTATCACGTATACTAACCTCCTAGGATTCTTTTAAGAACATGTATTCTCTGTTGCTCTTGTATCATCCAGAGCTTACTGCCCGTATTAAAAGCGAGCGCCGCTATGTCGTTGTATTTGTACGAATACATAAAAGACTTGGACTCATCGAATGCATTGTACACTTGTTTCATTAGTTGGAACGCCTCCTTGTCGAATCTGTAACAGAACCAAGCTATAAATCTATGAGTTCACCCTAAAAGTTTCACCTATCTGCGAAATGTACTAAAATACAAATACAAAAATATGCGATTTGCTTGAACATACATATAAAGAAATAATTCGTACACAACGAAACAAGACGATTGAAATGTAAGTAATTATTGATGAGCTATGAACCATATGTATTATCAAACAGTTGATCAGTAAAGAAGGGTGTCTTCTGTTAAGCCAGAAGGAAATAAAAGTAACAAGAGGTATCATGTTAAGGCAAACTGGTTGGTATTTTCTATAACATATATAAAATCTATTATGACATGACTGATAGGTAGAGTAAATTTAGTGATTCAAATTTGCTTCCATAATAATACAGAAGTGCATCTATTGGGGAACTTTTGCTAATTACATTAGAATGTCTGCAGCTAAATATCCTTTCTTAGTTTCTCCAGAACTGATATACATATTTAACAATATTAGCTTATTTTATCTTTATATAGCTGCAGCTAAAAATCTGGTAGTGTGGCTTGGTATCCTCACCCTGATTATCTATAATTGATGAAAATAGTTCTATTATTAGGTATATAGCATCTCACTAGATGTCTATAAAAAAGCCTTGTAATTTAATATTGCAAGTCTTGTATAGTCCTGATCTATATAAAAATGATGCAGCTTTTTATATACTCGTCCACAAAGAATGAGCATTACGTCACACAGATGTCACTAGAATTTTCCTGGAAAATTAGGAAATGTGAGGATTGGCGGGCAACCTGAAGCAACACCGCACAAAATGAGATATTTGACTGGGTGGTCGAGGTGTAGTGCAGTGACGTCACCGCACTACATTTTTCGACATTCATAGTGGATTTTCACAAATTTAACTGTACTGAAAAAAATCGAAAAAAATCAGTGTGCATTACTCATATACTATCGAATGACCATAAAATTGAACTTGCGCAATGAGCCCATTGTTAGAAATAATCAATTCATTTTTTTTGCGCCTTAAAGATTTTTACTCGATGTTCAGTCCAAGAAATTTTTGAGATTCTGCCACAGAGATCAACTTATGATCTACCCTTACACATAAAGATTCTTTATTTTCCCTGACCTTATGAATACGATTAATCCTGTCTTTTCAGTGTTAAGCTTCAAGCAACTCATGTTACACTAGTATGACATGTGTCCTTGCACACGCGAACAGCCCAAGTATAGACGGATTTGCCAATATCATTGAACTAACATCAGCATACTGACAGACCTCACTACCCTGCAGACTCGACGGTAGACTATTCAGATATAATAGGAACAAAAGCGGGCCTAGTATGGATCCCTGTGCACATCTTGTTCTATAGAACTTTCCTTAGAAAAAAGGTTGTGTCATTCTGATTGATGCTCGAAATATGACTTCTTTCCTCAGGATAAGATGTAATTAAATTAGTAATTTTCCCCTAAGTCCATTCCAGCATTCCAGCCTTTCCAACAACAATTCATGATTGAGGATTTCAAAGGCCTTTGAGGTACGTACATCTAGCAACTTCCTCATTCTTTTCTAATTGTTCATAAACCTAGGTTTGAAAGTCAACTATGGCCATTTTTGTGGACTTCCCAGGAATGAACCCAAACTGGCAGTTGCTAAGAATCCGGTGATGAAGTGAAGTACAAATTTTAGGTATGCTATTACACAGTGCCCTCTCAGACCTTGGATATAGAAGGCAACAGAGAGGAACAGCTCTGCCTATCGCCTTTTTTAAGTATGGGTATAATTTTTGCAATGTTTAAATCATTCGGAAAAAATCCTAATCTGAAGCTGGAATTTATTAGAAAAGTTCATGATTATGTTAAACTCTTCCTGGTCATGCACATGATAAAGAAATAGGGAAAGTGGGAAAATACCATTTACTGCAATATCTTTATCTGTATCTAAACTAGTTGTAATATGTATATTAAACTGATCTAAAAACATGTTGATAATATTGTATGGTTCCTCTACTAATTATTCTTCAGGTGATTTGAGTGAAATATTTACTTGAATAGGAGCTGCTTTATCTTGACTCTTTGTTGAATATGTTCCAAATTGTTGTAGTTTTATTATTGGATTCTGCTATGTTGTTTTAAGATTTATTAATTTGCTTATATAAAACATACAGATCCTCCACAAAGCTAGAACAGGTCTTTAATTCCATGCTTACCCGACAGGTAGATATAGGAAACACATTAAACTAATATACTATCATATTCTTAAAGGCTATGTACCGATCATTTGGGTTGTCCCAGGACTCATCCTGCAAATTTCTCTGAAAATTATTGATATTGTTATATGTCAAAAATATTTTCTTAAATGTAGGTGTTCGATTCTAATTTAAACTTGACATATATATTTAAACCAACATGATCAGATATATCGGATTTATGACATTCAAATCGAACATCTTCTAGGGGTATGTTTGTTACTTAGAATATTGACAATTTGTATCCCAGAGGCAGGACCCATCCTCCATATACCCAGAGCATGAGTTTCTTTATTGTAGTTTGACAAAAGATTATATATTGAAAGAACTTCTTCACATTCAATAGCAGAATTTATGTTGAAATCATCAGCTACCACAAGAAACTTATTTGGAGAGTATATTTCATCCATTAAAACATTCAGGAGATAGTGAAGCTCATCAGAGTCAGTTAGTGGGGACCTATAGAAACATGGAATAATGAACCTCTTAAAATTATGTTTCGGTTCTGATACAAAAAATTCAAATGTTCACAGTAAACGAGATTTGGTTTGACATAAGATACTTTGAGATCTTCCATGGCAAATATTATAGTTCACCTCCTCTTAGATATTCTCTTGACACATAGCTTATTAGTTTGTAACCATCCAATTGTACGGCCTGAACATCATTTCCTCGCATCAAGTGTTCAGTTACACAAAATATGTGCGGTTGGACTTCGTATAGGAGAACATCTATTTTTAGGGTTTAGTTGTTAAGACTTTCGACGCTTAGGTGGACAAAAATAATTTTTCAGCTTTTCTTATCCTGTGTCCCATTAAATTATATGAAACATCCTGAACAACTGCTACGCTTGGGTGATATTCTCTCCTTGTATGTCTAAAATATTTTTCCCAGTGCAAAATATGCCATGCCTGCTGGTCAAAAATCTGTATTATAAATCTGGTCATCAAGGTCAAAGTCTACATCTACCATAAAACGTTTTTTGGTTGTCTTCTGTTTTTTTGGAAAGCAGTTTTTTACTTCCACCTTGTCTAAGCTGCTGTTTGGTTTTCTTGCAATATATTTTCTGATTGCTTCCTCAGATACACGCGAGTCGATTCGTGATAACAAGATCCATGCCTCTTTTATCCTTGATCTTTACCAATTTGTCACTACTATCCCCAGTTCCACGGTATACCTTAGCATTCCTTCCCAGATACTTTTTTGTGAGATACTATTTCAAAACCATGATTATTTTGGTTTTTCCTTGAATCAGTTTTATCACCATTGTAACTGTAAACATTTTTTCCTTGTCGCTGATGAGAAAATTTAGTACCATTTTGTACATCTAAGTTTATTATGGTATTTAGATTTGCTCGATCCACTCCTTCTTCAGTATTTGATATTGTTACATAGGATGTAGAAACTCCAGGTGGTAAAGGCAATGTAACTGCTGCAGTATACCTCTTCGGTCCAGCAATTCGTGCACCAGAAGAGGCTGGTCTGGCAGTTTTTATTTCAACCTGCTTCTTCTGGATCTTGTTATTTGCTAAATCGGTGTTTGAGGTTGTTATCGTAAGATGTTTCAGAAGTTTCCAGAGAATCCATGAATTTTTCTTCCAACTCTGCCTATGGGATTGCAGTTTGCACAAGTAAATAACAAGATTCTTTTGGTCAATCTTATTACGTGTGCCTCGAATGTCGTCAAGCCAGAGCAGCCGACACAATGAACACCCTTGCAAAAATGCTATATTATTTTATACTGTATATTCAGCACCGGTCATTTTAAACTATTAGGATTTCCGATGAGGAGGTTTGGCAATGCGTGCGGCATTTTTAGATGGAAAACATGTGCTTATTAGAGCTGAAAATCGGTTGATTTCAGAGCCTTCTTTATTTGCATATGCATACTTTTACTGATTTAACTTCACGAAAACTTCGATATTTCTTAGATTATATTTGCCAAAATAAAATAAACAACATGCTGCGTTGCCACATCTTATGAATAAATCAGGTGCGAATATATGAGAAAGGAAAATAATGAAAAACCTGGAGTAATAGGTAGCTCTAGAATACTCACTGATAAATGACTGCTGTATTGCTATAAAGCAGTTCAGTTGAATCCAGATAAAAGGAGAGTTCAGCATGTAACGGAATATTCGGTGGTGCTACCTCTTTGCCCCATGAATACAGCATCATCGGTAAGAAGATCCCACCAGTAATCAGTAAGCACCACCCAGTGCCATAAATATACTTGAAAATTGGCGTTACCTTCATTCCTGGTTCTTTTGAATATTCTTCAGTCAATATTCGCTTACACTGCAAAGTTACACATATATAAGAGTTTCTTTGATTATGGATTAGGTAGTTTACAACTATAATGTAATTTTTCATAATGATAGGTTTTATCGCATTTTGGAGTGCGCTAAAAGTTATTAAAGAGTTTACAAAATATTTATTAGAATATTTGCCAGTTCTTGCTGTTGCATATCAAAATGTCCATTTTATATAAATCAAATTAAATCATCTCTTAATACCCATCTGGCAATAATTTTGGATTCTCGAACCGTAGCGCTTTTAAACAGTTTTGGTTGCGGAAACATAAATATGTGTCATGTCTCGATTGTCTCCTTAAAAGCGTCATCCTCATCGTCTTGTGAATGGAGTTTTTCATCTTTGAATTCAATTCGTTGAAGTAATGGATAGCGATAACTGAATTGTTGAAAAGTTTGATTTCGGACTTCCATTGTCTATAAAATTTTGAGTATCACGACGTTTCGATTGATGTGCTATCTTCAATCGTCTTCAGGTGAACTGGCGAACACGTTCCTTTCATGCCTATTTATACCCCGTCCGGTGACGTGTCGTTGTGCGCGGTCTGTTCTGATTGGCTCCCGATGCGCGGTATTCCGGTCTGCTGACGTGGCTGTTTGTCGGTCATTGTTTGTTGTCTGGTCCAGTTGTAGTCTATTGATCTTTTTTATGAGTGGCTGCCAGATTGGTTTAATGTCTACGCTGGGTTTGCTGTACACTTTGCTGTTGTTGGTGATGAATGCCGCCTCCTTGAATTTCCTTCGATACCAATGCGGTTCCTTGGCAATAACCTTAGCGTCGTCCCGAGCTATTTTATGGTGCTCCGTCCATGCGTGGTCAGCTATTCCAGATTTTCCTGTCTCTGCTCGATGGGACGACTTATAGCAAAAATAACGCATTTCGGCTGAACGGTTAATTTTATGTACCATCTGTGATACACAAAGTACCCTGTATAAAGTTGCAAATCAAATTAAAATATATCAGTTTCGCACTTTGAAGGGTACCCTACCACGTTCCACTGACAGGCTTCAGACATGTGTATATTGAGAATGTCAATGTCAATTGTTAAGATTTTTTTATTTATAGAATATGTTGCTAATCTATAGCGGTCTCAAAGATGTACCAAGAAGTTACTTTGATTAATGGTTCAAAGATGATCCCAAATAAACAATAGAAAGCGTATGGTTTATATCATACCCTAAGATAATGAACTTTGTAGAAAATGTCCTCCATTTTGAACCAGTCGAAGATCGACATCGATGTGTCCGTGAACATCCAATCCAGACATTGCCGCATTTCGTACAGGAAAGGCAACCTCCCATACGTCCAAAATAGGAGAAAGTTCCGTATTCCGATCTCATGGCCACAAAAGTAACCCCAGATGCGACTTGGATATCCACAGCGGATTTGATAAGCTGAAATCACTAGGTAAAGGCACCGGAATATGTAGTACATTGTTATCGCAATCTTGTCTTTGGCCATTCTGCAAAAGAATGCAAGTGATATATTTGAAAATAGAATACGTTTTTAATCTTCTTTATGCAGCAGATCGTACAAAAAATGCAATGTTATATGTTCTAGCTTATAACTCTTCATTTGCAAACAGGTAAAAGTTTACATGAGAATCTACTTTTCGGGAAATTGTTCTGATAAATTGCTGTATTGGCAATTTTGTATCGATTATCTAGTTGACATAAAGATCTTGAAACGTCAAAAATTCGATCAAGTGATATGCAAAAACTATCTGCATGTAGTGTGAATGGCTCCTCATATACGTGCGTGGATCAAGTCATATATTGTTGACAGAAAACAGTAAGTTGCAGTATCATACAAAAATGGACAAATGGTCACCAAGTGAAATCCGATGAAGTCACTGTAGATGCTGGTGTTCCACAAGGTTCAGATGTGGAGCCTATTTTATTCATTAGATTGTATGCGAATGATGTATCAATATTGCTATCGAACAGTTCTGAAGATGATTTGAAAAATAAATGCATTCATGCTATTTCAAATGACAGTTATTGGTTTTACAAAAATCATCTGCGCACTAATAAGACCCATTCCATTAGATTTCAATATCCACAACACCAAATGGGCATTGCTGATGTGAAACAATAACAATCCTTTGAACTATAAAAGTGATCTCACGTTTCTCGGTTTATATATTGATGATAAACTTAACTTCAGAGTCCATTGTGTTCATCTTACTGCACAACTTAAGACTCTATCTTATATGTTTCGGAACTTGAGTTTAGTCCTCTCCGAGACTCAGCTGGTAGCTATATATTATTGTATAGTGGACTCAAGACTGAAATATGGTATTAGTTTTTGGGGCTGCTCTCCAGCATCACAAAATGTTTTTATCTCGCAAAAGCGAATTGTTAGGTAAGTGGCACAAGTGGCTGCAACACAGAGCTCTTCAATGAATATAAACTTCTAAGAATAGATACCTTCTCTGGTGATTTCCGAGTTGACTTTATATGTATACAAAAATTAAAGGAAATTTACACTGTATGAAGAGCTACATAGTATGACCATCAGGCAGAGTAACAATATTCATACCGATTTTTCGAAATATGTAATTGGTAGTAAATTACCAAATATACTTGAACCAAAAATATTCAATAGACTGCCCAAAAAGTTACTAAATATAACAAATCACTTCAAATATTGTTTGAAACACTTTTAATTAGATAAATGTTTATATAATTTATGTGATTTCGTTAGTGTGTAATCTTTCTTGTATGCATGTTTCTATTTCGGACATATAAGTTAAGATTCTATAAATTTGACGATTCCTATACAAAGTGTAATTTGTCTAAAGGAAAATAAATATTATCATGATTGTTATTATAAATATGTTTTTACATTTGTATGTGCATATATCAACGCACTACGCAGCACCTCACCTCGCAAACTGAATGTTTAACTCAACATGAAGCAATAAATTAAATGTTATTGCCAACCTCATTTGAAAAAACATCATGATGACTCCACTGTTTCACTTGCTGTTATCCCCTCCTTCTTCATTATAATTACTATTATTATATCTCTTTTTCTGTTGCCTCGACTACCTCGATGAAGGTATCACAAAAAATGGTGAAAGTATCAACAAACTTAATGCCCTTTTACCCCCTACCCACGACTGAGGTCTAGATACGCCTTTATTGAGCAGGTCTCAAAACTTTGTCTTTTCATAAAGTTTATAACACTTTCTGATATATACTCCTGCTCTTAATAAAGTATACTAGTAGTGAATTTAGGTTTGCTTCTGTGACTGGCTATACTGACGAGTCTAGACTAAAGACGAATCATGCATGTCTATAGCAGGTCTGATGCATACACTCAATATCAGTTGTCAGCTTCTGATATGAATGAGTCGAGATACATCGTTAAAGTGCTTACGAAGAACAAGCGATGTCGGTTTAAATCAGTTCACCTTTGTTGACAGATGTCGTAAGGGACATCTGTTGCCGCTTCAAAACAGTCCAAGTGTTAGGATCTTTGGCTTCGTAAGATGTGAATGGGCTACACTTAGATAAGCTGATGTTGCTATCACACCCTTGACGGGATTACATACATACTACCCGATTGCTCTCTTCATTTACACCGCCAGACTATACTGACGAGTCTAGGCTAAAGACGAAACATGCATGTCTATAGCAGGTCTGATGCATAGTGGAGAGCATACAAATAATAAGTTTGTTGTTGCTGTGTTTTTGGATTTAAAAAGGGCTTTTGAGACTATTTATTGGAACATATTGTTAGCGAAAATTAAAGATTACGATATTGCCGGTAAGTTTAGGATTGGTTTAGCGACTATTTGTACGCTAATACATTCAAAATCATTCAGAATAAGATAGGGATACCTCAGGGTAGTTGTATTAGGACCACTTCTTTTTATATTATATCTGAATGATGTAATTTTTTTTTGTTAACTGCGAGTTCATTAATCTACTTGCAGATGATACTGTATTGGCATGCACTGATAGCAATTTGGGATCAGCTGTAGATAAAATGAATAAAATTGAGAAAAAAGTGAAAATAAACTCGCTGATACTACATCTAGTTAAAACCAAAGGAATTATTTTTACATCTGAATGTCTTATTAATATGAATAATGTAAAGGTTGGCCTTAACAATGAAGTAATTGAGATTGTTAATACGATCAAATATCTAGGAGTTCCGTTAGATAACTTTTTGAGTTTTGATAAACACTTTGAGTATGATTGCGAAAAAAATTCAAAAAAATACTCAAAAATTCTCTAGAGTATGCAACTGCCTCTCACTCCAAACAAGGTTAACAGTCTATGAATCAATAATCCAGTAATACTTTGACAACTGTCCAACGGTCATATATCTGAATATATATAATATTAAAAAGAATAGCACCAAACTATTTAATTGAGCATATTAAGTATGCATACAATATTAAATTATAACAAAACAATGAAAAATTAAATTTACATTTCACGAACAAGCAAAAACCACAATGAATTAATTCTTTGGTTATTAAAGGTTCAATAAGCACTTGCCTAGATTCAATTTAATATTGTCTGTATTTTAATTCTGCCTACATCACCCATTGTAATTATTATAAGTAATGCCGATATCTAAATTGAATTCTATATATTTGCATATCTTATACTAAGTTTATCTATCAATTTATTGTAATAGGAAATAGCATATAAGTTTTCTTTATACTTTCCTCTGGCCGCCATTTGAAACTACATACGAATGATTGAAATATCATGTCGGCAGCCTTTTTCAAAGTACAAAAAGGAAAAAATTAGATTTTGAAATTATAATGACGCTTGTTTACCCTAATTAGAGCTTTCAACTGAGAATATTTCGGTCTTTTTGAGATCATGATAGTTTATATATGTCTATGTTACAGTAAAATAATCTAATTTCATTATGTTGGTTACCTGCCATTAGTTGATTGAGGAAGCATTATAAATGTCCACATTTGCGCCCAAGTGCAATGCATTATATAGAATATCAGCTTACATAAAACACTCCTCTTGAGATAGATACATCGGTCCAATATTAGGGCGACGAAATGGCCAAATAAGATCATTACAAAGGCCACCGGAATTTGATTCGATTCAAAATAGGAGGCCACAGTTTCAGTTGAATCATCATTCTAAAAACGACGTAAATTAGCATTTTAAGCCATGAATGAACATATCTGCATCGTAATACAATACTATTTGTATACAGTTCAAATATCGATAAGAGTGAGAATTTCTGTGCCACTAGAATGAATTCTCGGCATTATATTATTTTTCTGATTCTTTGAAGTACTATAGGATTCTATCAGTAATGTATGCAACTCAAGAGATGTTGATATATTTTTCCGTGTGGTAACTTTGGTCAATTTTCTCTTTTGCAATATCTCAGTTAAATTTGTATAATTTTATTTACTATTGAATATTGTATTTTTTCTCCTTCTTGATGAATTGATAAATTGTATCTCTACTTCTTGTGCTCTTTGTCTGTGTGATCAATCATTTGTTTTAGTTTTAAATTGTTAATGTATTTCCTTTCTTGAATCTCATCCTGTATATGTGTCAACGCGACATTCTCGAAAATGCTCGAGTTTTCCTTTATTTTGAAGGAGTTAATAATTCAAGGTTCAAGGATAACGAGAAAGACCTAATCTGCGAATGTCCACAAGCTGAAGTGACTAAAATCGTCAATAAAGGTTGAGACGCCCAGCTGCAGTGAGGCACGTATTTCCTACTTTGCGCCTCACCCATTCACCCTTTCTCTCAGTCACTCGCATTGTCCTCATACTATAATCCAATTAATCATAATAATAAATCTCGTACATCTTGGACGTATGGGAAATAAGTAAACATCTTGACCTGTTTCCCTTTGGTAGTGACGCTGAGTGGCTTAAAGTGTTATGAATTGTCCTGTATTCGTTGCGTTGAAGAACCTTTTCAATTGTTTGTCTCGATGGATCCATATCATGAGCGTATCGTCTACATAACGAAAGTTTGAACTCTGAGTTGTTCGTTTCTTTTATGGCTCATGTGGCAGGCGTTTGTATTTTACCTTTTCCAATAATTCTTCAAGTTTGTTGTTGTATGTAGTCATATCCATATTATTTGTGGCATTTTCCTATTCAGGTTTTTTTCGACGGCATAAGTGCCAAACTAGCTGTCTTTAAAATATTCATTGCGCGCTTGCCAGGTATCGGAAACTCCAATTTTAATCCTTTGGGGAGGATATTGTTGTTGCTAACTCTGCATAGGAATTCAATGTGTTTTCTCTCTTTAATTTCCAATCAACCAATCGGCTTCGGGCGAACTGGCGACTATGTCCATCCGATAGCTATTTATACTACTCTGGCTGGTGAATGGTTGGCGGACCTAGACCTGATTGGTTCAGATGACGCTACGACGTTTGTATTCAATTTTGTTCCGTCCAAACTGCAGTTTTTAATCTATCAGACGTCGTTGTTGTCGATGAAAGCTGCCTCCCTGAATTTTAGTCAAAACCACGGTGGTTCCTTGTCAATGACCTTGTGATGTTTAATGGTAATCTGTCCAAGCATGGTCAGCTATTGCCGATTTTCATGTCTCAGCTCGCTAGGTATTGAGTCTGTAATCCTTAATTGTCACTACTAGTGTTTCCTTTATTCCTTAAACATATATTTTACCACATTCGTATGATACTTTGTAGATGCAGTATTAGGCTTCTTGATATTTATTTCTGGGTTTGGTTTTTGAAGGCACATGTTCTCCAATTCACCTAAAGGCAACTGAAGATAGTGAATCAATCGATATTAAAAAAATATATAAATAATGGAAATCCAAAACACAACTTTTGAAACATCTACGTTATCAAAAAATTTCAAACAACTATACGAATCCGGTATCTGCAACATTTTAGAAGGATTTCAGAAGACTATGCTGTAATTGAAGAAAGAAGAACTCCTATGCAGAAGTAAGGACAACCATATCGATGATGAAGGATTCCAATTGAACTTTCCAATTCCTAGCGGGCACGCAATAAAGATTTCGAAGAAAGCTAGATTGACTGTTATGCGATGTAACATTGGACAGCACCGTTGCAAAAAAGAAAATTGCTAGAAGATTTGGAAAAATTAAACAACAAAAACATTTTATTGTCGCATGAAAGATCTACTGGGAAACGCTTATCAAAAGAAGCTAGTGGAAGCAGCAATAGCTATAGGAAAAAACAGCCAAAAGAGAAACAGGTCAGGAAGAACCCCGACATTTACTTCCTCTACCATACGTCCACGGAATATCAGATGCATTCCATAATTAGGCAAAATAAATGTTAAAAAAACGAAGAGCCACTAAGAATAGTTTTCGTAACAAATACTCAACACCCAGCGAATTGGGACAGAAAAATCCTCAATAGCCGCTCACCATAAATAAAAATGGGGTAATGCTGAGGCTGGTATTAATGAAAATTCAAGGAGGTAGCTGTCCTCGCCAATAACGACAACGTTTATAGCAAACCTAGCATAGAAGTAAAACCCATATATCATCCAACTCATAAGAAAAATGATATATTCAAGTAGGTAGTGAAAAGGCGTAGCTTAATATCACAATACGATGTAAAATGGCAATATGAATGAGGCTTACGGTCTTGAAATGAACAAATATTTGAATACCTACCTCAGAGAATGACGGAAATCCAAAAAACATAATTATGACGGTAGTTAAGTCACAAAGGAACATGAATGTGTAGAGATCAGTGGCTTTCTGCGAAGTGTGTAGCAATATTCTATGGTAAAATTCTCGAACACCAGTCGCATATTGCAAAACTCTGAAAATGAATTAAAGTTTCAGTTCACCAAATATAATATAAACTATTGGAAGCCGGAATGTAGGTACATTCAAGTAGTTCGACAAATCAAAAAAATACGGTAATTATTCATTTGTGATCTCAAATGAACATTCTTTGAAGATTGAAATGATTTTGAATCATCATTTCTATACCTCACAGATTGCACCCACACAATCGTAAATGAATCGCTAGGATGAAAGATGAAGTTCAGCTGGTTGTAAGGGAATGTGATACCTGATCATATGCATCAAAAACGAACACTAATATAAACTCTCGATAATTTGTTTCTCCTCCTACTTCAAGATGGGGTTCGTCTCGGCAAATGCAGAAAACTCAGTAACAATTTTTTGTTGGTAATTGAGGACTGTGTCGAAATGATTAGCCTGTATAAGGGTATGGAAAACGAGTAGATGTTGTGAAGCCGTCGCTGCTTGTTCTTCGTTACGGTGTTTTGTCTATAGTAAACGATAATATAACATTTATACAGTTGCGTTGTACCAAGAGACGTAAAACTTGCACGTTAACAAAAGATGCAGGACAACTCGGTAGAGTGCATAAGTGTTTCTGGGATATCTCGGTATGCTCTATAAAGGGTATAGGGCAGTTCAATACTCTTACTCCTGCCACGATATACTAAATTGTTAAAGTCAACCATTCTGGCATCCTCAGTCTTTGACTAATCTTATTATACTTACACAGTGGTGATTGACAGGACGATGTTGTCCAAAATGGAGGCTTTTTCACTTTTAAGGGAGAACACTGTCTTAGGGAAATCTTCTGTGGTACCTGAAGGTCTGAAAATAACACAAGAAGTATATATATGGTTGAAGAAAATATATCAAATATATTTCTGATCGTTCTAAGATACAAGAGACACTGGTGATTTTCTAATGGGACAAAATGGTCCTGTTTTTTGTATCAATAAATATGGGGTACACGAATCTCACAACAAGTTTCATAACTTTCTTGCTAAGATAGATACCAGAAACTTCCTTCAATTCAACAGAATATTCGATGATGGTACTATGGATCAAGCATATTTTTTGGTCCACAACCGATCTGGCGCATCCCAATGCGTGATGGAGCGTCCCTAGGGGATATTTGCTGCCCTTTGAATAATATCCCACTAATCATGTGGAGCCAAACATGAAGCAAGATCTCGGCTGCTTTTGTGGTCAATACTCCTTTCTTGATCATCACGTATTCATGCCCAAAACTCTTCCTTTACCTAACCTTGACCGATGTATGATGCCGACCTGACGATGAAGAGGAAATTTGCTGAATAGTGACCCGAATCGACTTGATGATGGCATGACGATGAAACAGAACCTCCTAGGAAGGACACCTGTATAAACCCAAACTACTATGAACCAGAAAAGAGAGTACTCTAGAAGGTCACGACCAGAAGCCTGCCCTGACCAAGCGTCAGGCTACCCCTTTGGAATCTGGCGGATGGGCCATGCAGTATTGCGAAGGAGGTGGAACTCACAGCAACTATTTCGGTGAGTAGCTATTCCGATAGCAGCACGGTCGACGGATAGAATTAGATTAACAGGACAAATACATTTAAAAGGAGAAGCTCGTTTAATAGCTCACCACCACGAGGTCTAAAGTCGGCTCCAAATGTAAATTTGCTCCAAAAGATGATGATATTGAGTAAAAAAGGGACAGGAATACAAAGGATTCATACTCAAGAAGTGGTTGAGTTTGTACAACAACGAGTGTCAATAATATGAAAAGGTAGTCTAGTTGCAAACATTGGTCAAGAAAAACTTTAGAAAGTTACATCAAGAGAATCTCACAAAACAGTTAAAATTAAAAAGTAATGTTAAAATTAGTGATTAATATTCGTTAATTAAAATTAAGTATTTGCGTGGAATCTTGTCATGCATGCTGTCAATCCGCAATTGTTTCCCACGAAACATACCAGGCAATAACAATAAGTAGACGTCAACTGCCAGATGTCAATCATTGGGAATATAGTACTAATTTTAACAGTTCTCAAACATAAAAATTCCAATAACAGATAATAACTCACCTTTCTCGGTACCGGCGGAACTCTCCATTCTCTAGGATATAATTTCCACTTCCAATACTGGTAGTATCTACTTTGGCTGTCCAAAACCCAATACTTCTTAGGTACGTCCTGGAAATTACTGACAGTATAGCGTCACGTTATGATAAGTTAGTTTTATATTTCGAACCATGCAAGTGAAAGAACAGAATAGATAAAACGTATATTTTTTACAAGGAATCTAATCAGCTTCATAAATATTGTATTGCCTCGTATGCAAAATGTGCTCGGCAGATTGAAATGAAGTTACTCGTTCGGTGGGAGGTGGTTGCATCAACATTTCTCGGAGATGGAAAACAAGGCCACTGGGTGTCTGCCTCCAAGTAGCATCCGCTATATATCAAGAATAACGCCATATGCAGGCACAACTGGACATGGCAGTATAGGATACCGCACTCTATTGAAGAGGGTAACTTAGGCCCCTCCAAGTGACGCCAGCCTTGGGCTAGAGCAGAGGTACAGTGAAGAGAGCGGTCGATAGTGATGTTAAGAAGCAACCCATCGTCCTACTCACTGAACCGGCATCGAAAAGGGCGGAACCAGTAGACGCAAGGCTCCACACGTCTTTGCGTTTCGAGCAGTCACGCCCTGAGACGACTAGGTTGATGGGCTCAGGAGAAGTAGCGAACCTTGTGACTCACTGGCCCAAACAAACCGTCACTCGATCCGCAGCCGCCAAGCTCACGCACTAAGCTGACAGCTGTGGTTGTACAATATGGATGAGAGAAAAAGAAGATAAGTAACAAGTCAGGAGGAACCTAGACTCTTCGGGTGGATCTCCTGAACAAAATTCGAGCGTGAAAGTTAGTTCTGACTACAAGAGTGCTTCATCTGGTAGGACTCAGGGGATCACCGCCTCTATTCCTGCAAAAAAGAGAAAAGGTTCCAGAAGCCCAAGTGAGGAAGATTCTTAAAGCCAAAAAGATGAATGAGGGATCTTGGACTGTTGAGAACCCGTAAAAGAAGAACTTCAACTGGAAGAAAAAGGTAGGTGAAGGACCCCTCAAGATATTTAACGACCCGAAAAGTAAGGGTAGAAAGAGTAGAGGGGAAGAATAGTGGAGGGGATAAACGACCCTAAAACTACTCGAAGACTCTCCCCCAAACAGGCTTAAAGAGGCCAAGGTAGGATAAGAGGCCTGCCAGGTCAAGCCTGTAATCGATTTTGAAAAAAACAAGTAGACGGTCAACTCATTTGAGTCACACAATTTCCCAGGACCGGTTGACATAAATCCAGCATTACTACAGGATGCATTCCTGAACTCAATCTCCTGAGCGTCGAGAAGAATTGGGCTCGATGAAACACAATGCAGGTGGACTGACTGCATGTTGAACAGGAGAATAGTATATTCAACCAACATGGAAGAGACCTTGTTGGCTGATGTAACGCGAGGCTGCTCGCAGGGGTGGGTGTTGTCCCCACTACTGTGGAACCTTGTAGTTGATGAGTTGATAAGGCTACTAGAGAATGATGGGCACAGGACTCTTGGATAAGCAGTTGACGTGGTTATCCTAGGGCAAGGAAGGTTCAACCAGACGATTAGAGACACATGCACGAGGCACTTAACATAATTACTGAATGGCACAGGAGAGCTAGATATAGGCCTACGACGTCAATAATGGCATTCACCGAAAGCGACAAGCTAGAATGATTGGGGCCTCTGACACTTCGGGGGAATCAAATACAGATGACCAGTGAGGTCAAATATTTAGTAGTGATACTAGACTCTAGATAAACCTACGACCCGCAGCTAAAAAGAGTGAAAAGAAGAGCGGAGATGACCTTAGTGTTATCCAGATGCTCACACGGAAGAAACATGGGGTTTAAGTCCATCTATGGTACACTAGACTATATCGTCATGATGATAAAACCTATCATAATGTATGTTTATTTAGTATAATGGCCAAAGATAAAACAACGTGCCAATGCGGAACTGTGCAAGCTGCAAAGACCAGCCTGTCTGACCAAAGCGTGAGCAATCTAGAGCGCTCCCACTGCAGTACTAAAGACCATTCTGGACCTGCCCATTTTTTTTGCGAGAATGGGATACTACAGACTGTAAACAGCACCAAGAGCAATTTACAAAGATCCTGGGCACAATCATTATCGAACATATGGGTGGTACCGTACTAGATGCAAGGAAATACAACATAATTTCGAGATACGTATTCGAAAAGAACTTCGAAACTACAATTACAGATTGAGAGAATTTCAAAAATAAAAACTGCAAGGGGACATGACGGGTGAAAGTGCAAACAGGGGACAGAAGCGGGCAGAGAACATAATTTTAGGTACAGTAAACCGCTTAGAAAATACATATCTGTATATCAGGCCACACTCAAGATGTTGGATGGTCCCAGGGTGACGTCTGCACTTGTTTGGGAATGCTAAAAGCAGCGCGGTAAACTGGCAGAACACAACAAGGTAGTCTAGGAGTGGATACCAGGGCAGTCAGGCATTATTGTCAATGAAAAGGCAGATGAGCTTGCAAGAAAGTTATCATCCCCCTTATTCATCGGCCTAAAACCAGACTTGGCAGGTCCTAAGAACATAGCAAGGACTAGTCTAGAGATATTCTGATGCCTGGTTTCATGCAGAAGATAAAAATACTGTCATCTGCGAAGCTGTATATAAGGTGTCATTCTCAACATTTTGTTGATATACAGCAAGAAGAGTATTGGAAAACAGACAGGTCCATGCGGAATGCCAAAACTGATGTTAAATGAATCGGAAGCACACACCCATTCACCACCACATGAAAGGATCGGGCCCAGGGAGAACCATCTAACTACTGGCATAGACCCAATGGACAGAAAGCTCATATAGAGCGATATATGGAGCGCGACAACTCAAGAATTCCCACGAAGCAAATGACTCTGCTCTACATATCGGTGACATAGATCAGATGATGGTGTCTTTGTCCAGATATTTCAGAAGCTGCTAATGAAAGTCGCCATAACCTTGAACAAGATGCAGAGCAGAGTTTTGTCTGATCTTCTTAGGGATCGGTGGTAATCTAGGCGACGTAACGCTTCAGGACTATTGTTGATCTTTCAGGATTTAGAAACATGAATACTTATTTACGCAAAGGAATCCAAACAGAAAAAATGTGGGACTAATTTACATTTTTTATAGAGGATATAAGGTACTCAAGAAACTGGGTTAACTTATCGTTTACATTATCGTAGTAAATAGGAGCGATTAACATGTTTTCTCACTTTGCATTTGGAATGAACCAAACATCATTCATTATTTGCATATCTTATTATAGTGGAGAAAGATTTTTTTTATTGGATAATTTAAAAAATTTACTGTGATCAAGTTCTTAGATTACACAGGAAATGTTAGCAAACTTTAATGCAGCTGGATGATAATAACGGATTTAGCGCTAAAGCATAAGAAGTACATAATAAACAATTTTGGTTCATTTTCTGTTATTCTTTAAATCTATTTAATGAATTTCCTGGTTTATATTAATTAGTCAGCAAAAGGGCGATAGTTTTATTCATATTCAATTTTTTCAAATATCGATTATCCTTGTAAACTTTGATGCAAGATAAATTGTTACCTGTGAAAAAGTGCAGCTATAAGAGCAAACATTTCCCAAATGTAGTAGTAATTCTGGCGATGAAGCCCTAAAAACACAGATGGGTGGAAAGGGTTCGGCTTGTGCAGTTTGGTCCTAAATTCTATGACCTCCCGTTCTTGATTGCCCGGCATCACGTCGAACTGGAAGATACATTTGAGCAGAATCACCAGCTGTAAGTAGCCTATCAAAATGATCCAAAAGGTTCTCGATGGCCTACGGTAAAACAAAAAAACTTCAGAAGTAATATATAACTTTCACATGAGTAACACATACCTGGGATTGGAAAGAGATCCCCAGAAGAAAACCATGCTACTGAGTGGTAGGGTTATTAACTGAGAAAGCATCACTTGGTTCATGATGATGAAGAAGTAACACAGCACATCTGACTTGCTGACCATGACCATCCATACTGCTTTGACTAGCTTCACCAAGTTCGGCTCTTCTTCAGGCGATAGCTCTGTCGGCGGTATCTTTGGTTCTGTGAGCTTCCTGTCAGTGAAAATCTCGGTGAAATTATCTCAGATTCATAGCTCGGATCATATAGCCCACGATCCGACGAGCATTTTTTCAAGTAATGTATTGCAGGCTAATTCTCTGTGAGCAGTTTCAACGTCCAACTATTCCACTGGGTTAATTAGCTAAACAGGTAGCTAAAATAGTGCGTAAACGTATAACACGTGATATATGAAATTTCATTCTTAGTGTTTTATTTTCCAAGTAAATGTTAATATAATTCTATAAAGAATTTGGAACAAAATTTGTCCCATGAATACACTTTTGTAATATTCAAATATTATGACAATACCAATCATATAAGGATGTCAATTCGTCCTGTAACGTATGGCAGTCGGCGAGTGTATCCACCATAGAAAGTAACTTAAAGTCATCCGCGTATAGCAAGTGACAACATTGAAGTTTGTCCCGGATATCGTTTATGAATATGGTGAACAGTAATAGACTCCTTGTGGAACTCCAGAAGCTGCTGCACATCAAAAGATCTAAAACCGCGCTACTCAACAGAAAGTCTGGCAAGTGGGATTTGAAGAAATATGAGAAATGAAGCGTAAAGCCACCAGATACAAACTTATGTAGAAGTATTACATGGTTAAGTCTATCAAACGCTATCGAACATCTGTGTATATAACATGCAGTTGTCCATCACTTCTGCAGTAAATAACTTGGAACACGCCAAATTAGACCATGTTGTCTTAAGGTCCTTCGTATGAGCTGGTACATTGTCATGTATTATGGACTCAAACGCTCTAGCTCATGTTGCTCAGGATCACAATTGGTCTATAGTTTAAAGTTGAAAAAAGGGGATTGAGGATTTTTACATACATTAGGATAATAGGAGTTTGGAGACTCTCCATAAAGCTCTGATGGTCTGCTCCACATTTGTGTGGCGTAGTCTATGCTTGCGGAAACCATATTTGCAAACATTGGTGATATTATTTTGTTACAGATACTTCAGAAACGGCACATTAATAATAGTCTCCATAACCTTGGACATGATGCAGAGCAAAGTCACAGGTCTATTGTTGCTGGGTATATTTTTCCTCCTCTTCTTAGGTATAGCTTGTACTCGATCGATCTTCCTCCCAGTAGGAGAGTCTAAATAGTTTGCAAAGGACAGGTGTAGGCTCTACGGCGAAGCGTTTTAGTAGAATTGCTGCTAGTTGGTCTGGACCTCTAGCTTTTCTGGAGTTTGGTTTTTACATCTTGGTGTTGAAATCTAATTTCTGGAATTTTTGAGTTCACACTGATGGTAGTTGGTAGAGTGCCTCTTTGGAAGTTTGTTGTAGCAGCAAAAATCTGCTTCAAGTGATTTGCTTTTTCCTCGGTGTGGATGCGATTGACCCATCTGCTCTTGGTGGTGGTGGTATGGATGAGTACTAGGAGTTCTGGCTAACAGACTCGGCTATAGACCAAAATTATCTGACGGTGAGCTTCTGAAGAGCGTTAAGCTACTCTTATTCCTTTCGGATGTCCCAACTACGAAGAAATGATCAGAATCATGAAGATTGTAGATATTCTTACTTGGTGATTCTCTTCCATCATGCAGATAAAAAGATTGTGAAACTGGGTATTAACTACACAATAGTTTTATCTGAACAATCAGAATGTTTAACCTTTTACCAAAAGGTAAATTAAACAGTTTTAAAAATGGTTTTGACACTTAGATTACTACTAACGGTTAGCGTTAGTTCAAATTGTGTATATTCGTCTTACTATGTCATTTATTACAGTTGTTTAGTCTGAAAAGATAGACAATATTCAAAAACCAGTTTATCTGATGACGCAGTAGTTCACGCTTGTTCAAGTGATGGGAAGTTCATTCTTTCGACACATACCGAGGTGTGTGTGAGGGTAGTATTATTTTTATCACAATACTTTTTATAATAATTTATTTCCAAGGTGAAATCCTGCTTAGAACATGCATCCTGTCTCAATAATTAGTTCCTGAGCTGATGTACTTTACTATATGATATTCAGAATATTTATTTCATATGAAACTCGGTACAAATGAAGCCTCCAGTATTCACACAGGTATGTCATCAGATTTATTTGCTTGTTTGGACCCATTAACTATGACCTATTCTACTGTAGAGTGCATCGCAACAGTATACATGTAACACAATAGCTATTTTTGCTAATTTCTGAAGTAGTTCTCTCATGATGGGAGCATAAAACATAAAGTCTATGTAAATATAGGAAAGTGATTATAAAACATTATAAAAATAAGTTATGCTACGAGTCTTAGGAGTCTATATGAAGGTTGGAAAAGAATAGGAAAATAGGGGTCGTGAAACCGAACTTTTTCCTTCCTTATAGTCCCGCAGTTATGGCTAAGAAACAGTGTAGTTACAGTAGAGTTTCTCAGTATTGAAGATATTAGACAAACATTGATTTGAGTAATGCTTTCTAACTGGACCTATACACATCACACGATCATTTGATTTTGTATAAATAAGGCTTCACAGATATGCCACTGTGCAGTACCAATAACCTGATGTGTCTTACAGCGGATAAATTACCACCAACTACACTAGAACCTAATAGTCTTTTTTCGGCATTTTCTCTCACATAGTATGTCATCTGTTTCTACTAGACTAATCCACATTTCATCAACTTGTTACCTGGTATATGGTTTGTTTCTGTTCTTCTAGCCTTGCTGTTCCCTCAATTAAATCCAGTCTTTCTATGACTGAGCGTTGGCTATTTTAATGATCTTTTCCTGGGTCCTTTTACAGAATAGTCAATCTAAATTTCAAACAAGGTGCAGTCCCCCGCATCCTAACTTTTATCTGAGTTGTTAAGAATATATACTTGAAATTATAAACATCTTAGCAAACCTCTGGATAAAAATATACTTTCAGCAATTGAAATTAACATAATAGTAATCCACGATTTGACAAAACGTACTTTGTTTTAAAGTATAGAGGCAAAGCAGGCTCACAGTACTTAAATCAACGCTACTGCAGACAGCGCCACCGAACAAAATGTCACAAAGTTATCAAACATTACTTACGATCTCTTTAGTAGGGTGTCGTATGATCCTCTAGGTATCCACCATCCTTCATATCTAACGCCGACCATGTAATCTGTGGTTTCCTAAAATAAACGACAGATAACAAATGCTCAGGATATTTAATATGTTTTATTAAATCGGAAGGAATAGCAGCCCTTTCCTTATGAATGATCATAAGTTTCAAAGTTTACTCTTCATATTGAATATGGGAACAAAATAGCTGTCATACCCCGTAGCAAACGCTGTAATTTTTTGATTCTAGAATTGTAATTTCAGAAATAGCTTTACTAACATTTTTACTTTTGCAGCGTTTACCAAAGTAAAAAAAACTACATGCGTGTCTATAGCAGGTGTGATGCATAGTGGAGAGCAGCTTCTGACGTGTATGAGCCGAGATAACGGTACATCGTAATAGTCTTTACGAAGCACAAGGGATGTCGCTGTAAATCAGTTCACCTTTTTTGACAGATGTCATGCTAGGACCTTTGCTTCGTAAGTTACCAATGGAGTCTAGGATAAAGACGAAACATGCATGTCTATAGCAGATCTGATGCATAGTATAGAGCACCCCCTAAAATAAGGTTCTATTGTATATATTTCTTTTAATTTTGGACCACGAAGAAATTCAAAAGTGATGAAAAAATGGAAAAGTTCGGGTGGTTTATCTTTTTCTAGTTACTTCGCCACGAATGCATTGATTCCAGTTTGCATTCACTATTACATACATACACATACTATGACGTATGAAATTTCATCAAAATCAGTGCAGCGGTTACTGAAATTATGCAGTTAAGCATCAACAGATATTTAGACTAACAGAAATTAATGACATTGAATTATTGGAGTATACATATCTTTGTAAACAACAGTTTACTTTATTTAACCTATCATGCCCATAGCATGTTACTTTCAATTAGTTTCAGATCAATTATATCATTATAGGCTGACTCGCTATGTTTTTAAGTAATAGTCAATAAATATACAATACTCACCTTCAGTAGTCGTTTCTCTTTGTCGATCCTAGTGCGAACCTCAGCATATTCATTAACTAATGTATTCAGAACAATAGTTACATTCACTGCTGAGAGATCTAGGACCACCCAACAGAATCGGAAGAAGTATGCAATTCTTGAGATCCCTGAAAGTATCTGATAGGTTTATACTAGATCCAGGCCTTTTTCAAAATGGTACTGGCAAAGAACCAGAAAGAATAGAAAGTAATCAAAAAATATATTTGATTTATTCAAAGTCATGCACAATTCAGAAAAAAACTGTTCAATGTTTTGCGAAATTTAAGTAAATTTCCTACGCTATAATGATTACTTTTAGTCAATAAAAAAAGCAGAACAGAGCTTTTCTCATATCTGAAAAACTAATTAGTAAACTCTGATCTATACTGGTCAAACCATAACGTTAGACATTTTGAAGGCGCTATCTAGTGATGTCCAAGCCAGTGGACTACGGTTTATATTTTGGGAGTTCATTATGATTTTTTTTTGCATCAGAGTGATGTGAAAAGTGGTGTGATTCCAAAGACATTTGGACACCTTGACAATACGAAAAGACACAAATTACTCACATGTGTAAGGCTCTAAATCATCATCTGTATCTTCAGATGGTCTTAGTTTGAAAATATTTCCATGCATCTCTGGATCCCAATAGTTCCTCACAGTTACGCGCAAATTGTTCTTAAACATGTATGAGAATAGCTGAAAGAGAGCACATAACATTAAATCTTACCGCAATGACTTCAGTTGTTATTCATGCACCTGACAAGACTATTATCCTTTTTTCCACTCCAGTATATTTATTGTAATTCAAAAGAGTATTGTTGTAACACAGTGGGTAAACATTTTTTTCGCAATCCACCCCCTTATAGCTTTTCCAGCATCTTATATTGAAACTGAAATCTAGTTGTGAATAACAAACGCACTTTAGATCTTATCAAAATTGAATTATATGATTTTTTATCACAAAATGCCTTCTAGGGGGTTGACTTTCTACTTCTCAGGCAGTGACCATAACTAATAAATATAGGTTTAGATTGTATCTTAGACCTGTTAAGCTTCCCAAATTTCCAAAATATACGAGTTTTCCAATAACTTCCATAATATTCAATATTTTCAAAATGTACTTCAAGTTGTAGTAGTAATAGTAGCAGTAGCAGTAGCAGCAGCAGCAGTAGCAGCAATTGGAGTAGTAGGAGTAGCTGTTTTTTTAGAAAATTTGAAAATCTTTAAAACACTCTAGGCTGGCTGTAATGCATTGAATACATCAGAGTTATCGATTCAATTCAATTCACCGAAGCGCCTATGGACTAAAATCCTTCCCCCTTTGTCCAGGCCTCACTTCCTACTCCTACATCGAATATCATCAGGAACGATATTAATCGCAGTATGGTGAGATATTTATGTCTGTGGTATTTTGTAGGTGTTGATTTATCTTTGTCGTTTCAGTCTGCTGATCGTCGTTAATCGTCCCTTGGTTTACTGTGATATTTCCGTGCTTCCAGACCACAACTGCTGCCGCTCCACATTTGTCGTTTTCCCGTGCATTCAGACGTATCTCATGTGGTTTTCCTTGAAATGTGCAGATTTCATTCTTCTCCATTGTCAAAAGGTACAAAGGTGGTATTGCTATAACAGCAAGATAAGAAATCTAGTCAGCAAAATGCGGTAGGCACTTGTCACCCTTAGTAGAGTTTTGCTTTGCATGGGCTTGTCTTTATGGCGCCTCAGAAGGTGATTGGTTTCAGCACTTTTGTGTGGGTTTTAAGTTGGGTAGGAGCCAGCTCTGTGATGGACTTCTGATTCTCCCGCCTGAAGTCTATTGTGGGACTAAATTCTTTGGCTGCTCTGCTTGATAACATGAAGTGAAGAGTTCCTCTACCCGCATTATCGTGCTCACGCATAAGGCAAGAGGGGAACGGTGCTCCTCATAAGTTCGCAGGATGTGCCCACTACTACTCAGCTATGCAAACGCTCCTTACGCATTAGTTCACACCCGCCTCGGTGTCTTGGAAGGTTTACATGTGGGACTGAAGACTTAGGATGCAAGCTTCTCTCAATGTTCATCCTTTTTCGGGTCTCGTGATCTAGATGTCAAAGCTCTCGTTCATAGTCCAATGGATGGCTGCAAACATGTATGGTAACAATGGAACTGCAAGCATATTTGTGGCAGTGACTTTATCCTTACCGGGCAGTTCTGATGACCATATCTGCCGAAATCGATTCATATACTTGCTATGGAGAGACTCTGTAACTCTACTCGCCTCCTGGACTGCACCACTTCGATGTAGGTATAGGTCGCTCTGGCGTGTAGATGATGCAAAATACTCCCATCCACAAGCTGTTTCCCCTCTTTGTAACTATCCCGTTGCATCCCGTTTGACTGTTTAAATTTGCATTCGACCTTTTGACATCCCCTGGTATCTCATTTCAAAATTCGGCCTTTGCAATAGGCATTTTGTATCACCGCAAGCCAGTCTCATGTGCAAGACTGAGATAAAGAGATTATCAATGACTGAAAATCATTTTCGCGGGTGGCTGTGTGTCGTTAGATACCACCTAACAACGAATGTTTTTTTATCCAAGTGAAAATGGACTAAAGTGATGATGGCGTGATAGAAGCATAGTTTGTGATCCCTTGTCAACCATGGTACATACACTGATATTTCTATAGTTTGGTAATCATTGCTTCTTTGAGAAGGGATTAAATATATTTACATTGCTTCTTTAAAAATCACTATGTAAGTATTTTCACATTTAATTCGTTATAAGATAACTAATAATGGTATTTATCTCTGAACTTGACATGATTTCATGTGTCGCCGTAGTAAAATACGCTTTTTCAAATTGTGGGTTAGGGAGTTCTGAAGTATTCAATAGGGTTGTAATAAATTATAGCTTTGGAAAGTATTGACTATCGTCAATTGAAGTTTGTTTCATTTTGTAGGCAGGGGATTTTTTCAGTTTAGTTTAATATTGTGACTATTTTACATTATGATACCAAATAATTGTCTGTTCCAGTATTTCTGCTCTGGAGTTTTACCCGGACAATCCGATGATGATTTAAATATGAATCGGAACGCGGTACTGCAGGAATGAGAGTGTATACCATTGCGCATATATGTCCATCTTGAACTCCATGCCAATAGCATGACTCTACTCCTGCACTACCTTTAGCGATTACTGTAATTCGCGTTTTTCGGAGGCATAAAGTCTTATGTCATCCATTGACGTTATGCCTCTAATTGGGCATGCCACAGCTGTGTTATCTTACAGTACTCAGCGTTATGAACAACTGCATAAGTGAGATGCACTCTGAACTTAAGGAATCTTCCTGGATAACTCCTCTCCTAAAAGTTACCAGCTCTGTCCAAACACGGATTCTACATGATGTAACGGAGATCAGAGTCTTCCACAGTGGCACAGTTTTATGCACCGCGCTATTTCATCGTCTACCGCAAGACACTCACGCAAAATAAGTTCATGAGACGTTGTGTCGAATGCCTTACGATTGTCAATACAGGCTTTATAAAGTTTTTGCTTGTACTGCACTGCTGTGTGACACAACAGTGAATGAACAGCTTGTCCTTACAGTCAGCTGCGCCATTTTTTGCCCACGGCTGTTCAATGCGCTGAGACATAGCGGGTTTAAGGGAGTCTACCCATGTACAAGATTCTGGTGAGGACCTTTTAACATGCGCTTAGACATATTATTGGCCTATACTTCTTGGAATCAGACAAATTTCCGTTCTTCGGCAGATACACGGTTTGGAACTTGACAAACCAAGCCGGAATTTGCAAATTCAGTCATTAGTTGGCTAATACCGGTGGTTTATGCCATTCGAGCCAGGATCTGCAAAATTCTTAGCGCCTTCTAAGGCACTAAGAATCTTTTCTGTGTTCATCGGGCGACTTAGTACCTTAAGGTGCTACAGGCGAACTCGAACTGCATCAAGGTCAGATTGCTTGCTGAAAAAGCATAGGTTGACTATAAATAACTTATGCTTTAACGTTCTTAAGGAGAAAAAAAGCTGGCTATCTTATGTTTATGTATTTAACAAATAGTTTCCCAAATCAAACTCTCTTTCTTCCAGTGACGTGCTTAGATTTAGATTTAAATCATCATCGGACTGTCAGATTTGACAGTTTACAAAGGATACCAAGGTTATTTCCCAACTAGCTAACTAGATCATCTCATGGATACAAGAATAAAGCTCTCAAATGTAGCATACTATTTATCCTGTCTAGCCAGACGAGATAAATGTCTGACTGAAGTCCACTTTCCTACCTTTATGAGAAACTATTATCCAAGAATAGTATTTATGCTGTTAACATTAGACATAACTTAACACTGATGATGCCTCTTAACTTCAATCGTACGAATAATTCTGTGACTCATTACAGTGCATTGTCAATAACATTCAAGGGGCTTCCCTGGAATAAGTTTCGTAAGTTATGTTAAACTTATTTTCTTTGATTTGTGTTAATAATTAGATAAATCGATTGGATTAAGTTAGACGTTTCTTTGCGATATATTTTTTTTCTCTGTAGATCGAGCTTTACTTATAATTTTTTCACACTATATTACATACTGAACTAACTAAACTCCGCCGATTGTAGAATTTACATAGAGGCGAATTATATCGCAACGTCATGAGAAAAAATGATCTTCTGAGACATGCTGGTGACGACTTCAAGACGCTCACCCTTGTCATGTTCGCCACAAAATTTCATAACTCGGACAAATCTCACGTTCTTTTCAACTACATAGATATTTGCGAGGCTTTTTCCTTGAACTTCCTAAACGAAAAAACAATAGAATTGTTTATAACATATTATTTCATCAAATTAATAAAGTAGCAGGTACGTACCGAAATGAAAATATCTTTGTCATTGGTACATCTTTTTAATTTTTTTCCCACCATGTTACGATGTAAACGTAATTTCTTATAACATGTTGTTGTACCAACACCTTGGATTTCAGATTCAGTATGCAATCCTTAAAAGTTCAATACCTTCCAACATAATATTTCATAATATGCGCCTCCTCATGAGCTAACAGGTAGAAATACATACCGAGATGAAACTATGTTCGTCAGTTGTACATTTTTTCGATAAGCTTTCTTCTCCAAATAAAATCCCGTCATCAAGGTCACTGTCGACATCAGTAAACATAAAATAATCTCCAGACTTCATTGCTTAAATAAAAGTACAAAACAAATTTTATAAGCTATTTAAACGTGTATTAACTTTGATATATTCGTGTGTTGCAGTTCTCTCATAAGATAGGAGCCGTTAATCTCTGGGTGGTGGTTTATAGTCAAAAACTTTATCGTATCCCATATTTTGTATTTTGGAAAAGTTTGCAAAGGCAACCGAAATTAGTAAATTGAATTGGACATAAATGTGGACTTAATCATTATTATTGGCCAGTGAAGCGCGATGAATTAGAGATTCAACAAAATCCAACTTCAAAAGTATTGACCATAGTTTACCACCATTACAACCGAGGCAAAAATTCTCACATCTTTAAATAATATACATTCGAAATTCAATCACTAATTAAGTTGTTAATGGACTGTAAGCAAACTCAGTGAACCACATTATAGCATCAATGGTTTATATAGAAATTGAAATGTTTCAATCACATACCATACAAATAAATAATGATACAATCAATCATATATCTCATTAACGTCGTGGTAAGCCTCGTTGCGGTTCGATAATTATCGATTTTATTGATTTCTTACCGATATTATGAGTGGTTAAGCTTGCCTCGTAAAAGGGACCCTGTACTCTTTTGGCCTCTCGCTTAACCATCTCTAGTTTTTGTGATATTCTCTGTCTTACTCTCATCTCTTCATCTTTGATATCTTGCAGAATTTCAGACTGAATTTGATTCCAGAATATAGCACCTATAGACAAAAAAAAAACAGAGAACAGATAGATATTTCATTGCTGAAACTGTACTGTGAAATTTTGACTACCTAACAAGAATCATATAAACAATAATAACAAACACAGGAACACTCACACACTTCTTAGTTGAGTTGGACACCTGGTCAGCGAAAACACTCCATGGAAAACATCTATATCAAGTGACCCAAGACAACATTAATAAAAAACAGTCATACTCCTGGCTGCAGGATGGCCAATTTTTTTCAGAAACCGAGGGCTTCATGCTCGCTATCCAAGATCAAGTAATTGCGACCCGAAACTTCAAGTAGTATATAATAAGAGACCCCTCCGTAACAGATGACAACTGCAGAAATTGCCATTAAACAAAAGAAACAATAGAACATATTACCAGCGCATACAAAACTCTAACCTTCAGCAGAAATAATAGTACCATCACAATCTGCTGTACACAACCCAGCTAAGGAAGTTTTGCCGGTACAACTGACAACCATCAAGGCTGGTGAACGAGTGCAGCCAACACCACACACACCAGTTACGGATGTTCAACTGGAAACCATGACCACAGGCTACAGACATCAACTACACATACTTTTTATTGCTCAACACCCACACCTGCTACCTCTCGTAACAGAACAGAGCTAGTTGACCAGAAACAAGTCATTGTTAAGAATAATCGCCTCACACCGCTGGAACTACAAGCCATGAAAAGTCTGGTTGCTGCCGAAATCAATACAACAACTGACACGCAATGCAACTCAACTACAAACATAGCTCAACCCATATTAAGCACAATAAACAAGAATGTAATACCGCAATTTATAACAAGCGAGATATATGATTCACTAAAACATAAATTATCGGTATATGCAGCGAGACTAAGATACAAAGAATCCAACGGAAGAAAGTATGTTAACAATCTTTTTCGGAGGAATGAGAAACAGTTGTACCAAAAAGCAACATCAATCGGCCAGATAACAACAATAGAATCCCCAAACAAACAAGAAATAACTGAATTCTGGAGAAGTCTATGGTCGGAACCAAAAACTCACAACCAAAATGCCGCATGGATCAGAGAAGATGAGGGAAAACATCAACGTATCACAGAACAGGGAGAAATCATACTGACACCTCTTGAAATAGCAGACACAATTAAACACACCCACAATTGGAAATGCCCAGGCGTGAACGACATACAAAATTTCTGGTACAAACAATCCACCTCAACATATGAAGCTCTCGCAAACCAAATCAACAAAGCCATACTCCAACTTAATAGACTCCCCAAATTACTCACACAAGGTATAACGTACATAAAACCCAAAAACACAGATACCAAAAACCCTGAAAATTATCGCCCAATCACCTGCCTCCCAACGTTGTACAAGATTATAACCGCAATAATATGCAGAAGAATAGAACAACATCTAACACAGAATAACATACTTACGGAAGAGCAAAAGGGATGCAGAAAACAACTTATAATTGATAGCGTGATCATGGAACAGACTAGAAAAGAACAAAGAAATCTTCAGACCTCTTACATAGACTATAAAAAAGCATCTGACTCTGTACCCCATAGCTGGTTGATAAAAGTTCTAGAAATATATAAGATCAACACAGGACTCAGGCGACTCCGTGCAAACATTGCGAACCAATATTCATCTTAAAACAGTAACTGAGCACATCCAAACAGGAGAGCTCCACATACAGAGCGGTATCCTCCAAGGAGATTCTCTCAGCTCCATTTGGTTTTACCTTTGCCTGAACCCACTCTCCAGTGCACTCAACAATACAAGTTATGGTTTCTACATCAAGTATCAGAATACGATCCAACACAAAATCAATCATCTCCTCTACATGGGTGATATAAAACTATACGCAGCCACTGAGATGCAACTAAAAGGGCTACTTAGAGTAACAGAGGCTTGTACGTGGGACATCAAAATGGAGTTCGGGATGAGCAAACGCAAAATGCTCCACATCAATAAAGGTCAATGGAAAAACCATCCTCGGAAAGGAAACTGTAAATGGACCAACGTCTGCCGACATGGACCAGGACAAAACGTACAAGTATCTGGGCTTTTATCAAAACACTTATATCAACCATACACAAATAAAAAATAACCGAAAAACGAATTCAACAACCGTCTTATAAAACTTCTGAAAACAGAACTCTAGAAATCTTACCAAAACTATCAACACATTTGCAATACCGGTCCTCACGTATTCCTTTGGCATCATCAACTGGTCCAACACTGATATAGAATGACATCCATACCTTCATCCAAACAGAACGCACGAAGCATAGAAGGTTACACCTAAACTCATTCAAAGAAAGACTTACCATAAACAGAAATCAAGGATGCACAGAAATTACAGACATATAAATACTTCACCCAAAACAAATACAAACTTTGAAAGAAGCGTCATGCACCTTTCTGGAGGATGGACAACTTTTCCCTCTCTAAGATTTTGTTTAGGGTTTTGGCATAGATATTGACTACGAACATGGTTTTACTGATACAACAAATATGTGATCCAGCCAAAAGCTCCTTGATGATATTTGTGTTGGGCCATATACGGCAACATCTGTAGAAATTTAGAAGTGAAAGATATTGATTAACTTCTGGATCTTTTTTACTAGAAATATTGATATTCGCAGAACATTAAAGTTATTCATTTATCAAGATAAATATTCTCAATAATCCAACCCTCAGTCAGTATAATAATATCACAATGATTAACATCATATGTTGCAAGAAATATAAGCATATCATCAGAGTTTTTATGTATGATACGACCATGAAGATGTCAAATGCTTAATACATTATTTTTATAATACATTAAAGTTTTAATTTTCTCACAGTCAATTGCACCTTGTATCCAACGAGTCCAGTTCTTGGCCAATCACCACCTCGAACCGGCTTTCCGATATTGGAACTACCGTAGTCTATTGTCCCGCCCCATATTTATAGGTGGTATTTATACGTTATACAATCAGAACTATGGTCCTCATGATTAACTGGAAGTCTTAGGGTGTATTTCTCATTTGCTCGAATGCACTTGATGCACTTTTTAATTTTGGGACAGCTGAGAGTGCTATTGTCCTCTACACAATATCCGCAGTTTTCCGTATAGTTGTTGCCTTTGTGGTACAATTTCTGGACTTAAAGCATCTCTGTATACATATTTCTTGATACACAGGATAGCTACTCCATTCAATGAAAAACTTTTAGTTGTCAAGCATCTTGTGGAATAAGTTAGGTGATGCTTCTCCAAATACCGTATGTGCCTTATTATGCCTATTTTATTTTAGATATGTAATGGTTAGGTTATCATAATCACTAATATAGCCATTTCATTGACGAATACATGATTCCAAATCACCAACATTTAAGTTTACACTATAGTCAATAATTTCAAATTGGTTGTTTCATTTTGATAACTTGTATATCATAATCAGGCAAGTTTTTTCTGCTTCCTTTTTAAAGACGTTAAGATCTTGTTTATTGTAGCATCTAACACTCACACTGTCATTCTAGGATGGCCTAATATTCTTAATGCCAATTTTTGAACCAGCTGGTCCAACCTTAGTCTGTAGACCTTTTGTTGTGCTGTCTGTGTTTTGTGATTACGTCAAACACTTTTTACAATACAATACCTTTCAGAAGACTTAAAAATATCATAATATTAACACAGAAAAAAATAGAGCCGAAGTCAGTCGGTCGGCAGTGACGCTATGCGTTGGCGTGTGTTGTTGACGTTGTTGTTGATATAATACCAATATTACCCTTCCACTGACAAGACTCGGTTCCGTAAAACTCTTACGTTGTAGGATGACCGATTTGAATTTAAGAAAAGTATTACAGCTACTGAAAAACATTAAATCCTTTATAATTTGTGAAAAAAATAAATATTTCAAAACCTTTTGAAATATTCCCAAAACTTACCTCTTTTTCATAGATAACCTCTCGCAATAAGCGTATTGCGCTCCAGTAGCGCTGCGAGAGAATGTCTATTCACATTGACCTTGAAATGATTTGAAATGTGGTCGTCGGGACCCCTGTTATTTATGCTGTACTAGCAACTTTTGGTGTTATTATTCGATACAGCTTGGGTCATTCATCTTGATATTATCTGTAGAATAGAGATAGATCGACGACCCTTCGTTGATGTTCCAGACTGTGAAAGTCCTTTGTATAGTCCACTACACGTATTGCTCGTTTTTAGGTGCTATCCAAAAGCTTTGGGAAGTGCTTCAGAGCGCATCCCCACACATGCGAGCAGTTCTCCAGCTATAGTTTGATCTGAGCTTTGGAGAATAGCAATATCTGTTCCGGTAAATATAATTTTCTGCAACGGAAAACAATGCACGTGCGAGAAATTATCTTCACTGCAGATGAAATACAGGGTCATTCTATTTACATTTTTTAAAAGCCAAACATCGATTTTAAAACAATATAGTAACCGTATACAGGTACAATCCATTAATTGGTAGCATTATCAAGTGTTTAAACAGAAGCAGCTAATTAGAAAATTAGAGTAGATGTGGCAACTTGGAAAAAGCCGGGAGCTCATATTTATATTTACTCTTATTCAATGTCACTGTAACATGATGAAGTAGTGCTGGCCTTTCTTAGTGAGTAGAAAAGATATTATAACGTAATCAGCACCAGACTTACCCGTGGTAGGCTATCACTATCTGTGTTAGCATTTTAGCTATCTCTTGCAGGATTTTCCACCTACTCAAAGTCAATGAAGAATAGGCTAATAAACAAACTATTATTCATTGGTCAGAGGTACAACTTTATAAGGCGTCCTCCATCTATGTGAATATCGCAGCACTCAGTCTAGGAATTGTTCACCCTTCACACAGATCCCTAATCGTCAATAGTTTCGTATATATTGCGGATGACAAGTACTAATAATAGTACAAGCTTACCACATTCACGAAATGTCCGTTGTTCAGAATAAGTAAGTATGATGATCTTTTTACTTCATCGAAACACCTAGAGAAATAATAATTTCAGCACTGCACCATAATTCTGTCTCCAGCCTATGGCATCACTTCTGAAATGTTGACTGCTGCTAATGCGATGCATATGACCGTTCAGTCAGCTTGAATGTCAGCGAAAATCCATCGCTCATCGTAATATGGATAAATAGTTTTTTTATTGCTGTGCTGTCACTAAATCAAGATCTCTAAGAGTAAAATTTACTCCCTCGCTCAATATTTTATATATGACATATAAGCTGAAAACTTCAATAGCAGAATATAAAGAGAAGGAATGGCGAGGAAGCTAAAATATGTAAAATGTAATTTCAACAGCGTGCCTCAGTCCACATCTCTCCCATTACAAGTACATTGTGGTTAGAGGAAGTGCTACACATGTGCACTACATATTATCAACCTTGTTTTAAATACAAATATTTAGCGAAAAATAAATGTAACCCATTCAATGCAAAAACATTACTCAGCTCCCAGAATAGCCAATTCTATGTGACATAGATTTAAAATGCCCCCCACACAATAAATATACTAGTATTATATTTTTGGACAAGCTTCAAACAAATGAGCCGTTGTCTGAGTGTTCCTGTTGTAAAATTTTCTTAACAAAGAGGTGTAGTGTAAGTAAAGCTAAAACAGGGTAAGATAAAAAAATACTGATTTTACCAAGTGGATTTTACCTCTACTAGCCAGCAATAGTTCCGCTTTTGCATCGTCGATCATGAGAAAAAAGTGGTAGCTGACGAAAACTCGTTTTTGGATGATGAGGAAGGAGAAGATAATTAAATCCCAAGTAATCCCGAGTGTTTCGGAGGTGTTCGGTTGGCATATTTCTCTGTGCTCATGCATCTTGTCAAAATCATCGTTGTCTACAAATCGCCTGATGCACGTGATCTGCACCAGCCTCAGGTACGGACAGTATGTCATTGGGATCTGATATAGCCAGAAGCACCCAACCACTTGGAGGAACATCTTCACAAGAATCACAAACACGTTCTGCGCCAACAAGAAGTTCCAACTGTAATAATAACGTCGGCAATATTAAAATATAAAATGATCCAGCATCATAATGTGTGAGTCGCCAAGCCGTGCAATTCAATGGGGAAATTTATATTGGTGCCTGTAAAAAGTCTCCTTTTTTATAAAATATTTTGTCTAACTCTATGCAACATAGTCAAGAAGTACAGGCTATTTTAATAATGATGAAATGGAACACAAGAATGACTTAATCATCGCCCTCAAGTACATTTAACATATCCAAGGAATATAAGCAAAGCCTCAAGATAGATGCCCACAAATGAAAAGTATGTTTTTTTGAATATTTGTTAAACTGTGTTAAAGACAGGCAACAAATTTGAATTGGTGACATGCATGTCAATTTTGGTTATTTCAGTTAACAAGCTTAATGCCAGCACAAACAAGAATTGTTTGGAGTACAAGAGTTTATATATCTTTCTTTTGGAATTACCAAATTGTTTGAATAGCAATTGAAAAAGCTACAAAATGTTGCTTGAATCTCCTTTAAATTTTTCCATATAAATACAACACGAAATTGCAATATTATTTTTTGACCTGGTCTTTTGTAAAATGTAAAACAAAATAATATAAGGTAGAATTATGAATAGTAAACACGAATACAGATGTAAAGCAGAAATACACAGGTCTACTTCCTACATCATAACAGTTTTTTCTGGCAGCATTTTCCTCAATGCATGCATGGACAAACGTAACTTCAATAATCACGTTCAGTTTAGATACGGATAAAAACCATTCGAAAAAGTATACAACCACCACCATCTATGAATAATTTCTACAGATTAGTTGCGAACTTGACACAATTTTGGAGGATTAAAATCTTAAACGTAATTTGAAAGTTCAAGAAGAATAATTTCGCTGTGGGCATTTTCACTTGATGTTTTACTAAATGTTGTGTGCAGGTATCTTTAGGAGCGGTTGTTTAATGTGAGCTTTGTGACAAAACAGCAAATATCTGAAAGAATAAAAGAGGTGAGACGTTTTTCAGACATCAACAATAAGTATAACTAGAACAGGAACTATTTTGAACCCACTTGGAACACTTCTGTGATGGTACGAAATATACGAGACTACATTACTTGTTCAAGCGTTGACATCTTTTGAGCTCCTAATCAATGCTTCAAGTTATGTCGATTCCAAAAAATATTTTGACTTGTACCGCATTTGCCAGTTCCTCCTAAAATAAGCGTCATTTATATCATAACTTGCACCCCTTGAAAGGTGAACCTACAGCGCTATCGCTTGTCATTAGTAAAGACGATTGCACGGCTTGTTAGCATCCTTAACGTCAGAAACTGAATGTTTACTCTCCACTATACATTGTATAAGTGGCGTGCCTGATCTAGCCTCTTGATTCGAAAACTCGAAAACCTGTATTCAAAAAAAAATCTTCAATAGTAAAATTTCCCGGCATGTCTCGGAAATGTCTTCATTTGTAGATTACAAAGAAATAATTGATGTTAAAAAACTTTCTTTTTCGACAAATAATATTCAGAATATTCTCTTCAACTTGCCAATACCATAATTTAGATCGATAGCAACTAATTTAAGTTATATGCGAACAAGTGGACTGTATATCCAATTAATTATTAACTAATACTTACTATCTCCGTATTAGTGGCAGGGGCTTGTAATATAGGTTCATACCGTACCACAGATAGACGATTACATGGCAGAAATATGACAATGAAAAGATTTCCACTCTGTTAACACTGCCCAGCAAGACGACCCATAGAGAGCACCAGAAAAAAAAATGGAAGAATAACCTCTTAACAATATCCAAGTTTGATCTGCAATAAGAGTAATTTTCAGTCCGACGATAATTTGAACATAAATCCAAACACGTCGCTGTAAGAAAAAGTTTTATTTATGATACTGTGAATACGTGATTATTTCATCTGCATAATTCAAAATGGTCAGAAACCTATGAAGCATTCAAAAATGAGATTTAGTCACTGTCAATATTTTCTCATGAAGCCTCAGAATTTTTTTTGATCGGGACCAAAAATTATTATTGGATCATCAATAATAATAAATCAAATATAATAAAAAATGTCTTCAAGTGAATTGATGCTATTTTTCCCACGCAATGATTTTGGATCAGTTGACAGTATTGAATTTCAAATATATTGAACAGCTGAATCTTTTATGATCATAAAAAAATCTTGGAAATTTAAATATTGTCAATCAGCAGCTCTAGAACCCGCACCATAAATTAAATAAACTGAAACAACTGCAAGTTAAATACAAATACAATCATCAATTCTCTAAAGCGAACAAACTCCTCGGCAGCTCATTTTGCAACGCCGAGGTTCTCCAAAAGAACGACTTTTGGAAGAGGCTCTTTCGAGGTGTAAGTTCGACCAGGTGGGGATGCACCCACTGCACCCCTCTAGTGTTTGTTTTATTGGCAACTCTTGGTGTTATTATGCGCCTAAAATACAGAAAAAAAGTCAAATGATTTGAATTTATTCAAAACATTCTAAATTCATCGATACTACGTTTATAAATCGGATAAGAATTATGGGTTACCTTTTTTTTGCTTCTCGATATAAAGTTAACGTTAACTTAAAATTTACAAGTTTTTTGGGAATGAATTTGAAATTTGTCTACCAGTCGTGGCGTGCCAGAGGCTGCGGTTTGTCATCCATTTGAGGCTACTGCTACTCTACATGACCCTATGAGCCTCTTCCAAAATTCGTTCTTTCGGAGAACCTCGATAGTTTCCGGCGTTTCAATATGTGTATAAGTATTCCATTCTTTTAAATATTATTCATTTCGCCTTATATTTAACTTAGTTGTAATTAAATATTTGAAGTGTATGTCTACTGTTTTAGTCTACCCATACTATCATCCAGTGTATAGTTGTGCAGCTATTGGACTTAATGATCATTTGTTAAGAGTCCTTATACAGGTCTGATTTGTTTTTCTATGAATTTGGCCCGAAGATTTTCTATAGATTGCTAATATATGTAAATATATAAATTACTCGCCCTCAAGCTCCTGAGCATAGGATGAGATGTAACGTGTCATTTTAATTACCCTAAGTAGGCCATAAAAAGTTACAGAATGATGGAAGAGGTTCACCAAGTGAGAGCATCTACAATCTACATGAATATAAGAAGGACGAAGGACTTATCAAACACTACATAAGTGATTTTATTACCTGGTATATGTGGTGAAGTCGGATGCTGGGTTCGTGTGTCCGGGATCTTCGAAATATTTTGCAATACAGTCATTACTCCCTCCTTCATAAACAAGGTCAGGGTGATGTTCCAATCGTATTTCCTTCACAAAGGCGTGTAGCTGTCTGGCCGCAAATAAACAGAGTAGTGCTTCCACTCCTAGCTTCTTGATAGGAGGGGGGCGGTTGCTGTTTACTAAAAACAAAAAATGTTGCGCAACGATCCAATGATACTCCTCCTTCTCCCAATCGTACTCTGCAACAATAACTCTGGTTGAAATTGTTTTCCAGTGTCTAAGCATGAGCAAAAGAGTTAATATTAAACCAAAAATTATGTTGCTGTTCTCTTAATCCCCTGTGAGTGGTCGTGGGGACCAGTTCAAATATGAGATGTTTTATGACATATTCATAACGTAAAATGCGTTTCGTCTGTGTTCCTTTTGTCTCCCCAGTAATTCTCGCCCCATCTGTAACTCGAAAAGTACCATTCTGTTTAGATAAAACATGTGTTACTACTGAGGCAATTTTCAAAAACATGCAGTAATGGCATAGTTTTCGACTGAAAATGAAATGACTGTTCCACGACGACAGAGCATTATCCAATGTTTTTTGGTGCGACAAATATTGGTGTTCTTGAGGAAGAAGGGAGGGGCGAACCTCAAATTTATTTGGCGCTGAAAAACATATTTTGTTATCTATAATGTGCCATTAAAGATGTTAATCAAATTTCAAGAAGCTTGATCCACCTGAAGTGAATTTTTAATCTATTGGAAATTATGGAAATAGGAAAGATCTAATGATTTGAATGTTTTGAAATCACTGGTCATCAGACGTTCGACGTGATTGTTGCTGTTGATTTTGCTGAGAAAACGACAACACGGAGCAAGGGTCCAAATTTAACAAAAATGTTTAATGAACAGTATGATATAATGAAAGAAAATATTCAAACTGAGGGAGTAGGGAATGTGAACAACTGTCTGTCTGACGGCTCTAACCAGTCATGTGGACACTTACTATTTGTTATGTCTTGTCAGGGCGATCCTTTGGACCTTTGGCCTTGAGTGGTTGGACACTGTTCAAGGCGAAAGTAAGCAGAACGACAGTAATCACTGTCCAACATCCCCATCAGCTGTCGGTGGATGACCTTGATGAGGGTTTAAAGTAAACGTCCCAGGGAGAGAGATAAAGAAGTCAACTCGTACACGTCCACACGCGATCGACGAGCATAACAAAACCACTCACCAGCAAGGACGTCTCTACGTTAAGCATCGGCGAACAATGTGAGCAGTATAAATCACTGCAGCTTAGTGTTGATAGAGTTATTGCTAGCATACCGCAACTAGTATCAATCATAAGGAAAAGGGACAAAATTGGCCTGAGATTTGTTCGGCGGAGCAGGAAATAATAGTAATAGCGTGAAGTTGATGTGGGTCTGTCGAGGTCACCGATAACGAGGCTACCTGGACCCGAGTGAGTAGTGCTCTTCACGAACACATCTGGCATTTCATTGACAAGAAAACATTTGGCACTGTTATAGAGTTATTAATTTTAATTAAGGATCTGAAATTAATTGTTTCCTTAACTTAACTGGCAAATATTATAAAGCTACCTACATAAATGATACATTAATATTTTCATTCTCGTCATGTGACCCTTAGTTGCTGTAGCTCAATTCAACTCGAAATCGAGCTGCATGGAGGCTTTTATTATATAAAAATGATGTTCTACGTGAATACATTCTCAACTCTTCTCATACAAGGTGGTATATAAGCAACTAGATTAAGATTAAATATTTCGTCAGACTGCATTCCAATTTCGCAAAATAATTAAATAGGTAATTTATGAGCAATACCAGCATGTCTGTATATCTATTTGTACCTTGACACCATTGAGGAGGTAATCCAACAGCCATAATGTACTGCCATGAAATGGACAGCCCCATGAACCCTACAAATATAGCCCAAACCCATCTAACAACGGATCTCTTCAACATCAGCAGAATACATAGCCACACACAATATATAATTGAGAATACATCCATTCTAATCACTATCACCAGGACTAAGCATATCATAGAGATCTGGAACAAAAAAAAAGGGAATTATTATCACTTAGAACTGATTTAATACATTCCTGTAACCTCTAAATTTTATCTTGTGATTTTTTTGTAATCTATTACCGTTAGTAAATACTTTGAACTTTTCTGAAGTTTCGGTTGCATCAGAAGCCTTTTGCAAAGTATCCTGAAATGTTAGTAAAGTAAGTTCAGTAGTCACAAGCCCAAGCAGCATTTTTTGTGACTGCCACGTATTTGCTACACCCAAGGGAGCTTCTAAGTGTAAGGAGACTAACCGTTGGGACCTATTAGTGCTTGTATGCTTCGTAATTAGTACGAAAATGGAGAACATATCAAAGGTCACAGTACAGGCGTAACAGTGTTCTCGTCCTAATTAAGCTTCCTTGAATGATGTAGCTGACTTTTAAATTTGGCTTTTGTAGCCGCAGTGCACTGACGTAAAATGTTCTCTGTAACTTGTTGCAGATATGCGTATAGTCTCCGTTGCATGGTTTGTGCGAGATGCATATTTCCTTGGACAACTACAAGTAAGAAAAGACAACGAACTTGTAAACTTCTTTGGAAGGATTCTCTTCTACCTAAATAATAGGTAGTTTTCATATATACATCTGGCTCACCATCCACGTACATGGCATCTGTGTTACTTTTACGGCAGCTTCTATTTTCCATTAACGCTAGCTAGACATCTTGAAGATCTTTAGGATTTGATAATTTATCATTGGCAACTACATATTCTCGTATCTCGATGAAAATGTCCTCCTTCTGTAGCTTCATTCAGCAATTCCGTAAAAATCAAGATACAAGCATATCGTAGTCAAGTTGATTATTCTGAGGTAGCACTGCCAGAAAATCTGCCCCAGTCTCTCAGCAATACAATTAGCAAGCAGGTCTTCTGTTTCTTCAACCAGTTAATTATTTTTGCTATGCTCTCAAACTTAGGAGGGTATACGTCTCACATCGTTTTACCAAAGTAAGTATAAGACTTAGCGACTACGCCGCTATCAACGAGAACGGGTGTTAGAGCTGATACATCACTTTCACTTCACTGTATGAGCTTGTAGTCTCTCGTCGACAATTCCTCATCTTAATCTACTGGAGTGATTTGCTTTTCTTGATCTTATAAGACCTGTTTTGCTTGTCACTATATCTTCTTGATGGTTCAAGTCTTCTGCTACTGTTTCTTCTAAATTCTTTTACAGGTCTGCAACCGCTTCATCCTGAATTAATTTTTTGACTGATTTAAACTTTCTGATAGCTTTATCTATAGCGTATTGCTCTGTAATACTATTTTTGGCTGGTTTTCATGACAGCTCTCATTTTTTTATTAGATTTTATGATTGTATTAATCTCTGCAGTCTATTCTTGACTAGCTTTGATGGCTGCATTCATATATTAGAGCATATAAATTATGGCATTGATTTCTTATGTCATAGCTGTGGTAACTGCCATTGTGTATCTATTTTATTCACTTTTCTTCTTATCATTGTTGATTCGATCTTTTTCACACTATTTGTTATAGCTTCTTGACACACACTTCGAACTTTCCAAAGTTTTGATTTCCAACCTATTATACAGCACAATCCCAATTTTCTCAACTCAACTCCCTACTGCTATATATACATTATAACATCACAGAAAAATCTATATTGTGATCTACCCATGGATCGGATTTTTCATGTGTCACTCTAATGCTAGAATGTTAACCAACAATTTGAGAAGTGAATAAATGACATATTAGTAAATAAGATATTGAGCAACTGTAACGACGTTTGTTCCAACTATCTAACTATGAATTCTATTATACATTATATATGAGGCATCAAGCAACTCACCTCGTATCCCATACGATAGTAGCCATAGTTCAATACATATTTTATGTGGTTCATCAGGTTGTTGTCTGCCTCTAGTAAAGTGATATTTGGGAAGATAACTCGAGCACGATCTGTCGACAGGCCGTGCTGCTTTCTCACAATCCGCTGCCTAGCTACCACAATACTCCACAAAGCGGAGAACGCCACAAACAAATTAGGCCACAACAAATGGATGTACAGCGGCGACTGCAATATGGAAGGCAATCAATCATACTCTTGCTCCTGCCCATGCATAATAATAGCAACCCACAAAGAGATCAGTCGATCAAGATGTGAAACAACAGTGAGAATATGAAAATCAGTAGTATTTCGGCAATTAAAGAAATGGTATCTAATGGACTCTAATGAGCAACATGACCATACATCGGGATGTTCGGTGACTGGTGACTGTCATGATTACTTTACTAGATATAAGAACTTCTTGAGGCCAGTTGGCTATCGTCTCACTAAGTCTGTGAAAAATTCTCTTAACATAAATATTTTCAATACACTTCCTAAGTACATGAAAAATCCTAAAAATCAGTTCTTCAGAACTACGTTAAAAAAATCCTTTTGAATCATTGCTTTTATTATGGAAACGAATTTCTGCATAAGTTGAAGAAGGATAGAATAGCTGCCTGATCGTTCACTGGACCACACTGTATATTCCATACTACTATTTTGTTATACTAGTTTTATTGTTTTTCCTAACATTTTTTACATGTTGAATTTTGTGCAAGCCTATCGATTAATTTTTACTTGTTTTTTTTAAGACGCTGGTATGGCCAAGTGATTTTTTTCAAAAATTGGCTTTTTATTATGTCATTATTTAATGTTGACCTGCCACAAGTGTCTTTTATGTATACTAATGTGGTTAAATGAATATATCTATATATCTATCTATCATTATCTCACCCCACCAACGAATTGAAATCCACAAAAAGATAGTGATGCAGATTGTTGTGAAAGAACAATAGATTATGTTTGGCGGAATGGTAGAAGAAGAAAAAAAAGAATTCAAAAGCCACAACGGTTTTGCTAATTGGTTTCATCAGATCCAAAAATATATGCAAATGTTCACACCGTAGTGAACATACAAACCATATATCCTGATATATTCAGGAACTAGTGACAAGCGTGAAAACATATACAATAAAAACAAGAACTATGAACGATATTGTAAAGAGGCAGCCGTCGCTCAGGTTACAGATCCTGTTTTTTGGATCCTCCATAACAGATTTATTATATTCCATCTTTAAAATCTGAGACAAATCAATGATGATCTGTACTTGCCGAGTTCCCGAATATGACTAGTAAAAGTATCTTTGGTCACACTATTATGGCGTATGGGCGGCTCATCAATCCGAACAATTCCCTCGCATCCAACATCGAGCACCGTGCGTATCACCTCTTATATCCCATCAATATATTTGAGCATACATATATGGAAGCATTTAGGCATGGATAGCTGGCCATCTTTGGTAGCTAATAACTCAAGATCAAGAACTTAAATAGAAAACGATTGAATAGCAAACAATTGAGCATTACTCCGAGCACTTTGTGGCTATGTTCCGAAAGTTTAATTACAATAGAAAACTGGCCCCACGTAAAACGATTTGACTTAGGCAAATATCAAATTTATACAAAAATGCTTCTTGCTTCCTGGACAATCAATAGTAGCAGTACTTCAGTAGTAGTAATGGTGAGGCTAAGCCTGACAAGTAGGCCCTTTTTGCCGACCCCGAGGACCTTCACTAAAACTAGGGCAGACATAGTAGTTCCTTAGTGTCGAACCTCCCACACCTTTTAATAAAGGTCATGATGTCCGACCATTTCGCTGAGTAACTCTCCTCTCTGTCAAACTCTGCAATGACCGAACATCTCAGCTCTAAGGCTACTGTATATGGCTCAATCTCTCAGGAAGTGGAACGAGGTCTCGTCCTCCTCCCAGCACTTCTGACAGATTAGATATTTGACCACACCGATAAGCGACAGGTGCCTGTTCAGTCGTCAGTGACCTATGAGGATCCCTACCAATAAGTGGAGTGAATCCCTCCTCCTGTTCTTAGCCATAGCTCCCTACATTTGTTGGGACTTGCTATGGAACTCCTGCAGTCTGCAGTCATCTCTCTCAAACCATGCTTTCACCAACCGTAATACGCCCAAACGTCTAGGGCATTACTGACCTCGCCTCTACACAGCAAGGGTTCGGGGCCAATTCATTTGTCCCTTGCTCCCATCCTCGCCAAGCAGTCTGCTTTTTCGTTACCCAGCACTCCACTATGACCAGTAACCCACACGTTCTTGGATTGGGCTAAGCATTGGATGGCGGCGCTGCATTCCTGGACCAGTGATTATCTTATCTTTGGAGATACTACCGTTCTCAAAGCTGAGTGACTATCGGAGAATATATAGATGTCATGCTCCGTGCACTGTTGTACTTCTGCTGAGTATGCCACCATCAGGATGGCAAATATCTCCGCCTGAAAAACTGACGTGTGGGTTCCCAGCGCTACGTTTGCCTCAAGAACTTACAGGATCTAGTTAGCTAGTTGGCAAGTGATCTGGGTAGCCTTAACAATCAAATCTGACATTCTGACGATAATTTAAGAAACAAAGTTTTATTTGTGAAACTGTGTTTTAAGTACACGATCTTTTTATCTGTTTCATGGAAGAGTTTTACCAAGTACGTCTACAATCTACATATTGGCTTCTGCTTATATCTGAGCCACTACTCCTCACACCCCTCACCCTACCTATTACCACCAACCTCCACACACTCCGTCCTGCCATATTGCCACCATCATCTCACCTAACAAACAATATGAAATATCAAAGACGTATTCCGATAATCAAAAATGAAAAGCTGAAATAAGTGAGTGAATAACAACTAGAGGATACGTCTCAAACACTTAAACACAGAGATTGAACTTCTTTATGTCTCGTTTCTTTATCCTTATTTTGCCGTCGCTGGACTAATTTTTTAACTATGAATTATTTTCTTCCTTGCACGAGTAGTGCCTGTAGCGAACTACCGAAAATGTGTTATTACTATATGTCTATAATAAAATGATTACCTCAGAATCGTCATACTTCTTGAAGCCCAACCAATTGGCAAAGTTGCTTTTGATCTGCTTTACCTCACGTCCTTTAGTAATCTGAAAGCAAATATTCTTTCTCTGAAAATATTGATTATCCGTGAGATTTATCTCAATGCATCGTAGAAACAATTGCGTGTATTTTGGGAAAGTAAAAATCTCTGACAGGGTCTCAATGACAGGCATCGACATTGAACAATCATAGTACCACGAGATAGGCAAAGCTGGAAACAAATATACAAATCTGCATTCATGTTGTTTGTTATCGAGAGGAAGTAGCAGTATTACCTAGCTCAAAGTATCATCCAGCAGTTTGTCCAAATTTATTTGCCGTATTTACCGATCACCGGATAACAAAAATTACAGAAAGATTTTGAAAATCTCAGTCACTATGTATAATTTACAATCAGATAATTTCAACTCACAAGTAGCTTTTCTGGGCGACTTCGACGTCACAATACACACTAGCCAAAACATTTGAATAAAATGGACAAAGAGTGACGGAAAGCTGAAGCCTTTGCTATCAGCAGAAGCTTGGAACACACAGTCAATGTATCCTGTATCTCGCAACAAATACTGTCACTAGACCAGCCACGTACTTTGAATATAGTTAGCTTATCTGAATGCACCTTTCTTGACGATTTGATGATATATGCCGAATGAGAAAAGGATTTACAATTTGGGTCACGTAGACCAGAAGATTTCTCCTCAGATCGCGGATAGAGGAATGCTTCCCAAATATGGGTGGAACCAGGCAAATCAGTGTCTGTCTGAGTGGCTCCAAACAGCGTCAGATACTAAATGGGCAGCTGAACTGTAACTCACCAGCCTGCCTGGCAAGCGTGGTATTTTAACTGCCATTACCCTCCTATGGCGATTTTCAAAAAGAAAGGAAATGATCCTCAGGTGGGTGGGAAATCTCCCTATTCCTACCCCATCAAATCCGACCCGTACATGTGAGGCAGAGAAGATCCAGTATCAAGCCGCGTTTAAAGCCTTGTAAACTACGCCTAGTTATTTATCAGGGTAATTTAGCCAATTTGATATGAGAATGAGCGTTTGAATTGCTCGATACTACTCGTATGTTAAAGCTTTCATGTTCTGACGCTTGCAATAGTCAGTCAATCAGTTTTTCACTATGGACATGCGATGTGGCTTTCATAATTGACAAGTTCCATCAGAATCAATCATGAAAACAATCCCGTGATAAGGAGTCATATAAACAAAAGCAAACGTATACTCACATTACAAGTTACATCAAAGTAAGTTTCATCAATATATCTCAGCGCGAAAATCATTCGTGTCATGGTATGGACTGACACTACTACAGTTGCCCACAATATCACACATGCCCGAGAATATCTGTGAAATCCAAACTCTAGTGAATTTAAGATATTACAATAATTCAAGCAGTAGAGAAGTTGTAATGAATAAATTTCACAATTATGGAAAAATTATCATATTAATGAAAATACCAATGACGTTTTAATCAAGGATGCAATACTGATGAGTGATATTTGAAATATGCATAAAAATATTCGGCCAATTTTGATTTTTTTAGGTGCAGTTCCATCAAATTGTATTAACAAAGTATTCAAAAATTATAATAGCCGCCTCAAGGTTATAGGTGAACAATCCAAACCTAAGATATATCTTCTATTATATAATGATTGTAGCTGTCAGGAGACAACGAAAACAAGAATTAAAGTTATAAGAGAAAATATAAGATTCTGTATTTATTTCGCCAAATAATTCACTGTTTATAAAGACAGTCAGGCATCATATCTTATCATTGCCATCAATAAGGAGAATTTAACAGGAATGATCGAAAACTGCAAAGTATTGGATGATAAAAGCATAAGCGCTAATAGGTATATTTTATTTTAAAAAGATAAACAACTGATACAGAAAATTCTTGTGTGGAAGGTAAATACAGTTAGCTCTGGAGAACATGAAGCTTAAACAGCACAAGGATGAGGTCCAAAAATGTAGTCATGACCTATCTCACACTTTCTGTGTAGACTACAGCGATGGCAAAACGATAGAAGATAAATAATATTGGAACGGAGTAATACCGCCAAAATATAAGAGTGCCTAAAGATCAATATAAAAAATGATGAGAGAACAAAAAGTATCTCATCTCAGCAAATGAAAAAAGGTATAACGACTTGATTGAATTGAAAATAGGAAGTGCAATATCAGATTGCATGGAAAATATTGGAATAGTTGATGGAAGTTCAAATCAGAATATGTGGAAGCAAGTATTAGATGACCTTGAGGTTAATATTTGAGGACAGGCATAAATGATAGTTAAGCAAATATTCGATCTCACAGACGGACCTTATTTGATAGCAGAATTATTCTTTCCGAAATTTATATTAATGAGAATTCGATGAATCCTTGGATTTGCGAGGGTTTACGATATCTCGAAGATACTCCAGCGCAGTTCAACATAGCGAAGGCCACCAACATGGACGAAATACTGGACAAGGAACACCCGACTGAGATTAATGACCTCTTGAAAAGCCAAAGCCTCTAAAAGGTGGCGATAGGGCAGGACAGGAAAACTCCTCTCCTGAAAGATACCATATCTGTCCGAGCACGGATTCCACCTGACGTAATGGAGAGTAATGAAATCTTCAAGAGTGGCATCAGCTGTTTATGTACCTCACTATTTGATCGCCTGCCGCAAGACATTCCAACATACGCACAATGAGTTTATGAGACGTAGTGTCGAATGCCTTACGACAGTCAATCCAGGCCAAGGTTTCGTTTGTACTGCTGTGTGACACAATGATCGATCAACAAGTTTCCCCTACAGCAGCTGTGCATCTATTTAACCCTCGTTATTTATGGATAACCTCACGTACAGGTAGATAGCCATCGCCCTTCATAAGCAATGCGTGAGGGTAAGTGTCTGTTCATGGTAGCTCATTCCTCAACTTCGAAGTTCTCCAAAAAGAACGACTTTTGGAGCAAGCTTGTTCCAGGATTTGTAAGTTCGACCTGATGAGGATACACCCGATGAGCTCCTCTGATATTTGCTGTACTGGCGACTTTCCAAACAGATCAGCCACTCTTCTTCGATGGTCTGTGGAGGTCGTTCGTGAGGTCAAGCGCATTCACTAGACTTATTGCTCGCTTCTGGATTCTGTCCACAACCTTCATGGAGTGTTTCGGGGTGCATCCCCAGACATTCGCTGGTCATACAAGCTGAGAAATACTGGGTTTACAGCTTGGAGTATACGCATCTACAAGATTCTGGTGAAGAGCTTCTAACCTGCGTTCAGACATGTTATTGGCATGTAGTTCTTGGTATCAGACAAATCTCTGGTCTTCAGGAGAAGTACGGCTCGGCCCTCTACAAACCAAGATGTAATTGGCTCCGCCTGATTAATCCATGAATAAGAAACTCTGGCTAAATATCGGTGGTAACTGGGAAACTTCTTCAACCAATTCGGACGAAATTCTCATCATCTTCTAAGGCACTAAAAATGTCTTTCGTGTTTATCCCGTCTCGTAATATTTCGGGGTGGAGAGTCCTTTTACAGGCCTACTTGGAGACGCTTTGACTGTTCGTAAATGTCTCCACCCGATCATTAGCTGTCGGCTCCTTTACATCATGTTTGCAATGCTTGTGTCTTAATTCAGAAGCTCTACGACGCACTCGAGACGTGTAGGGCCTCCCACCTGCTCTATATTACATCACACACCGAATACGAGATACTTCTTTGCGAGCCAACTGAATTTTGGCTTCCATTTGGTGCACTCGTCTCTGTGTTCTCTCGACAGGGGAGTCTGCCACACTTACCTGTCTATAAAGTGTCAGAGCCGTAACGTTAATTTCTCAATTAATACTCCGAACGTCAGAGTTCTTTCCACCAACTACGCGTCCTCTCTCTTTAAGTCTTTGAGCTTTGAGGGCCTCTTATTGTTGTGCAAGGCCCTTCGATCAATGAAATCCCCAGGTGGAACGACCCAGTCGCTTTCCCTCTCAGCGGGCATTACTGGCGAACTTTCAGTCTAGCATTAGGCCTTCTAGTCGCCGGAGAGGCAGACTGGGCTGGAGTACGAACATATCCCTGTCTTCGCAGATTCACCTAATTATTATTTGAAACGCATCTTTTCCATGCAATAAAATAAAGTTGGAAGTAACTTTTCTTGCATAAGCTTCAAATATCTGAAGAATATCTTTAAAGGTTTCTACCATGAAATATATGTTGTAGTTTTCCACTAAATCTATAAAAAAGCAAATAAAAAAATTGCTATGATTAATATCGTGGAAATTCAGGTGTTTCCTTTAGACTGACATTAAGCACCTTTTGACACACACAAAAATGTATCAGGTGCTTTGGTGACAAGTGGATCAGTTTAATGATGGCGTTGGGAAATAAAAACCTCCAAGCCTTTCTGACAATGCTAGCATTAAAAAATGGCATTTTCAAAAACTGTAAAAATAATCAAATACATGGAACATGAACCACGAAGGCTGAGATTTTATATATTTTCATGGGACGGCCAAAAGCGACAAAATATCACAAGGAAAAGCAAAATACTCACCGTCCGATCAGCATAGCAATACACATTGGGAATAAGATAATGAAGTAGACAGCACAAGCATCATAAATACACATTAAAAAGAGGACCATTATAACCAGTTTCCGAAGATGCATCTCCATCAAGAGAAATGCTAGATCCAACAACTGCATCCACCTCCTTAGACAAGTACCGTATAGCACTAGAAGTAAAAGGAAAAAAAGTGTATTCAGACCAATCTGTCTAATATTATAAAATCTACTAAGCTACTTAACCACCATTGCGTGATTTTTACGAATATGATTTTCCATGGGTGTTATCGCTAGCGCAGCATCGGCTATATATCACAGTATCTCCTGCGAGACATAATCGCAAAGATGAAATATTTGCTGCTTGTTACAAATGCCTTCAGTATATTTTCTAGTGTCACGTAGTATTCATCTTATGTCTTTTAATGGACGCTAATGAAATCGCATGAAATCGGCTAAAAAGATTTCGTATAGTTATAGAAGCCCAGAATACAGATGTCAGGTTAATACGTTAATTATTGAGAAACTTGACTTCATAAGTGTAAGCATACGAAATATTTTAAGGATATTTCTGATAGAATGTCACCCTGTAAAGAGTCGCCCCATGCACGAATGTTGTTTACCTGATCTGTTACGGAGCGAAGCCACTTGACCCGTTGTTTATCTTATATGAACTGTGAAGATACAGGGTCTGAGGGCAGCTCGCATTTCGTTGTCAAACGTTGAACCTTGAGCAGTGAGCTTTGTGTGTGTGTGTGGGTGTGATCTTTGGGTGTGGTTCTACCAAGTAGTAAGTGTACTTACTGAGTGCTTTCTATTATTCAACTGTACTGCATGGCATGAGATTAATCTAATTGTAGTTCCATATGTCTATCGAGATGAGCTTCCTAAGCTAATGATAGTAAACTACTACATTTTAGTATTTATTGACTGATAGTTTTCGACATGATCTTTCATGAATCGATAAAGATAAAGGGTAGCCAACTTACAATCTCTGCAGGTGGGACGCCTCTAGAGGTAGAGGTTGCTGTGAGGAGCAGCAAGGCATGCATTCAGATAACGTAGATTACTACAGGAGGGCCCAGTTATACTACAAGTCCCTGAACTGTCCCCCATAGTGAAAGTTAATCTTGAGTATGCATTCAGATTACTTAGATTACTGCGGGAGGACGCAGTTATTTGTACTGTTCCCCGTAGTAAAAGTCGATCTTGGGTATGCATTCAGATTACTTAGATTACCTCAGGAGGGCGCAGTTATACTTAAAAGTCCCTGAACTGTTGCCCGTAGTAAAAGTTGATCTTAGCTGCCTGTCTATACACCAGCCCATAGGATTAGCACTTGATCAGAAGTGCAGGACCCTCCAGAAGGAACGGCGAGTAGCTGGTAGCTGTGCGCTCTTGTGAAGCCCTAACTATTGCACTCTGGAGGCAAGAGACCGCTCCCCCTACTGTGTGATACGGACATGGCGGAATCTTGGGAGGTATCTTGCACTACCATTACCTTCGCTCCAAAACACGTCGTGGGACACACATGAGTGATTCGACAATCCACGGGGACAGAATGCAGAATGGCCTGCATCGTCCATTGCTAGTGTGGATCCATATCGAGCCAGGCTACCATGCGGCAGGAGGCTACCGTTCGACTCGATATGGGAGGTAGATTGCACCCCCCTCTACCTGTGTCATTATTTAGGGCAGTGTCGCCACGACAAAGTCTTCACAAAGGTTGTGGAGGTACGTACCTAGATAGATCTATCGAACAGCCTGGTGGCGAGTCGACTGATGAAGCTAGGTAGCTTCTGTTGGCGGGTGTGTCTTAAGTGAAGCCAAGAGCACCTTTTGCAGTCCGCGTGGCACCTTAGGGTTTGCGCTCTCCTCTGGTGTGCGCAGGTGCGGATGAGCACCATGTGGCGGTGCTAAGAGATTGCGCCCGATATCTTTCAGAGGAAATACTGAGATCATCCCCAGACTATGTTCGTGGCTCTTGATGTAATTCGAAGACATCCTGGGCATTACTGCATTGGTTGGTGATAATACCAGTATCATAGCAGCTAAGCTATATAATAACAGTACAGTAGAGTTGTGCATGTCATGTGGCGGTTGAGTGTGGAGGGTACTGAAAGACGTTTTCCCAAACGCAAGCTTGACTCCGACAATTCGACCCTACAGCTATCGAGGTGGAGACTCAGAGATCTATCAGTCACCAAGTAAGTGAATTTCCAACACATCCTGACATTAACGTTCAGACCGAGATATCATTTATTGCATTGCCCCCTTAAGCAGAGTATATTATACAAGGGTGGTGCGCTGTAAAGATGATATCATTATTGTTATTGTTTCTCTTATTGCCATTTCATTGGCCCACACATTTCTCAGACTTAATATGTCTGAATGACTCCTGACCAGGGCATCAAAGGTTTTGCGAAAAATGATGCTCATAATTTACCTGACAACTTATTAAATTTTCATGGCCCTACATAAGCTTTTGCAATTTTTTGAAGAACATGCATTACATAGAGAATGACTCAAGAGCGTTAATGACGACCCGTCACTCATAGAAATTGCTGCGGAGCCAAACTAAGAAGAAGTACGAGGGTCACGCTGAAAGTTTTTTTATATAGAAAAACTACAAGGTTTTTTTTCAAACTTCATTCTGTTTTTTCATCATATTCTCCCCCTACCTCAATACATTTACGCATTCGGTAAAACCATTTGTCAACTTCTTGTGACTAACGTTCTTTTGAAAGGTTGCTAATTTCCTACTCAAATACAGCGATTGCTTCTTCATCGGTGGAAAATGGTGACCTCGTAACTTTTCTTTGATCTTAGGGAATAATAAAAAGTCGCACAGAGCTAGGTCCGGAGAATAAGGTAGACGAGGCATCAGTTTGACACCCTGTTTCCGCAAAAAAATCGAGTGTTCTAGCGGCGCTGTTGGCGGATGCGTTGTCATGGTGCCATTGAATACTCCGCAGACCAGTCTTTGGACGGCTCTTGATTAGTTCTTGGAAGACTACAGGAACACATTTGGTTATATACCATTCAGAAGTAACTGTCCGTTGATTTTCCAAGGCTACCGTTGTGATGCATCCACTTTTAGAAAAAAAGATGCGACCATTTTCTTCACAACACTCTTGGAAGACGGATTTTCGTTGGAGGCTGCTCACTTTGAAAGCAACTAGCTGATGACTACTGTTTAGTTTCGGGATCATAATAATATAACCATATTTCGTCTCCAGTAACGATATTAAAAGTATTTGTACTGTGCCCATTATAAAATTTTTCCAGCATAAACTTAGCCCAATCAACTGTTGCTTTTTGCTCACTGGTCAACAAATATGGCACCCATCTGGAACACCGCTTCCTTAGGTGAAGGTGATCATGAATGATTGTTCGGACCGCTGCCGATCCAATCCCCAGAGAAGCCTCAATCTCGGTGTAGGTTATATGTCGATCTTTCTTTACCATATTTTGCACAGCTCCTACAGTTTCCGGAGTAATAGCAGTTAGCGGTCGACCTGTGCGAGGTTCACCATCGAGTGAGACCCGGCCCCTTTTCAACTCAGCAAACCAATTAAAAACTGTAGCCCTAGAAGGGGCAGAGTGCCCATAGAAACTCACTAAACTTTCGTGAGATTCCGCTTGTTTTAATCTTTTTTATAGTCATACAAAGTCATGGCTCGAAAATCGCGACTACTCGGTTCCATTTTTACGTTAAAATTCGGCCAACACTTAGATGCCTTCGAGACCAAGGTAAGGCAAATACTGAACGATTCAAACGCTGCCTTTGCGTGTAAGCACTTACAACCTCAGACAAAATAGCTGCGTGCTCAAGCTTGTCTAAACTTGTATAGATTAGGAATATCTCTAAAGACTTTCAGCATGACCCTCGTACGAGAATACGAGATGAATGTCAAAACACGGAAAACGCCGATCCAGAATTTAACCAATATAAGATAATATATACGAGTATATCATCTGGTTGTACAACAGAAAAAAAGGGCTGTGAATTTCACTTTTTTACTTCATTCAGACCAAGCTTTCGTATGTATATGCATCCATCATCAGGGCTACAATAAACAATGCTCAGTAAGATCGAAAATGGGATTATAAAATAACACTGACCAGAAGTGGTTAAATTTGAAGCGAGGGATGTACAACAAGTAGTCGTGAAAAAAATTGGTCATAGTATACGTAAAATAGTACATGTGAAATAGCTCACAGATAAATTGAATGGACTTTATTTATTTTATTGTAACCCTAATGATGGATGCATATTCATACGAACGCTTGGTTTGAATAAAGTGAACTTCACAGCTCTTTTTTTTGTCTGACAAGTCATTGTTGACAATAACTAGTGAGGTCATAAACCATATATCATTGGGTTGTACGTCAGAAAAAAGGGGCTGTGAAATTGTGAAGTTCACTTTATTCGAACCTATTTACTCGTATATATATAAATAATAAAACTCTCTTTCAGTTTCGATATACATTTAAATCATCGTCGGACTGTCAGATTTTTTTTCCGACGATGATTTAAATATAAATCGAAACTCGTCACTGGAAGAAAAATTTTTATATGTGAAACTGTGTGTTAATCTTTTTATCTGCATGATGGAGGAGTTTCACCAAGTAATAATATCTACAATCTACATCGTTTCATTATGACATTTATTTGAATTTCATACGGTAAATAGTAATTCCACTTAACTACTTAGAAATTCTGTACCTTTTGCTTCTTCGTCTTCCTCAGCTTCCTGAGTGTCATTTTCGTCTGTCATTTTCAGGAACGGTTTGTGAAAGAAGTTCATCTGGATCAACGTCATCACTATATATAATGTTGGTATGAGCACCCTGTTTATATAGTCTCTGAATGTTGTGATGTGTGTAATGCCTAGATCCTCAATCCTGAAATAAAACATGGGAAACTCCTTATTGTTATATATATATATATATATATATATATATATAAAACTGGTTGCTCATATAACCTTTCCTTATGCTTGAATTTGAAATGACACATTCCAAAATGTATAAGTTCCGACAGGTTGTGATTCTAACAAGTAGGTAGTAAAAATAAAATAATTGTGTATTTAACACAAAGATTCACAAATAAAACTCTGTTGGAAACAAGCTAGCTATATCCTATCTTGGATACAAAACTAGAGCTCTCAAATCCAGCATACTATTTCTTCTGTCTAGCTGTTTTCCTATTATTTTTTTTTCTGCGTTGGAGTAAATATTTTTTTGACATGGAGAACATTTTTTTATTACCAAGGTAAATTATAATTATATGTATGCATATTCTTTGAGTGTAATTTTAGTGAACATACTACTTCTGCAAAGAAAATTTGATATACCAGTAGCTAGGCAAGATAAATAGTATGCTAGATTTGAGTACTCTAGTTTTTTATCGATTATGGGACTATGTTAGCTAGTTGAAAAGTAACCTCTGGGTAGTCTTTATAAACGGTAAATCCGACGATGATTACAATATAAATCAAAACGCGGTCACTGTAAGAGAGTTGCATTTGAACGATAGAAGAGTTGCGCCAAGTAAGAGGATCTACGATCTACATAAAAAACTAATGAATTAACTCAAAACTGTATGAAAGTATAATAACAATCTATTTACGGTTTGATCAATTGCACATAAAACCTATTCAACATTTTCGTCCATCACACACCACAAATCCTATAATTATAAATAATTCGTGAATATATGAATCTACTTACAGGTCCTCTGAAAAACCTAACGTATCCTTGAGGAAGCTGACTACCTGCTGAAACTGGTATAAGTAAAAGACCATCATGCTGCATATCGACATCAGTATCAGAAATATCATGTAGACGTACAAAATTTTCCTCCATACTTTAAAAGACAGCTAGAAAGAATTAATTCAACTAGATTCCCTAGTACTAAGCATGAAATTAAATAGCAACTTATCCCTAAGAAATTTCGATAAAAAGTTGTTTAATGAGTATTTATCATTTAGAGTGTAGCTACTGGGTTTTGTGATGCAATGAAGGAAAGTTCTATCATTGAAAAAAAATTTGGAAGTAAGTAACACAGACAGACCGAACTAACTGGACAGCCGGACAGACCAGACAATAATGAATGAATCATAAATAAAGGACATGTATTATTGTAATGTAGACATAAAACGTCCATGCAACGTATTGTTACAAATCAGAAAATGTTTGTGATCACAAAATCTGATGGCTGATGCGTGCGAAATAGAATGATTCATACCGTGAATCGTGTTATAGCTCAGTATCTGAAATGTATACAAAATTGATTGTTGTCATAAATATGTGCGCATTATCGTATTGGTAGGACAAATGAATATAATATAAGTATAAATAAAATTATTGGAAGGCTTCAATCCCATAGATTCAAAAACTTTCTAGTTTTCTATAAATTTTACAATTTACAACCTTCTTAAAATTATTTTAATGTATATCTACTGATCAGTTTTAATATGAAGGCATTATTCCCCCCTAAAACAAACAAAAAAAAATTATCTACACACATCTACTACACGTGAAATACCGAGTGAACCTACTCGATTCATTTTCAAGCGGCTAGCACTTTCATCATTATTTACGATCCCTATTTAATTAAAATGAAGTAAATATTATAACGGTATGAAAACACTAATTTGTTTCAACGAATAACCCAAATTCTGTGCTAATTTATATCCACGTTTTGATATAGCATGCGATTGTCCTCTCCAACGGAACTTGGTTGGCCCTTAAAGCGAAGCTCAGAATCTCTGTGTATGCATTTCTGAGAATGACCTCCAACACGTTTCTAACCATCCTCCAGTCTGAGCCATCACGACTGCAATCTAACTTAGGCATTGCCACCTTCTAAACGCCACCATTTAGGACCTGGCGGTTCAAGTTCCATAGGGCATATTAGGCATCTGTTTGGTACGGCCTAGTAGGAACAAGAGTGACACGTAGAAGAGATGACGGTTGGAGTGCTTGGTGACCAATGTGGTTCACTGGAGTTGACCAAACTTCCTTGCTGTGAGCCAATGGATACTCTTCTGGAAAACTGAACAGGTCCTTCTGCAGTTATTTAGTAGCTTAACACGAATTATTGGAAGGAAAACTCGCTATCCATTGCTTGTGCTTGTCTGATTTACTCGCATTCGTTGTCGTGGTCTCCTCGATAGGACGCCAATTGAAATGGGCAACCTTGGGCTTTCCATGAAGAGACTTCCAGACGCGATAGATGACGTCGTTGCTCCTTCTCCTGACAACGTAAGGTCATTCCCAAGGTCGTTATAGCTTGTGCGAGAATCCTCGTTTTCTCTACAGATCTGAGAGCCACACTTAATCACCTCCTTTGTATCTAGCTTCACTGGCGTAGCATTATTTACCTAATTTCAAAGTTTAATCATAATCCCAAAAGTACTTCCCGAGTTATAGGGTGATCAAGGTTAACCGGATAGGATACGAATATAAAAAGGATTATCGCAAAGACAGACAAACCTACAGAAATGTGTAATGTATATGTCGTGAAAGAAGAATAATTCGAACATTATCCGTGATTACAATACTTCCCTGTGTTGGCATAATACGTAAAACACTTTTGATTTGTAGAAATTACACAGATTTATTCTAATGATAAAAGAGTTTGACCAAGTGAGACTATCTAGGATTAACATAATTCTTGTTTCATATTCGATTTTGTTTAGAGCTGTAGCTACAGAAAAGCACTTTTTACAAATTTGTTGCCTTTCTTTTGATACTGGTCTGTTATCTCAATGTATCTCAATGACTAAACAAATGGCGATGACATTGAGGACTTAAAATATAAAACAAATCTTATCTAAATTTTACCTGCAAAATTAGCATAAAAATTAAGTATTTGAACATGTTAAAAATCCTGAAAATATTCATTTCTCGGCCTGTGATAGCTAGAACATACAAGCATACTGCCATGAGCACTATCCAGTACTGAACGAAGATTCTATGCAAAAGCAACTCCAGGACGCCTCCTTTCTTGATTTTGCTCTCTAAAACATAACAAATATATCAGTGAACTTAATGAGATGAAAAACATTTGGAAATATCAGAAGACAGACAATTTCATTGTGATTCACAGATTAAACATTTAATATAAAAGATTCGCCAATTTAAATCGCGCTTTAAACACTAAAAATAATTTTTGGAAACACGAGAATTATACAATTCTTCAATTCAATCATATTTAACTTATAGTATCATAAGTTAGCAAGGAGTAACTGATTTAAATCTCTTATATCATGGAGTGAATATTATACACAAATAGTTTTTAGAAATAGCTAATGATAAGACCATAAAATGAAATAACATCATGTGTTCGTGCACATGATCACAAAACACGATTCAGGTATAATCTACTACCACCTAAGCCTCACAAAACCATATTTCAACGTTTTATCATTTTCACCTTAATTAACGGTAAATATGGATTAAATAATGGAACAGATAGTTGTTCATTGAACAGGAAATAAACATGTAGATCGTAGATGCTCTTAACAATAAAAGAGTAACTAAGATGCCTTATCCTAACCGTATTTTATCAGTTGTTATTGTTAAGGCGTCACAAAGACAAGCCCATGCAAGGAATCCTCGATGAACATGACTTGTCTAAGCAATTAACCTTCTGTTTCCGAAGATCTAGGGGCTTGAAATCAGAGACTGAAAACTTCATAATGGCTTGCCAGGATGGTGTCTTTAATACCTTGATATATCGTAGAAGGGTTATGGGTGGTATGATAGTACCCAAACCAGCTGTAGAGTATGGCGACATGCGCCATACATGCTTATGAATTTCCTGTCAGCGTGTAGGGTGTACGATGGCATTGCTTACGTATATCGGCATAACGCAGCTCTACGAGTGCTATATTATCATTTGAAGCAGTCCTACGTAGGGACGTAGGACACCTGTGCTGTCCTACGCCCCGGAGGATATTGAGCCCTTAGTACGAGTGGCTGGGAAACGGCACTGTGTATTCAAGCCGAGGGTGCAAGCCTTTTTCTGTTCTTTCCTTCATAATAATTAATGTACTCTGAATATGTAAGTACTATTTTATAAGTCAAATGTATTGTCCAAATCGAGGAAATCCAATCATATCAGGAGCAAATATTTTTGAAGGTTAATGTGTGAACTATCAGTATATTTGAATTACTGAGGCACTGTATCAGTGGTGGCCTGCTACCTGTCATCTGTTATGCCAGTTCTCTTGTGTAAAAGTAATTTTATTTAGAGACAACTACATCTACAGATTACTGCAATCTAATTGAATAAGGATCATAAAAGAATATGACATTGCATTTAAGCCCGATTAAAAATGGGGTCTATACAGTTGACTCATTTTTTTTAACGTCTTGGATGTTAGGAATGATGACCCAGATGAAGCATGTCTTTTAACTGGGTCTACAATTGTGTACATTTCGGAAAACTGAAAATTAGTGAATTATTAAAAATTGAATAGTTTTAATGTTTGCGATATTTTTCAAACTTGATTTCAAATGGTTAAACAATAAAATTTAGGTCAAATATTGATTTCTAGACTAATATTGTTTGGCAAGCACAACACATTAATCTACTTGACGCCATTTTTGAGAGATTATCATAAATACTGTTTCGTAATTACTTATGATCTTTGTTCAGTTAGAAGGCACCAATCTGCCATAAATAAAAAAGGTGTTCATAAGACCATAGTTATTAAAATTTATTATTTTTGAAGGCAAATGGCTGATCTAGAACAAACAAGTATACAGGGTTACCGGGTTCAAATATGTACAGAAATTTGAGCTTTTTATATTTTTTCGTTGTTTTAAAGTAACTCTGCTGTTACAAAATCCGAACCCTGCTTTCCAAGTTATAGAGCGGCTAAGGATTACCGGACAGACAACCAACAGACCGCCAGCAGACGCCTGACCGACAGATATTGATGGTTATGTGGTGAAAGGAAAATATATGTGAGTTTTTTGTGATTCTAATATAGTTCTCCCATTTATTTGTATAGCAAGGCAAATGACAAAAATCCGTTAGAAATCATTTTTTCATACAAACTCTTGCTTATCTTTATCAAGATAACCTAAGAATTTCATTTGAGTGGAAATATAGCTTCCAAGTGATAAGGTGAACTGAAGAAGATTGAAGATAGTATATCAATCGAAACGTTGTGAAATTTTATAGACAATGGAAGTCTGAAATCAAACTTTTGAAAAAAGTCTATGTTTTTTCACCAATGAATTAAACAGAACTCTTGCAAATTGTTATCTAAGGTAGAAATTTGAAATAGTTTTACTGTTTCTCAAAATTCTTACAAAAAGCAGTGGAAAATTTCAATGCTGCGCAATATTTGCACAGTCAATTAAACCATGAATAAAATGAGAAATGGTTTTGGTTTAATATAAGATACTATTACTTTAGCAGGTCAATTGGACACTACTCCTAAATTCAAAAATCAAAAGATATCATAACCAAATATAGCTGTCATTTCTGTTCTGCTATTGATAATTATGACATTCCAATGAGATAATATTGGTTTAAGAAAATCTGTTTTTTGAAACTGTAGATATCAGTAAAATGCAATTGAAAGATCAAATTCCGGCCTTTCTAAAATTTGTTAGTATTTTTAAGTTTTGCTCCGAAACTTTTTGCGAGATCCTTCTTCTGACAAACATATTCATGAGATGAGTCAAGCCCTGCTCCTTAAATATGAAAAAGATATAGAAGATAAAATTTCATTTATGTGAAATTGTGACTACTTGACGTATTTTCAATAATTTCTGTTTCGATTGCATAAGCTGATCGGTCTTTTTCCAAACAAAAGTCAATAAAAAAAATTTCATAGATGAAAAAAGAGTATAGCCCTCAACAGTTATATTCATAGAAAATGAGGACGCTCGAAAAGTAAGCATTGCCAATATTATTACTGATTTTTCATATTCACGAGCAAGACAACGAGATTTGTGTTGTGCTACTTTTTTCTATTCCAGAAAATAAATACTTAATGTCAGCAGACCATTGCTTTTTCACAAGCTTTTATTTAACTTTCAATGTAACTCTTGTAATATCTTGTAACTTAATTTTGAGGCAGATATCTTCAATCGATTGAGCTGAAATTTTGTATATACGTTTAGTCTGGATGACAGGCTTTTATATCATATAAATTGTGTAATGACGTTATAAGTTGATAGTGAAAGTTTTAAAGGAAAAGTTTATTTAATTATTTTTAGTGCAGTTAAACAAAAGGTTGTCTATAAAAAAGGTTTTCACACTTTTAATTTATTGTTAGTAAAATTAATAAACCGAAACGTCCATTAATATAATTTATAATAATGGTAGAAGTAATATTAATATTATATTATTTAACATTTCATTTCATTTTCTTTGAGGTCCTACAAAATCACAGGCCCGCAGGTGGCATAGCTACGAAACGGGTATTCGTGTAGATTCTTTTGATGTAAAATTTGCAGCTCTTTTTTTGAATTCCATATTTCCACCAAAACAATGAAACTTGAACTAAATAATCTAAAAGTGTTCTTCACACAAACTAAATAAAATATCAACATACAAACGTCGCAAGTCGTAGTATTAACATGAATGTAACCACTCTCATGGTGAAATACCCTGTAGTATTAGTATTAGTAGTATCAATCCCTTACTTATTCAAATATGTATTTTTCGTACAAACGAGTCTGCCACAATTAACTCACAGTATGTTAATATTGTACTAAGAGTGAGTGAGTGAAACCTTCGGAAAAAAGTTTACTTAGTATGATATGTAACATATTTACCTGACCTGCTAACTTCAGATTTTATCCTTTTCAACTCCATCCTCTTTTGGATCTTCCTCTCTTCGATGTAGTAGTAAATGGTTAACCAGAACAATATCGTATAAAAAATCTTGATCATTATTTCAAGAGTAAGTTCGCGGTTCCACTCCAAAAAGTTAAACACAGATAGCTTGCCTGTTTCCGTCTTTGTTAGTAATCCATTATTCTGTAAAAGGAAGTAAACAAACAATATCTATCATCTTCATTTGAATAGCCTTTATGAGATGCCTAATAACTGAAGCTCTTTCTGAAGATCTTGACAGTGCCACACATGAATAATACAGTTCAGTTTTTTAATATACTTCACACTATATTTGATAGCATCTTCAAACTGACTGTTTACTTTAGCTACCTTGATATCACAAGCTCTGGAAGAAGCTCTGAAAGAAGCTGATTAGATGGATACATAAAAGATGATGGATTTACTCCGTATTCGTCCCACAGCTTGGAGTAGATCATAATCATCTTCTAAGTTAGCTTCTCCACTACACGAACAAGAGCTTTTATGCCACGAAAATGTTTGTGAATTCGAGGTTTGGGAAATACTTGAGATAGGTCAATATCCTCGATATTTTTTCAATTTGATTACAAATGATCAACAGACTCATCATCTAATTCTATTTAGAATTGGATGACGATCGTTTTGGCCTTGATTATTAAGAGAGACTAGAGTTATAGATCGATAAGCTGTTATTGAGATTAGGGGTGACTATATTTTCCCAGCTTTATAGGTATGAATAAATTAAGCTCAACTGCTTCATATCTAATACATAAATTCGCATTTAGAAATCCGAAAAGTAAACCCAGTGCGGGATTCGCACCCGCATCTCCCGATTTCATGTCGGACGCTCTGACCAACTGAACCAACTGGGTAGCTGGTCAGTCGTTACAGAGCGCGGATGATATGTTTCGGATTTCTAAATGCGAATTTATGTATTAGATATGAAGCAGTTGAGCTTCATATCTAATACATATCATCTTGCGGAGAAAAGCAAATAATTATGTATGCTTCATATCCGTTCTTCAATTTTTTTGTTCACATAATGGTCTGACAGAACTGAGAAGGTAAATCAGGAAAGTGAAGTCTCTTTTTCAAGGACTTTGACATTCACATTGTGCTGTCACTCTAACATGTGTAGCCAGAGCACATCTGTCAGTATGAAGTCTGACATGACTCTTGTGAGAACAAACCAAGATGGATACATAGCATCTGGAAGCTAGAAAATGATAAATTGATAAAAGCACAGTTTGCAGCTTATTTGCTGCATTTCCATATAGTATATTATGCCGATAACTTACTGCTTTGCATTGCAGTATGCCATAGGTTGCATATTTTTGCAATGAGGTGAAAGTACTTGATCAAATATGAATTTCGCTATAAATAATAGATAATGAGGATACTTACAGTAATCAGAGGTACGTCGAGTCCCAACAGGTAGGTGTAGGACATATTAGCATAGGAGAAAATACAGACTGGAAAACAGAAGATCACAGTCATCATTTTTTTGTGAGGAACCGTCCATAACAGAATACCCAACATTAACAGAACAAATGACATCATGTTGATGAATGTCACCGACCACATCTGAAACAAAATTTAGTATGAGATTACACATCAAGCAAGGCTAATGAGGCAACATGAAAGTATGATAAGAAAATTGAGTCAAATGGATCGACTCAGTGCTTTCACGTATCTATGTTCATTTACAACGATCAGCCACCATATTCTTCTAGCACAACAACAACAATTTCAGAATAGCTCACAATAAAGTATTATTAAGAATATATACACCAGGCTATTCACTTTAATCGACACGAAGCATTATGCCTAAAGTATCTGATAAAAAAAATAAAAAATCGAATGGATAGGGACCCATTAAGACTACACTTCAAAAATATTTTAATATTATAAAGGGTGTCCCCATAACACGAAACGTATCATAGTTGAATTTTTTAAATCAGAACACCCTGTATATTATTTCATTTTTAGTTTGTACGATACTACATTTTCGCGAAATTAACGATATTTCAAAAACCATAAGGCTCAGGTGCATTAAGCCATAATTAAACTTAACCTATTTTTAATTGTACAAACCAAAAATGAAATAATATACAGGGTGTTCTATTTAAAAAAATACAACTTTGATACGTTTCGAGTTTTGGGGACACTCTGTATAACATGAAAATATTTTTAAAATGTAGCCTTAATGGGTCCCTATCCATCCGAATTTTTTTTTATTCAGATACTTTATCCTTGGTCGGCGTGCAGACGAGCGTTGATTGTACCAGTTGTATTTTTCTTGATAGCGCCTGCATTTTTGGTACACAACACAAAGCAAAATACTAACAGGCAGAGGCTTAACTGGCGCGGTCAAGAGAAAAAATGGGCTGACATTATATGTCCGCCCATAATATAGCAAAAGACATGCAGCTCCGACAATACGGGAGTATCCGAAACTACTTTCTTAACATACATTCAAATACGATAGACTCAAGTTTCAGAGACAATTCTAAATTTGATGCCTATTATCATTTAATTATAGCGCCAATCATAGTTGGCCATGGATACAAATCAATCGCCACTTTAATGCCACATGATCCGTTCTTAGCAGAAACTTTCTACGGTAAAAGTACTTATGAAAGTGCTCCACCGCGTCCACAACAGCAAGAAACTCTGTTCTGGTTAAACAGTTGCCCTTTTCCAGCTTAGAGAGCAGTTTGTTGAAATACCCTAGTAGTCGTTCTTGTCCGCTTTGTTTTAGAGACAACACCGCTCCAAAGTCAACGTTGCTCGCATCTTTGTCGAGAACAAGCTGTCCATCCGAAAGCAGACACCCCAAAACAGAACTTGTAGTTAGTTGATCTTGTTGACAGATGTCGTAAGGGACATCCGTTGCCGCTTCAAGGCAGTCCAGGTGTTAGGACGTTTGACTTCGTAAGTCTCCAATGGGCGTCCCTATAGAGGGCGACACTTGGTGATGAGTTGATGTTGCTATCACACCCTTGAATGGATTAGGTAAATATCACCCAATTGCTCGCTACAGATAGACCGCCAGGCTATACTGACGAGCCTAGGCTAAAAACGAAACATGCATGTCTATAGCAGGTCTGATGGATAGTGGGGAGCATACACGTAATGCAAAAAATTATTTCCATTATGGTTGCTGTGACTCCAACATTGAAAAAACATTCTGTTCTGTTACTCAATTGACCATGTATCTTTCAGCGACGTTTTCGTACAAATCGCATTGCAGCACGACCGCGCGAAAGTAAAGCAGGTTATTGGTTTGCAGCACAAGTTTCTTTTCTTTATTCTTATAATATAATGCATAAGACTCTTACCATCATGTTACAAATAGCCCCAACATAAGCGTGGCGACAAATAAGCGATGTGAAAGAATCAACCATATCCAATATACTGTTCCAGAGCTTGTTTTTGCTCCGATCTAAAAAAAATGTTTAAAATTAGATGTATTTACAATATGTACAATTTGCATACAGACATAAAAATAGGATAATTTAGATTACCATTACCTTAAACTCAGTAAAGACTTCTCCAAAATGCAAATTATGAATCGTCAAAGTCGTTCTTCTTTCAGTCAAAATAGCAAATAACGGAGCAAATGATAATCAAAACCCATAAGCATGCTGAGATAATCTGATCCTTTGAAAAGCTTAATTGTTTTTTTGACGAAAATATTCAAATGAAAGTTCTTGGGAGAAATGGGGGAGATTAATGATGACTTTCATTTTAGACATTGACAAAAGGAGAACAGAAGAAAGGATGGCATAAAACAAGCATCACAGGACAATCCTAAGCTGAAAAAGGGCCTGAAGCAATATTTGTCTCCAAATAAAAGCACTGGCAAAATATTTGCGAAAGCCTAGATAAAGTCGGGTGGGACGATGGATATCGTATCGTAACCAAGCACCCCATGGGATTCACAACATCATAATTTGACCACGCAAATGAAGTAAGAGTTAGTAGCATCGCTCTTCCTTAGTAGAGAGGAGAAACTGCCCGCGGACAACGACGTGACGCTATTCATCAAATATAAGCTGAAGGAAGCCAGCGATAAAATCCAAAGCTTACTAGAAACTAAAGAGAGAGAGAGAGAAGAATGTACTGGAACAAAGATATAAACAATGTCAGTCTGGTGATGCTATATCGAGATACGATACTTCTACCGGTGGCAGATGTGTCCATGCGGTAAGTAAATCTTTGAGGTGTTTAGTCGATAGGAATCGGTAACTTGCTGCCAGACTGCGCAAGTCCATGAGGATTCACTCCCACGTTAAAAAACTACTACTACTAATACTATTTTTTTATACTATATGCCGGTTCTCATAGGGGCCGATAATGTCCTTGTAGGCGTATCAGGCATCCAGGGGGCGGTATAAGACTATAATCAAGAGACATTGATATCCTATTTGGAGGTAGAGAAGAAGAAAAAAGTTGAATGCGTAGACCTTTATTTTGCTCTTCAGATTATTTGGAGGTGAATGTCCGCATGAGTGGGAAATGTTTCCAGTCTAGTCCAGCTTTGTTTACCCTTAAAGTTTTTTGGAGGGGCGGGTTATATCTATGAGGGGAGCGCAAATCACGCAAATCCTTGGTGACTATTATTATAATACGTTTAAATATAGTTGTGTCAATAGCTGTTTCAGATTAGCAGTTGATGGCAAGTTAAAACGTTAGGGGCTCAAAAAAAATTCTCAAAGTGAGCAGTGGACGAAATAAGGTTTTAGAACCTATGGCCCTACCACATAGAATGGATAAACTCTGTTCAAGACCTCACTATACCCTCCTACGATCCGTCCAAAGCCGTATATTCATTTGCTTTTTGTAGGTCCTGAGAAGGTAGAATGTTAAGAGTATTTTTGTTCAAGGTATGATAGGTATATAAATCTAATATTAAAAATGTACACCACAATGAAACATAATTCATTTTGTCTGGAAATTATACATTTTATAACCATTGTGAGCCAACTTTCTTAATTTTTTTGAATGCTTCATAAGCAAATTTCAAATCCAATCGCAATCTCATAAGTTTGAGTTTTGTTTTACATAGTCAAACACAATTGGATTGATTTTAACCGGGGGATGTTAAAGCTTATTGATGCAGCTCAATGGGATCTCATACGATTGGTTCAATCTGAACCAGTGGTTTTCAACGGGGGCGATAACGCCCCCCTTGTGGGTATTAAAGAGTATCAAGGAGGCGATGAATGAATGAATGAATGCATGGAAGAGGCATTCCGATGTGGACCATCGGTGCATAGGCCACCGCCGGGCCCTTTTCGTAAAGTTGAGTATGGCCTTGGGTCCTGCCCATCTTATATCCCCTGGTTCCAAAATCATGGACCTCAGTATGGCCTGCCTGTGGTGCCCGAGGGCTTCACAGCGGCATAGTATGTGTGCCGAGGACTCCTCCTCATCGCCACAGCGTTCACACGTTGGGTCACTAACTATCCCCATTAGGTGCAGATGCCGCCTAAAGGTATTATGACCAGAGAGCAGTCCCACAAGCAACCTAAGATGATTCCTATCAAGAGAGAGGCAAATCGCCCCTCTTTGCCTACAGGCCCTGTAATGAATTCCCGTGCCTGACGGAGATGGCCTGAGATGCTATTCTACCTCAAAGAGTATTGAATTTGAATCCACTCGTCCGTAGCTTTCCTAATTCTACCTGCAGCTAACCCTACAGCCGGTTCAAGGAGGAGGGAGAAGGTTATGAAAAAAATTAGGAGACATTGATACACTAGTGGGCGAAGAAGCCTAAATTCTGTGATCTTGTTTTGCTCTTCAGATTATTTGAATAATGGGAATCTGAATGTCTGAAATAGTGAAATAAATGTTTTCAGTCGAGAGGTTTTGTTTGCTCTTCAGGTTTTTCGGAGAGGGCGACTTATGTCTAGAAAGGGAAGCAAATCAGGCCACCTGCCCGGGGTGCCACAGACCCTCGCTAAAAAGACTAAGGGCTATCTTCAGGAGCTTGGGCAGGAAGGGAGCTTTAGAATAAAAAACAGCGTGGGCGGTGGGCAATAAAAAGGTTGAGAACCTATGATCTAACCGGATTTTTGAATGGTAATAAATATATTCCAAACATATAATATTACTTTCCTTACCAAAAAATGAAAAGTAGAAAAGGCTTCCTCTTCCACGACCTTTGAGATAATCCTATAAAGGAAATATGATTATATATGAAGGCCAGGCTATGACACCTACTCTCGTACTGACTGCGTCCATTATACTTAAAGGGCGTCCATTAATTACTTGAGAGCTTGGTCAAGCTGAATCTCACCCAATCTCTCGCGGGGTGAGGGTGTCTCGACAAATATCAAGTAATTTTTTGCACGCAAAGAAACAGTGTGAAATTGCAAGAAACTCGGCTGAAATTAAAGTAATATAGCAAAAGTCACCCTTGAGACCGTGCATGAATCTGCATGGACTGAATTAGAATGATTATTTTTTTATCAATTTCAGGAGTTCCCATTTAAAAATTTTATTGTTCAATTTTATCACTGTGATCTTAGACTACGATTTAAGCAATTTAAAATACAAGTCTTCACATGCCTTAAATAAAAATAATGATGACAATTGTATCGTTTAAACGAATCCAATACATTTACACTACAACTACAAATTTAGAAAAATCTAACGTGCGGTAGGAGGTTGGATGAGGGGGTTGTGCTAAATCTCACGACATCTCACCAGACGGAGAGAGGGGGTGGTCAGAGAATATTCCGAAATGCATCACGTAATTAATGGATGCCCCCTTACATAATACTTCCATTGGGTAAGATACTACGAGGTATGAATACCTTGAGCAGTCAGGATAGGTTTTATGGATTTTCTTACGGAAATCTGATTTTCGGGTATTTGGCACTAAAATGGAAAGAACGGGTCTCCTGGAAACTCGTTTTATTATCTTACGTTATTTAGACGGCATTTAATACCTATTCAACTATTAGAGCTACACCTTATCCTCCTATCTAACCAACAACAATAGAACGTTCATGGCCTGATGATAAAACGTACGGTAGTTCTGTCATATCTAAATACTTATTTTATACAGATTCAATCGTATAAGCTTATAAACCACGTTGAATATAATGAGTCTTTTAACAGATGAACCTCAAACCAAGATGGGGACAACAAATAAACATAAATAAACATTAATAAACAAAATTTACTTGAAAATAGCACAAAAAGGGCGCGATATCAACAGGATCTGAAGCCAGGGCGTGCTTGAGCTTCCATTTCATAAACAAGATCAAAACTTTTGCACAGGCAAAACACAATTTTTAATGGCTTATTTTTGACAGAACTTTTATACTGATGACTCTAACTCCCTTTAAGATAAATACATAGTCATATCACTTTTTTTTTAGACCACATGAAAAAGTTACTTGTTAATAATAACTGCTAAAAATAACTATTACATAATTGAATATCTCAAACAAATAATGTGGTTCAGGCTCTTGTTCATTTCATAGCGTCAAACTTTAAAACTCTCAATCCTGACCGAATTTACAAAGACAAAGCAGTCTACTGGAAAATGTTAATTGGTTTGTTCTGTATTGTCAATTCCATCAAATCCAGACAGTATCTGGTTATATCCAGAGCATATTAGCGAAGTTCTACTACAACTATCACACATTACCTCAGTAATAGTTTTCTTGTCTTCCTTGGGTCCAACGTCCACCTGAAAATTAGCATATATTTCATCGATATGTTAGATCATATAACTTTATAATTATATAAAGTGCTATCGAGAATAGAATAATTTTACTGCTATTCAAATGAGAAAATGTGTTATAATATTAATGGCTTATTAGAACATTTTCACGTGACTTGGAATAGGTGCACGTCCTCAGTAATGTACGATATTAGGAATCGAAGCCGAAACGAATTCTCATGCCTATTTTAACCTAAAACCCTAAAACACTGTGCAGTGACTATGCCATTGTCATGTATGTAAAGAACGCCGTTGATTGCATTCGGTTGCACTCAACCGGTGGAATAAATTACCAAACTGAGCATGTTTGCTCTAGTTCAGTTAAGTATGCTGAAAATAATCTGAACTAGCCGCTTCGTATTGCTAAACATGTCAAATTAGAACGGTTATATTTCTTTATTAACTCTTTTAAGTAACTACTAACTCCTGACTCCTGTACTTAACTAACGTTATAGCTAGTGAGAGATAGGAACTGAGTCCAGCTGTTTCTGTAAATATAACTTTCTGGAAAGGGAGAGAAAGTCCAGCTTCTGGACGACATCTCAGCAAACTCAGCAACATGCTCGTGCAGAGACATGCTCCCAGAATCTTGCTCAAATATGAACAAGTACTGGGTCCCCCTCCATCTCCACGGCTGGTAGACCACCATGACACCTTTTTGTCAGATTTGTTTCTTGAGTCTTCTCTATTTGTAGATTCTCATTCGACAAATCCTTTAGAAGTCCTCATTATTCTGAGAATATTGCTTCCGTCGATGTAAGATCTGGATTAGGTGGAAATTAACACTCGCCTAGTTCGGCTTGTTCCAGTTATCTACTTCACAGTTTGATTTTAGTTTTCTGCAACTCTTTTTACTATATAAGCTCGTATTCTTTGTTGGATGTAATTATTTACACGTTTACAATCAGAACACAACAATAGAAAATATACAGTCTCCTACCAAAACAAAATACTATTTATTTGTATGTGTCAGCTAGAAGTATGCATTCACATCAGAAGCTGACAACTGATATTAACTGCATGTTTTGTCTCTAGCCTAAACTTGTCAGTAAAACCTGGCGGTCTAACTGTAAGAAGCCATATGAAGTGTATGCTCTCCACTATGCATCAGACCTTCTATAGACATGCATGTTTCGTCCTTAGCCTAGACTCGTCAGTATATCAGTTGTCAGCATCTGATGTGAATGAGCCAAGATAACGGTACAACGTAAAAGTGTTTAAGAAAAACAAGGGATGTCGCTATAAATCAGTTCAGCCTTGTTGACAGATGTCGTAAGGGTCATCTGTTGCCGCTTCAAGGTAGTCCAGGTGTTAGGACGTTTGGCTCCGAAAAATATAAATGGTCGTACCCATAGAGGGCGACACTTAGATGAGTTGATGTTGCTATCACACCCTTGACTGGGTTACGTATATACCACCCGAAAAGTCTTCTGGACACAATCCAGAAGCGAGCAATACGTCTAGTGGATGCGCCTACGCTTTGCTGCATTTGTTTAGATTTATAAATCATTGCACTCTCAGATATTTTTGGGTTTAGCTTACTCGGCAACAGACAGGACAACCATGATACATCCCACTTGTTCTTGCCAACCAAACCACGTAATGATAAATTTCGTATTTCAAATACCCTAATACAGGTTTATTGAACATAGGTTATATCGAACGGCTTATTGATTGTGATGATAGCTGCAAATTTTAAGTATTTTTGTTTTGATGATTTGATATTTACCGACTTCTTGTTCTGATTCTTCTGAAGCAGTCTCCATTTCTTTCGAGATAGTCTCCTCTTCTCCCTCTGAGTGAATTCCTGCGGATGATAAATCTTTAATAAAATAGTTCCCAAAAATATTCTGATATGATTTATTAAATATGTCGGTTATACTCTTTCAGTTACTTGTTACTTTTTCGTTAGTTGCTAACCAAGTTTGACATGTCAAATGGTACATTACAAAACTGATAAAAATTCTGCAAGGTATTACTTTTCACAATTAACATAGTGTCACGAACTTCGTTAGTTGTATGATAGTTGGCAATAAAATACATAAAAGTTAAACAATGCATGTGAAATATCTACAATATTAACGGTACCTAGTTTTTGTTTTAGTGAATCTCATATCTCTGATAATGGTGTTCGAGGTGATCTGTATTTGTGGGTACTGTCATTGCAATGTGTTTTGAGGTGTTATTATTGTTCGTATATCGTAAGCGATGTGCCAGATCATTTCTGATGGTGCTGATCTTATTCTCAATTCTAATTTGCCCTATATATTTTGGTCCGTTACCCATGCGTCTTCCAGTTCTTCCTAGCAACCTTTGCTCGTTCAGTATCACTATGGTAGCTGCAGCAGCATATATAATAGTATGTATGTCTTCTATGCTGCTATAGCTTATTATTAATCGCGGTATTACATTTGTGTTTAGTTTATGTTTAGTTTTAGACTTGAAAATTAACTTGTTCATTCATTATTTGCTCGATCATCTATGTGATGGAAAGATGTTGAATATAGTCCTGCTTCTGTACGATTGAGAAATGTGGATTGGTGGGCACCGCGTCCAGTGTGTTTTTGTGTGTCATTAATCATTATGTTCTGAATTTATTTATTGTTGTGTGTTGATGGTATTGTGGCTAAATTTGGAGCTGACTTGTTTTGTGTGTCAGTTTTATTGACTTCGGCAGCTACCAGACCTTTTATGGCTTGCCATTCAAGAGGTATGAAACGATTATTGTTATTATTCTTATTACTATTGAGAAAGAAAAAGGAAAAGATGTGAAATCCAGGCGCTGATACATCGGGCCGCTGTTCCATTTCCCAGCAACTGCTCCCTACATCGTGAGGTAAGCAGTCACTGGGTCTGCAAATCGTGTGCCCTAAGCAGACGGAGCGAATTGAAGATGACTGCTTTCTGTATCCCTCCGGTCAAAATTTTTCCGATGTACGGCATACCGGTATATATTTTAAAGCAGAGAGCAGCGTATTTCTCATCTGACCTAGGGATCCAATGACCATTACTAATAGACTACTAACAGCGTGGTCTGGCCAAAGTCTGCCAATCTGGCTTCTGATACTTGGCCCGCTTCTCCCCATTTTTCAAGACGACGTTCATCTCGGCAGGAGCAGAGACTTCATTAACGAACATCCTCTTTTGGTGGTGATCGAGGAGGACCATGTCAGACACTATCCTGGCAACCCATTATGAAGCTCTCAGTCTTTGACTTAAGCCCACTAGGTCTTAGGAAAGGAATGGTCAACTGTTTAAACAATTCATGCTCTTCTTGATGTTTGTAGAAGATTTCATGCATCGGCTTGTCTTTGTGAAGCCTTTGAAGGAAAATGGCTTCAGCAGTTTTTATGTGGGCGAAAACTAACTCTGACTGCAGATTCTCCCGCTTGAAGTAAAGTGTGATCCTGAGTTCTTAGGCTGCCCTGCTAGCTGTCCCAAAAAGACAGGATGAGGGGATCGGAGCTGCTCATCACTTCGCAGGCTGTGCCCAATACCACTCTGCTATGCAGATGCTCCAAACTCCATAGTCTACGCCCTCTTAGTCGGCTTGGCAACTATATACGCAAAAGTAAGAATTAAGAATGCCATGTTCATTCTTTTTTGGGTGTTAGCCCAAGTCGTCAAGTCGTCGTAGCTAATCCACAGTGCAGTGAATGACACTAAAGGTGTATAACAACAGTGGGACCGCAAGCATAATTGTGGCAGCGAGTTTGTTGTTACCGGACGGTTCTAATGACCAGATCTGCCGGAGTCGATGCAAATACTGAGAGACTCGCCTTTTGGATATGGCGCTGCGCCACCCTCAGGTAGGTATTGGTATCTACGGCATGTAGATGACGCTAAGTGCTCCCATCCACAAGCTGTTCCTCTTCTCCGCTATCACCGAATCCCTTTTAGTCCCCGAGGGGCATGCTGCGGTTGCTATTGTCGTAACAATGCATTGTCATCCCTCAGCTTCTCTGTCCACCTAAAGCGGTCCATCTTCATACGATCGTCACTGTCGGGCCTTATAGCTTCAATACTTTGCCCAGGATACCTTTTCGAAGAGGATCGGGTATGGGAGTATGTTCTCCTCGTATTGGGGACAGGAGTAGGAAAGGTAGAGAGTGAGGGCTAGACGCAATACGCGATTGACATTTTAGGGGGGAGCCGAATAAGTTACCCCCCGGGGTATCTGTGTAGATTTCGGGCCGTTATTGACCCTTGATGAACCTTAGAATAATGGTTTGTCTGTTACCCTTAGAATATAAACGATATAAGTGCGTATCAGAGAAGAAAGATGCTAATTTAGTACTCGAGATATCAATATCATTTTAATTAATCTTGGAAATGGGTAGAAATTTGGTTTGGGACTTAAGGAAATAGTCATAAAGAAACATTCAATAGTGAAAATAGTGGACGTCGACTTATCAGTACCACAGAATATCAATCAAAATGTATTCCGTTCGACCACAAACTGGTGGTAAAAAAATGCAGTCGAATTACCTCGAAAGAGGCATTTCAAATAGTATTAATATTCATTGAATTAGCAATACTTACATGGAACGTTTTTAGCATGACAGCTTCATTCACCAAGCAGTAATATGTAATATAAACTACAATAGGATAAAACACTTTGAACATCATGCTGGTATTATAAACATAATTTGTGAAGTCGGGGCCATAAGCGGGTGACACGAGTATCAGTTGATATATACCACATACGCTGTAATCAAAAGAAATAGTCTGAAATTCCAGTCAGTAACATACTTTACTTTTTGGAGGAAATTTTTGTCTCTTGAGGGGTGTGTCGCTTGGCCTAATCTAGTCCAACCCCTGGAGCTCTAATCGAGGGTGTGTATCCGGCTTAGGTGGAACTGGCAAAGTGATTGAATCGCTGCTAAGACATACGAGAGCCTACATTGTTGTCGAAAAACCATTAATTTCTTTACGATTTACGACTTATGATAGGGACATGGTTAACATCCACGTGACCCTGCTAGGAGTTGTAAAGGCTGAAATTCTCATTGCATATTTGGACGCAGAAAAATAACTTTCTCATCTACTGGTGCAGAATCTGATTGGTTACTGTATGAAGAATAACGTGTAGCTAGTGCTACGATGCACTGCGAATGCACATCACACAATATAGAATGAAGGTATATATATATTAGGGTGTCCCTTATATTGAGGAAAAAACAAAATTTTCATTTTTTGACTCACCCTCTAAATATGTTCCATTTGATCAAATTTACTCAATAACAAAGTTTCCTACCGATAGTCCATCACTAACCCGTGCCGACTTGAACGCGAAAATCAGATGTTAGGAAATATAGGTTTTGTAGTTTAAAGTCAACTCAAGAGCAATTGATATAGTTTAATATCTACTTTTATATTAAAATATCATATATTTTCATTCTTCAGACTATAACAATATTTTTAGTGTTCCTCTGCATCTGCATACTTCCTTTTTAGTGTTTCTTTCTGGCAATCTGGGTATAGTTTACGATGTTCTTGGACGCAATACAACACAAATTGTTTTTGGTCTTCATCTACAGCCAATAGTCCATGAAAATCTTGCATTAATTTAGCACCTCTGCTGATTTAATTGTTTCATGACATTCTTTTCGCTTTTTCTGGACCTGGACATTCACCAACATTGAGAACATCTGAACTTGGAGATGCATCATCTGAATCTTCAGAAGATGAAGGAAAATATACAGCAGAAGATGTAGATGCTGCATATTGCATTTTCTCTTTTCTCTTCTTTTCTTGTAATTTTCTTTGCCCCGCCCTTTCTTCTTTATATGCAAGTACTTTGTCTACTCCTGCAAGGTAGCCTTTACGTCCTGACTCTCTCTGCCGAAGTAAAAACATCCTGTCTTCTTCCAACTTAATCATTTGTAAAGCATTTGCATGTGCAATGTCAAATAGATTGTCCAAGTTGCTTTTAAACTCCTCTTCACGATACCTAAAAATAGCTTCACACTTGATTGCGTTTTTTGCAAGCTTCTCCACTCCGAATACAAGTCGATGAGTTTTTGTGAGCAATGCAGACTAGCTCTTGTCGGAATTCTTGCTTTCTCCCAAAAGATCACAAGATTTGCACTTGCGCTGACAGTTAACTTTACCTCTCGTATGTTATGGAACAAAACTTCAAGCACTTGTCTACTTGATGGTAATTTGTGTCCAGTTATTTGGTGTTTTATATCTCCTATTAAAAACACACGTTCCCTACCACTGCGTAAGTTATGTGACATGATGTAAGGTTATCGAATTAAAAACACATGCGACGCGATCAATAACTGTCCTGAAAAATGCAAGTATATCATTAAGGAACTACCTGAGGATCTGTGGCAAGGATTGGGGCTTAAAGCCGATGGAAATATTCTGGATATGAACCATGGTGTTATAATAAGGCTGAGGCCAGACCACAGGTGGTAAGCTTGGTGTTAGGATAATGTCCAGTATGTATGTAAAATACGATACCAATATAATTATCAAATAGCCACATTCGGATCTAGGTGGTGATATAAGCTGCTACAAAAGCATCTTCCAAAAAAATCGAGGAGAACGGCGGCAGAACTTCAATATACAAGGGCCTGTTCACTGCTGTTGGATACATAATATTGTTACGGAATGTAAGTACAAATTTTATTCCTTCTTACCTACTTATGGAACAAGGACCGTTGCACCTATACCTATTGCTGAGTTAAATCAAAAAACATTTGCTGGTTTAACACCAGTTAAAAAAGATTTGCTGAATCGAAAATAGTAGAGGAAGACGAATAAAGTGACAAAAAATGTTAAAAATCTCATGTAGATTGTAAATGCTCTAACTTGGTAAACTATCCCATCGTGCAGATAAAATAATTTTGTACCTAACACAGAGTTTCACAAATAAAACTTTTATCTTGATTAAAAAAAGAAAGTTTTATTTGTGAAAATGTGTGTTAGGTACACAATTATTTCATCTGTTTAAAATTTCGCCATGTCAAAACTATGGAACGACTGAAAAAAATTATGATGATTTAAATATAGATAGAAACGCGTCACTGGAAGAAAGTTTTATTTGTGAACTTTTTATCTACATGATGGAGGACTTTCACCAAGTAAGAGCATCTACAATCTACAGGATTAATTATGACACTTTCTATGTCATCTTCTGGTAACTTAATGAAGCTATATTCTATTTTGTTCTATTATGTATCTCAAGTACTTAAATCTAATCGCTATGTGTAAAATAAAAATTCAGCTCTCACCTATGTAGCCAAACATCTTCCGGTATTCTCCACTGTATATATGGTATTTGGTTGAGGTATTGCCAAGTCAAGTCGATTACCATGATAGGAATGATTGTATAAATTGTTAATACTGATATTCTCAATTTATCCATGTGCAGTACCCTACAGGTCATGAAGAATAGATAACATAACAAGTAGTATAAGCCAAATAATGAGTGTTTCCATAAGGCAGTTGTTAATAGTAAGCAGCATACCACAGCTTTTCCTGAAAACAAATCAAAATATATAGCAAATATATACATTGAAATGAAATGATAAAATCCATAAAACCGAAGAATCGTATATAAAGCAGTATTCATTCACACAAATAATAAAATGATTGTCTAGGTCTAGGACATTCTTGTATAAGGTTATAAATACCATGTATACACTTAGCCGTTGTTCAGTACATTTCTAACCTTCTTACAATTAATATCGTTTTTAAAAAAGTCTTTAGTCGTCTATCAATCCATTTTGGCGCTGCGAACAGGATTGGTGCGGCCAATACCGAGTATTACATCATAAAAAGCATCATGCCAAAAAGTGCCCAAAATGGTTGCGGTATTCGGTGTACGGTTTTAATCGTTTAACCGACAATCCAAAAGAAGTATTCTGGGGCAGGTCTAGCAGATCCAGGGTCTACACATCGAGGAGTACCTTTGACTAGGTACTGCTGGGTATCTCAGATCTCTCCAAATGAAGCTGCTAGTGTCCATTGTAGCGTATGAAATCAAATTTTGAATTTTTCAGTAATTTTTTTAACTTCACATCTATTTTTGGAATACTACGTTTTTTGTTGAATTTTTATTACTATTTTTAGGATTAAGCAGTGTATTTGAATTATTTTTCATGTCTGTGAGTGATTCGGATTCTGAAGCTGTTGCAAATATTAGATAATATAGTAGGTAGTAGGTCCGTTTCTCTTTTTGTTCAGGTAGAATCTTGCAACTCAATTTTGAAGCAGATATCTTGACAATGCATGGTTAGCTGTGTGACGTCATTCTAAATCCAACATGGCGAAACACCCAAAATGGCAGACAAGTTATTTTTAACGCATTCGTACAATATGGATATCAAATTAAAGGGCTTGCTGAAAATAACTCAAAAAATAAAGTGAGGTCACCCTAAATTCCATATGGCGGGACACCCAAAATGGCGCACTAGTTATTTTTAATGCACTCCTACATCATGGGTATCAAATGGAATGGCTTGCTGAGAATAACTCGGAAAATAAAGTGACGTCACTCTGAATTGAATATGAAGGAATAAGTTTTTTATGCTTTCGGAAATACGAATGAGAGCAAAAAAAAGATGGTGATCATGAAGTCCGTTGCTCCAATTCGTCTGGAATTTTTGTATACTGGGGTTTTTGCAGACCTATACAGCGAAAGCTAAAAAGTAAAAATTGTATTAAAAATGAATAAAACTTTTTTAAATACAAGCTTTTATTTGAATGCGCTGGAAAGAATAAAATAAACTTTTCTTTTATAACTTTTAATATCAACTTAAAACGTCATTATACGATTCATAATATGATATGAAAGCTTGTCGCGAGATTTACCTGTGTAGACGAACAAGTAAATTAAATATCTTGCTCTGATTGATTTTAATTTTTTAGATTTGCAAACTAAGTAAATACGAGTACTTAAATCCCGCGACAAGCTTTTATATGATATAACTTGTGTAATAACTTTATAAGTTGATAGTAAAGGTTTTAAAGGAAAAAATCATTTTACTCTTTTTAGCGCGTTTAAATAAAAGCTTGTCATTAAAAAAGTTTTTTACTTTTAATTCATGACAACTGAGCCCATGCAATGCGAACAGGGTGATCTTTTCTTAGGTGCGAACGCTGATCTCGTTGCAATATTGTAGTTGATGGTGAGTGAATACCGCTATCCATTTTATCTTCTAATATTTTCCAAACGCGTAAATCCAAAAAACGCTTTTTTATTTATTTGTCTCAGTTTTTCCATAAATGTCTGTTTTATGTTGTGTGCAAATGAATAGAAAGTTGTAGCCATTATACTAACTTTAAAATCTTATGATCGGAGAATCAAAAATTCAATTTCCATAGTTTAAAATCGTAAAATGCAGAAAAAAGTTAAAGAAATTAGGATTATTATTATCATGCACGATTCGCCTTAAAAATATTAATAGATTTCAACAATGTGCTTGAATTCTTGCTTCAAATAAAACAAACCCGACGTTGGTGTGTCTGTTATATGAAATTGAATTTTAGTTTCTTTTATGGTAAGATTTTAAATAATATTTCATACCCTGCAAATTCATAATAATTGCCGTTTTTCTGAATTTGGGCATTCATTGCGCAAAACTGTGGAAATTTAGAGCTATTCCAGCAATAATCTCATCTGCTCTTGTCACATCCGTGTTTGAGGAGTTTTGGGATCAATTTCAATTGAGTATCTATAATACAGTTCATATAAAAGCTAATCCCAGTTCGTTGGAGTTCATGTCTAGGGGTTCCCTTATATGTTCCAATGGAGAGTTATGGGAAATTAACCAGATAATGGTATTCGACCACATTCAGGAAATCCTTTGAGCAACGAAAAAGATGCCGAAACAGAAGTAGGGGAAATAATTGAGAGCGCGCTTTATGTACAAAATTGGGTGTGGTGCAAAATGAGAATATTGGTAATATAATAATAATTGCAAACAAATTTTTCACGGTCTTTTAGGATTCTGTTGTAATTCAACAAATCTTGGTATTTCCTAGGAATGATTTTACCATGATGAGATGTGCAGGCAAGTCAGCATAACGATGTATGTGTATAATGGTTACTCGTATGGACGCTATAAATTGATGATGGTCTTCACACATACCTCGATCAATGTAGTAGTTAATCATACACAGCAAATAAAGAACATACCTTTAGAAGCTGAAATCTCTAAATATTTGAGCTGCTCTCGGCGTATTTGTTCAAAATGTTGTTTACCTCCCTCCTCTTTGACAGGGATAACCATCATTCTCACCGCCCAGTTGTACAGTATCGAGGCAAAAATCATTGCAAACTCGGGACCCAACCATGCGATTATCTCATGTCCTTCCAATCCAAACGTCCAACTGAAGCCTGCATCTTTCAACCAACGGCGAATATGCGAGTTTTTCTGTAGGTAGAAATAAATTTTATCAACACTCATCTTCAAACATCGTGCACGGTGGCGCTGCCCATTAACACGTACAAAGACAAGGTCTTAACACTTGAACTGCCTTGAAGCGGCGACAGATGTCGCTTACGACATCTGTCAACTAGGATGAACAGATTTCATTACCGTTATATGGTAGCGACATCCCTTGCTCTTCGTAAACACTATTTACGATGTACCGTTATCTCGGCTGATTCAGTTCAGAAGCTGACAACTGATATTAAGTGTATGCTCTGCTTTACAATTTGCCCTCTAAAATTATTTGTCTGGAGTTAACACCTCAAAAAACATTTAAAATGGCGTACTTTTGAAAATTGGCTTTGTTTACAACGCCTTAAAACTTGCAAATGTACAAAACAGAGTTATAATTAAGGATTAAACGACTTATCTGTAAGGAGGTTCAATCCAAATTACACTTCGATTGGTTACATCCGAATAGAACACCATATAGTTATATTTTTTGGTTCCGGTTTTTAGAGATAAATAAATCATTAGTCTCCCACTTACTTGGCTCGGCATCCAGCACCCTCTTTATCATCCAATAATGTACGCCTCAGTATACTTCTGAAAAATAAGATCGCTAGGGCCTGGGACAAATGTGTTTCATATTTTGGTTACTTCAAGGCTTCTCTTTTGGGAGGGCGTCTATTCGGATGTGACCAATCTCGTATAATTTGGATTTAACTTCCTCACAGTGAAGTCGTTTAATCCTCAATTTTACCTAGATTGGTCACATCCGAATAGAACACCATGTAGATGTTTAGAGCATTTGGCGATCTTTCATAGTTAATAACAAAGGATTTTTTCCAGATTGATAAGTTTATCACTAATTATAATTGAAGAAAATTATAAAGTAAAAAATATAATATTTATATGCCATCCTAACCTAAGATTAATTTCAGATAGATATAATCCAGTTGTATTAATTGTCAGTAGCCATGCTTAATAGTAGGTTGACTTGGTTAAATTTTTAATATAATTTGCAAAGAAATCTTTGCAACACAGCGGTTTATTATAAAATTTATTGAACGTATCAGTTTTGTCTGACCATCCTGCAGTCGCTCTTATAGTGTCTAGTGAAATACCTGCTCTAAGTGCTGCTGACGAAGCTACACTTGTGCTGTGGCTTTTAATTTTTTTTACATCAATTCCAGACTTTTTAAGACCGTTTTTTATCCAACGACTTATAGTTTGAGTTGTAGCAGGTCCATGAGGTTTTTTTATCGTCAGAATAAGACTGTCCTCGCCTCTGAGGTTTTAATCATGTCTGATATTTCAATTTCAATGCCTCCATCGTGAGTAGCTATATCGGATAATTTTATTTTTGAAAAGGTTTGTACTCGAAGTGCCGAGCACAGTGCTAAGAGCAATACCATTTTAGTTGTTAATTGTGTTAGACTCAGTTTCTCAAGTGGATATAACGAACCTATATAATTTATCACTGGTTCCGGCTTCCAGGTTTTTCTGGATCAGGCAGCCAGGAAACAAACCTTTTGCATTTTTATTTAGAAAAGTGTCAAATAAGTCTATTTCCGGCTACCCAATTTTGCAGTTATTTTTCTAAAAGCGTTATCGTTAAGCGTGTATTCAGTGTTTATATTTTTACACCTGGAATTTTCGTCTGCCACAATATTTTCTGATGTGTTGATATATGTAGCGAATACAATTATGTGACGCTCCTGGCACCACTGCCATATTTGTTTGGCGATTGCGTTTAAATTTTTGTATTTTATACTTCCCATTTTATTGATAACCGATATGGCAGATTTGATTTTAAGTAAAATATAACAATTATTATGGGATCTAGCAAACGTTTTTTGGCCATAAAATGAGGGTTTCTCCTCAAGTAGGTTAATGTGATCATCTTTCTCCACTTGTTCCCAAAAACCTTTGGCTTGCTGATCATTGCAAAAAGCCCCCCATCCCGATTTGGATGCATCTGGATAAATTATTAGCTCATACTTTGGCGTCTTAATGTCTTATCAGCTGTATCGATGTTATTTAGCCACCAGGTAAAGTTTGCTTTGAGATGTGACGGAATTTGCATAACTTTATTGTAATGATATCTATTTGCTTTCAAGGCAAGATACTTCTCTCCTTCGAGCGTTTTAATATACATTCAGCCATATTGTACCGCTGAACATACCGATACTAAAGTACCAATAAATTGTGAGAATTTATGAATACTTATTCCTGGTGTTATCAATAGTTTATTAATGATATTTTTAAATTTAACTTACTTCTCGTCAGTAACTCGTATATTCATTGTTTTTGAATTTAACATAAGACCAAGATATTTTATTTCATATGTTGGAAGAATAATGCCTTCCTCTGAGTTAATTAAAAATCCAATTTTTCTTAGAACATTTATAGTTTTAGCAATGTTATCCATGCAATTTTCACGATTATTAACAATCAGCGGAATATCATCTAAATAAACTACCGATGAAAGGTTTTTTAATATTGAAAAAACTGGTTTTAGAAGTTTGGTAAACATATATGGTGCAGTACATATCCCGAAAGGTATACATTGAAATTCATGAATAATACCTTCAAACTTAAATCTTAGATAGTTTTTGTATCTTCCATGAACAGCGACTAAAAATTACGCATCTTTAAGATCTATTGATGCAAAGAAGCAGTCCTGAATAACGAGGTTTTTGCAGTACGCATATCTTCTAACTTAAAATGAGGAACGGTTATGAATTCATTCATTTAGTTATTTAAAATTCAAAATGAATCTGTATTCTCCACTGTGTTTCTTCCTCAGAAAGAAAGAAGACAAAAATTGGTGTTTACAACTCTTCACTGTCTTTATTGCCCCTATTTGTGAGAGATGATGAATGCTGTTATAATAAGTTTTCCTGTGATTTGAAATTTTATAATGTACAGAGCACATGATTTTCCATGCCTCAGCTAGGTTTGTTAATCCTAGGCTTGGTTGTTCCTCTTCTGGGGTTCCCTGAATCATTTTATCCAGAGCATATCCAAGGGCTAATATCCCTTTCTCCAGCAATTCTTGCAGTTCTATTAAAAAGAATCTTTCTCTTGTTCCACCGTTACAGCATAGCTTTTACCTCCAGGTTCAGCTGGGGTCCTTGGAGAGATGTGCAATTAGAGTAAACTCCAACTGGGATTTCGATCAGGTAAAATTAAAAAAACATTTAATTTTATTGAGACACATGGCGAGCATAAGTCAGAAACTATGCAGGGTTGATTTAGTTTGCTGATTTAGTAATTCACTAAATGAGCAGTTTATATTTCCTATAGAATAGATAACCCATGCCAAAAATATTAGCCAGAGGCCTAATATCTGTCTCTCCCCCTTTTGGGATTCTAGTTTTCTCTGTAGTTTCCTCATTTTCTTTTTCATTGACTCGAGCTCTGCACTTTTCCTCTTAATGCCTTTCTTCACCAGATTTACAACACTTGTATTTCTTGAATTGAATATTACGCGAATAACCGAATGTTTCTCTCGACCGTAACAAGCACGCGACAGCGCAAGAAGTATAATGAGGCGTACATTAAGGGATGATAAGGAAGGTGCCGAGCCAGGTAGGTGGGAGACTAATGATCTGGTTGTCTCTAAAAACTTCCGCAAAAACAGTTCAAGAAGTATAACTACATGGTGTTCTATTCGGATATGACCAATCGAGGTATAATTGTCTTAAAAATCGCATTCCTAGGATTAAATGTTTTCCCGAAAATAAATTTTCAAACTCAAAGAACTGAATACTCCGACGGTATCCCAAGGATTTTCAAAAATGTAGTAGCTTCATCTACTATGACGCTAAGTCATCTGTGGCTCGAAATTTCATCAGAATTGATATAACAGTTACTAAGGTTAGGCAGTGACATAGACACGAACCAGGATGTCGATAATCTGACAAAACCTTCATCATAAAACGCCCGAATAACTTATTATCTCAATTGCGAGAACTTCCGCGATGTCACGACACTTATCTCGCTTCAGGGTGGGAAATTCAATAGTGTCAATTAGATTGATTGGTAAAGATATCTATCGATTTAATTTATTGCTTGACAGTAGTAGTTATTTACGAATTAACATATTTATTGTTCTACAACGCCTCACAGACGCCAACTGAGTTAAGTTTGAGAGTGGAATAGTTCATGAATATCTAGAAACATTGTTTTACTATAACTATAACATGCTGAAAATTATTATTTTTGTAGAAATACAAAAATGCTGACTTCTTTTACTGGGCCCATAGAGGCAAACAATTTTCTCAGTATCATAAAGTATAAGGTTTATATACTCGTGTATATATATATATATATATATATATATATACGAGTATATTATAACCGACGTGATGTCTAATTGTTACCTCTTGCAAAATTTCTTCCGTGCTCCAGGTGTAGATATAGAAGGCAAACTGGACTGAGCCAGTTTGATATGGCACAAATATCATAACATACTTGAAGATTCCAGCATGTATTGTCTCCTCATTTACAAGGTTTATAAATGGAAGGTACATTAACATGACAAAGTAGATCAAAGACATGAATGAAGGCCGTATCACCACACCTGAAAATTATTATATTGGGAAAATTTAGTTTTGCGACTTATTATTTGGCGGTAGTGGTAGGAAGTTGTTTGTTAGATTTATTTCATGACAGTATGAAAAGTCTTACGTACATGAAGAATCCACTGTAGCAAGGTGTGTGTGTTTGAAGATACAAGGATATAGTTTCGAATTTGATCATAACTAAAGCTAAGAAGATAGTTGCGTGGGGTAAGAGGAAAGCAGATATGGTGCAAGTACTCGAACTATAATCTGTTATTTGATGATGATGAAGGTGATATGTTACATAATTTAAACATCGTAAATGCTTTTAAATAAATTGCTGCACATAGTTATCGTTACATGCAAATTTTTCAGCCAACTTTGATACTTTCTGATTCCTAAAATACTGAAAGGATTTGGAAAAGCAAGTCAGATTAAGAAAGGTATTTTAATCATCTTTTGAATCAATGCCAACAACAACCTAAATTTTTAACGCCGGGCTTTAGTTCTGGGTTATTAACAGAGTCATGCATGAAAAAATTTCACAAACCCGCCATTTTGAGGGGAGGCGTTTCATACTTATTGACCTTACCTCGGGATTTTTTAGGATTTTGAGAATATCTACTATGGTCTCCGACAAAAAAAAGCAAAAAAATTAGTGCATGAATTTTGAGCTCGAATTTTTTTTAGTCGACGACAATATTCGACAATACTAAAGTGCATTCTTCAAAAAAACGGGGAAAATTGGAGTATAACAGAAAATTAAAGTTTTTGGAAAAAAAATTTTTTGGTTGAAGCATAGTTGATATTCCCAAAATCCCAGAAACATGCCAAGGTATGATCAATATCTGTGAAACGTTATTTCCAAAGAATATCACCGTGGTCTTCCTACAAAATGGGGAGCCAGTGATTTTTTTTCAAAATGCTTAACTTTTTTTCAACCTGTATTAAAGCCGCACACCAAAATTTAGGCTGTTGTTGTCCTTGAATCAAAAGACTATGAAAAGAACTTTCGAAATCTGACCTGCTTTTCAAATCTGTTCCGTATTTTAGGAATTACAAAGTATCAAACTTGGCTCGAAAATTTGCTTGTAGTGATAGTATATAAATATAAAAGATTTTGTATTAACCTCGGTCATGTATCGTATTGTATTCATGTCTTATACACTTAAAATCCCAAACTGTTTTCACTGTTTATTATAGATGAAACGCCTGAAAACCATTGTTTTGAATGACCAAAATAAATTTTATCAATTCTTATTGACGATTCAGTTTACTAACAAATTCCACAATGCTGCCAGATGTTGGGTCAAAAACAGCGAAGATATTGTCAATTTATGCATTTTATATATCTAGTTTTGCATGTTTTCCGAACCAATTCATGGAAAGCTGAGCTAGGAATAAACACACAACCGAGAACCCCTTTCAAGGAAGCCCGATAGTTCTGATACCTTCCCTTAGGAGCATCAATGCCGGACGGTGATCAACCAAAATAAAAGAGAAAATCGAAATCAGAAAATAGCAGACCAGATGATGAAGGGTTATGCGTGTTGCACATGACAAGCAGCTCCGCTCTCGAGGAGCATACACCATTCGCGCAGCCAAGGTTATCGTCAGAACTAGGAAAATGGTCGAGGTCCGTTCCAAAAGGTGCCCGTACGGCCGTTTAACCGGGGAGCAGGTTTTGGCAGTCAGTGTTGTCATGCCCCACAATACAAAAATCAATCAGCTCCTGTGAATACTATCGCTTTTGCTTATTCGTATTCTCAAGGAAATGATCAGCAGGGACAGGCTCTGCTGGCGTCTGGGGTCTAAAGGACACCCACATCCAGCGGGACAACACATCGAGCGTACCATGAAAGACTCCACATACGAGTACCATGTCGGCCCAACAATTGCCACCGCGACTACGATAGCGAAGAGGTTCATTCCAGGCGTTGTAACCGAGGTCGAGACCTAGTGTCCCGTTGTACTGGCGACTCTTGGTTTTATTATACAAGGCAGCTCGGTCGAAAATCTGCCATGACAATATCTATAGAATCAGTCACCCTTTTGCGATGGTCTAGACTTTGGAGGCCTTTTTGAGGTCCCCTGTATCCATTAGACATATTGATTGCTTCTGGACTGTGCCCAAAAGCTTTAGAGAGTGCTTCGGAAGGCATACAACATATTCAAGCACTTCAGCGATGATCTGATCCGGGCCTTGTAGAGTATCAGTAGCTGTTCTGAAGAATACAATTTTCTGTAGCGGAAGAGAACCCCGAGCTTATGGGAGGATGACCTAGCGTGGCCAGCAATATGATCGTGCCATGTCATGTTATTCTTGATATTAATTCCCAGGAACTTGATGGAAGATGATTCAAGCATTGGGATTCCCTCAACGACATGCATTGTTTGTCAGGGTTGTTGTTGGAGTCACATTAAACTGAACTCCATTTAAAGATGCCCATTCTACAATTCCCTCAATGTTCTCCTTAATCTGAAGTGCGAGCTGCACTCACAAAAGTAAGGTCTCCTGGGATAGTAGTGGTTTACTCGGTTCCACTTAAGATCTAAAGCTGCTGTCATCTGCGAAGCTGTAGATATGATTAGATTTTATTTCCAACAGTTCATTGCTGTACAGCAGAAAGAGCGTTGGAGAAAGGACAGTTCCCTGAGGAACATCCTCATTGATGATAAACACATCGAAAGCCCATCTATCAACCTCAATAAATAATAAATAATATAACTCATATATATATATATATATATATATATATATATATATATATATATATATATCTTGTTGATATCATTTTTGAGATTTACGCCCTGAATATTGGTTTTTTTGCGGTTTTGAGATAATGCGGAACGTGTAGTGTTTGTTAGAATGTTTACGTCATTATCATCATTTCATCCTAATTACAAATCATACACTTCATGACTAAAAAGTAAAAAAAGTATATTTTACCAATTTTGTGGTGGACTTCCGTAGAATATTTTCGAATATAAGTCGATGTTTTCTCATAACACTATTTTCCGACTAGGAACTATTACATCATAGAGATTCAGATAAAGACACTCACTTTCACCAAGTAAGAGCATCTACAATCTACATGATTATAGAAATTGGTTGTACTGCTGGCACAGCGTAAGGGTTTTTAGTGGTATACTTACTAGTTGCAATAAGTACAGGCACGACCATCCTCAAAATAAACACACCAAATCCGTAACGCGTCATGCCTATAAAAAATAAAACTTAAGCATTCCCTGTATCGCACATTACTGAACAGGTTTACTTACCTCAAACTTCTGTCTGTTTGAATACGAAACAGTAAAAGAGCAACTTCCACAGCAATACAGCGTAAAGTACGGCTTAATATGTTGGAAGCTTGAATGAACAGCAGCGTCCTAACATACAAAGCCCGACCACTTTTACTGTGACAGTCATTTTTGACAATCTTGATGACGGAAATGCATGGTCGAAAATGTCTGAAAAAAATACGAACTTAGCAAGCATGGCTTCTACAGAGTGTCCACCTCGCGAACTTTACTTGGGAATCGGTCTTTTGGTGCGATTTCCTGAAAATGCAATCCTGTTCACTTTTTTGGATTACGGACTTTATGAATATTAGACTCTTTAGGATCTATGAACTCTGAAAAACTGTCAAACACAAAACAATTCATTTTCCTTTTATAACTAATCTGTGAAAATTATATTATATATATACATGCTAAAGGACATTCGGTGCGGTTGTAGCCCGTATGCAACTGACCCAGCACACAGAGTATTGATAAACTTTAAATCTATCATAATTACAAAAATCTCCAATATTCTCAAAACTTATTTCAAGTGAAACATCAGTTCTTAAATTCGATTTCAATTTCCGATTAACCATTGTATGTGAAAGTCTAAATTAATATTACTTACGCAATCATGTTTTTATTTTCATTCGTTCAAATACATTAATCTGTAATACTAATCACTAAACCAGGATGAAACAAAGTAGGACCGTTTGGAAATAAGTGAACTGTGTCCTATAATTCCGTACAGATTCATTCCGGTTTACCCGCTGGGCGCTTGGGGCTGAGGCCCAGGGGCCCGGAGCTTGGAGGTGCCCGATTCTCATACTAATTAAAAAATATAAAGGTTCTAACACCTGTAGATGAGTGTTGATGTTGCTATAACAACCTTGACTTGGTTTCGTTTATACCACCCAATTGCTCCCTGCATTTAGACCGCCAGGCTATACCAAAGAGGAGTCTAGGCTAAAGACGAAACATGCATGTATATAGCAGATCTGACGCAAAGTGGAGAGCATATACTAAAATATAATTTTCGAAAATAATCTGGTTTTATGTATTGTAAATGTATTCTATAGTTTTTATAATTAACATTAATAATGAAGTAATGAACATCCTCCTCCAATGTTTAACGTCAATAATTGAAGTTTTGGCGTTTTATTTTCATTGTTCTTGTTTTTGTTGGTGTATCGGATTCTGTTCTAGTTTCCCGCCAAGCTCGCTATTAGGCCAAAGAAATAATATGTCTGTTATTTTTCCAAATCAGTAAATTAGGAAAACAGCAAATGACTTTTTCTCGATATCAAAAAAGATTGTGCGACTTTCTGCTCCGTGATTTCATATAAACAACACTCTACAAGATTTGTAACGAAGTCAGTGCCAATAACACGCACATCATACTTATTACACTTCATTGGGTTTATACGCTCATTATAATTTCAACTTGAAAATCATTTATGTTTATGGTGTGATGTATATTCAGTTCATTCGTTTATTGACTGGATCAGCTGAAAAAAACTGTAAAAGCCGAGCCGAGCCGTAATGAACGCTTTCGACAATTTTCCTCTGTATGTCATCGCGAAGTTACAACTACCGACTCTCTCCATGCCGTCTTTTACGTTTATTTGACAGCTATAAGAAAATTCCAACTCTCCGGATGAAAAGATTTTTATTCAGCTGCAACTGATCACTGCTATTTTTTTTTTGTTATTAAAAAATACAGTATGAATAATTATATTCTAAATATATAAATAAGTAGAAATTGGAATATTCGCCAATTCTTAGTCATCTAACTGGCATAACGACGCCACACCCCTGTTAATCCAATGCTCCTCTGGTAGATTGGTGGAGAAAGACATCCACATTACAAAATTGGTGGAATGGCCCGTTGTTGATAAAACTCCCCTTCTCGCTGATGTCTTGTACACGGGACAAGTGTAGGAAGGATCTGGTTTGAATTTGGCTATTTCGGCTGGTTTCAACCATATCACAGGTACGGTGTCGAAGAGGATCTTCGGAAGGGATTCATTCAGCATATTTAGATTTCTGTCCCAACGTGCGCCTTCCAGAAACAGGCCCTGTCAGACATTCAAATAGCCTTAGCAATATAAACTAGTATAAATAAATGAATAATCAATATATCTTTTATGTATAATTCACATATCTACTCAACAACAGAAATTCACACACGGTGTATTAATTCACTGTGAAAGTTGAAGTATTCCAAAATTGCAGATTCGCTTTTTAATAATACATAAAAATGGATAAACATGCATCACATTTTGAAAATATATCTCAATCAAAAACCTAAGCATCCCTCAAATGTGTGAAGTTATGCATACCATACCATAATTTCAAGTACGCCCTAAGGTGATCAAAATCTCAGAAAAACAAACAAACATTGAATTCGACGTTTTCCAAATAAATGTGGGACTTCTTTTCCAGACTACGCTATGAAATCAATACATTGAGAAAAATACACACTGAAATTTATACACTTTATGTTGGGTTATGATAAACTGTGCCAACAAGTAATATTTTCATTTACTCAATATTTATGGAAATGCATATTTCAATAACAACCTCATACTTTTTTATGAAAAATAAAAATAGTGTATTTTTTGTATTTGGGTATAGTTTAAGGCGTTTTGAATGAGTCGCACAACTTCCAATGGAACGTTTGTAGATAATTGAAAAATCTACAAAATGTTTATTACCAGATCAAGCAAATATCGACGAGGTAGTTCGAAAAATCGTGGAACATGGAAATCTATATAACATGTATAGGTTTTGTAATTGACAATATCAACAAATATTTTGCAAGTCAATTGAACTTCAACCAAGGATAAAAATTATAAGATTAGTAATTATCACATTTAGGCAGTACAAACATTTATAAATATTTTACAGTATTTTGTGAAATATTCACATGAGGTCCTTTTTAATTTATGAAACGAATTCTCTATAAAGTAAGTTCTGTATATATCATATTTCCCGAGGAATATCTTGAAATTTGCCGAAATTAGTGATATTGCATCCGAAGCCGAGCAGAGCATGGAAAATGCAGCTAAAAAAAGCAGAGGGAAAAGTACAGGAGGCGTATCGCGCTATGTTCAAGAACATTTTCAGCATATTTACGAATCTTGATGGAATATGCATATCTCTAATTTCAGAATCCGTTTTTTAAATTAAAATTGCGCTGCTGAGTTCAGTACAATGCAATTTACAAATTAATGCTCAGAATTATTTATTCTACAGTTATGCAATTACTGATCTGATAACTTAAATCTTATGTCTTTTAAAATTTTGTATCATAGACCACTTCGCGAAAGATTTTCGACTATTATTTGGAATTACCAAAAATATAAACTAGCAGAAATAGCAATTTCCAGCATTTTTACGAAGTGGAAAATTGTGCTAATGCTGTCTACAAAAAACCATTATCTAGTTTTTCAAAATTCTCTACATATGGTCTATTGAAGGTAATGAGATTAATTCAATAGTTTCCATAATATAAACAGCAATTAAAAGTGCCATCTTCGATAATGGTGTTATTTATAAAAAAGCAAAAATACAATTTATATAAGTTATATTTTAGAGTTTAGTCATCTATGAAGTGTCCTTGGATGTGAGGGTGTCTTTTTGATATTTGTATCATTTGTCATTCAAAAACTTCACCACACTTTACTTCACACTCTAAATGAAAGCTCTTCATAAGTCTGTTTCTTATATAGAAGTATGGCAATTAGATTTTTAGGTGTGTGTTTCTAATTCCTCTAACATTATGAGATAATTTAATCGCATTCAAATCTTAAAAAAATCCATTCTCAAAAAAATCAACTCTTGAAAAGCTGCTGGTCTAGACAACACACCGGCTATCGTCATAAAAACGTTGCTCAGCAGAGCTTAGATCAATGATTTGCAATGTCTTTGAATCCATCAGCGAGGTGTGTTTCCTACTGGATGGGAGATCAGTCGCCTGCTGATCCATCTATCCTAGAACCCAGCAACTACCTGTGACGCTGCGTTGCATCATGTCTGAAGTTATGGAGACTGTCACTAACGTGCAGCTCGTCGCCCTCGATACGTCACAACTCTGCTGCTTATAGCCTCCCACTGGATCTATGCCAATGGTTAGAAGGTTTTCTTAATGAGCGATCCTTATTTGTAGTTGTGGATATGCTTTCGATATATTTACCTGTTTTTTACGTGTGCCTGTTCGTTCTCCGATGCTCTTACCGAACATTAACGAACTGTTGAAAATAAAATCTGATCCAACAGGCACAAGCAACATGTTACACAGATCAACAAAGACATCGAAAGATTACTCGAGTCATCTTCAATTAAACTTGTGGGGATTACAATCGACCATCACATGTCCTGTTAGAATCATATTGTGGGTTCTCTTTCGCTTCAAAATGCTGTATTCATCGGAACAGATACTACTACACAACCAAGCTCGGTAGGTACCTCCCCCCGTCAGGTCGACCATCGAACGACCTGCTTCCAGAAGTTATTCAATTGAAGAACTTCAATGTTGTGAAATGGGTTAACGGGGATTGTTTTCCGATAGTGACAGTTCCCGGCATTATTAGGTGAATGCGCATACACATGTATTTTCTCGCAGGGTTTCTAGAATGTGAAAGGCATTCTGACAGTGTGAAAGGTTATTCAAAAAAGCCCTTTTACTGTAATGAGTATCTCCATCAATTTTAACATTGCATCTGATACGTTTCAGTAAAAAGAAACTGAATTTCCAAACAAAAAGATGATGTGGTGCTCTAACGATATCATGCAAGCATGCATTACTCACTGTTATCAGAACACTGAACTCTTCTATCTCTTTGCATTGCTATTTACAAAAAAGGAAATTAATAATTTCAAATATTTTTGTACACAATGTTGTCATGCATTCAAGTTACCTTGTCAAATTCTTCAACCTCTTCCAACTGCTGCTTGAAAATGAAACTTTCTAATTGTTGTCTTCAAAGCGAAACTTAAACTTCCAATATTTATCGCAACCTCTAATCGAGATCAAATATACGAGGGTCACGCTGAAAGTTTTTAGGTACAGAAAAGCTACAAGGTTTTTTTAAAAAACGTTATTCTGTTTTTTCAATATATTCTCCCCATACCTCAATACATTTACGCATTCGCTAAAACCACTTGTCAAATTCTTGTGACCAACGTTCTTTTGAAAGGTTGCTAATTTCCTACTTAAATGCAGCGATTGCCTCTTCATCGGTGAAAAAATGGCGACCTCGTAACTTTTCTTTGACCTTAGGGAATAAGAAGTCGCACGGAGCTAGGTTCGGAGAATAAGGTGGGTGTTCACCCTGTTCAGGAAAAAAATCGAGAGTTCTAGCGACGCTGTGGGCAGGTGCGTTGTCATGGTGCCATTGAATACCCCACAGACCAGTCTTTGGACGGCTCTTGCATAGTTCTTGGAAGATCACAGGAACACATTTGGTTATATACCATTTAGGAGTAATTATCCTTTGATTTTACAAGGCTACCGATGTGATGTAATCATTTTTTTTTTAAAAGATGCGATCATTAAATTTTCTTTCCAACACTCTTGGAACGACGAATTTTCGTTGGAGACTGCTCACTTTCAAATCACCAAACTAATGACTGCTGTTTTGTTTCGAGATCATAATGATATAACCATGTTTCGTCTCCTGATACGATATTAAAGGTGTTTTTACTGTGCCCATTATCAAATTTTTCCAAGCATAAACTTGGCCTAATCAACTCTTGTTGCTTTTTGCTCACTGGTCAATAAATGTGGCACCCATCTGGAACACCGCTTTCTTAGGCGAAGGTGATCAAGAATGATTGTTCGGACCGCCGCCGATCCAATCCCCAGAGAAGCCTCAATCTCGGTGTAGGTTATATGTCGATATTTTTCTACCACATTTTGCACAGCTTCTACAGTTTCCGGAGTAACAGCAGTGGACGGTCGACCTGTGCGAGGTTCATCATCGAGTAAGACCCGGCCCCTTTTAAACTAGCAAACCAATTAAAAATTGTAGCCATGGAAAAGCAACTCACTAAACTTTCGTGACATTCGGCTTGTCTTATTCCCTTTTATAGTCATACAAAATCATGGCTCGAGAATCGGGACAACCCGGTTCCATTTTCACGTTAAAATTCGGCCAACACAGATGCATTCGAGACCGTGGCAAGGCAACTACTGAACAACTTTAGACAAAATAGCTGCGTGCTCAAACTTGTATAGATTAGGAATATCTACAGACATTCAGCGTGACCTTCGTAATAATATTTGTTGGGAGTATAAGTTGATGAATTTATTGAAGTCTGAATGATTCTCTGAAGTATCCACAATATAAATAGCTATACTACCATAGAACTGATTAGTTTCTCGATATAATTTCTGAGACTGAGATAGCCAACTATGAAAATTGTAAATCAATGAGAACCTAATAAGTCTTTGACATTAATCATTTAAGGCGCCATAATTAGGAATCGACACTTCAGATGGAGTATGCCAAGCTATCTCGCGTCTAGGCTAAGGACGAAACATGCATAGTGGAGAGCATACACTTAATTAGCTCTACTGTTATTGAATATGCAGTTTCCTTCGAAATGCCATATAAAAATGTCGTTCATGAAACCGTTTAATCACATTTGGTTTAAAATAGTGGCCAAAAAAAATATAATATGAATCAGAGAGTCAACCACAGAATAAATTTCAAAAATTGCGATTGTTAAGTTTTTCATCATTTTCAGCTTGCTATCTGTGACATTTTTCCTGGAAACCAAATTTTGATCTGAATAGTTGAGAACAGCCTATTTTGACAAATATTTTTATTATTGTGGTAAAAGCTACAAAGCCAATGGAATTTTTTGACATTGAGCTTAACATTGAGCTTAGAGTTCTTAAAAAATAATCTAATTACAATTGTGAACCAATACACTTTTAGTAAGATTGTGCCGTATTCTTCAACTTTGCTTCAGGTGATCCCCAGAAGATTATCATATTATTTTTACGTTCAATGTCTATAGGCTATATAATTCCATACCTTCTCATTGTAAATGTTATAGTGCTCATAGATTCAAAACATATGTTCGTGATCAATATTTTTCTAAAAACTAAACAGCAGCATAATAGCTGTTGATTGGACTCAAAAGGTGACCCCCATGCATGTTTTGTTGTGCTTCTTATTTTAGAATAGATTTAGTTTACTTTTTTTATGGTACAAATGATAACACATACAAGGGTTGAGTGGAAGAACACTTTGCGTGAACTCCCCCTTGGGGTTTTCTCTTTGCTAGTATTTATTTTGACTGAATGTGAGGATTCTATTATTTTTCTTTTCCACCAGCAGTGTACTAACAAAGGGAAAATAAAGAAAGTATTATTATTATTATTATATTATATATAGTAGGTTAATAAATTAATATATTCTACATACCTTGCAAAACACTCCATAAAAAGCACAGACGTCCGGCTCAGTCTCAAATTTAGTGATATAATATTCAAAATGTATCCAGTCTATAGGCAGCTTCTGCTTCCTAGAAAAGTTCTGTAAGACGCCAGTCAAAAATGACTGAGTAAAATAAAACCCTGAGATCCAGAAAACGTTCGGTGTGCCTCCGTCTATCCAGTCTTGGAAGAATTTCAATCTGAAAACAAGTCAATATTGCGTAATTGTTCGAGTTACTCAGTTAGGTCCTCTTAAAAATACGATCTCAATTTCATTCATCATTATCAACAGTTTGTTCAAATTTGAGCAAAAGTATTAGAACCATCCTTTAATTTCCCTGATGATTCACACGACGCGAGGTGAACAATGATTCACATTTACACAGACAAAATTTGCAGCTGCGTCCTACAACATGTGTGTACACTGAAACTGAGCACAATAAAAAATCTGAGGGAAAATTGTTTCTACGGAAATTTGATGTTAGATGAAAAAAGGGTGCTTCTAGACTTTGGCGGGACATTTATTTATTTAGAACCGGCATTATATTTATGTAAGATTCCTCAAGAATTATAGGATATCCTAAAATCTGACACTGCAAGTGTGTGATATATTTCGTAATCTGTAACCAAGAATTTCACCTTGTTATCAAATCGGTTACATAAGAACCTAGCGGTTTCAAACTAGGATAACTCTTGCTTGCCCACGCCGTAGGAACCTTTCCAATCACTAGAGAAGAGCAGGTTTCCTCTAGCTCAGCTGACATCACCACTAGACCTGCAACTGCTTTTATCATGTCTCTAAGTGTCCTTTTCACTACCGCCACTAGTCTGTTGAATCTTATCAGCTCCTGAAAAGAATCAATATGATAATGATGAAAACATAGATATGAATTTAAAAAAAAATTCGTGTTGTGCAATGAAATACTACCCATCAAACTGTTTGCTCCTCCTGCTTCTACAAAAACAAGGAATATTCATGCAAAAATGCAGATGAAATAATTGTGTATTCACACACAGTTTCACGAATAAATCTCTCTTTCTTCCAGCGACATGTTCCGATTCATATTTAAATCATCGTCGGACTGTCAGATTTGACTGTTCATAAAGGTTTCCCAGTTTACTTGCCAACTAGCTAACTAGATCCTATCACGGACAAAAAACTAAAGCTCTCAAATGTAGCATCCTATTTTCCAGCTCGAGGATTGATCTACTTACCTGTCTCAAAACGGTATTCATGGAATTGTTGTACATCACTGGATACTTTTTGCTGACTTCTTCTACATTAAATACATCAGGAACTTTGCTCAGTATATCGTTGGCCAAATCAATGATCATATCTTGAGTATCTTCTCCGCCGCCACCTGCCGTTATTTGAGTTTGCGTCAACAAGACCCCCTGCAATAGCTGCAAAATAATGCTTTTTAATTTCCAAACTTAAAAATCCTCCTAAGAATGCTTCTTAATGACTTTACATTTCCTTTTTCGCAGATTTAAATTATTTCAATTCCACCGATAAAACCATTTACAATTTCCAAGTACAAAATATGCAAAAAATGTTCTATAACAAACATCTCATTCATGGTTATCGCAAGGTTTTATTAAAATGACGTTTTTCAAACAATATAAATTTTTAACTCAACATTTAGACCGCCAGGCAATACTGGCGAGTCTAGGCTAAAGACGAAACATACAACTAATATAAGTTTTTGATTTTTTCATTTCGACATGTTTTGTTCTAAAATATAGGCAAATGCTTAAAAGTATTCAGACTCCACAGAGAAACATTAGTTTGCTTCAATGACAAGATATGTCCTACTATCCACATCAGAGTACGATTGGAGTGAGATAAATTAAGAGAGGTAAATGGCGTGAACGAGAACGTACCTCACAAGACCCTAATTGAATTATTTTTCAATCGCATCATAAAATTCAACAGATTTCTCATCTTATTGAGAAGTACCAACTTATTTCCATATGTTGAAACGTAGTAAAATAATCCACATAGGGATCTGCAGGTTTCAACTACAAAAATATCGGATTGCAAGTGCCCAAACGACTCCAAAAGGACAAATCAGGACAAATTAAATTATATCGCTTATCAAACATAACTTAGTAAGAAGTAAGAAAACATCCCGATGGTGGCATAATGAGTGGAAGTACAACAAAGCACGGAGCAGGACATCTATATATGCTCCGATAGTCAGGCAGCTTCGAGAACGGTAGCATCTCCTAAGATCAGATCACCACTGGTCCAGGAATGAAGTGCCGCCCTCCAATGCTCAGTCCAATCCAAGAACGTGACCCTCATGTGGGCCCCTGGTCACCTGGTGCCATGTAACGAGAAAGCAGACTGCCTGGCGAGGATAGGAGCAAGGGGCGCTTGCATTGGCCCCGAACCATTGCTGGGCACTAGCAGAGGCCAGGTTATTAATGCCCTAGATGCCTGGGCATATAATGAACTTGCGAAAGTATGGTTGGAGAGAGACGACTGCTGGCAGTCAAAGAAGTTCATAGCAGGCCCCAACAAACGTAGAGAGCTATGGCTACTGAACCGGAAGAGGCATTTACTCCACTTGTTAGTGGGGATCCTCACAGGTCGCTGCAGATTGAACAGGCACATGACACTCAAAGGAGTGGTCAAAGACCCAATCTGTCAGAAGTGCTGGGAGGAGGACGCGACCTCGTTCCACTTCCCGTGTGAATGTGCCGTATACAGCGGCCTTAGCACTGAGGTGTTCGGCAACAGCAGAGTTTGACAGCGAAGAGTGGTACTTAGCGGAATGGTCGGACATCGTGACCTTTGTTGAAAGGTCTGGAAGGTTCGACACTAGGGAGTAACCAGGTCTGTCATAGTTTTAGTGATGGTCTTTGGGGGTCGGCAAAAAGGGCCAAAGGTGGCCTACTTGCCAGGCTTTGCCTCCCCACTACTACTACTACTAGGTACGTGATAACTACTCTGAAATTCAAGAACCATCATCAATAATTATATAAAATAATCAAAATGTTAAATCACATACGATTGCTGTTTCTTGGTTGTCTTTTGTGATATCTGCATTTTCATGTAAACCATACACTTCTGGCATAGGATTAAGCGGAAGAGACTTTATATAGGTGACGCAACCATCGTGGCTATTGTCATCTGGGACATAGTAGATACCACTTGGCGAAAAAGTATACCTGTAATGAACAAACGTATTTTTTCAATTATTATTACCTAAACATTGTCATGTTATTATATTTTTTTATGCAAATAGTTGAGCAAGACTTACGTGTCATATAATCACTGGCAGAACTCAAGTGGTATATTTTTGTAGAAAATCGAGAGCTAAAGGAATGTTTGAAGAGGTAATAATGTGCTGCTGCCCTTTGAGAAGATTCCTCTTCGGAAGATTCTTTGACTTCGCATATCACAACAGCAGAATCTTGTGAGATTCCGTATTGCACACCAGCGTAGCTCCTGGGTCATATTAAAGACCTCAAGGTGCGTAAAGTACCTGGAGAGGATCAAATGACCAACAGGACACTAAAACTGCTTTCGCCATAAGCTTTGACCTATCTGGTGACAACAATCAATGCAGTGCTAAGGTCTCAATACTTTCCTGCAGTGTGAATTACCGTGGGTTCGATATTTCCTCAGGATTATCGCACCATCAGTCTGCAGTCCTTCTAATTTTGCTAAAAAGGTGATTTATCGTCACCTCGAGAATTTCTCATCAGATAATTACATGATTCATGACGTACAATTCGACTTTCGGTCTGAGCACAGTACGGAGTGACAGGCAGTCAGGTTCCTTGAACACGTAACCATGGAATTCACCCTTAACAAAAATACTGGCATCTTGCGTCTGGATATCTCGAAATCATTTGACAAAGTGTCCATGCTGACGATGCAGTTGTGGCCAAGTTGTGGTGCGGTGATTTGGTCCATGACAGGTTGCAGGATACGGTGGACGAAGTACTTGAATGGTGGGTTCGGTGGCTAATCAAAATTAACCATTCGAGAACGCAGGCTATCTATTTCGCTAAAAGACGTCGTTGCGCTCCGTCTGAAAATTCAGTTAACGGAGATAGCAGACCATGGGAAAACTCTGCCAAGTACCTGGGTATCATTCTTGATAAAGGGTTGACCGGACAGAAACACACTGAAGCATTCCAAATTCAAAATTACGTTTCGGCGACTCTACCCAATGTTATATACCGAGAACTTCAAAATTAAGTTTGATCAATAAAGTTCAGCTCTACAAAATGATAATAATTAAACCAGCTATCACTTATACATGTGCGGCTTGGTGTTTTCTTGCTAAAACGCATATGCAAGGTCTACAAGTCTTGCAGAACAGAACTTTACGAACAATCATAAACGCCCCATGGTATGTTTCAAATAAGACTCTTCACAGGAACCTAGACATCCCTTACGTAAGGGAGTACGTCAAACAACTGATGCGACAACGTTATAGTCAAGCGAAATCACATTGCAACCTTATTATGCGCAAATCAGCGAACTACATAGTCGAGCAAGTACGCAAAAATTCCAGGCCGCAGCTCGCATTGTAATCAAAATTGACTTTGGAACAACAAAATTATTCTAAACATCAAATCAAAATGCCAAGGCATTTCTCTCTCCACTTGATCCTCTTCCTTGTTTCCACTTTTTCTTCCTTCATTTCTTCCTTCTTTTCCTTCTTTCTACTGACAAGTTCTGGTTCCTGGTTTTCCAGACCTGACAGATACATAAACTAACTTAAGGGCAAAGGTCCCACGGACCGCCCTGACAAGACATGATGAATAGCAGTTGAGTACCTACGTAAAGCCCTTATTATCGGCAGTACTAAGCATACGACTGAACATGGCATTGCGATAATATACTTACCGTGGTTTATTAACAGCATCAGGTGTATAGAAAATAGAAAGCAGAGAATTCAGCAAACGCCTATCTTTATCATCAGTAACTCTGCCTCCATAGTTGCATTCTCCTGTCAGATATGTTAATGCGTCGTAGGGGATATCAACATATTCCGTTAAAAACATCTAAAAGACAAAATCAAATCTATTCAATATGTATGAATTGAAAATATCACAGTAATGCTGGAGACTCTGGTGTCGTTGAGATTCGAACATATACATCTTCGAAATTCCATACCGAAACCATTTCTCCTAATTAGTATTGAAAAGTTTCCCAAATTATCTTCATTTAAATATTCTATCACAGGTACCTGCAGTTGCAGTACACAGATCCTTAAATCAGATTCATTGAACTCGTAAGGAATGTTCCATCCCAATGGTCCGAACTTCCGCCTTTCTTGAACTAGCGCGTGGAAAAAACACAATGCAAATAGAAGTCGCTGGAATCCTCGTCGATTCGGACAAGCCAGGAAGAAATCAGGATCTGATATTGGATCAGAACCATAGGATCTCAGTAGGTTTTGCCTCAAGCCTTTGGGTGCCTCGTTCGTCATTTTAACTCCTAAAATCGATTAGTATAATGATCAACATGTACACGAAGTTAACAAGAGAGTATCTATGACTGATTTCTTTTTTGATTTGTAGTTATTGTACAAGAAATGGGTAAAAAAATATTTTTAAAGTATTTCTATAGAGGTACATATTCTGCTGAAGTAATTATGCTTATGCGCTAGCGAGATATGACTTATTCACTTCAAGATGTCCAGCACACTAAGAGATTTTACAATTATTACAAATCAATTTAAAAGAATGTATCAATTAGATGCTCTCGGTGCTTCCAATGATTTCATTTCCCCTTCGACATTATGAGAGTGTAGTCACATAATTGAATTTAGGTGTTTGACAAACTGATGTTTTGGATTTGTCAGCCCGTTTAATATTCATATTGTCTATTAAATACAGTTAAAGGATTGCGGTATTCGGTCGGTTGATATATTACCTAAAAAATTTATTTGTAGAATCTTGGATTATCGCAATGTTATTGTTTGGTAATTATTCACATACGAAGTTAGGTAGATTTCTAAATGTTTGGGTATCTCAAATGCTTCTACACACCCTAAACTTATTGGAATTTCTTTTGTGATAATATTCGCCGTTTACTTGTCTACGTGATCCGAATGTATTCTAGTTTTGATCACACATGAGCAAAAAATAAACCCTTTAATGCAGGTATACTATAAAATTTTCAGCAGTTCCTCACAATAAAACCATACCTTTTATATGCTTCTGTGATTTTTCTATTAATATGTTCAATAAAACTGATCTCAGGATCAAACAAAACTCCTAAGTCTAGAGCAGCATATTGGCGGCATAGCTGTATGTACTGAATATTGTCATTAAAAGGCACAGTTTTTCTCCTTGTAAATGTCATCAGTTTACATTTCTCAATTTATAGAGAAAGTTTTTTAGTTTCACACCATATTGTCAAGTGTGGAATGAAGTGCAATACAATCTGAATTATTACGGATGATGGAGTGTATTTTAAGGTCATCAGCATAGAATAATCTATTTGCCTGAAGTGTGTAATCTAGATCGTTAATAAATATTGCGAATAATAACGGGCCGAAATAAGATCCTTGTGGAACACCTGAGATTGCGAACCATTAGGCACAAATCCAATATGATGTACTATTTCCTAAATATGATTCAAAAAATAAGGTTGGGAGAAAATCCATAATAATCAAGCTTATCAAGTAGAGTGTCATGATCCAGTCTATCGAAAGCCTCAGAAAAATCTGTTCATATCACATTCACCTGACCACCATGGTCAAGGGATTCAGAAAGATGTTGTGTAAAAAGAGGTTTCTTTCAGTTGATCTGCAATTGATAAAACGATGTTGTGATGGAACATATCCTTTATTATCCTTTATTATGCCTTTTTTCAGCCGGCTCTGATTTAATTTTTTCCCATTTTTCCATCTGCGCGGCAGTCAAATCAGCTTCTAGATGGATATTTTTCCCTTTTATGACAATCTTCTAATTTTTTTAAACTGACACAGCGTCGTACCATCATTTGAGCACAACTTTTAATAGTCTATAGCTATTCTTATTCCATTTACTTATTCTGATTACCTTCAATATTTGCTGTTCAGAAAGAGATATATTTCTTGTGATCTCATTAATGTTAGCCAGGTCTGACTCATTCACTGATTTACTACCGGCATCTTCAGGGAGATTGAATAACATTACATTAGTAGCTGTGATTTGTATTTCATGGATTTCATTTAGCATCTCTTCCTCCAGGGGGCTTGAGCTTTAAATGCATATAATTCAGCTTCCATGTTCGCAATTATTTCAATGAGGTTAGGAGCGAGCTTAACACCCATCTGGCAGTCTTCACATAGTAACTCAATAGCCTTTTACCTTGAGGTCTATAACATTGAGTTGCGAGGCACTGAGACTAGAGCAATCCCTGTGAACCAACCTTGCACAGTACCAGATCTTCCTTAGATATTCTTTCTTTGCATTCAGCACAAACGTTGGAACTGTTTTTTTATTCGCGTGAAGGAGAAGTAAACCATAATAATGAACTTTTCAGATTAGAAATAGTTCGCACATGTGTTATTTTGATATATGTGGAAAAAACTCACTAGTATACCGAACAACTAAATATAATTGGGAGCAGTATTACTAGAAAAACATCAATTTCTTTACGAATCGAAATGAATACGAGCTCGGAGAATGATTATTGAACATGATCTGTATCTGAGTATACCTAAATTAACAGTAAATTGAATACTAGTGGGGTTGAATGTTTAAAATGTTTGAAAATTATGAATAGTAATTTTAATGATATAATACGATCTTCCCATTCAGATAGATCAGTCCAGTTCATTACGTAATTTCATATTCATTTAATTTTATTAAAGAAAAATATTTCACCGTTCTGAAGTATAGCTACTGGAAAAGCTCTGCTCGGATAGCTAGTTAACCACAGTCTGAAGTTAGTATTGGTTGCATCTGGAACAATAACTTCGTCGCAAATTCTGTCCAACTCTCTCATCCAACTTTCCGCTAGATGGCAGTTTTGTAGGACAGCCCATTGTCCTGTCTCTAGTCCGGTGTTTATCATATTCGCTGCTATAGGGCCCTAAGTCAATAAAGTTTTATGAGTTTTGGGATATTCATATACACAATCTAATTGCTATCTACTGTCAGACCAAGCCAAGCCATACTGACAAGTTTAGGCAAAAGACGAGACATGCACATACATATTGGATGACATAAACTTGAATTTATCGCTCAAAATTCGTAGATCATTTCATATCAACAAGATACATGATTTTCGTGAGAGTAAAAGAGCTGTATGTACCTTCTCTATTGAAAACAATTCCACTGGCAGCAAGAGCTGAACAAACTCACAAAATACAATACACAGATCAACCAAAATTATATGAATGGATCTGTGTTATCCCGTTATATGAGCGGATGACCAGATGGTGGATTTTTACAGGCTATCGAATCTAGTCTAATAATGCCCGGTAAGTTTCAATTTGACTAATATATTATTTTACCTGCCCTTGTCCTAAAGATATAGTCATAAGACTGGTCTTTGGGATCCCTTTATCAGCAGCAAATCTGATGAGTCCAGCCATAGGATCAGATCCAGGAGACAGAATGAATACTAATGGTGAGCAACAATTGCTGTCATTGTAAGATTCTTCCAAATTGAATTGCGGTGGTTCTAGGTATGAAGGACCCATTTCTTCCACGATGTATGTCTATATATTGAATGGTCAGTATTATTCGATTATTACCTGGCACATGCACCAATTTTTCAAAGAGACATTATCGCTCTACTATATTCCATACATTATTTTAAAGGAAAAAAATGGAGTATTTTATATCATTACTTCGTTGTTTGAACTTATACTAAGGAGTAGTTTGTAATTTAGAACAAGTCATTTACGACAAGCAGCAGATGGTTGTGATTGATCTATGTAAATTTAATGTCACCTAAATAGTCAGCATAACGACATCAAAATGATTATGGGTGTAAGGGAGTTATAACCGATTAAAAATCGACACCATATAGAAAATCATTTGTATACTCCAGGGTACCCTGATGGCGCTTATCTGTTTTGTAGAGACAGTAGCCACATGGCGATAGTTTTATTATTGATTATATATAATATATATTATATTTTTTTGAAAAAATTAAAGGTCTAATAATTTTTGTAATTACTGTTTTCTTAACTTTGTATACTGAGAAACGGCTTAGAATAAATGAATTTTGCGCGAGTCAATTACAAAAAGTAGTAGCTGGTTATGCTCCAGGTGTGAAACCTATCACCACATCTATATACCGTCATATATAAGAAATACTTCTGGCTTTCATACGCTAATGATTGATTGAGCAGATGAAAGCAAACTTGGAGTATGTTGGATGGTGTACAACTCATGATACATAAAGTTCGATATCCGGACAAGAAGACCTTCACCCATCTAATAAACTATATGAGAGGTGTCGTATGGAAAATAAGCATGATCTTAATGTTATAAGAGTACACGCATCCACAATCTACACGAATATATGAAAAAACCTTCTGCAAATAGGTTGATAGGAAGATTTGCATAATCTGAATCTTCATTGCCTTACTGCAAGTTTCTTGAATGAACAAAAAGGATAAAATTTCCTATCTAATGTTTCATACCTGAACAGCTGGAACCACCTTATCAGGTCTTATGCATCGCAGTGCTACCAACCGCACTAAACCTCTTAGTTGATCCAAAGGTTTAGGGCATGGTATCTCGTTGGGATTTGGTACATCATAGAATTTCTTCCACGAATTAGGATTATTCATAACAGAATCTTTAAATTGTTCAAGCCTAGATTTAAAAAGAAACATTATCGAAACGCCAATTTTTGTATGTTGTCATGTGGATTTTCCAATAAACCAAACCCTAATGACAATTTACTGCATTATCAAAACAATATCATTCAAGTGTTATATCCTAGCCATCATCTCGTCAATCATGGATATTAACATAATTTGTCGATTGTAGTTATTTACCGTTTATTAAATATCGTTAATATATCGATAAACTGATTAAATCAGTAAAACATAGATTTCTTGTTTAAAGTAATATATTTTTGTATTATAGACATAAGTCTAAGAATTCAGATACATACATTTCATAAGGTATAAAATGACTTTATACTGAAAAAAATTAATACGTATAATCCTCTCTGATTATTTTTTTGTCCGAAATGATCATGAATTTTTGTACAGTATGAGTATACTACAACCGCAATAACAGCTTTAACATGCCATCACCTTCAAATCCACAGCTATCACATCAGCTCATGTTTAGAACCATTGTCTATCAGAGGAAAACTATTATTGTTATGATTTTCAGTCGGTATGAAACGGCTTCAGATGTAACGCTACCTCCCGTAATGTGATACTTTTTAACCAAGGGAAACAAAAACTCTCATCAACGAATTGTTTTTGGTTAGATGATAGCGATATTGATGTGGATGATAGATGAGTTTGATGATTGTTTCATTGGAAATAGACCAGCATTCAATTCTATCAACACTGATTGTGGGATTGTAAACCTTACCCTTTGAGATTGCTCGCTCTAACAATTTCTGACCATGATTTGTCACTAAGCCACTCTGGGGCTGGATTTGGAAACGGGTTATCCAAAGCTACACCTCCTGTAAGGAGGAAAGTCCACACCTCCTCGTCAATCTTCTCCTGCAAAACCAAAAAAAAAATGGATATGACCGTTGATTCAAGTACTAAATATCGTCCATTTATAGACTGAATTCTATAAGAAAAACTGAAGTAACAATAATATTAAATGTATTCGGTGTGTGAGCTCATAAATGCCTAATGTATGATGTATCCTTGGAAAATTCAACTCCAGATACTCTACTGGTCCATATTAAGTACCAGCCATCGTCAAATGCTCCGCCACTGTTACTACATCAATTCTTTGCAATTTTCCTAAATTCTCATTCCAATAAGACGTCATTCTTGATGGGTGGCATATCGACCTTGTGCAACCTCTTCATATAAAGGGAAAAGACTAAGATTAAGAGCAGCTTGAAAAGAAAGTCTCACACAAAATCTTCTAGCCTACGTAACCCACATACAGAACAAGGCAACATAACTTCATATGTCCAACGCTATTCTAGCTTTACATCAATCTAACTATTGGAGATAATATGATATACATAATCTACAGCTTCGCTGATAACAGCACACTTATATCCTGTGTGCAACTAGAATTGCTTGGCGAAAGACCCTGAATATGCGGCAGTAAGACGATATCTATATCAATGAAAACAAAAAAAATGAATTTAGATCTGTTGTTTTACAAGAAGAGTATCTACTGTTGAATCATAGGATTCTCTGCCACTGGGAGAAATTGTATTCTTCAAATCAGACCATCATTGACATTTTTCTGGCATGGTGCGGAAGCGTTCCCTGAAATCAATAGAAAAAAGGGAAATACGTTTACTGGACGCGCCTGATATTACAGAAGACCTTCACAGTTTGGAACACCAAATAAAACTGACTGATATATCCCTATTCTATACATTCTATCTGTTGTACATCCGACAACACTGCCAGTACCACCGCCTACGAAGGAAGACGCTCCGGAGGGGGTCGCAGGGAACAAGGGATGAGAGGTTAACGGTCACAGATGTAGCACTTGCCTTCAGCCTCTCGACACGAAAGAGACAATTTTATCGTTACATATTATACACATATAGATCTACACTGTTATTTATATAGTTCGACAATAAATCCGTTAAATCAATCAAAACAGTTTGCTATAGTGACATGACGAGCTATACGCAACAAATGGTCCTTCGAGCCGGATATATTGAATCAGAACTATTCGACTAACCGAACAACAGTGAAAATCTCGGTGATAACTATCGTATCAAACGGTTGTGAACGGTGAGGTGCCATCCACAACTACAGCGAGGACTACCGGAAAACCAGGATACTCCACCACAAAAGGGCAGTGAGTCATTTTCCTATTTTCCTATTTCCATTATTTAAACGCACATATTCGGCGTTGTTTCAACCTGAAAGCATTTGAAGGTGATTTCAGGGATTTCTTGAACGTAACATATAAACTAATCGTTGAAAATGACCACGAGAGAGGGTTCAGATGAAAGTAGTTCTAGTTCTAGACAACTAAGACTTGAAAGGAGACAAATCAAGGCATCTCTTACAAGGTTTCTATCGTATCTAGATAAACACGCAAACAGTCAAGTAGTTGTACTTAAATCAAGATTAGAACACACTGAACTACTATTCAAGGAATTTAACAGAGTACAATCGGCTTTGGAAATTCTAGATGAATCTGAATTAGAAACAGATGAACGGGAACATTTTGAAGAGCGTTTTTTCGATGCTGTCGCGAGAGCTAAACAATTAATAGCGCAAGCAGATTCAAATAATCAAGTCGAAACTCGCACAGCACATATGTCTAACAATCACGCCAGTGGCGGCGGTAAAGGGTTTCCGACCATCGATCTGATAAAGTTCAGTGGTGATTTTGATAAATGGCCACAGTTTAGAGACTTGTATCTCACATTAGTGCATAATGATGATTCCATCGATAACGTGAGAAAGTTCTATTATTTGATAAGTTCTCTTGAAGGACAAGCAGCTCAAATATTAGAATCGATACAAGTCACTAGCGAAAATTATAAAATTGCGTGGGACCTCGTTCAAGAGCGGTACGAAAATAAGCAGCTTATTGTGAAAAAGCACGTGCGTTGCTTGTTCGAGTTACCTACAGTTTCGAAAAGTAAATACACGTTACGGAATCTAATCGATGACTTCAACAAGAGCTATCGTTCATTACAGCTACAGGGTGAGAAAGTAGACTCTTGGGATACACTCTTGATCTATTTAGTGACAACTAAAATAGACTCAAGATCACTCACGTTATGGGAGGAATCACTCATTAATAAACGAATTTCAAACCCAACTTTGCAACAATTGTTAGAGTTTTTATCTGATCGATGTAAACTATTTGAAACCACCGAACAGTCCTTAAAACACGAAAAAACCGCTTCAAAAAATCCATCATATGGAAGATCTGTTATATCGAAACAAAATTCGTTCAGTAATTCTAACAAAAATGAAACATTTCGCAAAAAACGACATTCATATGTATCAACACATTCAGATCAATCTGGCAATGTGAAATGTGTCTTCTGTGATGACACACATTACGTTTATCGGTGCAAAAAGTTACTTGAATTGCCAGTAGCGGCTCGTGCCCAAGAGGTTGCAAAACTTAAGCTGTGCTCAAACTGTCTACGATCGGGACATGCGATGTCGCAGTGCTTTTCTCAAGGGTGCAGGGTGTGTTCAGCAAAACACAATACAATTCTGCACACGGATCAAAGTGCAGAGTTAAGGAATGAGTGTAATACCTTATCTAGCAATCAAAAAAACAACGCGTCGACATCAGGAATGGTTGTCAATCATTGCACACAATCAGAACCTCTAATTTTGTTATCTACAGTTCAAATCAATATTAGAGATTCAAAGGGTGATTGGCATCAGTGTCGTGCTCTTTTGGACAATGGGTCTCAGTCCAACTTTATTAGTAAATCGTTAATGAATAAGTTGGATTTACATTGCTCAAAAATCAACGTCCCCGTAGTAGGGGTGGGAAATGCTTGTACTAACATTTCTCTACGCACATCAACCGACATTAAGTCGTCGGATGATAAATACATGAATCATCTAGACTTTTTAGTTCTAGACAAAATTACAGAATTCTTACCGACAGTGGCCTTCAGCCGAGCTAAATTGAACATTCCGACCAGCATTGAATTATCAGATAGTCAATTCAATGTCCCTTCGGAAATTGATGTTCTACTCGGAGCAACGGTATTCTTCAATATCCTTAAATATGGAACAAGAAGCTTAGGTCCTAACCAACCGACACTTCAAAATACAGTGTTCGGATGGACACTTTCAGGTATGTTGAATGTAAACAAGGGTCGAAATCGAGCAAAAAAAACTGCTTCATTTCATGCGGTAACGAGTTCAAGCGAAGACCAAATTCTTCAAAATCAACTTGAAAAATTTTGGCAAGTCGAAGAATGCCCTCCGACTAAAGCTTTCACACCTGACGAGATAGAGTGTGAACGGATATTTACAACTACGACTACGCGAGATGAGTTAGGGCGCCTCGTCGTAGAGTTGCCATTAAGAAATAATGTTTGCGATCTTGGTGATACACTCGACATGGCAGTCAAGCGTCTCTATACAGTTGAAAGAAAATTTAGGAAAGATCTCGTGTTCAGGCAAAGGTATATTGACTTTATGACTGAATACGAGGCTCTTAATCACATGTCAAAAATTGATATCACACAAAACGAATCAAACTCGGATACAATCTATTACCTCCCACATCATGGAGTCATGAACACAAATAGCGCTACTACTAAATTGAGGACAGTGTTTGATGGATCTTGCAAATCTAGCAGTGGACTGTCTCTGAATGACGTCCTTATGACTGGACCAACGATTCAAGATGATCTATTTTCAATACTGATTAGATTCAGAAAACATAAAGTAGTAGTCACTGCAGATGTGGAGAAGATGTACCGGATGGTACAGGTAACAGAAAGGCATCGGGATTTACAGCGCATTGTCTGGCGCTACAATCCTGACGATGAAATATCGCATTACCGGCTGAATACCGTAACATATGGAACTTCAGCATCTCCGTTTCTTGCTGTTAGAGCACTGACTCAAGCAGCCGTTGATCAAATAAATACTTTCCCCGAAGCATCAAATACAATCCTTTGTGATATGTATGTGGATGATCTCATTACCGGCACAAATAGTATAAGTGAAGCAATTAAGCTGAAATCAGAGTTATTGAAGGTCCTTGAGCCCTACGGATTCAAATTGAGAAAGTGGAGTTCAAATGTGCCAGATATTCTCAATACTGAAGATACAAATGTCACTTCAATACATGACACGCATTATATTTGTGCAGATGAGACAAGACGCACACTAGGCATAGTGTGGCAAGCGCGTCAAGACATGTTGTCTTATGCGATAGACATTGAAATTCCCAAACACAGGTTCACAACGAAACGAACCGTGTTATCAATCATATCAAGGGTGTTCGATCCATTGGGATTGATTTCACCAATCATTATAACATTTAAAATTCTATTACAGCAGCTGTGGCAACAGAGCTTAGGGTGGGATGAACCATTACCAAAGGCTCTTCTTGAGATCTGGCAAGGCAGTGTTCGCAATCTGCCTTCTATAAATGAATTGAAAATTCCTCGATGCACGTTGATCGATCAGTTTGTCTATACTGAACTACACTGTTTCTCAGACGCATCGCAGGCTGCGTACGGGACGTGCATTTACGTCAGGACAATCAACAATGCAGGCCAATCAGCTGTACATCTACTATGTTCAAAATCTCGTGTAGCGCCGTTAAAGGTGCTATCAATTCCACGCTTGGAACTCTGTGGAGCTGTTCTCTCAACAAAGCTATGTGAGAAAGCCAAGCACGCATTAAAACTACAAATAAGTCAATGTTACTATTGGACAGATAGTACAATCGTTCTTTCATGGGTTGCAACCTGTCCAAGTAAATTGAAGGTTTTCACAGCAAACCGAGTAGCTGAAATACAGCGAAAAACCGAAATCCACGAATGGCGATACGTGCCAACGCAGCTCAATCCTGCAGACCTAGTATCACGTGGAGTCACTCCACATGAACTTATTAACAATTCAAATTTGTGGTGGACTGGACCTACGTTCCTTCGAAAAAACTCATCACACTGGCCCATACTGCCTACACTCAATCAGTCAGTGCCAGAACTCAAACAAACACAGTCATTCTTATCACGTGAATCAGACACTCTAAACATATTCCATTTATTTTCGTCATTACCTCAAATCCAGCGGTCAGTTGCCTGGTGTTTCAGAGTATTCAAAAATCGAAAACTACCCAAGAATCAGCGGATTTTTGGGACTTTAACCGCAGAAGAGCTTATTCAGTCCATGAACTTCATTATAAAGATGGCACAAAAGGAAATGTTTCCTGAGGAAGTTGCGTGCATCACCAATGGTAAATCCATTAGCCAAAACTCCCGTTTGATACCGCTCGATCCAATCTTAGACGCGAACGGATTGATCCGTGTCGGAGGACGTTTAAACAAGGCAAATATCCCTTATGAAACAAAACATCAAATCATTTTGAGTCCAAGGCATGCATTTACGAAGTTGATTATTTTGAATGAGCATTATCGACACTTGCATGCGGGAGCTTTGCAACTTCTTGGTTCGTTGCGCCAGAGATATTGGATTATTCATGGCCGCCGAGCAATTCGAAGCATTCTATCTAAATGTATAGTTTGTTTCAGACTACGACCAAAGGCCATTACATGCAAAATGGCCGATCTACCACGCGATCGTGTGTCTCCACTGAGACCATTTTACATTTCCGGTGTGGACCTAGCCGGCCCATTTAATATAAAGGATGGCAAATTACGAAACCGAGCCATAGTCAAAGCCTACCTTTGTATATTTATATGCTTTACAACCAAAGCAGTTCATCTAGAACCAGTCAATGATTTATCAAGTCAATCATTTTAAATGCACTGTATAGATTTGTCTCCCGACGAGGTCTATGTCACACATTATACAGTGATAACGCTACAAACTTCACCGGCGCGAATAATGAACTTGCTTCTATTTACAAAATGGTAGCAAATTTTCCCTCAGACTCAGGTGTTTCAAACTTTCTGAAGGAAAATTCTATCAAGTGGAAATTTATCGCACCAAGATCTCCCCACCAAGGTGGATTGTGGGAGGCTGCCGTCAAACGGGCAAAATTCCACCTTACACGTATTATAGGGAAAATGTGTTGACGTTCGAAGAAATCTCTACTCCTTTCTCTCGAGTTGAAGCAACAATGAATTCGCGTCCCCTTACCCCGTTAAGTGATGCTCCGTCTGATCTTAACGCATTAACTCCAGGTCATTTCCTCATTGGAACCTCACTCTTAACCGTTCCTCAAGATGACCTCACAGAAGTGCCAGAGAATCGAGTTGACCACTATCAGCAAATACACCAGAAATATCAATTCTTCTGGTCACGATGGTCGATAGATTATTTGACCACGTTACAAGCCCGACAGAAATGGCATTCAGATACCAACTCTCCATCATTAGCAATAGGATCCATGGTGCTAGTTAACGACGAGAACCTCCCACCACTCTATTGGCGATTGGGTCGTGTAACTGAGCTCCATCCCAGCAGTGACAACAAGAAGAGGGTGGCTACCGTCAGAACTGCCAGTGGTGATTTAACCAGGGCTGTCCAGAAACTTTGCCTTCTGCCGATCAATACTTCATCTACTTGTTGAAGGCCGTCGCTTCAAGGCCGCCGATATGTTGTACATCCGACAACACTGCCAGTACCACCGCCTACGAAGGAAGACGCTCCGGAGGGGGTCGCAGGGAACAAGGGATGAGAGGTTAACGGTCACAGATGTAGCACTTGCCTTCAGCCTCTCGACACGAAAGAGACAATTTTATCGTTACATATTATACACATATAGATCTACACTGTTATTTATATAGTTCGACAATAAATCCGTTAAATCAATCAAAACAGTTTGCTATAGTGACATGACGAGCTATACGCAACACTATCATTGCAAATGTTCCGCCAAGTTGTCTTGGATAATAAAACCGAGAGATGCTGAATTATTATTTCCCGACAGTTACCGTTTACAGCATTTCAAGGTTAATGCGAATATACATTTACCCTTTTACTGCGTTTCTGGAACGTGATTGGCTTTCTGCCTATATGAGAATTAATCTTTAAAAAAGTTCTGTAAATCTTACCTGTGATCTCAGTATCCCGACAGTCAGCACGAATGAGAATATAAGTTTATCTTTCTCGAATAACGATCTGCAGACATTTCGGTATATGCTGTTAGTGAAATGGTTATTTAGGTTCAGCAATCGTTGAGCCAGTATATTCGTTTTATCACTGTTGATAATTGATTGGTTGTACAGATTGATAAACCATCCTAATGAATACTGATACATAGGGTCTATGTTGGCCAACTCTGAGATGCAGAAGAACAGAACAGAAGAATGCTTGGAAACTGGAACATATCCGTTCCTGGCACTGTCGATTTCTTTCTCTGTCACTGCTGCTTGTTTTTGCTTCTCCTGGATTTCTTCGGATAAAACTTTGCTGGAGGACAGAATCTTGATTGCTGTTTCATCTTCTAAGATGTTGCCTTCAGACGAAGAAAGCACTTCCAATATTTGATCTTCTATTTCTTTCAGCATCCTTTTATTGTCGGCGCTTTCTACAATCATTGCGTTTTTCTTTTCTTCAAGTTCCGGTTTTTCTTTAGCCACCACGATACCCAAAAGTTGATCTTGTAATCCCTGGAAAATAATAGCAAGATAGATTAGTCATATATAGTTTATAGTTGCTGGACAGGTCTTCAAACACCCCCATACACATAAAATTTCAGAGGGATTGAAGCAACGGGGTTTATGATCACCATCTCTCTTTTTCATTCGTACTCTCAGCAAGAGCTTCTATTTGATACCCATGTTATAGTAGTGCAATAAAAACAACTAATCCGACATCTTGGGTGTTCGGTCACGTTGGATTTAGAATGGCGTCACACGCAATGTGTTGCCCAGTGAGATCACAATAATGGATTATGAATTCGACGGTGACATGGAAAAAGGTCGGCAAATCGTTTAATCACAAACATGACTAGATACACTGCTGTGTTTGTATAATATCTGTACAAACGGCGTACAGTATTAGAATTTCAAGAATTTTCCGTGTATTGCTTGACTCCAAAGTACCATCCATTATTATTCAATATATAATGTTATATAAACCTGGAAAAATTCGTTAGGTTTGATACAATTTTTCTAGGTGTCATGTCATGTATCATGTGTCATCACAGCAAATCTTTTTATTTTTTTTCTCTATTTACGCTCCATTCTCAAATATAATCAATTGCTACTATTAATTAGTATGCCCTTGCAGGCAGGTATACGATTTTTAAACTATCTCAAAGATTGGAAACGATGTATTGGCACTGCATTCACCTTCATAATATACATAATAATAATAATAATAATAATAATAATAATAATAATAATAATAATAATAATAATAATAATAATAATAATAGCACTTTATTGCCCAACAGACATAGTCCCTTTACAGAGCAATATACAATATTAAATTAAATAAATCAAAAGCTTGAGCAGAGATTAGAGGACAAAGATACAATTTGAATATAATCATTAAAGCAGTATATATAACTAGGAAGAATATAAAGGGTTTATAAGAACAATTTAGCAGTTGATTTCAATTCCGTTAGTCTACAGTTGAGTAAATCGACGTGGTTTGACATATTATTGAATAAAGTACACATTACCATAATTGGCGACTTTAATAATGAATTAGTTCTTGAAGAACTACAGTAGAAGGTCACGAAGTGACGTGAGTTGAATTGAGGAACATTGAAATTGATAAAACTGAACAACTCCGGGCAATCAATGATATTATGACATGATTTATATAGAAAAGTCAAAGATGACATTTTCCGTCTAGTTTCCAGCTTATCCTTATCAAAGCGACTCAACAACAACTGATATTCAATACCTCGTTCAGGATACACTTTATACATTTTAAATGACAAATATTTAAAAAACTTCCTTCGAATTTTTTCCAACCTATCAACGTGATACTTATAATATGGATTCCATATTATACAACAGTATTCCAGTTTTGATCTTATATACGCACAAAACAAACATTTTAAAGCTGAAATGTTATCAAATTTTCGACAATTTCTGACAATGAATCCATATCCCTTGTAGGCTTTTGAGATTTTCTGATTGATGTGTCCAATAAAATTAATTTCCGAGTCAAACAAAACTCCTTAATCTAGAACACTATTCTGATGAGATAGTAGCGCACCTTGAATATGGTAATCAAAAGAAAATATAGCCTTTTTCCTAGTAAAAGTCATCATTTTACACTTAGCGACATTCAAATGAAGTTTGTTGGATTCATACCATAAACTGATATTATCAAGAGTTGACTGGAGCTCAATGCAATCAGTATGACTACAGATAACAGAATATATCTTCAGGTCATCGGCATGAAACAATCTATTAGATGCCATTATATAATCCAAATCGTTAATGAACAGTGTGAATAACAATGGGTCGAGATTAGATCCCTGTGAGACACCTGAAGATGCTATGTAACTATTGGACACAAATCTATTGTAATGTACCATTTGCAATCTGCTCCCCAAATATGACACACACAAAAATTATCAATTAGAGTGCTATGGTGACTATGCTGCTCACCTGCGGGGTAATCATGAAATTCACTAATGTAATTTTAACAGCGAGCTCTGGTAAGTAATGGGGGTTCCTAAGCCTTGTAGTAATGTAGAACCGGAAGTCAAACGAGTATTCTAAAACGTTGTCGCCAAGCTTCATATACCAAATGCCAGTAGACTTATAAATGTTTTTCACCAGAATCGGATCCAGAACAGCATCAATATCTTCACCGATGTTCTCAAGAAGGACGGGGGTTCCAAAGGTTATAGCGTTTTCCAACACCCTTACGTAGTTCGAGTCTGTTAGTTTGATCACTTGCAGACGATTGTTCTTTTCCATATTTTTCACCCACCTGTTCGCCTGTCCTGAAATATAGATGAAGGCTTGATGGTAAAAATGCTGAATGTGACCTCATCCTTATTTCCTCTGTAATGATGCCTGTATTGCTATTGAGAATATTCTAGATTACCTAAATACACACTATCTTGAATTATTAAGACCTCGCCTCAAATATCACCAAGTAGGGTTGTTAAACAGTTAAACAATTGACAGTACTGGCACCATGCTATCTGGCAGCCAATTTAATGGTTAGTGGTTTTGAAGTAATACGAAAAAATGTATAGTTATGTAAAATAATATTGTCTGTTATGAATATCATCCTTTGTAACATATTTGACAACATTTTACAAACTTTGATAAATAAAAATTTGTTCGTATTCGGAATATAGTCGCTTAATTTCTATAATATATCACAATACGATGCGGAGTAATTATAAGAAATAGATGGTGTGAAGACATACACAATCCCGATCGTATTTGGATGTAAGCAAAAAATATCTCAGAGGAATCAAAATTTGTCTGCCCTTGTGTTTGTGTATTACTAATCACTATTATTTCAGAGCATAAGAAAAAAATAAAAGGCTCAATTACTAAGAAAATATGTGTTGTTTCAATAACGCCTAAAACAAATGCATTCAAAGTGATCTAAAATCATTTGATCGATATCATGTTTTCTTCCCTATCACATCACTCCTACCTTGAGGATCAATCATGAGAGGCCATCTTCTGGCAGTAGTCGAGATTATACCATTTTCTATACTATAATTGTCAACTGGTAACCCAGCAATATTCCAAGCTCTTATAATGACAGGTTCTCCCATGGTCGTTACCAATGAGAAGTTATGCGAGCAGGGTATACCAGTCTTCAAAGAGTACTCATTCCAACTTTTCAGAAGATCTTGTCTGAAAATATATGCAATTCACTACTTCTAAGTTGCTGGTGGATGAAGAACTTCGCTTAGTATTCTGGAACTGGGAGTAAGTTTACCAAAAATATATACATCTTTGTTCGTTGTTTTTTGGCGTTTTATTTTTTGTAGGTTATAACAAACAGCTTCACCACAATGCTCTAAATATAGTTTATTTGTTCCCCTGAATGAAATAGATGTTTTTTTTACGAAGGATAGATCAATTACAAAGTTAATGTGCTACTTTGTTATGTATTTTACAGGGTTAGGGCTACTCTTTCCTAAAGCTATAGTTTATTTAAAGTTTGGGTTAATTGTTCGAATACTGACTTTAATTTGAATAGATAAACTGTAATTTGCGCATAAAATTTTACGTCATAAAACGTTCCCGAGTGGCGTTATTACCTATAGTTCACTGTGAATGGAGACAAATATGCAATTGTTCCAGCCGATAAAAGCACATCACCGATAACGTTACCCAACAATCCGTGCAAAGCAGCAGCTGTTTCAGACCACCTGGTTTTCTCACCACCCAGACCACCAATGAGCTTCTCAGCTCTGTCTAATTTTTGAGAACATAGGTTAATCTCATCTTCTAGATCTTTCTTTTTTTTTGTTTCGGCAGCAAACTCGTCATTAAGTGCTTGCAATTTGTCAGCTACCTATAGAAGTCACCAACGTATTTAGAGAATCAATGAAGTGTGACAATGGTACATTGATATTTTTAATTAGGCTGTTATAAATTTGAATTTTTTACGGATATTCAAATGAGAGCTCAATTGTCATCTATACGCTGCTATAACTTTTGATTAGGTATTATGAATTCATAGTATATAAAAGCTACAATGATTATTCAACTGAAGGTATGCTATATTCCGAAAAATATGGTTAGACAAAATGCCATTTGGGTCAATTTTAGCTCTCAACACATTCCAGGTAGTTGTTTCGAGAAATATGCTTGAGAAATAATTAAAATCCTTATTGTTTCTGTGATGCTACCTCAGATCAATGTATGTTCATGATTTGGACAAAATTTTAGATTACGTTCCGACAAATTTAATAATCATGATAATTTAGGAAAATAGCAAACCTGGGTCTGATCGAAGGTCTAGTATAATTCATCCCTTTTTATCGAGAGTGTATAATGTGGTACAATTTGCCTAAACTGATGGATAATAGAATTTTAACTTATTAAAAATTATGCTTTGGAAGCATAGAACAGTACAATTACTCTAAATTTTGATTTTGGCTATAAAAAAATAGAATAGACTCTGGCTCTGTGATGTGTGTTGCGTTTTACCCATACAAATAGTCAGAACTATAAGCATCCAAATTAAACACAAAACCGAAAGAGAAGTTTATTTAGAAACGTACCACTCAAACCTGTTGAAGTCAGTCAGTTTCCATTGTATGTGAGGTGCGAACATATTTTCAGTGGGAAGAAGTGAAAGAGTGAAGAATTAATGAGGTACTGATTTATAAGATTTCGATCTCAAGGTAATTGATATATCTGAATTCATATCATAGTAGCTAAGAATTTAATCTTGAGCAATCAAAATCAAATGCTTACAATTTGAAGTTCCGCCCTTTTAGCATTCAACGTATCCATTTGCGTGGCCAGTTCAGCTTCAGCTTCTGCTAGTCTAGCCTTTTTAGGTGCCACAATTTTAATCACTCTGTCGTAAACTTCCATCGCTCTCACCCATTTGCAAAGACCTTCGCAGGCAGTTGATACGGATTTGATTCTGTCCGGATCAAATTCTCGATCTGACATGAACCTGGAATTAGAAATGGATCTCAATACTCTTAAAATATAGACTTAACCATCATAATGGAGTAATAATGAAATTAGCAACATATTACAGCTTCAGTAAATACTTTTTCAATTTTGTCTTGAAAGACAAAAGATGACGACCAGAGAAAACTGGAATTGGAGAAAGGTTCACCGCTGACAACTTTGCCAGGTTTGGAAATGAAGGCAAATGGAGTGACATTCAACAAAACAAACAAGGAAGTCTTCCGTAACCCGGAGCTTGTGCATAACTAAACGGTAACTATATGTACATAGGGAGTTGGGGAATGGGACAAATACCTCTTAGTATCAATTGTAACACGACGCTACCTACCACGACGTAATACAAAAAACACTACCATGATGGGATACATAGTGGACGACCGAGGGGTCATATTTCGGAGAGTCTCACACTTCGGGCAGAAAAGGCTGATAGAACTACTCTGTCGAGCTTTTTCGCCTGAAAGAGGTTATAGAATCTTCTAACCAGAAAGCTTGGACGACAAATTGCATACGCAATGAAGAGACTGTGCAAAGTTCAATGTTGATTACTGGATCATATAGATAAGTTGAACAGAAAATATAGCAAAAACACATGCTGTTAGTAGACGTGTCGGTCAAATGACCTGCTAAATAGTTCCACTAATAATAATATCGACCGTTTACTGTAGGTGGATCACAGCAAAATAACCAATCTCAAGATGAAGTACACACACAGTAGAGTGTTATAAATGTACCACACATATCAAACCTACACCCGACTTGCTTGCTATACCTATAGTACTTTTTTTAATAATGTAAAAATGGAATACTTGGCTTCGACAGACGATGAGTAATAAGAAAATATATGTTATATTTGTATCAACTGCAAACACCATGTCCTAAGAACATAATGAAACAGTTAACTCTATTTCCAATGATCTATCGTAGATTTTCTTCCATCCAGTTGTTCGTTTTATTTTGTACATGACTAACCTATCTCTGATTCTCTTCATCACAGGAGCCGGGATATTATCTTTATCATAAGCTTTAAGGTTTTCCAGGAATTTCATGTCACCTAAAAGTTTCACCGATGGTCCCCAATAGTCTTCAACCATTCGCCCTGTAGTCAAGTCGGGCTTCCTTTCAGGTTTCATCTGTTTCATAACACAAATCTAAAAAAAATCAAGATACGTTTTATTCTCACTTATTTCCGTTGTTATCGGACTCTCTATGCCATTTTTTGGCCTTTGTCCTACTTTGTGAAGTTGATTGATGAAGTGGATAAAAATTTTAAACTGTGCCTAACTGTATTTGTTGTCAATGTTTCCACCACGTAATCCCACTAATCTGCATCGATTGTAATAAAATTTGGGGGACGTCTGTGGACCATGATAGTTAAGGCTACTTTATTTTTAGGAATCGGTGCATTGCTGTCAGAGTAATTGATGAAAAAACATAAAATATACGTTATATAAATGTACGGGGTGGGGTATGGCGAACTTCCAATTTTAAAAACAGTATATTTTAACGATTTTATTCACTTATGAAATGTAATGGAACATTATTAATTTATGTTTTGAACATCTACAACGACACAAGTCGCATCTGAAATTGCCGCACATTTTTATCTAACCGGTATTCATCAAGTAGCAAAATTACCTCTACTGTAGTGCGCAGCCATCATCAGAAGTCGCGTCATTCTCAAATATTCAGTTACAGGTTGGATAGCAGAATCAACTAAAATTCTGATCGGATATTATTTCTTTGAAAATGATAACGTTCAAACTATAAATTTGAATTCGGCACGCTATATTCGAATGTTCATAGATTACTTAGGTCCAGAGCTACTAGACTTTGATGGATACAACTGCAGGAAAACTGATATCAAAGGGGGTGGCATTAATTCCAGACTTTTCACCGCCACGTTGATTTTTTTATATATCTCTCAAAAGTCTCCCTTAACGAATTGAAACTATACATTCAACAAGAAATCGCAGCGATTTGAGATGAGTGGTTTAGATTTTAAGATTTCATTCGAAAACATGTCATTGATCTGGAGGACGTATTGTGAACATGATTTTCAAAACATGTTATTACTAACTCAAGTGAATGTCATATTATGTCCCAGCCCATATAATAATTTCACACCATGGTGAGATAACTTATATAAGGGCAAATACAAAAGGAGAACATATGGAAGGTAACTCCTTAAAATAGGCGATATTTAGAGGACACGTGAGATAGTGGCGGAGGAAGGATTTTTAGGTTTACTTTGGAAGAAACGATTGTACTACTCACCACTCCAGGTGGAACGTGACATATATATTGAAACCGTGTTTTTGCTGTTTGGGGTTTTCCAAGATTGTATAGAGACATTAGCTATTTGAAATATTCCTTTGAAGACAGGTATAGGAAAAAATGTGTGAAATAACTGAAACCGTCTTTGTACCTTTGAATTTTTACCAGGTAGTATATATAGTCTTTGCTGTTAAAAACCTTCGATACAGAAACAAAATATAATCGAAGCAGTATTGAAGTAATGGATTGATATGAACAAAAAGTACATCGGCAGAATTTTATTCCCCGAAAATATAGGATTTGTCGATGAGTAATAATATAACCATACCGCTTCCATGACGAGTTTAACACCAGATGGCGGATTTTTCATGGACTTCACCACGGTAATGTCTGCTGGCTTTAAAGTGTCCAGAGCTTCGACAGCAGCTTCCAGTGCTGGAATCGCTTCTGACAAATCAGATTCGCAGTCATCCTTGATAGCTTGGGCAGCAGCGGCTGCTTCGTTAGCTAGGGCTTCGTCGGCTCCTACGATCTAGCAGATGTCCAAAATGGATGTTTAATTTATTGTGAATATTAATTAATGAACCTTATTTTCAAGATATAAAGCCTCTACACACATACGATTTAGTGTAAGCAGGGTCGAATTAATGATCTAAATGTTAATTATAATTGAAGTGGCAAAAGTTTTTCTGGAAATCTCGGAACAGAACTGGAGGCTAAATGTGAAATTCGTCGTAGAAAGAACTTACAGAGGGGTGTCATTCAGAAAATAACGTAATCAAGCTTGTAGATTGTAGATGTTCTTGGTTGATGAAACTCTTCCATCATGCAGATAAAAAGATTGTCTAATTAACACAAGGTTTCACAAATGAAACTCTTTTCTCTTTCAGTGACGCGTTTCGATTTATATTCAAATCATCGTTGGTCTGTCAGATTTTTTTACGACGATGATTTAAATATAAATCGAAACGCGTCACTGGAAAAAAGAGTTTCATTTGTGGAACTTTGTGTTAATTACTCAATCTTTTTATCTGCGTAATCAAGATTATTTAGGTAGCAGTAGCTATATATGATATATCTCAGCAGGTAACTTTTTTTAGTCAAATTTAGGAGCTTCTATTTTGATCTGCCCGAAAACACTTGTTACTTCAACTAACTCTCATGTGAAATCCAACATGTGTATTGAGGGTAATAGATATATTATTCAGATTATGTATCATGTATGTATGGAAAGACAAAGTACAGGAGATAGGTTTGTAGGGGGTTCCTTCACAGTTTGAAACCCAGGATCAAAGGAGCGAATGAGCTCTTTTGCCCTTCATAAAATGGGTGAAATTATGGTTGCAGAGGAGCCCGTTATTTATCTCTCTGAGCAAAAATATGCCTTGCGACTTTCATTTATTATTGGTGATTTCTCATATGGCTTTCCGGAAACTTTTTAGAGCAGTTTCTAGCAATTCTCGATACAGCTCTGGAAGAGGATGTTTTGTCACATATTTTTTATCAAAAGTTTGATTTCGAACTTCCATTGTCTATAAAATTTTGAGTATCACGACGTTTCGATTGATATGCTATCTTCAATCGTCTTCAGGTGAACTGGCGAACACGTTCCTTTCACCCCTATTTATACCCCGTCCAGTGACGTGTCATTGTGCGCGGTCTGTTCTGATTACGGTTTCTTGGCAATAACCTTAGCGTCGTCCCAAGCTATTTTATGGTGCTCCGTCCATGCGTCAGCTATTCCAGATTTTCCTGTCTCTGCACGCTGGGTGTTGAGAGATGTTCTTTGATTCTTACTTCCAGTGGCCTTTTTGTTTCTCCAACATAGATTTTACCACATTAACATGGTATCTGGTAGATGCAATCCTTTGTCTCTTGAGATTCATTGCTGGGATTAGTTTTTGTTAGGATACTTCTGAGGGTGGCATTCCTGGAGAATCTTGTTTGGATCTTGTATCGCTGACCTATTCTTTTGATTCCATCTGATATTCTTTTGACGTAAGGTAGAATGAGTAAGTGCTGGGCTTCTTCGTGTTTAATTCTTCTAAAATAGCTTGGGACGACGCTAAGGTTATTGCCAAGGAACCGCATTGGTATCGAAGGAAATTCAAGGAAACGGCATTCATCAGCAACAACAGCAAAGTGTACAGCAAACCCAGCGTAGACATTAAACCAATCTGGCAGCCACTTATAAAGAAGATCAATAGACTACGACTGGACTAGACAACAAACAATGAACAACAAACAGCGTCAGCAGACCGGAATACCGCGCATCGGGAACCAATCAGAACAGACCGCGCACAACGACACGTCACCGGACGGGGTATAAATAGGCGTGAAAGGAACGTGTTCGCCAGTTCACCTGAAGACGATTGAAGATAGCATATCAATCGAAACGTCGTGACACTCAAAATTTTATAGACAATGGAAGTCCGAAATCAAACTTTTGATAAATCCACCTTGTTTACAAGTTTCAAACAACATATTTTTTAGCTTTCCACTCACCATTTTTTTTAATGCCACATCAAATGGTTGATAAGTGAATCAGTTTTTTGCTAGCATTGTAGCATAAAAATAGCTTTAAAATTCCTTGCATAAATGACACTCACTTCTTAGAGGTTACACAAGATCTCTGTAGAATTATCAAATATCTGCTGTAGTATAGTGAACCCAGATATACCTAAAATTGTAGACGATATGACATACCTCTTTTTGTTTTTCCACTTTAACGGTATCCTGCTCAATCTTTATCATTAACTTCTCAGTTATTTCAGAGGCAACTATCAACTTTGGTTGTAAAGCTGTAAGTTCATCTTGCATCAATCCAACTTGTCCAGCTGCAAAGTCCAGCTTATCCAAACCAGTTTCGTAGCGGTTTCTTTGCAATGTGATCTGCTCCACTTTTAGGGCGTACAAGTTTTTGAATGTTTGAATCAATTCTATAAAAACATTAATCGTCATAATTTTAAGAAACAGTGCTGCTAGTTTACAGGCCTGACCCTTAATTCATTTACTAAATGGATAGTGATGTGAACATTGAAATCGGAGCGGAACTAAGAAAGAGTCAGGAAAGAACATATCTCAAAGATCTAACCTAGAGATTGTGCCAGGTAGAATGAGCTACTATTTGACTTTGACAAAGGCCGCAAATTTCTAGGACGAAAAAATTCCGACAAAGAAGCATTTGTCAAGAATCATAATACATGCACTCTGGTACTATGATTATAAAATACATGTAAAGTTTTAAGTCAATTTAAATATCGTTCCATTAGCTGGGCTTGGGCAAAAGTCGCGTCATAACCCTCATTATTAAATGTTAACTGTGATGATTTACTACATGGCCAGTTGAAACTTTTTCTTTAGGATTAAACGATCAAGAAATACATTCATTACATTGGTTTTTTGGAAATATGTCTTAAACGATTTCTTTAAAAAAATTAATGCTTAAATGGTTGCAAGGGAAGTCATTATAACAATTCGTACCTAAGTAAGATGTTGGAGTAATGTAAGTCTTCCGTTTCTGCTCCCTGAAGAAGATCTGGGAAGCTTCCTGAACTGTTACGTGGAAATGCTTACAGATTGATACGCATAATTCTATCATTTCGGGGCTGATGTCTGTTTGTGATAAAAACATGTTTGCTACCTATATAAATAATAAGAGGTATTTATTTCAAAATTTTATTTAAACCCTATTATATTTTTTTCATCAAATAGAAATCATGTGATTATGATACAATAAAAGTCACTCTATCAAATACGAATACCAAAGCATCTACATCAATACTGACACACAACCTTTCTAGTCATCAAACGTTTATGATGGATTTTCGCGACATATATGTACAATTGTACAAACATTGAGGGTAAAAAGATTATTGGACATGCATCAGGTATTAATGAAAGCAAAGAATAAAGGTTTCGGAAGACATACAAGTGCAAAATAGATGACCTGTGGAACCGCATATTTGGCGACATAGACGCATGTTCAGTTATCAGTCCAGTCAATCTAAGCTTGCCAAAAATATATTTCCTAGATGAAATGTAGGTGGAAACAAACACTGACACATTTCAAAATATTGTGTATCATTATGTGGGCAAAAATTGCTTCATCAGAACTTGCTAGACTAACTTTCAAGAAACAAAATACAGTGATATAAATGCACCACAATGTACTGGACGAAATGCATAACTACAATTGAGTTGCGAGAGTAACTCTAGTAAGTTGCTTGCAATTTTAAACGAACCCTTAGTACCTGGCTCACTGACCATTAGTAACAATAAATTATCAAAATTGCTGTGCATCTTATAGGTACTGATATTCCTCATACATTTGTAATACTGGATACATTGGCAGAGCAACCACAATCACTACACAGTTTTACCAGTCGTCAACAACAACAACGTATTTAAAAACTTGACACAAATTTCACCAGCTGCATACATTAGCATCATCAGGGGAAGATAAAATCTTTTAAATCCCTTGAATATGCTAACGTAGTTGGCTAAACAGGTGTCTCAACTCGCTCGACTTTTCTGCAACGTAGCAGCAAAAACTCAGGAACTTTCCCCGAACATAAATTATCCAAAATTATCTTATTATGAAAGAGCGCTCTCCAGATTAATGAGCTCCTCTTTTGGAAAAAATTAAAACTGTAGCTACCGTGTGTTTTTTATTTTAATATCACTCACTCTCTCTAATGCGTCATCTGGCCAGTTTTGGAACCAGTCGATTGTACAGCAGTTGATTAGAGATGGAAACATTCGGCATCTCACTCTGAATGAGTCTCCTATCGGTGACATGCATAGAGCTACGTGAAGATTATTTCTAACGCGTTCGATGAAGAAATTGTATAAAGCCAAAGGTGTGGAATCAATCTTCTTGCCCTGCATATGGAATAAATATAAGTTAATTTTCCTGAAAAAAATAAGTTACCAAATTGGAACATATTCTTGGAAGTCAACAAGGTGACCAAATATCTGTTCTTTCTTTTTGTTATTCATCATTCAAAAGCATTCCTAACCTGTTGTTTGAAATTTGTAGATAACTAATCTTTAGAAAAATGTTTGGTTCGGACTTCCATTGTCTATAGGCCAAATGAAAATACTTACACAGTCTTTGGATGCAGTTTGCATCTTTTCCAGAATTTCAGCCTTCTCATCAGGTTGATACAAATTTGGCACATCTGCTGTATTTAGAATTGTGTTAATATCTTCCACGAACATTTCGTCTTTAATCTGAGTATCCCCGAACAAAAAAACGATTGGTTTTCCGTCGCAGCCCGCTTTCAGTAGTAGCCTTTTTAGGTCTTCTCGCCAGTCAGAAATGCCGTAGGTTCGACCAATCTCTATCTGAAATAAATTATTACGATAATAACTGAACTTGGCTCTATGTAACAGCACCAATGGAATCCAAATCAATAAATTGGTATAGATGAAAGTCGATACTGAGTACATAATCAAGTTGCATCAAATCTTTAAAAGAAACTTCATGATGCTAAGACTAAATTTTAAGAGCAGCCTCTCATCTGATGATATCTTATGATAATCTTGTCATACCAATGTATATCATATCATTTATGCCTGATGTAATACTTATAATAGAAAATAGAAAAAATGTCATCACAAAACGTTAGCCAATGGTATCAATGGTCATATGAACAGCATATAATACAAAAATTATGGATGCAAGATTGCAGTAGATGCTTCTTATCCATATGCAATATTATTGGGTGGATAGCAATGGTACCTACACCCTTTTTCAATCTCTACTAACAGACTAATTTTTATACCTCAAATATGGTGCTCTCTGCCATGGAGGCAGCTAACTTGGCAGAACTGTGCCTGCCAGATCCTCCGATACCAACAAGCAATACGTTCCCGCTAGGTTGCGTCAGGACCCTGGATACTCTGGAGACATGTTCTATCGCGAACTTAAACATCACAAGGTTCATTGGAGACTTTGATAGCATGTTGTACTCGCCCAGATAGTATTCCATTTTCTCTATCAGATCTTCCATGTCTAGAATCTGAATAAATAATGTATTTGTACTACGAGGTGGTACGGTATATAAAACTGCCAAAATGATAACAGTGGTTTGTATAATGTGTTTTTTATCGTATATTAGATATAATTGATGTGTGTAACGTGACTACCGACCGAATTTATTCAAATAAATTTAATTTACCTCATCATAGAACTTTGGATCGGCATCCGGTTCCATATAGTTTCCAAAAAATAAGTTCCTAATATGTTGAGGACCTAAAAGCTCCTCTTCGCCCACAAGATTTGCACACACTTTATCCATCGGTTGCCTGAAATTTTGGTATGTTGCTTTCTTGACGATGTCGAATAGCTTCACCCTGGAATCATTATGTTTGTAATATATATTTAAGTATGATGACTGTTCACTACTACTAATGATTGACTAAAGAACAAATTTGGAGTTAGGACCGTAAAAACTTATTACAATGCATGAAACATTTCTTTCAAACTAAGCCCAGGAATGAATGTCAACAGACAAAGGACTGCATCTGCCATATACCATGTCAATGTGGTAAAATCTATGTTGGAGAAACAAAAAGGCCACTAGAAGTAAGAATCAAACAACATCGTCTCAACACCCAACAAGCAGAGACTGGAAAATCTGGAATAGCTGACCACGCATGGACGGAGCACTATAAAATAGCTTGGGATGACGGTAAGGTTATTGCCAAAGAAGCGCACTGGTATCGAAGAAAATTCAAGGAGGCGCCATTCATCACCAACAACAGCAACCTGTACAGCAAACCCAGCGTAGGCATTAAACCAATATGGCAGCCACTCATAAAGAAGCTCAATAGACTACGACTGGAAGTAGAGGAAAAATACCCGTTCGTTCTGATACCTCATTTTCAAGGTTAACCTTGACTATAGCGCTTGTCTTATGGCTGATAGCCTTGCTAGGCCGGAGTCCCAGAAGCTGGGGGCATTCTTCTGCTCCAGAAAATTGTATTCACAAGAACCGCTACTGCTACTCCACAAGCCTCAGATCAGACCTTCACTGAAGTCTTCTGGACACAGACCAGAAACTAGGAATTTATCTAATACATGTGACTGACCTTACAAAAGACCTGCACACTGCACAATCTGGAACATCGAAGAAAGGTGATCTCTGTTCTACAGATACTATCACGCAAATATTCTAGTAAACACTAGGGGGCCAACGGGCGCATCCTAACCAGAAAGAACTTCCAACGCGTCAAACGAGCGTGTACCAAAATTCATCTATTTGAGACCTTCGGCGTGTTGAAATAAACTGCTTGATACTTAAAATTTACAACCTATTTTAATACACATTTATCCTGTCTGTGAGAAAACCAATATAAATAAATACCGTAAAACTATAGAGCGTGCCTCTCAAGCGACAAAAGTGCAAATAGCGATTGAGACCTAATCCAACTGTTGCTAATTATATGGTTTTAAAATTATTCATCATTTTCACTAACCTGTCAGCATCATCGATCAGTCTATCATGAAACACCCTGTATGTTTCATGTATCCATAGTCGGATAAACTTGTCAGGATCGTCCATTCTCGGTGGTGGGGTCAGAAGCAGACCATTAATAACTCTTGAAAAATCTCGCAATGAAAACGTATAATGAGATTTCGCTGGCGTCGGCAGAAAATTCAAAGTTGCTTCTTTGTAAACTTCTATGGTAGCACCAACACAAAACTATAATGAAAAGGTTGATTGTTACCTAAATAACTAGCTTCTGTTGAAAGTAATCAGGTTTGTACTTAAATTTTATTGCATTATATCTTAGAATGCCCAGTGTCTGGAATAATGAGGTTAGGATTCGATAAGCTCCCTCTCAAAACCACATATGTATAAATTAATCGTTACTGACGTTTCGACTGCCTTGGCTTCATCAATTTACGAAATAGAATGAAAGATCAAAAGTTTGATTTCGGACTTCCATTGTCTATAAAATTTTGAGTATCATGACGTTTCGATTGATCGGGAACCAATCAGAACAGACCGCGCACAACGACACGTCACCGGACGGGGTATAAATAGACATGAAAGGAACATGTTCGCCAGTTCACCTGAAGACGATTGAAGATAGCACATCAATCGAAACGTCGTGGTACTCAAAATTTCATATCCAAAGTAAGTCTTGTTTTGAACCTTATTATTAACTAGTATGAGAGGCTAGAAAACAAATTATGCATCTGCATCTTTTATAAGTCCAAAAAAATTAAGTATAATTTTATGGCAATATATTTGGTTGATAATTATGTCTCATTGTCCTTGAGCCTTGTACCCACTGAATGAGTCGACATTTTCGATAGACTCTCAAGGCGGAAAGGAAGATTAGAAGCGGACACTTGATAGGAAATGGGTAGCTGTGTAAATTGCTTTTCTTAAGGTAGTAGGTAAAATAGATTCGGAGAAGACGTCAAATCCTGAACCATGTGGTGCTGAACCTCACAATTTTGGTCCTAATGGCATTCAATCTATCAAACAAACCATTTCATTGGAAAACCTGGGCATCTACTAAAAATATCTGCAGAATAATAATAAAATTGGGAATGTAGTTAATTCTGTTATAACGTTGATAAGTAATAAAATCAGAATAACTTCGAAAAGCTATACTATACTACCATATGTGACCATAGTCATATAAACGGCGCTACGCTGGTGGAGATTACGAATCTGGTGCCATGTCAAGTACCTTGAATTTACAAATTACTTGCCTTTGAAAGTCTTGATACCGGCTCCACATATCCTTTAGCAAAATGCCAATCCAATATGGTAGCAAATATTTTTGTGAGAGTATTGTCATCAAATGAATCTAGTCCAATAATTTGCATATGTCTAAGAAATCTGTCAGTGATTTCGTTTCTTCCACCACCAGGCACCCCCATAGCTCCAACAAACATCTATAAAAGAAAGGATATTGTTACATTACATGCAATGTAAGATTAAATGAGTTCTCTTTTGTGGAAGAAATTCATATATCTTTTTTCTAGCACATGTACAGCAAAGCGATGATTGTACTGTATTTTTCATTACACATTTGATGTGAATATTCAGTTTAACCTATCAAAAATATCATATCGTTGAAAATACATCCCACTTAAGTGAACATCAGATGATATGTGAGAATCATGCTAGTAAAATATCTTGTGCATGACGGCAATGGAAGTATAACATTAAAACATTCAAATCCCTATTTTCTCATGCTTTCTAAATACACCTATGCGCTAAAATGTAAAATGATGACTTACAAGGTCAACCAAATACAGCGTAGATGTGTCTTTCTCATACCAATGCCCATGATCGATCCATTGTCTAAGTAACTCCACAGGTGGCTGTGCTCCATAAGTTTCTTTTTGGGGCATACCCACATCGTCTATGAATAGCACACATTTTTTTCCCATTGATGGACCGAATACACCTCGTCGCCTTTTATCCAGTTTCACCATTACCATTTCTTGAGTCTTTAATGCAATAGAAACTCTCTATTACAACAACAATAGTCTCGAATTTTATTGAACAAGTTCACCAACGTTTAAACCAGAGGCCGCCAGTCTGTCGATCGCGAGTTACCGATTGCTCGTAAATACAACCCTGGTAGCTCACAAAGGTTTACATTCCCAAAGTTCTAATACAACTACGCATTTATTGGGGTTGGCTTATGACTAAGTAGCTCATTGTCTATAACCAAACTGTCGAAGTAGCTCAACACATTGAAAGGTTGGCGATTACTGATATGTTTACTATATACGGTTAAAGTTTAATATAAATTCTTAGTTTCTAGATGGAAACTGTTTTGCACTAGACACAGACTATTTTTCGAGAAGAAATCATTAGCACAATTATAGCTCAAATCTTGAAAATCTGTGTTACATAACACTTTGCTACGATCAAATTACATGGAAGGTTGCGTACTTCTCTGATCCTGTTACTGTAATTGCATTCAATCTTTTATGTTTGTTATAACATTTTTTAGCGTTTATCTCGTTCTTTTCATACCAAACTGATTTTAAAAAAAATATATATAGTTCAATTCGCAAAATCGTAACGTGATGCCCATAATGAACCTGAAGCTGACCAGCGTTTGAGGCATCAATGTAGCTACATACCTAATATGAATGGAAATGGGCAATCCTCGAAACCAAACTCACAAAACGGCAAAACATAAGCAAGTTTTGTTTGAGGATCCATGAGACGACCTCGTAAAAAATTTTATTAAATTATACCAAATTAGATACTGTTTCAATACTCCATTTTTATTTTTCTATTATATTCACGGTAGAGTCATATTTATGCTTAGCCTTTGAAGATGCTGAAGTAAAAAGAATACACAGCTGGTTCACTCATATTTTCATTTATCTATTTTTAATTCATTTCATCACATTAGCACTGCCATTCACCAAAATAAATAACATATATTTCTATTATTGATATCCTTGCTTAAGTTGCCGTTCCATTTTTCCCTACAACAAGATACTTTTGTTTCCTCATATTTTTAACTTCGTTAAATTTTACTGATCAAAGTAGAAACAAAAAAAAACATTATACCTTTCTCAATGTTACTTTGGAGAAGATTTGTCTCATTACTCACCATTACTGAAGAAGTCCTGGCACTGAAATTAATCACATTCGGAAGATATTTTTCCTTGGGTAGATTCAGTAAATGGTCCAGAACAATCGCCGTTTTGCCAGTGCCCGTAGGTCCAACGAACAAAATTGGAATTTCGTTATCTAAGCACGTCTTCAAAAAGAACCTTTGACAACAAGAATCATTCGTTTGAATGATCAACTCACTTGCCTGTAATAATGAATTTTTTAATGTTTGAGGTCATACAGTAACTCACTAGGAGTCACAATATGTGACAAATAGATCTGTAACAAATCTCGATCTTATGTAGATTACTATATAATAGCATTACACTGGTTCTTCAATATTTCTTTCAAATCACATGTGAAGAAGACCGGTGCTGCAATTTATTTAGGAACCATTTGTCTCGTATGAGTACTCTCGCAATTCAAATGATAATTCAACCACAAAATAGGCTTTATGATGAGAAATATGAAAAATAGTAATTTCATTATCAGCTATCGTTATCGAGATGAAGCGCAGGTATTACATCATGTTTTTTTTTTTAAATATCACAATTTATTTCACACATGAGTAGTACACACTACTCACTAACCAGATATTGTGAGCCACAGACAGTAAGCTTTCTCATCAAAGATCAATCCTATGAGTACCACAGTTTTCGATTCAAATGGAACACATTCATGTTGAAAGGTGGAAAACATATGATCCTTTAAGTCAGTTATTAGAAATGAAAATATAAAAACAGAAAAGAACAAGCATTATCGAGCTGTGTTACCTTGGCGTTCGCGGGAATCTGTTGAACTTTATCCACTGTTTCCGACCAATTGATCCAGGAACCATTATTTTTCTTATCAAAAATCCAGTCAAACACCACTGAACGGTCTGGAAATATTTGGTTTTTAGCCAGCTTGTACGATTTCGGTTTAGGGTGGTTCTTATTGTCTCCATTCAAGATTTTTCTGTAGAACACATCAAAGGATCTTTGTCCGTCATGGTTCAAAGTTGATCCCAAACCCCAGGCAAGGCAAAAGAGAAACACGCATTGCAGCCAAACAGTACTCACTTGATTTTCTGTCCTCAATAAACAAGTGAAGAGTCTAGTGAAAGACTGAAAATAGTTTTATGATTATGATATGAAGAAAGTATCCGACAAAATAGAGAGTCTAATAATGGAAAAAACTATACATTACTAACATTTCAAAATTATTATAAAATATTTTCATTCAATTAATATAAATATGTACTCAGAAGAGAATGTGGCATTGAACTTGGTTACTATATTATAATGTGGAAAGAAATTAAATATCTGGATTTAATTTAGTAGATATAATTTTGGGATCAAATAATATTGTTACAGACTTATATTTTATATGCGTTATTTTTCTTCCAATAAATTTATATAATCAGTCTCTCAATATGACAACCAGTTTTTTTCTTTTTTTTTGAAAATACGTTATAGTTGTGAGGTTTTAAAAAACGGGTAATTCAGTATATATCTTTCATGAAATGTTTTTTTCCATAGTATTTATATATATATATATATATATATATATATATATATATATATATATATATATCTACTTTGATCTGTAACGAAATAAAACTTAAAAAATTTATATATTTCGACGATGACTTTTTCGGGTAATTTACTGTTGCATATCCAATGTCATGACAATCGTGCTTTTTTACTTACTATACAGGGTTAATGAAAAAATTGTCAAAGGGTTAGCCTCATTACCCTACCCACTCGTTGGCGTAATTTTGACACATAAGAACGTGATCCTCTGTTAAGGATTGTATTTTCCTTATGTTCTGTGTAATGTTCCATCCAAAACATTAAAGTGCAAAATGATATTCTAATCAATAATACGCGATTTAGCTATTATAGACCATTTTATACTTTAACTCAAGTTCTGAAAATTTTATCAGCAGATTTTATAGACCTGTTATTAGCAGAATATTTTTTTTAAATTTCTTGTATTTTCTCGGCAGTATAATATGTAATTATTTATGATAATTCGTTTTAGAAGTTACATTATTAGTTATTTTGAATTCTCAACTATTTTATTAGCATTGCTTGATAAAGACTATATCTCGCCCATGTGTTTGGTTTTCAGTGACATTTAGTTAACCGGCCCAATAAAATACCTTGCTAATTGGTAATCTGAGTAATAAATCATTTTGTTCACTTAGTTATATTTCTGCATGGCACATACTAGTACAATCATATAATTATTTATTTCCTCTAACCTTTATTACTTTTTTATTTTGAAATGTTTTTATAATATGGATATCAGAACTCCCCTACGTAGGTACAATGTTGCATAATCTAATAGAACAAGACAAAGAAGAGAAGTAAACATGTATAATATTTTCATAATAATGTAATAAAAATATTCAGAAATACGAAAGAGAATATAGGTATTCATTAGTATCTGCTTTATACGCTAGAAGACGCTGGTTTTATTCCTGAAGAAACCTTTTTCATTTCTTTTTCAGTTTAAATATACACATAATGCATTACAATCTTGCTTTCTTCATGACTGGTTTGCGGTTGACTTCTCCAACGGGATATTATAAAGGTACTATTTATTGAAGCGTAGCTAAAAGCAGATATCGTCACTATCTATCAGCACTATACCGGCAACATTTTATATCATCATCACAGATCGGTTTCCTGGATGTTAATCCTTCGCGTGTCCATTTAAAATGAAATAAACATAAAAGAAATATAGGTTCCGCCAGGGAATGAACCAAATGGGGCCATACTGGAATCATACTGGAGTATGTTTGGGCAGTGTTGTATTTCTGGTGTGGCTATATGTGGCAATACATTATTATCGATACATAAGCATCATCTGTACCAACGACCATTGAAAAAATATAAGGTTAACCAGAGATACAACCACAGGATAAGTTTCAGAGGTCCCCATTGCCATACTTTTACTTATGTTAGCGAGGTTCTTTGTACTTGTTTTCTCTGAATGGGCAATACTTCCGATCTAGTGAATATTCTTACACACTTAAGCACACATTAAACTTCGCTAAAATGACGTAGGTATAGCTGGTCTGAAATCTTACTTAATAAGACACACCCGGGCTTACGCTAATAAGAGGTCTTATTCTCCAAAAGATGAAGTGCATTGAATAAATAAAACTAGCTACTAACGTAAAACAAGTGTATGTCTGAAGTTTCAACGAACTTCTTGCAGTGATTATTAATATGCTCTAGACATGGCGGGACCAGCCATTCCAAGCACTCCTGTAGAATCTCCAGTTGTTCCTGAAGTAATAGTTTTTCCAGTTTTGCCATGTATGAATCCATAAATGGTCTCCATCCAAGCAACGCTGGTTCCATGTAAATCATCCCACATCTAGATACCGTCGCTGGAGAAGCTTGTTCCAAATCTGCTGGTTCGAAAATGAGGTTCATCTGAGGGGACATCTAAAAACCGAACAATCCTTAAACAACTAATGCTTGAGGGGTATGATTCCCAATAATATTCAGAAAAACAATTAAATTATCACTAACACGTAGTTTATTTGTTTTATTGTAATATTCCAAACCAATGAAATAACATAAATGAGTAACTGATATAAATTATATTCTAAATATCCATCAATGGGTTCTACTCAAGATGAAGGTGGTTTTGTTCAAAACCTCCTAGAAGTCAATTTTCAGTGCTGAAATATATAAACGTTTCACTAAATATCACAATCATGTAGATTGTAGACGCTCTTACTTGGTGAAACTCTTCCATCATGTAGTTTTCACACAGTTTCACAAATAAAACTTTCTTTTAGTGACGCGTTTCGATTTTTATTAAAATCATCGTCGGACTGTCAGATTTGACATCTAACAAGGCTACCCAGATTACTTGCCAAATAACTAACTAGTCCTATCTTGGATACAAAACTAGAGCTCTCAAAACTAGCATACTACCTATCCTGTCTAGATATTTTTCTATCAAATTATGTTTTCATTTGTTGTGTCTTTTTTGGGGGACATTTTTTTTTTGGCGACTGCATTTACACTAGTGTTAAGGGAAACCCCTACAAAACCTTAACCATCGCCGTCAAACTGTCCTTAAGATATTTCATGTGATAAACAATTTAATTTCTTAATTCTTAACTTTAGTGGCATTAACATACTATCCAGATCAAAAAATTGTAGAATTAAGATATAAAAATAGAATTCAGATCAACCCACAAAGGTCTCAAACACTGGTCTGCTAGCGGTGGATACGTAGGGGTGCCCGACATATTCTGATCATTTTCTATCAAGTTGATAAGATGGCCTGATACGACCATGTCACCATCATTGCTAACTAGGCATCCCGGAGGCTGGGACCCTCCAGAAAATTGTATTCACGGAAACTATTACTCTACTCTCTCAAGCTTATGCACTCAATCCAAAAAGAGGGATACGTCTGATGGATTAGCTCGGCATTGCAAGGGACTTCCACAGTACGAAACAGTAGATGATCTATCGATTATTCATAGATTTTGCCATTACAGATGTTTGACCGAGCTGTCTCGGGTGATAACACCAAGATCGTTCAGTACAACGAACACTAGATGGGCTCAACGGGCTCATTCTACCAGGTTGAAGCTCCTACTCCTCGATCCTCTTCCAAAAGCCATTCTTTAAGAATACCTCAATCTTGTAAAATAAGCTTCCAGATAGTTAAAGCTTTCAAAGCGTTAATGTCAACGTGAATCAGCCTCTAATAGAGCTTCTGGATCATGGTAAACTTTCTGTGAAAGGTTATCTAATGCTCACGTTGTACTTTATACTAAAATCAAAGTCTCACTGTTAAACCGACTGATTCCAATGACAATCCAGATTTCTTATACACTAGCTAACAAGGTCCTAACATGAATATCGAAGTAAAATTCTCAAATGTCTTCTGCTATTCACCTATCTAGCTAAGATTCTGTTATATTATTTGATTGTATCTTTTTATGTCTGAGCAGTATTGGTCTGTTGGCGACTGTATTTGCACTAAACAAGAACGATGATGTTAGGTTTTTTTCTCCTTTCTTTCAAAACTTAACGCTTCTACTGCTGCGTCAATTTCATGTTTGATTGATTGATTATTGAATTTTAAAGAAAAATGTTACCATGCGAGTTTATTGCTATCCATCTATGCCACATTAGTATTTTTTCATAATAAACTGTGAGAGTTCATAAACATAGACGTATTTTCGTTTTTCAACTTAAAATAACTATGCAAATAGAATGAACGGTGCCATACATTTGCTGAACTAAATCTCAAAAAAATGTGATCAAAAAAACAAAGAATGTAGTCCAGCAACGCTCCTACGTTGCAGAAAGACCTATTTTTCAACTCATCACCTGGTAAAATTATCATTTTTTGTTTCCACACTGAATTTTGGTGTACGACCACAATTGGACTAAGATCAATCCTACACTGCAACAGATATCTGGAAATCAACTTGCTATAACTGAGTGCCTTGATGCTCTAACTATTGATGTTTGCCTCTTAAGTTCTTAGATGAGTAAGCAACTAATATCTAGATTTAACATTGGTAATAAATTTTGTCGATTACTCCGAAGGGTCTACCATGTGTAATGATTTTGTTGTCATTACATATAGCTGATTATCAGCAGAAATGACTGACAAAATTATAACTGCTGCTAATAATTTGTCTCACAATCAGTTGTAATGGGTTAAGAGTAATAGCAATGGTAAAATATTCATAAATCAGCATTCAAATATTGATTATACCTGAATGATTTCACCGGACATCAAACATAGCTTTTTGTTATCGTCCAATACCGTGTTCATGTTTTCTATCCAAACAGCATCCACTGGACCATCGAATAGAATCCATTTTCTGTCTGGTGTTGTACTATTTGCAAAGTCTCTAAAAAAATCATTACCGATATTTACAATTGCCATCTTTGATACAGTTAACCTGTGGATATGAAATTATTGACCAAAACTGCTTTACCTGAAAGTTGTTGCCAGTACGCCATCAGACCACTCGTGTGATGCGGGGTCGAACTGGCCATAAAGCTGACCCATCGTTATTGCTTTCGGGTTTATTATTTTGTAAATTACAGCGTGTTCTACTAGTTTGCTGCGTGGGTTGTTGGATAGTGATCCTAATCCCTCTGCTAAGGACTGGAAAATAACAAAATTGGAGTTAGGCACTGTATGACTCAAATTTGAGGTTTTCTTTAGTAAAATGAGTATCCAAAATGTAAAACATCCAGTAATTTGATTTTTTGGGCCGTTCATTAAGCCGGGTTCTCACTAGTCAATGTTATTGATCAGTATTTTTGACTCTATGCCATTGAAGTGAAATGGTATTATGTGAACTTCTATTCAACGATATAGATTAATCATTTTTCGTTGCATTCAAATTGCAAGGTCTTTCTATTTTTCAAGGATGAACGGGAATAATTCAAGTAAAGACTCTTATAGATTACTCAATGATTTAGAGTGCACAGTGATTGACCGTGAGAACTGGTTTTAGTCACATTGGAAGGCCGCGCCGACGGTCTCCGAGTAGGAGCTGTGTTTTGATTTTGATTATTTTGAGTTTATATTATTTTCTAGTAGTGGTGGCGGATACATTCCAGACCGAGTATAGAATATTAGTGAGACATGTAAACAAATTTCCCATTCAATCCTATGTTCAATGGTATATGGTATAGAATCAATGTTATTGATCAATATAATTGACTGAAAGCCTGGTTCTCAATCTCATTAGTCAATTATATTGACCAATAACAGTGACTCTATAACATTAAATATTTGGTCTAGAACGTGTCAGTTGTAAATACACTCGTTTTCTCGATTAAGCTCTAAGAACTTGAGATATATTCATCCCTTAACTTTGAAGCAAACATTTTTAGCTATTTGAATGTAAACGTAAACCACCACCCCTACAAGAAAATAATATAACCTAAAAATAGTCAAAATCAAAACATGACTTCTACTCGGGATCGTCGGCACGGCCTTTCTGTTCTCACGGTCCACCACTATTCAGTTTTATTGATGAATCTCGTTAATTCTTGAAAAATAGAAAGGTCTACCAATTTGATTGACACGAAAAATGATTGATCAATATCTTTAAACAGACGTTAACATTAGAGAATTTCACTTCAATGGCATAGATTCAATAATATTGATCAATAACATTGACTAGTGAGAGCCTGACTTCATTAATACGAGAACCCGACTTTAGACGTTGAAATTTTGATGATTAAAAAACATAGTTTTATTCAAAATCATACCTAAGTTTTATTAGTTTACTGACTTAGACTACTGTGGCACCTCAATCCACATAAAACATTTTTTTAAACAGGTACATATGTTTGTATACTATTGTTTTTGAGCTAGTTCACATGTACACTTTTGGAATCCTTGACAACCGAATATGGAATGATTAGATACAACTCCTCTCAAAGATATTGGTGCATCTGGTATGTCTTCATTATAATCTTTATATGACGCTTGCAAATCCTGTCGTGAAAACCAGTTTCTCAAAAATACCTTTCAGAAACAGAGGTGTTTTGTGATTGCATTTGTTTCATATTACCGCTAACCAAGACCAACTAAATTGGATAGAATTATATAAGAAATATATCAGCAACGTACCTGATAAGCACACGTTTTTCCTCCCATGGGTTTTCCCACTATCATCAAACCGTGCCTTACCAGAATCATTTCATATATCTGCATGCATTTTTCAACATACCAGGGTGTCGGCTGTAGGTTTTTCTTTTTTATCTCTAGAATCAAGCTGGCAATCAGGTCTGCTCTCTCGAAAGAAGGCAGCTCAATCCCAGGGAACAAATCATTGTAGATACCAATGAATAGGGGCACATCCTATAAATAGAAATTTCAGAATGCATAGGCTTAGATTCAGCTTTTTAAATATAACTTTATAATTTTTACTTTATCGCCCAAAAAATCATATAGTTGTTAATTGACTGTATCCATTTTTAATAGTGTATACCTGAGCTAAAAATTTCGGCAAATTCACATCAATTATGGCCCTGAGGACCAATTGTCCTTCTTGTGCATCCGGATAGTTTCTTCGAAGAGCACCTGCAGCAAGTAATACCGATTTGACAGCTCGCATTCCGTAATCATAGTGGTTCTGTGAAGATAACTGTTCAGAACACAGTTTGTAGGTATGAACAATCTTTTGAGCTAAGCTGAAAAATATTACATTTGTATGCGAAAGTTTGTGACATAATATACATTTTAGTTCAGTATTTAATAGCAGACTACAAAACGGCTTTGGCAGGTTAGGACCAAATGCACAAATAAAGATTAAAGCCATACTTTGGACTACTATATACAGATACGGTGGACGTGAAAGGCATACCATGATGATTCTTTCAAGGTTTTTACCTAATTGTTCAAGGCAGTTTGCAACTGTGTGATGTGACCATACGGCTACGATATTTCAAGGATTAGTGCACAGTATGAACTTGAAAGAGTTAGACGTGTACTTCGATCATTGATAATGTACGAAATATAAAAAAAATTAACTTTATAGACATTTGGCTACACCTTTCCGGGCATATGCAGACTTCGACCACCATATTGTAACAGTCGAGTACTTCCTGCTCAAAGACATTTGTGCAACCCTTGAGTTGATTGACATTTTTTTATATTACCAAATTGGTTTCTCTCTATCGAAACACACTATCTTTCCTCTTTTTGGTATGTATTTTACTATTTACTGCAAACATTCGATTCAATCTGGGCATCAAGAAACACAAAACTAATTGGCTAGTACAAGTGCTAGCAAGTACTTGGTCTGCAAATAAACTGGAATATTCATCTGGTCACTTTAGTACAAGTAACGTATAACGTCAAGCAATGTTACTTGCAAGTGCATGCAAGTGGATACGAGTCATAAGTAATGATGATGCTGTCAAACCATGAAGAAATGAAAAGTAATCTGCTAAAGGGTTTTTTAAATCAAAATTCAACAATGTAAGATAAAATATGTCGCAAGCCCTACAATAATTCTCGTGTTCAGATTGTATGCACAAAGCTTCGGATTTCCATCTTGAGAATTTTTGTGTTTGATAACATTGAGATTAATGTGGTATCTTCAATTCCCCTCCAAGCAATAGAACTGCGAAGCAATGTTGTCGAAGTACCTATATTGTCTTTAAATTTCGAACAACAATCTCTTGGCAATCCAAATAATGGCGATAGTATTATAAAGTAGTAACTATTAATGATCATGATGATGATTGTAGAACTATCCAATGGTCTAGATAAGTCGAATTTAAGTTAAATGTGGAACAACTCTGATAAAATATCATGAGAATATGCTCTAGTTACCTCTTTGCTTGCACAAATCCATAGGAATATAAAGATATCTCTCCAATCATGGCGTAATCCGGTACCATCATTGCTACAGTTCTAAACAAAACTTTCAAGTTGTCTGGCAGTTCTTGCCTTCCTGCATATCTGTGAACGATATTTGTTAATGGAAATATTAGATATTTGATTTTTTTTCATGATCATAAGGAATTTATAATTATAGCAATTTAGTAAATCTCGCTTTTTATCTGGGTGGTAACTCAAGATCAGATTAGATTCTTATTAAATACGCATGCTCAAAAATGTTAAAATGAAATTCGTGGTATCGAATTTATTGCATAATTTCTATATAAGCTAAATGCTGAATAATTATCTTCTAATCTGTAATTGATCCGTCCACATGAACGTTTCCCACATCACTCGATTGTCTGTGAAGAAGCATTGCCCCTAATTGCCGGACCTCAATCCTATAGACTTTTTTATTTGATATTTTTCTAAGCAAAGAATATCTCTCTTGTTTCGGAGGAGCTACATGTAAATCACGGAGAAAAAATATTCCTTCATCAGATATATGAGAATGTTCAAACGTATAGAGGTTATACTTTTTGGATTCTTTGTATAATTCATAAATTAATAGTAACGGTTTTTCACGACGGCTGAAGCAACAACTTATTAGTTCGATTTTTGTATGTCTCCACCTCAGAGCGGTTTACCGTTCAACTAGTTTGTACCAAATCTTGATTGATAAATAGACATTTTATATACGATATTTGATGATCCAAAGCCTGTGTGTCTAAGATACACACACTTTGATATTTACATCTACACTTCAATTACCCCAGCCGATTTAGACAATGAAATCCTTACTTCTAGAGACTTCTATCTCCACTCTTCTATACATAATGGAAAAATTATCGTAGCAAATAATTAGAACCTTTTATATGTTCATTATAGATATAACAAAGATATTTACCCTGGATTCATTGTGATGAAACAAGTACAAGTTGGATCCAAGGTAATTTCAGTTCCTTCAAAGACAAACTTTTTCAGCTTAGCTGCAACTGCCATCTGAATACTTAATATTTGCTGTGCCACTACAGAAAGTACCTCCAGCTCAATTCGGTTAAATTCGTCAAAGCAAGCCCATGCACCAGCTTGAGCTAATCCCTGGAAAAGACAACTGTTTGTAGTAAAAAAACTATTTCTAACTACTTTGGTAGATATCTGTAGAGGTGATATTCTATAATATATTGTTGTAGGCAGTCGGCGACTCAAGGCCGAAGGTCCCACGGACCGCCCTGACAAGACATGACAAATAGGAGTAGTAGCAGTCAGTCAGTCCTCAAAGATCGTACGGTCACGATCTATAAGAGGTGGATATAAATTCGGGTATAAATTGTTGTGTTATCAGTTGAGGTAAATTAGTGTAATTCATATCCACTCGAAGAATAAGACCTCAGGAATTACTTCTCTCTGACGCGGAAGTAGAAAGGATATCAAGTAGATTGTCTCAATAGGCAATATCATCCTCTCGTTCTCAGATAATATAGAAGCTTGTTTTTTTGCACTTTTTTGTATTCGTGTGGACGTTATTGTTTTTGTTAACATTTGGTTACACTAATGTCTGTATGTAGTGGTACAAACTGAGTTTAGTGTAACTGCAACCAATCTAAAGCGCCTTAAACTGTGTTTACTGTCTGACAAATAAACAAGGACTCAATCAACATAATGATTCAGTACTTCCCACTGTGTATTTGCTTAGAAAGATCACTCTAACGTATAATGAAATCCGAATTTCACCAAGCCTTCCAGGAATCCTTAAACTGAGTTGCTTGTTTTGTAGTCTTTCGCGAGTCTGTGATTAATTGGAATACCTTTTTATACATATTTTCCGGATGTTTTTTAATTGATGCAGATTTGGGTTTTAGTTGATTTGGTTCAACTGTAACCAATTAAAACCTCTTACAATATACCTCTATTCCTACAAATAAACAATGACTTAAGATACATTCAAAATGGAGTGAGTCTTACAGTCATGCAAAAACTTTTAAACCGCCTGGATGCTAAATAATTTTTTAACTACACTCTAAATCGACCTGAAGTTGGGGAACATACAGATATGTAGTTTAAATGTTCTTCAAAACTTTTGAACCTCCAAAATTTAGTTATGGCGACCGACAATTATTAAAAGCCTGATAAACATAAATACCTGAGCTTAGCGAAATCTTCTCTCATTATTCCGCCGCTGGTGCACCAGCCCATATCATACCCTCTTTTAATTTTAATAGAATTGGCACAACGCGAAATATCAAATCAAGTGAGAGTACATTAGAAGGATTACCGTAGTACTGAAGCTTCTGAAATATCGTCGTACAAACCATGATTTATATTACTTCTTTGGATATAACTAAATGCCACAGTACTAAAACTAAGGTTCAATTAAAAAGATCATCAAAAATGGGCTTAGATACTTTGTGAGACTTCTGAATTCCCCAAAAAGATGTTGGAAATGATCGGACATTTGAAAAACAAAATATTGAGCAGCTCATACCTCCAAAATTTCAATAAAACCGAGGATCCGATCACATGAATCACAATAGTTCACTCACTCACGACGTTTGAATACTAAAAACGTATCATCTGTGATTGAAAAACGTCGACCAATATGTGACTCCAAATTAATTAGCTTACCTTAAAAAACTTTCCAAGCGCCTTGTAATCTAAGCCATCGGAGCAATTGAATACAACACATTTCTTGGCAACAGCTTTAGCTAAATCTTTGCAGGTTTCTGTCTTTCCGGTACCTGCTGGTCCTTCAGGTGCTCCACCAAGATTCAATTTCAATGCACCCATCAACGTTCTGAAACAGTAAAATGTTTTGGAAGGCTACATGGAATTATATATATATATAGTCTTACGATCATTCACATAAAAATTATTTATCGGTTTTTAGTATATATCATCATTTCTTCACAAAATGAGTGTTGACAATGCAACTGTGTTCTGCATCATGTGGAGCACTGATCTTCATCGAGAATCTATTCGTCGCACTGGATATATCCAAGCTTTCGACAGGGTGTGGCATGAGATACGTCTACTCAAGTGTATCTAATTGCTATCTACTGTCAGACCGCCGGGCTATACTGACAAATCTAGGCTCAATACATGTATGTCTATAGCAGCAAGGAAAACACGGTCCCTCCAAGACGTCCATAACGGCATTCACTAGAGAAGGAAGCTAGAGAGACTGGGTCCACTACAAATTCGAGGGAATCAAATACAGCTGTCGAGTGAGGTCAAATACTTAGGGGTAATCCTTGACTCTAAGTTGACCTGGACACCTAGCACAAAATTGTGAAGAGAAGAGAGGAGATGACCTTAGTTTTGTCCAATGACATGGGGTATAAGCCAATCTATGATGCACTGGATACACTTCATGATGGTGAGACCCATGATAACATATGCTCCTTTGGTATGGCGGCCAAAGGTGGAACAACGTTACGCCATTGCGGAGCTAAGCAAGGTGCAAAGACTTGCCTGTTTGGCCATAACGGGAGCAATGAAAAGCGCTCCAACTGTAGTACTGGGGATCATTCTTGACCTACCTTCAATTCAATTTGTGATAATGTGGGAGACGTGAATGGCTTACATGTTACAAACAGCACCAAGAGGCATTTATAAGCATCTTGGAAACAAACACATCGTGGAACATGTACAGTACAATACTAGATTCAAAAAAAACTTCGAAACTAGAACAGAGATCGAAGGGAACTTGAAAAACAAAGCGAGGCGGCGTAACCTGGTATACAGACGAGTCAGAGTCCGAACAGGGAACAGGAGCGGTGAGGATCACCATATTAATAGACAGTCAGGCAACACTCTGGACGTTGGATGATCCTAGGGTGTATTTGCACCTGTTTGGAAATGCCAATAGAAACTGAGTAAACTGGCAGGACACAACAAGGTAATCTTGGGGCGGATATCAGGGCACTCTGGCATTATTGGCAATGAAAAGGCAGATGAGTTTGCAAGAAAAGGATCATCTTCCTTATTCACCGGCCCAGAACCAACCTTGGTGGTTCCAAAAATATAGCAAAGAATTGTGGCAAGCAGTGGGTGGAACTTTAGCACAAGGGATACTGCAACTTGATGACTGGATGTACGCATAGGAAAAGATTCATTAAAGCCTAAAGGCTGCAATGCTAATGAGCTACTAGGAAAGGAAAAAAATGTCTATAGCAGGTCACATGTATAGTGGAGAACATACACTTATCGATATTAAAATAGTATTGTACCTGTAACACCTATCCGTCAACGGCGTCGCCACCAAACGCCCAGTATTCCCCAAATATTCGAAGCCATACATCACATCTGTTGTAATCATGGAAACTGTTACAAGAAGGTCACGCCAATAGTAGCGCAACTGTGATATCCAGTTGAAATCAGCTATAGATGCCACTTTCAATTCTTTCAGTTTCTTCACTATGTCTCTACCTATATAATATATTAGAACATTTTTATTTTCACATTTCCCTGTCACCATTTTGGAAAATTTGTTGTATATAAAAGACAACTTTTCACAAATTAAAATTCATCAGCGATCAGCGAAATCATACAATACCATACAAAGGCATGCTTATGGTTAATATTACCGACCTTAGTCTAAGAGGGTGTCAGGATTACATCATATCACTAGATGAGCATTTGAATGAGCAATTTTTTAAATTTTGTTTATATATTTTAAATTCCACAAGTTGTCTGATTATTTTTATAGTATTTTATATTCATATAATACTTACATATTAATTAACACATTATGCATAAATAATTTTGATCGTGATATTATACGAATAACATGACGCGTGATATTATAGTACTTTTTAATTGTATAAAGTAGCCAAACAAAAACAACCATAGATATGGACCAAGAATTGGAATTATTTATAAAGCAAATGAGCTTTCTAGATGAAAAATGATACCGGCTTTTTTGTTTCCAGTCCCAGTTTGTAAAAAATTCTAAATCTACTTTCCACGTCATGGACGAGAGCGAGGTAGAACTAGATATGATTTACTTTTCGGACATTTTATGGAATATCTACCATCAAAATACTTGCCTCCAAATCTGAGAAACCGTTTTTATTCGGAGAATTGACGACGGAGTAATTATCAAGACTTCTCCCAACTTTATATTTTTCGTGAATCAATAAAAGGATCCGTGTTTCAATCCATTTTCTATTTCCGTAAGCCCTAACTAGTGATTTATATTGCGCCTTGCTATGACCAAACCTTTTTTAGCTTGAGAAAGTACTCTTCCCATAGTTTACTAGCATTTTATTTTCTGTTTCTCAAGTACTTATTTTGCTATCGGGTAAAAAACATATTGAAGGGTTTTGTTCGATTTCGATTATGCCAAACTAAATTTAAACCAAGTATCAATAGTGATCAATATGGCAATTCTGGAATCTTGCCAACGTAACATATGCCTTGACTTAATCTAATTGATTATCCATTGGAAGGCAAGCGAAAACCTGCGCCTATATGATATCTTATGATGTAGATAGAATGGACTCTAATAAGTGATAAGAATATATAATCTCATTACTGTCTATATAATTAGTTTGAGTATGTAATGAGATTAAATTTGAATAAAATGGCATAATGGGCGTGAATTGAGACAAAGCATTCCGTATTTCTGACAGAAACAATGTATCACCATCAAAAATTATGAGGGAACCCAAAGAAAACATAAACTCGTTAACTTCAAATAACTACCATTTATAGATCTAGAAAAATACTGCCTTTAAAAATATTATCGAATATATACCAAAATCAAAGTGATCCTAAAACCGTCAGAAATACAAAAATCTTTTTTTTCACGCTCAAACAAATGTACTCTCAAGAAATATCAAAACACAGATTTGCAAAAAAATCATTGATTTTGCTATCACATTCGAATATGTTACATGGCTTTTAATTCAAACCAATATATGTCTTTTTTTAAAGATAACCTCACGCAAAGTCAAATAGTCTATCGCGCTTCACAAGCACTACTTGAGGATAAATCTGTTCCCATTAACGTTGAAACGCTATAGATTGTAACCACCAGAGAACAAAGTCCCCAGTAACTCATTCCACAACGCCGATGCTCTCAAAAAGAACGACTTGTGTAACAGACTGGTTCGAGGCGTTGTAAGTTTGACCTCGTGAGGATGCGCCCGATAAGCTGTCTAGTATTTTCTGTACATACTGGCGAGTTATTATGTGGACACAGCTCGGTCAAACACCCTCCTTCGATGTTGCAGACTGTGGAGGTTATTTTTGAGGTAAGACGCATCCTCTAGACGTATTGCTCGCTTCTGGATTGTGTCCAGAAGCTTGATGAAAGAAGCCTCAAGGCTTCCCTCCATCTCCAAGGTTGGCAGACCAGCATGCGACTCCTTGGTCAGAGTTGTGAGTCTCCGTTTCCAAAATCTCGAGATGGTAGTGGTTCACTCGGTTCCATGCAGGCAATAAAGGTGCTGTTATCAGCGTAAATAGGATTATATGTTATTGCCAACAAACCGTTGATATACAGCAAGAAGAGCGTTGGAGGAAGGACAGATCCTTGAGGAATACCCGCATTGATGGTAAGTACATAGGAAGCATAGCATAGCTTGACCAAAAGTCTCCCATGTCATACCTTATCAATAGCCTTCGATATATCGAGCGCGACGACTCGAGACTCTCCATGAAGCTCTGTTGCTCTGCTGGAATATTGAGAACATTGCATGTAAATTCTGTTAATATAAATATACGATATAATTTCCAACTTCTTCGATGAACAAATATGGTACTTGTAGCCAATCTAAATGATGCATGTAGGTTGTAATGCTCTTACTTGGTGAAACTTTCTCATCACGGTTTATGAATTATGATAAAATGAAAGTACACGAATGAAATTGTTGTAATTTTGTTAGTGATAGCTTGAGCCACATCATTACAACTCAATCGTACTAGATGATGTACTAAATACATGGATGAATATCAGCTAAAATCTTAATACATACACTTAATTTAATTACAAATTGGGATAATAAATATAGGTGTCAATTTCCTTACCATGTACATCAATTACAATCAACGCTTCGACAGTGACTTGATTGTTTGGTTTCAGTGCGCCTTGTACCATTTTAACACTCTGCTCTATCTGGAATGTGCATAACGTTTCCTGTTCTTGCAAAGATCCGCTGAAAATAGCATTTGTTACCTGTAAACAGGAGCAAATTGAAGAAAATATCAAATAATATCTATGATCATAATATCATTACGTCTGCATTGAAATTACAATCACATTTAGTCTTACATTAGCCCTTCATGGCGATGTTCAGCGTTTGATAATCTTACACTTAACCAAATAGATCAGCAGGTGAAAATAACAATAATAAAAAGAAGACATGTAGTTTGGAAAATCATAATGGGTTTTGTTTCCATGATACCAAGCTGAACAGGCGAAGAAGTTAGTCTCACAAACCAGGGAATTAATAGTCTACTACGGATGCGGTTTACTATGAGCAGAAAGGTATCAAGCAATCAAGCAAAAGTCTGTTTGGAAAGCTTAAAATTCGACTCTTGCCGTCTTTGCACCCATCAAAAGCCTTCCCAGAGTACGGTCAAAGGCAACTACCACCTTTGAAATCGCCACGGCCTAGGAGCCCGATTGTCGAAGCGTCAGCACCATTTGAGGCCGATTGACAAAGATTTTCTGGCTGGCGAGCTTGCACCGGCCATTACTAATTCATTGGCAAGTAGGCCAATGACAGCTGTATACGTCCCTCGGTAAATGGAGAGTCATTCGCTAACACACCTCTTCGTCATGGATCTTATGGCTATGTGTGTTGAATGTGAGGCGGCTAGAAAATGGAAAGGAATGGTCCTAGCTTTCCAATAGATTGTCGTACCCTGCCTCCATCCAAGATAGTGAAGCTGCTAGTACAGCACCGCATGGCAAATATTTGGGAGATGATGATTAGTTTTGACGCTAACCAATGAAGTCTTAATGGATAATATCATCCAGAGAATGTATTATCTCATAATCGATAATCATAATCATAATAATCGATGTCTTTATTGATGTAGTATGGAGAAATAGATACATTATAATCATAGTTAAGGCGAGGCTCAGCTCAAGCCCTTAACAGGCAAGGCTGCTCTCCCACCTAACCCAGCAATGCTTGCAATTACTCTACTTCGCTGGTTTATGCGTCGGAAGTGAAAAAAATATTTTCAAAGTTTTCCAAGTCAGCGAATCCGCGGTACTACCGTTGTAGTATAATGGACAATGATGGCATGCTAGTCAATCCACTTTTACATGAACAAATCATATGCGACATCGGTAGCGCTGCTTTGTCTTCATCAAAAATGTATAGTCTCCACGCTGTACCGTCTAAAAATGCATAATTTTTTTCATGATAGCCCATAACAAATAGAGCTGTTTTTTTGTGATTTGGACTATACCTCAGTAGTCCACTGAACACAATCCACACATTGTACTATTTGACCAGGCCAAGCCAGTATCCAGGTAGGCCTGTCTACCGTCGGATAATGATTCACAGCATCTCGCGTTATATCTTTCAATGACTGGATCATGATGCTTTCCACTTGCACCAACCATTTCTCTACCATTCCTTTAGCTTCTGCCGGGATGATTTTTCCACTGAACGGTACCCTCTCCTTTTCAGCGCTGATCATACCAACAACCTAAAAAGGCATACAGCATATCAATATATAGTTTCATCGTTAGTTTCTCTTTTATTCAGAAAAGTATAATACTAATTTCATTAAAAAGGTTACGTAAAACCGAATGACTGAGAAAAAATATGCCCTAGCATCTGCAATATGTGAACCTTCACGATAGAAGATATAAATGATTCGGAAAACTGCCTAATGCAAAACATATGACTCACAACTCCGTAACACTAAATTCAAGTTTAAAAACTAAAAACACGCATTAAAAAGTAGACAATAATTATTCAGATTTTGTTGTTGATTTTATTATAAAAAAACGTGAGGGACGTATTACCATATTTTTAACGAACTCTACTTTCACTACTAGTTGCTAATGAAATATTTACACCAAATGTTTTCAAGCGATCCACGCTTTTTATAGTAACATCGACAACAAAATCTGAATAATCAGAAAGTATTGTTTACTTTTTATTTTTTAGTTTTCTCTTGAAGAGAATTTTTGGTTTTTTTAAACTACATGTTATTATTTCATTTTATATTTCATTTTGAAAGATACAGTTATTTCCAAATATTCTTTTTTGATTTTTTTTCAAATTCATTTTCATTGATTTTTTTCAAATTGATCAGACATCTTGAAAGCCGTGAAAATTACGCTGAAACATTTCGTTAAATAGATACTGGTGACAAGCTTACATGAGCGTGTTAAGGAGGAAGGGGGATTCCACGATCCAAACACATTTTTATTTGAGGCACGCTCACTCAAACAGCATGTCTTGTTTAGTACGACACGCAAAGCCAATTATAAAATTTTCCTACCTATGCTATGCTATTTATGTATAAAAAAAAGCAATTCCATAGTTTTTTAAGTATTCCTAATGTCCACTGTAAACTGTAGTATTGCTAAATATAAGCAGATGTCATTTTCCTAGATGTGTTCGTACATATTTTATTTTTTAGTTAGTCCTCTATCTGGCCAAATGATAAAGTTTCCAGGACTGTGTGAGCTCAAACATCATCAGGCATATGATGTGTCAAAACAGCGAAACTTACCAATTGATGAATACTATAATAATTAATCGGATAGGCAGAGAACGTTCTACATAAGCAAAATGGGATTTTGAAAAATTCAAAATGTTGGACCCAGTATTTTTCAAATAATCCGGAACGTGCAAGACCAGTCTAATTTTTTTTTTAGATGATCCCCTACAAGAACATGTTTTCAACAACAGCTTAGTAGAAGATACAAAAATTAATTTGGTTTTGCTAATAGCTCTGCCGCTAATGCAGCAATCTAAAATACATATCAGCATTTTCTATTATGACACTACATAATATCCGAGTTACAATAAAACTACAGACATCCATTCCGACAAACCAACAAACCTACATACTTACAGTTAGTTATCACAATAGTAGCCTAGCTTATGCATGGGAAGTAAAATGAAATATTTTTTCGTGCAAACTTACGGTATCTACCCAATTATCTAAAAAATGCAGTAATGCCATAGTTTTTTGAAATTGTTTAAATCTCATGTAAGACAAGATAATAATTGGCTGCCCAGATGCTCACCTCTTCCTCTATGGTAAAGTCCAGCAAGTGAATTCCTTCGAAGCATTTCTTCAGATGGGGCTGTACTCTCAATGGGTCTTTAGTTTCAGATAAGATTTCTAATAACTCGTCATTCGATAAGAAAAAGAATCTGTGAAAAATATACGTTCACGAATACGTTCATAAAACTGTTGTTCTAATATTTAATCGTAAACTTGAATTTTATTTATTAATGGGACTTTCCGTTTAGTTATGTATAATAACTTGACCACCATTTACTTTTGAGTTTGTTATGAACCATCGACTCCAAAAAAATAATTATCTAGAACTTCTTCCAGACCAGTGAATATACCTACATTTATTTTAGGCTATTAATACTATAAACCAAATACACCATAAATTTCTACATAGTAGAAGTAATGGTGTAGAATCTCAGATATACTGAAACGCGATGTATGAAGTATTATTTGTTTTAGATATGAAAAATGGTCTTAGTTTTGAACAAAACGCTATAATCGTTCTCCATTTTTTTTATACATGTTGAGTTAAGCAGATCAAACTGAATAGGAAAATTTTAGGAAATATAAATGCTTTTAACAGTATCAATGGATCAGTTTTAGCCACACGCGCACGCGTAGCAACAAATCTGTAGAAATCTGAAAACTTCCATACCACTACAATGCAACTATGATGTATCACAGTTCATTATCTTATATTTACCCCCCCCCCCCCCCTTATAAAAGTTAATATTTGTCTATATCGTATTTTTCATACTAGGATATACTAATACATATTTTTCATTCATAGTTCAAAATTCTTCTATAACATAATTTTTTTTAATTGTAGATTTGGCGCCGCTTGAACAGTATATGTCAGTTGGGTGGCTACCTTAGATAAATAAAGCGTGTAATTTCTACCTTGGGAAAAACAGTCTCTTCTTCTCTAGATAATCATTCAGTCCTTTTTGGATCTCATCCAATAGCCTATTGTTTTCTTTCAACAATTTTAACATATCTTTGAAATCAGTGGCCGCTAAAACATGGGTATCCTTAATGGTATTGGCTTGTATGGCTTTCCATACTCTATCAACAATTTTGAAGTTCCTTGCTTCGGTAGGCATTTGTCGCATTATATCTTCAGAGCTGAATATTGGTTCCAGATACATCCACGTAGCTTGACACTATGCAAAAATAATTTACTTTTTCTCTGTTTCATTTGTCAGCTCCTTCACGCTCCATATTTATACAGTAACAAAATGGCATAAAGTAGGTTGACGCTATACGTTCTAAGTGAGGGTACCAGTTTGAAAATACCTTATTTGATCGGATTTTGGAACTTTTCGTGTTTAGAAATTATTTTTTCCTATTTCATATTTTCAATATTTGCGGTACTTGCTTACTGATAAGACTTCACGTAAAATACGGAGTTAACCTATTTGACGCTTCTTTATTATTTATTTAATTATTCGCGATCATTATCCAGTTAAAATTCAGTAATATGTAGTAGTTGCTGGAACAATTAGCACCCTTTAGAAAAAGACATCTGTCAACAATGGTGAATTGATTTACAGCGAGATCACTTTTTCTTCGTAAACACTTTTACGATGTACTGTTATATAGGCTCATATACCTGATATTAAATGTATGCTCTCAACTGCATGGTCTGTCTTTAGTCAAGATTCGTCAGTACAGTGTTTACGAAGAATAAGGAATGTCGCAGTAAGTCGGTTCACCCTTGTTAACAGGTGATAAGTGTTGATGTTGCTATCACACCCTTGAGTAGTTTACGTACTCGTATAGACCACCCAATTGTTCTCTACAATTAGAGCGACAGGCTATACTGACGAGTCTAGGCTGAAGACAACACATGCATGTCTATAGCAATTCTGATGCATAGTGCAGTAGTGAAGTATTATCGTTATCGTAAGTTTTTATAAAGCAAGTTCATTGGTGATATAGACAAATAATAATTGCTATCAGAATATCTATATTCTTTTTCATTAGAAGTTTTGTAAGATGTACTACTTTTGTTTGGTACAACCATAAATGATCAATTTGCCTAGCTTTTAATAGGGTATATTCAAGCACAGTTAAGGGACATAGGCCTAGGTGCTTTAAGAATGAAGAGTATTGTAATAAATTTATAAATAATAGCTTGAATTTTTTCAAACATTCATAATGCATCGAAAATATAAAGGTCGATAAATACGATGTATGATAAAATTCTAAATGCACTGTTATTAAACGTATTTTAGGAATGAAAAAATGAGATCGACACACTCGTAGGTATTGATTTTATTTACCATCAACCACTGCTCTAGAATGTCCTGCATAGAAATGAGCTTTTCTTCCCAAGCTTGCATCTCAGCTTCAAATGCTTTTACATAAGGAGATCCTCTCATTGTCTGTGCCTTTAGAATATGATCATCCATCATCACTTGAATGTCGTCAACTGCAGTCAATATATTCACGCCAGTTTCTCTAAAGAAAATAACGAAATTAGGTAGTAAAACTCCATCTATCAAGGCGTTCTATTAGTACAGCTTTAAATAAAATGTTAAATACAATATTTACACTGATTGGCTGAATGCGATCCATTATATTTTCCCCATGCCACTAATTGAAAACACGTACGTATGAAAGAGTAACTACTGACGTTCAGGCTGCCTTGACATTTTCAAAATCAATTTTTTTATTCTGTTTTGTACTTATTGATAAAAGATGCCGAGGCAGCCGAAACATCAGTAAATAGTCTTTTATATGTATGTGTTCTTGCACAGTAAAGTGCAATATATTGCTATCATGAAAAAACAAAAACAGAAATCACCACTGAAATAGTAATACTATAGCTATGGGTTCCAATTAATAACCACGTTGAATAATGCAATATTATCATAATTCGTTATTATATCCAGCTGTTTTAAATAGATATATTGCTACACTTAACCCCAGAAAAAGTTTAAGTATCGTTTATCATGTGTGTAATAAGCAAACTGCATGATGAGATACACCTACTTATGACACCTACCTATATGGAACCATTTCAAACTTTATATCCACCCATTCCTCCTTCATTTTCGCCAAATTTTTCTCCAAAGCATATTCTTTTGTTGCAGCTGCACTTATTTCTTCCAGTTGTGTGGTGAACTTTGGCAGACCAATTTCTATCATCTCGTTCAGCGTCGAATCCTCAGTGATCACTATTTGAACGCCTACAGTTTCGCTGATCTAAGATTAAAAAAACAAAAGGCACCTGTTACTCCAAATTATGGCATGGAATTACACAAACAATAAATATAATATCATAAAATTCTCATTGGAACTTTTGATGTAGTATCTTGGCAATATACCAACATTAACATCACTTTATGTTGAAATAGATAGTTGATGAGGATTTGTGCCATACATATTATTAGACATAATGCATAGGATAATGAGAGTACTGAATGTATATTCACAGTCTAGAATTAAGTTGTAGTTCTTCTTCCAGTAATATGTCAATTAATAGAAATTATTTTAAAAAACAGATTGAAAGGTGACTAAACATTTGAAACCAACTAAAATACTGACCCTCCTATACACACTTAAAATTCATTACATACCATTGGAAAAACGTAATTGTATAATTATACCCGAAATGAATATACGACAAACTGAAAGAATCAAGCGATTTCAGTCAGTAATAGCATTGAGTAATATATAAGATCAATGGTAATAGTTTTGGAACTACTTGGCGATGCAACTTCAACACGAAAAATTGAAAACCATGGAAACAAAAATTATCAACTATTGAAGGCATGATTAAAGCCATCAATCCAAAAAATAAAGTATACATTTTTTTTCTCAGACAAAAACGACTTCCGTCATTAGCTCAACAATAAAGAAGGTAAGAGGACTTCATGCGCTTACTATATGTGTAACTCACTTTATTCCAGTGTCTTTGCTGTAACCCTTTATTACAAACTGTCTGCAAAACCGGTAGAAATTGTCTGAACTTTTCCACTTTAGCCCTGACCATTTCCGCTATCCTTCTAGCGCCAGGATTATCAGAGAATGTCTTTGCCAGTTTATACAGGGTCCTCCATACAGTATCCACATACTCTGTAATTTCGTCTGCGTCTAATTCAGCAAATGGTCCATAGTACCTGAAATTTAACCATTCATACTTCCAGATCCAACAAAAACAACAAATTCAGTTAATTGCTTAGCAAAACTACAGGGTTCTGTCCTTTTTCCAACACTCTCCTTGCTGTACCTCATCGAATTGTTGGAAATTACATACAAACCAGTTTGCAGCTTCGCAGATGACAGCTTTGACAAAAACAAGACACATGCTGGTTTTCCAGCTGTGTAGATTGGGGACGCCCAGCACATGAGGCATCTTCTATCAAGCTCCTGATAATAACCATCAAGAATAACATGCCATGGCACGATCATGTTTTAGGCCTTGCTAGGTCTGTGTCCCAGAAGCTAGAGGTTCTCTGTCGCTCCAGGAAATTATATTCTCCGGAACAGCTATCGCTACTCTACAAGGATCAGATTAGACCATCGCTGGAGTACAGCTAGGATATATGGGGATGCACTACCCTAAAGCTTATGGACCTCCACAGTCTGGAACATCGAAGAAGATTGGCTGATCTCTATTCTACAGATAGTATCATGGCAAACGTTCGACCGAGCTGCCTCGCATAATAACTCCAAAAGCGCATCATTACCAAGTCGATCTTCTAACTACTACACTACTAACGATGATTTTTCCAAAAATGTTGCTTTTGCGAAGCATTGGCGTTGTAGAAGGAGCTGTTGGGGAGTTCCAATCCACAGCGTTTTAAAGTAATGTATCCTCTCGCAGCCCTTCTGGAGCACCATAAGTTTTAGTTATTCATAAAAACTTCACACCTATCTTAGCATATAATAGATTAATATTTCAAACTTGTCTGAAAGTATCGAAAACAAAATATATCATTTGATCATTTGAATAAAACAGATGTTCTTTTTCACTACGTGAGTTTTGTTGAAATTTTTTCAGTAATGTTTAAGTATATATTTTTTTCAACTGCAGTTTTATATTTTCATGTTCAAAACTATACACGCAAACAGCAGTTTTTGAATCGTCATATTTAAATTATTATCATTATTGTTCATACCATAAATCATAGTTTTTGTGATATTCCAGGACGTTGTGCCATAATTTATCATATGGCTCTATCATTGTGAGCATCTTGTAAAGATTCATGAATGGAGAGGGATCCATGTCCAGCAATTGTTCCTCTTCGTTAATCTGTTCTGCTTCAGCTTTGTCCTCCTGCAATGAAATAACGTTGGTTGTTCATACAGCTGAAAAATATATCATCTATAGACTTAATTTCTTAATTTGTATATCTAGAATCTTCATTTGGGATTCATTGATTCATATATTTTAAGGATAATCATTCATTTCTATTCTACCCATAGGCTAGAACCTTCTTGTTTGGGTTTGGTCCTAGGTTTTTTGGCCGATGGCCGAAGTTGATAGTATAGATTTTTGTGATATAGCACTGACAAACATCAACTAGCTAAATTGCAGCATATGCAGTTATTTTTCAAATGACGTTTGACATTCAATCGAACCATTCATTAATATAAATATATCTCTGAAAAGTTGTAAGTTATATTCAGAATGCACAAAAATGAAATTACTATGAAGGTACATCTAAATTCTGACATTTTGATTGATTATTAAGAGTGAGGGACGGTGGGTTCCCGTATTTTCTATCAACGTAACTGGATCAAAGGTCTGTTGTTGACACATACCAGAATTTCAGTCCTGTGAACAATATTAGTTATCCTAGCGACGAAGTAGCAAAATGTTATTTCTCCCTATCTAAATAACGATTGGATACATGATATGAGGTTAGATAGTATACCTCTCTGCCGAGGATGTAAACAGAAAGAAATTCCATTCTTGGGAGCATTGGAATATGGCTAATGTAAGAAAAGCTCCGACGGTTATCATGACTATCTCAAGCACTAGTCTGGGATGTTTGAATATTCTTTTTGAAAACTACTTGGGGAGAAAGTACAAGAGACTCAATGGTGCCTAAGCACTGCGCATACAAAATATAGACAATTACGTAGATAAATGTAATCTCAATTCTAATATCTAAACAATATTTGCTCTTAAAATCATTCCACCGAAAAATGAACAGTCCTCAGCTAATGTTTTTATTACTAATGAAAATTATGAACTAAGTTATGGTTCATTTAAAAAAAAATTCAAGCAAATGATTAACATCCCGTAATTCGTACACAATAAAAAATGAATCTTTGAAGGAATTATGCTGGTCCTACAAACCTCCAACCTAGAAGTTAGATTTTCCACCACAGACACAGCGTCTTCCATTTCCTCCATAGTAAGCATTGGAGGATCCCTTTTTTTGAAGGCGATCAGCATTTTTTCGTGTTTTTTAAGCTTCGCATCGAACTGAACCCGTCTCGTACGCAGACTCTGTTCAGCCAAGTCCCTCTTCATACTGATCCGCTGCAGGGCCAGATCTATCACAGCCTCCATGTCTTTCGGCCACACGAAAACGCGGCAGTTCAAGACAATATCATCACCTGGAATTATGGTATCAATTGAAGCTGATATAGATAGCGGCTAGTATGCCACAACAAAAGAGTATAGGAGCAAAGCGCAGCCACTAGTATGTCTCGATAAATAAGAATACAAGTGTGTGCAATATAAAATACATGTACACATGAATACATGAAAGAAACCATCGCGAGCGAAATTCCCCAAAGAAGACATTTGTTGATTAGGCATTTAAAGGATGGCTTAAAATGCAAGTTCATTTGCACTAAAATCTATAAATGCTAACCACATTAGCGGAGATGAGTATGAATTGAATTTAATGAAATAAAATATAAAGTTGATGATCATTCAAATTCAATATCAATCAATCATGATAGTTGGCAATTTTAACCTTACGTACGAGATAACTGTGCATGCTCCATCAAAAACATCACATTTTCGGCCGTTTTCCTAATCTGCTCCTTTAAATTATACATCGTAACATCTCTACATTCTACAACGTAGTTTTGCAGCGCCACCAATTCCGCGACAGTATCTGGACTACCGCTAACTTTTTGAGACATCTCGTCGAATGTATCACAAATTCTGTAATGGTAAATTATTAGTTTGGGCTCAAATATCATAGCAATAAAATTGATTTCCAAACCTCGCAGATGTTTCATGTGCGTGAATAACACTAGTCTAAAAAAATGTTCGATAATCCCCAAAAAACCTATAATTGCTATGTATTTTGATGAGAATCAAATCAACTGAAAATGTGTGTAAGTTATTTTTTCAATCCTTTCATACGACCCATATAACTTCTTATATTTATCTTGGTTTCTCGCTAACATAACTAGGAATTGAGCAATTTAATCGATCTTCCAAAAGTGCTTGGTGTCAATAACGCCTGACTGTTATCTATACAGATTTTGACATTTTGCCCATAATATTTCTGTATCTGTTGAGTTATACTTGCATTCTTCTTCATAGACATCATACAATTAAGATGGAGGTTTCAGTAGTGAACTCCATTGATTGCTCTCTCGATTCTCCTGGATCTGTCTGTGAAGATATTAATATCAGCTTCCGCGATCTGGCTTTCAGTAGTTCTGCAGGTTGTATAGGGTCAGTCAAAAATGAACTTTAACAGGAGTACATGTTAATAACAGCCATATTCCACATACGACTTTCATGAGCCAGCTCTTCCTTATATACCTCTAGTGGTGGTAATTCAGCATCATTTCATTTGCTGTTGTTGTTGAATAAGGTAGTAACATTTGGTGCATGTTTATATATGATATTATTCAGTGAAATCCAAGATGAGTCAGGTTCACAAAGAACATTTTGCCTTCAACCTGATAACGTGATAACCATTGCATGGTATGGCTATGAAAATAATAGTCCAGCATCATGGAGCATAATGACGGCATTCAGTCAGTCAATGAGTAATGATTTAGCTTCCATTCATCAGTTATACATTGACCAATCTAATTTCTAAGAATATTTGGGCTTAATTAAGTCAATTATGAAATCATTCTCATTTTAATGTGGAGATAAGATGTAAGTTGTAACCCAATAGGTGCAGCAATTTAATATTAACATACTTTCTATTGTGATCATGGTTTTCTTTCACAAAATGATCAACGATCCTGTTTCGAAGTAGCGTAACGAGGTAGTACAAGCATTCGTTCAGTTCTGTGCAATCCAAATTGAAGAGATTCAGTGGTATATTGTTTCTGAGCATTATTATATCATTGCGTATTTCTTCATACTTGTAGATTCTCCTCGCAAAGTCCTAGAAGAAAAAATATTTTTATTTACTAATTAAATTCATATAGTATCTGAATACTTCTTATTGATAATAAATGATATTATATGAGTCCTTACTTCAGGTAAATCAAAATATAAAATATGAAAATGAGACATTTTATTTTGAACCAATTTTTTACCTTTAAATATGGGAAGGGATCCAATCCAAAAAATTCATCCAAATCTCTTTTCGCATCACCGTTTAATAAGTAGTAGTAGTCCTCGTATAGCTGTAAATACTTTGCAGGACCAATAAAGTTCGTTACGAATGCTTCCAACATTTCATCGTGCAGAGCTTGTACCGTTTCGTCCGTTTCCAAAACGGGATAAAGGAATCGGTTCTGGTCAGCAAATTCTAAGAATGTAATTTTCACAAATATTATTTCCACGAATAGGTACGCGATAATTATTGTGACCATAGACGTCCAAGAATTCATAATATTGGCGCTTCTGGTCATAAATTTACAAGTAATGTGTCACCATTTCTTGTTGCTACTTAATCTCAGTAATAACTGAGTATAATAGTGACATCGGTTAAACCATAAGAGGTAATGCACTCATCCTAAAAGTTGTGTACATTTGTGGCGCAATGAAAAAACAAATATTTCACAAAAATAGGTGACAAGTAAGTGAGTTAAACAAAAGTTATTCGATACATCAACGTCACTCAGAGAATATAAATGAAATAACAATACAGTTTTATGATACTATTACTATTATGTTACTCATTCAAAATTTATTGTAGTAATTTTGTCAGTTTAAAATTTTACACCATAACTTATAAAATAATTAACCATATCACCATACCTTCTTAACCAATCATTTTTAGAATCATAAAAACCAAAATAAGAAACAACCTATGTATTAACATAATAAATTCAAAGATATATCTTAAATGCCATCTTTAATTATAAAATATTAAGTAATATGCACTCTACCTGGAAACATTATTGCCTCAATTTTGGGAAGCTTATAGTTGACAGCTATTATTTGGGAGAAACAATTCTCCAACATTTTTTGAATGTCATCATAAGTTGGGAGCAATAATATTTTTTCAGTTCCGAGCTGTGGTTTTGCCACCATCGTAAGGATTGGGAGATTGATGAGTGCAAGATCTTGATATTCATCTCCATAATCGTTTCCATCCTATAAAAATTCAGCAGGATAATAGTTTCAAAAAAGGTTTGTTTATTTTTGTTCCTGCTCTCCTACGCGCCAGTGTTGTATTGGATAAGAAAACCTGCAGTTTTTAAAAAGGATAAAAGGAATGAGCTGTATAGAAATGGAAATTTGATCGACAAATATTTGGAAGAAGGAACTAAGCGCTGTTCTACCAATGAAGAAGATGAACATCTTTCAATCTTTAAAAGTCTGCTACCGTATGTAAAGATAATTCGACAAAGTACTATTGTATCATTGTCGCATACAGAAATTAGTAGATTAATTTCCCTATTGTAACATTGTTTTCTCTCTGCACCATCTTCTTTTCTGGTGCGCCTCCTTCTAGTTGCCATAACATTACTCAAAATGAACAATCTTCCCTTGTCTCAAATCAACAATCCCTGTTCAACATGAGAATAGTACTTCATGGCATCCAATAAGTGTGTTGAATAATTTAACTTTAACATTTCATTTCCATGATTATAAAGGCAATGTTCTGCTCCTCTTACTTTTGAGTTATTTTGATTCCAATTCCAATACCTTACCTTATAAGAAACCTTAATCGATATTCCACTTTTTCCAAAATGTAATTGGAAGTGATTCTGATATATTGGAAAAGTCTGCCATTGTCGATTTTTATTTTATAAATAAATGATAATATACTGTTATTTAACGATTGGGAGAATGTATACCAACTGTTTTTCTTTTTAATTCGGTAAACACAAAATCTAAAGCAATCAAATCATCATCGAAAGAAAACGAAACATTTGCTAGACGTGTTTAGATGCAACTGGAAAGTCGATTTCAACTATTTTTCTAGCTTAAACCAGCCAATCACTGAGTGCTATTTCGGCGCGAGAATACAGCGCAGATTGGCGCTGACTACTGGTAAGTGTAAAACCTGCTTGCGCTGTGTTTGCACACATACTAAACTTGAAGCTGGTATCTCCACCTTGTAATTTAGAATAAATTGAAGTAATAGGTTGATAGTGAATTATAGGCTGCACTGTTTTCTTTGCGATGCAGCCTACGTGCACTGATCAATTATTAAAACAACAGTCACATAATAATTCAAAAATTCGATCAAATCAAGTATGTAAGTTTTTTAGCATCTCATGTAGTTTCATTTCCAATAAATAATAAGCTTGGTGATTTTAGTTTCTAAATTCTATTGGGTATCATATTTACAGTCAAACAGAACATAAAAATGGTACGGTTTGAGTCTGTCTCGAAGAACAGATTAAATAAGTTTCGGAGTTTGCGCAGACATCTACTTTCCGTAGCAGACCACGTCCTATTTATTATTGGTTGAACTTCAAACTTTTTCAGTTTAAGAGGCTGCATCCCTATAGGCGAGTGTTCATGAAGTTTCAAACTCCAGCGTGCGATTTGATTTGATCGATTGTCAGGCCTGGATGCGCTCCGAAACTACTATAACGTCTTATTGAGAACATCATTGAATACTGTACAAATTCTCAGGGGGTCCATCTCGAGACATCATTGAAAATCGCATGAACTCTCCTAGAGGAAGTCAAACTGAAACTCGATAGGATGCGAATTGTTGCAGTTTGACTCCCATCGGAAGTCAATATACTCCATGAAAAACTAAAACTACACATTACAGAAAATATATGTATGTGCAAATTTATAAATTCATGAAACAACTTTCAGACCAAGGTAAACTCAGAAACTTGTTAGATATTTGATAGAAACAGTGAAAATAAAATGTAAGTCTTTATGTGTGAAATGTGAAACAAAGGAGAAACAAGATCATGGCATAAACACGCAAAAGGAAAATATGACAAAAGCTGTGGACACGTGTTTCGGACTTATTGGACCTGGTCAGGACAACTTAATTCTAAGTCAAGGATGGAAGGGATGTGAGAAGGAAAGTACCTAGGAGTTGTGGCAAACCTTTTTCTGTTGGTTATTCCGTTTTATATAAACATGTTCTAAAACTTCGCTTCATAGAAAGTATGTATGCGCAACTTTATAATTTGATTAAATAATAATTTCCAAAACAAGCCAAACTCGAAAACGTGTTGAACGTATTGTAAAAGACAATAACAAACTAAATGTAAATCTTTGCGTAGGTTCCGCTAAAAAATATGTAATTCGCAAGACCTATATAATATGCGTAAGTACATTTGCAGATAATGTTGTCAGCGTCAGCCATCCGCTTTTCATTCAAGAAACCACGATATATTTTATTTATGCAATCCATGTGATCAACTGTTTTTCAATCACCTGCTGGCGAATCGTCTGCCAATTTCACTGTCATCGTTAAAACTGCTAACAGGCGATACAGAAAAATTATCTACTATCAATTTACCTAGACACAAGTTTAGATGTTTAGAATTACCCTGTAATTCGTTAAATGGACGCGTGAATACAAGCAACTCACCTTGAACTTTAGCATCAAACTGATGAAGTGCCTCAAGCTCCGCATAACCAACGTTCTCAACTGCATTGACATAAGAATATTGGCACATTCGAAAAATCTTTCAATCAGTTCCGTAGAATCTTTTTTATTTACAAGTACATAGCATTTCCATTCTTGTTTGTTTTCCAAGAATATATCTGCACACGATGGAAGCCATTCCTTGTCCAAGATTTTTCTTCAGTTTTCGTACCAAACAAGATACATTAAGAGGAATATACTCAAACATATACACATACATACAGACTATATAATTAAAATCAATTCACACTAGAACAGATAATTGATCTTTACTCGTAAATTGGTAATAATTGAAACTGAAACTTTCGTAAATAAAAAATTGAATATGTGTTACTCCTCTGCTCTATAGAAGTGCATCGTCAGACTGATATTTCTCAGAGTAGATTCTCAGGTTATACATACACTTATAGATCACTAAGTTTTTGAAAAGCGCTAACGAGGTAGTGCTATATTTGCCTCGTCTCGAGAAATTGGCGCTCTTTTCAATTCACTTCTTTTTTACTGCTTCTGTGTCTGCCTATATCATTGAATTGGCTCCTTAGATGGTAGAGAATATCAGAAGATATTATCTGATCAAGTAAAGAATTTTTTTTCCACGTTTTGTCAGATTTATGTGTCACAAAAAGAAGCTAAGAACAAAGTTAACAGGTTAGGTAGAATTCTTTTCAATCGTTTATTGCACTGATCAATAGTTGATACCACATAGAATTATTCAACAAACTTTACTGACAATTCAACTGACTCGGCAGACTGAATTCAAAAAAAAATACGTATTGGAAATTAGAATTTCATTGAAGTTAATTGGATAAGTGTCTCTAGGATAAAAGTATTTATTTTCAATCAGAACTAAAATTTGCATTGTTTAAATAGTACTAATGAGTTTGGGTCACAATCTACTTAGGAATTGCAAAGACAACCATGATTCGAGTATATGGGCTATCAAACATGAGAAAACTGGTAAATTCAATTCACGCATTCTAGTAGAAAGTGTTATTCTGGATGATCAGTTTAAGCAAGAAGCGAAGAATCAAAAAAGTTAAATGATGTTAAATAAAGCTCAATAATAGTAATGACCATGGTAAAACTAGTTCGAACAAAAAATGAACTACCATCTGGTAGTTGACGTACGATATATTTAAAACGAGGCTGATAAACATTGCCCAATATCGACGAGGATGTGCCTTTGGTCATCTGAAAAGTAAACTGCATAAAATAAAATATTAAAAATTGTTCTGAATAAAAAAAGAATAACCAAACGGCATCTGAATCATACTACAATCAATAAATCTTTGAATTTTTGAAAACCCCAACAGCAAAATAATTATGCATTTATACGAAGCAACATCATTTAACCGTGTTGTTTGGAATTTGTAGACAATTTGGATGTTTCAGTAATACTGTTTGACAATACCACATCAATCGAAACGTTGTGAAACGAAAAAATCTCAAGACAAGTCCGAAACAGTATCACTGATTATTTAACCGCATTTATCATATATTGATTCAGATAAAATAAAAAATGTACAAGCGAAGGTGAGGAAAAGACGAAAAGCAGCAAGTACTACCATAGTGGGATACATGGGATGTCCAAAGGGTGTTAGTGAGTATTTCGAATTTTTGGATAGTCTAACACTTCGGATAGGAAAGGCTAATCGAACAATTCTATCATTTGCATGATAAAGGAGGTCGAAACTTACCTCGAGTTCTGACATATTTCAAGTACTCTTTCTTCAAACTGTTCTGGATGGATCGGAAATGAAGATACGTCTTCCAATTTTTCTAGAGGCAATATCAGCATATTCTCATAGCTAAAATTATTCGAAAATCAGAATCCAGTAGTCCGAGATTGTTCAATATCATTTATTATTTTTTTTAACAAAATTATAATTTGAAAGTAGTTGATCATATAATCTTCTGAGATGGGTATCTATGATGACTTTAATTTTTAATGCAAGCCTGATTTTCAGCTTACTGCAATCGCCAATAGTCGCTGACGCCAAAGTTAGGAATAAAAGTAAATTAGAAAACTTTAGAACTGTCATATATTAACATATCTAACAGTAGGTATTAGTGAAATATCTAGGTTTTTTTGTTATTTTTTCAGAAAACATCGGAAGGTATTTTATTTGTAGAAGACAGATAACCGACAGACCGGCAGACAGACCGACAGTGGTGGCTACTCTAAAAACTATATTTAATAGTATGTCCTTACAGTACATAGTCCTATATGGTCCTTACGGCAATCTCATACGCAGAAAAACCACAAGTGGAACCCAGTAGAGCATTAAAGAATCTAATTAGTCAAGAGAAGTAACACGGTGTCCCTACTAAGTTACTGAATAGCAGCTAGGAAAATCAATTTAAATTACTGAATATAGCAATCAGCAGAGCTCTCAGCCATGGATTGTATACACGAACATGTTACCCACCTTTCAAACCAGAGATCTCTAATTTTTCTTAGAACGACATTGCCATTATAGTAGTGTTTCTCCATTAGTTGCTGATTCAAGCAGAATGTAGTGTGCCATGGTACTGGCGCACGGATTAGCATTATTGGAAAATCGATGGGAAATGTTTCAAAATTCAACCTAAAACATATAATTAGTTCTTCTGGCTAATATAACTAATTAACCTTGAATCTCCTCTATTCAAATAGATTCCCGGATCCCGGAGATTGGAAGATATATATATATATATATATATATATATATATATATATATATATATATATATATATATATATAAATACATCTTTAACGTTTTGTTGACCAAGTATGTTATAATCGTACTGTGATTTCAAATGTGGCGTTTAGATAAACAGAATGTATTAGCTTATCAAGAATATAATGGTAAAAATTACATTTTTTTGATTATAGTACGAAACAGATTGTATTACTTCCAATGGAAAGATTCTAGTGATTTGAATTGAATAACCTACAAACTGGTTTTTTACAGATATCGATTGAACAATTTTCATAAAGAAGTCTTAGAAATAAGCTTTAAATGGCTATTTTATTTTAGAGTTTATGTAGTATATTTTACCAGGTTGAGGGTAAAATTTACGGCATTAGTAGTAAGTATTCCATAGTTGAAAAATAAACAGCTGTGTAAATCGGACCACAAATTTTTGCAAGGCCTGTTTATGATTATTGTTAAATTAAACCTGATATAAAACACTCATCTCGAAGCGTCGCGTACAGTGGCACTGTCCAGTGGAAATTTGAGAAGTCAAGGTCCTAACCCTTGAACTGCCAATGAGCAGCGCACCGTGTGCAATGCTTGGAGATATGTTTTGATGTTGCTATCACATCCTTGAATAGATTACGTAAATATCACCCAATTGCTCTCTACAGTTAGACCGCCAGGCTATACGGAACAGGCATGTCTATAGAAGTTCCGCTGCATAGTGGAGAGCATACACTTAATCCTGTCAAATATGTTTCATCCTATTGACAGATGAAAGTAGTTCGTCTTTATCTCGAATCCGTAGCAGAAAGGATATGATGATAAAGTGCTGTTAGCTTATTGATCCTATCCTTCTCTGTACGATACCATCATGTAAATATCTTTAACTGTGTTGATCAAAAATCACTAAGATTTTTGAAACTGCATCAAATTCTCAAGGTTACAGATTGAGGATATTTCTTTTCTAACGCATACTTACCTTCTCCACTCCCCTGGATCATGAAGTACATATTGCAATAAATTTTTTCTCATAAAAATACAATACAACATAAGCACCAAATTCTCGTCAGCCGTAATCATTGCCTTGTAGTCTCTTATGCTTTTGTATTTTTCAGGAATTTTTAAACGTATTCGTTTTAAAAGAGATCGGTCGTAGGGTGGTATATGTTCCGGAAGTATTCCCTGAAAAAAAATTAAAATGTGGTCGGGTGAACAATTATCATAATTTCACAATGTAAATAGTGGAAAACAAGCCTGTTACAGGTGATAATTCAAACACTTTTTCCGTATGGAATGAGTTGTATAGGGTGCTTATATTTATCACGTAACATATTTGTGTATGGAAAATTATTCTTTACTTGCTACGCAGATAGTGTACATATTGTTGCAAAGAACTAACTTTGAAAATGTTATGTCACCTTTTACAAGACAATAATAATTTTTGTGACGACCGACGCGACTCCAGTGACGTGCTTAAAATAAGCTATAGTTCAAAAAAACTAAAAAACACGCATTCATAGTTTATCGAACATATAAGTAAACAATAATTATTAATTTAAGAATAAAATTATTAACGAGAAAATTAATGTCAATGTGTCAGAAATGAGGGGTTCTTTTTAGTACATATTTACACTAACTCTGCATTTTGAAATAGAACTACTAAAAAATTGAAACAATTTATATGGAGCACCACACACTTTTATTACAATGAAATTAGTTTTCTCGTTAATCATTTTATTCTTATATTATGAATAATTTTTTACTTTTGAGTTCGAATAATTTCATTTATTCATTGATGAATTTATTTATGTCATTTAAAATGTTGAGCCACACTTAACGGGCTGCTGGAATTAGGGTTGCTCTTCAATGGATCCTAATTAACGGGTCTGAAGGGTATTCACTCAGTTTACGGGACCTCGGATGAGTCCCGTATTGTTATATTTCAGAGATTCTGTCTCTACAGATACACTTCAAAGTAAAAAACGTGTATTAAGAAAAAATATGGAGTGTCATTATTACCTTTTAAACGTAATGCTTCAAGAAATGGTAAAACAATTAATTATAATGTTAATTCGTATCATCACCTCTAAACGTATTGCTATGTAAAAATGAATAATGGGACAAACTTATTAAATATTTTATCGTCAGTGGTCCTTGATGAGTGTGCAAAATTTAAAAAACAATTGACGTTTTAAAATGGTTTAAAATTCCGTTACAAACATACAAAGATACATGCACGTGAGACTAATATAACGTCTGTTAAAAATTGAACAATGTAACTAACAGTGCCACCTCTAGAATAATATAACAAAGTCTAATCAGTACAAATCAGTACCAGTATAGCAATTTTTTAGATATTTAAAAAAGTACAAAAACGCCTGTTCTAACACCCTAGAAACGTAATTTGCAATTCATTGCAACCATTGATTAAGGACTCTTAATAGTATAGTAGTAGAGTAATATATAACTCAATGCTATAACCCATCAAAGTTTCACTATCACAAACCAGGATAACCTGTACTTTAGAGCACAGTGTGAACTCATCATTGTAGAGCACGTTATCATATAAACTTAATATCTTGTAAATCGTGATTTCCAAATAGGTACGATATCTATATTAAATCGTATGGCAAGCAATTTATTATTGTCTTTTAAGTCCACTAGTCTGAAGATATTACCAAAAAAATCAATAAAAACCTTCGTAGATTTGAAAAACTTGAGGTTTCTTACGAAGTGATCTCGCCAGCAAGTCACTACAAGATACTTTTCATCTGAAACTGATCCTTTTATTCGATATTCGCAACAAACTTTATGCCATCACTAATACTACCCGAATCCCTTCGTACCTCTGTCAGATAGTAAACAGTCCTTTGTAAATCCTTTTTTGTAATAGGCTTCTGCATATCTTCTTCGCACTGTTTAAGCAGGTATTCTCTTTGCTCATCAGGATCTTTTGGTAGTATAGCTTGCAGTTTCTTCAGTTTCCTGGTAAGAATGACCAATACCCGTAAAACAATTAATTGACATAGGTTATTAATATATTGTCCAATTCAATTTAGTGGTAGTATGTAAAAAAATGAAGAATCAGATTGCATTCCTATAAATTATAATTTTTTTGATTTTGATGCATGTAGTTTATACATAGAAAGCACAAGTAGAATAAATTTAAGTGATTATAAGGACGGAATTGATTAAATGTAGTTTTTTTCATATATCTGGTTGAGCAACTCCTCTAAATCAAAGTATTCATCTCATGTTGAAGTTTTATTTATAAATGTTAATCTGCTTAAATTGTTTTGATGTGAATCTCCGAGGCATACATAAACTGTGTTTAATCAATTTTTGATATAATAGTTATCCAACAGGTGATCAGGGGGTGAATCGTAAATAAAATATGAGTATCCATTTTTCATGTTGAACAATAAGGTATTGCTCTGCTTATAAACGCTACAAGTTAAAACCTAATTTGCATCTAAGTATATAAAAACTTCTGATGAAAATAGTTATTTCATAAGCTTTGAGAGTCATAATAATTCCTTCCACCTTGACTTTTCCAATGCAAGTTATGCTCTAGAAGCTTGGAAATTACATAAGTTGTAAGAAAACAGTAGACGATTTCAAATCTCATCAATTGTGGGAGATTATATGATAGTAAATAACGGGTTTTTTGCTTGTGTTAAACGGAATTTAAAACATTTTCACCACCTTTCCAAAAAAATACAGTAAAGTTGATTGACTCGCTGCTTTTGAGGCATTGGCTTCTTTTATAGCCTCTCCAGATACCTGATGAAGTATTATCATCAATCATGATACATTTATTTAGACTTTTATGAGGCCCACTTGTATACCATTTCATCTCTGTTCGTAAAATAGCAAGTCAAAATTGAACATATTCTTGTTTTTCTTTGGTATTTTGTAATCATTCGTATGATTGACAGCAGAACCTGGTACGTATCCACACCATGTCCCTCCACAAATTTCATCAAAATTGATGCAGCGGTTTCTGAGATTCCGCAGTAATAAAAAGCTACGGACAAAACAGCAGACCGACATAATAATAATAATAATAATAATAATAATATCTAATAATAATAATAATAATAACAATAATAATAATGATAACAATAATAATAATAATAATAATAACAATAATAATAATAATAACAATAATAATAATAATAACAATAATAATAATAATAATAATAATAATAATAATAATAATAATAATAATAATAATAATAATAACGTCTTTATTAGGGCTAAATTTAGCCAAAGGCTACTCTTACATATAACCCTATTTATAACTAAAACTAAAATTAAAATTATAATATTTGAAATGTGTTTGAAAAAAACACAAGGATAAGCCACTATTCACTCGGCTAGCAGTGTGTCTCATTTTTGTCTAGAAATATGTAAGTGAACACTGCTTCAGCTCAGTATTCACCTGATTGTATAATTTAACTGCATTATAAGAGAAGGATCTTCGGAATAATGTAGTAAAATGGCGAGGGATGGTAAGGTAGTTTGTTTGCCTTCGGTTTAGAGAATGTGCATTCCTTCTGAAGAAAAGCTTCTCAAACAGGTACTGAGGGGTGGAAGTAGTCACCAATTTATGCATAATGGTAATGTAGTGCAACTGTACAGTTTTTTCGACTGTCAACCAACCAATTTCTTGAAGTTTAGCTGATATATAAACCTGCAACAAGAGTTTTGCACTTTTTGCAGACGCATTCTGTTTACACTATTTAGACAAACGTAATACAGGACATCACAATAGCGAACAACCGACATGATTAATGTTTCACATTAGGTTTTTTTTACATTTTGGCTGAGAATGTTCTTACTAAAATATAAAATTTTCAATTTGCAATATGATTTTTGTGTAATATTACTTACATGCTAATGAAACCTCAAGTTTTCATCAAATGTCACTCCTAAAATTTTTAATTTGTCTGCAAATTGCAGAGTGCTATTCATAATTTTTAAATTTCATATCATTTTTAAATTAGTATAAGACTTTTTCGAGCAAAATAGCATTGCGTTACATTTAGTTGGATTTAAAGAAAGATTATGATTTTTGGTGAATTTAACAATTTCAATATCTCCATTCAACATATTGACTGTATCTGAAATATTTTCGGAAATAAAATGGTGAATTAACTGTGTGTCATCTGCATAGGTTGATATTTTAAAATAAGACAATACATTCTGAATATCGGCAGTATAATTGGTAAATAGAAGAGGCCCCAAAATCGATCCCTGCGGAACTCCCGACGATATACACCTATTTCTTGACACATTATCTTCAATTTTCACTTTTTGTATACGATTCGATAAGTATGATCTAAAAAATTTTATTGATGTCTCATCCAGGCCATGATATTGAAGCTTGGTGCAAAGTAAGCCATGGTCCATGGTGTCGAAGGCCTTAGAAAAGTCTAGAGCAATTAATACTGTGGGCATTTTTCTATCCAGCTTCATGATCATTTTAACTACATCCGTGAGCCAAGGGCAGGGTGGTTTGCTCACCCTGACTTTCTCTATTGGCGCATGTTTCTTGAAGAGGTCATTAATATATTCAGTGAGTACAGCAGCTTTCTCGTCAATACTCTGAATATATATGATATTTATTCCATGGTGTCTATAATACATCCTCACAAAATTTCTCCTGAATCAAAGGTTTTATAGTCTCTGCAGAAGACAAATTTTTGCCTAAATTAATAGAACGCATAAACGACAGAAGGTTAAATGTTGGTCTGATATCATATCAGCATTTGTTACGCCTGAGCTTAATACTTCAAATGGCTGACTAACAAATATTGGGTCTAGCAAAGTTGCAGTTTGATTTGTCACTCTGGTTGGCTCAGTGATTAACTGTACAAAACTATATGAGCGAAAACATTCAAAAATGATATTATTAGTGCTCAACATATCTACATTAACATCCCCTACAATAGCTACGTTATCATATTTTGAGCAATATCGGACAATATGGAATCCATGGGGTCAATTCATTGATAGGCAGAGTGAGTGGGAGGTCTGTATAATACTCCAACAGCCAATGTGAATCGACCCACTTTTATTTCCAGAAAAAGGTGTTCTAATTCTTCCATAGGAAGTTCAAATATCAATCTGACGACAAATATATTTTCTTTTCACATATAATGCTAATTTAGGTGTCCATTTAATAATTCATTAGATATTTTATGTGCCATAGTAAATTACATTAAGTAAAAAATTACTGGAATAATGTTTCTTTCGATTTAATCGCGACGGAAATGAGTAACATATATTTTCCTGACGTTGATATCACGGAACGTTTAAGAAACGTATCGCAACACTTCTTTCGCTCATGAGTGGTATGCACAAAAAATATCTGTATTTGCGATACTTATTTTATTATTTAAAAAGAAACAATCTTCATTAGTTCTTAGTAAAAATTATAGATTTATTCTGGTAAAAATTAAATTGCGATGAGCATAACCATGTCGAAATTTCCCAAAATAGCAAGCATTGTTTACACCGTTTGAATGATGCAAAAGTTAACGGGTGTATGGAAATTACGACTACATATATTTGCATAATTACATTTTTCAACGCGAGAAGCCTTGAAGACTGTAACCTTACACAACATTCTTCGATCCTCAATCCATCCGTAAACAAGAAATACCAGTGATATGGTATTATGCCATACAGTAAACACGCATCGTGTAATGTCATTACAGTACCGGTATGCATCACATGCCTGTATAAGATAATTGCAACGCGAAGTGATCTCAAAAATGAATCAATTTCAAACAACTGAGAACAATACCGATTTACGTCAATTCCCGAATTTAGATGAGGTGAGTGAAAATTATGTAATGAAGAGTATCGTCCCGCACCTAATCACAGTTGTAGCTAGGGTACAACAATTAGGGAGCTTGCCCCCGGCTCAGTGTAAAAATCATGGGTTGAATGGGCAGGAACTGTTATCAGCAGGGACTTTTTTTTGCACTTCAAGTTTATTGGAGAGAATGGATATCCAATAGGGTAGGAAATGGTTTCTATACAGAGGTTTTTTGCCCTTTAGGTTTTTCAGGAGGGGGGCATGTTCACAAAGGGGGCGCAAATAACGGAACTTGCTCTAGGCCCCACAGTTCGCTGCGACAACTGTGAAGAAGATCACCTCATTAATCTGGATGAATAATTCAGAGTTGAAAACGTATGCTTAGGTTAGATTATCCTCTATTCTTTCAACCTAAGCATTAGTGAACATATTTCGAAAAATTATATCGTATTAATTAATGTTCAAGAATTCATCTCTTGTGAGACACGATGCGATATATCAATTAGAAAAACAAATGGTGAGGCATGGACAACTAAAGAGTCATATAATAATATATTGTATTGTTATTCTAAAAATATTTATTGTGCCTCTATGTGCTACAAAGCATCTAAAAGCACATATTCTGAAAAAGTTTTTTTCAATGATTTGATTTGTCATATCTGCCATATTTTTTCAAGAATTTTTAAGAAACCTGAATGTTATCTGGAGTTCAACCACATTATAAACTGAATTTGCGTTTTGTAATTCATACGTCCTGTTTCTTTAAACTAAATTATCGTTACAAAGAAGTAATATATCAAACTAAACGAAAAAATATACAAAACAACGCCCCTCGTTATTGACTAATTTAGGATAAAATCGTATGATTGTTTACCAAGGTATATATGGTTATTAGGAATGAGGAGGTTTGTATCGACTTTCCAAACACCCCGTTTTAATGGCTTCTATCTTCTAGCAACCGCCCGCTGTCTCGCCATGGTCTCAACACACTCGATCGAATAACAGCAGTAGTCATCACTATACCAACCCCCATCACTACGAGAACAGCATTCGCGATGATTCTTTTCACTATTACAATGATATCGTCAACGACAATAGTTATCTAAAAACAGTGTCTGCAAGAGTAGATGGTGATTTTGATTACTATTTCAACGAAAGTCCTGCAGCACTAAAAGATAGACAGAAGCAAATAAGAGAAGGCAATAATATGACAATCAAATCAGATGGAGAAGGTATATATTACATTAGAATTAGTATTCAATTAACCATAAAGAAGCCAATGTTTAGACAAAATACAGGGTGAGTCGGTATAAACGGAGCAAATTTCAGGAGTGTATGTTATCCGATTTTTTGCACATGCATTGGCCCCGAACCATTGCTGGGTATTAGCAGAGTCCAGGACAGTAATGTCCTAGATGCTTGGGCGTATAACGAATTTGCGAAAGCATGTTTGGAGAGAGAGGACTGCAGGCAGTCCAAGAGGTTCATAGCTGGCCCCAACAAACGTAGGTAGCTATGGATATTGAACCGGAGAAGGGATTCACTCCACTTGTTAGTAGGAATCCTCACAGGTGACTGCAGATTGAACAGGCACCTGACACTCATAGGAGTTGTCAAAGTCCCACTCTGTCAGAAGTACTGGGAGGAGGACGAGACCTCGTTCCACTTCCTGGGTGAATGTGCCGTATACAGCAGCCTTAGGGCTGAGGTGTTGGTTACAGCAAAGTTTAACAGGGAAGAGTGCTACTCAGCGGAATGGTTGGACATCATGGCCTTTAGGTCTGGAAGGTTCGACACTAAGGAACTACCATGTCTGCCATATTTATAGTTATGGTCTTCGGAGTTTTTGTTTTAATGCATAAAATTTGAAACTAGGATAGGATGTTCAAAACTATATATGACATTCATAAGACTAGAATAACAGAACTTTTAAAAAAGAACCACCACCTAATACTCAAACGAGCTTCCACTGCTCCGTAGGTAAAGTTTCATATTCTAATCACACAATATGATTTTAAAAATATGCATTGAGAAATTAACGGCAATAAACCTGTGTACAGATGTAGAATCAGTATAATATTTTGAATTGCGCTGGTGACATTTTTTTACTATAGATTTACTTCAAAATTATTAATTCGTCGATCTTCAATCTATCTAATTTGCTTTTACTTGTTCAACCACTTATTCTATATTCCAGATGGATCGACAAACTACTGTACAGTATGCCTCTGGTTCATAGCGGTTGGCTTTGGATTATATTTCATACCGAAATTCCTGTGGAGGTGAGGTGTGAAAATAAAAGAATAATAACATATTAGATAGCTCTTTATGTTATTCGTCTGGAATCATATTAATATTTTGCAATTTGGATCAGTTATACCATGATATTGAGAACTTGGTATATCTTATCTTGATATGTTATAGGAATAAAAATATGTGTAAAATAAATTGTTTCAGTAAATCGACTGCACTTTTACTGAAATGATACATCATTCAAGTAATTTAATCATTGAGAAACTTAAGAAGGGCAGAAAGCTCATTCTGGCAGATCAGCTTCTAGCGGATAAATTTATATTCACACTATAAATTGTAATCATCTCCCCTTCAGTTCATTCCACAATGCCAAGGTTATCCAAAAATAATGATTTTGCGTTGAGGGAGTATCTGAAGTGATCAGAAGTATAGGACAACGGAATTCCAACAAGATATTCCAGGAATACCACCTTGCGCAGTGTCCTGATGAAAACCAATCCCAAGAACGACCAGAAAATCAAAGATTGTATCTACTAGGTGCCTTGTGGATATGAAGAAAGAGATAAAAAGTTCCCTGCAAGTGACAATCAAAGAATTGATTACAGAGCGACCTAAAACTAATAAATCTGGGATTGCGAATTTTGCATGGATCGAGTACCACAGAATTGCTTGGGATGACGCTAAGTACTTTCACGGCGTAGTCAATGTTAAGGGTGATTTGAATAGTTCATCGTGTAGTTTCACAAATTCATATTGGCAACATTGGCGGTTATATTCAGTATAGTGCTGACCTGTTCAGACAACTTTTTTTTTATTAATTAATTGTGACATGAAAGTCAATTAAAGAAGTCACACTTCGTGGATCAGTTGGCCGAATTTGTGTATATTAGCAGAACTTCAATAGTATATTATACTCTCAAATGCCTATGGTATACAATTCGGAAATAAGTAAAAAAAAATATCTGGAAATTGTTACGCTCACCATTAATACAAATTCAAAAATTCTATATCACGTTAAACTGTAGTGCCGAAATCACACGTTTCTATTTGATTAATCCATCCATTAATATCTTTTTAACATGAAATATTTGTCGGCATAATTAGGTTACGAATAACAATCGGGAAATTGAATTGTCATGAAAACAAAGCATACAACGAGGAATGTAAGAGAAATTTGAAAAACCAGACGACCTCAGCAGTTTATCAAAGGGAAAACATGAATACATTTACGTTTAAAAACAATCTTCATCGGAAACTTTTGTTGCAAAACATGCATACTTGAAATTTTTCTAATAAATAAGTGCGATATTTGATTTGACTCCAAAATATAAATATTACTGATTTTTTCAATGGAATCAGATGGAGGAAACAAAAATTTCATAAAACGCTTTTGGCCTTCCTACGAATATCAGTAGAACAATGTTATCTCTAACATAGGAACAAACAACCTTTCCAAGAAATACACTGTACAATTATTTTGTTGTCAGTTTATTCAGGTTCGAGCAAGTTATAATGATATTATCGAATTCGTCCGCTGAAATATCGTGGACCACATTACCCCGTTAACTCTTACAAACACGAAAACAGCTAGTACATTAGTATTAATCGATCTTGAATTCCAGTTTGCTCAAAATATGAAACCTTACATAAGCTAGTTTTAAGCAAGGCCCATATTACCAAGACAGATTTCGTAAAATCATCTTCTTGTACAATAGAGAGTCTAAGATTATAATGAAATGCCACAATTGTACACCCTAAGACCCCATTAATACACGACGCTGGTGAATCTCTTTTATAAAATAGAGACTCAAACAATTCCTTAGCTCACAAAAAGTGAGCCCTTCCTAGAAAGTTGAATATACAGCAAATATCACATTACTTACTCAGATTCGTCTGGGAACCCTTCCCATTTCAGCAAATTCACTTTCTTAGTCATCTTCGTTACGGATTTCTGCTTTTCTTTCTCTTCTTGTCTCCTCCTATGATACGCCCCAGATAGCAAATCTTCGATATCAACGAACCCTTCATTGGTTACTTTCAATCTGTTTTGCCGTTCTTGCTCCTTTTTTTGCTCTTCCTCTATTTGTTTCTTTGTCTTTTTTGGGGGATAGCGCAGTACTCCTTACAAATATCATTAAATACAAAATTGGACCTATTAGACCTTCTTGTCGCATCATTTCATTCATTCAATATTCTTAAATTTAGTTCCGATAAATGTTGTGGTAGTAAATGAAGCATTATTTTTTAATGATGTATGTAGATTTAGTATCCTCCAGAAAAAATATACTTCTTTTAGCAAAATGATAAATTCAAAACGTTGCGGCTGAAAGCAGTGTGCTTCAGCTATTATTTTGTTAACATGTTTGAGCTTTTATCTGGTAATCTGTATTGAATTCTCTATCACTTTGGTTGTATAACTCTTAATTTGCTAATTCCAAAACAATCCAAACTAGAATAATCTAAAATCAAAGATTTCCAAAAATAAAAAAAGGACCTTTATGAAACATTGAAAGCTACTGAGATAAAAGCAATGTGAATCTGCTAAAACATATTTTATTGTTTTTAAACTCAACTCACCGTCTTCACCAAGAGGTCCAACCTTCTTCCGTTTATGGCCTGTCATATCCTGGATTCGCAGATTTTGCGCTCCAGGTGTAAAAGTTGAACCTATAAATGATCTCAAGGTAAGCCATTTACGGTTAATACTAGAAAGATTGGTTATACTACATTATATACCTAGATGGTTAGGGTAAACATCATGACCCATCCCATATTTGCCTTCATTCATTTCTTCCTGCTCTTTCAGGTGTACGATTTTGAAATCCAACTTATTGGTTTAGAAACAAAATATAAAATCTTATTTTACAACTATTTTTTTTAAATACATATCGATTTAGTCACGGAACTAATGCTTTTTTTGCTTATTCTATACATATCAATCGAATCGAACGACCCCCGAAACGTACAGTCTTGAATATTTTTTTCTATTCTTTCGAATGGTAGAACAATTTTTTATGTTATGGTTCTGAGTATATTTTGTAAAAAATGTACAAAAATTAACAGAAAAAGTTAAAAAATCAAGTCCAGATTCAGCCATACGGTCGATTTTATTGAAATACCAGCATATGTATGTATGCAAATCCCACGCAATTAAATCAGTTTAAAAATATAAAAATATTTGATTCTAATTTGAATATTTTTGATGATTTGGAATCTAATTTGAAAACCACTGAACCGAGTGTGAAAATTTGAAAACATTAATCTTTCTCAATTTCTAAAATTCAGGCATTCTCAAAAAAATCCATAATTCATCTTATTTCAAAAAGCATGCTTTAACTTTATCAAAAATAAATCCTGAGTGAAGCGGCATGACCCATTTTTGAAAAGGCTACGACGCAATTTTTTATGTCTTATTATTCCAATTCAATTGAAATGCAGTAATCTGCAGTAGTAGTTCCTAAAACGAGTGAAAAAGAATTGACCATTTGTATTTATTTAGAAACTTTCCGCGCTTATGCACGACTGAGCATCACAGACAGTCCTCTGCACCATCGTAGCTGCCGCCGAAGTTCTACCTAGATGTCAAATCCGAATGCGGCGTAGTGGTCTGCATCATTATTTCTAATTTTATTCAAGACTGTGCAACATTGTACCAATTAATTTGATCAAATATTTTAGAAACATTCGAAATACCACTGAATATGTATGTAATATGTTTGAATCAGTTGTATCGTGGTGAAAGTCTATAGTTACTAAAGCATATCTCATTTTTGAAGGCAAATGGGGGAACTACCATCTATGTCTTAAAAGTACGGAGAATTATAGTGTTCATTTCGGGTGGTCCATTCAACTTGAGATAGCCGTATAGCGGAAAACGTTGAACTTTTTGATGATAACGTTATGATGAAAGTTCTTGGGTGCAATGAGGAATTTTATTTTCGTCATTGAGAGCGTTTACAAGGTTTTTTCAAGGACAACGATGTTTATTAATGGCAGAATATTAATATACGAGAAAAAACAAATACCTTTTGTTCACAAATTTTTTCAAGCCATTTGTTGTTCTTTTTCGCAATGTTTCCTTACCGCAACGTTAGACAACGCCGTTATCATTTCTTTGGAACGTTATTGACTGAGTCGTATTCACTCCATAGGCATTAAATAGAATTGAATATAATTTTTTTTATTGGTTGTTGTTCTCACCTGAATCTGGTTTAACAAACCATGGTGAAGTTAATCGTCATAATTTGCACTACTGGAGTGTAGAAAATCCGCGATGGTTGACAGAAGTGGAACATGAGCGCCCTTCGTTGGTGAATGTATGGTGCGGAATTATTGATGACAGGTGATCGGTCCATATTTTATTGAAGGAATATTAGATGGGCAAAAATATCGAAACTTTCTACAACACCATTTCCCAAAGCTAATAGACGATATGCCACTTCGAAAAAGGGCAAGTATGTAATTCCAACATGATGACTGCTCATTATGCCAGAATTTTCCAGGAAGCGTTGGATCGGCAATACCCTAATGTGGCCTGCTAGGTCACCAGATTTAACATCTCTCGATTTCTTTTTAACGGGCCATTCAAAAGAAATTGTTTATTCGAGAAGCTCCTACTACATTGGAAAATAACGCATAAGATATGCTTGTAGAGCAATCAATAAAGAAACTCTCCTTGGGTATCATGAAAACTTTATAATATGGGTTGATAAGTGTATTGAAGCTGGCGGGCATAATTTGTTATAATAAATTTGAAGTTTTTCCATATGATAATTACGTTATTTATGCTTCCGTCGAAAAAAAGCATCTATGACAAACCATGTAATGATTGATTGAAAAATTTACAAAAAGAATATATATTGTACTTTTCATCTACACAAGTTGCAATTGGATTCAAAAATTTTGTTTTTTTTTCGTAGAGTAAGATTTTGCAATTAAAAATATAAATTCCTATTAAAAAAACATGGTTTACCTTGAAAATGCTGTCAATGTCAAAAATAAATGTCTTTATTAACTCTCCTCCATTGCACTCAAGAAATTCATCTTAACGTTTTCATCTTAAAATTCTATACGGCTCTCAAGTTGAATAGACCACCCAGTATATGATGTAACGTCTTTCACCAATGCCAGAAAATTTTTCAGCGACCCCCCACCACCAATTGTTAACCCCACAAAAAAGACACATTATCAGGATGAGACGCTTTTCATTGTCACACCCAAAAATAAAATAAAACTTGAGAAAAATAGAGCATATTAAGTTAAAAGATTTTATATGTTTTGCTTATTCGTCTACCGCCAAATCATCAATTTCATGAAAAAATAACAGATGTGCCACCTCATACTACCAAATTTCATCAACATTAAATGCAGCGGTTACTGAGGTTAAACGGTGACTAAAACTTATAGGCTGACTGACGAAAAACTGTGAAATGTATTTTTGTGATCTAGACATTATGAAACGTACTATCTCAAATTTTGCGATCACAAGACTTGCCTCGCTCAAGCCTTATCAAACCTAACGATATTCGTCTATGGCTTATGTGAAGCAAAAAGCACAGAATCTCACATTACCTATTGTTTCTGAAGGCTTGAAATACATTTGCATGTCTTTCTCCAGCACACCCTTGGTCCATGATTGCCTCGCGAATATCGGCGGATATTCGGTTTGTTGAACCTTATTATATAACCAACTGTTCTCAGTTTCCCATTCGAGCCTGGCCTCAGGTAATAAAGGAGTCTTGAAAGTCATACGACGTCCATATCTTTCAGCGCGGTTTTCCATGTTACACGTTCAGTAATACATTAATGTAAAACTAAAAGGGTGACTCGTTCTGGATGGGATAATGGGACTGTTTTATCAATATGACTAACAGGTTTTTGTCACCATGACATTCTTAGCCCACATATACCAAAATATATCAAGCCAATAGCAGGACTACAGGATTTATCAAAAGAAAACTATGATATAACGCACTCAGTCCTACATTTGTGGTTTTTAGTGAACTAGTAGAACTGGTGGTGCTTTCTATCCACAATCGGATTTTGCTGTTTCATCGCATTTTCATTTATCTGTCGATAGAATGAAAATAAATCACGATGTATTATGATGAAAACGTTTCTATGACTGTAAAATATCCCTAAAATAAAATGATAAAAATTGTAGCGTAACACTCTTGTGGAGGAAGGGGAGTCTGAGACGCACCACCCTCTACGTGCAGCCTGGAAAAATATTGACATTTCCAAAAATGCTACCAAATGTGAGCGTATATTTTTTCCACTCAGTTTAAATAATAGTTCTACTCAACATTTTGAGGGAAGCTTATTCGGGAGGGTGTCTTTTTCTAAAATTAATTATGTTTCGTAATAAATCATTCTGACATCAAGTTTTACAATTAGTTACTCAATAAAATTATATCTACACTCTTGTGGAGGAAGGGGAGTCTGAGACGCACAACCCTCTACGTGCAGCCTGGAAAAATATTGACATTTCCAAAAATGCTACGAAATGTGAGCGTATATTTTTTCCACTCAGTTTAAATAATAGTTCTACTCAACATTTTGAGGGAAGCTTATTCGGGAGGGTGTCTTTTTCTAAAATTGATTATGTTTCGTAATAAATCATTCTGACATCAAGTTTTACAATTAGTTACTCAATAAAATTATATCTATTCTTGAAAATAATATATAAAAAAACGATTGACTACAAAAAACATCATCAGCAAAAACAGAATAACTAAAATTTGCTATTTACCGGATGAAAACCTTCCATTCTAACGTTTGTCATTCGGAAATGATTTTTTGTTCGTTGTTGTTCACTAATTAATGAATAAACGGTTAAAAATTTTAAATTTCAATTTTCTTTTCCATGAAAGGATTCAAATTTATGGAAAAGAAATTTTATTTCAACACTGATAGTCATTTTCTATCAGCAAGTCATGTAGCTGAATTTCACATTCTTGATTAAGAAATAAAACCCTCGTTTCACGAAGTAAGAGCATCTACAATTTACAAGTTGTGAACATTTATGCATTGAGTAATATAATCGTTTTTAATATTTAATCAATGATTTATGTATACATTATTTGAAAAATGCTGATATATATCATCAAAGAAGTAAACAAATTCTTCGAGATTTTTCATACACTCATGGGGGATGAATGGATCCCTTGATCTACCCTATGTAGAGTTGAGTAGGATAAATCAAGAAACATCCCCACTAGATAAAATTTGGGAATTCCATTATTTAAATGTAAATGTATGTAAATCCTGTGATTTATCGCACCACAGAAGAAGATAAACTGATGTCAAAAACCATGTTAAACCACATCCGACCATGATCACAAGATCAGTCTCACAATCTTTTACGGCAAATTCCTATCATCTTTTTTGGGATCATTTTGTTCTCATCTGAGGCTTTTTCTATAAATAAATGTTGATAACATAACATAACAATAACTTTTATTTTCTATACTTATCATACATGTAAAAATTGCTAGTGTTACAATACTTTTCATTCCCGTCGGGGTGGATATTTTTTATTGTGTTTTGTTTTTGTTGTGGGTATTTCGGGAATACACCCGAGTGTGAGCGTGCTGTGTTTTAATGTTTGGCATGTTAATTTGCTTCATGTAGAGTGTTACATTAACTCCACTCTACAGACGTCCCCGCTGCACAGGTGGCCCTGTTCTTTTTGATGGTGGAAGTCGCCTCTCCTTTTTATTTAGAAGCCCGGGGATGGCAGTGCCTCCTAGCCTCGTAGTTGGCAGAAGTACCGAATGTTGTCCATTCCTGGTGTATGCGATGTGATTCGCTTGCTCGGTAGATGGAAGTCCCTCGAGGTTGGCACCAAAAATGCGTTGCAGTTGTGACCTTTGTAAGTCTGCAATCCTAACGTGGTATGGGTCTGTATCTAGTATTTCCCATAACGTGGCGTCAGGTAAAGATTTTGGAGAACCTCCTGCTTTCTTGTACGTCCCTTTTACAAGACGCTCAAGTTTCTGCAATCCTGTTTTACAGAGACGTGGGAGCAGCTGTATAATCCCATAATCCAGAATAGGTAAAATACAGGAATTTATGATTTTCACTTTGACATCCATGTCAACGTTTGATCTCCAGCCAATGATAGGATCTAATGAGGCAATTGCTCTTTAAGCTCCATTAATTCTGTCTTCCAGATGTGCTTTGGTGCTAAGTCGCCTATTTAGTTGAACACCAAGGTATTTTACAACATTCTTTAGAGGAACTTCTTCACTATCGACGTGTACAGTCTTGGGAAAGTTTCTTGCAAATCCAAATAAGATGCAGTCAGTTTTCTGTGGATTGCACTTCAGTCCCCAGCACTTATAATAATTTGTTATATCTCTAGCTGCCCATTCAGTACGTCTAATAGCAGTGGTAGGATTCTTTGAACGGTTAAGCACACACAGGTCATCTGCATATTGAGATAATAGTGTTCCTGAAATAGTGCCTTGAAGTAAGGTAATTCTCTATCAATATTATTAGGTTTGCTGGGAGATCGTAGCGTATAAGTTTGTAAATTAGCCCCTTATGATGTATGGAGTCAAAAGCTTTGCTCGGATCTGTAGAGAGCATAGCCACGTTTTCTCGTTGCTCTAGCGCATCACATATATAGTGAGTAGTTCGCATAATTTGCGTTGCTGTTCCTCTCCCAACCATGAAGCCATGCTGGTAGCTTGGAACTATCTGCTCAAGAAATGGTAGAAGACGATTATATATAATTCGCTCTAAAATTTTTCCCATGATATTTAATAAAGTAATAGGTCTATAGCTGGCAGGATCACTGTGGCTCTTCCCTGGCTTATGTAGGAAAATACAATCGCCCATTTTCCACCTTTGGGAAAATATCCTGTGGTCAAAGTCCAGTTGATGATATGTAACAGCTGGGTTTTCGTCTGAAGTCCTGCATTTTTGATGGAATTTATTTTTATCTTATCCGGGCCAGCGGCTTTTCCAGGACGGAATCTGCGGATAGCATCTGTCAGTTCCGAGTGGCTACACAGACCGAGAGGCTGAAAGGGGGTATTTGCCATGGTTGCCATCAGTTCTTCTGAAATTTTTATGTTGATGCCCAGCAAAATATGTTTTCTTTTTGCTGATTGTTTAATACATGGAAATGTTTTTCCTCGGTAAAATAACTAATTGCTATTTTTAAAAACCTTGTGATGCCTAGTAAGACAAGTCGTCTACATTAGTACATTGAATGACAGATCGATATCCTCAAAAATATTAGGTTATATAAACGAAAACGAATCGAAGCTGTGATTTTAAAAAGTGACCATTAGTTTAGAAACAACGAACGGAACATCTAAGGAGAAAAACAATTGCAAGTGGATTGGAACAATCAATAATCATGCTGACAAATCACTTAATCGGTTCTTCCCGTTATTTAAGGTTAGATACTATTATTCCTAAATGTTGTGTTGGTGTACGATATTAACAAAAGATTGCACTGAATTCATCGGAAATGAAGTACCAAGCATTTAAATATAAAAGAAAATATGTTTTATTTTAGTTGATTATAATCATTCAGTTATGAAAATGTCACGTATAAAAATAAAATTTTCTAACTGAATTAATGTGTAAATATGAACAGCTAAGTATTTGAATAATACTAATGTTCATTGTGATAATTTGTTAGTAATCAAAAAAATATCTATAAGTAATTTTAAATATATTTAAAAATTTTGAATGAATCTGCCCTCTATCTTGTGATAGTTGAACTGCACATAGGTAGTCCAGGGAATTTTGTTCGAAACATACTTTATCTGCCATGGCGGAGTTAAAAGAAGGGGCCATGGACGCAATGCCTGATTGCCAACAGTCGATGAGAACAGCAACCTAAAAAAAAGAAAACAGAAGATGTGCCGATTTGTTGTATGAAATCCACTGTTTAGCTCCGCCAGCTACTGTTCCAGGGAAGAGCTTTTTTAAACCTTCAAAATGTCCTTCCCAGACGATAGACTACATCCCAGATGCGTGAGGTGTCTGAGAGGTTTTTGCCCTTCAGGTTTTTCGGGAAGGAAGTTTAGGTCCAGAAGGGGGGCGCAAATTACGGAACTTAGTCCCTAGTTACGAGTGCAGGGGCGCAACATTTTAAAGAACTTCGGGCGATAATCTGGATTAATATGGAACTGTATGTGAACGCAGACATTTTTCTCCAGTAACAAATAAGAAACCACACCAAACATAGGTCCGCTGCTATAGCGGCGTAAGTGTCCGTTTATTTACTTGCTGTGTATGATAATGATTGTTCTTTTGGGTTATAAGACCTTAAACACTATCAAGATGCGCAGCTGTCAATTGCAGCAGTAGGAGTGGAAATAGTTTTGTCACTCAGCGTCAGAGAATGTCATTAAATAATAATATACACTTGTATTGTTATAGGGGTTACCTGTATTGCTTTTGGCAATTACCATAGTCATAAGATAGCTCTTCATAATGCAGCCAAAAGCCTATCCATAATCTCCATGAAACTAACAGAAAGATTTTTTGAAAACAATGATTTTTTTACTATGACACTTGCTATCACACAAAAGATTGATATGCTATGTAACTGTGTACAATAAAGATTCATATATAAATAATTTTTCTACAAATTGCTGAACAAGCGGAATTCGTATTTATTAACAGTTGTCAGTATTCTTCAGCCACGCATGAAAGTACAATTTAATCGATTAGCCCTTTGACAATTTTTAACCCTGTTGGCTAGAGAAATATACTCAAATTTACGTTTTATGCTGTATATAAGTACTCATGATTTTATTTGCGTTTTTATGGTGCATTTAGACCTATTTTCCTAAGAAAAAAATTAAAAATAGAATTTGTATTTCAATATTGTTCGAAAACCAACCGATAGAAATACAGAAGCGTACGCTTTTTTTTGTCGAAGGATCAACGTTAAAAAGAACAAGATTATTTGTTTCTCGGTAATAGGTACAACAATATTCTATCCACGTTCACAAACCAATCATTCCTACATTGAATGTTTATGCAATTTGAGTATGGTTATATCTTCTAATTTGTAAGGAATATATGTCTACATTCATATCTTCAGATCTTTGTTCGGTAATACTAGAAATTGATATTTAATTCTTACTATCATATATCTACACGCCTTACCGGTTGTAAAAAAGCGTTTTGCGAGGTAAAAAGAGTTGAAATCAACTTGATCATGGGTTGCATAATTTATAATAAACACATTCCCAAAACGCGCGCTCGCCTCATAGCTTCAACTTATTGCTGTTACACGATCAGGTAATGTGAACTTTTTCGGGAAATCTTGTAGAAAACCAACAAAATCAACTGCGATTATGTTTAGATTCTCCCAGAAATGGATGCGATTATCATAGGTTGTTATTGTCTTCATGTGTTACCTAAATCACTGCACTATGAAATTAGTTTCCTTAGCCTACAATGGACTATTGATTTATCTGTCAAAATCACGCTGTCTAGGAATGACATATAACTGACAAATGACAATTCATAAGACATGATAGATGACATATCAAATGTCCAACAAATAGTAATTAAGTATTTTTAATAGAAAAACTCAATGTTACATAAAAAAAGTTACTTTACTAATCAATCCTGAACAAAAATGCCGTAACAAAAGTTTCTACTGGCCTGTCCAGGATGCATATCAGCATTTTCATCTTATTGCTTCCGCTGGAAATCGTGAGTGTTACTACAGACGGATACTGCGGGGTGTATCATGGAGAAATTTGCAAAAAGTACGTGGACAACACCAAAAGCGTATGGTATAACACCAGTGGAGGCTATGAAAACGAAGTTATCACCGCTGGACTGTGGGAAGAGCTCATAGTTACCCTGGACGAGCCATGCAGGTGAGAATGTTATATAGTTTCCTTATTTATTTTAAACAAATTACAATAAACAGGTAGGTAAAGATCATTTTAATATGTCATGATGTTAGAGAAGCTCAACATTTCATTTTTCAGTGGATCTAGAAAGTTTCTACCAAAAATTCTTTATTTTCTTTATGTGCCGATGCTTCCCATTATGATTGTAATACTGCTTAGATTAGCAGTAATCCCATATATGCTGCTTTATGCTCACTACTAGAAGTACTAGATTCCATGGATTTATGGCGTTTTTATGCAGAACACCTTTCCAATAGATCCACATTTCCAGTTCATTTTTGCATGGCTTTATGATTTTGCCATCTTTACACACATGAATACACATCAATCATGAATTGTTAAGGTTTTGGTCTTCAATAAGTGCAGTTCTTGACACCATGTTAAAGATCTTGGTGCATCTAATGTCATATATCATACCATAGATCATAGGAGGATGCTGTTTGGTTTGGGCAATTCTTAGTCACTAGGTAGAAAGGATTACAGTTGGAGTGCCGGAAGATCAATGTCCTTGTTGGTGTTGTGGCCTTAAAGCACTGACATTGACCAAACTTTGTCTGGAAGATTTTGGCCAAACCTCCTAGCTCATCAAGACTTGCTGAGATGCATGTGTCTGGGAATATTCATCTGGAAGGGTGGGCAGGTCCTACTGTATTCGTTGGTAACACCAAACATCGCCTTTGTGCTACTGCCATAGATTCCCATGAACTAGGTACTCTGCTGTCTGTTGCTCATTCATGTCTGGTGTACTGGCCATCGTTGTCCTAACCTCCTAGATTGGGCAACCCATCTGTTGAAATAAACAACCTTCTGCTTTCTGTGGGGAGAGTTGTTGATTGGATAGATGACATCATTGATCCTTTTCTCGAGCATGTAAGGTCCTTCTGAAGATCGTTTTGTAATTTGGGCAAGAGTCCTCGTTATCTTTGTGGAATGTAGAGCCATACAGAATCGCCTTCCTTGTATCCAGATTCCTTGGTATTGATGTCGAACCATTCCTTCCTTTGATCGCAGGCTGTCTGAAGATAGGAATGTCCCAGTTCATGGACGTCGTCCATCTTCTGCCCCAACTTACTTATGTATCCCTCTCCAGCTGCATCTTCCACCAGGTCCACAGCTGAATACTGGATTCTACCATAGCCTAATTTCTCAACCAAACATAACATTTGCTGGAGTTTGCCTAATAGACTCATTCACTGCTGATTGGTATGTGATCAAAAATTAAGGAAAATAGTAATCCCAGCCCCTATGCTGGTTGATAACCGTGAACAGGTACTGTCCAATGGTTCTTTTCATGCATTCCATCATTCTGTCCTACCGCATCTATGGCGATACGTTCAAAAGAACTTCCGACGTTATTGTGTCTCATCCGAGCTTTTGTTTTGCGATGAAGTCCATTACTCGAGAAACTGACGATACACTTGCGTCACCATTTCTTTATTTCGTCAGAGCAGTTGATCCAGTGAAGACGCTCATACAGATGATTCAAACCTGATGATGCCTGCTTTTTGGAATGACAAGCTGTTTCCGCCTCTCTGTTCCATCGCCGTTCTCAAAAACTCTGTGCAGCAGTCCATCTTCCAATGTTAGCAAGTCCCACTGAGTCCAATAAGACAACATCTTGCCAAACTGATCAGCAGCCGACCATTTCCTTTTACCGATCTCTCCCGAGAAATGGATCACCTTCTTGATCTTGAGGAGGGCCAAACGGTGTCTACTAGTCGCGAAACTATTGCAGTTCGACATACATTGTTTTTTTTCTCCTTTATCGACCCGCTACTGTTTTCCTGTTCCTTTTTTGCTCGTTTACAGAAACAGTATTTGATTGTCAAAAAGCTCTTCATTAGGCTCACCAATTTATCTAAAGCCAGTCTTGCTCACTCGACCTCGAGCATGTCTTTGGATAAGCTAAATGTAGTATGTACTGCATTCAGTATCCTTCAATCCTTCGATAAACGTTTCTACTACTAAACACTCGTTGTTCGGCGGCGGAAAGATACGCAAATCTCACTAGCCTGGGCACATGGACGTCGAATTCTTGTAAAGTCTTGCAAGCTTTCGTTGCCGATTTATCCATTGTAATTGATGCATTTGTTCTAAATGTGGTTAGCCATACCTTATATCTAATAGCCTGACCAGTTGCCCATAGTTTTTCGAGTCCTCTTAAGATAATGCCTGGAGAATCTCCATTGCATCTCCATGGAGAAAAAGTCGATGCCACAGCTTTTTCTGTCAATGACCAGCCGTTGCCGTCAGCAGGCGTATCAAATTGCTTCAGATAATTGTGCCACAATATTTTGCCCTCAAACATTGGTGCGCCCGGAGTGATATTTTGAAAAGTGCAGTGTAAGGTATCACTCGACCAATACTCGTATTGCACTATCTAGGCCAGTTAAGGTCATTTATAATAATTATGAAGACAAAGAGACAAGTTTAGAAAAAGTCTATATTACTGCAATGTTGCTCAGCATAATTAATTATTAGTTCAAGTCCCATTTTTTGGACTTATTCTATTATGATTATGGAATTGTAACATTAATGAATGAGATCAGCTTCAAAAGTATCATTTATCATATTTTGTTGCTTAATCATCTTTTAATAAATATAACAACAAATGGTAAAGGTGAATTATTCCCATCTCCCCATGGGCAAAATGTTTTGTCTTTTCATTTTACAAGCTTTGATAATGATAAAATTCCATTGATACATATACACAGCGAGAAAAAAATATGAAATATAAAATATAATTCTTCTATAATTTTATCTGCAGGTCAGCTGCCGAGAAGCTGCTGTGCATTTACGCCTTCCCAGAGTGCAATGTCAGCAAACCTCTGCCTTTATGCTACGAAGACTGTGTGGCCGTGAGTAAGCTATTTTGTTACAAAGAATGGGCTGAGGTGGAAGACAAAAAGGAACGGGGGGTGTTTATCAAATCCCGGGGCCACTTCCGACTGCCAGACTGTTCAATCTTGCCAAAGTACTCAAATAAGACTGCACTATGCTCATACGCCGCCTTGACTGAGATGCAGGAAGACGAAATCACATATGATTGTATCAAAGGTAGGGGTAGGTTTTACCAAGGAAAGGTCAACATAACATCGTCCGGAATTCCGTGCCAAAGATGGGACTCTCAGTTTCCTCATACACATGATTCTCCTCCAAACATATTTCCTGAACTACGCAACGCCGAGAATTATTGTAGAAATGCAGGGGGTGAGGAAAAAAGTCCATGGTGCTTTACTACGAATCCTAAGAATAGATGGCAACATTGCGACATACCCAGATGCCCGAATTCCACCGTAGATCAAGTTGAGAACAAGAATATTGCAATGGACCAGTTCTTATCACCGACATTCCTTATTACAATGTCAAGCATAGGCCTACTGATTATTGTTATCTGTTTACTGCTGATCTTGCTGTGTCATAGAATGCACAAGAGACACTTACTTGGCTACAACGCCCCAGATAATGCAGAAATCAACATTGATCTGGACAAATTACCTAGCAATGTAGCATATCATAGACATGGTGCTCCATTGAACCCCAAACTAGAAAAGCTAGAATTTCCTCGTAACGATATAATCTACATAAAAGACTTAGGTCAAGGAGCATTTGGCAGCGTATTCCAAGCAAAAGCACCAGGACTTATCCCAGGAGACGAGTTCACTATAGTAGCTGTGAAAATGCTCAAGGACGATGCCTCTGAAGACATGCAAGACGATTTTGAAAAAGAAGCATGTCTGTTGGCAGAATTTGACCATCCAAATATTGTGAAACTTCTTGGTGTATGTGCTGTCGGGAGGCCCATGTGTTTGCTCTTTGAATACATGGGCAAAGGAGACTTGAACGAGTTTTTGAGGCAGTGCTCGCCCGGAAATTACGTTGTGAGAAGTGTGGTGGATGGGGAATTCACAAATAAAGATATCTACAAAGATACCCAACTGAGTAATCTAGATAAGGTGAACATTGCGCTACAGATAGCATCTGGAATGGTTTATTTAGCTGATAGGTAAGCAGTATTATGAATAAGATTACTTAAATTAACTACAAAGCCAGAAGATTAAAATCAGTTTTGTTACTTATAAATTTCATGGCATTTGTTTTATCCAAAACACTGCCTTATAGCACCAATATATTGCCATTATTCAATACAGTGAGCAACAAATTGTTCAAACAGATATCTCTCATAGCTGGATGATGTTAACTGAAACAAGTCAATCATGCATTTTTTTAGTTCACTGTGTCCTTTTTTCAATATTTCCTTTTGAACATGGCCATGACAAATTAATTGATTATTACAATCCAAAAAAAGTACTGAATTCACCTATGTTCCTATTAAAATATTTTGTGCATGTATGAATATTCATTCAACTATGCTCTTCCTACGTTTTAAGGAAGTGGTAATTGAAAAATTCAGGATTGAATATTTATTGAAACTTTGAAGTACATTCAAAACAAAAAATTATCACTGCTTATGGAAGAAATAATAATACTCAGAAGTGCTCTTTATGTTAGCGGCTCTAATTACAAGAAGTGTAGTAAAATAAGTCGTGCATCTTCATCAAGTTATTTTTAAAGTTCCAGTGTTATAATCTGGTACCTTTTATACCAACAGGAAATTTGTTCATCGTGATCTAGCTACGAGAAATTGTCTAATTAGTGATGACATGATAGTCAAGATAGCAGACTTTGGTCTTTCACAGAAGATTTACCTTCAAGATTATTATAAGGGCAGTGATAGGGACGCTATTCCAGTTCGTTGGATGCCCTTAGAAAGTATATTATACAACAAATATACACAGGTAAGATTTTATTCATGAATATAAAAAACAACTTGAAGCTTTTTCAAGTGTATAAAGTTAAAGCTCGAATTAACAGTGTATATTTGATAAAATGAATCAAACTTCAGCAATCTATTGAAGAAACATCTCAAGATGGTCCAGTTCATGTAGTAATGTCTGTTTGAAAGTATCCGAAATCACCCAACTTGAACGAACCAACTGCTCTTGTCTCAAAATCTAATCACATGGAACTTTTACAGTACGTTAAACAAATATGTCGTTTTCAACACGATCTGCTTTAATTCTGAAGTACAGCCATACTGATTAAATTTTCTCCCATCGTATTTTACCCCAATTGCAAATATTTTAATATCGCGTGACCATATCGTTCTCTGCACAGCAGCATTGAGAAATTGCGCTTTCCCTATAACGAGTATTCACCACTGATGTTTGGATTCGGTCGATAAATTATCTATTTTTTTTCAACGTCATTTTAATTTTGACTAAGTTTTTTAATGATCATTTGAAATGACAGAATTAGAAATTAAGTATTATTGCTACGTATTATTGAATAAGAAAAAAACATTACAAAATAAAACCTAACAACCAAGAAAGATTTTTTCTTCCATTTATCTTGTCCAAGACGACAATGGTCTTGCAATAAATTTATGATTGTGCATGATCAAAACCTTTTTCCTTTTATTCAAATCGGTCAGTATCAAACTGACATCCAGCAAAAAACGGGTTGATAGCTAAAAAAAATTCACTCTTTACAGCTTACGTTTGACGGCCAATGGTTCCAAATCATATATGAGTAACCTAATGTAATTTTAACGTAGGAAATACAATTAAACAATTCTTCAATACTCACATATTATGTTATAAGGATTTAAATGAATCAGATTCATGTGTAACCAGCTTACGTTACGAAAACTATAAATCCAATTTTAATAGTAACTCCCGTTTATGGATGTTTTACAGGAGTCTGATGTGTGGGCTTTTGGAGTTTGCCTTTGGGAGATATTCTCCTATGCCTTACAGCCGTACTATGGCATGACTCACGAAGAAGTTATCAAATACCTGAAGGAGGGAAATGTGCTCCAAAGCCCGGATGGATGTCCGGCGCCCGTATATGAAGTAATGAAACAGTGCTGGGGCCAGAAACCAATCGACAGACCCTCTTTTCAACAAATCTATCAAACCCTCACTGATATTAGGGTCAATATGTACTCATTACCAATGCATTGAATCCTTTGTATCCTACATCTGTTTATGCTGTAGATATGGCTACCTTAACGAAATTACGACGGCCTCTTATCAGAACGATAAAGGAATGTGAATTTCAGGGTCTTTTCAAACCTCAAGTCCATGACAATTGACTTTTCAAACTAATCGCTACACATAGAAGCGTGTTTGTTAGGCTGAATACACAAACGAGAAAAATATATGTAATATTGCCAGTATCACCTATAAATTCAAATAATTTGGATAGATTATCAAAGCATGAAAACTATGTCGAGTTCCTGTGAGAGTGGAGCAGAAAAGATTCAAAATTTATTTGTTTTACATGTATTTGCGTATTTTTTTCAGTCTTTTTTATTCAAAAGCTAAAACCTTATTTCAGCACTCAAAATTATCACAAAAATTATAAAGTCAGCAAATGGGAATTCAGATAGTAACTTATATTAGGGTTGAAGTAAGAGTACCCTTTGGCTAAATTTTGCCCTAATGAAGACATTATTATAATCCGTTTCTCATATATCAATCACTTATCAAGGAATAGTGTGTACATCAATGCAAGGATTTTTGAAACAGTTTTCCTTTCAAATTTCCAGTTTCTTCGATTCAGTACTGACCGTCGCAATATTCCTTTAGTCTGTTTTGGTAAGCCACCATTAATCCATTAATCATATGACAGAACAGGTTATTGAAAATCGTGCTGCATTTGATTAACTTATTTTTAAATTGACTGATGATTTTTCTGTTGTGAAAAGTTTAGTTACATAATCATGTTCGTAATAAATAGAATGGTAAAAAAGCAAAAAGAGAAGGAAGTAAACTATGGGAAGACATTTTGGGCAGGTCAAATCAATGCCATTGACAAATCATCGATCATTGTCGTATGTTGATAACGTAACGGCAGCTATTGCTTTTGATCGATTTTTTATATCTTCACAGTTTTATTCTGAATTTTCGAAAATAATAAGTGTTCAAAGCACAATATATAGAATAATGAACAAAATAGATCCAAATTATGTGTAATCTTTCATACTAGGAAATTATAAAGAATAAATATAAGATTAGTTGTCTTTATACATGTATGTCATATTATAGTTAACCGCCCTATATTAGGGCCAGATGTAATGAATGTAGTAGAATCAGCTAAAAAAATACAAAATACAATAAAAATAGTTAGAAGGCTATCTTATTTAAAAAACTCCCTAATTGTTTGAACTAATTCTCAGGAAAGCCTTTTCACTGGTCAAATCAAACTAAAAATTATAAAAAATAAAATGTTTTGCTTATAACTTAAAGTCTACAATTAGATTTTTAGCTAATGCAACAGGCTTCCTCCGAAAGCGATACAGGTTAAAGAAAATCCTTACTATTATGTATATGGATTTTTTTTAAACGTCAGTTTTGCTGCTGCAAATATCGTTCTTTCAGTATTTCAGTTTTTTTTGGATTCTCAGTTTAATTTTCGCGCTGTGATGCACCGGACAGCTTTTCCAGGATACTAGTTCAGGCGATTCCTGAATGTTTTCCCAAAAGTCGTTTTTATATTTTTTTAGCTAACTCTATTATCATGGGGTGTGTGTAATATAGGAGACTGGAGATAACATTTATTTTTCGTTACATTACTGTCGTCTATTCAAATTCAAGGTGTTTAAAATTTAGTTTTTTCGCCTCATTCATTTATAATATATCAACGATAATAGACAATATAGGCGTAGTATCTTTCACAAAACCAGGTAATGAGATTTAATTTAAGTTATGGCACCTTCAATTTGGATGTAGTTTACAAAAGAATTAAGTATTTTTAATATCGAATATTGTATTCCCATATAAAAGGGATTGAAAAGCCATCTTAGATTTTTAAATAGTCTGTGTATGTTTATATGGTGTCAAATGTATATAAAATATTATTCAATTCACATACATAATTACATTCAAAAAAGTACAATACAGTGGCCTGAACTTTTGAGAAATTCAGTAGCTACAGTTTCAAGTTACAGTAAATACAACTCAAACAGTGATATGTGAATTGTAAATAATTCTCCAAGTAATATTGAGGACGCTATATGGTAAATTGGACATGTCTAATTTTTTATTATATATATTCGCTTCCACCAGGTCTGGAAAATGATAATGATTCAAAGGTGTATTGTATCCATTTGTTATAATATTCTTTATATACATACAATACGGTTAAGAAAGATAGGAATAGCAGGGAATATATAGCTTCCAATTTGTGGACCGTCATTTATCATATATTTCAAATGATTTTCTCTAGGTTAAATTCATTCAACTTTTTTTTTTAAAAACACAGTATTTTAGAAATCATATATAGAAGAGCTAAGTCCTAGCATAAACAGGGTATATGTCTCGAAATTCAGTGATTTTATATCTTCAACCACGCTTTTCAACCAAAACAACAAGTTATTTATAATTTTTTATTTTTGAATCCTAATATTTCAAAGTTCTGTATAGAGGATGGGTATTATTTTAATGATGATATTTTTTGCATCTCCACAAAAAACTTCTCTCATAAACACAAAATTACATCTTATATTCCCAACGCATGTAGAAATGAATAACAAAATTTATGCAGATAGATGAATTACACGAATTGGAAGATTAGACTGTGTCGGTTTTAATTAATTATACTTTTGTATGTTGTGTGCTGTGTATAACATGTAAGGTCTATTGCATCACCTAATAATGATCTGAAATTTGATCAGTCAACTAAAAAAATTGAGTTTGTTGATAGGTGATGAAAAAACCTAGACTACTTGAGTCTTATGTATTATTGTTAACATTTTGATTGTTTTAAAGTATTATGAAAAGTAGCAAGTCAGCAGTATATTGAGAAACATAAGTTTTTAACATTCCATACCTTTATTTGCTGAATCTCACTATAATCAAAGGTTGTGTTTGAATATTTATAAGGTATGTTCAAGCAATTACATAACTAAACATTATCGTGCTAATCAGACATTTTTTTTGCGCTAATCTAACGATTCCAAGTATATAACCAGTTTAACCTGCAGTCACCACTTGCTTTCAAATATATTTTTGTTGACCTTTAAATGTATACATCAGATTAACTATAGTATCGGGCTAGCAACGTCTCAAGGCATATGAATTAATAACGTATTGTGGTTTTCTTCCCGTTTTAGTATTTCCACTACTAAAATATGTACTATATATATTGGATTCATTTTGCACAGAATTAATTTATAGAAAAGCGACTATTTCTCAAAGTAAACATGACCTATCAGTATTCTCACCTGGACGCTACAGATAGCGATATTTATATAAAATTTATTTTTTAGCTCGGCAGGATGATGATGCCTGGCAGTTCATATCTGTCGTTCTAACCTTCGAAGGCACACAGGCACAATTCTAATCTGCGTGGACGAGCATATCTCGGTAGACCCATTCTAAGGCATATTCGGGAAACTGGGTGTTCCGAGATTTTCTACTACGTATGGGCCTCTTTGAGTTCGAAGGTCCGAGCGACATAAGATAAAGATGTGTACATCGATATATTAATAGCACTATTTCTTCTACCTGCTTCTGGTAAAAGTCAGTGACTTCTCCCAGGCAAATTAGTATATTTCTGTCAGGTTGTCATAATACGAAGTAGGAACAAAGTATATACTTCATTTATGAACAAATCAAGATACTAAGGACGTTGCTAGTTATCCATCTATAACGTCTGCTGGCTGCATCATGTGCTGACGGGTCTCGGCATCTTATATGCCCGCTTAACCCTCTTTCATTGTCGATACATTCAGCGATATTTGGCCTCAGGTATATTTTCCATACTTGTCCCGATTAAGCTTATTCTCATGGAATGCCGAAAGATTAATAAATATTGTCTACAAACATATGTTGGCCATGAATCTAGGAGGCATAAATTAATATGAAACCAAAAAATATTAAAGGTAACTTAAATAAAAGAGTAAAAAACGTGTGTCAAATTTTGTTTAAAAAAACGGTTGCAGATAATACAAATTAGAGCACAAAAATGCTTAATGTTTAGGTGATATTCTGCTCTGCACAGTCGAAACAGGTACGATACGTTCATTCCATTTACATACGAATAAATGCACGAAAAGGAAGCTTCAGCGAAAGAACAGCTGCATGCAAAAGCTGTGCGCACGCAAATTAGCTGCGTAATGATAATCCTTTAATCTCCGTACTTATTCAAGCACATGCGTTCGTTCAATGAAGCTTGCTAGACTTTGCTCGTCTACCACTGCTACTACTTGATGCCAAAATCGTAACAGTTATCGAACGTAGTTTGGTATAGATAATCATTTTCTAAAAACAAAACAAGTTAGGAAAACTTTAGCATTGTAAATTTTATTCTGGTTATATGTGCGGTAAAATACAATAATTGCGTCTGGAGTTAGTTGACTAGTGTACGTTAAGCTCTGTAATATACGTTCGCTGAAGTACTAATTTAATTGTATTGTGCATAACAGGACCACGTTTTGTTTGGATTGTAATTTTCTCGAATTAGTAGAACAAATCGATGATTATAGGAAAAATCACACATTGTATTCCACATACTATTTTAAACGAAAAATAATAGCTTTAATGCATACAGCAAACAAATCTTCGTTGCTGTTTTCAGTGAAGAGGCGATTATTGTGAATAATATTGCATTTCATAATTTATATATTTATATTTATTTTGAAAGACGAAGCTTAAGTGAATGTGATCGATATATTTACCAATTTATTATCTTTTTATTATTGACCAAAAATTAAATATAAGTATTATTTCATCCGTGTAATTAAGCTTTTAGCACATAGGTATATGTAGTTTTTTATATTTTTAAATGTTTAAATACACATTTTTAAAGAAATATGTTTTTATATTTTGTCTATATTCATTTACTTCCTTTATATTATGATTGTGATGTATTTGGCGAGACAGATTTGACTATAACTGAAAATGCAGTCACCTCTCCAACATACGCATAGAAAGCGATTCAAATTACACAATATATAATCGCTTTCTAATCAAAAACGTGGCTTGACTTTCAAATCATCAAAACGTGCAATCGATATTCAGATTTTGCAAATGTGTTGATAAAATTTTATTTCGAAACTTCGTGTTACTTGAATGTTTAGAATGAGCCTGTTTCTTAAACTGTTTAATTTTGGTTTCAGTTTGGGCATACTGGTTACAGGAAAACAGTTTTGCACAGCAGTTTCCTGTCAAAAAATTTCAAACAAGATTGGATTCATTGGAGACGGCAGTATGGCTAAAGCAATTTGTAGAAGTATTAAGAGAGCAGGTACCTATTTTATGAGACTTTTTACTATTTTTGGAACCATATGTTTTATACTTTATCGCATTTTTCAAGGTTTGATCCAATATTCCCAAGTATACGTTTCAAGTCCATTCCCCAAGAACTTAGACAGTTGGAAAGAACTTGGAGCAAACGTGTCAACTGAAAACTCGTACGTCGTCAAAGAAGCAGATATAATATTTATAGCAGTGAAACCGCACATTCTTTGCGATGCTATAGGTAGTATAACCACCAGCCCCATTGCGAAAGAGATCAAGAATAAACTTTTCATATCTATCCTTGCTGGAGTCACTATTCAAAACCTTGAGGACGTAAGTACCTATTTGAATAACTGTTTCGGACGTCCAATGCCTTAAGAACGTGTGGTCAAAATATTCCAATTGATGTATCTGCAATCGTCGGTGGAATGGACGACAAACTCCTTCCAAAGTTGTGAATACTTTCTATTATCTGCGTGGACTGAATAATTCAGCCGCGCATACACATCAGATCAGTTAATAATTGACTGCAACGACCTCCAGAATGGTTGTCGAGTTCTGCACTGGTCAAACCAAGAAAACTGGGACACCACATGTTCATACGGAAAACCGACTTTGGGATATTCTGATTGACATTTATCAAATATCTTAAATTTGGGCATGGTTCCTCAATTAATATTTTAACTCAGTTGTGCTAGTGATTTCATTGATCAAAAAAATCGAAAGTATATTTTCAGTTGCTGAAACATTTCGAAGGGTCTCGAGTTGTGAGGGTGATGCCAAACACGCCAATGCTTATCGGACAAGGTTGCACAGTATACTGTCCTGGAAGTAAAGTAAATGAAAATGACCTCAAACTAGTAAACAGTATTTTGGAAGTGACCGGAATGTGTCAGATGGTGCCTGAATCGACGATTAATTCGATTGGTGCAGTCACTGCAAGTGGTCCAGCTTTTGTAAGTATAATTTGTCCCAATTTTTTCGTGACAATAGTTACCTAGGCTCCTATAAGTAACAATTTTCAGCTTGTGATATTTCATAGATATTTAATCCATAGGTGTACGTTTTTATCGAAGCTTTATCTGACGGTGGTGTTAGGATGGGATTGCATAGAGACGTATCAACAAAATTCGCCGCACAAACTGTAATGGGTGCCGCCAAAATGGTGTTAGAAACGAACAAACACATGGGAACTCTCAAAGATGAAGTCTGTTCTGCAGGTGGGCAGACAATTGCGGGAATACATGCACTTGAGAAGTGCGCTTTGAGGTAAACTGATAGAAAATAGATATATATCATGCATTTCGCAAAACGGCAATAGTTTTTTTTCGCTAAAAATTCTCACCACAGTTTATTCCAATCTGCATTAAACTGCTTTTCGCTATATACAATACTCTAATATTCAATTTTTTCAAAAAAATAAATAGTTTCAAGTAGATTGACTGATCTTTCCGCAGAGTGGAATACGTTAATAAATAAGGTATCACCCCAGAAGCGTTTACATTTGTTTTAAAGCACTCAGTATATCTTATTTATTTCTTTCAGAGGCTCTATAATGGATGCGGTACAAGCCGCTGCTCTACGTGCTGCTGAACTAGGCCAACAAACAAAGAAATAAGAGAGATATACCCATTTATCTTAATGTGATGTTTGAAAGATAATAATTTTATTCTTCAGATATTTTGTGCATTATTTATGTTCATAAAACTCGTATATGAAAATTGATGTTTTATATCATATTTAATATGTTTTAAATATACATTTCGAAAAGTATTAGTGGTTATAGCGTTGAATAACGTAATGGGATAATACCCAACAATAAATGTAGTTAATGATCATTCTGTTTTTTATTGGATTACAAAAATGCAAACAATATCTACACTCAACATAGTCACTCTTGTTGGGAAAAAACACTGTTCAGATTATACTACCATCCATAAGGGGGAGACTTCTTGGAGAGTGGCTAATCGGTTTCCAGTCAAACCTGCACCAGATGTCAGGATCTAGATACGTGAAGCTCACAAATTAAACATTGGAGTGATACTAGCATCTGGTGAATGTGAACCTTACATATCCCGCTAAGCTGGTATGGTATCAAGGTAACAGCGCGGAGTGCCGGAGATTTTGGTTCGAGCCTCGCTTCTACCAGATTTTTTTCCAATGTTCTAATTGCACATCCGTGAATATAATAATAATTAAGGATGCCAGTTGTCACCTCGTGAACAGCGTACTACAAAACCATCGGATAAACATCTTTATGATGAGAATGGTGAAGAGAAATTACTGAAAATTACTCCCAAGTTCCCAAGATAACTCCTGGATGCGTAAATCTAACCTTAAAATCAAAAATATCCGTTTAAAATATATCTAACTTCTCTTATAATATAACCCAAGAGCCTTGAAAGTTAGTGGCTATAATTGTATCTATGTTTTATATATTTGCCGGTTTAACAGATGAGCCTTCATTCTGGAAGGACAATTTTGTGGTTTCATTATTCTGTTATATACTACTATCAATGTGTATAATGTTGACTTTTCTTTCAAGCGCTCTATGGTTTCAGGATTTTCAGTTTGAAAGGACTTCATCGATGACGAGAAATTTGATTACATTATTTGATCTCTGCCAATTACACTAACGAGGAGAATATTGGCGTACTGGCACTGAGTAATCTTCCGTCAAGCTTCTGGAAGCAACAATAGCATGTTCTAAGAAACCATTTAGCTGTAGAAAATTATATTCACAGATAAAGTAATACTACTTTACAATACTCAAATCAGACAATCATTGTAATACTGGTTGCATGCATGGGAATGCACTCCGAAGCTTCTGGGTTCAAAATCCAGAAGACAGATAAACATTTCGTGGATGCGCCCTTAGAATATAAACTCCACAGTCCAGAAAACCAAAAAAAAAAAACTGATATATCCTTATTCCAATGATTTTGCGATTGGAGATGTTCGAATAATTACACCAAGAGTCATCAGTACAATGAAACTAGCACTAGCCCATTGGGGTAGAAAGTCATTTATAATCCACATAAACAATCAAGAAAAAATATCTATAGAATTTTTGACGAATACAATACTTCACGTCAAATAAAAGGCAGAGAAATGGATACACGAATATGACATATTCTGCAAGACAGCGTAGCATGTGAATTGTCGGGTTGGAAGCGCATCAGGGTATTTTCCATAATACTTGGCGCTCAGGGAATATGGTCTAGATGTAATCCACGCCATAAATGTATTGTATACACTGCATGCATGATGAACACTACCGATTACCTGTCAGTACAGTCTGGTGGTCTAACTGTAGAGAGCAATCAGGTGATATATACGTAACTCGGTCAAGAGTGTTTGGACCTTGACTACGTAAGTTATCAATAGGCAGCGCCACCGTGCGCGACGCATGGAGTGTTAATCGATATCGTATTAACAAATTATGTATTGTAACCCTGTCTGACGGTTAAATGTGATTTGAATTCTTTGATACTCTTCATACCGCGTCACTCATTTCTTCAAATTATTGTTCTCACCCCGACCTGCAACATTTTGTCGTCGAAATGACCACGTTGCAACACAGGAAAGGGAAAACTAGAAAAAAATTAACTCCACATTTCTTGAGTTATATACTTACATTAGATCAGTTGTTCCTGCTATTCCCTTCATAGCAGTATTACGCAGACACTTTCACAATGAAAATATTGCAAAAAAATCAACGATACTTAATGAGTTAAACAAAAACTTCCACCATGATCAATATCATTTTATTTTAATTACTATGGATGTTTGGATTGTAATTTAGTATTAAAATTATTTTGGAGTAATGTACTTTTTTAAATATAACACTGCTATCATTTATGGAATTATTGGAAACAGTCTCGCAAAATGTACAAAAATGGTCAAGAGCATGATTAAATCATAAATGAAGTATCTGTTTGAAAGTACATTGGTCATATAATTTTTCAGTGACTCATTATACTGATAAATTTGCCGATACTAATAAATGAAAAAGTAGAAGTCAGAGAACATATGTTTCTTCACATGCTTTAAAAAACAGTAAAAATTCTGATGAGATGCAATCCAATGAACTACTTTATAGTGGAACATCTCATTCATTTCGTATCAACAACCACCGTCAATAAAGACGTGCAGTATAGCTTACGTGAAACATCGTAAACAACCACTCAACACATAAGATGAAAATGTAAAATACGCCTCAAGATCAAGTTGAACTAATTTTGAATGATTTTGAAAATAAATAAACTTTTCTAGTAAGTATACAAAAAAGAACATCTTTCATACCGGCATCGGCAGATAAGTCAAGTTAGATGAGGTTTATCATTAATTTATTCATGCCTTGGAACGGCATATTCATAAAAATGGTCACCTCAAATTGCATTTTCGATAACTTCTGTACATTTTACCTCAGTGTTTTTTTGACTAGACATGCCAATATAAGAAAATAACGCACTGCCAGTCACTACGTTTACACAATTCCTTAAACCGTGTTTATTTTGAAATGTTTTAGCTATATCTTGATTTATGTGATGATTTAAGCATCGATTTTGTCAACAGCTTTGAATCACCTGAATAAAAATGCAGTGTCACAAAACAACTTGCAAGTTTCAAGTAGACAGTTAAAAACAGGTAACCTATGGTTGACATCACTGCACTGTGGTGACTACTTTAACATAAGCTAAACCAAATTTTTAAAACAGTAATCATTTTAATGGTTCCAGTAGCGTTTCCACACTAGATTCCATTAAAACATCTTACGGTAAACCATTCCAAAGAGAACGCGTAAACGTAGTAATTGTCAACCCCATACAACCAACACATTCACAGCAAATATTGCACACTCATCCATGAAAATTAAGCAAGGCAAACAGCAATATTTTATTTTCATGAAATATACCATGTTAATAAGGATAAATATAATTATTTACATTTAATCAAAATGATCTGTCCATAATACTTTGAAGTATTCCAATAACGGCATCAATCTCAATTATTGACACACACTATTATGTGAATTCTCACTTTTACATACATTTTTTGAATCCAAATGGTTTGAAATTCACTGCGGTAGTCGAAAAATACTTTAGAGGTTATGAGTTTTTCATATAAACTCAATCGTAATGTTAGAGAGAAGATGAAATCGATGCCGCTAGTGATGCACTTTTTACATCTGAACAATTAAGTACAATGAAATAACAAAATATATTCCATATATTCTGTTTATCTTATAATAATTAGCGATCAGTTTTGAGCTGTATAAAAACATAATAGCACGTATTGGTCGTATTTCATAGTGTCAATTTTAAAAACAGCCCCTCCCCTCTCCTGAATTTAAAGAATACAGGCTGCGCGTGACAATGCAGGAGCTACTTATGAATACTGACACAAAACCCTCGATCAGCTACGCAAAAATATTATTTTCTGATTAGTATGAAACACAATGGAATATCTGTTGCATACTGATTCTAAATAGTCAATTGTGCAGCCGCCTTAAATCGGATTAACGAAGCGACTAAACCATCGGACTTTGCATTCGTTGATGCTGTGAAGTATACCAGCTCGTACTCGATAACCTTCACTCGAAAGCCCGGATCTGTTAATAGCATTTTCTCTACTAGTAGAGTTATTAGTCATAACTGCATACTGCATTAATTGCTATAAATATTTCCACACAAAAACAAAGATAACTCTGAATAACCATGTAATTGAACCCAGTTGATGTTCCTAGATATTTATGAGTGATCTGGAAAAAGCGAGGCAAAAGATAACTTGGATATCTTGAAATTTAATAATTTTCATTCAGTAATATGCTTCTACTACAGATATCAGGTTTCAAGGTACACAGAGCTCCTGAACATACTATAATTCCAGAAACAACATGAGAAGCTGTAGGAGATTCTAAAAATGTTGCCCCCCCCCCCCCCCCATACCCAAACAATCATATCCGGTCACGACCTCTCTAATCTTCATGATCAACTGTATTTGTTCAATGCAGCTAGATGCAAGTCATGAAAATTGAGGATTTTTTTATCACTTCAAAGGATTTTGTTGTTATTCATGATATAAGTTCAAAAGCTTCTATGAATGCACTGTTCACAAATGGTAATACTTCTGTTGTTACAATTTTATACAGATCAATCCCTGGTGCCATGATTATCAAGCTCAAGTAAAAAAGTAAGTACAAAATGATGAATGTATTTAATTTCTAACAATACTCCATAAAGGAAATCAGTACGATAACGTAAAATACTTCTCTAATGAAGCCTTTAAGCAAGAAAAAGGTGTACCTGGTGGAAAAAGGGATGGTCTATTGCTCTTCTGGTGGTTGCTCCTCAGGAGGTGCCTCTTCTGCAGGCATAGTCATGGCCTCTGCACCTTCCTCAGGTGGAGCTTCTCCAGCCTGATCACCTTCAATACAATGATTCCATTCTTTAGCACAAAATATATGATGGGGAAGTATTGAGCCATATTAATATACTTATACAGAAACATTTAAAATGTTATTTATAACTCAATTAGAGTTAAATATATATATATATATATATATATATATATATATATATGTATATGTATATGTATATATAAGTGGAATTAGTTAATCATCATAGTAGATTAAATTCCAGATTGGACATTTCATAACATTGTAATGAAAACATAATCTTTTGATAGCATTTTAATTACATTTTTCAGTTAACAGTGTCTTGATATATTCTTATTTGGCCAATTTGTTAGCTTATCTAGGATCCTATAATTTATTTCCAATATGCAAACAACAAATTGTCTCAATATTTCTTATCAGGCAAAGGCTACTGTATCAAAATTGATACTTTCAATCATATTCTTTAATAAATGTTAAATCCCAACTTTCTCAAGTTAATACAGTAACTGACATTGATATAATAGATTAGAAGATATATGCACAGCCAATGTTTCTAGCTAAACCTAATGTACTTTCACAATTACTATATAAAAAAGTCATCCCTAAGGCCGCTGGAGATTACAATAAAATGAGAGTGAAAAAAAAGTACTCTATGACATATGGAATCATGGAAAGAAAGTATATAGCATGAAGTTATATAATTTAAAATTCACCACTAGTCTGGCAACTGTTTCTACATGTGGTTACTGGTACAGCCATCTATATATTTTTAAATTTCACGTTTTTTCATCACAAAATATAAGCCTAACATCATTTTTGTTGTTTGAGTTTTCTTCCATCTCAGGGATGATGATATAGAAAGTTTCAAAGAATTTTGGAGATTGGAAAAATAAAATTTATCACACAATACATGGATGGCCTCTAAGCTACAGTTTTGCTTATTACCCAATATTGGCTACTGTTAGTACACTATGTAAAAAAGTTCAAATGATTACAACCTCATTTCTATATACACATTTTTACCATATGATTTTTTTTCAAATAGCTGCTTACCTTCAGGAGGAGGAGCCATAGATAAGCGCAATTGTTCAAGCTCATCTTCTAGTGTTTTGATCTGGTTATTTGCTTCTTCTAATTTGCTAAGCAACTGCTTCTGCGTTTCCAGACCAGCCTGGATTGACAACTTATCTAGAATATATCTGATGATGGCATTAAGGAAAACTGTATATAAAATATATCTCTGAACAATCATAATATATATATATATATATATATATATATATATATATATATATATATATATATATATCAGCTGACAAAAATAGAAGATAGGAATAAAATTGATCTGCAAGCCATAGGATGGAGAGATGCCCAATAGTGAATCATGTTGAAGCTGGGGGTTCTCTTCTAGAAAATTGTATCCTCCAGAGCAGCTACTAATACTCTATTAGGCATAGATCAGAGCATCACCGGAGTACTGCTCACAAGGTGATGCACTTTGAAACACTCCCTTCTAAAAATAATCCAAAAACAAGCAATAAATCTGGTGAATGCACTTGAAATAACATATGTGAAAAAGTTTTTAGACAGATTAATGAAATCATTAGATTTTGAGTATCTGACCAAGACAGGCAGAAGTAGGAATAAAACATTATCAATTTAGTATAATGTGCTAAGGATACTGCAAAGCATCTTCTGGTTTATCAGGTTCTTCATACAGGTTCACCAGCACCTTTGTTAAGGCATCCATAATACCGTTTTTTTCCAAATACTTTCGAAACTCCTCACGTTTTCCTTCGGACGGCTGAAAGCATGGTATTAAGGCACCATCAAATATCAGTTTTTATTCTTACCTTGTAAGTTTGATTAGTAGTCATTGTCGAATAGCTCTAGTGATAAAGCGTGTCAAAACGTTGAAAATCAGCGTATTTTTTGTATCCTTTTTTAAAAGACTTGCCGCAAAAAAATGACAATCCTCAGTCAACAAGAAGTTTGATCGATGATCAATCTCAATTGTAACACTTAGATTTGGATCATTTGCATCGGCGTATTTATAGGCAATTATTACACCTATATAATTAGTGTGAATGTATTGAAAATTGGAAAAGTTATAGGAAAATTGAAGTCTATGTTAGGTTAGTTCCCAAGTTACTATTTTCTATTTCTTGGAGGCATAGCAGGGTCACGGAACAAAAAATGTAAATTACCATCTACACTGTGAAGTTCTGTGACCAGTCACAGAACGCAAAGTAGCGTGGTCTATAGCTAGGTCAACAACCATCAAAAATCTTAGACCTTTCTATTGCCTGTTTGGCATATCGAAATGATAAACACGGGAGGTTATCAATGAAAGCAGTTTTGTAAGTTGATCATAGTTAACAGACAAATTTTGTAGTATCTTTCAGGGATGTCATAACTTTTAAATAGGAAGAAAAAAGTTTAGTTGGCGTACGTTCTATTGCTTATGACAACGGCTTCTTGCAGTTTTTATGATTGAATTAATGTACTGTTTGAGTGATATTTCGTGGATATTATAGATAATATATATATATATATATATATATATATATATATATATATATATATATATATATATATATATATATATATACCCCTATATATATATATATATATATATATATATACCCCTAGACCGGCGCTGATGTTACCACCGATAATAAAGAAACGGCTCTAATTTTCGAAGCCTCTGGCACCGAGGGTCCTTTCCTTCCTTCGCCTCGCAAGCTAATATGACAATAGATTATGTCCCTCATTTGAATTGCTCAAACAATGCCTCTGCATTATTCTATTATAACCCTTCATTCTTTTTTTATTTTCACATTGATTTCAAATTGATTATAGGCCTTCAAATCCACAAAATATACTTAACATTATTCAGTTGACCCACAAAATTTTGACTGCAATACTATCCTGCTCATAGGGAGTGTCATTCAGATAATATATGATACTAGTCATGGAGGAGTGAGGACCCAGAGCAAATGTTATGATGTGTTACAAGAAGGGTAAGTATATGCCATAAAGCATTTGAAGTAGCATGCAGACAAACAGCCAATAATGGCAAAGAAATGAAGGGTTTGAATAATCTAAATATCAAGTGACACATGTGAAAAGAGCTAAATGAAACAAAACACACAATATGACGTTCACAACTTACAAGCTGTAAATATGCAGCAAAAATCTAAAACTTAGTACAAAAAAGGTATTTGGTATAGCATAATACCCTGTATTGAACAAACAATATGGCATTTGAAATAATGAGTTTTAAATCAGTTTATGCAATTAGATCATAATACAGACCACAATATGTTAAAGGGATATATATCTTGTATGTTTGCAGAAAATACATTGCCTTTGTGTGTCACTTTTTCTATGTCATTTGCATTTGTCAATAATAGTTTCAATGCCTTTAAGTCCTTTTTTTATTGAATTTTGGTTTGCATTTCAGCATGCTACGCACTAATAATTATCTTAGCCAGCTAGTGATAAATACAGTTGTTTCAGGTTGAGGACTTTATTTAAGACGATAAAAGTCATCTATAGGAACTCATCACTTTTACAGAAACACTGACATTGGCACACCAAATAACTTAGAAGTTGAACACTTGAAAAATAAACAATTATGGCTTGTAGACCCTTTATAAATTATCATCCATTTTTTACAATATGTCAAGATCGAAATGTCAATGGAATGCTTGATGTGCTCTTAGCTGTACCATCTTTAATATTGCAGCCCATTATCATATGGTCTGTTGATGTGTAATCTCAAACTAAAGCTTTAGATAATTACATATATATTTTACTCAACATGTCTATATAACTGGGAAATTAAAAAAAAATTGTGTATGGCTATAGTCTATGTCTAGTGCTTATTATATTTGGATGATCACATTTACTACACTTGGAACAACAACTTTGAGGTGGTAATTGCAAATTCATACAGTTGACATATAGTCTTACTTAAACATTTCAGTACTTGCACAATAACAAGAGCAAACAAAATGAATAATATTGTTTAAAATAGGTGCTTACAAACTTCAGCACAAAATAATACTTAAATCTTGGAAAGTTCTTAAATCTGCTCTACTGCATTTGCCACAGAACATTTTTCTTTCAATTCCAGTATCTTTTGCAATAGCAAATATTCATCCATTGAACCCTGAAAAGTATACATAAAATTGTAATACATATATAATTGCTGAGGTTATGAATTACTCACTTCATCTGTTATTTCTGCAGAAAATATATTAGATATATCTCCTACATTTACAGGCATCATTAACTCGGGCTGTAACTCATCAGCATTATGTTGGTCACTGGCAATATTTGTTAATAATTTAAGCACATTATATGTATTGTAATTCAACATATCGGTAATTACTGATGATGTTCGAAATTCAACCATTTTAGTCAACAAAGTTCTAACATAATAATACAACTGAAGATGTTCCGGATCCATGGCAATTGTAAATACTGTATATTACGAATGAAAAGTATAAATAAAACGGAGGTAACACAAGCAGAAAATGTGAATACTAATTCAAAAGTTAATCCAATTTTTGGAAGATTAATTACAAACAAAACAATTTTCAAATTTTAACATCTCTTACTGTCAATCACAGAATATATAAGGTAAGGCTGTCAATGTGTCAATTGTCACTGACCATTTCTTTGACATTTCACCATTACAATAGAACACCTCAAAAGAAGAGAACACAGGCGGCAGAGTGAAATGTACAACGCATCGCCATTTTAGTTCTAGCTCACTGGTCAAGGACGACATTTATTACATTCATGATCAAACTATTTTCATCGACCAGAAAAGTTAAGTGTGTTATGTGGTTTGAAGGAATGATCAGATAAACCAAATTAATATTACATCCCATGTTTCCAATAAATATCATTCCATTCTAATTCTCAAACAATTTCATTTGGTAACAATTATTATGAGATCTGAGCCTTGTAGTTACTTGTTCCGCTGGCTACAATTTTCTGCAAGGACACAGGACTTACTGCTTCTGATATACCTACTGAACAATGTCGACAACATGGTCGTCTCAGGACATTATTTTTATGGTTGATGTTAATCCCTGAAATTTGGTAAAAAATTATTCGAGTCCCTCTATGTAGAAAGCAGGCAGTGGAAGACCAGTCAATTATTATCTTGTTAGGATATAGTTGTTCTAAAGCTTCTGTGTGTTGAACCAAACTCTATTTTAAATCTCCCATTCAATAGTTGTTCTGATATCTTCTTTAATGCCGACGGTTAAAGGTCTGTTAGGATAGTAGTGGTTTGCCTAATCCAAGGCGGGGCTTAATGAGGCTGCAGTCTACTGCTAGAATACTGATTGGAGTATTATTATTAGATGTTACTTTCAACAGTACTTTGTTGTACAGTAATACAAGCTTTGGAGAATAAATAGACCCTTGAGAAACGATGGAGTTAATGGTAAATATATGAGCATACCCATCCACCCTCTCAATTAAAAACCGCTCCCTGGAATATATTCAACCATTAGAAGAGACCCGGTAACAGTCCACTAGCAGCACCCTTAACCATAAATCTCACTTAACGTTCGGTAGATTTATGCTGCTAGTAATCGTTGATGCGACCGATCTTTAAAATGAGACATGCCGATATTAGATTTTAAAATGTATTTGGTTTGGTAATTAGTCATGCTCAAGCTTATGAGATCATATCAGTCCACTAGTTTCTTCCTCGATGCGCCTTATGCTAAGAGTATGTTTCCATGCACTGATCGTTCCATGTTTCATGTTACAAATATGAAATAGAAGCGCGATTCAAATTTTGTCAAACTAAGTTGGGATATATTCCATTTTTTGAGTTCTTTTGAATTTCTAATAAAATGGGTAAAGGTGGAGGATCACATCACTACTCCATGAAGAACTTTGTAAGCGGAGAAATTATCAGAGCCAAAGCTTCCAATTTGACCGTGAAATTTAAAAACATGGTAGAACTGGCATCTGCTATTCGTAAAATGACTATTGCTAGGGCTAATGGATACTTGAAAAATGTTCTCGATCACAAGGAATGTGTGCCGTTTAGAAGATTTAAGAGTGGAATAGGAAAGTGTCCGCAAGCAAAGCAGTTCAAAACCGTGAATGTAAGTGATCATTTTTAGTACTCGAATGTTCGTAGTTCTCGTATGAAGACGTCAAAGCATACAACTATCTACCTATACCGAGTGTTTATGCTAAGTACGTACTGAAACATCAAGTAATAACATTTTTATTGACTTTAAGATAAAATATAGGCCCTGAATAGCTTCATTTTAAAAATCTGAGGTGTAAATATTGTTTTCCAATTTCCAAGAAAGTTTTCCTTTGACAATTGGAAAATGCCAGGTCATATCAGATTCAATGCATTAATAGGTGTATTTTAAGCAAATATTATATAATTTTACCAACAACGTCCAAAGGTTAAATAAGTATTGAAACTGTCTATCATTATGACAATTCCCTGTAAGTCCGCAATTCAATTCTTTTCGTCAATAAAAGTCTTTTAAAGTAATTTTTTTGTATTGATTTATGAAACATACATGGCGTACTATTTTTCTTCAATTATTCTACGGAAGTTATCCTTGCGCACGCCGTTAGTTAAGTGATAAAGATATTCCTTTGATTAAAAGTATTATCTTAATGCATTAAAATTGTCCACCAAATTCCAATATCATATATAATATAAGTCCGCATTTTCTAATTATTGAAGGAAAACCTTCTCGAATACTAAATTCAACACCCCATATGTTTAAATGAGTCATTTAGGACATGTATTTATAGGAAATATCTAATTAATCAAGTTTCATATCTTTAAGTCTGTTTACGTACTTAATTAACATCCTATAAGAGTTGATCAAACTGTATGTCCAGGCGCGATGAAATATATTACATACACATTATTAGGTATTTCCAACTGAATATATTTATACACATACTATAATTTTGAATAATAAATGTTTATATATTTCTTCATTCTTCCTTGTGGTGAATATATACAGACATATATCTACATTCTATCTATGATTAATGTGCCGTATTTTTTATTTCCATCGCTAGCTTCTATTGGCCTAACGAGAAACGTCTGTGCCGAGGGCCAAGGCTATCCGCTAGCGCCTATAACAAAGCATGTAGCTCTTGGCGCCGTGTAGCCTTGCCCCCAGGCCCACCTGGTAGCTACACCACTGCTAGATCCTTCCACTATTCTATTGCAGGGTCGCTGGCCAAAAAATGCTGCAAAATGCATGATAGATTTATTGAAGAATGTAGTAGCTAACTGCGAATTTTATGGGAAAGATCCGACAGAGTACATTATCGGTCATATTCAAGTATCCCAAGCAGCCATCAGCACAAGAAGAACTTACAGGGCACATGGGAGGATTAACCCTTACACTCGACATTTAAGTCATGTTCAAGTGGTCCTTACAGAGAAGACTGCTCAAAAATAGTTCACTTTCCAGACGATATAACAAAAATTTATTAGCGCAGGATTTTTTGCGCACCCATTATACCGATTTGAATACTGTTTAATCTTTGAACTCACTGTTGTTGAATCAGTTTCAGTTATATAAAAGCTATATGGATGCACTGCTGTTAGGAAGATGAGGCATGTTTGTATTAATTTTTAGTCATAATTTTGTAATATCATTGTCTGATCAATAAATTGTTTATGCAAAATATTGAGAGAATTCAAAATTCAATGAAATATGTGATGTAACTTTTTACTTATTCTGCGGTTATCTCTTCGATTGAATTTTCCACTAATTGAAAGAATGTCTTTACTGACTGCCTCGGCCTCTGTAGCCGAAACGTCACTAAACATATTCATTCATACGTACGTGGTTTTGGGTCCAGCAAAAAACCTAATGAATAAAATATGTATATTATCAATATTGACACTGTCAAGTAATAATCGCGATTGCTGCAAAATCTGCTCCTAAAAACCTGGACTTACCCAGTTTCTTTTTTGTATTCACCTGACTAAAACCTAGTTTCACGCCATTTTCATCACTCTAACAGTGTCTTCTCTTTATTTGTAACAGTGAAACAGACAAGCGAATATGGAGGATACCGACGAAACCGTTAGGGTTACAAAATTAGTTTGATTGTTGAGAATTATATAATCTAACTGACATTATTTATGAATATAACGGGTGCTCCCTTTAGGTTAAACGTAACATCTTCCTGATTTCAAATGGAATATTGTATTTTATTGCATGTTTTGCTTTTTAGCTTCACTTTAAGCCTTATTTGTAAAACTAACGGTTTTTGAGTTACTCGCGTGGTTTCCAATGCTTTGAGCCTGGAAATCCCTGTTTGAAATGTTATGAACAAATTGTTTTCCTTTCTATAAAGTTTAGATCTCAACTGCAAAATATCTGGACATTCAAATGCGCGTCTCAATTTTTTTAATAGCGCCTATTTGCGAAAATCGTGATTTTCTTTTGAGCGAGTTATCAAATTTTCAGCAATCTTTTATTGAGACTAACAACTACATAGGAACATATATCGCACATGATGTGTTCACTATCTTATTGAAGCACAGACTAAATCTCTTTTCAAAATCCAGGTCGGCATTTTTCAAAACAGAAGAAAATTTTCTATTCGCGATGCTTATTCACTCCCACAAATTATTGATGGTAGTCTACTTTAGTACCTCAAGAAATCGCCCTGTGTCAGGGATGGAGATCTAGCCGGCTAGTTCAGAATCGGATCGTGGTGGAGCGGGAGTGAGAGAGGGGGTATATAGTCTAGACGTTTCTAATTCTTCCTTTTCTTCGCCCTTATTCTTCAATATTTTTCCTATGTTTAGTTCCTGATTTTACAGATCGACTGACTCAACTGTTAAATGCCACAGCGTCCTGACATTTATGGCATATGACGAATAGTATGACCGATTTTCCTAACGAACTCCCCAAAGGAATTTTTTGGCTTCGCCTCTGATCTATACTGAGGTCCTTACCTGAAAACTTTCCGCGAACTAGGAATGGTCATAAAAGTATCAATTCAGTTTGTATGGAAAAAACATCCAAACGAATTGTTTCCTTTGAGTATTGAATCAGTTGTTTCATGTAAAAAAAGTGTTAAATTCGTTTAGTAGTAGCATCGTTACAGTGACAGTTTTCATTGCCGAATTTGTTTAATATAAAATTACATAATTGTACTCATTCCTTGTTGAGAACGAACATTCAGATTCAGGTTCGGCAGCAAGTAACGTAGATATGCTGAAGCAGTATTTTACCAAAACTTTCTTTTTGGAACATGTAAAATAAATAAAATATTTATTTACAATCGATATATAAAAAAATATTTTCGATACAGGAATTAGGACATCTTGATAAGGTCTTAGTGTTTTAAATTAAAAGATGGCATTGTCTTTTTTTTCATTTATTTTATTAAGGCACATATAGCGTTCAATAAATTTCGCAAAAATGCAAAAATACAAAATTTACATAAAGACGAATGGCACTATCAAATCGAATAAATACTATAGTGCTTTTTTACAGTATATATATAAAATACATGCACCACCTTGCTCAAAAAATAATTCTATAAACAGTAATAGGGCACTACAATAAAAAAATCACACAAAATCACATGTATTGACAGAAATATATAAAAAATTGTAATAGTCTTTTTACCTTAAGAGATCGTCTTTTGTTAGAATATTTTACAAGACTTACTTCATTTTGATATTATTCAATGTTGAATAATTTCTGAAGTAATTAATATTTAGATAGGTTCACAAACCGTATATTCATTCTGTGATAAGATCAAAATATGTGCAGATTTTCAATCGGATGTTCTTAATAAGAGTGTAAAATTACAGATCATAAAAATAGATCACACTATCCGTATTTTCACGGAATTATTTAATCCAGTACGATGTGGTACAAATCGAGTGATGCATTTATTTAACATTGAACCCAAACTTTTCATGATGTGTAGAAAGACAATCCCTTTATGAAAGAAAGACAAATACAGTACACTTATCAGATGACATGACATTGTAAAAACAGCTAAAGTGTATGTTTTGTAACAAAAAATTGAATGTGAGGCACATATCAAGGTAGCATTGTTAGTTGAATACTCTTCAAAAAATATTAAAATATTTTATATAAAGTTGTATCTTTAAGTACTTAGGATATCAAACTGTTAGTAACACAATATAAGTGTTAAAAATTGAATACTGGAAATTATTAAACATAATTCAATGTGCAAGCTTTATCAGCTCACATATAAATGCATATTATAAATTCGTTGTACGCAAGCTTAGCTTATAACAAATACATTTTAGTCACTTTAGTGACCTGGACAACAGACAGCAATTCTACCTTCCACAAATAGCACCTCTTTCACTAAAAAGGTAGAAAACTACTACATATAAGTAGGAAGTAAAAAGAAGTATAAAGGATTATTCACATGCTGATCAGGTGAGCAACCACAAAACCTGGATTTTATTTGCTTTCTGAAACATTATATAGGCACTTGTTGGTTCTATAACAAAACGATAGAGGATTTCTATATTAAAATTTTAATACAATTGAACGTTCGTCGGGTTTAGTAATGATAGGATATACAGAGACTTTTCCCGATTGACCGACGTTTCGGCGTTTATTTAACACCTTCAATTTTTATTGCACCTAATTGTTCATAATTAGAATTCATATTTTGTGCCTCTGAAGAAGGCATAAGATATGCCGGAAAATCGGGCAAAATCTCAGAATATATATTGTTATCTGTAAATTAGAAAAACGTTTTATTGCATTGATCATAAAAAACGGATAATAATTAGAATTTATTGTAGATAATTTTATGAGGGTGAGGAAAATTTTTCAATTAGATCAAATAGTCACTATTCACAAGGATTGTCAATAAAGTTTGGATGTTCAGGCGTTAAAATCACAAGACTTGACCGACGCCTTTCGCGATGCAGCTACTCTTTCGTCTGTACTGACTTTGACTCGTTTTGTAATTCCTCTATTCATATGTGCAAAGTACGGAGAATACGGAAATGATAAAGAACAATAGTGTGACATAGACATATAAAAACACCTACATTGTAACAAAAGTAGCTGGAACGGGGAATACATAGAAAAATAGATAAATGCTCAAGCTGCACTAAGGTGTATAGATATGCTGTAGAGTTTAGAAAATAGAAGTTTCTATCTGTAACTCTATAACTTTCTACATTTTGAAATCTCTATTTTATAAACATATTTATAACTTCTATCCAAATATAGAAACAACACAAATAACATCTAAAACAACTACAAATACCATAACTTTTGTGATTATTTACCATATGTTTGTAAAGAATTTCAGCCAAAACAATTTTAGTTCAAAAACTATATTTTTTATGTATGTCCCTTGTTTTTCTCAACCCACCACCGATGTACCTTGCGAAATGAGGTGTATGGATTTAATGTAATATATGTATTATAAATACTTTCAAAATCTTCGAAATTCTTCATCATAGGATTTTCACATATATTTTTACATTCCAATAGATCTTCATAAAGGCCAATATGACAAATCAATAGCACTTCATAACGTTTGACCCTATGTTTTCAGTTAATTAACCATGAGTACGTGCGTGACGTGACAAAACTGACAAACATATAATTTATAAAATGCTTGGGTTTACAACCACCTAGCAAGAGAGATAAAAATGGTATGAATGTCATCCATGATTAAGTTTGCGAACTAGTCAGGGAGGTGTACATGTTTGCCTTTCCTATATCAAGTGTATAATCATACTCATAAAACTCTAATTTACATTCTAACCATGTTTTTCGAAAAATTTAAGACCAGGCAAGATAAGACGTTCATTACTATATTACCTGTTTTTGAATTTAACACACGACACTTGATTAGAAGTGCATATGCAGTAATCTCATGTTCATCACTTAAATAATATCTCATCATCGAGTCGTTCCGGAATGTATGTCTCCATTTTGAAAAACATGCCCACAAGATATTTTGAAACGCATACACATTTGTACTAATCCCTTAGCGCTGACTTAATATAAACCCATACATCTACATTTTCAAATGGTTGTTGTGATCATTACCGTTCTCCATAATAGAGAGAGTGGAGGGAAGGAGGTAAGCTATGCTGTTGCCCTCTTTCTTGAATGTTGGTTGTTGTTCTGCTGCTGACACTTTGATGTTTATCATTTTTTGCTTACCGCCCAAGGAGCAGGCTACTGTCTTGGATACTCGCACCGGTAAATCGATGTTTTTTAATCTGAAAGTCAGATGGCTCATCAGGTAATACTCGTCAGTTGTTCCCAGTTAATCATAAAATATATACACAGAATGTATTATACGTTATCACCTTAATTTCAGGGGTTAATTCCTTTTGATATTTCATGAAAAAGCGTTTTTCAAGAAATAGGATGTTAAAATTTCAATGAAACATCGTTTTCTCTTTTTTTGCTGATAAGATATTACGATAAAAATAAGGATAAAAAGTAAAAACCTTTTTACGCGGAACATCATATATACCGAACTTTTATAGGTACTAAAACTAGTAAAAATAACAAATATCGAATTTGGAATTTGGCTCACTCAAGTAATGAATATAAAGTTATTTGTGATATTAAATGTTTGGACATACAATGAACTCCCAGATGCCATGTGATCATATTGTGAAAATAAAGCAGAATCTGGGGACTTGGTGCTTTTTTTATTCCGTGATGTCACGAATAAAATATTGAAATATTCCGAATCCTGTCCAAATTAAAAAAAAATTCAACTACCTCATTGTCTTGAAAAGAAACTATTACGTCCGTACTTGTCAAAGGTATTTCAAGGACCCCTTCTTCCGAACGTCTCAAGAAATTGCTATACTCACGACAAAAAATGTATTGAATAACTCGATTGATCTAAAATATCACAGAAATAGCAGAAGCGTAACACTGTTCGAAGTGCAAACATTTACTGTGAGAAATAAATCAAAATTAATTATTCCACTTACTGGTAATATTTGTTGCACAGAACACCAACACATTCTCCTACCCTATCTTCTTGTTTAGGAGAGTGCAGAGAAACGACTAAATCGTTTCCTCCCGGACAATGAAGGACAATAAGTTGATCCCTACCAGGTGAAACGCTTAGCCCCGTCAATTCACCTATGGAAACGGAGATGAATATTTTTAGTTTTATGTTAATCCTGACTGATGCTCAAAAGTGTATCACAAAATAAGATTATGTGAAGTTGAATTAAATGCTCTGGAGCTATCATCATACTTAAAAAATAAAGTTTTTTGAAGCAAGAATATATTACATGAAAATTTCAACACAAAGATTTTTTCATATATAACTTCTCGCAAATGCAGAAAGCCCATCACGCCCCAAAAGCGCTACGAGAGGACATATAACTATTCACATTGCCCTTCAAGCGTTCCAAATTGTAACTATCAGGGGGAACAAACTCTCGGCCGCTTAGTCATCAATGCTGAGGCTCTTCAAAATAACGACTTTTAGTAGAGGTTGGTTCGAGGCTTTGGAAGCTCGACTTGATGAGAATGCGCTCGTTTAGATCTCATTCTACTGACGTACTCTTTGTGTTATTCTGCGATGCAGTGTGTCTGTCATGATAGAATCTATAGAATAAGGAGAGACCAGCAACCCTACGTCGATGTTCCAGATTGTGGCGGTTCTTTGTAAAATCGGGCGCATCTACCAAAGTGCTCGTTTATGGATTGTGTCTAAAAGCTTCAGCTGTGCTTCGGAGCTTATCTACGCACATGCGGGCAGTACTTCACTGCTGGACTGATTTGAACCTTGTAAAGTAGGAGTAGCTGTTCAGGATAATGAACGATCACATATCGCTCGTATAAATATGGCTTTGGAGTAACATAATGTTAATATGCTTCCTTGGGCTCCACGCTCTGCCGAATTCCGCGCATACAGCAAAAATGTAAAATGCTCATAAGTCGACTTTATCATAAAATTCAAGGTCCACAGCTGTTGAAAGTAAATCATTTGAAGGCCCACAATAATATATGTCTAACGGGTACAGGGGATTACCCGAGTCGAAAGTTTCATATTAATACCAAAAATTGTGATTTTACCAACCTCATCCTTAATTTTCGATGCCTTCATAATTTTTTTGAAAATAATTAGGTTCCTCAGAGGCCTCCAAAAACGAAGTATGGACGTTCTTGCTTTTATTTTTTTTTTGACTCCGTCGCAACTGAACTACACCCATAAATGATTTTGAACACAAGAAACATACAATTACATATTTTTGTTTTTTGTTGAGCTCTCATTTCTAAGAATATAGCAGCATTATATACGATGACCTCACATGTAGATCTAAAACTTTCATCGAGATTCGGTACAGAATTACACGATCACATAGACGCCAATAGACCGACAGACATACATACATACATACTGATCGACGGAACAGAATTACACGAATTTCCGTCATAAAACATAAAAAAACGTAACATCTCAATATCAAGGATCTTTTTGGGGGCATACTACTTCATTCGTTTATGCGTGGAAAGTGAAATGTACCTAGGATAATCAGAGCCCTCCAGCAATCTTATTTTTTTGAGCCGGAAAAAATGGCATCAAGTATACCGACTCTGTGTCTTCTATGCAATGGTATCAATTTAGAAACAAAAGATTCGGAACGGATTTTGGAACTCACTTCAAATATTTAATAATTTATGTTATTGGAGATTGATAGCATATGGTTAAGCAGATCTATGTACTATGTACTTACTTATAGCAACTCCTTCCTTCATGTTCCTGAATTTTTCGCAATCCAGCTTGAAAATGTGTTGATCAGTGATGAGCATCACACGTTCTGCCACTTTATTGAATTTATTAAACTTTGTCACATAGGAAGAAAATAGGACTAGCGAAAAATGCTTCGTGTTTCGTAGATTGTTCACAGCCTCGTTGAACACAGTATAACTGGGGTTTTCCATGTGGGTAGATAGGTAGTTACCTGAAAAATAATACGTAGAAAATTGAAAAAGTTTGCTTTTCTCAACCCATGTCATGTTATTGTTATGGGAATATTAAGGACAGAGTAGATTGATCATGCTCCTATTAATTGAAAAAAGACGGTGAAGTACCACAGTTTTCGATAAATTTCATGACACCAGCAGAACTGACAGTTTGTCAATATCGGGTTCATCATTATTATTATCATCTTCGAAATTTGTAATAGAAGGTATCAAGAAAATACTAACGGCTACAAATGATTGATGCCATCTGACATCTCTGGCATTTATGGTGTCATACTTTACCTTCCCATTTTCTGCTGAGTCCATAGTCTATCCTTTTATTGATCAAAGCACTGGCAGCGCTTATTTTTAACTTCATTTGAGGCCACTCGCCTCTTGGTATCCTGTTCAGAATCATGTACGATCGCCATCTATTGTATATTGATCGTAACATCTTAGCGCTATTCAAAAGGGACCTAATAGGAATGGGGATAGTTAATAGAAAATATTATTCAATATGATAAAAGTTTATATATGCAGTGAATTTTTCTGTATTTGTATTTAAATACCCTGTGCGTAAAAAATGTCAGAATGGGTATACCTATTTAAAATAAAATGCCACTAGAAAAATATTTAGATAAACTTTTTTCAAGTGAACTAGATTATTGTATAACTGTTTAACTGTATAAAACAGAAACTGCAATTTATTGTTTGGTAGTATTAGAAAGTAATATAATATCAAATAGTTTTTAATATATATAGTGTCTGTTATTCGGTCTTTTGTGGGTATTTGAATATATTAGAAGAATTATAAAAATGGGTTAACAATCGCATCATGCATAGCATACTACACATACGTTGTTTGTAACTAGTATGAAATACCTACTTATCAGAAATGACTTATTTTGTGCGAATAACCAAAAAATTATCACAAATCAATCTGACATTGGAGTATGTTTCCAATCAAAACGGCATAAAAAGATTTCCATGAACAAGTTTTCATTAAAAAATAACGAAAAACACGGTGGTAACACGCTGCGCGCCTTACAATCTTACTACCAAATCTATAGAAGTTTTAATTAGTGTGATCTCAACAAGTGACCGCGAGTCCTCGAGCCCCGACTGGCTAACATTTTCGCTTCGCCATATTCTCAAATGTGGTTTCTCGAAACTCGAGGCAAACACGTTGTTTTGTGTTACACGACAGTATACATCCCGAAAAAAAAAATTGAGACCCTCTTTGACAACAAGCATCGAATTTTTTTAATATACCTTGGAGGTGCTGGCCAGACAATACTTTTTCCGTAGTCTTTCATGGTCTTAACCCGACGGAATTTGTTTTCCAATGCACATATATATTCGCGTAGTTTCTTCTGTCTGTAGCATTTAATCATTGTCAATAACGCCTTCATTCTTTTGTACTGTTGTCTGGCTACATATCCTGAAAAATATTAAAAAAAAATACTAATGTTGTCGATTCACACATATACGACTGCCTTTTTTAATTCATTGGATCATATAAATCATAATTGCGCGCACTACTATTGAATGACCTAATCATTCATATTCACGATGAACCAAGTGTCATTTTAAATTTTAATAATAATAATATGCCTTTATTATGTTAAATAATAATGTGATTCGTTTTATAAACGTTAGACGCCTAAAATTAAGGTCCTCCTTCATAACAAATCCAGTCTTTCAAATTCCGGTTTTTCTCATATACTATATTTTTTACTTTCGACCAGCCCTGTATGCAGTGACGATAATAGAAACATCAGTATATATTTGGAGTTTATAAGCAAAAATATCCTTCACTCTAGCCAATGTGTTTTCGTTTGGACTCTCTTATACACCCATAAACCGTATATTATGTTTTGCCTACGGCTGTAGACTGTCGACTTTTTCCTCGAGTTTGTGTTTATCTTTCGTGGGAGCAGGACGCTTGTCGTTATTTGATTTTAACAGCTAAATTTCCGCTTCTAAGGAGGCCATTTTGGCATCATAGTTGTTGAATTTATCTGCTAATTTTTTAGTAACACTGGTGATAATCACTGCTAATAGCACCCACAACATCATTGGGACGCAAGGCCTCCACAAGAGACCATTCAAATTCAACCAGAGTTCTTGTAGGCATTTTACTCATAATTTAATATATACAGAACAATCAAAGCGTTTAATACTGCTGCAGTCGTATTGTAGATGTATTTAGGCTTACACACACAGACTAACTGCAAGAAGAGCAACACTTACATACGTGTTTGCTTGTCGACGAACATAACTAGATTACCTACATGTTCGACAAAAAATCTGTAATACTATTTCAATGCAATTTTTCAACTCCTACAATATTAATTTTCATTTTGATGGAGTTTCAATTGGGTGACTTCTTTTTCTAAGTGAGAAATAATTTTTCCCACATATTCATATTGTGCAGTAAAGGACACTTTGCTGGAATAGCTTTTCAGAAATGTAATTTAGTTTAGTAAAAAACTAAACCATAGTTTTTAGAAGTAGTTAGTATTAGAAAAAATATATTATCTTATTTTGGCATTTTATGTAGAAAATAAGAATTATTTCGCATAATCTTTATAATTAAAAATATAGGTTCATTTTAAAATCAAAGAAAACTCCATGATAACCACATAAAATTCCATAAAATTTGAACTCTTCATACAATTGTCGAATTAAGTCAACAACAATCGAAACGCTTTTATAAGCTCAACCCTGATAAAATATTTAGTTGTTGTCAGACCATTGCCTTACACTTTAGAAAAATAGTGGTTCTTTACCTTTCCAAGTTTTCTGTATCAACGTTACAATTCCAGGAATGAGATCATTTCTAGCATTTTCCAGCGCAAAAAGTGTTTTAGGTGACCTTATAAATATTTTTGTTTTTCCATACTTCACATCATCCGAGAATTTTTTCTCATCCATTATTACCCTCACTGCGTCTTTATCCGATCCTGATCTGAAGTTTGGCCATGTAAACTGTGAAATCATCTTGTACCTATAAACAATTAAAATAATCACGTCATTCATAGAAATCGTGAAAAACGTTTATTAATCTAGATCTGAAAGGTATAGCCAACAGTTCAGCTAACTTGCACTAGACACTCATTAAAACCACATGGAGAAAGAACTTTACAAACATTTTATCTAGTGAAATTTTATGATCAACTGAGTTTGCAAACATATAACGATCCTCACCTCTTCAAAAACCTGTCATATCTCTGCCTGTAGGCAAAACCAGCTCGCCTAACTCTCACATTCTCTACCAGACCCAGGTAGCTAACTTGATGCCGCACCCTCTCATCATCGAATGCGGTGGCAGATTTGATCTCGTTTGGTTTTATGCAACGAACATAGTGTGGTTCTTTGCTTTGCAAGTTTTGCACCAGTGCCTGCATGGAGTTCTTAAAAAGGGTTCCCGCAGTCGGGGGACGCTTTGTTATCTAGAAAGTAATATCACAATAGAAGATGAAGTACAATGTAGGAGCATTTTTATTCAGCTAATAGTATCCAATATTAAGTCTTAAGGTGTGGAGGGTGAGTGATATAAAAATACACATCTCTCATTTTTCCGATTAACGTTGCAGTTATGGGCATTCAAATGATATATTCAAAAAATTAAGTTAAGTAATTAATTAATTTCACAAGATCTCCTCGTAGACAAATTAAACGAGTTTGTTTCTCTGTACGTTATTGTGAGCCTGTGAGAGGGGGTTTTTAAATTAATATTTGGTAGTACAGATACATTGCGTCTAGTCAATCCTTGTGACGTTCACCATGGATTTTATGTGATGTAAGCAACATGTTACATCTGCATATTGATGTATACTTGCTTTGAAATTAGTTTGATATAATTGCAATCGGTAAAAAATCACTAAAAATGTTTTAACCGCCCGAAAAATGAGGAATGACTTGAAAAGCAAAAATGAAACAGATTTAATGTAAATCCCCTCAAAAAACTTTTGATGATAAATGCATTACCTACGAGTGACATGATACCACCACCCAAATTTCATAAAAATCAGATTACTAGTTATTGAAATTAAAAAAGCTTCCAACAGCCATCAGGATTGGCCAATGGCCCGTATAAAAACCAAATAAAGGAAACAATATGAATTATGTAGTACAAGTTGCGAATCCCATATCGGAAAAAATGTCTCACCTCTGATATATGCTGTGCCCCTTCTGGCCACATTTCTTTTATATTGGAATCCTTAGAATTGTAAAGCAGTCTTTTGAAGTCTTGGAATAAGGTATCTTTGTTTTTATCCAAAAATCCCATAATGCAGTACGTCACATCACCAGCATAGTGCGTAACTCGAAAGTCAATTTTATGCCTCAGGTTTTTCTCAGAAGGTTTCGTTTGTCGTGACATGTAATGTTTGTGACCTACCAAAAGAGATGAAAAATTGAATCGTTAATAAACAACAGATAAATGCATACAAGAACATGTATACCTTTGAGGTTCTTGTCCATAGCTTCCAGCAACAGCTCATCAGTAACTTTTTCAGCAGTCATTTTACAAGCATCATCCATTATAGAGATGATACCCTTATGGGGCGCTTCTACCAAGTCACATATGATATGGTTGTTGAAATATTCTATGTTGGTCCATGCGATCCCTTCACGGTTGTATTCTTCTTGTTCCTGTTTCAGAACCAGTTCTGGAAATCAAAATATTATCTTCATCAAGACAACATTACAATCATCGACTGGAAATTTCTGTAAAGTGGTTTGTGTGGTAAACCTGCAAACTTGTATACAAATTGCACAATTTTATATTTACAAATGACTCTCGTAAGCACGATGAATAAATATTCATAACAAGTTGTAATAACTTTAATAGTAAAATTAGAGAGTTCTGACTAACATAACTTCGTATTTGGCGTACGGAGAAAATGTAAACTTAGAAAACAAATCCTGACAATTCGGCCAGACTTTAGAAGTAAAAATAATAGGTGTATGCTCTCCACTATGCATCAGTCCTGTTATAGACATGAATGTTTCGTCTTTAGCCTAGACTCGTTAGTATAGCTTGGCGAACTAACCGTAGAGAGTAATCGGGTGGTATATATGTAACGCAGTAAGGGTCAAAGACAAAACATGCATGTCTATAGCAGGTCTGATGCATAGTGGAGAGCATACACTCAATATCAGTTGTCAGCTTCTGATTTGAATGAGCCGAGATAACGGTACATCGCAATAGAGTTTAAGGAGAACAACGGATGTCGCTGTTCACCCTTTTGATAGATGTCGTAAGGGACATCAGTTGCCTCTTCAAAGCAGTCTAGGTATTAGGACCATTGACTTCGTAAGTTGCCAATGGGCGTCCCCATAGAGGGCGAGATAAGTTGAAGATAATAGATCAAATATTGGAATAATGAGAAAGTATAGTTTCCTTCACACTGAAAAAAGCTCCTGAAACATCAGTAAAGCATCTACATATGTGGTGACAGGTATTGTTCGGTTGAAACGCGATGAACTAATAAGGCAACCACATGATGACTAACAAAAGTTACATAAATTATCTGCATATGTTCATATGCATTAATGTTGCAGTTATGAACATCCGACTTTCCTCCTCACAAATAAGAAAATGCAGCTCTTTCTAGACGATATAAATATCTCAACTACATTGCTTTCTACTTCCAGTATTGCTGAGTTATTTCTAATGTTAGAACATTCTTAGCTTTCCATTATGTTCTTTCTTGTGAGAGCAACTGATTTCCCGATGCCATGAGTCATGAAAGACGAAAAAACTGGGGTTCAGACTTCAGACCGAATAACGTCAAAATTGGAAGGTGAGGAACTTGAAAAACAGTGTACAAGTTTAATTTACCACTATACAACTATTAATTCAGAATTGATTTTTGAACAAAATCACTATTTCTCTTACTGATTTTCTAAAATATATTAACGGACCCTCAACTTTGCAATAGGTTAACGGATTTTCTATTTTAGACAAAGGTAAGAAATTTGGGTTATTTTCAGCAGCTTTGAAACACCAAAGTAGAAACATCTTGGTTTCCTAGATTTTTACAGAATATTGGGGCAGCTTCAACTTTTGTTTTTTTTCATAAATAGGTGTAAAAAACTCTAGTTCGCTGAATATTTATCTAGTGACTGCGTAAAATTATAGTAGAAAATTTGAAATACAGCAAAAATATCTGTTTTACCATTTACATTTAAACATTTTATACAGTTGGCACGCGAGTTTATATTTTGTATAAATAACTCATTAATCAAAACTATATAGAAGGAATAACTACTCACCAATAAATAGCTGTTGTAATTTTTCGTTACAGTAGTTTATACAGAACTGCTCGAAACTGTTGTTGTCGAAAATCTCGAATCCATAGATGTCCAAAACGCCAATCAGTGAACTTTTGTATTGCACTGTGTAATTGTTTTTATCCACAGCTATAGCATCATTGATTTTTCCGACAATCCACGTGAACAACCTGTCGTAGACAGCTTTGGCAAACGCGTCTCTTCCAAACGATGCTTCCGATTCTAAAAATGAAATATCAGAATTCAAAACAAAATTCAATAAAGATCAATAATTGTTGGCAATAGTTCAGTTGAGAGAATGTATTGAAATAGTTTCTAAGAATGTTAGTGATTATTTACGTTTTTGCAAAATTTTTCCTCGTCAAAAACGAATAAACTTTGTGAAATATTATTTGAAGTGCAGTAAGTAGACCATCTATGTATACTAGTAAGCTTTTATAGAGTTTTATTAGTTCAAAATATGAGTTTTTTTGTTGAATAAATGATTTTTCAAAATAATGATGATTTTAAAAAACTTAGATCATCATAATAACAATATCGCACAAACCCAATATTAGAAAAATTGATGAGATACTTCCAAGACAGGGAACTACCATAACTTATAAAAAAAGGTTGAAAGTTTCATCAGCTGTGGCCAAAGTTTCTACAAAACTGCTTTGAATCTCATCAAACAAAATGTTTATACACAATCATCACAGTGGAAGAAATATGACAATAGATTCAAGGTATTTCGAGTATGGAGTTTATTTCGATGTGAATAATCTTGCTGACGAATACAGTATTTTTGCTTTTATAGAATATTCCTATTATAGCAAATTAGCGTTAATATCATGAACACCAAGAAAGAACTAGGAAAAATTATGGAACAAAATTAGTTAACTGTTCAGGATTGGATAAAGACAAACACAAGTCAGAATATGTAATGAAAAATACATAATTGCCGGTTTGCTGTTGAAACGCGTATTCATAACACTAATAATTATGATGTGAGCAAACAATTTGTATGTAATGCGAACATCTCTACTTCACATCAGAACATAGATAATAATAATAATGAAGTTTTTTCATTCTTGATTAATGAAAACAGAAAAAAATGTATGTAAGCTGATGGCGAAGTCTAACCATTGCCTACTCCACTTAACCATTAGTGGGCTTATGAAAATAAAATATAACTATTCAGAGAGAACTGTTAGGTGCTAAAATGGATGTAATGATTAAAAGGGAGGTAGATTTAACTGATGAATAATTTGGCAAAGCATTGCAAAATATATAGATACACAGTATAGTTGTGATAACCTTCAATAGTTTGTGTGAAAAGGTATTTAAGTGTAGAGTTCTTCTGTTTTACATGTTTAACCAAAGGCAATCTTTAATTTTATATGAAATATAGCAACCTAGAAGAACTGTTTTGAACATTTAGTATATGCAACTTGTCAGTTTGAGCTACAGATTCCATAAATAAAATTATATAAATCAAAGTGACTCAATACAAGTAAGTCTCACAAAGTTCTTGTCTGCTGCTGTAAATTCGCTTACACCGTCAATTTAGAATCTTACATTATCTCTGATTAGCTGTACACTATTCTTTGTTGAAGTATGTTGAGACATGTTTTTAAAATATAATTAATGATGAAAATTTTTAGAAACGAATATTTTGTGATTACTAAAATTGAAAATGTTTCAATTTTTTCCAAAATTTGTTATATTTGTTAAATTTGATCCCAAACGATCAAACATTTCAAAATTTGATACAAATATTAATTTCTGCATTGATATCATCGCGTCGAAAGAACACTGTTAATCTACTTGATGCTAATTTTTAAATTCATATTGATTTTTAAAATACTCGAGAGGTTTTAACTAAACGAAACAAATTCAAAAACTGCCAAGTCTGAATCATTTACATCATCCTCAATAGGAATAACAAACCTGTATGCTCTTTCCTCATGATGTCTCCTCTAGCAGCAATCACCCTTTCACATAAGGCTTTTTCCAAATCACTTTTTTCAACTTTCAGCAATTCAGACACGTTGTTAACACTTTGTCCTTTCTTCAATATCAGTTTATCTTCATCTACATCAAATTCAACATTTCCCAAATGTAGAATAGCTGCTACCACACGCCATAATGTATCCTGGAAAAAGACATTCAAAACAAATTTATTCAATAAAAATTCGGCCCTCGACAAACCAAGACTGAATTGTCTGCTCCCGATTTAGCCAAGAGTTGAAAACTCTGGCTAAATGCCGGTGGCAACTGGGGAACTCCTCAACCAGTAGGTTTTCATGCCATCCGGGCATAATAAATAATAATAATTATTATACTTTTTAGAAGACCTGTAAAATTCGATACAAAAAGTTGAATTACCTGGTCATCCTTAGAAAACTGTAAGGTGTTCAGGGAATTGGTAACTTCGCGGTAATCATTTCTATCATTTATGGTATCCACTTTTGCTGCATTGCCTTGTTTCACAAAAAAGAAGTTATCAGGACTACGTGACAATTTCAATCTCTTCAGTAAATCGTCATTTGCTCCACAAAAAATCTGTAAATGGAATACAATATGTAAGTGAAAACACTCATGATGATCTATCAGTCAGTATCAAAATGCAACTATTAGCTGAAATTTCCAATGAAAAACCATAGTGTGAGTGGTCGTGTAAGGAATAGCACAGCTATACCTTGCCTGATAAATACTCGCTTAATAACATCTTAAAGATTACTGAAAAAAAACTTCATCTTAAAAAACGTCATACAGACCTGGTAGAAACAATGAAAATTCCTCTCTCCAGGTTGCTGATGAATAACCCTCGATTTTTCTAAAAGGTACTTATTGATATGGCCACCAATAGGATCTCCTTTAAAGTCAAAATGAATATCCATATATTTTCCGAATCTGGATGAATTGTCGTTCCTATTCGTTTTCGCGTTACCAAACGCTTCTAAGATAGAGTTTGATTGAATAAGTACGTTCTTGACCCTTTCTATTTCCTTTTGGCCACCTAAAACATTAATATTTTATTAGTATATGTTCGGATTGCACTTAAAGTTCTTATAAGCTTGTAGGTGCCCTAAAACTGTTTCAAGTATAATTCTTTACCTCAAAATACTGATATCGGATTCCGATTTAAATTTTTCACGCATTCCCATTTCATGCTAATCATTCTCGTCTAATCGCTTCAATGTAGTTTAACATCGAGTGCCTGTATCATGGAGATAATCAAACTTTTTCATACGAATATGAGAGAACCTAGTCTTACATGCAGTAAGCATTTCACAGACTATATTATTCATCCATCTCTGGAAGATCATTCTCTTTTTAGTCTTTTTGGACGCTATAACAAAAATCTAGTTGCAAAGGCTCTGGATTTAATTTAGCACAGAGCCCCGTAATTAATTTAAGAGTATTTTATTTTGACACAAACATTGACTCGATTTCTAACCCTGTAAATTATGAGAGACGTGGAGAGACGAGTGATTTCTGAGATCCCTAATGTTTCTATAACCATTATTACAATGATTTGGAAATCGACAAACATGAAAATGCTTGATGGTAGTTTTCATAATTATCTACATCAACACTTCTTTATTACGTAATAAGTGATTGCAAACTATACAAATAAAAACAATTTTTTTTTATCTCCATCGTTTTCAATGCAGATTCTCGCAACTAACCTGCACCATATACCTCTCCAAATTTCATCAATATCAAACGGAGAAGGAACGCATTACAAACATTATTGAAAATATGAATCCAAACAGCGGGTTATCTTGAACTCAAAAAAAATTGTGATGAGCATACTTCTTTCACTTATCTATTGAAGGTTTAATACATGTATTTGGATAAATTCATAAATTATATATTCACTGATATGAGTCAGTGTAACAGAATCGTGAAGGCAGCAAAATAACAAATAAACTGATGTTGAATGGAAATGCATAGAACCCATATAAAAATACGAATGCAATATCTATTCAATAGAAACAATACTTGAAACAGTTTATGGCGTTACAAATGGTTGATGAACCAATCAGCCAAAACTATCTGGCAGTTTGAGAATACTGTTTATTTGTAAATTAGTACATTAGAGATTGCAAAAAGCACAGATGCTGGCGCTGTTAGATGTAGCTTTTGCTTCCATTCAAACAAATGAAAATACTTCCATAAATAAGGCTGCCTTAATAATAATGAAATGAAAATGATAAATATTGCAAATAATATTCAATAATGTAACTTATAAAAGATATTTATCCTGTCGTTATCTCGCTGATTTATTTTATACCTGTACTGGCTTATTGAAACCTCATGTGATCGAACGAATTACTTCATCAACGTTTTAACTGCCTCAGCAGCCCTTATTAAAGTACCAATTATGTAGTTCAGTAACTTCCAAACATAGAGGATGATTTACACTCCAACTTCTAAACCAATGAATATGTATGCATACGACTTGTGGTAAATTGTTTGCCGTAGATGAATGTAGATGCGAGAGTTATTGTCTTTTTCGGCATTGTTTCAGGGCGGACATGCGATAGCGGTGACATACAGTCATTTCAGGTGTCATGCTTTTGCAGGAGATTATGTTTTCTAAGATAATATCATGCTCTCATACTTGATGATGAAATCGCATTCTTTTGTCTTGCTCGAATTACAAAAATTGGGAAACAATCAAGGCGGAATAATTTATTTCACTTCAAGTTCAGTTTTTGATTTGGCAACTAGTGATAGTGATTGTTCCGTTTCTGTTTGAGCGCCTTTTACAACAGATTATGATATTTTGACTGAATATGGATCTTGAATAAAGAGAAAAGCAGATTTTTTAGCAGATTCTAGAGCTGCTAATCCACATGATCTAAATTTTGGAACTTTGAACATTTTTGAAAAACTGAAAGTTTTATGGATTATATAAGATTCACTTTTCCAAAATGTATTCATAAAATTCAATTCCAATGATCAAATTCCAACATTCTATTCAAATCCTTATTTCTAAACTGATACCATTGCGTGGGAAATACAGCGTAACCTACTTGAGGTCATTTTTTTATCTCATATGACAAGCAGTGTTGTATCTAGTATGACGATAAGTCCCTCATTTACGATTAATAAACAGTGCAAATACATCCTCTCGATTGTAGCCTTTCATAATAATTCATACTGGAGTCCCTTTAAAAAAATCTGCTTATTTGGGAATCAGTAATGTAAGTATTTTTGATTGGGAAGTATGAGATGAATATCCAATAACGTCGTTCTTCCAGGCAACCCTCTTTTTGTAGACGTATCTTGGTCAGTTAATTCAAAAGTAATATTATTGGTTTATGAACCGAGTATATTTATTTACAATTATCCATAATAATATACAACATATAAAAAAAATGGTTAGAGTATAGACGAGAAACACTATTAATACCCATTAATAACAAAATTTGTATATAGATATAACATACACCTGACACCTTGATAAAGATTTCAAGTATATTTAGTATAATGCTTATCAGCAGAATAGTCACAAATCACACAAATACGTGTACTTACTAGGATTTCGAAAACTATCTGAAAATTGATAAATAGGTTCAAATGTGTTTTCTCAATGATCAATAGGTTTTGTCAACCTAGGTCTTTCCCATATCTCGTCAAAGGATGGAAAATAAAATATTTAACATAAAAAAACAATTTATGAATATATGATTGTATGATATGACAAGGTTGTATTATCTAAATTATGGGAATTATTTTCTTATATTCACAAAAGCCTAAAGCGCTACAGAAATGCTGCGAGATGATGATTGTCTATCAACATTGGGTTGGAATATGGTAAACTGTAATTATCAGCGAATAAACTCCCCAGCAGTGAATTCCACAACGTTGAGTTACTTAAAAAAACTTGTGAAAGAGGCTCCTTACAAGTGTTGGAAGTTCGTTCTGGTGAAAAGAATCCTTTACAAAAACCTCTGCCAAATACATATCGACGTTTCGGCTAGAATTCGTTTTGATATACAGTCGCTTCAACAACCGTAGGGTGCCGTGGATGGAGTGATGGTGGTGAAACTAATTGATAATGGATATGTGCAGAAAGACCACTACACCACACAGTTTCGCTCAGGACATTGATTATTCCAGAGCTACCTAAGGATAATATGGGAGATAGAGTAGGTATACAATTTGCGTATATTGCTTTGACAAGGATACTTCGAACTATCTACTCGAATCTAGCAGATGGATAGACGATTAGGAACAACAAGAATTGACGCTCGGTTCAGCCAATATTGAGCCATATGATGCTGGCTAAGGTACCTGTCAATCAAAAGCAGCCTGGCATAAGTGGATATACACTAATATTTTTGGGTACAACAGCCGAACTACATGTATGTAGGGATGTAAGACGCAAAGACAAATACCGTTTGGTATGATCTATATGGCGACACTGCCCACCATCACGAAATGCATCAAGCACTACCGTGGATACATATGCAATCCAACAGGGTTTTTCGCTTGTGATTTGATATAAAACGAAATGTCCCTGGCATTATAAGCACTGCTCATACAAAAAGTTTCGACACGAACTCTACAGAACATGTAGAGAATTTTACAAGATATATATTCCAATAAAAGGTTACTAAAAATGATTAAACCGTGAAATATATTAAAGGTGATATGGGTACTCACGGAAAAATTGGGGGAGAAATTATGATAAGATGACATTCTGCAAGCTATTCCTGAAAAACAATTTCGTCATGAATTGTTTCTGTTATTGCTTCTAAATATTATCGGTCTACTAAATATACCAGAACAATCCTAAGATCGCAATGTTGAAAAGACCTAGGTCAACCGCATGGAACGTCTTCAGAGCGTGTCGATTGCTCTTTTACCTTGATTCGTAACGGCTGCAATGTATTTCATAATAATTTTGGATGCCTCCGTCTTTCCAGAACCGGACTCGCCACTGATCACTATGCAGGTGTCTCTGCCCTGCTGTTTCATCACCTTATGGGAAGCGTCTGCTATCGCAAAGATGTGCGGAGGGTTTTCGAACAATTCTCTACCTGAAATGAAATGAAAAACTGGGTTATTCAAATAAAAAACATATTTTTTAATCATAATTCCAAGCAGCACTAGAATTGAGGCGGTGACCGGTGTGTCAGGAGAATCGTTAAATTGTTAAGTGTTTTCAATTTTCCATAATGCGAGATATCATTTTATATGCGATTTTCATATTTTCTTTTCTTAATGATTCAGTAACCTTACGCGTTAAGGAAGGCTTTACATAAGTAGGTAATAACGACGAATAATGTATCATCCAACAATGCAAATACATCATCTGTAATCTAGTCTTTCATAATAGTTCATATTAAGTTTTAATTAGAAAATAATAATGTTTTTCTGGATACAGTCACGTTGATTTCATACTTCCAACAATTAATTTCTGTTCTTTGATAAATGTTGTCGAGGCAGACAAAACATTGTTGAAGTTATTTTGTCGCTCACATGTGTTTTTGATTGAGGGACAACCACCGGATGAATTTCAGAAGATACTCAATAACTATGTAGTTAAAGTGTCACCCACAACAACAACAAAACCAGTACAGCATGATTCATTGAACTGAGAATTCAAACATTCAATTACGTATAGAATTTCTTGAATCATGTGAAAATGTATGTATGAATCATGCCCAATTCAACGTGAAAAAAGCGATAACCATTCCTGACCGTATTTTCTCATATATTCTGTCGATTGGTGCGGAAGTAAAGAAATCCAGCAGCTTACAGCTTTGAAATCGATATTTTCGATATTTCATGATATCTCAGAATACGCCAATCATGGTTTTATAGTTTTACAAGCATATTCGCACACTTTCATCAATATGTAATTCCATTGAAGGTGACACCCAATTTTTAGATGAGCACATTTAGAGGTTCTTATCGTTTATAAATAGATAAGATAAAGGAAATTGTTATCTAAAATAAACAAAACTTGCAATTTGTAAATACCATGTATTATCTTATTACACCATTCATAAAATTAGTTATTTTCTCAATGTTTACAGAAGTATCTTTCTTAAAAATCGGTGGTTCTAGTTGTTTTACAGCAACGTTGATATTTAATTTCATTCAATATAACTTCAAAAAATCATCCTGTTTTTGAATTTGAATCATCGCAATTTGACTGATAAGTAAAATCGCATACGTTTCGGCTGTACTAAATTTGTAAGACGAAATTAAAGATTAGTCTTCATTTGGTCAAAAGATAATTCCGGCATAGTTGGGAATAAACATGTTGATCTAGCAGCTAGGAAGAGTTGCTCACAAAGTGATAGGTTTCTTCCCAAAATGTTGGTTGATACATTAATGTCAAGAAAATATAAGAATTATGTATTATGAGACTTTTTAAAATTTGATTAGTGATACATCTAAAAGGCGCTGTCATGCAAGACATCTTTTCAGCCATGGTTTTGCTGGATGTGAAAAATCATATCTCCATCAGCATTGACCAGAGCTATGAAGTATGGAGTAGTTTGCTTATACCAAATATTTTCGTAGCCGAAAATATGTACTTTAGGGACCTTTTTTATTAGGCACCATGAGGGATGTTTCAAAAAAATAATTTTACTTTTAAGGAATAACCAAGTTCCAGGCCTGTTACTGCAATTACGCCAGCGACAAGCAGATAGGTAGACCAAACAGACATTAGTCACATGTATTTTACAACGTGAAATATCCAAAAAAGTATAAGCTAAGAATCCAAAGTTGTTGTGATCACAATAGTTATGGCAGCATGTGGTAAAATGAGAAGAAAACTACATACAAGCTGCAAACTGATCACTCCGCTGTTAAACATAAACATATTATATGATAAGAAATAATTCTTATGCGAATGAGAAGTAACATCGTACATGTCTAGAATTAAATTCAGTCATTAAGTATGTCACTATAATTTATATGTGTCAGTAGGTTAATGGCACCCAGCCAAATCAAACATGATAATTCAGTTGTATGGATCAAGAGATAGAATACAAATATGTCGATACATGCATCTATAAATCGTGTGATATTTCAGACTAGATAGTCTCAGGATACCATTACAGTTAATATCAAGATGAAATATTATTCCAACTCGCCACAAAATATACTTGCAGCGATATAACAACCATAACAAATAGATATATCTGAAATATTAATACTTCATAAAAAACCTATTTGATTTATTATTGTTCTTTTGTATCTTCAGATGGGAAATCGAAATCAATACATTAATTAGCCTTTGGAGGAAAATAATATGAAAATGTATAAAGAGAAACTAGCAATGGGAGTTTTAACCCAGTCAAATAAGATCCAGATTGAAGAAAATCATTTCAAACAGAAACCTTACCTGCAAATATATGATATAATCTTAGAAAAGAGTTGAAAGTTGGCTACTGAGCCATTACCGATATTTTTTCAACGTAATTTCAAATGATCAATAGTTCCATTCAAATAATCATTTCAAAATTCATAGGGATATCATTGAAACCTACTTGAAGACATCTATCAGACAATGAAGTACATATTAAGCTTGAGGGCAGTACAAAAAGTACAGTTCCAAAATAACCATTAAAGAGGGATCAAATTCGTATAAGAATAATACCTCATGCGCTTCATGATACAAATATGCAGACATATTACTAGTTTCAAAATAAGCAAACATCATGCTTCATAAAAAATATATTGCAACCGGAATAAATATCAAAAAGTTGAATACGATAGCTGGGGCTAACATTCTGATATATTTGTTTTGTATTTAATAATAGTAATTCGACTCTATGCGCCTAGTGAAGACATTGACCTTGTCATATTTTTAGATTAGGTAGACTTTGTAAGTTCTCAGATACATGCTGGCATTTCATCGTCACGAACATACAATGGAAGTTTATACTGAAATAATATCAGATTCATTGAGCAATATGACTCATTTCATCAATTACTGTCCAGTATCTTGTTAAATTAAGTGAACCTGGCAATGATTATTAGTTTATGGATGAATTGTTATCTACAATCACGAAACTAATAATAAGTTATAATACGGTAGATAATATGATGGGAAATTTCCCACGAACAGAGCATAAATAAACACTAACCTTTATATTGTTCAACATAGTCTTGACCGTAAATATTCATCGTCCTGTATGGATTGACTGATACGCACACTTCGCCGATGTAAGTGTAGATTTTGCCATTTTTAAACCTGAAAAAATTTAATATATATAAGATTAATACGGTAGCACTATAATACATTTCTTTGTGTCGCTAAAAAAATGATATATATACATATATAATTTTATGTCGATTTTATGCTAGATGCAAAGCCATGAAACATGTAGAATTCCAAATATTAGGAAAGTTCATAAAGTGTAACCTGGTTAAACTTTGGGCACTCAAAAATTATGGAGAACAAATCGTTTTATATATCTAGTATCAAATATTTCAGAGATTTCTCTACATATAAGTGCTTCAGTAATCTTGGCTATATATAGAAATACTTGCCAATATAAATGGAAAAACTTCAAAAATTATAACCGATTTCTCATTATGTAGATACTTATAACACGTATCTATATGATTTCTACTACATGTTTACAATTCACCTATAATTTCAACTATCACAGTATATGATGATGATAAAATGCAAATAAAGCAGCATTATTCCATTGATGTTCATTTCTAAAGCATAATATGTAACAACCGCAATAATCTGTAAAGAAGCAAATAAGCTGTATACTTGAAAATAAGCCAATTTCGCGACAATATAAATAAAAATGTCATTGCTAACCAGGCAATGGAATCGTTGACAGCAGTGTATATTTAACCCAACAAGCTAAAAATAAACGCAAAACAACAGATAATGGAGGAAGCTTCACTTTCCCACTCTTCACATACATATGTTGCCTTTTTAACACATCGGCTCAGCCCACTTTTTTATACTTATTACAGGAATGTAATCGTGTACTTGTATTTATAATCTGAGACACTTAGTATTTCTGCCATATACAGACTAATTTAATTATCTTAATTCAAAGAAGAAAAGTTAGAATATCAATAAAATCGATATACGAATTGTGTTCTAAAAAATCTTTTGTACAAGATCATGTTTATAAGTGTATATAATTATTTATATTTTCAGTTGTACAATTTTCACAGTTCATACAATTCCATTTTCCCAATTTAATAATAAAGATCTTGATTTTAGCTTTTATTTTGGATTTTTGAAGTTTATTATTATCATAAACAATTCTCTTTAATTTATCAAAAGTACTGCGCTTAAAAAAGTCTCATCAACTATGATACAGTCTTGATGTTAATCTATTAACATTATAGTCAAAGCTACACCAGTTATCACAAAATCAACAAATCAAAGTCGTTAAAGTAACAACGATATTATATTCGTACCTCAGTATTTACCACTGCCAATAAAATTTCCCAAAAAAAAATTGCTTCCATACTCATGTTTAATGAACAAAATGAACTTGATTGATTTTTTTTTGTTTAAGGTAGCGCTGAAGAGTTCTCCGAAATAAACTCAAAATTTAGCAAAACTCCAAAATTTTTTATTACGCCCAAAAAAGATCAGGAATTCAAAAAATATACTAGAACAAAATTTGGAAGCCCCTCTTCTATTGGCCCACTGCACATCGCTTCTCTTTCATCAAAATCGCTGCAGCGGTTACTGAGATTACGCGGTAGCAATAATTCTAATGACCAACAAATCGGGCGACACGAGACCGACGGTAATTACTGACACGGATTACGGATATTATCACTGTAGACATCATATTAAGACGTCCAAATAATCTATTATGTCTCGAGAACTCGTGGAAAGTAATAGTATGCGCCTCTACGTCTTTAGGAAAGGGAAGGTTTCACCCTCATGCTTTCAGCTCGTTCTGGTTTTTTACGTTATTCTGACTCCGACGTTCAAAATTATTTCTAAGTACGGTCCTGGACTACTAAGCTTCCATAGATAACTAGCAATGCATTTACACACTCCGTTTATTTACGCATTATACGGTTTGGTAGACAAAGATCGTAGCGCCAATCAATTAGACAAAACTAGTTTTTGTAACTGCTTACAGCCCAATGGTATTTCAAATTTAACGATAACATTTAAATATTTAAGTGGTCGCTCTATCGATGGTATTGTTGTCTTAACACTACTAGTAGTATAATTGATATCCAAAGCGTCTAATTTATTCCAAAGTAAAGAGTAAAAAACCCTCTAGTAGTATCTGTACACCTGAGAATGTTGTAAGATTCAATTTTGAAAATCATATATGATTTCGAATTTGTGATATTTAATTTTCTGGGTACTACTTGCGAACTGGGTACTACTTACCAATAAGCGGGCGACGTATTGTAATATCAAAATATCATTTTTTTAAATATTTCATGATGCCACCCATTTCTGTCGTCAGTCATTCCAGTAATAATTATTAGCACCTCAATAATTCAGAAAGTATGATTTGGATTTTGATGGAATTTTGATAATATGGCAAAGATACAAAAGCTTCACGCTGAAATACTACTGAGCCAAGGATTTTCCCAGCTGTATATGGACCAAGAATTGTCGAATGGTTTTACGTGTGTGCATCTTATATGAGAGAATAGAAAAAATGTTACAAGAAATTCAGGAAATCTCTTAAAAGAATGAAAAACTCACTGTCAATTGTCTACTCATCGCGTAGATAACTCATCTACTCGATTCATACTATATTCAAAATGTATAATAAACGTTCGCTACTCTAGACGCTTCAAGCTCTGTTTAACGCAAATCTGTGTAAAATTTGATTTATAATAAAAATAGCGTTAATGCTATTTAGTTTAATAACACGCAATTTGTCTGCCTCCAAACAAAAATCTTTTTATAATGTATCCACATTTTTGTACCTTTTTGTGTTTTTCAACGTTGATGTTTGGAAATGTAGCTAGAGGGTATGAATATATGTAATAGATGTAAGCTGTATATTGAGTAAATCAAGTCTTCCAGTCATCTAGTAGACTGACTTTCAAAGGAGACGAGGAGCACGGAAATAGGCTGGAGGAGAGAGTTCAAAACAAGTTTTATAAGGTAATTGATACTAAGCCTGAAATATAAGACCATTTGCAGAACCTCCCAGATGAATTTAAGTGCTACTTCCACTTCCTCAACTTCGACAACAATTATTTTGTTCATTTTATCATCATTCTAGGACTTGCTTGTTTACATGTGACGATAGCCACTTCTATACAACTGTCGAAGCTTGAAAATTAAAGCTAAGCACGTCACATATTTGATTTTTATTCTTTAAACAATTACACGATTATGTAATCTTAACCAATTGTCAGATATTGAACATTTTTGTGTAAATGGAACGCTTTCTCAAGATTCAGTGTCACTCCATATGATTCAGGAATTGTTTTTTCGTGGAAAAACAACATAATTATATTTCAAAAAAATAAACGTGTGAATAATTAATAATATCTAAACAATCATAGTTAATTAATTCCACAGGTATATTTTTGTATAATACGCATAAAAATTTATGAACCAATCATACCACTTTCACTTTTATATAACGTTACATAGGGCACCAGACTAAATAAGAAAATCTTACTTTTTTGAGGAGCATGGGCTTTCAAACAAGTTCAGGAATACTAAGTTCAGCAATATTGAACACAGTAATAACAATAACATATGGCTTAGCATTGTTTTACTGCACCAATTTTTACTTATCGCTTCAACGGACTAACAGGTATTTATTGTAGTCACAACAAATTTCTGAGTTGAGATATAAGATTATTCAAGACTTAGGACATATACTGGGTGGTCCACTCAACTTGAGACAGCCGAATAGCGAGAAAACGATGAGTTGATGACGGTCCTGCTCTTTATACCAGAATTTTCCGGAAATGCAGGATCGGGAATAATAATAGATCGGATGTGGCCTGCTAGGTCACGAGATTTAACACATCTCGTTTTTTTATTGGGCCATCTAAAACAAGTTGTATATTCGAGAAGCTCCCACTACACTGGAAAATATGATGTAACGCAGAAGAAATGCTTGTAGAGCAATCAATAGAGAAACTTGTCCTTGGGTTTCATGAAAACTTCATAAAACGGATTGATAAGAATATTGAAATTGGCGGGCATCATTATGAACATTTATAATAATAAAATTAAACGTTTTCCATATGAAAATCACGTCTTTATGCTTTAGTGAGGGGAAAAGCACTTCTGATGAACCATTTAATTAATGGAAAATTTATAAAAAGAATAATTATCTACTCATGTTACAATCGAATTTAAAAATTTTGTGAACAAAAGGTATTTGATTTTTCTGGTAGAATGAGATCCTACAATAAAAAATATGGTTGACCTTGAGAAAAACCTTGGAAAACGCTGTCAATGTCGAAAATAAAAGTCATCATGATTTCTCCCCCTTTCCAACCAAGATCTTTCATCTGAACATTCAAAGTCAAAACTCTTTCGCGCTATACGGCTGTCTCAAATTAAATGGACCACCTGGTATATAACGAGCAACTCATGCGCCCTTCGGTGGTCCTTCGTAGATAACTAAATTTTTTGACCCCTCTATAATTCAAAAACTGTACCATACGGTTTTTAATGAATAAGGAATAAGACGATAAAGCTTCATAGTTTTTGAAAATCGATTCAGTGGCGGCGGAGTTAGTTTTGAAGCATCGTCAAAGATAGATGATTTGCGTAAATCATCTACCACCACAACTGCAATAGCAATGCTGGCTTTCAGTTAACTATACGAAGGATTGCCGCTGTCCAGCGACTTTTCGCACAGGATAATTTCAGAGCAAATCTATTTATCTCTCTCCTACTCATATACTCATACATATTATACATACATATATTTTAGCGGTTCAGAAAGAACTACATATTTAAAGTAAACGGAAAAGTGCAAAATCAACCTACTTAACGTCATTCACAAAATCGCAGACCTTATTCTGTGAAAATTACCTATTTTCTGGCACGACTGATCCCAATAAGATTCCTCATACTTCCATGCTTGGAAATGCAATTCATCTTTGGTGCCCTTCATAAACAATACCGCCAAATAATATTCGATATCAAACATCAGATTAAGTTTCAAATTAACAACAGGATGTGAAAGAAATTTATTTGGATGAATAGTGGTATTTTTTATCTCCGACAGTGTACCAAACGGTAGTTACTAGTACAGTAAAATCGCAAATAATTTGCTTTTTTGCCTCCTTGAAGACTTAAAATGATATAAAACCCCTTACTTCATGATGACCCCCATACATCATTGAAAGTGTTAGAATCCTAAAATTGTGGGAAATGACTGTTACTATCATTATTTGCCAGTCAATCTATAAGGGAGGATTACATGGAGTAGTTGGATCATTTCATGAAAAAACAATTAGAAACGAATAATGCTCGATTTTTTTGAAACACAACTGGAACAGTTTATTCTAAGTCATTTCTAGCTATGTGTACAAAAATGTTCCAACTCACTTTGCGCTAATAAACCTCGCTCATCTAACCTTTTTATGGAATTGTACGCTGAAAAACTCGTTTTAAGAACCTGGTGATAAAGTAAGCTACTGAACGCCAAAAAATAATGGAAAATATAAACGTGATGGTTCTCAAAATAATCCCATTGTCTGAGTAGAAAAGGCTTCATCACTTTGCCGATTACATATTCTGGCAGGTGGTGTTAAACTGATTTACTATCAATAAAAACTCGTCTTCGATCTCCTCATTTTATTTACTGTCTTAACTCTGCTTTCTGAATTACGAAGCCGGTTTTCAACAACAGGTAAACATACACAGTTTTCTTAGAATCTTCTTCTTCTTATAATGCATTTTCTTGTTTTTCAAAAACAGATAGATGGAAAAACTAGATAAATTGTAAATATGTAGTATTTTAACAGCAAGTTTGAGTAATAAAACACAAGAAGCTCTTAAATTGTATAGTACAACTAACCAAAAAACATATAAATAAATTAAATTTTTACGATGGGTTTCTGTAATATACAATTAGAGAAATTGACGATGCTATTTGATATAGATAAACGCCTGTCATATATAATGTAAAAAATTTGGACATTAGGTTCATTGAAAGATGCATTGTCTGTACCAACGCCCATAAACAAATGGAAATATAAAAGTTGGTTTTGTTAATATTTTTTCACACGTTTATATCACTTCCACTTGTATTGAAACAAATTTGAGAAGTTATTTGAAACTAATTCTAATTATCCTATCGATTTCAAACTTTGCAAGTGTATGTAAAACACATAAACGAGAATATCATTTCAACTATAAGAAAACTGATAATAATATTCAAAGTAAGTGAGATTGGAAACGATCTAAATAATCGCCTTTTGTTGGGAGCTCTTTGTGAACACCTATTTTTATTGCACCTGATAGTATCTAAACAAGTCGAACTATATGGCTGCAGATATATCCAGCAGTTATGTTCAGCACTCTCTCAATGTGCGACGAATGTGCCTATGGGGACGCCTACCACTGCATGAAACTAACCGAGGATGATTCATCAGAATCTCTTTAAATCTTGTCTGGAAATTACGTCACCCGCTTATTAAAAACATCGGGGTCGTCATTTGAATCACTTTATATTTGAATTGAATTGGATTTCTTGCTACGGAATACAACGGATTTGATGGATTTTACTTGTTAAATTACGTCGAGCCACTTATGTTCAGTGGTCGAGCAGAGTAAAAAATCTAGTTCCAAAGTTACACACACATACTTATTAAATTATTAGATAAAAAAACTATAATTGTTCCACTTTTGCACTGAAGACTGTTATCTTAGATAATAATTTTTACTTCACGTGCAATAGCTGCATAGGTTGAGGATCATCAATATTATATTTCAACTGTAGCTCTGATCTATTGTGTTTGACACCTTTATCGAAAAACTCCGACTTCTTGAGAAAATCGAGTAACTTTGAGGCAGAGCATTTTTCAGATTATCTGGCATATTTCACATAATATTCTATATCTGCTCAATCATCCTTTTTGAAGTTCTTCTTTGAAAAATTAGTGCATAAATAAATGAATTTCGAACATTGTAGAATGACCAATTTATTAATCTTGCCAATGACAAACAAAAAATTAATCAGGATGTTCTGTGATAAGGAGAAGAAACTGTTTGAAGCAATCTAGGTTATGAATAGATTTTAGATTTACAAGTGCAAAACCATGTACTGCACGCTCAAGGAATCTACAAAAATTACATACTTTTTAACTAGTCATCTCAACACACAAAGGCCTCATTACTTCTCGGAAGCATATTGATTATCATGATGTGTAACTTCTGAAACTTATCTTGTTGGTTTCCTCTCTGGTTTATATGTTTTATGACTCACTGTTAATTGGAAAACCACATATACAGTCAACCAAAATATCTTTAATCACATTTTAGCCTCCTTAGAAGCCTTTTCTAAAGTACAAAATATGAAAAATTGAATTTTTGAATTACAATGACATTGCATTCTATACCAACAGCTAATTACATTTCAAATATAATCAGGCCTGAGAAAAAGTCTTTTTGACAGGACAAAACAGATCTCAAACCAATCAATTCATGAATGGGAGAAACTATCCCTTGAAAATGTTCTTTGTACTAATGGTTGTCGTCAAAAATTTGTAAAACACAATAACTTGAACACATTTTTCAAGGCAATAAAACACTACGATCCCTCCTTTGCCAAACAAAGCCAAAAAATTCAATATATAATACTGTGTGGCAAATCAGTATTTTAGACCTGTCATGCATGGAATCAAAGAACACAATAATTATAAAACATAAAGGGGGAACAGTCAAAACAAGCACTCAGTGAAGACAACGAGGATAAACATTTCAAGAGGAAGATCAAACAATGACTATATAATATATATCTAATTCCTCAGTAGAGTGTGACGAAGTTTGGTTGTGAATGCTTCAGGGAAATATATAATCAATGTTGTTTCTCCAAACCTACAGATAAAAACCATAAGTTGAAGTTTGGTTGTGAATGCTTCAGGGAAATATATAATCAATGTTGTTTCTCCAAACCTACAGATAAAAACCATAAGTTTTTATCCAGATTTACTTATTGCTTGTTTCTGGATCCTAAATGTAAGATATTGCATTGTTGTCTTAAGACCACACTGTTTTGTCTTATATCCTAGGATATGCAACGTCTTTTTTTCGATGATTTATCAGCAATGCAGATTCATCATTTTTATTTTCGCTTTTCATAATATTTCATACTGTCTTGTTTGAAAACAAAATTGTTTCCCTGGAAGCAGTGAAAAATGTCAAATGTTAAATTAGATCAAGTTTATATTTAGGTCTTCACCCCTATCTTTTGGGTTTATATGTTTATGCATAAAAGGGCAGCTACCAGGGTTGTAGATATCATGAGGGCACAAACATCCATGAAGGAATCATATTGCATAACTGTTTTAGAATAGTAAATAGTTATAAGAAATCTGAATTCAATGCCCAATATGACCAATATCTTTTTTTTATCTTGTCAACCAAGTACCAAATAAGTAGTTTTGAATGAGGTCCAAGGAAAACTGCTTTATTCTTTTTGAGACAAGTAAAATTATTGTATTTGCAGTTTCTATGGGGCAAAAAATTCAAATCCTGCTGGTAATGCAAGTGCACCATAGCAACTATTTTGCTTATGAGTATACACGAGTATCAAATATTTTCTAAGCTTAAATAGTTTTCAGTTTTGTAGGGCATTAATGTAACACCGCATTCTTTCGACTACACAAAAGTACCATCAACATTATGTATTTTCAAAATGTGTTCACCAATTCCAATTAACATTCTGATACCGTCGTCGTTATCAACTGAACCGCGAACAGGTCATCCTTTTGTTATGTACACCTGTCCTGTTATGCCGCCTTAATGTTGGAATCACTGCAGCTAGGATTGACATCATCGATTACTCAATTCAATTTTGTTTACACATACACACTCCCATTTATATTTATATGAAGATATCAAAAACTAACCTCAGCTGCAGGTTCTTCATGAAACTGTCTAGGTCAATTTTGTCCAAAAGGACAAAGTCGCCGACTCCGACTTCTCGTTGCATAGCCATGGTATACTCCTAATATTGATGCGAATGCAACCCGTTCAAAAACACATTTCACACAAAAAACTGTTGAGTGTAAGGAGGGTAGAGTTTCTATAAAAGAAAACAGACGGTAGACGCAAAACAGCGGCAACCTGCCCTCCTGCCCCCAAACACCTTACCACACGGACTGACTCACGACTGACTGGTTGCGTTTTGCGCTGATTAAAGATTCGATTTCACAAACCAGAAACTAACAAGGAAAGAGAATGCGAACACGCAATACAACATGAAGAATGAAAAAAGACAGCAAATCTCGTTAGTACAGTAAATGTGGCAAGGTAAGATGGCAAAAAGTGACCGAAGCCATTTTATGATATAAATAGCAGGATTGCAGGGTGTGTAATAACTCAAAACAAAAAAATTGGAATCACTCTTAAGGAGAGTTTTAGGCAACTAAAAATATGTTTAGTTTAAATTTTCGACGAAAATGGCAGGTCGTTGAGAAAAACCTTTTGAGTAAAAATTGTTCAGATTGAAAATAATATCCTCTACAATTATCTCATGGAAGATAGGGCACTCACTATAGCCACAACTTTGACAGCGCTCTAATCAAACATGACAATCTAGAGGCCGCGCTGGGGCGCCGATTGCCAGAAATTACTTTTTATAATTCTTCTATAAAAATATATATCACACATATATATTTTCAAGTGTATGCTCTCCACTGTATGCATCAGACCTGCTATAGACATGCATGTTTCATCTTTAGCCTAGACTCGTCAGTATAGCCTGGCGATCTAATTTTCATCAGCTTCTGACGTGAATGAGCCGAGATAACAGAACATCGTAATAGTGTTTACAAAGAACAAGGGATGTCGCTGTAAATCACTTCACCTTTGTTGACAGATGTCGTGAGGGACATCTGTCGCTTCTTCAAGGCAGTCAAGATGTGAGGACCTTTGAATTCGTAAATTGCCAATGGGCAGCGCCATAGTGAGCGACGCTTGGAGATAAGAGTTGATGTATATATTTCTAAATATAGTGCAGAATAACAACAACTAATCAACATTTTTGCAATGTGGAACTCAATTACCTGAAATTAAATTAATTTCATATAAAATGTTTTCCTCCCCGTTGGTCAGTAGTCGGTATAAAATGTATTATTCCATTAATTCTTTGATAACTCAAATGACAAATAATTATAATAAATACAATACATCGATAAAAATGCAGTGGTGAGTTTTTCCATTACAGGTATTGTGATGATATATTTTTGAACATATTATACACAGTAAAGTTACCATTAATTGAAAGTATTTTACTACTTTTTACATAATTCTCGAAAATAATACTCAATATCAGGAAATTGGGCTGTCTACTTGTATCAGTACTTCCTACATAAACTAGACAAAATAGTTATTTTGCGTCAAATACTACGACCCATCGTTCTATGGAAAATCAAATCTAATAATATTTACTATTACGTTCCATGGGGATCTCCAATTTTTCGTTTCAAGATCTAATAATAAGTTCATAAAATAAGATATTTTATTTTTTTAAAGAAAGATGGCTAGATTCACTCTGGGAATTAGTCAAACCAAAATTATTATTCATCCTAGATTAAGTTTAGGCAATACATCATGCGGGATGTTGTATTCAAAGTTGCACGAATTAGTGAAGATCAAAGGAGTGCAGGGCTGGATCTGTCGGAATCTTACAAAGCAATAATTTTTGAACGAAATTATTTAGTACAGTTATTTCTGGAGTCATTGATGAATATCGAATTTCGCCGCTTTACCCAGGGCACTCGAAAACGTTCAATCTCGCAATACAATCTAATGAAATATTTCGCTGGTGTCTAGTGTCTACTGATAAATCCTGTTGTACATGCTGCAGACGAGCCGTCCACAAGAAAACTACAGTTGCCCAATCAAACAGTGGAGTATATTCACCCTGGGTGTATAACTTGACAACGACCACTGGAATCAATATGTTTTTAAGATCTTCAATTGACTTATGGACAAACTATACAGTAATATTCCTGTAACCAATTATGAAATTATTCATTTTAACAAGGGTCATATTTTTTACAATGTTTACAATTTTTAATTTTACACGAAAAAACTCCCGAGTATTATTATAGTTTGAAAAAAATTTATTAGACTTTGATGATCTTAAAGCTTTTCAATGTCATTGTAACCTAACAAATTGTATTCATAGAAAAACTACAAAAGTTGTATTAGAACATCGTGGAAATCTGTGAACTGTAACTCGTAGTAGGATAGAACATCATCAGCCTGCACATCACTACACACATTTCACTTATTTTGTGTTGTCTCAATTTTGCTGTTCTATCAACGTTGTCATCTGTTATTTTGTATTTTTGTCTGTGAATTACTGAGTTGTGCTCTTCTCTTCACTCTTTTCTCTTTAAGTTGAGAGATATTAAAATTGTGGCAGCCTCCAGATTACTATTATTGCTTAGTTGTGGAGAGTTTCTGAGTGATAGAGTAGGAACAAGATGTCAGAAGAAAAAATATCTTGTTTGGAAACAAGTTTTGTATCTATGAGACCAGCAGTAAGTTGAAGTTAATTTTTAGTTGGTTTTTTAAAACCTGATAATTTTAGGTGGAGTTTCTAGATGTTTTTGACCAGTACCCATACAACGAAGACCTTACATGTACATTTGTCTTCAATGATTACATTCCGCAAGAAGGAGACAGGGTAGCAATTTATAAAATTGGTTGGAGTTTTGTTAAAGACTACATTGTATTTGAGTGGGTATCTCCTCCAGAAGCCAAGAATGCAAAGTATTCTGTTGTTTTCAATAGTAAGTTTTTCTCTTGGACTCATTTTGACAATCAATATAAAATATATCTGGTTACAATTCTGTTGCTATTAAAGATGAAACCTCTGATAGTGATGGGATTTGGGGTATAAAACATTTCAGTAGGAAAGATGATTTAGTATAAAGTATCCATTTTCCATTTCATCTCTTCTTCTAGTGCCTATCCGGTCCGGATGTTGGCAATCATTCTGGCTATCATAATTTTATTGGTTGCAGCTCGGAAAAGACCTGTGGTTGTTGTAAAGAACTATGTTCTCAGGTTCTTTAGCCATGAGATCCTCCTTCTTCCAGGTCCTCGCCGTCCTGGAATTTTTCCTTGTAGTATTTCTTGCATCAATCCATATTTTCTCTCATCTCGCATTATGTGACCCAGGTATTCGAGATTTTCCACTTAGTTTTCTATAATGAATCAGTTATGAGATGTAGAATATTTTTAGTGTTCATATTGTTTCTGTAGCTCAAAAACAAATATTCATACTTGTTTATTATTATGGAGTTGATCATGTATATGACACCAAAGAAAAACATGTATTAACTTCCAAACATAAGATAAAACTACTATCAGAAAAATTATGCATGCTTTTTATCAATAATAATTCATAAATGTAAAGAATGTGACCAATTTTCATACATGTTTTTATACCTGATAGGAACTAAGTGTCATATTGGAAAATACAACCCAATAATAAAAATTATTCTAGGTGATATCTTTGCCCCCATCACAAAAAGCTATCTTTGTTACTAATACTGCTCAATTCTAACATAACACCACACATGACATTTGGACATGCGTGTTGATGTTGCTATAGGACCATACACTTAATATCAGTTGTCATCTTCTGACGTGTATGAGCCGAGATAACAGTACATTGTAAATAGTTTTTATGAAGAACAAGGGATGTCGCTGTGAATCAGTTCACCCTTGTTGACAGATGTTATAAGGAACATCTGTCACCACTTCATAGGCTGTTAAGACCTTTGACTTCGTAAGTTGTTAATGGGCAGAGTCATAGTGCGTGACACTTGATGTTATATATATATGTATATATACATATATATATATATATATATATATATATATATATATATATATATATATATTATATCATCGAATTGCTCTCTACAGTTCAACCACCAGGCTATACTGATGAGTCTAGGCTGAAGACAAAACATATGCATAGTGGAGAGCATACACTTAATATATTTATTATTTATCTTTTAAAATACCTAAAGAAAAAGAAACCACATGAAAGAATGAATGACTGGAATGAGAGAATATCAGATCAATATCACGAAATAGATGTTCATCAGTAATATAAACATCATAGTTTTCAATTTATTCTGTGGCACAGACAGCAACGTAAATCAGTCACAAATGTATGTCCGACTATGAAGGGGCAGCGGCGATTTTCTGTGGGGTCATAGCATTCACTATACACTGTAAATTTTTTGGATTACTTCAACATAGCTTTCGCTGGTATATCTTAAAGCCGCAGTCTGTATCTCTAGTCATTTATCAATATTTGGTTAACCAACAATTTGTGTGACATTTTAGACTCATTAGTCACTCCATTTTCTTGTACTATTGATGATGTATCATTTTATGTATTTGCTCCAATGAAATTTGCAATAAGATCATACTGATATACTTCGCTGAGTTAATAACAGAATTTGTTCTATATTGTTACTATTTACTACTAGGAAGTGGTTTATTTTCCCGTTTTTGAAGTTCTCATAACCAAATTGTGGTTGTCATGTTGCTGTCATATGCTAGCCTGAGAAACTATTCATACAAGTATTTGCTCTCTACTGTTGTCTGTCAAGCTGCATAATGATGAGCATCCAGGCTAAGACTGAGGCTTGTATCCTTGCATGTCTGTAGCAGGCAAGGATACAAGCCGATGCAAAAAAATCAATCTTTTTGTGACCCTGACTACACAGGCGTATTATCCCTGTTCGTATTTGTAATTTTCCAGATTATTCTTATTATTGTAGCGCGGATCTAGTGATGTTGCTGAAATAAACGTTTCCTAACTCTCTAAATGACGAAATCTGTCTTTGATGTCGACTATCAAATTTCCCACAATAGTATAGCATTCTGGGCTATAATCTTTTAGATAGATCTCACCTTTTTGATCATGTAATCTTCATTCTCTTCTGATTTATCATTCTTCAGTACTAATTATAGAGAGCGGTATCGTTACGTGTTTGTCGTCGTATCGAGAGCTTTTCGGATTGTGTGATAGCATTTGTATTATAATAGGCATACCGATATATCAGCATCAGAATCGTTACATCCTTAGTAAAAAGTATATAGGCACTCAGCATTACATTAACTTCTGATATGAGAGGCTGCAAGCAGTGTAATCGTAGTTTCTACGAAACACAAAGGATGCTGCTGCAGCATAGCCATTGTTCGCTTTTTTAATTGAAGTCGCTAGAACCATTTATCGCTCCTATTGACAATCCAAGGTCTTAGCGTCTTCCAGCATTAACGTCGGAGTATTAGTTCTCTACTGTTTGTCGCCGAGCTGCTGCACTGACAAGCATGTAGACTACGACTTTCTGTGTCCGGCCACATATACAGTTGTGAATATACACAACCCCATTACCTCATACACTGATAATTCGTGTATTTTGCATTTTTCTACATATTTGTATATTTTTGGACCTTGACTTAGAGGAAATTTTCGAATTATGTACTTTTGTTTTGATTCTAGTCAGCATATGATTTTATACAAACAGTTGCAAAGTTGTTGATTAGGCTTTAATTTGAGCAACTTTATTTTCGCAGAGCACATCCTTCCTAAAAACAATGTTGAAATATACCAGATCTGCTACATAACAGCAGAGAATGAGATACAAGGAGCAAGTTCTTCTTTCCAATTTTCTGCTGAAAAACTTAAGCCGACGCCGCAACCAGTGAGCGCACCAATCGAGACTCACTCTCCACCACAATTCAACTTGCAGATGGATGATCAGGCTGAATTGAGACAGCTAAGAGAAGAGAACTCTATGTTGAGAGAATCACTAAAATTGATTATTGCCGGTCAAAATACACAGAAAACATTCGCGGACGAAATGAAGGAGTTGAGAAAAATGGTTGATAATTTGAAAATTGTAGTTGATGGACACAAGACCGAAATAGATTCGTTGAAATCAAAGATCAGAGAAGGTGGAGAGGAATATAAAAAATTGTACTTGGAGAAGATCAAATTAGAAAAGAAGTTAGATAAACAAAAAAACAGGAAAGGAGATGGCAAAGATGATATTGATATTGATGGGTTGAAATCTATTCCACCCTTTCCTTACTTAAATAATACATCATAATCATGGTAATTGATCTGGTTTATAATCATAATCTTTGTGGAAAAATCTAATCTCTTGTATATTTCTATTCAATGTATCTCAACAATCTGAAAGCAGTGTCGGCAAGAAGCTGATTTTGGGATTAAGCAAGATCAAAGTATGGCGGTGCTGCTTGCCGTAAAAAATGTTGATTCCAGGTGTCAGAACAAATGTTTTCATTTGAATTCCATGCAAGCAAAATAGCGACATGCAAAAAAGAACTTGAGAGAATGGTGTAATTAAACATGGTCAGGGGTGAGCTATGATGCCCTCAATAATAAATAATATTAATGTATAAATGTTTATGGTTTCAGTTTTCTCTATTGAGGGGGGCCGGGAATAATTTATGGTGGAGGTAGTCCCCTCCTGCACCCCTCTAGCGTCGCATCGGCACACTGTCAAATTTCAGTTATTCATTCTAAATTACCCATCAATGATGAGATACACAATGTACTGATTGAATTATTTTTATTTTATATATACCTTTTCATGAAAGTACGGCAAAAAGTCAAAACATAGAGGTAGTAATAAATAAAGTCTTTCATGTGATTTTATCAATTGGCTAAGATTATTCGTTGCTTTTTATTCATTTATTTTATTTATCATGTTAATCAAAGCAGCAATTATCCTGTAAAGTATACTTCACTGTAAATAGTAGTTATAATATAGTGTTGTAACATAGCGCTGTTGTAAAAATGAAAATGACATTTGCGTTGTTATACAGTGAGATGAATCATAATTATCTTTCCTACCATACATAAGACACCTGTTTCACATGAGTACTGGATTTTACCACAACTTTAATGTACAAGATTCTCTCACACTACTTTCATTGAAATTTAACTTTTGAAACTTATTAACTTATTCTGTTGTCCTTATGATTCGCTCAAGATGTCCAGTGAACCACGTGTTGAAGTTAATTTAGCTGACGTTTTGGCTAACACTATAGCTTTCATGAAACGAAAACACAAATATCTGAATATAATTGAAAATGTATGGGTGTAGTTGGTCAATCAGTCTAGTTTTGAATTAATTACAAATTCATTATCCAGTTAATTTTAATATTTTTGTTTTTGTTAAAGGCTACAGGAAGAACCAAATCATCAGCAAGTTTTTTCCTCAGCACAACTGATAATAAAATCAATTTTGAGGTCTTCATTTATTTTCTGTATCTATGAAGCATGCTTATAATTTAGCTTTGGCGATCTAAATTGGTTCATGTCTGTATTTCTCTAGACTTTCATTTTACTAGGGATTTGAATGATATATCATGGTTTTTTAATCCACAGTTTTCTTTTGAAGTTGTCTAGATAGAGATAGAAACAATAACGACAAATGTCATTTGATTGCGATCCACAACAGTGATGTAAGTTTTATAGAATGGATTAATGTAGGTACGTTATTAAAAATATGGTAGGTCGGGAGACGAAAACATTACGGTGCCAACCGGGAATAGTGTATATCTGTGTCTTATTAACATCCTGTATATTTTTAAATAAAACAGAAGTATATTGTCTAGCCTGTTTTTTGTATATTTAGTGTTACTAACATGTACAATTCTGATGAATTGATGAATCCTGAACTTCTCAGTGTCCATGTATAACAAAACTATATAAGATAATTATAAAACTGCTAAAAGTAGAAATCTATGTATTCATAAATTTCTATGAGATGTTCTGCCAACCAGTATAAAAAAGTGTTCAAAAATCAAGGTCTAGAAATTCTTAAACAAATCTTATCTATCTTGTATACTTATTACAACAAAATGATTTCAATTTTCTTCAGAAATACCAAGTTGAAATACGTTTCATTGTACTAAATAGGATCGTTCCGATTATCAACTTTATTAACGGCTGCCCAAGTTACATTTGACTAGTTTAACTAGACCCCATTATGAATCCATCGATATATTTTATTTTGAAGAACCTGTCTGCCATTAGGTATCAGTAAATCCATTAGTGTGTTTGTGAGTCTTCACTATATACAGGGTGTTAATTAAGTATGTTAACAAACTTTAACCACGAATAGTACTCCGAAAAATAGAAAGAAAATGTCATATGAACATGGGTCCGGAAATGCTTTCTAAGGGAGCTACGCTCCTTTGCATGGGGCACCCTGAAGACGGTTTTCCCTCGATATTGTTGAAACCATTCATAACAAAATTACGAAATTAGGTACGATGGGTAAACTTTTGACGCTGAATCTGATTCTGAATTCAGAATTTCATAATTTTAATCAGAGGCGTATCATACGGGAGGAGTTAAGGGTAAAAATAACCCCATTTTCTAAATGGTAATTTTTTGACATTTTGATTTTAGAATATGGTATTTCAGAGATTTCTACGTAAAAATGGTCTTTTGGTACATCTCGATAGGGCTAACCGTTTTGGAGAAAAATGCAAATTATTGAATCGATGCAGGCTATTGTAAATAAATAAATGTTCATCTATTTAGTAAGTGTGCTGTGAAAGACAATTGCAATAATTGATAAACAACTTGAGAACTGTCAGTTTATTCAGTTTAGAGTTTGTTGTCAAGTAGAAGTGTACTGATATTCCGCTTAAAATGGTCCAATTTACTAACGGAGAAATGACAGATATGCATTTCTGTTATGGGATGGCTCAGGGTAACGCTCATGCTGCGAGACGTATCTATCATGAACGATATCCCCAACGCGCAGTGCCTGCTGTAAGAACATTTATACGAATCCACGCCCGACTTTCCGAAACAGGTAGTTTTAAGAGGTCTACAGTTGTCATAGGAAGACCTGCAATAGTACGAACCGTTCAGATGGAGGAAGCAGTTCTAAACGAAATTGAGAGAAATCCTGAAACCAGTACGCGGAAAATAGCGCATGAATTAAATATTACCCATGTAGCGGTATGGCAAATTTTAAGAGATCAGCAGCTATATCCATATCACATGCAACGGGTGCAAGCTCTAATACCGAGGGATTTACCACTACGAGTAGACTTCTGCAATTGGTTAAGAAATCAAATTTTAAGGAATCCGAATTTCTTAAGTCAGGTATTGTTTACTGACGAAGCTTGTTTTTCCCGGAATGCCATTATCAATTTTCATAACAATCACGTATGGTCTGAGGATAATCCACACGCCTTCATAGAACATCATTTCCAAGAACAGTTTTCTTTCAATATTTGGGCTGGAATTATAGGAAACCACTTCATTGGTCATTTTCTGCCTCATAGGCTTACTGGGGAACAATCGGTTTTTAGTACATGTTCTACCTGAATTATTAGAAGAAGTTCCACTTAGAGAACGGTGTCGTGTGTGGTACATGCACGACGGTGCTCCAGCACATTTTAGTCTAGTTGCGCGTCAAGTTTTGAATGAAAATTATCCTAACCGTTGGATAGGTAGAGGTGGTCCACAGTTTTGGCCTCCCCGATCGCCAGATATCAATCCTTTTGGATTACTTCTTATGGGGATACCTTAAGTCATTAGTGTACAAAACCCCTGTTCAAAATGAAGAAGACCTCAGAAATAGAATAGTTGATTCATGCTTGATAATCAAAAACACACCACATATTTTTGAAAAAGTCCGTCATTCAATGATAAGGCGACTGAACCGTTGTATTGAAGCTGGTGGCGGTCACTTCCAACACTTACTTTGAGAAAACATTCTCTATTTGTCTTAGTATTTTATTTCTTATTTGTTCAAACTATTATTAAATAATGTTTCTTTAAAAATAATACCTAAATGTTTTGTAATAACTCTAAACTGAATAAACTGACAGTTCTCAAGTTGTTTATCAATTATTGCAATTGTTTTTCACAGCACACTTACTAAATAGATGAACATTTATTTATTTACAATAGCCTGCATCGATTCAATAATTTGCATTTTTCTCGAAAACGGTTAGCCCTATCGAGATGTACCAAGAGACTATTTTTACGTAGAAATCTCTGAAATACCATATTCTAAAATCAAAATGTCAAAAAAATTACCATTTAGAAAATGGGGTTATTTTTACCCTTAACTCCTCCCGTATGATACGCCTCTGATTAAAATTATGAAATTCTGAATTCAGAATCAGATTCAGCGTCAAAAGTTTACCCATCGTACCTAATTTCGTAATTTTGTTATGAATGGTTTCAAGAATATCGAGGGAAAACCGTCTTCAGGGTGCCCCATGCAAAGGAGCGTAGCTCCCTTAGAAAGCATTTCCGGACCCATGTTCATATGACATTTTCTTTCTATTTTTCGGAGTACTATTCGTGGTTAAAGTTTGTTAACATACTTGATTAACACCCTGTATATTATCAGATATGAATTTTGTATCTGCAAGCTAAAAACACTGCTAGTTTTACGAGTATGTGTCCAACAATCCAGCGGGTTCTAGCAGCGCCACTGTCATAACCTAACGAAGAACACAAATAGTGTCGTGAAAAACTGTGATTAAGTCGAGTAATTTTCTGCTTATGTATTTCGATAAAATAATTTTAGTGCTGAGGCGATCCAGATCCTCTTTCCATTGCTTCATTTTTTACTTATGAAGTGAACTTTTGTTAACTGCTTGTGTAATATTCTACTTTTCACATTTAGACAGAACCAGCATACATAATATTATTTTTGGATAAATAATTCAATTTTTATTGCAAGCAAGAGGTTTTAGCGGCCTTTTCTCACATCAGCCTAAGCTGTATCACAGTCAAATTGAGGTGCCAGTTTTGATCATATGAATTGTATATTTCACACCAAAGTGGATCCCAAATTAATGTGTATATCATTTACTCAAAATAATTAGATGAGTATCTAGCATTTAATTAAGACAAATATACCTCATACCAGTAATGGAGTAATTTTTTTCTTATAAAGGAAATCTGGTTAACATTTATTTACTTATCATTCTGTGCGGATCTATCATTTACAATGTCAAGTAAAAATATGTGTTTCACTAAGTTCGTCCAAAATCTGCATGTTCACTTTTTGATCCTGTTAATTTATCAACACAGTTGTCACATTACACGCCATAAACTTCAAATAGATAAGATGTTACATATCAAACATATTCTATACGAAATTTTTAACATCTTTACTCGCCAGTCTAGTCAAGAAATCTTCATTGGTTATTTTATAATTCATGCAAAATCAACAGATAGATTATCATGCAGCATATGACAGCACACATTCTCAATGACTAGATTTAAAAGCAGATTGCGACCATGCGCAACTTTCGCGTTTGCTGATGGCAGGCGCAGATGCAGCAGTTGCCATCACGATTCCAATTCATCTCGCCTGTTATTATTTTGAAGATCTTCACTGTGAAAGTTTTTTGTAGATAACTTCTCATAAAGGCAGAACCTATCGCGCTTTATAGGCGCTGTGCAGGATGAATGTCTATTCACATTGAACTTGAGGTGCAAACTGTAACTATCGTTGGGCTTTATTGTACTGATAGTCAAAGATTTACCATGGTAGAATATATAGAAAAGACAGATTGTCAATTTTCTCTGATGTTCTAGATTGAATTCCTTTGTAATGTTAGGCGCATCCACTAGAAGTGTTGCTCTTATCTGGAATCAATCCAGAAGCTTCAGGAAGTGGTTTGGAGCGCATTTCCAAACCTGCGATCAGTATTCCAATTATGATTTGATCTGACACTTGAAGAGTAGAAGTAGCAGTTCTGATAAATACAATCTGCTGCAGTGGGAGAGAAAATAGAATATACACAGCTTCTGCAGCGCTTACCTAGTACCGACAATATGGTCGTGCAAGGAAATGTAATTATTATTTTATGTTAACCCCCAAAAGTTCAATAAAAGATGCCTCGAGTAAACTGGGTACCGTTCAATCTCCACGGCTGCAAACCAGCGTGCAATTTCGTTGTCAGTCTGCTGCACGCTGTATAAACCCTCTTTCACCAATGTTTTCCATGTTCTTGTTGATCCGGATAGTCAATAGGAAAGAACAAAGGCCTGGGAACTGCCCGTGTTGTTGGTAAATACATCAGAAGTATATCCATCTAATAAGGATTGGTCCCTGACAAATAGGCATAAGCAGCAAGTTTGACCCGAAGTCTCTCATGCCGTACCCTATCAAAATCTTTTGATATATCGGTGGTAACGACACAACACTCCATAATGCTTTATTGCTCTGCTCTACAGGTGGGTCACGTAGGCTAGATCTTCCATAGAACTATACTCATGCGAAAGCCATTTTGGCGATCGTTAATGACAATAATGACACTTTTTTCATGCTGACCTTCAGTGCTAATAAAAAAATGTGGAATGATACATTATACGTATACTTTGAATTAACGCCATTGAATGTTCGTCAATCTATACTAGCTTAAACTATTCGCATAAATATATAATTACCCACAAAAATACCTTAAGATAATAGCAATATAATTTTCAAAATGAAACACGTCCTATCAGTTTATTGTTTTATTATTTAGACACAAGATATTGATACATCAGAAGTGGTGAATGAAAATTGTATACATGACATTATTAGAACCAATGAGTGCAGACCAGATTAGAAGCAAAGCCAATATGCTGACAAGCGATTGTGGCAGTTGTGGTAGTTATAGTGAACACTTTACAAACTAACCTCCCCCCCCCCCGCGCATACATTGGCGTGTGTCATGTTTAAAAGCCTATCAATGAATTATAAATAAACAGATGTAGGATTTGTCCCAGATTACAAAGAGACTGTGACGTTACACAGTTGATGACGTACCTGTGTAGCAAACATAACAGCTTCAAAATATATGCTAGGAAATCGGATAAATTTCCATGGTGTGGCAAATATTTTTTTATATTACACAGATGTTGCTTATAATTTCACTGTTTTGGCTGAGAACAGTTTTCTCTCTCATATCCACTTTTTTGTCCCATCTTAGAATTAAAGTAGAACAGACGCAATAGTCTTAAAATAACACAAAGCATAGTAGCTAGCAAAACGGCAGGAATATAAACAAACCGACGCCACTGACCGTCAGCTTCATACCTACTGAAAATCACAATTTTGATTTTCAGATTCACATACAAACTAATGATGTTCATAGAGAATGATCAACACACTTTCAGTATACAGTTTAACATGGGGATTATAAGTAAAGTTATGGTCTTCTTTTGGGTATTGTACAAATCTGACACATTTTTCAGTTTAACAGTCTGGCATCCTCACGTCTGGTATGCGCTCACAACAAATTCTGACAAGGTGATGATTGAGAATATCAAATCACTTGATTACTACTTCTTCAAATATCACACCTATTTCAAAACTTGCAAATCTAAATAATCAAAATTACTGAAATACGGAGCATATAATCTAGTGATCTACAAATATATATTATGAATTTTTCCAATCATGGAGTTATATGTATAATCAAATTTAGTTTTAATCTTAAACTATTTAAGATTGTTATTTTTAGTTAGAGGTTAACACTGATCCGTTATTTTGTTTGCTAGCCTTTTTAGCAGTCTTTTGAATAATTTCCAAAATTTGTCATAACTGTTAGACGGCATGTTTCGTCTTTAGCCAAACTCGTCTTACCGTAAATAGCTACACTGCAAATAAATATGTTCATTCCTATGATTATTATTTTCCGTGCTTCAAAACTATTAAACTTTGGGTCGATTAAGTGTAAGATGTCACCGGTAAAAAATATTAACTATATTGAAATAAAGTGTTTCCCAGTTTTATAAAACTAAGTCCTTGCGGGACGATGAAGAAACACATAGTTAACGGTCGTCAGTCAGCGAAAGCATATTTGCCATACTCTATGATGCAAGATTTTTTTCTCTGGATATTTTCTCTGAATCATTCAGATATATGTAATATTTTCAACTTTTTGAAAAATGGAAACATTTTCTTATTCTCCACGTACAATGTTTGAAGCTCTCCATACAAAAGTGATTTTAAAAATTACACAACTAAGAAAAAATCAAAAGCCTCCACCGTTTTATTTTATCGAGCCTATTGGCCCATGACTAGAAAACACATATCTCTGCACGCCCAGAGGTAAATAAAGATTAAAGTTCGCACCGCATTTCAGTTGTATAACATTTTCTATCATCGTTTTGTCTAATAATGAATACTTACACAATTATTAAGGTGTATTCGAATTCATTGTTGGTTTAATTTTCATTAACCACTTGGTGTTGTGTGCAAAAATCTCCTACTACTACAATAACACTTAAGATTTAATGACGTACGATCACTGGAAAACATTTGTAGCTAATTATAATTAAAAAAACAATTAACGACATGTACATCTTAGGAGGATTAATCGCAAAAAGTAATAAATTATCTTCCAAAATGAAAGATTTTCAATTTTTTGTACATATGAAAAGAATATTTGATACATATTCGTACATCACACAAATATTTATATATAGTAATGTCCACCGCAACATATTATGAGCATAAAAAACTGGAAATAGCGAGTTGCATTTAGCGAGTTGTCGAAAAACTTCAGAAACAAGTTTTTGTACAAACGAATGCCATAAAATCTGCATGATTAATGAATGGTGTCCGGTACATACAATGTGCTTCAGCAAACTAAAACCAATTCGACATTTACCAATTGCTTCCACTGGGATTTGAAGGAAGTTAAAAATGTACAGTGTAGTTTTATGCATTATAATTTACCACCAAAAATGACTATTGATCTTGTAACTTTTTCTAATTTTCTACTGAATGAGATTCACATATTTTATTGCAATTACAAATCCTTTACAGTAGCATTTTTATGTTTTTAAGCATTTGGAAACAATAAGACGTGCATTAAAAAAACGTATGCCCTCAACACGCTCAAAAACATGATTTAACAAATGATGAATCATAAAATATATACGTTTCATAACTTGCATGAAATTGTTATTAGATATTATACGCACTTGATAAAGGTTTCTAAGTACAACCTAGTTTGATAATGTATATCAGTATTAATCAAAAAATATAGTTTGTGAAACTGCATATACTAATGAACACAATCAGCAATAAAATAACTTTATTACTTATTCATTCCATGTAGTTCGCAAATTAGACACGTTTTATAATCTCCAGAATCATTATCAAAACCAATTGTTTTGTAATGGTATAAGACTGACTTGAATTCACAAGTCAAAACTTATGAAAGTGAAAAATTGCATCCCGAATTTTTATTTATAACTATGAATCCCGTCTAATTTTACACTATTATGATGGTGACTGGCTCTTGTATTCAATATTTTCCATTGCTCATTATGTCTTATATACATAGATACATTTAAACTGTTAATAAGTTATGTGGTATAATTTCAAGATAATCGAATTTACTTCTTTAACAACTGTATCCCACATATGTCAAAAAATGACGGTAACAACTATTTACACAAATTTTCTGGAAAGTTTGGAAGCGTAACTAGTATCATATACCACGTATTGTTCAGATAAGTAATCTATATCCCTTGTCACATATAATAACAGGTTTAATCCTTTCCTGAAGATTATAACTTTAAGTCGACAGTAATATAACTGCTGAAACTTTTTTGTGCGGTTATCTCTCAGACGAATCCAGCAGCCTTTTCAAAATACAAAAGGAAAAATTTTGATTTTAAAATTATAATGTCATTATGATTATGATAAACCAAGTCGAAAAGTACCCGTTCACCTAAATAAAATGTTCATGGGACAATTCATTACGATGGTTTCTAACACATTTCAATCAGATGGTTCTAGACGTCTTTGAGGATTTACCTCCGCTTGTTAAACTTCTACCTTCCGTTAATGAGGATTTCCAATGTTAGCCATCCATTTCGTCTAACGTTTGCAGACCTTCTGTTTTGCAGGTTTCTTCCAGAAACTGCATACCATCTGAATTGCAATAAATTGAGCTAGTGTTGACCAATGAGCTTGACATTCTTCTGATCTATGGTTGTCATGTTTTTTTTTTAATTTTTATAATTGCGCAACATTTATCAGGTTAGGTATATGAAAAAATTAGTTTGAAAGGTTGCTCCTAGTTATAGTTTTGTCGTATGTGGAGTATGTTGGTTGTCAATTTTCATCACAATACCTGTGACGTCACTGAACGATTGTAACCAGCACTCTTAAATTAAAATTAACGTATGTTTTACAATCAATATCTTATTGTAAATAAATCGTACAAATATAACGTTTGTGATTTCCACCACAGTCGCCGTACATTAGATGATCAGCAGATTTAATTTTAACGTTATTTGATGATCCCAACCATAAACCTGGTAACTAAGCAAGGTACTTTACAATCATAGTACCAAAAAGGCGACTGTACCATTTCATCGGGTCTTGGAAGATCTATGTCAGACCTCCTTGGAACCCATTTTATTTGCAACAAAATTAGTTCCCGACAGGTTACAAAAGGGTCTTATTATAGTCGCGGAACGATTTTTGGGATATACCTGAGTTATTAGGGATAGTTAGCGAAACTGGTGATTGTGATCAAATCTGTTACATGGTAGATACGAATTTTTCACTATCGTTTTCTATACCTATATCATAATAATGAAGGAGAAATGAAAAATCTACGTATAGAGTGAATACACCTCTTTAAACAAAAACAGCTCCCAAACTTTCCAGATATGTAAAACAAATTACTATATTCATCCGTGTCTTACGCTTTCTTGGCTTGTTTGAATTGGTTACCCCACACTGCATCATTGATTACTTCGCCAAGCATGTATAACACGTAGGCTATTCCTAAGTTTCCCACAAAGAACACGACTTTAAGTGGAACGTTCATTACCGCCAAAACCGGGTAAACCCAGAATCCGGTGTAGGAATATATTACCAACAGCCATATCAGGTAGCTGACCAATACTGTGGTAAGTATGGTGAGGCCTCGTTTGCGAGAAGGATACCTAAAAAAGAAAAACTTGTTTAGTGAAGTATATTTTGCTAATAGTTGAACAAAGTAAGAATAGTGTTGTGTATATAATTCAGGCTTACGCGATAATGGGACGTGGACCATAATGGCAATAACGCGAATGTCCATTTATCTTGGTCAGTATAGCTAATGTTTAATATGACAGAAATTATACAATATGTATTTTTTCTAGTAATATAGTAAATATTAGTATAAAAAACACTAATATCGTACTGAAACCCAAATTTAAATATGTGATAAAAGCAAATTATATTAAACAAAAAATACTCCAACCCGTACGTCACCGGGTTCGTGTAGGGGGCGGAGCAACGGATAGCGGGTTCGTGAAGGGCGCGGGGCAACGGATCGCGGGTTCGTGAAGGGGGCGGGGCAACGGATAGCGGGTGCCCAGGTGACAGACTGAAGTACTGGTAATCAGATAAGATGTAGGTCACGCGTGTTTATGACTTCGGGTATAAACATGCGCAAGGTAACATTCATCGTGAGCTCTGGTAACCCAACCCGGTGACGTCACGCGTTACCTGTGGGAGGATGCGCGAAGTGGTCGCGGGACACTGACGACAAAGCCTATGGACAACTTTCAAAGAGAATCCAGTATTGCACATGCGTAGGAGGCGTCGCATGAGTAGACCAACATTAACCCCGTATTGGCGAGATTGTTATGATTAATCAAAATAACATTAATAAATAATACATCTGAGGGGAACTCAATAGACCTGGTACCTCTTCTCGGGATGACGAAGACCTTATATAGAGCAGCAACGAGGTCAACAAGAGAGATCGCGAGGTAGATTCCTCACCCTTAAGAAAACTAGGAGAATGAGGTCATAGAAATGAATGCCAGACAAAATAGACATGCGCGGGTGACCGAGGGCCCTGTGAGTTTTGCTTCCGTCTGTACATCCTTTTTCAAGAGAGAACACCGATGGCCGTACATACAGCGTACGCTCACGTTACGCAGACTGGACCTAGCCTGGCAGAGGACTATCCTGGTGTCCAGTAACGGAGGAGCAGGTTTTCGTTTTTCAGTTGTCAAAGATGGACTACCCGATGTGCATGGTATTACTAGATATGCGGACTACTACTACTATAAGACGGCAGCTAGCTTTGAACGAGCTCTTACAGACATAGTTGGAGTCCGAAACCGGCAACCTGTGGACATGGTAAGGCGCCATGCTCGTTAATATGGTTTTTGGAGATCTTTCGGTGTATCGTAAAGTGATGGCATGGTTTCCAGGCTCCCACTTGGAGAACACAATTCTTCTGAGGTAGAACGCTGAGATGCACCCTATGTTGAAGGAAGCTTGAGTGCAAAGTTAACCAGAAAGACGTACTTGATTTAGACACCATTGCTGGGGGTATCATTCGCTAGGGCTTCGCAAGGTAACAAAGACCCTGGCACTTGTCAGCACAGGTTTAATGCAGTATCTTTATAGAAAATCTCTCATTTGTCGGAATAGTTTAACGTAAGCTCCAAAAGCGGCTTAATAGGCAACTGTACTATTTTATTTAAAAAATAAAGTTGAAAAATAACGCGGCTGTCCTGTTTTGCAAATGAAGCTTGCAAAAATTATAACGAATAACATAGTTTTTTTAATGGCTGCTTTTTCGAATATGGGTCTTTCTGAATAGAAAAGGCTTTATCAAAAACAAATAATCAAGTAATTTGTTTGGAAAGAATAACCACAATTTTCATATAAATTAGAGCAGCGGTTGTCGAGATTACGCAGTGAGCAGAAAACGAGCATTCGAAATGTATATAAAAAATATCCAAAAAAACTCATCACTGTCTTTCCGCAAAAAGGTTTAACTAGTCAGTAGTAGTTATTCTGAAGCAATAATGAAATTAGTGCAAAAGTACTTCCGTAAAACTGAGTTTCCAAGCAAAGATGTTGCTACTGTCCAATTACAAAGCACCAAAGCGGCAGCCTAGAGGGTGGAAAGATATTAAAAACAGTAGAAGGTGGATCAATTAGAAAAGTGTAGTTTTCGAATTAATTCCAGCAAAAAGTATCCAATCGATCAATTCTACTGAATTCCCACTTAGATCAATGTTTCGTCGCCCATCACAGCCTTGCAGATCGAAAGCATTGACCCGATTATCTAATTAAACTTTATAATTATGATTGACCTTATTCTTGAGATACAATATGACCTCTACCATTTTCATTACGAGAATATCATCTGGTTCCGATTAATGTAGGAGATTCTAGTAATAAGTGCCAAAATTATTATTTTGTGTCTAAATCAAACATTAGATGTCATCAGTTAATAATAAAAACTAATTCCATAGCTTCAAGTAAAATTGTGTTCTGAATAAAGGATATAACAATTTTTCTACAGTAAAAAAAACTTACCTGCAACATGATAGACACATTTCAATGAGGATAGTAACCATGATGTGCGTGTGCATAAGATGATTGAGCCATTGTGGAAAGTATGGGCTTATGGCTTTGGGTAAAATTAGCTCTCGATCTAGCATATAAATACTCCAAAATGAAATGCCAACAAACATAGAAATAGGAAAGGCCAAAGTGCACAGTATCTGAAAAGAAAATGATTTATTCATTAATCCATAGGAAAATACAGTTGAGGGAGCAAAAAAATCATTATATGCTAAATAAATGTTTAGTGTTATGGGAAATGTAAATATGCAGGATGTCCCCGCTTTTTTTTTGACAGCATGGAACTACGCATTTCTATCAAAATAAATAGTAAAATACCTTGGTAACGGGGAGAAAAATATTTTCACCCCTACGTAAACACCCTCTACAAGCAAGCCTAAATTTTTTGTTAAACCTATTTTTTTGTCAATATCCATAGTATCTTATATTCTAAATACCATAAGAAAACACATATTACAAAGTGGATCCCGCATAAAACCAAAGGGAAAAGCCTTTCGGTCAGAATGTTTTAAAACTTGCAAACCTGACAATCCAAAAAAATCCTCATGCGACCAAAGTAATTTGAAAGTCGAAATACAAGATAACGTCCCTACCGAATGTGATGCAAATCGGGAAGATCATATTACAAAAGGAATATGAGTAATGTTGCACCCAATCACAAATCACAAAAGAGATTTTTATGAATCTATGCATAAAACCTAGTTTTGGCCTTTACAAAATTACATTTTGGATCAATTTCTAACCTTGTTTCAATAGACTAATTTGTTTCTATGTGACATTAAATTATGTCTATGGGCCTCAGACTATCTATTAATTGGAATTTGATCATCATCAACATTATTTACTCATAAAAGGTAGAATATCATTGATAATGTTAAAGAGCTATTTAATAGATACAAGTTACTGAAATAATAATAATAACTACAGGGTTATCCATATTTCGTACTAGAGATTAGGAATAATATCAGTTTCGTAACAGCGCATTGGTTCGATCTTTATTTAGCAACATATTCGATAACATTGTGTTCTTGAAATTCTATCAGCTAAATTATACCTTATTGTATGTATTTATTTTTGAGATAACGGATAGGTACGTATTCCAATATTAGGAATTTTACTTTTACTTCTATATAGATTTTATTTTTTATTCCTATAGTGAATTTGTTCAATTTTTTTCGGTATAGATAATTTGTTCTGTCTCTGTTCTGTTTTTATTTTGTTTGCTTTTATCTATATTACTTACAATTTATATATATGTATTTGTAACTAGGTGGTTTCCATTAGATTTGAAGGATGTTTTGTAACTAGTACAGAAGGTAGAGCCAGCGCTCCCTAGAATGGATTCATGTATTGATGAGAGAGAGCAAATCGAAGTTGTTGCTTGGAAATAGACAGGAACATTTCGCTACTGTTTCTCTAGGATATCAAAGGAATTCGTTAGGAAACAGGCTGCCGAAAGTTTCCGCGCATGTTTTTGAAAACCTTGCGTGTTCACTTTGAATAGCATTTGCTAGTGAAATGTGAGTGTCCTCTTATTCAAGAAACATATATGGTATTGTTGGTAGAAGCATTTTCAAGTGAGGCTGCATTGTTTTTAGACCATTCATTCCGCTCCATCAGACTGGAATTCAGGAAGTGCATCCTCGTTACTATTTCACTACTTTCTTGCCGGGTGTTTTTATTGTTTCCATCCACCTTCTTGTGCCAATTGCATAGTCATCTTTGGCTAGTAATCTTCGATGTCCTTACAGGCTATACTTTAATACCGTTTGGTATTGATCTGATGAATTTTTATTGACTCCAATACGAGTCTTATCTGGTCATTTTGGCTTCATTGAAGAATTTTTTTGCACAATCCTTCTGTTCACTGCACTAGCTAGTGGCTGGGGTCCTCTCATACTTTCAAGCGACTGGAAGGCATTTTTGTAGCGTTATTGATAGCGTTCTTATTCAGCAATATCTTGGCATTATTTGAACAGGCTCACAAGCTGTTTCGATATTCAGAGTAAACTTTGAAATTTTTCTCTGCCCATACCTCTAGGGTTACGAAACAATATTTTCCTCTAGCGTCATCGTCTCCCCACGAGTTACATCCAATAATTAGCTCCCAACACTTCGCCAAGCTACTAGTAGTCCCACTTTCCTGGATGGAGGTATGGTGGGCGAATCGATTGGAAGATAAACAACGTTTAGGACAGTTTAGTGCTATTCTTTTTCCAGCCACCAAATTTGAGTTGGAGAAGTGTATGTCAACATTGTTAATGACTGGCTCTTTATATGCCGACTTATATGGTTACTCTTGCCTAGCTATTGCTGGGCATGCTGTAAATGTGACTAGGTAAGTTGACTTTAAGAGTCCAGAGTACAGGTTCTTGGATTAATGCTAGTTTGAAGGCGGCCACATAGCGGATAATTATAGAGGTATTAACTGCCTAATTTACTTAGGTATTTATGCGTCAGTTTTACTGTACGTGCAGATGGTCCATGCCAACAAAAAATAGTTTTACTTTTTTCCACTTCAATGTGAAATGATTGTGTACTAATTTTAATATTATCGCAAAATACTAATGAGTTAAGATTGTGAATTGACAGTAATCGGGACATCAATGGGTATAAGCTGGTACGAAAGGGTAGAAACACTAGAAGGAGACTGAGAAGTTTAATAAAACTAATTAATCGATTGTTCTTGTAGAAATGTCGGATTTAAGGGAGTTATGGCTCAATACCATTGTAAGGCCCTAAAATTCTAAGAAATTCTGGATAGTATTTGGATTATCGGAAAAGTTCAAAAATAATATCGATCTACTGAAAAATTGTTATTGATTTCTTTGCTTCTCGCATTTTTATCAATATTTATACAGATAACCAATATTTTTCATTATTTTTTTTCATCTCACCATACTGAATTAAATGTTCAGAAAAAGAAAACGCATACAGATAATTCTCATACAGCAGTTTACACAAATGCAATTTTTCATTCATATGCGTTTTTTATATAGATTAGTATAAAATCGAAGACATAACATATTTATATATATATATATATATATATATATATATATATATATCATATAAAACCGATATTCAATCAAAATAAAACATTTCTTGCGAGACTAAATTGACTGGCCTATAACTTGTGAATTCAAATTTATTTGATATGAATGGTAGTTTTGCTGGAGATCATGAAAAACCACTTAGCATTAGTAACGTCACAGTGTTAACTATTTTACTATCTTCCTTCAGTTTGTCACCTTCCTCAACTTTTACAAATATCCAAATACTGTTCAGAATTTTCTCCTCAATAATAATTATTCGGCACAATACTAATTAGTTTTACGTGAAAAGGTATGTATGAACACTATACAGACATCCTTATCTAAATTTAAGCTCAGTTGTTATTAATATCATAATATCAATATAGTATGGAGATTTTTATTGGCGATTTCAATGTGTATCTATTATAATAAGATAGCAGCTGCCGATTAATTTCAAAACTTTTGAAATGAAAAAATCAGATATACATTCTGTGCGCCATCTCTAACCTTATTGGTATTACAGTTACCACAACTATTTCCGATACTTTGGATCTAAAAATGGATGATGAATCTTATAATTCTCTGGTGGTTTGTACGTTGTGGTTGAAGAAGAAAAAATCTGTTTCTCAATATTACAATATATTTACTTATAGACATTTTTTATATTTCTATGTATGATCTTTCCATGATACATTGGGATAACATATGTATATAACATGTTGGTGATATAGTGGCATTTTTCAACGATTGTTCAATATATTATTTGATCTACATACCGGTAGGATTGCCTGACTGGTATTCTACAGCCAGCAAGATGCCTATATCATATCATGCGAAAATTATGTAGTTTTAGAATTTTGTCGACTCCTCCGTAAGCTGGAAATCGTCGTCGCAGACCTTTTAGAATTTGCTAGACTGGCAAAATGGTATTTATTCAAACCAACACCTCCAAATTATGGTGACTTGAAATGTTCAATTATCATTTTACAGCATTATCGATGTCAGTATCAATAATAATTCCATTGCTAACTGGTATGCTAATTTAGTGGCGGATAATATTAGTAATCTGATCACACTTAAGGAGGTGATTAAGTGAAAAAAAATATACTCGAATTATGAAATAAAAATTATCAAGTCCTACTGGTAACGATCTTGTTAACAGCTTTCAAGATCTAATTACATCTATTAAAACATAATTGAACTTACTGTGTCTTTACATTTCCTTATCCATGGTGTCTTCTTCGGAATGTTTTCATTCGTCCCAATTAGATCGTTTAGAAAACATATTGTGAAGAATGTCGACTGCAGACACTGAAAAATTTAGAGAAATAAAAAAAATATAAAAATGGAAAACATAATATGAATAATAATGAAGCATTACTTTTTACCCTCTTCTCAATACTAATACAAGGCTTAACATATATTAATTTAAAAAAAAACTTATTTAAAAACAAGCTTTGATTTAATGCGCTTACAAGAATAAAATAAACTTACTATAAACTTACGTCATTACACAACTTATATGATATAAAAGCTAAGTATTCGTATTTAGATTGAAAATTTTGAAAATTAAAATCAATCATAAGTCCACCTTGTCTACAAGTTTCAAACAACAAAATCAATCAGATCATGTTAGGTCAGGTTTCTCAGTCTGTTCATCTCATTCAACGCATCATTGTTGCAAGGTTGTTTGCCCGTTAATTTTGAACAGTCTAGCTCTTCATTAAGGAGACCTTCAAAACTTTGTCCGCCATATTGGATTTAGCGTTACGTATTTTTCGAGCTATTCTCAGAAAGCCTTTTCATTTGATACTCATATTGTACGAGTGCATTAAAAATAACTAGTCCGCCATCTTGGGTGATCCGCCATGTTGTATTTAGAATGACGTCACACAGCTAAACATGCATTGTCATCCAAACTAAACATGTATACAAAATTTTAGCTCAATCGCTTGATGATATCTGCTTCAAAATTGAGTTGCAAGATTCCACACGAACAAACATGGTTACATACATACATACATTGCAAGTTAAATAAAGGCCTGTAATACAATTCCATGTCATCAAATAGATTGACTCAATGCTTTTACCTTTAATTCACGTAATCGCGATCCAGGACTGTTATGCAATGCAAAAAAATACCATGAAACTTGAGTGTACTGTTGTATATTGGATTTGAATTTGACTTCTCATAATGTTATGAGCATCCAAAGTGACTGTCTGCTTGAAAACCATTTAAAAATGAAGGTCAGTAAATTTTGAGCCGCTAATATTCTACTAAGCCGAGAAATAATCGGAATTTTGAGAAACATACGAAACAAAAAATTAGGGATGATTTTTTAATTTTTTGTTAATAACTTCGCCGCTAGTGCATCAATTTTAGAGTTTTAGCAGCATTACTTATTATGACAACATTGTATAGCTCCTCAAAATTCAATGAAATTTTACTGCAGCGAGTACTGAAATTACGCCGTGTCAAAAACGCCAAGCCAAGCCAAGCATCGAAAAAAAAATTAAAACGGCAAAGTTCGCGATTTTACAATTAATTATATTTTTACAATTAATTTGCAGCAAATTATCCACCTATTTTTGAGTCGATTTTTGATAGGTGCTTCGCAAACATCATGTTCATCAGAAATACATATCCAACTTTCTTTTATTTGAATAGTAAATCAATTCACCATATATAATAAATATTGTTTTTCTTATTGGTAATGGTAAGGAATACGTGTAGATTTCTTGGTATGTATAGCATACAGACAATTAATCAACCTTGAGATAATATTGCTTATTTTTTGTTAGATCTGACTGAATGGGAGCAACTTTTAGTATTCTATAATATTTAATCTACTTATATTTTGAAACATTGTATTATTTTGAATCATTGCGTATTAGTCACAGCTAGGCATACAAAATTATATTTAATTACATAACTTTATAGCTACGACTTTAAATGTTCAACGACAAATCTGATTGGAGGCCGCCAAGGCGAAGATATAGAATGACCTCCCACCATGCTCATCAGTTCATCACCAAAAAAGCGCTTTCAATTGCTTTATTATATTAAAGTTTTAACTGCTAGCCAATTTTTCAGAATCATTGCATTCACATCACAGTATAATAAATATTGTATTCAAATATATATTAATGTGTGAAAAAAAATTAGTGCAAAATAATGTCTTTAGAAATTCGAGGCAAAACACCTGGGACGATCTCTATCACAGCTCATTTTCATAGTTTTTGCGCACATTTTTTAAGCCTACATTTTCATGAATACGTGTCTTCACTGGAAGCAAAACACTTATTTATCATTTTAGATGCTCTCACTTGGTTGAACTGTCCCTTCATCGAGAAATCCAAATTTTGAGGCCCCAATTTACGAATGAGTGTGCAAGATATTTACACGGGGTAGAGGAAAAATCTATTTTGAACAGGGTAATAACCCTAGATTGTAGATGCTCTTACTTGGTGAAACTCTCCCATCATGTTGATAAAATAATTGTGTACTTAACACACAGTTCCGTGTCCGAAGATTGTTTAAATATAAATCGAAACTCGTGGAAGTTTGATTTGTGAAACTGTGTGTTAAGTAAACAATTATTTTATCTGTAACCACATATGTATGATGGTTTGATATAACAACTATATTTTCCATACTACTACAATTTTCTATTTTAGGTTTTTTTGTTAAATATGTTCAATTGGATATAATGTTTAATGGTCGAATCCATAGTTGAAATAAGCTTCCAAGATCTATTTTATAGATATCTATATCATAAAATTAAAAAATTCAAATCAAATTTTCCTCAAAAAAATTAAACAAAACATGGACGTTTTGAATTTCAATAGGACACAATGATTTGAAGTGAATAGTATTTCCATTGCAGCACTTACTGACTTATATTTCAATTGAACTACTTACATATGCAAAACTGTAGTTCTCAGATAATGTTTGTTTTCTCAAGCATTTTTACAACATAAAATGTCCCAATTTTTTTCAAAATCTATATAATTTATTGATTTAGTAATCAAAATTAACCCTCCAAATTAAAAATAATTAAAAAATGAGCTTGTGAGATCATTTTAAAATATAGTACTTTCCAATTTTTAGTACTTTGAACCAGCTTCTCTGAACTAGAATTGTACACAATTGAATAATATTATCCCCATATTACATATTAAATGAATACCCAAGTATGTAGTTTACTAAGCCCTTTAAGCCCTTATGTTTGTATTGTGAAAGTAGCTGTTGAATGCACTGTAATCATGATAAAATTGGCCATTCCCTGAAAATTGTTGATCATTAGTTACTCCAAATGTAATGAACCAATATTGATAACAAAATCTGCTTTCTATGTGCAATTCTTTTTGATTAAAAAAATAGTGAGAAAAACTTTGTAGGCTATTTGCAAGTTAACAGTTGCATTCTTAGAGAAATTCATAACAAACAACTTTTCCAATGCATATGTTATACTAAAAATTAGCACAAACTAAGATATTAAAGGAAATAGAGAGAACAATATTTCCTCCACTAAATGTTGATTGTAAAACCAAGTAGATCATTCATTTTTGAGCAAACTTGTGTTCAACAACATCCAAAATCAAAGTGAACACAACAATAATCTTGCTTCTGGATGCATTTTTTATCAAAATAATTGTCATCTAGGCTAAGGTATAGTATACCTACTTAATAACCATATTAATGTGTTTTAGTTTCCCATAGGTTAATCCTTTTAACTTTTAGCAGACAGTAACATAGAAAACCCTATTGCATATAGAAAGCAACAGTCCGCGCAATAAGTTCACGTTTAAATGGCAAACTAATTAGAATTAAATATAATAATTGCTGGATTGTTGTCAGTGATAATTTGCAGCTTTTTTTATAAAATTCTACATATAGGAAGTGGTTTGAAAAAAGTATCACACAAAGTAAATATATAGAGAATCGAGTATGAATTATAGAAAATCAAAAAGATTACCGCATTCCAGAAAGTGAGGAACTTGAATTTTCCACTAAATCCAAAGGCCTCTCCCATATTATGGATATCTTTTGGAATGATGACATAGTTCCAGTCATACCAGCAACCAAAGACGTAATGAGCTGCTACACCAAAATGAAATAATGTCCTAAGGCTCATATTCACAACATAAACTACACCTTTTACGACTCTCCGAAATGTTTATGATGTTCTCACAATGTTAATGCACTATTCTGAATCAAAAAGTTGCGCTTCGACCGTTCGATGCATACAATTGTACTTTGGCTTCCGGATGTAGCAGATTATCGACGATCGGAGCGATGTCGAAACCTCCACTACAATTTATTATAAACAATCAAAAATTAAATGGTACAAAACATTCACTTCAAAGTTTAAGGTTACATCACCCCACCTGCATCCCCTCCAATGCTCCAAATCTCCATCCTCCAATAGCTTTGTTCGAGTTACGACCATGGTATGACAGAACACAAAACAGTACATTATTCGTTCGTGTTGACAGTTAAAATACTTTTACATGGTGTCCTAGCCAAATTCAACTTTTTTGCAATTTATATAAAACGTATTTTTGACGACAAGGAAAAATCCTGAGCAGAAAATATCACAAAGATCAAGGCTGATGGTTCAACTTGCGCATTCACTTAAAAAAAGTTTACAAAATGGATAGATTTTAACGATTTTTTGTTGGAATCGACAGGATTTTGTTCGAAAACGCAGATATTTCAGTAGTTGCTCGAAAAATGATTAATTTGAGGTTAATTCAGAAAATGGAAATACGTACGTGTTTCACTGATTTTGTAATGCACGTATACTGTACGCTAAGTATAACTATAAAGGTATGCTTTATATGTATTTAGAGTAGTTTCATTTTAGAAATAATATCAATATCGTGTATCTCTGCCGTATAATCAGAAAAATTAGATATTTTAGAAATTTACGAAAATTCAGAAATGTGGGAAAATGACATTTTTGTATAGAGCAGTGTCAATTACTCGTACAAGATGTGCTGTTTGAATTACACGCTTTTACACGTAAGCCCCTAAATATTCTGACTTCTCCGTGGAAAAACCTGAAGAGAAAAACTAAACCTCTTCTAAAACTCTTTAAGGAACGTATGTAACTATCCCCACTTAGACAGATTGCACTGTGTGGCATATAATTATATTCATCGAATGCTTAATCCTCCTGTTTTGCGAAACATCGCAACCCCACCCGCAGTTGCAGTAAAATCAGAAAAATGTGGTGTTAGAAGTAGGACAATGGCGAAAAGACTGGGCGTATTGAAAGGCCTGGACCTGACACGCAAGTTGGTGGAACGTGACTTGCGAACTAGTGGTGCGAAGGCAGTATTAATTAGACGACTACGTAAGTACCTTCTCATAACGGCGATGACCCAGAGAGCTATAAACTCGAAACTCCTTTGGACCAGTTAAGAACCCATTTTAATGATCGGCTAAGATTCGAACTGAAAGTACAGCAGTATGAGTTAAAAGATGAACTAAAAATACAACAGGATATTGACTGAAGGTATTAACCTACAGGGAAACTATCAGAAATGGTTTGAAGGAGTACCAGATGGTTTGATAGAAATGTCTAGTAATGGCAGGTTTTCAAAAGAGAAAGCTGTGATTTCGGTTTGCGTGGAAACTCCAGAAACTACCTTCAGAGGATAACAAAAAATACGAGCAGCTGGCCAAGCGATAGATATGAGGTATGGCCATGCATATTTGGAACAAGTATGTCAATCTCAGCTGAAGAATCGGTGATAAAAAGTTGGCGAGACTACAAAATTCGAGACGAATGTAGCCAGGTTGGTGAGATTTGATTATATCTCTCCACCAAACAACTTATGTAGTGTTTAGCACTATATAAACGTTCATCGATGAATTGAAGGACACTGACATGTAGCACACACTACGTTTAGCTCGCCCAATGACACTGACAGATGTGCTTTCGATTGCCTTCGAGTATGAGGCTGCAACCGAAGATTCTCGTGAACATGCTCAGGGTGTCCAAATCGACTTTAAGCATCGCACTCTCAAGGTTGGACATAAAGAATATTTCTGCATCCTCGAAAAGAAACAGCTGCCCAAATGCTGTTGTCAGAAGCAACGGGCAGCGAGGAGGAAAATTATCGTGAAGGCCCGGCTGCAAGGTGATATTAAAAACGGGGTTCTCTTGATCGTTGAGCTTTGGAATCACGATGAAAATGTCGCCCGTTGCATCCTGGTAGGCAAGAAGCTGGTTGGTCTTGTTCTTTCTAAACAACAGATACCTGTTCGTCTGTTCAACATGAATGAACACCTTGTCACTATAAGCAAGGACAGAATTTTCTCCTGCTTTATAGATCGTTCGTCAGTTGTCTGGAGGAGAAAATGATAAGCTGGATCTGCTGCTGTCTTCGACATGCCAATCGCCCACTACGTCACCTAGGAAGTAGGAAAAAGAGTTGATCTAACGATATACCTCCATAATCAACTCCAAAGAAGAGACTCACTGTCGTGAGGCACTGGAAATGTCATGCCAATCCGAGAGCTACCGAGAAGTTAGCTAAAATTATGGTACAAAAGTTGTAATGAAGTGATAGAGTCCTCTTGTAGTCCTCATGTGCATCATCAGGGCTGCCGATGAAGAAAAAAGACGGATCTACGAGATCCTCTGTGGACTATCGACAGTTGAATAGCGCTACGAAAAAAAAAGTTATCCCTTTCCGATGACACTTTACAAAATTTGGCTGGAGCGAAGTTATCTTCCACTTTAGATTTGAAATGTGGCTACCGGCAGGTGGAAATGAATCCCGCCAGCAAGGAGAAAACTACATATGGAGAATGTGCTTAGAGGATTGTCTTAGAAAATATGTTCAGTTTTCCTGGATGACATAATTATAGTTAGTAGAACCTTCGCAGAGCACTTACAGTACTTGGAAGATGTTTTTGGAAGCCTTCAGCAGTCAAATCTCATTCTCAACCCTCTTTGTTCCAAACAGAAGTCAATTACTTGGAACATGTAGTCAGTAGTGAAAGCGTTGCAGTTGGTCCTGATATCGTTCAGGCAATTCAGCAGTGGCCAGTCCCTGAAAACAGACAATAACTAAAAAGCTTCCTAGGACTATGAACGTATTACCGCAGATACGTGATAAAATAATCACGACTCGTTTTGGGATATCCGCTCCCGGATCGACAGTTTTTTCTCAAAACATATGCGAGCAATGTTTGCATTGGAGCGGTGTTGTCTCAAGAACAAGGCGGACAAGAATGAGTAGGTACTTAGGTAGTTGAGCAAAGTGCACTCCAAGCCGGAGAAAAACTATTGTGTCACAAGAAGATGCGGTGGACCACTTTTACAAGTACATTTATGGTAATAGGTTCTTGCTGAGAATGGATTATGCAAGGCTAGAGTGGCTCCAGCAATTCAAGAATTTACTTTACTAAGTGGGTAGAGGCAGAAACCATACAGAATCAGAAAGCTGAAACCTTCGCTGACGTTTTAGTAAATGAACTCATCTGCTCCTTTGGTTACCGCTGGAGCTTCACTCTCGTCAAGGGTGGAATTCGAAATCGAAGACAGCTGTTCCGGCAAGTATGCAAGAAGTTGGGGATCCGGAAGACAAGTACAACAGCTTTGCATTCACAGTTGGGCGGAATGGTGGAGCGCATGAATAGAACCATTGAGAAATACCTGTCGAAGGTTGTTTCCAACCATCAGAGGAACTGGGATCATCATCTCCTATTATTTTTGATGGCATACTCATCGGCAGTGGAGGAGTCTACTGAGCAAAGCCCGGCAAAGCTTTTGTTTAGTCGAGAAATCAGGCTCCAGCAAGCCAGCGACAAAATGAAGGAACGGTAAGATATCAACGCCAGCGAAACCGGATACAAACAAAGTTATTTGTGTGGCTCTACAAATCGCATAGAAAACGAAGAGTCGCTCCTAAGCTACAACGACTTTCGGAAAGATCCTGTTGTCAAGAAAAGGACCAACGATGTCATCTATCGAATCTGCAAGTCTCCCAACAGAAAGCCCAAGATGGTCTATTTCAACAGAATGGCGGCGTATCATGGAGACAACGAATACCAATATTTCAGAAAAGCACGAGCAACGAACAGCGACGATTCTTTTCACGTATTCATGGGAGCCTAGAGCGAGAGTGGTTGAGCCTTTCAGAGAAATATTCCTTGGCACACAGCCTCTCAGCGAGTTTTGATGAGCGGAGATGCTTCGCCACAATCTTTCAGAAGAAGTTTGCTCAACGTCAGAGCTTGAAGGCCGAAGTATCAACAACAATGTTCATCAATCACTAAAACCGTCATCTGGTGACTAAGAACAGGCAGTACCAAACATCATCCCACTACGACCTATCAAACGCGCTATGCAATTTGAAGCTCCAGGCCCTTGGACACGGCATCAAAAAGGTGGGCATGTCCAAGTTAGAATGCAGTCGCAATGGTTTGGACTGGAGAATGGTTAGAAACATGTTGGAGGTGATCTTCAGAAACACACAGAGATCCTGGTATGCAGCTTCAATGCAAGGGCCAACCAAGCTCCACTGGAGAAGATAGTGGCATGCTACTCCAAAAAAGTGTCTGTTCCAGAATGCCAGCTGTGGCTACAGCCATGGTGAGGAAGTTGTCTCCCAAAAGGAACGCCGTTAAGGGGCAGCTAAGAAATGATCGCCCTGTCTGTATGTTTTTAGTTATGAAACTTTCGAGATGGGAGATGGATGTATATATACTGGTGCATCGAGGTGTGAAAGGAGTCTAGACCCAGTAGACGTGCATATAAATTAGCGTAGAAGTTGTGTTATCAGTTGAAATAAATCGTTTTATGAACGTTACAATATTGTTGACCTAAACAATCCTGAACGCATGACTATCTTGGTAGAGCTTGGTTAGTGAACAAAAATGAGCGCATCAGCGCATCTTGTTTGACAGAGTCCAGTATTGAGTAACCATACCATATACTGATATCTCCAACTAGTGCAATATGCACTTCACCGAGAATGTGTGGATATGATTAATTGCGCTGGAAAGATGAATAATGTATTTTTAGAAAAAAAAGGGGTACTCATGCGAGTACAGTGGGCTGATTAGATATAAACAACTAAGTAAAAATGAAAATGTTTTATTTATCACTGCTAGTAACAAATTATGAAAACTTATGCTATAACTAACAACTATGGAATTGTATAAGACAATCACGTTCTAAATACAGAGTGACCTGACATTTTATGCACGTCCAATGTACTCTTTGGTGGCATACTCGGCATCGGAGTTGTTTTTCTATCTTTTTGGGGAAGTGGCCACCTTCATCGCTAATTAGACTGATTGGTGCGGAACCAGTAGGGCGTTTCTAGTTTTCGGGAAACATCTTAGGTACTATTTCTCGTTGAAATCCCAGTTCTTTATTATCGCATGACTTGTGTAGCCTCCAAGAGTTGACGAATGCGGCGTTTAGCATGTGAGTGAAAAGGGGCCACCATCATTTCTTTCCTTGTATACTAAGTCTGTAGTTATTGACGGATTGGTCAAAAAGATCAACACCGCCCATGGACGTATTGTACGTGGAGAAAAGTTTCGGTTGAGGTACCATATTGATATCTAACAGATCTTCTGTCCAGGCAGGTTCCTTAGTTCTATTTTGATCGCTTAGTGATTTTTTTCAGTGAAAGATTGTCTTTTCCATCGTTCTGATTCATCACTTGTGTAATAACGCTTTATTTCCCCTGGAACGTCGTTGGGAAGATTTTGCGGCTGGATATCATCGTCATAGATATCTTCATTATCTGTTTGGTAATCAACATCTGGAGGAATAACCACCAAAGATATATTTTGATGACTGGAACTTGCTACATCATCTGCAAACGTTCTGTAACGTTTTCCATAAAAGCTAGGTCGATTCATTTCTTGAAAATCTTCAAGATCCATTTTTAGAAAGGTTTAAACCTTAAAGTTTAGAAAAAACAAATATACATTTTTGACTTTATATAAACCCACTGTACTCAAATGAGTACAGATCTATTTTCTAGGATCTCGGTACCCATAATCAAACAGAGCTGCTACCATGTAAATAAATGGGACTAGTACTTACCTGTCTAACAAAAATAGGCAAAAAAACACGTAAATAATCAAAAATACTACAAAAAGTTGAGCAGCCAAATTGTCGAACACGAACTGACAGGTAAATTTTAGAATATTAACTGAAACGCTAGGTACGATTACAGCGCCAGATATAGTTTCATTTATGAAAATCTGATAAGACAAATCATATTTAAGCTTTAAGCATCCCTAAAGTTTCACTCCTATACAAAATACGTCTCCAATATGCCATTTATGTTGTACTCAAGCGAGTACAGTGGGAGCAAATGGGTTAATATAAATTGAAACGCGCCACTGAAAGAGTATTATTTGTAAAACTTTTTGTTCAAATACATGAAGGTTCATCTAAATGATGGAAGGGTTTCACAAAGCTAGAGCATCTAGAAGTTGACTTTTTTTCATTATATCAAGAAAATATGCTAATATACCTACATAAAGACGTTTGATTACCGAGCACATAGTTCATACATTTGAGAATCGAGCGAGATTAAAAACCGCCACTGTCAACATTATCGTTATTTACAGACTTTTCAGCCTGTTGGATGAGAACTACGACGTAGTGATGCTCAGAATTGCCTGAATATTGCTGCTGTAGGGACTAGGAATTATCATCAGGACAGAGATCCACTAGATTGTTGAAGTGTAAAAATATGCGCGAAAAGAGAGTAGAACCAGCTAAAAGATGCATTAGTCCTTAGCTTGTAGAACAATTTTCAACTGCTCGTTTTTGTTGGACTCCAAACATGCCTTGTTGTGAACGTTAAAATTACAAAAACCACTTCTGAGGTTCATTTACTGCTCAAGAAGTCAATTATATACGAGATAATCTAGGAATTATCGAGTGGTTGGAAGATGGAACTTTTGATGGAAAATTCATAGTTGGTACCCCCCATATTTTCAGTTTGTATCCCTGCAAAGTAGATTTTAGAGGAAGACTCAAATCTTGATCTAAGCGTTCATGACCTTACAATGCTGCTAGACAAAACTGACCAATGGTAGCGAGTAGCCTGGTTTTTGTACTGCTTTTATAAATATCCCAAATCTCTATTAGCCAGCAACTTTGTTGGGGTCAAGATTAACAAACTATCTTTATCACAATAACTCTAAATATGTGAGTAATGTAGCAGAGTTGAACACATGAAATTATAAAAGATCTTTATATAGCAAATATGATGAAGGATATGAATACATTATTTTATTCATTATTACACACATCAATATCATTTAATTTGAGCTGCAGATTCCTAGCCCATATGGGTGGCATGGTGGCAAATGTAAGATATCCAGTATGTCCAGGTACACTGGCAGGAGGTACTGTTGATACCACCCTTGTCATATCCCTCTTCACTTGTTTGTCAAGCTCAGCATCTCCTTTAGTAACTTTTAGACACTCTAAATTTAACACTGGCAACATCCTTTGTTGGACACTATATTGTGTTTGTAAGACTTCTATGGTTTGTATCTCTTGAAATCCATGCCTTGAGAGTGTTGCACAGCTCTTTTGCACCTGTTCGATGCAAGGGGAAAATGAGCAAATTCTACCTCCATTTTTTTTGAATGATTTTATAGCATGTGGTATTGCCAGCCATGGATGAGGTAGATCTAGAAACACTGCATCTGCTTTATTTTCCAAATCATCTCCAAAACCATTTTCACAAACATCTTGGTGTTTCACAGTAACATAGTTGCTAAATCCATGGTCCTGAAATAGAATATTACTGCTCAAACTTTATAAATGCAATAAAATATCCTTAATACTCTCAGTTATAATTCAACCAGAAATATTTTTACAGTTGATATCAATTTTATCTCTACCTGAAATTCCTCTTTAGCAGTTTTGACCCTATCCTCATGGAAATCAAAGGTATAGAGATGTCCATGTGGTTTCACAGCCCTGATCAAAGCATGTGATAAAGATCCACTTCCTGTTCCACTCTCTATCACGACACTGCCTGGAGAAATTTCCAATTGCAATATAATCATGCTGATGTCAGGGGTGTAAATTATTTGAGTTCGGTGTGGCAAAGTTATCGTCCATAGCTCTGGATTTGGCTGCATCACGTAGCCCCAGCCTTTGCTCAGCGATATCTTGGAGCCATAAGATTTTCCAACTAATTCGAAACACTTCAAAGCCCCAAAGGGCGTCTGGAAAACGTTATCTACTAAATGCCCTTTCTTGTTTAAAACTTTCTGCTGTGCCTTTACACAGTACACTTGCGTAATGGTGAGATATAGTATAACGTTATCGCCTTCTTCAATAACATCTTTGTAACCTTCGAAACTCATTAAAGGTAAATATTTTTAAAGTATTTTTAATTTAAGGTAGTCGGTCGGTACTATTTTTTAATGTTTATTTTGTGGTTGTGTCATAGATGATAGAATAGGTTAGGTTTGTCAAGATGTCAGTTTCGACCACCGAATATATAAGGTAAGTGTCGACTGTCAAGTGTAGGGATGGGCAAAACTGTATATTCGAAAAAGCAGTTTTTCTAAATAAGAGCTGCTAAGAAGCACGCACCTTGAAATCTTTAATCTAACTTCTATTTTTTTTTTGCTTAATCCTTATAATTTTACCATGTTAAGGTGTCGCAGACATGACAAATCAAAAACGTCCATAAGAAAAATCACCATGACAAATAGTTTATTATTATCGAATAAAATCTCAAAGAAGATATAATCATATATAACTAACAATCTAACCCCTTGATTATACATATCACAGAATATATATACACATCACAGTATTTGTAACCTGCAAAATGGGTCGTCTCTACTATTATTTATTCCTGCAAATGTTCTTTACCACTAACTTCTGTCAACCATGTTCTTACTTGATGTTTTGTATGAATCGTTTGATTTCTGAAAAGTGAATTGTCTGATGTCATTTATTTGGTCACTTGAGTCACTTCGTCATTTGTTTTTTTTCTTCGTGGTAAGAGGACAAAGTATGGTTAATGACTAGTTAATCAGTGTGTAGTTTTCTTTTTACTTTTTGTGCGATATTCTAGATCCCAAAGTGAGTTTTGCAATTTATAATTACCTTCCATCAACCCATGCGGAACTGTTTTTGATAATGTAAGTAACACTCCCTAAAAATCCGCTAGTCGCTATAATTAGATTGTCTGTGAGGTATAATAAGTAGTAGCTTACATAAAATAAATAACGCATTATAAACCGTTATTTATGACCATACGTCAACTGATAATACTATTTTTGTAGGTCTTGGGAAAGTTAAATTTTGTGGATGCAGCTGCTGATGAAATTATACTGGTCACCTAGCTACATCAGTAGGAATATTAATTATGACTGTTGCCTGACTAGAATATCAAAAAAAACTAGCTGTCAGTTCATTCAAAAATAAAAGTGAACTTTGATTTCACCCTTTGTCAGCTGTCATTGCATTAGATTTCAAAAATGTCTGAAGATGGGATGTCTGATGGATTTGAAGAACCCACTATGGAAATACAGATCAAAACCTTAATGGGAACTGCTTTTGATATGAAGGTCTCTTCCATGGACACCATAGAAGACATCAAAAAGAAAATTTATCGCATAGAAGGTGAGTCTGTCCTCATTTTTTCTGGTTCTGATTATTTTACAGTACAGTAATTACAAATAATGTGTCTCCCAATGATTACAGATGTTGTCAGCTTTTGTTAATAACTGACTAATTATCACATAAACTCATGGAATCAAAGATAGTAACATCTTCATATATGAATAGATTAAAACTCTACATACTATACTTTTTAAGGATTAATCATTAATATGTATAGTATAAAATAGTTGTATTATAACGATGTTTACCTATCAAGGCTTCATCAAAACTGCAAATTATTGTAGTATTTGTAGCCAAAATTCCACAAGTTGCCCATATTTCTAGTTACTGATATTATAGTAATAAGCATTAATTTACATATATACCTTTCACAAGAGGCTGTTAGTTTTGTCATACTATTCTCAAAACATTGCAAGCAGTAATATTAGAAAACATAAAAATATATATTGATTCAAAATGTACAAAAAAATGATCTTATCAGCTCATTAACTTCATATGTAAATCAGTTAATTTAAAAAAAAATACCATCTGTTGTTAATCAAATGGCAATACCTTCTGGATTTTCTCATTTTACTACTAAAATCAAATTGATATGCAATCAATTTATACCTATCTAATAGGATTAATTTTATTGATCCTACTTAGATGTTTGACTTTCATATTATTAAATAGATTAAATCTCATAAATAAATGTGTTTTCATAAAGTTGAACCATGTTTATCTTTAATTTATATCTATGAAATCTCTAAATTTGTTTGCTATTTATATATGATTTGTAAACTGAGGTTACCTCCTAAACATATTTATTTATTTTACTACCTGAAGATTATTACTCTAAATAGGGTAAATTGAGTTCAAATGTATAACAAATAATGATTATGCCACAATTATCAATATTTATAATTACATTACCAAGGAGTGTTATGTATTTCCATAATTTTAATGTAATAAAATTTAGAGAAAGCACACTAATTAAAGAACATGATTCATTGGTTTACATGCTGCTTGGGTATGGTTTATTCTAAAATTAGCAATAAATGCATATGTATCGAAATACTTCATTGAGGAATAACATGATATTTTTATTTTGTTGAATAACTACAGAGATACTTGATTTGGATAAGGAATTGATAATTTACAAAACCAAACTAATTAGTAGAATAAGAGGAATGCCTTTTATAAATAATATCCTCCATTGTAATTGATATTCAATAGGTTACTTCTTTAATTATATTTGGTTATTCAAGATTTGCCTATTCATGTGAAAACTTTATTTTTGGGCATATTTGAGGCCTCTAATCATTGACAAAAGTATATGACTAGGGTCAAACAGCTGTAACAAGAGGAGCTAAGGAAATACAAAAATGTATTTTTAATTACATATTGCTGGTGTATTGTTGAGTTTTAAAATATTGGTCCACCTGTGACTAATATATAATGAAAACATGAAAATATAGGATAAATCAAAATTCTGTTTTTGGCATTTGCAAAACTGATAATTGTGGAGCAAGGCTGTTGGATTTGTATTCACAGTTTTGTATGAACATTCTTTGAAAATGGGACTATGTCAATTTAGATGACCATTTATCTACCAATTTTTACAATCAGTAACTTTGGTTATCTTAATTCAATCAAATATATTTGCATTTTTTAACTTTGGGTCGGGTATTGTTCTTCTGTTACTTTTTAGTGGTTGCTTGAACCATCTCAAACACATAGTCGTGGATATGAATTATGATATCATAAGTAATAATGTTTTATAAGTATAATGATAGATCAAATCCTGATAATAAATCAATGATAAATATATAAATGAGGTTTGAAACTTGTAGACAAGGTGGATTTATCAAAAGTTTGATTTCGGACTTCCATTGTCTATAAAATTTTGAGTATCACGACGTTTCGATTGATGTGCTATCTTCAATCGTCACTGAAGACGATTGAAGATAGCACATCAATCGAAACGTCGTGATACTCAAAATTTTATAGACAATGGAAGTCCGATATAAATGAGGTATGCATACTTAAAAATTACCCCTTCAAAAAAATTATTTTCTTACTTGACCGAAAATGTACTTGAGAATCATTAAAAACGAAGCTTGAAGAAGTTCAAAAGTTATTTGTTTTTTTCTTATTACTCCGCCACCAATATCATGATTTATTTTGATGCAAATGGACCTGCTCTATCATCGGATTTTGAAACGTTATTGAATTCCGCGTGATCAATGATGTCGTCATTATCGAATTCAGGTTCATCAAATGGGTCTTCACTGAGTTAACATAATCGATCAAGCACTAAAGCCCAGTTTTTCGAATTACACAAGCAGCTCTGCATTTTGTATTTCATGTACAAGACGTGGCGTATTTATATATAGTAGTCAACAGAACGTGGGTAGCGTGCCGTCCACTTTTGTAGGACATTTTCATTCTCTACAAATATACCATTTTCGCACAAACTACGGACTGATTTGACAGAAAAAGCCGATTAGCCAGTACAAAAATGAAGACTAGTATCTAATTAATAATACAGTAAGGAGGAAGATAAAACCTATATATTCGCACTACTTTAGCCTGGCCTCGCTATTTTGAAGTTATCTTCAAAGCGCTATTCTAACTACATAAAAAACAGACTGTCTCTCTTATTATTGAATCTGAATTGCAAAACGCTCTATTCCCTGGATGATATAACGTAGGTCTGGGTCGACAACTGCATTAAATATATATTGCCTATATGGTCATTCTATTTCATACATATACATTGCTGTTACATTTTTATCATCTATCTTTTGGACTTTTGGATATGAATCAATATCACATAAAAACTGGTAAACCTATTTAAAATTAATAATGATGATATTAATAATAATATCGCTTTTATTAAATATATATTTATATATATTATCATTGAGATATACAACGTGTGATTCATTCGCGAATTTTAGCATATGTTACTGTTTCCTGAGATTTGATAAGTTCATGTATTTGAACTGCAGATAAGGATTATTGTGAGGTTAATAGATCATAAGAGAAACACCGTTTTGAAATGGGAAGTAAAATACGTACAGACAAAACATCAGAATTCCTAAAATTTCAATCATGCAATTCCCTTTAAAATTTAACTTTTCCCTAAGATAATCTGACTTAGATGTAAGTAGCAATTTATGAATTAAGATTATATAATGGTGATAGCTACGCTCACAAAATTTCAGCCAGTTCAGCTCCACATACTTCAATGAGATGTGGTCATATTTATGTAGGACATAGATGAAACCTATTCAAATGCTTTGAATTATTTGTTAACGATTTTTTGCATCTTGATTGAGATAATAATAATAATAATAATAATAATAAACGATGTTATAGTGATTTAAAGCAGAAAAAATAGAGTTTCACGCAGCTTTTTACATAGTTTGAAGTTCAAGACAAACTTATTTGCTTACAGCGGACACAGCTTAGAATACGTATTCTTCATTGGTCAACTTACATGAGAGAAAAAACATAATTTTTCATTGAAAGACAAGACCCCCCGGAATGTATATTTGTTGATAATATACAGGTGTCATTTTGAATATTGTCCTAGGACTCACCTCTGGGGGACTTCAGGCAGGAATCAGTTCAAAATCAGATGATTTACCATCCAACAGCGCAGCCTGTGATCTATTAGATAAATAGTGAAATAGATAACTACTACTCTATCAAATCCAAGATATTTTGATTTAGCTCATAAAAGTTTGTGATTGGTGCTATAAAAAGCTTTGGAGAAATCGATTAAGACTAAAATAGCAGCCATCTTTTTGTCAACTGCTCTACAAATGTTATCAGTCAGATTTAGTAGCGCAGAGGTGGTGCTAAAAATTTACGAAAAACTGATTGGCTAGTTGGTAACAAATTGAATGATTCTGCATAGCCAAGATTTGGGCCTGATCTATCTTTTTCGAAACTTTGGACAAGACAAGTATAATAGATATTTGTCCAAGATCAAATAATTCCTTCTTAGAAATGGGAATAACAAACGCTTTTTTCCATTTAGCAGATAGTACCCTTTTTCTAAACCTAAGGTTATGACATGAGTCAAATGCAGTAAAATTGTTGGCAAGCATAGTTTTATCATTGGAAGACTGATACCATCAGTTCCTTTGCTATTTGGTGACTAGAGACTGAGAATAAATGCATCAATTTCAAGAAGTTCTACTAACCTGGAAATTATTTGTGTTTTAATACTTCAGGGTAGCTTCTAGAACCTCATCTGCTTCAAAAACAGACTTAAAGTAGTTATTTATGAAATATGCATTCGACAGATTCTCAGGACGAGCTGATTTACGAGGATATATTCATATTTTTGAGCTGACACCACATTCCCTTCGTATTTAAAAAAAAAAACTAGCCAGATCAGCAGCTTTTTCATTTTTTACAGACTGTAGCGTAATATTCCTTAGTCCTTTAAATACCTCCGGATTTTCAAGTGTCTTATTTTTCATAACCTGCGAACGCTTAATCCTTTTCATTAATCAATACTCTTAAGGGGTATGTGAGCCATGGGGATCGCGGTTTAGTAACTCGCACAGTACGTACCGGAGCATTCCTGATAAAAACATCTGTTAAAAATTCAACATTTTTATCTACAGGAAGTAAGAGCATCTACAATCTACATTATCATCTATATCTGGTATGAGAAGTAAATTGTCTAAATTAGTCGAATCTATATCTATACCAACAACTCGTCATCATCAAAATTTGAAATATAGCAGAATGTGACAAATTTATGTTTTTTTGAACTACATGACATATTCATGGATCACCACAAGTTTATTATCTGATATCAAACTTGCATCAAGAACTACGCAATCTGAACATTATGAGGTGTATTAAAAAATATAGGATCCAATAGTGTAGCCGTATCTATGGTAACCCTAGTCGGTTCAAACACAAGTTGATCAAACCCATATGAACCAAAACAACATTATTATTGGTATTAATTAGGTTCAAATTTATATCACCCAATATTACTTTATTTTTATGATTAATCGTAAATTCAGATAAAATACACTTCAGAAACAGTTCAATGAGAGTAACGCGATTAATCCAATACGTTTCATACCATTACAATAAAAAATGCTATTTTACTATTTTTTAAGCTTATTCATCTATGAGCTACGTTTGAAGTTCTAGTATCAGTTTGCTGATAGTAGGAATAGAATCTCTACTGGTTGTACTAAATACATTAGCATCAAAATATTTCCGTAGCTGATAACTAAAAAATAGTTCATTATTGTTAATCTCAGGAGAAGGAGTTCATATTATACAGTGTCAAATTTAGAGCTGTATCTTAAAGTTGTATTTCATAATAATTTGAAAAATTAGAAAGAAAAATTTGTCGACAGTGGGGATCAAATCGACAACCTCCTGCATTCTAGGCAGACGCCTTAACGTTGTTGTTGTGCACTAACGTATTGCAGTGTAAGGGGAGGAGGGGGCAGAGTGCTAATTTGCTGACCTTAAGGCAAAAATTGCACAGGTATTTAAAGGGTACTGTAGTGATTGGTGACTGGCTGACCGCCCTCTAGTCTTCGCCGCCCGGGGAAGTGCCCCTAAATCTGGGCCTGTCACACAATTTCATGTATTTCGGGTATTGGAAAGATTCATTATCTTTTCTTTGAATTAGTATTATCATGTTTTCTTGAACATTACATTACTAATATCCTATATTCTATTGTATGTTTTGCGTAGACGTTCGTTGAAAAACAAAATTGATATAGTAATTCTGTAGAGTTCTATCGCCTGTGTCAGAGAAATGTCTTTTTCGTCCGCTCATGGCTAGAGAGAGACAGTGCTCCACATTTAATATAAATTACTTATTCGGAATGTGATTGGGAAAGGATTACGTGCTTTGTTATTGAGAAGGCATCGGGACTCTAGGGTAATATAACCCAACTTGAGAAGGCTGGCCATCGGAACTAAGGTCTGAGTCGTATTGGAACGTTTTCAAGCTATCATTATATTTTTCACAAAATCGTAGTATTTATTATATTGAAAAATACTTTAATATTAACTAATATTCAATAATCGTCTGTGGAATATTTTTTGCAAGCAACACAGACCTCTAAAATTAAACTTTTCATCACTATTGTGGAGCTATATATAATAAAAGTTCTTTTTTAATAAACAGCTAAATATCGTATTGCTTATGGTATATCATACAATAATTTATTTACTTTATTGATCATGTTTGGAATGGTATATTCAAAATTGCAAACCACTTCATTGAGTGATTAATAAACGGAACAGTGTACAATATAAATTATTTTCAAGGCATGCTCTTAATATAATGTTAACAAACATTCCATAAATCTTTTAATTTTGTTAGAGCCAAAACTATCTCAAAGAAAACATTGCCCTGTTATTAATGAATGAATAAATAATGATGAATGTTCTGCTACATCAATTTCAATTTCATGATGTTTGAATGTGACAAATATGAATTGTTAGTAAAGCATTGGCTATTGATTCTGTATCATTCGAAATACACATAAATGTTATGCAACACATATTTTTTGCTACGTGTATATACTTCTATTTATATTTGGATTCGTGCCTTATGATCTGAGTTTGAAAATAATTACAATCGTTTACCAAGGATGTTTTACTCCCACGAATTCTTAATTGTCTCAATATATTTGTTACCGACTTTTGATGCTTGGATCGGTTTATCAGGCATTGGTCATATAAGTTGTCCAACATATGCAGTAGTACATTCTCTTAAAATTTTTATAACCTGTAGTAAATATCAGATATACTAGAATAGGTCAGTGCTGTTTTGACATAACTTAATATATGCTTTTGTCACCGTGAAGTGTAATTTGAATTCCAAATACTAATAAGGTTATATCCTTCCTCGCAATGCTTTATTTCAGCTTACTAACTGGTAAGACTCCCGAATCTTGTTTAGATGTCTGGTGAGTGTGACAGATAGAATCTTCAGCTGTTTTCGTAATTAGAAGATATATAAAGACGAATTTGTTACCAGCAGAAATGGACATTGTTTCTTTATATCTGCTCTAATTCTCAGTTCAGTCTCAGCACTGTTGGTAATAGAATCCAATATTAGACCTTGAAGTTAAAAAGGTAGAAGGATTACGCAGGAGGGGATTTTCAAATTTTTGTCACGGTCTATTGTTTCGAAATGGTTGAAGCGGCTGCATAGGATACGTGAGATCTGTCGATCCCTGCCAGTGAAATTTGTTTAGAACATAAGTCTTTTTATCCTGTGACGCCTAATAAACACTAAAAAAGTATTGCTTGTTGTTACAATAAGAAAATGTTTTGTTGCAAAACATGTGGAAATTTTACATCATTGAAGCTGATTTTATTCTTATTTTGCGTGAGAGCTGTATGGAAGAGTAATTATTTCACATGATACCAGAAATATGTGTACGATACGAAAATTTAGTCAAATATTGTGCTTGTTCTTTGTCGCAGGTATCCCAATATACCAGCAGAGCTTGATCTTCCAATCTCGTGAGATGAAGGATAGCATTCGCCTGGGGGACGCCGGTATTCAACAGGGAGCCACGCTAACTTTGATCACACTGATGAGGGGTGGGCCCATATCAACCAGGCGTCTTTCCGTCGCCTGCGAGCACCACGTCATGCTTAAGGAACTTAAGGAGATCTTAGAGAACACCAGGTGAGTGCTATTTTCGTGTATGAGTGTTGTACAGGTACACATAAGGACTACTTAAAACATTTGTTTTGATGCAATACAGGCTTTGTCAGCCTACTACAAATACAATCGATTCAGAGGAGGTTATTATTTTGCTAGGTATTGTGAATATGGAACCAGATTATGCTAATCATACAAACGTCTCTCAATGACATTGAATATATTTAAATCTATTACAGGTTTGTTGCCAGTTAAATTATACTATTGTGTTCATTTATCAATAAGTCATAATTTAAAACGATCATATCGTTTTGTTTTACAACTTTAAAAAATTCCCGTTATCTAACGTATGAAATAAATAATTACTAGATCAAAAGCATGCTTTTTAGCAAGACTATGTAGTGCTTTGTTCGTTCAAATAAAAAAGCGAATATATTGTTTATTTTAATCTTATCATGGATATATACATAGGGTGTAATATTCTACTTTTTAGTGTGCTATAACTCGTCCAGCGTATTGTATATTTAAAAAATATTTAACACCACAATGCACCCCAAGAAATCATCCACAAAGCAGATATTTCCATTATTATCAGTCTGTTGAAGTGCTAGAAAATTTCAAAATAGTTATGTTAAATAGTGCTTCTACTTCGTCTCGTAGTTTCGTTGTTCTATTCAGTCAACTGAGGTACACTTTTGTGTAAGCAGTAAGCAGATATAATTGGTGGAGAAATAGTACAATTTGACAAGTTTAAATGAATATAAGTATTGAAAAAAGAAAGCAAGCAAATGAAGAGAATGATGGTAAGTTATTTGTTTCAGCCTATGAGGTCTACATAGGTCATCTTTCTTAAATTTTGTACATACATATAATAGAATACGGATTTGGAGTACTGCATATTGAATCCAAAATATTTTTTTGGATGATGCTATTTTAATAGTATTATATATTTTCCAATTCCAATACTACAAGTTTTCTGATTCAAATCAATTCCTCCATTTGCCAATAGACATTATACAAACGTATCGTCATGGTCAAAAATCACATAACACTAAAGACAAGAAGCTAAATATTAAAACAAATATCAATGGATACTGAAAGCGTCATGGGGGGAAATATTCTTCCACACTATAGAAACACTAATCAATCAATTTTATCAATCTTCCGCATTTATTTTGAAAATATTCACTGATGTTTGAGGTAGTCTGGCAGATTATTAGAAAAATCACCAAGTATTTAAGAGAATTCCTACTGGATTTGTAGTGACATACATTATTTAATTCTGGTGATATGCGTGTGAATAACACTATTTCCGGAAAACATATTCTTATTTAGAAATATATGTGACTATTTCAAATATGTACAAAGATGTACGTCGAATCCTGAATCCTGAGTCATCCTACTCGAATCTATTAAAGAGATCTTTGTACACTTAATGTTTTTTCTTTTCTCAAGCCAATACCATAACGAAGTCTCGACTCAATGAGACTATAATAAACTTTAATGAACCAGTTTTTAAATTTCCGAAGACATAAATATGAATATTATTTAAGTATTATTCCGCGAGATCCCGGTGCCAGAAGAGCGGGCATGGAACGGCTTTCCCTCTCTGCCATATATTATCCACATGATGCTTGACACATGAACTGGTGCCCACTAGCAACTCAACTACGTTGAGCGCGGAATTTAGTTCCCGTACCACCTGACTGTCATATTTGACTGACGTCACACCCGTCTTCAACTAATCACCTATGTGAGTTGATTGATACATGAGAGGAAGAGAACTGATGCCAATATAGAACCCTGTCTCACGTCCCTCTGGATTTGAACGACTGCAGATTTGGCATTAAAATATAAAACAAATATATCTAATCATGTAGATTGTAGATGCTGATACTTGATGAAACTCTTCCATCATGCAGATAAAAAGTTGTGTAATTAACACACAGTTTTAGAAATAAAACTTTTTCTTTCAGTGACGCGTTTCGATTTATATTTAAATCATCGTCGGACTGTCAAATTTGACTGCTAACAAGTCTACCCAGATTACTTGCCAACTAACTAACTAGATCCGTCATGGATACAAAACTAGAGCTCTCAAATCTAGCATACTATCCTGTCTAGCTATTTTTCTATTAAATTATTTTTTCCTTTCTTGTGTCCGTCTTAGGGCAAATATTTTTTTTGCGACTGCTTTTACCATCGTCGTCAAGATATTTCATGTGATAAACAATTTTATTTCTTAAGATATTTCACGTTTCAAGATATTATGTTCCTTAAGCTGTTTCATTCTTCTTAATACATTCTATAACTTATGATATTTCAGGAGTAAGTTAACATAGAATACAAATAACTTGTGAAACTGTATGTTAATTACACAACCTTTTATCTGCAAAATATATCTAATCTTGATATTAAACTTGATAGTGCTACTTTGCTCCAATCGGACAAGAATCTCTTCAACATAAAAATCAACACAATATGACTAATGTACAATTTGTATTCATGGCATCATATGTAAATCATTCGCTTAAATCATCTGCAATAATTTACATGCTTGTTTGCTTGTTTATCACACCTGGGTAGCGATGCGACGGTGCTGAATTATGTCACCATCATCTGCTATTTTTTCCGCAACATTGCCGATCTATGAATTATCGAAGTTAACACATTTTCACTTACTAGTCAAATTATTCTGGCTTGAATCGAAAATAAAATTCTTTACATATATTCAATTCATGTGTATCAAAAATAGGTGTGCATCATTCATTTACTGTAATACACTATATGGAACATCATATTATTATAATTTTAATTGAAAATCCTCAAATCGCTTACAATTTCAAAAATCATTTAAAACTAAAACTAAAAGAGAAAACTAAACATTTATTGGAAAAATACATTAACAACTTAAACACAAAAGTAATGAACATGAATAAACGGTTGAATGTCAATGAATACAAGGAACTTTGTTAGATCTGTCAAAAAATAAATGTCGAAATACTAAGTTTTTAAAACAATCATTTGTGCCAAATAAGTCGAATAAGATGTCTTCATTGCTGTCATCAGCTTCAGTATTATATGCGTCATCAATGACACTATCACTTTATTAATTATTTTCCATGTTTGTTGGTTTCTGTTTTAGAGAAGAAATTTCTCCTGGCTCTAAAGTGTCCGTGTTGGTGTTTAAAGAAGGGGACGTGATCAATCTGCTGAGGGTGATAGAGAATGAAGATGGCTCTTATTCGCCATACAGTGAGAAGCCCATCTCTCCACCGGCCAAACCATCGAGGAAAGAGTCGCGGATGGGCATTTTCGAAAAGCTGGTTGAGAACAACGAAATGTCCAATAAAGTAGCCAATCTCCGCCAGAAAATGGACGAGGTAATATATAGCTTAGATGTTAAATTACATTAAAACGTCGACTAGTGTGTCTAAAAAATATCGTTTTATATATACAATATGATATATATACAAGTTGTAACATACTAAACTTCAAAAGTACACATGCAAATAATTAAAACATTGATGTTATCCGTACCTCATTTATTTTCAAATCATCACGTAAACACATACAATCTTTTTTTTTATATAAACATTGTTTCAATGATAACAATTGTTGTCAACGAAATACAGCTATATTAATCTCTGAACATATTCTGCTTAGCCTTCGAATATTATCCGTCACTGTTCTTATTTATGTATGTCTTAGTAACTGCTGTGTAGTCTAGTATGATGTGAGGTTCAAAATTTGAAAGCTTAACTTGCTGAAGATCTAATAAACATATCAGTTTTTACAATGCTTTCCTTTGTACAATATACTCCTAACTCGCCTTTTACTTGACCAAAATTAATATTTTTTGAAAAATGGTAAATAAGTGTTTTAAAAATTCCAAAATTCTGGCAATCATAGGTGAATAAGTTTTGCTTGTTCATTGGACTATTTCATTTGTTCTTACAGCTGATAAACAGTCTAAAGTCCATCGATATAAGATTGGACGTAGGCATAGTTGATAGTTGTGTATGATTCATCAAAACGTATACATTGGTATTTAGCTCACAGCATCATTGGTGGTACCTCTGGTGGACGTTTTTTACAAAGAATTCACAATAATACATATTGTAGTAGCGAGTAATAATAAATACAATTTTAGTCAAACAAACTTAACAACAATAACAAATAAATACGATGAAAGCGAGTTAAACCAAAATACAATGATGCATGCGACGAGAGTGCCTGATTACGACTCTTCTTGGTTGATTCAAGTATTCGGCGAGTTACCTGATCGAAACTGAATTCACTAATAAGCGCAGCCCTCATTACTATAAAAGGCAGAAATATAAGCTACATTTCTAACAATTGATCCAATAATTTCTACAAACTCTGATAAACACTCAATCTCCACAAATTTCCTTCAGTTGATTACTTTTGTTTTTACCAATTTAGGGAGTTGAAATGTTGACACCTTATATCGTTAGTTGATATTGATATGTGGGCATTTTTGATGATATGCGAACTGCTTAGCTTTTGACAGATATCAACTCTCAAAAGAATTTCTTTTTAAGTGCCTGTAAGAAACTAACTAATCATTAGGCTTATATTTTTTAAATCTATTTCTTTACTTCAAAGGTGAATTCACGACACAATTACGTATGTCTCAAACTGTTATTGTGTATTGGAAAGGTCAGTGTAATAATGAAGGTTGGTTCATACGATTTGGAACCTATTTAAGGAAAATGGATAGGTGAAGTTACCGCGGCGGTGCAAAGTGGGATAGTTTCGATATACTGAAAAGTATATGGAAATAGTTCATTAAAGTATACATTAAATCAACCTTAGTTATTGTCCAGGAATTTATGTAGTTCATTTCTGTCTAGAGAGTTTCATTAAATAATTTGTGAAGCCGTTTCCAGAACGAACTTGTTTTTAATCTCCATGAAAATGGCCATAATAATCTTTGTATCAAGGATATGCATAAAAGTGCTATCTAGTATTATGAGTGTGCATGATTTTATCGTGTTAACTTGAGTATTTGTGATGACGAGTGATATCATGTAGGAAGTAAATCTGTCTGATTATAGTTGGCAAACCTTGTGTTTAAATTACACAATAGGATCTTGATACATCAACTTTTCTCTAGAATGATGGTGTGTATTTCCATTACTATGACTCAATGATAAACTCACATTTTATATTAAACATTTTTGTTAAATAGAGCCAAACCTCTTGTTTCTGCTTTGGATCTGGAAAATGCTATTGTTTAAGAAATCTATGTTATTCACGATCTATACTATTAATTTGGTTTGATGAAAAACCGATTGATTATTTTCGTCTTAGAATTAGCGTGCGAACAGTACTATCATTTTTGTATTTATTGTGTCCACTATTGCAGGTTCATGTACGGAAAATGAACAACAGTAAGAAGAATGTGAATAAATCAGCAGTGGACGATGAGGAAAGGTTTAACGGTTCAAATTGTTCTAGCAGCAGTTCTTCCAGCGGCGCTAGTTGTAGTAGTAGTAATAAAAGTAATAATAGTAATTTGTTGGCCTTCAAGTTTTTGACACAATGCGACACCGACCTCCTTGATAGTGTCGATCTCAAGATATTTGAGAGGGAGGAAAATGAGGAAGAAATCGCACTCAAAGACAAGCATAGGTAAGGGTTTTCCTCTAAAAGTTTTTGGTGCATATATTTATCCCAGTGTATAAAACTGGATTCACTTTAAACGGTTTTCCTATTATTTGAAATAACTTTTATCGGGGGTTGATGACCGTCATCTGTGTAATTTAGATATTTTCCTTTGAATGGTATAATGAAGTTTATTGTCTGCCTAAGAGTCGTTAAATATATTTTGATCTTATCAACGAAAGAATCTGAAAGTTAAAGATTACTCAAATTATTTTTCTGTTAAAAGAGTCAACATAATAAGGTTGCGTAGTGTGAAATACATTACTGCTGAATAGTGAAATGCAGTCTTGACATGCCGGCGCCGATTATATATTATTGATTTTGAAAAAATATTTTCCAGATCTAATCTACATAAATTGGCCAAGACAAAAATGAAGTCGCTATACAGCGAATCTAAGGGCGCTTATAGCCACACTAAACAAAATTATGCCCGGATGCACAAAAAGGTAAGTATAAAGCAAAAACTTAATTCATCATATGTCGACTGGCAAATAATGAAAACAACATATATTCATGGAACACACTTTTCTATACGTCTTGCAGTATTGGAAATTTCATCATAAAGTTCTCTAAACTCTCGAAGACTAATTTACTCTGCCCTCCACATCCAAAACAAACAATCCAAGGTTCAAATCAAGAGTACCTTTCTGGGTATGTTTAGAAATTTTAAATCGAGTTCTTTTCAAAAAGGAAATCACATTAGAATTTAGAGCAAATTATGCTCGTCCAAAGAAGTAATTACCCTCTATAAGAGATCAATATAATCAATGCTATTCACCTATAGGAAGACATACTCGTAGGTAACATTTCCTTATTTTAACTTTTGAGTATTATTTATGAATTGTTTAGGGAATCATGATTTAAAATAAATAAGCATGTTATTATACAGTTCCTGTTCATTCTGAGCTGGTTAAGGTCGGTAAGATTTTTGAATGTATTACTTAAAATGCCAAGTATAACAGGTTGAGTAGTTCTACAGCTTATTTAAAAAAAAAATTACAACAAGAAGCGAAACACGGATCTTCTCTATGTCGTCCATTTTGCTAGTGTACAGTCATCAACTGTTCCTCCAATTCAACAACGAAATTATTTATTTGGTCGTCAAATATGCGGAGGTGTTCTATTCAGCATGAAAATTATGTTTTCATTTCCTCCGTGCTCGTTTTGTTGCTGTTGAATGGTATAATCTCGCCACATCTGCAGAGATCATTCATTTGTAATAATTTAAGTTACGGTTTTTCCACTCTGCATTTCGTCGAAAAATGTGGTCGAATGATGAACTGTGAAATCGTACCAAACGGTAGATATTGTAAAATCAAATTATTGGTGCAACTAGATTCCATTTGCTTTTTGATACTAGATTGACTTATATGACTTTAAAGCAAAACTGGTTACTTTATAATAACTTTAGACGGGCGTAATGACGTTTAGATCATATTTATTTCTTGATGTAACTTCTAAAACCTATCTCGTGCTTGCATCTATGATTCATTACATTTTCCGCTGGCCGCTAATTAAAACTACATACGTATGGATGAATCTTCATTGAATTTTCGGCTGCCTCGGCAACCTTTATCATAGTATAAAACAATGAAACAAAAATTATTTTGAAAATATTAATGACTTAACATTTATTATTGTTTCTAACCGAGCCGTCAGTAAAGAATATTCATAGGTATTTGGTTTCAAATAACGGCCAACGTAAAATATAAGGAATGCATTTCTTGGTTCCAGTAATGTAAATTAGTTATTCCTTGAAGAATATCATAGCGGGTAGAGATTTCGCGTTCTCCATAAGAGTAGTGCGAAATCCTTTATCTTGATGAGATTATATTCAAATGTATTCATTTTCGGCTGCGTAATATAAATGAAATTGTGCATCATTGCTTGATTTCAATTAACTTATAGTCTAGAGACATGCACGGGATTCCGAAGACAGCTGCGAGCGCGTTGGCAGCAAGCGTGGCAGTCGACGAGGATGAGGACGAGAACAGTGCGGACTGCAGCCTGGGGGCGGCGTTCGAAGAGGAGGGGGCATTCGGCGAAACCACGGTTGCGGGGGCGGCGTCTGCTTCCGCAGCCGCCGCGAACAGGATACGTCTTGCTCGGCTGGTACTAGCAGAGGCGGCGGCTGACAGGCCGAGCGGGTCGCCGAATAGTATAGGTTAGTTTTGACTTGCCTAATCCTACAAGTAGACAGTAATAAACCGAGTGGATCAAAATATACCTATAGTCTTATGTATGCCTTATATCTTTAATACGACTCCCTACAAACAACTACGTAAGAATCGTACCACTTCATTCACATTTATAAAAACAGACTGGCTTATTACATCTTATTTTCTATTTCATATCACATGCACGGTTTTTTGACTCCAGAATTAGAAGAGAATGCTCAGGAAGTGTGGGAAATCCACGAATCAGCCGGAGACCGTCTGAAGCGCAGCGCCACCTGCAAACTGGGTTTGTTAAAACGGAGACAGAGTCTAGAATACGGTTTCGAGGCGGGTATCGAAAACTCCGCCGAGGCGGCCGCGGCCTGCGAGGGCTCCGGGGAATTCGGGGTGTGCTCTGGGAACCTGTACCAGCACAGAGTGCCTCAGCTGGCGGGGGCTACGGGGGCGACGGCCGGCGGCTGTGGTGGTGGTGGCGGCGGAGGTAGAGGTAGCAGGAGCCAAGAACACCACGCCGCCGGCCTATGCGACTATTATTTCGCCAAACAGGTATGTATATTTGTGATTGTGAATGTAAGATACCGATTTAACAAGGTAATTGCATCCATCTGTATTTTAGTCGTGCATGTTGAAAACAAACCCTTGAAACAGTCATACAGAATTAATGTTATTATATTTTCAAAATAAATTTTGCTTTGTATTGGGATAAAGGCTACCGAGGCAGCCGATACGCCGAAGCTTCATTTATACGTATGTCGTTTGGTAATATAATGAATGTGAAATTTATGACTGCTGATGAGGCCGCGGATTTTTGTACCCTGATTGGTGTGTTCCATTGCAGGAGCGATCACCTCTATATGGTCGAGGTGGTGGCAAAGGTGAATCGGAAAAAGATGAACGAAGGCAAGGGGGAGGGGGAGAAGAGGAATCGTCGATCAAAGGCAGTTTCTTGAGCGACTGTTCCGGCATACAGAGACTGAAAAACGATAGTGCCACTGATTGTGACGGCATATTTTCTGTCCACGACCAAAATATCGATGAATTGTATGGATATTATAATTTAGGTAAGATTAAACTCGTGAAAAGCATTGTGATCAAGTACTAATTTATGGTTATGGTACTGCTTTTTCTATCCTTAATCCTTAATGAAATTTCCTTTATGGTAACAGAGACGTGCCTAGGAATATGCAGATACTGCTAGATGAAGTAATTAATTGATGCAGTGACAGCAATTAAGCTGGAGTCAGTGGCATAGGGAACAAAAACAAGTGTGCATTACATTATTAATCATTTACTCAATTACGTAATTCATAATATATAAATCGTAACGGATATATTCGATAGATTAATTGCATTCAATGATGAAAAATTTGAACAGGACAAAGTTTAATCACCTTAGTTTGAGAAACACATTGATGGAGCACTGATAAATTCGCAAAGCATGGATAAGATATATTCATAAAATAATAGCTATGTAGAATGGTAGAGTAACGATCTCCGGATTATATATAGTCCTGGATACTTGTCAAATTATTTTTCCGTGTTAGTCCGAAAATAGATTTTTTTTCCAGGGAAATGTCGAATATATCGAATATTATTGTTTTGCAGGCTGTTCAGCTGACTTGTTAGGCGAACGACTATTAGACACGCCGGTGAAGAGGGAGAAGAAATTAGAAGAACTTCCTCCTGTGATAAAGAAGAAAGCTAGGTGTAACGAATGCAATAAGCGACTGAATATAACCAATATATACGATTGTAGGTGCGGGAAAATATTCTGCTCTCAGCACAGGTACTCGGAAGTGCACCGGTGTAGTTACGACTATAAGCTAGAGGGTCGTAAGATACTAGAGAAGCAAAATCCGTTGGTGACAGCAGAGAAAATTAGCAGAATATAATATCCGAGTACCTGTTAGGTAAAGAGGCGATTATGATTGATTCACTATACTTACAAAGTAAAATTAATTTCACTTATTGTATCGATACGTGTACGCTGGTGGAAATAAGTATAGTTTTTTCTATGGCGTGCGTTAACATACGAACCAACATTTAGGTTTTCCCTTGTATCACCTATCAATATGGGGAACTAAGATCATTCAGTCCAGAAAAAATTGCCCTTTTGGCTTGCTATTAAGGGTAATATAAGGATGGATGTAATCTTTGACTACACCTTCAGCTATGAGTCGTTTCTGGTTTTCTTCCTGATTCGTCGGAATGTCACAACGGGTATTTCCCCGGATGCGAATTATATTTGCAATTAACTGGCGTAGGAGCCATATCTATTCTCCAGGTCTTATAACCTCCGGATGTGATCCTGAAATAATGTTGTAAATTACGAATGCATACTGGCTTCCACATTTTCCCTCTATTTGCATGATATGATAAATGTTTATATTCCATAATACGTAAAAAAGCTTTTTTCGATTTAATCCTGAAATATGAAATATGGCATATATGGACAGAGCTGGATTGGTAGTTCCGTTTGTTGCAGAATAAAATATTAGAAATGTTGTTTTCTTGAAAAAAATGTTAGCCAGTGGAACTCCAGTGGCCGTTTCTCTATTATAAATAACTCGTGAAAAGCGTTATCTATTTTTTTATTATTAATAATTTAATCATGAGCTAATTAATAGGCATATCGGAGTCTGGCTTATTGCATTTGAAACACAAATGATCAGTTATTTTGAAGTTTGTTATTAAAATCCATCAATATATATCAGGTTAAGTTACGCAGGTTAATTTAGGCATTTTTTCACTTTCTGGAATGTTGGAATTTTTATGATACAACTCTAGTACTATCTATTTATGCTATATCAATCACATTTCTAGAGTAAACAACATGATATGTGGGTTTTTTGTATGTATTGAATATGATTGCAATCGTCAGTTACTTCATCATTTAAGTGCCATTTGACCGATAATATCAGGTTGCTCTATTCATTTGGCCTAATGGCGATGTGTTACGTGTTTAACCTGCTGTGAGACTGATTCATATTCCTTTAATATTCACCATACTTCTATCATTGCTGGTTGTTTCGTGGGTAACTAATTCATCGGATTTTATTTATCGGAACTAAGAAAAGGAACAAGTTCCTTTTAGGGTATAGTGGCTTCCCTGGTGTATTTTTTTAAGCCACGGTATTATTTTCTGACTGCAATCGCAATCTTTGACATAGAATCCCTTCCAGTCGAGCAACTGTCAACTGTAATTTGGCTTTAATAAAAAAATATCCTAGATAAAATCAATTCTTTCAAAAAGGTTAACATTTTTCTCAGTAGGAATTCTCTTAAACTTAATGGTGAACTGAATTCTCTGCAGCTTCTGTTATATTAACAATTTTTCAAGCTGCTGTCCTTTGAGTTGTTATTGATCTCGGGGAAAAAAATAAGTTTCACCAAGATTGCGATACGTCTAATAACGAAGTCATGGAATCAAAAAGAAAACATGCAAATATGAAAACAACTAAAAAACCGTTCATATATATGAATGTGAATTTTCATTAAAGTATGACAATTATTCTATTTGAGTAAATGTAATATTCGATTTAAGAAAGAAAACTCAATTTAATAGTAAGGAGATTCCATTAAAAACTTTGTTTGGAGAAAGAAGTTGAACCAAGAAACTGATCCCATATATTTGAAAGTAGAACATTTATGAAAGTTTTAATTATGTACACATCCTAAATTATTCCAATAAAACCACACCAGGAACATATCATTCTGGTAAACACGTTAAATGATCTGTGATAATATACAGGTCATGTAAAAGCCTATTCACCAAAATCAAGTTTTTCTTGGGAGGATAGTTCGTTTGAGGAGTGGATGATCCAAAGATCAAAACAAATTGGACTATAGAACTGTTTAGCATTTTCTTTTACAAATAAATTCCATTATTTCATTTTAGGCCTACAAAAATACCACAGAAATATTTACTGGTATCAAAAAATTGATACTGCGAACTCAACATTACCTATCTTTATCAGATCAGAGTTTATTTTCATTTATATATTATCATCAAATGATACATGCTCTTAAGCATGGTGACAAACTGGATTCTCCCAAATCTGTGTGTCCTTATAATTTGAATTCAATTTGATCATTTTACTCTGTAATTAAAGTGATATTATTGTCGCCTCTTAGACTATGTCTATCCTGTTTTTACAATAAAAAAATGTATATGCTGTATTGTCGATAAAAATATAATAACTATTTACAATTTGCTGTTGGGTTTTTTGTAATATATTTCCTTAACAGTTGACTTTATTAAAAAATGTATGATTTGATATATGCTAATAAAAATGATTATTTAATTAGAACACTGACATTTTTCCACTCCTAAAAATATACCTACGAATGATGGAAACTATTAAAGGGGGCTCTGAATATAATTTTTGTTTTAGTAAGTGAAGAAAAGTATGCATAAAAAGAAATTGGAAATAGATATTTATTCATCATTACAAAGCTCAGAGCAAAAATAAAATTGACAGACAATCAAATATAAAAAAATGTTTACCAAAATTATATTTAAATTCAAATCGTTATCACAATAATTCATATAGATAAAATATACTAAACACGTCAAAACAAAAACAAATACTTTAATATGTCTCTGAATTCTTCACACTTAAAATCCACAACTGTATATTTTGTTGAGACATTCTTGAGTTCCTATGCGTATTGCAACAATGACATAGATGACTGAAGAATGTGCGATATTTCTCAATATACTTTTATAAATGATAAAATACGAATGACAATATTTGAAGTATCATCTGTTCTAAAAGATTTATCACCACCTCCTGACAATGCTAAATTTCCATTTCCATTACCAAACTGGTGTCGCTTATCTTAGCAATACATTTCGATCTAAAAAGCAAAAAATGCATGCAAAGTATGAACCTATATGATAAATAGAAGTAGACAGAGGAGAAAGTAATTTTTTGTTAAAATACACTTGGTGGATAAGATCACTCACACACACAATTATTAAAACAATTTCTATTCTAACCCCATGCTTCATGTAAAATAAGTTGAACAGAACAACACAGTTTTTAATTTATTTTATACTGATATGCTACGGTGAAACTGTAAATGAATTCATACTATTTTCCTATAATTTTCAGCCAAACCTGCAGCCAACTTATAAGGACAAATATTGCCACATTAAAAAAAAATGTCAATCGGTGGTTTTGCGCTACGAACAACGCACTTTCAAAGTGAATTTACTTATGTAATGCCTAGTATTTTTAAGCTCAAAAAATGTCACAATAGACCGGGAACGGTAACGTGGACGTCAAGAGAGTTAAATATCTTACAATCAGTTATACATTTACAATAAGCGGTAACTAGAACAGCGAGGTTTGCGGAAAAGTTCGCAAAGATTAATGTTCGCGTTGTCTTCCGGAACCAATGCAAGAGTTTGATAGGTGCACTTGCCTTGGAATATAACATAACAAGCAATTGTCTTGAAATTCGGGGTTCTTGGTTTGATTATGCGTCTGGACTAGCTTCTAGATATAGTTTCTGTTACACCACTCTGGTTCTCGGTTAATTGCGTATCCGCCTTAAAATTTTTTCACTAAAAGTATTGTCTGTTTCTGTATATCCAGTTCCAGAGTAGAGAAACAACGTCCTTTTTTCAAACATAGTAGAGAGTTATAGGAACGTTACTAGGAGAGTCTCCTTCAAAATACAAGGATCTTGCTTCTGGTTATGTCAAACGTAAGGTAAAGGCAGGTGACCTTCAAGGTTTGGTCTTGATACCTACTTTACTTTCATTTTGTGCGTGACGTCCCTTGTCCCAACAATTGTGGAGTGTATCTCTATATCCCTATGTTGATGAGAATGCATATAGCAGGTAGCACGATCAGATAAAGTTAGTAGGTGAACCGGTGGCTGATCAAAATTAACCATTTGAAAATTGCAACTTACATATATACTGCGCTAAAAGTTGTTACGGTCTCTGTTAACCGAGCTTTGCATATCATAGAAACACCATACCAGTCACCTTGATGTCAATCATGACAAGTAAATGATCGGACAAAATCGTATTGCAGAATTTAAATTGACATGGCAAATTAATTTTCGGCAACTCTACCCCGTAATCCGTAGAACGTGATCGATCCACAAGGTTCGGCTTTATAAAAACACATTTATAAATTCTGTAGATCCTACAAAACAGGGCCTTGTGCGCCATGGTATGTTTCAAACATCTTTCATCCTATTGGGTTCGTTTTTGTGATTGGCTGCTAGTCTTCCTTGGAGAAAACTTTCGAGGTTGCGACTCGAGCTGTGATCAAAGTCAAACGCAAAACGTCTAGGCATTTTTCTATTTACCTGATATTCCATTTCTTTGAGCTTCCTTTCAAAATATGCTTAGCACTCTTTCCACTGACAATGTCTGGTACTTTGATATCTAGACCTCATAGATTAGACAAATGGGCAAAGGTCGCGCGGACCGCCATTACAGGACGAATAACTTTTTTTGGATGTGCGAAGACATGTATATGCTTTATCCTAATGAATAAAATATCCTTATCAATTATTTTCAGTGTTTAACAAATCACTGATATAATGTGAGCCTTCGAGTTTGATTACTTAATAAATTTTCTAAAATTTGTATATTTTATAGGTATTCATTTAGATTGGAAGAAAGAATAAAAACAACACATACAAATGTATAGGTAATTGTCTACACAGTCTTCCACGTAAATTTCAATTAAAGAGTATATATAATTTGCGATAAATATAATGTTGATTTCATGCAGCATGCATATTATACACTCAGCTATATACTATATATTTAGCTACTCCGGTCGAATTTAGAAAAATGAATTACTGACGAATCTTTAAGAAACTGTAGATACAGAATAATGTTTTGAAAATTCCATTGAACATCAACACAAGGCGGTTAGCATTTTGACGAAGTTATGATAGGGATAATGTAGCAACACTACTTTGTAGCAGATGTGAACGGTTAACTAGTTCAGCGAACATAAATAAATCCATTCACTGCTATTTCATCCTTCAATCATCTTTCCAGACTTTCGAAGCCATCATTAGATATCTCATGCGCGTGTTCCAAATGCTTCAAATTTCAACTTGAAAAAGGGTAGAGGCTAAACCAAGTATTTTTATGGAAAGAGAAATCTTTTGACGGCTACTCAGCGACTACAGTCTGAACAAGTGATATCTCAAAGAAAACCTATAACTAGCTTTATTATGAGTATTTTTACATCACATCTGACTTCATAGAAGCCACCTATCCATCCTACTACAATCGAACAACAATTAAAATTATGCCCAAGTGCAAGCATAACGGAACATGGAGACCACTACAGCGTAAATTTCAATGCTCACAGAAATCGAGTTTATTGAACATTTAATAAAAATTATTTCTGTAATCAAATTACACTAGCTCAAGTAAAAATATGTACTAGATTAATATTCTTAAGGAATACGGTTGGCATGGGATTATGCTATGCCTAAACTGAAAGTTCGTAAGATTAACGTTTTCCAAAACATTCTCCATTTTGTTACTATCTATTTCAATTCTTTCATGAGAAATCTGTGTTCAAGTTAGTGATTGCCTAGTGCCTCATATACTCTACATTCATAGCGTTCCAGCGACTGAGCATTAAAAGTTGTTTTCTAGTATGCATTATATGAAATCAAAGATAGGTTCAGTTGTGAAGGGAGGGTGCACAATAGGTAATTAATGTTGATTCAGTTTTTTAGAATAATAATGTTTTATCGGAATCAAAAAATACAAATTACATAAAAACCATCAAGACTTACATATTGGAAATGAATAGAACGATGTTATTTCTGGCTAATGTACTGGAGATTTATTTTTATCTTCAAATAAAAAAGTAAACAGCATACTTATATATCATGTTTGAGCAATCTAATCAAGTGGTAGGGTGTCCGATTTATCCATGAAATTCTAAATTAGTATTGCATTCTAGTGTAGCTTTGATTTTGTATACATTATGTTTCGACAAGTCTCGTGATCTTATATCAATCAGAACTTTATATGTGCATAAAATATCCACTATTGTCGAACGATTTTCATGGCTGCACGTGCAGGCTAGTTTCACGAGCAGTAAATAACAACTCCGGATAGTACTTGAAATGAAACCAGTCTACGTTGTATTACTAGTATTATTCATTTCTTGTCGCGTCTATAGTGTTTACTAGGCATGAGGTTTGATGTTCTGTCTAAATTACAAAATTTTTATAATTGGTAGCTTGGAAAGCTTCTGCAACAAGTATCTCATCTTTCAACCTTAAACATACAGAATAATAAATATCATTATCTTGAAAACATCGAACCTACAAATGGACAGAATTAGACTAACTATCGGTTGTGAGGTTTGTACTGAGGTTGGATGAGGATGCCGACTGGACATTCGTGTAGAGTGGGGTTTGCACGAAGGTACACGACACTGCCACTGGGGACATGGGGGGCATATCGTCCGTTAACTCTTCTTCGGCTATTTTGTCGCTATTCTGGTGTTCCATGCTCTTGGAAGCATCATGCTGTTCCATGGACTCCAGGTTCTGGTCGGACTCAGGAAGAGAGTCGTTCGACTTGAAAAGTTGCTTGTTAATCTGAGGATGGCGAATGCGGATAGTGTCCACGACGTCCAGGAGGTTCTTAGAGTCCATGGCGAGAACGTGTGCTGCGCTTAGCATCCCTCTGCAAATATGAATCGGTTGATGATCAAGGTTTCGTAGTTGGTCTCGTCAAATAGATTTTCAATCATGACGTGTCAGTTCTTCGTCATACACGGTGTTCAAGAATGAAATTTAAATCAAATTTTAAATAACCAACAATGTTATTGCACAATATGTTTTGTAGATACATATATAGTATAAATATACTATTTTGGAAATATTTTATACAGCACTTTGTAAGAAATTCCTATAGAAAGATTTGCAAGTGTATACGTTTTGTTGTTGCATTGCTTTTGTTAATTTTACGTTGTGACCTTGTTTTATATATATTGAAATGTATTGTAATATATACGTATATATATATATATATATATATATATAAGTATTATTTATTGTGATATTATATTCACATAATGATATTTAGCATTTATACACCTGTTAAAAAAATGGTTACCTGAAAAAAGTTGAAAAATAACGTTTTTTGAAGATTTCTTACAAATGAAATATTTCCAAAATAGTATATTTATACTATATATGTATCCATAAAACATATTGTGCAATAAAATTGTTGGTTATTTAAAATTTGATTTGAATTTCATTCTTGAACACCGTGCATATGTTAACTAGCTTCAGGTTAATAGAAAATTATTAACCGAATGCAAATGATGAATATACATATAAACGGACATGTTGCTAACACAAAAACAACGCTACACAAGACATCTGTTATATATTGACTAATATCCTTTTTCTATGTTCGAAATAGTCAATATCACTTGCTCGGACCACCCTGTAATGTTCAAAATATCGTTTTTTTCATGACCTATAAATTATTCTCCAAATGTTTCAAATAATCTTTCGCATGAATATATTACCGCATTCTCTATCAATTCTATTGGATTGTGGCTATAATGACTAGGATCAAACATTTGGCATGATGCACGATTTATATTGCGGAGATGAAGGTTTTGTTTATCTTAGGCAATAACAACTTTTTCTTATGTAGGCAACCGCTGTTTCAAACCACACGTCATTGGATAAATAACTGCAGAGGTTGCCGAAACATAAGCAAGGCTATTTTTTCAATGATTTTTTTCAAAGGTGCGGCCAGTACAAGCGTAAGATTAATCAGGGAGACAACCACAGAATGAGTTTCAGAATTTAGATTAAAGAATATTTAGCTTTTAGATTATAGTTATAACTCAGGAAAATAAAATTGTTTACTGGTTTTACAGTTCGAAAAATAAAAATCAATTTTCCCCTTTCCTTTTCTTCGCTCCTTCCCTTCTATTCTCTCTCTTTTCTCCACTGACAATATCTGTTTCCTAGTTTTTCAGACATGATATCATACAAATTAACCAACTGGTATACCGATGAAGAATCCAGGTGCAGGATTAACTTGACGTCACAAATAGTTTGTACAGGTCTAGAACAAAATGACATTTCGGGCTAATAATTTGTATCTGTCTCTTTATATTTATAATATAAAAATTTGCAACAGATATAGCCAATGTCACTGTTTTTTATATGCTTGACCGAAAATAAAAAAAAGCTTATATCGAATACTTAATTAAATTGGTTTCCTCACAACATAAATGTATCACGATTTCAACATCGTTTACTATTATTACCACTGTCAATTCGTGAATCTCTTTGAAACAAAAACCTTATATATTATTATGGTTTTGCAATTATCTAAATACAAATCTTTATAATGTGATTATTATGCAGACCAAAGGAATTTTCTCTTAAAGTTATATAACCCTAATTTTAGCCAAACTCCAATAAAATTTATGGAATTTATCAAAGCAGAATAATAGAATTGGTGATTATTTAACATTACTAGCTTACTTTCTATACTCTGCGTCCAAGGTAGTGCAATTGTATTGCTGTGCCAATTTCATGGCGTTCACTAGCTCGGCCATGTCTTTGCTAAGCACTTGGTGCGCCATTTCCACCTGTCTTCGTGCCGTCGAGGGAAACGCCGTAACTATCGCATCAACGCTAGCCAGCAGATGTCGCAATTCCACACCCACTCCTCGCACAAGGTCCAAGTAACGACTAGCTTCCGCTCGCTGGACTCCTTGACTTAGAGCCATTACCGCACGCACCACTTCTGTTGTCGACTCGTACACACAGTCGTGGGAACGATCCAGATTTGCAGTAGGGTTGGGAGACGATTCCTAGAAAGGAAATATCAGATTTAGGATTTGAAGCTTCGCACCCAATTTGTGAATACCTAAACAGACACGAAGGCGTACAATTATTAATACCAATGTCAGCTAGACAGACAGAATTCGATAATAGGAGTTTCATCGGTTACTGGTGTAAATAGAGGACGACCAAGTTGGAATGCGAAGCAGCATATTGGCAAAAGTAGAAATCTGCTAAATTCCTGACCGCTCGTTGACAAAACAGTCGCATCAGGGAAGTCACCGAAAAGGACTTCCTAATATTTTTTATTTCTTAGCGTTTCTTATGTAGATGAAGTAAGATTTTAATTAAATCCATCATTGAACAGAAAAAATGACCATATATCTTCTAAATAGAGACCGATTTGTGTTTTAATCCACATTTAATTTAACTGAATACAAATCTTCTAATAGAGAAAAATCCTTGCCTTTCGTTCACTGCTATCCGTATCTACAGATCCATTTCCGGGTAGACTGGTGTCTTCGCTCTTTTCGCAACTAAGCAGCGTCCCTGCGGGAGAATGACTGCTACTGCTACTAGCAGAACTGCCTTTTGGTTGAGAAGCTGATACCACCAAGCTGGGACTCGTCATTTGCTCGGAAAGTGACTCTTGGTGGTGATGACTTTCCGGTATTCGGCTGATGCTCAGCTGTTTCTATATCCAAGCAAAAAAAACATTGGATTTAATTAAGTAATACCTACAAAATATTTGTAAAATTGGGGAGCTTTTATGTGTTACAGAATATTTCAAGAATTTTAGAACACAAGTCACTGTTGTTTTAACTAAACCATGATGTTACATCACTTTGGAAAACTAACCTATTTCAATTTTTTTTCACGCCAGGTCAGTTGTTTTTGGCAACTAACCGGCTGATGTTAGGTTACGTTGATATAATTTTGATATAGGAAGAGCTACGAAATATAATAGTGACCGATATAATCTGAAGTATTTATGAGCTCAAAAATTCCATACACTTTTTCTGAAGCTGGGAACATATGTGAGAATTAACTTTCAAATCAGCTCAATGTTCAAAACCACCAATTCACACTACATAGGAATTAGTAAGCAAGCTGCTGTGTAATATTCAAAGTTTCCAGCTAGTCAGAATTCGTTGATGTGAGTGACTACACGTGAGGACGTTAAGCTGTCAAATTGACAGAAGTTTCAGATTTGTGGAACGGTGTTGAGTTTTCTGCTTTTCCATGCAATATAGCATCACGATCTATTTACTTATAATCTGTTGATAAAGTTGAGAAAATATTGCTTACTCCAACAGATGTGGACATTTTCAGACTACTTTACAACTTTTTATCTTCTTGTTATCCTGCCCTCAATATGCCAATTGACACAATACCCCCTCAACATCCCCTAATTTCTTAAACTATTGCCCCCTGAAAACCTCCATCACACTCAGGGGAGCACTATCACCCCACTTTGAGAAACACCGCTAGCCAAAAGTAATTATTATAACTACATGTTCTTGGTGAAAAACAATCCAATGACAATATATGGAGTAGTGCAAATTCGCTGATTTAGAATGATGATAAATAGCATGCAGGATATCTGGATCAAATTTCCCAGAACAGCACAGCTGGTCTACAATTTCCAAAACTTCTGCTGCACTCACCAACTGTGTTTCTGATTCTGTCAGCCACTTCGAATCCTCTTCCGATTCCACCTGTTGTTGTTTCAACTTTTGCCTCAGCATATTATTGAAGTTAGAATATTGTTGCTCATACATCGCATTCTCGAATAATAATTGATCTCCATACACAGGTTGTTGGGATGAGATTGGCTGTAACATATTTTATCACGTGAATGAAGGGAAGACAATGTATCAAGCAAACATTTATTTTGGAATACAAATAGGTTCTAATGTATAAGCTACTTCCGATCATCACGGATAGATAGCAGATCAATTGTTATGGAAATATGTGAATGTAATACTATTAGTACCAGATATAGTCTGATAATCAAAACCCCTGTTTCGAATAATGATGGTAGCATGAATTATCAAGACTATCGGAGTTCATTACAAATCTTGTTGATTGAAAAAACTTTGATGTATATGTTTCATTTACATACACAACTATGTTTCTGCACTGCCTTGTCAGTCACATTAGCATAATGATTAAAGATCAATAATAACATATTGAGACATTAAGGTTTTCGAATTCAAGTTTCATAATTTTTTTTTTAACTCCCAATCTATTTACTATCTGTAAATACTAGTTACAATAAGTAAATTTTGTGTCGATAGTAATATGACATGTAGAAAATAGTTCAGTAACTATTTCCTGTTACAGATTTGCACTTTAGTACAAATAACTTAGCACTGGGAGAAGTTTTATAATGTCGACGAAAATTCCGGGTCACTTATTTCCGCCTGTCTGCCATGGTATTTTTCACATAATGTCAGTAACCGCTGCACCGATTTTTGGAGAGCGGTGTAATGTGGGGCCGTAGTATCGTACATTTCTGAAAATCTCCGCGAAATTATTAGCAACATGGGATTATCAAAACAAACCCCAACCTCGTCTTTGCATGCTTTTCAAGTTTCCGATAATTTTGGAACGTACAAAATCACACTGTATTTATGTTTGTTACGTTTCTCAAGTTCCTTATCATTGTCATCAGTCGGTTTAATTGTGTTCTCATTACGTCTCCGTGTATTCTCGGTAATCACTGCATCGGAATGAACATGCTGTGGGCCAATAATAGTCAAAGAAAAAAGATCGAAACGTGGTGCTTACTAAGCCACCATCACCTCCCCTTTCTGATTAGTTTTAATTTTCCTTATATTTTCTACTGGCCGCCAATTGAAAAATACATACGAATGGATCTTTACTGACCCTTGAGTTGCCACGGCACTATGATTCAAAGTTTAATTATATTTTTACCTGCAAGGTGCTGTTTTGTAACTGGTGAAGACGGTTCCCATGGGTCAAAATGTACACAAGATAAACCAACAAGATTTTGAAATTATCTCTATCGTGATGCTGCAGGAAATAATCTAATCATCCACTGCACAACAATTTTCATGAGTTGAGATATCAACATTATTATTGTTCTGTTCTGGAATTTTTAATAATGTAGCTAACAGGACATGAGTCATTCAAAACTAAACGATGGATTTATTAGGTACTTACACTAGGCGAGCTATGATACTAAGGTTAGCTCCTTTCGCGACTTTTTCTTTGTAAATGTAAGTATTAGAATTTTCCCAAAAATTTAAAAAAATAAATGTTTCAAACATACATCTACATATAAAATAGGAAATAACTTCATTCTAATCAATTACAACTCAAAACAGCAACAGAAAAACCCCTCTAGGAGTGAATTATATTTATAAATTATTATTTGTGTAACTTCTTGAAAGGCATATTAAAAATATTCATACTCTCGATACCTATAGCATTGAATAACCATAAAAAGGTTATCGAATAGTCAATAAGTCAATTCACGAAACATATTTTTTAAAACTGTTGATGAACTGAGTCTGTTGATATTCGTGCTGTATGCGAGAGTTGCGCAGGCGTCATTGGATCAAGCACATATTCGAGCTATATAAGATAGAACTACTGGGAGTGCTGGGAACCATCGAGATAATTCTTAAAATAAGTGTATGCTCTCCACTAGGCATACACGTTTCGTCTTCAGGCTAGACTCGTCAATGTAACCTGGCGGTCTAAGTGTACTTGGGTTGTATATATCTAGTCAAGGGTGTGATAGCAACATGAACTCTCATCTCCAAGTGTCGCGAAAGATGGTGCTGTCCATTGGTCACCGTACGAGAGGCTTGAAGTTGAGAGTTGACATTCTTACATTGTTAATCTAATCTTATCGCTGGCCCAAAAAGTAGCAATCGCATTAGTTGATAATAATTTTCTTTAAAACCCTGTTGGATTCGTGTAAGTACTGTTCTCTAAACCGCGCTACTCGGGCTTGCTATGAACTATAGCTACAGAGAAGAACCACATATTCCAAAACGATCAAATGAGATATGAAAATAAAAATTTAGGATTCGTAAGGATCTCTCGAAAATTTATTGGAAACAAAATGGTCGATTTCAATCCAACAGGTGTTATTTTGTATATTGTTTTATTGTCTACAACTCTCTCATTTGATATTTCATCATTTGAGTAATAGTTCTTTTAAGCCATCTAAAACTTTATAATAGTTTTCCAATATCCCTTACTTTTTCCTTTCTAAATTTATTAAAAAAACTAAGTACAAAAATTTTCCAAACGTACACTGCCGAGCCACTCTGAACATTTATATAGAGATGGGAAACTTTAGTTTGGCTTATGATTTGTAATTGATTAAAACAATTTTTTCCACTATATAGAATGTTTATCAATTGTAAATAAAAAAACAGGTCCAAAAAAAGTGCAACATGCTGGTGGAGTGATTAAAAAATCATGCGTTTTGGTAAAATGTAAATGAAAACTATTAAAAAAACATTTGATGACGAAATTAATTAAACCATGCTCCATGCTACACTCATTGGATATAGGAAAGCTTTATCTTGGCAATGCATTGCAATGTCCATTTTGATTCAACCGGGACAAGATGAATTTCTTATCACTTATCCGGCGGATTGACGTTTTAATATTATTTGATGCACTTTTAAATAATTTTGTTGTAGTATTCAGTATTAGAGGGGTGTGTATAAACACAAAATTGCAACATTTATAAATGTAACTTTTAAAAGTCAACCTGTGCTTGTCTGAGTATTCATCGCATATTGACTGGTGGTGATATAACAACAAATAAATAAACTTTACTCACGTTTCAGCAGTCTTGTTCGAAGTACAAAATTCAAAGTAATGAACTTTTGACAGCAAAAATATCAATGCAACTACAGATTCCAATATTAATTCCTCCTAATTTTGTACTTCTTAAAAGGTGAGGCAGTTGATATGTCGGTAAAGTTTATTAAGTAAATATATTATTCCAACTGTTGTTTGAAACTTGTAGACAAGGTGGATTTTTCAAAAGTGTGATTTCGGACTTCCATTGTCTATAAAATTTTGAGTATCACGACGTTTCGATTGATATGCTATCTTCAATCGAAACGTCGTGATACTCAAAATTTTATAGACAATGGAAGTCCGTAATCAAACTATTGAATTATTTCAATTACCAGCCAATCAAATCACGATGAATTGTCCTGTTATTTTTTATTCTTGTGGCATAAGAATTGAAGTTCCATCGAAGAGAATGTTAATTGAAGCATCAATAATAGAGCAGAGTTAATACATTCAAGTTAAATCTGATGGATAGTTTGAATATAATGTATATATTAAAAAATATGCTAACCATACATAAATGTCATATCCAATAAGTATGGAAGGTATATAAAAAACACACTCACATAACAGCAAATTCGCAAATCAAGCCGAAAAAAAACAAACAACAATTTTGTTCCATGCCTTGCATTGCGAACCTGAGCGTTTTGTACGAAAAACTGCTGTTTGTGTGCGCAACTCTTAACGTCTGCTCCCCCAAAATCGTAAATACTCTCCTGGTACTGTTGCACCTCTTTGGGATCGCTGAATTGGTACATGACTGGGTGCGGATGGAAGTTTGGGATCTGGTCAATATCGTAAAATACAGCTTGTGAAGGGAGGTGGGCGTTACGGTCCAACGAACCCATTTTGGGTGAAAATCCAGACGCAGCGGCGGAAGCAGTTGCAGAGGCGCGTCCTCGTTCTAAGGACCCCATTTTGGGTGATGTATTGCGCGACTTCCGTTCCAAGGATCCCAGCTTGGGACTAAACACCCCAGATTTCTCCAGGCTGGAGTGGGAACCACCCACGCTCCGCTCTAGAGAGTTCATCTTTGGCGAACAGGAATTGTCTATGGATCTGTTTCGTTCCAAAGATTGCATTCTAGGTGTGCCGCTGCCTGTGCTAGACCTGGAAGCGGACCGTTCGAGTGTGGCCACTTTTTTGGCCGCGGGGTCTGACACTGCTGAATCATGCGCTACTTCTGGATCGAGCTTCTGCAAGCTCTGGACTGGGATAGGTTCAGTGATAAGGACGGGTTCTGGGACATTTTCTTTTTTCTGAAAATTAACAGCTACTGTGTTGAATACCGAAGCTGGTGCGTTGTAAGCAGCCGGGTTGAAGCCTCTGCTTTCGTTCTCCTTCATCAGATGAGCGAGTACCTCTGCGTTTTGTGCGATGATGTACGTCTGTGAGACAGGGCTCTCTTCCACGAACGAGGAGCTGTACGAATCCGGATCCACGGCTGAAACGAATAATTCATCTCGAGTTCATCGCAATTGTCCTGGCCGAAAACTTAAACTACATTATTATCAAGCGAACTGTATTGACACTCAGCTGCCTCGGCTGCTATTTTAATTACTGGAATTGAAATAAATTAAATTTTTAAAACTATAAAGACATTTGTCGAGTTCGTTTAAGAATCATATGTGGCTCATTATATTTTCTACTGGCTGGCAGGCAGTGGCATTAAAACCTCATGCGATTGACTAAATACATACATTATTCATATTTAGATTTAGCCGTGAACACTGTTTCAAGTAATAATTACTACTACTACTAATAAATTTTACCGCTTTTGATGTGTGCCCGAATTGAATCAGTATAAATCTTGGCCACAATAGCGGCCGAGCAATCAAATTAGGACAGGAACTCTTTACAAACATTGAATAAGAGGTGTATATATTTGAGTTCTCTATTCCACTATAGGATAGTAATTCATATTTCAAAAGAATTCATGTTATCCTGATTATTGCAACTTCTGAAGCTGATCGTGTGGCCGTACTTCTAATGGTATAATTGAAACCATATATCATGAAAATGAATATGCAACGTTTTGACTCCCTATGCAGTTAGTAAAGCTTTTTCTGGAAGTCATCAGTACCATAGGTACTATAATATGGTGAAGTTCAATGTTCTTAATTCTCCAAACAAGAGGCTCCTAAGAGACCATCCAGCCCAGCCAAAAGCCTATGTATTCAGGCTCGGGTGAAAAGATACTGAGACATGCTTTGGTATAAACATTAATTGCACCATCTGCTGAGCAGTACAGACAATGATCTTCAGAGTAAGCAAGTACTCCTCACCATGCCATCTCCTTACATTGTTAAGGCAGTTAAGACTAGTTGGTGACCTTGCACTTTTATATCATTCTGCCAAGAGTTTATTTCCGAACTCTCCCTTATGATTTCGTCGCTGTTTCCCAGTCCAACTCATTCATACTCTAAAATCGAGAACTGGCTGAACCAATCTCCCAAAAGAGACGATTTCCGGATCTGTGAGCCTTGATTAGTTCAAAAACCGTATCATAAAATTATCTCTAAATTCTATTTACCGGTTACGGTACATTGGTATTAATCTTTCGCCACTGCGATAGCTTCAATTATTCTTGATATACATAAAATATTTAGATCTGATATATATATACCTTGCATCGGGTAGCGACTAGGTTTGGTCGGTGGAATAAAATCATCGTTTGGACCCCATGACATCGCAGCCATTTTCCTACTTTCTCTACGTAACGTTTCTTGCTGAGCACTTCTTTCTTCTAGGAGAATTTCCTACGAATAAAAAATTACCACATATCAGGTGAAACAACTCGTATTTGAAAACTGCGTTACATTATATTTACTTGAGTCAATTTAATCACAAATGAAATCCAGTGCCTAAGTAGATATGTTCAACGTTTGCAGTAATTATTAAAATTAGATTTAAAACTACAGGTGACAATGACGATTAAGTCATTTGGTCAACAAAATCCATGCAGTATACAAGTTTTGTCTGAATATGTTTTGTTAAAATTTACCAGAAAACAAATATAAGGAGAAGAAATCTTAAATGGAAAACTAAGTATTTTTTCTCAGTTTTTTCTTAAAACCTGTTATTCACGAAAATTTGTCGAACACAAGAAAAGGTTTTCAGGGAGTTAATAGAAATTTATTCCTTGCTTATGGAAGAATATTACGAAAAAAATAAAAAGGATGAAGTCATTTTTGGTTTTAATATTTTTGATTTAAGAATTAAAGCGACTAGTGCTATTAGATACACTTCATTTGTATCGATGATCGCACTTTTGCACCTAAGACTGCGACATACGTTAATATTTATAATTAATAATTGCTCTTGGAATTTGCTCGCCGACTTGCTTGGAGGAATTTATAACTTGCAAGTATTTGCCAAGGCCACAATACATTTTAATTCTGATAGAATCACATTTTAAGTGATACACTTTAGAAGCAATCAATTTGCTTACATAGATATAATTGGTTTCCTAACTCTTACCTGGAGTATTTCTTTGATATCCTTAAAGCTAGGCCTCTTACTCGGTTCATAAGACCAACACTGAGACATCAGCGAGTATAGCCTTGGAGGACAATTAGGTGGTAGAGCCAGTCTTTCGCCGTTTTCAATTTTACCGATGACATCGTTATTTTTCACACCTTGGAAGGGTTTCACTCCATACATTAATATCTCCCAAATACAAACACCTAAAATATGAAACAGATACTTACAGGGTGAGCATATGATAATCGGGATAAAAATTAATATAGTTAACGTATTTAAAAGGGACTTTTTCAGTTAGAGGGAGCAGAATCCTCAAGTTCTACGTGTTATGCGTTTTTTATTCTGTACAAGAAAATCCTAAGTCTCTTTGTAGGTGGATCAATTAAACATAAATTTATAACACAAACTGATCTGTCAGATCATATTAGATCAATTAATTGAAATTTCAAAATAGCAGAATATGATATGTTAAGAACTGTTGTAACGGTAATAGGGGTTTTCAGTGTTAAGTCGCACAGCCAAAGTATATCTGCGATAGCAAAGTATTAAGGTGTGAGTTTCCCAACATACCTCAAGGAATTACTAAAATACACATGATATATCAAATGTTTAACATTGTGCTGTAAGATATGAACAGTAAAATATATGCTTAAGAAATTGTTTAACACTGAAATTGCTGAGGTTTAATGAAAACCGTTTCTCATCGAACGTTTCTATAAGAAAAACATGTTAAAAAACAATTTATTTCAAACTCCACTTATATGTATTGTTTTGCAAATGGCCTCATTGCGCAAAATTTAATTTGATAGTCTCCTATGATGACTGCACACTGAATTTTTTTCAATGTTCTGACCATGTTAGTAATAAATCGCAGCAAAATAATGTGTCACTCAAATATATGTAATATTGCTTAACCTCATTTCATATTTAGCAAGGAGGGAAATAGGCAAATATGCAATAAACGTAACCCAAGAGTGCGTAGCGATAACCATGATCTAGTTAACTAAGTCTGTATTACGTTACATAACATTATGAAAGATTTGAGAGAATCTTTATATCTTTTGGTTGTTTGCTACACCGATATCCGAATTCGTTGAGAATATCTATTATTTTGGGGCCTATAATAAACTCACCAAACATCCATACATCACTAGCAGTAGTAAATCTTCTGAAATTAATGCTTTCTGGACTCATCCACTTTACAGGTAATTTTCCTTTTGAGGCTTTATAGTAACTTTGGTCATCTCCCATCCACCTACATACAAAAAGGTTCCACAATTTGAAAAGAGTTTTATATGTGAATTATTGTGTTTAAATTAATCAACTGTATGGAAAAGTTTCAGCAAATCAGAACATCTGAAATCTATATAACTCCACATTTTTTATGGAATGAACCATTTGATAAAAGCGCTACAAATTTGATATTTCGTTAGTTGTTAGAATTCAAACATCTTTAGGATAAAGATGTAGGGCGTAGTATCCCTAAATTGTAGAGGAATCGACATATTTATACTAATTGATTTGTATTTGATACATGTATTGAGTAGAACTATGAACATGAAATAGGAGGATCTCAACACACTCAAAACTACCGGAAAATGTAGATTGATAGTTTTTTACTGATATATTTATGGTTTGTTGTTGAATACAGAGTGGAAAATCGTTTAAATGTTGGAATGATTCTACCAGAATCTGACAAGGAAGGCGTGGCATCCTTACATATATTATAGTACACCGAACATTCTATGATGGTGGGAAAGTTATTGCGTGGCACTTGGAGATTTGCAGAACGTATTTTGACAAATTAATCAACATTTTTTTGTTATCTCATTGTATTACAGTAACAACAGACATATTAGAATATTTTTATTCATCGAGTTACTTACCTCGAGAGTCCAAAATCTGCTAGCTTGACACACTTATCTGTGCTAACAAGTACATTCCTTGCTGCAATGTCTCTATGCACGTACTTCTTTGATTCCAAATAGCTAAGAGCTGTTGACAATTGATAAGCATACAGTAGTAAATTTGCTAGATCGAGTCGGCTTTTGTGGTTCTGGAGGTATGCACGCAACTCTCCTAGTTTAGCTAACTCCATTACGATCCAAACTGGAGACTCGGAACATACTCCAATCAGTTTGATTATGTGTGGGTGGTCGAATTTCTGCATTATGTCTGAAAATGTTACGAATTTAGATTAAACTGTGTAAACGCTATACTAAGTTTTACAAATAAAAAAAACATGAAGTAATATACTATTTTGTTTATCATTACTCACAAGCTTCTTCAAGGAATTTCTCAGTAGTAGCAAGATCGGCGTCTCCCTTACAAGTCTTCACAGCCACTGGGATCAGCACATCTTTTGCCCTAACTGTACCTTTGTGAACATCTCCAAACTGACCCTCTCCTAGAATCTCATGGAGTTCTATCTGGCCCCTACTTAATTCATAATTTTTTGCTGAAACGAAAAACGAAATATGGCTATGATTTAATTACTCAGTATGCATGTACAGTAAATGCATAAATCACACACTATGGAAAACAGAAACTGGCATTTATTCAGGATCTCTACATTGTACATCCATTACGATGTTGGAAGCAAATTTGTCAATTTGTCAAAATTAACGGATACGTCTGGAGAGGTAGAAAGAAGGTAAATTTTGATTTGAAAACGGAGCTATATGCATATATATGGAAATTCCGAAAAGAATATGCATAGTTTTTGAAAATATGGCTTTCAAAATGATATATTTTGGAAGCTTGAAATTGATATAATCCATTGATTGATTTGTCATTTGATATTATAATACAACTCTAAGAAATAAAAGTGCAGCGTGTTCACTTTAAGTATTTGAATATTATTGTTATTATTAAAATACTCTTGAGTGAAGATTTTTCCTTAGCATGTGAAATATTGTGATACCAATATGTCTCTGCTGGTTATTTTATAGATATTTAACAGGCAAAATTATTTGTATGTTTCGTGAATTAGGATATTTTTAGCTATTACCTGCTGGAATTGAATAATCTCCCTCTTCAACTATTTCGGCATAGTCTTCTGATAGCATCGTTCCTGTAGGATTAACATGGTTATCTCTTTCTTTGGTAGTCTTTTGTTTTGTTGGATTAGCATCTATAAGGAGGAATGTGTTGGTAACAGTACAATTTCTTAAATTATTATATACGATTATATCAAGTGTCGCAACCATAGAATGTATATGAGTAATTTCATGTATATTACATTTTCACTAATTCACCTTATACATGCACTGACTTTAGAATTTTGGAATCATTATCGAAAATTTCAGAGCTAAAATAGAGAAAAAATATGTTTCAATTGGGGTGTTCAAGACAGAACTATAAGAGAAATAAGTGATATCAGTATAGCACAGGTAATGCCCCTTGCTTTAGGAATGTGCTATTGTGTGTAGTCTGCCAAATATATTGAAAATTAACGTTACACGAATCATAACAAAACACATACGACCTATTTATATAGGCATCAGTGCAATAAACTACGAAATTATTTTTCAACTAGTTCATTCACATACGCACAGTTAGACGTCAACAAACTTATTTTCGGAGTTATGTATGTCCACGATATATTTGACACTAATAAGTTGGTTAAACCGATGGGTGCTATTTGTTATAAATGAGCAGTACAGTTGTAGAATATTTACGTTTTCAATGACTACGTTTCTCATTTAATGGATATGCAGGTCTATATAAAATGTTATTATAAATCTAAATGTTCAAGTTAACTTTATATTAAAAATCAAACTAAGAATTTTATACAGATCAATCAAAATTTGATAATATAATTGGGGTAAAAAGCAAAATAAACGCAACTAATACTCACTACTTAGGTAACTAATCTCTTTTGTTTTTAATAAAAAATATTTTTATAATCATTTATCACCTTACTGTGATTTTATAGGTTAGAATGAACAATAGAAATTCTCACGGTCCCAAATCGAATATTGGCTAAATGAATTCTATAACTAAAAGTCTTAACATAGATTCTAAACACTCTTGAATAAAGTTCCGAACTATAGAAATCTCTCCAAATTAAAATAACTTTTGTTATTGAAGTGGAAAATTTTAAAGATTTTATAATTATTAAATATTTTTAAGACGTGCACTTATATATAAAGGTATAATTATTAATCTATAACTTCTTTACAGGAAATACCAGAAACAACACAATAATCCATTGTTTTTCTCTAATTTAAATATTTGAAGATGTGTTACTAACCTTTACAAGGACAAGGGAACTGTTTCCATACAGTAGCTTGTAAGAAACAAAACGAATGAAGATTATTACATATAAAAGTAGATCAATGAGAATATTGGTAAAAACATAACAGAGGGTAAATCTATGGTCATGCTTAGGGTAGAAAATTTATTATTCAAGGTCCAAAGTATATGAATGATGGAATTTGCAGTTAATTCATGAATGTTTAGAGAACAAATTTAAAAAGATCATTGAGTCAAAAGCATCATCTCCTATGAAATGTTTGTGATTTTGTCTTATCTACTTAATGAGGATTTTTGTTATGCAATCATCAGTTCTGTTTCAACAATGCGAATGGGCCTCTCTGAAATATTTTTTAGATATTTTATAGAAATATTCCAACAGACCACAATTTATGTTGATAGTCTGTGAATACATTAGAGCTGTGTAGCTGTATTACGTTTTCGGGAACAACTAAGCAACTTAACGTCCTGAGATTTTATCAAACTATACAAGTTTTCGCTACAACAACTGTTGAAGCTTGCATGATTTTCAGTAACAGGAAGAAGAGAACATCAATAACGATAATCTTTCAGATTCAGAAGCTATGCGGCAGTGAACAGGAAAGTCTTCTTAATTATGGCAACGTGCTCATAATTGAGAAATGTTTGACTATAATTTGACATTTGAATAATGAATTGATGGTTTTTAAAAGGATTGATTTTTGTGTCATATATATTGTTTGTTTCAAGTTTTTTTCCAAAATCTTTATTGTTTAGCAATTGGCTTACATTCATCATAAATTTTCAGGGAATTTGTAGAAGTAGTATATTTATTAAATATTTACTTTACAACAATCTCGTAACATTATCGATAATTATAGAGAAATTTATATATAATATAATATACTAATAGAATTTTGACATGACCTGGCAACGAATTGAATTCATTTAAACCTTTAGAAAACAAATGATTCATACAAACACTACAATTTCACCTTCAAACGTAGAAATTATAGTCATTTATTTCATGGTTGAAGCTTATGAACAAAATATTTTGGTTGAGGAACTAAAATTGTTGTAAAAATGGAGACCACTGCCAAATACCAATGTGTTTTAGAAAGCAACATCCAAGCGATTTTAAGGTGAATGAAATTGATGTAAGACTTGTTTTTGTGACTGTGATACTCTATTTTGATTGTATGTTAAAGATTGCCTTACACAGCGGTCAATATTAAGATTGTTTCATGAAATGATAAGACAAAGAGGATCATTTTGGAATAAACATTCATTTTAGATAATTGACTTATTACCTTTTCCATTCCATATGGATGTCTGTGATCCTGAGTGAAGCCTACAGTAACCATCTATCAGATCGGCTAGGCTTTCAGCTACATCTAAACTGGCACATGTGAAGAATAGAACTTCCTGTGTTCCAGCAACTTTTAATTGTAATGTTGCTTTGGTATGTTCTTCACAATCACTAACTAACGTTTGAATCGCCTGGATTTGATCGAAATCGGCGATTTTTTTGGTTGGGGACGTTTGGACATTTGTGTGGGAAATACCTGCAAGTTAAGACATTTACAAAAAACTATCCTTAATGAGCAATTTAGTAAGGTTGTAATACTAAACTATAATCTGTAATAATTTCCGTGTAGCTATTAGTTAATACCCAATTTGAACTATATTAAATTTTTATTTAAACTGCATAAATTCTAATTGATTTTCTTCATAATGAAGGTCAATATCAAGATATTTTTGTGAATTGAATCAAATGATTATTAGGCGTATGATAGCTGAAACACTCTTTTGCATCGATGATACCCAAATTATACTATTCGTCATGTATTGTGAGCGGTCCTTTGCCCTTGAGTCGCTAGATCAGTTTATGTAATCTGTCAAGTCCAGAAACCAGACATTGCCAGTGGAAAGAAGAGAAAAAAGGAAGAAAGGAAGAGCAAGTGCAACGCGAAGGATCAGGTGGAGAGAGAAATGGCTCGGCATTTTAATTTGATGTTTCGAATAATTTTGTTATTCCACAGTTTATTTTGATGCTACTATAGTAAAGATGTGATTTTGGAAGTTCTAAATTCGCAATTCAACCACAATGACCACAGTGCGAGCCACGACCTGGAATGCTTGCCTACTTCCTCAACTGATTCGCGCAACAGAGGGTCGCTTGGCTGAAACGTTGTTGCGCCAGTTGTTTGACGTACTCCCTTAGGTAAGGGATGTCGAGGTCTCTGTGAACAGCCTCATTTGATACATGCCATGGGGCGTTTATGATGGTTCGTAAAATTTTATTCTGCAGGACCTGCAGGCCTTGCAGATGCGTTATAGCGAACATGATGTTTTAAATACTGTAATTTTAGGACAATAATTTTTCATCCAAACATTTGAGTTCCCATTTTCTCAGTTGGAACGGAAATATTTCGTTAAGATTCATCATTCATAATTTTTTCTAAGGTCTACTAACTGGCGATGGTTATTCAGACAGTATGTATGGAAAAGATCCTATTCAAAGCTGAAAAAGTCAAAAATTCAGCAACTATAGAGGCTTACCTATATCTGGGCCTATGACTAGTTCCACTGGCACGGTAAAGCTGCTTCCGAAATCCACCCTGAACCGCTCCTGATCGTAGTTCGTGTGGATCTTGAGGATTTCTAAATATTTAAACATACTATCTACATCTGACATATGAGCAAATTTCTTGAACTGCGTCTGAATACTTTTTCGTAATGATTTACTCTTCATTTTTTCTAAAATATTACTGGGGACGAATTTCTGCATACCGATCTCTCTCTCCAGATACTCGATATTCGATTTCTTCTCAAGAACGTTCTGCGGCATATTTTTGAAATATTTTCGTATTTCCAGACAGCACAGTTGCACTGCGATGTCTTGATCAACCTTTTTGTACAATTCTGCGTGGTAATCGCTCCTAACCTGTAATTTTTAAGGTTTTAAAGGCGAATGGTGGGTTTAAAAACCTAATTAAACTGTTTCCTGTTTTTGCTAAGACATGACGTCAGGTCTGATAAACAGCACAGTTAATCAACATCCCATGTAATTACCTGATCATAATAATAATGAAAAGTCACTTTGTCCTTTTCGTAAAGCTCCTTTAGACTAGTAGGTAGGTATCTTATTCTAAGGTCATACCGCCACTCTGAGTGCGGGTGCTTCTTGAGATACTTTTCATGCACTTGCTGCATGGTCAGATCTTGATGCAGCCAGTGGACCTGAAAAAATCATTCTAACTTGAGTCATTATAATTGTGGTAAAACAGGGAAAAGTTTGTTCAGTGCTATATTAAAAAATTCTATTTATGTCATGATATATATAGCACAATATTGGAAAAACTCAATATAAAGCAGGTAAATGTACCAAAATGCATACAATGGTAATATTCTTAGTAAATACAAATGAGTGGTATGATAAAATATGTGGTTCTGCAACGATTGAAAATCGATCGTAAAGCTTTACGAGAGAGTCTTTGCGCCTAATTAAAGGCTCTTCACCAAGGTTTTCTAGGCAAATATATATCTTGTGTATTTTGTATAGAGGAAAAACTATGGCCTAGCTGGTGGATAACCATCTGTCCTGACAACCCAGCGTCAATAAAAGCATTCAAACCTGCAAGATAACGTCTGTACTCGTCTGGCAATGTAGAAAGATAGTCCTTAATGACATTGCAGTGTGACATCAGATTTCATTAGTATGGGTACATGGACACTTTGAGTACGTGATAATCAATCATTTGGGCCCTGAACCGACTCTTAGGTTAGTTGCTAACAGAATCGAAAGCGGGACAAGGAAGGGTTCAAAAACAACAATTTTTGACGTGGAGTCACATATCCGTTACGCAAGAGATATTATTGCGGGGCTTGGCGTTCGTAAGGTTCTCTCTCTCTCTCTCCCTCCCTCCCTGTCGCGATAGGAGTCATCTGAGATTGTTGGTGGGACTGATGTCTGGCCACAACATCTTCTGACAACACTGGCACTTAATGAGGATGGTAGATGCCTCAACTTACGCACGCTGCGGCTAAGAGGAGGCCTCGACCTACATACGTTCCCGTGACCCTTCAATTAACACAGAGAGACTATACCGTCCAGCGTTCAGGAACACCAAGGTGTGAGATGGGCAGGAACTAAGACCGTACCCACTTTCGCCAAGGAAGACGGAAGCGCAAAAGGGTTTGATGGGTTGACAATGCACCGGGCCTTCTAGAGATGTGTTCTCATAAACAAACCTGTTTGCCTGTATTGTAACGGTGCAACCACGATGCTCAAAAAGGAACGCTGGCGGTGATTACTCACTTAAAAATAAGCCTACCTCTGTTGACGGGGGCCTTGATAGCCTCATTGAGTACAGTCCATTGTAATATCTCCCTCCTGTTGATAGTCTTTCTGTTACTGTCAAAATGATACCCTTGATTTCGACAGAATCTCCATATCTAACCACGTTGAAGCCGCCATTTGGCAAGTGAACCTGGAACAGAGAAAGAAACCTCATCACCTTCTGAAATGTGGAGTTGTATTTCATAAATAATTCCACAGTAACTTATTCGTTCAACTTAGACTGTGCATCTGTAATTTGATTTTTTTTCTCTTTGATATCCGTTCTGGTTTTTCAATCATTTACTAACTAAAAGCTAAAAACTTTCAAACATTGGAGAGATATGTTAACTGACTTTTAGAGAACTACATTTTAGCACTCTTTAAATAAATTCACCTACCCAGTTTGTGACGACACCAAGAAAATAACTATGGCATTGAGAAATATACAAGAAGAATATACAAAAGATACACAATAATAAAACATTTCCAAAAATGTTCGAGGAGTCGATGAATATACAGGGGAAAAAAATAAATATAAGGATTAGTATATTAATGTTTCCTTTTTATATATCTCGATCCGCCGACAAACTGAAAAACATATAACAACAAAAAGCGAACTTAAGATATAAGCTAATCAGGCATAATTTTGAAAAATGATTTGTTTCCATTTTATTTGTTTACCACATGGAATGCCAGTCATTGAGCGTTGATGAGAAACTTTCCATAAATTTTAAAATCGACTATGGCAGGAGATATAGAACTGTAACTTCGCCAATAAATCAAGACTTGATTTCAAATGAGTAGTGAGTCAAGTCATCAAAATAAAATATTTTGATAAATGCATCTTATGAGCATATTAATGATAATCATCTAAATGTTTAAAGCTAGGCACTATAATTAATTTTTTTTATGGCGCTTATTCAGATTCTTACACTGCAATATTGATTAAGGACTATGTTGTACATCCGACAACACTGCCAGTACCACCGCCTACGAGAGAAGACGCTCCGGAGGGGGTCGCAGGGAACAAGGGATGAGAGGTTAACGGTCACAGGGTGTGGCACTTGCCTTGAGCCTCTTGACACGAAAGAGACAATTGATCGTTACATATTATATACACATAGATCTGCACTGTTATTTATATAGTTCGACAATAAATCCGTTAAATCAATCAAAACAGTTTGCTATAGTGACATGACGAGCTATACGCAACAAATGATCCAATATATCCGGCTCGAAGGACCATTTGTTGCGTATAGCTCGTCATGTCACTATAGCAAACTGTTTTGATTGATTTAACGGATTTATTGTCGAACTATATAAGTAACAGTGTAGATCTATGTGTGTATAATATGTAAACGATAAATTGTCTCTTTCGTGTCGAGAGGATCAAGGCATGTGCCACACCCTGTGACCGTTAACCTCTCATCCCTTGTTCCCTGCGACCCCCTCAGGAGCGTCTTCCTTCGTAGGCAGTGGTACTGGCAGTGTTGTCGGATGTACAACATATCGGCGGCCTTGAAGCGACGGCCTTCAACAAGTAGATGAAGTATTGATCAGCAGAAGGCAAAGTTTCTGGACAGCTCTGGTTAAATCACCACTGGCAGTTCTGACGGTAGCCACCCTCTTCTTGTTGTCACTGCTGGGATGGAGCTTAGTTACACGACCCAATCGCCAATAGAGTGGAGGTTCTCGTCGTTAACTAGCACCATGGATCCTATTGCTAATGATGGAGAGTTGGTATCTGAATGCCATTTCTGTCGGGCTTGTAACGTGGTCAAATAATCTATCGACCATCGTGACCAGAAGAATTGATATTTCTGGTGAATTTGCTGATAGTGGTCGACTCTATTTTCTGACCACGTTACAAGCCCGACAGAAATGGCATTCAGATACCAACTCTTCATCATTAGCAATAGGATCCATGGTGCTAGTTAACGACGAGAACCTCCCACCACTCTATTGGCGATTGGGTCGTGTAACTAAGCTCCATCCCAGCAGTGACAACAAGAAGAGGGTGGCTACCGTCAGAACTGCCAGTGGTGATTTAACCAGAGCTGTCCAGAAACTTTGCCTTCTGCCGATCAATACTTCATCTACTTGTTGAAGGCCGTCGCTTCAAGGCCGCCGATATGTTGTACATCCGACAACACTGCCAGTACCACCGCCTACGAGGGAAGACGCTCCGGAGGGGGTCGCAGGGAACAAGGGATGAGAGGTTAACGGTCACAGGGTGTGGCACTTGCCTTGAGCCTCTCGACACGAAAGAGACAATTTATCGTTACATATTATACGCACATAGATCTACACTGTTATTTATATAGTTCGACAATAAATCCGTAAAATCAATCAAAACAGTTTGCTATAGTGACATGACGAGCTATACGCAACAGACTAGAATTGATGAAACAAGTTCTATCTAGGCTGGAAAAATGTAGATCGGCCCTTCGCCATTTTTTATATTTCTGGTCATATTTTTCTCTCCTGAGTGTAGTCAATGTTTTGTTAAACATAATGTTGTAATTACAAACCTAATTATTTGCAAGACAATCGTTTTGTATATGAATGAATTGATCAAAATGAATGGTAGTGATTCTATTATAACTTACTTGTACTGCGGCTAATAAAAACCGCATACTAATACTGAAAGAATTTTACCAAAGTCCCGGCTGTCTCGTACTTTCATAAATGGTGCCGAAGCAGCCGGAACGTAAGTAAAGCTCGTTCAGTAGTCATATGTAGTTTTAATGAGTGACCAGTACAAGTAAGATGACTTCAAGAGGTAACAACAATAAGTTTAAAAGTTACAATAGTACTGTTATTGTGAATGAACCTCAAACAGTGATCATTCTTCTTTATATAGATAACCTCACGCAAAGGCATATGGCCTATCGCGCTTCATAAGTACTGCGCGAGGATAAATGTCTATTCACGTTGACCTCAGATTGTAACCATCGGGGAGAAAAGCCCCCGCCAGCTCATTCCATTGAATAATAGCAGTAGGTATTCCTGAGAATATGATTTCCTGGAGCGGCAGAGAACTCCCAGCTTCAGGGATGCCGACCTAGTGACGCCAGCAACATGTTCGTGCCATGGCATGTTAAATGTGAAGTTAATTCCCAGAAGCTTTATGGAAGATGATTTAAGTAGGGTGTCCCTCCATCTCCACGGCTGGCTGACCAGCATGCGACTTATTTTCTTCACAGGGTTATTGTACGAGTCTTCTGCGCGTTGAACTGAACCCCGTCTGTATATCCCCAGTCTACAATTCTCTCAATGTTCTCATTCTTAACAGCATGCTGCCGAAATGCGGTAGGGATGGTAATGGTTTGCCCAGTTCTAAGCAGGGAATAAGAGTGCTGTCATCAGCGAAGCTATAGATAACATTAGTTGTTATTTCCAACAAATCGTTGACGTACAGCAAGACGAGCGTTAGTGAAAGAACAGATCTTCAGTGTGGAGCGATCCCTGAGAAAACTATCCAACCGGGGCACAGACCCGGTGGCAGTTCTTAGGCAGCAAGCTTGATCGAAAGTATCTCATGCCACACTCTATCGAAAGTCTTCGATATATCGAGCACCGCGTCTCGAGACTCTCCATGAAGCTCTATTGCTCTGCTTCACAAATGTGTAGCGTAGGCCAGAAGATATCCCGTGGATCTATGATTGCGGAAACCATATTGGCGATAGTTGATGATATTATTTTTGTCCAGATTCTTTAGAAGCTGCACGTTAATAACAGTCTCCATAACCATGGACATAATGCCCTTCTTAGGCCCTCCTTAGGCATAGGTTGTACTCGACCGATCTTCCACCCAGTGGGAACATTGCTCGCTGGTAGGAGAGTTTAAATAGTTTGCCAAGCACAGGTGTAAACTCTAAGACGAAACGTTTTAGGAGAATTGCTGGGATTTGGTCCACTATCACTAGCTTTCCTGGAGTTCAGTTTTGTCTAGAACGCATTTTCTTTTCTTGAGTCCGTACTGATGGCAGTGAAATTAATTAATGTTTAAATAATACCACTTAGGAATTGTTAATGTTTGATTTTTGGTTTATCTTACTTTATCAGACAATAAATTGAAACCACATATGACTACTGAACTAAATACAAAAATTTCAAGAGCTGCTGAGGCAGCATAGTTTATTCAAAAGTGATAAATTACGGCCAGTACAAGTACGATTAATATCAAAGAGAAATCCACAGGAGTTTCGAACATTACATTAATATTTATGGTTAAATTTTTATACTGCAAACCTCTTTTTGGATCAACTGATTCTTACCTTAACCGTGGACTTGTCGGCAGTGGCGGCGGCAGTAGGCGGAGGCCGGCTTTGCGGCGACTTTTTTGGACTATCCATGCTGGCCTCCGAGGAAGAGTACCGGACCGGTGATCCCTGATGGTTCACGGTGGCCGCGCCTCCCACCGTAACATCACTGAAACAATACCAGAATGACTTTAGTATTACGTGCATAAAGAAAAAGGTTAAAAAGTGTGCTGAATTAGATAAAAGCATCGATTTTTTTCTTCTTCAAGTATTGCGGTGCTGCCCATTGCTGTTTTGCGAAGTAAACAGCTTTGACACTGTATAATAGCGGTGACAGATGCTGGCTACATGCATAGTAAATAGAACACGCTCACAAGTTATCCATAAAATGAGAGAAAAATAAATTTTGGTCAAGCACAAATTTTTGATAATTATGTCGTTGAATGTACATGTCAATTCAATATAGTGAAATCTTATACATTTCGTACATGTCAGGTTTATAAAGAATTCATGATGATAATATTAAAAGAATCCATTTGAAAATGTTATTTATTTATGCGGATCACCTACTCAAACGACAATCAGCCATCAGCCAGCAAACTGGTTGACCTTCAGTGGGAGGGGGGAGGGTCAAAAGAAACCTGTTTAAATTAGAGAAACGTGGTTTCCAGAATATGTGACCTAACAAATTTTGTTCCTTTAATGTTTGAACTTATGACGTGGAACCTACATATTATTGGATGGACGTCTTCTAATCATATACATTCCGTATTCTTCAATCTTTAATGAATGCAAAAAGTTTATATGTCAAGTTACTTTTTGAAAATGTTTTTTACTCAGAAACATTTAGCTGGACAAATTCGTAGGAACGCAATAGCTTCAAAGGAAAAATAATTTTTAACAACCTGTACATAAGAGCTCATATAATATAAAAGAAAATAATATAATAAATATAAAATAATTCTCACAGAGGCTCCAAACGTACTGGTGGTTCATATCTATGATATGATCAATTTATTGGTGGAAATCCTATTTAAAAACAATATTATTTTAATAGCGCCATATTTCATGGAAGTTAAACACAAGTGCCATTTTATTCGCTCTAATTTCGAGCTGTCTGAGGATATAATTTCAATACTCTTATCATGGTGTTAAGGAATTATTATAAATTACGAGCTTGATTCACAAATAATTATTTAAAAATTTTCCGATAAGCTCGCACAAGTCAAATGGCAAAACAGAAAATCGACTACCTTAAAGACTTAGGCCTATGGAACTTCCATGTGTAACTTTGCCTCTGTACCCCATTGACGTACAGATCATCCGTGGGACTGGTAACACATAACAAACTACTCGGCCTCACTACAACTGCAGCTAACTTGCTGTGCTTTTTCTCCTTCTTGCGTAGATGTACGCGGGTGTGAGGATGTGGAAGGCTACCACCCGTAGCTGATAGTCCAACGCGTTTCACCAAGTCCAACATCGTCAGAAATTAATCACAAGAGTTCTTACCGACCATTCACCGATTTTGAACATATCTCCGAACTAAAATCACTCTTACGGTTTCCGCTGAAAATTATTAATGGTCATATTTATAGTTATTCTTTAAGCCTTCTTGAAACCATAAAGAAGCCTTATTCATGAAACGCAATTTATAGTCAGTCAGGGTTTCTTAAAAGCGTTCTTGAAGATAAGGTAGCTTAGTTGCTACCCTAAGGCTTAAGGCAGCCTTACCGATCTGTTAATTAATCAGCTGATAGCTGTTCAATTTGGTTCAGTCCGAAATTGTTTTACACTTGCGATCTTAATTTTTATTTGAATTTCTCTAAAATAGGAAAATTGTATACCTTCCTAGTACTCCTCTTCTTTACCGAAATTAGCTCTTTCAGTACTCATGGATTCAATTAAAATTAAAATAATCTCTCTAAGCATCAATACTGCGACTCTGAACCGGATCTACATATATTTATCTACATATATTTAAATTACTTTTTGCATTTGTACTGTGCCACAAAACTAGCTTTATTAAATTTATATTAGACATACTTATACATTTAATCATCGTCGTATTCTTTGAACCATTATTCAAATTTACAGGACGTAGGTGTAAAAATATACATATATACATTCCTAAATCAGCGGCGTTGATATACAAAGACAGCAACTTGTCTATAAGCAAACACCTGGTTCCCAGGACATATTACACAACCGTGTAACGACGTTACGAAATGTAGAATTGGTATACTATAGTAAAACTAGATTCAAAATATCCAACAAGGATTCAAGTGAATTATAAGTTCAGTGAAAAACTATAACAAATCATCACACATATATTATGAAGACAATTATACAAGATAAGCAACCTTAAAAATGCCAAACAGAATAAGAAATTCGAATATTAGAATGTGCAAATCGGAAACTCAGAGCCTCTCAAACGCTCAAACCACAAGTCTAATATGATTTTATTCATTTTTTCGTTTTACTTCCCACACCAATAGGCTAAATATTGGAAAAAATTCTGAAGAGAAGATACAATTTTGTGATGGCTGACGCAATCATTCGTGTCGGGTAGTTGGGTAGAGTTTTCGGGATATATTGAGTAAGAATGAACGAAATCGCATCAAAAGCAAACAATACCATTGATTTACTCCTAGCACTACCACTTTTAATCTTCTTTTTCTCCTCATAATTTGTGTAAGTTCTTAACCTCCTAATTTATTCTGGCCTCCTAAATTGATACACAAAATGTTTCAGCAATATCACCCCTTCAAGTTTTTTGGCATTTCTATCTTTATATATTCCAGTTTCCACATTTCACACCTTAGGGTGTAAATTTATTTCATCAATGAAGTTAATAACCCTCTCATTCGTCCAAGCATGTCATTTTAACCTGCCAACTTTTCCAAAACAACAACAAACATCAAAGCAAAGCAATAGTAAGTGTTTTTGCTCGCTTAACGATCGTCCGGCCATGTGCAACATATAAAAAATGTATCGGCAATACCAAACATATGTGGCTATATGGCCGGGTCATACTAAAAAATATTACACATCTGGTTGTTTATTGCCAGCGATATTGCCGGCCACTGTATTGCCGCCACACATCGCAGTGAAACTATTGCCCGTTTAGAAGCACCTTAACAAAGTAAAGTGCCATAAAATCTGTTTAGAAAAATACCCATATTAAGAGCAGAAAAATGTTTCTCTTCCACAAAACATCCAATGCCACCAAACTAATATGCCAGAATGTTAATTAGCCATCGCAATTTGAAAGCTGATTGCTGTCTACTCAATTAATGTTTTTTTTACGTAAACTAAATACAAGTAAATGCATCCAACTAACATATCCATGAACGAAATTGGTTTTAAATCGACACCCGTTAACATTCTGTTATCTAACAAGTGAGTCACCGTTCGATTCCCAATGTGCACTTGTATGGGTGGCAGTTTCAACTACACTGTCGTCGTCTGCATACACAGTAATTGTAGTAGTTGTATAACGACATTATTTCGAGCAGAAAAATATATGACGTTTCATTATTCCCCATGAAGTATCTGGATTGATTTCATATAATTTTAAGGTTAATGTGAATCCTATATGATAAACCAGATTAATCGATAATGTTATAGTTTGACATATTTAAGGATATTCATAACCACGTGAATGTGCAAATATCACATAAATCCTTTTTTCGTGATAGTGTGATTTCAAATCTTTTTTAAAATTTATTTTGCATAATATCAGTATTACTTGAATTAAAATAAACATTCAAAGGGATACGCAAAGATTTCAAGAGAAACAAAAGTATATAATTATTGTGAAACATTTTACTGCGGAGTGGTTATAGAAACAACAGAATATCTCCAAACTTGATTTTCTTAAATAGCAGCCAGAAACTTCATTCTTATGTATTTTTAATCCTGAACATATTAGATCATGACTTAAATGATGTTTATGGGATTCAAATAATAAAAAATCTCTCTGTTCCGGATATATTCTGAACTCTTGATTCTTTCAGCTAGTAGTCAAACAAGTTTTTGAATGTGTTCGAAATTTTATGAAAATGACAGATTTCGTTTAATATTTATGTAAGTTTTTGAACTTTGTGTTGAGTGAAGTTTTGTTTAAAGTATAAATCTCAATTGTCCATGTTACATATCTAATTATTTTTATGATTAGACAAAAAACATGTTTAGGAGGCCCAGTTAGTTTATCCATAATTTTATTTTTGGATGATTTTTTTTTGAGAATTACCTATTCGTTAGTATGAGGGGATAATATTTTTGAGGCTCAAACATTCTTGGGATGTCAAACGCAATTTTCTTGTTTCTGTGATATATTAGAAAACCACTGAATATTTTCCTTGTGGAAAATAGCTATTCAACAGTAAATTTTTGTTGGTAATACTTTGGCCTATTTTCAATAATGACATAGGATCCTTCCGTGCTTTGAGTACACGTATGAATATTTGCATCTATCATATTTCATTCATGTTTCCATCCATGAAGATAACGACAAAAATGTCCATTGTAGGGGAGGGAGTAGAAAGTTTTGAGTATTAATGGTAATATGAGTTTAGCGAGATTACGGTACACCTATTAGACAAAGTATGCGTTCAACAGCTAATAGGATTAAAATCATGGAAAATAAAAAGCGCATTGAATGATTTATCATTCGATTATGCTCACAAAGGGTTGCACAAAGGAGGGTCACAAAAAACGAAAAACTGTAAGTAACTAATCAGATGTGAATAAAAATTTGACGCAAATTAGTTAACCATCCAAGGGTAATAGAGCATTCACGTTCTCTATGAGATCATCCAAACATTAAATACAATAAATAGTCGATAGACTCACTCAATACCTCCCATATATAAAAAAATTGTCGTTATTTTTTGGATAAACGAGTCACATATTTAAATGCCAAAAGTTTGATTTCGGACTTCCATTGTCTATAAAATTTTGAGATTCACACAAGAGGGGCTACAAAGGGAGCTCAATATCATTAAACAAGATCTAATAAACAACGGATACCCAAAGAAGCTAGTGGAAGTAACAATACAGGAAAATACCAACAGTAGAAGAATTAAACACGAAGAATCTCAGCACTGCCTTACGTCAAAGGAATATCAGATGGAATCAAAAGAATAGGTCAGCGATACAAGATCCAAACGAGATTCTCTAGGACTGCCACCCTCAGAAGTATCCTAACAAAAACTAAGCCCAGGAATGAATCTCAAGAGACAAAGGACTGCATCTACGAGATACCATGTCAATGTGGTAAAATCTATGTTGGAGAAACAAAAAGGCCACTGGAAGTAAGAATCAAAGAACATCGTCTCAACACCCAGCGAGCAGAGACAGGAAAATCTGGAATAGCTGACCACGCATGGACGGAGCACCATAAAATAGCTTGGGACGACGCTAAGGTTATTGCCAAGGAACCGCATTGGTATCGAAGGAAATTCAAGGAGGCGGCGTTCATCACCAACAACAGCAAAGTGTACAGCAAACCCAGCGTAGACATTAAACCAATCTGGCAGCCACTCATAAAGAAGATCAATAGACTACGACTGGACCAGACAACAAACAATGACGGACAAACAGCCACGTCAGCAGACCGGAATACCGCGCATCAGGAACCAATCAGAACAGACCGCGCACAACGACACGTCACCGGACGGGGTATAAATAGGCATGAAAGGAACGTGTTCGCCAGTTCACCTGAAGACGATTGAAGATAGCTGTTTTTTTTATTACGGGTCGATACTGATAGCTAAAATATTACCTTCATGATAAAGTTACTCAATTAAAAAAAATTAGTAATTTTATCACGTCAGCTTGTAGTATCTATCTACCTGGATTCTTTTTTGACACATTTTTCATGTTTCTTCTTTATTCATTAGTTTGATTGGTTACTTTATGTTTGGAAAAAATAATGTTGAAACCCAGATCTCTCAACAGACAGACAATCACAACTAGTCTTACAGTATTGAAATAACCTGCAAAGATCGGTCGAATACTATTGGTGCGTACTGTCATTTGCAGCTGTAAATCAGAATTGTGTTAAAAAGGAGGCCATCAAAGTGAAATAATTTTGTGGCTACGTCCGATCCCTGTGGGCCACTCCAATTGATATTGCATAAGAAGAAAATCCATCTCATATAATTATAAAGTTTACCTTTTACTAAGCGGATATTGAGTCAATATCTATAGATTCTTGTGAACCTAGATACGAAGGAGTGACAATAGCCTATGCAAGATCGAAATTTCATCGCGTACGTTTCACTTCCGTTTCCTAGCGGGCTACTTGGAAAAAAGCGTCTCGTACAAAATAGTATGAATGCGAAGTGACTACGAATTATACATTGTTAAACGCCGGTGTGTGGAGTGCACGTTATGGAATGTGTACAATAGGCAATAAGATGACGTAAACATCAACATTCAGATGCCATTCCTAATCACGATTACGATACAGGTAGAAACAGCTGCAGTTGTATATAATATGCAGATACATTGTATAACAAAATAGTATATGCACTAAAAGGGATAATAAATATGTTAGTCTGACGAGGCTTCAAAAATTGAAACCAAACACTTCACAGATTGGAAGCTCAAACTATAAGTGAAACTTAGTGTAATAAAAGGATCGTGTACTTAACACACAGCTTCACAATTAAAACTTTTTCTTTCAGTGACGCGTTTCGATTTATATTGAAATCATCGTGGGATTTTTAGATTTGACTGTTAACAAAGGCTACCCAGATTACTTGCCAACCAGCTAACTAGATCCTATCATGGATACAAAAAAAGAGCTCCCAAATGTAGCATAGGTACTATTTATCCTGTCTAGTTATTTTTCAATTGAATTATTTTTTCTTTCTTTTGTCTGTCTTAGGGGAAATACTTTTTGGCGACTGCATTTGCAGTCCTGTTAAGGGAAACCCCTACAAAACCTTAACCATCACCGTCAAAATGCACCTAAGATATTTCATGTGATATGTGACTATTTTATTTGTTGTTTGAAACTTGTAGACAAGGTGGATTTATCAAAAGTTTGATTTCGGACTTCCATTGTCTATAAAATTTTGAGTATCACGACGTTTCGATTGATGTGCTATATTCAATCGTTTTCAGGTTCACGATTGAAGATAGCACATCAATCGAAACGTCGTGATGCTCAAAATTTTATAGACAATGGAAGTCCGAAATCAAACTTTTGACTATTTTATTTCTTAAGATATGTTATTCCTTAAGCTATTTAATTCTTCTTAATAGATTCTAGACTTAAGATATTTCAAGAGTAAGTTAACATAGAATATAAATAGATGGAAACTTAGAGTAGTGTATCGATAAAAATTGAGTTTAAAAGAATAGTCTGTCCATTTACTAAAATGAAGTCTCGGTTTCGCAGATATTTTTGAATCTCTAAAGTGTCTACAAAGTATAAATCATGTATTTTATTACAAATGTGAAGTAAACTAATTGTATTTTTGTTGCCAACTTCATGATTAGTATCTAGTAAGTGTTTGTCAAAATTTGGTCTTTCTGGATGGTTTTTGAACGCACTTATATGTTCTCAGCATCATGTTGTAAATGCTTTAGTTGTTTGACAGAATTTATGAACTGGAGGAAATCTGGTAATTTTTAAGCTTCCTTTGAAAAATGCAAGGATATAATCATTTCATTTACAGTCTGCATATCGCAAAATCGTATCTTAAGTCATAGAATGTACTAAGAAGAATGAAATAGCTTAAGCAATAAAATATCACAAGAAATAAAATAGTTTATCTCATGGAATATCTTAAGAACATTTTGACGGCAATGGTTAAAGTTTTTTAGGGGTTTCCCTTCACATTAGTGCAAATGCAGTCTCTAAAAAAATTTCCTCTAAGAGAGACAAAAGAATTGAAAAATAATTTAATACAAAAATAGCTAGAGAGGATGAATAGTATGCTAAATTTGAGAGCTCTAGTTTTGCACCCATGATAGGATCTAGTTAGCTAGTTGGCAAGTAATCTGGGTAGTCTTTGTTAACAGTCAAATCTGACAGGCCGACGATGATTTAAATATACATCAAAACGCGTCACTGAAAGAAAAAGAGTTTTATTTGTGGGACTGTGTGTTAAGTACACGATCTTATCTGCATGATGGCGTTTCACCAAGTAAGAGACTCTACAATCTACATGATTGGTGTAATAACCACATAACTTACACTGACACTGAGTCAAGTTTATGGACGCTGTACTTTCCACGCAACGGTATTAGTCGAAAAATGAATTTGGATTGCTTTTTTAAAAGTTAATATTTTAGAATTAAATTTAATAAATATATATTAGAAAAATCCGTTTACGAGATCTACAAAATTTCCAATATTTTCAAAACTTAATTTAAGTGGATCAACAGTTCTGAAAAGCCGAACAAGCTCTTCAATAAAATGATACCACAGCAATGAACACAGAGAGTCAACGTATAAGCTATTTTTGATAGATAGCAATTTCATAAATATTTACGTGTCTTATTCAGTTAAAAATCATGTAGTAGTAATTGCTTAAACGTGTTTTAAAGGGAACTCATATATGTCAAACAAGTACAGAGGATTGCCGGCATCAAAAGATTATATATGATATAACGCCATGCGGCATAAAAAATGTTGGTTCCAGTGGCGGTACAGCTACATCTATCTTAAGGTATAATAACGCGCGACATAGGTATATTGTCGACAAGTTAAGCACATCCTTACTCTGCCAATCAGACAATGCTGAGATCGCAATTGGTCGGATGTTAGCATAAATTAAATATACAGACGATCCTGGGTTGCCACGTTCATTCCCTCGCCGATGTCTGAGCCTTTTTTCTAAAGGGAGCAAATTTGTCCCTCTACTGATTTAGCAACTATTCATAATACTACTACTATTACAGATTGCTACATTTCAACTGAGTACGGATCACAAATAATTACGAAGGTTCAATTTAGCCTTTCAATCACGTGAACCAAACACATATTTGCTGTTTAGTTTTCAAATGTTTCATCCGAAACCAGCCTTGCATCAAAAGTTGAAAAGAAACCGAGAAAGCGTCTGTACTATAATTTGCATTAGTTGACAAGGAGACCTGATAAAATTATAACTACATCGGTATATCAGACTGATATTTTCTAACGGAAAACGGTATCCTTGCAGCTTGCGAAGTCAATTTATTTGAATTCATTTTTTAAGGAAGACCCGAGCGTTCATTTCATAGGATGAAGGAACAATCGTTGCTCATTAGTATCAAAAGCGCAATGTTATGTCTTGATGCTGTAACTTTTTCAACATCCGCCTCATCAACGTCCAAAGGTGTATGACTTATTGATCATTCTTTTCCTGTTATGCAGTGGATAGCATCGTCTTCAGGCGTGAGTTAAATATAATCCAAGAGGTAATCTTGAACATGATGTAGGTAATCGTTTACGCTAATGGCTTTAATCTTTTACATTTTGTGTGCGTCGGTATAAATAGACATCAGTGAAGACTAGCTTGAAACTAAATTCAGGAAATATCAGTTCGCTTGCCAGAAGATTCAGAGTGATGCCTTGCTGCGGCTGGAATATAGTTTATGTTTCCAGTGAATGTCCTCAGTATCATATAATGGATATTTATTATCGGTATTATTATACTGAAAGTGGAATTTGAAAGGAGGAGACATCACCTTTTCGCAACTCCTCTGATTTGTCTCGCACCAGCTGAGAAGGCCTATAATCGCTTCGGTGTGCTGGGAAAATATGCATGGAATGAGAGATGGAGAATTCCTGCACCTCTAGGTATCCTAGATCAAGATGTGCCATAGTTTCACAACCTATAATTTTTATATCTTTTCTTGTGTTGTCTGTTGTTTCATTTGGCTACACGGACATTCCTGTTTTTTCAATGTTTTTAAAATCTTCGCGTCGCGCACTCTACAGTTAGACCGCTAGGCTATACTGACGCGTCTAGGCTAAAGACGAAGCATGCAAATCTATAGCAGATCTGATGCATAGTGGAGAGCATACACTCAGCACGCATATTTGTTTGTAATGCTTTAACATGCTTAAAAAAATGACTTGCAGACACTAAGATTTATGCAGGTGTCTCTGCGTTTTATTTCTTCATTGATAATTATAAAAATATTTGCGTATTGATACTGGGTTTTAACTAATAATATAAATTCACGTAATGATGTTAAGGAGGTTTAGAACCTTATCTGCTGTACAAAAAGTAGAAACGCATCGCGATAGTGATATTATTTTAAAGGACGGACCGTAAATATAACTAATTGCTGATCCCTGTTCCATACAATAGATTGGTGATTTTCGACACGAGTTTGTGAAGGCGGTGCGCGTTGAAAGGGTATTTGAGTTGAATCCAAAAACTAAATATTATAAATCTTGAAGACATATTATAGGCATAATGAACCTATCCAAATCCTTTGTGTGGGAATCTGTATATTTTCTACTTTTTTGACGTCAAAAAGAAACTATGTGAAATGTTTTATTCTAGAAACACTTTGAGAATAAGTGACATCAGGTGATCAAAAATATTCCGCACATGTCGTGTTTCATTAGAAATAGTTCGGTAATCGACAAACGCTGGACCACATCTGTATGTATATTTTTGTCAAATGTAGTGAACTCTAATTATTATTATTGTCTATTAAGCGATAAAAAGAGCAATCTGCTGATAAAATTGCACCTCAGATTTTTTCCGAACAAAAATTGGAAAAATGTTCATTTTTCAAAATATGCACCTCCAAAACTATCAACTTCAACACCAAAATCTCATCAAACCAAAATTTAGTTGTTTAAGCTTGTGATTTTTTTTGGAATAACTAAAGATCTGACGTGAGCTCAAAGAAAGAAGTAGGAGAGGGTTTTTGTTTTCGTGACATGTAAAATAAATGGACCTGAAAGGTTAAAAACTTGACAGTTATATATTTCACATATTTCTAATAGATCATATCCAAAAATGTATGTCATCAATCATGTTTAAATATTCATTTTCCTTTATTTTTTGAGTGTGTTTGTTATTGGCAGTATTCAACCATTTAATAGGACTTTCACATATTATGGTTTATTGAGTATACAAAAAACTTTTCAGGGAAAATAGTTTTGGTGTTGAAAGAAATTTTCACAATCCATGTCTTTTGATCCTTGAAATAGGTGTTCACTTACTGATACAGGACGTTTCTGTTACTTATTCAAGTTTGGAGGCGTCCAAAATTAGGTACAGGGATTGAGGGGAGGGGATTTTATTTTTTTTGGCCTCGCTAAAATATAAACCTTACTTGTTAGACATATATGATTGCATTCACATTCACCTCCAATACAAATAAAGTATATTTTCCAATAACTATGAACTTTTCATTTTACAATACATCCGACTTATGAAAATAGATTTTAGATGCCTTTCAAACCTCCACGTGCAGTGGTACTAGTTCATTGAATATTTTGATTGTATTTTAGAACTGTCGATCCACTAGTGACTTTTTGAAATTATAAAAGATTCTGTTTTTTTAAACCTATTTGAATAAATGCATTGATTAAATTTTTGTTGTGAAATTAATGTTTCGGTACCCATCCTGTATACCCATTTATTCGCAGTATGATACCTGGAGTCTGTTTAACAAGACTTTGTTTATATTTACAAAAGCCCAACGAGCATGAGAGCGTTTAAAGTATATAGGTAGACGATATCCGCGTTTGGTTGAATAATTTTTCTCACTATATTGTAAATAATGAGTGTTACATTCGCAAAACTCAATAAAACTATACAAACCTACACGCATTTATAAGCGTGATTAGTACATTTTTATTAATACACGAATTTATTATGTTGCAGCAGAAAGCAAACAAACTAGACTACCGCTATATGAAAATATTTCAAGGATAAGGAGGAATGGAACTAAGAAACAACGGGGAAAATCATAGGATAAATGATACGGCTCTCAGCAGAATAAATCCAAATAACTACATCAGCACGCAAATATTTTGACCCAAAATTCTCATTATGTACAATGATGTATTTCCTACTTACTGTTCATTACAAATCCGGTATAAGTTATCACTTTTTGTTTTCTGAGACTGCGCATGGTAAAATGATATTTCAATGAGTGTAAGAGGGCAGGTTACAGGCCTAGGCACAAGATTTGTTTGAAGGGAGGCAATTTCTGATTGCAGATGTGAAAAAAAGGTTCACCAAGCGTTTGCTGCTTATAGTATTATGATATTAATTTCTGCCTACAGATGTTTTGAAGAGCAAATAAGGGCATCCAGACTAGCAATCTTACAAATTTGCCAACGTAAGAGGCTCGTTATCCATTAGCAGGGAAAATTTTTATCCCTCATTTATTTGCACCAAATCACGACCATTCAATAACTCTGAAAGTACCATTCAGATTTTGATGAAATTTTGATTACTAATAACGACAAAGACGCTTTGTTGTTGTTGAAAATCAATGCAGTAGCGGAGGTATTATCGTTGGAAAATGAATAAATTCGACGTGTTCTAGAAACATTGATTATTAAAGACATTCCTGAAAGTTGGAACATTTGGAGAAATTGTGTAATTATGAAGGATTTGAAGTTTTACATTCAATTCAATTCTGATTCATCCGATTTTGACTCAAAAGTATCAACAATTGCCAAAAACGATCCATATCGTTGTTTCTCAACTGATATGATATAGAATGGGAAGTACCACGTCAACCTACATGATTAATTTTGCCCAGTTTGAGAGTACATACATCCGTAATAGTTTGTAACTCGCACATTAATTTAGACGAATTTTTTATTCTATACGCACTCTCCTACCGAAACTGCGTCAAAACAAGTCGCAAGGTTGCACTTCCCCAAAGTAGTTGATTCAAATCACTCTTTTTGTTTATATATATATATATGACGAGGGTGTCTTGTTCACGCTCGATGATTAAACGTAATTAAGATTCGATCCGAGCGATTACCGTAATCTATAAATATACAGCATGGGTGTGTTTTCGACAAGTAAATGTGTTCGTTGCTTCGTGAAAATTATATGTTTTGTATTCAAAGGTATAATTGTAAGCTCGCACTCACTGGCTGGTTACAAGGACTTTGTTGCGAGTAACGAGCAGAAATTCATGCATATGAATTCGTAGTAATTTCTAAAAATAATAATATTCAGGACGTTAAAACTTCAAAAAAAAAATGGATTCAAGACTTGGAACTTGCCACGTATGAGTATGACTTAATTTTCTAATTATGAGCACAGAAGTGTGAGTTTTTACATACTGAATCCCTATTCATTTAAAAACATTCAGGCATAAAAATTGAATTTAAAATAAATATTATTTTTTTATACCATTAATTTTTTTTTAGATCACGCCGTACGTTGATATCAAGTTTCCTATATCTTGTAATCTATTCGGGTTACACTTGCTCAAATAAAATTTTTATCTGCCTTCGAAACGTGTTTACCTGGATGATACCTCACTCCAAATTACCTACATTCGGAACAATTTTCTTTGGGCTTTAACTAGTGATGTAAGGTTGCGGTATTTAAAACAAAAAGCTTATAAATAATGACCTATAATGTGATGCAGCGTATCTTGTTAAGATATAATATAATTGTCACTACTACACATTTTATTTCATAAATCTCAATTCAATTCATATGTGTACATACCCAAAACTTTTTGTTCGCACAGGTCTATTTTATTGTATGAGGTTGATGAAATATCACTACCGAACGTTTTTTTAGTTGCTTGATAATAATTGTATCGAGATCTTTCCTCATGCACTCACGTAAGTGAAAAGAGAAAATCGAATGTATGAAAGAATAACATTAAAATTAATTCCCTGTGTAATTTACGGCAATTACATGTTCAAAGACTTCGCAACAGTTGTTTCAATAGAATAAACGAATAAATCACATAAAAAATAATAAATAGTTTTCCATGACCGTGTTAGTATTGAGTGGAATTTACGGAATCCATTCTGCAAGTAAAATGTGCAATATGATCATTATATCACTGGCTTTCATTCATCTATCAAGGACTGACTATTGCGTTCTGAATATTATTTTCAGATAATAACTATCCATTGTGCATTATTAGTTGCAGATAAATCGAAATTTTCAAATAGGCCTTTCAGGAAGCATTTGTTTTCTTTTAAAAAATTCCACTAGTATTAGCAACATTTTTTATTTTAACTAAGATTGTGTTTCTTATAGTTACAGACATCTAAGATAATAAAATAATGCCGTCAAGCCGCTCCGAACTAGACGCACCACCTCTTTCGGACAAACGCGATCAAACGCGACCGCCAGTTCGAAGTTAAGAGAAAAAAATCGGTTCTCCGCCCAGTGCTCCAACTTGTAAAACCTTGTATTCTAAAAAAAATTGACAACATTATTACTATTAATGTATGTAGATTGTAAATGTTCTCAATTGGTGGAACTCTTCCATCATCGAGATGAATTTGAGCAATTTATACACGACGTCTCATAAACAAATAGGTCGATTTTGATGACGCGTTTCGCTTTCATCGTCAGACTGTCAAAATTGACTATTTTCAAATGCTACTAAGGTTATTTGTTAGCTATTATTTTTTTTCAACATATACACACATTGATAGAAATTCTCAATCAAGGAATTGCAAATTTCTTGTGAAGATATACTCACGACAAGAATATCCGATCTCACTTTCAAGACAAAAGATTTCTTTCTTGATAAGAAAGTTATTATTAATTTGAACCAAGAAATGCACATTTTCGAACTCAATATACACTCAATCCATATTTTGTTTGTGAGGTTATCATATTTTCCAACGGAACCCCATTTACTTCAATCAAGGATACAAACATCTTGCGATTCGCTCCAAGCAATTAATTTACTTATTTCTCATCGCCATCTTCGTCGACGGCATTTCAGCGGTACGTCTGTGCCTGTTTCTGCGCCGGTTATTTTCCATTGAATTTGATTTTTATCAACCCCCTCTAATAAATGAACGATAAGAAGTTGAGGTTGTGCCTGTTGTGAGGATCTCATACAGGTGTTGATGCGAAATGGGTGATATGTGAGTTGTGAATAAGCTCTATTACAATGGTTAACGTACATATATCTTCTGGCTTGAGTACAGGTAAATATTTTTGTATTCTGTTTATCTGTGAAATTCCTTTCAAAATTGAATTGGACAAAATACTATATGACATAGGTAGATAAAGGTAAGAAAGAAGTCACATTGGTACAGTTTTGACACTTTTTTTTGTTCTTATTTTTAAGGTTAAGGAACCAACAGTAGCTCTGATAACAGCTCATCAAAATTACCGAATTTTTATACTAATAATAACTTATATAATGAAGTTGAACTATTTGCGCCAAGATTATGAAATGCTTCAGTCAACAGTATAGTATTCTTCTAATGAAATTCAGCTGTAGCGAAACTTATTGTATATTATTGCACAATTTTATATTAATTATTACTATTATTATTCATTTCTCACAACCGACTTAACGGCATCCTTGTTAATTACATCCTGACATTCTGTAAATTAAAATTGCCTATTGATGAGTAATGCCCCACATTGTTTCAAGATTGGAGTCGGTAGTAAGTAGATCCACAAATAACTTTCTGATTGCTTCCAATGAATCATTCCAACTCATATTTCAGTGATGGAACTAAAGCTATCCTATCGATAATCCTCTGGTAATAATGGAAATAATAGACAGTAGTTGACCATATTGTATAATATATTAACTTAAATCAGTTGTATCGTTCTGTAATGTTATTTGTTTAACGTTTTTTTAGTTTGCTTAGTTTTTATGATGTAGAGCAAACAAGCAGCATAACTATACTGGTCTAAGTGAGCCAGTCAGATAAGCGTTAAACCCAAAACCTTAGGTGTTTAGCTTGAATTCATCTAATATTATTGGTGTAGTTGGAAAGTAATTGATAATGGAAATGTATATAAATTTCAAGATGTTCTGCGTTGAATAAACACTAAGCTTCTGCTACAGTGCAACCTTCGAATCCCATGCGGTATCTTGTGATTTGTTGCCGGATTCAACTTTGTTCATTTACTGTGTGTACTCATTCATATGCATACATTTCGGTAGGGCCGTTTTATACCGTTTTATACACTTTAGAAGGTACTTTATCTCATTTCGCATAACAAATCCATTGAGAACAGTCGTAGATTCAAGAGGAACATTGTCTTTTAAACTTTAAAACATATCATATCCATTTTGGTCGGTCTGCTCGGTAATCTAAGCCCTTCTGTATCGATCAATCAAATGTCAAAATTTATCGCTTGACTTTTTCATTTTAACATTTTCGCTAATGAAATACTTTCCATCATATATAAGCTTTTGACTCTGAGAATCTTATGTACTAAATTTAATATCACTGTAAACCGGTCCAGTTGCACTCATTTTTTTAGTGTTGGTATACCACGTTCTAAACTGTAAATCAACTTTGGGCCTGATAATTGTCCAACAATTCTCCGTAAATTCTGAGACATAGATAATTGAAATTCTTAATGTTTCAAACAAAACTTAAATACTTGATTTTTGTTACAGTTTGTACGAAATTTTTGAGGCGTCGTTAACTTTTTCTCCAAATGTGGCTAATTAGTTTCTGTTTTAACAGCCATTTTGACTGAATAATAAATGCTAGTAAATACGAAAGTGACATTTAACGTTTTAAAAAATAACGTCAAGTAGGTTGTTTTGGTATTTCACGGAAAACTTTACTAAAGTTTCGGCTGCGTCAAAGTGGAGATGATATGGATTATTGGTGAGATAACGCACGACAAATAATGTAGATGATCAAATGATAATTTTAACTAGCCTTATACTTGAAGTGTCCGCTAACTACAAGCAAACTAGGAAGTGTTTCATAATAGGACCTGAGTTTGAACGATTATTGGTTTTTGATATTTGGTTTGATAATAAAAAAAATCCTGTTAGAAGAGAATATGGAGGAACATGATTCATGTGTAGGTCCTTGAAATATAATCAATCACGGTCTATTGAAAGGTTAGAAATACAACTATGATACAAATTGATAAAGGCAAATAGATCCTTTGACATTCCTCTTGAAATTCATATCTTTTATCTGTAATAATGCTCCTTTTTAACTCTCCATCTCGTTGCAGAAACATATTCACTGAACCCACCAATATAATTTGCCACACATTTTTGTACTATTTGTCAGCCTCTTGTGACAAAGGAAGAATCTTGGTGTATTTGTTGTCTTATAACCTGGAAATGACACACAGCGATATGTACTTAAACAAATACACTTTAAGAAATGAAATGTTGGATTTACCTACAATGCACCATCTGTATTCTAGCTTTTCATATTAGCTTGTACTTAGTATTTAGGAACTGTTTTTCTGTAGTGACTCGATGTCAATAACATTATACTCTTAAAAAGTTATTTCGTCAATAGTATGTGGTTTTATTAATGATCGGCATAAGTATAACATGAACCAGAGACAACTATAGGATAAATTTCCAAAATTAAATTAATTTCATTGTTCATAAAAAAATTGAATGACTTGTTGGAGCTTGCCGTATATATTGATTGACGAGTCACTACAATATGTGCCGCAGGATATTGAGAATCACAATAAATTTAAAATTAATTGTGAAATAGAAAAATATGACAATTATTATTGGGGAGTCATCCATTTTGATATTTCCTCATCTTGACATTCTCTAGCAGGCGTGTTATGAATGTCTCGCCACACAGGCGGACTGTTTCCAAAATAAATGTCCGGGTTAACAGACTCTCCGCATACAGCACGTTTCAGGAGATTTCACTTCTCACAAACAAATTAAAACCGAGACTGTAGCTCTATAAAATAAGCGAGCCAAATAGAAGACATATAAAAAATAATCACTCTAAGCTTACTTGACTACAAAAACAGTAATGAAGGGTTCACATTCTCACCCAATAGAAATGGAATCCAAATTTTCTTATCTGATTAGGATTATCGGACAAACAAAGACGAGAACGATGAGGAAGAAGTCTTTGACGACAAGAAGCCATTCGGCATTGGAGTAATGATTCGACAAATATTGGATGGTCTAAATCAACGTTTCCCAACCTTGAACGGCATACCTCTGAGGAGTTATCACCAAGGACTCTTAAAAAAAAACAGCTAGGAATAATTTTGGAAAGAAACTGCTACCTTATATTTAAAGAGCAGTGAAACCCTCTCAATATAATCATTGTTAACATTCGATTCAACGGTCTGGAAATGCTTTTAAATATGTTGAAATACTTTTTTGATAGTTACAATTTGTAGTTCTTTGTGTAACATTAAAACAAGTCAGATAGTTACTGAATCATCTTTATGCTTATTTGAAGAACTTGTAAAAACAACTTTCGGAATTGGTGAAAGTTAATCTACAAAATAAGCAAAAATAAGTAATCTATAAGTTCTTTAAAAAATTATTTTTGAATAATTTAATTTTGCTCATATGGAAAACAGTCAGAACAGGTCTCGTCTAGTGAAACGAGGGTGTTCACATGCCTAAAGCAGTAAGTACCTATAACCAAATAAGGTTTTATAATACAAACAGTTTTTAATCGGTTTGGTCCCACATTTATGTTATCTACATTGCATCAGCCCTTCCGGATATTTCATCTCTCAAATCTCTGAAATATCCATAAAGTCCAACACTTATTTGCAGATATAAACCTCAGTAAGAAACCACTCCTATTTCGCTGTCTTCGTCAGAACACCCACTAGTCTTGACGGTATTTGGTAAAACGCAGATTTTAGAAATAAGATCGATTAAGCACTACCAAGAAATTACAATAATTCGAATAAAAACGTAAATTAATAGAAAACACTTCCGATCCGTCTGCTCGAATCGATTCGGATATCGACAAGAAGTAATTTATCGATCGTAACTCTGCGCCAATCGCGTGTCGAGATCGCGCTTACGGACCAACCGTGACGCGAAACGCGGCCAGACTGAGAACCGAGATGACTGGTGCTATAAAATCAGGATCGAATCAGTAGTTGAAAGTGAAACCTACCTCTGGATTGGCTAGACGGGACGGCGGAAGCTGCTTAGTCAAGGATTTCGGATCAAAATCACCGGTATTCGCTATTACACCCAGTAAATACTCAGTTTACTAGTCAGCTTGTTAACCGAAATATAAGATAATAAAAATCAGATTATATAGAACGCGTAAATAACAGAAAAATTATAACATAGTTGCCCATCTCACTGTCATTACGAATACACTTCCCAGCAGTATTATTGCGCTTGGCTGCCACAAGGAGGTAGGCTGTAATCAAACATATTTTTTTTTAATTATTCACTTGTTACTATTGGCAATCGCAATGGATCTTCTAAGTGGGGCAAAGCGACTGTCACTTGACCATCATTTCAGTAATTATTACCTCTCCCCAGATCAACATTTTGCATGTGCCATTGACTAACAATCCTCTAGTTATTATAATTTACTCTAATAATCGTATCTTTAATATCCCGCCCTAATCAGTGTTTTTACAATCCGCCATCTGTACTGAAACACTTGATTTACCGGAGTGTCAATATAACTGTACATTGACTGTTGCAAATGAGTTATCAGTGTTATCACTAGAGGCAAAGCAGCTTGGTTTTCATGGTGGTTTGAGTAACTGGATGAGAAAATCTTTTCCAGCGTCATGTGTTTGAGAAACGCATCACAACTTACACTCTCACTACATCATTTGAGTACGTAACAAATTTCTAAGCTTCTGATACATTTTTTTGTTCGTTCTCCAAATGAGTAAAAGCCCGCAAAATAGCTCCAGTGCTGCAGGATGTCTTGGGATGGAATACTATCGATATCACAGGCAGTATCGTATCTCACTTTATACATACCTATATCCATGATATCTTCTGGAGAGCCCATTTTGCACTAACACCCTTGACATGAACGATGCAACGGAGTCAATGCAGCAATGTAGTGTGCTTTACCATACCAGCAACACCATTGCGAGCTGTTATTCTATAGCTTGTCTCATTGCACTGCCACTCTGACCATCAAAGTCGCGTTGATGAAATCAGACATTTCATATTACTCTCACTCGTAGCTGAAGGAGGAGTATTGAAATCACACCATTTTAATGAGGAAAATCAGTGCCGTATTAACCTAGATTACCGCATGAAGCCCTTTAAAATGTTACACCTCTCAGTGCCGTAGCTAGGGGCTGTGGCGTTCAGGGCAATTTTCGCAAAATTTGCGCCCTCCTTCCGGTGGGGGGCGGATTGTATTTCCTACTACTTTGAACGTATACCTTAAACATGAGGAGCAAAAGCTCTTCACCTCCTTCTAATACTTTTGCCTTATTTGTTCGTTACACTTTCTTTTTAATTATATTACCAAAGTTCTATCCTCAAAACATTGTGCCCCCAAAGAACTTTGCACCCGAAGCCCGGGCTTCACCGGCTTCTGCTTTAATACGGTCCTGCGGATGATACGTTTTTGGATGTTTTATGACGTATTCATCACACAAATATGTGTCGTCTTATTTCCGTCGGTTTGTGTGTCTGTCTCCTTGGTGCTTCTGAATTTTGAGGAAATTGAATGGGGTTCCAATAGGTCAAGTCACTATATTTTTGAAAATCACTCCATAGAGCGCGGAATAATTAGCAAAAATACAGTTCCAAAACATTCTCATGCGTTTTGATATATTTAGCGACTTTTTCGCATCTTTAGAGTAAATTAACAAAGAGCTGTATCTTTTTCACGATAATTAACCGGTCCAGAAGAACATTTAGAAAAACGCATTACCGATTTTTAAAGTGTCCTATACCTACACTAATCTACAAACATGATAGTTAGGAGCTTCTTGATTAGGAGTCAAATGACACAGCTGCAGTCAGAAAGCAGGTCGACACAAAAAATCTTTATTTTCACCATTTTTCTGCTAGAAAGTATACTCAATACTTTCACATAGAGTATATAAATAAAACTTTATAATAGTTAACCTGTCAACTTACGTTTCAAGATACTGGAAAATCCTGTAGACTGGTTTGCGATACATGAGAAATCCTTCCACTTTTTCCACCATCATTGCACAATAATCATAGCGTGTGAAATCGATGAGACACTACACCACCCAAAATATCTAAGTCACTGTCTAGTTTCACGCATCATAACACGAAACACCGCCACGATAAACTGTAGAAAAGACGTCGAGTTTCCTACATTGTTTATACAAAAATGTTCTGTTTATTGCATGTATTCATCTAGGAGTTAATAAATAATTTAAAAAAAGGTTAGTCAGGATCAATTTTAGATTATTTTATATACAATACAGGAAGTGTTTTATAAGATGGACCAAAAAATAAAAGCTGATTCAAGATTTACGAGTATTCTTGTCACAACCTTAAATAGATATAATGGAAAGACTAAAAAGCTTTTTGCTCAAGTTTTAATAAATTTAGAGACACTATCAGCCACACTTGTGGTCTATTCCGATAGATACAAAATTCGACAAAATATTTTACATAATGAAAAAGGATATTTTTTACAATATATCGTTAGAAGATTACTACTAATGAAATTCTCAATAATTTGTGTCTAGTGAACACAATTCTAAATTCTGAAGCTTAAGATGTAGCAACTCAAATTAATAATTAATTAAATGAAATACATAATTTACATTTCTTACAAATCATAACCAATATTATACAGAGTTAATAGTAAATATCAGCCAGAAGTCAGAATCGGGTTATGAATTTGAACAGTTTTAAAAATGTTCATGAAAAACATGATATTTTGAGAATCAACGATTTTTTTATTAGCAAATAACAAAAAAGGAAAAACATAATTCAATATTTGGTTGTAAATTATACATTCCGTCATTCCGAAATAATCCATATACTTTGGTAACAAATAAATTATATGTCGCCCGGTGGGAAGTGGCCAGAGAAAAATGTATAAGAAAATCAAAGTTCATTAATTTTCTGTGGTGTTCACTTCAATTCAACTGATATTGGCCCTAATTTAAAACCATATAGACTATTATATATCTTATAAGGCTCACCTAGGCAGCCAAAACTTAGATAAGTTGTTTTCGTTCGTCATATGTGGTTTTAATATTAGCCGCCAGAACAAAAAATTATTTCTTTTATTGTAAAGTTACATTTTTGCACAAATAAGAATTGCTTAGGAAATCAACTCAAGTGCATCTCATCATCCTAATAGTTATATTGAGATATTACACCTCAGGTTTTTTAATGACACAACTTTCCATATAAGGGACAGTGGAAAATACGTGCTCAATTTATTTCTAAATTATGTACAGGAAATATTCAGACTGAAGGCTATATCTGTTGATTTTCTGCGCAAAAAGATTTGATTGCACAAAACACATTCCAATATTTTCTCTTACCGTTGATATTAATATTAAAAGTGGTGTGATGTGTGACTGTAGTGACCATCATGTTTTCATCTTTCCTATAGAAGATGATTCATTCGAAATTGATATGTGACAAAAGGATACCATGAATATTCAAAAGACTGAACAACTTATAGTGCCAATAGTGATGGATGAAATTATACAATAAACTAACGCTATGCAACATAAGAGGTTTTGACAGTTAAATTAATTCATGCATCAAATATTTGTCACCCTTTTTGATATCTTTTCCTAACCATTGTTTTTGTATGGAATATTGTAATTCTCAGAATTTTATTATTATTAATGATGCACTGATTACTTTTATCCATTTATTTGCAACTGAATATGTTTTGCATAATCTAATAATAATTTTGCAACTATAATTTCGTCTGTGTGATACTGGATCCTTTGGCGCCGCAGCTTTACTACTCAACAAACCCGGCACGTGTTTCGTTAACTATGTTAGCATCTTCAGAGCGAGATTAAAACTGAGTTGACTTTCAATCTTCCTCTGCTAACATAGCGAAACACGTGTGGGACTTAACAAAAGTGGTTTGGCCAGTGGTAAAACTGTAGTGTTCATTATTTTGTCGGTTCTCAGCCTCCACACAAATTGCCATGGAAATTTTAGTTTTGACTTATTCTAGAAAAAAAGACACACAATTTTGCACTAAGTACTCTATTTTCCGCGCATTTTTTTGCGAGACTGTTCGAACGCGTTTTATGGATATTTGATAGTACGGATGTCTTTGGACTGGTCAGTCTTTCGAAAGTTTGTTATGTCTATCATGTAATGTGAAGAAAATATATGAGTATGTGCGTTAACTGTGTGAAGGAGTAGCCAAACATAAATGTAGTTTATTAAGTGTAGTCATTAAACTTCGCATAAAAATGGCCGTAGCAAATTTGTAGCATGTTTGACTGAAAAGGTTATATACATTGAATTAGAGTTGAAAAAATGGACCTCTCTCAGACAAAATTGGCCAAGAAATATGAATTCTAAAATTCTGAAATTATGATAATGAAGTTTGGACAGTATCTAAAACTTTTGAATAAAAAAAAACAATGTTTTGACTATACTTGCGAATGATCGGAAACTCGATAAACATGAAATGTTATGTTATGACCGTACAAAATTATCGTACTCCAAATTCAATCAAAATTGATGCAGAGGTTATTGAGATTTATTATATTATTTTATTTGTTGCTAGTAATGGCGCTGCTATGCCTCATTAGCATACGCTCAACCAAAATCATTACATCAGTTACTGAGAATACACTTTGATAGATAAGCTACGCATAAACCTACAGTTGACAGACACTTACCGGAAATGTGTAATGTTCATAAGTCTAATGTATCCTTCTAACATTCCACAGCTATTGAAAACAATATTATAATTTGACATCTCCAACCCCAATTTTTGACCCCCAAAAATTTTGAAAATGATCAGAGGCTGCGAAAACGGAGTGTTTATTTTTTTTGTTTTTAGGCAACTCCGCCGCCTCTGAAGCAATTTTTGACCTTTGTCACCCTAGTAAACGTGTCTAAGTTTCCCAAAAAAGTACCTTCCAAGTTATATAGGAGGCAAGGAATACAGGACAGAATATAGGCAGACTGACTGATATACCTACGTCATAAAACATCACAAAAGACAATATTTCGATTTTTTTAGATTATCTATAATACTTCCACGCTCATTGTCCTGTAAAATAACAGACGCATTTCCAGATTATTTGTATTTTTTACTCTAAAATGATATATCCTGGAGGCTTGCCAAATTTATTTTTATATCAAATAATTTCATTCAATATAATTGTTGTGTATTCTAATTTAATATGGCTAGCTAACAGTTCAATTCATGTTCATTGTATTTTCTAAACTGCTCTGTTACTTCAGAAGACATTATCCAGAGACAATATATATTTTTACTGAAAAGAAAATTGTTCGATATTATTTTTTGTTTTATATTATTATGGGTTCTGTTTCTATTGAGAAGTCAAGCCTGAAAAAAAAGGTTTGTTCTCACAGATATGAGATTCTAATTTTGAAACTGTTCGAAACTAGAATCAAAATACATCTAATACTCAACGAAATTATCTTGTTCAATTTTTATGTGCAATAGTCCGTATCTCCTGCTATTTTTCTCCGTTTCTAAAAGTTCTTGAGGTGGTGTTCATTTATTTATTATTATTATATATCAATTTTTTCTAATTTAGAGCGTAATATAAAACAATTTCTCAATATCATGAAATATTTCTGTTTTTATTTTTGTCTGAGTCGAGAAGCCTGATAACTTCATTCCTGCATGTTTCCGATCATTTCAAATCTTAGAAGACTCTGAATTTCCAAGCCATACCCCGTTTCATGATTGCATGTTATCCGTATCATGTCAGGATTTAGTCAAAACATTTTTATAGAGATCACATTCATATCACAATCTCATCTGAATTTTATGGTTTTATTGTTGCTGTTCCAGAAAGGCAAGAGATTGATTTTTTATGAAAGCAACTTGTTTTGTTAGAATTTTTTGGTTACAAAGTTTTTTGAAGTGTTGACTCGGAAGTATCTGCTTTTATGGTTAATATGTTCATAGCGCTTCAGCTAGCCAATAATTGGAATCACTTGTTCACAAAACAAGATTTACCGCCGTTTCAGCTGCCTCCAGAGTTTCTTCGTCAGTAAAGGTGATAAACATGTAAATAATTAACAAGCTGAAGGCGACTGACTAGAGATACAACCTTATAAGATCCAGAATTTAGAATAAGTTACTTTTTTGATGATTTAAGTGATATTCATTCATGATATGAGAACTGGTTAGATGTCTAGAATTTCTCAGTAATGTTTAATTGAGTGAATTAGTTAAGATTGTACTGAAATGGCTTGTATAACATATGCTGCACTAGCCATATACATATTAGCGAGACATTTTTTTAAGCGCTATACTGTGTAACAGTCGTATGGGAAAGAAATATTTTACAAAAATGAACATTATCAATGATAACTTCTGGTGGCGCATGGCCGTTGATGATTGTTAATATATTATTATATAATTATCATAAGACATAGGCAAACATTCACATGTTACGTAATATTGTTCAAATTCACTCACAATTTCAAAAGATACTATACTATATTCATCTGAATATACATGATTTTGTATCGGTGCAGGAGCGGACCCAGGATTTTACCTAGGGGAGGCGAATGCATTTTGAAATTGAGTACATACATCCTGAAATAAATGACAGTGTATGGTGAGATAAGAGACTGATTAAAAGAAAAACATTGTCTATCGTGACATAAAAGCTTTCCACATAACAGCATACAGGCTACTACCATCAATAACATTTTGGAAATCAAAAAAGGACCCTATATGCTGAACTCCACACTGTAATTAGTATAGTCTTCATACGATGAGTCAAAAGTCTTCACGAGGGGGGTGTCAAAACGTCTCGTAAATCAACCAGCTGTGTCACGTTCTCTTTTCCCATGTTTTTAAGGGTCTTGTGGGGAGGTTAATGACCCACATGACCATCCCCTTGAATCCGTCCCAACATCGTTGATACCTTTCCCTACAGTCTAGCTAGAATGCCTAATCGAAAGACCAGTTTGGATGAGGAATACGTCTGCCAAAGATTGGATAACAAATAGTAGAAAAAAGGAAGTTTGGATAGATACATTAAAATTATATAGGTACGCTAGTGATTTTTGGTGATGTATACAACAGAGATATTAGATCCAAGTCACTCCGAATTATCAGAAAAAGTTGATTTCGTAAATTCAAAACTTGACTTCAAATTAATAGTTTGATCCTCGCGATTCCAAAAACACCATGTTTCCAATTACAGTAATAAATCCATGTCAAATTTATTTGCAAACATTTCTATAAAGGGGTAAGTTCGGTTCTACCATGCCATCTTTCTCCGCGATCTCTAACCGTCAAGTTGATCAGTTCATGTTAACGAAAAAATGCATTGTGCAGAGAACAACTTTGATTAGTAATTACATTATTACGTGTCTATACACCTTTATGGAATCGATGGAATGGCATGGGAAAAGAGCTACTATTACACAGACGGCTCAAACTGAATAGGGTGTTACAGCCAGGATTTACGTGATTAGGAGAATCGAGATTTCGAAGTCTAGGAAATATAGCAACAACTTTTTAGGAATAGCAATAGAGGTCTGCGGAAAAGGCAAAGAGCTATCAATAAGCCGATAGCCAAATGACCAGTACAAGCAGGAAACGATTAAGGCACTAGATTTGGCGCAGATGTCAACCAAATTGGTTGGAGAATATATGAATACATCAAAAAACTAGGCAACCAAAATACCAGGAGATGAAGGGCATAAACGAAAAGAGAAGGCGGATGAGCTAATCCCAAAATGTGTTGCAAATTACTTAGTAGATCCTGAACCGTTCTGCACACATATATCCGCTCATAAAAGAATGGACCAGGAAATCTTGAGAAACACAGTATAACTAATCAATATGTTCACAAAAGACCTGCTTGGATTCACCAAAAAAACATATGGACTGTGGCGACTTGTCTAAACCGACAAGTTTTTGAACCTAGCGGAAGAATCACATGCCAAATCTGCGGAGAGCACGACGAAACCCCAGTGTTCGTTTTATACCACGGCAAAGGCTGAGGTTTCAGATATTTAAGGACACAAAACCAAAAGTGGAATTCTATATGGAAACTAACGTTTCAAGAGTATGGAGTCTAATCAAATGTTCAAAGCTAGACTGGGGCTACGATGAATCCACAAGAGTCAGAGCGGCGTCATGCAGTCAGGCCGGTCCAATTACTGTGATCTAATATATAAACCTATGTTTCACACGTTCGTACCCAGACTAGTTCCTCACGGAACAAAGCATCGTCCTCTACAAAATCATGTGACACCAAACGTGGCGAGCTAGCTCTTCGTGTAATAGTAAAAACCGAGCACTGGCACTCCTCGGATACTAACACTAACCATATCCCACCAAAAAATCATGTAAACGCACTATCTCCACTGGTCTGAACTACCGTATGACAAGGAGCCCGTTCGCGTGTGCCGTTTCATCGAGTGTCCTGTTGTCTGTGGTAAGACTGGTAAGTGGCGTGTCGTTATCAGCGGACCGGAAGGCGGAAACGGTGGCCGTTCGTTTGTTATCCGCAAACAGAACAAGGCAACAAGACAACAGACAATCGCTAGCCGCGGCGGCCGGTGTGTTTTTGTTTTGTCAATGGTCGGAATGGCGCGCACGCAGCTATCGCGGTATACGCCACCCCAATCGAAACTGCCTCCGACGCCGACGGCGGGGTGCAACGACGCCACCGTTGCCAAATTCACGCGTTAAGTAATTTGCTACATCTAATACAGTGTCCTGTTAATCCTAATGTAATGCAGGAAATAAAGAGCTTAGATAATAACAAAAATTGTTTTTCTAGTCAGAGGAAAGTTGTTATAGCCCCTCTTAGTCGAAAAAGCTGGACAGAGTAGTTTCTTCTCTGTCCGAGGTGTGAGACTCTCTGAAAAATGGCATACTTCCTAAAACCCCTCCGTCTTCCACTGTGTGTCCCACCATGGTAGTGCTATTTGCATTCCGTCGTGCAGGGTAGCGTCGTGTTACAATTCATACCAAAAGGTATTTGCCCCTTTTCTAACTCCCTATGTACATATCGTTGCGGTTTATTTATGTACAGACTTCGGGTTACGAAAGGTTATGGTTGACTTCCTTGTCTGTTTCTTCCGTCAGGTACTTTACTTTTCATCATATGCCTCAAATTTGGTTGAATCTCACTCCATTTGCCTTCGTTCACAAACTTGGCAATGTGGTCAACGGTGAGTCTTTCCCCTGAAGTCAATTCCAGTTTTCTCTGGTCGTCCACCCATCTACTACTCAAGCAGATGATTTGGAGTATCCCCTTCGTCAAAACAATATACGCAGTTTGTTCACCCTCCTCGCACAGTTCCTTACGAGCCATGGCGATAAGTAACTGTATGGTATAGCTGTCCACCTGCACAGATCCTCTGTCAATCTATTCTTTAACGTCAGGAATCAGTCTTCTAGTCCACGCTGCACCATTATCAAAGCTCCTGTCCGCCTTTCTCTGGCTTCGCGGCATGATTTGCCTATACTTCTTCCTTTTTAGAGCTCTTAAATATAAATTTAAAGCATAATTGATTTCGCAACCTCCAAAATCAAAATTCGTTGGCATCGTAGTAAGGTTATAAAACATTTGTGAAAAATAAAAGGGCATGAAAACTGTTTTACGCAAATAGCTCCTAGACGGTTAGCCTTTGAAAGAAAAATATTTAGCTGAGATAATTGCAATAAGATCTAATGATTCAGTTTTGTTACTCTATAGATATGTACCGTTTACGAGATGCGATTTTTTTGGTGAAACCCATGATTTTTTTCGAATTTGCATTAATATTTTCAAAATCGTTGACTTTCCGGAAAAAATATGGTTAGTACTTTACAAACGATTTAAATATTTGTAAATGAATTTGAATTTTTGAATTGAAATTGTATCAACGGTTTTTTGGGGGTCATCAATTACCAGATATCAAGAGTTTTCATAAGATGCACTCATCCATCATGTGTATGTTGTAACATAAAATAATAAAACATATTTATCGCTTTTAACTTAAAACTTGTTATTCCAGTTTTGGCTAGCGGGAAGCTATTTTTATTTTGCGTTAGGTTAGAATTTTGAGAAATTTAAACATGTTTCTATAAAAAGCGTTCCAGAAATGATTCTCATGCTGAGAGAATTATCGTGGAGCAATGCTTGGGACCTCTAAAAAGTTGATTCTTATATTAGCATTTATCGAAAAAATAATTTTAAGTTATATTTTTTCAACATTACATATATGAAATTTTTAAAAAAAATAGTGTAGGCAATGTATCTTCAGCTAAAAAAATTCATATGAATTATATTTTGGTATCTCAATTCGTTATTGTTGGGCTACATGTAGATGCAAGCACAACCCCATATGCCAGATTTATAAGTTATCTGACTAATTATCATCCAACCTAAGGATTGATGAAAATGACATTAGACTTAGGGAAGAAATCATTTTTCAAGTAAATATACTAGCGATGTGCATTAACAAATTTATACTTGCGAAAGTGAATAAATATTTTACGGTAATATTTTCAAAAACAAAAATGTTTTTATTTTAAAATATATACTGAATAATTATTATGAAAAATAAATAGATCTACCTTAACAGATACTAGATTATTCCACAACAAAATTCTAATTATTTCTCGTTATCGACAGAAACATTATCTGGTGGCAGCTGGGACCCCACCAATTAACTGGCTAGTTGACGATAGACGTGAGCTCGATAGAAAGAGTAGCGAAGCTAAAGATGATCATGGATAACTATTTATTAAACAGCACAAAAGGTAAGAGACCAATAACTAACCATGATGAATGGACTATAATACTGATTCCAGATGGTGATAAATGGATTGAATGGAAATCCAAAAGAACGACTTTTGAAACAGGCTTGTTGGATGAGTTCCTCTAGTATTTGCTGTACTGGCGACTTTTGGATTTATTATACGAGGCAGTTTGTCATGATAATATCTACAGGATAGGGACAGATCAGCCACCCTTCTTCGATGTTCCAGACTATTGAGACCATTTGTGAGGTAAAGCGCATCAACTAGACGTATTGCTCGCTTCTGGATTGTAGCCAGAAGCTTCAGGGAGTGATTTGGAGCGCATCCCCACACATGCGAGCAGTACTGCGATGGTCTGATCTCGCAGTATAGAGGTAGACCACCAGACAACTTAATTTACTTACGTTGTTTACTATATAATATCTCTGCAACTTGTTGAGTTGTCCTCTATATTTATTTTGAGCCTTGAGCGAAAATACTGTTGCTACTTTAAAAGCTAAAAACATTAAGATCCTGGATATGTCCGTTTTAGACTGAATCGCATGAGAAGGCTTTTAGAGTGAGCTAAGGACATACCATGCGGTTTATTATATCAAATTATCAAATATACTCATTGAAGTTAATTTATTGCTAGGCTCTAGTTAAAAAGCTTATGCAGGAAGTCGATAATTTTCATCTAGATATTTTAGCACCATCATTTTGGCCTGAGCTGAAGTAGTTTACACTTTTAACATTTTCCAATGTGAGTGGAGATAAGTGGAAAATGCGAAAGTAATATTCGGACTAGAATTCAGAAATTACCTTACATTCATATTTTGCTATAAAATTCATGGTAAATTGATATGGCTTGAGCCTACCAAAAATAAGACATTAGTAATCAAAAATGCACAGTAAAATTATCAAAGATAGAATTATAGGGCCCCAACATGGATAAGCAACTGCCAAAAGTTATTAGCATACCACAATTACAAAAAATGGAGTCAAGTACATATCGTACATTTAATGCTGTAATGATACCGTTTTCCGATCGATAATATCGTTCTCAGCTGTATTAAAATGAGAATTTTAAGAAATCCGCACTAGTTGATTTTATTTTTCGAAAAAATACATTTTATGAGATATTTATCCCCTTTTGAATAGTCGAGGCGAATGATTATTACATCCAAACTTCAAACTGAAAGGTTTGATGTTTTTGTAGGTAATTACTCCAGAGTAAAAAAATATTTCGAATAAACCTATCACAGGGTTTAATAATTTATTGTTATCATATTTAAAACTACATATGTTCAAACGTCGCCGTCGCTTGATCACGACATATGATTTCAAGATTTCATTCAAAATTAGTTTTTTCACATAGATTTTAATATTAGAATGTGTATTTCAAAATGATGAACTCTTACATCATTTAGAAAAAGTTGGCGGAATATTTTAGATGTTAATTTTATAACTGCATTATATAAATTGTGTAATGTAAACTCGTACGGTTCATATGTTTGAAATATTGAACGATATAAATATTTTGCACCTAGTTCAGGCAATAACAAATTCGCAATTTTAAACAGCTACTCTTCGCTTTATACTTCAAATGAGCAATATTTCACCGAAACAATTATGAGTTGGACTCGGTAAGTTTTAAGGTTTCAGGAATTTAGTTGTAACATGCGTTTCTGACGCTTATGAGAGAAATAAAATGTTCCAGAAAGTACATTTTAACGATTTTCTATTTTCAGCCCTCAGTTTTCTTTCATAGGTAGCTATGATTCATCATAATGCGGTCATGCACCAACGTACCTTATTACAATGAAATGCCTCAAATGAAAGAGGGTCTCGTGTTCTAAACATAAAAGAAGAACTGACGATAAACGATATGACTCACCAAATATGATGAATCCATCGAAGGATAACCAGTCGGTGTGTGTTCTCTGATACAGTATTAAGGTAAATATTTTTTAAAACAACAGATTACAGCGAGATTGGGTACAGTGATCGTATGAAAACTGAGAGATTCTCTGCCACACATCATTGCGTTTGTTAGTTGGAAACAACGCGAGGCCCCTTTGTCATTACCCCAGGCAAAATTATGATAGTGTTGATAGTAAGGTGAAAATTGTCGGCCCAGAGTGTATTTTACAATCGCGTATACCTTGTTCTATACATCCTTTAGCGAGGTACCAGCTCAAAGGTTTAGGTTGGTATTTGGTATTGAAAAGATATCTTGGGTAGTGTATTCAAATTGAATGATTCTAATTCCAGATTTAAAAGCAATTTTAAAATACCCAAAATACTCCAAGTGGTAAAATCCAATCAAAATATTCAATAAGCTGGTACAAATGCACGTGGAATGCAGGGTCACCCTACTTTTTAATTTTTCAAGAGGATAAATAACATTTTTGTAACTATTTAGTTGAAATGCAGTAATCTGTAGTGGTAGTTACTAAAACACGTGTGTTTAGGGAGAAAAACCGTACGCTCGGCGAATGAGTGAGCACGGCAACGGAAAAGCATCTATCTATTCAATATGATATGATTATTATGCATGCCTCCGACCGGTATATATATATATATATATATATATATATATATATATATATATATATATATATATATATATATATATATATATATATATACAGGGTGGATAGGAACCAAATGTTTAAAATAATAATAAAATGGTAATTTTTTTCATATGTCAGAACAAAGCGTTTTAAAATACTCATGGAAAATTACATATGGCATGTGACGACTATTTGCGTCGATGCATTATTGGAGTCGTTGACGAAAACTTGCCTACAGTCATTTCAGCAATTTTCTGTCTCTGTTGATTGGAGTGATTTTTTGACGGATCGCGTCTTTCAATTCTTCTAATGTACGAGGCTTGGTCTCGTAAAACACGCGAATTGAGGTAGCCTCATAAAAATAATCACATATGGACAAGACGGGAGACTGAGGAGGCCACAGAACATCACCGAATCTCGAAATGAGACGGTTAAGAAACAGGCTGAAACCACAAATCTTGAATATCAAGCCGCCGTCTTTGCAAATGACGAACTAAGATATCCACCATATGAATGTAATGCTCAGATGTTACAGTGACAGTAATCACATTATCTTCAAAAAATAGGGATCAATGATTAAATGTACTCATAGAAAAATTCGGTAAACATGGTTGGGTGGGGACTTCCAAGCCAACGAGTAAAAAATGGCTTGGGAATAAGAGGAAATTCGGAACAAAAAATGAGTGTCACCTCGTCACCGACTTTTTATGACATGTATGAATAACTTTTCGAAAACATCTATTTGGTGGAATTGTTAAGAACTTTTACAACAGAAACCTGGAGTAGACATTTTTTGCAAATTCTTGTTTTCTGTCGCCAGATTTGTCTGTTAGGTATTACCTTTTTTTATTGCCAAATGCGGAATTATTCTGTTTGAATATTGAAAATCAACAGTTTTTGGAGGAAAAAACAATTTTGTTTTTTCAAACCAATCTCAAATTTGGGACAATGGACAAATCAACATTTAGATTTTGGGAAGACTGATTTTTTTATTTGTTTCTTTTTCAGTTTACTGTTGAATGTATGAATCCTCCATAATTTCCAACACAAAAGTATGTTACATTTTTTAGTATGAAACATCTATTGTATAATATAAATTATGAGATAATTATCAGAAATATCAGGTGGATTATTCTGAGAGTTGGCTAAACTGATGTCAGATAAAAAAAGTTATGGTTTTATCAGGAAACTCTTAGCTTGGTTACAGGGTTCAAGTGAATAACATTTCATTCCTTGCAAAGCAAATTGCAAAGGGATCCAAAAGTAGTGAGGTGAGCTATATATTTTACAAAGGCAGAAATAATTTCCTCAAGCTATGCCAATCACTGAATTAGCTTAGATTCATAATGGCACAATGTATACTCTACATTATACATATGATCTGCTATAGAAGTGCATTTATCTATTACCAAGATTGATCAGTATGTAACCTTGTGGCAAACAGTAGAGCACAAATATACAGGGAAACTGGTAATGTGTATCATGATCCCTTTAAGGGGTTGTATGGGAAGTCATAAGCAATTAAGTATAATTATGGGGCGAAAACTCCAGCAATTTTGGAATAGTTACAATTTTATATATATTTTTTCAAAAACCTTTGATAGAAAACAATTAAAAACAAGAAATATTAGCAATATTTTCATGATTATTCCTTATTTGTAGACGTTTCAACCATCATTAGCATAACATAAAACTCATTATTGAACATAGTAAAACAAGGACCATAACTATAAACACTGTTCAAATTTACTAATTTCTTTCTTGGGGCAAGGAAAACTCTCCATTTGGATTTTGGAAAAGAAAAATTTGTTGTTTAAAAAAATCAATAAATTATGTTACAATTTTTAGTTAGTTTATTTTAATATGATATGATTAGCAGAAATAGGAGGTAGATTAATCTGAGAGTTGGTTAAAGTGATGTCATATGAAATTAGTTGTGGTTTTATCAGGAAACTATCAGGTTGATGATATTTATGTTCATACTTATGATGTGATTAATACACAATAAAATTGCTGGGCCTAATTTAGTAAAATGGTTCATCCCGTATGAAAGCCCTAAAGTCAAAATGTTTATTTTAGTGAATAATGAAATGTTGCTCATATAGCATACAAATTATTTTGCCCAAAATCAAGTGATACTACTATCAAACTATACCATTATAATCAAATCTGAACAATACCAATTTTTTCATAATCATTAAATGTTGAGTAGGATGATGGGGTTAATTTAATTTCCAAAGGTTTAAATGAACCTATCAAAATCTGTACTTTGAAATTTTGATTTTTTATAGTAAGCACTGAAAAATTAGGTTTCTAAAATTACAGGTTTTGTGAGAAAATGCATAGATTTGCATGTCTGTGAGCTACATGATTCCAACTGATATAGGATATACATTATTACAAACACAGGAGAAAAAGAGGGAACAGACTGATTCAACTAGTTTATGAAAATTAGTCATACAGAAATTCATAACAAATGATACTCATGCCACATGACATTATATTACAATACTACTGTAAATTATTATATATTATGAAACAACCAGACTATGGAAAAATCAACATTATAGTCAAACAAATAGGTTCATTTAAATGTTTGTGTCTGGACATTGATCCAAATCCACTCCAATGAATTAACACAGCAAGCAAAAATATAGTACTTACATGTACAAAGCTGCAAAATTGAATAGCTGCCTCAGTCTCCAAGTTTTTCTGCCGAGACACTACATTTTTACGAGGTAGTCAAGATACAAACTTTCAAAACACCTTGCTTGAAACACAACACAACACAATAGAACACAAAATAAGACTCAGAATTGAGCATCCAATGTATGGTCTTAATTGTTAATTTAAATAATTTATAGAATATATAATTATATTTTCCAATCACACCAATTCTGAAATTGACAACTAAATGTGTCACTGTCAATATAAACTTAGAAACCAAATGTCAAATGAATGTCAAGGGTCAAAACCATTGACGATAGACAGTTGTTCTATCGTCGTTGGTCAAAACCATCAGTATCTTAACTTGACTATATATATATATATATATATATATATATATATATATATATATATATATATATATATATATATATATATATATATATATATATATATATATATATATCAGTAATCAGTATCATCAAGGCCGGCTCCACAATAGATTAGTAGAGTCGCCATAGTATCATATTTATTTGCAACTCTGTGCAAAGAAGTGTCACCTACAACTGCTAAATTTACTTCATACTCCTTAGCTACTCTGGCGCTATTCTGGAGGGATTCAGAAGTATTATTTAACTCTTACAGCTGGATACTTTTTGAATAGATCTACCATATGAGACAGCGTTCCTTACCTATACCCTCCATGAACGTACTTTCGAAATGTAAAATAAACTCAAACGCCAATGCCAGATGTACTCCCATATCTGTGCAAACCCATTCTAACGTTTAAAATAGATAACTAAAAAGTGTAGATTATTGTAGACCCTCTTATTTGGTGGAACTCTTCCATCATGCAGTTAAAAAGGTTCGTGTACTTAAAACGCAGTTACACAAATAAAACTCGCGTTTTGATTTAAATATGAATCGAAACACATCATTGAAACCAAAAGAGTTTTATTTGTGAAACAGTGTATTAAGTACACGATCTTTTTATCTGCAAACTAAAAAGAGGTCTGGTGGGTAGAGGTTAAGGACTTAAGGAGCACCGTCTCTGCGTATCCAAGATTGGAGGTATTTAAATTATGGTGGCGTTAGTGTAGCGCGTGGGTAAATTTTAAAACAAGCGCCAAAAATACTAAAGTAGGTAAATAAGGAAAGAGCTTTGTTATAGCACACTTTTAATTAATTATTTACTAAAAGCTCACAAGAATTGATCACTCTCCACGCTATCTCACACCTCTTTACTTAGATCATATTTACGAAATTGTTTTTGTAAGTATTTGAGGTTCTGTATATTGTAGTTATAGTGTTATACTCTGCTCTAGTCACCAAAGGTAGTATATTTTTCAACTCAGCGCAGTTCAGTCCATCTACAACATCTAAAAATTCATTTCATACTTCTTTGCTACTCTAGCTCTATTCTGGAGGGATTCAGAACTATTATTTACTGCTTACAACTGGACACTTTTTCAAAAGATCCCCCATAGCATCAGACATCAGACGGCGCTCCCTACTTCCATAGGTCTATTATATAAATATGAATGTTCTGTGCTGTCTGAACTTGAGGTTAAGAGCAACTTGGAAGGTTCGAAGATTATACATTATACATTCTGTGTAGACTACAGCCGCAGCTTGAAATTTGAAATACTGAGTAACAATATGAGTGAGCCTAGACGAACAAATTATTTTTCTCTCAACAAACTAGAATAGGAAAATTTGAATATCTTTAAAACCACATATTTCAAGTAGAAAATTATCATGGCATCTGCTAGCAGTACCAGTGCCCGATCTTTATTTTCTGATTCTAAAATGCGTCTTGCAGACAGGGTTCAAGTGAATGTGAACAACATATCATCCCTTGCAAAGCAAATTGCAAAAGGATCCAAAAGTAGTGAGGTGAGCTATATATTTTTACTAAGGCAGAAATAATTTCCTCAAGCCAGGCTGATCACTGGATTAGCCTAGATTCATAATAGCACGGTGTATACTCTTGATTACTCCATTATATATATGACCTGCTTTATATCATCTATTACCAAGATTCATCAGTATGTAACTTGGTAGCAAGGAGTAAAGCACACATAATATACATCCGTGGTTACTGGTAATGTATCACACAATCCCTTTATAAGATGTTGTAGGGGAAGTCATTAGCTAAATAACCCATATAATTATGGGGCAGAAAAGTTCCATTTCTGGAATATTTACAATTTTATAATATTTTTGAAGAACCCTTGATAGGAAATATTTGAAAAATAGATGTTTGCAATATGTTTTTATTTTTTTCCTTATTTGTTGATATTGGTGAACTGAAGACGATTGAAGATAGCACATCAATCGAAACGTCGTGATACTCAAAATTTTATAGACAATGGAAGTCCGAAATCAAACTTTTCATAAATCCACCTTGTCTACAAGTTTCAAACAACAATAAAAGATGAGGCTTAATCATTGTATTTTTGCAGATTCTTATGCATTCGGCCCGCAACTTTGCTGTTCAAGAGCAAGCATTTGAAAATAGTCAGAATAATTTGAAAAAGATGCAACTACTATGTACTCACTTGAGCTATCAAGAGGCAGCAATGTTGAAGTCTGCACAACAACTGGAAGTAGTAAAAGAGCAAGTTTGTGCAATGCAAAGATAAACAAATAGAAATATTTAAACGTCAGTTTTGAATTTGAGTTACAAGTGAGAATAAACTATTGTGTGTGTATTAAATCATCATCACAAGTTACTACTTGCACTCATTATGTTTATAAATAAAACAAGCTAAACAATTGTCAAGTGCCAAGTTAAATATATTATGTATAAGATATATTCATGGTTTTTGCTTGTACTTGTAGAAACTAATACACTTATATTACAGTTCAGAAATGGTAACCATAAAAGTTGTGTGAGACCACTATAAATGCATCTATAGTTTAACCATATAGCAGCTTTTTGTGATAAACAATATATGGATTTCTTTTAATATAAAACGTGACTGGATAGTGTATACAACATATCAAGTAGTAAATGCTTGTAAAGATATATGGACACATAGTTTATAAATCTGTACCACTTTTGGTAAACATAGTGGTAAAGTGTTAATATTATATTGTCGTGTGCATAGCTACATTTCAAGCATTTTTAATGAAACTTAATACATAATAACTAAGCAAGTGTTTAGTTTGCTCATGACAGTCATGGCTTGAAATAATCAGAAAAATGATTGGATTTGAGGATGCGACGTTAAAAATGCTTTGTTTTGTTTTCTGTGCCTTTTCTTTGGTGGTCAACCATCACGGTCGAAGAATGCAAAAAGTGACTTAATTCATCTTAGTGCAAACATTAGTAAATATAAAAATTCCAAAGGTCATTTGAAAAATACATATATTTGGGAATGATAGAAAAAATAACATTCAAAATATTTTGGATCCATAATCAAAAACACAATGAAGAAGAAACGAAAAATAGGCATGTTTTGGAATAATGTAATTATTAATGTTAGATTCTGTGGCGCATTTTTTGAGAATTGATCATTTAACAGTAGAATTAGATAAGTAATTTAGGGATCAAATCGAAGCAGCACCAGTTTTTAAAGGATTATCAAAAACAATAAAGAATGAGCTACTTGAATGAGTCACTTGGTGGTTGTTTTAAGATACATAATGAATGGAAAACCAGTCGAAAGATTTTGGAAATTTCTTCTGCCTTATGGAGATTAAGCTGGAACTTTATCTGCCTGTATTGTTAACGAAATCAGTTTGCAAGATTGGAAGAATTACTTCACATAAAAAGCGCACCTCGGTCTTCAAAAAAAAAATGGAACTTTAATACTAGAACAGTGAATACTGTTTATGTGCACCGAGAAGAAATAATTGATATGTCAAACTGTGATCTGTTACTTGTGCGAAAGTTTTAACAAATATAAATTGTGTTTTATCTGTGCGAGCGTTTTTGTTAATTGTCGGAATAAAATTTTATTCAGTATATTCCATTTTTTTTCGTCCATATTAAGTGCGGTTCAATGAACAACTCTGGATAACTTAGCGGTCTGAAGCATTGGCCTATCAGATGGCGTGACACGTCAGGCGATACCACTACGTGAAAAGCTCAAAGAAAATTAGACCAATTTTTATGTAGATTTACGCAGCCAAAACAATTGTACTGTAGGTAAGTTCAGATATTTAACATAATAATAAGCGAATCACGAATCCAAATGAATATTCACATCGGTGTGTTAGCAAAAATACCAACTCGATTCGAAACCTTAGATTTTATTGCTGAGAATCGGGACTTGATCTTGCAAAACCATTACTGGCAACAGAAAATTGTCACTTGCTGCAGTATATCAAATTGTTATTATCGGTTTTGTGAAAAATATCGTGATTACACATTTTTGAAACCGGGCAGTCTATTAATGTCCCTAATTTCAATCTAAGTGAATTTATGTCCTAGATTTTAATAGGAGCGTCCGCGGCATGCTCCGTCGTCATTGTTACATTGCACGCGTTAGAAAATAGTCATGGTATATAATCATTGTATATAACTCAATATCAACACATTCTATCCGTGAACAAATACTGCTAGCTAGTTCAAAAAAGCTACATAGTTTTCTTTTAACATGTATTTGAATAAAAACCTGTTGGCACATCTGTGCCAGTCTCAACAAAACAAATTTTCATTTTGAGATACAAAAATAAAAATATGTACTTCATGTGACAAAAACATTTTTTAATATATACACACATGAAGAAACTTGGAAAGTACTAGCTCAGAACTGTAAAAATAAATTAACCTCCAATCAAAGCAACTAAAAACAGAAGAGTATAATAAAAACTGAAACATCTAGAAACTTTTTCCTCCAAAATATAAAAAGCAATTATAGATCTAGAACCATATCTATAAATGTCTGCCAAACGATTTTTACAAACGAATATAAACAAAATATTGAACATTTTGAATACATGCGTTTATACTCTATTCAGCCCCAATCTAGCCACAAGTTATTCTTAGTATAATTTTAAGAGAGATATTTCGGTATATCTTCAATAATTAGGATTGAATACAACTTGTAGTGAGTATCTAGTCAAACAAAATAGGAATTTTGGGAGAACCGTGCATCATCATTGACAACGTCACATTCAATCATGAAACAAAACTATGTCTGAGAAAAATCCTACCAGTAGTGTTTTGAAAATAAATGCATTCTAAACATGTGATAAACAGATACAATAAGTGGTGTTATAAACCTATGTAAAGTTTTAGCACTTCTACTTATGAAATACTTATCATGCAGGGCAGTCAATCTAAGAATGAAATGAAAGAATCACTAGCTTCCTGAAAAGGAAGGAAAAGATCAAAGAAAATTTTTTTGAAACATTTTCACATAATGTTTGTGCAACCTTGACACAAAAAATTACCTTTGTTTTTATTTTTTTTTTCTGAAAAGGGGTGGCTGGGCAAGTGACAATATTTGCAGTTCGCAGGATTCCATCTCTTTTCAGATAGATTGCAGATGCACCTATTTAGGATGTGATTGAACTTTATTTTGAGTTTAATATAACTTTTCATACATAAAAAAACACACATAGAACATTTCTGCGTAGCTTCGTTTTTTCCATTATGTCTGTGAGGTTTAACAATTAATGGTGGTGGTTTGTAAGACAGTGACGCTACCTACTATACTGTGTTAAGTCACACTCAAATTAAATAGAGCCCACGCTCCCCAATTACTTCCTCTGCCAAGCCTTTACAGAAGATATCACGAAGCAAATGGACATTAAGACTTTTGATACCTCCTTTTACGTAAAATTTAATTTATGGATGTAGTAAATCAACCGCCAGAGATGAAAACACGAATGCATGTCCCAGTTACCGGCAATTTAAATTTGTTTTAAGGCAAAATTCCGGCAAAAGTTTGCAATTTATTGCCGTTCCATGGTTGCACATATTATTGTGATAAATTCAGGATTATCTCTATAATTGACTCGATTGGAGTAGAAAATAAGCATTGGTCTTCCGGACTATTCTTAGCAGATACACACTGACGAAATATCAAACACATGATAAATTGTGCATGGTTTACTAATATTCTAAAATAGCACGTGACGTCAAGAGATCGATTGTCAGCTCAACAGGATTTGAGAAACATGTTTGATTTAGACATACAAATGGTAAAGATATCCAGATCTGTTTTGCCTTGAGATAATATTCAATAACTCAAAACGTAGGGTTTTAACGTAATTACGTACATATATGCATTTTGCATTGGAAAGGGTTAAAAAAGGTCAATAATAAACTTTATCTATCTAAAAAATGAGATATTTTATGTTATCCCTATATTATAAAAATGAAGGTGGAGTTTTTTATGATTTTTATATCGGGATGTGTGGTATAAATACTAAGCGTAGTACTTTCCAAACACTTTCCAAAAACTTGGATTTGTAATGACAGACTGACAGTGGTCATATTTGTTGACAAATATATGATGAAATGAAATTAGGTCTGATATGTGGGTCATTACTTCTGCATCATACTTTCCACAGCCATTTTTAATAATTGTGCTTCTATCGTATGCTTTCTCTGCGAATGTGATTTTATAAAAATATTAAGTTGTCTCAACAGCTCCTTCAGTACTTTTGGTATGAATTGCTTCGTATTTGGATAATCCTGATTCAGCGCCAGAAATGCGGCTCGAATGAAGCTGAAATTAAACAAGACAAAGTGTAAACAAAATTATGACAAACAATATAAATTTGCAGATAAAAAAGTGCGTAATTAACACAGTTTCACAAATAAAACTTTTTCTTTCAATGTTTTATTTGTGAAACCGTGTGTAAATTACACAATCTTTTTATCTGCATAATGGGAGAGTGTCATCAAGTAAGATCATATACAATATGCATTATATTTCCTTATTTTAGGATTCACGAAATGATTACAGGAATCCATACTGTTGCATTACATCTAATTGAAGGGAGTTATACGAAGTGCCAGCTTCCAAACTATGTAGATAGTTTGGAAGCCGGCACTTGAATACTTGTGTCCATTAAAAGCTAAAATTATAGCCAGACATTCTCTTGGCTTTCCCTGACCAACTTACCAAATTTAATTGATCGAAAATGTTTCTTAGGCGCTCACTACAAAAAAATATTCCAATTCCCTCTCATTTTGCGCTAGTGGAATGAGCAATGTTTTTTTAGTATTTAATGTGGTAATTCTTAGAAATAATAATTGGAGATTATTATATTTGAAAGGCCTGCACGCAGGAGAAAAAAAAACATGCAATCTCAGTTGGCCCTAATAACATATTATCTGATACTGTACATCATCAGTAGAATATAGTAAATTGGTAGAGGAATATTCATGGAGCAAATCTCTTTTCATTAAAATTTATATGATCCATAACAGTATCTCTGTTTACATTATTTCATTTTTTCCAGTTGGTTGTGCTGAGAGCAGTGCTTTAAAGGCAGTGCTCCTATTTTCTAAAATATCAATTTTTTCTACGACTTTTTGAATGACGTGACGTTTGTTCCTTACTATCCCAGGACCGTTTGGCTTCTCCAACTTTCTTTGATTCTAGAGAAAGTGGACACTTTGAATACAGTGCAATCGGGAGTCTCAGATATTTTTAGATCTCTAATGTTTCAATTCAATTCAAATCAAGGACATGAAATATATCAAATATCTTATTGTTACTTGAAATTTGCAGACATTGTAAATAACACTGCTTTGAATGTCCTTTATCTTCAAATTTCAAAATAAAATTTAGTTTATCTTAATTTTTCTGATCAAGTGTTGCAAAAATCCATTTGAAATTTATACCTCCAAAGTTATCTGATTTAATTATCTATATAAATGTGACAACATCCGTTCTTTCTTCACCGCGTTACGCTCAAATTTATCGACATCCGATGAAATTCCACTAAACATAGTAATGAATCAATACTTGTGTTACTAATCCAACGTGTCAATAGTGCAGCTGAATGTAACTGTATTCCGATCGAACTTGACTCGTATAGATCGTAAACTAGGAGCTGTGCCGTCAATTCATTCTGACAATGACAGGGCATTGACAGTCATCAATTTGGGTTAGATAAATTTAATACCCCATAATCTATAATATTCTGTTATGGTCACAGTATACTTATAACTTCCTTGGTATTTGTCAGACGAGTCGATTACCACGCTACTTTTTACAGGGGATCGCAAGTCATAGTCATGCTTAAGTGAATCTGCTAACGGGTAAAAATCATCATGTTGCAGTCTTAACATGTTAACAACGTTGTAAGAAATAACAGGCACCATATACTGTTTTTGCGGTCACTTTTCACCTTTTTGACAGCAACAGCTGATTAACCAGTATTGTTCGAATTAATTTTCTATCAAAAATACTATTCACAACGGCAAAAAATTCAAATGAAAGGTTGATAGTTTAACTCCAAAATTTTGTTCATTTATTAATGAAAAAATGTAGGCCCTCAAATCAAATGAAAAGTGTCACTGGCTAATCAGCTGTTGCTCTCAAAAAGGTCCTAAGTATCGCGAAAATAGTATATACACACATCCAAAGGCTTACGTTTATCTTACCACAATTTCAGCTCTGTGTTCTTATGCAACTCCATACTGAGCTGTTGAATTAGTGCAAGAAGACAATTTTGTTGTAACACGCAGTCCTCTCCAAATATTTTATGAATATCAACTTTTTCGCATACATATATCACATAGCTCAAGTTTTCGGCACTTAATGCCAATTGGAAAGCTTCATCGTAGTTCCCTCTATCTAAATGTTGTTGAATTTGATTCAACGTTGTAACCTGGAGGGAGAAAAATAAAATTATTATTTACATTCAGTACAAAATACAAGAACGTGTATCACATAAGTATTACAACTACCATATATAATCAATTTAACTACAGCGTAAATTTTTGACAGATATTTGTCAGTTCATAGGTCAATAAATTACTCAAAAGTTTGAGATACCATATGTACATCTTAACATAGAGACAATATTTTTTTAAATCAAGGAGTAACCTCCTGATAATTAATGTGAATATGCATTTCATGCAAGAGCTTGACGCAGTTGGAAAAGCTTAAATTATTACCGTATAAGGCGATTTAAAAAAATATTTAAATAAAAGCATTTTCTCCAATTATACTTGAACTGGGTGTCTATCAGATACAAAAAACGAAGAAATTAAAGCTGAATAATTTAATTTTTTTGTTCTTTGATAAAGCTGCAGAAGCACTCGAAACGTCAGTTTCCTCAATCATGCGTGGTCTCAATAAGCCGCCAGTCCAATTGTACGATGAATCAAAGATACAACAGGAAAAATTTCAGAAAAGTTCCATAAATAATGGTCATGGACCATTTGTTTTCTGTGACTGTTATTATTCTATTTCAATAAATTCGTCCTACATTTCAAAGCAATATGTGCTAAACATACATGTGAATCAATGTTAGGTGATGGTGTCACTGCTCTAGATCTCACTGCATTTATCACACTGTCTTCTATAACCGACGCGTGACTTTTGAATCCTTGTTTCACTTGGTCGGCAACCACCTCTTTTATACTATTTGTCATTCTATCTTGCATTCTGAAATTTAAAAAGGTGATCAAAATAATTAGAGATTAAGAAGCTCTTCTTATATCCAGAGCTTAATTTAAATTTAGATTATATATGCAATCGTTCAAATCTGTTAACCTTAAAATCTTCCATTGCAATTTTTGTTAGATTCATGTCAGAACACTTTGAATGAATACACATGACCATTCAACTTCATTCAAAATGTACTAACAGTAAATTTCGGATCTAGATTTCATAACTTACGTTTTGAAGACTAAGTTGAATTGTTTGTGAATTTCAGATGTCAAAGTACACGTTAGTTTATCAGCGTTTGTCTTCATATTTTCTGAAACAGTTTGCATTTGAACAATCAGATCTTTCCCTTTTTCTTGTACCCGTCGTTGCCTATCCATGTAACTTTCTACAGAAGCAGTATCTGAAAAATAATGGAAAAGTTATTATTTTTGACTCTTAAATGAGGTTTCATTATGAAAATTATATATATGTATAGATATTTTAAATATAAAATATAGAAAACCTGAGAGAAAAATAATCAATGTTTATAGTAGATTATGAATGCTAGAAATTTGGAACTGAATCTAAAGCCTCAGCCCAGGCCTAACCTAATTGTTGTATTGGCTGTACATAAAATGAAGTTACATAACTAACTTAATTGATAGTGCGGTTTAAGCACACTGTTGACATTTCAAACCAAGACAATAACTTATTAAAAAAATGCAGATTTGCCATTTGATTGAACCTTTGGATAGAAACATATTTGATCCTGTAACTCGAGCTATATTTGCACAGCATAATCTGCAATGCCGTACTTGAATTCAATTATACTAGCTGGTTATCCGTCTCGGCTTTACCCGCGATGCCTCTATGATAGAAAGTATTATAATATTCACCAATAAGGGTTCTATTCCACTATAAAGTTTCGAAATTATGGCTTGGGGGTCGTTCATTAATCACGTAAGGTCCAGATAAGAGATACGGGTTTTTAGATTACTTCACGATTAACTATGATAGGAGAGGGGGGCAGTTGTTGCATATCACATGCAACTATGGCCGAGGCTGTGAGCTTTCTGTGAGCTGCCCTATAACATCCCGTTAAGTAAGCCGCAATTAACGTAATCGATCTTTGAAAAAACAAAAAATTAATTCATTTGCTATGAAAGAATTGTATAGATAGTATGTATACGTCATATAACATATTTAAGAGATATACCTACAAGGTTTCATTTAGGCGGGGTGGGCTGAGGAAGCTCAAAAAAACACCACATATCAACAAGTGCTGAATGTTATCAGCACAAACACTTACTTTTTTATTAATATATTATATTAATATTTATTGAGTTGATGTTTCGGGAGTAATATAACTTACATTCTTTGGTACCCTTGGTGAAAGTTTCATTGATCTGTTGGAACATTTGACCACAGACCTTTTCCCATGAAGGAATTAAAGATGAAGATATTATGTCACGATAGCACTTTTCCAAACTGGGGGCTACAATATTCACAACTGAATGACTCAGGGTATCTGCTAGTGCCTGGAAATAAAGTTTCCGATATAATTAAAATTATATGATATATCTATGTCTCTAGGTTGAATATCATTATTTCTTCGATTATCGCAGTCACTTGAAACTTCAGATTAATTTACCATTAAAACAAAAACAAAAATGTGTGCCCAATAAACTCTTCATCTTATCCGGTTTCAAAGTCTTCCCATCATAGCTTCAGAAAAATCCTCAAGTTTTTAAAATAGTCTTGTTCCATTATATACATAAATTTGAAAGCTACACATAGAAATTAATTAAAAATATTAGCGCATTGGCACTTTTTCGCAAAAAAGGATTATATAATTTGAATACTTGTTTTTTTATTAATTTCGCACATTTAGGGAAGATACTCAGACGGATTCCAGGCCTAACAGTTTTTATACTTCAAACCACACTAATTGTACGTGATGAGAAACAACATTGTAGTTAGTTTGTTTCTTTAAGTACGATTGTTTGAGACAATCAAAGCTTGATTGCGCTCTCAGATAATGACTGAATAGAAAAACAAATTGTGCACCTTCATTCTTCAGGGTCCAAACTACTAGATTCTAAGACTGAAACTGATTCAAACTGAATTTGTAGTGAAAAATAGATCAGTAATGTAATGTTAATTTGTAGACAATATAGATGTTTCTATAACACTGTTTTGGAATTCCATTGGCTTTTAAATTTACGTATCAAAAAACAATGAAATTATATTTTTTTAATTGTTATTAAGTCATTTAATCAAAAGCAATAATACTAAATAGTGTCTGAGATATTTGTCATATACTAGATACATGCGTTTCTTCGAATAAATTCGTGAACAATTTTCACATAATACTAAAAATACATGAATGGAATCATGAGACATTTGCTGAAGTACATATATATCTGCTCGATCTGTACTGTTGTAGTATTAAAGTGGTGAAACCTAATAACATCATTTTGATTAATTGTTCAAGATAACATGGAATCTCAAGCAAATTCATTTATCCTTACCTTGCTATTGAATGCTTTAGATACATTTTCTTTAAGCATCATATCGGTATTGGCCAGCTTCTGAGAATATTGTGCATCCATTTGTTTCCTGTACGATTCAGCCATATTATGGACTGCAGGTAAAATGACATGCTTCATCTCGTTTGCAACTGACAATTGTATTTTTTCTCCCAAGGACTTGCCCAGAAATTGAGATACAGCCGACGGTAGTTGTTCTTGTAACTCTCGATGTTTTCCTTTTTCCATATTGATGAGATTTTCCAAAACCTGAAAAATAATTTATAACTGATGTATCTCAATATGCACAACATAAAATGTGATATACTATTTTATGTAGTTTTTCAATGTTCTTTGGTTTGTGAAACTGAACAATTTGTATTAAAGAAGTGCGGGAAGAATTTTAATCAATAGGAACAAATGAAGTCATGCAGAATCAGAACGTATTCAACAATGTCCATGATTTGCAATATTTTAAAAACTTACTGCAAGTGGTTTAGCAGCTCTAAAATCGGATCAAAAGCTTAAATAAACTGATACAAATGCGTATGAACTACAGATTCAAGCTACATGATGTCGTTTATAAGAGACTAAATGGCACTTTACTCAATATTTATGATTGTTACTCAGTTAATAGTAAAAGTTTTTAAAAATAGAGAGTAAAAATAAGCCCTCATCCGAAAAAAAAAGAAAAACCACTTGAAAGACCATACAACATGGACAAATTGAAACAGATCGGAAATCTCCTATGTCCGCTGTATTTTTATAATTATTATTAATATAAGTGTCTAACAAGTATGAAGTACTACCAAGGTCAAAATTTTATAGATGATAAAACGCCTGCTACCAACATCTATTTTTTGGGATCTCCCCGTCTACCAACACACATTGGGACAGCCAAAAAATAGTAATGATCTGAGCAACACAGATTTTAAAAAAAATTAAGCAGATCTAATCCATGGAAATGCTTAAAATATAATTATCCATTATAAAAGTGCTAAATATTCTATTACATCATAAACAAGATCAATATTATTGGAAGTTGTAAAATTATTCCGAAGTTTACTTAGAGGTTCCTAACTCTAATGATATTTTGAAATGTTTTATTCAGAGATTTCATAAAAACGATGGGAGTGACTACCTCTCAAATATTAACGATGACTGTTATCGTATACTCTCATTTCTACAAAAATTATATTTCTTCAACTTTCTCAATGGAGTTATGTCTGACGATTCATTTGATGAAAAATGTCTGAAAACTACATACCTTGGCAATCTGCAAATGCTGTTTAGACATAGCACAATCTAATTCTTTTACAAACTGATCTTTATCTATTCGATCCTGGTGCAGTTTCTGTATTAAAATGTTCTGCTCCCGAATAGTTGTCTCGAGGGTACCTAAACGTAAATTGAGCCCTTGCAGCATACTTGCATTTTGTGTAGCCATAACCTTCAGCTCCTTATAAATCCTGTCCTCTTTGATGATCTCATTTTCTTTTACTAGAGGTATCTTTGGCCACGTTAGTTCTGTCTGGTCTTGGTAGGTCAAACTGTTTTTATCCTTGTAATCTTTCTGTGGTTCCTCTTGGGTATCCTGAATTTTTGTTAGATCATCGAAATAATCCTGATTGCTATACGTCGAGTTATTCAGCGATAGAATCTCCTGTACTTCTCTGCTGGGGCTGGAACCGCCACTCGCAAAATTATTCTCTTTCTGGGGCCTCTGGAAGTCGATGAGATTATCTACGATGTTATCGTTCGCCTCGCTTTTATTTATGGAGCCAGAGCTCTCATTTCTTGAACTTTTTGGTCTTTCACTGTCTGGGGTTGTAAAGTCATCTGGAGTCATCAAAGCTAAATTCGAATTACTGTGTTGCTGAATCAGCAACGTAACTGATTCCTGTAGATCATCCAACTTTGGAACTTTATCGTTTTCATTAACTTTGTCCTGTGTTTCCTCAGCACTATTAATTGTATTGTATAGTATTGTTTCTGGATGGAACATTATATTGCACTCTTGGAATTTCTTTGGCTGTATGACAAGCATTTTCAAACAAGTGACAGAAATTTCCGTGCCCTCGTCATAATCATCCGGATCTTGGTATAAATCTTCATTGCTGTTATTATACAATATTGGCATGTTTTTACTACTAGCTTCTAGAATATGGATACTGAGAAATGCCGCAGGAAGGAGAAATTGGGCAAGCATCGTCACAAATACAGTTTGCTCTTTGTCATTTCTTTTCAGTTCGAGCAGATATAAAACCTAGAAAAAAATCATTTCATCGTATGCTGATGTATCCGATAACAGTTAAATGAAAAAAAAAACGTGTTTGATAAGTTTATCTTATGACCAGTATGCCTCTCTTAAAATGAATATTTCAAGTAGCATACTGTATATATTGCAAAAAAAACTATCAAATGAATAGTAATCATTATACAAATATTGTAAAATGGAGTGGCTAGGTAGAGGCTAGAGGCACATCACGGGACACACTGTACATCGTTTCTGCTAAGCGACGTGAAAGAGACCTCGCCTCTTTTCGGGACACTACAACTACTTGTAAGTTATAAAGTTAAAGCACTCCTCCCCATATTTTGATATTGTAATATACTGTATAAAAGAATAAGACTTCATATAATCAGTGTGATAGCAATGACAGTTTCTGAATGTCGTGTTTAATTGAATGTGATTTTATCGCTACATTCAGCAGCTTCCGCTACCAATACCGATTTTTGACATTGGGTGCATTTCGCAGGCAGAGCAGCAATCACTATCTATACCTAGTGGCGGCGGTACGATCACTTGCATCTGCTAGAAGCTAGATGCACTCCACAATTTTGACAATGCTACCAAAAGTGAGAGTATATTTTTTCCGCTCAGTAAAATGGCAGCTCTACTCAATATATTGAGTAGTGGCATGTTCGTGCAGCAAAGAAAGTACAAACAGTTGATTAGCGGTTGTTCAACAGATGCATCTGATCAATGCGCCCACTGTCTTGTCAAATTGTAGCTTAACTTTTTGGCATTCGGGTGACATCTCGAAATTTCATTTTTTTTATAGTACTGCTTTTCAACTATTTTGATATATAAAAAGGAGTAGAAAATTCAGTTGAGTGATTTAAGACGGTTATTTGAGTAAGTCTGAGAAATTAGCTTAAATACCCACAGAATAGGCTGTCGTGACCAGGAGCTTTAGCGATCACGACTTCCACCGGGCGATGATAGAGATCGTTAGAAATAATTTGCAGCAACTCGAGATAGCTAACATCGATATGGATATGATGAGCTTTTTAAAGCAGTTATGCGGCATCCGAGCGAGCAACAGCGAGTGGTGGTCTTCATACATGCTAAACTCGCCTCGCTGGATAGACTGTATTGACAATTTTCAATATTCTTGAAGAATAATCATATGAGAAAGGGAAAAATGTGCGACGCTGCTAGTTGTAAAGCGAAAAAGGCGCCAGCTTTATTTCTACTAGAAACATATTAAACATTTTTCCATTCAGAGTGAAGTCTATGACATGCTAGCTCTAACCACACTGCCTCAAATTGTCAAAAAATATATATTGATATAATTGTGTTAATTTTAAACTTTAATATAATAGTTCATAATGAAAAATAATATGTAACATAATGTACTTACACAGTTGTTAATATCAGATACCACAAGATACTGGCCAGTATAGTCAATTGACATGTTCAAATATAATGCTGTTATCAAATTTGAAGGGTCTGCCTTAAAATGTATGGTCTGGAGGCATACCCAGCTTTCACAAGACCACAATTTTATTTCAGAATTATTATTTGCACCAGTAATTGCGAACTTCCAGCACCTAGAGAGAATCATTGTAAATGTATGTGACAGAAGATAATGATTAGAGTTGAAAATATACATCGCAAATGAATCGAAAAAACGACGAATCACTGTTCGAAATATATATTTCAGAGTAAGTATGAACTTTGCCGTCATTCTTAGTATAACTTTCCCATTTGATTTGTAGAATGAATTCCACTGTGAGGTGTTTCTTAACGAAGCATGAACTACTATAGAGATACTGGAGGAAAAACGTTAAGAGAAGTACGAAAAATGAAGAAAGAGTCTAAACAATGGAGTCAAGTGGACTGATTCTGTACTTTCCACGCTGAAATGATATCATTATCTGCTTGGAGATATTCACTGGCACAATCAGAATCTTATGGGCTCTCCTTGTAAATGTTACAGTTAAGTGCATTGTTTTTAATTAATATTTGGTAATGCATATCCCAAGTCTGGATAAAACCGTGCCTCCAGCATTTTGTGCTTAGCCCGTAGCCGCTGGACCACAGCATCGCAGTGATCAGACAATCCAAGTGAATTGTAAGGTATTTTCTCTCTTACGTCATTCATATCTTTGAAACTGGACTCGGACTCATTCCAACTGGATCTACCGATCCGTAGAGCACGCCGATCATGATCTGAATACTAAAGCTAGCAAATGCATCTACGCAATGCATTGTCACGTCGCCTCACTAAACACAGATTGTATGATCAGTACGATGCGGTGGTCCAGCTGCTAGAGCGTTAGCACGGATCGCTGGAGACATTTAGTCCCGTCCGCGCCAAAAAAACAGGATGTTTTTAACTCAAATTTGAGTCTTTGATAATTGTATTCACCTAATGATTCATAATCGGTTCAGATTTAAGACTGATAAACAATATAAAAACCGACAAAATTTTTAGTGCTCGACAATTCAACATGGACCCAGGAAACATAAATGCAATGAAAGTGCATTTGAAAGTATGGGTGTAAGAGACTCTCGAAAAAAAAAAACGAAGTTACATCAAAATTGATGCAGCGGTCGACGGACGAAAATGATTGACTGAGATCATTCGTGATGTAGCAATCATGAAACGTGCAAAAATTGTATCCCAAATTTTCACTATTACAAAATTTCCCTTATGCATGGAAGAAAAATGAGAAATGCTACTTTTTGCGACTTATTCCATCCAGGGAAACGTTAATAATATTTTGTCTTTATCTTTCAGCTTAAATTAATTTTGACACCTCCATAGATATATTTTAGATAAAACTGTTGAAAAGCTTCTTACTCTGAGCTATATTCCAGCACATTGTCAATAAATATTATGGAAGATAAAGCTTCGCCACCATGTGGCCTCCATTCGTGTAGGCATTTCTGCTTCTCATCATCAAGCATGTACAACTGAAATCAATTCAATTATTTAGTGTCTGCATAATTAACCAGGTAAACAAACAAGAAATATTTTGAATACTGGTTCCACACAAGGAAACATAAATTATATGTCGCGTAATATTTAACTCGCTATATGTTACTGTTATAATGTGGCTTATAATCAAATAAAACAATGGGACTGTTCTACTATGTAGTTCTCACGTAATTTGCACTATTAAATACAGTGATATCAAGATGCTGAAATAGTTATAAGTGAATGTTCTAGTAAAGGTATCCATCCATTATTTCAAAACAGGTGAAGTAAAAAAATAGGACCAAGAAAAACGGTATATTTATCCTAAATTAATACGGTTTATGTTTGATAGTCCACTGATACGAAAGTTGAATGAAAGGAGATATCACCAAAGTAATACAAACAACATTGAAATTAATTCTGGTTGAATTTGATTTGATTGAGAGGTCACATAAACAGGATTGAATAAAATTGTAATTTGTACAATGATAATAAATGGTAACAAATAATATTGTACCATAATTCTCAAGGATAACTTTTTTCAAAAATAAAATACCTGGAAAAATTTCACATAGCCGTCAGTTGATGCAATAGCGAGAGCAGTACCATCAGATGAAAATGATGCATCTATTACTTCAGCTGTGTGGGTGATACGAATGTACCCTTCAAAAGTATCATCTGGATCAAGAGTATTTCCTTTGCCATACTTTCCAGTTAGCATTGTCACATTGAAAACTTCGGCTGAAAAAATATCATAAAATGTTAGGTAATTGTTTGTAAACTGGAAAAAAAAAATAAGAAATGAAGTTTGCCACAGCAACATTTGAACACACTTTATGGAATCTGTCTTACAGACACACACACATACACAAAGTGATAAAATACAGAAATACTGATACCTACAAACAAAAAACCGCTAAATCTTTTTGCCAATATACTAACTGGATTAGAAAAGGAATACAATTTTAATTACATTATAACCAATATGTGATATTATTGGACGAAGGAGAATCTACACACACACACATTGATCAAGATAACGTGAGCCTATACGTGCCTTATCTCTGAATGCACTGGATGTACGAAAAAAATGATTGACACATGTGTTGGTTCAAAAGATTCCTTTCAGTTTATTTTTGCAAATACAGGGTTTCCAGTTTGGGCTGAGGACCACAAATTTTTCAATAGAATCCCCTGTGTTATTGCATTTTTTCATTCTACACTCAATTTGGGCTATATTTTGGTATATGTCTATAGATATTTCACTCCCTTTTTGAAGAATTGTATATTTTTTTTCCACCAAGGGAGAATCCTATAGCATATGGTCCCCCCTTATCATGAACAACTGTATGGTGAAATATCTTAGTACTATTCAAAATAGTTTCAACGAATGAAAAAGAATTGAATAATTCAAAAGGATATAATATATATGGGGACTTACTTTCAGGTGTGGCAATATTATACATCTGCTTTTTCAGATCCAACTAACTTAATAACAACAAAGTATTACAAAATTAAGTAGTGCTGACCTCCCTTTGTGAGAAACAAAAATATTCACACAGAATGCACATCACAACTACCTGAGTGGTGGTTTGGTATTACCATCTGTGTTATTATTGCAGCTCTCAGTGGGAGAACGTTTGAAGTTGAATAAATTTTAGTTATTTTCTTCAGTTTCCTGAATGATCGTTGTTTATAATTAATAAATTATATATGGCAATTTTCTCATTCCATAGAAATACTTCTTTATAACATAATTTAGGGAAAATTAATAATCTTGGCAACACAGTACTATAATACCGTATCAGCTTGTGCTCTTGTGGCGATTGCGTGGCACCGGACCGTACTACTGCAACCATTCTGGCGTCCACGTTAAGGCATCACACACTAGATGGTTATCTAGTAGTAATGTCTTCAGTACATATTACATTTAACATTTTTTACGTTCCGGAAATTTACTTTGCACGACCCTGAACACCTATATTTTGAGGCATATATAAAATATAAATATCGACAAACCACTACACCACATTCAACGTCTAGGCTAAACTGTGATGCTAGCTTTTCTGCATAAAAGTGGAAATTCACCACTTAATACAAGGAGGCTAATTTTTTTCACTTGATTTAGGAACTACAAATCTTATATGTTGTATGAAAGTGCATCATCGCTTCTAAAAAAAAATGGGACTAAGTCGGTTAATGATTTTTCATTATAGGACTGTGAATTTGTTGAAGAACGATTTTGAAACAATGGAATTACGAACATATTTAGGTGGCGTGAAAGTTTGTTGAATTTTTATAAATAATAAGGATTCATTTTTTCTCTAACATTTTTCAATCATTGACAAAATTGTAAAATATTTTGATTTTAATTTTTCTAATTACTTCAAACCTCTAACAAATTACTATTTTAGCATCTACTGCACCATTTGGGAACATTGGTGTGAATATTTTACATTTTTTCTTAGTTGATTGTGGGGTCTTGCTTTTGGAAACATTTTTCCATTACTAAAATGACAACTTTTAAAATAATCATAAAAATATATTGGTACAAACAAAAATCTGCCGTGTTAATCAAACTTTTGGGACATATTTTCAGTTGGAACTAAATTATATGCTGACTCAAAGTTATGTTATTAATGGGCAAACAGTGTCTAGATACAGGGCTTATAATTTGAAAGAAAATGTTTAAAAAATATCCTACTAGTCCTGTTGAATCATAAGGTTTAATGCCAGTATGTTAGTCTGCAGATTTGCACCACACAACTATACTACAACTATACTATTTTAAACCTTAACCTAATTACATATTTCACATCATTTTTGAGATATTAATGAATGAAACTGACTTTATCCATATGTCTAACCACATATGCATATTGAACAAACATTGTTTAATACCTGTGTTTCCATTGAGTACAACAAACATTTTTTCTGGATCATCACTGGAGTCTGCATCTTCATCATAACTTGGTAGGAATGGACACCAGATCAGCCTGAAATTTCCCTTACCTTTGTTAGATGATTGATGGAACACATGTAGTAGTAAAGAGAATCTGATACATTATTAAAGAAATAATTATTTGGGTAACATGTAACAGCTATAATAATTGATAAAAGGATACGTTATACTATGGGGATCATTTTCAATTTGGTAAATTAATATGTTTCCTTCACTGTCAACACATCCTAATAGAATTTCTTCTCTAGAAAATGCAAAAGCCAAATCTTTTATGTCTTCTTTGAGATTCTTAATGAGTGTCCTCACACCAGTGTCTTGGTTTGTAATCCTAACCATTCCTCCATCTTTACCTTTAAAAAAACAAACATACCAGTTAAATCAAACCATACAGTTATTGATATATTTGATTCAACTCTTCAAATACAGATTTCAGAAGCAAGAGCTAGATTTGAAAACTTTATTTTCATATACATGATAGGAATTACCTATTTGACAAGTCAACTAGTTAGCTATTGTAAACAGTAAATTTCATAATGATGTATAGACATCTACAGTTAACATCCTAATTATTTGGCAAGATTAAAAGAATAAAAGATCTCTAAAAAATCTCTCGTACTTTCTCTGAAGATTTTCAGAAATGAGCAATACAAAAATTGGATACAGTTTACATCACTGAAATAAATTAAAGCATTTAACTACAATATATGAAATTATAGTGAAAATGTCTTCTGCAAAATCACTGTAACACAAATCAAACCAGATAAAAAATAACATTTTATCTTGATTCTACCAACACAAAAGTTAGCACAGAATTACCTTAGAATGATAATCCATTCATCTGTAATACTGTGTAGAAATAATGTATTTACATTTACCTTTCATGCAATATGCAATGACTTTTCCACCAACATGAGCAGCAACTAAATTTCCATGATAATACCGAAATTCCCAATTGTAATCAATTTTATCAGTGAGCTTCACTTTGGAACTGCCATGATTGTGTTTTCCTTCCTTACAATGAACTATTACAGTTTCTCCTTCCACTTTAGCACAAAACTCGGTTTCAGTACCTATGTACCTGCTAGAATATATATATATATATATATATATATATATATATATATATATATATATATATATATATATATATCTCAATTAAGTGATATTTTAATAGAATTATTATGAAACTTACATAGTTTGTACTGAGCCAGGCTTAGGGTCTACATCAGTTGATGTCATTTCAAGAAAATAACGCTGCAATAACCTATCACCAAAGTTATGTCTATAAATACAAAAACATTTATTAGAATGGTTAAGATGTGGATACTAAAAGTTACACTTTGGCGTACCGAGCTCTCAACTTTTTAACCGTTTAGAAAACCTGACAAAATAATCAAAATTAGCTAATTTATTTTTAAACAAGATTACCAATGAATACCGCAAAAAACACTCAAAGACTATCCAGTGTGTATAGTCTGTGGACTATCCTATCACCCACCTAAGCACAGTATTTATTGCCTAACGCCACAAAACACACACTGACCTAACCGTCCTAACCTAACACCACAAAATACAGAACACCTAACACAAAGCACCACAGACACGGATACCACCACCGGCGCCACGCAGACCGCAGACGGGTCGACATGGCGGACTCTACTCTGAGTAGAGCATTGGAGTTGTGATTGGTGTATTGGGTACCGTTCGGTGTAAACTTATTGTTTAATCCTGTGATTTAATCTATCAATCTATTATTCGCCTGTTATTCGCTGACATGAAATACAATGTTGCCAGCTGAACAAAAATGTTTGGATATTCGTGAATTTTTCTGCGGCGATATCTGGGGGATGTCATACAATTGCAGGCTAGAAAACATTCATCTCGACAAATATTGATTTTAGTAAATTATTGATTTTTTGCCATATTATAGTAGTTTCACGGATATCAATATTCAACAGGAGGAACGTCAGCTTACATATTTTTTATTTAGGTACAAGAAATAAAATAAAGCAATATCGACTTAATTAATCGCCATTATTTTCTGTCGCTTAGGTACTTGAAGTCAATAGGTCTTAAAAATTACATTACTTTTATTGTTATAAGTTAGTTTGGGATTTGAGACAATTTTCGGTGCATATTTTGAATTTGTAAAAGTTGCATCAAAGCTGCATAAAATATATGTGTTGTGTGTGTTGAGACAAGGAACTACTCCGAGGACACAATCATAGATAGACACAATAGATATTCATCTCAGACAACTAAAATTTCAAACCAATGAAAATATGATTGAGGTAGCGACATTTCTCGCTTTTCCTTCATATTTAAATGTTTTTTATTCACTATTTCTTCATACTTGCGTTTTTTATTGTTACATATTTATTCATATTGTAATGTTCTTAAAAGACTAATGTATTTCTAGTTATAACACAACTTCTGCGCTAATGTATACAACTGGGCAGACGCTTCAATATTTTAGTTTAACATTCGTCGATTTCACACTTCAAATGTAACATGTATATCAGTTATTATAGCCATAGTTTCAAGAACGGTTATAAATTGTTCAAGGAACATAAATGCATAAATCAAGCAATTATGATAGTGCTCTACTCGCTTGCGGTTTGCCCGGCTTCCTATCTTCTTTTGCTTCTTTAGGCCAATGTAAAATCGGTATGGACAGTGTTATTTTTTATTTACTTATATTTGGCGTTGGTGTGGCAGCGTTTGCTACATGCACATTATCTTTTGGAATTTTTGTTAAAAACATGACTAGCATCATGTCAATTTAAACCTCAGCCTCAGAATAGTAGGTAATAATCCTTCCTATGTAAAAGAGTTGTAATTGTGAAATTGTGTGTGAAACACAAGATTATTTTATCTGCATGACGGAAGTTTCACCAAGTTATAGAGTATACAATATACATGACTTTAAACAGTTGAATGAACTATATTTTATTCAGTGAAAAATTGAAAATGAGAGCGTATCAGACCTTTATGATATTTTTACAGTCAACTTCAACAAGTTTTTTAACAAAATTTAAATACATTTATAAGCCAAATTATTTAGTGGGAAAATATCCATTTTAGTGAATCTTTTGTAAAGGTTGGCAATGCTGGATATGCTGATATACGCTCATTACCTATAACCTAACCTATCTTTGTTATTTCAAAATATTTAATTTTATGTTGGTTGTTTACGTTAATGCTACTGTTCCAGTTTAAAATAGTTGGAATCTGAATAGTGGGGACACTGGGGACTAACAATTTTTGATCAAGATGAGCATTGTAGCGGAAATTTTATCTTCAGCAGGTGAATTCGGAATAGAGGAGGTCAATAAAGCCGTACCGGAGCTCAAATCTGCAATTGCGAACTTAAACCATGATGCAATGGAATACACAAAAGATGTGTATGTAAAATATAAAGATAGGCCTAGAGATTATAAAATACTTTGGAATAGAGCACAAAATTTTAAGGAGAAAATAAATGATCTGAAAATACAAGCAGAACTAGCTACCAAAACTGAGCTTACACAATCTAATGATAAGTTAAAACATAACATAGAATCCTTACATGCAATCAACATAACTTTATCATTTGTTAGTGATGTACTTCATGTTGATGAAAGATTACAGCAGTTTACACATTTGCATATATTGAAAGATTATACTGGTGCTATGAAATTGATCTGTGAATTAGAAAGTATGCTGCTAGATGTCACTTCTCATGAACAAAGTTGTCCTGAAGTATTCAGGAAGCTAAAGGATACAGTTCATTCTAAGAAAACATTTCTGACAAAAGAATTATCCAGTATGTTTTGTAAAGCTATCAAAATTGAAAACAAAGGAACTAAAACTACATTTTTGGTTTCAATCAATCTTGAAGGAGTTCAAAAATATCTTCAGGCATTGTTTTATGCTGATTCAGCAGCTTATGTATTGCATGCAATTAGCAAACTCTTATGGGATTTATTTTTGGTGCCTATTGTTGATAGTACTGTTCTATTAGAAATAGAGGAAAGTGCTCAAAGTAATTCCATAATTATAAATGTATTGGATGCATCAAAAAGACCCAGCTACAATGAGGTCTTTTATAACTTAAAACAGCTTATGAAATTCTTAGTAGCAAATTTCAGGCTAATGCTCAATGATGAGTTGAGTGCTATAGAGTATATTGGTGTAGATATAAGAGATAACCTATCTGAACTATTAATCAAGCATTGTCTTGATGACACTATCCCAACAACAACTGAGGGCTTACAGGTATATACGTTTTTTTTGTAGTTAATAGATTATTATAGAACAAACATTTTTTATAATAATTATGATTAAAAGAACCTGTAATTATGAATGAACACTGATGATATTATCGACTGGGTGGAAATTTTAAGTTTAGATGTTGAATATTTTCAAAAATATTACATGGAGCACCATCACATGAATTCAGATGTACACAACACAACAAGGCTTATTCTTCAAGGTAGTATTGATATTAGTATAAATAGATGAAAATAACTCCTTAAATACTTTGAAATTTCTGTTCAATAGTCTGATGTTTTATTGTTAAACTGCATGAGGTTAGGAATTTCATAAAAGCTATACAGGTAGTGGTAAATTGTAAAACCTGATAACAAAAATTTAATAAGTGAAGGAAAAGCATTCAGCATGCAAGTGACTTAAAAATATCTACATGCTTTTTTAATGGTTTCAACCTCTGACATTAGGTCCCTTCTATCTAATGTTCATAATTTGCCATAACTGAATACATGAACTTAAAATAACAATTTTTTTGAAGATTATTTAGATTTTCCATAATCTATACAAAAGAGAGTGCCAACCTTAGTATGGAAGCTGGCATTTTTGTCTTTTTAGCAGCCATCAATAAAACAGTGAATAGCTTTTTCTAAACAACATGACAAAGACAACTTCTATGAAATATATTCTTTCAAATTCAGTCTGAAAGGAGTTAAAATCATACATAATATTACGACTAATGTGTGATATTGTGGACAAATGTCAATTTAATCAGATCTATGTACAATGAGAAATGATTGATGAAATATAACATAATGTTTATATCTAGGCATATTTGTTTAAAAAAATAAATTATATTGAAAGTAAGTATTAAAAAAATCCAAAATTAAGTTCAATTAATCTTACTAAGTCAATACGTTTGTCCATTCACGTGTATTTGACCAATATTTGATAGAAAATAACACTGGTTTGGGAAATTGATATGCCCAAATTAGATGTTTAACTTTTGCAAAATCCATCTCTTTCTCCGCATATGATATTTAATATGGATATACAAGTTAGTGGTACTTTAATTTTTTTGAATATAAACGATTGAATACATGTATTATTCATTCATTAAATATTTTTATTTACATGGTGGCATAGGTCCAATGGATCGTTTTGATAACCAATGATCTAGTAATATTATTGTCTCTTATCAAAATCGCTTCCTCATCTCTTTTCATTGTGCGCATTTCTTCCTTTATTGTTTGTAAGAATGGTTATAATGACCCGGACTAAATATTTATTGTGTGTTTCTTGGACGTATATAAGTGCTTCAGGTGTACAGTACATTCCTAGGTGTACTGATCTAATGGGTTTAGGTTTGGAGTCGCGAAGGAATTGGGCTATTTTCCTCAATCCATAAAGTGGGAAATACATTTTTTCAATGATCTGTGACAGAAAACTGCCAATGTAACGCGAATAAAATGACAATAGTCATGACGGAATTAATAGAAAAATGTAAATTTAACGGCATCGGCTATTTTTTTGGATCATCAATCCTTGGTTGTTTCTTGGATCGGTGGAAGTAACAACTGGAAGTAAATTCTGCAGTGCATACCTCAGAGCGCAAACTAAACCGGACATCTCCATTTGAAGAAAAAAAAACAGTTGCCAAGTTGACATTCTAGATGCCCTTGAAGTAGATCGAATCATGTAGACGGGGATTTTTCATAACAGTGGTAGAACCGATTATGTAACTATTTATGATACTTTAGCATGTTCTTTTACATTGTTTTTTTTTGTGTGTGTAGTTTATTTGGTAATTTATGCTATTGTAATCTTACAATCTGTCAGTTATTGTTACTTGATAGCAAATAAACTTATTATTATTATTATTATTATTAATCATTGTGTAAAATTATTCACCAGCTATTTTCACGTACTTTTTGTGCTTTTGTTTTGTGATAGAGATGAGTAGGAGCTGTAAAAGTTAAAATATAGTTTAATGATATTAATATCTATTGTCAGAATATATGCCCGGCTGGATAAAAATAGTGATTTAGTAAGGTTCATTAAATACAATACAGTATATTGCTATACAAGACATAGACTGGGGAAGTATTTAAAAAAATTTAAGAGCACAATTTCAACACATTATGCTAATCTACCTATTAGTCATTGCAGTTAAGACAACCGTCTGCCAAACATAATGTTGTAATCTTGCAAATATATGATTTTATATCACATTGTTTCTTCTATTGTAGCTAGTATAAGTATTTGACTGTACAAACCAACATGTATACTTTTTCAGAATTACAGCACAGTAATAGAGGCAACTAGGGATCTGGAAAATATATTGAAGGAAGCAAAGTTTTTTGCAGATGATACAAGTTCTATTGTAGAATATATCAGCCATGTTGATACACTTTTTATTGACAAGAAGTGTGAGGAATATCTTGCCTGCGCACATCAAATCATCAAGAAAGACTTATATGAAATGACAGAGGTTGAAATGCTTTTTAATACAGACGGATTCTCTGATAGCTCTGAAAACAGTACCTCAAAATGTTTTGTCTCAAAAAGTAGCATTGAGCTCATGGAATTGTTGGAGAAAATAATGCAGCAAGCAATTGGAGCCTCAGAAGCTTGTGCAATTAAATTGGCTTCAACAGCAGAAAGTATAATGAAATTATATAGAAACGTAGTGCCAGAATATCATCAAAAACTGCTTCAAACTATTCCTCAACAAGTGGCTCTATTTTATAACAACTGCTATTATCTAAGTTATCGGTTCATCGATTGGAATACAGAGTAAGTTTGCTTTGATTGTATTTTAGCAAAATATATTGTGAATCAAATGGTGAAACTATGCATCATATCTATCTCTATGTCTGAAACTCCTACATGTTATTTTCATTAGAATGGTGCATATTTTCTGTGCTAGCCTGACCTAAGCCTCACATTCTTCAGTTCTACATTATAGGATGTAAAAAAGAGTACTGGCTTGTAACATCATATATAATTAGGACCATCTATACTTTCATCAGGTAGTAGGCTATTATAAAAAAGTCTTTCAAACCTACCTAATTTTTTTTCTTAGACAATTTGTATGACACTTCACCTTATGAAACGCATACAAATTGACTTGATAAAAAGGTTAACAGCTGTATTTTAATTCAATTATTTTAATGTAGTGTTGCTTGAATATCACTTCACAATTTAGGCCGTAGAACATGGTTTAATTAACTAGATAGCTTTGGGGGTAGACTAGAAATTTTGTTGCAATCAATACTACCAGGTGGTGGCATTTTTCACTTATTTTGAAAAAAGATAACTCTCTTATCTGGTTGTGTGATGGCGATGGAGCAGTTTGTGTTAAAAACATTAGCAACTTGTTGGTGGTTATTTTTGTGAAAAAAATACTTGAAAAACACGTTATCTGATAGATTGCAAAAATATATGGTTTATCATTACTACACACTAATATTTTCAGCGGTCTAAACTATGAAGCTGGTTTACTAGTTTATTTAGACAACCTTAAATACGCTCATTTACTAACAAAACGAGCTTTTGTGGATAACTGTACGACCATATTGAGCAGTTATCTTTTAAGGTGATAATAATAGATATTACAACAATTGCTGTAAGTATTTCACTCGAAATTTAATAGACAACTTCATCACGTCGATTTGTATGTGTTCCATAGGGTGGGAAATCAGCGTCGTGCGAATGGAAAGAAATTTTTTGTGAATTAATATATTAGCTCAGATTTATACATTTGTTGCAATAGAAATACTATTTGACATACTTTGAATTTTGAACGATAATTTTTTCTGCATTTTCAAAGCCCAAAATAGCAGCTAATTGAATTATCCAGCAGTTTAATTAAACTTTACAATAATCGATGTGTTAGCCGCTGTAATAGTGTAATTTAAAACAAGGTACCCAAAGGTAATATCAAACACAATATGGAGTTGACCGACCACCCTGTTTTAGCTTTGGTACGGGGTATTCCATGGTTATGGGATCCAAGGAACTCTAATAATAATAATAATAATCTTTATTTCAAATCCTTTACCATACATACAACTGTATATAATGATACAGACATGAAAATGCGTCCCCTTCTAATTCTTAAAATACTGCATCCAAAAATTCAGATGTATTGTAAGGTTCTAATTAGATAAGAATATGTTTCAGGTGTCTTTTAAAGTTGTGTGTGCCATTCAGAGCCTTCATATGAGTTGGTAGCTTATTGTAAAATTTTGCACACATAAAATGAGTTCTTTTCAGTTAGTGTTAATCTATGAGGAGGTATCAATACATTTATGGCTCTAGTGCTGTATGAGTGATCATTATGAGTACGAAACTTTTCTCTATTTTTTACAGTTAACATGATACATTCAAATATATATATAACGCATATAGTGTCATTAATCCAACCGATTTAAATACACCTCTACACGTCTGATTAAATTTCATATGCTTCATTGTCCTTAAAGTTCGTTGTTGGATAACAAATATTTTTTGCATATTTGAACTACACCCAAACAGTATTATACCATAAAGTAAAACTGATTAAAAATTAGCACAATATAAGATTTTCAAACATTCTAATTTAATATACTTTGACAACACTTTTATTCCATAACTAGTGCTACTTAGTTTTAAGGCAGTATTATTTATATGTAGAGTCCAGCTCATAAAATCATCCAGATGTATTCCTAAAACTTTTGTCTGTTGATTAACTTCAATATTAATATCTGAGAGAGCCACTGTACTTGGAATATCAACTTTTGAGCGTTTAGTTCGGAATATAACTAAATCGGTTTTGTCCTCATTCAGGGCCAGTTTATTCATAGTAAACCACCGCCTTACTGATTCAAAAGTCTTTTGACCATTTGTAGGTTTCTAGTATTTTACCTGTACAGTTATCCAATTTTCTTTGCTCATTAAATAGGTGTGTTTATGCAATTGGTTTTTGTTGTATGGTTCTGGTTTTCTCATGAGGTTTTTCTGATGTGTTACTTTATCACTGACACTAATTCCCAATTCAATGGGTTCTGGAATAGTGTCTTTGCTTATTTTGCTTATACTTTTATGCAAGTTGGCAATTTGTGTATCAATGTATTTTTTGGTATTTTCTTCAACCTTTTCGGTTATTTTATTAGTCCGAGTGAGATAGTTTGTGCATAGGTCAGTCAGCTTATCAATTCTTGACATTAGACTATATAGCATACCTCCTACTTTCAAATAATGCATTATGTTTGGTTCACACATCTCACAGGCAAATATAATATTTCGTTCTCGCAATTCCATTACCTTTATCTCGGATGCACATAACCGAGAACAAGTTTTGCAAAACATTTTTTTACAAAATTCGCAACAGTATAATTATCTTGAGTTGGTTGCAGTACACAGGCGTTTTTGCGCCGAATTTCCTTGGCTGTTTTTGTCGTTGATTTTCTCATTTGCTGGGAAACGTTAACAGTGGCCCGGTGGGTCGAAGCCCAGGCCGTACACCTAAAGAATAACATTGTTTATTCGCAACATAAAGAATACATTAATATTCAATTGATGTGTACGTGTCTGGAATCTAAGGCCATATTTTTCTGAAAATATTTGTGAGTTTATAACCCCACATCTGAGGCTAAAAAAATCAGTACTTTGAACTGAAAATGTTGATAATGAAGGTGCGCGTTTAAATAGAAAATTTACTCAAAATAATAACAGTATGTCAACTCCTATGTTGTTTATGTTTTATTTTATTTTTAGGAACCAGCAGAATCTACCGAATTCAATTGGTTTTGTGAAGGAGGCAAAAGCGCTAAAGTCTGTGGCTTCCGAAATATTTTCTGATTATGTCGCCACTCAAATCGAGCAGATAGAAGAAATTATGAAAGATTCTAAATTAGCAGGTAGGCTATTTTGATATTGAGTCTCGGTATATGTAAAAATTAGCGATTTATGAATAATGTTTCACAAATAAAAGTTGTTTTTTAGTGAAGCGTCGTGCACAACTTGTAAAAAATGGATGATTGAAATTTACTTAAATCATCCAGGATACACGGAATATTTGCTAGGTCTATGAGTTGGATGTACCATAAAGTTCATCGTAGGTCGTTGGAAAAATGCTCCCGCAAAATTTCGATTCAATTCCCGTTTTTATTATATATGTCCGATGAATTTTAAAATTAAAGTATCATCACAATATATGTGTAGGGCCATGAAAATTTAATAAGTTGTCAGGTAAATTATGAGCATCATTTTTTTGATGCCCTGGTCAGGAGTCATTCAGACATCTTAAGTCTGAGAAATGTGTGGGCCACTGAAATGGCAATAAGAGAAACAATAACAATAATGATATCATCTTTACAGCGCACCGCCCTTGTATAATATACTCTGCTTACGGGGGCAATGCAATAATATCTCGGTCTGAGCGTTACTGTCAGGATGTGTTGGAAATTCGCTTACTTGGTGACTGATAGATCTCTAAGTCTCCCCCTCGATAGCTGTAGGGTCGAACTGTCGGAGTCAAGCCTGCGTTTGGAAAAACGTCTTTGAGTACCCTCCACGTTCAACCGCTACATGACATGCACAACTCTACTGTGTTATTATATAGCTTAGCTGCTATGATACTGGTATTATCACCAACCAATGCAGTAATGCCCAGGATGTCTTCAAATTACATCAAGAGCCACGAACATAGTCTGGGGATGATCTCAGTATTTTCTCTGAAAGATATCGGGCGCAATCTCTTAGCACCGCCACATGGTGCTCATCCGCGCCTGCGCACACCAGAGGAGAGCGCAAACCCTAAGGTGCCACGCGGACTGCAAAAGGTGCTCTTGGCTTCACTTGAGATACACCCGCCAACAGGAGCTACCCAGCTTCATCAGTCGACTCGCCACCAGGCTGTTCGATAGATCTATCTAGGTACGTACCTCCACAACCTTTGTGAAGACTTTGTCGTGGCGACACTGCCCTAAATAATGACACAGGTAGAGGGGGGTGCAATCTACCTCCCATATCGAGTCGAACGGTAGCCTCCTACCGCATGGTAGCCTGGCTCGATATGGATCCACACTAGCAATGGACGATGCAGGCCATTCTGCATTCTGTCCCCGTGGATTGTCGAATCACTGATGTGTGTCCCACGACGTGTTTTGGAGCGGAGGTAATGGTAGTGCAAGATACCTCCCAAGATTCCGCCATGTCCGTATCACACAGTAGGGGGAGCGGTCTCTTGCCTCCAGAGTGCAATAGTTAAGGCTTCACAAGAGCGCACAGCTACCAGCTACTCGCCGTACCTTCTGGAGGGTCCTGCACTTCTGATCAAGTGCTAATCCTATGGGCTGGTGTATGGACAGGCAGCTAAGATCAGCTTTTACTACGAGCAACAGTTCAGGGACTTTTAAGTATAACTGAGCCCTCCTGCAGTAATCTAAGTAATCTGAATGCATACCCAAGATCGACTTTTACTACGGGGAACAGTACAAATAACTGCGTCCTCCTGCAGTAATCTAAGTAATCTGAATGCATATTCAAGATCAACTTTTACTATGGGAGACAGTTCAGGGACTTGTAGTATAACTGGGCCCTCCTGTAGTAATCTAAGTAATCTGAATGCATGCCGTGCTGCTCCTCACAGCAACCTCTATCTCTAGAGGCGTCCCACCTGCAGAGATTGTAAGTTGGCTACCCTTCATCTTTATCGATTTATGAATGATAATACATATCGAAACCTATCAGTCAATGAATACTAAAATGTAGTAGTTTGCTATCATTAGCTTAGGAAGCTTATCTCAATAGACATATGGAGACTACAATTAGATTAATCTCATGCCATGCAGTACAGCTGAACAATAGAAAGCACTCAGTAAGTACCCTTACTACTTGGTAGAACCACACCCAAAGACCACACCCACACACACACAAAGGTCACTGCTCAAGGTTCAACGTTTGACAACGAAATGCGAGCTGCCCTCAGACCCTGTATCTTCACAGTTCATATAAGATAAACAACGGGTCAAGTGGCTTCGCTCCGTAACAGATCAGGTAAACAACATTCGTGCATGGGGCGACTCTTTACAGGGTGACATTCTATCAGAAATATGCTTAAAATATTTCGTATGCTTACATATGCTTTTTTCGTTTTTCAAGGACCTACATTAGATTCTTTGCAACCAGCGACAGAAAAATGCGTAAGACAATGTCTACGTCAGCACGAACTACTCAAAACCGTTTGGCAAAAAGTTCTCCCTTATTCGATCTACAATCAAACCTTGGGAAAAATACTCAACACCCTATGTTGTAATATCATAAACAGTATAGTAAAGTTAGAAGATATATCGTCGGATGCTGCAACTCAGTTGGTAGATTTGTTGAATGTCATCATAAGTAGAGGATCGAAGCTGTTTACGAATTCAAAGGAGGTAAATCTGTAAGTATCAATCTTTCAACCATTCATTTATTACTAAAAAGACTAAATATTCTTTACATGTGGCGTATTGAAATTAATCTATAGATACGAGATGATATATCCAACCTCTTTATGTTGAAAAATTGTCATGTAAATCCAAGAAGCCCATCAAATAAGTATGCTTCCTTTCTTAACATTCTGACAAAATCAAAAAGGTAAATTCATCAAATTTTGAGACAAATAATAGCATTAAAGCATTTTGTAGGATATTTTGTGTGGCCTCACTAATTATTAACGATTTGAATCAGTCAATATTTTCAAGCAATATATATTGTATAATATTTTGATGGCTGTCCCTAGACGTTTAATGTTTTTCGCCTTTGATATTATACAATATAGCCAATATATTCTCCGTGTTGCAAAAAATACTTCAAAAAGTTTTGGTATTGTACAATATATTGCCCAACTTTTCAATATTGGCTACACACCTCCGATAATGTTTTACAAACCCCCATAGTGCGCAATTATATTGATCGTGTGTGGGCTGTTTAAGTAAAATTCAAATTTCATGAAACTTGTGTTACCGTTTTAACCTCCGAATGTTTTTGCACGCCTTTTTCAGCTTTAATTATCAGTACTTATTAATTATGCTTGGACACAAGTGGATCATAGCTTTCCAAGTATCATAACGACGAAGTTTAATGCATGTAATTTGAATGACAACAATTTGGTACTGTCAAGCGAATCTGGTGAAGCCAGGAAACGGGTAGAGGATTTTATTTGCTACTCTTTATTCGTTCACCTTCTGGCATCATCATCAAATCCACTTCATCGAGTATTAGTAATTAGCAGTAGAAGATTTCCAAAGCTCAACTTTGTACTTCATCATTTGACCAACTCGATGATAATGATATTGTCATCCAAATTACATTCAGCTACAATGTTTCAAATCGATATGATAAATACTAGAAGCAACTTAAAATCGGTCGCATACTAATGCCCTAAAATTAATTTTCGAATTTTACAAGACAAGAGTAACGGAATGAAGGACTACTCTCATTAATCTGTCGTAACTTATTTCAGTTATGTGAAGTCATGGTATAAGCTGAATGAATTGAACTTTGTGCTGGGTGCCAGTTTGGTGGATATAAACGACCATTGGTCTGATGGTAAAGGACCATTAGCCCTCTATTTCAAACGTGCAGAATTAAAATCATTGATTAGAGCATTGTTCCAAAATACGGACAGAAGAGCCGCACTTCTATCAAAGATACAAGAATATTAATTTCAATATCATTTTTAATGTATACTTGAAATATATCATTGTGTTATAAAACTTGTTTGTTTACTGTAGATTTACTGGTTTCGGAATATCTGAATGGTGTTTCAGCAAAAAACATTTAATTTTCTACCCTTTAGCATACCTTTCCACCCTGGGATTGAACGAGCTTGGAAGCCATCGTAAGTTTGCGACTTAAGAGGTATCTAAATAGGGCATCCATTAATGTTTTCTATAATTTATTCTATATTTTTTTTCTTATTTTGTTTCTTGCCACTAAATATCCTATCTTCATGTACTAAATTCTTTTCTGTTAGATTTATAAAAATTTTACATTTACTGCATGAGCTCCATAAGCTTTCATCTGCTTGTTCGTTGTATTGATTGAAGTCCGTGTCGACAATGGCGTACAGCAGCCATGTCCGACAGATGAACACAGCAGTTAACAGTGACCATTGATATCATGGAATTACCTGCAGCGTCGACTCGTCTTTCTGCCATTATACGCGGAGTAAAGTAGATCATTATCTCAGTAGTGTTCTGTAAAAATACTCGCTCTACTGTTGATTCAGTTGATTCCAATGAACGCTGGAATTCGAATCCTACATTCCACGAGATAGAACCAGCAGAGTCACTTCGCTATATTTTCAGACGCGTGGATTGTCTTTGCATATAGCATATTGGCCTGGCTGCCCAGTTTTCGCCTAGCACGTGTAGAATTCAAGATGTTTAAAATACACGGGCCGTTTGTCCTCTCGAGAACGTACGTGCTCTCTGGCGGTAACCAGCATCAAAACGCGTCAAAAAATTGTATTTGATAAATCAGAGAAATGCTTCGCTGTATCTTTTTCATCTGCTGTGATAATATTCTAGTGTTTGCTTTGCCATCCTGGTGTATTGTGTGTTGGTTGTTGGTGCGTTATAATTGAGATGGACTAGAGATAAAATCTATTCTATTTTATCTATGAACAAAACCCTAAAGACGTATCAAATGCATAATTGCAAAATATAAGCTTGATCAATTTTATTTGAAGAGATTAAGAAAATCTCACAAATTGAAAAATAAAAAAGATTAAACTGTCTCGCATAATAACACCAAGATTCGCTAGTGAAGCAAACACTAGAGGAGCGTAATGGACGTATCCTCACAGGTCCAGCGTATGTCTCGAATGAGCCTCTCCTAGAAGTCGTTCGTTTGGAGAACCTCGGCCATGTGGAATGAGCTACCGGGGACTTTGTTCCACCGATGGTTTTAATCTACAGCGTTTTAAGGTCAATGAGAATCGATATGCATCATCTCGCAGCGCTTAGTATACAGTGAAAACTGTATACTACAGATGAAACAACGTTCTCAGATTGATATTTCGTGAAAATATGTTTATTCCATTTGATATTAGATATGCCTTCAGCAAAAATTAAATGTAAGCCTATCTTTATTCTGTAATCTGTATCAATAAAACGTTTGAATTGCAACGTTAACATTCTAAAAGTTTTGGCAAAATTTTTTCGATTGCTCGTATATTTTATCTAATCTACCGTTTCCAAAATGTTCATAAGCCCTGTCATATATTTATATAACATAATCTGAGCCCTACGCCCGGTTAAGTTATTCGGCAAGTAATACCAGCTTGTATAAAAATCTAAAGCGCGCCTCCAAGAATCTGTGCTGAACAAATTGGCGTGGGCAGGTTTTATTGTCCATGCAGTAAAAACTGCTTAGATCATAGTTTAATATAAATATGTATATAAGGCCATCAAAAGTGATTCATATTGCTAACAACACAGTCTAATGATTTATTAGTAACAATAAATTTAACTGAAAATTGAATAAGAAAGTTTATATCTCCTATACCCTAAACATAACAGTTTCTCTATGGTGCTCACGGCGAGCGACACCCGACACAGGAAATTGACAAAGCACTTTTGTTGCGGTTGTGGGTGTTGCATTAATCCCACATGAACTATATGGAATGAACTAGGTACCCTCCATACCTTGGATGGTAGAGGTAAGGAGCGCCGTAGATAATAGTCCTGATTCTCTCCAGAATAACGCTAGAGTAGCAAAGGAGTATGAAATGAATTTAGCAGTTGTAGACGGAGTGAATCAGTGAAATGCGCTGAATTGAAAAATTTAATTCTTTTGGTTATGGAGGGTAGACGCTAACGAGCACAGTCTCTCTGTGTATCCAAAAGTAATCTTTGTAAGTAGTTGAATTAGGGTGGCTCTAGTGTAGCACGTGGATAAATTTTAAAAGGAGCGCCACGCTGTCACAGCTATTTTTTTTAGGTTATATTTACGAAATTATTTTGGACCACGTAAGTAGTTGAGGTTCATTAACTACTCTAGTCACCAAAGGTATTAAATTGTCATCGCGCACTTCACTCCAACTACAACTGCTAAATTCATTTCATACTCTAGCGCTATTCTGGAGGAATTCAGAACTATTATGTACTGCTTAGAGTTGGACACTTTTTTAAAAGAACCCCCATATGAGATGGCGCTCCTTATCTCTCTACCCTATATTCACAGAGCCTCCATACTTTTAGTGTATAGATTATTTAAAGGAACTACAGTATTCAGAACCTTAATTACTTGCATAGTCCAGAATAATTTCGTATATTTATATAACTCACAGCTACGAGATCGGGTGGCTCTGCTTTTAAAATTTACCCACGTGCTATGCTAGTGCCACCTTAATTTAATTACTTCTAACGGAACATGGCTGACTTCCCAAATGGACACTTTTGGATACACAGAGACCGTGCTCCTTAACATCTACCAGCCATACTTCATTACACATCAATCCCAATGCTTCTCCATCATCCGTCGCACATCACATTGTTTTGTCAATTCTTAGTCATGATCTGCTTTGCGCTGGTTTGAGTGATTTGTGATCTATATTGTGGTTTTGTGGAACCGTACTTTTTTATGTTTTGTGAGATTGCACATGGGGAGGAAAGTGTAAGATTAACCTCATCTCTGAATTTTACCAAATTTTTTCGGTTTTCGTATCGTTTTTAGTTCGTTAAAGAATCGTGAAAAATGTCTTGGTTATTTGGGTCTCGCCACAGAGAACAGGGGCCAGACTTGGCTCAAATGGGCCTTGGTGTACCTTCAGGTGCTGGTGGAAACTCTGGAAATGATCCGCCTCAAGAACCGAATTTATCGAAAGCAGAACGAAGGGCCATGGAAGCCTACAGATTTGACTCCACAGCATTGGAAAGGGCAGCTCAAGCGGCGCGAGAACTGGAAAGATCAAGTAATTGAATAATTATTCTTTCTCCTGCAAGTAAGGTTATGTAACTTGACCTAAGATATAAACAATTTTCACTTTTGATAAACTTGAAGTAATGAACAATGGGAAAACATTTTTTTACATGACTCTTCCACACATCGTGGTATATACACAAAAGTGTAAAAATATAAATTAGACAATTGTACCTCGTTTCAGTGTATAACAAATCTTGCAAATATATAAAAATGGAAGGCAGGTTTATGAAGTAAATTTCATATTATCTTCACAGTCATATAGTATCACCTCAACAATTAAAAAGGAAGCGCAATCACTGATGTGTTGCACTGATATGTTCTGAAAGAGCTAATGTGAAAAACAATAGTTTGAGATCCTATTTTAAATTATAGATAAACACAAAACAGAAATTGTTTAGCATTTTTTTATTACTGTAGTTTATGCTCTTTTATGATAGGAACATTAGTTGACTCTAAACGAAATTTAATAGGAAATTGAAGTTGATATATATATTACAGCTCTACAAGGCCTTATAGGCCCATGGCTTCCTAAAATTTAACATCACATTGAAAAAATCTATTCCTCCTGTTCCATCCTATATACCAAAGTTCTCCAAGCATTCCAGTCTGCAGAAATATCCTTCCATGAATGTATCCCTAGTCTCCTTAGATCTTCCGTGACGCTGTCCAACCATTTCTTCTTTGGTCTTCCTCTTCTTTTATTATCACATCTCCCTTCCAGTAACCCTTTTCTTGCACACCTCTGTTCTGTCATGCGATTTACGTGCCCCAACCACCGGATTCTTTGGGCTTTGATCGATTTTGTAATGGATGGTTGATACATTTCCATAACTTCGTCGTTTGTCCTTCTCCTCCATAAACCTTCATCAGTTTTAACCCCTCCAAATATCTTTCTAAAAACTTTCCTTCCCCAAACTTCCAACTTAGCTTGATTTATTTGTGTCATTATCCAGGCTTCACATCCGTACATCACTGTTGGTTTAATTATTGTTTTATATAATCGTATTTTTGATGCTCGTGATATATTCTTTGCATGGAATTTTCTGTTCAGGGCTCCTGCGGCCTTGTTTCCTTTCAGAATCCTTTTTTCGATTTCAGCAGATTCCTCACCTTTGCTGGTAACCAGTACCCCTAGATAATCAAACTGCTCTACGATTTCGAAACTGACTTTTCCGCCTTCTGTCTCAAAACTTATGTTGCTTGCTTTCGGTTCTTTTTTCCCCTGCATTTCCATATATTTCGTTTTTTTGCAGTTTACACTGAGACCATATCCTTTAGCTCTCTGTAGCCTGTTATAGATAGTTTGCAGTTCCTTTCGGGATCTGGTCAACATCGCTATGTCATCGGCGTACGCAATGACTTGGTGCCTGCAATGATAGATCATACCTTTTCTTTGTATATTAGCTTTCCTTAATATAACTTCCAGGACCAGATTGAATAAAACAGTAGATAACGGATCTCCTTGTTTTAAACCCTTTTTTGTAGTGAACATTTTTGAAAGTCTTCCTTCTATGCATACTTTGCTGTATGTCTTGTTCAAAGTAAGTTTCACAAGTTCTATTAACTTTTTTGGGATTCTTAGCTCAATCATAGCTTCATAAAGTTTGTGTCTTAGAATGCTGTCATATGCTTGTTGAAAATCTATCAAAAGGATACATAACTCCAAATTTTGTTCCCGACTATTGTGCTGAATCATTTTTAACGTAAATATTTGGTCCGATGTACCTCGCCCCTCCCTGAAACCTCCCTGATATTCGCCAACTTCTTCATTTTGGTATCTCATTAACCTATTTCTGATCAGTCTTGCTAGTAACTTGTATGTAACATCCAATAACGACACTCCTCTGTAATTTTGACACAGACTCCGATCTCCGCTTTTGTATATGGGACAGATAATCGCTTCATACCACTCCTCCGGTAGTTTTTGCTCCCGCCAGATGCTACTGATCAGGTTGCATATCCTTTTTTGTAACTTCTCCCCCCCTTGTTTCAATATCTCTGCAGTTATTCCATTCTCCCCTCCGCTGGCACATCCACTGGCGTATCATATGCACATTCCAAGTTATCCTCTTCGTGGACCAGAAGCATCATTCAGCACTTCATGAAAGTATTCTGGCCATCTTTCAAGTCGGTCCTGCTGATTGTTCAATAGCTGTCCTTCCCTGTCTCTGCAATAATTTGGGACCCTCCCTACGTATTCCTTCGATTTTTTAGCCTCCCGATAGAAGTTTCTGATTTCCTTATTAGCGTAATAATTTTCAATAGTCTGCAGTTGGTTGTACAAGTATTTTCTTTTTTCCCGTCTACATATTCTTTTTGCTTTTTTTCTTTTTTCTCTATAAGTACTCCAGACGTTCACATTTTTATGCTCCAGACATTTGAGTCGTGCAATATTTCTTTCTTCCACAGCTCTGCTACATTGCTTGTTGAACCAATCCTTGTAACTGTTTCTATTGGATACCTTTCCTAAACACTCATTCATGCTTTCTGTAATGGCGTAATGGATATGCTTCCACTCCTCCTCTATATTTGCTTTATCCTGCTCTTTTTCTAGCCTCATAGTTATGTTTTCTTGTAAGGCTTTCACCACCGACCCTTCTTGTAAACGGTCCATGTAAAATCTTACTCTTGCCTTATTTCTTGATTTCCTAAAAAATGGCACTTCTTGATGCAGCCTCGCTATGACAAGGAAGTGGTCTGTATCAGAGTCTGGTCCTCGGAAACTTCTAACATCTTTCACGTCCTTCTCATGAATCTTCTCGATAAGAACATGATCTATTTGATTTTTTGTGCGTCCATCACGCGAGATCCAGGTCTCCTTATGAATACTTTTATGTTCAAAACTTGTACTTTTCACTCTCATATTGTTTTCCTCTGCAAGATTAATCACGATTTCTCCATTTCCATTAGTTGTTTCGTGCTTACTTTTACCCCCCGTAATGTGATTGTATCTTTCTTCTCTACCTATCATGGCATTCATATCTCCCACTAACATTTTGACATCAAATCTTGGTATTCTTCCTAATATTAGATTGACTTTTTCATAAAATTCATTTTTAACTGCCATTTCTTTATTTTCTGTTGGAGCATGGATATTTATTATAAAAATTTTCCTGTGTTTCCCCTGAAACCTTTTTCCACATAGTCTGTCCAATACTGCTTCAAAATCAACAAAGAAAGGACTCAGATCTTTGCTTATAATGAATCCCGTTCCAAAATATCTATTTTGACCTCCACTGTTCAGAAACATATATCCGTCTACCAGCATTTGTTCCTTTCCTTTCTGCTTTGTTTCCTGCAAGGCTGAGGTATTCAAAATATAGCATTATTCCACTATCATCTGTTGATTAGTTGTCATAATCCATATCCAAAATAATACAAAAGAAACTAAACTCTACTTCTGCATCTCCGTGAATATATTTCTGAAATTGTGTTATCAACTCCTCTCTGTTAAGAAGGAAGTAATTCGTTCATAAATCATTTCTTAGAGAAGTTCATTTTGGCATCACACTACTGAGAAACAATATCAATGATAGCTTGTAAATAATCTACAACTACTTTTATAACACTGTATACATAACATTTTTGTCACCTCTATCACAACAATGATGAGAGTTGTTAGATGAAGAATTCTATAACCAACCCTTGGGTTTTCTTGCTATTGACTGCATCAAGTTTAGCTTTGCAAACTTCCACATAGTGTGATCAATTATACAAGTAGCTCTCTCGCCTTATAATTGGTAATCCTTTAGTACCATAATTATCAAGTTTTTGAAGTAATGTTTGATTAATCAGATCAAAAAATTAATGTGTGAAAATAAAAACAGAATAATAAATAGTGATTAATTCAAATTGATATTCTTTGATTTTAATAAAGATTTCTATCACCACTACAACAAATTTTTTTCAGAGCATGCTAAAGATGCACTTGAGTTATCAAAGCAGCAGGAAGCAACACGTCAGATTGAACAACAGGCAAAGATTAAAGAATATGAAGCCTCAATTGCTCAAATGCAGATTGAAGCAAAGAGAGCAGAAGCTGAGGAAAAGCGTAAATTATTACAAGAAGAAACACGACAACATCAAGCCAGAGCCCAGTATCAAGACCAGTTGGCAAGAAAGCGATATGATGATCAATTGGCACAGCAACAGAGAATGAATGAAGAGAACCTGAGGAGGCAAGAGGAGTCTGTAGCAAAACAAGAGGCCATGAGAAAAGCTACAATAGAGCATGAGATGGATTTGAGACATAAGAATGAGATGAAACGGGTTGAAGCTGAAACAAAAGCCAAGGCAAAAGCTGATAGGGAGAATAGGGATTTGATTTTGGAGCAAATAAGACTCAAAGCCGAGCAAAACAGAATCACTGTTTTAGAAAGTATAAAGTAAGCTTGATATTTTTATAACAGGTTAACATCATAATACATCTGTAATATTTTTAAATCATGGAAAAATTTACAAATATTTTGGTATCATTGTTAAAAATGGTAACACAACAGGTCAAAAATAACAAAAATGATTGCAAACTAAAAAAATTACATGTAACTTCTAAAAGTCTTGGTGTACTTTAATCAACCAAAGCTGTAATAAATCATATCTAACAACAGTCGCCCAAAGTTTCTGAAATATTTTAATTTTCTTATTTTTCTACTGAGCTCAACAGCAACATGCAACTTACAAAAACAACAAAAATAATTTTAATGAGCCTCTTCCGCCAATATTGCATCCAGCATTGCGTTTAGGTGTGTTAGATAGAATGATCAAAAATCTCGGACATAGAAAAATAGTTTGACACTAAAGGTGCTAAATTTGTTGATTCAAGTGAACACATTTTTCAATCTACGCCCAAAAATGACCCGACTCACTAAAAATAAAAAACGAGTTTTAGATTTTATGTTGTCACTACTATTTATGTTGTCATTAGTAAAAAAAACAATATTTATTATGTGCTCACAGCATATCTATTTTTTATAAATATTGAGGCAGTCGTTCCTCAAGGAGGTATGGGAACTAGTTGTATGGATTTTTGTGATACATCATGAAATACTCGAAAAAATATAACTATCACCAATAATTTATGGGAAGTGAGAGGTAATGAGAAGATTTATACATAGATGTTTTTATTGGACTAATATTTTTTTTGCTCCACAGAACTGCTGGATCAGTTGTAGGCTCGGGAGCACAAGCAATGTTAAATGACTGGAACAAGGTATTAACAGCTGCAGGTGGTCTAACATTGCTCGCACTAGGAGTATATTCGGCAAAAGGAGGAACTACTGTTGCAGCTAGATATATAGAATCTCGTTTAGGTTTGTGGCTTGTTTAATTCCTTGATACCAACTTAGTATCATAATATATTTACTGATCTAAAATATAATAGTTCCATCCTTATGTACATTACCTGACACCACCTCTAGCTGAGAATAAGTAATACCTGCAAAGGACATACAAGCGGCCAATAGGGCCTAAGTGCTGTGATCATGGTAGATTTCCCTTCCTTGAAATAGAATACAGAATTCCCATACGATTTTAGAGGGAGTATTGTAATCGCGGAAAATTTTGAATTCGAGTTATTATTTTATTGATATACATTATATACTTAACGTAAAACTCATTTTCATTGGTGTGTCTGTACTCGAATCTTGTAATCCTTGCCTCTCTATAACTCGAAAAGTACTTTTTGGATTATGATGGAATTTTGAGACTAGGTTAATAATGCGATAAGGACGAAAAAGCTTTGTAGTTTTTGATATTCGATTTAGTGTAGTGTTGGACAACATCATCTTTCATATCAATACTTATGTTGCAGTGAGGCAGTGACAGTGAGTCAGTGACAAATGCTTATCCGCCTATATACGGCGACGCTTCCCTGAATTAAAATAATAAATCATAACAAAAGTGATCTTTGAAAAAAATAGCGTCAAGTAGGTTGACTATGTATTTTACGTGTAGTTGTTTTAGTTAACTAAATATGTTTTTTGGTTTCCATAACTGTTAATTCAGTAATGTAGGTTTTGGAAATCTTATATATGAAAAACTCTAAAATTATTGGATTTTTATAATTTATAACATATTAAAGGTCTCTGTGGGGACTACTGCAATACTTAACGTTGCTTCGCATACGCGTTCCCGACATTTTGTTCATTTGCGGCCTAAACCAGTCTGGTTCGATCTGCTGGATGAGGTCGAATTCGACTGTTCACATCAGCGTGAACATATGTTTGATTAACTCTCTCTCTTTCGGACCATATTGTAAATAAATTATACGGGTTTTTTTGGTTATTTGAGTAAACAATAGATAATTTGATGATTCTCTATCTTCAATATGCATTGTAAAAAATATGATCGCTAAAGGAATGATTCAGATTCGATTTACTATTAAAATCCAGGTTGAAGCTATTCAACTTTGAAATGTGGACTATTTTCAGAAAATATTATTTGTTAAGTATCCTTCAAGTTGCATCGCATTCAAAAAAATCATTTTTAGTCCTTTCAGTGATAATAGCTAATTAGTAGAAAACTCAGTTAGCTACTTACCCTTTTATTGTAAGTTAATGAAGGAAAGAAAAAAATCGCATTTTAGGAAAACCATCATTAGTGCGTGAAACTTCTCGCTTCTCACTACTTGAAGCAGTTAAACATCCCATTGAGACTATTAAGAAACTGAAGCAACCAGAACAAGATGCTCTGTCTGGTGTAGTGTTGGCACCAAAATTGGAGGAACGTTTAAGAGATGTTGCCATAGCCACAAAAAATACCAAACAAAACAAAGGGATGTACAGGAACATCCTTATGCATGGGCCCCCTGGTACAGGGAAAACTATGTTTGCTAAGGTATATTATAACTATATTATTGTCATCACGTTTGTTTGATGTCTTATCTGTACGTATAAAGTCACATATTGAATTTTCTTAGTTTGGTTGACCAACTATTTGTAGTTGGATTATCACTAGGTTCATTGTATTTGAAATATATTGCCAAAATACATCTGATGCTACCACTATCAGAGTCATTTGAATCTGACAATGAGAAATATCCATCACTTCATTGTATCCATAAAAACCTATTTCTAGTGTCTACTTATAATTACACCAGCTTGAACGTTCTAATATAAGCTGATTGAATTTATTCTAGTCATCTGTAAAAATCTCAATTAAAATTTTGTCTGCTCTTGGAAGACTATACACATTTTTGACTTGATTGCAGTTGAATTTCAAATGCACAAATTCTCCACTACCAGTTAAGTATTTGCAACAGAAGTAGCTATTATTTAAATATGTACTTCAATCAAAGGAGAGTGGAATTCACCAAAACTATTTCAGGTAGATGTATTATGGTGTATATAATGTGGGCTAACAAAACGTTCGATTGTGTATTTTATAATAGGTTGCTTTTCAGGTTATGACAGTGCTGCATTTTTTGCGAATTAAAGATGTTGATTGACCTGGTTTTCTATCTTTTTTATTGAATTAGGGAAGTCCGACCAGATGTTTATTCAGCAGAGTACATATGCGATTTTTTTATTTGTACGTCACACAAATAAAAGTTTATAAATCAATATGTAAGGAATCAATCGTCGGTCAAATTAGTTTTTGACGAGAGCTAGCACGAGGCACGCCTGGTATCTGGGTACCGGAAATTATTAGTCGGCCACGAGACGGTAGAGTTGTGCTTTCGACAGCATTTTTGTGTTTTACTAAGGTTTGCCGATTGCGAGCGTTTTTTATAGATAATCTCACGCAAAGGCAGAAAACCTATCACACTCCACCTAGTATGGATGCATTCACCTTTTGTGTTTGCTCTACTGTCAACTCTTGGTGTTATTTGGCACAGCTCGGTCGAACATCTGCCAAGGTAATATCTATAGAATAGAAGCAGATTAACATCCCTCCTTCAATCTGCTAGACTGTGGAGGTGCTTTGTATGGTCAGGTGCACCCACTAGACGTATTCTCGTTTCTGGATTGAATCCATAAGCGTGAGGGAGTGATCCGAAGCGCATGCGGGCATTACTTCAGCGAGGGTCTGATCTAAGCCTTGTAGAGTAGCTTTCTGGAGAATACAATTTCCGGAAGCGGAAGAGAATTCCTAGCTTCTGTGTCGCCGACCTAGCTTTTTTCGGCATGTGCGTTCGATGCTAAAGCATAAAAGGGTTTACGCGGAGTGAGTTACATGTATATCATCTTGTAAACGTAGCTCTTAACTATTGTGTAGGACATCCTAATCGGTATTTCAATTTAATGATTCCCAACATTTTATCTCCTGACGAATTCTAAGAACAGGCTTTAATTGGCGCACAATCTATAAAATTAACAATATGGTAAATACTTAGCCAGAAAACAAAAGCGGTCAGCGATTCGGGGAATTTTTGGAATGGTCAGAAATTTTCCGCACATTCGCTTATTTTTTCGTACTTTTCAAATCAAAAAAGTTTAAAAACAACGATCATAAATCATTTTGACAAATAATGGAAAGAAAGTACTTAAATCAGATACTTTATTTTAGAACAATAGATTTAAATTTCAAATCATTTTTCGAAACAATTTAAATCCTTTCAAAGTGACTTGAATAATAGTTTTCTGTAAAAAGATCAAAATGTGTTAAGGATTTAATCAAATCATTTTTTTCAAATTAAATAAAATATATTAATGGTTTAAAGTAAAAATGAATCACAACTATGAGCTCCAGATGCTGCTACATTTATGATTACACCACATATTGAAAAAACTAGTCTTCTTGAAATACAGTGACATTTGGCATTATATCGTCTTCACGTCGCGGCTTCTTGTTGCCTCCTTTCCGTGCTGCCCAGTTCTGCCACATTCATTTATTTTTGAATCAGTTGTGATGATTCCACTGTGTTTGAATTTGAAGCATTAATAATAAAATGTTACAATAATTCCAGAAACTGGCGAAGCACTCTGGAATGGACTACGCAATTTTGACTGGTGGTGATATAGCACCAATGGGAAAAGAAGGTGTCACAGCAGTTCACAAAGTGTTTGACTGGGCAAATGGTTCTGGAAAGGGTATGTAGGTGAACTATGAACTACAGTGCCATTTTTTTAACTAAAATTCTAAATTGACATATTATCAATGTATATATTCTCCACTACATGTGTGGTCTGCTATAGACATGCATATTTCGTCTTCAGTCTAGTATCGTCAGTATAGCTCGGCGGCCTGGCAGTGTAAAGCAATTAGTCTGTATTTATACATATCCTACGTAAGGGTGTGATAGTAACATTTTTTCCAAATCTTTCAAGAAGTTGACCTTTTGCCTTTGTGAAGACACAAATGTACCGCTACTTTGCAAATAAAACTCAGCAATATATGAATACTATGTTTGGTGTGCTTGATATGTGCTTTATCAATCTAGAAGGAATTGTTTGTTTATAACAGTTTACTAAACAGAGTTAAAAATGTGGTTTTAATTTTATGACTCATACTTAAATATTTGGAGGAAGCAGGCAAACCACCTAATGACTATATTACCTAGAACTTCAGGGTTGTTGGTTGATTAGTGAACAGATTTTTTTGCACCTGGGATGATTTATGGTCAGTGAATACTAGAAAAAAATATTCTATATATTGAATTTAACAGATGTTCACATGGATTTCAAACGTAAAATTAACGCAAACCGTAAAATTTTGGTTAATTTGAAAATGTCATAGCTTTTATAATGCAAGCTTTATTTTGTTTTATTGTGAAAACAGTATGAACATTCACTAATTTCAAGCTACATATCCAATGTTTGGAAAAAATTACTCTATGGGTACCTTCAACAGCCCATGAAAAAGCCACAAAAAAAAATATTTTATTCAGAGAATAATCATGTTATAGATACAAAAGATTAACTTCAATTTAACTATCGTTATCATAACACTGTCCAATTTATAACCATGGTTATTTTTTTCTTTGCCGTTAAACTAGATTATATTACTCACTAGGATTTATTCATTATGTTGCTCTCTAACTTCACTTTGAAAATGTGCCTTACATTAATTAACTAGATCCGATCAAATCAAAGTATTTCGTCTAACATATTGTATAGTATCAAATTCTGAACTCACAATTTTCAACAGGTTTATTGTTATTCGTTGATGAAGCAGATGCTTTTTTGAGGAAGCGTTCTTCAGAAAATATTTCAGAAGACTTGAGAGCTACCCTAAATGCGTTCTTATACCGCACAGGAGAACAAAGCCACAAATTTATGCTAGTCCTAGCATCCAATACACCTGAACAGTTTGATTGGGCTGTGAACGATAGATTGGATGAAATGGTGGAGTTCCAGTTACCTGGCTTGGAAGAGCGGGAAAGATTGATCAGAATGTACTTCCAGAAATTTGTTCTCGAACCGGCAGCGGAAGGGAAAAGGTACCTAATAATACATTTCTTTAGTTGTAAACAGAGTAATGAGGAGTAGTTGATTGACTTGAAGCCATAATGATTCCGCTTTCCTTTTGAATTATAATTCTAATATAATTTTATGAAAACCTCCAATAGGTGCCCACAATAAATTCATCCGTTTTTTGCGTATTTTTTTGCGAATTTGTGGTGAATAAAAATTCATTTTAATTGTATTTGTTAGTAATGATAGCTCGTCACTTATTAATCCTTCCAATATTTCATTCATTTTCGTATGATAGTTGCAACCAGGCCAAAACTCTTTAAAAAGGCCTTTAATTTTTTTTCACGGCCTGAATTGGTAAGAAGCTTGTTGAACGTAAGATGACATTTAAAAACTTTTTAAAACTTTCGAACCCCCACATAAATTCTGCTTGACCACACGCCAAAACGATCGTAAACTCGAGACATCTACGAAAACCAAGTTCGGAGAAGTTCTGACGATTCTTTGTTTGCTTATCGATTACTTAGCTGCCAAGACAATGATTTAAGAATAAGAGCTACAGCTTCATACTCGCATTATATTCCACCTCAAATTTTATCAAAATCGATACAGCGGTTACTCTGATTACGCTGTGCGATACAGACAAGAGACAGGGCAGCATACAGACTGATGGAAATGTGTTGTATTTGCATGTTATATATGTGACAGATGGCGAATTTGGCCCGTGGGTGGAATATTTAGACATATTCGCATATGTTTAGAGCAAAAATGACATGCTGCAATACCGATACGATGCGGCATCTGGCTAACTCAACTTAGATCTCGGCTCGGCATCGGCCTTATAAAAATATAACCTCGAATACGTTTGGGTGAAGCGCTGCTTATTTTTTTAGTGCACGTTCTACAATAATTACAAATTTGTATTGTAATTATGTAGTATTTGTTAAAAGCGAAAGGATCAAATTGCGATATGTGAATAGGACTCTGGATAGATGACAAAAACAAATATTTTCTCAGTTGTTTTGTCTAAAAAAGAAGATTTATGTCAAACAAACTCACTATCATGCATAGATGTACCCATTGACAAGGCACGTAGTTTGCAGAACAATAAAATGTGATAGAAAATTCCATTCAAGTATATGTCCTGCTACAATACGTGATGAAAAGAATGCGTAGTTCAAATTTCATATAAAGATTTAATTTTGTTATCTGTCCAGCTTTCTATTTGACATTTCGCAATTTAATCCTTTCTGTTGTGGTTTCTTTTTCAATTACGTACACTAAAAGAATAAACCTGTATCGGCTCGGCATCGGATCATTGTGGATATGCGCATTTCGCGATCTGTCTAAGTTGATTTAGCCAGATGCCGCATCGTATTGCTATTTCGGTTTCTGTCATTGTTGCTTCGTAAATATGTGGACTGGTACAAATATTCCGACTAGGCGCCGAATCCGCCATCTATGTCCAACATATATACCTTAAAACGTCAGAAAAATGAATTATATTAGATACGAAGAGGGGAGGTAACTAGGAAAAAAAAATTTGATCACCGAAAAAGTAAATGACTCTACTTTCAGTTTTACAGATAGCACAAAAAAGTTTAATTAACACATATGATTGATCGCGCAAAAGGAACCTCAATAAGGGAATATTATTTATTGATTATAAATATATTATAATTTTGGCATAATTAGCTAGGAATGAGCTTAGTCATCAGAATTCCAAGATTATATTTATCAAAGTTATTACCATTATTTGAGTATTTTATGAAGTTAATATTATCAATGTGTCTTAAGTTCGATGATAAAGATAGTTTCGTAAATTTCTTTCAATAAATCTCTTCAAATGTTTCATATAACATGCAATGATCTTAGTGACCGTCAAAAGTTATCCAGAAATTCCAAGTTCAGTTCTAAACCTATACACAGTGCCAAAAGTACACAACACGCTTTGATTGATTTTAAAAAACTACATAGTCTTCTGTGCAAAATTTATGTTCATCTACATCCAGCACAATTTTGTGCCTTTTTACCTTAATTATCAAAAACTAATTTGTATTACATGTATTTCAGAAGACTGAAGGTTGACAATTTTGACTATAGTGCTATTTGCTCTAAAATCGCTCAAATGACAGAAGGAATGTCTGGTAGAGAAATAGCTAAATTGGGAGTAGCTTGGCAGGCTGCAGCATATGCTTCATCCGACGGCATTCTGACAGAAAAAATGGTGCTTGACAAGGTGAAAGATCATGTCAGACAACATAGGCAAAAGGTGAGTTTAACAAAAAGATGGAAACAGATCCAATTGTGCTGCACATCATTCATATATTAAGAGACGTCGAAAATTAAAATATTTATTCAGTGTTTCTTGATTTTTTTCAACAGTTTAGGTTTGAACCTGATGTTGTTGCCTTGAAGCTATGACTTGGTTTTAACCCATTGATAGTTTGTTGAATTTGATTTTTTTTAAACTAAGAAGCGCCATCATTAACCAATCAACTTCAGGGCAGGGAAACATTCAATCATTTTCTTTTTATTTATTTCCGATCTTATTTTCATACACAAAAGTGCTGCTCAGAAGGACTAATTGATACTTGACACAACACCTTTTTTTGCAGGTCGAGTGGCAGTCTGAACAGGAAAGAAAGGAATCAAAAAGTATATACCATTCTGAAAAAGAAGACTCTTATATACCAGTAGTTCCCAAGTCAATTGAAGGCTCGACCGTTGAGATCAAAGATACATTGAATCAGCCAGAGTCAATAGGAAAGCCACCTGTGGAAGCAAAAAATGAATCAACAACAATTAAAGACAAGACTTCGTAGAATCTTTTGTAATATTAAATAGTGCAAATAGTGGTGTATGAGTTCTGGACCTGAGAAAAGTCTTTTTTGCTACTTTGCTGGTTTATGTTATGACAGACAAGTTGCGATGGAAATGACTGCAAACAGGGTAGGAATGATGAATTTCATTAGGTACTAGACCTACCTATGAGAATTTAATAATAAATAGAAATCTAGACACCATACAGAAAACAGAGTGCATTTAATTGTTATTGCTGTAAAAACACTCGAGTTATATATATTGTACAAATCGTTTACAGTTTTGTTTTTTCAATTTCTGTCTTGTGATATTTTGAACTAAGTGTGGGAAACTTCTATAATATTCCCATTGTTCAAGTTCATTTTTATATATGAATATATTTTGTTAACCAAAAATGATATGTAAAATGCATCTTTTTGTCTTTTATTTGAATGACCTGCAAACAATAATCACTTTTTCAGCCTGTAGAATTTTCAATTATAGGAATTCCTTGAGGAATACAGTATTTGTGGAAAATGATTCAAGTTTACATTCCAGCTGATTCTCCATGCTTCGACAATTTTAAACTTTCATTGCTCGTATGGCTATAGTCGTAAATTGTAATCGTAATTTTCTCTTAGTCATCTTTCGCGATCGTATAGATTTTTTCATGTTCCAGTTTTAGCGTAAAAATCATTCCGACACCTGCTATGTTTGTGGCGAATTGAATTCGGAAGAATAAAATACTTTTCTTTGTTTCTTAAAAAACTACTTATAAATTTTACTTTACCAAGTTAGTGATTAGAAAAAGTTTTGCTGCATTACTTGTAACAGTAGCTTGACCAACATTTTCAAAGGTACTCTTAAATAAATGCTATTTGCTATGCTCTTTTTTGGCGCCAGTCTCGTCACCCCATACATTGTCTCTTTTGTATGACTTGCACCATCGGGTTCTCTAACAGAGGCAGGGCCGGATGATACCTGTCCGGGCTCCTAGGCAATCCAATCACGTCACTTCAGTCATATAGATTGTGGATGCTCTTACTTGGTGAAACTCTACCATCATGCAGATAAAAAGGTTGTGTAATAATCACACTTCAGTTCGGCGATTCAATATAAATTGAAAACGTGTCACTGAAAGAAAAAGTTTCATTTGTGAAACTGTGTGTTAATTACACAATCTTTGTATCTGCATGGTTACTTCAGGTTTCATCATGGGACAGGAAAGATAAATGAGACGTGACGTGGTTATTTTAAATTTTTCAAATATACTTTTGTTCGATGAAAGGTTTTCTCTCTTGGTGTGTGCATTGGCCCCTAATCGACGCTGGGCCCCTAGGCAGTTGCCTACACTGCCTAATGATTAATCCGGCCCTGAACAGAGGTAAGCACAGAATTCGATACCCCTTACTAGTTCCTAACTTTGGATCTTTGTCAATCTTTGTACCCCACAAAACATCTATTTACTGTAGAGCCAGTAACGGATTTGGAAGACTGAGTCACAACCTGGACCATGAAATACAACCGGTGATGAAGAGTATTCAGCTGACGAAAACATCAGTAAAGTTGGAAAATTTGCGTTGAGTTAAAAGTCGTTGCTCTTCTCACGGGCTTACAATCAAGCTTCACATAATACTACTGCTTTCTATGTGAATTTGACACAAAAATTACGTCGTAGGGAATCTGAATCTGAACTTTGGACTTTTGGAAAAAAGGTTTCTTCAGGGCAGACGGGACTCTTGTCTCCAACAATCCGTGCTGGAATTATCTCGAATTTTCTTAGGAAATGCGAGTAGCTTCCCTGGTAATCCTATAACCAACCTCTAACGTAACTTTAGTTACTATGTAGATGTAGAGTATGTATGAGTGAAGTTTAGTTTTTTCGATGACTGATCATTCGATTCGTATACTGAGCAGTGTTTTGGATGCTTCATAACGTATACATCACAAAAAACTATCTCTCACTCACCGCTGATGGTCTGTTTGGTTATCGTTGAACCTGCTATATTTTGGTATATATCAATCCTAATGGAATTTTCGCGATAGGCTGGCTCAAGAGCGAGATGTTTCTAGTATTTGAAAATCGATTCATTCGCGGCGGAATTATATAATATTATTTTGGTTGTTTTTTAAAAGATATATGGGATGGGGTGAAATTTTGAAGGTTGGGGTTGGTTCTAAATTTTTCATTGATACAGTTAATGAATTTCGTGGAATATGGGTGGAATTTCTGTACAGAACTCAGTCAATTATTGGGTTCATCAGGATTAGTTACTTTGTATACTTTGTGAAAAAGGGGACAAAATGTAACAATATGTAGATAGACAGATCGAATCAGAGAAATCTTTAAAGAGCAGTTTTACACAAATTCAATATGTCATTAAAGTCAATGGTAAAGTCTCAAGCGTGAAAATCTATCTTAATGTGTACTACAAAACTAGCAAAGGAAAGGAGCGAGCCAGGATATTTCTATGAAATTTTAGAGCAAGTATTAAAAACTGATTCAAAGACACAAGGTTGATGCACTTCTAATGAAATGGGGTCCAGGAATCTACAATTATTTGCATACAATTATTTTGGTAAGAGGTATATGGCGACATCTAGGAATATATAGGGCCGAAACAAGCGGAGACGAAAACACAGCGTGAGGTGCAAGTGGGAGAATCATCGGTTTAGGCAGAGTAAGGATCCGTCGATAATGAAAACTGATTAAAGTAATACGTTATTACGGCCAGGAAACTAAGGCGGCAAATAAATATTTAGGGTGCCCCAATGTATGGCCAATTTATATACACGGATCTAGATCACACATTTTTTGTACATGAGTTATTCAATTTATGGAACAATATGTATTTAAAATTCAAAACTATTTGACATCAGAAAATGTATTATATTTATACAATTTATTGTTCAAGAAATAGTTTATGGTCAAGCACATTGAGGATATTATTTGTTAATATTCGAAATACAGATGTCAAGATTGTCAATTACAGTAAGAATCGGAAGTTTCTCAATAAAGATCTGAAACCTGAATATAAATATACGTTTTTGGATCAATTTGCTGTTAATCAATTTATGTTCAAAAAATTTTAGCAGAAAATGTGTAATATGAAAAGTCTTTAGATTCATAGATATAACAAAATATAACAAGTTACTTTGAAAAAATGCTACAGGCTTCCCCTGCAAAGATTCGCATTCTATTTTTATAAATCAAATTGTATGTTCAGTAGTTGAATTCAATCACAATCCAAGGAATGGTGAATGCGCATCCATAGCTCTAGGAGTATAAAATCACTATCTAATCTTTTAAAGCACATATTTTGAGCAAAAAAGTATGAATGCTGGTCAACTCCTATTACAGACGTGTCGCTAATGTGACATTGTGAAATTACTCTATGACCTGTTCAAATTACACGCTTTTATACGCAGGCCCATGGGGAAGGCTAAACAATTCAAGATTGAGTATTATTCTTTTGACCTTTCCCGCGAAACAAAAATACCAGAAGAACAAAAAAAAACAAATCCTCTTCTGAAAGCCTATAAAAAAAAGTACGATCTTGGACAGTATACTGTGTTGGATATAATAAAATTCCTATTTCTGGATATTTTTCAAATAAAAAAAATACGCACAAAATACACGTTTTTGTGAATATTCGAAAATACACACATTACAGTCAAAATACATAAAATTCCTGTAACTACACGCTAATTGGCAACACAGACTTAACTATTATTTCTATTATTAGGCCTCTGGGGTTCCTACTCATAATCGACCCTTAAAGGCATAATACCACATTTCACATCTACTTGAAGCGTTATTGTCTTTTTGCAATTATAATAGATTTTTAAGTGTGGTCTTAATTGTTACGAAATCACCTGAAAGATAAGAAAATCTTAATTTTTCGTGTTTGCAGTATTTTAGCAACGTGCTGTTTGTTTTTATATTTTGGTTTATAATTAAACGATAGTAATTGTTAATGCATCTAGCGGCTGTATTAGGATGATGGATATACATTATTAGCGTAAGTATTACGTCATTATGATGCTCAAAAAGTCTCATTAAGCAATGTAGCAAAATATTCGATCGCATTATGGAACTGATGATTTTAATATATTAACACGCTTTTTATAAGCTTCATCTTTATGTATGTATGTTTGTAACGTATTCTCGAACGCTATTTTTACCCACTTCAAAACGTCAGATTAATTTTAAATTTTGCTCACTTATCAATAACTGATGATGATGAATACAATAGTTTAATACGTTTGATCCATCGTTTATTTTGATAAAGCAATACGTTTAGAAGTACTGATACGAATTAACATTATATTCAAATTTTGCACGAAATGAAAAGTTTTTCTTACGATGACATTAATTTTCTCGTTAATTATTTTATTCTTATATTAAGAATTATTTTTCACTTTTTAGTTTGATTACCTATAAAAGCGTGATTTAAAGTTTTTCAGACTATGATTTATATGATGATCAAAAAATAAAAAAGTTACAATGTCCAATATTATTAGATTTCAGTTCAAAAAACCGATTGAAATCTTCAATAAACGGATACCGCTACATGGAGATACAAATTCAACCGAGTTTTGTGATAAATTTATTGGAAATATTCAAAATTAATCGAAAATTTACTATGTCCATAGGCTAAGTACTAAGTATATGAGAAGTACACAGCTCTATTGAAAATCAATCTATCATTTATATAGCTATATATAAATATGCCAACAATCGTTTGTCAACAAATACACGGAGGATTCAAAGTTTATAGATAATAGATAGTGAACGCCAAAACTTAAAATTGAATTGAAAAACATTGAAGAACATATCTCGCGAATTTCTTTGCGTTAACAATGACTGTCCTGATTAGCGCGGGCATGCCCGACAAGAGGGGAGCTCGGGGCGAAATCCTCGGCTGGGATCTAGGGGATCCGTGCATTTTCGTTTACGGGGAGTTTTCGAGTTTCCACACCAATTCGCAACAATTTTTTCACAGCTTCAGTAAGGTTCAGTTAAGGTTTGTACAAATGAGCATAACAGACTTTGCGAGGAATGTTCACAAAAGTATGACTTGCTGTCGGCAACGAGGACAAAATCCTGGACACCTAATAGAGTGTGCAGAGACGTACCAAGGGTGGGGCAAGTGAGGAGGCTGTCTCAGTTGCTGAAACAGGGGGCACTAAAATGAGGAAGAGAAAAAAGTATAAATGTTTCTGAAGAGGATTGTTTTCTTCTCTCCAGCTTTGTCTCTCGTGGAGGCTGCAATCTAAATGTTTCAAAAGAGGATTATGTTTTTTTTGCTCTTCGAGTTTGCCTCAGGGGGAAGTTGGAATAAAAATGTTCAGGATACTGCACGAGCCTGTATGTGAAAGCATGTATAATAAGGAGCTCAGGTATTGTTGTATCGCGTACGAAGAGTGACTCCATTCGCGTTCGACTCTAATAAGGGGAATAAATGGAACTCACTCCTAAAGTTCCACCTCGAAGATAATTTCCAACGTTGTAATTTCTGTGGGATTGTTGGTTTCTGATTATTTGTTTGTATGTGAGTACCACATACAAACAAAGTACTTGGAATCCGCAAAATACAAAAGAATTAAATTATAAAAATAGAAAAATTAATCCCTTTTCTAGTTCTGTTCGTGGACACCCCATGCCTCTAGCATTTGAAATACTGTGTACTTTCTTCATCAGTCCTCAAATGCGGTTGGCGTCATACGTAAATGTTTTTTATCGTCAAAATTGGGTAGGTAATTGGTTCTGCAGCATTCAATTTTTTCTAATATAATTCGTGCTTCCACATCATCGTGTTCAAAATGATTTCTTTTACTTCAAAAATTGGCAGGAATATTTGCATATCTATTATTAATATTCGAGAAAAAAATTGATTTGTATTACTGGCAGACCCTCAGGCGCTACGAGCTAGCAGATTTATGTGTTAAACGTATTATTTCAGAAAATGTATAAATCAGCTGTTTCTGTTTGCTGTTTGGGTTTTCGATTGAGAACCTGGACCGTCCAGTGTTAGGTTCACTTCACGGTCACGTGACAAAAATCTGTTCTGATTCCACTCCAGCTTTGTGTTGAATAGCCAAAAGTTGGTACGCTTCGGCGACGCGTACGGGAATTTTGAAAATGTAGAAAAATATTTTCAAGATACAGTCACTCATGCAATGGAACGAGCATAAAGACCGTTTCAAAGATTGTTACTTTTGTTGTTTTGATGTCCATAGACACAACAACAAATATCAAAAAACATATCTATCTTCGCAGTATATTTCTTCATGTCCTACAACAAATCAAATGTAACAATATGATGATAAGCAATTTATTCTCAGATTTTCTACATTGGCCATCATTTATCGCTAGATCATCCCTCTGATCGGTCCGATAGTGGTCATACCATAAAATGAAGTTCCTTTATCAGCCGTCAATTCCTTTCCATTGTACGGAACTTCACTATGTATAGTATCGCCACCACCACTCAAAGGTATTCGGCGACAATCTTGCTCGATTTCTTTCTTGTCCTTTAAAATCGGTTTTTTCTCTTTTGTAATTCTTTTGCAGCGACTGTGATCTGCTTTTGATACACTCAATGAAAATGAAACTAATCCAAAATATGTCAAAAAATGGAGTTCCAATTGGTACTTCTCGTAGTAGTACTTAGTTGTAATTAGGGCAATAGTGCCCAAGAGCCACATGAGGTAGTAGATGAATAGCAATAGACCAATGTATGATTTGAATCTTCCTATTATAAATACCTGTAAACAAAAAAGAAAGGTGAAAAATGTTTAAGATGAACATTTTCACAGATTCAGGATTGATCAAACACATTCAGTATGTTAGATTAGTAAAATTTGAAGCACGAGTGTTGACCTTTTTGCTTGTATATAGCTATGGATTTCGGTATGCTGAATGCAAATCGCTATTAGTGATGAATATAATTAATGAGCAATTTCTTAGGTCAGACAATTTAATAGTGCAGAAAATATTTTTAATGGCTGTATAAAAGAAAATGATAAATAGTAAACATGGCAGCACGACAAAATATACAGTATTCCTAGATCGATGTAGATACTTATCCATTCGCATTCCGTTTTGTGGAGAAGAGTTTGATGCGGTCCGTTCCGTAAAGCCGCGACTTCTCAAAAAAAAAAAATCAAGCAAGAGCGAACATTAGCGAGCATTTTGTATCAATCTAATGAGTGCGGCTAGCGAGTGAGCAAACTGTTTAAGTTAATCTCAAAAAAAGTCAATATCCAAATTGAAACGTATAAATGCATAAGTATAGCTGCGTTATCAACTACGTTAGACCATCAAAAAAATTCAACTATCAGAATGTAAGATCCTGGATATCTAAAGATACATATAAGAAAGTCCATATTCTTGAATTAGTTATATTGCTTGGGTAACTATTGCTAGTTTTTAATACCTAATCATTTATGAGATACTAAATCATAGGAAGTTATCTCATTTTATTTTCATCAGCTTAATCTATATAGTTTTCTGATATATTTATACAGTCCCGATGGGATAAGGATCGGTGATCATTCGTCTCGGTTGTGAGACTAATTGAATTTCTGGTCTTGAAATATGACTAAGGGTTTAATGACCTTTTTTTAATAAGGTGAATGCGAGGGCCTCGTATTTCGCGCCTTAAAGGGGTGGAACCCAGACTCCCTCTGCCAAATTTTACATACATATAAGAAGAAATAGATCAATTCACTATTGAAAAAAATTATAAGTCATGACAGGCCTTCGTTGACAGATGGTTTTTACTAACAATTGTGAATTTTGATATGTTTGAACTCTTAAGTTATAGGGTAGTACATCAATATATAAATATATTCCATATAAGTTAGGTAAGGCTGGTTGATATGTCATTCTTATATACTTGAGATCACTACCATTTCCAGATCTTGTGTTCTGGCAAAGTATTTTACTGTTTGGCGTGTATCCTCGTGACTGGGTACTGATCTGAGCCCGGATTCAAATTTGAAAAATCATTTTCGTTTGCTATGTAATTAGATATGGTTATTGATACTTCGTTTTTGAATAAGGCATGCAATCCATTCAGACTGTATTCGGTCGAATCAGATCGAGGGATAGTTTTTTTGACGTGATTTTATCGAGTATGCCTTTTGGAGAGTATTATGAGATACATATTCTGAATCAAAGAATTATTCAGAATTGTTCATATATTGTAATCAGTAAATATTTCTATGCAATTTGAACGAATCGATATGATTTTATAGGCTGCTATGTATTTCAAAATATAATTTCAGTGAAATACTACTTGTAGTGTCATGAGCATACCGTTAGCCAAACGTAGGTGTACTTCCTATTTTAAAATGAATTATCTGCCTTATTAAACAGGCTGCCATTAAGAAGCATACATGGTTCAACTACAAAAAAAAGACATAACGTTTGCGCATGTCCCAGAACATCTGTCATAATAAACTTTTAGTAAAATGATCTTATTATATTTCATGATTTTGCTCGATAAGAAATATGTATCCTAAAATGTTGATATGTAAAATGAGATTGGGACGGGTTTGACATATTGAAAAATGGTTAAATTTTACCTGTGCAATTTTTGCCTTGAGTGTGACAAATTGGCATTATGCCTCCTATTTTTAAAATTGTGGATCCGCGACTGGCTCCATCCATCTATTGTAGATTGATATTCTTGTAATCTATTCAAATCCTCATCTATACTCAAGACCATTAATTTAAAAAATAAGCGACAAATATCTAGAACCTATTTACAAAAAGTATTAGTGAGTTTATCTGGGCGAAATAAAAATCTAAATAAACATTAATTTTGGAATGTTACATCCGCCATTGGAAACTAAATTAGAATACTACCATATCGGATCCCTTAATTTGCAAGCCAATGTGTACAAAATTTAATTCATGAAGAACGCGGAATTACTACTTATAACTTTCAAAATATGTATTTCATAACATTCTCGAAAGAGCATAATTGGTAAAATCACGTCTGAAAATATGTTAATAAATGATCTAAATTAAAGTCCACCTGCGAACAGCAGTTTAGGAGCTGAGGTGTAGGGGTGCTGTTTGGGATGTAGAGAGTTGCACTCTAGTATAATAATAAAAGTTATTTTGCTGTTCTAAAATCCATTAAGCCGTACTGTCGCATGTCAATAAATGTTAAAAATTGCCATTTCGCCAGTTAATCTTTTCTCAGATATCACTATAGTTGCTGTTTTGGTATGTTATGGTAATAATGCTGAATAAACACTGCTTATAGTTTTTTAAGGATTTGGAAATGCTTCCTAGATATTTCTGGCATTGATAGGGACAATATATGTGGATACATCCACTACCTCGAATAAAGATCGGTTTCTGAGAAAACTGTCCAACCATTGGCATACTCGTATATCCGGTGGCAGCCTATATGCATAAATCTTGAAATCTTCAACAGAAGTCTCTTGTGTCACAGCCTATCGATATCAGTCGATATATCTAGTAAGACGACTCAAGACTCTCCATGAAGTTCAATGGCTCTGCTTCAGATGTTGAGTGACGTAGTCTAGATCTTGAAGATCTATGCTAGCGGGTGCCGTAGTGATGAACACTGATTATGTTACCAGATACTTTGGAAACTGCATGTTAATTACAGTCGCGAAAATCTTAGACATGCGTGATGTAGAGAACAGTAACTGGGCTGTAGTTGCGTGGTATGTTTTTTGTCATTTCTAGGGATGGGTTACATGCGAATGATCTTCCATTCAGTAGCTAACTCGCCTTGCTGATATTAGGAGTTTTAATACAATTGAGCGGTCTAAGCTCTGCGATGCAACGAATCGAGACAATGACTGGTATTTGGTTTAGTATCTTTCCCAGTGTTCAATTTTTAACGATGCTTTTCACATTACGGTGTTGAAATCTCACGCTGACAACAGTTATCGTAGTACCTCCTTGGAGGTTCATTATAGAATTTTCAACAAATAACTGTTCCAATGTATGAGGAGCAGACTTTAAAAATGCATTTTGTCCAAATTTTCCATATTAGACATAGAGGTGGCGCTGCATTCCTCTGATTAAATACTTAGTCTTTATGAAGGCAGAGACGTGGAGGAAAGCGTTGCGCTGGGAACCCACACGTCAGTTTTTCAGGCGGAGATATTTGCCATTCTGATGGTGGCATATTCAGCGGAAGTACAACAGTGCACGGAGCAGGACATCTATATATGCTCCGATAGTCAGGCAGCTTTGAGAGCGGCAACATCTCCTAGGATCAGAACACCACTGGTCCAGGAATGCAGCACCGCCCTCCAATCCTTAGCCCAATCCAAGAACGTGACCCTCATGTGGGTCCCTGGTCACAGTGGGGTGCCAGGCAACGAGAAAGCAGACTGCCTGGCGAGGATAGGAGCAAGGGGCGCATACATTGGCCCCGAACCCTTGCTGGGCATTAGCAGAGGCCAGGTTAGTAATGCCCTGGATGCCTGGGCATACAACGAACTTGCGAAAGAATGGCTGGAGAGAGACGACTGCAGGCAGTCAAAGAGGTTCATAGCGGGCCCCAACAAACGTAGGGAGCTATGGCTGCTGAGCCGGAAGAGGGATTCACTCCACTTGTTAGTGGGGATCCTCACAGGTCACTGCAGACTGAACAGACACATGTCACTCATCGGAGTGGTCAAAGATCCAATATGTCAGAAGTGCTGGGAGGAGGACGAGACTTCGTTCCACTTCCTGGGCGAATGTGCCGTGCACAGCAGAGTTTGACAGGGAAGAGTGCTACTTAGCGGAATGGTCGGACATCGTGACCTTTATTAAAAGGTCTGGAAGGTTCGACACTAGGACGTCACCAAGTCTGCCATAGTGTTTTTTTTTCAGTGATGGTCTTTGGGGTTCAGGGTCGGCAAAAAGGGCCAAAAGTGGCCTACTTGCCAGGCTTTGCCTCCCCACTACTACTACTACCTCTACTACTACTAGTCTTTATGAACATTCCGACAGTCAAAACGCAGTCAGCGTGTTATTGGGTGGGAAATAATGCCTAGACAAACAAACTGATTTTAATCCAGTCACGTTGTACTATCAAAGTGAATTTTGTCCATAAACATTGACAAAATGAATTTTGATTGGGATTTCGTTCATTTTAATACGTAACCTCTTATAGCTCAGTTTAGTCTAGATACTTTTTTATGTGTTTTAATTATTTAAAAGCAGAAAGTGTGGTTATTAGTTGGAAATGGAAGATTTAGATGGGGAGCACATTGTTGGTGATGGTGTGGATAGAGGAAGTAGGAAAAGGAAAAAGAACACAACAACCCGTGAAAGGAAAAAGCAGATAAGGTATTTGTTAGGTTATGAGCTTATCAGCCGAAAATGTTTCAATATTTGTCTTATCATCTTTAAGGTACTCAGATCTAAACATTAATCTAGATAATTTCGATGTAGTCTGTCAGCATAAAAATTCCAATCTTGATTGCAATGAGCTATCGAAAGCAGCCATGCTGAAAATAAAACAAACATTTTTTATGCGGCCTGAGAGAATTACACAGGACAACGTCCTTTTGAGCTATATGGAAATTCAGGAACCAAAGCGAAAACTATAGATATATCCAAACTCCTTATATATATAAGGAGTTTGTTTTTAACATTCTGATTCACAGTCGTCGGTCGAATCTAATCCTCCTGCATTCTAGGCAGACCCTTTTTCCATTTAGTCCGGCGAGTTGTGATGAACATTAGCAAATATGCTGTAGAAGGTATCTCTTCTTCCCTCGAATTCTTCTTGAAATGGATAAAGTGTCTGCTTAGATTGCAGGATTATGCTTTCCATCCTTAGAATCGACAAGCTTTCTTTCTATTTTTCTTATAATTATGGATAGTAATAGAAAATCATTATTCCTTTCTCGCAAGCTGAGCAGTAATTTTTTGACACCTCCAGTTTTTAATGAAAATGAAAGGATTTTCAGGAATGTAAAAAAGTGTGAAAGATATTTGCTTACTTCCTTAGGGTGTTCCTTAATAATAGCTAATATTTAAAGGAGTGATTTTTGAGTCCATTCCAAGAAAAAAAAACATCATATGAAAGTATGTCCTAAACGTCATGACCTCAGACACACGGTGGAAGAGTTATTTCAAAAAGATATATATTTTTATGAAAATCATAGAACACTTTTTATTGGAGATGCCAATAATTCTTGAACACAACATGCTGACTCTTCAGTTCATTTTATCAAAATATCATATGAACGGCTCAAATTTATTGAATATTAACACCGATAAATTTATTATGAATTGTTGTAAGAGACCCGCTTCACTTGACAAGCGTCATAGAATTGGGCACGCGTTCGAAAATTCCCAGCGTATTCCTATAGTTTCACAAAAACCAAGTATTCGCTCTTTCAAGTCTTCTAATGTTTTAACAGAATAAATCCATACTATTGAGATCGGGGGATCTGGCTTGCCACTGTTACGGTCCTCCACGACCTATCCAACTATCAAGAAAAACGGTTTCTAAATGTTCTCGGACAATTACGCTGCAATGAGGCTCAACTTCAACGCAATTGGCACATCTTCAGGCAATCGAGGTAGTTATTTTTGTAGAAAATGAAATATGGTCGATCAAGGCGTCCTCGCAGAAAAAATAGATATATAAGAAAGTTTCAGCTATCTGGTAAGGCACGATAAGAATACCTTTCCTAATAAATAGGTCTGGGTTCTGGCACATTTCCGTCTGCGAGACCATATGCTTAACGCATTGTCGCCATTTCCGCATTAATTTAATTCACCATATTTGAAGAGGTATCAAAAAACAGATAAAAATTTACGGTGGGTACACTTTGAAAATTGTATAAATGTTACGCTATAATGGTTTTGAACATTTACAATCTACTTCAAGCCAACAAGCTATTCGTTTGACATGGATGTTTGTAAAAAAAATTATTTGTGTCTTCAAAAATTATTAGTACTGTGAATTAAAACACTTTCACTTTTAATTAAAAATGATGAAAATGACGAGAAAAACGCAAGAGATTACTTTTATGTAGTAAAAAATGTGCTATGCAGATTTTGTTGGAACGCCACTGGTGGGAATTCAAGAAAACATTGTACACCAGAAAATATATAGAAGACGCATGCCATCTTTCACAAAAATATCTAGAATGGTATACCAGATATTAAAAAACAACCTCTATAATCGCTCTGATCGCTCACTATTAAACAATCACTGTGATAATATTGAAATACATAACGAACAGTAATTTTTTGGGTTGGACTTTAAATAACTTTTGACAACTTAATTTCTCAAAACGTAGCTACCTGAAATTTGAAGTTTTGCACGATCGAAATACTTCCTCGCTTGTTAATAGTGACTTGAGCTCACCATAAATAAAATGTTCCAGTCATTTGTGTACTTTATTGAAATTAATCAAATTATCCACATTCACTGTAACTTATTTCCGCACCCTACTCGTTGGTGGTCATACCGTGAAAAGACGTTCCTTGTTCAACAGTCCTTCCAGTATCCTTCTGATGCTCAGGATTCTCAATATTTACATGATCATTAACTTTTAAAGGTATGTGGCGACAGTCGGCGTTTTGAAATTCTACCTTTGCCTTCGATTTCCATTGCTCCATTACTTTTTTCATTTTCAGATTCCTCGCATATCGGTATTTTGTGGTTAGGCATAATGAGAATGAAAGCATTGATATAAATGTCAACATAACAATTCCGAAATGGTAATAGTAGTAATAATAATTGGCTGTAATCACGGCAATTATGCTTGTGAACCACATGAGGAAATAGCTGAATACTACTATGTCGAGATATCTATTAAATTTTCCGAAAACAAATACCTGCAAACAGAAAAATATTGTTGGATTAATAGGGACTATTCAAGGAGTTGATTGTTAGTATGTCAGTTAAGACTGTTCCGCCTTCTGCAAGTCGCACCCCTAATGAGGGGGGCGTATACATACAGTAACCAGGTCAGTACCGGTTCAGGATCAGTCACTACGTTGAATTATTTCCCAGTCAGAAGCGTCGTACCTCTATGCCGACTCTAATCTCAAATCAACAAATACAGACGGACAATAAGAAAATACACAATAAAAAATAAATAAAGTTTTGTTGTGTAGTACATTTTAGTTATATATCATGAAAAGAATATGTTCGATTTGCCAAAACATCTGCAGAATTACTGTTATCTACTAATCTTCCTCTGACAGCTTAGTTTTAACAGATTGAATGATAAAGATTAAAAAAATCGTACAAATTACTTGATTTACGTTTGTGATTTATTTATAAAAGCCAGAAAATATAAAAATTAAATATGCGATGTGAACGAAAAGATATTAATGATGGCAATAATAACAATAATAATAATAATATTTAAAAAGGCCGTCTGGCAACTGGGAGCACCATCTTCTACAGCATCCCTGCATTAGATGGTGTCCCTGTGCTACGGTAATATCGTAAACCGTACAGCCAGCGTCCGACCAGCTGCCCGTAGAATGGCTCCTCACCCTGAGGTACTTGTGTCATCCGATAAACACGGAAGAAATTCTTAGTGTTTTAGATGGCGCTAAGCATTTCTCTGCTTCTGGACCGGATGGCATAAACACCTATTGGTTGAAGAAGATTTCCAGTTGCCAGCGACATTTAACCAGAGTTTTTAACTCATAGCTAAATTAGGAGCGGCCAATTTCGTCTTGTTTTGTAAAGGGCCGAACCGTGCTTCTCTGGATTCCCGGAGGTTTGTATGATCCTGAGAACTACAGGCTAATTACATGTCTGAACGCATGTTACCAGCTTTTCAACAGAATCTTGTGCATACATTTCTCAGCGTATATGAACAGCAACGGCCAAAGATAAGCGTAGCTGGCTGTAAGGAGAATCTGTTGATCAAACCGACCGCTGTGGACTTTATGCAGTATAAACGAAGCATTTGTATGGCCTGGATTCAGTATCGTAAGGCATTTGACACAAGGTCTCATGGACTCATTGTGCGTGTGTTGGAGTGTCTTGAGGTAGAAGATCAAATAGTGTAATACATAAAACAACTGATGCCATTCTGGAGGACTCGGTTCATCATTACATCTGGTGGAGCCAGTGTTCGTGCAGACCTGATATCATTCAGGAGAGGAGTTTTCCAGGGAAAATCCTTGCGTCCCCTGTTCTTCTGCATCTCATTTTTACCGCTGTCCATCCAGCGGAATGCTCGGACATCATGACCTTTACCAAAAGATCTGGAAGGTTCGACATTAGGGAGTTACCAGGTCTGCCATAGTTTTAGTGATGGTCTTCGGAGTCGGCAAAAGGGCCAAAGGTGGCCTACTTGCCAGGCTTTGCCTCCCCATTACTACTACTACTACTGTGGCACACCCAATTACCAGAGGCACAAGGTCACCCATCTGTTCTATACGGATGACCTTAAACTTTACGCCTCCGGACAACGCCAATTAGAGCAATCGCTAAGAGCTCTGCAGGAGTACTGTCATACTATTGGCATGGAATTCGGGATAGACAAAACGAGCACGAAGGAATTGAAAACATGATTTTGATGCAGGATGGAGCATATTTACGATCAGAAATGCTACCTGCTGTTATTCAAGTATAAGTAAACATTTTATAAATCCATGACCTCCAAGATTGGAGGAAGTGAGGAGGGGGGAGGAGACATAAACCAATATGGTAGCCACTCATAAAGAAGATCAATAGATTACGACTGGACCAGACAACAAACAATGACCGACAAACAGCCACGTCAGCAGACCGGAATACCACTCATCGGGAACCAATCAGAACAGACCGCGCACAACGACACGTCACCGGACAGGGTATAAATAGGCATGAAAGGAACGTGTTCGACAGTTCACCTGAAGACGATTGAAGATACCATATCAATCGAAACGTCGTGATAATAAAAATTTTTATAGACAATGGAAGTCCGAAATCAAACTTTTGAACAATTACCTGCTTGTAATATAAACTTTCGTTAAAAGTAAGTATTCACCGCGATCACTCACTACCCTGTTCACAAAGCCTTCGTGAACAGTTCGCGGGCAGCTCATTGAACATCAGTCAAGTGTACGTCGTCAATGCGCTAAGCATGCTGTGAACGGTAGTAGCATTTATAAAAAAATACTGCGAAACCAAGCTTTATGCAATGTTATATTCAATGATACCAGAGAGAAAAGCAATAAAACGTATCGCAAAGTAAAAACAAGCCTCTAATATGAGGAATTGTATCTTTATAATTAATATTATGTTTTTAAATTCTAGGTTCAACCTAGAGGAGTAGGTATTGAAAATCCGTGAGAGATTGATCTCCATAAATTTTAAATCCACTTGCATCTTCTAATCTCAAATCTGAGTAAAGTTGGTACTCCTTTTAATGGTTTGAGCAATATATGGCGTAGAAGCGAGAATAAAGATCCCCTTGATAAACAGAAACGTTGTGTCAACGGAAATTGGAACGAAATTCTGGTGAACAACACTTAAATAACAATCAAGGTTCATGTAGATGTCACTTCAATCTGCTAACGCACTCTACGAAACGCTACGAGAACTTTTCACGCACAAGGTTTGTCTGTCTATGAATTTGAATCGTGAACTGTTCGCAATAAATTCGCTAGTGGATACGCACCTTAAGGCACCCTAGCATTTGCTCAGGTGGAGACCGTGTTACATATTAGTGCGATAAAAACACACGTTGGTTTTCCGGTTTAATAAGAGACGAGCTAGACTCCTTCTCGGAATCATGATATGTTTGGCAGGATTCAATCATTTATCATAGCGTAACAGCAGGAGGTGTTATAATCGTGCAAAATTTCAAATTCGAGATATTGTAAATCAGAAACATCCAAGTGTCTCATCCACTATGTCCGATTATGCTTGAAAAATATGTTCTATGACGTATAAACTGTCCTCAGTTGATAGTGTACTATAACTAGATAACTCAAAATAAGTTGATTGAAGTGTGGTTCAACAGAAGTTGCACAATGAATAAATATTATATTAAGATTTTGGAGCGCTGTGAAGCTGAGTCCCGGGACAGGTGTCCCGGTTGGCCCCCGAGATTTGAGCTGTTGTTGATACAAGTTATTTAATTAAAACAAAAGACTTTTACAGTAGATACAGTTAATCAACGAAGCCAATATCATTGTAGTTTTCAAATTATTGTTGTTATCTTATAATTTAAATAGGCTACCGTGACAGACAAAATATTGCATAGTAGTTAGAAGTCAGACACCCATTCATAAAGTCTACAATTTTTGGTTACTTTGAAATTAAGAATAGAAAATACAATAGATTATGTATACTTTACCAGAATAGTCGTTTCGGAGAAAAAAATGTCGACATTGGATGACCATAGGAGTGAGGCTATATGATGCTGTCATGATGCCGGTAATGTCTTCACCATGGAAATATGCTTGGCCGCCATATGGCCATTATGGGTATCGAGTACACGCCCATGGATACGTCCACTTGAACATCCGATTTTGGCAGATCTTCATACGAGACGACTATCCTGGCAGAGTATTCATTCAGCAGATTCAACTAATAGATGAATATTTAGTCCATTAAATAAAATAAACTATGCTGAATCCAATAAGAGCTGCCATGTGTAGAACTAATAAATTCTTATACCGGCTGATAGAATGGTGGGTCACGCCTATAACTTTTTTGTTTATATTTTATTCCATGCACTAACTAGCTGTCGAGACACTTCAAAAATACGAACAAATCTAGCTTCCCTGGTTTTTCTAAAATACGTTTTATATCTCGGTTTAGAAATCTTACGTGTATTTCTGGTATTTTTGAGTTCACACTGATGGTGGTTGTATTACTGTACAAATAAATACTAAATTTGAAATTAATTGCGTGAAAACTGTTTTCTTTGCACTCATTACCAATACCGACATATTTTATATATACAGTATGTAGTATATTGAACTCCTGTGATCCTTAAAATATCTGCTCCGGTAAGACTGCGGGCCCGGAATAAAGGAGCAATATCGTTCTTCTCACGGATTAATCCGTTTTATTTCATGAAGTAAATATATCTAGGTTGACTAGCATTTTCTAGTATACAGATCATATGGACATTTGAGTCGTTTTGGAGACCTAGAATGATCGGATGATGCTACAAATTGATAAAATCTGTCTATTTGATATTAAATATGCAATAACTGTTTATTATTCTGTTGTTAGATATGGAGCATTCTGCTGTACGGATGTGAGAGTGACACATGGACGCTTAAAGTTGACACAATGAATAAAATAGAAGAATCAACCCCGGATCGACGCCCCCTAATTTTTCTTATACCGTTCCCCCTGAAAGTTTCAAGCGCCCACATTGAGAATCTACGCTATAGAAGCTTGGTTAGCAGTACTGATTTTTCAACGAGAAATTGATATATCTCTAAAAGTAAGTGGTAAGTTATGTTCTCTATAGGCCAATAATACCGCATACCAATGGATGAATATCTTAGTGGCGTTTCGACTGCCTCGGTGGCTTTTTTAAAGCAGAGAATTGGAAGAATAAGATTTTGAAATTATAATGACATTTATATTATTAATTATATTATATTAAAGATATTCATTTATTCGTATGTGGTTTAAATTATCGCCAAGCAGGAAATATGATGAACTCTAGACAGCTACAGGATCAGTTTCAGAAGTAACATTAGTAACTGATAGTGTCATTTTTTTGGAAGGCTCCTCGTTATGTAGATTTCCATTATTCACTTTTTTCTCATATCCCATTTCTCTTCCAATGATCAACTAATAATACAGATTCATGCTGAAACTTCATCAATACAGAAAAGTGTTCAAATCAATTGGTAAATAACAGTATATTTGAACTGTCCACAACAACATAATAATGAGATACGACGCTGCGTTGGCTGGGAAATGAAAAATGAGCCAAAGAAGATGATTGGATGCCTCCAGGTAGTCGTAAGACTAAGCCTGATCCAGGAACTTACTTCGTTTAACATATATACGCGGCTCTCCATAATATATAGTATATGTTTACAAACGTGAACAGGCATATAGCTAGAGGAGGGGTCCAGGGGTCGGGACCCTCCCCCGAAATCCCAAGAATTTTTTTTCAGCAAAAATATGCACTATGGATTAGGTATTTCCAATCCACAGTTGTACTCACATAACATACCGAATAATAGTAAACAAAGCCATTTTTTATTTATATAAGCAGAATAATTATGCTTTGATATTATTCTAAAATTGCGGACCTTCCCTGAATAATTTGTCTGGCTACGTGCTTGAGGGTGGAACTATTTGGGGTCAGCAACATCCATGCGTTGTATAATGGAAGTTCTCATGTGATGCCCATAAATAAAAATTACCTATACTCACCTCAAGGAATACAATAAGTATTGCGAAGCACATAATGATACTAGAACCGCACAAAATTGCCTCATCTATGTATTGCCATAAATTCTGTGTTTCCATAGCGGCAACTGCAACATATTCAATTTGTTACGTTATGCAGTTTCTGAATAAGACCAACAGGGCAAAATTGAAGTGAGTTTTTCGGTGATGATTGAGGTGACTGACGTAATTTAATAGATGAAGCTGTAAAAAGCGAATTAGCGATACAGGTATCTAAAATGATGCGTTGACACGTTAATGTGATGATGTATGAAAAATTTATTAGTAGTTCGGTTTAGAGTGTCCAAATATGCAGCAATCACTAGATTATAAAAAAATGATTGATATCCAGCCCATTTTCTACTGTACCCTGGTAATTACTTGTATAATTACATGATCGCATTGTCCTATAAATAAAGGTTTTCCCAGTCCCCCGCTCAAAAGTTTTACCACAGAACTATATATAAAAATATGAGTAGCCAAATAAACCTTTGTAAGTAGCTTGGTTTTGACAAGACGTCCAACTTTTTTTGAGAAAAGCTGCAAAATTAGTAGTCAATAGATTGAGGAGTAGTCAAATACGTTTATTTGCTAATTATCCTATTTCACTACTAGCAGTTAATTTTTTAAATAGATGTTGAGATAATTAATAATTCCAAGTAATATTTATCCTACAAATAAAGTGTTAGATTTTCCGAGTCTTATACTCAGAAGTTTCGATCACACGATAATACTTTTTTTATTAAAATATATACTAAATCAATCATGTAGTTTTGGCGTCCTACAGCTATATTTCGACAAGTTATCAGTGTAGGACTGGAACAAACCTGCGACTTTAAAACAATGTTACCATGTAATTATACAAATAATTACAGAGATACAGTAAACAAATCAGCTAGTCATTAATATTTTTTATGATCTTGCTTGTCATTGCAACACGTTTTAGGGGGACACTAGACCAAAACCTTCATTTTATAGGACAAATTTTGTTTCAAATTCTCTATAAAATCATCAAAACATTCAGCTGAAAAATTAAATACAATTAATAACATTTTCATATATCACCATACTAACGTATTATACGCTTGTACGCTTTTATACTCGTAGCTGCCCTTTTCGCCAATTAACGTAGCGGAAAAGTTAGACGTCTAGGTAAAATGAAGCTGCTCATAAAGAATTAGTCTGATACAAATGAATTGAAACAATGGTCGTCCGTTCCTGGACTGTACGAGCGTCACGCTGACAGTCTTTAGATATTCCTAATCTATACAAGTTTAAACAAGTTTGAGTACGCAGCTATTTTGTCTAATGTTGTAAGTGCTTACACGCAAAGGCAGCGTTTGAATCGTTCAGTAGTTGATTTGCCACGGTCTCGAATGCATCTAAGTGTTGGGCAAACTTTAACGTGAAAATCGCACAGGTCGACCGCCCACCGCTGTTACTTCGGAAACTATAGAAGCTGAGTAAAATGTGGTGAAAAAAATCGACATATAATCTACACCAAGATTGAGGCTTCTCTGGGGATTGGATCGGCAGTGGTCCGAACAATAATTCATGATCACCTTCGCCAGAGGAAGCGGTATTCCAGATGCCTGCCTCATTTGTTGACCAATGAGCAAAAAGTAACAAGAGTTGATTGGGCTAAGTTTATGCTTGAAATATTTGATAATGGGCACAGTAAAAACACATTTAATATCGTAACCAGACACGAAACATGGTTATATCATTATGATCCCGAAACTAAACAGCAGTCATTAGTTTGGTGCTTTGAAGGTGAGCAGCGTCCAACGAAAATTCGTCGTTCCAAGAGCGTTGAAAAGAAAATGGTCGCATCTTTTTTGTTCTAAAGCGGATAAATCACAACGGTAGCCATGGAAAATCAAAGTACAGTTACTTCTGAATGGTGTATAACCAAATGTGTTCCTGCAGTCTCCCAAGAACTATGCAAGAACCATCCAAAGACTGGTCTGCGGGGTATTCAATGACACCATGACAATGCACCTGCCCACAGCGCCGCTAGAACACACGATTTTTTGCCGAATAGGGTGTGAAACTGTTGCCTCACCCTCCTTATTCTCCGGATCTATCTCCGTGCGACTTCTTCTTATTCCCTAAGATCAAAGAAACGTTAGAAGGTCGCCATTTTTCCACCGATGAAGAGGCAATCGCTGCATTTGAGGAAGAAATTAGCAACCTTTCTAAGGAACGTTGGTCACAAGAATTTGACAAGTGGTTTTACCAAATGCGTAAATGTATTGAGGTAGGGAGAGAATATGTTGAAAAAAGCAGAATAAAGTTTTTTAAAAAAACCTTGTAGTTTTTCAGTATCTAAAATCTTTCAGTGTGACCCTCGTATGTTGTACTTTGAATTTTTGGACACCTGCTTGCATATTATTAAATAACGAGAGTTATGCTGACAAAAATACTCACACAAAAGATATAAGTTAACTCCAACGGTGAGGTAGACTGTTAACATCGAGAGAAGAGCATACAATGTTAACATGTTGAATCTTACCTGTAAGCAATTAACGATTTCGTTCGATAAAATTATGGCATGGACTAGATAGAAAAAGGTCTACTATTGTAAAATTTTGGAAAATATTGTTCTACAGTTTTGCACTAAATCCTCCAATTATCTTTTTCGTTTTTTTGTTGCGAGCTAACGCGTTTGACCCTAGAAACTATTCGGTGATATATGATGGTAATGAACAGAAAAAAACATGGTTTTACTTTTTAACTTTTGGTGCGACCGACTGGGAAATATTGAAATCGTTCAAAATCACGAATTGGACTAGACACCTTTTTGAGACATCCTATGATAATATTCACGGAACTATGCCTGGATTCGAATATTAGGCCACCTTATTTTTCGGAAACTACTATACTAACAGTAATGAAATCACATTATGAAAATGATGACAAAAGTTCCACAATGGTATTAGGGCTATTGAGAGTATTTAAACCTCCTTTTTGGCGTTATTTAGGCGAGTAATGACTTACATATATTTTTGCAGGCACCAAACGTTTCTTTTAAAGATTAAAATGGGAATCAGTGGAAAATTCATGACAATTTATTGCTACGATAATTTTTTGTGAGGAGCATACACTCACAATGAATATGGTGGAAAATTAGTTCTTGAAAAAAGTGTAATGCGTTAATATATAAAATGTGGTAACTGTAACTGGAATAAAATGAGACAAAAAAATTGATTGCAAAACTCCAAAAACAGATCGATGTTTGATTATAGTTATTTTAGCTGGGTTTGTGTACCGTGCTATAAGTTGATAAAAACCAACCCTTGATTAATGCGAATCAAAGGATGTCGTTCGAATTTCGCTCAAAATGGCATTTCAAGAGGATTACATCGCGAAAGTGGCGAATTGAAAGGCCATTTGTCACGACACATTTTGTTTAGTATTTTGAGATTGAACGTGACTTTGTCAACACTTTGAGATTTTTTACGTTAAAATGTAATTTTGTGGACTATACTTCTTGAATTTATTCTCACTTTTTTGAATAACCGCAATATTTTTAGTGACTATATACACGTACTTTATAACACGATGCATGTACCACTCATACCAGACAATTTAACCAGGTCAATCAATTTCTATCAAATAATCTAAATTAACATAGAATTAATCATCCCAACAATTTTAGTTATTTTAAGTCCAGGTCGATCCCCAACACCTTCCAAGATCAACACCACAAAGTTTATAACGTATTTCCATTCATCCAAATTCCACGATAAATTTCAATGCATCCCATGCCAAATGATAAGAAAATGTGTTATGTACCAATATTGATCTGAATAAAAAACTAATTCTACAATCGAAATTCTTTTTATTATAGCACGATAATGCTCACTCGTATCAATACCTTTTGCAAATTGGAGACCTTGTATCCTAGCATTATAAAAACTACTATTTTATTCCAAGAACTTCACAATATATCTTCTTTTTATGAAAAGAATAGCCATATGAAGTAAAGCATGAAAATAAATATGCTATATTATGAATCAATTTCAAGATTGATGACAGATAAATTAGGTATTTCCTATAAATTCCCATAGATATGAAAGTAGATCCGACTGTGAATGAATTAGAAAACGTTACCATCGTTCGAAATTTCCAATACTTATTTGCTTAAATTCAATCAAGATGGGGTTAAACCTCTACAGGGCATGTGTACCTAAGGTATAGTCTTCCAGCGCCCCAATGGCCTGTTAGCGAATCACAGAGCACAATGAGTCATGCTAAAACAGTAAGCTTGAAATTTAAAAAAATCACAGAATTGATTCCCGGAATCAATAATTATGTAGATATATATCATTATAGTATTTCCCAATAAGGAATAACTGATAATAAAGTGCAAACACGAATTGAAACAAAAACACTGCTCGCCATATTCTTAGTTGAAGGGAGAGAATGCCAGAATTTATTCCAAGTCAACAAGATAAGTTTCCAAGTGAAAACTTACGAAAAGTCACTCGTATCTGACAGAATGGATTTCCAGTTTGTTAAGCGGATTATTTCAGAAACTGAAATTACTTTCTCTCAAGTCGATCAATCGTTCATAAATTCAAATTAATCACCTTTTATCAATTTATGAACACAAATCTATGATTTTTTTTTTGGAAAACTATAAAAGGTGTTTATATCGAAACAGCTAAAATTGGGATTCTAAAAAACGCACTACAAACCTACTACAAGATATACAGGTAGCCAAATGGAATCACACCCTAATTAGACAAGTGGCACCGTGGCATGACAGGAAATGGGGTGAGATCAACTTTTATCTCACCCAGTTTCTGTCGGGACACGGTCACTTCAACAGCTATCTACACAAAAGGACTCTACTCGACTCGCCTAACTGCACTTATTGTCCAGGTGCAGTGGATGGACCAGAACACACGTTCTTTACCTGCGAAAGGTGGAACGTGTGGAGGGCATCAATGATGATGACCCTGGGCAAAGTTGTTACGCCAGATACCATAGTGAACTGCATGGTTCGATCCCCTCAGAATTGGTATGCTGTGTCAGGATTTGTAGAGATGGTTCTACGGGAGAAAAAATCAGGGGAAAGGGCCCTACAGCAGGTGCACGTGCGAGACTGATTGTAGGCGCCAGCCACAAGGCTGCCACCGTGAAGTATTGTGTTAAACAGTTCCGCGGTGGCGGTTGGCGTTCGGAGGTTTGGGTTTTAGTGCGTATGCCATCGGGTGTACTATCTATTACTGTGTAATCATGACGGTAGTGGGTAGCCGGTGGAGACTCCCACACTTCGCCTATAAAAGCTTTCCCCCTCCTAAAAAAAACTACAAGATATAAGAAGAGACTTCCAGGAGAAACTCCTATTCAAAGGTGGGGATTTATGTAGCAGTCTGTTTCAGTTCAGTTCAGTTCACAATTATTTTATTTTGCTCTTTACTATGTAATTCAGATTCTCTCAGATAAAAAAAACGTGAAAAATAGCTCTGTTGGTAAGCCTATTACCAAATACTGAAGTTATACAACTAGAGGTGCTATTTACCTTTACTATCGTCAAACTTATTCTTTCATGTAGTACTTGGACGGAGTAATACGACGTACACTTAAACACTCAACATGTTGAATTTGTCAGCTATGACAGGTACTTCGACATTTGTACATTCCACAGAGTATTCGATTTTTGCTGTGATTTTCTAGACTTTACAGGTACCGTGTGTCAAAGTAAACCGGCTAATTCAAGTTGTCGCATTAGAAAGATCGCCCGATGCATGTAAATCAGTTCGACTTTTTTTATATCGCCATTATAGGAAATCCAAGACACCACATCTTCGACAGATGAAGATGATATTTCATTTATTTAATAAAGTGGTTTTTATAAAAAATACAAAAATAGTAGAAAGAATCCTTTGAATAAAAAACGAAGCCACTTTGGCGAATTCCTCTACATTTTTGATGACCCTAGAAAACAGGCACGTATCTAGGATTTAGTTTCGAGAGGGTATATATATATATATATATATATATATATATATATATATATTTAATTAATGAAAATGATCGCGCAGTGACTTCTCTTCATAGGTGGATAAAATGGTCAGTAGATGATGGATGAGTGGGAAAAAGTTTTTGTTACATATTTCAATGACCCTGAGTGTTTCAAGGTTTTTATTCACCTTGGAGAGCAGACTGAATATTCTTCATCAAAAATTATAGATAAGGCTTGTAGCTCAGTAGCTCCATCATATAATGCTTGAAATGGTGACAATACTGTCGTTGGAGTCCCGGAGCGGTGTTGCAAATTAACTATCAGCCGGTCAACGCATTTTAAAAAAAATAGCGACTCTGAACTAAGCGGTATTATATGATTATGAATTGGTTCGAAGGCGGACTCCCTGGACCTCTCCTCTAAATACCTGTCTGCTAGAAAAGATAATCAGCGTTTCTGTGAGTATATGCGAATGAGCATTGATACATTTGGTTATATTACAAAGAATATTGGCGATAAAGATATTTGAATAGGGCACAATCGATGGGATTCAAATGCTTCTGGCTGAGAAATGTTATAAAGACCACAGCACAAAAGAAAACCTTAAAAAAATGTGCTAGTATTGGGACGATCTGAAGCCAATTTTTCTCAAATTAGATACGAAATATGGTAGAACCATTGTAAATCTATGGCGGGAAAACCATGCATCGCACTAAAAGCTCTTGACCAGTACAAGAATCAGTTCTTTCCTACGATAAATGAGCTGGTTACTATTTTAACCACACTGCCAGTATCCATAGCAACTCTAGCGTGATATAGCGGTCCTACCGAATTCTGAAGAAATCATCTATATTTTGGTCGTAAGACGTAAAAGGCTAAATTTGACATTTCAAGCTTTTCAATAATTCATATTTTATTCACAATTACTAAAAAAGTATCGATTCCCATAGTTAATAATGTAATTTCTAAATGACTAAAACTCACGTTTAGAATACTGTCCTTTTTTGCCTGGAGTCCAGGCAAAAACTACTTTTTGCACATTTTTGGACCCAAGGACCACCCCATGTGAAAGTCATAGCTACGTCCATGACCACAACCTATGGAAAGCTTTCGATACATAGCGCGACGATATTATTTTGTACTGTTATTTTAGTTATTATAATATAATGTGATTTATATACAAATTTTTATCCAAACAGTCAATTGACTAAACTGAATTATCCATTTTAATGAATATATCCGCCACTGGACACTATCAAGGACATTGGTGAATTATAACTTCAGTGTTGGGGTTAAATTTAGCGCTCTTGTTCAGGGGGAATTAACTGAGAAATATTTTTTTAGCTTAGTAGGTACTGGTAATGTACTGCTTTCGAATGATAACCACCAATAGAAATAAATATATTTTCTTCCTCATAATAATATAGTTGTTAATAATAGAGAACCACATAAGGAAAAACGTGCAAAGAACATGTATAATGGCTTTTAATCGAGAGACTGTCGTACCAAAATAGTCAATATAATAATAAATACTACGATTTATCGATATTAAATGAATGCCACATCGGCTGTTATTTATGTATTTATAAAATTGTAACAACGTGCAGCTATTTAAGTCACTTCAGTCTCGGAATTTCATACATATGTAGGTATAATTTTCCAACGTCAAACTTTACATGCAATCAAATTTACCTGTCCACCAAAGTGTACATGGCAAACTACGACTCTGACTGTAGTTGTAACTCTCACCAAGTTATCAAAACATACTTCTTAGAAATTCCTACACATTTAGCATATGAACATCTCTTGTAAAGCTTTGATACAACAAATCTGTTGTTTGAGTTTTGTAGACCGTGTAGATGTTTCAATAAAACTGTTTCGGACTTCACAACGTTTCGATTGATGTAGTATCATCAATCGTCTTTATCTCAAGACAATGGAAGTCTGAATAGGTGTTATTGCAATAAGATGTTTGCTGTGTATAAATTTAATGTCTCAGCTAATTCTCTTATTCTAGGGGTCAGATGGTCGGATTTATTATTATAGAATACATGCATTACTATGGAATGATTTTACAAATGTCAGGCCCAAGCCTGCTACAATATTGCGTATTTGTAGACATCATTACTAGAACTGTTTCATAATTACTCACAAATACATTTGAGAAAAGTGACAAATACTTAACCAACTAATCTACACTAATTCGACGGACGGATTCGAAAGTCGCACTTTTCGATTGGCGGCCATACAATTGCACCAATTGAGATGTAGGCAAGTCTTCCAGTTAGTCGAAGTGGAGATCTTAGTTAGACTCTTTGGAAACCAGCTTTCCTCCGAATTTCAAATTGCGTGATGCATTGAAACATATTCAGAGAATTCTCAGTGACCTGATGTAAGTCAAAAAATGAAACGAACGTTACCAGCAGCTTCCTCGTATAGACTTAGGCAACCGTGTCAAAAAAGCTGTATGTCGTTGAACTTGCTGTTGTTTATAAAAAAAGATACATAATCAGACCTACGTTTCCAACACACTAATGTCATTACTGTTGTCAGCCAGAATGTTTTGAGTTTACCTTCTTTAATACTATATAATATGTTCTGTGACATCTGTGTTATGCGCTATTTAGATTACGCGATGTGTTATATGCGTCTCAAAGATGAGTTCTGGAACGACACACACGAGAGGCAAGTAATTGTCTTAACTGATTAGTTTTAGGAGCAAAATGTTATCAGGTCCAAAGCGCAGTCTTTTCAAAACTTTTCCTTCTATCGTTTCCGAATAAGCTCAATCTTTTAAAATCGGTGAAATCAACTGAATGAAACAAAACCATTAGCTAAAACCACGCCAAAACTGATAAGATTGATGAGATGACAGCTACAAATGACTGCGATGACACCATATTGTCACTGTTGACAGATTGACATCAAGCCGTATTCTCATGAAAGTACAACGTTATTGGTCCGTAAATTACGTACTGCGCTAACGTTAAATGAGAAACCTAACCTAAAAAATCGACATCTGTCAAAATAGCGCAAAACGTAAATAGCGCATGCCGTTATCAAACAAGACAATCCATATTCCATATCTCTGTATTCTGTGGTGTAATGTGTATATGATTTGTGCTCTGGTTTTGCATGTTATAGGTCTATAGGTCTAGATTATTTTTAATTTTCAAAATAATTGATACTTGTTGTTCATTTCAATAAAAATTAGTCGGATTTATTTATTAAAATGCAGCCATTAGCACATTTAGTGAAAGTTAGTCTTCCTGAGTATCTAGCAAGCTTACCAATACCTGATACAGTTGGAGGATGGTTTAGGTTAGGAAGTGAGTTTTTATTTTTTATTTTCATATTTACGTAATAACCTAATTGTGCGTGTTCTTTTCGTGTTCTTGTTACTATGCTGTCATTTTTCATACATAACTTATTAAAACATTATTTCTCAATCTAACTTATTATATTGGAAAATATATTAAGATATAGCAGACTGATTGATATGCTGTATAATACCTAGTGTGAGAAACAGAACAAGGCCATAAAATCTATTTCAGGTCTAAGGTGTTAAAATTTGGATATGCTTACAAGAAATTTTGAAAAGCAAAAAAAAAACTTTATCTTCCCAAGCATCTCTATACAATGGTATTTGAAAATCAAAAAAAGTATCCATTACATACATAATTCAAGACCCTATAAATTGTGGTTTTGGAGGGTCCCTGTAGCCAGGGATTGAGATGCAATGCACCTGTTGAATGAGTTGCCAGATGTTTATATCTGGAAGTTACAGTTTTAAGTATTTTATAGTTATTGTTAATAGACATTTATACACTTTTGGAGTGCAGTAAGCTTTCGACCTTTGTAAGAGGTGTACTAAAAATAATACATTTCTCTTTCACAGTATTTATTAAAGATATTATATTCAATTCCAAGGATCAAGAACAAAAAACAATGTTATTGTTCTCATTTTCGTCAGATGTTGCAAAATCAAGTCTAGTGAACTATTTTGCTTCCCATATTTTCTATCATGTATGTAATAAAGACTCAGACAGTTGAACAGTAGAGAATATTGGTATCACAGTCAGTTCACTGATGAGTTCATTGGAAAGAAAAAAGACTACCTTCTTGAAAGTCATTTGTAAGCATTGCTCATCCTTAATCCTGAAACCCTAATTTAATATTAATTGATTCAATCAGCTGTTGGCTGTCAAATAACACAGAACTGAAAACTAGCCTTCAGTTCTGTAGACAATGACCAAAACCTGCAAGCAGATTGTAAATAACTTGAGTAAATGTTACATACTTGCGACTTCATGTGACACTGGGTTTGTATTGGAGAGTGGACTTGCCTGGATTAAAACTACTGTTGCCCACTTTTTTTATATATATAATATATATTTTTCATATGAGATTAAGTTTTCTAGTCAATCAAAATTAGGTGATTAAACATTTAAAAAAAAATTGCTAATCAGAATTATAGTGTGGATATTGTAGATATTAATTGAAGGTGTGATAAAAATACAATAGAAATGTGATAATAGACAAAAAAATTGCATACTTGCTTTTAATGGAATACTTTAATTATTATCCTTGTTAGCTACTGTTGATTGTCATAATGTGTTAACTAGATAGCCAATGACAAGCAAATGGATGCCATCTCATTTGCTTGTGCCTTGAAATTGCCTCATTTCGAAATATGCTACATTTGTTGGATACCAAAGCCTTTGTGTATTGATCATTCCGTAATGGAGCAAGTACAGGAATTATATAACTTTTATTTCTTCAAACAGGTTTTTATCTGTCATAAAGCTGATAGATTGATTGACATAATTATTGCATTATGGAAAAACTAGAATGTTTTTGATTTAAAAAATGTAATATATGGTGTAATTATTGTGATTAATACCATGGAAGTACACAGAAAATGGTTTATTTCATAGGACTATATACTGAGTAACAATTGATGTTTGAAGAAAGGTAATTGAATAAACATAATTATTACAATTGTAATAATTACAGTTTGTCACGACAAAATCTATAATCTTGCCTTACTGTGTCGGCAACAGAATGATATACGAGTATGTACCAGATATAGGTTCAATATTTGATATCAAATAGTCTTGGAGATCTGAGTTGTTGGGGTCAATTCTAAATAATTCATTTTGTAAAATATCATTTTAGCTCTATTATGATTGAACAAAAAAATATTTCAACTCCTCATTATCACATTTGATGCTTTTCAGTCAGAGATTGGGCTGCTTTAATCCCACCTACTGCTTTGTTGGCGGGTGTGACGTACATGTCCTATAAGGCGTTTTGCCCGAAGGCTCGCCAAGACTGTGGTGGACGTTTCAAGGTCAACATGAATGTGCTAAAAAGCAACGCTAAAGTTGTAGACACCATCGACGTAGAGGACATCTCAGAAAAGGCCGTGTTATGCAGGTGCTGGCGCAGTAAGAATGTAAGAATGGAAAACCGAGTTTTATTTATTTCCACTAGATATTTTATTAGATAATGACAGACAGTGCGGTTATAGAATGGTGAGTACTTAACAGATGTGTACTCACTATTGATAACAACACTGTGTATCAGGATTTTTTTAATCTAATCTCATCCTTTGGTGCTATGTTAACACTTTATTGGGCTGAAATACATATTTAAAAGAAAGTACTGTAGACGTTGAAGAGATTCATAACTCATTTTAGTAGTAAAGTACTGATGCATTTAAAGATAATCTTTTTGTGTGTGGATGTGTTCGGCGTATACGTGTAAGAAGTAATCAGGAAATAGTATGAATAAATAGTAAAAATTGTATAATTTAAACAAGTTTTCACAATTAAACTTGTGAATTCAAACGACGATTTGAAGGTTAAATTGGAACGCGTCACTGAAAACAAGTTTTATTTGTGAGGACTTTTAATTCATGAAACTGAACTGAAGTATTTAATTATACACATGAATGGTGGGGTATCATGATTTGAGGATTTGAGCAGGCTTTGGAATGTTCATCAGGACTGTTCTGTGAATAAAAAAAATCGAGATATTTAAAATTGATAAGAGTGGCTTGAGCTTTTGTTTGTTGTAATGTTATAAACATGTTAAGTAAATAAATAAAGAAAATCATTTAAACGTGGAGTTAGATGAGTTTCAAAATTGTTCAGCTAATCTTTTTAGACTATGCACTAAGCATAAATGTTAAATTTTGGAATTTGAATAAAATGCCTCCCCTAACTTTTTTTGACTCGCTTTAATCCACAATCATAAATCAAAATCAAGGATTTCAGATTTTGGATTGGAATAAACATATTGGACACCTGTCAGTTTGTAGAATATTCATTTAAAAAATGTGTGGAGTTGTTCCATGTTTTCCATATAGTTATTTAACTTTAATGTTAATGGTTATGTAAAAATACATATAATTTTTCATACTTAACATCTCACTTGAAGACTTCATACTGTTTTGCCTACAAAATTTTTCGATAGTCGGAACCATAGAATGAACTACAAAAGTTACATTGAATGGCATTTTGAATTCCACACTTCATGTATTTGCTAAAACGCGGATAGATGTTAATGAAACATATGATAATATAAAAAGTGGCCTTTGTTCATTATATTTGCAATAATTTATTTTTCTAGTGGCCATATTGCGACGGATCCCATAACGATCATAATAAGCAGACAGGAGACAATGTTGGGCCATTGATTGTAAAGAAAGAGAAATGAATCCTGGTATGGTGGTATAGGATTTCCATATGCATTATTATATTTTAGTACAGTGAATTTGTTATTAAATTAATACTGTAGGTCTATCGAGGGTTTATTTTCCATGCTGTGTACTGCTGGATAACTTTTATTGTTGGAATTTATACATTTTTGTTTTTGTCGCTACTTATTTTTATTGATATTAAAAGTTTATTGTATAAGTTCATACTTTATTTCTAAAACGTATAATCAGTGGATGATTCAAAACAGAAAGGTGAATATTCTATTTCCACAGTATGGGACGGCTAAGAATGACTTATTTTGCTTAGAATATTCATCAAAATCGTGAGCATTTGACTAGAAAAAAATGCATAAACTTTTATATTTAAAATTAAGTAGTTGCGAAGGCGTATAAAAGGCGGGTAGTGGGAGGTAATTATCTCCCCTCCAAATATTTTTGACCAAAAACACAATTCAATTCGGTTCCTTCCCCAAGGAATCCATTATTCATATCTGAATTTAAGTAACGTAATCTTTATAAAAAGTATTGCTAATTTGGTATCTTTTTCTATATACATTACGTTGCAAATAAAAATAACAGACCAATGTATAATGTATTTATAATATACTAATACATACATAAAAATAAATTCTCAATTCAAGAATTGGAATATTCTTGTAAACATATACCCACGACAAGATCATCTGATCTCACAGAGAGACAGTTCACTTGATAAGAAAAGTATTATTAATTTGAACTATGAAAAGTATATTTTCGAATTCAGTACTTAATTCAAAGAAATATACTCACAACTGAGATTTCAATGCTTTTCTAACAACTATTATGTTATCATATTTTCCTACGTAGTGCTGATTTACTCCCAATCAATAATATGAACAATATAATTCATTTATCGCGCCGCAACGGCATTGCAGAGTTACGCGTCTGTGAGTTTCCGCGCCTTTTATTTGCCATGAGTTTTTATATTTATCAACCGCCTCTCAGAATGATGACCTGTTTAAAAGTTGGGCGTTATGATGAACTCGTACAAGTGTACAGTTTTTATGTGATATGTAGGATATGTATGTTGTCAATATCCTCTATTACCAATGGTCGACGTACATTTTATGGCTTAAGTATTAGTACATATTTTTCATATTTTGTTTAACTATACAATACTTTTCAAACTTGAATTAGGAAAAATGGTATTTGACGCAGATAAAGGTAAGAAAGAAGTCACATTTTCAGTTTTGACAATTTTTTGCTTTTTCTCTTCAAGATAAAGGAACCAACACTAGCTTAGATAACAGCCCATCAATATTACCGATTGCTTGTACTAATACTCTTAATTTATTCCTCCAAGAAGAATAAAATTTTATAATATAGTGGAACTACTTGCGCCAAGATTGTGATATGCTCAAAGATTTTGGTATTATTACTTCCAAGACTTTCCCAGGTTTGAATTGAATATATTTACTTCGATTTACTATACATGATCAAAAGTACAGTTTTCTTATTTTAAGATTATTATTCCTTTGCGCATATAGCAATATATGGTATACTTGAAAGAAAGCACATATTCTTCGTCAGATAATTTATTTTTGTGTGTATCATTGAAATCCAAATAAAATTTCCCAAACCTTGATATTACTTAATATCAGTTGTACGATTTACTTAATCCCATAGCGCGACTGGAACTAAAATTCGGCAAGGTAAGCGCGCATTTGTACGTATATTAGATAAATAGGACGGACAAAAATTTTCCTTTACCCTCTTTCAAATGAGCTGAAGAACATAGTATTTATCTGTTTTATGTCATTTGAAAAAACATCACGATGGCTCCTTGTGGCGGCAAGAACTGAGAGCTCAAAAGACTTCACTGTTTCACTTGCTGGTTAGCTTCTCCTTCTTCATCATAGTTATACTATTACATATCCCATTTTCATGCCCTTTCACACCCCCCCCTTCCCTGAGACTGCGGTCTAGATACGCCCTTGACGAGTACATAGCGAACATGTTTTCCTGTATACAGGCTGTCCAAGAAGAATAGCACCAGAAAAGTAGTTTTTTCAATGGGAAGCCACTTCATTAAATATCAAATCTAAATCAGCAACTGTGCCCCATTTTCATTTGATGGCTGTTCCGACGTTGCCATCTGTTCAAGCTTTATAAAAAAATCGGGAAAAACTAGTGATATAAAATTTTGTTAAAAGTACCTTGCTAGATTTCAACAATATATGGCTATATGAAACGCGCTTCTACTTTCAATCGACCTTTAAAGGTAGATTAAATTTAACCTCGCTATCAGATGAAAAATACAGACAAGCCACATATATGTTTATTTCCAACGAAATACTCGATGTAAGAGCTTTCGTAGGCTAAAAATGCAAAAAGCATGCCACATCCCAGCTTGGAGGAGTCTTTATATAACGAACTTCAAATATAATATTTTGTGGGCGATCTTCAACGGCAAATTGTCAAAATAGTTAATCGGCCGACAAATCACCACAGGTAGGCTTTTAATCAGCTGGAGCGACTCATACATGACTTATTGAATTTAATCTTGTTCCATCTAAAAATACCGAAATGCGGACAGAAATTGGTTTTCATGAATTTATTATGATGCTTTTATACAACGACATAGGTACAGTGCAAGTAAAACCTCTAAAATGTAAAGTCTAACAGATGAGCAAACTTATAACTTTCTCCTCTAATACTGCTACGGACTTATATTGTCTTGTGAATTTTTGTTTCAGAACGTTTTTATTGACGTGGTATGTTCAGTCGTCTTCAGGTGTTTCCACTTCAAGTGACATGTTGTCAAAACAATGGTGTGAAAATAGTGTTCTATGTATACCCCAACGAATTGTTAGCAGAACTATCAATTAACCATTACCTAAACTACCTCTCCAACAAAGTATAATTTACTAATTCGCATTTTTATGCATTGTTTGTTGGGGCACAGTATTATGGTGCAATTGACAAAACATGAAAAAGCGTCCAAAAATGAATTCAAAATAGACGTTCATGATTCGTTATTAAATATTTGTTGCTATTTCAATGTCTGTGGATAATTATGTGATGAATGAATTTCGGAAAATTAAATGTACCTATAACATTGAAATGAAATATTATTGTTCTGCCTGCATGAAAACGATTCAGGCAGTGCCGACAATAAAACTGTAGTTCCATGTAGTGTAAAGATGGTTTTTTTAAACAATATTTTGAGCAGGCAAATCCACTTATAGTCATCATCGCTAGGTTTTTTTATTTATTTATCTGTTTCTTGGGCTTCGTTCTAAGAGAATGCAAATGAAAAACTATTTAAAATGCAAAAAATCATTTATTTTTACATGCGTGGACTTAATAGCTAAGACTAACGTAATGACTAACACTTTATAAAAATTACAAAAAGTATGCGTTCACAACTCCTTATAAACAATTAACAGTCAACAATAAATAATAACAAATAAAGTAATGTTGAAACTTTGGGTTGATTGGCAAACATTTCTGAGAAAGTTTTTATTAATTTCAAACCACATGCATGGAAGTGTTGATTAAGCCTTTGGTGTGTGAATAACTCACTAGACACTATATGCCCATCTACATTGTCTACAAATTTTAAATAATATATAAGATTATTGACGCAAAGAAAAAAGTCCAATGAATGTGTGTGCAGAAACGCACAGTTTGTGAGATATGGGGTAGTAAATTTTAACATTTCTTATTAAGGTAATAAGAATAATCAGTAGGTCCATTTTTGACGATAATCACTTTCGGTACCCACATGTCTTAGGGTAAACACACAAAATTTTGTTCTGATTTCCTAAATAGTAGATGAATTCATTATTTCGTTCCGAAAACTTGTTAAGCCGTACAGGATATCACAATAAAATGAGGAGTTGTAGATGTTAGAACACTGCGAGGTTAACTTGACTTTCTAATGGAATAAGGCACTTTAGCGTAGGTATCCAGAAAAAGGAAGGCGTTGTAAAATGAGGAACAAAAACACACCTTGTACATCTGTACAATAGTAGATTCAGGTCTCGGAAATATATCGTTTTCCTCGACATGTAACAAGTTTGAACACTATCGTCAAACATGTATGAGATTTAATCCCATGTAGATATTCCACAATCTCAGCGTTTCCGGATATTCGTTAGTGCTTTTTTTTTTATCACTGGTCACTAATTTATCTGATACACTATTTTAGTGACATCATGTATATCCTGGAATTGTTTTCTTTGGATCACAATTAAAATCGTAAAACGTATTTTTTTAGTTTTTCAGTCCTTATTTTCAAATTCCTCAAAACACTTCCTGTACTGAACATCCGATTGTCATCAAATAGCATATGCCACCAGTGTTTCTTGGGCATTCGCAAGAAACCACTGTATTTACGCCTGTCCTTAGTGCCCTTTTTTGTACCCCCACTTTTTGTGCCCCTCATGACCACCCTTTTTGCCATGTTTGGAATCATGGTGATGATGGCTTTCGTGTCCCCCAGCTTTCTTATGTCCCTTTTCATGATGATGGTGTCCTCCCTTTTCATGGTGACCCTTTTTGCCGTGGTGTTGCTCGTGGTGTCCCCCATGGTGGTGACCACCCTTTTTGTGTCCGCCTTTCTTGTACCCGCTTTCGTGGTGAAATCCTCCGTGCTTTTCGTGATGTCCGCTGTCATGGTCCTCGTCATAAAAGTGTTTCTCTTTTTTATACTCATCTAACTTATGAACGTCGTGCCCGCCTTTAGTACTATGTCCCTTCTTGTAACTGCCTTTTTCGCCATATTTGTGACCTTTCTCGCCTTTCTCACCCTTATGGTGCTCATGGTGGTATCCATCGTCATGATGGTGTTGTTTCTTGTGTCCACCCTGTTCTTCGTAATGCTTCTTGTGACCCTCTTTGTCATGGTGGCCCTTTTCACCTTTTTCGTGATGGTGGTGTCCTTTGTAACCCTTGTCCCCCTTTTCACCATGGCTACTGTGATGGTCGGAGTGGTGTTCCTTGCCACCGCCCTTCTTCCAGTGATGTCCATGACCTTTGTCGGATGCGGCGGCAACCAAGTCGTCTCCTGCTGCCTCTCTCCTGGTGATCTCTCTTGCCTCCGAGACCAAGAGCAGGGCAGCTGAGGCCACAAGGGCAACTATAAATAGTCCCCTGTATGGATTCATGCCGAGTGTCGTTTGTTTCGTGACCACCTACGCGAACCGAATCTCAGGCTTACTACTGGCACCGGCGAGGTTCTCGACACCTTTTATATCAATCAATCAATGTGCATGTTTTTCGGTCTTACGGATACAGTTTCGCAGATTAACAAATCTGCTGGCAGCTAGAGATTATTGCATCCTGCGGTCACCGCAAAGCGTTAGAGCGTCAACGGCGATGAAGGCGTCAAATCAGCTGCTTTCACTGTTCCTATTGTTGTTTTTTCCGTGTGCCGCAAATCTGTGATGTAATTTTATCTCACCCAGATTTGTTTAAAATCGGCGGCAAAATTAATTCAGTCCGTCAATTGGGTACGCGGGTTCCTATAAGAATTAGGTATCCGGGAAACATTTATGAATACTTTCGTGGTTTCATACATAAAATAATGGAATTATTGTGAAAAACACATTTTTCCTTGTTTTCGCATTGTAATTGATTTTTTCACATTGACCCTTATAACTAGTAATTGTCAGCTATTTTATTAATTTGACATTGGAAATTCATATATATATATATAATCTTTTGGGCCCCAACCAAAAATGTTTTTCGGGACCCCTCTTCATGCATTTTTTTCAGATAGCTTTCTTATGGGTTGGTGAGATTTCTGTGTACGTTTTACGTGTTTTTGAATTTTTTACAGCCTCAAAAAATAAAAACAACAAATAAGAAAGGAACTGTTTATTAGAAGTATACAAAAAAAGTTCGAATTCAGGATTAAAACCATTAAGTCGAGGTTTTGAACGTTGCGTTGTAAAAATGCTTGCCATTTCAAAATGCATAAAAGCATGAGTTCGTGATCAAGAGCAAACAGTGAAGAGCGAGAAAATGTGTCAGAATGACCATAGTCCTGAATTGTATATTTGCATTCTGCAAGGGTGTTCCAGAGCTTGATTGTCTTGTCCCTGGAGTTTGACACAATCTGACGGTTGTCAACTGAGAAAGCAACACTCAACACATCCTTGGTATGATCTTCAAATCTCCTGGTTGTCTTTCTGTATCCAAGTCACACAACCTGAGAGTCATGTCCCAGGAACACGAAAGGGCATAATTACCATCGCTGGAGAGCACCTCATCAGAGATGAGGTGAAAGTGGCCATAAAGCCTCTTTTGTGGCACACCATATTGTGTTCCTTCACGTGCAAGTTTCCATGCAATGAGGATCTTATCCCTAGAAGATGATAGATGCATATCTGGATATTTTGCATTTGTAATATATTGTGTGACCCATCCATTCTGCCCCAATATGGTGCCTTTAAGTTGAAGAGTCTCTGTCATCTTCAATAAATATTTTTTTCACGCAAACACGAGGTTCTTATAACAAACACCCGAGAGGAAAAAACTTATCACCTTAGCATAGACCATCATTATTATTAGCTCCTAAATCCAAAATTGAAGAGTGAAGTAAATTTTTATGCCTTGTTGGTTTCCTTATCTTTGTAATTTAAGCTGCAAAAAATGATGAGATTTCACTATTAAACAAGCATGAGACTTGGAACCACCGTATGTCATCACTATTGCATCAAAAGGTCATAGACCATCATAATCGTATCAACGAAAAAAATTAGGATACCTCCCACGCGTTTCCAAAAAACATCCCAAAACTTTAAACAAAGTAGTTAGGTTCCTCGAAAAAACGTCCAAATACGTATGTTCAGCGTTTATTTCCGGCTTTTTGCGATAACTGTGTCACCTTTCCATCAGTATTACTTTCCATATATCGAGGATTAGCGGACAGACAGACAATTACAATACTCTCCTATCTATAGAACAGCGACAAATCAGCCGCATCTTCCATGCTCCAGACTGTGGACATCCTTTGTAAGGTCAGGCGTATTCACTGGAGCTATTGCTGTTTTATGGTTTGTGTCCAGAAGGTTTACGGAGGGCTTTGGAGCGCATTTGAGCAGTATTCCACCGATAATATGTTCTGAATTTTGAAGGGCAATAGTAGGCGTTCCAGTGAATCTAACTATTCAGAGCGGGAGAGAACCACTAGCTTCTTCTATGTCGGACTAGCAGTGCCGAAAAGATTATCGTGCCAGGACATGTTAATGTTCATGTTAATCAATTCAAAATGGAAGAAGACTCGATTTGGGCATAAGTAGCAACATAGTCATGGATAGTCGGCCATCTTTAGAAATCAATACTTCGGGACTGAACATTCGGGGAGCCTAAAGAAAGGTTTTTTTAGCAATTATCTATGGACATGCTTCAAAAGTTTGATAATAGAAAACTGAGAGTATATAGAATATTTTATTCAGGAAAACGTTTTAATGATTTATAAAACAAACGATTGAGTCAGCCGATACACAAGGATGGTTCACTCAATCATTGCATATCATAACTTGACTCATTTAGTATGGAAAAAAATCTTTATTGGAAAAAACTTCGATTATTGATGCCTGGCGTTTGCAATAGAAGCAAAAATGCTCAGGTACTTTGAAGTTATCTTGTTGTTGACATACATCAATATAATATCAATAAAACACTCTTTGGAAAACAGGAATTTTTTGTATTTTTCTTAAAGATAAACATATATTGCGCAAATATCAGGAATAAAAACGGACATTGGTAAGTATTTGCCATTTTGCAGAAAAAAGTCCACCGATGTATATCTGCACTTCCAGCGAAGCAACGATCAAGGCAGTAAATTCCTGTGAGATAATGTGGGAAACTCTCTAATGCGGACAAAAAGGTGTTTCAGATGGTTTGCAGTATAATATTAGTAGATTGTAGCAGTTTTTTCTTGATTTAAAAAAATGTATAAAAAGGATACCGATTTATGGCTGCAAGTCGTCAAGGAAATGGGAAAGTTTAAGCTTATGCTTGAAAATAAATGTAAAAACATCAATCCTTATCAGAGGTGTGATGAATACTTTCAAGAAATATGAATTGAATAACATTGATCATTTTTGAAAAAGAAATGATTTTGAATACATAATAACTACTTATCTTGGATGAAATTATTTAAATCATGTTTTTGCAAAGAAATTATTCCAGAATGGTTTTGATTAAATCATAGATGGAAGAATATTCTTTGTGGAAACAATCCAAATGTCAAAATCAAAAGATATAAAACTGGATTTAGGTACATCAACGATCACGATCTCTGCTTGCCATAGGAACCGACATAATTTTCTTCTCAAAGGGTCCATATGCCACAATTCTCACTTTCATTTGCTGGTTATCAGTTATGAGCCTGGACGACTGTCAACCAGACACAATCTGGTTAATGAGACGAAAAGACGAGTCTCGAGTACAGGATACCCAGATGACAAGTTACATTTAACAATGAGCTAGTTATACTCACACTCTATTTTTTTGCTCCACGCAAAAACAAATATATTAACTCTGGAATAGAAGTGCTTTTGAAGCTTTTGCTTAAGACAGCTGAAATTTGATAATAACGTTATTAGAAAAGTTTTACTCATGTCGTTTTTAGGTGCTTTATTCATCTTATAGCTGGATAGGATTTTGAGAAAACCGTAATGTGTTTCAGGAAGAACCATTTAATAACTACAACTTATAATGTTGATTCACATTGTTACGGTTATCTAACTACAAGTAAATAGTCAATTACGCATAAAACTCCTGATTAATTACCTAAACGGTAAACTGTAACAAAGAAGGAAGTGCCGATTTGCTTCAAAAACTGTATCTTACGAAATCTGTTAGATAATGAAGAGATAATTTTTATCCATCAAACCGCAATACAACGACATTCAGAGTACGAAAGTCCCGGTTATAGCTTTTCCGTTAACTTTGATAACTTGACCAAATAGCATAGTTAATGTTAATAGTAGTTTCGAATACAAAATAGTACATCAAAAACATAAATACAGTGTGATCGTAAACGTTAGAGTATAATCTATAAGAACAAACAAGAGAATAATGTTCATACAGGTTAAATATATATTTTTTTCTGGCTTTTTTTTGACAAATTTTACACGTTTTCAGACATGACATCATCGACTTTTATTTAAATAGCAAACCTATTTCATTTATTGCACCATATGAAAGAATGTATTTTTTTACATAAATCAAATTTTTAATCAATAAATTGAAAATTGAAAAAGTAATTAAAAATATGATTGAAATTGGTCTCACAAATTGATGTAAAAAAACCACTGGCATTCGTTAATCTTTTTTTCGACGTTTGCACTTAATGTCAAAGTCATTTTAGGTTTAAACGTTTAACTTCTTTCCAAATTTGGTTACAAAATTCGAGCACTACACGTAATTATTATTTTTATTCAATTTATGAATCAAATATCTTATTATTGTTTTTGCAATATATAATATTATTTTATTTAGAGAAACAAAAATAGGGTTTGAAGGCTACAAAAACGTCTATGATGTCGTATCTCAAACAGTGATGATCCATGTAACTACGAGTATTTTCCCTCGCATGTCTCTCACCATTTCTTGTCATCGTGTAATCTACTCAATAGCTGCATCAGTTTTGAGAAAATTTTGAGGCGAATATACGGTGGCGTTAGGTAATACTGTTCAATTTTTGTAAATTGACACATTGGCAGCATAGCAATAAGCAGAAAATAAAATTAAGTAAAAACCTCCCTTTCAAAATAATTTATTTTAGTTGGTGCAAAAATCATGTCATATCAAATTTAGTTAGTAATATAATAATATTTGCTTCTTAAAAGTGCAATCAATTTTTCAATGTAACTTCTTAAACCTACTCTGTGGTCGACTCTCTGATTCATAATAGTTTCCGCAAAAATCACCGTCGGGCTGTCAAAAAAATCTGACAGTCCAACAATGATTTAAATATAAATCGAAACGCGTCACTGGAAGAAAGAGAGTTTCATTTTTGAGACTGTGTTAAATATACAATTTGTTATCTGAATGATGGAAGAGTTTCATCAAGTAAAAGCACAATCTACATAATCGGTTTTATAATTACGTTTCGCATGTTTTCGATTATATTTGGGCGTAGACAAAATAATTTTTTGAGTAAATTTGTTTAGTTTGCGCAGTTTTATTTTACATTACTCACGTTCGTGATCAGATTAGGGCGTAGGTGAACATTTTTACGAGTCTCAAACATTCTCTAAATTACCAAACCTTATGTTTAAATGATTTTTAAGTAGCGTTATACTTCAGATGCTTATAAAATTATATCGATTAAAACTTAAGGGCTGTATTTAAGAATAAACGAATTCCCCATTTTTTACTTCCCACGCCAATTGACGAGAAAGGGCACGAACAAATGTCAAGGTGTCCGCTTCTATAGTGGATCCTGATGGTGGAACAATGAGAAAAACTCTTTGAAGCTGTGTATCAACAATTAATGTCAGTTCTGAAAGTTATGATTGATTGTTTCTGTGATTTATTTTACTTGTATTTGCCACTGACTAAAATCACATATTACTACTCAAAGACTCACGTTCCATCTGCTTCGGCAGATTTTATTAGAAGTATAATAATATGTTTTTTTTATATTCTATAAATTTTATGGTGTCATCATAACCTAATAAACAGTAATTTTCATATGATAAATCATATCTAAGCAGCTGAAACGATAGAATCAAAAGTCAAGTCATTCTGTTGTCAGTACACGTAAGATTAATCACTGCGCGATAAATTTATAATTTACCTACTTGACTTTCTTTACACAGATAAAAACCACTAATAATAGTAATTATAATGGATTTATCAAAAAAATATGACATAAAAATCCAAAACGCGGGTTATTTCAACGTACCTTTCTAAGTTTAACTTGAATATATTTGAACCTGAATTCGTCAGAGTGACATTTACGTTACGGTAAATCGGCATGAAGCAACCATCTTCAATGACCTGTTTACATCGACATGACGGACAGAAATGTGTCATTGTAGTTCAAGCTTCACCGGCAACACACATACCTGCACATTAGTACTGACAAGTATTTCACAAACACTTTGTGTATGTCGCAAAGCACGTCGGGTCGCGCTCGACTTCGCGACAATTTAAGATCTGTAATTCCATTTGTTTTATAATTTTTTTATAGCGGCTGTTGTCCAGTCTACAGTATCGATGCGGTTTCCGATTCAGTAACTGTTATGTCCGACAGACATCATGGTAGGTACCGCAAACCGCACTTTTGTTTATTCTAGAATCATAAATAATTTTTATTGTATAAGTTGGTTATCGGACGGTTTTCAATTGTCTTCAGTTTTTCACAGTGCTTGTTTATGGAAGCATTGCTTACCCGAGATCAATTTTACGAAGTGTCATCGTTGGTAAATAACCTCTCACAACGCTGTGGTTCTCCAAAATAATGACTTTTCGAAGAGACTCGTTCGACGTATCTGAGGTTGTTCGTTGTCCGTACGCTGATGACTTCTAGTGGTATTATCCGAGACAACTCGATCGAACATGGTTGAATCTATGGAATAGGGATAGATCAACCACTTCTCTTCAATGTTCTTAGCTGTGGCAGTCAGGTGTGTCAACTAGACGTATTACTCTTTTATTTTTTTAGTCGAGAAGCTTTGGAGCGTATCTGCGATCAGTATTCCAAATATAGCCTGATTCTTTTAGAGTAGTAGTAGTTTTTTTTGCAGAGGAAAAACGTGATGGTCTTCTTGTTTCGACAGTGAAGCATTGTGTGCTCAGCATCATCAGTCATTTCGCAGTACTGACATGCAGAGCTTGTAGCAATACCGATCTTGTGAAGGTAACATTCATGGCATGATACCAGCTGTGTTAGCAATAAATCCACCTCACAATCGCTCCTGTTGCTCCACTTTCTAACATCCTTTATCAACCTTCGGGTCCAAATGCCTTTTTCTGACAAATCCCACCTACTTTGCTATCTTAAGAAAAGATTTTCTCTTGCTTCACTTCTGGTTATTCCCATGTATATTTCTTTTCTTCGCTATCGCCGATATCGTTCGATACTCTTATTGCCATTCTCCTCGTAACGGACTCAAACTTTTTTCTTCTGTTTGCCTTCTCCATGGAGCATTCCCACACAGGTGCTGCATACAGAATTAGTGATGATGCTACCGAGGCTAATATTTTCCTCTTACTGGCAATTGGTCCCCAATGTTCGGCATAAGCCTGCTCAGTGCTGCGACTGTAGCAGAAGCTTTACTTGGGGTTCGAGTAATATGCTCATTGAATGACAGCTTAGCTTTGTGTCTAACCATACTCCTAAGTATTTAACTGCAGCCTGTGGCTTAATATCTAAGTTGTTTATGTTAAATGAAATGCTGTCAATTTTTCTTCTGGGAGCTATCAACATGGTATCTGTCTTCTCAGGAGGAAGTTGTAGTCCGTTCTTTTCCATCCAGCTACTAACCTTCCACCGCCCTTCATCATCAGATCTTCTTCATCTCAATAGCTACAATAACCACAGCTAGGTCATCCACGTAGGCTATTGTGGTAACTTCTTCAGGCATATCCATTCCCAATACCCCGTTGTAGAGCACATTGTGTGTCGGCCCAAGGACAGATCCCTGTGGTATGCCGCTATTAATCTGCTTGATCTCTTTGCCGCCACGTTTTGGACTAATGTTTCTATTTCGGAGATAATCCACTATCAGGCCCAATACACCAGGTTCAATCTCTATAGACCTGAGCGTTGAGATGATTTTATGCCTTGATGCCGAATTGAACGCGTTCTTCACGTCAAGAGCTATCAGAGCGCATAGTTTCATCTTTCGATTGACTATCACCCTTGCAGACCTTGAGATCTCAAGGGTGACAGTCAATAGTAGTAGTAGTTCTTGTAGTAGTAGTAGTAGCTGTTAGAATGGATAATATTCTCTGGAGCGCAAAAGAACACACAGCTTGATTATGTTTGATGTTGCTACGTATATTTTCAGTCTCTTGTTGGGTACGAGTTGTTCGCAACCGATATTCCATCTATCAGGAGACACGTCTTACTAGTATGACGTTTTATAGTTTGCTTTGTACTAGCAACGAGTATGTTGCACAAGTTGGGCAATATCGAAGTACATCTTGAAACGGAAAAGCCTGACTGGCTACCTAACTTATCTGGAACTATGAGTATCAAGGCATGGATACTGAGAATGTTTTTGGAATTTCTACCAATCACTATCCTTCAATCAACAATCTACATACAATATTAGGTGAAAAGTCTAATAAGTTAACAAACGTATTCCTTTATTAGTCTTTGCATATTTTTGAAACATGAAGTGGTCTAAGAAACAAAACAAAAATATTTCAGGAACAAGCATATGGTCGACGAGTGGGTGAGTGAAAACTAATTAGAAGCTGGGCAGCTGGAGAACTAAAAACTGTATAATTGACTGACCGGACGCCTAGCAATACTATTAGTATATCGTACACAGTTTTGTCTACGCTTCTAAAAAGTTACAATTAACAATTTAAAGTTAAAGTTACAGGTACAAAAACCCAATAAATGAAATTTCGATAAGTTAATTAACGTCACTCTATTCAAGTGCCTATATTCTCCTACCTATACACGTGGATTGCTGCATATAAAAAACTTTACTTAACTCTAGGCTTAACCTAGACTCTTGTCAGTGAAGCTCAAGGTGGAACTGTTGTAAAAGCAATGCGTACGTGATGTGCACGTTGGTAAGCCTTAGTTTTCCAAGTTTTCATTTTATTTTTCTTTTCTATTTTTGGAATATACACTAATCGGATTGACATCAAGAAGTGCCTGATGTCAAATGCTAACCACAGTTGGCAGGTGAGTACTGCGCTCCTACGAGAAGAAATCACATAATCTGAAGGTTATGCCGCATATTTTCTGATCTATTGTCAAATCATCACTTTGTTGAATCTATATGATAATTCCATTATTACATTTTTTCAAAGCTCTTGCTTATAATTTTAATGAAACAATTTAAGCCTTGATCAATTACTCCAATCTATTTCTATATTCTTATCCCAAAATCTAGTGTATTGCTTGCGACTTATTAAGAATCATTTTTTGTCTTTTAGTATCGACATTACCGTATACTAACTTGCTAATCAATAAATCAACTAATATGATTAGTCATTTATGCTTGGATCAATCAACGCAATCAGGTACGATCAATTGACGATTGTCGATTTTTAAACCCGAACCGAATAGCCCGCAAATGAAAGTATAAATATAAACTTAGTTTTCTTGAACGACTTCGCAATCAATAAATCGAATAGCGATGACAATTCGGCAGACCGGTAAATATTTTCAAGGTGTCCAGATTCGACCTACCTAGTCGACCAAAAAATTCCAATTGTCAATAAAGTTACCGCAAATAGCACATACTTTTACAGTTTTTTCTGGAATTGCAATGAGGAAGGTTGGGGCCTGGGTTACGTCTGTTGAGAAATCCCTAATTATGACCTTTATGCGCGTCTACTAAAAAAAACAACTTCATAATGTGTGATCTTTGTGCAAGATCATTGTTGATATTATAGTATGCGTAGCTTAGGCTCTAAAAATCTTAATAGAATGAAAGAAAACAATGGTATAATTTCTCATATAGGAGAGGTGGAATTTTAAGGTTTTCCAGTTGTAAATTCGTTTTGGGTTTATGAAATTAAAAATGTAAAGCAAAATGCTTAAAACGAGTATGTACGTTACGTTACCCACAGTTGAAGCATAGCAATATATGAAAGAATAAATAACAATAATTAAGTATTTTATAATATTTATTCATCCAGTATGAACAAACAACCTGAAATTCAATCAAATATAATATTTGTATAATTTTATTGAAATAGTTAATATCAAATTTTGAGATGAGTCTTAATATATGGAGGAACAAGATGGTTATAAAATACAAGTGAATGAGGTAGGTGCATAAACTTGCAAAGAATTCTTTTTATTGAATGATTCTTGCCCAAAACTTCTGCTCATTCAATACACCACATATATAGTTATGAATCATTAAATTACTTCTATAACGTCTTGCTCCCTAGATAGCATTTATCGAATTGCAATATGTTAAAAATTGACATTGATTAAGCGAACGTCAGTTTTTTCCAATAGGGGCTTACTACGAATGTAAACGTTAGTAACTTTTATCAGTCATATATACGTTCACTTAGCGGCTGATACAAGTGAGATGAACCAAAAAGCCAACCACGGGATAACAATTAGAACTAAAACCAATAACCCCGCTATTTTGAGAATGAATTTTTGGTTGAAGTTGACAAATAAATCTAACTAAAGAGTATTACTGCCATTCTGAGTCGATATTTGAGAGATAGCTGGCAGAAGGCTACACCGATTTGTAGTTGTCGCTGTCGCTTCACAAGTATCGTTAAAATGATAATAAATAATTTATTTGCATTTATCCACAAGTTTATGTGATAATATTTATTCACTGGTCGATAAGGAATTATACATTATTTTAATTTGTATTATTCATAATAAATATGTGTCAAATGGTATAGTAAGAAGGACCAACATCGGTGGATTGATATTAGGTTATTAGCCGTGCACACGGCTTTACTTGCTGTTCATGGTAATTAAATAATCTTTATCTTTTTAAGAACTCAAACAGTGTTGAGCTCCGAAGCTGCCACATGCAGGAGTAGGAGCAAAAAAAAATCGGTTATTTCGCTGAGATATTCACCTTACAGTTAAGGAAGGCAGATATTCATATACCATTTCATCTGTTGTAGGTCATAAGGACTGCACAGTGTACCACTCGTCAAACCACTTTTTCAAACCTCGAAACTTCGACAATTACCTCAGCATCTTATGGGGAAGATTAAAATTAAGATTGGAACAGTTTTAATCCCTTGAAGATGCTATCTTAGTTAGCGAAACACCTGTTGAGTTTGAAAAAATTGTTTGGCGAGTCGTAAAAATCTGTAGTGTTTGCGGTTGCTGAAAAATCTGAGTTAACTTCATAAGGCCACTTTCTCCAACTTGTTCGAAAGAGGTGAGGAATACATCAATTTCATTTGCATTATCCATTCTGTGCAAGCTCAGCTCAAATGAGCTGCAGTCTGGCAAAATGATGAGTGAGATTCAATTGTTTTTGAAACAAATAATCTATTTCCTGACTATTTCGATAAGCTGATGGCATCCCAAGTAATAATCCATTGAAGCGTCATGGCTCCAAAATGGCCAGAGAACTGATTTATTTCAATTGGAATCAGCTCCGTATAGTTAAGGGGCTTCTCACAGGTCACTGTACCCTAAAGGAGACCTTAGCTGCAGACAATGCGAAAAAGCGCGCATGGCACCCACCTTCTCTGTGGGTGCCATGCTCTGGACCACAAGATGAATGAGCTCTTACAACAGGGGAACTGTACAAACTAATACAGGGTTCAAGACTGTTAGAATAGGTGCTGTAAGAAAGAGTAAAAGTGAAATAAGCTTGAAAGCTGCGAGACATCATGTCGGACGGCTCCTAGGAAGGGAAAATAAAGACAACGTCCACCTCATATCAAGCTTCTTTTAACGGAGGTGGGAAAAATGGCGCGACTGTATGTGTATCATTCATAACCAAACATAAGTATGGTGAGATTACATTTACTCTAACAAATTATAAACGGCGTCGAATTGTAATGTCTAAAGGGAATAGATTGGTTGTAAATTTGGGTTTTGAAGGAAACGTGTGACAAATACAGGTGAGAATGCCCCTTTTCAGCAATGAAATTCATAATGAACTTTAATAACCACTATTGCATTATTTTATGGTTGAATCGAGGAAAAGGGAATAAGTGAAAAGTGAATATGGATACAAATGGAATCAAGGAATAAACGTTGTGAGATTGTTTTCTATATAGATAGGGGTTTTTCAAGAAAAAAAACTTAGGTACGATCCGGTATCCGATTTATTGTTGATAATTATTGTCTTTGGGTCGTAGTGGAGGAGGTGGAGGCGGATAAGAAGGCGGCCCTTTTGGTGTCTCCTTCTTAGTGGTAGGTAGTACATTTACAGGGGGACCCGTAGCAGGAGTTTGTATGCTTACAGACTTAGAACTAGAAGGCGCCACGCTACTTATGGCACTAGACGAAACTCCGAGTAGTTTCGAGGGATTTTCACTTACATTTATGTATTCTGTCTCCTCACTTACAGTGTTATCATCAGATGGAATATCGTTAGGCGCTATTATACTGACCGATTTGACACTTGACACTTTCACTGACGGTATGCTGTCAGATGCTCCTATAATTGTAGGTGAAACATTGCTCGACAAATGGCTATTGATGGAGGATGTGCTAGCAGGTGTTGCGAAGAGCACTTTCGCACTTGTCGGTACCGATGTACTGTCGAGATCCGTAGATTGTGATGTACCCATCATAGGCATATTGCTTGGTGCGGTACTGTTGATTGTTGATGCAGATGGAACAGTAGGTAATGCAGCAGGTCTAACTGAAAACCTTCTTCTGGCATGAGCAGCCATCTTAAAGGAGCTCCTCGCCGACGAAGTAGGTGCCAAGCCCAGTCTGCCCTTTATGTGCTCATGGGAAGATAGCAGATGCTCTTCGACGGGCATCAGTGAGCATCTACGACGGGCTGCTTGACGTAATGCACTAGGAGGTGGAGGTGCCATAGACGGACGTCGGATACCCAATTCGGTGCGGTTGGGGGCCAGACCAACTCTACAACGATATTAAAATCAGCATGAAAATTCATTTATTTCAGAAAACCGCCATTTAAAAATATATTACTGGATACTGAGGCTGGTCTTGTGTATTGATGACCGACATCAAATTTAAAATACTCTGAAATAATGAAATAAATTTAATAGGATCAGTATTAATGTAGATTGTAGATGCTCTTATTTGGTAAAAAAACTCTTCCATCATGTAGATGAAAAGATTGTGTAATTAACACACAGTTTCACAAATAAAACTCTGTTTCTTTGAATGACTCGTTAAGACTTATATTTAAATCATCGTCGGACTGTCAGATTTGACTGCTAACAAGGCGACCCTGCTTACTTGTCAACTAAATAACTAGATCCTAACATGGATACAAAACTAGAGCTCTAAAATCTAGCATACTATTCTATATCTATCTTGTCTATTTATTTTTCTATTAAATTATTTTTCCTTTCCTTGTGTCTGTCTTAGGGGAATATTTTCCTTGGTGAATGTTCTTAAGATATTTCATGTGATAGACTATTTTATTTCTTAAGATATTCCACGTTTTAAGATATCCCATTCCTCAAGCTATTTCATTTTTCCTAATATATTCTTTTAAACTCAATTTTTATCAATACACTACTATAAGTTTCCATGTATTTGTATTCTAGGATAACTTACTCCTGGAATATCTTAAGGTCATTTTGACGACGATGGTTAAGCTTTTTTAGGGGTTTCCCTTAACACAAGTGTAAATGCAGTCGCCAAAAAAAAATATTCCCCTAAGACTGACACAAGAAAAGAGAATGTAATTTGATAGAAAAATAGCTAAGCAGAATAAATAGTATGCTAGATTTGAGAGCTCTAGTTTTATATCCATGATAGGATCTAGTTAGTTAGTAGGAAAGTAATCTGGGTCGCCTTGTTAGCAGTCAAATCTGACAGCCCGACGATGATTTAAATATAAATCGAAACGCGTCACTGAAAGAAAAAGAGTTTCATTTGTGAACCTGTGAGTTTTAATTTATTCTTTTAGCTACTTTATACTTTGTAGTCGTAAATCACATCTCATCGTGCAGCCTTTTTTTGTACATTCTAAATGGAAGAAATTAATTTTTTTGCTATATTACCTAGCCATTCCAAGTTTTCTTTTCGGCTGCTGCTCTCTAAGATAAGCCGTTGCGTCCTCAGGCACTGCTATTGCTGACAACGCCCTGATGAAGTCTGCAATAGACGTCTGTTCTAGAACCCGGTCAGTCAGCAAAGCTGTCGGATCTGTTGGCAAGCTCGTTGGCCCATTTGCACCCTTGGTACTTTCTGGTGTCTGTGATATTGGCATCTTCAAGTACTGGTTTTCAAAGTTCTGCTTCTCTATGTCTATCGGGACTGGCTGCTTCTCGTCCTTATTTCTTATGTTGAACCTATAAGCAAAGTATTTCAGTAGTCGACGAAGTTCATTCATGAGATGCTGGAGGGGCGTGAAGTTTTGGAACCTAATGGAACCGCTTAATCTTCTTCAAATATGCAAGGTTTTGGCAATCCACTAGCGTTCGTAAGAAGGGCTGAACTCATAATTAGGAATGTTAGAAAGAAAAACTGGGCGTCGGTAAGAATCGAATCCAGTAGGCAGACGTCTTCCCCCTACCCCAAATTTCCTTCCCAAATAATCGATCATGTTCTGGGATAACTAAAACGCTTAGAAGCTAACCTTGTACATTTTTATTTTGCTTGTGTTTTGGTCATTTTTTACCCATCACTGGATTTGTTTTAAAAAACTAAAGCTTCTTCGTCCTTCTGTCAGTGCTCGTCTACCATGACATTAGATTAGTACCCAGTTATAGAGCCCTGAATTATTCAATATTTTATAATTACTCCGCCACCATTGATTCCAGATGTTAACCTACTGCGAAAATCCCGATTCAAAGAGAGGTCAACACATGACAGGACGACGGAAGTAAGTGACATGGATTTTCGAGCTATACCATCAACCATCAAAATAGCCTTGTATTCTTTGTCTCGCGAATACAATACTTCCTCGCCTGCTGGACAGTGCCTTTATACTTCAAAAAAGAAGGTAAAGCCATAGACATGAAAAAATCATCAAAAAATATTCACAAAGTTACTAATGTCCCATAAGTATAGTCACAGATTATTAACGTTATCGATTAATGATGACACATTTTTTGCAACATCTACATTTCATGTCATTATAACTATCTTACCTATTCTTGAGGCGTTTGAGCAATGATGGTCCTTCCAGTTTGGCTGCGGCAAGTGAGAATGCTCTAGCTCTTCTCTGTTTGCTAAACTCGAGACTAGCTTTTGTTGCATCACCACCGTACCACGTATAACCTCCATCAGGCTTGGAGTATATTGGAGGCATCGGAGTTGATGGAAGGGAGTCGCTTGCAGCTCGACGTCTGGCTCGTGGTGCATAGTTTTCGCTGGCCAGGATGTCTTGGTCCGAGAAACAGTTTATGCCGCCTATAGATGGGAATAAATGCATATAAGCTCTTTTTCGTTTGCATTAGAATTTTTCAAACTTATATTATATTGGTTGTTGATAATGAGTGAATTCTTTCGAAGTGATGCTTTTCATAATAGGGAGACAGCGTCTGTCTCAATGAGACTAGGCGAGTGTTTCGGTAATGCTCCAAATTTGAAGCATTCGGATTCTATATTTCTTGGTTTCAAAAATACAGATGTTTCACCATACAAACGAAAACAAAATTAGGTTAAATTGTTCATGTTAGCTGATGTGGTACCAACGAGTTTATGAGTTTTTGAATATTTTGTTTTGCACTCCTCCGAAAATCATTACAGTGGAAATAAATCAAATTATGTTCCATTAGGTTTCAGAACGTTGCTTACGTTCATCTTGGTTCTACTGGGTTGGCTAAAATGAGATTATAATGACCAGGATAAATCTTTGTTGTCAAAGTAGATAGTAATGCATTTGCATTGTTGATAAATACAAAATGACATTGTTACTCCAGAAAAACACGCTACTTACCTTATGAGTGAATAAATGTAATATATATATATATATATATATATATATATATATATATATATATATATATATATATATATTAGTGAAATACCAAGATTATGATAAAAACGCCCTATTTGGGAACCAAGAATATGAAGAAAATCTGGTTAAAAAATTACAATACATTTTTCTCCGGGTTCTCTCATGGTTACAATCCAAAATACTGTTATGCTGGAAATAGTTGATAAATTACTATGAATGGCATTGTGATTTATTGGTCATTTTACACTTTGAGAAAGGTTATCGAGGCAACCGAAACCTCAGCCAAGTTCATTAAGCAGTCATATGTGGTTTTAATTAACGGACGAGATACAACATGAATCAAAGATAAAACCACAGGAGAAGTTTTGGATGTTAGATTGCTCACTTTCGAAGTGGTCTGACAGGAAATGTGCTGCCATCCAAATTAAAGCATTAAAAACAATCAGATACATATTAGAGCGTCCTGTAGTATCTAGGAGCATAATAAAATATTTCACTAACTAACTAACTGAGGTATAAGTCCTATAATCCTAGTATTATACTATCCTTCCTAGAGTGACTAGATGATATTCATCATATTAGTAAAACTGCTTACCATCATTAAATCTTTGAGTACTAAGAGCATCCACGACTTTGAGAATGAGATCCTTTTGCTGCATAAAGGCATCTGAGGGTTTGAATGTTCTTTCTTTATCAATTTTCTCAAGTTCTGTTTCTGATTGCATTTTAGCTGCAGCTATAGGAGTTATAATCGTCGTCGAGAGCGGGTAACATTCAGACATTGCGCGTTTCCTTGCAGAATTTGGCGATTCTTCAGGGTGATCATCCAGCTCCATTAGGCGAAGTTCTGGGCAGCTCTGGCTACGCTCTAACACGTGAGGCACGTATTCGAATTCACCTGTGAGGAAGCAACAGTAACACTATATGATATCCAACCAAAACTCATGAGACGTATAACTATAATACGTATATGCGTGATGGCATACAGGTAATGAATGTCTAATGTTTATACTACGTTCAGCTTAGAGATATTTGTTGATAACCTTTTAGCTCTTAACTAACGTTATCAAGTGAAACAAACACACGAGAAACAATAGGCCGAGGTGCAACAAAATGTTTCGCAACATCACTTCATTATGCCGTTGTAATCTCAATTCAGTAGATTTTTTGCGTTAACATCTATGAAGGCGTCTTTTCTCTTGATTTCTCACACATCATTGCTAATAGAAGTGCATATCTATATCAGTTTTCAGTACCTACTGTGCGCTGGACTTTGAAATTCAATAACAGTTCGGCAGATATGACATTCAATTTTAAATGTAAATACTATTTTCTATTTCGGCGGCAATATCTTATCAGAACATGTCGATATTTGATATGATATGTTTCTTTAGACAACCATAAGGTCGAATTACGAAGTCTAGTATGAATTAAAAAATAATAGACTTGCACTTCGATCATTGATAATATGTGGGAAATCATGAACAAAATCCAGATTTGTAGATATTACGGTGACAAATGTTTGGTCCATCTTCGCTCCTTAATAGCTATATAATGCTTACAGACCTTTCGTTTCATGCTACGAATTGCTCTAGAAGGACAATATGTATCAAAAATATCTAGAGGCGCATACAGACAAAACTTGAATGCCGTACGAATGAAGCTAGGACAAATACGTAGCTGTACTTTATTGCTTACTTGCAACCCTGCCACTTCTTGGTGAATTTTCTGTAAAATCTGGTAGCGACAGTGTTTGAATCCACATTACCGGTATTTATGGGCAAAATACACTACTTTAGTAGCACATGAACTCAAATCTGTGATGCCAGGTCCACTCCATCACCATCACCACGTGAATCTCTTCTCCGTATTATTATATATAAGTGGAATCTATGTTCGACATTAGTAGCAAGCAAGACTGATACAATCTTTAGATTGTATCAGCGCCAATCAAAAACAAAAAAACATGTTTGACTGATTCAATCTTTAGATAAAGCTGATAAAGTTACATTTCGCCATTCATGTATTTTTTTCAGAAACCTAACTGCTGACCCCATTTTTTTTTTAAAACTGTAGCAGCTTGTTTTTCACAAAGCTCATTTTTTTTTTGGAAATACGAGTAGGTATAGATTCGTTGGGACCTACCTTTATATACCGGCTTGACTCGCATGAACAGTAACTCATGCAGCAAGCTTCTGAGCTCATTCCTGATCCTTTGTGGCGTTTTCCTTATGTTGTCTGCAAGCATTTTCTCTATCTTGACCAGCTTCCGACTACGCATACCTTGCGTTATGAAGCCAATAACCATGACAACGTAACCTAGTCCACCTATGATCCAAACCAGCAGAAATACTTGATAAAAGTAACGGACCATGGGACTGAAGCCAGATGTGTCATTGATGTCACCTGTAACCAAACATTACACAAATTCTCTCAACAGATAACAAATTGGTTCAAATCCAGCATCCTTGAAATGTTCCGAATAGAAAAAACTAAATACAATAAAAAGCTGAGAGTTAACATGTTTCTTTTACAAGTCGTCATTGGCTGTCAACCAGACAACGTCTAGGAATGAAGATAAGAGAAACAAGTGATTCGTATAATTTTGCTGTCATCTGAAGAATTTAATTTTGGCCCATGTTTTATTATAAGCTGAGAATTTTGACTTCAAATTTGCGATTTAATTTGTTCACAGTGCGAGGCGCGGACTTGTGTGCTTTCGAACTTGCAGAAACCTGAGGGGTAACGGCCGCGTAGTCGAACTTTCTTTGTCCTTGTTAGTCATGATTATCAAGAGTCAGGAGTCATAAATGATCTAAGCAATAAGGACTAGCACTTGGCTATACCAGCATAAAGTAGTTTGTAGGCTCGGGATGCTGTGGTACAAATATAAAATCACAACACACCTACTCACCTGCAACGAAATCTCCAAATCCTATTGTGGTGAGTGTGACGAACGAATAGTATAGTGCAACATCGTAATCCCACCTTTCAAATACGCTGATGATAGTTGAAGGTAGGAAGATGAAAAATGTCAGGCCTGGAACTGCATACAGAATGATTTGTCCTATCAATCCCAGCTTTGCTGCACTCCTTTTTATTCGGGTGTTCTTCCAACGGACGTATAGTTTTTTAAACTGAAAATATCAAATTTTCATTAGTAACGTACGTGTTGATATACAGATATTAATAGAACTCCAATAGTAGAGTTATCAATTTAATCAATGGTTAAAATTTTTAATGTTTTTTATTTTCAATTTTTTTTAAGTGTATTTGTTAAACTTCAATATGTTTTATTGTGTTTGTGTTCCAATGTTTTTTCATCATGCAGTGACTGTTCTGAGGTTTACCTGTTGATATATTTTTAGACTACCTAGGTTTCTGCTTTTAGTTTACGAAATGTTGTTATGAAGTGGTGAGCCTTTTTGCTCCTATTTTAAATATTAATAATTTTCTTATTCACATATTTTCAGCCCAGAAAATGTAAATGTCGTGAGGTCGGCTAATTGAGAGAAAAATATCTACGTCTATTCTGTTACCCTTCAAACCGATGAACATGTGTTGTATTGATATCGAAAAGTGGCATCAGAATTACCTTCCGTTTTATACATAATTATATTTCGTACTCTCACTCATTTCATAGGTAGATTGATTGTAAACCACTGTCGATACCAGGACCATTTTAAGCTATGAAGGTGCCCCTAGGCAATGTACATTTTGGAGTTTTCTCAAAGAGCATTTCCAAAAAAAGAATTAATTCCTTACGGTTTTGGAACGGAAAACTTTTAAATGCTCTGAAATAAACATTATCCATGAGGAAGAGTCGGTGAGACCACTTCATTTTTTTTGCACTTGCTTCGTGGCTATTACGATGACTGATATTGGCGCTGGGTTCTTCAACAGTTACATATATTATCCATATTGATTGTTCATTGTTATTATGGACGTTAACTTCAATCACTTAAGCAAAAAACGTTAAAATTACTCATTAAATTTAACGCCAACTATATTCATTAATTTCTCATGAGGCTTAAATATCATGGGAGATTTCAACAATTGTCTAACTTGGATATTTTTACTGTATTGTCATTGTTGTCGTAGCTAGGGGCCAGTAGGGCTCTCGACCCCGGCGCAGTGTGCATAGGGCGCAAAATCATGGGCTAAATGACCGACAAATGTTGTCAGTAGGGGTGTTTTCTTCGTTTACGAATTTTGTTGGAGAGGTTAAATATCCAATAGGGTTGGGAAAAGCGGTGAGTAGGGAGGTCTATGTACACAAAGGGGAGCAAATAATGGAGCTTTCCCTGGGCGCCCAAGTTTCAAGCTACGACTGTTGTTCTCAACCTCTTAAGAAAGGAATTTTTTATATCGAATTATAAGCCTGATAGATGTACTAATAATAAATTCTTCAAAAAACATTTCCATTCGACATGTGATTTAAAGAGTTGACTCAATAAGGGAGTTCAAGTGGAATGAAGATCACATCGCATTTTTCTCTACCTTGCGTTTATAATTTATCATGAATAATTTGCCTTGGGAAATGGCAAGTTATTCATGATAAATTGGCTGTTTTTGTGAATATATAAAGTCTTCGAACATAATGTTTTTCGTTTCTTAGCTTTGAGTTTGAGCGCATGCCAGAATCGAGTAGTTGCTATACATGTATATTTTTGCGAATATGTTGCAGCTTCGGAGGCCACCTGCCATGCCTTATTCTTCATGTCTCATTATCTCCAATCAATATCTTGAAAATCTCCTACATCTTGTCGTACTTGTTATCCTTTTAATTGGGGTTTCCAATTTAAACACATTTTTTGCTATCAACTACCATGCACTCGATTGACACATCCATATCACTTTTAATTGCGTATCTTTTTTCACTAATATCACTCGTTGATATTCATTCCTTGTCTTATTTCTCTCTGTCTAGCCTTTATCACGTTAATTGTTTCTCATACTTCATGGACAGCAACCTTATTCGTTCTGTTATTCTGCCCCACTTCCATCCTGGCTTCTAGATCTCTATAACGCAATTATTGGACAGCAATGTATTTTTTCGTCAAAATACAGGGAATGTACCAGTTTTAATAAGTAACATGAAAAGTTACTGTAGAATAAAATAAAGTTTCATAACGAATGTACTGTACATACTTACTCTGTTATAGATTTCCAACAAGAAGAAGCGTAGAACAAAATATATGTTAGTTAGAGTATATAATAATAACATACATAAAAGACATTATTGAGTCAAATGGTCTGTGAGAGAGTCACATTTAGTTAGTATTCATTAATATATTGGTGAAAGAGAAAATGTTTTGCATTTGAATGACGGGACTTATAAATAGGTTTGTATGTATATATTTTTTATGGTCTTCCAATAACAAAAAGTACCAACTTTATTCATTCAAAAAGTACAGGACATTATTTCGTCCACTTAGAGACCCGGCAGTATGACGTAGGCTAGGATGAACTAATTAAATCCCACGGTGATACCGATTTGGCAAACTTTTAGTTCTATAATCAAGAATTTGAGAGAATGAAAAGTTGTGTAAAAATTTCCATTAATATTTATACTTTATCTTACCGACTTTCCGAAGTATTCTCCTAATGTCACCATGACAATACCATTCATGGGAATACCTATGAGTCCATATAGGATCATAAAAATCCTAGTTGTAGTAGTAGTCGGAACTAAATTACCATATCCTGAAAAAATGTGGTTATTCATTGAACGAGTTTTTGATCACTGTATATAGTTAGATTGCTGAATATAGATATATATGCATATGCATCAATAATAATAAAATCATTTACTATGACCTATTATTGGATCTACCAGTTTGAATTTTAGTCAGTATGCAATGATCTGTATTCGAGAATATATTTCTTCATTAGAAGCTAATTAAAACAAGTGTAAGCGGGTATTATAAGCGCACACATTTTGGAGTTTGAGATGGTAGGGTTTTTTGAAAGTATATTTTGAAATTTATTAAAATCTCTTAGATTCTTAGTAATTTTTAGACGTGATGTATGTTCTATACTTGTTAGCTTGTCCATTCTACGATAATTTTTGTATCATATATTCTTCGAACGTGGGTATATTTTTTGTAGTGGTAAAAAATGGATTTTCAATTATTTTAAGGAGCAGTTGAAGTATTTTTGAATAACAGTGCTATAGAGGAGCTAGGCAAAGTACTAACTAATGTCGAACGTAACTAAGAATATCGGCACTCTAACTGTATACTGATATATGAGATCTAATCAAACCAAGCTGGGTATATATCTGCTGAAATTTATATCATTCCTTAACTAAACAACTGCAGCATGTGTTTGGATAAAATTTAGGGAAAAATATGCCGTGAATTCGTGGAATCGATGTCCATAAAATAAGTGAAGCATTTTTAAACTCTCAGTATAACACTCATATTATAAATGCAATGCATAAAGTGAAGTAAAAAGTTTTCCTACTCAGAAGCTGTCTAAATTCTCATAGGGTGTTTTTCGGATTTCCATTGTATATATAACACAACAATACACGCTAAGGTCATTGACAACCATACTAGTATCGATAAAACTTCAATGAGGCGGCCTTCATTACGGACAACGACTATGTTTATAGCAAACCTAGCGTTGAAGTATCACCAATACGGCAACAAATCATAGGTACGAAAAATTAAGTAACTACAGCTGGACAGAACTAAACACATACACAGGGTTTTTCTCGAGGGTTTTTTTCCGCGAACAAACCTATTCGATTAAAAAGTATGTGAAATGTGGAGTATGTCGTAACCACACACTTCATCATTGAGCGAAACCGAAGTTTTTGGGGCCCATAAGATAGTAAATCAATCAAAACGTCTTGACACCCATAGTTATATAGACAATAGAAGACCTAAGCACAACCTATGAAACATCTACTCTGCCTACAAATTTCAAAGGTTTATCATTTACAAAATGAAGTTGAGTGGATTGAGTCGGTACTGTCCAAATCATAATTTCTGGACCTCTCATCGTAGGTACTCAAATTGAATGTGGGCGCCTGCGCCTGGGCGCCGTTTCTATGCAATGTGTATGTTATTCATACTTGGTCTAAATCTTTATGTTTTCATGTTGACGCATACTTGGTTTAGTTTGCTATAATTCTAACTGATATACATTAACATGTTTTTAACAGCTCAATAACTGAGGAATAACATAATACATGAAATGCAATTTTACGAGTAGAATGAGTGTAGTCCTCATACTTTGTGGAATTTTGGCCGTTGCAAGATTTCGAATAAAACAATTATAAAATTTAAATCAAATTTGAAACAAATCTCCCCTGAAATGTTTTTGGCTGCTCTGTATATTGGTAAGAAACTTGTCAAATATTGAAAAATTAAGTATGGATATTTTTCAAAAACTTTTTTCTACGAAATGATCGTGAACCTGAAAAATAGAATAAATGAAGTCCGAATATAATTCTTGTTTGTTTTTGCTGATTATTCTGCCATAAAAGCACTGATTTAGAAAAATGAAGCTGTGCGGCGGTTTTCCAGATTACGCCATGACAAGAGTGCCGACGGCCGATTTACAGGCAGACCGACAGACAGGCATACCGGCAGATATACCGATAGCCCGACTGACAGACATAAATATTGTTAGATAGATGTACAATTAGACAGACAAGACTGATAGATACCTACAAGCCACCATAAATCATATGAAAAACGTATTATCTTGAATTGTTTATGGTCAAAACACTCTCTTCGTCTATCTCGTGAGAAACAAAAACGACGAACAGCAAAATTCCATACTCATTTTGGTAAAAATTTCTCGAATTATATCTGACGCTAGAACAGTCGCAATACTTTGGTACACACACTCCATTTCAACTCAAGACATGCACCTATTGAGGTGAGACGGATTTTGGGTCTTGAGGCTTTTAATTGTATACCCAGCTTAGTTTGAGAGTGCACTGTGCGTGCGTACGGGCACACCTATGGTACTAACGACTGTTATGACAAAAAACAGCGAGTGGTAGTAGTCCCATTTGGGCGGCGGGTCATTGTTGCTCATGTTGTAGTTGATCGGTTTGCCGCAATAATCCGTCAGGTTACTGAATATGTCTCGCACTTGCTGGGTGTCGCCTTCGTAGTGCTCACGCAGCAAATCTGTAACAGAGGAATGATGCTAGTGATTTATATTTTAGACATTTATATCTAGTGTACTCATGTAGATTGTAGATGCTCTTTCTTGTTGATTACACAATCTTTTTAACTAGTGTAGGTACTATAAAAGTCTATGTAACAACGTGGCTTGATTTTTTTGCTAATAACCTCTCCGCCAATGTACCGATTTCCAAAAATATATGATAATTAGCTAATATTACACCAAATTATTGCTCATAAATAAGATCAATAGGTCTGCAATTGTTAGAGGGACTCGGCGACAAAAAGCTCATGACGGAGAGATAGATAATCTTATCAACGGAAATGAGTGACAAACCTTTTTATGATGCAGATCTCTCATATTAATGTATAATGAATGAATTTTATTGTGAAACTACTAAACCAATTTCCAACAAAAAAAGTCTGCCTCTCTGTTGAAAATATTTTTGAAGCAAATTCTTATTAGTGCCATTTTTTTTTCTAAACAGGAGATCTTATTGAATCTCCAATATTTATGAATGCATCAGAACCGTACAATCTGAGTGACTTATCGGGATATGAAAATATTTGTTTTGTAAAAATGCTTAAGGAAAATCATTTATATAGTCCTACCTAGCTTCGTATATTGATATTACGGAACATCAGTCGATTTCATAACAAATCTGCATGTGTCAACGTGTTTTTGATTTAAAATTCTTACTAAGCTTATAGTTGAGTACATGAAAATACGCAATCCTACAGAGACCGACAGACAGAAAAACAGTAGTAGGAAGTAAGAGCATAACTAATTAAACTATTAAGTAATTGACCATAGTGATAGAAAATCGTCTGTGGTTTACTGCGCATGCTCTAATTCCAAAAATTATTTTTCCTTTTTTTGGATTATGGAAAAAGCCGCTTAGTAGTGATGTAACGAATATCATACCAGAAACAATATTCGCAAACGAAAATGTCAATGGGGATATTCAGTCTAACTGAATATTATTTATAATACTGAACCAACCAACAAATATTAAATTCTAGTTGCTTATTAATATTGCTGACTTGGTGAAGTTACAAGGATGAAAATTTTGTTATGAAATTATAAAAATTGTTAGAACTTCTTCTGTTTTCGCGCACAGCGCTGACTCCAGACGCATCAATAGGCTTTTGAGAAAATTGCACCATATCAAACAATGGAAGCTGGCATATTGGCCATTCCGAGTTGAATACAAGTGGCTAATCCATCAAATACACACAACATAAATCAACAAAATACCTACTTGAGATTTCTATGTATATGTGAATACAACTTCAAAAAGGATTATCAGGATTGAGACAATGGCAAATCAGTGCTAAATACCTTTAATGGATTATCACGAGGTTAAGTGTTGATTATTATAGGTTCAAGTAGGTTCACGTTGCAATTCTCACACAATAGCATGAATTCATAAATGGAGATCTGAATTGAAATTGGGAATTGACAGTGCTTTAGAATTGGATTGAAAATATTGAAAAGTTTCAAAATTCAAAATGATTTACGTTCTTCTAGTGAATCAACAATTCTAAAATCTGATAAATATGTTCAACAAACTCATACAACTTCACGTGAAAGGCGGAGTGCTTTTGTAATTATTGATGATTTCTATTCAGTTAAAATGAAGTAATTTTGAGTAATTGTTGCTAACTCAGAAGTAGGGCAAATAAGTTCTCTTGAGACAAAAAGGTTGAAGTTGCTTGGAAGATTCAAAATGCATCAGAAAGTCGGATGAAATTGATAGCTACCGAAAATAAATATTCCCTCATTGCATCCATTTTTTTGTTGTGGAGCCAAATGTCTAAAGGAGAATTAAACAGCTCAAAACATTGTTGATGATAAAACATCTTTTATCAATACCACAAAAGATCGAGATCATCTCCACGCCAACCATACATTTTCATGCGACACTTTTTTGGGAAAACCGTCCATAATGTTTGCCTTCGTTCTACCAATTTTCTGATTTCTAACTAGGACCATTCATCTACATTCTGGGGTGAGGTATCGCTAGCCCATCCCAAGGTTATTCACCTGGGATGGTACACGTTCAAGTTCAGCTTGACCAAAAGTAACAAAAAACATAGCTAGACCGCTTACAACCCATGCCATATTGATAATGGAGATACATATTTCATGCCACAAGAGTCGGGAGGCGAACATTATGTGTTATGTATGCGAATGTGTAATAGTAGGCTTTACCTTGCCATCCCATTTGAGTGTAGTTGACCTGGTACGACGGCGACAGTCATTTGTTTATAAATGGACTCGCGAAAATACGGTTATTGCCGCGATCGGGCTTTGAATCGGAATTAAGGTTATGCCATTGGAATGAGAAAATTGATTGTTATGGTGCCTCATCTCTAAACTACTTAGGTATAATGATTATGCGCGGTAGATACAGATTTTCGAATAACAGTTAATCTCTAGCAGTACGAGTTGCATCCAAAGTAGTTTCAATAATTGCGCTGTACTTTCAGGTAAAATAAGGTACTTAATGTCAAGGCAAATGCTGGCAAAAATTGTTAAAAAAATATTTCATGGTAGGTATACGAAGGCATGCAACCAGCATGAGTATACATAGTTATATTAATTATTAATGTTAGCAGGTAAATCTGTAATTTATGAATAATGAATATGGAATTTATTTATTTGATAATAACATAGCAAATTGGTCGCGGTGGCAGTGCAAGAGCATTGCTAGTAAGCATCGGCATCCCTATGGAATACATGGTTTTACTCCACAGTGTGGAGCGGGTAAACAGAATCTTTATTAAATAGACATTACCACACGTGGAATTCAGATGCAACCTATTTGACGCCATTTATTAGGAGAAATAGGAGTTTCGTAAGTATTTATGATACTATTTCATTTAAGTAATGTGTAGTAGCAGTTTGTAAAACAGAAACGGAACAAACGTGTTTCCTATAGAAAAAATATTCTAGCAATAAAATTCCCTACAACTTATAAATAAGTAACTGTTGCTTGTTGTTTGAAACTTGTAGACAAGGTGGATTTATCAAAAGTTTGATTTCGGGCTTCCATTGTCTATAAAATTTTGAGTATAACGACGTTTCGATTGATATGCTATCTTCAATCGTCTTCAGGTGAACTGGCGAACACGTTCCTTTCACGCCTATTTATACCCCGTCCGCTGACGTGTCGTTGTGCGCGGTCTGTTCTGATTGGTTCCCGATGCGCGGTATTCCGGTCTGCTGATGTGGCTGTTTGTCGGTCATTGTTTGTTGTCTGGTCCAGTCGTAATCTATTGATCTTCTTTATGAGTGGCTGCCAGATTGGTTTAATGTCTACGCTGGGTTTGCTGTACACTTTGCTGTTGTTGGTGATGAATGCCGCCTCCTTGAATTTCCTTCGATACCAAGGCGGTTCCTTCTATAGACAATGGAAGTCCGAAATCAAACGTTTGATAACTTTTGCTTGAAATATTCGAAATCCATATCATCGGTTTTAACGGGTACATAATTTTTATAACTACTTTTTGATTATTTTTGATCTCATTTTTTCATATTGTATAACTTGTCCAATGCTTACGTCTTCACAGTTTGTACAGTCAGTTTGAATGGCCACATTTGCTTAATATGCTTAAAATCCTTTGGTATTAAAGTGAAAGGTAAATCATGATACAGCAGTTTCCACAGCTGTTAGGAAAATGCTGAGCTTGATGATTCAAGATAACAAAAGCTTTTATGGAGCTTTGAAATTAAGTCTGAGCTCAGAAATAAAGCTATTCAATAACAGACAATATGCGTCACCTTGGTAATATTATTTAGATCACCACCTGTAGCTCTGAAAGTGATGATCATCATCGCATTGAAGAGGTGCTAATTAAGGACGACAAATAACTCAATTTAGTAAATTACCACTGTTCAGGCATCGTCGTCGTTATCGATGATAATTCGATGATAATGTCTTGCTAAACAATTATTGAAATCATTTATCGCTTTAAAATGCCTCGAGATTTGTTCAAACATGCTATCGAGGTTATCACGCAACTACTGCAAAAATAGATGATGGATTATCTAGACTATATGATCGAGATATACCTGAGGTATGTCATAAGTTGTATCTGTATTGATGAATTACTAGATAACTTTCTGAGGCTTGGCCATAAAGGTTTATGCAAATGCCATAGTACGATCACAGTGAGATTTTTTAGCAAGTAACAATTTTCATTACCGAAAAATGGAAAAAATATACAGAGTCGCATTTTCCAATTAATCTATGCAGGTAGGTGTCTAAATCAATAGAGTAATAATGTTAGGTAGACTTCCCCGAAAGCATAAGTTGTGTAATATCCTCAAGAAATTGCATCATATGTTTTATACATGAAAATCTCTGAGGATTGGATTCTATGAGATTCTACATAATAATAAATTTAATGTGATAATTCGTTGATACTGGCCTATTTCATCTTATTTTATGCTACAGTAAAATGCTGAAATCTTATTTTACTTTTTTTGGAATAGCAGCAAACCAAAAACTTTCGAAATTAAGATTTTAGAAACGAGGATGAAGGTGAGATTCAATTGTTTGTTAAGTACGTCCTGTGATGAGCTTTATGATATTTACAGATACTAAGATTTGGGTGAAATTAACTATTGAAGCATGGCATCTCATCTGATTAAAAGTCATGCTCATATCCTTTCCTGGAAGATTTATTTTGTTTTAATGACAAAACAAAATACATCGATTGAAGAATATGTTTCGAAATTTCTTCCACGGAACGGGCGGAGAGGAAAAACCCGTTCCATAATTTATTTGGAACAGGTGCTTGATGAAATTATAATTTCTAAAGTTCCATGCTGAATGCAAGTGTTTAGGGAATGCTCCCTTTTACGAATAAGAAAAATCCAATGAAACCTTCGTCAAAATACTGTTCACGAATAAGCAATAATTACTAATGGGCCTGGTTACCATTTAAGCTCAATTTTGTCGTTGATAAATATTACACTTTTTCATCGCATTCATACAAAAAATAATACAAGGAAGTAGGGGAAGGACACGATGGATTGAAAAAATGCAGAAACCACATCAATTCAAGCGTTCAAAAAGCAGTTAAGAACTGCTATGGAACTCATTACGCTTCAGCTACCGTTATTTATTTTGCACATTTATGTAAGCTTAATATTCAAATATTAATTTTTCAATAACCTTGGTATGTATGTTCAGCTTAGTTTTTATCTACTACTTATCCTGCTGTAATAATGCTCGGAGCTGTTTAACCATTGGATTAAATAGAACCGTGATTTTCTAGATTATATAAATGTTATTGGTGTTTAATAATATTATTGGACGAGTTTGTTTTAATTTTATTGATAGTAGTTTCTGTTTAAAGGAAAAGCAAAATATTGCATTCCGAGCTTGTTTTGGAGAAATCTCTGAGTGAGAACCAGATTGCTACGTATGCACGGTGCTGGTAGGGTCATGCTACCGAGTAGAACGACTTAGAATAAACTTCCATCTACAAATGGAGTTCAGTTCAACACATAGAAGACTCAAACCACTAAAACGAAATACTGGTCTGCCAGCCGTGAAGATGTCTTGGTACGTTCATGTTGCTGGCCTTGCTAGATCGGCTGGAGGTTCTCTTTCACTCCAGAAAGTTGTATTCACCAGAATAGCTACTACTAGTTTTAAAAGGCTCAAATACTGTACGGATGTGTGGAGATGCGTTCTAAATTACACCCGCACAGGCTGGAACATGGAAAAAAGGTGGGCGATCTGTTCCTATTCTACAGACTTTATCATGGTCAAAGTTCGATTGAGCTGTCTCACACAATAACACCAAGAGTCACCAGTACAAAAGGGGATAATGGGCGCATCCTCGCAAAGTCAAACGACCAAAACCTTGATTAATTCTTTTATCGAATCTCAGCGTTAGGGAATGGGCTGCTGTTTTGACAGTTACAATTTACAATGATTTAAGGTCCATGTGAATAGACATTTATACGCTGGCCATAGCAGGATTTTGACGTGACTAGAGCGGGTATATATATATATATATATATATATATATATATATAAATATATATTCCAAGTGCAAAGACGTATTATGCCCCACCCCCATCACTGGAGTTTCCTTTCCTGTCTCAACCCTTCGTAATCTCGATTCCATCATACTTCTCTGACATCTCAGAACACGGCGAAAGCTAGCGACAGAAGCAGTTCATGGATTGATATGGAACGACATGTTTTCGATTACATGTTTTCAATTAGCACCAGTACAAGAAGTAACAAGATAGGTTGCAGAAGTTACATTAAAGTAAGGTCCTCTTACGTTCTATCCGCAGTCTCCGTGCTTTTTCACCCACACTCCTTTTCTCCTCCTCTTCCATTTCTATAGTCAAAAATATGGCAGCTCCCAGCAGTAGGTAGATAACGAACAAACACAGCACCAAAAGCCACTGCTTTTTTGACATCATTTTCACCTCGGTGCTGAAACAGTAAATTTTATCGGTTACCATATCTTGTAAGCTCATTAAGCTTTTACCACAAAAATGCCTGAAATATGCAAAAAGCATAACAATATTAATTTGCTCATAGCATCGTCCACGCATCACCAGCGTTTCATCTTATACACAGATATATTTGTCTGTCGTTACAACGTATAGTTGAATAGTAATTACTCACGATTCTGTGCAAGATGATTGAATTTCTGTACCAGAAAACTGTCTTCGAAAATATACATACATGTTAACAGTTCTAGTGATAATCAAAATGAAATATGCTAATGAGTTTGTCCATTTATTTTACAAGTGGTATTACGGTGAAGTTATTCTTATCCGTCAGCTGCTATAATTGTTATTTGCTTGGAGCGAAAAAATGGTAACATTATTGACATTAGAAAGAATATTTTAAGTCATTTAAGTGATTTTTTAGTGAGATATGATTTGGAGCAAGAAATAAACGAAAAAAATAAATTATACAGATTCAATTGGAACTTTTCGAGCATTGATATTGTTATGGAACATTAGAATCGTTTACAATCCATATGCGAACTTATGAATTTATAACTGACACACCGACAGATAGACAGAAATGATGAGTAAGATGACCTTATTCGCATTAGAGGTATGATTTTTTCTGTTTTATTTAGAAAATATCGTTCGCAATCACTTTCGTTTCAGAGAGTTGAGCAAAAGCAGAAGACGCATCTTCATTGATGTTATCAAATCTGATTATGAATTATTTTTTAGGCACCTCTGATATTAACACAGAATGAAAACATGAAGTTTCGTAAATAACAGGATAGCCAGAAACAGGAATTCACTGACACAACATCAGTTTAGGCGGTTCCAACTGTATAACAGTCGCTCCGAATCTGTATCCCTGATGTTTGTTGAGCTCAGTGGAAAATCATTACAATGGTATCCCAATATTAAATACCTTCTGTTTTGTTTGGAATTTATAATACATAAACGAACCTACTCAAAATATCAGTAGTATTTCATCTTTATAAAATAAATCTAATAAATTTGTATAAGTTCCGATTATTCTAGAAATCGGCATATAACCTTTTCCATATCACGCAGAAAACTGAGAATATTTTTTTCTTAATAATTCTAAATCAATACTCAATGCCAAACAAGAGTCATGGGCATAATTATATTCCATAAATAACATGGGACGAAGCTACAGAAATGTTCATAGAGCTAATGGAAAGATCCATAGAAATTAGCACTAACCGCATAAGTATTAACTATAAAAAGATAAGTAGAAATGTATGGCTTTCTAAAGGACCGGTAAAACCAGAAAATGAACAAGGTGAGCTTCACAAAATAATGAAACAAACTCGAACTGAAAAACATTCGGTTGTTAAACTCCCAAAAAATCATGGAACTTGAGAGACACACAAATCGTACTCACTATTCATATAATTCAGATAATAGCCCGAATAATCAACGAATACTCTCTTCTATAATTAATCAAATTACTAATTAGGCAAATTTGTCGTTTTAAGCAAATATCAATACGGATTCATAAAAAAAGCCCACATCGGACGTAATTCTAACTGTTTTAAATTGAATAAACGAGAAGTTTGCTGAAAAGATTCATTCAATTTGCATCTTTGTGGATTTCGATATTGTTAATTCCAAACGGCTTTTATTAGAAAGGGTTAGTTTTTGGGGAAACATCTATTCAATAATAGAAAATAAACCAGATGAAAAACGATAATTCGTTCGGATATTTTTCAAACGTGATAAATATCCGAAGATAATAAGTTTTGCAGATGATACTGCAAGCTGTACCATATTATGCAGACTGTTATTGGTGTGAGCTGAAGAATAAAATTGAATATAACCTTATCAAATTACTCAGTGGCTTAGTACCAGAAAACTGATTATTAATTATCTAAAACATATTTGAATTATTATTTCTAATATCTACATAGTAACACATACATACAAGCAAACATTGCAATCTTCACAATACGTACATAAAACAAGGTTATACATTGAGCCTCACTTTGTAATGTTTTGAAAAAACTTATATTTGTGTCATAAGGAGTACATTTTTTCAGCTTTTTAGCAGAAAAGTATCTCTTAAAAATATACGAAACCTTCATAGACAATCTCCAATCTAGGGGATATTTTCGTATTTGGATGTTTCTCAAATAAATATTCATAAATCAATATTGAGCTATGTCAAATTGTTTTCCGTAGTGACTATAGACAGTTTTATTACCTACAGAGCAGAGCATCTTATTATCATAAACTTGCAAAAAATGAACATAAAACTACACACAATAATAACTGAAGCTACAAATGCATCCAACAATCATTCCAAAACCACACAAATGAGATGCAACGCTTACACTCCTATATGGCACCAGAATTATATATTATTGTAATATCTTCCAAAAAAACATTGAATAAAATAGATAAATTTTATAGGTTGTAATAATATATATACAATCTATGGGTATTCACATGGGTATCCAAAATGCTAAAGAGGTCTTTTCCTGAATGCTCAAAGGAGGACAAACCTATCCATGGTATGAGCGAGAAAGGAGTTTTAGAAAACACGAACGTAATTCAAGGTTGCATAAAACTGGGAATACATACAGCAACAATACATAAGAGACAAACTCATTATGTTTTCTGTCTCTATAAATTATATTTGAATTATTTTCTACGTGTTTTGAACGATTGTTCAAATTCAAATTTTCATTAATGCAAACACCCAGATATTTAATATTATTTGGAAGCTTGCAACCTCCCCATTTAATAGGATTGAATCGTATGTTAAAAAGATATTTTGCGTAGTACCTGAATGAAACAAGATTACATTGTTCCATATATGTACTTGCAATACTATTATATGAGTAAATTAATCATGCAGATTGTAGATGCTCTCACTTGGTGAAACACCTATCATGCAGCTAAAAAGACTGTGTACTTAACACACAGTTTCACAAATAACACTCTGTTAAGTACAAAATATTTTTATCGGAGTAAATTAATATTATATTTTGTTATTATTTACATTTTAAATAGACTTGCAGATATAAAAATTGCAATGTATGTAGTTTAATATTCATTCTTGGAAGCCAATACACTTTACAGACATATTGATGTATATATCTGAACTTCGCTAAGTTATAAAAATGGAACTGGAAATTCTTTGATACCTCATAAAAATCTGAGGATTTTCCTGAAAACACAGGAATATTCTTACAACTAAAGACAGTTATCAAGCCTAGTTTAATCTTATTTACTCACGAATAATAGTATAATTCCATGTTGATGGTGGGCTATTTATCTGGAGAAGGATTATTCCATTTGAGAACTGAATTGAACAGAGCACAAGCAACACCTCTGGGTGCGGTACAATTGTTATAAAATCAATTTCGGATTAGCTCATTGGAATGAATGAACTCATTGATTGCTGATTTATTTATACGAAGCGATGATAACAATGTATCTATGGTCATCCGTAATGTCCAGTTATTGCTGTGCGGTTTTATGACCAACACTATTTACTTAAATATGCGTGTAGTGATTGACAAGCAAATTCCGTCAAGTAGATTGCTCCACTCCTTCCATTGGAATTCCTGCAACCAGCTCTGAACTTCGTTGTGAAGTTATGAAATACAAGACTTTACATTCTTTGAGTTTTTTTGTCTTTCGTTCAAACCTCATTCTTGGACTTTTACGACGTCCACTTACCAAAACTTTTTGGTGGTTTCAATAATCGGGGGTGAAGAATAGTAGATGTCACTTGTGATAGCAGTTCTGCCTTCTATAGATAAGCTTTTGATCCCGGTAATCCATGGTACTTGTTATGTATCGATGATCGTTTACTTATTTTCCCCCAAAATACAGAGATATTTTTTTCAATAGATATTAACTTAAAATTTTAGGATACATCCAACTTCGTCCACTGTCGATATATTCCGAATATTTCTGTATTAGCTAACACTACTACATATTACTGCATTTGAATATTTAGTTTCTCAAAAAGTCCTGTCAATATTCGACGTTTTGGAAAACTAAAAGATGGTGAGTATTTTTTAATCTATATATATATATATATATATATATTTTAAGTTACTCAATAGCTTCAATAGTTTTCAAATTCAATTCAAAATAAGATCAAAATATTTATTTCTAAGCCGATACTATTTCATGGGTACCACAGCGTCAACCTACTTGACGCCATTTTTTTGTCAGGAAAGGTGTTACGAAAATAAAAAATAAAAAATCTGAACTATAGTGATCTGTCCTTGGTAATTTGGTCTATAGTAATTAAGGGTTAATTACATGTTATATAAGACGTCATACATAACGAATATTTTATCGAGGGTTCATACTTGGCTTCAAGTAATTGCGGATTCATAGGAAGGTGTATAAATATGTGTATGACTATCAAAAACAGCAGTCAAAATGTGGATGAAAATTAGATCAAATCAATTGAGAAGCTAAGCTGCCTAAATATTTAATGGAGCAAAAATAAAGTACCACTGATGATTAACTTCTTTATAGGATGTTTGAGATTGAATAGAGAAAAAAAGCAGAATCAGAATGTTTACAAATTTTGCGGAAAATGATGAAATGTGTTTCGTAAAACTGATTTGATTTCAAATAAATAGTACATGCTTCGATAATGATCTTATCGCAATAGTATCTTCAAGGGTCCTCCATAGAATGAAACACTTCGAAATTTTACACTTGTACTCTCGAACTAATTACAAATCAGTTTATCTTGAGGCCAATATTAAACAATCATACTCCCTTGTCATAGACGTATTATCATAGCTATGGTCAAAGTAGATGATGGGAGAATATTATATCATATTTGTTCATCATATTACACTGGAATATATTTGATCATCGTTATGATCATAGCATTGACGAACTATATATACTTAACCCTCCAAGTATAATGGATTCCGTCGGAAGATGCTTTGAAAATTATTTTAGAATGAACGAAATTAGTTTTTGTTTTGTATTATCAAGAGTTTATTTCATAGGGAGATACACACGGGAAATAGTCTAAGTGCGGAAAACCGTCTTAAGGTAACACTTGGATTCCTAGCAACAAGTGAATCTATGCGAGTTGACAGTAAACTAGTCGAACACTTTAATGCAGACTTTCTACAATTATTCCTGAATTACAATTCTGGTTGAGGTTACCGGCCAATGTATGGAGGATAGAGGTGCGCTACAACAAAGCGGAAGTTATTATTTCTTTGTTTACTTCCCTTCTTCTCTTAAAATTTACCCACGTGCTACACTAGCGCCACTATAATTTAACTACTTCCCACGGACAATTTTTAAGAGATGGTACTCCTTAGTCATTGGGACAAAAAGTCCTCGCCCGCCATCTTTATTTCAATCTATGTCAAACTTGTACTATTGGGGATCTCCTAATTGAGCTTCCTTGATAGTCATCCAAGTAACTTGTACCTCCACAAGTCTGCTCCATCTCTCAGTAGTCATTTAGTTTTGCGTTGCTCTTAAACTGAAGACAGTACACGTTCTGTGATGTTACTAATGTATAGGCAAGGCTTTGCTACAATGCTGCTATATGGCAAGTTCCTTAAGGTGTTGAGTCTGTTGTTTTCATGTTATACGTGCTTCTGGAACTATGCTTTTTTGATATTCTATGGCCTAATATACGGCGTGCTGCTATAGTTCTGAGTTAGTTATTACCTGTCCCTGTCCACTCCTCAACTCTGTTACTATGATTTTATGACGTTTCAATTTTCCCGCCACTGTCACGATTTAGATGTGTCACTATCTCTTTCTGACTGCGTTTGAGGTCTGCAACCAATTCTTCTTGATTGCGCTTCAGGTCTACCACTATCATCTCTTGGTTTCTTTTGAAGTCTGATACTCTTATTTTTGTTCTTGATTATCTTGTAAAACCGATTTCAGATTTGCTATGGCTTGATCTTGACTACTTTGTAAGTCCGATGTTAGATTTGCTATAAACTGATTTTGACTACCTTATAATGTTGCAACAGTCTGTTCCTGATTATATTTTATGATTGCATTTATTTTATAAATTACAAAAACAATTTTTTGTTTTTACTTCGCCATCAATGCACCGATATTACATCATAAAACAACTAAAAAAAATCGATTACATAATTTTTCGCGATCACAAAACTTTCTTCTCCCCTATGCGCGGGAAATAAAATGTTACACTTATTTGGACAATATAGTTAACAATATCTGGAAGATGTTACGAGCGAAACTGATGAACAAGCAGGAAATGAAACATAATGTTTGTCCATGAATGCGGTATACCCCAAGAAAACAATCTATGCATTTTGATTAGCGGTACGAGTATGTTTTCAAACGCAAAGCACATAATCGGTACCTTGATCTTTTGTCAATTGATGCTATGATTCTAAATGGCTGGGTACTTAAACGGCATCGTCATAAAAATTCGGGTGAAAAAACGTTTGAGGTTGCCTGCAAAGATTCATACTTAGTAATTGCCCGGAGAGAATATCGACTGTTAGCACCCTGATCGGGTTACGGACAGGGACTATCCTCACTTTATCCCATTAATATGTGCAACCAAGAAACGGAGCTGTGCTCTGTATAAATTCTATGAGAGGCGTATAAAAAAATCAATTGGTAAAGCAAATTATTGAGACTTGGAACACGCATTCATCTTTGATATAGTGTGATATGAAGTTTTGCGCCTATTGAGGTATTATTGCCCTTTATGCGAAAAGTTTATTATTCTAAAGTTTATGGAACACATATTGTAGCTTGTGTTGGACCTTGACTGAATCTTTCTCTGCCTTTTTTCAACGCTCAATGCTTTTTTTACGTACGAAATATTTTTGGGGTGATTAAAAGTTTTTAGAGCAGCATATTTCATATAATTGGAGCATAATTTGTAGAGGACTGAAAAGAAATATCAGTGTATATTTGCATGTTTTTTACGTAGCTGATCACTTTAGGCCGTGGTTAATTTCTCAGGGGTTCTAAGACCAATCAAAATTTTGTTATTCTTTTTCGCATACGCCATCATATTTTAGTGTAATAAAAAAAGTGTATGGTGTGCAAAGTTTTGTGGTCTGTTTTTAAGAATCGCTTTGAATTATTATCAAGTCAATCTACACATCATTCATTATGTTTACTAGTCAAGCTACCGATGTATGACGTAAAGTTGGTACAAAAGGTGTAACAATTACAATATCTTTACTAATCGTCTAACTCGAAGCAGAGAAAATTTTTTTATGTGCCAGAACACGCGTATCCCGGGTTACTGTTTGAATAGGTAAATAAATAGCTTTTCACCTTTTTTAAAAATAATCTGTTGAGGATCATGGAGTATTCGAATATTAATTCTTCATATTCTTTGGATTGAGATATATATCGAATGTAGGCTATTGAAACATACTTAGGTGGTTTCTTAGGCAAACCTTTTTTGGGATGTCACTTCAGTCAGTAAAAGGAAGCAACAGTTGGTAATTCTTAACATTCATTATAGGCCTGTAGGCTTGAATTGGGGGCAGAGATCTAAAGTGGTATATTGGCTCTACACGATAAATGGGAGACCTTTACTGTATGGCTCCTTAGTATGGTGACTCTGCTTGAGAATGGAGACAATAAAAGCCATACTTAATAAGATACGTTTGGTCTGTGTTAGTGTAACCAGCGCTACGCGAAGACCGCTTTCCAGTGTGTTCAAAACACTGCTGACCCTCTTTATGCTGGACCTAGTAGTGAGGGGAGAGGTAGTAGTTTTCAATGTGTCAAATCGTGGAAATGTTCGAGATTTTGGTCGTTTCATGATTCCTATAACGTGAAAATACATATTATTCTTTTACGTCGGTCTGTCTACCTGTCTATTGGCGTTTTTGTCAATGTGTAATCTTAGAAAACGCTATACTGATTTTGATGAAATTTGTTGAGGGATATGATATTGATACGAGTAGGTTCTGCTGCCTTCCTTCCTCAAACTGGTCATCCTAGGCATAATAACAAACTAAAAACGAAAAGTTTCCAAAGCTGTTCCTAACTATCCGTTATCGAGCGTAGCAAAATCATTTTTCGTGAATCTAAAAAATTATGAGAAATTTTCAAAAATCATTTTTGGCATGTAGAACTCACATTTTTTGTGTCGTGTGAAATAGTGTAGCTACGTAAATTCCCCGGTTTGGTTGACGTCACAGAGCAAATTTTGAACTAGTATCAAAGAATTTTATATTAAAAATTATTTCACGTAAAGGAAATTCATGAATTATATACGGAAAAGTCTCATAAAATTCTAAATAATTCAATTTTAATATAAAATAATATTTCAGTCAACAGAATATAAGTACCACTGCCACCAGCTATAAAAATAGGAATTCGTGGGAAGTATTGGATCTTTTTTTAAGAACATTCATATTATAAATAGGCCAGATAATCTTTCCGTACGTTTTTTGAGCTTCTCACTCTGTTGTGATATAAATTAGCGTTATTAAAAGTGCCAAATTTCAATTCTCTTATATTTGGAAACAAGGGAGTAGTGAGAAGCCTTTTAAAGAGTAAAAATGTCTGAATATCTGTAATTTTGAGGTGTAAATGGCCTTATGTATACGTGTGGAAGGTATAAAGTACATCCATTTGATTTTATTTTTTTCTTCATGTCAGCACGTGATGTTGGCGTCAGATTTATTTCAAAATGCTTGCAAAAACCCGGTGAATTTAAGTTCACTCACTTTGTTTTATGATGAACAAGTTTACTTGTATATCAGCCAGTATATCTGGCAATATTTGAGTGATGGAATCTTTAAATTATTACCAGTGGTGCAAGGATGATAAGTATTTGTTTTTGCAAATTGGTCTAGTGCTCGTGTTGTAAGTTTGACACAAAAGTCATGAAAAGTACCAAATATTTTAGTTCGTATATAAGCTTATATAAAAAAGTCAGAAAATCACCGAACAACTACATGATCAAAGTAATTGCCATGAATCCAAATTAAAATAGCTTTCGACTGTTTCCAAAGCACAAGAAGTGCACTAATTGTGAAATATTTCATATGTACAAAATACTATAAGCCTGATATCTTAGACGTTCAATACGTTGAATAATCGTACTGATGATGTGCTTTTGCCTTCTACTACGGGCATTTGTATGTTTATTTGGTTACAAAGTTTATCTCTGAGTGCCGCGCAAAGTCGCGCGGTTCATTGTTATGTCTATGAAGTCATAACCGTTGGGTTAATTACGCTCTACAGTTTGAGCGCCAAACCGCGATGTCTGGCAATACTGACAAGTCTAGGCTAAAGAAGTAACATGCATCTCTATAGCAGCTCATATGTATAAAGGAGAGAATACATATATTTGTTAATGTAATTGTTTCGCAAATAAACATTATCATTATTATTTTAAATCTGAATCTACATGGAACGGATGGAAAAGCTTACATCAATATAGTATACATGTACGGCAGAAAATTGTTCGTCTAAGAGCTACGGTTGTAAGAAGATTTCGTTATGATATTCGATCTGTGAAACATAACAAAACAAGTTCATACCTGTTGAGCCATACACAAAGGAAAAAATGTGGTTTCATATGCTTCACCTTTTGAGGGATCTCATTTATAAGTTTCACAAATGGATTTCAAATTGGTTTATCGGGGAGTGCAAACTTGTGTTTTTTCTTAAATACTAAATCCAAATAATGAAAAACCTCTCACAGAGAGGGTGGAATCGACAAAATGTGAACATATTTGTTGAAAGTGTCCTCCCTTGGAGATAACATTCAAATGCCTACACGATTTCGAATAGTAGTTATTGGAAGAAAGCAATTGAATTAATCTTCAAATTAAGACACTGTATGTATGTATGTATGCGTATAGATTTTTCAGATGAGTTGCTTTTGTAAGTTTGTGATATTATGCTTTAAGATAGCAAGCATTGATTCAAGTCTCTCTCTCCTTTAAACTTAGATTGAAAACATTTATACACAAACATTTTGTGGTTGAGATGTACGTTCTTTATACAGTTTCTAGTTATTGATGCACTGTGTTAATTAAGAAATTTAGTGAATATAATATTTACATTTATACATTTATATTATTTATCATAGAACATTTCTGTAACCATTTATTACAAGAGTGATGTTGCCTATAAGAGTATGTTTTTCGAAAGGTTCGATAACTTCTTACTTACCGTTGTCAGTATTGTCCAATTCCAAACAGGCAGTATGCGATGAACGTAGTTCGCTATTTGACAAGTTATGTTTTGATATCAAATGTCACAAGCAAAATGTAAAAATAATGGTGGATTAGTATGTGACAATAGTACTTTAAGAACAATGTTCAATGAATTGAGTGATGAATTATCTATTGTACTTAGGGGAAGTAGAAGTATTCAAAAATGTAACTCCGATTTAGATAGCTAGGGATAATACTGTTTAATCATATGCCCGATCGAATAACTCAAACCAATCACATATCGTATAGGATAGAGTGATTGTAACACGCACGTCACACTGTAGCCGTGTTGACTTGAAGTACTGAATCGGTGTTTGCCGTGATTTGTGATAAGAATGCGCGGATCAAGTGGGCCGCGGCCGCGAGCGACAGATCAATACCAATCGATCGGTACTGCCGGCCGACTATTGGGATGTCATCGCCGGTATCGCGGTTTTTCAGTTTCCGGCAAAGAATACCGTATTGCTAGTATTGTAATAAGAGGGGTACCACCTCGATATCGACGGGCTTTGCTTAGCCGTGACATCATCAAAGCGAAATGGATAACATGAAGATTGGTTGCATTCCTCCAATAGGAAAGAGTGTAGTACTAGGTACATATTTCTTTAATATTAAAACTGAAAAGAAGATATACTCTATTGAATAACGCAAAAAATACATTAATCTGTTAGAAAATTTAATGAACAATTTCTTGTTGCAGCAGCAAATTGAAAAATATTGAAAAAAATGAATTTCAGCGTGTATAGAAACGAGCAAATTGATAAGCGAATCTTCAGCAATCAACGCTGGAATATGAACATGTCAAACCTGAAAGTATAAGAATTTTTCGCTTGATTTCAAATAGTAACTGCTGCGTCATCATTGAACGAAATTAGCTTTAATTTTTTTCCCGTGCATGAATTCAAATAAAATAATTTCTTGTTTCCATGTCATCAACAGAATCAACTGCTGAGCTTGCAGCGTCAGGATTCCCTGGCTGAAAGCTTCTTTTTTTCGTAAAAACTGTTCAAGATTTTTTAAAACCATTCTGGGATTGCCCACGATAGCCAACAGTCAGATATCCGTGCAATACCACTGAATTCCGAGGCGAAATGTGATTAATAGAAAACGACGACGAAGATATCGTATCACCAGGATGTGCTAATCAAAAATAAAATCGCGTGTATGTGAATTACTTCATGTTCAAATTATTTTATTACTACACATTGAGGGTGTAAGGACAAACGAAATTTACTTGCTTCCTCTGATGTCTGTTCACTAGTTGTCTCATGGAAATTTACTTAGAGCTCACTTAATTAGAATAGAACCGAAAAATACGTATGATGAACAAATAGTAGGATTTCAGTTTATTAATGAAGTTAGATGTTTTTCAAATTCAAAGATATTTAATAAATTCCAATGAACAGAATGGAAAATTTTGCGGATATAAATACCTAAAATCATATTTCTCCTAGAAAAATATATTGAAGACACAATTTTAGAGTAATAAAATACCCAAAAAAATGTGGGTGTGGACGGGACTGGAACCTGTATCTCGAGCATTCTATACTGACGCCTTAAACCGCTCGTCTCCTATTTTTCTTCTATTTTCAATGTGTGTATGAATGTTACCGAGATAATATCTAAAACAACGTTTTTCATACGTATTTCGATAAACTTATTTGCGTATTCCTATTGAGAAAATTGAGCGTCTTTCAAATGTTATAAATTTGGAATTCGTGTGAGTCATGCCTCCAATAAAAATCAACTTCTAGTTGCAGAGGTGTAGCAATAACTTACTCATCATCTGCTGCATTACCCCGATATCTGAATACTGGAGGTAGCGATGATGATGTGTTGAGTTGTTGTTGAGTTTCTCCAGAATTGCGCATGAGTATGGGACGTAAAGTACCTAGCCGTTCGGGTCTCCAGGACACAGACACAGAGAACTTGACAAAAACTAGTCAACATTCAATTACTGCATTTATAAACCATCGAGGTAAAAATCACAAAAATGTTTTAGATAATCTTTCAATCTATGGATAGGTGTAGCTGTTGCTCGAAGTAAGAGGCTTCGGTATCAGCTGTGATTCAGATCCGCCGATTAACCAAGAAGAATCCTCAATCATGATGAAGACTTTGCTACCTTGCTCATTTTGGATCTTACAATACCGTTTCAAAGCTATGCAAAATGTGATCACTAAACCAACTACCCATAGAAGCACGGCATTAACAATCAGCAAAGTGTGATGATCTGAGGGTTCAAGTTGATTTGCTCAACTTCTGATACAGCGTCCTTCCTATATTTCAAACGTTGAGAAGCACCTAATAATCCATGGTAAAAAACCATCGATACCGGAAACTTAGAATAAGTCCAAACGGCGAAAATCACGGCAGCTTCATTGATACCAGAAGTCACTATAAACAAGCAGGTTTCCGATAGCAACAAGAAAGAATATTAACAGGAAATTAAAAACAAATTTCTTTCATATCCTTGGCCCAGGTCATTTTTTTTATTTCCACGATAAGCGATACTTCCAAGAAGGTACCACCAACGTGATTTCTGAAATGGCAGACGAAGATTCCAAAATCGTTATGTAGAATGCATTCCTGAAAAATGAAACTGAGTGATCCAAATCAAATACATGTCGTCGTTCTCAAACACAAATCACATACCAGCAAGGCGTGTTTCTAACTGAATGGAAAATCGTTCGCATATAACCTATCCCTAAAAATTGCGAAAAATATGACCAGATATGGAGACTGTCATCAACATGAAACCTCTGGAGTACCCAAACAAAAAATCATCAAGGATCGCTAGTGCGGTTTCGTAAAGCAAAGCTTTACGGCTGACAAGCCCATTAAGAGAAAATATTGGGGTTCTGGAAGAAATTTGAAATTTGGGCCACCCTTGAAAATCTTGAGAATAAAAAACCAAACTGTACCTACTCGAGCCTCATAAAAACCAAGTACGTAACGTCGCCCGCCACCCTCTGGCTCGGTGAGTTCCACCCCACCCCCCTTTTGTCGAACTAACGAGAGACCTAGTCTACGTCACTCATATAGTGTCATAGTCAACAAATGCATTTAGTTAATATTATATTGAACAATTATACCATAATAATAATATCACTGAGAATAACATAAAAGGTGAAATAGCGAAATTCCATTTTGTACCTTTCCTCATGATTACTGCATATTTGTTTTATCTGGGGACTTTTTAGTGTCAAATGAATAATTCATTCTACACCACATTGGTTTTCAGCCACTTCATAATCGTTCAGGGAAAAACGTTTTATATAGAATATTGAAACGATGGATACACATTCACCTTTTTTTCTAAGAAAATAAGATTCACAAGGTGAATTGTGCAACTGGTTCCATGTAAAGATATAGGCCAGTTTGCATTGTTCAAAAGGCAGCATAGCTGACGCCAAATAAGGGCAAATCTTTTTGAGGAAATTGTAGATAAATAATATTACGCACTATTATAGTAGCCAAGAGATGTTTTTAGATTATGGAAAAATACGATGAATTTATTGATGAATATTGTTACCAAAATCAATTAGTTATTATATAGATCATTAAATAATTTGGAACTAAAATCTGCAAAGAATGATAATTTCTTTGATCAAAAGTCAATCTCACGTTCGCTTACGTTCAAACATTTGTATGATGGAAAATAAAATACTTATGTCAAAATATACGTTAAGTTCTATTATTTTGTTTTGCCGCTGGCAATCGAAACTTATCCTGAAATACGAAATTGTTTTGTTGAACATGGGATGTAAAGGATAGCTATCAGACTCATAGAATTCAGTATGATAAAGCCACATGCAGCATTCCAAATATGTCTGTTTTGCGTAGTGTGTATTCCCCGGAATACATCATATTAACTATATAAGTAATATAATATTTTTCCTAGTTTATTAATTCTGGAAAATCTCAAGCGACAATTTGCCATCCCTAGGAATTATCATACACATATAAGGTGATTTTAGATATGTTTTTCAGAATTCGATATTTGAACCATCAACGTTTTGGACCGTGATCTATCAATTCTACATATAAATGAATGACCTCAGTTTCAAATGAATAGATATAGCATAATTACCCATCCAGGGTATTATGATTGTATATTAATGCCAATAATGTCACCTTAAATTGGAGTAGAACCCGTTTAATGGTTTGTTTGGTTGTAAGTGCAAAAATTCTTAGTATGTGGGTTTTATGAAATAGTCCAGTTATACACGTAGATATAAACGCTGTGTTTCAAACATCTCGCCTTCAGATATATTTGATTTTGTCAGGAGCCTCATCTTATAAAATATGATTTTGATCATGTAGATCGCAGATGCTCTTACTTAATGAAACTCTTCTATCGCTAAGATAAAATTGTGCAATTTTTACTCAAAGTCTCACAAATAATGGCCTGTTTTTAATGATACGTTGCGCTTTAATCAAAAAATAACTAAGATGCAGTATAGTAAATGAAAAGAAGGATCTTTTGAAATCAATTTTCATTAATATACTACAATAGGTACGCTTATATTTCCGAGTATAATTTTATATATATAATTATTCTTTGAATATCTTAAATTATGAAATATATTGAAGTAATCAGATATCTTAAGGCTCAGCATTCTTTAGTACATGATTTATCTTATCGACCTTTTGGCGGGATTGTCGAGGTTTTCTACGGATTTCCCTGAACCCTTGTACGAAGGCATGTAACTTGGGCAGGCATTGTGAGTAGTCAATTTTGACAAACTGCCAATATTTTAAACATTAAATAGAAATGTGTTACCGAAAACTGAATTTTAGTCACCTCATTACGAGTAATCACAAAAGTTATTTTATGTAGTAACTGTAGAACTTGATTTGTGACACATTTTTACTTCTGCTGCACTGTCACTATTGAAAGTGGAAATATCCCATAAAAATTGAAATGGTGTAGATTTTTACCATAGGGAAACGCGTGTGGTTGATCTAGTGATGACATTCTACAGAGGGTTGAAGTGATATTGTGGTTGGATGTTCCGAGCAAAGCAGGTTCATTCACTGAATAGGTGGTAGGACCTGTTGTGAGATACAGGTCTATCAAGCTCGCAAAGTCTTCCTGATGATTGGGATTCTTGTTGGTGTAGCGACAGTTGATAGCAAAGCCTCGGCCTTGTAACCCTTTTCGATCGTTTTGGGGGAATACTTTTGGCAGTACGTACTGTGAACGTGTAAGTTGCCCATAAATATGTTTCTGAGTCGGAATGATCTTTCTGAATCCACAGTGACTAAAATATTCTAAAAAAATCTCTGTAATTTTTGTTACTCGGTGGTCAGTAAATGCAGCAAATTAATTTGAACATATTGTCGAAATATACTGGAACCAGATAATGTCGATTCCTTTAGGTTCAATGTCCTCCACTCGATGACCGCAGTGTCCTGATTTACCATGTATGCATAGGCCAGATCTACGTCTGAATTGGGCATATAAGTTGAATCTGGGGTATTCAATGCAGTTATCCATTGATAATGCCAGAATGTGCGGCTTTTGTGCCCAGGGAACATAAAATCATACGACCAGGCAAATCAACGTAAGTTAGTTTACTTTAGGGAAACTAGTTGGATGAGAGCATCCGTAACTGGGTAAACACAGAACAGAGAGATTAGAGAGACACATTCGAACGAGACAAATCGAAACAAAATTTTTGTATGGACCAGGTGCAAATTCGTATAGCATTTTGTGCCCATGTCGTAGCTGCCGGGATATGGGTTCGAGTCCCGTTCACAGAAACAGTTACTGGATTTCTCTTAGTCCAGTTCTTTTCATTATTCAACATTATACTTATTTTAATGCTCAAACCATGAAACAATATTAAACGGCATTTATGGGGAAACTGGGACATACCAGAAAATATAACTTGTACCTGTTAGTGCATACATGTGGAGCTCCTGATAAGCTAGATGGATATCTAATAGATTGGTTATTTTTACTGGACTGTTAAACATCCTACGTTTATAACCCAAAAGTTTGACCCGATAACGAAACGGTCTGATGTCAGCATCTGAATAGCAATCTGATGGCAACAAATATTTATTTCGATAATTATCTAGTATGTTCTTGAATCCAATCAAAATACACAGGTAGGCGTCAATCATTGTCATCCAACAAATTTTTGTTCATGGCAAAAGGTATAGTGAAGCAGTGATTTTATTTGGCGGAGGGATATCTGCAAAGTTTTTTGACTATATTAATTTTATGCTGGGCTAATAATAACTAGGACAGGTGAGAGATTGTTTGCAAATGAAGTGAGAAGCACAATAATTGTTAGAAATTTGCGTAGTGAAATTTAAACATTCTCAAGACAAAGGAAGTCAAAAGAAATGTTATTGAGAAGCGCAAGTTAGACTATTTTATCGCTTTTCTTTGACTTGCGTAGGTGCAGCAATTGATGCTCCGATTTACATTCATTTGAGCAGGGACATAATGAAAACTTGTATGTAACGTCATAAACATCCTTTTAGAACGTACACATGGAGGTTTTGCGAAAAATTGGAGACGCTCTAAAAATGCGTTATAGAACTTTCACCTCTCATGTCATAGACATCTTTTCTGCTTATTCATTCATTTGTCGTCAGTTGAAACATTAATTATGCCAACCTTAATTCTAACCAAGTATACATCGGAACGAAAATTTGGCCATTTTGTTTCCGTTGAATAACAGCAATGATGGACTTCAGAAAGACTGATTATTGTTTAATAAAAATGGAGTAATTTACATTAATCATGTACCTCCCACTATTCCGAGGCATATCGTAGAAACTTACGAGATCTGCTTGTTTTTTGCACTTCTGTGCGAACTTGTGGTTGAGTGGAATTTCACTATTAGTATTTGGTAGTATGCACTGACTGATGTCTCAGATGTTAACTAACCTTTATTGTTTTTCAGTATGAATATTATATTATGCAAATGAAATCGTGCAATTTGCGTATTGATGTATACTTGGTTTGCATTTAATTTGGTATGATTGTAATCGATCTAAGCCACTTAAAATTCTTTATGTATCCAATAAATGAAGAACAACCACACTAGGAGGATTCGATCATCACTGATACTCAAAGTCATTTGGTCGTACCATGCCTTGATTCATGTTACAAGTTTGGATATAACTTTTAGAAATTTGAATTAGCTCTCAAAATATGGATTCCACAAAAAATATGTATATCTTGTAATTTGTTTAGAAACTTGTGTAGTTCTGGATACCTTATAATTTTATTTAAAACACAAAAATTAAATAGGACTGAGTGAGCTATCAGGCAGGAATCTTCATTTTGGTGATGGATTCTCTGCATTGATACGGAAGCAGTACTGAGTAAGTCTACTTGAATCCATCTTTTTATGAGTAAAACTTAATCGAATTTGGAATTTCTCAACTCACCTGTATTCTGTGAATTCTTCTTCCATTGTAAAATTGTTCGTTATTACTTATATTGAATTAACACTACTGTAACGTGTAGTAATATGTTTATCCTGTGTTTCAAGTAGACCGTTTATCTACGTTTGTCGCGGTGCAACTGCCATTGGATTTGGGAACATCACTTAATTAAAATCTAGATGAGTGACAGTCGTAGTGTAAATACGCATTTACACATAACATGGGTGTCACTCAGTCCAGAAGACAAGTAGTTCTTTCCAAGCAAATATTGCAGGTGATGTCGTCATGGAAAGAAACGACAGAAAAACGCCTTATTCAATGTTATCTCTAAGCAAGAATCAAATTTGAGATCCGAGAACAAACTATAAGAAAACCTAGAGGAACATTTATGCTCCATCTGTAGGTTTATAGAATATTGATTAGATCTGTCCTTGAAGCATGGTAAAGCAGACTACTGAAGAATTAGGCATACAATCATTATTCAACTCAAATCGGATTATTTAACCTTCCTTTTGAAATTGCTATCTTCTTTGTGTAGTATAGAAAACCCTTCCTCTTATTTCCTCTTATTTAACCAATCGGCAGCTACATGTTTTGTATAATGGATATCAATCACAATGTTACACAGCTACGTCAGGAGTGCCGCATGGTTCTAACTTGGGTCCCCTGTTTTTTGTATTGTTTATAAATGATTTGTCTGATTCTCTAGATTGTGGAAGGTTGCTTCTCGCAGATGATCTGAAAATTTTCGGCTCGATCAATAGTATTGATGACTGCGAGCAGCTTCAGAGTCAACTCAGTGTGCTTGATGAATGGTGTGAAAAGAACAGAATGATCTTGAATATCGATAAATGTAAGGTCGTAAGTTATACGAAAAAACAAAACAAAATTATGTATCCTTATTCTTTGAATGACATCGCTATTGATCGATGTGTTACTTTCCGTGATTTGGCTGTAACGTTCGATGATCGATTGAACTTTGACCGTCATATTTACACCATCATAGCCGATGCGCCAGTGAAAACATTATATTTTGCTTTTGTTCGTACCAAGCTGGAATATGTGTCTGTCGTGTGGAGTCCATACTATCAATGCTACATTAGCAATATAGATTACGTTCAAAAGAAATTTTTGAAGTATTTGGCTTTCAAATGTGATACTGTCTACCCAGAACGTGGATGTGATTACTATCAACTTTTATCTAAGTTTGATCAAAGTTCATTAAGCTCTCGTAGAAAGCATGCTTCTGTAATATTCCTATACAAACTTCTTAATGGCGGAATTGATTCACATACATTGCTGTCACAGGTAAAATTTCTAGTATCTAGACTAAGCTCTCGTTGTAAAATGTTATTTTTTTGTGAGAAGGCAAATACCAATGTATTAATGAAGTCATCTATCAGAGTTATGTGCGTGAACTATAACGCCATCTGTGATATGTGTGATATTTTCAATTGTACATTGCACGAGCTGAAATCTGTGCTCAAGCATCATTTATAATTTACAATTTATAACATATATCTGTGTATTTTGTTAGTTTTTTGGATGTTTATCATGGAGTGTAGTTTGCAGAGCATTTATGCTTTGTATAAAGCTTTTTTTTAGGCTTCGCTCTCCATATTATTTGAAAGTATATTCCTATCTTTTATTTTTTTTTTGTTATTTTGTATTAATGGGCGCAAATTTATTTAGTTGTATTGTTTGCCCTGTAAATGGATTTTCTGTTGGGCAATAAAAGGCTATTATTATTATTATTATTATTATTATTATTATTATTATTATTATTATTATTATTATTATTATTATTATTATTATTATTATTATTATTATTATTATTATTATTATTATTATTATTATTATTATTATTATTATTATTATTATTATTATTATTATTATTATTATTATTATTATTATTATTATTATTATTATTATAGAAACTATACGTCAATAACAGGATATTGAGTAAAACACGATCAAGGATTCACACTAAACCAAGGGCCATTCGAAAAGGAAGACAAATCTGCATGCATAAACTTGAATGAAAATTGTAGTTATAATTTTTCTGTTGACTATGATCAAGTTTGGTTGAGTATTTTTCAGGAAAATTTATTGTACTATTGCATTGGGATTAAATTGCAGTATGTTTCATCATATAAGATAGGCAGCGTTGTTTCTGATCTGAGAGTGCAATATGTCCAATTTATGAACAATGCAAGTGCATAATCTCTTTCACTTCATAATAGTGTTGAAATAATAATAACTGTAATGATATTCCAATTTTTCATATTTTGTACTTACACAAAGGTTGCTGAGGCAGCCGACACTTTAGTAAAGCTACTCAGCCAATCGCATGCGCTTCTAAATTAGTGCCCAGTTAAAAATATAAGATATATTAGAGATAACACCACAGGATAAGTTACAGGACTTACGTTAAACTAGTGATCTTCGAATTGCCTTTAACCTAATGAATCAGGCAGATAATTACATGTTTGGTATCGCCGTATAATCATCGTTACTGAATCAGATATCTTTTGGTAGGGCAGTAATTTGGGGGACATTCAGAAGATCACTCATAAATGCTGAGAGTTACAAAAACTTATCCTTCCCAATTCAGAGAAATATGTAATTAGTGAAAATTGATCACGTGAAATTGTTTCTAATAAAAAAGTGAAGCTGTCAACTATGCGGTAAAGAGTGATTAGGTAGTTTTGTTACAACCTCACTAGGTCGGACTTCCAATCGAGCCGAAAGTCGTACTTTTGAAAACCCTGGCGTTGTTCCCCGCTGTTGCAATCTAAGGTTAATGGGAATTGACATATTCTTTCTAGAAGGTGGGCTTTCGCCATTCGATATGTTATCCATTAAAAAAACACTCTTTAATTTCAACTCATCTCCAAGTGCTGCCCTCTATGGGGACGCCCATTGGCAACTTACGAAGTCAAAGGTCCTAATACCTGGAGTGCCTTAGAGCATACACTCTTCATTTTGGATAGTGCTAGTCCTAGGTGCTCATAGTCCATATATTTTTTTTCATTTTTTTAAACAAATAACTGGTATTAATAGAAATGTACTCAGTTTAATCACTATCTAGCGCTCGTCTGACAAAAAATCACACCTGTAGGATAGAATGACTCATTTCATACAAATAACTATTTAGAAATTCTGAATTTTAAAAAGTTTTCCTCATTCCTTTTGACAATCGCAAAACTAGATGGTGCATTTTAAACAATCATCTTAACGAGGCTCTAATTATATAGTTAAAGGTTTTCGCCCCTTTATAGAGAAGTAAATACATCGAAAATGACCTTGGGTGTTAAGAAACAAAAATAATCACATGTCTCAAGGATTTTACATAAAAAGTTTTGGTGTCGTTTCAATGATCCTTCCGACTTGTTACCACACTGTATGTACATGTGTTTTACGTAGGAAGTACAGTATGCATATGCAAAAAAATTGACGGGATAAATTAAAGTAACGTTTGCATTTGCAACTGTGTCAAGGAAGCCAATACATGAAGAGTGGTATCTGATACAAGTCGTGAGATGCAGCACAATTCATTTCTTAACTGTTAGAAACTTACAGTGACCAATCAAGGTGCAAAATAATAATAATAATGTATTATACATCTTTCTACAATTTACACGAATTTGGATTGAAGAGAAATTGAAGGAATAATTATCCAGTTATTTTATCAATATTGAAAGTATTTCAGATGTGGATATGAATACAAGACATAAACATTTATATTGAAGCTCGAATTGTCAATTGATTATATCGGTGATCTTAATCAATGTGCAATTTCGTTAACAAAATTTGTTGGTTGACTCAAAAACTTGGCTGTATTTTCACTGAACTTTTTCTCCATTATTGAATGTCTATTAGGAAAGAGTATAAAGCCTAAAGTCGAGTGTCAGTAGCGCAAAAGTAACTTATAGGTTGTTGCACTACGTTTATCAAGTTGACATCAATTTTTTTCTAATTTCAGATGCTATGATTTTACTCTTTTGACTTATCAGAAAGTATGCATGAAACCACATATAGATTAAAAGCCTCATAAATCAATTACATACCGATTCAAAAAGCCCTCAGCTGATAAGATCAATCATTTGCCAGAAAGACGTTTAGGTATAAATGACATTTGACAGATAAATTCAAAGGCAGGGGCGGAGGAAACCGTAGTTCCAATGCAGTACATGTAGTTCTTCTCTAATCTCACCTAACTAACTTGAGCTAACATAACTAATTTAGAATTCCACTCATCAATCTAATCTAGGTTTAAAAAATATTTTATAGCTGAATTTCACTTGATTGTAACCATAATGTAAACATGTCTAATTAGATATGAAATACCTTCATCAATACATAAATAACAATTTGTGTATTGCTAAAAACTCTGTCAAATAGAAATGCATTGTACTTCCCACACAATGGTACTCGTATCAGTTTAGAAATATGTATTTAGACTGGAATTTGGAACTGTTAATATAAAATAATGTTGAAATCCTTTAGAACTTATTGCTTACTTATTATTGGTCCAAAAAGTATAGGATACTAAACTGCCGGACGTTGAAGCACAACTGGAGAGGAGGCCGAAAATACAGCAGACTAAATTGGTAGAAATTCAAGCTCTACTCTAGAAATGTACAGTCATAATTCTGTTTAGGTAATAAGTGTATGAATGCAAAAGATTGGACAAGGAGATGGCTTCAAGTTTGAAGTGAAAAAGTGAAGAAAGGTGATTTTGGATAAGAAAATAATAAAAAAAACTTGGTACAGAGTCCAGATTAAGTGGAGAAGGCATTACCACAGAATAGTGGTGACATCTAATTTTTTAATGTTTATACAACACTGAAAATCTATTTACTATAAACAATTTGCAGTGTGCTAATGAGCAAACTGATGGACAATTTTACGAAATAAGTGTTCGAGTATTTTAATTTTTTGCTTAACTTAAACTCATGCAAAGTTGTAGTTGTATGTTATAAAAATATTGAAATCGATTTTTTGATGATATTTTGAACAACATACCTCATTTGCACGATGTTTCCAAAATTATCGATTCCATCCGAATTTTGTGTGTGCAAATCTTACATTCGGCACGGATGCACAGTTTCAAAACTTGTACGTAGGCTTTAGATTCTTTACAAATTTATCGATTAACGATAGTCCGATTTGACAGTCGATTTCATATTCGTGCAAATCAGTCATATCCAAATGAGATCAAAAGGTGCTCTTGAACATGGACATCGATGATGTTTAATCCTGATTTGTACGTTGTTTACATTTTTGACAAATAAAATACAGCAATTTTTTACAAAAAATGATTCTTTGATGTGGTCCTGTGAATGGAAAATCATGCAAACATGATGCAAGGTTGAAATTGTGAAGCTATGCATTTTTGTCGATTAGCACTTTTTTTAAATTTTGCCTTACGAATTTTACATTCATATTAATTTTTGGTCATTAATATTTAGTTAATATTCCGTATGTCATAAAGACGTGTATATTTTTATACATACTATTACTATTGAACGAATGGTTGAGCCAATGTTTTGAATTGTTTGTAATTATGGGCAATTTCTGAGCTTTATTTATTGGCCTGACAGGTGCATCGATATGGTAAATAATGACTGCAGTTGATGACTAGTGCATAAAGAGGAAAATCCCAAAAGGAGAAATATTATTTTAATTCAGTAATGTATTTCTTATGCATTTCATGCAAATACAATTCCCTCATTTACAGCCGATGTCCGCAAAGGATTATGCATGTTATGATTATCATTTATTACACATGCTAGTTTCCCAGTAACTTGTATGCTGCCAACTTGTCCTCGGTTATCCAAATACACATGCTAGTAAATAGCGTAGCACAGTGGCCAGTAAGTATTATGCTAGTTGTGGACATATCAGTTATCAGTTAAGCGCATAGAATTCCTCATCCTCTTGCAAATGTATTTTTGTACCATGGAGATTGACGTATTCCATAAGCTTTCATATTCCCTATACTGCATAACAAATAACAGTCTCTTTATCCCCTCAACGACCCATTCTGTCGCAAAAAGTGATTATTAAAAAAATGTTGAAAGTAGAGTAGCCAGTGGTCACTTGTCGCATGACATGACTAGCATGTTCTTCCCCTACCCGGTTGACGTAATCATGCTATTTGCACAAAAAAATCAAACGTCTTGTGATCTATTGGAATGCTATCCTTACAGTGATTTCTTACTGGCAACCAGGGTGACATATTATGTAGGTAGCATTCATCTTACAGTGGCTTATGTGATGTATATTCTCGCCATAACGAGTGCTATCACTATCGGATCACTACATATCCAAAATTTATCAAAATGAATAAAATAGTCTCAACCAAAATTTCTCGTGATGGAGATATTCTAGATCATAAAAACGGGTTTTATCTAGAGCTTTTCTTTCCCCTGATATGTCTAGTATGTACAATAAATCATAAAGTATGATATAATTTGGTCCTACAACTTGAATATATAATATTGTTTAATAACATTATGCTTTCAAATACCTTGCATTAAGTTTTTTTTTGGTATGCTTAGGTGACATCAGTTCCATAGCCTCAATAAGAGTCAAGTTTCATGTGGACGTGTGATTGTTTCAATGGTGATTTTTTTACATTCACAATAGTAACAATAGTAACCTTTGCACATTGCAACAGTTTTTTTAAATATGAGTCAAACGATCTGCTTACCTATCCTGTTGCTGTTGAACTATCAACATTTTATAGGAATCAAATTTCAATACTTTTCTTACAGTCTTGTGTGTTCCAGTTTCTTCTGATACTGTTCGTAAGTAGCTGGTGGGCTCTGCAACAAATGTTTTCAAAGCCTCAATTTGATATTTTGCATTTATTATTCTCCGGTTGTTTTGTTTTTTATTTTCCGCGAAGTCAAGAACATTTCTATGAGTAACATTAGGATTTGGAGTTATTTCAATAAAAAAACCTCACCATAAATAAAAATAATTCAATCCTTCCTTGACGACAGTAAACCAAACACGAATTAACAACCATCGAAGTAGATTAATTGTTGAACTGACATTCAGAATCTGGCCTCGAAGATGAGCTACAACGCCTGACGGGAGACCTGTCGAAAAGTTGATATGAGAAAAGGCTGCTGGAAGAGGTACTGCTGCAATCTACTATCAGCAGAAGGGCGGATCAGGAGGTGTCTCGGCATCTGTTGATTTTGGTCTACATCCAGAAAGTATCCAATGTAATCAGAGAGATAGGACAACGATTCGAAAATCAAACAATTTATTTAAGGAACAAGGTCGGAGACGAAAATACCACTGTAACCACAAAATAACACACAGCGAGCTAAAACTGAGTAATCTCGGATAGTGGATCATGCATGGACCGAGCATCACAGAATTGCTTGTGACAACGCTAAGGTCATCTACAGAGAGCCACATTGGTACCACCAAAAGTTCAAGGAGGCATTTTTTGCTATCAATAACATTATTTACAGCATACTCAGGTGGGAATTAAAGCAACAATTAACATCGACCGGATTGATTCAGCGACGCTTACGCATCACCGTGCGACTGCCGGTTGCCACTTGGAGATCGGACGGGGGAAAGTATAAAAGCAGCATCTGAACAAACGGTAGATTTTTTCACCCGAAGGCTATTGAAGATACCACATCAATCTAAACATTGTGAAACGTAGAATTTCTCTACAGAATGTGAGTCTGAGCCAGTGTCTTTGAACAATAAAATTCATTTTTAGAAAAGTAATATTATCTAGCTTAACCGTTTTTTAGTCTCAACGATTTTAAAAACAATCCATCAAGGCAATGGGACGTATACTGGTTATGATGACCACTTTAGTAATGTTTCTTATTGAACAACGTTTTTGACAAATAATCAACTTCTTCTTAAAATGCCATCTCTTTCCAATACGAATCTTACAATTGTACGATATTTATATTTCTCCTTTCTGAATCTGTCTTAACTCCATTTGAATCACCTCTTCATCTCCATCCGAAGTTACGTTTTTGTTTCAGAAAAAACTCCTTAACCCTCATTGCTTACAGTACAAAACAGCGCGTTCAAATTCTGGATTACATTTTAGGCAGAAATCGAACTTTTATGTATTTCAGTTGAAAATATATGTTAATAATTAACAATAAACTGCTTGTTTCTACCTGGCAATCTGAACGTTATGGTTGATTGAGAGCTGGAAACCATTTTTATTCTTTACGACATTTTTTTTTGGGACATTTCATTCAATTACAAACATAGGGATCAAATTGATTAAAATAAATTGTAGTATATTTAATTAGAGGTAATTGCGGCAAATTTTTTATAGGCAAGCCTGAACTAATTTAACATTATTTTTAATTATTCTATTAAATTGAGTTTCGTTAAAATACACATACCTGCAGAGTCGAGCTGCCAAATCTTCTACTAATATTGTATGGTAGAATTACACTACTAGTTAGTGTTGTAGTAGTAGTGGCCATTAACGCGAATGTTTTGTCAAACGTCAATTCTCGTTTTTTATGGATTTATAAATTTCTAATTTAATTGTTTTTTGCAGGGTTCCTGCGTTTTATAGTATTCATTTTCAAATATTGATACAATAGGTGTAGATATCGAGTATGAAAAAAGTTAAGGTTGATTATTAATAAGTTGGAAAGTAAAACTGCAAAACGCACATGTTGTGCAATATTGTTTTCTAGAATACTCTAGAAGGTACCATTAGAAGACCAAGCTTGAGAAACAGCCAGTATCGAGAAATTGATATTTTCTATCTTCTGTTGACGTACCATTACCAATTTAAATAAAGTATATAAGTATATATTTATTCATTCCTAGTAGCGGTTCATTTTCACGGTGCCATTCTAATAGAATAATTGCCATCATTTGGGTTTTCGTAATAAATGCGTGTTCACGAAATTTAGGAACCATCATTCGACATTTGATATAGTTCTGCTGAACACTTATCAGCATGATAAGCGGTTGTGTGCAACCAGTTGATAAATAGTGGCATCGATATCTGGTAGTACATCATACTTACGAATTTAACTATTTTTTTTGTAAACTATTACCTGTACATGTAACATGTACAGGAAGTACTAATTTTGAAGTATACAGTATTTTGTCATCATGATGGTGAAAATCACACTTTCCACTATAGATAATGACGTAGAGCAGGAGTGACACATAGGTTCTAAAATGTGTAGGTATGTAAACCGTTTGATAATGTCCATATAGAACTACAAGCAGGAACATATGCTAGGTGCTTGTCGTGTTCTACTTTCCTATCATGGACAAAAACAGAGGTAGCCATTACATTAAAAACTAGAGGGAAGCGAACTAAATTGTTGTGTGTTGTGATGTGAATTGTTGATGTCGGTATATGAAGATAACAAATCCTCAAAAGAAGAAGATAAAACATTATTGTACTATTCCCTACGTAGCTAACGGCCTTAAGAATCTTAGTTATTGGTTCGAGACCAGAGGATTGGAATTGCTCCCTTATGGGCGACCAGAATAAAGGCATTTCAAGTCAATACTGAAAACAATGTTTAACTTATATATTTTGTGGCTTATGGCTGTTTCACAATTACCTTGTAGATCATAGTGAAAACTTTAAATATTATTGAACGTGAATGCGCTATGTATCTATATTGACCGTCGTACGAAATTGATCAACACATATGGCCCTGTAGGTACTCGTAACTATTCACTAAAGAATTACTTGCTAGTTTGAAGCATAGGTTTAAGTATAGGTCTAGTGAGTTTCCTGTGATTAAAATATTGAATGAAATAGTATTTTTTCAGCTTCAGGCTCCTAATAATCATTTTTTCACTAACTTTGAAGGATCTTTTTATATGACGTAGATATAGATAGCTGTTATTCATAAAAATTACCAGAAAAGCATTTAGAAATGGATTTTCGAACTATTCAATATTTTTCCGCCCTTTAACGAAAAGGTTTGTCGTATTTACAGAGGAAGACTTTCTCAGCCCTCAAGGACCCAATAGCCCGATGCATATATATTGAGCTTATATGACTGTTATGTAGACTGTGATATTTTGGAGTTTTTTGCCGAATGAAGTGTGATTCTCTGAAAATTTCTCTAGAAAGTATCGGATTCCTGTTAAGTATCTCGCTTGCATGGGTTGTAAGGTGTAAGCACCTAGCTGACAATCATCCCTCATGATCATTGAACAGTCTAATAAGAAATAGAAAAGACCACGACTGAACTAACAATTTATTATAAGGTATACCATTTTAACCATGAATTGTACATTCTATTTCATATTATTTGACAGTCTTAAGATTTTGAACATTCCCAAACACATATCAGATATCAAGTATCCGATATCCACCCCTACATTCGTGACGTACGTATGCAGAGGCGTACCTTAGTTATTGTATAAAAATTATGATCAAGTAGACTGACTATCTGCTTTTCGCGCAGTTGCATCAGCCAGACAAATGCCAAAACACAGGGTTGTATTTTATTGCTATTGCCTATACTTGTTGAAAAACTTATCAGCGCGCTAATAATCACTGCTTTCTTAGAAGATGATATTTTGATTGACAGGTTAATGAAGCGGATGGGATACGAGTTCTGTCGTAACTAGAAAATTCCTCAACCCTCTCCTGCATTGTTCATCCGTAACATAAATTTTATTTTTTCACAAATGTAATAGTAAAATAATAACACGTTCAAGATTGATTATTTGTTATTTTTTATTCTTATTGAATTGTATCATTCAACCGGCTCAAAAAAATCGTTTTAGCAATTCCATTTAAATTTAAAGAGCTCCTTTTCCGGTAATCAATTTTCTGCAGCTTTTTGGTTTGCGTGAACATTTTAATGAACTGAATAACCAAAATGTTCTTGAATCCGTGCTAATAAGGTGCACTATTGGCGCTATAAACACTCAGTGGATTTGAATATCAAATTGGCTCAACACCTTTTTTGAGGTATTACCAAATCTAGGAGATCGGTGTATATTGTTTGAAGACTGGTGTGAAATAATTTGTATTCAATAAAAAATGTCATTCATATCATTTATGGACTGTAACGTTATTGTGATTCTCATCAATTGGATGGATTAGGAGATACAAGGACAGTGACATAATTCTATAAAGATGAGAGTAAAGGGGATGCGTAGAGTACCTACAAAGCGGAAGAAGGAAGGTAAACATATCTCGATGTCTTTACAAGATTCTGAGTTTCATTTGTACAATCTAAAATTGTTGTGAGCAAACAAATACCTGTTACACAATTAACAATTTATTTTTTTCATATAGCAAATAGTCATCAAAATATTTAATGCGATCTACTCCAGAAGAGCCACTATGTGTTATTTATACAATTTGCGTATGACTGAGAAAGTTGGAGACAAGGAATATAATAGCTCCCCTTCGCTATATCCGCCACTGCTCGTATGAGTCGGAACCTTAAGGTTTTTGTAGGAAATCGGGGCAGGTTTCTCGCGCATAATCGATAACGAAACGTTGGTCCGTGCATGGCAGTCGCCGCGAGCCAAAGGACGACATTGCCCTTCAATTTATCCCTTCGCAAATTCGCGTTACTGTCATATTTGTTCCAGTTTTCGGTGCTATTGTGTTCAGGTCCACTTATCCAGCGGAATGGAAGTCGTAAGGTACGTATTACCATAACTACTAACGAAAAATCTATTGTGTAGCTGCACATAACTTATAAATTTCAGAAAAATTTGACAAAAGTTCTATTTCCCAAAGATTACTTGCCTAGCATGTTAAGTTGATTGCGACTGGTACAATATTTAAAATTTGTTTATTTTGCTTATTGTAGTTGCTTCGCTAACAAGAACCAGGTAATAACTCTCACTGAATTGTGGAGTCAATCGTTTTAGTCAATATACTGGGGTACCTAGTATTTTTATTTGAAACGATTCATTTGATTGTATACTATACAAATTGTGCAACGAGAAATAAATAAATGAGTTCCAAGACCATATTGTTTCTCCAATCTAGTATCTTCACAAGATTCGATCGCCATATTCTGTTTCATGGTATTTAATCTTTCGTGTACCTGGTTCCAATAATATTTGCGGTAATTGTTACACAAGTTTCATTGACTTTCAATTTTATTCTATTTTGTTGATATTTCATTATATTCTTTAGGATCTTTCTGTTGAAGTTTGATATATGACAGATAATGTTCAAACTATAGGCTAATAGTTTCAAATTGTGACTGAATGAAAAACATTTTTTACTGGTTGTGACCAAGTTTTCACTAAGAATAAATTTATTGAAAAAAATGTCATGATTATATACTGTGTTAAACAAGTAAATTGTAATGTTCCAACGAGATCAGTATTGTGATTAAGAATTTGAGATAATTTGTTTTTTAGATGTTTGACAATATCTATATCACGGATATCCGTGTTACTTAGTCTGTATGCCTTTTTCTGTTTTTATCTCTGCGTAATCTCTGTAATGAAGGTGCCAATACTGCCTGCATTGATACACATTTAATACAACATATGATAATCAAAAAAACGATATATCATCAAAACTTCCTCAAGGTTTGTTTTTATGCTTCTCGAGTTCCCAAAGTTTTTTTGGATGTAGTAAATCACAAAATCAGAAACAAATTAGGGTGACGATTTTTCAATGGATAATTCAATTTTTGCGAACGTTGCATCTCAACTAGTGGCAGTCAGAAGTTTTAGTACACCTTCAATCTACTAGTGTAGATGTATACAATTTTCTGTTTATTACTAAAACTAAATTCAAATTACGTAATATAATATCCAAAATGATAATTACAAAATTAATCGAAAGGAATGATATCATTATTTTAAGGGGTGAGATTTGTCTCGAATTTCTTAAGTACGGCACTGTTCGGCGTGTTTGATATCTTGATATATGGCTTCGACACTCTTTGACATTCCACACTGGACTGTATTAAGGTGATTCTAATGTAGTTTAATGGCTGGAAATGATATGTATTATTTCGTGTGCCCTACTTATCATTTTGGAAGTATCCCAGCATTACAATTAACGAATGCAGTTTTATCTAAAATTGATGTACACCGGATCTCGAGGTGAATGCTCTATTTGATTTTTTATCCATAAATGCCAGCTCTAGCAACTGTTCCAATATTCATAAGTCATGCTTGAGATTATAATCAGCCCCAGTTTTCTTTTGGCGTGTTGATTGTGTGAGGAAGGATATCGTATAAAGGATCGAATCCAGCGGATCAGAATTCCAAGTCATCCTAATCGGTCCGGTTGGGTTAATACCCGACGAATACACACCACACCACAACAAATACCCGTAGACTAAAAATATTCCTGGCTATAACAGTTTACTAAAAGTAAGAGTAAGAGCTAAGGTAAGATGCATCTCGGATGTAAAATAATTATTAGTTCCTCCGCCAATACGCGATATCCGTTTCACCCTAAGTAGCGAGGAATAATTAGCGGGATTCGGTGTGAAGGTGCCATATTCAAACATGGTTTTCAAAAATCAAATGAATCGATTCACCAGACATAAGGTGGATTGCATCTTACGTTGAGAATATGATAGTAATAAGTGTAACAGCAAACTACGTTATATTTTTAGACAGCTTTGTTCGCAAAGAATATTACCAAACTTGTGTTAATGGATTATGTACATTATGTATTACTTCAATTTGGCATGACAAATTAGCAACATTTCATCATTAATCTAATTCAATTTGCCGTTAGTAACAAGGAAGCTGACGAAGGTTCAAGGCATTTGTTGTAGTAAGCTATGACTCTCATACCAAACGTGGATATTGAGGAATTACTGGTATTGGACAGTACGTCTTCTCCTGAACTTTCATCTATCATTTAGTCTTTCATCATCACATCACATCATTGTCAATGATTAGAATTATAATCAACAATCTTGAGATGATTTTCAGCTGACATAAAATACTTGATGACATAGGAAAATGTTGTCCACTCATGCACCGTCTCAATTCACATGTTCTCCAGCAACAGCAACAGACCTAGAATAATCAAAGAGCTGATGCAAGAAAGTAACATCCTTGCAGTCGATTGTCGCCAGGCGCATCGAAAGAAAATACGGTCACAAATCCAGAAACACTAATAATAATAAGTAATACGGGCCTGGTCATTACATTCCCTCGTTGCAAGCTGCTTCCCTATCAAACAATATTGGGGTTACTATCATTACCATTGAGAGAGAAAGCTCATATAAAACTATACGAGGTGATTACGCTCATCAACAATAAACTTACATGATATAATGGAGGTCCATATGGAAGTGTTATCCGGTACAAACTGATAATGTGGTGTTTGGAGCTTATAGAAAAGGGTTTGGTGAAACCCATGAGCGGAAGCTCATAATAACGGAGATATCTTTCAAACTTCCAAATCTTTGATAGGTCTTATCTATGGTAATCTGAGTTTCCTTTCCGCTCACAGGTTCTTTATCACAAAGTAATAACCTGTGCTCCACCACATAACCCATTAGCTTACTAATGACGAGCTTGATCACCCAGTATGATTCGATGATTGGGTTTTGAGATATAATCTATTAGGAAAATTATATTCAAATATCTCTTTATCAACATTCGTATGAATGAATTATTACTGACGTTTCGGCTGACTCTGCAATTTCACTCGACCAGACTGACAGTAAAGTACAAAAACAAGCAGAGGTCAAATTTCTATTCACATTGTCACTAAAACGCTGCAAACTGGAACTATCGGAGAATGAATTCTCATTCCACAACACTGAGGGTTACCAAATCAGAATGACATTGACCAGTTAGGAAATTTTTATTGATTTCTCACTTGTGCTTTTCCTTGATGTCACAGAAAGCACTGGGGCCTGGTGAAGGTATGACTTGATTATAACAGGGAATTTTCCTCCCAAGCAAATTATTAGAGCGTAGAAAGTAGTGAGTCAATCTACTTGACTACATTTGTATGTGATCGTCCAATACGTTTTTTCTTGATGAATTAGATGCATTCCTCAAAACTTTATCAAGTCTGTTACACAGCGCCACAACCCTCTCTCGTTATAATGGAACATATTCGCTCACCCTCGTTATATCACTATCGTTATCGATCCGCTGTCCGTCGCGACGCCATAGCGTCGGCGTCATCGCCACCTTGATTTCTTTCATGTCCGACGAACAATCCGTGTAGTGTCCGTAGCAAATAGCAGCTGTAGCTGATGTTTTAGAGGTAGATAATTATATTTTGTAACTAATTCAGATGCTTCTTGTGACCACAGGTAGTCCGAAAGAGATGGTCGAATGTAGAAACTCTTTATTGATTAGATATTATAAGCTGAGTACCTTCCTCATACTATTTTTAGAGAAATACGGTCGCTTTTATCCCAGGCAATATCCATTAGATCAATTTTTTTCATCAGAAGTAACTGGAAAACAAGTGTAACGAGAAAGTTCAAGACTTTTACTATTAAATCAGGTTTGACTTTCAACTATACTCGTAGTATAACACAACAGGTACTCAGAAAGACGATCTCATTGGACCCTTTAACTGTCTACTTTTTTAGAACTAGGAATAAGTGTATGGATAATAATGATTCATAATTCATCATTTCTGTCATTATTGACTATACGAACATAGTCAATGAAGTTTCTTCTCCTCTTACGAGAATGTGGGATCCTTCAGGTAACTTTGTCTTTCATTAGTATTGATTGACCCCCTCTAACGAATCATAATATTAGTACTACTGATATCACTACCGACTATGGTGAGGTTTTCAATTTGCTTCATCTACAACAATGGTTCACACTGTTGAACCACTTCAATCACACAGTACTTTTCATTTTTAAATAGGAATACTAGCTTAAATCGCCGTACATTCCAAGATATACCTGTAATAAGACCTTTCAACCTGTATTCAGTGATGTAAATAGTTGATATTGACAACTTTGTCCCCTTTTCTTCCTTTTAGTTTTTCCTCTTATAAATTTAATCGGTACAATAGCGAACTTTATCTTCTAAGTAAGCTTTAACGCTCAATATTGGCCTGTTTTATAAACGTTCTGCTCAGAAAATCGTGGAGTCGATAATCGGTTTCAAATAGAAAAACTTAATTTGCATACAATATGAGGTTAGAAATAGAAGTAATTGTAGGGCGTAATTCGTTATTGGACAGAATATTAGCTTTTGTTTAATGTATCTTAGATAAGGAAAGGGGCATACATTTGAGTGAAAATATTCAGGAACATTTATGGTTTGGAAGGGACTCGAACCCGATTCTTCAACAATCTCTGCTGATGGCATAGTACACATAGACCTCCATAAAAATGCTTATGGATTTTTGCTTTACTTCACCCGCCAATTGTCGGGGGAAGTATTCAATAGCGAAAATTTCCGTTTTCTTGATGTTGCATGACATATACATTACGAAAAACCATGTCACCCATATCCGTCAGTCTGTCTGTCTGAATTATGTCCCGTAATTCTTCATCCCTCTATAACTCGAAAACTACATTTCAGATGTTGATTGGAATTTGTAGACAATGTGGATGTTTTAGTAATACTGTTTCGGGCTTACATTGTCTGAAGATATTTGAGTTTTGCAACGCCTCGATTGATGTGGACCGAAAAAGCCTCAAGACCATGGAAGTTCGAAACAGTATTACTAAAATACTTTTTAGTTTCTAATAAAATGTTTGTAATAGGTTATTATTGAGACAAGGACTAAAAAGCTTAGTGGTGTTTGATAATCAGTGGTGGCGAAGTTACTGTAAAATATAAAAACTTTTTTTTCGTTTTTAGACGTTTCGGCTGCCCCTGATAAAAGCTTGGTTCGGTTATACAAAATTCTCGCTTTTCAAGAATCTTTCGTTCAAAAAGTTATTATGAGTTTTATATGCAATTTCAGTGTTATTATATGGAGGGGATGTACTTCAATATTACTGCATCTTCCCTAATAGCACTGATTTTTAAATTTCTACGTTTTAGTCATCATTACTAGTAACTGCTCGATAACTGTTTTGTAGGCGATAGAATGTATAACTTTGCCAATTGGCAGTCTCTACTTTAGGTAAATATTTTTATTTCTGATAAATGTGGAAAATTGCTCATTCTACTTCAAAGTCCAAGGTGAAAGACTTTTAGTTGATAGGAAGCTACTAAACAAAGCTCCATAAACTTCAAAGATCGGAACTCTTTGAAGTATTCAGATTATATTGCCACAATAGCTTCTAGATTTCACAACGTTGGGATAAAAAAATAATACACAACTGAATTTCGAGATGTGATCGAAAAAACATCATTTATATTACTAACAAAACTCTAGTGTTATCAACATTTCTTTTGCAGTCTCATAAATGCACGTAGTGTCGGATAATGCACAAAATAACCAAGGGTCTGAAGAAGAAAAAGAAAACAAAGAAATCGAAGAAAGGAGAAGACGATCTCTTCAAGCCTGAGGAGTTAGAGAAGTATCGTAAGGAACACGAGCAACAACTCCAACAAGCTGCTGAGGGTGGGGAACTACAACCACAAAATGAGGAGTGGAAGAAGTTTCTGGCTTTAACTTCAGGTTAGTAGAGTATATTAGTAATTTAAAAGTTTGCAGTTAGAGATGTGAGGTTTAATCAGTAAGGGACTTGAAGAAAGCGTTTGTTTGGCAGTTGACAACGATCATTTGAAAAGTATATTTGTTGCTAATATTGATAATGTTTTATTATATTATATATTATATATTATTTAACTGTATTCTCAGATTTCTAAGAACAAATTTGTCCAATATAACGTTTACTCAGGCTTTCATCTACTTTTTATACCGGATTTCATAGGAAAAAAGGGGTTGATTTTTTTTGCATCAAGCCCTAAAACTGCACTACCATACTAATCGCTATGGGTGCGTGTTGGAAATGGTGATTTCTCTAACCCAAAAGTTCGTTGTATTTCTGAGTCAGTAATTGGCGGAAAAGCAGGTTGTATCACTTGAAGTGCAAAATTCTCAGAAAATTGTTTATACTAATTTAAAGCTCTAGACAAATTTGTCGCTCAGAATGTGTAGGTGTTTATGATTTTAATGCATTCATGTCTATTATGTGGTATTATTGGCGATCTGAATTGCTTGACCCTCAGTTTCCATTGTGAATCCCTTTTTGTATTATACATAAACTTTTCTTCTGTATTTTTTACCTCTTCTGAAAGGTTTCTTCTATTATAGAAGTTCCAGCCTTCACATGAAGCTCTATGGATAACGCGAAGTATCTATGGATTTGTGAATATTAGATTTATTCTTGTAGATTGTTGATGCTCTTACTTGGTGAAACTCTTCCATTATGCAGATGAAAAGGTTGTGTAAATAACACACAGTTTCACACAAATAGTTTTATTTGTAAAACTGTGTGTTAATTACACAATTTTTTTACCTAGATTTATTCTGTCAATGATTTTGTTACCGGTGTGAGTTTGAGTAATATCCTCAACAAACAACTTCACTACCTCATCCATAATTAGGTCTGACGCTTTCATAGAAGGTTGTATTAAATATGGTGAATTTACAACTTCAGGTGTTGATGACATACTAAAGAAGACCCAGGGAGATTTAGATCGCATTCGAAGCACATCGTTCTTTCAGCGAAAGCCTACTGAGGTTGAAATCCAACAAGCACAGCAAGAACAGTTACGCCAACAGCAGATAGCACTACAAGCAGCTCAAAAAGAAGCTACAGTGGTTAAAGATACCACCGAGGAAGTCAACCGTTCTGAACTTGGGATTGTTGAGGTTAGCAAAGGCGTAGATATCTGGTCGTTTCATGTCATTCATGCGTTAGTAATTACAATTGGAATATTTCCGATTTCATTCATTTTTCTCGGTCCAGCATCATACTAATGATTATCAGAACATGAAGCTGTACTGGCCTGAACACTTTGGCCAGTTGGCCTCACGTGTTGCGGAAGAAAGAAGAAAAAACTGGTTTGATGGACCAGTGTGCTTCAACTTTTATTTATTTCGTAAGCTTTGGTGGTATGCTTATATATAAATTTTTTGTTTGTTAATATAAACCTTCGACTTTCTGCGCTTTATTCATAGGCGAAAATATAAAATAAATAAATTTATTAGCAATGTGCATACATATTAGTGCGCAAATTGGCGTACAGTTTTAGATATCTTTTGAAATTCTTACAGTAATTAATACCCGCAGAAATCAAAATAATTCTGCTGTACATGAGAAATGGTATATTCCTTGAAGTATTTCTCAGCAAAAATTCTATATACTATAATCGATTATTTTTCTCCAAAAAGTTCACAGCTTATATAAAGACTGCCAGAGAAAATCTAAACTACAGGTTTGAGGAAGATCACCTTAGTGAGACGCTTTACTCGAATCGCGTTATTAAAACGATGTTCTCTATCTCAAAGATCTTGTTACTAGCATTTCATAGTACTTGACTGCACATGGACGAATCTAAATTTTTTCAATTCAGGTATCTGAGTCTGAATCAGAAGAAGAAGAAGACGACGGCATCTTTGATACTGCTTATATCGATGCTGTTGAAGCTGGAGAGCTAAAGTTAGCTAATATACCTGAATCGCCTACCGACCTAGGACCCTCTGGTGTTAATGGAGATGATCCATTTGATACTTCCATTGCTGACAGGTACTGGAATTGGCAATAATTTTTACTCCTCAATGATGATCGAGAAAACTGATTCTTTGAGTTATTCTAAAACCACTGCTTTTTGCCATATCACTCAAATAACTACAGATGAATAAAACAATGAAAGATGATCTCATGATTCAACTCACAAGATGTATTTTGTAGATTTTCAAATAACGTCTATTGGAGTCAGTGTGGTTGAACAGTTTCTACTATGTGACCGTATAAATGTTTTAGTTTGAAAGCAAAGTACAGTCCAATCTGTTGTTCATAGTTTTGTTAAGAAAAATATATCAAAGGTCGATCCGGCTAACTTCAGAATAATGCAAGTACAAGTACATAACATTTTGTGGAGAGGCTAACAGTGCTATATTACTAACGTCTTCGCTTGGCTATGACATGCCGCTCTTCTAAATGGTCTCCCTGAGAAGCTCTGCAAGTAGAAGGTAGAACTCTGTGTCTCACAGATACTGGTGTAACAGTACTTTGCAAGCAAAGTTAGTGTTTACACGCCTTCTCTTCTTTCTATCTATATGGCAGCAACAGTCCATCATTTTGGCGTGGTTGGATACGGAAGGGTCAGAACCTCAAAAGGCACTTGGAAGCCCTAGATTAATATCTGAATTGGTTTGGTACTCTCAACATCAACGTAAAAATGATATTTGCTTATTTGGTTGGCTAGATACTAATGCTTCACTATATCACTCATTGCTAAAATAAATAAAATGTATCGTTTTCAGGGCTATATTAGGACCACAAGTTTCAAGCAAAGGAAGACGATTAGTTCCACTAGGAGCAGCTGTAGAAGTTTTGACTGGAAGAGTCGAATTACCAACCTGTGCTACCAAGAGACCTATTTCACAGAAGAGACAGGTGTTCAAAGAAAGAGATTTGCTTCTAGGTAGCTTCGACCAAGATACAGCTGCAACATCAGTTGAAGGAGGTAAGTTGGCAAAAGATCTGATTCGTTCAATAGTTCCGTTGAAATCACAACATAATTTTATTTTCTGGTTTGTTACTGACTATGTGAAAATTGAGTATCAGTGTCTATAGCAGAAAAGTAACTTATACTATTAGTCAATCACAAATAAATTTACTAACCTATCAGAGGATTTAGCTTAGTTCTTCCATGAAAACCCATTTTCTGTAGATGTGCGTCAAATTTGTAATTGTGACAATAAATTGATGATGGAACAAATCTGCAAAATCTCAAATCTATGTATAGGAGAGTCTTTTTTGGAAAATTATGAGTCCAAGTGAGCTGATCACGGTAGAACGATTGCAGGGAAATGAATGGAATTGAAACTTCATATATTCGCATTCGCGTGTTATATTGTGTATTTTTCTTTAATAAAAACAAAAAACTGGTAAAGCGAGATTGGGCTATTTTGGTTTGAACGCTAAGAGTATATGAGTGAGTAAGACAGCAAGAAAAATATAAAGTATACATTGTTGCTCCTCCATGCAGCGTTGTGCCAGTATACAAAATAATAAAAAGTAAATATTTTTATTCAAATCAAGCCTTTATTTAAATGCTCTGAAAAGATTAAAATAAACTTTATCTTTGTACTCTGCCCGGCACGGTATACAGTCCGAATCAGTTACGTGGCCTACTGCTAAGGAGACATCATAAAATTTTGAACATATCACAAGAAATTTGATTTTTAGTCAATCACAAACCTGTCTTATTCCTCTTTCTTCTAATTCATTCTTCTAACGGAGGTTAGCGACCACTTCCCTGAATGCTTCTCTGTATTGATTTCTTATTTAAGTTTGAGAATTAAAAGGTTCTGAATTATAATTATTGTACATATATGTTTACTTCATTACTTCGTCTAGATACATCAACAATAAAGATAATTATTTTTGGTTCTTAGCAGTCTCCGTCGAGGAACCAAAGAAAACAGTTTTAGACGAAGATATCGACTTACCAGACGTTCCTATCGATCTCAGCAAACCTATACAACCGCCAGCACAATTAGTAGTCAAAGAGGTACCTAAAGAGCCTATAGATGATCGCAAGGATATACTAGAAGAGTTTGATGTTATCGCTAAAAAAGAGGAAGACGATGACGACAAGGAGTTCGAATTATTGGCTGTTGAGAGTGTCAAGAAGCCTGATAACGTCGTGAAAAGTATTCCTCCTGTGATCAATAATCTGCCGGTCGCTGAAGTTTTACCAGATGATGCAAAGTGGAATGCTTTTGATGCAGAGTATGTATTTATTGATAATGACTTGAATACAAACGATAGTGATAAAAATACTTATAATAACTATTCATGAAAAGTGGAATATTATACAAATTTTTTTAAAGGTTCATTTTAGGTTAGAAAGAATGCAGCCTGATTAGTGTCCATCATAGCGGTGGTTCCAGGTTTGACGTACAGTGGTAGACTGAGCTTTTTGTATAGTTCATAAACATAAGACATGAAGTCTCTCAAATTCTTCAAACGCTGCTAGGGGACGAATGTGTATCCACATCCCAAAACGCTGTGATTCTCGAAAAATATTGGCTTTTGGTAGGGGCTTCTAGGTTTTGGGTGTTTAGTTGAGTTTTGCTTTCCTTCTTCATTACAGATTGTGGAGGTACTTTGTAAGGTCAGGTGCATCCGCTAGATGTATCGTTCTTTTCTGGATTGAGTCCAGCAGCCACAGGAAGCACATCTCAGAGTGCTTTCCCACCCATAGAAGCAGTATTCTAGATATGGTCAGATTTGACCTTGTAGATTAGTACTACCTGTTTCGGTGAATATAATTTTCTGGAGCCAAAGAGAACCCTAGCGACTGGGATGCCGACATAGTCATGCCAGGACATGTTACCTTGCTGTTAATCCTCAGAAGCTTGATGGAAGATGACTGTAATATTGAGCTCTCATCGGCTCTCCACGGCTGGGAATCTAGCATGTAATTTTGTTCTCAGGGTACTTGTCAAAGTCTTATGTGTTTTGATTTGAACTCTCTATTCGTAAATCTTTCCATTTACTCATTGATTTGGATAATATGTTTGTAAGGATTCTAGCAGTGCTTTACCTGCATTAATGTAAGAAACAATGCCACTACCATCTGCGAAGCTGTAGGTTGGATTAGATATTATATCCAACAGTTCATTGATGAACAGCAAGATGAGCATCGGAGAAAGAACATATCTCTGAGCAATCTCAGCGATGATTATAAATACACTAGAAATTTATCCAATTGCCACCGTAGGGAGGGAGGAGGGAGGTGAACAATAAGGTCATCCAAACCAAATTAGTCGTTTCACGTTTTTTCCTTAGCCACTGCTTTTGAATTCGGTCGTGAGGAAGGGCGTAGGCTTCAGCTTCAATCGGTAACTGGTTTTAAGACGCTTTCGGAACTTGGTTACGAGCCATTTTAATACACTGGATTGGTGCTGAATATACAAAACTAGGTAATGTTTTCTTCCAAGGTTCAAATTTTGCCGAATTTATAGAAAAAATGTGTGAAACAACGAAGAAGGAGTCACAGTTTCAGTTAAATTACGCTTTTTGGACAAAGTAAGACATTTCATGATGTCAGCCAATATATACATCATTTGGTCATTGAGTAGTATCAGCGGCAGCTACCGAATATCACTGACAACTGATGTTTAAAATTTTGCAGACCTGTGAATGAAGAAGTCGATGCTGACATAAATATAGAGGATCCATTTGATACTACATTTGCTGCTAAAGTTGTGCCGTTTGAGGGAAACCAGCCAGTTGAGGTTGATCTCTTCACAAGTGATGACAGAATACAAGGTACCTACTTACTATATATAAGAATCACCAGGAAAGGTGTACACTACAAAAAGTAGCATTTTTAATCAATTGTTGGATTAAGTAACAGGTTATGAAAGAGTAAAATTATATTCCTAGATTCAGAACTAATCCCTGCAAGACATTGAAGCATACAATTTCATATGTCAATAAAGCACCTAGTGATAGTATTGGGTAATAGACATATTCAGAGGTGCATTTACCTTTTTCACGCAGCTTGCACGTATTAATTACTTGCCAATAATCAATCAGTTCGTAGATACCTTCTCTTAAATTTTTTAATGGATATTGACACCATAAATTCAGCCTTTGTGTTCGTATCAAATCCGAAAATGCTTGTGACGAGGCTTATACCATATTCATTTTCCAAGACTCTCAAATAGTTATCTAAAATTTCTTCATTAAACAATACCAAAATGAAATAACAGCTTTGATATAGTTTAAGAATAATGATAAAATATTGGTCTCAGATTGAGAAGGCATTTGCTACTAATTCAGTATTTCTACAAATGTGCCCCACACACACACACACACACACACACACAACTTTTTACCTAGTATCGGGCAATTCTCTATTGTGTATTATTTCTTCACCTGAAAGCGAGGAAGAAGCCTCTAAAGAAAACTACTCATTATCGTGATTCAATACAAATACATTTCTTTGGACATTGTAGTTAGGAAAAATGCATCTCTAGGCTATGCTTTAGTGTGTTTTTACCTGTTGAATTGTACTTTCCAGAATCTGAGTTAAACTTCATCAAGCCTGAAGACCGAGACCTTCTAGGAGGAAGTCACGTTGATCTGCCTTCCGCGGCAAACATCACACATAACGTTGAAGATGATGATGAGTTTGATCCCAGAGCTGAAGAACGACAGCGGGAACGATCAGTTTCTAGACCTGAAGTATTGAATATTATTGGATCCAAGACAGTTTCGTTTGATATCGCCTCTCCTGAAGGGATCGCTTTCGACAGTAAGGTATGCCACTTCCTAGCTGGTAGTCATAATTTAAGCACTAGACTAACCTTTCAATCAAAAGCAAAAGTAGTTCAGTGTAAATGTATTAGTGATAGTTGTTTTCAACCTCTACAACGTTCCACCTCTAAATCTAACACATATAAATCCGTCAAATAATCATAAAAAGTACTACTACCAATTTAAAGGTACCATATACGTAAATAGAATACTCCGCGCATCACTGATTGTACAATTTAGCTGTTCTTTTGTGATTACGACAACTTGAATCAACATTTTTGTTATGATAATCTATGGAAATACCACTTAATAGTAAGTTTAGTAAAGTGTGGTCGTCCGATACTTGGGGATAAAAAAATATTAATTATCGTTTTCTAAACAATACAAAAAGATAGCCATGTTAATATAACTTACGCTAATTTTCTTCCAGGTGATCAAACCGCTAACTCCTTTCTACGTTCCCCGCAAAGAGGAGCAACAAAACGGCTTGGATCTAGAGGTGGATGATCCTTTTGACACTAGTCGAATTTCTGACGTCCAGCCTGGTAAAGCTGAGCTTAAGTGTATTGAAAGCGAGTTGCTAGACCCAGAAGCTGAGAAGAAATTGAGTCTTATTGATCATAGCTTTGATCCTAGGGACGAAACTAGAGCTAAAATCGATAAGGTGAAATGATGTTGATGTCACTATTGCAAAAGTTTTGTCATAAAAAAGCTTGATTGAAAGTGTGTTTTACCTGTTCGTACGATTTTTTAAGATTAAGTTTGTCAAGCTCGATTATATTTTTAATTTTCGATTACTATTTTCATTATTCAAATTATTGTTTTCATTGTTTCATGTGTTTTATAAAAAAAGGGTTGCTTGAAATTGGCAGACAATGTAGATGCTTGAAATGTTGTGTATAGTTGAGCAACAACATTTGAAAAATAGCAGCTGCTATTCAAAAAAATGTCGTCATATATCAGACAGCGATGACGAAACATTGCGGAAAGTGTATCAAAAATCGAATTAAAAAATGTGTTTGACTTGTGCGAGCGTTTTTCTCCTCTGTGACTAGATGAAAATTTATCTTAATTCTAACTTTCATTTCCACATTGTATGTAGAGGGCAGCTGAATCCATAATAGTACCAATACTCGGTTTGTCATACTTCCAGAATGTTGATATCAGGGGGAGAATGTGTTGATGGCAGATTAATGATTAAGAATTAAAAAAATCATCAAAATCTCTATTCCAAAATAACGCCCGCTTTCAGCTTCTGAATCCAGTATCAGTTTAAATAACTATCAATTTTTGTGCTTTTTAGGCGATTGAAGAGAGCAGCCGGCCCCGTAAGCCTTCAATTATTGAATCAGTATCTTCAGCGGTTGACCTGCTGGCTATTGACAACGACATTTCTGCGAAAGTTCTTACACCGGCTGAATCACTAGAGGAACTAGCATATTCAGATCCTTTCGATACGTCTATAGCTAGTAATATACTACCCGGGAAAACTGAGCTTAAGTTGCTAGAGAGTGAACTTATTTTTTCAGAGGTAAGTGAGAAGTTAAGGATACATAAAATAAGATAGGTGGTATGTCAAACATTAATCTTGTCATATTTTTTTCAAAGCTTAAAACACAATTTTGATGAAATATCACATTGAAAAACTCCTGAGGCAATCAATATGATTAAATTTAAATGACAAGTTATAACAGATGGTATCCCCCTTAGAAGACGCAAAGCTTGTTTCATGGATTCTGACGAGTGAAGTTGTACCTTTACTACATTTTACTTGAATAAAGCATGTAAAGCTTTTTTAAATGAATCTTCATGTCGTCGATTCGAAACATTTGATTTTTATTTTGTTGTTAATTTCTTCAACGACTCAGTTGAGGACTGTATTTCCAGATACCATTACCAAACAAGTAAAATTTCAATTAGTTAAGGATAACCTAATTCACCTACTTTAACCAAAATAAAAACCTGCCGAACTTTGCTCTTTTATGTTCCTTAGGCATACTATAACTTTTGATCGTAAATGCTTTTTAATATCACTAGAATGGAAAATATACTTTCCTAGACTTCTGATAATATATACAGTAATGTGTCAATGTGAAAACAGATATGCTTCCGTTTCTAGTTATCTGTAATGTGTCAGCAGCAGATTGAAAAAACCTGTTTATTCCATAATCGTCCTCATACATGCGTGTTGTAGTAGCAGCTGTTAGGGTGAATACAATTTTATAAAGCGAATATGAACACCCAGCTTCTGAGACGCTTACCTAGCAAGGCTGGCCACATGTTCATGCCAGGACATGTTACTGTTGATCTTAACTCCCTAAAACTTGATGAAAGATGACTGAAGTTCCCAAGGTTGGTGAACCATCGTGTGGTTTCCTCGTAAGGATCTTCAGTAGGTTGATCTGAACCCTACTTGTAGATAGCGTTAATTTTTTTTGTGTTTAGTTAATCTGGATAGCATGATGCTGCGAAGCTGTAAATTGTATTCCAAGTTATTTCTGACAGTTTGTGGATGTATGAGCGTTGAAGAAAAAAGATATATAGGTCCCCAGAAAATCTCGGCGTTAAATTTTTAATACTTGGGAAGCATATCTTTTCATCACCATTGATAAGGATTGGTTCCTGGGGAAACGATCCAACTATTGGCATTGACCCAGTGGCAGCACATAGATTTCAAGCTTGACTAGTATTCCCTTTATGTAGCACCGTACCGAAAGGTTTAGTTATATCTGATGCTCTGCTCCACATGTGGATGGTGTAGTCTGGAATATTTGGATTCAAAAGACTCACATAGCAGTTAGCTCCCATCACTGAGCCACTACTTATCCTACTTCCGCCTCAGAATTGAACTATTTCTCGTAATTTAATTGTACTATTTCTTTTAGACTAACCACTAAATAAACAGCAATCAAGATGACTTCCGCAAATCCATTCTTCTTCAATGAGGAGCCTTATGGGACTGCAGCAGCACCTACCACCACAACTTCAGCTGTTTCAAACCCATTTCTACTTGACAATGATGGAGATGACGCAGAACATGGATATGGGAATACTTTCGGGACTGCCAACGATAACCCGTTTCTCTCACAGACTGCTGCTACCATATCCACGAATCCTTTCAGGTGAGTTACGTAGGGTACAGTGTTTCAAATGGCTAATAGTCGAAAAGTTCACACAGAAGAAGAAGCAGCGCTATTGTACTGATGATATTGTGCCTGAATAAACTAAATAGTAGATTTGACAGTCTGACTATACTAAAGAAATAAAGTACAATGTGTAATCGGCTTACTATAGTTTCATGTGTATCGTTTATACATTTCATTCCTACTGGCGGAAGTTTTCACGTTCAATGTGACTTTAGATTATTGAGATCAATCTTAGTTAAACTGAAAATTAATTTCTTGAATTTCCAGCTTTGATCCAATGGAGCTGGAACCAGCCGAAGGTGAAATAGCACAAATGCCTCACCTCCAGGAGCAATCAGTAACAAATGATTTCTTCGGCAACGCTGGAGCGGATAAAAACTCCTCAAATGTTCCCGTTTCCTCGTTTTTCGATAGCAGTGACGTCCAGCAGCTGTCGCAGCCTCAACAACTGGAGCAGCATCCTGTGCCTACAATAGATCTTTTGGCAGATGAGAAAAATGAGGTTATGCTCAACTCTATGCCGCAAAAGCCAGTTAACCTGGATTTGAGCAATTCTAGCCAAAGGTAATTGTTGTATCTTGTCCTTTTATTGATGTGAACAGTCACTAATCATTTCATTGTCATATATACCTTCATATACTAGTTGAGGAACATAGTAAAAATTCAAAATTAAATTTAGTATTAGTTGAAGAAAATGCGAAAACATGTGGTTCTGATTCATCTTATCCTGGCCTTGAATTGAACCCACAGTGTGATTTAAGATATAAATGTATCATCGAGATAGTCGGAACGTTGGAAAAGTTTGTATCAGCGTCCAGTAGAAATATAAGATGAATCAATGAATAATTTGTTGATTCATAGCTTATCAGCTGCCGCAAACTTATACTCAAAATTTATACGTTACTGCTCAAAGCAAATCAAAACCTCAAGTAACAAAAGTAGGTTCAATTTGTTACTCGCCATTCCACGTGACTTATTTTTTCATAACTTATCCAGAAATATGACTTCCACATCTCTATGAACATTCAGACTCCTGAATATTTAGACGTTGACGTATATTTGTGGATAGTCTTGATGAAATAGAAATTGATCCAAATATTTCATTACTTATAGCAATGGTCTTCCACCTCGCCCTGCAGCACCTCCACCAAGGCCTCCATTCTCTAATGAAACTCGGGCACTTTTGGCGCAAGTTACAGGAACTATGGACGCTGCAAGCACTTCTTTACTGGATAAAATCCCACCCACTCGAACACCTAGCCCTGTATCTATGCGAGATCTACATTCTCCAAGTCCAACACCAGACGTTCTTGGTGTGGATATGCAACGTGGTGTATCTATGGAAATATCCACAGGAAATCAGCAAGACACAGATTTGGTGTCATTTTCACAAGGTTAGTGACGTCTGGAATCATGGATATGAAATATGATATTACTGTAAGAGAAATTCAAATAAATAGCAATTTGGAAGGTGTACAGCGTTTCTCCACATTTGAAATCATCATAAGACTGTGTGTCTAAACATTAGGTGATATTGTATGATCGTAACAAAAAATATAGTCTTTACCTTTTCCAAAGAATATATCTACAACTGGATGAATAGCCAGTACCTGATATTTGCCATAGTTTAAATGTTAATCATGCGACTTAGATGATTCACATAATTTCAAAGAGAAGATTGCCATCACAAGATAGAATAATAATATTAATAATAATTCTTCCATTTTGTGATATGAGAAAAATATGTACCAAAATATTTTGATAATTATTTTTCCACAAAACATAACATATCTTCCTTAGATACGTGCGACATAAACCAGAACCCTCAGCAAGACCAGTCTATACCTGGATCGATATCGGTAACATCTTCTCTAGACACTACCACTACTTCTAAACCAGCTGCAAAGCCTCCAAGGCCAACTCCACCACGACCGCCCAAGCCTCAACCACCGAAAGTGAAGCCACCTTTACCTCAAGAGCCTCCAAAGCCAGCTGTTGCACCTGTACCTGCACCCACAAATGACGATGATTTTGACCTGTTTGGCTCCAGCAATCAACGACCCCCGAAGCCAGTCACCAAGGATGATATACTTAACTTATATAATACGCCTAAGCAACAGCAACAACAGGATTTACTGTCAGACCCTGTAGAGGTGAGTGTCAGTACTATGGCGTATCAAAATTGCTTATCGCTTCACAATAATTCGTACCATGCAAATGCAAAACAGCTTAAGAGATATGTTTTTGAAAACGTGGTTTTCACCTACTCACAATTTTAAAACGTAATATTTTTTAAATCTATATAACATGTAGAATTTGACAAATGATGAGTTTACTGATATGCCTTGCTGGTATGCATTGGAAGCCAGATGCACTAACCTTTTCAAAAGCTCTAGAAGTTGTGTGAAACGGGATGAAAAAAAACTACCTAAAAGGGAGACACCATACTACAAGAGTACCAGAAATCCGGGAGGCTGTTTTAAATTTATTGGAGTAAAGTTCCAATATGTATAAGAACCCGTCAATGTGAATATATTTTAAATGCTAATTATGGTCTAGTATGGAGGATTATCTGTATGTTCACGTTATTTAATGTCAGTTCCTTCAATTTGATACATAATATCTTTATTAAAAGTTCAATTGTATTGTAATGTTTATCATCCAACCATGGCCTTGTTTGAGTGCTAATTAAAATAACAATGAATTTACAGGCCTACTTTTTATAGATCATTAGCGCATAATGATAACTATTATGCTTAAAAACATGTTCATTCTTTTCGCGAAAACCGCGCGAGGTTTATTATTTTGATTTCAAGCAAAAGCAGTGGCATATAATATTTTCCCAAAATATCTTCATATTCCGTACGGATGCCTTTGGTTGAATAATGGAAAAATCTACATTGAAATGACTGCGTGTGACAAATTTTAAAAAATACCTAGTATGTTACCAAAGTTTTTAAGGACAACTTTTTTTCATAAATTAGATTCTTTTGAGACCACCCAAGGATTAACACCCTTAAGTATAAGCATCCAGTTAAAAACACCATGTCTAATAGATTAGACTAGAATAAATAGAATAGGGTTCTTTAAAATAAAAAACTAAATACTTTATCGAATTAAAAATCTCTTAGACACTGATCATGAAATATGTAACATCAAGAGTAGAGTCATCAAATAGTAGAGGAGGCCGACGGGCCATCCCCACTAGGTCCAGTTTTTAACACTTCGTCCGAGTCTCAGCATTATGAAATGGGCTGCTGGAAAGTTTGTTATCAGATGATTATAATTCACAGCGTTTTTATGTCAATAGGAGTAGACATTCACCCCTCTTACACACAAAAACCTTTTTCGAAATGTTTCACCGTATGTCTAGTAACGGACATAAAAGTGCGAGTTCCTTATCGTGCAGTGAAGCACGTTCAATCGGATTTGACCGAGGCGAAGTCTACTAAGAATTGTTTTTTTTAGGTGGACGGATTGATGACAACTTCTCCACCTTCCCCAGTACCTCCTGTTAATGCGAGCGCGGCTCCAGATATTTCTACACCCATGTCCACAGACAGCGCTACCCATGCCATTATCACCAATGCTTCCTCGACAGCAGTGTCTCCGTCTCAGCTTAGCCATCAGTCTGATGAGACGCCACTGGATAGTGTGTTTTCGCCCGAACAGCTCAGCAAAGGGGGTAGCGTGTCTAGCGCTACCTTCAATCCTTTCTCTGGAGCACCAACATCTACGCCTATTCCAGCAGCCATTGGCTCCAGCCAGGAGGAGAAGCCGATGGATATGATGGAGGATCAAATCGATGCAGGTAGGTTGATTAGTCACATTAGGTATAAGAATGCACATTACACTTCACTTGCGGCCAAAAATGGAGGCAAGAAGATAGAGTCAGTATCTCTCACGCTGTAAGCCACTAAGAGTAAAACATTTACATCAAAGTTTTACAAACAGCCTGCGACATCAGATGAATGACATAATCCTTGAGTTTGATTTGATCTTTGATTAACGACTCAAAACCTTTTTCTTAACCATAAATTTATTGCAGCCCAAATAACTCCAGAAATCCAAAAGCCACCCTCTGCAGACCACTTTAGTTTGGACGATGCTCATAGAGAAGAGCCAGCCTCCAGGTCGATGGCAATAGATCAGAAGCTACCCATTGATCAGGTGGTGCAGAACGACACTACGCATTCAATAGAAACTGGCTACGCTGGGCTTGGTGCGGAACCACCATCCAAGGCTGACGACGTCTTCGCTCAGACGTTCAGTCAGACAGTAGGATCCTTTGAAGGTTCAACAATGCCGCCAAATGCACTTCAGGATATGTTTGGGTCAATGGATACGAGTCAAGATGCGTTCTTCCAGAAACCAGATACAGTGTCAGTCAGTGGCTCTCGGGATACATTTGCTCAGGACTCTAGTACTTATGGTAAGAAATTATTTTATTGTTAATGTAACTTTTTATACTTGTCCCATGGTTATTATTATATAGTCCCATCATTCCATTAAGGATCATTCTTCGCAAGCGCTTTTATCTCTCTCCATGTCTTGCCCATTCTTTGTTCCTCTTCGCGGAATCTGACCTATCCAATTTCACTTTCTCTGTCTGATCTCCGTCCCTATTTTCTTCAGCCCTGATACTTTCCACAGTTCTTCATTCGATATTGTCCTTGGCCAAAAAATCCGTGAGACCCTCCGTAGATATATCTTAATGAAAACCTGGAGGTTTTGCAAATTGGCTTTTTAGCTTTTCCATGTTTCGCATCCATACAATAACGCTGATTTCACGTTACGTTGAAACTGCGCAATTTGGTTCTGATTAAGTACATGGTAGATTGCCAAACTTTGTTAAGGGAGCCAACTGCTCTTCTTGCTTTTAGTAGACGCTGTTGAATATCTTGATCTGTCCCTCTTGTGTTGTTAACTATACTGCCTAGATATTCAAAGTAGTCAAATCTTTCCATCACTTCTGTAAAAGAGAAGAGGTTCTTGGTTGGCTATATTAATCCGCATTTCTTTTGTCTTCTTCACGTTTACTCTTAGTCCCATTTTTGCTGCTCCCATTTTAAGGACTACAATCTTCCTTTTCGTGTCTTGGATAGTGTGCGATATTAGGCAGATGTCATCAGCGTAATCCAGATCTTGAAGGCTACCCATCAGTCCCCATCTAATGCCTCCTCGGCCATCACACATACCTTTCTCATTAAGCAGTCTAGCACTATGTTAAATAGCATAGGCGAAACTACACATCCCTGCTTCACACCACGCTTGATACTAATTCTTTTACCTTTCTGTCCCTTGTGGAGAACCTGAATTTTGGCATCCTTGTATGCTATTTCACGATGTTAATAATCTTCTGGGATATGCTTTTCTGTCTCATGCATTCCCATACAATTATGCGTGTTACTGTGTCGAAAGCTCTTTCAAAATCAATGAACACTAAATGCAACGGGGAGTTCCACTCGTACGACTGCTCTATTATAATTCTCAATGTATTTATTTGGTCGATGCAGGATTTACTTGGCCGGAAGCCAGCTTGTTCAGTCCTCAAGGTTTTCTCTATGTAAGGTTTCAATCGTTCGTGTTTAGCATAGTTATACCTCTCCAATTCCTGCATTCCGTGAGGTCTCCTTTTTTGGCAAATTGATAATCAGTCCTTCTCTCCAGTCTTCAGGTATTTTTTCTTCTTGCCGCATTGCTGATATTATGGGAAGCAGTACTGTTGTTGTGGGATCTATACTGCTAATATGTATGAACGAATCTTTACTGGCGTTTCGGCTGCCTCGACAGCCTTTATCGAAGTACAAACAACAAAAATTGATTTTGAAAATTTGATGACATTAATATTTAATATTACTGAAACGTCAGCCAAGATTAATTCATAGTCGTATTTTTCAAATCGCGGCCAGCAGAAAATATAGACTTAGAGAGACAACCACAGCATAAGTTTAAGAAGTATATATTATAACAGTCTTCAGATATTGGAGCTAAAACTGATTTAAAAAACATTAAGTTTGGAATGTGACTGTTGCAACCATTGATATTTACTAGATACATAAATAAGATTTAGTTACTATATAGGTGTTCCTCTATTTACCATAGCTGATGAATATAATTTTTATTGATACTGATGGATGATAAATTATAGTCATTGAATAGGAGTAGCCTCCAATATCTATTAGTCAAGCGTAAGGCTCATTACTACTGAACTCACAATAGAAACAGCGGCTTCCTTGAAGCATTAGCACTAGAATTAACTTCAAAATTTGAATATAAGAGTAACATATGATGTTATTGCTGGAATGGTTTTGAAATAATGTGATTAATTAGGAATACATATGGTGGCTTCTATTTTCACAATAAATGATTACTTCCAAAATAAAATACACGAAAAAATACCAGTGTCCTTACAGAATACTTTTAATTACTTCAAAAATATGAGACACATGGTATATATGGATAGAACTGAATTTGTCTAACATCTTTGATATTTTATGACTAACTAATCAATAAATTTATTTCTGAAAGCGCAGCAGTGTAAAATATTAAGCAAAATTGGACTAGGTATATTGACATGCCCAACTGAACCTAAAAATGTTGACGGATGTTAACAACGTATACATTAGAGTTTCAAATGAACTGAATGACATATTTATTAATTTAACTTGATAAAAGAATTTTTTATGCTATTTGCCGTCTTGATTGAATAATTAAATAAGCACGTCCATGAAGCACTTGGCAAAAGTATTTTGATATCTCAAACGTTCGCTTTGGAGCAGTCAGTCCCGAGTTATTGACACCCAAAGATGGCCAGCTATCTATGATACAGGAACAGCACTGCATATACACAAACTACTTTCACAAGTTTTATTCACATACTTTCTGAACAGTATTTTAAAAAATACCTCAGCTTTATGGTTCAAGTACGATTTGTGTATTATTTTAGGTATGTCGACTGCTAAACAAGATCCATTTGGTTCTGAAGCGCCCCCATCTAAGACTGGATCACGTTCAGAACCCCCGCCAGTAATGCCCCGCCCAGATGCATTCGGCTCTGCAGCTCCCCCCGTAACACCACGCCCCGACCCGTTCGGCTCGGCCTCTACAGATTTTGATGACTTTGAAAAGAAATTCGACTCTATGAATGAACCGAAACGCGGCGCAGGGACCACTGATGCTTGGGGAAATGATTCGATAATCACAGGCATCGAAGGAGACCAAACCACAGGATTTGGACAGGAAGAAGGGTTTGATGCATTCTTAGCTCTTCAAGAACCACCGATAGTGCCTCAAAGTACACCCAACAGGGTGAGCAAAGCACCTTCACAAGAGTCGGATGAAGGAAACGATTTCTCCGTATTCATAAGGTGAGAAATATTTTACAGTGAATATTGTAGAATTCTGCTGCAAAGAAGCAAAAACAATTTAACCGATAAGAAACTTAGACTTTTGGTGATTAGTTCAATTGACAAAGTCGTAAGGGTTTTAATTTAGTACCATTCTAAGCATCGCCCCCCTCCATCGACAATAAAAATCCAATATATTCCATTCCTATAATTCATTTACTAATCCAATTCTATTCCAATTCAGGTAAACCTGATAACCATTCATATATTCTAAAGAATTTAATAGAAGAGCATTTGTTCTACTAAGACCTATTTTCTCCTCCTCACCAATCCTTAGCCCCCTACCTCAATTATGGCCCGCCACGCAAAGTTTTATAGAAAGTGATCACGATCCTCGTAAACTTCCAAAAGGGAGGTTAGAGTTTTTTATGTATTTCTTTCGTCCTTACCACAGTAGTCATAGTGTCAAAGTTTAATTGAAATGCAAATAGTACGTTCCGAGTTATAGAGGGCAGAGTACAGACAAATAGACCGACCGACGAAATCATAGACATAGTTTTTCGTGAGCTATATGTCATGGAACATCAAGAAAATATAATATATCGAATTCGAAATTTTTCGCTATTTACAATACTTAGTCGCCAAAGGGCGCAGAAATGGGAAGTTAAAGTACAGATAAACAGTAAACATTCACTTTAATTTTATAGACCAAAAGGAAACGAAGAATATGAAGGTGGCGCGGTTCCTTCCATTGCACCACCACCAGCTACTGTCATCTCTGCGTTTTCTGATTCTGCCAGATTCAATCCATTCGACAACCAAACTGAGGCACCAGAAGCTGCTCTTCCCACTGAGGAGTCGTTCGGTAAGATTTCTTAGATTGTCATTATCTGCACTGATACATACTTATCAATTTAGTAGCTTAGATTGACGGTAAATTGGCGTCAAGTAGGTTGATGTTATTCTTGCACTGTTATCAGTTCAAAAACAAATATTTTGATTGGAATTTGGAACTGTTAATTTTTTAGTAATTTTAAAAAAATACATAATTTTAATATTACCAAAAGTTTCTTCAAGTGGATAAACAATTCTTAAATCTGATAAAATTGTTTACACTGATACTACATGCACTTCCGTAATTAATTATTACTATAATTCAGATAAAATGCTTTAATCTACACCGATTTCCAAATACTATAACTCTGTTGCGTCCTTGCCGCAGTGGTAAGATAGTGTAAGCATTTCATCTAAAACTGAATGGTGTTTGGAGATGGACGGGCAAGAATTACTGGGCAGTGTGTGAGTTATGTGTCATAAAACATCAAGAAATCATAATAAGTATCCCGAAAACGGATTTTTTCTTAATTGCATAATCAGCGTGGGGAATAGTAGTAGGCTTGCACAATTCGAAAATACATCTTCAGTTTCTTTATTGGTATCATTGATTCAAGGATCATAACAACAAGCTAGAAATCAAACAAGTCCTGCACAGAAAACACAATAGTAAAGGATGTTTTAAAATTTGTGTATTCTCAGAATCTTTTCTTCAGATCAATTCCTAAAATGCACCAGAAACGTACAAAAAGTTGGCAAGCAAACCATTTATTGAAAAGTTAATCTGAAATAAAAGCACTGAAGAATAATAGCATTTATCGAGATTTATCTGTCTAATAATGGAAACTAAATATATTTGATAGAAACAATGTATTATGATTTGAGTTGCTTCTACAGTATTATTGTGTAACATTTAAAAAAATAAAATGAATTAAAAAAATAATCGGACTTCAAATTGTAGGTATAAATAGCTTCAAATACTCATTATAGGCAATAACGAAAAAAATACCAATCTAAGTAGACAAGCTTACTCATTCTTTCAGGTCACTGTCAGCCAGAAGAATAACAACGCCTCTATTTATTTTTTCTAGCCATACCTAAAGTACAAAGAACTGACTCTCAGGAAACCCCGCCAACACCACTGTTTGACGAAGATACATCATTGCCTTTAGAACCATTCCCTAGGATTCAGTGGGCTGGAGAAGGTTGGGAGATGCACCTCAGGCAGCCCAATAAGAAGAAAATCACCGGACAAAGGTTTTGGAAAAAGATCTTTGTCAGAATCGTCAACCAGATGGATTGCACGTTATTGCAATTATTCAATCAAAAGGTTTGTAATCTTTTCCAATAGGCGAGTGATAGGAGATAATATATATGTAAAGCTTGTCAAAATAAGCTTAATTTTGCAAACGGAGGCTGAAGACACAACTTGGAGGCAAAAAAATACAGAATTATATACTGTCAGAACGGCAGTACTAAACACACTATGTACTTAAAAAAGTACTTAGGTCCAAAAAGTAGTTTAAGTACTGTACTTTAGTACCTACAAAAATGTCTGTACTTGTACTCACATTTTTAGGTTCTTGTCGTTGTACTTATACTTAAACCGTAAGATTTGGAGTTAAGTACTTCTTTACTTGGAGTAATAAAAAAACTGACTTTAAAAGCACTTAAGTACTTATAATAGTACTTTAATACTTATATGTGTTTTAGTATGTCATTATGTACTCAAATATCCACAACGTACAAATTTTCTCGATTTGTTTAAATTTCAACAGAATTTTTCTTGTCTTACTGTTGTTCGGACTCATCACGAGAGTCGAATTTTGGGGCGCATTTAGTATTTAGCAGCTGTGAAAGGCGGTGTGTTGGTATTTTGTGCTTCAAGGAACGTGTTAAATATTATGTCAGCTAGGAAAATAAATAACTAACGAAAATATCCAAACAAACGATCCTTTTTTGATTTTGAGGAAGGAGATCTTTATCAGAGTAGAGTAACTTATGCTTTTATGTACTTAATGCCGAAGTACTTAATTTTTGGGATTTCATTACTAGGTTCTTAAACAGCAAATATATGTAATTTTACTTGTACTGGTACTTACTCGCAATTTTCAAAAGTACTTGTACTTAGTAGTTGAGTACAATTTATTTGTACTTACAGCAGCTCAGTTTACTGTGCAGACGGGAACCGAACCCGTGCTTACAAAATACAGGCGAACTAAGGTGTTTTGTAAGGTACATTTCGTTTATGCTATTCCTCTTTTCGAATCTATCCCAATTCAACTGCGTACCACTTGGAAAATAGTATCACAGCTGATTGGTATTGCAGAAATCCAGTTATCGCTTATACCATTACATTAAACACACACATTCTGTCTCCCCTCAAGTACGTAGGGCGTACCGTGCAGAGTGCCTAGCAGCGTTTTCCGCATAAAACGCGTCTGAAGATTGTATCGGACAAATAGATCGAGTGCTGTTGCTGGTTCTCTTTCATGTGCTGTGATATTAGGAAAGATTAGTTGGGAGAGTCGTCATCCGCAACAGTATAATCTCAGCTTGACAGCATGGGACAACGCACAGTCGAGATACATATGCTCGATTCAATGACCAGAGCATCACTCGTTTGCGAGGCGTTTTCTTCTTATCAATGCGCGGTTGCAATGCGATGGATTCAGAGGAATGAATGGCATGTAAGAGAATGTACCTTATCAAAAGTTTGATTTCGGACTTCCATTGTCTATAAAATTTTGAGTATTACGACGTTTCGATTGATGTGCTTTCTTCAATCGTCTTCAGGTGAACTGGCGAACACGTTCCTTTCATGCCTGTTCATAACCCGTCCGGTGACGTGTCGTTGTGCGCGGTCTGTTCTGATTGGTTCCCGATGCGCGGTATTCCGGTCTGCTGACGTGGCTGTTTGTCGGTCATTGTTTGTTGTCTGGTCCAGTCGTAGTCTATTAATCTTCTTTATGAGTGGCTGCCAGATTGGTTTAATGTCCATTAATCGGTGGACCCCTTTACATTACATTCAAGCTTGCAAATGGTCAGCCGAATTACCCTTTACATTACCTATACTAGCTTGTAGTACTCGTATTGTGGTTAAGATTTGACGCTGAACTACTTTTTCAGGATGATAAAGACCCCTTCCAGGAACTGCCACTTCAACCATGTTATTCTGTATCAGAGATTGGTGCTCAACAGTATGATCAGTTTGGAAAGATATTCACGATAAAGTTACAGTACATCTTCTACAAGGAGAGACCAGGTGTAAGGCCTGGTCAAATGAAGAAGGCCGAGAAAATAACTAATAAATTGAGCCAGTTTGCAGCGTATGCTATACAGGGCGACTATCAAGGTGAGAAAGACCCAAAATTTGTATTGCTATAATAGTGGATATTGAATTTGTGAAGCAAACGTAGAATTAATATGCTTTGAGTGTATGTCATTTGAATTTTAAGATATAGTTTTGCAGTGAACAAAGTTCATGATGCTGCTACTGCTTAAACCAGTTCAAATGATTAATAGTTATGAATAACATGATTTAATCAATAGCTTTACTAAAGCTTCAGCTACTTCAATGACCTTTATCAAGGCACAAAATTCAAGATAAAAATAAAATTTTAAATCAATGAATAAGATATTTACTGTTTCCCAGACGAAAAGTTCTGTTTTTAAATAAAATCTATAAGTACGAACTATTTATAAAATGCTATACTAAAGATGGTGCATTTGCATGGTTGATAAATTTAAAATGCGGGGCCTAATATATTGTCGCGAAATACGTCATCTGTCTTATGAGAGAAAAAAGAATCATACAGCAGTGTAATTTCAAGGTAACACACATAAAAGTTAATATGTGCCTGGAAAGAGCTAATCAACTTCATATACCATCCACCCCTTTGTTCAACATTATTTATTAACTGTTATAGCATCATCAATTGAGATGTAAAATTAAGCATTCGAAACTGGTTACGTTGCATAACTGCATCTTCAATTTGAGATTTGAATCATATATCACAGCTGCTGATTTCTTTTAAATCTTGTCTTTGAGAAAATCATTATAATACATATTAATGATTCTGTAATACTGGAAAATCCAGCATTCTTGTTTATATTTATCAATAAAATTTACTGGCTAATGTTTCAGGCGTGAAAGAATTCGGCAGTGATTTGAAGAAACTAGGTCTACCTGTTGAACACGCTCCACAAGTATCCCAGCTACTAAAATTAGGTTCACTGAACTATGAAGATTTGAAACAGTTTTCATTCTGTATTGAAGAGGCATTGTTTAAACTACCAGCCCATAGAGATAGAGCATTGCATTACAAAATGGAGGAGGTGCAAATCACTGCTGTAGACGAACTGTATGTAGAACAAGATGCAGAAGGTGAGTAAAATGTAGCTATTCTCTAGAATCTCTAAAATGTTTGCTGGTGTACATTTTTCCGCTTGTATGATATGTATAATGTGAGATGATTTTTTCCTTATTTTCTACAATGCCATAAGGATGTCACACTCAGATAGGTGTATGAACACCTTTTCTAAATAACATTGATGATATTTCTATCATAATTAATATAATACAAAGTACAAGGTGTACTTACTTGGAATGAACATATTTTTTTATCATCCTGTTTGTCCCCCTGTGCCTCTTGCCATTTTTTGTTTGTTTTTGACCAAGCTTGGGGATGGATGTTATGTGGGTTCATAATAAGTGGAGCTTATTTATTTTTTGGAATCGGCACATTGGTGGTGTAGTACCACTCATATACTCATACATAGTACTCCATGTCCACTTCGATAAGATTGAAAACGGCACGAAATTTTGTCAGTATTATAAAGAATGGTGATACCTGAGATTGAATGAAACTTGTTTCTCTACTATACCAAACTTGGCATATGCATATTTTTAAAATTTACAATAATTGTAGGACCTGACTGAAAATATATCTATCGTACAACTCATTCAAAATTAATGCGTGTGAAAAGTGTAAGTTAACTTCTACTGAGTGGATTTTCTTGTAGTGTTTTATACAAATAACATCTCATCTCCAAGGGCCATGCAAGGTGGTACCGCTCATTGGCATATTTATGAAGTTATAGTAGCATTTATAGACAGCATATATTTTTTAGATGATTTTTTTAAAAATAATATACGTCAAAAAGTATCTAGTGTTAAAATATTTATAAAATTTATGTTGTGATCTACCTATCGTCCATTTTTATAGGACACGTCGACAAACAAATAGCCCGCGTCCGGTTGTTCCTCCTCGGTTTTCTGACAGGAATGCCTGATGTTGAGTTGGGCGTCAACGACATGCGAAGGCAAGGCAAAGAGGTTGTAGGGCGTCACGATATAATTCCTGTGGTCACCGAAGAATGGATACGACTTGAAGATGTCGAATTTCACTCCTGCATACAACAAGAGGACTACCACCAGACGCATATAATCAAGTGAGTATTTAAGACTAACAAACATATTTTGTCTACTACCTCTTTTGCAATAAAAACGATATTAAACACGTCGATGTACTTAACCTACGTAGCCGTTTACAACGTCAGACAAGGCATGAATTATTATTTAGTCTTAAAATTAACCCTTTATTCATAAAAGGAGGAAAATATATGAGCACTGCATTGTAGCAGACATAAGTTCTACATTTTTTATCCTGTTTTATTAAAAGTGAGAATGGGGTCTTAAAATATAAATCCAAGGGTCCATTTTCATTTAGATATGATCTAATAGAATAATTTATTTTTATTCATCCTTACTAATTAATTTTTTAGGTTTAAGCCTCCTGACGCTTGTTACATAGAGCTGATGAGATTTAGAGTTCGGCCTCCAAAGAACAGAGAACTTCCCTTACAACTGAAGGCTCAAATCTGCGTAACTGGCTATAAGGTATTATCAAGATGTATTTAGGAAGATTCTCATAAAATACAGCATTCTTTTATTTCAGGTGGAACTGAGGGCAGACGTATTAGTACCAGGTTTCGCCTCTCGGAAACTAGGACAAATTCCTTGCGAGGATGTTATGATTAGATTTCCTATTCCGGAATGCTGGATATATCTTTTTAGGGTGGAAAAACACTTCAGATATGGATCGGTCAAATCTGCACATAGAAGGTACGTTTGAAACTGAAATCACGAATGTCAGTAATGTGCCATTAAATAAATCGATTTTTTTTTCGCATCACTGTGAAACTGTGTGATAACTACACAACTTTTTATCTATATCTCTATACGCCCTGAAGCTAAACTTGGTTAAGAAAAGATCAATACAATACGTCTAGAGAATGCACCCAACATTACAAAGGACCTTTGCAGTCTGGAACATCGAAGAGATTTGGCTGATCTCTTTTCATTCTATAGATTTAACCATGGTAAACTTTCGACCCAGCTTCCTCAGATAATAGTTACGAGAGCCATCATTCCGAAGAGGACTAGAAAATTACATTAGTCTCATCTTTTGTAGGTCGAACTTCCAAGATCTCAGACGGACCTCTACCAAAAGCCACTATTTTGGAGAAGCTCAGTGTTGTGGAATGAGTAGAGTAGTAGATAGAGTTAAACACTGTTTTAAGGTCAATGTGAATACATTTATTCTCTCACAGCTCTGTTAGAGAGATTGAACTAGAGGAAAGAATCTAGACTGGCAGGAATCACTTTTATGGACTTTATTCTATTTGCCTAAATACGAAAATTATCTCCCGAATTTATTTAAAGATTCAGACTTGTCTTTGTAGTGTAAAAGCGTTGGCACAGCCTTTACAAAAACATTAAGACCTAAATCATTTCGCTGTGTCTTATGAACAACTATAGTTAGCGCTACGATGTAAAATCCTCAAAACTCAAAATACCGTTGAAATATTTTTTCGAAATATCACCAAATATTATCCACTGAAACACATTGATATTGCATAAAATTAAAAAAAAAACATACAATGGATGAATTAATGAACTGTAGAGATATCATTGTCTTTTTACAGAACGGGTAAAATAAAAGGCATAGAACGGATCTTGGGTACTATGGAAACATTACAAGAGAACCTTATTGAAGTGACATCGGGCCAGGCAAAATATGAGCACCAACACAGAGCAATAGTGTGGCGTTGTCCTAGACTACCAAAAGAAGGTCAAGGAGCATACACCACACATAACATGGTTTGCAAGATTGCTCTAACTAGCTACGATCAGATGCCTGAGAAGCTGGCTGAATATTGTTACGTAGAATTTACAATGCCTGCTACCCAGGTAATATCTCTCTTATATATTTGTTCTACGGATACACAATGACAGGGCTCAGTGATTTCCGTTACAGTGTTATAAAGACCTTATAAATAGATATACACTTAATTTGTTGTGATTGATGGAAAACGACAATACATCATGCCAAAGTGGGGTTCTTTTGCGTCAATTTTAACTTTGCTATTCATAAAAGCAGTTTTATTAAGGTGTCGTGATCAGAAAAGATCATACCAGAATATTATTGTAATTTGATTTATGCTACAAAATTTGGAAGAGATGAGAAAGATGATTTATGTATGATTAAGCGGGTTAAGGAAATTAGGTAAAATAATGATGATTGCAACGTAGGGCATACTGCCGAATTGCCGTCACAAAGCTCCACTTCGTTATGAGCTATGGCACCTGGAATATTTCTACACACCAGTTTTCAGAGATACAAAACGTTATGGTTCAAGGCAGATACTTGCCTTACTTCATTCATATTGGTAAGGGAGCATGGATAAATACAATATAATATGAAATTATTGCAGGTAAGCCACACTACAGTGAGAAGTGTAAGTCTACAGAATTCTGACAGTGATGAACCGCCAGAAAAATATGTACGGTACCTAGCTAGGCACGAGTACAGGTAAGTTTTCAAGCACTCAGTTCAATAATGGTTCATTACTCAGAAGGTGTATATCAATATCGTCTCAAAGTGTATGATTTATGTTTTGTACTAAACGACCTTCAACTCACCTTCGCACAGAGTGTGAAGCCCTCCATGTTTTCCGAACCAAAAATGCATGAACCTTTGACCTGCATACTTTAAGTATCAACTGGTAATTCTAATGGCATACGTTAAATGCGAGTTGCTTAAAGTGTAACTAACGGCGAATCGCAGTTATACATATTAACAAAATGAAATTACGCTAAAATCGCAGATGATCACAAATGGGTTAACTTGCACCTCTGATCACACACGCGCAATTGATGATGAGGCTATTCCAATATGAAGAAACGATTGTGAATGATAGCAGACAGGTATAACGTTGAATCATAATTTTCAATTGATACACGTATAGTCATAACTTATTACCGAACTCAATCCTTGCTGAACCATTAAATTTTCCAGAGTTGGCATTGAGCACACAGAAGGGGAGAATCCGAACCCGTACGCAGCAGCAACGTACGTAAGCAAACCTGCTGCAACTCCAGAACCTCCGGCACCCACTCCAGCAACAGTCCCAGAAGAGTCAAGCTCTGACAGTGACTAAGATATCAATTTTATGATTGCTCTAGATCAAAAATACTTTACTTGGATAGTCGAATAGTCAGAAAATGATGTAAGATGGACACTTTGCTGTTTTTTCACAAATCCTCCTCACTACAATACTAGTCAAATATAAATGTTCTAGAGTTTTTATAAAAATGGTATGCTGATACAACTCCATCGCAAAGCCAGATCACAAACCATATAAACCAATTTGTCAGTATATCTACAAGTATAGAGAAACGTCTCATACCATTCTCTATCCGGTAAGATGATTTTTTATAGTCATGCGTGGTAAACAAATACATTTTCGTAATACACGGCATTTTGATGGTTGCGAGGCAAAAGTTTTTATCCGAATCGTTTTCAACAGTAACAATAACAGTGCCCATCGGAGAATGAGCGAACTCATCTATTGTGAATGCTCTGGTATAGATGGCTAACAAGGTTCAATATGGTTTGCACATACTTCTACAAAATAAGTAAACTATTTAAATTATAAAATAAATGATAACTAATAATAAAAATGTTCGACATACATACGAGCCATTATTGAAAACATACGTACGAAAATAGCCATTTTCATGAAATCAATTATGCGAGTCTTGTTTAAAAATATCACCACATTAACTGATTGCAAAGTGATAAATTTTTATTTCTAATAACAATTTATTGGAGTACATTTTTTACTATACCAACAAAGAAATATGTTCCGGAATAAATGACGCTAGGAATGGTTTTTCTTAATTATCAGTAGAATAAAACGTTTCAATTCATTCATAAGCAGAAATTCGACTAATTTTTGTTTCTCAAGTATTCCTATCAATAAATTCGTATAATTTCCAATAGAGAAATAATGTATTTACCTTATAATACTCATATCTCATAAAGAACTGAATCCGTATCAGTATATAGTAATTTCAGTGCTTTGAATGTATATTATGTATGTTCTAGCTAAATATTTGGATTCTATTTCACAGATTTAACTTACATAATAAAACGTTAATTATATTAATAATAATTATATCAAAAGACATTTATTGTAGGTCTTCTATACATAAAAACTTCACTTTATTATTAATCGCTTCTATCTGACCAATCGCTCACGTCCATTCGATAGATGAAAACTGAACCATGAACCATTGTTTCAGCTACCTGCACAGCTTGTGTCAAAGTGAACTGTGGTTGCAGGGGTATTCGAAACTTTAGTAAATACTTCCTTTAACAAATGTGATTTCAGCTATTGGTTAGGTTAAAGTGCGGTTTAGTTCAAGTCTGAATAGCCTGATGGCTAAAGTTTGCCTTGTGAAAACATTACAAATAAAGACCTGTTATTCTTATTATTATAATAATACCTACTACTACCACTGATACAAAATTGCATAGATAATGTGTTTGGGTAACTTGAAAATACTCATACTACATCACATAATTTGCAGTCATGCAAGCCGAATTGCTTGCTTTGATTTCTTATTTCGTATTTAATCCCTTGAAAATTGAAGTTGAGTTGATTTGGTTTTTCAAGACCGCAATACGGTAACGAATCATGTTGGGTAATCGCTCATAGCTGCTGGAACCATTTAAGTCCATACATCAGGCTGAGCACCATCAAAAAATTCATTAAACACGGAGAGAATCATTTAATCTCATATCTAATTGAAGCTTCAACGAAATATCACCAATAACTCGCTAATATTGGAATAACTAATTTTCTTCCAGATATTTGTCTGTAACTACTTTTAAGCCGTATTGAAAACATCAAAATAATAAAGTTTTTTAAGGGATATGTATACATGACACTTAATTATTAAAAAATGATATATAATATAATAATAATTCTATAATGTAGAAGACACATTGACGGTTATTGTATAAGATGTATATTTCAATACAGAATTAGCATAACATATGTATAAATAAAAATTGCACACCTTATTGTTCCATGCGCTTGATGATTATAGAAAGGAAATTATAGTGTAAGACTCTTTGTAAATTGTAAATATGTACCTATAGATCATGAAGCCTAGTAATAACACAAGGTTTGGTTAATATATAGATCGAATACCAAACTCGATGATAGATAGAGTAGTACAGAAATAGTAGGTTATGCTTAAAAAATAATAGTAATAATCTCTGTCAAGAGAAGCCATATAAAAACATAGATATGTTGAAGTCTGTGCGTATATAGTAGATTAACTGAATGAGACAATATACATAGTATCTTATAAGCTATTTTGTTTTTTATTAGACATAGATATCAAATATATATTCAGAAGCAAACGCCTAAGCTTTGTCACTAGATATCATCTGCATTTCACATCCATATATAAATAGTTTTGAATATAGGACATCTTAAACTGATTTCCCGTACAAAGATATGTTGATAATATTATATCATTATTTCCCACTGAAAAATAATTATAAATAATACCAGCGATATTATCTATTTAGAACTTTCACTGGCCGCCGGCTTTCAATCGTGATAATATTCGGGCACAACTGAAAATATATGATACGAGTATATTTTGAGTTAGGCTCTCATACTGCATTAGAATAAATGGAATAATAAATTTTAGTTAGTTATACATTAAACGCTCGAAACCTCAAGCAATATCACTATGCCTTGCTTATCCTTATTATATTAACAGTTATTATATGCCAGTGTTATTATCAGTATTTAATTATTGATAGTGCAATATAATTTTTGGAAACAGTTGTCCACCAATTAAGAACTCCATGATGAAACAAAGCCCCGTATATCAAACAATTAGTTAAACTTTTCTTCTTTTTCTGCTCTTCCGAAGTCCAACATATTTCTTATAACAGTTTGCTGTTCTTGAATTCGATTTAAAATGTCCCCTATATTTGAATTCTATATGAAGTGAATCCAATAGCTCGAAAATAATCATTCGGAAAAAACAATATCCCAAATAATCCTTTTTCTAAAGAAAACTGCAATCTACAATAATAAATTTCATTTATATATATTATATAAATTAGTTGCAATCAGATATGGAATATTTTTTTGAATAATCCTTCAAGACGTTTACATTGAAAACTTCTTATTGTTTAACCACTTCGTTGTAATGTGCTCTATAATTTTATACATATCATATCGTAAATTAGTCTCAAGCTGACTGTTATTGTACGTCATACAGCTAGGATCACCAAAGAAAATGTTCTAGTCGTTTTTAATTAAATGTTATGTGTATTGATTGTTGTTGTGTATACCCATACAATATCCATTTTCACGAGTGATCGATATTTGGAATGAATGGAGCACTGTTAATCCTATTATTTATCAGATTGTGAGACGTCCTATATACATAAGGCTGTATATAACCTTAGGTTTGAGCCTTGTCTCAGCTATCATTGAGATGGGTATTTAGTATGTTGTCAATATACAAAGATCTCCATTTGGAATGATAGTCGTCTGCCCCATTTCACAATTACTACATTTGTATCGTTCACTTGTGAGCACGGAATACTCAGATCTTTATTCATTTGTTGATTAGTTGTAAAGTTTTATTTTGTTATTTTATTTTACCCAGTATCAGGATTTTTTATGAAAAATCCACCGAGTCGAACTCTAGTCACTAGATTTAAGGAAATACTAGGCTAAGCTGTATTTTTATGGAGATTTTGGAGCATTAGTATGATTCAAAGAGAGTTCTGTGACGTTTTTTGCTTTAAGGTATCAAGTAATTTGATAAACACTGGAATAAGGATGGTATTTTGTTTGCGCATACTGTCATAAAGGTTTTATCATCCTACCCTATCCAACAATTAAAATTTGGCATCGAAACAGTTACATAAATAAATACAAAAGATATTAGGCGTAATTATTCCCCTCCTTCAATGAAAGCTGATAACAGTTTTTCATTTTTTTAATAAACATTTGATTTATTTATAGTTTTAGTAACATTATATTTAATTGTAATATACCATGTTCAAGAAATTTTGGATGAGATACTAAACCTTGAACTTGGTCATTACGCTTATTATATAATGTATAGTTTAATATTTTATAAATGGGCAATTTATCAATTTTAGACATTTGTTTTCTAAGCATTTTGTTATTACGTGTCTCCTTCTTCATCATTATCATTATCATTATTTTATGAATTTAACAGAAGATTATAAATGAAGCCTATATAATAATACCACCTCAAAAAACAATTTATTGTTTTTGGTACATTTTTCATAAGAATTTCAGTTTGCAATTTATCCGATCTGCATATGCGTTAGGCGGAAGATTCTACCCAAGAGAAGTCCGAAGGAAGAGTTGTGTAGCAGTTTAGAATAGGCATACTGCAAATATTACAGATTTTGATTAAGTTGATGATGCTTGACAATAAAAACGTCAACGCACTCAATTTTTGTAATGCGATGGAAACGTGCGATATTTTTAATACGTAAAAATGTTTGTAATTAGCAAATAATTTATTATAGGGACTTAACTATGTTCTTTATGTACGAGAGCTGTGCAAAATTATTGCCCTCGATACACAATAGCTTCATTGATGTAACATTTCAAGCATAAATGTACAAATCGTATCATAGTCTCATAAACACAAAACTAGTGTTTTGAAAGTTAATGTTTGTGCAATGACTATATGAAATTTAGATCTACTGGATCTACTGAAACGTCGGCACTATTTTATTTCATTAGCCCGTGCAAATGGGAAAAGCTTGAAATATTCTAAAATATCGGTTGTATATATTCTTCCACTCATTGAATGTGTAATTGACTTTTTTACCGTAAGGAACTTGTAACTCACTTTTTGGAGGAGCTTCAATGTCAGCAAACAACCTAGTTGTTATCATTCCAAATAATCTATATGTATGAATTAATTAAAGCAATCTACGTATTTAGTCACATGAAGTCGTAAACACTGTATAGCTGCTGAGTAAGTTTTACACAGACGAGTGAAGAGGATTAACATAAGTAAATGATTATTTATCGTTAAATGTAAAAGAATGTATTATGAATTAGATTACAATAAAAAAGTTATGAGATCTTGTATCCCTATTTCTTATTTTCCATATGTCATATCCATCATTATTTTTCATTGGGTACGCCACAAGTGTAAGGGTATTAAAAATTATTTTTATATGCAGGGTGGTCCGACTCGATGTCGATATAGGGCCAAATAATCGAGAAAAAAAAAGGTAGCCTAACTTCATTTTTCAGAAACAAGCTTCAGTTCCTTCTCCTCACGTCAGTCTTAGATACACCATTGAATTCTGAATCCATAAAAAGGTATAAGATATAAGTCAAAAAAGGGAAGGAGGGCAGATTTTATGGAACAGTATGGATAAAGAATACGATATTATTCAAATATAATGTACGAAGTGTAAGAGCGCAAGCATTTAAACCTAAAAAAGAAAAGTCGGTTTAAAAGGTATCTTCGTTCCGGATGCACCAAAACCTTTTCAGTTGTCAGAAATTAAAAGCATTCAAAATATCTCGAATTGGCGCGTGCTATCTTTGAAAAGTTGTACAGTTCTGGCAGTTTTTGAATAGTAATGCAGTAATGTTCTCCGTATGTAGATATAATTTTCTCATGATATTTCAGACACATTATTTATACATATGAAATTTGATATATTGTAACTACCTACAAAGGAGCTCCTCTCAATATTGTGATGGTTACTCTGCCTCTTGGATCGCAGAACCTCATTATTCACGCCCCATTAGTGTGCTAGGATCTCAAAGTTCAAGGAGAATAAAATAAATAATTAAAATATAATAAATTTATTTCCTAAAATATGTACCTAAAGCAGAGTTTCTGAAATGGAAGACTTCGGATTATAACGTAGTAAACGTATGTTTCAACACTGACTAAAATATTAATTTCATCAATAATATCATTAGCAACACTAACATTATAATCATCACATACAACAGAGGTATTGGAGAACAACAAACCTGAAGTTACCAAAAACTTAAGAAACAAAAATAAATGAAGTTTACATTTATCAAACGCTCCAAATGCGGTTTTTGCTGCATTTTAAAATAAGTTGTACCTAAGTAATTGAATATACAAAAATGGAAATGAGCAGATGCAGAGTTGTCGGCTAGGGACAGCGTCGTGAAATATCTGAATTTTGAGCCATACAAAAATTATAAATATAATAAAAAAGGGTGTAACTAGGAAACGTACTGGTCGTAGGTATAGCTTGGTTACTGGGAATCAATAGACAACTTACCAGTCAGATGTGATTACTGTATAACCTAGAGGTTGATATAGGCGATTATTCAAGGAAGAACCAACTGATATAAGTGGGTATATCATAGATATGATATTAAATAATATATTCCTAAAATTTCTTGTACAAACTCTTTCCATGAAAATAAAAAACAACTAATATTAATTAGAAAAATTTCTCGCCAGTGGAGATTGAACTTCCAACTTCCTGCATTCTAGGCAGGCGCCTTGTCGTCGGGCCATGAATAACTGGACAGACAGATCGGAAAATACGCTAGGAAAGGTAAATCTTGCGCAATTCTTCGTAATTTTCTAACCTGTACAGCTCGATCTTTGATCAGAGTGCCAGAGGCCGATGATATCTTCGGTAGTAAATTCCATGATTCCATCAAGTTGAGCCGAGTGCGGAAATCTGCTGCAGAAAAGAATTAGAAGAATTGCTCGGGGGATGTACCTTCTATAGCGTACTTGCCGTTCTGTCCGATCAGTTCGTGATGGCCCAAAGGTGAGGCATCTACCTAGAATGCAGGAGTTTGTCGATTTGATCCCCACTGGCGACAAATTTTTCTAATTATTATTAGGTGTCTACTTACGGATTGCAATGTAATCCGATAAAACTCTGTAATAAAGAAATCAAATTGAAAGATAATACTATATCGATTTGATTCTACAATATATTTGGTTCCTGCCTCACGTACCTTCATATATTCATTTTATTTACTTATAGGTCGAACAGTAATTAACTTCACTTTCTATCTATACAGGAAGTTTGGATAAAAAATCATTTCGAAGTTATTTTGCGGTATAACACTTTACTTAACTATATTTTACATGTGACGCAGTTGCACTTAGTAGAGGTTTTCTTGCTACTGTTAGATGTTCAGTTTCAAATAGTCACTTGTAATGGTTCTGTTACATATTCTGCAAGGAGTATTGCAGATAATGTTTCCTCAAATCAAGTGATTTCTTGAATTTGACAGAAGCATTTTTAGTAAAATATTATCTAAAATACTACTCAGCATTGATTCATCGTTTATCAGCAATGGAAGCACTATTTTGCATCGATTTGGTAAAGGTTAATAAACATAATTCAACACAATTGATTAAAGGGTGAGGTAGGTTGTCTAGTGATTCCCAATGCAAAAGCCGTATTCTCAAAACATTCAGGGGTCGGGCACACGGACTACGGACCTACCTATAATGAAATTGATTTCTCTGGGGAGCAGAAAAAAAATTTCCTTTACGATTGTGCCCCTTTAGCTCTTCCCCCTGGCAGCACCTCTCCCTAGCAATGCTTGTGAAAAAATGATCAGAATAGTAGCAGCAGACTTTGGGCTCTGTATAAAAAATTAAGCCGATATTGTTTTCATTTTTTTTCATACTAAAATCATCGAAAACATGACGACAAATAATTTGGTAAAGTTCTGATAGTTGATTTTTGTTGTGGAGAAATACATTTCTGACCACTGGTATTTACATAAATTATCGATTATCAAGAAGCAAAAACCGTTTGGAAGCGGTATTAACAACACTGGTACAATGCTCACACATGCATGAATACCTTGTGATTTAACTTTTTAAACTTATCCTGTGGTTATTTCTCTGGTTCATCTTATATCTGTAGCGGCCGCAATTAAAACCACATGTGATTACCGAACTAACTTTACTAGCATTTCGACTAGCTCGGCAACCTGTATCAATGTCCACAAAATTGAGAGATTAAATGTTTGCGTTCAGGCGGCTGAAACGATAGTGAAGTAATTTCGGCAATAGGATGTGGGTTGAACCAGCGCGCTTCATAGGTCTCGAGGAGACCGCCCTCTCCATCGAAATTTTAGAAAATTTAGTTATTTCTATCTTTCTCCAAGATTTTTAAACACAAACAGAAAGATCGCAGATAACGATATGAAGAAAAAAATCTAATTTAGGTATATCAGTCTTAATAAAATCCCTATTATAAAAACCAAAGATATGTTGACATGGATTCATAAAATCTATGATTTATCTACTTTTAGCTATAGTGAAGAACGGTTGAAACTGGTAGTAAATTACAACAGTGGCTGATGCAAGAAATTGCAGAGGGATATTAATTCATCTGTGAAAAATGCAGTTGTTAGTAGCAGAAGCCTGTCAAGTCAGCTCCATACGTTCTTTTATCACTTTATAACGTGAATATAATTATCTTTCTATATAAATGTATAAGCTATTCTTCTCGTCGTAGGTGTCATAAGTTATATACAAACTTCAGCTCAGAGACATAACCATAGGATGTTTTAGAAGTACCATCAATGTATGACGGTTACCCCGCAACCGTATTGCTCATGGAGACAATATGTGCGAAAACAGTAAAACATTTATTTTAAATAAATTTTGCTAAATACCAAGAAACATTTTCCATGCATACTAAATAGTTTCAGGACTGCAGTTAGTTAACAACTTACCTCACATGTTACTGTGTTTTTATGTATGTATTTATGTATAATATATGTATATCCTACAACATCATATCCTCTACAATCGCATTATCATAAAGATACCACCAAATTTTTGATAAAATGTGTTTGAATTTCATTATATCGCATCTCTTACGACTCAATTTAATTGCTGCTGATATTATTCAGCCACCAGAACGTCATCACACCAAGCATTAGATGAAATACCTTTATATAAATTAAGAATCCGATATCTATATTAAAATACATCATACATTAAAAAGCACGTATAAACAAGGAAATAACTGGCAAGTATGGCCAGCAACTTGGCAGTTATCAAATGTTCCTATTTGCTTTATTATACTTTTGCAGAAAATAGTCCTGCATAAGCACTAAGTACATTTCCATATCAATTAGCTAAGTACAGAGCAAATAGAAAACGTGAAAACCTAAACATGAAATTACATTCCACATACTCAATTTTTGCCAATACATCAATATGACTATCATAAACACATTAAACACAGTGCTAGGGAAATTCAGGAATTAAAAATGCAAGCCATGATAATACAAAAATTAATAAAGTAGCGTATAGGTGTAAAAAGGAATTGCCTAGTCATACCATACATATAAGTATATCGTGAACTTGTTGGTGATGTGTATGTTCTCCAGTTATTGAGTATCGCTGGACCAACATTGGAATTGTCCGAGCTGTATAACAATTAATATTTAATATAAAGTGTATACAGCAGGACAAACTGAGCAAGTTACTAATGCCCGGGAAAGTGAAAGAAATTATATCATCAATTAGTATCCAAACGATGAGTTAACGATGGCTCGATTTTCTTTTATCATTGAGTTGCAATTTTTTCAGGAAGAAAACGCTCGACATCAGTTATTCAAAAAGTAACTTCAACCATATGTAGTTATACAACTTATTATAATACATACGTAGATAAACGTGCATATTGCTGTATAGCGAACTGTTATTAGAATATTTTCCTCGATGAGACTGGTTCAGTGTATACTTATTATGGATGCAAATGTAGTTTCATGATCTATACTGTCATAAAATAAGCCGTTAACGAGCAAGTCATTGTCTTGGGACAAACAGAAACCCAAATTATAACATCAATACATAACAGTAAGTCTCGTCCTTTAAGCTCCCGTTTACAGAACGTTTTTAAAGTACCTGATTTGAAGTGCTTTAGGCAGATATTTTATGGAGCTAGCCTACAATTAATACTGCCTGGTAGTCTTGAGACCATTCTTTAAATTATCACTAGATCCGGATAAGTCTGTTAAATTGAGATTACCCTGCTCTTCTAACTTCTTTCTCAGTCTCCTCTCTAGAGGAGGAACAAAGAGATTGGGATCGTAGGTCCTTTTCTGTCGTTTGAGACACTTGTCGATAAGAATGCTTGACATGTAGCCGATGAGCATAGTTGACACAAGGCCTAGAACACCGTTGTACAAGTAGGATACCCTGTATAGCCAAAAATAGTCACTGCAACCGAAAGGAAAAGAATACTTAGACCTTTTAGTTCAAATTTTATAAGAAATAGAAAATCAAAAGTATATATGAATAGTGTTTTCAGCTTGTCTATGTTCGGTACATCAAACATGAAGGCTTAATTAAATTCGGTGTATCGTGATGCCCTAATAAAACATAATGATTAGATGGATAAGAACCAATATGTTTCAAATAAAATCATTAATTGTATAAGGTTTTGTAGAGCTTTGGATTTAGCTTTAAAAGACTTATTATGCATTACGGCATGTAATCATAACAACTGAGGGTATGTTATTGGATTTTTTCCAATTTTATAACGGTCTAAAATGTAGGTTCTCATTCTGACACTACCTCTCTGAACTTGCACGAGCCGCTACTGTTAGAAATAGAATAATTGTATCAGGTACTCTTGGTTCAAATATATCTTTGATCCGTATTCATTTTAATACATGTCTGATAGATTTTATAGTTATCCATCCACCCGATCAATTCTTCAATAGTAGAAACTTGTCTTCAAACATTACAAATATTGTAGGTTCGTAAATATGACATATGAGAAAAAGATCGTCATCAATCACACGAATATATCGTGAAGTAGTACATCCCATAAGTATTGATACAAATTATGTGGCAGAATTTCTGTTTTCCGTTCTAATTGGAATTATGCCATATTATTCAAGCATATTATTCAAGCATGTACATGCTCTTACTTGGTGGAAACTCTTCGCTCATTCGATAAAAACTGTGTAAATTCTTATAAACAAAACTCTCTTTTTGTGAAACTTTGTGTTCAAATTACACATTTTTTCTGAATGATATTAAAAGGATTTTTAATAATGTATTTACACATCTATCGCCTTTGCCTTTGGACAATATACAGGCTTCGTAATACATTGCATGATGAAAAATCTTTTACTCATTAAGTAAGAACCGGGGTAAGAACCTACCTTTGATCCTCGGAATGTAAGGTGATAGAATGATTTGAGTATGTTCTACTTAATATATCACAGCCCTCAGTAGTTCTTGGCAACGTCTCAGGAGGTGGATGATTTCCAAACGCCATCCATAATGATAAAACTACCCCACTGGTTAAACCAAATACGGCACCCTAAAGAATAACGAATAGAAAACAGATAATTAATACGGTATAGGAAGCTTTCATTCGATCAATTCGTTAATAATATACAAAGTTTTAATGATCTGCCTATTTTTCTCAAATATTTGTAAGATCATATCTTCAACATCCATTTCGTGAATAATAAATTTTAGAGGTAGAATCTCTGGGAACTAATCAATGTTTAGTTTAAAATATGATGGATTCCGAACAATTGAAATGCAAAGTGCTTAAAGTGTATATGCGTACTATGCATAATTAAGTAAAATGGAGTCAACAGTACATCTCAGGCGGTAATTCATTTGGAAAGACTATTCGATATAATGAAATCAAAATTTTACTGAACTTGCTTGATTTTAGGAGTTTTATGAGAGTCTGTCGATTATATTCCATTCTTTTGATCTATGGTAGTAGTTACAGATGTCTCAAGAGGCTGTTTAGCTTTTACCATGCTACTATTTCATATTGTGTAAGTAAAATCGATGGAATTCATGTATTGAAGTATATATCCAACTGGAAGTAGCTGAAGTTGTTTTTGTTTGTCCAAGGACGTAAAAATCATAAAAAATTAAATGCAATTAGGTACAATAGCGAGATTAAAGTTGTACTAAAACTTCGAAGTAATTTGTCCGTGATTGACCAGAACTTTAAAGGAATTTTTTTATTACACTCAAAAGTGAATGTAAGCTCGAATAACTAATTTTGGGGAATTCTAAGAATTTTTAGCCTATTAATCCGCAGACAATGTAACAATTTTAAAAAAGAAAGCAGAGCAGAACCTACTATGTATTAACATAATAACATAACATAAATTTCATCAAAATAGGCGCAGAGGTTACTGAGATTATTCTGTGACAAAAACAACAACAGGCCGACAAACAGATTGATGGAAATGAGGATTTTCGTGATATAGATTTCATAACACATCCTAAAAATGAATTAACTTCAATTCAACCATTTTTTCGATCACAATAATTTCCTCACTTGAAGAATGGGGGTCTACCAATGATTGTATGTTTTCAGTGAATATTATTCCAGCTTACTAACTGTATGGACACAGTGATCAGTAAGTCCACAATATAAGTAGTGGTCGCATATAAGTATGAAGTCAATCTTAAATTGTTAACCGCCGGTAAGCGATTGAATTTATTTTTGTCCTGTAAAACAATATGTAGTTATCCAGATTGCCTCACCTCTTCATTTGCAGTGGTGGTGAACATTCCTAAAGAGAACAGTCCTAACAGTGGTCCACCAATGACACCAAAAATGGTAAGAGATGCTTGAAGTACGCTTCCCAAATATTTCGCTAAAAAGGCCACGGCTAAGCATATAAAACCATATGCTAGTGAAGTTACTTTGGTTATTACACTTCCTCTGCTGTCCGGTAGAGGACTTTTAAATATAGCTTTGTGCAGAGGCTAAAATATGAAACAAATAGTAATATATGTATATTTATCGACCAAATTTATTAAATATATCAAATTGATTTTCTGTGTACTGCGAAATACGCTACTATTGTTAATTTAACCCTACAGTAAGGTATGTTTTATGGATTTTTCCTCTTTTAATCAATTCCTGATTGTAAACTTAAATATTGTGAGTACCTGTATGAAAATAATTGTGTGAATTTTGTTGAACTTGAATTACTCAAACGATATTGAATGAGTAGCGAAGCATGTTCTAGAACAAAATCTCTGTTCTGGTGCCTGAACAACTTCAAGGTCGCAGCCGCAGATTCAGTACCTTATGACTAAAAATGGTCAGTTCTGGTAGATTTATATAAATGGAAAAATGTGTAGTCTGGGGATGAAGGTACCATTTGGCGGGAGTAACAATGTCAGAATGTCAGCTTTCAACTATTAATATGCCGTTATATATATATATATATATATATCCATTCTTGAATGCAAAGTTTAACTTTTGTTTAGTCGTTAATCCCACAAAGGAGGAAACCTATGATCTAAGCGGATACCAAAGATTATAATTGTACGAATGTATCTACCTTAAAATAGTCTTCAACAGTAATTGCTGCCAAACTATTAACAGCTGCAGATACTGTAGACAGTGAGGCACTGAATATTCCTGCTACAAAAAGTCCGGCTAGACCTGGTATATGCCCCATTGTGTCCACCACATAGTATGGCATCAGCTGAAAATATTTCCGGGTTATGTTTGTACAAGTCATCGTCTCGCAGAAACATTTATTTTTTTTTGTGAACAATCAATAAATGCGGATTTTGTTTAGAAAAATCGTGGTGAATCAGTTAGTGTATGCTTTTCCTCCTAGTGTGGTCTATTGTATTGCTAAATGATCGTTGCTTTATCTGATTTTCCGTCACTGTTTACATCTCAGATGGAGGACGGTCAAGGTTATTGGTATAAAATAGATAAAAGTGTTATTGGCGGTACATATTTACATATTGTATCCGGAGACATGCTTTTTGAATATTTGCTATTATGATTTCATTAGTTATTCATAGATAGTTATATTGCAAGATTTGATAGAACCTTTATAAAAACAACATGATATACTTATTTGTTACTTATTTTTTCGTTGATCAAATATAATGATCAAATTAAGCATTAAAAACTCAAAATCACTTCGAATATAAGCTAATAAAATAAAACAGCTTCAGTCATAGCAGGTAATAATGTTTGAGCGGAATTAGAAAAAAAATTGAGGGTAGGAGTTTTCAAAAATGTTTGAAGATGTCCGAACAACATTATCACATTCTGCAAGCTTCATATCAATTTCGCATATAGTCAAGAAAAAACTTGGGGGGAGGAGATGCATTTCTTTGATATAATTCAATTTTTTGTCATCGCTAGATTCAAACAGGCGATATACATTAAGGCTTACTATAACTCTACTTCGCCGAAGATTCAGTATTGAGCTAATCCTCCTCGTGTACTTATATTCCACTGATTAGGTTTCAGGAGTTTTTTGTTTATCATGAAAATGGGTGGTTGAGTAAATTTATATCATTCCCTCCTTATTAATGGAAATATAATCAATTTTGGTGATAATTACTCCTCAACGTTGTAAAACTTGATGTACGAATAGGTCACATCGTAGCATATCTAGACATTATCATCTACACAGTTCTGCACGGAGCACAGAAGCTCTTGCTACCTAAATCAAATATTAAGGATACTATAGCCTGGACCACAGAATGGATGATAAAGCAGTCCACTATCATTTTCGAGAAAAAAAAGTTTCTATGGAAAACAATACATATGCATAAGAAGACTCTGATACCTATTAGTGTTAAATTTTTCTCATGAAAAAGTCTGCAAACTTTCATTCATTAGTAGTAAATTAATACCAATAGTTTAGGATTATAAAGCCTTATATTAACCCTTCTCTTATTGTTTTATTCATTCATATTCACCTGATCAAAACTATTAATGTATCCAGCATCGTAAGGATCACATCTGTAAAATCTAGAATATATCGCAAGTCCAGAAAAGGATGTGCTTAAGCTCAGTAGTGATAGAATAGGCCAGTTCCACCATAGTGCTTTCTGTGCTGCTTTAAGGTCTTTAACGGTGAGGTAACGCTGCACTTGAGTTTGGTTTACAGCATACAGCGTCAAATACGTCACCCCTCCACCTATGATCAGTGAGAACCAGGAGTGTCTCACTGTCGGATCTGGATCGAAACTGAGAACAAATAACACAATGAGTTAATATCATATTGACTTCATTCTATACGGAATATGCTATCTTTTATTTTGATTTTTTTACTTTGCTTTTCACTATCTCCTATGACCGACTCATTCAAATTATTCGACTGAACCACCAATGAAGGAATGCGGTATTGTAGTTATTTCTAACGTCGAAAGTTCTGTCACTGCATCAATCGAGCCTTTAGTCGATTAGTAATATCCTGAACGCCGGAGACAATCCACCCTTTTCCTCAACACGGTATCTCAATCAGCGTTAATCGTTCCGGAAGCTCTCCAAGGAAAATACAAATCATCCAGTAGTGGAAAGTATGATGCGGTTCAGAGAAGAGTAATCCGACTTATCGATGGGTTACAAACCACGTTGAGCAGTCTCGTCATAGATGAGCAGTTGGTGATCTAGCGCATTTGCATCAATATAGCAACTAAACCAGCTCTCATGAGCTCTCTCCATGATTTCCCAGCTCTCCAAGCCTCCCATTCCATTTCTTCTCTAAATATAAAGCGATTTTCGATACTACCAGAAGACACAAGCTTTCCTCAACTGCTTCATAGCGATCACTCTATATTGACATTTAGGTTCGGTTCTCGTGGCTGTTTAAGTACTCGTATAAAAAATGAAGTATAGCTTTCTAAAAAGTTGCTATTGGTAGTATTTTGAACATAGAATACACAAGATTTACCTATACATATTTTTTAATTTTATTAAACAAAATCTTTTGGAACAGCATGCGTCATCCACCTCAATGATTTTTTCAAGACAATGCACAATGCTCATTTTTTACTGATTAAGCTTTCATATTTTCCATGAATGTCCTGGATCATAAGTTTGTCAATTGAATAGCATAGTTTAACTCTTATCTGTTAATTACAACCGCCATAAATTTAAAAACAAACATTGTTGATCCAAACAAAGATTTCTTATCTGGTATCGAACTACAGGTACAAACATCAAGTGATTTGATATTAAATGAGGAATTTCTATGGATATTTTTAATCAAATGTAGTATTTTTGAATAAATCAACTTTAAGAATTGACTCATCAACTATTCTTTATTTATATAACCTTCATTACTCACTTGAAGAGATTGGTCCGATTGCCTTCACTGGCTATCCTCCATATTTCTGCAAAGCTACCTTTTTCAACTAAGGCGCATATTATTACACTAAAGACAGCTACAAACATGAGGATAGACTGGAACACATCTGTTATCAGCACTGCCTTCATTCCGCCTATGGTAGAGTAAAAGGTACAAACCAGACCTGAAAATTAATAAAATAACAACATTTTATATTAAAATAATGATCCAAGTAAAATACGATTTCAGATAAGTTTTTTTGGATAATTCTCAAGAAATATACCTTGTTATTTATTTCTTATAATAGTAAGCAGGCAAAAAATATGATTTTTGAGTGAAAAGTATCATAATTTCACGCATAATGAACCATAGTTTGCTAATGGACGTAGTTTGGAATCATCAATTATTACTATCAGTACTCTTGATAGTATAGTACAATCCAACCAACCGCAGGAGGGTCAGAAGCAACTCGTAAATAGAACAGCGCTCGAACCTTAGGGTTAAGTCGTATGTAATTCTCACTTTTCTGTCATACCGACGTCAATCCTCCGTTACTCACAAGGTACCTGGTAAATTCAGATGCAGTACAGCAAGGACTGAATCTTCCAAATCGACTGTTGAAGTTCCCGTTTACGTTGGAGTGCAATTTTTTGCATTTTACAAATAACCGATTGCTGAGCTACATGCAGAACATGAAAGATTTGCTTTTTTGTATCTTCAGAGTGAAACATCTAATATTAACTCATCTAAGTGTCGCCTTTTATGGGGGCGCCCATTGACATCTTACGAAGCCAAAGGTCCTAACACCTAAACTACCTTGAAGCGGCAACAGATGTCCTTTATGACATCTGTCAACAAGGGAGAACTGATTTACAGCGACATCCATTGTTCTTCGTAAACACTTTTACGATCTACCGTTATCTCGGCTCATTTACATCAGACTGGGTTACGTATATATCACCCAATTGCTCTCTACACTTAGACCGTTAGACTATACTGACGAGTTTAGGATAAAGACGACACATGCATGTCTATAGCTGGTCTGAAGCATAGTGGAGAACATACACTTAATATCAGTTGTCAGCTTCTGATTTGAATAAGCCGAGATAACGGTACATCGTAAAAGTGTTTACGAAGAACAAGGAAGTCGCTGTAAATCAGTTCACCCTTGTTGACAGATGTCATAAGAGACATCAGTTGCCGCTTCAAAGCAGTCAAGGTGTTAGGACCTTTGGCTTTGAAATATGTCAATGGGCGTCCCCATAAAGGGCGACACTTAAATGAGTTGATGTTGCTATCACACCCTTGACTGGGTTACGTATATACCAACCAATTGCACTAGACCGCTAGGCTATACTGACGAGTCTAGGCTATAGACGAAATATACATGTCTATAACAGGTCTGATGCATAGTGGGGAGATCTTATATCATTTGCTTGATCTTTCCTGAAAAGTGACTTGATAGTCAATCGTATTTCAAAATGTAATAGAACTTTTAAAAATGTAGAAGAAAAACACTATGCTATCGTTTTGGTATAATATTTGCATTTTTGTATTCTATAGGTATAAGTAGATGAATATACTGTATTCTTGAACGATTATAGTTTATTTTGTAGTTATATGCTAAACTAAACTAGTATATATATTTTATACTATAAGTAGTGCACGTTTCAAAGAACAAAGTACAGCCATACATGCATGATACTCACCAACAGATAAAATGGCAGCAAGTTGGCTAATTCCAGTGAGAGCTTCCAATGCCAAAGCTGGAGCATACAAAACGACACCCATGTATAGGGTCATTTGTAGAGTATAAGATAACGATGCTGCCAATCTGGAAGTTTTACCAAATCTTCTTTCTAAGTACTGAAATTTGCATACAAAATACCGAGTGGTATGTGTTAAGAAGGAAAATAGTTTTGAACAGATAGTAATCATTCTAGTAGTCTTGCAAACGCCAATTCAATTACTTTTGAATAAATATAACTCCAGTATTCTGATCCCACGATAAGAAAAAGTAATAGAAATGAAAGATCTTGCCATCATATTATAGATCCCATGCAAAACCTTTAGTACTGAAATTTCAAAAGCTCGAGATATGCATAGTTCTATTTATAACACAGAAATCTACGTAATAAATCAGAGTATTTTGGCCAGATAGATTGAGGTAGCATATTATTTTCGACATTATAATGTATATATAAATTTAGTGAATTTTCTGTCATGGAGATGAAAATTGAAATAACCCATAATAATATATGATATCTTGAATAATTAGTAACTAAGTAACGATTTCGATAGTCATGTGAGAAAAAAAAATTATGAATTCGAGATAATACATTTTTATGTATGGTGATAAATCACTGGAGTCATATTTACTTCATCGCAAGCAGTTTGTTACATATAGTGGATTCTTATCTGAAGCTTATGCAACTCCATCTGGGGTACCTCAGGGTCCAATTTTGGGACCGTTAGTTTTTTATATTTATTAATGATCTTTGTGATTTGGTTGAATGTGGATGCCTCTGTTTTGCAGATGACCTCAAGTCAAATTCTATAAAAAATATCATTGATGACTGCATAACTCTGAAGTCTCAGCTAAGCATTATTCAATCCTGATGTGTTATAAATATAACGCCAATAAATGCAAAATTGTTACTTATACCAGGTTGAAGATTTGTTGTGAATAACCCTATTCTGTTGGAAGATTTTTTTTAAAGGTGCTAATTTGTTAGTGATTTAGGAATAATTTTTGACCATATGTTAACCTCCAATCTCCAGGAAAGCTTCTGAGGCATTGAAATCATATGGTTTTATGGACTTGAAGATTTATCCACAACATCAATTCTATTAAAATGTTATATTTTGCATATGTTAGATCTAAGCTTGTGTATGGTAGTATTGTGTGCAATCCCTATTACAACTGTTATAATTTTATCATCGGAAGGTACTACGTATATTCCTGAAATTCGTTTGCTTTAAAATTGACGAAACATATCCTGAAAAAGGCAATTAGTAACGAAGGATTATGTATCTGTTTAGATATATTGTCATTAAAGTAGGAAAGGGTTGTTCACCTACCTCATAAGCACTGGTAGCTTGCAGTTTGAAGAACACAGGCAAGTATAAATAGGCCGCAATTGGAGTAGCAATTATGTAGGCAATGTTGATAACTATAAACTGCAAGCCGTACGTGTAGTTTTCACTGGAGACTCCAAGTAATGTGATGGCTGACATGAAAGAGGCCATGAGCGAGAAGGCTACTGGACCTATCGGCATATTCTTGTCAGCTAACAGATATTCCTAGTTCAGAAAATATTCCGCATGTAAAACAACGAACAATGATTAATACATAACAAATTTGCAACTATAGTTATTGCCCTTGCCATGTAACACTTGAGGGTACATCCCAGAAAATTTGAAAATTCCATTTCGGATTAAACAACATATTTTTCAAACGTTGCAGTTGTTTATCGCCTGTTCTATAAATTATATCAAAGTAAAAAAGCTACACAACACAGGTTCAACACTTGCCAAACTACTTCATTCAAATCCAACACGTGTTCATCTTCTGGGGAAGATTAAAACAGTTTTACACTGCTTAGTGTTGCTGCGCCAAAGAAAATTTGTCACCGATTGAAATCGAACACCACGACGTTCTGCATTTTAGGCAGACGATAAACAAGATATATCTCCACGTGCGATTATTTTTTACACCTTCCTAACTAATACACAGCTCAAATCTTGGTAAGACACCTAGTCACCAGTGACTGATGCTATCTTAAGGCACTAGATCTTCCACCAATTTAGAAAGGTGGAAAGAAGAATTTCTCGGGTCTATAATATATATATATATATATATATATATATATATATATATATATATATCTCGTATATATATATATATATATATATATATATATATATATATATATAAATATTTTCATGTTATACAGGGTGTCCCCAAAACACGAAACGTATAAAAGTTGTATTTTTTTAAATAGAACACCCTGTATATTATTTCATTTTTGGTTTGTACGATCAAATTAAGGTAAGTTTAATTATGGTTTAATGCACCTAAGCCTTATGGTTTTTGAAATATCGTTAATTTTGCGAAAATGTAGTATCTATTTCAATGCTTAATTTCTCAGCTGGTGATTTCTTTTTTTTTACCAAATTGATGCTCAATTCTACCAATTGATTAAGTTTTATTTCGCACTTGTGAAATTTTTACTAACTTATACAGAGTGTCTAAAAATTATGATTAAATAATCACTATCTTTAAACGTTAATAGGTGACTTGATAAATAATAACTTTTGTAAAATCAGTTTACATAATTAAGACTTCGGATTACTTGAAAACGTGAAGAGTTAGCTATAGGAACGTATAATAATATTCGATAGACAATTAAATTTTACATCTGTTGTTGACATAAAATACAGGGCATCCGATTTAAATTAAACAAGTTATTACCGTTTAAAGATATTGATTATTATAATTTTTAGACACTCTGTATAAGTTAGTAAAAATTTCACAAGTGCGAAATAAAACTTAATCAATTGGTAGAATTGAGCATCAATTTGTTAAAAAAAAAAATCACCAGCTGAGAAATTAAGCATTGAAATAGATACTACATTTTCGCAAAATTAACGATATTTCAAAAACCATAAGACTTAGGTGCATTAAACCAGAATTAAACTTACCTTAATTTTGATCGTACAAACCAAAAATGAAATAATATACAGGGTGTTCTATTTAAAAAAATACAACTTTGATACGTTTCGTGTTTTGGGGACACCCTGTATAACATGAAAATATTTTTAAAATGTAGCGTTAATAGGTCCCTATCCATCCAGCATTTTTATTTTTTGTTAATTAGATACTTTAGCCATGATGCTTCGTGTCGAATAACGTGAATAACCCGGTACATATATAATAGTCAGGTCAGCCCTCCTTTAATGTGGAAATCCATTCTAAGGTCAGGCGCATCCACTAGAAGCATTGCTCGTTTCTGGATTGTATCCAGAAGCTTTAGGGGGTGCTTCGGCGTGCATCCCCACATATGTAGCAGTAGCTGTTCCCTGTTCCCCCAGTCGAATTACATATTACATTTCCATTCTTTTGATGCAAAAATACATATTAGTAATTCCTTCATTATTATGATTAATATTTGACGAGAGAGAAATAGATATTTCTCTGGCATTAAAAAATGCTAAAATTGAAATAGACGTTCCTCATGATGAGGTTCAAACGTTTTACAGAAATTTTATTTATTGGCCCTTCCAGACCGAGCTTTTAGTATGTGAAATGAGAGTTTCGAGCATTCCATAAGTTTCAACACTAGCCAACAACATCAAGCGTTCTGCCTCGTCCGGGCCGGGCACCGAACGCAAATATAATTACATGTGAAGAGATTTGATGCCGTTGGTTCGCATATCTCGAAAGGTATACAGCAATCTCCAGCATTGGAAAGCGATTGGACGATCGGTAAACATCAAAGGAGTTGATCAGGAAATAATTCAAGACGACCTTTTACTATGCAATTTTCAGTGTAAAAATAATTTTTTCATTTCTTATTTTCCAATTCTTGTATATCAATGTTTACTAGATAACATGTAAAATAAAGTCAAGTAGATTAACTAGGTACTCCGCATTCTGGTTTAATTTTTACTTCACGGGCAAGAGCGCTGAAGTTTATTGCAATCACAAAATTTTTGTGATGCCTACATAATGGAAATCTCATGTCACTCATTTCGTTTATGTGTCAGTTTGTCGGTTTTTCAGTATATCTGTCTGACAGTATTTCTGTTTATCACTCTATCTGTCTATCGGCCTGTCAGCCTGTCTGCCTATCTGCCTATTTGTATATGTCTGTTGGTCTGTCGATAGGTGTTTTTGTCTGTCAGTAGATTTTTGTCATTGCTGCTGCATCGATTTTGATGTAATTTTTGGAGGAATATGATGTGGACACTAAGTTGGTACTGATTTTTTGGTAAAGATCGAAAGGGTGTGTAACTTGGCCTGGAAATTTTATTAGTGCAAGATGGTAGATATGTTGCAAAAATGAAATTTTCGTTCGTGAAAACTCGACAGAACACTACTTTCTCAATCAATTTTTTTTATTTTGTGACATCTGTTAATATCAGATGTATAAGGGGGTGGTACAAATAGAGTAGATCGATTCGGTATTTCATATATCTAGCGGTTTAGTTTTTTAAATTAATTTATAGTTAATATATTTTAGTTATAATTAAGGTTAGTATATAGGGCTTGTAGGTATACTATTCAAATTTGTTACCCGACTTCTTTTATCATTTGCGCGATAAATTGAGGGCGAAGTTATACAAATACATAATGATTATACAACAATCAGTCCACACCTTATAGCCTACTGAAGGAACTTTAACTCTTGCTTAAATTGAAAACTACTTGATAAAAAATTTATTATTGCAATCTGGTTCTCGAACCATACCAAACTTTTATACGCAAACGAACAAATAAATATCATGGGAATAAATAGGCATCAATGACGTAAGCTAAACCTGAGAATATAAAGGTCAGGGTTCCATATGAAAAATCAATTTATTATCACTTTGCTGCTGCTGGAACACCCTGTAAATTCTAAAAAACCACCAAAAAACTTTCGTATATAATTTTTTTTAACCAGGTATAACTTGTGAGAGCTAGGATAACTACAGAAGGGTATCAAACTCTCATTTTACATAAGTATGTATCCACGAAAATGAACGATTTTAGTTATAATTAATACCGACGTCAAAGGTCATAGTTTAGAGTATTGAGGTGGATAAGTAGTTGCTTGATGTTACAACAAACTGACATTAATACAAAATTTTGAGATATCCACAAACAGTGAGATATGAAATAGTTGAATAATAATATATGATGAACCTATAAATCATCAATTCATTTTATTCTCATGAATTGATAGTATTTAAACAGCTTTTCTACGAAAACAATTTTTCAGCATAGAATAGTTAAGGTAGATTCGATTTAGTATTATGTATATGAATAAGTGCCCTCTCGGCTTATGGCGCAAATAACAATTGAAGTTGGTTGAAAATTCTGAATGATTATATACTTACTTTATATATTAAATAAATAAAAAAACTAAATCTAAAACTAAACTAGCATGTCAATTACCAAGCCAGTTTTAAACTGTGTGCTATATTACACTTCCACTTTTCAGCACAAATCAAATCTCCTTTCGGTCTGTACCAAAAAAACATCTGAACCTACTGCAGTGCCCGCATCATGTCCCTCCCCAAGTTTCATCAAAATCGGTGCAGTAGTTACTGAGATTACAAGCAACGCACAAACAAAAGCACCGACCGATAGACAGTCTGACAGACAGACCGACATCGAGATGGAATGAGTGATATGGAGTTTCGTGTTTGCTCAAAAACGAGAAATTTAGTTATCACAATACCTCAATCGCACTTTCGTGGGAAGAAAAAATAAAACCAGAATGTGAAGTACCGAGGCAATCTGATAGACTTCATTTTTCATTTCGTAAACATTGATATATAAGAATTGGAAATGTGACGTGAATGCTTTTTTGTATGAAAAGTCATCTCAAATTCTGTCCTGATCTTTCTTTTCTTTTTCTTATCAGTTGTTTGTTTCACCAAATTTAGTATACAATTCACTAGATTTGTCTGGGCTCATACCCCACAATTTTTGGAAATAGCTATAACTGTCGCTTCAAACATCCTTTAATAAATGACTGCCGCTGCAAAAATGCATGCTTTGATAGATGGGTCATCCACTGATATCTAGATCTATCTACGTTGGTTTCGGTCTGGACGGGCCATTTGTTAGCACAAAGACAACACTAAATACCTGCATGGTTTTCTGCTTGCCACCAGTGAACCTGTAGTAAACGCCAATTGATGCTGATATAAGTAGAACTATAGCCAGGATTACGTAGTCCCAGGGACCAAAGAGGGGTTTCGTATTCATTTTTTTCTGTTGACCTGTGAAAAAGGAAAATCTCGTACAATAAGCACATACTCGTAGCTATGCAATTGGAAGGTCGATTAAAGTAAATTGCCTAATACTTCAGAAACATGAATGTGACGCCATTTCCAGAATATGTATTAGATTTGCTTCTCGGTATTATTTAATAAAATGAAATAAAGCAAATGAAAGAGCAAAATGTCCAGAGTGAGGAGTTTCTTGATTGGCCTGCTGAATGATCAGGGATTTTGACACATCTAGAAATCAACCAAAATAGACACACACACACACACCTTTCAAAAATGTTTCTCATATTTAATTCTTCTTTGATTGCATAAGTACTCTAACTATGAATCACAGACAATCGACCATCCCAGAAATGTTTTACTTAAAAATAGAGCAGAGTGGCAGATATATGAAAATGAAAGAAACATATTGCGACAAAAATACTTTTGGAAGTATGTAGACTGAGAAGATCAAGCATTTAATTATACGGTACTCAAACCCTGATTACATAGAATGTTTGCTTAGAGGTTTTTAGGGGTTAAGATAAACAATTATGCTACTTTCGCGGATACCCAGGGCGTTTTTAAGAGCAACAGCAAATTAGCCAGGATTTTTTTTAATTAACTTTCTACCAAAAATACTAGTGACAACGAGATGCATGGCTAGGGTAGGGCAAGTAGGGTCATCATGGAGGATTTTTCGCTCTTAAAGTCTTTTGGAGAGGATGTATATCTAATAGTGTGGGAGAAAGTTTTTGACTATCAAATTTTTACTGGGGGAGAGGGGGGATTATGTCCCTAAGGGGAAACAAATTATGGTTCTTGCTCTGGGCGCCACAGTACCTAGCTACGAGTCTCCTGACAACGGCAACAAATCCAAATGAGAGGTTGTTTGTTTAGAAAACTTCCAAATTTTGTTCATGAGTTAAGTAATACAAAAAATGTAGGCTTATATAAAATCATCTTAAGGCTAATCAGATTAGAAATAGTAAATAAAATTTCAGAAGCGTTAAAGTTTGTCTTTTACTTGTACGGTTAGCAAAAGTATAGGGAACATGTTTCTGGGAAACCTTTAAATGATTTTATTTTCAAAATATTTATTCACAGAACATGTTTTTCTAAGTATAACATGTTTTTTAAGCTTAAGTCAAGTGGTTTGCATGCATTTCAATTCAAAATAATAATAGCAAACAAAAACTGAACATTAATCCTATATTTAATAAAATATATATTTTAAATAATCTATGGAGATGCTGTTGACTGTAAAATTAGTTTCTTTTTCAAAATTAGAGATGACTTGATATAAAACTGTATGTACCATTCAACACAATGTGATATGGAATCATTATTTAGTCTGTATGATGAATATTGAAAAATAATTTTATATAATTTAGTTAACCGATATTTTACTGATTATTTATTTTCAAAACGACATTTCGTGGGGGTAGTGAGACATGCTCTTGTTTATACAAATTGCTGGTATGGTCCAAAATAACATAACAAAATAATGCCAAAAAATCGATAATTCAAATATTAAACGCCGTTTAAATGGTGTAAAATAGAGTAATGAGTCACCAACTGGCCGCCAATCACACAAATTCTATTACTAAAGACCTGAATATCACCTCGCTAGCTCGTGAAAAAGTCAATTTTAATGAATGATTATTGCAAGATAAATCACAATTCTGTTATCTGACCTTATCAGATATACTCTCCGCTCTGTATCCGTAACACAAACATTATTAAAAATCACAAAAACTGCGACAACAGAGTTGAAGGCTTGAACTTTGAAGAGTTAAATAAAGGTTCTGAAGCAATGGTCTTGGAATATTTCTACAAATATCAAACATGAGAAACAAACTAGAACAATCAGTCATGATTGCATGATATGGCAGAAGACAGAGGTTAAAGTGAGCATGCAGAATTGAATAGCGGTACGGTATTTTGCTGAAAAATGATCAATGTTGGATGTTACTCATTTCCTTACAATTTTAGTAGGTTTCCTCATGTGTTTTCTTTCTATACACGAATCATCAGGTGGAAAATCGAACATTTGGGTCTGTTTTGTGTAGGTTTTTAATATTTAATATTATTCTTGGATACCAGCTACCCACATTATGATCGTTAGGTCCACAAAATGAAGGAACTGGCGTATTGATCTAAGTATACTAGTTAACAAGGCAAGAAGTATCTATATGTATCAAATCCATGTCGGAAATTGAGTTTCGAATTCTTCAGAATTCTTTAAGCCACAAAAAGCTGTGTGCGACTATGCTCGAAAATGATGGAAAACTCTAAAAACATGAACAACGGAAGTTTGGATTACTCAGCCGCAATGTTACCGATTCGAGAAAAGTAGCAAAACTAGTAACGTGCCCACTCCCTACAACTTAGCCATATTTGATCTAAATCGGTGCAGCAGTTACTGAGATTACGCGTTGGCAAAAAAACTATAACAGAAAGGCATGCAGGCCGGTAGACATTGGTGAAATACATTTTTGTGATAAAGACGTCCAAATGAAAAAAATATTCGCGATTACAATACACATGGGAAGTAAAATTCGTATCAAAATGAAACAGGCAGATATTAACCTGTATAAAAATCAAAGCAAGACAATACTCTCAAAATTTAGGAATAATTAATAACAATATACAGTTGTACGTACCTCAGACACACCTGTAATAGCAGATAATTGAACTCCCACCCTACATATACAATGTATTAGTAATTACATACATCATACGTTATGATTATTCTGCATAACTAAAGCAGAACTGAACGAAACTAGACAATACCAGCTAAACAGACACTAAACAAGCATTTTTAATTATTAGTCAATTTGAAGAAAGCAATCCATGACACAAACACCTCCATGTGGAAATAATTAAACTGTACATGAGTCAATAGATAAAAGTGTAACGAGGTCAGATGAAATTAACAGTACCTACTTGATACAATCTGATCAAGAAAATATGTTAATTTATCACTCACAAGCTATGTTCCCTGTCTCATATAGTTAACCATATTCTAATCAATTAGATTATCAAAACTTTCAATGAATTCAAGAGTACAGATTGCGTATCCATTTACTTGAAGAAGCTGCTCCATTTTTTAGATGAGTTGGATACAACTCAATACGAAGTTTCTCAAAGCATAAACCAACACGTGTATGCAATTTTGTGTATATGCTACCTCGTTGATAATATCTATGTTTATCAAACCAAGAGATGGACCATACGTTTTTTCTTCAGCTTTACTTATGATTTGTTATTTGATTCCAAATAGAGGAATTTTGTGTGCCTTGGGATTACTCTGCCAATTTATTTTGACCATTTTTGATTACTCCTCCATACTTGTGTGATGAACACAAACTAACAATAGCTCTGCCCTCATCTCCAATAATTGCGTGACAAATTCAAAATCACTTCGACTTTTCATGAAATCTCGCGACATACTATGACGACCACCTCAACCCCATGGAAATAAGCATCACGGGATGTTTCTTAGTGGTTCACACTTACCCTATTTTTAAAGCACATTTTCCTGACACATGTAAAAAGGAAATTAAAATTTTTTTATTTAGATTGTAGTAGCTCTCACACGGTGACACTCTTACATCATTTAGATGAAAAATTGTGTGTTTGACACAAAGTTTCACAAATAAAATTATCTTTCTCTTAATGACGCGTTTTCCATTTATATTTATCATCGTCGAACTGTCAGATATGTTTTGTATTCATATCAGGACATGGTTAGCTAACTGAGGTAATTATATGAATCGAAAAGTATTACTTAAAGAAAGTGAGATTTATTTGTGAAACTTTGTGTTCAACAAACATTTTTTTACCTAAAATAATATTGTCATAGATCGCCAATCATAGCTAGATAATGTTACTAGAACAGTGCAGTTTATTATTCATGCTTAGTTTACTAGTTCAAAAATGCGACTTGGCAGGCGACGATCAACGAACAATCCAACAGTCTAACGATTCTATTAAATGTGATGAAACGCTTTAAAGATTGCTGCATTTTCATTAGTGAAACACTCATATGATACGTCCTACAGTTTCAATCGGAATCATTATTTCATAGATCTGCCACCATCAGTTCACAGTTTGGAAGACACACACACACGCACATAATTGCAAATTTGAGTTACTGCTGTTGTAAAAACAGATTATTTGAAATAAGTGTCGATATTTAACATCTTCATAAATAAAAAAATTGCGCTATTACCTAAGTATTTGTATTGGGACCACTTATACAATTCTTAAATAAACTTTAAACCGATGAACGACCGCAACTGGATTTCATCTTCACCGTAACTGCTTTTTGAATAATTAATTATCTCGAAAGTACCTGATCATTACTATTCGGCTGTAATTTCATTTAAAGTAGTTGGTTTTTACTTCCACATAAGACGATAAATTTATCATTTTTATTGATTGGCGAGCGGGCATCAAGCGGCGTGGCGCCGGCATCAACGCGTCTCCCCTACTTTGCTTTGAACTATGACCGATTACTGTAGTGTTGGGATAAATCAAATGACTACTTATTAGATACATCGTAAGAAAACTACTTTCAAGAATGTTTGAGGAGAGGTAATGATATATGGATCCATATTATGTATGGGCACTCGTACAGCAAAACCCCGGTATAGGCAAGTTATACTTCAGGTACCTATCAAGATGAAATTTGTCAGATGGTCTTGTGTATGGTTGTGTTCAAGAGAAAACAAGTCTCAAAATATTAGGTGATAATTTTACAACTGTGCCCAAGCACGGCGCTCGTCCAGACAATGTGCATCGTGTAGCGGGGCACTCATCTCTCAGCATTTTTATACTTACAAAGAATACTACTTATTGAGCCGAAGGGACCAAGGGACACATACCGAATATTATGCTATTTTGTGAGAATCGGTGCATGGCGCTAAATATAACGTGATCACACCGACCATTTAAAAACCATGTTTGAAAAAAGCGGACTTGTCATGCCTATTGGCCTAATGGCCGCTACACACGCTAGGGTATAACTGAAGGGTATACCTGCACAGGTTTACCTGCAGGTCAACCGATATCGGAAGTGCGTCCACACGCTCAGGCAAATCCTTCAGTCGTCAGTATTTCGATTCCGGTATGGCATCTACTGATGATGCTTTGGCTGAAGACGACGATTGAAACTCTGACTGCTACAGACGTTCAGTTTTGCCTGCATCAGTTGACCTGCGCAGTTTAATATAAAAATTTTCGTATCCGTTCAGGTAACCTATACAGGTCTGAAAAACTGCACATTTTTGTCAAACACACGCTCAGTTTTACCTGCCCAGTTTAACTGTGCAGGTATACCCTTCAGTTATACCCTAACGTGTGTAGCGGCCATAAGAGGTAAGTTCCGAATTTGTTGGTCTTTCGTGACCAGTGGCGGACTTACAAATTTGCCGCCAGTAGACTATTCAGTTTTTGTCGCCCCTATTGACCTCTGAAATTCGATACCCTACTTCACACGCATAACAATTACATTTATTCTGTCGATGATACTGACATATAATGGCATATAATACATTTTTTTTATTTCTGTAAGACAAAAAAAAATTGAGCCAAATTTGCTGCCCTCTGAAAGCTGCCGCCTTAGGCTCCAGCCTACTCAGCCTGTTGGTAGATCCGTCACTGTTCGTGACTCATATATAACGAAAAACCATGTCTGTTTCTGTCAGCCAATCTATCTGTCGGTCTGTCTAGCATAAATGTGCTGTTTGGTCTTTTGCCTAGACTAGTTGGTAAAGCTCTGCGGCCTAATAGAGAACAATTAAGTTGTATATATACAAGTGTGACAGTAATTTTTCTCTTTGCGAAGTCAAGTGGTTCTAAAAGTTTGGAAATTTTCTGCCCGTCTAGCAATCATTGGCTCCTCTATTACTTGAAAAGTCCTCAACTCGAATTTCATTCAATTAGGTTACTACCATGGTAAGGCAGAATAATATTTCCAAATCGGCGCAGTGGCGTACTTATCGTTGAAAGACGGAATAAATCTAATAAATACTTAAACATCGTCATTGAGCGTTTTCGACACTCACTCATTTCTCAAAATCTCACAATTATTTAACTATTTAAAATCAATGTAAAGAAAGGAAAATTATTATTTCCCTTATTTTGGATTTATGAATAATATAGATGTATCATTTGTATTTTTGCCCATCAAAACAGTTTATATCTAGTTCTTGTCTAAAAACAAAATTGTCAGCTTCAGAAGTTAGTTTAATCGAAAGTAGATTATACTGAAAACACATTAGTGGTAATTAGTATTATATTTAATATTTCTCATCACTATTCATTACCAAATTCCTACAGTTAATTATTTCATAACACTAGCCATTGGCGTCACGATGATAACTAGGAGCTATGGTAAAAAATGAATTATTTCCACAAATTAATATTTAGTGAAATAAATTTGTAAAGTTTAATTATTATCTATCTCGCAAAAGTGGGAATGTATTGAAATTTAGAGACTTAAGCATTTTGGGGAATAGCTATGCATTGAATGTTGCCACGCATCCTGTAGTTGTTATCATGATTCACATCTTCTTGTGTTTAATTTCAACTCCAGTCATAGTCAACGGTTAAAATTGTTTCTAATTAAATAACTTCAATGTTAATGAGGCAAGATTTGGACTAAATAAACAATCAAGTTGATTGAATTTTTGATTTTATACTCTTAGTTTCTTTGTAAGAGCTTACATCTCACCAAATTACATGAATCATCCTAAACTTGAATAAGCAAAAACTCATTAAGACTATCATGACATTTTGATTTGTAAATTATTGATTTTCATCAAAGAAAATCTACATCCTGATGGTACAGGGTGGAGTATGATAAAATTTTAGTAGTAGTAGAGAAAACCTTTGCGCTCGTGACGTTATCACCGATAGAGGTATTTTTTATTCCACCACATGATAGAACGTCATCTTTTACACACAACAGTAAAATTTGTAATCAATCATTTGATTGATGAAAATCATAATTAAACATCAAAATATTAATTAATCCGAAATATTCAATAAATAATATTAATTAGTCAATTCAATTCAAACATATGCTTTACTCGTATTAGGTTCTTTCTCTGACTTTCAAATTGTTGACGTCATCATTTTTGGATGTATATATGACGCAAGATATTCTTTATCCAGTAAAGAAAATCATGTCATAATGTTGCACTTAGTCTCAATGCCATATAAGTATCAAATATTCAACATTTTCATATTCCGCGAGAAAGTTCAAGCCCTTCATTAATTATATTTATTCAATTTATTAATGATAAATTTCACTGATGTGCTTGAAGCGAAAGATGTTTTCATGTCGTGCAGTGCGAGGTTTTTTTAGATCATATTTGGCGACCTAGTTATTATTTCTATATAATTCATTATTCTTTTCGGTATATAACTTGAAGATATCTAATTTTACGTTATTTAATTGAGAAACAATTCATTTCATAGGGTGTATTGAAAAATAGGTGTTGCTATTTAAGAATAATGTCGATGGCGTCGTACTTCAAAACAGTGATGATGTGACTAGTACCAAAGTTCGGTCAAAAATATGCAAATAAAAATGGTTTTTAGTCTGTGCGAGCGGTTTTCTGTTGTCAGCTAGACTAAAATTTTATTGAACGTATTCCAAAGTTTACTTCTTCACTATACAGTTGTATAATGGGTGTACTGACTTATCAAACTATAAACAAATAATATACATATTCACAAAAATAAATAATATTAAAATGCCCCTTTGCAGTTAATCCACATCTGTACAATGAGAATCATCGCATTTATCAGAACCAAATTCAATTTCTATTTACTGATATCCATCCTAAATTATATGGAGGTACGCCACTGACGTCGCGTCTAGGTTATGTTCAAAAAAATTGATTATTTTCAATGAAGCAATGCAACATTTTCTTACTAATACGACTCACCTAATGTAGTGGAACGGTTACTATTTTAGCACTATTAATAAGATACGTAAAAATATATATTCTAGGTAACTTGCCGCTTCATTTTTAATACCAAGGCACATGGAGATCTGCTCATGTGCGAAGCGCACAGCGCGACTGTAACAGGGTCGAACCGCGAACCAGTTTAAATTTAGTCGGACGATCCAACGGCCCAGCGATATTGTAAAATTTATTATTTTATTGTTGTTAACAACTATGATTAGTGTGTATTCAGCAAAACATTGTTGCTCGTCGTGTAAGTATACTGCTTTCGTGATTATACTGACGTGTGGTGTTTGCTTACAGTTATCATGGAAAAAGGTTTAAATACCTTTTCATTTAGATACAATGATCCAAAGAACTATAGCTTAACCTAGATATATGCATAGGAAACTGGAGCTTAATATAACATATTTGTTGTATTTCAGATCCTTGAGTGTAGCGTGCATGCTTAAGTCGTTGGGAATCAAACAATGCTTGAAAAAGTGTGCAGTCAAACCCATGCATTCTTCCCTTTGTGTGAGTGGGGGCCTTTACAATTATAACTTGTATATTTTTGGAGTGTTGAATGGATATATTTGATTGATTTCAACTCTACAAGTTGTCCGACACATCAATAGCTCTTGACCTCAGGTAGAATATATATCAAAATGCATTAAGGATTTCCCAAAATACTTGGCCCACGGTACTAATCATCTTCTGTTAGTTCTTAGATAGCCAGGATTTTAAGACAGCGAAGATCTCTGGCTACATTTCAATATAAACCCCTTGAATCAGTTATAGTACCGCCTTGTGTTCTTACAGTCAGACAGTAATTTAATTGCTAAACAGCAAGTTCGAAACAATTATACAAATTTATATTTACAAGCACGGAAAAAAGAGCGAAGTCCACGGCAACATTTGAATCATACTTTTTTTATTATGTAGAAAATCAACTATTACCACCTTTAATGCTTCAAGAGTTTTTGCAGCGTGGATCTGCATGGAATTTTTGTTTCTGCTACTGTAGGAAGAATGATTGATTCGGCAATTATCTACTTCCTGCATAGTAATTATGTTCAATGTTGTAAACATTCACATCGTAAGTCTTGTAAAACTCGAGTATTGGTATTCAGAAAATTCTTACATACAAGAATCTTGCTTCTGATTTGTGTTATTCGCTAATCTTTCTTCTGATATTATGGCTTAGGAAACGAGTCAATCTCATTTATCAAGTGCAATATTAAACGTGAAAATAAATACTGGGAAATACCATTAATAAATGTATGCGATGGAATATACATATTAACGATATAATTAATAAAACTAAATACTTAATATATGTACTAGCTAAGTTAGAAGAGTATTATTCGCAGAATGCTTGTAAATAATTATTTATGGGTTGAACTATAGGATCATCACTTAAGGTATAATAGCATGCGGTAATGCCAATGAGGCTGTTAGAAAGCCTTTGAACAATGTTAATCAAAAAATTGTAGAAATTGTTTTTAAAAATTGTCGAAACCCTGAACTGAGACTACTAAATCCTAGTAGAAATTACGACCTGGAGTCTTTAATGTACTATTTACACTAACTGTTAAAAAATACTTATAAAGAACTATTTTTGCAAGACTCGAGAGACAACAATATGCCATGCTGAGGCTATATAAAACAATTATCAGAAAACATGCTATTAATTTTATTATAGCTATAGATTATTCTAACTGTAAAATTATTTGATCGTCAGTGTCAAAATTGTTCACATATCTTCTACATCATGAAGGATATTTGCATACAATAATACAAGGAAATAATTACCCACCGTAATTTAGTTACTTTTGCTGATTTATCCTTTAGAATTTCTTGACAACATTGTACAGGAAAAACGCAAAAGTTTTAGGCATTTTTTCTCAAAAAAGATAAAAAATAGAAAGCTCATTAATTTCTTTTCAAATGGCGTAAAAAATGTGTCTGCGGCTCGTCGGCAGTTTGTTTTACACCCATTTTAGTAGTAAATAAATCAGTTCGCAAAAACGCAAAGTGATGATCTGAGGCTATCCACACTGGATTATATTGAAGGGACAATTCATGTATAATTTAACTAGTAACTACCAAGAGATTGCTATCTAGTTACCTGTCAACTCTGTGGTAGGAACAAAGCGTTTGCGCTCGGCGATCCATAGAACGATGTGTGCAAAGTTCAATATCGTGTTTGCGGTATTGACTATTTAGCTGTATACCTATTTTAACAAAAAATACCGCATAGAATCTATTAATGAATGAATAATATAAGTCCCGTAAAGTCATTGTCCTCCGCTTGATGTACTATTTCAAAGTGTAGGTAGTAAGTACGTCTTTGGATATGAAATGTGGAAGTGAATACGATAGGATAGGACACATTTTACAAGAGGGTAGTGACGTAATGAGGGCGACCAGAGTCGACGTTGCGGGGGTTAATAAAGGAAACTGGCCTCCCAATCATCATTTATTTGGCTGCCTGGAAAAGATGCACTACATGTTACTTAAATTAATATGTGTATGTGTACTAGATGCCTCAATGATATTCTACAATGACCAGTTTATGTATATGTTACTAATTTCCAGAACTCAATTTTCCCTATGCAGCTATAACAATGGGTCTGTTACCTTCTCCGTTAGAGATGGTAAAAATCCCTTGATAATATCAAGGTTTTAACAAGGCTTTATAATAATAAAGCCTTGTTAAAACCTTTCATTATAGGTAGACTGTTCTATCCATATCCGTGAATATTATAATATATGCCAAGCAATATATAATATATATAAGCAATTTCAATTACCGATTCTGACCGTATAAAGGTAGTTTCAGATTCTTTCTTTGCTAAAAGATCAGCTGCATTTTATTTCTGACCAGCATGATGAATGGTATCAATATTTCCAGTCAAACTTGTAACAGAACCAGATACTAGATAATAGAATGGAATATCCATTCTATTCAGGTGATTTAAGAGTATTTTCTCAATGCTTCTTTAATTGCATCTGGAGTTAGGTGCGTCCTCTTGAAAACTTGCCGAGCTTCGCATCGAGGTCGTTTATGACTATTCTAGTCCATTTACTGATCAGTTGTTAATTACCAGGGTGCCCGGAAAATAATTCATAGCTAGGAAGAGGAGGCGGAGGAGGGGAATTTGCAATTCAGTTCAGTTCAGTTCAGTTCAGAGGCCGTAAATCTGCTCTCTATAGACAGATTTTGTGTTTTATTACGCTGTTTAATACGTTCGTTATATCTTTGCAGCAGAACATTTTCTAGGATTTGACCTTGTAGAATTTTGTTTATTGTAGTTAGTAAAGTCCTCTTATATTGATCCAATTTCCCTGATATTTTGGCTCGTTTGCAAAGCTTTACAAAGTCTCTCGCTTTTATTAGGACATTTATTCTACAAGGTGTATTTTAGTTAAACATTTCGGTCTTGAGTAGGTTTTTTCCAGATTGGTTATGACATGCCATACCTGATTAACTATAATTTCTACTGGCCACTAATTGAAAATACGTGCGATTGAGTAGAATATCCTCACTAACGCTTCGGCTGTCTCAGAAACCTTTTTCAAAGTATGAAATATCAAAAAATTAAAAGTAATTATAAAAATTAGGCAGAAAAATCCGTTGCCAGTGGGGATCGAACCCACAACCTTTCCCCCGTTCCCCACTAACGAAAAATGTTTGTTTTTAGTTTTTCTAATTATTATTAGTTCAGTCCTTCTTACAGATTGCAGTGGAATCCGATAAAAATCTGTAATGAAAAAATTAAATGTAAGTATTATGACGCTGACATTATAACTGCTTCAACAGTTCAACAAACGTTCGGTCTAATGTTGTAATAAATGTTGGATCCAATGTTGCACGCATCATGTGGCGCCGGCTTAAGTCGATTCTGAAACTATAGTTTAGCGCATGCATTTTTATAGTGAATCATAACCTAAGCTCCAGGCTGGTGAAATTTATAAAAAAATCTCCTCAATTCCTATCGTGGAAAATAAAGAATCATTAAACAAACAACCAGGATTTAATAAGTAAATTTATTCATTGTACTATATAATAATTTGTACATAACTTAAATACAATTACATTTGTACGATTGGATGGATAGAATGGAATGAAGTTTTTACATATTCATTAATAATAAATGTGTAGAAGGTAATTAATAAATACTTGTATATACAGATGTATGCTATGAAAATATAGTTATGCAATGTTCATGATTTCATCTGAATGTGATCTATAGTAAGAATTTAATATGGGAAAATAGAGATACAGAAAAATCATGATAAGACGGAACTTCAGTTTTCAATTACTTAATAAGTTGAGGCTCATATAGGATTGCAGCAAAGCAATTAAACAACAAGTAACAAACCCTTCTGATGAGGAGCGGGGAGAATTTAAGCGTTCGGTAGGTCTTTTAAAACGCACGTTTAGAAATGTTTTAATAAAACTTGAAAATATGGTGACTTTTCATATGATACGTATGTAAAACCTAATTATAACAATATAGTAATTTTTATTTTTTGCTAAATTGCTAAATTGTTGCTAAATTACGTGATCTACCAAATTTGCGCTCTTAGTTTATAATTGATAAAATTCATGTAGGTTCCCATCTGACGTAATCTTAATTTGCGTATTTTTCCTTCACCTTTTAACAGAATGATTGAAACTTCAAAATATAAGTTTCAGAAGTTAAATGTATCGTATAAATAATTATCTATTATTGACATATTTTGCTTAAGTCATACAGCAATATCTCTCTATAATGGCGGCTATAAACTTGACAGTAACGTCTAACTACCAACAAAATGTACCTTTTCTCTGAATTCTGTGACTATAATTAATTTCGGTGTAAATCGGAAAAAACTGGAAACTTTTTGGCTTTAAAACCCCTGATATTGATGCGCTATAGTATCTCAAGGTTCATAAAGGATGTTAATAATTTTATTGCAGGTGATACACGATAAACCAGCAGGCTCTTCATTAAAGAAATAATGACAATATTCAGTATAGAGACACTCATTACAAACCATTCAAAGTTCAAAATACATATTTGAATATTACATTAACTTTTTATATTCTTGGATATACATAAATAGCATGATACTACATCTCTTGTTGAGAACTTCAAGACTTGGTAAATCTTGATGCACCTCGATCACCTAACGTTATCTGTTTTATACTTTAACCATTTGAAAAATGAGAAAAGTATACTGAGGTATCGTTTATGTACACGAACAACGTTAAGAAATAATGCATTAATAGTCACCATCTTTGAATCTTCGAACTACGTTTCGGGGTACGAGTTTGTCTTATTTTCGAATCCGTCAGTTAAGGGAACTTTGAAGATACACAACCGGACAGAGTCGTCTACTGAGGAATTTGAAAGAGAATGGTTCGATTCGATGAGGAAGATTCTTTGATTTTGTAAATGTCACATAGAAGCTTAGTTAATCAACTATCTTCTTTGATGAACTCACCATACTACAGTTTCATTACACAAAGGATTTAAGAACAGTTTCTAAAGCAACACATACATAAATTAAGGATCCTGCTTTGCCTCAACAAGCCAATTTATGAAAATGCAATACGTGAATTTTACCTTTGTATGTATGAAAGAAATAAATAATTGATCGAGTAGGTATACAAAAATGGAAAATTGTTTTTTTAAATTTTAAGGTCCCAAAATTTTTGATTCACTTTAATATCAGATTTAATAATTCTCTGAATCAATAGATGGTCAAACCATACGCGTTAACACATTAAGGACCTAGACGTAGATTTATTTGAACTAACCTCTTTTCGGATTGGTATATTGTAGAATAGCACCAAATGGATATTTCACTTCCAACAATTTGGCTAATGAGGACGATTATTTCAAGAATAGCAGCAAAATAAAAATCGGTTTGGAAGACAAGTCATCATCCGTAGCTGTTTGAACACAGGAAAGGGAGATTGAACACAAATTGGTGAGAGAAAATTCCAGAAAAACTTGAGGTGTGGACGGCACTTGCCACTGGACGATCGCACCACGGTGATCGTATAAGGTGTTTTGTGATGTATTTCTTGTTCATCTCTCTGACCATTAATTCTCGGGTCATTGAAGTGTGCATATGTATCACCGTTGTGTGTTGTCGCATGGTGTCACCTCATAGTAAATAGCACGGAAGGCTAGTCGTATTAGTTAGCATCCGTAACTGTGTGAATACAGGAACTGGAGACTAAAGACACAAATTGGAGCGGGAAAAATCCAAAATCATTTTTGGCGCGATGGAATTTGGACTCGTTAGCTGTTGGTACACAGTTACCAGACATCTTGGGTCATCTGGTCACCTCAGTCCGGTGGCCCAGCTGCTTTGATTTGAGTACCGAATTCTGTACGCCCCAAGCGTCGTTCTCAATTTTCCTTACCGTAAAACATGTCTTTAATTCCCCTTTTTTGTGTTCACTTGGTTACGGATTTTTAAACATCCTACTAGTCTTCCGTACTATTTTCTATATGGTACCAACACGCGACAACGCACAGTGGAGGTACTAATGCTCGTTTCAATGACCAGAAGAAGACTGGTCTGAGCGGCATATTCTCCACATTGGTGTGCGGGAACGATTTAGTTAGACAGTCTAGTCACCACGGAGCGGTAGTCCTGAGGCGTTAGGGTCAGAATGCGATGCTGGAGACACGGGTTAGAATTTCGTTCGCAAAATTTTATTACATTTGGCAGATTAATTTATGTCTTCAATGTCCCTTTCCAAAAATCGGTTTATGCTATTACAAGACGAGTAACAAATTATGAAGGTGCCGAGATCTTCCGGATTTTCCTTTTGATCTGCTCGTTAATATGTCCGATTTCGATATCTACTACCCTCATTGAGGTCTCCTTCACCTTATTGCCCGATATCATCGATATTGTTCCTTTGCCTGAACCACCTTTCTTCAGCGGAATGTTGAGGTACTCCTTGGTTGAATTGGAGAGCGAATGGAGAAAGTCCCTCAAAGGTGGCGAAAGGAGCTGGTCGTCAACGTCCTTCGGGTTGGTAGCACCAGTAGCCACTGAGCCGATCAGGCCTAGGATGACTGTGATGAGGAAACCAAAGCCCGAATACCAGATGTAAGAAATACGATACAGGAAGAAGATTGGCTCGCTGTAATTTCAATAATAACCATATAAGTGGTATATACTTATTTTTTATCAAGGTGCTCAGCTGGTTCAAGACAACATTTTAGATTGTTGGAATAATGTGCCAAATATGAGCAGCTAGTAAGTAAAAGTAAGTGGCCTATTTGATGTTACGCTTACATAATCTTCCCGATCGCATAAGGATGTCTTATGTTCATGTTTTGCATGTGGAGAGTCCTATGGATTCATATGGGACGACCTCCTTCATGGACATCTAGAGGATGCCCAAAAAATATCCTATGGTCAAGGACACATCCAAAAAGTATACCATATAATATCCGTAGAAGGTGCTTGATAGAATGTATGTATGGATATCGCCATACTTAAAGGGGATATGATCAGTAACTGACCACGCAGTATCTCTCACAGCATCAATTTCAAAGTAATTTTGATACACTAGTATAGTACACTAACATAGCTACCTCACGATCTAGCAAGGAACATATGAAACATATTGTTTACCTGTCTGGGATGATATCCTTAGTTCCGATCTTCGTAAGATTCAGGCAACAGCAATTTTCAATACTAGTAGGTTTGGTTTTCTCTTCGAATGATCCATTTACTATAGCGACCTGCTGGCCAATGCACATCAGAGTGATGAGACATGTGGCAACTGTAGCTCCAAAAATTGCACCCTGTAAATAGTTAGTAACATTTAATTTCTATTACCATTTTCCGTACAATTCATAATGTCCATTTTTATTAATAAATTATTACTTCTGTACAATATAATTTAATGAAATGATATGAAATATGGAGAAATATGTCCTATGATTTTTGGTCTTGAAAACTTGAGTTGGATTGAATAGGCTTATTTTTTGGTCGTTGATGAAAGATGTGAGATAAATAATTGTTCACAAAGCAACTGTGAATTGTTCTTGACGCATACACCCCACTTGTGAACGTAGGAAGTTCATAATGCATTTCGAATATTAAACAAAGTTAAATCATTATATCATATGTTCACAGTTTGTAGCGATTTTCGAGCTCAGTTAATTTTCCTTTTACTACAGATTGTTGCATTTCAAATGAATACGGATGATAAATAATTACGAAACTGCTATTAAGCATGTTAAAGACAGTCGTCAAGTAACCTAATTTACCTTGCACAGGTATCATTTTATTGAAGATATTGGTCAGAACAGAAATTTTGATAACCTTGTTAATTATGTGAATTTATAAAAGATTTTTACATATTTTTTCAATATAGTTATAGAATTTCTATTCTCGATCAAAATATTTATTCTGAACTGGTTCCTTTTCATTGAAAGTACAGCGTCAACCTGTTGAACGCGATTTTGTAAGTATCTAATTACACATTACAATTTATGATTCTTCTTAGAGCGAATGAATATCTTTCGCATCACCATAAATTTAACATATTAGATGTAAAATTATTGAATATTTGTTTTTTATACGTTTAAGTATAGTTTTAGGTATAGAATTCAATGCCATTGTGGATAGGTACTCATTCTGTTTAATTCTTCTAGTTCACTGCAAAAAGTATAGTTATAAGGGCAATGAGCTTGTAAGTGATATGTCGTACTTGATACATTTTATGCGTACCTTGTGACATTTTATACAGACATTTTATAATCACAGCCACCTACAAGGCTTGTCTTCTGAGGGAAATTCATTTGTTTACCAACAGTACCAAGGTATAAGCCAGTCATGCAGTTTTTTTGGTGAATCACTATTACTAATATCTTATTCAATCAACCAGTTTTATAGAAGCAGATATATTGATATATTACCTTTGAATTAGCCCAAGGAAAAAACATCCCCAGGGAGAAAAGTCCTAGGGTTACACCACCAACCATACCGTTGAAACTGATGGCCACTTGCATTATACTGCCCAGATTAGCAATTATAAAAACCTTAAGAAGAAATAATCATGGTATAAATAAAGATTTATTTTATTTGAATGAGCTAAAATGATCAATATATGTGCTAATTTAAATGTTCTACCCTATTTGTCCTAAATGTATGAGTAATAACACAGATAACTGAGAAAAAACCAGTTATCCTTGACCCCTTTATAACTAAGACAATAATATTCCGGTTGTAATGGAAAAAAATTATAAAGATTAATATTTTTTTTATCTTCGTCATGAGTTCTAGGTTACTTAAATTAGCAATAATTGAAGAAAGGCATTTTTTGGAGTGTGAGTCGAAATGGTCACAGTAGTTTCTCATACATAATTATATTGACTCGTCATGAAGGACCTTGTACCTTATGTTATACAATAATAATAATAATAATTATCATCGGTTTTATTTGTTCAGCTTTTTTGTATCCGTGTTACTGTGTCTGTAGATAATAGGATACATCTGAGCCTATGTCAAACTTATAGTTTGTCGACGGCCTCTAGTGACATTTTTTAATCGTTTTCATGAAATTAACTTATCTACACCTACAACGCATCATCAATTGAAATATCATTCATATCACCTCTATTGTCCTTCTATCAAAACCAGATGTTACTACTGAATAAACTTTACGAACATTTACACGGTCTCGGCATCTTTTCATAAAGTACAAAGTGAGGTTTAGGTACTTTGTAAAAGACTGCTGAGTGTGGTTGTAATTAACAGCCAGGAAAATAAGATAGATTAAACAGAGGTCCATATGGCAAGTTTCAGAAGTTACATTAATACATATCATCACTTCGATAACGTACCAGTCCAAAACTTATCGCTCCATACAGGACAGACAGAAGTTGTGCTGCATAGGCACCTTTTTTATCAGGTAAATGTATGCCAAGGGCAGATCCTAAGAAATCTTGTATTGTAACAGCTGACAGGCTATTGAGAGCTGAAGCAACGGTCCTGAAACCCCAAAACTTTACATGTTAATGAACGTGAGCTCTTTTTATTACTTATAATTACACCACATAGTGATTTGATGAACTGTTTCACTGTTTTGGTTCTAGAAACGTTGTTTATTAATCAAGTTATCACAATCACTACGTGGTCTAATATGAGTTCCTTACCCCAGACTGGCAGCAAAAATTCCTGCTACGAAAAATCCAGTGACACCTTTTAAATGTCCCATAGTTGAAATCACATATAGAGGAAGAATTTCATCAGCTGCCCTGATTTCACCGGATTTTATAGGATCGCAATCCTTGTAGTGGGCAACCATGATCATACCAGTGTAGAAGTTCACCGAATAGATTATTATCAACCCAATACATGACGTCCAGATTGCCCTAAGAACAAGTACCAATGTTTATTGGAGGTTTTTGTTGAAAGCGCAAACATTCTCATATCGCAAGGAACGATTCTTACTATAATTCCTTGATAATCTGATATATATGGTTTTTAGCTACATCTGGAAATATCCATAAAAAGCTTACGACAGAGCGAATTATATTTCATTTCAAAATGTTTCTGATGCCATAAATGTGCAATAAACTATTCTTTGCCGCAAGACATCAGAAGCATTTTGGACCAAGAACAAGTAATAACGATGGTCTTCCTTCTCGCCAGGAAGAACACCCCTTCTGGAGGACCTTTCTCTTCTGGAGGAGCCCCTTTCCTTCTGGAGGACTTTTATCTTCTGGAGGACTTTTTTCTTCTGGTGGAGCCCTTTTTCTTTTGGAGGAGCCCTTTCCATTCTAGAGGATCCCTTTTGGAGGAGCCCTTTTCCTTCTAGAAGAACCTTTTTTCTTCTGCACCGTTCTCCTTCAGTTTTTTTACCGGTCCTTATTGGAATCTTTCTTCGGCGCTAAACTGCTTTGCAGCCCTTGTTCCTGGGACTGAACAATGCTGCTCTGCAGGAGGTGACCATCGACTCCATGGGAACCTGGGGAACTCAACATGTCCCCAGCCTCAAGATAAGTTTTTGCTTTATGATGCCTATATATAGATCTTTCCCAGTCATTTCACCTCATGCCTAGTGTCTCACACCCTAACAAGTTTCGTTTCTTTCTCTGAGCTGCTGGTGGCTAGTTAGCCCTCTTCACCCTGTTTTCTTAGGAAAATTGGGAGAAGTAGGGTTATAAGTTTATAAAAGTAAGTCCAATAGTAGCAAAATTATTATCGATCCAAGATTTAGCTATTACTTCTTGTCCTTCGGAAACTGTCGATTCAACGGCAAAAATGCTTTAGAGCATAGAAATTTTCTTTTGTAGAGATACAGAAATCCAAACTAATTTGATTTACTATTTTTGTCTACGTTGAATCCATGTAGTCAAGAAATTCCTATTCAGGTACTGTATTACTTCTTCGAGAAAAGTTTTCCACCATTCTCCTAATACACCGTAGCAGGCGAAAAATACCGAGTTGAATCTTAAAATGATCATAATTAACCTGTCCCAAAATGTGGGGTGATATTTTTCCTTGGTTGCTTTTCATTTTAGATCTGTTTTCCTAGGCGTTATGAGATGTACGAGGTGTTCCTAGCTCACAGTCAGATAATTAGGTCTAGTGGTTTCTTTGCAGTTATTTTACCGTTTCTTGATATTGCAACTAGTTCTACGACAGTGACGACATTTGTTTCCGAAGCACTGGCAGCAAAGTATTATAACTAGCTTATAATTTCAGAAATCAGGTCGCTTTTTAACAGTATATATTTTTGTCTCAAGCGAGATCAAAAAGATAAATAGTGATAGAGTTCAGTATATTTAGGGACTGGTTATACAACCATTGCTATAAAATAATTAGTACTAGTATTACTCACTTCTTTACTTGACTCTCACTCTGGACAGACATGTACTTCTGAATAGAGGCTTGGTTGGAGCAAAACATAGTCATCCAATAAAATGTCCCTCCTATGACAACAGACCAAAAGCTATGCCTCACTGTTAAATTTGGATCTAAGCTAAAAGTTAAAAATAGAGCTTAACAAAAAATTAAAGCCAATTTTTTTAAGGATAAGGGCACTCCAAAATTGATATTCGCTAGCTAGCAAGATTATTATATATCTGTGTAAATAGTACAAACAAATATCACAAATTTTATAAAAATGGCCATACATCGCAATTCAAGCTATTTGTGTGATGTATGTGCTTGAAGGGCTATACGAGTATACTTTTGGAAATGGTGCATGCGACCATGCGTTTTTACGTCGCCTAGACTGAGTGATTGAGAGTCTTTAATTAAAGGTGATATAAAGATTGGATAGATATGGCTTCAACAAGATATAACTAAATTGCATAGCCAATGGAATGGTCGAATTAGCACCGTCAATTATGTAGGTTGTAGGTGCTTTAACCCACTGAAGCTGTTCCATCATTCAGATGAATTTGTTCAATTCTTACATCAGGTTTCACAAATAAAAGTCTTACGTCACGCATTCCGCTTTATAATAGACTGTATATTTTATAATCGCTGATAGAATACAGGATTTAAATTTCATTACATTTCTTTTCATATGGATGGATGAAAAGGAAAAAGGCCATATCCAAATGTCACCACTCAGTGTAATCTTTTGCGCTTATATCAGTGCTAGTACCTAAGAATAGCTTCATATCAAATGTTACTTTGGCGCTGACCCTTCTAGGGGTACCATGAGGTTTCACTATGATACAAAATATGTAGCGAAGATTCCGACTCTTCAGCATTCCCACATAGGATAATTCGCCGCCCCCATAAAATGTACCATCTACAGGTGTATTGACCGGACAAGAATTCCACCAGCAATCCTAAAGCTGGGTTCTCATTAGTCAATTCTATTGATCAATCCTTGAAACACAGAAAAGCCTTTCAATTTGATTGGAACGAAAAATGATCGAGCAATATCGTAGAACACACGTTCACATTAGATTAGTTCACTTCAATGACATAGATTCAATAATATTGATCAATATTAATTGAAAACATTGAATAGTGAGAATCCGGCTTAAGTGACCCCTGACAAGAGAAAAATAGACAAAAAGACTGTATAACAACAGATACCACAATTAGTTCCCAAACATAATGAAGATAACCAAATATATTTCTACATCTCGGATTCTGGAATCTGAAGCCACTCCTCTGTCGTCTTGTTAGTCCTATTTACGGCTAACTCAAGAAAACTTCAGGGATAAAAACTATTTCCTTTAAACGCAAGGCGTGCAATAGTATCTTCTATTTTATTAGGATTTATTTCGCATGACGAGATGTTTGTATTGGTGAGAGATGATGCTTAGTTGCAATCTCGTCAAGCACCATCCCGCATTTCAATACAGGTCCCAGACTTATCTCACAAGGAATTGGTGTTAAAAATGTATTAACTATTACTTTCAATTACATTATTAATCACTCTTATATTTTACTACCTGCAGAACAGGAATATTAGATGTTTTCTGACTGTTTGATCCAAATATCTTTTATTGTAATTTGTACACGCTCTACTTACTCGAATAATTCCAGTCGGCCAGTGGTATAATTCTCTGACCAAATAATTCCACGTCCTCCAAGGAATTTTTCACCTAAATAAACTATTAGGAACAGTGAACCAATAAGTACTGCAGCTTGGAAAGTATCCGCTATTATCACGGCCTTCATACCTCCCTGAAATTTTATTGTTTTAATTATAGTGAATCAACCAATCGAGCAAAAAGAAAGCTGATTAGGTTATTAAATTTAATAGCGAACTACCTGCACTATGACTTCATCGGTAGCCCACAGTCAAAAGAAAATCAACTAACCTAATTTAAGTTCTTGATTTTTAATAAGCAATTAAAATAGCGAAAAAGTACCACCTCGTTTTTCCTGAGTCCTATCAAATTTTTCAGTTTTGTTGATTCAAAATATGTATATAATTTTCACAAATGAGTATTTTTACAAATCATAACAGTAGTTGCTGATATCACGCAGTAATATGAATGGCTACTGGGGACAAAAGAGCGTCAATTTTTCTTATATATATGTTTTTCTGAAGTTGTGCGTTATAATAACTTACCTGAGATGAATAGAAAATACACACTGCATATACAGCTGTAACAGCTACGTAAACGTTGAGCCCAGTAACTGGAATAATAAAGATTTTTGTTACTACTGGTTACATTTGCTTATCCTCCTAATATTGGGGATATTTGTCTTAAAATCACATTATTATCACTGTGAAGTTCTCAATGAGGGTTTCCCTATATTGAATTGAGAATGACTGCGTCAGTACTGTGACTTCATCGATAAGTCCCATATCTAGTTGAAGTCAGATCTACCACGTCCAAATCTGTAATGATACGATTTGGTTTTATATGCTTCCTAACTGAACGTCTAGATTCTAGACAACCAACGATTACTTCAGTCACCTTCCATCAAGCTACTGAAATTCAACACGAAATAACATTTCCTGACATGACCATGCTATCGGCCTTGCTTGATCGGTATCTCAGAATTTGCTGTAGAAATTTATAATCAACAGAACAACTACTAAAAATTGCTCACATGTGTGGGAATGCGCTTCAAAGCAATGTTTGAACCCAATTCAGAAAGGACACATACGAGTATGTTTAATTTGCAGCCTCACAAGATCAATGTGAATTTACATCTATCCTGTTATAATACTACTGGAGAATGATAAATTATTTGTCTTTGTGAATAATTACTGGTATTAATAAGCCCTAGCGCAAAGTGTTAAACAAGTTATACAAAATAAGTTAATTTGACTTTTCTGTTCTCTCAAAAGGTGTATATTATTATGCTGTCCAAGGGGTGGTTACGGAGAGTTGACTGAACTATTTATAGGCTTAATAACTGAAATATTTGTTTACAATATACTGAATTCATAATTTTCTGTAATTTTTCTAGCTTTTCTTAGAGTATTCACCTCTCACGCATGAAGTTTTAGTCGGAAAAGTATAGTACTGAATTTCGTAATGATTTCTGTGTCATCACAAATTTGAAACATCCCTCATAGTATGTGATGAATAATTTTGGCTAACTCTTCTTACTTTGATATTTACATTCACATTCACGCCATAAAACTAAATAAAAATGCTTGGGGTTGCCAGACCATTAATCTACGAATATTCATATGAATACTATAATATTCATTTGCAATATCTTCGATGACTCGCACATGACTCACAAAATGAGCATCACCGAGCTCAACCAAGAGACACCAATGATCGCTCAATAATTTCACTATAACATCATCAGTGGAATGGGAGTGAAGGAATCATTTAATTGTTATGTGGGACTATGTTCACAAACTGAAGGATTGTTCACCTTTACTTGTAATTTCAGCTAGTCTGGAATTTATTTGGCACTACCCTCAGAAATAGACAGAAACAGAAGATAAAATCAATGAACGTACTAGGTGTATTATTATGCTGCGACAGTACTTCATCGCGACCCAGAGCAAACATCTATGGTCTTATTTTTACTGAGGATTTGCAGGTATATTTAATTGACTCACCTTTGCTGAGCGCAAGAGCTGGAGCATAAACTGCTACGCTGGTATAAAGTACCATCTGGAAAACATATAGGCCTGCAGCTATGTACCTTGTTGTTGGTGAAAAGCGTAAAGCGAAGTACTCATAAGAGCTCGTCAGTCGTAAATTGATGAATACTGGTAGGTAATATCTGAAGCAATAATAAAAGATGTATGGGTTATTAAATTAATTAACCTGAAGCCGCATCAACAATTTACTCAAAGTTTCTCACTACAACATTAATATCATTTTAATTTTATCCTCCAGGAAAAAACGGGACAAAACTATAGAGACCTTGCCAAGTCACAGTAGTACTGAATAAGGATAACTGACCCAGGAACTAGCGTAACATTCTTAACCGCAATATTATGGATGACTTGAGACCACTTTGTCGAGTGATGCATAGGAAATGTACTAAGAATATTACAGATATTTTAAGAATTTTCACTGGGATCAATCTCTTTTTCCAACTTTTTCATAAAAATACGTATTCCAATGAATTGCAGCAAATACCTAAAAAGCATCATACAACAACCAACTCAAATTACCAAAAATTATTAAGTCATGCTCCAAACATTTTTTTTAATCTCAATTCAGGAGATCATTAATTATTATATTGTTCAATATTCAATCCACGTATTTACGTAGTGTGGTGTAGAAGAAACGTATATATTTTTGTCCTATTCATAAATGTCTAATCTGATGAAATAATAGGTTTAAGCTCGTAAAAATTACACACAGACATGATAAAACTCATCTATCGAATTTTAAAAATATTAGCAGACCTCTTAGTATTTAGACGTTCTATATATATTATGTGAAATCAATTTTCCACGGATACATGAAATAAAATTTAAAAGATAGTGTGATTTATGATGGTTTTTGATAGTTAAAGCTTAAAAACCAAGATAAAAATTAATATTTTATCATAATTTCTTTCGTAACAGGTCACGTATACTGTATAAGCGCGCATTCACCAAGAATTTAATCAATCTTGTAATTACCTGCAAGATAGAGGTATCACTAATACAAATGCGATGCATATCATCCAGAATTGACTTCCATGGGTGTACATCTCTGCTGGGTTACCCAATAGCTCTACAGCAGTTACAAAACTGAAATTAAAAATGTAACCTCTCATAATTTCCATCCACTCTCTAGGGTAACTTGCCAAAATTGTGCTAGTTAAGAAAACCTTACATACTTAGGAATATGGGATAGAACTGGACTTGAAAGATATGCTCACAGAACTCAAAAATATCACTAGAATAGAGTATTTTGGATATGCCTAAGCAATACGATTTAAATAATGGGTTGATCAATCATACTTCGTAATTCCTTACTGGTAATGATACGTTTATATGAGCGTTTATGCAAGTGAGCAATAACATTTAATTTCAATATTAAAAAGATAGTCGGAGAATAAACGTCATAAATTATTACAATCATAGCTGTATCGAATTCATGAGATTGTACCTTCAAGGTTTTAAGGTTAGCAGTGTTCGAAAACTGGCCCATTCAACCATGACTCATGTATTGACATTAAATCAAACAATTATAGAAGGATTTTAACAAAAAAGCATGGTGTCCCCCCCCATATGTTCAGTTTCAAATGTTCAAACATTGTTTATCATAACTAGCTTATCCACATTTGAGCTTTACTGGATTAAGCGTTTACAGTATTGCAAACATGCTAAAGTAGACAGTGAACGACTTGTCTGCCATATTTGCTATATTAATTATAGGTTTGTAATGACAAAGGAAACTAATTCGGTTATTCTTACCTGGCAGCCAAGGACATAGCCATTGGAAATGTACCCATTGAACTACCTCCCAACAAGAAGTCTTCAGAATTTTCATGTTTTGGGCCACAAAATCCATAAAAAACTCCAATACCACAAGAGATTATTAACATAGCTGCTAGAACGGAGTAATCCTCCCATGAGAATATATTTTTGGTTGGTGGTGGAGCTGGATTCATAGGCAAATGGATAACTATAGAAAATATAAATATATTAGTAGAGGACTCTGTTTAGGATAATCGTAGACGTACATAATTTATTAAATTGTTATAGACTTTAACGAAATGAACTAAAAATAGTTAATTTACATAATATTTAGAATGCAAAATATTAAGTATGCATTTTTCGTGTTTTGTTTTATTTATTCAATAATACAAATCCACTAAAATACAATGAAAAAAATATATTCCAGTGGGAATTAAGGAATTAGATTGCTTTTAGCTATATCTGTTTGAATATACGGAATGATAAAAAAATGTATATGATGTCTTTTTCCGGACTATTGTGCTCCTTAGCTATGATACATTTCATTAATTTCAATTTTAAAAATTGCGGAAAATTTGGGAAAATTTCTTCGCAATCAATTTCTAACATGTATAAATTCGGATAAATTTCGGACTCATGATGTGAATTTTATCTATTTCAATGAATGAATAAATTAAATTAGTTTGACGTGTTGGATTAGTTAATTATTGATCAGCCGCCACCGCACCGCCAACAAAATGTTGCTAGATTGAGTATGAAATCATTGGTAGGTTTTATTGTTCTTCAGTCTGTCAGTGCGCATATTTCTTAGTGTAAATTATGTAATAGCATGGTTGCACAATAATAAGTTTGGTGCTGATGATGAATTCTATGATCAAGATGTCGTGTTTCAGCTGGATAATAACACACCCTACAAAAAAAATCTGGCCTGGGGTTCTATATGTTTTTTGGGTCGCTATCACGTCAGGGTTTTGCCATAACCTCAAAATCCCAATATTCGAGATTTTTTATCGCTTTCATCGCAGGTCGATATTTAGTTTAAGAAAAACCGGACTCTACCTAGGTATTCAGGAGTTAGCTGATCAGAAATCTGAGGTCGTACTCACAAACTAATTGAAATTGAGGTCACATTGAAAGTTCAAAATAGCGGATCTCATTTGGCGAATTTTCAAGATTTTTGAAAAGGACCCGATATACTTAGTTATAAAAAAGGGGATTTTAGTCAGATATACTCGTACATACATATATAGGCACATAAATAAAAATACACATGTAACAACATTAATACATATGGGATCAGAAGCCTGCCGCGTCCACATCGTTAATTCTGAATAATACCAGAATACTTCAATCACAGTAATTTTTTTGGATTTTCAAAAATCTTGAAAACCGTCTCTTAGGTTGCTATTTTGTTCTTTCAATATGATCTGGCATAACCCTGACGTGTTTGGTGAAACTGACCTCGGATCTGAATTCAGCGGCCCCAAAAGCCATATACAAAATATAGTCTGATCTCCAGTACAGAAAATTATTTTTTTTGAAATTTTGAAATTAAATTGAAATTCCGATATTTATCATTGACAGCGAAACTTAATGATATTAGCTGAATATTTTTTATTTCTTTATAAATATAAACTAGAAATGTTTTGATTAGTATTATTATTATCAATGCATTGAGAGACAGCTGGCGAAACAGCGAATATACATTGGAAAAGTTAACAAAAAATGAAATAATAACAAAATATTAGTGCCTCACAAGCGGGGAATCTTTCTCTCCTTGGAAAATCGAAAATAACGCATTACATCGTGATTCTTTATAAAAGCAGATAATTCAATCTCAATAATTTACGTATATGCAACTTTGCTGATATGCTAATAGAAGTAAGGTTTAGAGACGTATAAATATTAGACAGCTTAGTTCTCACTTATTATCTATTACAGCCAAATTAACAAACCCGAAAAATTAGTCGTCATCGGACATATTTTTCCGAGCTCTCAAATTGTTGATTTTAGTTTACTTGCACTTTGTCTCTTCTGTGGATGAGAGTTCATTCGAAACTAATTTTCAGCATTATCTTTTCCATGTTATTCAAAAAAGTTTTGTCTTATTGCAACAAAATATAATTCGGGTGTTTTGACTTTTGCTTCATGAATGCCCTTTCAGAAAAAGCAGTTACGCCCCAAAAGCGCTTCGGGAGGATACAAACCCGTTCACGTTGACCTTGAAACGCAGTAAATTGTACTCTTAGCTATCGGGGAACAAGCCAAGCCAAGAATTCGACTTATGAGGTGAGTATACGCCCGTTAGATGTCTCTACTGTTTATTGTTCTGCTGACTCTGTGTGTTATTATGCGAGACAACTCAGTTTATTATTTACCATAGTAGAATCTATCGAATAGGGACAGATCAGCCATTTTCTTTCGATATTCCGAGGTACTACGTAAGGTCAGATGTGTCTACTGGACATTTATCTGGATTGAGTCCAGAATAATCAGCGAGTTTGATAAATCGCATCCCCACACAGGCGAACAGTATTTCAGAGATAGTCCGATCTGAGTCTTATCGAGTAGTAGTAGCTGTTACGGTTAATACAATTTTCTGGAGGTGTAGTTAGTGTACCCCCAGCTCCCGGCCCTGTACCAGGATGCGTTACTGTTGATGTGTTGATATTATTTGACACACAACTAATAATTCATTTAAATTCAAAGGTACTATTAAAAGTTTAAGTAGTTACCTGATTTGTAGAAATCGGGATCAGGTACATCTTGGCCATATAATAAACCAGCATGAGAAAATAATACTGCTAAACCTATCAGTCTTGGTGGAATGCGCTTCGCGAAAATAGTCATTCTTGAAGATTAGTAAAAAGCTGAAATAAATACTGTAGGCCCTGAAACAGAAATATATACGTTATATATAACATGGATGATCGAAGTTTTCTGACAGGTAACTAGTGTGTGATTGGAAAATCGAGGAAACGGATGCTAAGTAACTTGTTTATAACGGACAACAATATTTCAGCGAGCTAAATATGGTATTACTAGAGTCTTTTCAGATAATAAGTAGACAGTGACGTTACATGGACATCACACATTCAATGACGTATATGTGCACTAAACATGATATCCTAAAAATATGTGATTAAAACTCAGATCAAATTTCAGGGCTAGTAACGTAACCAAGAATACTTTTTAGAAAACTGATTTGTTATACATTTCGAAACAATTACAGTGTACAGTATACGAGCAAAACAGCAATGAATAAAAAAAATGTATTACATTTCGCAAGATTCGCAAGAAGATACAAAATATCACAAATAGTTGGCATAACGCGAAGAATGTATAGACTTCACTGAAATACCCTGTGTCTGTTGCAGTGTCATCAGCTGATGAGAAGTAAGTAAAGACTTCTGGATTTAATTTTTGGAAGTGAAACAGTTGATAACGATCAACACTCATCATTTGTTGACAAATGTCGTTACGGACATCTACCGCCGCTTTAAGGCAGACCAAGTGTTAGGACCTTTGATTTCGTAAGTTGCCAAGGGGCAGCGCCATAGTGCACGACGTTTGGAGATGAGTGTCGATGTTGCTATCCAACCCTTGACTGGGTTACGTTTATATCACCCAATTGCTCTGTATAGTTAGATGGCTAATCCGACGAGTTTAGACTCAAGACGAATCATGGATGTCAATAGCAGGTCTGATGCATAGTGGAGAGCATACACTCAATATAAGGTGATAACGAATTATACGAGTATTGAATGAGTAATTTTGCACGCTTATTGATATAGAAAGTCACTCGCTTCACTTGGATAGACACACTCAAGCCTTCTATAATAGGATTCCTTATAGAAAAATGGCTTTAACCTACGCTGTACCACCACCGTCGTAATAGTAGAAATAATAATTTTTAATGGATTTTGATATTGTTGATAATCTGAAATAACATCCGATAAGTACTTAAGATATTGAAGAATAATTTTTAGTACTTTCAATACTCCCAGAGGATCGGCAGCTCACCAATCCGGTCAAGATATTCAGAATGAACTGATACCACTAAATGTCAAAAACAAGCTACGTAAAACTACCGTAATGATTGATGGTCCTCAACCCGTACAACTTGAAAAAATATTAAGTAGTTAATAACTGCTTAAAATAATTCTAAATGGATCAAACTATACCATACGTTGGATGCATTGTACAATTCTAAGTTCACAGCCATTGAACTTAAATCTATCATTTATTTCTGTATCCTGGAAGCAGGATGTGACCATTTATACAGTTAATAGAGTGTCTTTTCACCAACGTCCAAAAAAATATTAGGTTTTCCGTCCCCAACCTTATTTTATAACCTTCAATTTTTTTTTAAGTTCTCAAAATCAGAATCATTCAAAAACGAAATTTGTGCTTCTTTATTTTTTTCTCATTTAGGTATTGAATCTGTAGCCACTGCATCGATTGTTCTAGAATTCAAGGCTTTTTCGCTCCTATCATCTACTGACAGACGACACATAGACAGATGGATTGAAATGGGAGACATACTTTTTGCGATATATGTTTTATGAAACGTTAAGAAAACGCGATACCTTGAATTTGAACCTTTTTCGGAATTTCTAAACTTCCGCCGTCTATTGGCACAGTAAGCCATTATGCTTAGCCCAATCCAAAAACGTGACCCTCATGTGGGTCCCTGGTCAACGCGGGGTGCCAGGTAACGAGAAAGCAGGCTGCCTGACGAGGATAGGAGCAAGGGGTGCATGCATTGGCCCTGAACCCTTGCTGGGGCATTAGCAGAGGCCAGGTTAGCAATGCCCTAGACGCCTGGGCATATAAAGAACTTGCAAAAGCATGGTTGAAAAGAGAGACGACTGCAGGCAGTCCAAGAGGTTCTTAGCAGGCCCCAACAAACGTAGGGAGCTATGGCTACTGAATCGAAAGAGGGATTCACTCCACTTATTAGTGGGGATCCTCACAGGCCACTGCTGACTGAGCACATGACACTCATAGGAGTGGTCAAAGACCCAATCTGTCAGAAGTGCTGGGAGGAGGACGAGACCTCGTTCCACTTCCCGTGTGAATGTGCCGTCTACAGCGGCCTTAGGACTGAGGTGTTCGGCACAGCAGAGTTTGACAGGGAAGAATGTTACTTAGCAGGCTTGCCATAGTTTTAGTGATGGTCTTTGGGGGGTCGCCAAAAAGGGCCAAAGGTGGCCCACTAGCCAGGCTTTGCCTCCCCACTACTACTACTTAGCCATTATAGGAAATATTTGTCATTGTTATCTTTGTATTATTGTGATTGAGCGGATGCGAAACAGAAAATTGCTCTGGGTACTCATTTATTTCATTTTCGGTAATTATTTTTTTGGTCATGATAGTCTACAGTTACATAACAAGTGATCCGAAAAAAATAATGTGTAGAGGGAATTTCGGTGATTTAAATATAATTGTGTTGAATGCACATTCCGGTGTAAGCAGGATCATTTATCTGAAACACGGGTATGATTTGTAACGATGAAAATAATAGAATGAATTGATGAATATATATGTAGGTCAATGTTGCCCTGGTTAAGTAGTTGTTATTCGGCAGCTAATATTAAATAAAAGCTATCATAGAAGTCTATTGTTGAAGCTGATAGTAAATCTCTGTTCTTGTGGATCATCTCATTTAAAAGATTCCATCATATTTATGTGCTCAAACGTCTATTCACGTAGACCTTAAAATCTTGTAAATTGTAACCGTAGAGGAAGAAACTCCACAGCCCATTCTAAAACGTTCTGTTGGAATGCTGATCTGGATAGGATGTGCCTGTTGGGCCACTCTAGTGTTTGTTTTACTGATGATGCTTGGTGTTATTATTTTGACATCTATTGCGATTATTTATCATGTTGGAACCTATAGTTCAGCCACATTTCTTCGATGTCCCAGACACTGTAGGTCCTTTGTGAGGTCAGACGCATCCACTAGACGTAATGGTTGTTTCTGGATTGTGTTTCGTTGCGTGCTCTTGAGCGCATTCACGCACACGTGAGTAGTGTTAAAGAGATGTGATGACCTAATCTTTGTAGAACAGTAATAGCTCCAGCGAATCAAATTTTCTGGAGCGGAAGAGAACCTCTAAAGTCTGGTACACCGAAATAGCATGGCTACCAACATGATTGGTGCCACGACATGTTGTTGTTGATGTTAATCCCCATAAGCTGATGGAAGGTGGATCGAGTTTCAGGTATCCTTCCATCTCAGCGGCTGGCACACCAGCTTGTGATTTTTTTATATCATGGTCAATTGCATATGCACGTCAAATATAAAAAATAAGAGTCTTCAGAGAATAGCGAGTTTATAGGTATAATGTTCATTATGGATATTCCCAGACTAAGAAAATTTGTTGTAGTGTTATTTTTCAAAAATTCTTGCTTTATCGGTCAATTTTTGCAGGCAAATATGATTTTAACGGCAACTATTTGAAAAGCTAGATATTATTTTTTATCATTGATTCATAGATCCATAATCTAATACACTTCGTAAATTTTTTTCTTAAAATTCATCCAAATATCAAGTTTTTGCCATTAAATCTACCATAAAAAGACATGTTGGGGAAACGAAAGAAACGATATCCTGCAATTTGCGTATATCTGGCTGTTCATATGTTTATACCAGTTTGAGTACAAAACTATTTGATTGACATGATTCGAATATTCTGCATATATGGTAGATAGTTTGAGAAATGCAGATAAAAAGATTGTGTCAAACAGTTTCACAAGTGAGAGCATCTACAAAGTTGGAAAAATTTTCATCTATTAAAATACTACTATAAAGTCAATATAGAAGCAACCTCTATGAAGTTTAGTAAGTTGGCAAGTAATCTGGGTAGCATTTGTAAAAAGTCAAATCTGACAGTTCAACGATTATTTAAACATAAATCGAAACGCACCACTGAAAAGAGTTTTATTTGTGAAACTGTGTTAAATAAACAATCCTTTTATCTTCATGATATGATGAGTTTCATCAAGTAAGAGCATCTACAATCTACATGATCCATGGAGGTTTAAAAAAATGGATTAATTAATTGAATTTGAACGTGTTTCTTATTCCGAACTGATTTTTTTTATGGAAGTGATCTCATTTTATAGATATTTGGATCTGATTTTGGAACTATTAATAGTTACAGTGGAATTTGAAAATATCGAAAACCTTTTCAATTTTATAATGTAAAATGTAAAATTTTCAGGTTTTCCAAATTATTATAATTTCCAACACAATTCCAGTAGATCAACAGATCTAAATTGCAATCGACATCTTCAATAAATCGATACAACTGCACCTGATTTTTATAGTCGATACTTTTTTTAGAGATAAAATAGCGTTTTTCTCAATATTCATTATTCTTATACAGTTAAAATGCAGTAATATTTAGTAAAAGTGTTAAAGTAGACATGCTACAGATCAGTTTCCTTCAAAAAAAGTGTGAACTAAAATATCCTAGATGAAAAAATTCAAATGGCTTACATTAAATATTTGAGTTCGGATATCACAGTGTATGAATCCACAACTATTGAAAAACTCATTATCATTCATGTATTTTTAAGGCAAATATGAGACTACTCATTTATAATTTTATGTAGTAAATCTTCTCCACCGCCAATTATTGACTAGTACAAAAAAGTATAAAAAATTATCACCGGAGCAAACATAGATTCATGGTATACCAATGACTATTCATTTCATATCTTTCTTTCATTCCACCCCTACCATCAGTTCTTGACCCCTCAAAATAATTTTGGCAATTTATCAAGTATCTCGTCCTAGTCACATCTAGTTTCAAAGTTTCATGGAAATCCGAGAAGCACTCACCGTGTTAGGGGGGCCGAGGATTACCGGACAGACAAACAGACAGACCGACGGACATGAGTGATATTGTTTTTCGTGAAGTATGATACATGTGATGAAACTTCAAGAAAATTTAACACCCTGAATTCCAAATTTCCCGCAATTAGAAAATTGCTTCGCTCATTGACATGGGAAATAAAAAGAACAAAACAACTGCTATAGGTTTTTCTTGTGGAATCAAAAATAACTTACTTATAATCAAAAAATATCGACTTAGTAATTGCCACCCGTTCATATTTCTTTACAGCGTTTAGCAGTTATTTAAAATTTAATTGTGTCCTCTCGGAGCGCATACTCTCTCTTTACGTAAAAGATTGAGTGAAAAAATGGTTTTTGTTTATGATTTATATGGATTTTTCGGTAAAGATTTAATAATCAATATAAGATTATTTGGACACCTTTAGGTGCACTTATAATTTCGTGTAATATCAAATTTAATATCACCGCATATTCATCCCTGATTTTATCAAAATCTCTGAAGTGGTCACGGAATGGCTCGATACTTGGGCAACATTCAAATAAAAGATTTGGTGAATTTCAAAACTGTTTCAGTCTGATGAATAAATTTGTTAATTACATCCTAAAATAATCAGAAACCTGTGAAATAAGTGAAATGAAGTTAAGTTACCTTTAGAAACATTTTGAGTGCCCCAAAATTACCGAAAATGATTATAAGCTAATAAAACATAAAAAACGTAGCTTACAAAAATTTTTGTTTTTGATTATTATTCCGCCGCTATGGCCTCGATTTCAGAATGAAAACAACAGTACCCATATAATAATCCTCTTCAAATTTCATCATGCCGGCGGTGCACGCTCGAACAAAACAGCAACAGACAAACAGACAGAACTGAAAATACATGCCTTGGATTTTCGTGATGTCATCATATAACATCCCAAAAATGTATCTCTCGTATACTCATGGGAAGGTTCAGAAAACTATTTTTTTTTCAAATTCTGAATGACAGTGACTACTGATGTATGGTATACACATCAATATTGACTTACCTAAGAAAGCTCACAACCGAGTAGACTAAAACGACTTTTTATCAAACCTTCAATCGTAGGCTGTTACAAGATTAGATCGGAACTGTATTTGAATAATTTGCCTGTTTGCCCGGCTTCTGTATCTCATGGACACAGGATTCTCACGACACTTTGCTACCAAAATTATTGGATATCAGATGGATATCGCACTGTGTTGCCCAGTATCACGAATAGCGATTATACTGTCGGTATTTACGCTTCATGAGAATTAATAGATTTATAGTTGATTAGTGCTTCGTTGGGTGGGGATAGGATGTAAGGATCTTTTATCACTGCGGGAAGAAGGTTCAGCTTCATTTGAGAATATCACAAAGCTTTGCATTCTTTCCTCAATTTTATATATATTAATATTATGGAACACAATTGAAAGATTGGGTAAGTTACACACAAGCTCCCATGCATTAACTTGGAACCACTACATAAACTGCGTTTGAGGTGAACGCTATTAAGTTTCACATCATGATTGCTGAAATAGCTAGTAGGTATGTGATTCTCCCATCTTGTGAATTAGCAAGTCAATTAATATCAATTTCTAATTCATATCACCTGTTTGAATGTAACGGTTAGAAAAATTGGAGATTTAAAAAAATGGACCTTCTAATAAAAGTTTTTCTTTTACTATACCTCAAGTTGAGAAAAATTAAGTTCAGATACTATCCAACATTTAGCCCCAAAAAATTTTTTTCGTCTAGCCCAGAAATAATCGTCAAAAATAGTCGGAAATTCGAGACAGATAAAATCTAATTTTGGGGAACTTCTGACAGCTCTTTGCTTTTTATGTTAACTACTCCCTCAGCAATGCAACGTTTAAAAAATAGCAATATTACCTGGCTCCACAACAAATCAATCACCAAATTTCATCAAAATTTGTGCATCTGTTACTAAGAATACGTAAGAATAAGAACGCCGACAGACAGACATAACACAGGTTTTCAACTGTGGATGTCTAGATATCAGAAAAAGACGTGTTTATTGACATGAAGAATTTTTTTATTATGATTCATTCGAATGCACTGTGAAATGAAACATATATGAACAATGGTGATTAATATTTATCAAATTTTTAGCCTTCTAAAATGTGGTTTTTGAAACAGGCATTTCCAAAATGCTTGGTTCGTTATGATTTTTTTACCACACTATAAAATAACAAAAAATCTGTGAAACATGAACAGAATGAGGTCTCATAAATTTCGAACCTCTAAATACATTTTTTCATTGCTATTCAAAATGATCTGTACCACGATCTAAAAATATGAAATATGAAAAAGAATCTTGGAAAATTCTGTCAAATAGCTGTCATTGGTCTCACCATTAGATTTCTGGCCTACTAAAAAATAGAAAATATGATTTTACAGTTGCACATCATTTTTATTCCTACCTCTTTTGTTATGGTTACCAACTTCTGAGGTTCTCTATTCTAAATAAATTCTCACTTTTTTCATCAATAATACTTAAAGACATCATAGATATCTGTGCTTATTTTGAAGATGGCCTTACCGTAATGCTTTGGCATTATACTTGGATATATTTTCCATAAAAATATAACCGACTTTACAGACGCACCTGTTTGAAATTGGTATACTTTAGTACGTAGGAAGTAATAACTTTAATATTTATTCAAATTGAGTTTCGGAAGGTTGTATTTAAAATATTTAACATGACTTATCATAAGTCCACGTGTATGGACGGCTATTCACTGTTTTTAGAAATTGCAAACAATGTAATAAGCACTCAGAAAAATGCCGTGAACGAACTTTGTTAACAGAGGCATATGTGATTTACTTGCACAAAACAATGTGTGTCATAGTTTTCAAGGTAATGTTAGTTCAAAATATCCACTGCATTGGTTCCAGAAAATACAATAGATTACATATTTGTAAATGTCACGTAGATGAAAAATGTAGATAGTACACTGACTCAGTACCTAGAATGTGTAGAATATTAAAAAAACAGTGGTTTATATCACGTAGAGGTATCGATCCTGTATAGGAAAGCCAGGCTATATTCTGGGCGTCCAGTTACTACAGAGTTTGACTGACCAACTGTAGTTTTCTTCGTGAACGGTTAGCCGAAAAAAAGAAACAAGATCATGGCATAAGCAAGCAAACGATGCTGAAGAAATGAGTTACAGACTCATTGGACCTCATCAGTACAGCATAATCTAAGTCAAGAATCTGTAAATGAAGCTACGAGAAAGTCGTAGCAAGTGACCAATGACATAATTGGAGTATCTGCTGGACTCCCAGTCGGCTTTGAGTGAAAAAACACTCCAGTATCGCTACGGAAATCATCATAATATACATGTTCAGAATTCCAAAGCCAAGGATGTTGTACAATCAAATAGAAAGAGTAGTAAGTGAAATTTGAAACAAAAAATAAGATACAAGATCATGGCATAAGCACGAAAATAAAAAAAGCGGCAATAGCTGCCGAAACGTGTTTCGGGCTTATTGGACAGCGTAATCTAAGTCAAGGATGGAAGGATTTACAGGGGATGGATAAAAGAAGCTAGGAGTCCTAACAGAGAATAAATTATACAATTGTAGCATCTGCTGGATGCCCACTCGGTTCGAGTAGCAGTACAATCCATTATCGCCAAGGAGATCATTATAATCCACTGTACGGGTTTTCAATATCAAAGATGCTATTTAATCAAAGGAAAGAGTGAAATTTAAAAAGATACCAGATCGTGGCATAAGCACGCAAAGGAAGAGACTGCCAAAACCTATTTCAGACTCATTGTCATCAGGGCAGGTTAATCTGAGTCAAGGATGGAAGGACTTAGAGGGGATGTGTAAAAGAAGCTACGAGGAAGTCGTAGCAGGAAACCAAAGGCATAATTGTCTTTGTTGTTTCAGTAGATGCTACAATTGTGACATTGGTTGCCTGCTACGACTTACTCGTAGCTTCTTACACACATCCCCTACTTACATCCTTCACTCAGATTACGCTGCACTGATGAGATCCAATGAGTCCGAGACATGTGTTGGCAGATATCGTCGTCTTTTAAGTACTTCAGGTAAATCATGATAACTCGAGGTTCTTCAAATGACTTAAAAAACAATATACTCGTACCATGAATTGATCCAGTAAATAACATCGAGTAACGACCAACAAGTACGTCCTAAAATAATTATTGATTCAAATGGCTGAAATGTTACCCTGGTTACCAAATTATTTATCGACATCAATAATCTGATTTATAGAACACGGTTTGTCATTATGTTCGTTTGTCCGTCTGTCCGTCTGTCGAGCCCCTAGGCAAAAACCTTGTCAGGGCCCCTAGGCAATGCTGATGAAGGTATGTGAGTATCTTCCAGATGATCGAGTCCAGGTATTCCGTTATTTCAATGTCTTATGTGATACTGCAAAAACATGGGTACTTCAGGTCTCGTAATGGGACAGAAAAGAGAAATGAGACGCGACATGGTTATTTTAAATTGAAATTTGATGTTTCTGTATGTATGGAGTATTCTATCAATTCTCTGCCTAATGATTAATCCGGCCCTGGCTATAGGAAATTGTGTTATAAGGAGCTAGGCTCTACCTGAAAAATCAAAAAAACTGCTTGGGTAAAATTCCTAATTCATGGTATTAAAAGACTAACATATAGCAAATTGATGAAGGGGGGGAAGCACCACCGTCTAATAATCGCACGAGCTGCCACTGGCTAATTGTGTTCGCAGTTTTTTCTTTATAGTCATAGAAACTAATCAAGAAGGCAGACAAATTTAGCATTAAAATAGTTTCAGGCACTAGCCGTGATTCACTGATGAACAATTTTCAATCTGAACGGCTTAATTTTGGGAATGGGGTGGGGAAAGTAAGACGAATTAATGGTTAAATCAATGATTTACGTTTTCCTCATATACATGTTAAACGTGAAAAATCTTGTATTCACTTTTTCAATAGTCCTCTGGTGCGTGGGATGAGAACAATGCTCCTCCAACAACAAGCATTTAGGTTATATTCCAGTCAAAAATAATTTAGATATAGGTCGACCCGATCGACTCGATACTCATGTGGAATTAATTGATGCCGCACAGAAATTGTATTGTGTAGTTATTATACAGTATATATGCCTGCCCATAACCATATCATTACATTACTGACAGTGTATAGAATAAATTAGTAGTTTCGGCAATACAGGCTAATAGAAATAGCATTGAGGATACATTTCCAAATAGTTCTGTTTACGGCTAAGATCATAAATTAGTTTCCTTTGAGAAATGTGCACGATCTAAAAATGAGTCAGTTAATGAATTTATGTTATGCTCTATGATTAAAAATTAGCACTTATTCGGATTTTACTGGATTCGACACGAGATCAGTTGGAATGACAACAACGTATTGATAGCAGTTGTTGAAAAAATATTTTATAAACAATGGTATACTTAAATTGACTATCATATCATCATTTGTTTTGAATTTCAAAGAATAATAATTTATCGCGTGTTGACTGGTCGATAAATAAAACCACATATTAATGAGCAAACTTAAATAATAACCCCCCAAATAGTCTATAGGGTACAACACCAAAAGAAAACCTGAGAGTATGCTTTCTTGTAGACTACTAATCTATTGATGTCAAGATCCAGTATTAAACCGTTATAAAGTGTTTTCCGTAAATATGTATAATTTTTGCATCAACCACTCAGAATTCGTTGAAGCAAACGACAATTACAGGATGTTAGGAAAATATTTAGCAATTTTTGTGGTCTAGCTATAGGACTATTGTGATGTTTAAATATTCTCTCGCACCGTGAGAAAAAAGATATTGCAGTTACCAAAAACCATTAAATTTGATCTATTATGTTTTGTTGATGTTTCATGATACACTCTGAAGAACTATTTCACTCATTGCCCCCGGTCTTTTAATCCGGTAACACTTGATTGTCGAATAGGATTTTGTAAAATATCGACACTAGGGTATCACTTTGGAACTAGGTGAAGGCGGAGCTACCGTCAAAAAGGGAAGAAATAGAAATGGCTGTGCGCGTTTCTGAGGCCCTTGGTCAATTTCGGATGGGTCAAAATTTGAGGATTGTGGGTAGTAAGTGGTGGATTTTTTTTGGCATCCATGGAAGATGTTCCAGCATCTATAAACTATTGAAATTTTTTTAAAATGGATATCTACGTACTTTTATGCTTCAGTTATACTTTTAAGACTGATATTCAGAGCAGCACTTCTCAGGCGGCAGATATTAGGAGAAGTAGACCAATAACTGACATGCTTTGGGATGAACAAGTCTCATGAGTTGGCAGGCAGCAGGTGTTAGAAAAAACTAGCATACTCGTATCTATTATTCAATGATCTTATATTGTATAAATATTCAGATATGACATGGCCTGGAATATTGCTCTCAAGTATAGGAAGCTGCTATCTTGACTACACCGTTTTGATTGATGAACTTCATGCTGACACTGACATGTTTGCATATTTGTATTTGCTTTATTTGACAAAGTATTTGAGGACCAATATACTCATACTGACAGTACGACCATGGCATCAAATATCAACATAACCAAATGTTTGCTATTCAGTAAATGAGTCCCGACCTATTATAAACGCCTGTGCAGTTGGAGCAGATTTTTTATTCAAATGCCATGTTATAAGTGGGAAAAATGCATCTTGTACGAAGCCCATCGGGAACAACACGTTGGTGAATGTTGAATATTTTAAATTATTTTATATGGTTTGTCCGATACACTAACTTGCTAATATCATTATTTGTGTGTTCAGTCCGTGTTCGTTAACTCTTACTTCGAGTGATCTCTTCGTTTCTCCAACGTATGTTTTGATGCGTTCACACAGTACCTGGGAGATGTAGTTTGTGGTATCATGATGTTCATTCCTGAGTTTTTTTTTGTTTTTGTGAATATACTTCAGAGTATAATGTTCATAGAAATTCTTGTTTGAATTTTGTATTTCAGTCATTATCTTCGTATTGCATCCGATATTCCTTGATCATATGGTATAATGAGTAAGTGTATGGATTCTTCCTGATTTGTATTTCTGTTGGAGTTAGTTTCTCGTGTTGTTTTTTCTTCTAGGTGTAGGTTCTTCGGATATCCATTTCTTGCGGTGCAGTTCTTCTTCTAGCCCCGATTGAGCGTTGCAGATACTCCCAGCTCGGTAGATTGAAATTCGAATAACTCCTTTTTCCGTTGACGCTGGGTGGCTTGATCTATAATGCAAGTATTGCCCTATATGCTGTATACTGTGGTTTTTATTGCAGAGTCTTTGCTTATGACTAGAACATCCAAAACGTCAGCCAAAGAAGTATTAATAGCTTCGAAGAGACGATTGAAAAAATAAATCAATCGAAACGTCATGTCAATCAAAATTTATATAGACACATTCCAAACAATAATTCCTTCCATGTTTCCAATAAACCGACAGCGACGAGGTGGAAGGTTTGCATAAGGAGAGCCAATGTTGCAGCAAGATTTTTTATTTGAATGCCTATCACTATTATGTTATATGCGTGAGAAAAAGTTGGTGGATGCGCGGTTTTATGAGTACAGACAATATGTAGTTACAATAGTTGCATATTTGGCCGGCGCGGTAACACGTATTTGTTGTTTGCCCTATTTGCCAAATAGACAACGACAACCAATGTTTTGTCAATTAAACCATCTACACATGGAGATTGTATGAAAAGTGTACAAATACGAATAGCCAATGGAAATGCCGGCATTCCGACTCATCAGTGCACTTTCACACAGGTTACTGACGGACCTGCCGCTACCAATATTTTTTCTCCTGAGCTCTGTTCATGTGATGCCTCCGTTTCCAGATCCTACTAGGCGGACTCGTGAGACCGATACTTTTCAATCCGACGTAATCGGTATTCATACATCGAAAACTGGTCGGCGTACTGTCCTTGGTTTCTAAAAGATCCAGACATTGGAACAGTCTGCCAAAACACACTTTACCAAATTCTATGAAAGCTATTCAATTCGAATCTCGTATCAACAGATAACAACAGTTTCTTGATAGCATTTTCGGTACTCTGGTATTAAAGCTTTGCCTTCGTGCTTGCATAAATATGTTTACCTTCACTGATAGATGGAGAAGAAAGAAATCTCACTTTTTGTGTGAATTACTTTCTATATTCACATCCCTGTAAAACATTTAGTATAATGAAATATATATTTTTTCGTGGTTGTGTTAGTCGTGATTTATCTATATTTAATTTGATCTTGTCCATTGCTTTTTTGATGATTTCAATATAGCTATTATGAGAGATAATTACCATAATATTATCAACCAGCCGGTCAAGGTGATCTGACATCCACTAAAAAAAGTGGCACGTTCTATTATCTAAGTTCCGTGAAATGGATTTTAGTATAGATATTGGATTCCAAAAGATGTGGTTATATTTTTTATTTTATAATCTGTGGTTATATTTTTTATTTTATAATCTTTGCATTGCAGGTATATTTATAGATGTAGGAGGTACATGTCTTATCTTGGTTGTCTGGTTAGGTAATCAAATCGCAATTTGCTCCGGGGCTGATCCGATGATATTAATAGACGTTCATGATTGTTTCCTATTTTAAGCTTCTTTTTTTAACTTGCGCAGCCATGAAGGCGAACTTGACCATGGTTGCTATGAAGAAATTACAGGAAGTTTCTCGATTACGAGTCTTGAACAGATCAATGACATGAGCATATACAAGAGGGACATTATACAACATCAGTAATAATATTGAATTTTTTATAGATTATTTTTTGTATAGGATTTCATGTTGTGCTAATTCTACTATTATGTTTTATTGGTCTTGCTACACACAATGGTTTATACAGCTTTTTGCAATGGGGGGATATTACTCAGAATTAACTTCTCTTCTAAAGTTGTATTTTCCACTATGACATCCATTTTCTATGTAGTATAGTCCTGTACGAAAATTACTGAAATTATTGGAAAAAAATAAAATCAATTCTTCTGGATTTTTTGTAGACTCATGATTCAAATTGACTCTCTTAGCCCCTTTGTCTACGACACTGTCTACACAGGCGCCAACAGAAACAAGAGAGGATTTAAAATATGTAGACAACGTAGATGTTTCAAAAATTGTATTTCTTACTTCTATTCTCTATATAATTTTGTACTGATTTCCGATATCGGAAATTTTCGGATACGGAATATTTTTTCCACGCCCATTAAAACCCGATGAATTTTCTGTTAGAATGAAGGTTTCATAATTTTTATAAGCTTTATTTCCTTCCTAAATATAGCTTAGGCGTTAAATTGGTCCAGCCTATTGAAGGCAGATTTGGCATGATTTGTGAACTGCAATTTTTATTTGGCTTGATATTATGGTCTCCTTTTTACAATTTTTCGCTACATTGTTGCTCGTTATCATGCTCAGCTGGTCATATTTTATGTTAATAATTTGGGACTACTTCAATCTCAACGCGCTTGAGATGTGAAAAGAAGCGGTTCTTCAAGTGCTTCAAACTTGTTTCCAAATTTAATTCCAGTACCCTGGATATATATAAAATTTATCATTATAATGAAAATTATACTTACATATCTCTTACATAAAAGTGCTCCATTAATTTATTCCATGATGTCGGTTATAGGTCCAATTATTGGACCTTCAATCAACATGACTTCACAGAGACCTCGAAATGCCCAAAATGAGGAAATACGTCAATCAACCACTAGTGCAGCAACGTTATAATCAAACGAAAATGTATTCACCCACAGTTGGGCGAATTCGTGGACTACATAGCCTAGCAAGTTCACAAACATTCTAGAACGCGGCTAGCAGTATGATATCAAAATTGACCGACGAATTTAGAACTCAAATGGAAATGTTTGATACACCAAAATCAATATTGATTTTGGAACTACAAAATCACTCAAACATCAAATTAAAGTGCCAAGCCATTTTTTTTCTCCATCTGATCCTCACCATATCTGTACATTTTTTCTTCCCTTCTTCTCTTCTTTCTATTGATCTGGTTCCTGGTTTACCCAGACCTGACAGATTTCATAAACTGACCGATCGACTCAAGGTCAAAGATCATATGGATCGCCAAGACAATACATGAAGGATCTACAATTTATTGCTGTTATTTAATATTGAACAACTTGCTCTTTATTTAAATGTATAGTTCAATTGGATAATTTTATCATGAAAAACCTAGTAAACATATTGAGGTCGCCTAACTCATTGAATTTGGAACACCAATACTCAGATATCCGAGTTAGATTGATGTTGACATCCTTCAATCAATCCATCAACTTTCAAGTTGAGTTTTGCATGTCAATCTACGTCATTTTTTCAAATTTTAATTTCATTAATATATTTCAAGTATTGGGCATTCCCCCATCCACACAGCTGGCAGACCATCATACGACATCTTTGTCAGGCTTGTTCTGCGCGTTAAACTGAACTCCATTTGACATGATTCAGAGAAGAGTCACAGGTCTATATTTGCTGTGCATATACATTCACTATGGTGAGATTTGTTGTGAGGTACAGGTCAGACAGGCTAGCAAAGTCTTTATGGCCGTCGGGAACTCCTGCTGGTTCGCTGACTATATCTCCAAACCATAGATGATAGCGCTTCGTGTTCCTTCTCGTCCGTTTCATTAGAATGTTCAAGGCAGATTATTTCTCAGTTGGGGTGATCTGTTTGTAAGGTATCTACAACGACCGCAAGGTTCTCGAAAGGCTCTCTGCAATTTTTGCTAACCGAAGTTTCTCCCTATAAGGGTCTCCTGCATTGGACGCAGAATGGATCCCCAACGTAGATGGCTGTACCCATTATGTCCGATTGGGTATATGCCATACCGAATATCTAATAAACATGTTCAAGATACATTTATCCAGGCCACACTGACCAGAGCTCCGGTGAGAGTTATGCTGTGCATGTAAAGTCTAAAAGCTTACAAGTTATACAACTCACCACTGATTATCGAGATTGCTACTCCTGCCGATCAATGAAGATGATGAATAGCAATCTGTTGCCCACCCCACATGATGGGGACGTTTGGGTTGAATTTTCGTGGGGAGTTTGACGTGGTGACCTATGTAGCAGGCTCTGAGAGCGAAATTATCATAAAGAAAAGCTCAGAAAACTCATTCCGTTGATATATCGGTTGATCAAGCATCAGGTTACTTCCTTCTTCCTCTTCCTTTGAACCGTATAAGGCATGGACACAGTATTTGGGGGCAGCTGCTTCTCAGATGTGAGAGCAATGAATATATCCAGGCTGGCCATATCTAGGATTTATACAATGTAAGTAGGTTGGTGTCGTGAAAGATTTGTGATATAGATTGAAAATAATGTATTTTCAAAATATTGATTATGTTTATAACGGAATATTATTGGGAACAATAAATCATAATATATAAAAAACTACGAATCTAAATATTCTGCTAGGTATGTAAAATGGGATGTATGTATGTATGTATGATATTGCACTATACTTGTAACAAAATCTCTATTACTGTCCACGCATAAAAATTTATTTAGAATTCAATATAATACGTCGTTTGCAATTTTTAAGATATCTATGTTCATCAAGAAACTCCGTGTCTGAGAATCTGTCCCTTTGTTGACGTTTTTGTCATCGCGTAATCTCAGGAATCGTTGCACTGATTTTGATGAAATTAGGGGAGGCCTGTAACATCGGCACTTACGTTAAAATAAAATAAAAACTATGAGAAAAATGTTTGTCGCTGCTGGGAATGGAACCTAAAACCTCCTGCATTCTAGGCAAACGCTTCAACCCGCTTCAACCATTAAGCAATGGCGAGCCGTGAGGAAAATTGGTAGATTTACGGAACGGAAGATATACCTCCCATTGCGTTTTTTCCAAGATTCTAATTTGTAGATAGCTCTTATTCTTCGTTAAACATCTAGTGACCAGTGACTGATGCTATTTTAATTAGATGTAAGTATTGTTGCGTATAATGACGAATCTGCCACCATCAGAAAATAATATAACATATATTTTATCAGATTCCATTATACCATCCGTATGAGCAGGCTGACAAGAACAGGGGGAAGGACTCATCGGGCCTAGGGTCTAGGAGAGGATTCGGAAGTAATCAAGATTTTCAACTTATCACATCGTCCCAGTTCTTTGGAGATCTGTAGTAGGATTTGCTCTTTCTCCTGTTCTTAAAGTTAGGCTTGAATTTCAGATTTCCACCGAGCCTGAATTTGCTCCTGACGAGCCAACTTAGAAGGACTGAACTCGTAATTAGAAAAATTAAAAAGGAAATTTTGACACCAACGGGGATAAAACCCATTATCTCTTCCATTCAAGGCAGACACAAACCATTTACTCACAGCGGGCTGTGAGGAAATTTAGCAAATAAGCTATGGTACCTTCCACCACTCAACTCTTCTCTTCAATTCTATAACCTGTAAAAAAGTGTAATCTTGGTTAGACGTGCTTGAAATGAAGGAGCTTATTATTTCGATTCCCACCAGCAAAAAAAGCTTATGATTTTTCTGATAAGGAGTTCAGTCCTTCTTACGGATTATTATCGAATCCGATAAAAAAATGTATCAGGACCTTTTCTTATAGCGGCATTTCCGTATTTGGTGCAACTATGGTTACTCTTCACTAAATGCCTAATCTGTTAACGAGTTAGAAAGTTGAAAAGAAGAATTGCAAGGGGGTGCGGGAAGAGTTACCTTCATAGCGTATTTGCCGATTTCCTTTACGTCTCGCTATGGCTATATAGTTAAAGCGTCTGTCAAGAATGTAGGAGGAGGGACTTTTTGTTCATTGAGTCATGAAGCTATGTAAGCTCATTCATGTGATTGGAGCAGGTCCTCCTGTCGGTCTTGACACCAGAATATGTGCCGAAGTTCGACCATTCTACCAATGCATTGGATCACCCTATACCATTTTGCAATTCAAAGGAAAGGAAATAATGATTCATTTCGTCCAGAGCTAGTGAAGATGTTTGACACTTTTAATTGATCCCAATTAGGCATAAATAAAAATGTAGAGTCATTACATATTTGGTGTGCGACGCAAACCGTTCGCCGGAGGAACTGTTATTTTCGTATCGGTTATATCTGGTTAGCACCTAATTCAATAAGTTATATCTAGATTATCAGGTTCATTCTGCGAAGTTTACTCGATGCCTAGATAATTTCTGAGAGTACTGATGAGTATTTATTATTGTTCTTCCCAAGCATGTTACTGTTTCCATAATTACATCGTAATTGGTATATTAACAAGAGGAATGATGATTTGCAGATTCTGCATTATATCCTCTATAATACCTACTATGCTTGGACGATCAGATACTTGAGGAGTCATACTTCATCACTCCTTGGATACCTACTCATATTTAGAACTGGGGGTTGTGTTTTCGAAGTAATTGTTTACACGCTTTGATGTGGTTTGTGGAGCAGAGGAATGATTGGTCCTTATCTCTTCAAAGATGACAATGGCCGCAATGTTACCGTAAATGGCAATCGCTGTCACACCATGATTACTGACTTTTTGTTACCTGAAATTAAAGCCCTTGATGTCGGTGATATCTGATTCCAACAAGACGTCGATACAAGCCATACAGCGCGAAAAACAAAGGATTTACTTATTGAGCATCAATCTGAATGAGCTGCATTTTTCTTGGATTATTTTCTTTGAGGCCACATGAAGTCTCAAGTCTACATAAATCAACCAGAATCTATTGACGCATTGGAAGCTAACATAACTCACGTTATTAGCCAGATTCCGGCCGTAATGGTCAAAAAATGGTTAAAAATTGGGCTTTTAGCGTGTATCACGTGAAGCGTAGTCGCGGCTATAATATTTGAACAAAATAATATCCAAAAAGTAAATGGTCTTAATTGTACTTTCGGTTCAAAACTAAATTTCAATTATTCCATACAATTACATATGTTTCATCTCAGAATACTTTCATGAACCTCAGATGAATCACCCATTATATAAAGGTTATTTACAAAAAAACGTTTATGCAATTTAGAACAACAGGGTCGCATCGATTGATATCAAGTTTTGAGTTATTATTCAAAGCTATTTGTAAATTCTCGCTGAATCTCGGTTAATATCTGATGCTATGGTAGTTTCAATAGGCTTGAGTTAATCGTATGATAGTTATACGTCATTTGCATAACACTGAATTTTCGTATATTGAATTTTAATAAAAATGTCTGAACAATAAATTAGTTAACTGGGAGCAGTACAGATCCGTGTGGTACATCAGAAGTAATTGGCTTTAGATCAGAATCAGAATCATCTATAATCACTTGTTACATTATATACGTCGTCAAATTAAATATACGAGTATGTAATATTATTCTTGATTCAGGCAAGGAAAGTAAAAATATTTTGAATCGAAAATCCGTGTGTATGCCTAGGAGTATGTAGTGTATGTATAAATCAGTTATTTCCATAGGTTTGTCAGCGTCTGTCGGTTTGTATTGATATAATTTAACGAAAATCGATGCAGCCAAATAGAACCTACTCAATTTTGTCGAATGAAAATTCGAAACACAAACGAATTATGTGAACAGAAGTATCTACAAATGAACTCAGTATAGGAAAGCTTTTTCAGATATTTGTTCATTTGTATATTTTTTCAAATTCACTTCTTCAGTATTCAGGTCTTTTCAGACAGGGAAAAACTTTTGTAACCATTATCCGGCAGAAAAACTTGATAAAATTGTTCCATCAGCCTCTCCTGCCCGAAGTGTGAGACTGCAAAAATTCAGCACTCACTAATTAATCTCAGTTGTATCCGACCATGGTAATCCTTGCCAAATTTCGTTAGGACGAAAAGTGGTGTATCAAAATTCATACCAGCTATATTTGTGTCTTTACCTCACTTCCGCATGTACTTTGCTTTTTGAAAATGTAAATATTCCACTCGATGCAAATGTGAAAAGGTAACTATTTAAGAACAAAAAAGTGCTAGCCTGGGTACAGTTAATCAACTTGTATGAATGTCATTGTAATATTCAAAAAAATGTATTTTCGTATTTCATCCAGCAATTATATTTGTAAAACCAAAAGATAAATATTAAGGCGCGAGGAAAGCACCAATCCACTTGAATCCATTTCATATACGCATCTGCAAAATAATTTTTTGTGATAACATGATTACTAAAATCAAGTTTCCTGTTTTCCGGTTTTATAATAGGAGAACTGAATCATTTCGTTAGATTTTGCCATATTTTCGCTTTCAGGGCTGCAGCTACCAACTAGTATAAATATTCGATGTAAAAGTAAAAGTACCTTTGCAAGCTATATGAGTAAGTCATGATTGAGTTTTAATCGTACAGGGTGTTTAAAATTATTATTCATCCCTCAATGAGTTCTTTTTAAATACATAATACATATTATCAAAACTTCATCATTTATAAATCCTGTAATATCTCAGAGTTAAGCATTTACTTCTGAAAGTTGAAACCACAGCATAATCATATATACACTAACCACCTGAAATCTAACAGTTGCCAGGTTTGAAGAAAATTTGTTCACAACAATAATTTCAATTATATTCAACTGAAGCACTTCATAACCGGACACTTACATTCTCTGTACAATTTTGCCGTTTCCATCGTTTGAACCTCTGGCTTATTTTATAGTTGCGGCCGCGGTTGGGCCTCATAGACGTTCACTAAATAAAGAGAAGTAGGGAACTCAAAAGACCAACGTTTAATAAAAAATAAACTTTATTATGACACGATTTTATAATTTCACATAGATTATTACAATATAATATGTACCAACAAAAATAACCAACATCGATTTTGGAGCTGCACAAATATAAATATATCAACAAGAATATTTGATTATGGAAGATAAAGGAAGGAATGGATAGATTGATGATCTGACGATAACATTCATGACCATGATCCAGTGTAGTCATTTTGAACAGTGCAAAAGATCGGAATAGTGTAATTATTTCTTTTTGATGAAATTAATACGTTTCTTCAAGTAATGAAAATTTGATATTAAAATGAAAAGCGCATATAAAAAACATAACGACGACATCATTTGAAATTATTAACTAAACGCCACGGGAAAGGTCACCAATAACATTCGTATAAACAATCACACAACTATTATTTATTTAGAATGTATAATTTTCGAAATGTTTTGGGATTGTTTTCTATTTTAACATTGTATCTAACGTAGTTAAAACATAAAAAATCTACATGCACTCTGTAAGTTGATTAAGTAACCCCCTTAAAGTAAAAAATTCGATTTCCAGTTTTTCGATTTTTGAGGTTGTTGGATCTCCTTCAAATAACTCAACATACTGACCCCTAAAATGGGATTGAAAATCTTGAATTTTTCTTTTCTTTTTGAATTTCCTCATGCGATTATCATCTCTAGTGTATAACCATGAAATTTGACTTTGAGAAACTGTGTTGTTTTTTTAACTGCATTGATGAGACATTGCGGTCTTAAATTAATATTTTTTCATAACAGTTCAGCTAATTTAATAATAGGTTATAAATCAAAATTTACTTACTTCACGCTTTGACTGTCTTAGTAGCTTTTTTAAAGGTAGAAGATAGAAACAAATCCACCTTTGAATACTAAGCTATTTTGTTGTGTGCTATGAATCAGAAAGTCAAACATAGGATAAGCTAGAAGTGAAGTTAAGGCACATTATCTTTCTTTTTTTGTATAATAATATCTGCCAAGTGATTCTGCTTTATACCCAATTGATAGTCTGCTATATCTATAAAATAGTGGGTCGTCCGAAATATCCTTCTACGCTTCAGATGTTCATGTTTTATATACTTTATGACCCTTATTAATGCTATATTACAAAATATCACTCAATTCATAACCACTATGTATGAATATCAGACGTAATGAGTTAACAAAAGGCACGTTTTGGGACGGCTTTGAAATACATAGGGCAATTTCAAAATAGGTTTAACTAAGAATTTACAGAAAATATTTTTTTTGAAAATATACCTTTTGCTCGCCTTACTTCCACTATAAAATCATACTACAACACTCCATCACTTCACCCAAATCGCCCCAATTCCAATAGCATCTCAATACTGACTGCCAAAATAATTAGATTAAAATAAATATCAGATCTGTAAAAAATAATCACTTGAGACAGAATAGCTCTCATTAGAACATCAGTAAAAAGCAAAATGTTTTCATGAAAAACTATAATGCCCATATACTAAAGCCATGATATGTAAAATATAGTAAAAATTACAAAAAAGTAGTATAATTAAATGAGATTCGATCAAAGAATTATTAAAATGGGATAGATTCTATATACAAATCATAGATACATACACTTAATTATAGGCTTAATCTAAGAAAAAAAAATAATTTCCAGACTTACCTCTACACATATACAGGCTGTTCAAATTATTAGGTTGAAAGCATGATGAAGTTAAATAATATGGCATAAAGAAAAACTTATAATTAGAAAAATCTGAGAAATTCATCTGGTAGTTGCTTTTCTAGCCATCGTTTTAAACCTTTAGCTACTACTAAGGTAGCACATGTATTCACAAAGGATTTCTCAGGTTCACTCATACAGAAAAATCTTTCAAGGTATAAACTATGAGCGCCTTGCATCTGGGTCTAACATCTATGATTTTTCTAATCATCAGTTTGTATTTATACAATGTCCCTTTTGTGAATGGTAGGATGAGAGCATAATGCGAATAAACTTTGCTTGTTGAATATAGTCACAGATGATTTTTAATGCAGTATTTTAAACTTTAGTTGCTAAGTGTTTCTTTTAGAATAAACTAGTCAATTATTTCTCACCCTGCCCTCATATATTCATAATACCACAAATTTTCTGAATATTAGCCTACATTAAAAAAAACTGACAAACATCATAAAGATATTGCATGAAAAATCATCATTGAAAATCATACAAAATTAAGTATCATCAGCCTTTATAAATAATATTAAGTACCTGTAAAATACAAGAAACATATGGTTGCAGACTACTATAATATGTATAATTGAAAAGTAGAAGATATTTGGTTCTGAGTGAATATTCAATATAATTTAAGGCTTACTTATATAAATATTATAAAGAGAAATAAGCAGATATGCAATACGCGAGAAAAATACGTATATCCAACCAGGCTTTGGACTTTTGAACATTTCATGCAATGGTTTACTCAATTTAATGTTTCGGAACACTTTCAAATACAGTGAAGAAGGCTCCAAAACATAATCCTTCATGCTAATGAGAATATTCTGAATCTTTTTCATGAGAAGCAAGATATAGAAGATCAAAACAAAAGTATAAAATCCTATGCGCATAAAGTACTACAATTATTTCCTACAGATGGAAATATGTTCAATCCAAGGTAGTCTGAAATTGTGTTTACGATATTTGAATTTTTTAGGGAATAGTAAAAAATATCTAAATTACGTAAAAAAAGATTAATCTTAGATGTTGCCCACTTGCAAAATTGATAAAGTTTGAATTAGGGACATCATGCATTATAACATCAAGAATCAAAGCTGCCTGTCTGAGCAAAAAGGAAACATACGAGTACAACTGTGTCACTCAAGACGTAAAGAAAATCTTGTGGTTATTTTGAAGATTAGCAAGCATAAATTATATTCTTCCTTGAATCATTCTCAACCAAACTGCATCACAGTCTATATGAGTATTGTAAATGCAAACATGATAATGCTGCCACGTTTCCCGTTTAGTTATATAATTTTGCGCTATTTGAATCGACACTTAGGGTCTGGAAGATTCAAAGATATAAAATTATATTTTCATTTCATATTCATATCATCTGTATGAAGTAAAAGTGCAGATGGAATATCGTGTAACGAAAACTATATCAAAATTTTGGTAGAACGTCCTCTCATCTTCAAGAGGGATATGCACGAAATTGACTTTAATATACAGCAACAACAAAAAAATAAGGAAAATATCTGTCACTTTAAGGTCTTCTATTACTTTGATCAGTCTTCAACCATTGCATTCAATATCATGACTAAAAAAATATTTCATTTTCAAACTGACATGTGGCGTGATTTTAGGATAGCACTTACTTATCTGGTAATAAAAAAATCCCCAATAAGACGCACTGATAGCTAAAAGGCACGAATAAAGACTAACCGCTCTCTACTGCTGAACAACAAAATCAGTTGTAATTGGTATGTTTGGCGCCCCTCATCAAAGGTACCAAGAGTGCAGGAGGCCCTGCTTGGCGCAGGAAGGGATGCGCCAGCAGTTCTTGGGCTGTGGCCCTTTGGATCGGATCCCGTACTAACATCTTGTCCAGGAATGACTGTAGCCGTGGAGATACCTTTGGAAAAATGGAGCACATATTACCAAAGATGTATAGTCGAGGGTTTACTTTCTGCATTAATCAATGGTTCAGTGTTTAGTTATTTCATTATTGATATTGTTAGTGTTATGAATGTAACGAACCAAACAAAAAATTGAATGAGAGCTGCTAATAAAATGTAAAACAAAAACATACATTCAAATGCGCTTAAACTGATACAACAATTTCATTAGTTCAAAGTATCTTGAAAACGTGATATTACATAATACTATGATAAAAATCTATATTTTTGTTGGATGATTGCAAATAAAAATAAGTCAGCCAGGAGGTACAGTATTTGATATTCTGCAGAAAATAATGGTTTCAGGTGCTGTATGTGAGTTGGCATTGTCCAATGACCTATAAATTGTTCGGATATTTTATGCATTAACTGTTTTCCCATTTTCTAAAGGGTTAGTTGCAACATATTTACCACAAATGAAGAACCTATTGCGACGATTTTATTAGAAGTGCTTTTTGAATCAACTAGCTAAATCAAACAGTAGCTTAGTTAGCATTTCATCTGAATTTTTTACCAGTTATGTTGTCATACATTTGATTTTAAATTTCTAGGACCAAATTATTCAATGATTATTTTAAACATTGTTCTCGACCATGCTCTCAAATTCTATCCAAATCGTCCGGAATATTTTTTTCACCGATAAAAATCAATTTAAATTCGGATGTAATGAAATCTTTGATAAAGCCATTAATATCTCTGTCTCACTGAAAGTAACTTCTTATTCTTCGATCATGATGAACACAGCCTCGATGTTATTAGTTTATTTTATATATAACCGTAAACTAATATAATAAAATAATATAACAATAGGGGAATAAATTTACAGGCAGCATATTCCACAACTTTGAGATTATACAAAAGAGTGACTTTAAAAAGAGGCTTGTTCGAGGTGTTGGTCTAGTATTCGTTGTACTGATCGCACTTGATGTTATTATCTGAGACAGCTCAGTCGAATATGCGCTATAGTGGAATCTGCAGAATAAGAACAGATCATCTCTTTTATGTTCCAGACTGTGAAGGTCCTTTTGTCATGTCACGCGCGTTCATTTAGACGCATTTCTCTTTTCTGGATTTAGTCCAGACATTTTGGGGGGTATTTTGGAGCGCATAGCCATAGATGTGAGGAGTTTTTTCAGAGATGCCTTACAGAGTAGTATGCTTTTCTGGTGAATACAATTTTCCGCAATGGGAGAGAATCGCTACTATCTTCGGCCGGCAGTAATACGTTACCCATTATAACATCAACAAGAATATTGCCTGGCACGGCCATGTGGCCGGTCAGCTAGATCAATATATATAATAGATACCCTCACGCAAAGGCAGATAGCATATAGTACTTCATGAGCACTGCGCAAGGATAAATGTCTATTTACATTGACTTGAAAATGCTGTAGCAAAAGAACGTTTTTTGGAACAGCCTTGTTCGAGGCGATGTAAGCTCGACCTGGTGAGGATGCGCCCAATGAGCTCCTCTTGTATTTGCTGTACTGGCGACTCCTTGAGTTATTATGTGAGACAGCTTGTTCGAACATCTGCCATGATAATATCTATAGAATAGGGACGTATCAGCCACCCTTTTTCGATGTTCCAGACTGTTTGTTGTTATAAAACATATTCGAAAAATGTTAACTTTGATATCCCTTGTTAATAAAAAATAAATCTAATATACCTTGTGAGCGTTTTTCAGTTTTGGTGGAGGCATTTCCCTGATGCGCCTCATGGCTTGCAGCGGGGGCTCGTTAAAGAACGGCGGTTCACCATCTACCATCTCAATCACCATTATACCTAACGACCAGACGTCTACTTCAGGGCCGTAAGGCAGTCGAGATATCACTTCGGGAGACATCCAATATGGCGTACCAACTAACGACTTGCGTTTTGGGAGTTCTTGTGATACCTGAAAGGTGAATATTTAGGTGTTGAATAACAACTAGGTATCAATGTGATTATTAAACATAGGTAATTGCAGCCGAAATTACTTATCACTTGAAACAATGTAACCACATTTCATCCAATCTGTGTGATAAAATTCGCTATAAATATTTTCTATTCAGAACTTTAAAGTAGCATGCACTGATGTCAAAAATATAACCACTCTAAAAAGTTGGAAAATTCATGAACATTTTTGTTATCTAGACTGGAAAATTTTTACAATAAAATTTTCTGTAAAAATTGTTTATATTTTGAAAACAAAATAAGTGTTGTGCACCGGTCAATTTGCAAAAATTGTCAATTGAGCGGTCAATTTTCCGAAAAGATTTTGATCGGTCAAAATATCTGTGTCAGGATACTATGGCGTTCAATTGCGCATCTACAAAACTGGAGGTGACATAGTGCTTCGGGGACACACTAAAAAACTAGCAAAAGAAAGATGTGTGAAACTAGCCAGACGTAACTTCCTTAGTAACCGAGTGGTTTACGTGTGGAACGCCCTCTCCCAGGAGACAGTGGATGCCCCCTCAGTGAATGCATTTAAGAACAGACTGGACAAAGACCTTACTCGAGTTAATCGTGACTTTATTCACTACTGACTGAATTATCTTTGACTATTTTGCAATTGTGAATTGTGACTTTATAGTGAAAGTTTCATCAGACTTCACTTCTGAGTTATCTTTAATTATTTTGTAATTGTGAATTGTGACTTTATAGTGACAGTTTCATCGGACTTTCCGCCTACTGTCAATTGATAATAATAATAATAATAATAATAATAAAACAGCTGCTGTGCGCATGCGGGAACGGAGTGGGGATAATTCCCCTTGAGACACATACATTCACCTTAAAAAGAACAACAACAAAACCACTCCACGAAGTATGGAAGTATTTAACGAAAATTTCGGAAGGTACTACATAAAAAGATATGTATCACTTTTCTTATACACTTTTCTGTACCGAGGGATTTAACCACCTGTTCATTATGAGCTATACATTATATATTACCACATCATTTATTTTTTGATTTTGTCGAAAAGGTTTATGATCTTTTGTAAATAGCCACTTTTTTTTCGTTCTTTTGTAATATAAAGGAGGGATAACACTATTAATATGAATGCGTTTCTACAGAAATTGAGATTTTGACCTGTCAAATGACCAAAAAGAATTTGATTAGTCCAATTCACAACACTAAACGATAGTTAAGTAAATGGGTTCAGTTATTTCCCATTCAATTATATTATATTTCTAATCTGAAAGCAAACAAGTGAACAATATGATACGGTGTGCAAGTACTTTCAAGTAAAACACTTTGTAGGCGTAGTCTGATGAACAGACTCACGCAATTTTCTCGTAGCTCTGATTTTGACAACCCCAGATATTTTAACAAAATTCAATCTTGGAAGGCCGATGAACAATCAATCTGGAAGCAAAATTATATCACGTCGAATCCAAAAGGTGTACAATTTAAGGGTGTTTGGAAATATTGGAAAGAGCATAATTGCATTTTGTGTGCATATTTCGATCAGGGCACTAAATCATTCCAATGCTAAATGGTAACCATGGAGAGACTAAATTCAAGATCTCTCGAAATGTCCGAGTAAATTCAAATTATTTCCTAATCATAGTTTTCGGCTACAGATAACTGTTTTTATATTTATACCAATAAAAATAAAATAACGTTGTATGCGTATTTATCATATAAAAACATAAATATGTACTAAAAAATTGTGTTTTTTTCTATTTACCTGTGCACAGAACCCGAAATCCGACAGCTTCACCCTCCCGTCCAGAGCTAAGAGTATTGAGTCAGACTTTATATCCCGATGAATGACGCCCTGAGAGTGTAGATATGCCAATGCTTTAAGACACTGTTTACAGACAGTAGCGATCTGTTCTTCGTCCATACGCGCATGCGTTACGATGTCTGTCAAAGCGCCACCTTCAAGGAATTCCATCACCACCCACAATTCATCATTCACTGCAAGGAAAAAAAGGAATTAAATGAGGGCTATAGAGCACAGAGCGGAGATGCATGGTCGCTTTAATGACCAGACAATTACTGATCTAAGCAGCGTGTTCTGCACATAGGTGCGCAGTTGGAGATGAACTCAAAGAGATGAATGGAGTTAGCGACAGTGTTCCTTACATGAGACCTTAGATCGTCTGGTCAGCTAGTGTAGTGACCTAACGGCAACGATGTCAGTACGGAGTGCTGGAGACGCAGGTTTAGAGTCCCTTCCAGACTAAATATGTTTCTGAAGTTATCTTACTCCAATTTGTATCTTCAATACTCCTAACTAACCCTTTCCTGTATTCACACAATTGGCTTGCTTATGTACTCAATCATATCAGAGACACCAACTTTTTTCAAATTAAAGAAATCATATTTATTTAAAGCAAATCGCTACATCCCGTAGGAAGGGACGGCCAATGCTATAGTCACAAATCAACACAATATTGGAATTATACTGCTGTATGTTTCATTTAATCTCTTGATGTTAATTATGATATGGCAGAGCATTGTATCACTTGTTTTTAAATTATCAACAATGCAAATGCATATGTTTCCTAGCCCTCCATAATAGTTCGTACTAAGGTCTTGTCAGAAAACAAAACTGCTTCTCTGGAAACAGCCCAGAAAATATCAATGCAATAATAAAAATTTTTTTTAAATATTTTGTACTTTGATAAAGGCTGTCAAACTAGGTATATATCGTAAACGTTAGTAACGCTATTCAGTGCATTGAATGTGGTTTTAATAAACCGCCAGTAAAATATATAATAAAGACGATTCGCTATTATTACTAGTATTATTATTATTAACACTCACCCAAATAACTATCGAACATCTCCACAATGTTCGGATGGTGGTAATCTCTCATTATGACGACCTCGTTGAAAAGCAGTTCTCTGCGCTGCTGTTTGCGCAGATCCATCTTCTTAACTGCTACTTGTCTACCTGTCGACCTATCGTGAGCTATACACACAGTGCCCGTGCTTCCTTCGCCAATCTTCGCGAACCGTTCTAGGTTCTCGCGAGGATCTTTTGACGACACGACCATTTGCAGAGCCGCACGGAACTAAAAATTAATAATTATCTGTTTATTACAGTAGATAACAATTATCCCAGTTCGGTGTGTGATACCCTAAGAAGATGTAAATTAAATAAGCTTGGCTACATATCCTTTTAACAAAATCAATTGATAACAGATGTTGCAGAAGGAAGTAAGCACATGATCTGAATAAGAAGAAAAAGCAGTATTAGGCAGGATATCTCCGGCTTGTCTTGAACCTCACTTGCGCCGCTCTTATCTTCATAAACGTCACTGAAACTATGATAGCATCTTAATTCTTCGATGGCTTACTGCTTCATATGTTTCGGCTATGCGAAGCATTTTTATCTTGAACTTGGCGCGTTCATGCCATAGATGAGGGGAAAAGGAGATGCAGATTGTATTGGAAATGTTTTCAATATTGAACGCGACGGATGAACTAATAGCATCCATGTAACCGCTTTTATAATTAAGAAGTTATACGAGTAGATAATAACAATTAAAACATTGAGAAAAGATCTTTCAATGACTAATATCCCTTATTTATTTTTATGAAAAAAATATTGGGTATATATCCATCGATTTTGTATTTTTTCTTTGGTAAAACGTATATGAAAATGCATATAGACAAAATACCTACAAAGTTCAAATAACTTCTTCAACCTTCCTTTGCAGGACGTTAACTTTTCTATTATACGGTGAATGATAAAGTTACATCAGTTCGTTTTTATACCCAATTCAAACAACCTACGGTTATGGTTCGTTTTATCAGAACAAAAACTTATGAGCAAAAACTTGGAACCAATACAGAGTTTTCTAATTATTTATCATACTTATACTGGTCGCCAGGGGCGTAACTAGAGTAGGGCAAGTAAGGCCTTCACCCCCGGCGCAGTGTGTATGGGGCGCAAAATCGTGAGCTGAATGGGCAAGAAATTCTGTTAGTAGGGACGTTATTTTTGCTCTTCGGATTTTTTTGGAGGGTGGATGTCTGAAACGAGGAGGGGAAAGCATTATCACCACAAAGGTGCACAGATTAGAAAGTATGTCGTTCTATGAAAATTATTAAAAATTGTTCTAGTTTCCAAGAAGACTAGATAACAGTAACAGTTTTGAAACTGTGACAAATAACAAAGATAATAACAATTCAGAAATTATATATCTTGCATAACTTATTCTCAAGAATAATTTCACATAAAGATCAGAAAAGACAAAAATTCTAGTTTTCCAGACGCAAGGTAGTAGAATTTTTATTTTCAATATATTTTTAATCCAGCCTAAAATTTGTTTTTTACAATTTTTATTTGAAAACTCTCTCATTATAAATGGAATAATTATGAACCCGGGTAAATAAAAATCCAAAATAAATATGAATATAAAAAGATCTCTAACAAATATTATTTAAGATTACCTGTTCATGTGTAAGTCGCTGTTCATGATGTTTAGCTGCAGCAATTGCTGTGTTAGCTGGCACATTTTGGTTTTGATCTGCTAATCTGGCAGTAGCAGGAAGCTGCGCACTTTGCTGGGCCGCGTGTGTTGAATGCGAATGGATACCTAATTGATAAAAACATTTTTTGATTACTAAATTAAAATACCTAAGCAGTTTTGTAACGTAAAAATTTAAAGATGACCAAATATTTCTGTGAAATAATTCCCAATAGTTTAAAACAAGAAATATCTTGAAATGTTATGATAAATGGTTGTTCATTTATACATTACTCCGTTGCTCTCCCACTCTGATAGGTCATTCGGGCACCCCTGTCGAGCAGTGTCATCTCTCGCCACAGATTAAAGCGAAACGTCACAAAAAAAACGACTTTTATATGTGTAATTTGCACTACTTTAAAGTAAGATATTTCACTTTCCTTTTTTCACAAATTTAATATGATATATGGGACAGAGTGCCCAAATTATATTGAATAAGTTGAAACATGCTTTGCATTAATTACTTAAAGACTTCCAGACTTCATAAAACTAAATGTGCATTGAAATACTCTTTTTGATTCATAGCTAAATAACTGTAACATAGTAATACAATATGGTGGTAAATATTTGTAATTATAAAACTATTTCAAGTCACAGTCAGTCAAATACAGAGAAATATCGTAGATGACACACAACATATTTCAACTTCATGATGTGACCACAAATATGGTATGTTATAAGAATTGAAAGTTACATTTTTGTAAAATATTTCAAAGGTAAACAAAATTTGAATGAATCCATCTAAACACAGACATGTACAAACAAAAAAAAAAGTTCTTGTGTTACGCGTAATATATATTTTTTTGACCTTCCAAGACTGGTTTTGTTGAGTAAAGTAACATCTTATATTAAAAGCATATGAAATTCTAAAAAGAATTAAGCTATTTTATTAGATTTATTAGTTTCTTGAGAAATACAGCTCTGAAGCTATGACCTATGTAATACTTCAAATGAAAACCATCAATTTTTGTTTTTTGGACACCTTATCTCAACATTTTGAAATGGGAAAAATCTGAAACGTACCTTCTTTCATAGATCTTAAAAAAAACACTTATTTCTGAGACCTTAAGTCCCAGATCATTGATAGATTTGAAAGAAATTACCTTGCAGCATGAATGTTGAATTCTATTCCTTACAACTGTACTTTTAAATGAAATCTCACATGAAGAGTATGGCATGATAGAAACGACGCAGTTTCCAACAACATTGATTATGCAACTAGTAACTAACACATACAATACAGCTTAATTTACACTCAATTCATTCGTAAAAATGGTTTGTGGAATAGTTTTAATAGGCATCAAATCAACAAAGATTTCTGATAATAGAAACAGTGAGAAAAATTGTAATGATTTCATGAGAATATGTTTTCTTGAATTGAATACACAAGTAATCCAAAAAACAGATCAGATTTTTTTAAAAAAACTCAATATAAAAAAGTGACCAAAAGATCATGACATATTTCACACCAGCGACGTACTTGAGGAGGACTTAATACTAAAGACAACAGTCAGAAGAAAAGGTCTATCCATAGAATTTTATTTGCCTGAATGTTCCTAATCTTATTATTTGATGACAGACAAAATTATTTGAAGACAATAATAATTTTATTATGGATAATGGACCGAAGTTAAGTGAGTGAGCAAGTCACATGGATTAGTTTGAAAGTACCATAATACATATCTAAGAATAAGTCGTATTTAGTTTTTTTCCTATGAAAGTCAGATATACGTGACAAAGTAAAGATGAAGTATACTCAATAGTTTTAGTATTTTTAGAACAAAATAAAAAAAGGCTCGTTCAGGTACATTTTATTTAATCTCAAGAAACAAGAAAATATTTAAAAGCAGGAAATTTAGATGTTTGGGTCCATTCAGATACTAAAAGATGTTCGCAAGGTATATTTGATGAATTCCAAGATAGATTCCCCATTATTTTCGAATAGCTATGCTTGAAAATGTGCTGTCTTTTGGTACTCACCTATGTGTGACATCACCATAGATGGCGGTGGAGGCCCTGATACCATAGAACCAGAAGGTGATATCTGAGGATGTTCTCTTGAGAGATAAGTATGATGTGCTTCTGACATTGCTATAACGTTGCCATTGGCATAAGCATTTGTCATGTCATGGTTGCTGATAGATCTTTCTGCTGGAGAATTGTCTCGCACCACCTGAGGCTTACCTGCATTGAAATAATAAAAGTTTTTCAATTTACAAAATTCATAAATATTTTAACCACACAGCACTATGTCGATGAGTTTGATTCAGTTTGTCCCAAGAAATAGAAATGGGTCAAAGATTAAAAAATCAAATCGGTGACATGATGCTTCCTTTGCACAAAAGTTTTTTTCATAACAGGTAGTGATACAATATTTTACGGGTTAAAAAATCATTGTCCATTATTATGAAACTACTCAGAATTTTATGAGGTCTACTCATAGTATCTAATTTCCCTCTTTAGCCAAAAGAGTATGTAAGAATTGCATATTTTTGTTCTTGTTCTTTATCTAAATGCATTTGTGTTAAGGACCGTTCAATGATTAGATTAAACAAAAATATAATTTTGACTCACAAATAGAGTAAAAAATAATAGTCCTATTCTATTTTTTCAAATTTCAAAGAAATTATTTTATTAGCCAAGACTTCTCAGTAGATTTAGGCATGATGTTTGGTAGATTGTAATATATATATATATATATATATATATATATATATATATATATATATATATATATATATATGTGTGTATGTGTATATATATATATATATATACACATACACACACATATATATATATATATATATATATATATATATATATATATATATATATATATATGTGTGTGTATGTGTATATATATATATATATATACACATACACACACACACACATATATATATATATATATATATATATATATACATACATAGGATATATATGTATATGAGAACGTGATTATTCTATTGGTAGAATTTTATAGATATTTCTCAGATTATCAGTTACCTATGCTAGGATCCCTTCTCATTGAGGTGTACAAGACGACCTGTTCCTCAGGGACCGAAGGCGGTAAATTGGCATTGCTTCTGTGATCGCGCCTCAATCTTGGAGGACTCGAACTACGCAGAGAGTTCGATCTGGCAACATTAGAGGTCTTTGGTAGAACAATTCCATTATTGACTGAACGATCGCCGATCACTGAAGAGGCAACTGATGGAGGCTGATGATGTTGATTGGTGCCACTCAATCTGAAAGCAATGAGAGGTGATGATTTGTTTGCTGCGTATGGAATATTAGCCTCATTCAACAGGCAGAGAGATTATCGCTACTACAACTTGGCAGTTGCATGATACTCTGCTGTGCATGCAAAATTCACCATCTAGCTGATAGTTTGACGTATGTCATGGAATTATATTTTTAGTGTTTGATATTATCTTGAAAATCTATATTTTTTCCAAATTGTATTCATAATTTCCTATTGAATGATCAGTCCAGTCTGAAGTTAGTATGATTGAATTCTATAAATGTCATACAAAATTTCACAAAAAAGATTCCATTGAAACATTAATTCAATTTTATTAATGTATGAATAAAGTATTACAGATTAATGCAATATTGTTTGTGAGGCATAAAATAATTTCATGGTACTGATAGAAGAGCTTCACCAGCTCAGAGAAACCACAACCTACATGTGTAAAGCAATTGTTTGAGCTGGGAATAAATAGTTAGTCACTGGCAATTGTACATGATAATAGAAGAAAAGCAATTCCACAGAAATTTCTAGATGAAGCATGATTTTCAAAGTGTCTTTTTTATTAGAATCAGGGGATTAAAACTGTGATTGAAAAAACTTTAGAACTTGGCTCTTCAGTACCTGCTCACATAAACCAAAATGTATCTTCAGAAAAAGAAGTAGGAAATCAAAATCAGAAAGCTCTTAAAAACAGAAATTATTTTAGGTTAGCTCAGAGCATCACATATACTGTTTCCAATGATAATAAAGTGAAATTATGTGAAAAGGCATGCAGGTTATAGGTTGCTTGGGGAGATATTGTATATGCCAAGAAACAAAAGTATATTCATGTAGATTGTAGATGCTATTACTTGGTGAAACATGTCACTGAGAGAAAGAGATTTATTTGTGAAACTGTGTGTTAACTACACAATCTTTTTATCCAGAAACAGTATATTGCCAACTTGTTTTTTTGCCTATTATCACATTTGTTGTACTGGTTTTTTAACTATAAAATAATATACATTTATTTTTAGTCAAATTTGCATTTAGTTGGCTGTTTTAGAAACAGGAGATTAAAGACAACATTGGAGTGACTCATACTGTCTTTAGTTTCCCTTCACTGTATTTGAACAGCCACAGATGATAACTGAGCTGACTAATCTTATGTTCTATCCTTATTTTTTCTTCCATATATAATGAACTTTTTATCAATAAAATAGCATCATTTACCTGTTCTCATGTTTATGTTCACCCCTAACTATAGTTTTCAGGTCCAAAATCTCAGTGGGAGTGATCTCAGATGGATCCACTAATGGTAGAGGCCGATTTGTGGATTTGAGAATTTGGTTGTTGCCCACAATAGAAGCCCATTGCAATGGTAATCCTACAAACCTATTAAAAACATATGGTATTTCAAATTTATGATTTAGCCAATAACTGAACCCATATTTAATTGAAAAAAAACAAATACCGTTTTGATGTTCTGTTGTCTTTACTAACTTTACTAACCTGCCCTCTCTCTTATCATAATCTGTATGCACCCTGTGTTCGAAATTTGTAGGCTGCGATATCTGGGGCTTCTTTTTCTTCTTACTAAACATCTTTTGAACAACAAATATCGGAACTGTTAAATAGGACGTAACGCCCCTCAAGAATCTCACTACATAACCTGGCTCTGAGCTTTATTTCGACGTTGCTTCAATCGTGGTGCAATAGTTTTTGATGGCATCTGATGCACAGTATCACCCTTGGATAAGATAGAATAATTAAAAACGTTCAGAAAGATGTATGATGGTGAAAACCAGTGAAAACGAAGAAAACAGGGGGTCAATGAAGTACAGGTATATAAGTTTATTTACGATACATAGTTGAACGTTTGCGCCTGCGTACACCGCGTACAGTCGTACACTACAAATTCCTATGAAATGGCGTCAAAATCCACGGAATATGTGTCAGTTGCTGTCAGATTCAGCGATTTGTCAAAATACTAAAATAGTGTCACAGGGCACAGGTCACAGAAATAATCACACTTCACACTAGCACAGCACATGACCAGCACCAGCACAGCCTACGTAAGCGTAGGCTGTGGGCTGTGCTACTAGCACATAGCACAGCTACTAGAGCACTAAGAATGTGGACTAAGCTAAGAATCATCTAAGAACTAAGAATAAAGTGGACCGTCATAATTTTCGGTCTTATGACCAATAAGGAAGTATTTATATTATTGATAAAAAAGTGTTGTTTTCGTATCACACGTCAATCCTTTAGCACTGCACTTCATTAGGCCAACCGAGAGGTGAGGGGTCAGTGGTGCTTGTTTTTCCGGGCAAAATGTTTTTGAAGGGCGAAATTGCAATATAATTTCCCTAAATAATTTCCAAAATTGTTTTTGGACGACTGCATTTCCTTTCTTTTTCTCCCATAAAATATGGATCAGTAATAGAAAAACAGATTCACAAATTGTAGATTGTAGCATGCAGAACTTACTAGATAATTACGTATCTCGCTGTGCAGTATGTGGTGTATAACTTCGGTTATGTATGTGGCGCCACCTTCCATAGTAACGCCATAGATATATATTATATCGTCTGGTATAGGTGGCTGTTATCTAGGAAAAAAGTTGAAGGGGCGCGCAGAAGGGCTGGTCGTGAGTGGAGACCGCCTGGAGCCGCTGTCGGTGCAGATCATGCAAATACCCCGAAAGAAAAATAAATCCGATGGGTTTACTTGAGGATCTTGCTCACCATCGGCCTTGTTCATGTTATGATAATGATTAAGAAACTTTGTAATAGGTTTTTCAAAATGTGGTGGATTCCATCATGTTCATCCCTCTCAAATTAACATTCGCGTTTTGGAGATGAAGCTCAGTTTACCGAGGTGGAGTCAATAATTCTGCGAATTTTCATGTATCCATTCAAATGATATTAGGAAGTCGCACTCGCAACATAAATTGGCCATAAACCTTTGGACAGGTATAATTAATAACAAGTTTATTGGTAAACACATTTTTTTTGCTCTCTTTTACATCAAAATTATGTCTTTACCCTCTCTTACATGTTTTTACCTAGTTACAGATGCTGATTTATCCTACTAGTCTTCCAGTTTTTCTCTCTCTGTCTAATAACTGTTACAGTTATTGTTACTGTTACTGTTACTGAAGACGATTGAAGCTAGTATATCAATCGAAACGTTGTGATACTAAAAAAATGGACAATGGAAGTCCGAAATCAAACTTTTAATAAATATACACTTCAAATTTGTTCTTGCTTTGAACAGCTTCCTCTCTATATGTTGGTTGCTCAAGTTAAGAGTAGTTGCTGTCAATATTTAATTGACAGTATAAAATAATTAAATTTTTATGAAGAATCATAGACAGTTCAATATTATTCATAAAATTATTTATTAAATAGTTTGATCCGTATGCTAATCAATATAAAAGTTCAGTAAATAGGAAATAAAAGAAAAGCTCTAGTTTTCTAACACTTTTTCATTTGTTCTAGAATCCATGGATGTTTCATGACTTCCGGAAGAGATAAGCGTGACTTTCCATCAAGAACAAGCAATCTGGATATGAGATTTTCAGCACCAGAAGATATATATGGCGGGTACACAAAATCCAAGTGCCTAATTTTCCTGTATGTTGTATCTTGATCTTGACTTTCAAAAGGGGGTTTTCCAGTTAGAAACTCGTAGCAAAGTACACCTAAAATGATAAGTTGTTTAGAATATAAGTGTGGTATATGAAAATCTTAAATATACCCATGCGAAGCTTGAATGAGGGCGTAAAACAAACAGGAAATATTTATTGACTACCAAAAAAAGATATAATTATAAAAAAATAGTTTTTAACGTCATTTCAATTTTAGACTTTAATGTCATTTGATAAACAACAAACAATAAAAAAAATGTTTTATTTCTATATTGTTCATCTTTGTACCAGTCAAATTCTCATTTTTCGACAAGAAAATGGATTTGAGTGGATCAATTGAGTACTTCCCATGCGTTTTTCTCTTTACAGGGATACCGTATTTGGCTGACTAAAGTATCATTGCCAGTCACTAAGAATTTTATAAGGTCTTCTCGTAGCATCATTTCCTTTATACGCGAGAGCGAGTAAAAAAATGGAAATGTTTTTGTTGTCTTTGACGTACCCTTCTTGCGGCAGCGTTCTAATAATTGATATATAATATACGATTATCTAGAGTCTAGTCAACCACAAAGCTTTTTCGACCTTGCTTTGGTAGTGACCAAACCAAAGTTTTTCTCAATTTTACCATCCGAAGCTGAAGTAAAAATTAAAAAATACATCTGCAGGATAAGATTCAGACGTTTCTTTGACATGTCAGTATTTGAAAATATTCATCTGAAATCAAATGTTTGGAGTCAATACTGATTTCTTATTATATTTCATTCGGATAATTATTAAATTATGAACTACAACCAAGTGGACCTATTACAACATGTACGGAGTGACTAAATGCAGTGACGACAGACACGTGGAAAAGGAAACTGCTTATACAAAATGAAAGGATTAGATAAAATACGCCATTTTAAACGGAATAATGGAAAAATACAACATTCAACAAATTTTGTAGAGGTTCCAAATTTGCTCATGGCAGAATACTCTTCAACGAAAAAGTCAATATGATGAAATCGGCAAATGACAATAATTTGAACAATAAAATCTTACCTAAACACCACAAATCAACATGATAACTGTATTCTTTATTTTGCACCATCTCTGGTGGCAGGTAGTCCAATGTACCACACATTGTTTTACGTTTCAGTGAAGGAGCATGCACAGACCATCCAAAGTCTGCAACTTTGATATCATTTGTCATTGTGAGCAGCAAATTTTCTGGTTTTATGTCTCTGTGTATGACTTCGTTTTGATGACAGTAATGCAATGCATCTGATACTTGATAGATAAACTTTGCAGCTCTGCAAAAAAAATGTAATTGACATAAAAAATTGTAATCAAGGTAAAAAAAATATGCAACAATCCACACATCTAATTTTGTGTATTTGGCTGAGATTACAATCTCATACCAGGAAGGCATCTTAATTACTGGATGGGAAATCGGAAAATGAGCTTCAGAAAAATCCAACAGTACCATCCAAAGAAGGGTCTACCAAAATTAATTCTGCTGGAGAACGTCAGCATTGTGGAATGAGCTGCGAGGAGTTTATTACCTGATATTGACAATTTAGAGCGTTTTGCGGTTAAGGTGAATACATTTATCTTCCTATAGCGATACTGGATCGTGATAGGCTTTCTGCCTTTGTGAGAGGATAACAATAAAAAAGACAAATATCTTACGTCGATTTATCTATAACATATTATAAGGTAATATACAATCAGTCAAGTGAGCTTCATGTGAGATACTATAATTCTGTTTATCTATAAGTTCAGTGAAAACTGTGGGCTGAATTGTAAAGAAGAAGATACAAAAATGTTAGGCAGAAATTTATAAAAATAAAAAATGAACAGGTAAATTCAAAAAAATGATTAATTGGGCTAATACTATCACATACAACCTACTCAATATTTGAACAAACTTTAGATGTGATATTCTATTTATATGTATGCCATAGATTGTCATGTGAAAAGTAGTATAGACATTTCCTCAAGATTCAGCTGAGTCTGAGTATATAGAAATGCATTTTTGATAGTAAGTATGTATATAAATAATCATTTAGTTATTTAAATTGGAATACACAAGATAGGAGTCGTTATCTGTCATTGATGGCTTTTAATAACTACAGTGATGTAATTGAATAAAAAATGACAGTTTGTATAGTTGAAACTCGACAATATGTTCTACCATTGTGTTTGAAAATCTAAATATAAATAATGCTGTTATTATGTTCTAGATATATTGTGCACAACTTGACCATTGACTTTACTCATTCATTCTGTATCATCTGTGCTTTGACTTTGACAAAACGCAGATTACATCAAATCCAGAAATTGTGTTGCCATTTGTACTTGGTCTCCAGAAATATAGACGTATGACATTTCATATTAATGAATAAGAGTGGCTGAAACTCAACAATCTTTTCTACTTTTATATGGTAACATTTGTGCATAAAATAACCAAGAAACCAATATCAATATCTTGTAAAAAATTTAGTGCCAAGAAGACCACTACATGAGAACCAGTTCAATATTCCTCTCCACCATAAGTCATTCTATCAAAGCTCGTTCATTTACAAAGCTGTTAGACTGTACAAAGCCATCAGTAGTTCTAATAAACATAGAAGTCTGCTATCTTTTAAAAAATCTATTTAAATACAGCTTTTGGAGATAGAATGCTCTTAACTCGTATTTGTAACTTATCCACCTGTTACACTCTTTTTTTAAAGGTTTTTTTACTATGTATTTGTTTGCATATAAAGACACTTTATTATTATTATTAATTTCAGGCATAGTAAAAAAAAATATATTATTACTCCCAACACAGTATTACTTTAGTAGCAAAAAATCGAATTCAGATATGTATTTTGTTTTCATGATAATATATACATCATAAAAGTCACTCATATCTGTTGGTCTGTCTATCATCTATCTGGAAAACCTCGGGAATTTTCACTGCACTGTGTAGCAAAATCAATAAAGATTTTTATTTATATCTTGCTCAAATGCAAAAGGCCAACACACATTGTGGTTGCTTGTGATTGGCGAATCAAAAAATTCAAGACCATTCGAATAATTTCAGATAACTGTATATTACTGAAACAAAGAAGTGCTTGGGTTGATAAAGTTATCTAGCATCAAGCATCCATAAATCAAACATATCTGAGGCATATCTTCTAAATTTATACCAGTGCATTGGAAATACAACCTATTTGTGACCATTTTGTTTAGTAAATCGGAAAATATTACTCGAGAATAAATGGTACTTTCTGCAAACATACCAAATATCTGTAGTAAGGTTGTATTTTTTGAATGATTCACACTATACTTGAACAAACAGAAGAAGATAGCTGACTGTGACTGAACAGGAAGCCAAACCTTTCATAATATAAGCACATGCCATATCTATAAATGACTGAAAAAATGTTTTTCATGTTTTGTTATATCTAAAAGTTCTACACACTGCGATTCAACAGTGAAATTTAAAATTTTTCTTGATTAGTAGTCATATAATCAACAAAATTACACTATCCAATAAAAAATACCTACAGTGCTTCAGGAAAGCGTCTCTCAGGAGAATTTTGAAGGTGTTTATATAATTCTCCCTTTTGAGCATATTCCAATACCAAATATATCCTGTGAGAGTCATGGAACCATGTTAATAATTGCAAGATGTGCTTGTGCCTGGAAAATGAATCATAAAGAAATCACATTTGATTCAGAATTATGATAATTACTGTAAATGACTTTGTATCTCAATCTCTCGTAGAATCAGCTTCTCAACTTTGCTTTTATATAACTCTTTTTTCACAAGTGTCTTCAGGGCTACAATATACCCTGTACGCTTCTCCCTAGCAATGTATACTCTCCCAAATTTTCCTCTACCAAGTCTAGCACCAAGCTCAAAGTCGTCCAAGGACCAGTTGTATCTTAAAAAATAAAAAAAATACTATATCGTCCAGCATCTGCTAGATAGATTAAGCTATTCATTAGTGACATAATTACACCTTAAACCTAAAATATTTATGAATCAAAACCTTTGTGCCATAATAGGTATCTAAAAAACAAGTTGCCATTATAAACCAGATTAATTTTTTTTATCAACAAAACTTTTAGCAATGACTTTTTGAAGGTACATATTTTTTCACTGCATATGTTCAAATCATTTACCAATATGTCACATAAGTTAGTGTTTGTATGCAATATAATATGATTTTCCCATAAAAAAGTAGGAAAACTGTTTGACAATAGTTGACACATATTTTTTTTAAATTTGGTCCACAATAACTAATTCTATTATATTCTATTTTCAGTAATAATATTTATATTGGAAATTGAAAATTCACTATTACAGAGGCACAAAGAAACTCATTTTTCTTCACAGGAAAAGTGAAACATGAAATAGGTATAAATACAATTTTCAGAATTTTTATATCCAGGTGAATTGTTTAAAAACACTGAGTCATAATTTGCATACCAAATATGCATGATGATAGTGATTGCTATTTACATTAATGAAGGAGAATTAAAAAAAACTTACTCTGGGTTTCCGTAACATGGATGTAACATAGTATTCGTCAATAAGGTTCGCATATACGGTTTGACCTCATCAGGGAGTTTAAGTTGCTGTAACTGCTCTTCTACCTTTTCTTTGACACGATTCTTTTTCGCAACGGACATTTTAAATCAATTTTATAGATGAAGAAACAAGCACCAACTCGGATAGAAAAACCGTTAAGTTAAATTGACTCTAAAAAGTGTGGTTAGGAAAATAACCGTTGAACGTCAAACATTTTAAATCTCAAAAGTGTGTAGGAGATAGATAGAGATGGGCAATAAAGCGACTCTGATTCTTTCATTGATTGGATCATTCTGGCAAGTGGATCGAATTCGAATGCGGCGATACTCGGATTGGGAAATGTTTATAAATACAAAAACCAAAACTTCTGAACCACGCTGACAGCAATCTAATGTGGTGAGCAAAATAATATGATTACAGTATACGCTATGTTTTATCATATGAAACAATTTACTTTCATGAACTGCAACTGGACGCATGGAATTCATTTAATACAAAATACAAATATGTATTTCTGTGGATTTTTATATAATTTTTTATAGCCCATGATCTATACACTCTTCATGAAAAATTTGTAGACTACCAAAATTTACCATTACTGTAGTACAGCTATTTTTTAATTACACTAATTAAACCAATCCGCTGTAGTTATATTGAGTTTTCATTTCAGTGCAATATCTTAAATTTATTGATATTCGAGATTTAGAAATGAAATCTAACTTTGGAAACTCATCCTGTGGTTGTCTCTCTAATCCATCTTATCCATTTGAACAAGCCTCTAATAGGATGTGAAACCACATGTGATTGAAAATTTTATTAATCATTTTGATAAATGCTGCCATGAGGCAGCAAGAGCTTTCAGATATGTATTCCATTGTTCTGGTGAGTGAGAATCTGATCTGGGAGGCAAGAGCTCACGTGTATGGATATGGATGTTTATTATTTTAATGTGCATATGTGTAATATTCTAATTATTTTTGTGAGGCTGTGAGACGATTTTTATATAACGTCGCTTATGGAATTAAGGTATCAAAAAAGTCTATATAATTCCCGAATAACACGGTAGTTCAGGCTGGGAGCTCTAGTCTTCGTTAAGGCGGCTCCACACGCAACGGTAAAACCGAAAGCCAACCTTGAGGCACCAGACCTCAAGGCGAACCTAAAAAGAAGGGGGTCCTCACACACTGCGGAAAATGTGAGAGGCAGCCTTAAGGCGCTTCAATTTGTCTATGTTTTCGGGCGTGATGGCGTCGACAGATGATGCTCTTGCTGTTGTTGGTTTATTATTAGCTGTGCAAAGTCCAAAATGAAAAGTAAAGCGAAAGTTTTGGAACAAAGAGTGGCTCCAGAAAAGAAAAGTTTATACTCATGTGAATTTATTAAAATTTATTTTAAGCTCTTATCATTAGTGGCGCTGATCATAGAGAAAAACGACACCATATTTTTTTTAATTACACACTAATCTTTCGTAAGCAGCTTCCCTTTTAACCCAGTCATGATAATCTTTTGATGTAGTTTGCCACAAGCACGGCAAATCTCTGAACAGAGCTATAAATTCCTCTTCATTTTGTTTTGCACGGGCCATGACCATATACACTTTAACATAAACAACTGTCAAAATAAAACTAAACAACGGCCAAAATAAAACTAGATTCAATCAAACACGTGGTGTGACAATAACCAGATTCGACGGAAACACAACTGCACTGAATCGCCTCAAGGCCTATCCCAGACACCCCCCCACACATTGCGGTCGGCCTGCGGAGACGAGGAGAAGCAGAGGCAAGTCAAACGAAATCTGCTATTCGGATCGGCGGCCGCTAGACTTCGGCACGACAGGCATACCTTGACGGAAATCTCAATACACATGTTGGGATTTTCTTTGAGGTCTGGCGCCTCAAGGTTGGCCTTCGGTTTTACCGTTGCGTGTGGTGCCACCTTTAGCGATGGAGACTAACTGTTTTGTACGCCAACGTATCATCGATGCGGGTCGACTAGCCAACAAGTGCAAATGAAACCACCAACGGTCTTATTCGCCCACTGATTACTCGCTTTAATGTAATCATAATTTTGTTTATTAAAATTACATGATTCCATTTTTGTGCTTAGTCGACATCCACCAAAGTCTTGTTTCCCATGGATTTTCGCAATTTTGTATTTTTCCAAGCATATCATATAACAGTCCATGTCTTTTCCCTTGATATTTGGTGCCATGGCTGGTCATATTGTCAATATTTGCGTACTGGTATGTTCCTCAAATATTTTGTTAAATGAAGCAAATACAAATACGCATAATGCGAATTTTTAGGTGAAGTGCCGACGTGAGATTTTTAATCCATCCTTGGCTGGACATGTGATTTGGATTCATAGATAACCCCCCTATTTGGATTTGATCTGACCGGATTGACACATCTCCACCAATTTGACGTTTAAAGTAGCAGGGCCGGCCTGAGAGTCGATTCCCGGGCTGTTGGAGCTGTTTACTACAACCACCTACAACTACACAGACCACTAAGTCAACAGGGGCGAAACCACTGACGATAGAACGTTGTTCTATCGTCGTTGGGCGAAACGCACCAAATTTTGGAGGTGCAAGGGGAGACCTCATTAGCAACTATGCGAATTGGTTACAGGCTCTAAGGTGCACGTATTTGTTTTGTGTTGTGGAATGTTGGAAACATCTGCTATAGTTAATGTACTTACTAGTTCGCCGGACAGACATTCTAGACCCGCCTGACAACCCTTCATCTTCCGAATTGCAGTTGAATTTTTATCGGAGTTTGAATAAATGTTGTGTCATCTTGCGCCTTTGGAAATAAATAACTGTCCCAGAAATATGATTGTCTTATGCAGGGGCTTGTGGAAAAAAGTGTAGGTAATCAGAGATCTTTAACTCAAACATTTTATTTTTCCAAAAACATTGGTACTGTCTCTTGAAAAATGTGCACAAGTTGTGATTCGAAAGAAAACAGTTGTCAGGGGAGAACACCTGATATCACATTGAGCTAAACAATTTGTAAAAGAACGATTTTCCACAAACAAAAACAAACAACAATTAATTACTTACTCATCCGCAAGGTGGAAGCAGATAAATAAACTAGAACTAATATCTAGAAAGTTTATTGAGAAAGCTGTAGGTTTAAAATAATATTTCCATTTCTCGATCACTAGAAGATATACAGTTTTCAATCAATGGAGAAACACCGAAATTATTGCGTACACGAGCACGTTACCATACTACCGTCTCGCCATCATAACGCATGACTGAGCGGCTACAGTATCAGCACAATTCAAGAGATATTGGTTCCGTCCGCACTAAAAGATTTTATGGATTTTTCTTAGGAACTCATTCTTAGGTATTACATCTTTAATATCTCTAACACGTAAACACAGTTATAGATTCTGATATATCCAACTAGTCTTCCATGCTACGAGGGTCACGCTGAAAGTTTTTAGATACAGAAAAACTACAAGGTATTTTAAAAAACTTTATTCTGTTTTTTCAACATATTCTCCCCCTACCTCAATACATTTACGTATTCGGTAAAACCACTTGGCAAATTCTTCTGACCAACGTTCTTCTAAAAGGTTGCTGATTTCCTCCACAAATGCAGCGATTGCCTCTTCATCGGTGGAAAAATGGCGACCTCGTAACTTTTCTTTGATCTTAGGGAATAAAAAGAAGTCGTACGAAGCTAGGTCCGGAGACTAAGGTGTGTGAGGCAACAGTTTGACAGCCTGTTCAGCAAAAAATCGAGTATTCTAGCGGCGCTGTGCGTTGTCATGGTGCCTTCAATACCCCGCAGACCAGTCTTTGGACAGCTCTTGGAAGACTACTGGAACACATTTGGTTATATACAATTCAGAAGTAATTGTCCTTTGATTTTCCAAGACTACCGTTGTAATGTATCCACTTTTAGAAAAAAAATATGCAACCATTTTCTTTCCTACACTATTGTATCGACGAATTTTTGTTGGGGGGCTGCTCACTTTCAAAGCACGAAACGAATGACTGCTTTTAATTTTGGGATATTAAAAGTCTTTTTACTGTACCCATTATTAAATTTTCCAAGCATAAACTTAGCCCAATCAATTCTAGTTGCTTTTTGCTCACTGGTCAACAAATGTTGCACCCATCTGGAACACCGCTTCCTCAGGCGAAGGTGATCATGAATGATTATTCGGACCGCTGCCGATCCAATCCCCAGAGAAGCCTCAATCTCGTTGTAGGTTATATGGCGATCTTTTTTACCACATTTAGCACAGCTTCTGAAGTTTCCGGAGTAATAGCAGTGGGCGGTCGACCTGTGCGAGGTTCATCATCGAGTGAGACCCGGCCCCTTTTAAACTCAGCAAACCAATTAAAAACTGTAGCCCTAGAAGGGCCAGAGTCCCCAAAGCAACTCACTAAACCTTGGTGACATTCCGCTTGTTTCAGTCCTTTTTTATAGTCATACAAAGTCATGGCTCGAAAATCGCGAATACCCGGTTCCATTTTCACGTTAAAATTCGGCCAACACTTGGATGCATTCGAGACCCTGGCAATGCAACTACTGAACGATTCAAACGCTCCCTTTGCGTGTAAGCATTTACAACTTCAGACAAAATAGCAGCGTGCTCAAACTTGTTTAAACTTGTATAGATTAGGAATATCTAAGCAGTTTCAGCGCGACCCTCGTATTTCCCATGATACTTCGCGACATCGTCCAACGAAGATATATATGTTCTCTTCAATGGCCAGGAAACTGCCGTCCTAGGGTGGCGTGTTTCCCAGATCGTGCGTGATTTGGAGTGGTAGTAATGAAAGGGATGATGGATGCAAGAGAACCTACCTTACTTTGCGTCATAGATGCGCGCTAGATAGTTGCAATGCGACGGTATGACGGAATGTTGAAGACACGTGTTCTGTCCGCATCAGATTCATCTCACTACAAAAATTGAGTGTTTAATGTCATTTCTTAATAATTTTTGCTCATTCGACACATTATTTTTCTCAATTAGATGTAATTGTGCCTGTAATAAAAAATATTTGGAATCATTCGACTGTTAAAATTATTAAAATAACAATATGGAAGTTGAGAATACCACTAGTGGCAGTCAAAAAACCGAAAATTTCCAAAAATCTAACATAATAGTTTGACAGCTGTGCGAATATAAAGATATAACTTTCAAACGCCTACAATAAAAAGTAGATTGAACTACCAATAATACTACTATAAAAAAATGGAGATAAGTGATTGTCACTAGTTGGATTGAAATAATTATCAAAATTGAGCAACCTAAAGTTATTAATCACATTTATCACATGGTAGTGCAGTTTCGTAAAATATTCTCAACTCCAAAGCATGGCAGATAATCAAGAGCATCATTGTTAGAAAATGGAAGTATTACAAAAACTAAAATATCATGAAAAAATTTCAAAATTCTACAACAACACTAAAATACTTCATTAGTCGTTGAAAAACTGTATTTTTATACTCAAAACCTTAATTACACAAAAAAGTATATAGTAGATTTAGAAACCGCTATAAATCACGGTTCCCTCCATTTTTATTAATTCTTTGTTTTTCGATTCCTAATTAAGTATTTCATTTCCGTAGGCATTGATTGGACTTGTATAGTGTATTGAAGATTTGGTTTGAAAAGACACCTACACATACCGATTATAACAAGCGTTTTATCGTAAACTTCTATAATCTGTTTCTTATTATATCTAAAAGATCTGTTAATCTAGAAAGGTATATGGTTTGCTTCTAAGAGAAATCTCTAGCCAATACTTTCTGCCAGATCAAATCAAATTAATAAATTCCACACTTTTGTAACATCTTTCAATACGGAATTTGGGTTAACATGTATCTATTAAATCATGTGCGTTACAACTGAAGATAGTTAACCAGCTATGCAGCTACATATAGATAAGAATTTGAGTAGAGATAACTTTGACACTGAAATTTCAACAAGTGATGTATATGATGCTTGGTGTTTCGAACAATCTGATAGTATTTTGGTGTTCAGCTTAGAGAATGAAGGATGCCAGTGATGAAGAGGTTAGTGTTGCAAAAGGTGAGTAATTCGCGATGTTGGAATGAAATGCTCAGCCAACGTTGAGTCAAAATCAAAGTTAGCTTAACTGTGTTTTGCTGAAGCTGTAATTTATTCCACCAGTTCATTTGTTTTCATTACCTTTGAGCAATGCTTCTCACTTCACATGTTTGTCTGAACATCTTACTCGAACTTCTTCGCAAGAGATTTTAGTTCATTTGGATCAGATGAATGGATTGAATTTCGGCTATTTAGCAGCAAGTCGAAGATGCTTTAGGTATCACGCAAGTTTTACATTCAGATAATAACTGAATTAATATTCGTTTCTTTCTGATCTCCTATTTGGTAGACGTGCTGCTTGAAAATGGTCTGATATCTCAAGAGTATTATCCAAAACAATGATAACTGATGACTTATACATTTCATTCAGGTCCAAGATGTGGAGCGCGACACATACAGGTATTACTGCTATTCCTTCTCAACTTCGTTGCATGCAATATGAGAGATTCATTATCAGTAGCGATCGTTGCCATGACAGACAACTCTACAACGAATCATAATGTTCCGGTAAGTTTATAACCTAGTAACTGTATCTATGTGTTTCCTATGGAGATTTTGTTCCTATTAATATTTAAATTTCTTTTGAAAATAGTTTTTGTGGTACAGCTGCTTCAAAACTGCAACATGAGCGAATACAGTTGGAATTTTTCACAAATAATCCGCAGCTCATTGTGCACTAGGAGATGATGCAACGTCCAGCTCAAGTTCAAGTTGCAGATCCATCTGAAACAAATAATTGCAAAGCCAGTTATTTTGAGCGAAACACAATAATCTAGCAAATTTGTAACTTCAATCTAATTTTTTTCATAGATAACCTCATGCAAAGGCAAATAATCTATCGCGCTTCATAAGCACTGCGCGAGGATAAACGTATTAATTCAGGTTGACCTTAAAACGTTGTAGATTGTAACCATCTTGGAACAAAGTTCCCGGTAGCTCATTCCACAACTCCGAGGTTCTTCATAAGAACGACTTTTGGAGCAGGCGTCGTAAGTTCGGCCTGGTGAGGATGCGCCCAGCAAACCAGCTACCCTTCCTCGATGTTCCAGACTGTGGATGTCGTTTGTGAGGCCAGGGGCATCCAGTACGTCCAGTTCTGGATTATGTCCAATTGCTGCTCTAGAGATTATAATTTCCTATAGCGTAAGTGAACCCCATCTTCTGGAATGCTAACTTGCTGCTCTGTAAATTCAGCAAATGAATTTGGAAAAATTATTGAAAGATACTTTGAACCAGGTAATGTCGAATCCTTCAGGTTTGTGATTTTCCTCTCGCTGGCAAGAGAGTTCTGATTTGACATATACACCAAATCTTAGTCTGAATCGGGTGTATAGGTCGTATCTGGAATATCTATAAAATTGTCCATTACTGACGAACCGACTTGGGTCTCTGACAATACTAGAATGAGTGGCCTTTCTGTCTGCAGAAATTGATGGACAGAGTCTATGTTCGAAGCGAGACCTCAAACATCCTGGAAGTCGACCCTGAATGTGTTTTGGGGCCTGTCGTCTGAGGGAAGTTGCAGTACATTCAGATAAATGAGTTTCGCCCAAAGCGCTCCCAGGCCCATTTGGCACCCGGAGATTTGAACTGCCTGGTATTTTACTTCCGGAATTCTTTCATCTTGAAACCGCCATTGAGCATTCTTTGTGTTTCTTGCGTCACGTTAGAGAAATCCGGTACATAGACCAGATCCGGTTGACAGACCAGAGCTCCGGTGGGAGTTATGCTGCGCTTGTCGAGGCTGAAAGCCACGGTCACACGTGACGCAACTTAACACCGATTAGCCAGTTCGCTGATCCTGTCGGTTAATGAACCTAAGCAGTATCAATTTATTGCCTACCCTACACGACGAGAACGTTTGGGTTAGATTTTTGTGGTGTCTTGAATGGAATCGTTTTAATCAAGGTACTAAATCTTTTGATATTGATGGGTATTTTATCAATCAAACATATTTGACGTCTTAGTTGAAAGATATTTTGGTTTAAAAGTCCTCATGCTTTACGCCTGACACAATGTTTATTTTCAACGCTCATTTTTCAAGATAATGGAACGATTTCTTCCACAAATGATAGAGAATGGTTGGTTCTATGTTCTTGCGTAGCACTTCTTCCATTTTTATACACAAAATTTTAGATACTGTCACATGAATATTGACATTTTTGCACTCACTTTGAATATTTTTTCAACCGTTTGGTAACCGAACTAGCCAAAATATCAAGAAAAGGGCTTCACACGGACATAGAGCCGTCCTTTTTCTATGATCTGCATAAAAAATATTTATACATGAACATACTTTACCGCTGATACGAGCGTTCTTGTGTCAATATCCAAAATTGTGTATGGAAAATTGAAAAAGGGCTTCGCACAAGTGTAGAAGCAACCTTTCTTTATCATTTTCAAACCGAATCGTTCCATTATCTTTAGAAATGAGTGCTGGAAATGAAATATGGGAAACCCATGCAAAACGGCTTTTATTCTAGGTAGAGTCCCCTCAAACGTCTGATTTTTCACGTAACTGCTACACACAGATTTCTGCTTTTGCATTTAAGGCTAAATTTCAGTTGTAATGAACGCCTTAAAATGTATGTTTATGCACTTGAGCGTTAGCAAATTGTATTGCATAAAAGTTTTTCATATTGAATGGATTTATAATTGACTTTTTTTTGGCAAACATCTGGTTGTGCTTCATTCAAAAGAGGTTTATGTTTGTGCATCGACGGTAATATTTCACAAGATATTGTGTATACATCTACCTAGGAATGATTTTCACAGTTTATTATCCTAAGTCGGTTTTTCTCCCAGAAAAAAAAGCGTTTTTGTTAAACCTTCCGTGGGGAACGGACTAAAGGCAAGGCTGGATCATCCATTAGGCAGTGTAGGCAACTGCCTAGGAGTAACGCATAGGCTGAGCGCCTCGTGCTCCAAAAATTTATTCTGATTAAATCAAAAGCGTGTTTCCAATTGTAGACATGAGAATCTGTTTCCTTTGTAAACACACGAGTTTTTTTTTCTCGAGCAATTAAGTTGTTAATATGCCTTTCTTTAATTGATAATTCATGTTGTCTCTATTTAAAATAGTCAGTTACACGCTTTCTGAAACTTTTCAATCATGAGTTTGAAGTGGTGATTCACGAATGCGTGCCATTTCATGCTACAAACCTTTAATTTTTTTATATTCGCCTTTATTTCATAAGTATAGCACTTTTTTTAAGCAATAAGTATAATTTTTTAAATAATAAATTATTGAGTAGATATAAACCGATAAAGAATATCTTGTTTTTCAGGGCGATATTTGTGTAACGGTACGAGCGTGCAGCAACATTTATGTTGTTATCCTCGTGGAGGCGTGGACATCCTCGTGATCTTTTCCCGACCGATGCTTCCTCCCACGCTAGTTTGACTATGCGGCTATCTGGTAGTCTCCTAACATGTCCCGCCTACTACAGTCGCTTAGATTTTATTTCCCGTACTATATTGGAATCTCCATACAGATCATCCATTTCTTTGTTGGTACGGATTCTGTATCGTCCTGTCAGTGCATCCATTACGGGGTCATATATTTTCCTCAGTACTCTCCTTTCCAAGACTCGTAGACGTTCTTCATTTGCTACCGTTAGCGTCCAAGTTTCGCAACCATACATCACAACAGGTCATATTATGGTTTTGTATATGTTGATCTTGGTACACCTTGATATTTATTTGGATTTTAGGAGGTCTTGTACAGCGTAGAAGCATCCATTACGTGCTTGGATTCTGCAGTTAATTTCTGCCGTTTCATACATATTTTCTGTTAGCACTGTTCCCAGGTATTTGAATCAACTTACACGTTCAAAGTTATAATCACCCATCGTAATGTTTTAGCCTAATCTGTCCTTGCGTTGGTAGTTTCTGGTGGAGTACATATATTTAGCTTTTTCTTTATTAATTTTAAGTCCAATGCTCCTCGCGCTCTTTTCAAAGTTATTGAAGGTAGTCTTGATATCCAACGTACTGCTTCCCACAAGATGGGGGTGTTAACCCCATGCTCAACCTTCCTCCGTTATCCGGGCTTGAGACTGGCAACAGTTCTGTCGAACTACTGAATCCATCCGACACCACTGCAGGACGCCACTTCTTGCTAGTTGTTAAATCATAATATTGGAGTAGACGATGACCGCCTTCAATTTTATAGTATTATTTCACAAGTAAATTAATTTCCATCCGACTCATAATTAAATATTTTTTTTATGTTGTAGACCTACAACTGGACTAACAAAAACGTAGTACTGTCATCGTTCTTCTGGGGCTATATAATCCCGCAAGTTTTTATGGCCGTAGTTATCAAGCAATATGGTACCAAGAAGATCCTTATTATTTGCATGTCCATCAATTGTGTCATATGTATGCTCACTCCATATGCGGCAGATAGGTTTGGTTCTTACGGAATGATGGCCTGTCGTGCACTTCAGGGGTTGGCTCAAGGTATGCTGGTTATGTTCTTGGTAGTAAGTCTTAATATGACGTGTCTCACTTGTATGCAGATATCTGGTTATGGAAGGGCTGGACAGAGATATTTGTATGACTCAACAGCTCAAACTTACCCTGTGGTTGTCTCAATAATACATCACGTATTATTCTAATGTTTCTGTAACCTATGCAGCGTTTATCATAGTACAAAATATAAAAGAAAATTAAGAAATTTAATTGGAATTGTCATTAATTGATCAACTGTTGCCAGGGTAGGCGTTATGAAATTCTTAGAAGCAAAGTTATGCGTTTGCAGTGCTAATAATTCTCGACAATCTCGTTACTTAGGGACTTCCTCGAAATACACTTAAGAAGCATTTAAAGTTGCAAATTGTTTGACGTCCGCCGTTTTCGATACCGCAAAATTGTTGCATTTTTTGGCAAGGTAGCCTTACATCAGAAGTTTGTTTACACATACAGATACACCGCTCAGCTTCGTATTTTGCTTTTCATACTTAGGAGATTGTTTGATACCATACGTTAAGAAAAAAAAAACAGAAACTGAATAAGTCATCAGCAGTGCTTGTTTAAATTTATTTATTTACCTTACTCCGCTCGAGTCGGCGGACCCTATAGGTACCTAATAATCAGTAGAGGTCAGTGAATTTACAGCATGAGGAAGATGCCCTCAACCACTGAATTTCCTATAGCAATTGCTACTGAAAGCACTGGAACCGTAGTACTGTTCATCATCGGCAGATTTTAATGTTATCAAATTGTGGCCTGAACGCTCCAGACGGTGCTAAACTAAACTAAACTGTTGAAACTAAATGCAATTTAGTTTCAACATTTAACAGCGAAAACTAATTATACAATAAATATCTACCAAATCGCCGCATTTACTAACCTCTTCTGGCTTATCCATGCTAAATTATACACTATAAGGGCAAGGCCAAGCAAAAAAAATAAGTGAAAAAAATTAAAAAAAAAATAATTATCTAAATACACCGTATAATATCCTTAACCGGGTTCCTCTTTCAATTCTAACGTAACTTAATCACGAAAACAAATGTACTGCATAGCCACGTCTTTGATTGGTCAAGGAAAGCAGTCTATTTCAAATGCGAATAAGAGATTACTCCTCATTGCAGTATCAAAAACTCTATTTAAATAAGCTTCAATGTAATTGAAAATACGTTGCTTTGAGATAACCGTTGTTTGATTTGATCACATCTGAGGTCAATTTTGTATGATTTGATGAATGGTTATCTCTTTATAGTCTCCTCCGCACCTTATGTTTAATCACGAGGAATATTTATAAGCATATATTAAAGATTACAACATCGAAGCTCACAATTATAAAGTTGTTTAATTAAGACTTATGATAAGTTCACAAAACTAAACAACTACCAACCTCTACCAAAACCGCTTGGTATGCCATGTCAAAAATGAAGTAAAGTAGATTAACTTAGTATTTTTAACTCACTCATAAACATTTTCCAGTGTAAAGGAATCAAACTCAATCTGCTTGATTTTTTCACATTTAGCAAGTATGTGGTCCAACAGAATAACTGCTTTTATTAATATTTGGTGTAATTTTGATGTCTTGATAGCTGATAAGCCTTGGTACTGTTTATCATGGCTGTTACGTTACATAGAGAATATCCCAGAATTTACGATAGGTTTAAATGAGAATGTAATGTGTGAATTGCAATTATTGTTCCAAGTCCTTCAAATTGTATTCGTTTGTCAGAAAAACGAACAGCTACTCAAAAACACCAACAGTAAAAAGGAAGTGTGTGTTTATTTCGACATTTGCCTGATAATCTACTATTAAATGTTTTATTATGATCAGTAAAGTCTAAATTAAAAAGCTTAATGATTGGTAAAAATCATAAATGTTCAGTAGGTTTCTTTTGGCGAGGATGGAGGGGGAGAGGGGCAGTTTTGAAAAATTAGTGTTATTACAATAATCTTTTAGAAAAAATATTGTAACACTCAAAAAGATGTAGTACTGGATCCCTCGCAAATTATACCCCCCAAAAAAGTCTGCAAAAGTTATAAAAATGAATGATAAATAATGGAAAGTGAATATTTCGGTCATTTTGTGATTTCCGGAATTTGGGAATTATTTTTCTCACTTGATTTCCTATTTCACGTGCGAAGAGAGCTTAGTTGGATGCGGTTCCTCCAAGCTGACTCCCGTAATGGTGTTACCCCCTTCCACCTGAAGGATATCTCTGCTTGGTGTGGCAATTTTGCCTTCTAGTTCTTTTATTTTCGCTTGCATCTCATACATAGTGTCTTTTAAAGCACCTTGCTCATTGTTTAATTGGTCTACATTTTTACTTAAAGCATCTGTTATCTCTTCAAAACGTTCTGTTAGTTGCCCTGTACATACCTTCAGTTCATCTTTTAACTGGTTCTGTTGTACCTCTAGTTTTGCGGCTAGTTTGCTTTCCAGCTGGTCCTGTTGTACCTTTAATTGTGCCTCAAATTGTGTGGCTATCTTTCTTTCCAGCTGGTCCTGTTGTACCTTCAGTTCATCTTTTAACTGGCTCTGTTGTACCTCCAATTGTGCAGCTAGTTTGCCTTCTAGCTGGTCCTGTTGTAGCTCCAAATAGGTTAGTTTGTCGCCCAGCTGTGCCAAAGGCGTTTCAAATGTATAGATCTCTGGGCCCTCACCGTTATCAAGAAGGTACTGACGTAGCCGACTCACTAGTACTGTCTTTACACCACTAGTTTCCAAGTCTCGTTCCTCCAACTCGCGTTTCAGGTCCGCCACTTTCAATTCGCACAATCTTTTCGCCATAATCTCACGTCTGACACCACTTGTAACGTTCTTAAACACTAATTTATTTCTATTGGTAACAACAACAACTTATTCACTAATTTATATCAAACGATTTCAAGTTCTTCACAATTAGACGTCTGATCACTGACTGACTGCTGTCACTGTTCGATGCTGTATATATAGAGAAAACACCCATGTCGAATGTTCCATAACCAAATCTAGAACAATCTGACACATTCGAGATGTCTGTTGACAGCTGCACACATGTTCTGGACGATTTGCATACAGGGCGATCTTTTCTTGGCTACTGGCTGCTGATCTCGTTCCAATATCAATATGCATGTGGTAATATCTTAAATTTTGTATTAAATATTGCAAAAAACACCTCACACGAGCTAGAACCAACCTTTCTGTATCATTTGCAAAAAGAAAACGGTCAATTATCTTGAAAAATTAGCACTGCAACCGAAATATTGGAAACCCCGGCGAAACGCCTGTTATTCTACGTAGAGTCCCCTCTTAAGGCGATATATTTGCGGTTAAGTGACGATTTTATGCTCATTGAATGCGTCGTGTTGCGGTCTTTAATAATCCTGTAGATTGTAGATATTAATAATGTCGTTTGAATTAAACTCCACTCACCACACAACACGTCAGTATTTCAGGCGGAGATATTTGCAGATATGGCATATGCAGCAGATGTATAACAGTGCACGTAGCATGACATATACATATGCTCTGATAGTCGGCAGATTTGAGAGCGGTATCATCTCTGAGGGTCAGATCACCCCTAGTTCAGGAATGCAGTGCCGCCCTCCACCGCTCAACCCAATCGAAGAACGTGACCCTTATGCGGGTCCTTGGTTACAGTGGGGTTCCAGGTTCAAAGCAGATTGTATGGCGAGAATGGGAGCAAGGGACACTTGCATTGGCCACGAGCCCATGCTGGGTATCAACAGAGGCTGGGTCAAAAATGCCCTAGATCACTGCAGGTAAACCAAGAGGTTCATAGCCAGCCTCGAAAAAAGTAGGGAGCTGTGGTTGCTGAACAGAAATAGGGATTCACTCATCCTGTTGGAAGGAATCACATCCTAGGATAGTGTGCCGTATATCGCAGCCTTAGAGCTGAGGTGTTCGGCACAACGGAGTTTGGAAGGGAAGAGATCTACTCAGTGGTCTGACATTCCCTTTATCAAAAGGTCTGGTAGGTTCGACACTAAGGAATTACCATGTTAGCTTTAGTTAGTTACAGTGATTGTCCTCGGGGTCGGAGAAAAGGGCCAAAGGTGGTCTACATGCCAGGCTTTGGCTCCTCATTACTACTACATCACTTTTTCTGTTAAACAGATTAGTAACATGGTCGAAAATTCGACTGCACCATTCTTTATCTCAAAAGCGCTCATAGGGAAATGAAACTGTGTTGCATGTGAAAAATGCTTAAATTATTTTATACTGTGTTTTTTGTAGCTGGCACACTTCCGTCAATGTACAACGTGCTTTCACAATGGGCTCCTCTAGCTGAGAGATCATTCCTGGGAGCACTGGGTGGATCTGGTGAGTGAAGTGGATCAAACATTTGGTCGTAGCTTAATAAAACTTGTTTTATACCAGTTTCGCATTAACAGCTATGTTTTTGTTTAGGATTCCTGTTGGGTGCGATAGTTGCAATGCCAATGACAGGTTTCTTGTGCTCTTCGAGGTGGGGTTGGCCAGCCACCTTTTATTTCAATGGAACATTGGGCATGGTTTGGTTGATGTTATGGATATTTTTAGCTGCCGATACACCTTATGATTGCAAGTTCATCTCCGAACTTGAAAAAAAGTACATTACTTCTTCATTGGATCATAAAGAAGTTTCAGAGGTGGGTTCTTAAGCTAGATGGAATAGATTGATTTTTATAAACCCTCCTTGAGATTAAAGAGTACCATGGGGCTTATAGCCACTAGATTTCTTCAGTCTGTGTAATCTCAATAACCGCTTCACCGAGTCTGCTGAAGTTTGAGTAGGGATATAATTTGGATACGTAGCAGGATCAGATGCTTTCTTTTTTTAAGTTAGTGGAGTAATATTTAGAAACAAAGAACTCAGAACTTATCCAAACATCGTTTTATTGGATTTCTCGAGTTTCCGAGTTTTCAATGCTTTACGGTGATAGTTAACATCTTCATCTGCTTTAAATTTATTTTTAGTTTTCAATTCATTTGGAATTTGGCATATTGACATTCATTATTCACAAATGATCATTGCAAAATTTCTATGTAATTTGTTCAATTCTATATTGAAAGAGGAACAATTTGATATTTTATTAATATATAGCTATTTCATACCTCCACAATATATGTATATCTGTTAATTAAAGAGTATGATAATGATAATATTGATTGTAAAGCACAATTCAGTATAAATATTTGTGGAACACCTCCTGTTTTCAGCACAGGCCCACGCCATGGAAAGGAATTTTCACCTCTTTACCCTTTCTTGGGATAGTTCTTGCACAATTTACTTGCAGTTGGGGTGATAATATTGCATTTATTGAAATGCCATCCTATATACACAAAATATTGAAGTACAATATCAATGCAGTAAGTATCAAATAGCAGTATGACTTCCTGTTTCCGTGATCTGAAATCGTGGTCGGTGATGAAATAATCTTAGTATGTTATTGAAACAAAACCTAAGTAATCATCTATATAAGAAAGCATTAAAACTGGTAGGTAATAATCCGACGATGATTTGGATTATAAATCGAAACGCGTATCTGAAAAAGATACTTTTATTTGTGAAACTTTGTGTCTAATTACACAATTCTTAACCGAATGTTTAAAAAGTGTTTTACCATCATCGTTACCCTATAGAGTCCTATTAACCCTATTGTTATTTATTTTGACAAATGATGTTAACTGATCAGTTTGCAAAAGCTTGTCGATAACTGATAAATATAAAATAATTGCCTAAAATAAATAAAACAAATGAATATATTTCATCGCATAAATTTTAGCTTTCTGCAGGACTCTGTATGTTCATTCACGAAATTTGTTCCTATATTTGTAAATCTTTATTTTTCTTGTCACCACGAAATTACAGATCGATAGAAATATGAACAATGAACAGACGGGTCATTAAATACCTAATAAAAAAAAATTTCATCAAGCAGGCTAACTTCCCACGCAATGAGATTAGTTAAAAAATCAAGATTTCGATGGAATTTTGGAATTATTCATCTTTTGCAATTAAATTCAAAATCCTAGAAACTTCAAGTCTTTCACAGTACCAACCCAATCTCAAAATGTTCTAGTAAAGACTTCAATATTTACATAATCTCCAATATTTCCAAAACAAGATAAACAACAGTTGTAAATCCAATTTTTTCAATTTATTTAATAAACAAATAGTAACTCCTTTTTAAAAAATAATACTTCCTAAAATGCCGTATAATAAGATATACTTTGCAAATAAATTAAATGGAATAAATTTGCTAGAAACATTTGACATTCATCAGACATCTACTCTGTTCATAAATAGGATTTATTGTAATGCTAATAAAAGTCCACAGCAATCGGAATAAATTTATGTGGTTGGAAGGTAGATGTCTCGGCAAATGTGTAACCATGAATCTACTCGTAGGTCTAGCAAGAACAGTTGATTACCGGAGTTTCCTAGAACGTCTTTTGCGACACCAAAAAAAATTTGAGATCTCCCCATTTCCCAACCCTCAACCCTGAATCTTCAATGCTACAAAATTATTTCGAACATTACAAGGGACTTCAGAAACGCCTCAAAACAGAATTTATTTTTGATGATAACGTCGCTGCCACTTCACCGATTTCCATACAGTAATGTAACTTCAAAATTTTTTCATATTTTACTTTCCGAGTTATACAGTGGTCAATGCTTACTAGATTGACCGATAGACAGACAGACAGGCAAATTTGGAGCATTTTGCTGAATATTTTAAGCTTTTCATTACACTGGAATTGACTATTTCATTTTTAGAACGGCGTTATTTCATCATTACCGTTTGCCGCAAACTTCATACTTGGATTCATTTTTGGGTATTCTGCGGATGTTATTATTCGTAAAAGGATATTGAGCTTGGAAAAATGCAGAAAAACGTTTGTTTCTATAGGTAAGTTGTTCAATCCGTAATACTGACTACTCATACTGACCTTAACAAGGTACTTTATATGAATTTAATTTGTCTGTGTTGTCAGGTGGTTTTATCTAAAAGTGAGAATCACTGGAGAATAATATCTAATAATTGATCTTATTTTTCAAAAATCAATTTCTTTGTTCTGCTATTCAACTTTTTTAATATAATGTGTAGTTTCTCAGTACGTATAGTTTTGAGATTACCGTAAGACGAAGACCTTATAATAAATAATTTCGGCATGGGAAGTGATTTTCTCCAAAGTATGGCAACTGTGCAAATTCGGATCATTCGAAAAACTACATCAATTTCCGCTCTTTAAGGTGGTGTAAAATAAATGTTGGTACGATGAGCATTTTAAAAATCACAATTTGAATTTTCAGTACAAGCACTGCATTTTTGAGATTACAATAACGACGAATTCTTTCTTTCACTTTTTCTACCTGAAATAAGTCAAAGAAGCATCAGCAGCATCAGATCAATTCAGTATTGATGTACGTGAAATTCCTCTTCCCTGAACACTATAATGTTTGAGTTTTACCTTGCCTTCTCAAATCTTCCTTCTTTTTTATAACCTATGGGATTAATATGAACAGATATAAACTTTCAGATATTCAATATCTTTCAAAATAATGACTATGTTTCATTGTTTTTTTAAAACCTCAGCTTTGTAGAGTCCTATATCCTATATTTCAATGTGTCTAAGTACTGTGAACGTCAAAATACAATTTTTTAGCTACTGTAGGACCAGCACTATGTCTTGTGTCCTTGAGTTTTCTACCAGAGAATACCGCAGTACTGTCTTGTTTAATGATGGTTCTTCACCAATCCTTCTGCGCAGCATACCAAGGTGGTATTTCGATGAGCTACCTTGACATCTCACCAAATTTCTGCGCCATACTCATGTCCATCTCCAATGTTGTGAGTACCATCTGCGACATTGTGGTTCCGCTTTTGGTACAAGTTATCGTCGTGGATGAGGTAATTATATTATTTACTATTAGAAAATACCTTCAGTCAGTGAGTGAATTGAACCAATATTGACTTGGTGGCATCTTGATTAATTACATGAAGTCTGCAGAGTTTTGTTACGTGGAAGTATAAAAAATTGGAATTATCACTTTTTCCAAGTTTGAGATAGTTCGCTTCAGTTTGCCCGTCCGTCATAGAGTCTGTGGCTATTTTTGAGCCACGTCATCTTACCAACATGCTTATTTTCACAGGAGAGCATGTTATGAGTGCATAAACAATTTTTTTGTGAAGTAATAACAAAACGTAAAGATTTCACAACAGTTAGAGTTACCTATCTGCTGGCAGATTAGTTTTAGGTCTAGTCGTATAATGAATGGCGAATCATTCACTGGCGGCTCATCTCAAAAAAAGAGCAAAAACATACCAATCAACTACAGACCTGTGATCATGATCTGCATCAAAAGTGACCTAAATTACCTGGGCAAAAACAACATCATTTACCATAAACAAGGGTGCTCCACAAGGATCATCTTCTATCTCCAACGCTTTTTTGCTCTACATCAACGAACTGTTGGAAATAACATCTGATCCAAACTATAGCTCTGCAGATGACAGCATCTTCATATCCTGGATGAAACTAGGTTTTTTTAGAAGGGGAAAATCTTTTATAGCCGAAGTGTGTGAGACTCCCACACTTCGGCTACCATTACCGTCATTATTACACAGTAGTAGTTAGTAAACCCGATGGCATTCCCACTAAAACCCAAAGCTCCGAACGTCAATCGCCACAGCGGAACTGTTTAACACATTACTTCATGGTGGCAGCCTTGTAGCTAGCACCTACAGTCAGGTTTGCCCAACCCATAATAACCAGACTGCTGTAGGCGGGCACTATTGCCAGCGCCTACAATCAGGCTCGCATGTTTTGGGCCACCTGCTGTAGGGGATCGAACCATGCAGTTCACTATGGTATCTGGCGTAACAACTTCGCCCAGGGTCATCATCATTGATGCCCTCCACACGTTCCACCTTTCGCAGGTAAAGAACGTGTGTTCTGGTCCATCCACTACACCTGGACAATAAGTGCAGTTAGGCAAGTCGAGTAGAGTCCTTTTGTGCAGGTAGCTGTTGAAGTGACCGTGTCCCGACAGAAACTGGGTGAGATAAAATTTGATCTCACCCCACTTCCTATCATGCCACGGTGCCACTTGTCTGATTAGGGTGTGAGTCCATTTGGCTATCTGTGTATATTGGTCCCACCGTTGTTGCCAACTGTCCATCGTCTTTTGATGTTCTTCATTTCGCACTGCAGCGGCTGGTGTTGTCTCCTCTTTCCTCCGATACTTATTCTGGCGCTCTTTTGCCAGCAAGTCTATCGGTGGCGTTCCCACAATCACAAGAATTGCACTTGTAGACACAGTTCTGTATGCACTTCCGACGCGTAAAGCTGCCGTTCTCTGAACAGACGCCATCCGTTTGTTGTATTTGGAGAATTGAAGTGCCTCTGCCCACATTTCTGCCCAATACAACAAAATATAGTGTAGTACATTCACCACCATCCTTCTTTTGCTGGATCGTGGTCCACTAACGTTTGGCATAAGCCTGCTATCTAGATCAATGAAAACATCGACCAAACTGTTTAATGATATACAAATAGAGTTCAGTTCAACGCAAAACAGACTGAGACAACCACCTCACTAGGAAATCAAACGGTGATTTGTCAACCGTGGAAACATAGGGACGACCAATATACTAAAGGTATCTTCTATCAAGCTTCTGTAGGTTAATATCAACATGCGATGGCATGACCACGTTGCCGGATTTGCTAGTTCGACGCACCAGAAGCTCTCTTCCACTGCAGAAGAATAGAATACTGCCTCAACGTCTGGGTATGTGGTCCAAATTACAACCACATATAGAACATTGTTTAATAACACCAAGATACCCCACTACCAATAACACCAGTAAGGCCCAACGGGCTCATGCTCACCGATTCAAACTTCCAACACTTCGAACCGGTTCAAAGGTATTTTTTTGAAGCATCTTAGTAGTGTAGAATTAGTTAACTCCCCGGTAGTTACCAGTTCATAGCGCTTCAAGGTCAGTATAAATGACATTTATCCTCACACAGTACTCTAAAAAAAATTATTAGTAAAACTCATTACTTGATAGAATTCAATTAGATTTCATAAATAGTTTTCAAGAAATTCCTGTAGATATTCAGGAAGTCTTGGTAATTCCTTCTATCTGTGTACACCACAGAACCATATGTGATCATCTCTTTGGTCGTAAAAACTGTAATAAGTATACAATCTATTGTTATTGATTTCCTTCCTAACTATTTGATTTTTTCAGACCAACAAGAGCCAGTGGAGAACAATATTCCTGATAGCAGCTGCCATGTATATATTTGGAACTATATCATTCATTTCACTAGCATCTGGAGAGGTTCAGGTGTGGGATAACATAAGAGATACAAATAAAAATGTAAAGGCAACCATTAAAGAAGAACAACCTGGAGATAGTAGTAACGATTTAAATGAAATACGAAGTTTATATTTGTTTTATTTATCCACATTTTTCACAAACTTTTTTAAGTTAAAACAGGCGACATCAAACAAAAACATTGATTACTCTTATTTCTTCTAAAATGTAATTCAAAATTCTTCTCAATTACGATCCTTCATCAAGAGGCTAAAAACACTATCGGAATGATGTATGATCCTTATTCAGTTAAAATGAAGTAATCTGTGGTAGTAGGGTTATATGTAGAAGACTAACAAAAACCTTATAAGACCACACTTGTATAAAATATATCATCAAAGAGATTGATAGTATCATAAGTTTGATTTCGGAGTTCCATTGTCTATAAAATTTTGAGATTCACGACGTTTCGATTGATGTGCTATCTTCAATCGCCTTCAGTTCACACTTAAACATTACATCATAAAAGCAGGACCTGCTGCCTGTCTATATCATATCCCTCCCCAAATTTCATCAAAATTGGTGCAGAGATACTAAATATTTGTCAAGAAAGGCTTATGGCACAAGCAAGAGCATTTACAATCTACATGATTAGTAAAAGTGTATACATACATAGTATTATCAATACAGACTCGCGACAAACTTGTAGAGGAGAAACAAACTGTAGCTGAGTTCATTATATCAGATTTATGGACATATTAAGATTATTAATTATAAGATAGATTGTTGGTATCAAATTTTTAATTCATACTATAAAATGATTTTTGAACATCTATCATCTCTGAGATTTTTCTATTGAACTATACGTCCATGATTATTATACGTGCAAACAACTCGTTATAATGTTCGGTTTCTTTCGCATGCTTATACAGAAAGTATGCATTAAGTTTTTAGTTCTCACATCATTTTGATGTCTATAAATCAGACCCGTTGAAAGAAAATTCCGGTATGGACAGACACAGAGATCTCAAATGGACAATGTGAAAATTTTGGTCCTTTTATGGCAAACGCTATAAGTTATTTTGTTAAAAAATATTGTTGGGTTTGTCTCATGCAGTTGTACTGGGTTAATCTTCTTATCACATATTACCTTACAAATAATTATCAATTTTTTATACGCTGCTTCAGATAAGAAATTATAGTAGTAGGATGCTTATTAGCAACATATCATTTTCAGTCAGAAGAAAGCTTTTTGTTTTCTCAGCTAAAAATGCCTGTTATAAAGATTTCTTATATGCTCCTCTTACCTACGCTGCTATGTTATTATTATTTATAAATCTCGCACTGACGATAGCTTGACATTGCATGTAAGGCTGGCGGGACTGGACTGACCTTATCCCTCTTAAAGCGTGTATGCATGACCAATAATTGGAGATATGGTGCTGACGGAATCACGAGATGCAGTTTTAAGTTTCGCTGATTTTAAATTCCGTTAATTTTAATTTATGTGGTCGTTGTGCTTGTTGGGGATCAAACTTTATTCGAACAAAGATGTATAAGAACGTGGTCCCTCGAATACAACATTGTTTTCAATTACAATGCTCAGCCAGTAGGCTGAATGTAGCTGGTTTAATATAGAGCGATTGAATGCAAATGCACATCAGTAAATAGGATAGCTGGAGCAAGCAAACTAGAAAGAGACCGACAGAGAGAGAGAGAGAAATCAAACGGGGATGTCCGCCCCCAGTTGGCGTAGGACTAGTGATAAGTGTTTGCTGCATAATTCTTGGTTGTTGACTTAACGGACAAATATCGACGAGACGAGATCGGCGGACGGGAGCGGGCGGTGAACGTTAAGCGTTTGTAAATTTATTCTGACGGCGAGATAGATTTATATCGCAATTTGCGCGACCCGGACCCAGAATCTACAGCGAGAAGCGACGACATGTGAGCCTCGCACAATATGCGTGACTGAAAAGATATAGACCAATACCAGATGCTAACCGTTACTAAACTAAGCCTGCATGCACATTACACGAATTTGATTCCACAGTTTTTATTTTTTTGCTACCTTTCTCTTATAATTAGAGCCGTTAGTCTTCAACAGCTTCATAGATGTGAAGTTTCGGAAGGTTCGAATATGAACATCGAAGCTTTTAAGTTTGGTGTTGCGCAGCCTCGAGGAGTGCCTTTCAAAAGATTAATACCTTGAAGCTTCGATGCCTCCAACTGGTCGAAGTGGATCTTTATTATTTTCATGATATTTGAGTTTCACCTACTCCAAACAGCACACTATATGAAGGACAAACCAGTAATCATCTGGTCATTCTAGCGAGCATATGTACTTCTGTTATGTGATGTCGCTGCTTTTTCACTACATGGGCCTTAGAAAGATGACCTACTTCTTTCTAAAACCCATGGACGCATCTATTGTGTTGTTTATTACCAGTTGCTAGATTCAGTGGGGATTTCCGGAAGCATGATGAAATACAGACGCCAAATATTTTGCAGGTGAGTGTACTACTTTCGCCGCGGAAGGTTTGCAAGAAAATCGTGCGCTTATAGGTTCAGACACAGTTGCAAAGTAACGCAACTTTGATACACCATCGTGTCCTTCACAGTTTCTAGGTGAACGATTTTAGATTCGCACACCGGGTGCTGTGCATTCAATATGTCGATGATGCCATGTCTAATATATCACATGCCTGGTCCTTGTAACGAGAAACGAATTCACTCAGAGTAACCACAGATTGACGCAATGGAGATAGCGTGTATCCCTTTCAATCACCAGGTAAACGCTTGTTATCCTTCACAAGGGAAGCATGCATGTAATATCCGGGATGTACCTACTCGATATGAAGAATCGCAACACTATGGGTATTGCGTGAAAACTGAATGCATATCGCGTTGTTTGCTGGTGGGAGTGCATTCAGAAATTCCCGAATTCTAATTAATCTATTTGGAAACATGTGGAGTTTCTAAGATATTTCAATAAGTATCGTAATTTTGTTTGAATGAAATATCGTAATGAATTCAACTACTTACATGTAATATCCAAGAAAAGAGCGTCTAATGGAGTCGCCTGATATCATTATGGCCGCCCATAGTATGGATATCGGGGATTGGTGGCTGATCTGAATTCTACTATGGTGAATACTCATCAGAGCTGTCTCAGGTAGTGACACCGAGAGCAATCAGTACAACGAAGGGTCCAATAAACTGATTATCTCCAGATCAAGCTTCTAACACTAAAACTCTTTCAAAAGTTATCCTTTGCGAGAACCACGGCGTTGTGAGATGGGTTGCTGGAATTTTTTTCTTCAATAGTTACAGTATACATCATTTTAAGGTCATGTGAATAGATATTCATCCTCTCACAGTACTTCTAGAGCATGATTGTCTTTTTGTTTTTGTAAGACAGAAGTTAGGTATATACAATTCCAATAGATCTGAAGGCCAAAAAACACTTTACGAGAAATCGCATTGACTGTTATAACTGCGGAGTTGTTTCTTTTCCTCACAGGCACTGGAAGGAGAATAATCCTAAACCTGCACTAATCGGGACCTAGAATATAACCTTCGATGTTTTTTCCGTATTTCTATAAGATGTCTCACACTGTCGTCAACAAAAATTTGAAGCAACTGATCTTATTAAAAAAGTTTGATTTCGAACTGTCATTTCACCTGAAGACGATTGAAGATAGCATATTAATCCAAACGTCATGATACCCAAAATTTTATAGACAATGGAAGTCCGAACTTTCGAAAAATCCACCTTGTCTACAAGTTTCAAACAACTCGGATCTTATTACCATCCACCCATAAGTAGGGGAGGTACTTCGTGATATTTATTTACCAGTCAATCATGGCTAACGGAGTCATGAATAAAAATATAGTCGTTTAATTTTTTGTAGTGATCTTGATATGTTTTAGCGTACTCAAATTTCTTCAGAGGGTGACCTTCTTTTATCATGTTTCTTGAACAGTCAGGCTAATAATTCAAGGTATGGTCTATTTCCGGGTATAAAAGAATCAAGTTTTGAAAGCTCTCAAATCTCAAAGCAACCTTTCTTAAAAGGTTCATAGCTGGCTCTCACCAACGTCTTGAGCAGTGGCTGTTCAACCAGAGTATGTAGAAGCTAAATATTTATATATTATAGATAATACACTGTATAAGGTTTAAACTAATTATATTTATTCTCGGGTTCGCATTTGAATGGCTTCACGTGAAGGCGTTGTAAGTCACAAGAGATGTTCTTCTATTATTTATTGCATTAATGTCTCGGTCGTGGTTTAGAATTAATTTATGATTTGGTGGCATCAATATGTTCATCTACCGAGCAGAATCGTCTACAGTAGGTACAATAGAATATACATTTTACTGAGATAAAGATCAAGATAGTGGCTGTGCTCTAATTCAGGATACAGATACAGATATTCCAAATTGTATAATGTTATCTTGCTGTGATCTGTTAGACAGAGCCAAACTATCAGCAGAATGATTTCATTGGGGATAGTGGAAAGAGCGTAGTCGACTATTCCAGACAGAGTTATAATTACAGTGGTCCAATCCGCGCGTGCCGGTTGAGACTGAGCAAGTAATGAAACTGTAACCGAGACTTATAACTTTGTTTTCCGTGCGAGCGAGCCTTGTGATCCGGCCTGAGAATACAACGCTGTATGCTTTGATGAAATTGCATTCCTGTGCAGATTTCCGTAAGGGGGCATCATCCCCCGATCCCCCGGGCAGGGGGGCAGTCAGAGCAACAGTTACTTCACTGCCGGCATTTGTTTCAGCGGTCTGGGAGGCGTGGTGTGCGATACGCCTCTCCCACAACGTCCGTTTGGTCTCCCGCGCTGGGCGCCGGCAGTCCCGAAGCGCCCTTCGGTTCCTTGCACACGCGAGTTGTTGTCGCGCGACTTGTCGCGCTCGATCGCGTTGTCGCGGGTGCTGTCGGACGAACTTCTTCGACCCGTTAGCGCTGTCACTCCTTCGGCTCTGCCAGAATTTATAGGTACGATTATTCCGACACACAGCTTTCTACTAATAACTCACGAGTTAGGGAGGGAAAAGTTTCTTAAACTGTTTCTGAAACTTTTCCCGGTAGTTCCTTAAACGGCGCGGCGCCCGAATGGAATTGTATTATGATAGGTGCGAGAACACCTAAATATATTCCATTACAGTTCAATTTAAAGTTGGCGATACTTTGGAAAACTTTCCGCTTGTTTCTCCAGAATGATACTGTGATACTTTCCTCACTGCTGAGTCTTCATAGGTAGTGACACCAGTTTGTTATGCATTCTTTTAACAACTGGCGTAATATAGTTTTATTATCATGTTTTCATTAACCTTACTTGTATGTAACTGAATATGAACGAAAATTGGAAAAATAATTATCGAAACTATTCTCGGTCTATCCCATAAGAGGCTTGTGTAGCCATGTTTTTAATCAAGTATAGTATTTGAGCGCAGAGCCTTGAGGCGTTTAAACTAAAATAGACGATTTTGCTCCACAAATTAAAGCTATGTGAATGAACATGTTTAGGAAATTCTGTTAACAATCGATAGATAACGTCTCGGGAATACTATTTGATATTTAATATTTTTATGCAATGTGGATTATGTACACATTGCGAAAAAATAAAAATCGCCCTCAAAATGCCATAAATACGTAAAATGGCATTGTTACATTACCAACAAGGCAGAAAAAAGATTACTATGATCTATTGTTTCCAGGCCTGTGATACAAACCGTTTAACTACTTTTTTCTCATTTCGTATATTTCAGGTATTCTGGAGACAAACTTTAGTTTTTCTTAATCTGTACTAACAATTACTTGATTACAATAACGTTCATAATTCGTGTGAGTATTCTTTTTCCAAAGCATATGCCAGGACTGTATTGCGACCTCAAATGATTTTGAGATTTAGGTATATTTTTTGGACATTTCAAATATTGCATGGGAAAACATGTTCCGCATATCAGTTGGTTTATTGATCTATCTGTTTGCCAGTTTCCCTACAACTATTTCCTAAACTCATTCCGAAACTTCTCTCAATAGTTTGCTAAACGGTTTAGTAGGTGCGTGGGGGAGCTGATAGTAAATAGTTGGTTATAGACTCCATTTTATTGAGCATTCTCTTAACAACGAGCGTAATTGAACTTTCTTATTTGAATGAATATTAGCAATCCGACTTTACATTCAATTATTAGTATGCGACGTGGAGTGTGGTCAAGTATTAATTGGGTTACGCTACGCTCATAGTATGAGCTTTACTTATTTAGTGCCTAAGCGAAAGGAATATTGCAACTGCAAAAAAGCACGATTTTCAAATACATTTTTTAACATCTTGAGATATACAAAGCACCGAGAAGTAGGTCGCTAATTTTTGTTGGTCTATTTGCAAAGGTTTGCTGTTCGTCGGTCTGTCTGTTTATCATTCTGTCTGCCAGTCCATCTGTTTGTTCGTATCTCTATCTGTCAACGTGTCTGTCAGGTTAGCTGTTACCGTTGTTGTCACTGTGTATTTTCAGTAAACCTTTATGGATTTTGATAAAAATTAGGCCAATGTGATCATGACAAATATCCGTTTGTTACGTTTCATGTAGAAGGCTGAGCCTGCCGTTCACGTTTCCCAAGCTTTTGAATCATTCAACTGCATGTAAAGACTTCGTAGCCGGCTTATATACTTTAAGTCGTATAAGATTCGTATTTCATATGTTTTCAAGTTTCCGAATTACTGAGTTCACTGTAATTGTTGGTGGTTCATGTCTTTTTAAAAGCAAACATATATTTTCCTGATCGTATGGAAAAAGGCAATTTAAAGTCGTTTAGTTGGATTTAATTAGGTATATTAAACGTTTTAAAAATCATGTCGCTTCTTAAGGAAAATAATTTCGTATGGAAACATTCAACTAATGATGAAAATACATGCACAAATATTAATTGGATCACTAGATTACTTTCCTCATTTTGATGTTTCGAAATCTGCGAAGCATATTCCGCCGGCATTTCTCTACATTGACATTCAGCTTTATCGGTTTTCTTTCAAAAATATCGATATAATATGTTCAGTTACCTGTCACTGAAGTCTATTTGGATTTTTTGAGTGATAGTTTCTTTTTGGTAGGTAAATACGCTATGTCCTCACAATATGGAGTCAGACAAGTCCAAGAGTTGATAGTTTCTGGTACTCGAATGGTTGTTCTGGTAACTTCTCATCTCCGCTACTATACCAACCACGGAATCATCCTCACTTCAAAAATAAATGCATTTGGAAATTTTAGTGAAGTTGTTAAATTGTCAGTCATTTGTTGTCTGTACATAACAGCAAAAATGACCATTTACAAAAATATTATTAGTTTGTCACAAAACTGTGGCTTTACAGTTTTAAACATAATTACAGACAACCATAGGATAAACCAAACAATGTTCAGAAATTTGACAAGTAATTCGCCATTTTTCCCGGAAGTAAAATATTTACAAGTTATGATTTTGTATATATTTGTGAAAATATGATTAAAAACTGGAGAAATCTAAAAAATTCTAAACAATAATTCTGTGTATCCCAATTTTGATAATTTCAGTGTTATTAAATATGCCAAATTTCAAGATATAAGAGAATTGTATATAAAAGAAAAAGATTTACTTATAAAAACCGTTTATCCCAATAATCTTGAAAGGCGAAAAGTTTATTTAGCAGAAAGTTGACAAATTTAAGATAATCTTTATTTATTTCCGTTTTCACAGAAGATCGTAGGTACTAAATCGAGCATAATAAATACCTGTCTTATGTTTTTTGTAGTTTGTGAGCTAACTCATTTTGTTTAATTTGTTTTATCGTTTCTCTAGAAAACCATGGAGGGTACTTACGGGGACTATTGAATTTATAAGGAACCGATAATTTCAAAATATTTCTTAAATTGTTTTCGAGTTGCTGCACAGCATCATCAACATCAGTGCATTCGAGTACGTTGTTCCACTGCATCTGTGAAATAAGTTGGTATATAAGAGGATAATTGGCTTTTCGAAAATTGAACATCTGGGTGTCGCGATTGGGTGTGAAATCACTAGTCTGTCGCGATAATACTGTGAATTGCAACAATAAAGATGGGTGTGACGGTTTTCTATGACAAGAGGACAACAGTCTCGTTTAGACTGACAATCTATATTGCTCAATATTAAGTCCATTAACCGGTCATTTGTATTCCTAACTTTATTGTACTGCTTTAGGTCTGACACTTCTATAAAATTATTTAGTTAGTTAAGTTCAGAGTCATTTTCAGTAACGGCGAAGGCGGGAATATTGAAATCACCCACTATAATCACATGCTTATCGACTAAGAAGTTTAATAGTAACAGTTGGTCCAAAAAATATTCAAGTTCATCAGTGCTTGTGTTTGGAGGTATATAAACAACACATATGTATACTATATAACTATTAAGTATTAATTTATTACCAACGATATCAATGCTAGGTGTGAGTGAAGTAACACTACGAGTACTTACATTGGTGGCTTCAAAATTAAAACAGTTCTTTATAGCCAAAAGAGCTCCTCCTCCCTTTGTTGCACTAATTGCTGAAAATTTCCGGTCACTTCTGTAGATGTTGTAATTGGGGGGAAACAGTTCTGCACATTACCGGAAAACCATGTCTCACTTAGAAGGATCAGATCTAAATCGTGTCGAGCTAACACTGAATTATAAAAAACTGTTGTCTTGGAATTGAGGCCATTAACATTTTGATAGTAGCAAGTGATGTCGGAATAGCTGTTGGGTGCATTGTTCAAAAATTCACAATCTCAGGTGTTCCATTGAAGTGCTTCATTTTGATATTGGTTTCTCCATTATTTCGTCGTTGTTCTAATCCACCTTTTAGCTTCTTATAATACCTCATTTGCTTTAGAGTTTTATCAAACGATAACGAAGCGTTATTGTACACAGAATTCTTCAATTTAGCTGACTTTTTTATTATCTCCAATACCTGATCACCTCTACCTAGAGTTATGTACTTTCATTGGCTTGTACTCTTTCACTGTCAAACTTGCCTACTCTTCTAATATCAGACACAGAAGTTAGCGAAGATGAAATAGATGTGAGTATTTTCAGAACATCCGTTTTTTCAGCTTGTATACGATCCGCCTTTGTCGACTGTTCCTGTTCCTTCAGCCCAAATATCATTATATTTGATTTGCGGTTTTGTCTCTCTATAACTTCGTTAATAACATCCTCAGCTTCAATTTACACTGCTACATTATTGTGGGGTGCAGAAGATATTGCTTTAAGATCAGTCTGCAGTGCAACTATACCTGCCTTCAGGGAAATTATGTCATGATTGATATGATTCAAATTTATATTGATTATGGGGCGGCTTTTAAGGTCTTAGGGCAGCAAAAACCAGTATATTTGTCATATTCCTACGTAGGCAAAATAGTGACTTTTAAGGTCAAGATCCTTTAACGATACAATTTTGTACTAGGATTACATATAAAATTATATATATATATACACCCTTTTCAACAGAACAAAATACGAGCTTCCTATTTATTTATTGAACCGAATCAAAGCAAACTTGTGTTCACATGAAAGTATGTTTGAAGGACCTTGGCGGACTTACCTTAATACGCGGTCCAATCGCCATTGCTGTCAATAATAGCTTGACACCTTCTAGGCATGCTCTCAACTAATTTTTCCGCGTAATGTAATGGCAACGAGCCCCATATCTCTTTAATACGACGAGATAATTGTGCTACACTATAAAGGTGTTTTCCAGCAAGTTTTCTCTTCATATAGCTCCAAACATTTTCAATTGGATTGGCATCTGGGGACTGAGACGGCCAACCCATGTTCTCGATACCATTTTTGGTTTTCCACTCAGTACACAGACGACTTCGGTGTTTAGGGTCATTGTCCTTCTGTAAGACCCACTTCACATTTTTAGCACCAAACCACTTTTCTGCAGACCTCAAAAGACCGCTTCCATAAATTTTCACCATTTTTCGAGCATTAAGATTTTGTGTAACCAGCTCCAAACAACCAAATTCGCGCTGATTGAGACATCCCCAATCATGACCCTTTACCGGTCGTTTAACAGTACGTTGAATGAAACGAACATCAGGCCCAGACAAAGCTCGTTTGATGGGAACCCATGCCCAAAAAAAAGCTTCAACAGAGAAGACTACATTAGAAAAATCACGATCAGTATTTTCGACAGCCCAGGTCTTGCGTTTTTGCATCTGCTCTTCCGAAAGCAACGGTTTCAGCTTTGAACTACGTTACTGTATATCTGCCTCAGCTAAACGTTCTCTCGTATTGATGCTTACATGTATACCCTTCTTCATAAGTTTTCCTCTTCCAACACTTAACGTTAAGGTAGGACAATCTTGAAAAGGTTTGTCAATCGCTTTGTCCTCCTTTTGCGTCGTTGCTCGATTTGTTCCACTTCCCGGCAGGTCATCGACTGTTTTTGTAGTTTCATATCGTTTCACCCACTTTTGTACAAAAGTCTTCTATTTTTTCAATACTTTAGCAGTTGCTGCAAAGGACATTCTAGGTCCATAACGGTGTGTAGAAAAAAAACTGCTTCAAAACGTTTAGCGTTTTTCGTACTCATTCCGAGAGACGTCTGCTCTTTACGACTAAACAACATACACTGAAATAAGACGAATAGTCCGCCTAAGTCCTTAAAATGTACATTCACGTCCACACAAGTTTGTTTTGATTCGGTTTAATACACACATAGAAAGCCCGTATTTTGTTGTTGTTGAAACGGATATATATATATATATATAATAAGTATTGGAGTCACGAACGACGCGCGCAGTTTGAAATTCGGAAGGATGGCTTTGTGGGGGATTCTGCCTAACATATCATCCGCGCTCTGTAACGACTGACCAGCTACCCAGTTGGTTCAGTTGGTCAGAGCGCCCGACATGACATCGGGAGATGCGGGTTTGAATCCTGCACTGGGTCTTCTTTTCGGATTTCTAAATGCGAATTTATGTATCAAAAACTCCATCTTGCGGAGAAAAGCAAGTTATGTATCACCTTATCTGTTGTTTCTTTAAATACTTTATTCTGCGAGCATAATACCATTCACAAAACACTAGAGTGAAAAGGCGCTCGGTAAATTTGGATTCAAACTTTCATGAAGACTAATAGAATCCTTTCTAGCGCGTTTTATGTAAACTTCGAGTCCCAGGCTGCATTGTGTTAAATCATATTTTCCTTTTAATGAGGCTATTACAGAGCATGCGTCACGAAGTATGACATAATATGACCGCTAATAAGCTTGAAGCTTATGCTGCTTTGCATTTCAGCTTCTCGTTAAAAATATTTTCTCCGAGGGATTTATATAGACTTTAACGTGTCAATAACTGTGCTTGCATTATTATTATAGGTAATTTTACGTTGCTAATATTGGAAAATCCAAGCATTCTTACAGCAGCTTTTCTGCTTATAATCAATTATTTTACTTACCATGCATAAGGAATCGGAGTGATATGTTTTTTAGTCTATTATTGGCATTTTTGTTATTGGGTAATCATTAACCGGTTAGCTAAACCGATTTTGATGTAATTGGGGGATCTATATGGGATCGATAATGGGCAATACCGCTTTATGTTCAGTGCACTGATAGAGGAGTTTCTATCAAAAACAAACAAATATCAGAACTGTCCATTCTTCGTTTTTGTATTTATTGAGTTTCCGGCAATTTGGGGTATGGTCTAAATACTTTTTGGTGGCTTAAAAATTCTGAAAAACCTCCAAAATTATTTTTCATATTTTTCGTAAGCTTCTAGTCAACTTAGAATGTAGTCAAAAAAGTTTCATTTTTTTAATATATATTAATATTTCTTTGGGTAATACACAAATTCTGGTCGAGTCCTAGCATAAAATTAATTATGTTTCTATGTTGTTAATTTTTGGAATAATTTAAGGTGTTTGAGGGATTTTTATGGGGTCTGCTTGTAATAACATAGTTTACTCGCTTCAAGTGAAAGGGGAATTGGATTCATGTTTATTGTTTGTTATTGATGACTTGTGTGTCTTCGTATATTAGGGTTTTAATATTCAATATAAGATTGTGAAACTACTCTGCCCATTAGGAATGTACTCAAAATAAAGCGTTGAACTTGGTAAACAGCATGTCCTTTCTCAAATCAATCAAATAATGTCGAAAAGTTTGAACATTTTCAAAAGTATCAGTGCCAATATTTCTTAAGTACTCCTTAAAATCATCAAGAACAATAAAAATATGAAAAACGATGTTTGGTGAACTCCACCGCATATTTACAAATTTTCAAAAAATTATAGCAGCATTACATACTATTATCCCTCATCATACCAAATTAATGAAACTCGCCTTGCTGTTGTCTCCAATTCATTTGGTTTTATTTAGCAGCCAGTGTAAGTATGAGATGATATCGCAAATATGCACAATTTTCCCATAAAACTTCACTAGCTTATGTGGGAGAGTGGGAATACAAATGCGATACGAATGATCCCATGGTGATTCAGACAACTCACTCAGCTGTGAGCCCCATATCCAAAAACTATGTAAGAACTCAACTTGGTTTGCATTGCAATATAGCGCGAAAACGAGAGTTTTTTGAGGAAAAAGTTTGAATTAAAGTTCTTGGTTGCCATGGGGGAGAGTTAATAATGACTTTTATTTTCGACATTGACAGCGTTTTTAAGGTTTTCTTCAATTTCAACGACACTTATTTAATGGGAACATATATTTTCTATTGAAGAATCTTAATCTACGAAAAAAAAAACAAATAACTCTAGCTTACAATTTTTTTAATTCAATTGCAGTTTAAGTACATAAAAATGAAGCATTTGTTATTTTTCCAAGCGTTTTCATACTGTAACGGTGGACAACGCCGTAATCATTTCTTTGGAACATTATTTACTGAGTTGAATTTTCTCAGCGGACAAGGAATTGAATAGAATTAAATTGATTTTTTTCTTTTGCTTGTTATTCTCAGATGAATCTGGTTTTACAAACCATGGTGAAGTGAATCGATATAATATGCACTATTGGAGTGTAGAAAATCCGCGAGAAGTGGAACATCAGCATCCAGCTACATGAGAATAAATATTAACAATATTATTTCCAAATGATATAAAATCCGCCTCATCTTGAAACGCATTAAAAATTAGATTGAAAACTCGAGAGTTACAGACTTTTATCATGTTTGGTCTCTTTTAATTGCATTGCTTTGATCTTAGTTGCATGTTTTAATACTTTTTTACCATCACGTATAACTGTTTTCTATTCAATTCTGATATGTGAGATGCCCTATAGTATTTTTTGGTTTTATGGACAATAAATCCTGATCTATTCTATACTATATGACGCAGATAAATGTAAGAAAGAAGTCACATTGGTACAGTTTTATACTTTTCTGGTTCTTTTTTAATGGCAAGGAATCAACAGTAGCCTTGATAATGCCTCATCAAAATTACAGAACGTTTATACCCATAATAAATTATACAATGAAGTTGAATTATTTGCATCAAGATCATGAAATGCTTCAGTCAACAGAATAGGATTCTTCTAGGTTTTCTCTGTTATTTGCCAAGATTATAATTCGAGTTTTTGGTATTTTCACTTCCAAGACTTTCTCAGGTTTAAATTAAATATATTTACTTAAATTTATCTATATTATCAAAAATACAGCATTCTTACTTCAAGACTATTATAGCTTTGCGTATATAGGAAGATATGTTAGATATAATTGAATGAAAGCACATATTCTTGGTCAGAGGTTTGTTTTTATGTGTGAAGAAACATCAATTGAACCAATCTGGATGGGCCAACATATGTCGGCGAGAATAATACAAATAGGCAGGGGAGAAAGATGTTCACTACTTAACCCAAAGATGTTTGAAAATACCTTATCCACGGAAACGTTTTAATCTCAAAAATTGGATACACAATATATCATGTATGCTCCCTTCAAATCTCAAACAAAATTTTCAAAGTGTACTTACTATTTTCGTTCTTTTTCGTCGCAGATAAAGGAAAGATCGACAAGCAGCGAATCGACTTCATTCGCATCTTGTTTTAGTAAGCGCATCCACCATTTTAAATACGTATTTTTGAAGAAATGATGAAGGCATATACACAACTAATAATAATTTGTTCATGTTGATTTATTTACTGTTCAACCGTTTTTCACACAATTAAACGCATATTGCAACGCAATATGGCAGTTTCATAGGCATCAGTATTGGGCCTATTAGAGTAGAATGATGGAGTGTTAAGGATGGACATTTTACATGGAGGTTACACGGATGATATAGCAATGGCTTTTACCAAAAGCAATGGGGAGACATCTGAAAAACTGGAGTATATAATTACCAAAATCACCATATGGATGAAGGGAGACAGTTAACAACTTTGTCCGAAGAAATCCGCGTTTCTGTTACTTTGTGGCTTATTAATTGTTTAATTTGGGAACACACATTAGAAGCAGAAATATAGTAAAATAGAGGGAGTTTGTCTAAATAAGTTGCAATGATAACCAAGAATATAACGCAAAGGTGTAAAAAAAAGAAAAACCATCCAAAAAGTCTCTTGATCAATTAACAGAATGAAACATGATACTACTTATTGAAATCTTGCGTATAAAAATATTCGATATATGCTTCTCACGATTTCAACTCAGATCAGAAGTTTTCAGAAAACATTTTTGAATAGTATTGAATTCTTTATCATTTATTATTTGAAAAATAGCCAAAGCCGGATGACAAATATCTATAAATTGATACGTAATTCTAAGAGGGTAAATAGCACTTCGTCATTAATTATGAAGATTATTAATCTAAAATGTAGTAATCTGCAGCAAAAGTCGCTAAAACAGAAACAGGAAGAAGTAAATTAGCTGCTTCTGGAAAAAAGTTAATTTTGCCCTCATATGCTATATAGACGGTGAAATAAATTTATATTGTCCCCAGGTATTGAAAAGAACCCATATTTTTTCATTTGTATGCAATAATATGACATGTAATACCGAAGTCAAAATTTATAGGTCATAGAATGTATTATGCCAGCAACCAATTTTTTTAACCTATCCATACCGCAACTACACCCTCAATTTATGACTACCCAAATTTTTTTTGGAAAATGATTAGGGGCCTTGGAAACGTCAAAAAAGGAAGTTTGAGCGTTTTCTATTGTCATCGTTCTTAACGATAACTCTGCCTACGCTGGTTTGATTTTCGAAGACGACAGCGCTTTCGTTCTTATCATAGTAGTAATCTAGTGTAAAAATCTTATAAAAATTTGGAAAGTACTTTCCAAGCTATAGAGGATTCAAGGATAACTGGACAGACTACAAAGAAGCCGACAAACAAACCGACGGAAATGACTGTCAGCGTTTTTGTACATGTTACGAAACTTCAAGAAAACCCAAACCAAAACAATTAGCCGTATTATCTCGATGTGCACCAATATCACAAAGGTCTTTATTAGAATTTTATAAAGAGAATGTCTTCCATATCTGCAATTTTATTGATATCCTTATGATTGTATGGTATACACAGTTAAATTTTTGAATAGTCAGATTTGAAAAAAACTTCAAAATTTTAGCTTCATGATCGACATGCTGAATTCACGTTTATATTACTTATTACATCTTTAACCTGAAATATATAATATAATTGTTTTGCTGAATATCTTGGTCAAACCTTCACGGTAGACATATCTCGTTTAAGTAAATTTGAATTATTCCGATCTATCTGTCCGCAGTTTGGAGGAATGCATCTTTCTCTTTTTTTATGGTCAGACGTAGAAATTGTCTTTTGACCTGATAATCACTAATTATGATTAGAACAGCTTTGCTTCAGATATAACGAATCCATAGAGTTAGTATTTTTTGCTGGGAAAGATAATTTTGAAGTTAAACATTTTGGAAAGTAAAAAACGGTATTTTACTGTTTTCCCAGTGTCTAAATACTTTTAGAACATGAAATATCACAAGTGCTAATTTCACCACATAATCAAGTTGAATGACAAATAGAAGTATTTGAAATCAGTAAAAATAGCTATTATTGTATAGAAGCCGTTTCTGTAAGCATAAGCTGCGTCAAGCCCAAATGTGACAGACATAATCTCTTGATGACGAAGGTTGAATCCAGAGGATCACAAGACCGTTAAGTGGCATTAAGAGGGCCAAGCACGCCATTCACGCTGAACCTTGACTGTTTCTTGTTCCAATTACAGTAAACTACAATTCGAGCAAAACTTAATACTGAGTTACAGTTGAAAACTTGAAAGAGAACTATATTAGGATAAGTGATAAGTAAAGTATTGCAAACTCAGAAAACACCTCTATGGTATCTATAGCTAGATAATGTAGTACATATAGAAAATTTGAAACGAGTCTCCTTCAATTAAGTACACACAGGCCCGTTGAGGGAAAATCCGGACACGGGGGCGGCATGAGAAATTCGGCGCCCTCTTGAAAACCTGAAGAGCAAAACAAAAAACTATACCCCAACCGAGAGTCTGGAACAATTCGAATGTAGCAGTGTGAAAACTGGCAATTTTGATACATTCTATTATTTCCCGCCTGAACATACATACACCTGTTCCATATCGCAAAATGATCAGTATAGTAAGAAAGATACAGAAATAAAGATGATGACACAAAGACTATTCGGATTATACTTTGAACTTTGAGAGAGCGTCGTATTGTGTATGCAAACCTATCATTAGAAAAATGATGAAAAAATCTGGTAGTAGCGGTATTGGAACCTAAATCTTCGGTTTACCGGAACATTACCTGTCCAATTAGAGAATACCGTTCTAACTGGCAAGGTAACAGAAAGGTTGGTATGTTCAAACTGCTTTCTGAAAAGATCACTAAGGTTCATCAAACATTTTTAGCATCTGATAAAAATTCTTTGTACCTTTAAAATAACAACAGCTCAAAGAACAGAAGACCTGAAATTTGATTTGATTTTTCATACTACTAACTATATCGGGAGCTATAAGGCAGCAATTTTTGAGGAGTTGGCAGCAAACAATTCTATCTAATTCGAATAAACTGATACAGGCCACCGAGTAGCAAAAATTACAGAGATGTTCTAGAAACTTTCAGCAACCGTAGATACCTTACGAACAGATCCCCCCAACTCAGATATAGTCTCTTTGGGCCACTTTATGGTTCGCAATATATACTGGCTAACTGGCAAAACGGACCGGGTTGGATGTGAAGCAGAAACCTTCGCAACATGAGTTCCTGACAAATTGGAGAAATATGATCAATAAAACGACGCCGCTAGACTGAACAGACCTGTTGTCTGCTGATATAGTTCTGCAAATCGTTAAGTGTCAAGGCATATATTAATAAGATCCTTGTTATTTTCATGAGGTGAAAACGTTACACCTATTATTTTCTTAATTACCAGAGCACATTATTTGGGATAATGTAGGCTGGTTTGGAGTACAAAACATCACCATGGAGTGCCATTCAGGGTGAATAAACAAAATAACTAACTTGAAAGCTCTAGTATCCCTATCTTTTTCAGCATCAGGCTCCACGAAAGCTAAATGAAGCCCACTTTGTATATAAACAAAAAGCTTCACGACTAAGAAATATACAAGTTTCTAGAAGATACGCAAATCTTCTCAGTTGAAAAGAAAATTTACTGCAAAGTCATTGAAGATGTTACGAGTATTTATAGTTGTGAGCTTCAGACTGCAGCCGCCTTTCATGATAATCTGAATTAAGTTAAAAGCTCTGTAGCCGTGAAAGCGAAAATACGGTAGAATGTAACGAAAAGATTTGAGTTTTTTTTTTAAATCGGCAAAGCACGAAACTTGCTTTTAGTAATCATGTTATCACAAAAAATTTTCTTTGCAGATACGTTATGAAAATGGAATCAAATGGATTGTTGCTGTCCCCGGGCGTTAATATATATCTCTTGGTTTTACCTTCCATCTTACTTGATCTTACCTTTAATTAAAACGACATCATTGCTGAACGAACTTTATGGCCGCCTTAGCTGTGTAAATAAAGGTACGATTTTTTTTAAGATCACAATGAAATCACCACTACATTTACATCAACAAAAAGGATATGTAAAGGAGAATAGACAAATACCGCTGGTATGAATTTCAATACACCGTATTAAGCAAGGACTACCATGGTGGGATACGACAGAGAAGTATTAGTGAGTCCTGCATTTTTGAGAGTCTCACACTTTGGGCAGGAGCGACTGATGGAAAATTTTTTATCAAGCTTTTCTGCTATAAAACGGCTATAAAAGTTTTGGGCTGTCTGAAAGAAACCTGAATACTGAAAACCAATTTTTTTTAAATAATATTCAAATAAACATATCTATATTTGAAATAGCATTTCTATATTGAGTTCATTTGTGGTTACCTTTATTAACTTAATATTTTTCTTTTGAATTTTCATTCAAAATAATGATGTAATTTATATCCGGCTGCATCGACTTTCATTATATTATATGAGTACAAACCGACAGATGCTAACAGACCGATGCAAATAACTGATCTATGCATATACTATATAACGTCGGATTTTCGATTTCGAATACTTTTGCCTCAATCAAAAATAATGTCATATATTTTTAATGTGAAGATGTAAAGAATGCTACAAGAGATTCGTAGATGATTCTGCTTCTGATCTAAAACCAACTACTTCTGGTGTAGCACAAGAACCTAAACTGGGCACAGTTATCTAATTTATTGTTTACATTTTTAATTGAATTGGTTTCCATATCATCAGATATCCTTAACGCAGGTTTAGAGTGAATTTCCGAATAACTTAGAACGAATGAGATCATACCTATTTGTTCTAAATTGCTATAAAGTATTGTTCTAGATAATCTTGATGTCTATATCTTTGTCTGGTTCCCAAGCAACTACTTTCTGCATCTTATCGGTCAATGTGTGCCAAGTAGAGTGGAGCGTATTTCTCATACCACCTAATGATCCAATGGTCATAACTAGAAGATTAACTTCACTGTAAAAAGTTAACACGCAAACATTTTTAAGATTACTTTCAACCAATGCGAGACCGGAATAGCAGCTGATGATAAAGAATAAGTGGCTCTCCCACGTGCTGCGACTCCACGCCCGTAGATTGTTACCCCTTACCATTAATAACATTAACGGTAGAGGAGTTTCATCGAATGAGGGTGCTCCCAATCTACATGGTTGAAGAGATATTTTAGCAATTATATCCTCAAGATAGACCTATTTTGAAGTAACGTCACGTGACTGGCTTTCCTTTTATTGTTCCGCACACCAGCAGTGGCTCGTGGTATGTGTACAAAAGGAAAAGCTTCAAAATGCCAATGAAATATGTAATAGTTCATGTAAAATATATGTTCTAATATGGAAATATAGACTTTCTTTAAGCATTTTTGTTTCCTGAAAAAAAAATTGAGGATACCTAAGGTTGGCACATCAAAACAGTGCACTTAGTCATTGCATGTGATAGTTAAACTCTTATCGAATGTTTCAAAAATGTAAAGATGTTGTTATCACTCTAAAGATCTTGTCAATAACGCTAACCCTGTTTTCTCGCTGATTTGTATTAATAACAATTTAATTATCAAAGAACTATTGGCCATATGTCAAGCCTGGATCATTGCATTCACACTTGCTTACACAGTTGACAGTCAGAAACGTGAACATACTGCTGTTTGTGAATACGATTTGCTATAATTTGAAAATGTATACTTGAAGCATATTGTGTTGTTGAAAGATTGGTATATTTTTTGTTGAATGGCGGAAAAGTTAATCAACCCAACGTGTTTGTTATTCATTATTTTCCATAATTCGATGTTGTTTGTTTATTCAGTAAGTATGTTATCATTCATCGTAATTATATTGTCCTTTGATATCAAAACAGTTTCCAAAACAGCACGTACACTTGGATCACACAAAAAATAAAAAGGTTGATGAAGAAATTCAGTATTTGAAAGACTGGTCGCTTGGAGAATGTTGTACTGATGGGGCTTCTAGGCTTATCATGTGTCAAATCGAAGGACAAGTTATATAACTATAGGGGGGAAACATCAAAATTAACACTTAGTGAAGATGTTCGAGGAATACGCAGAGTTTAATGCAGGCAAGTTTCAGTACTAAGCAAATACTGTTACAAGTACAAGAAGAATGTCAAACAAGTTGCCTTTATAAAGCTAAATCATGTTTGTATTTTTATTTCTCTTTAGAATATGACTCAGTCTGGAAGAATGAGCCTCAACGAGATATCTAATCGATGTTTCCCAAACCTATTGATCGACCATAAAAAATTATGTCAAATACTCGGTACCTCCCTGGTAATGGTTTCGGTTTTGAAATACATATTTGGATCTGTTGTTGGTAAAAATTGAATTTAAAAAATTATTGAAAAGCTTTGAAACTTATAATTTGAAACAAATCACCGGGTTTAAAAAAATAACTTCTTTTATTTGCGAAACTTGACTTAAGTAGTTAATTTAAGTATTTTTAACGGACTTTTTCCATTTAGTTTAAAAATATTAGGTACGGCATATATATATATATATATATATATATATATATATATATATATATATATATATAAAGGGCATACAGTTTTCTTCGATATTTTTTGACCAAAAAATAAAATAAAAGTTTTTAATGGGCATGGCAACATGTGATATTGGGAAATTTGAACAGATTCACTTGCACATGTTAAGCTTGACCTGAAAATATTGATGAATGTTAACAACAATGTATTTCAAGATACCTATACCTTTGGATATAACGTCAATTTTGGTCGGACCTTACCCACCTTTTCCCGGGGTGAGATACCAATCATACGTGAACTTTTCGGGAGCGAATGGAATAATAAAAAATGTCAGGTGGATCGAGTTTGTACTTCCCATGCTATAATAATACGACTCTTTTGTCTGGGAAATATCATTTTATTATATAATTGTGTGAAACTTGCCCGTTGTTCCAGCCCATCGAATCAGTCTAGTGCCACCGTGCTTTAATTTTTGGTTACATCGCATATCGAATCTCTAGATTAAGATCCATCCGCTGATGCGCTTCCTGAGTTTACGGTACACACAGCGGTGAATAAGCACATAGTCCCAGATGAGAGGATGTTTTATATGTACGACGTATTTTTTACCCTATTAATTATAATATTTTTATTTAGGTACATGATCATACATACGAGGGTCAAGCTGAAAGTTTTCACTAACCGTACCGTTGTGATGTATCCACTTTTAGAAAAAAAAGATGCGACCATTTTTCTTTCCAACTGGAACGACGAATTTTCGTTGGAGGCTGCTCACTTTCAAAGCACCAAACTGTCTGCTGTTTAGTTTCGGGATCATAATGATATAACCATGTTTCGTCTCCGGTTACGATATTAAAAGAGTTTTTACTGTGCCCATTATCAAATTTTTCGAGCATAAACTTAGCCCAATCAACTCTTGTTGCTTTTTGCTCACTGGTCAACACGTGTGGCACCCATCTGGAACACCGCTTCCTTAGGCGTAGGTGATCATGAATGATTGTTCGGCAGCTTCCGGTCCGATCCCCAGAGAAGACACAATCTCGTTGTAGGTTATATGTCGATCTTTTTTTACCATATTTTGCAAAGCTTCTACAGGTTCCGGAGTAACAGTAGTGAGCGGTCGACCTCTGCGAGGTTCATCATCGAGTGAGACCCAGACTCTTTTCAATTCAGCAAACCAATTAAAAACTGTAGCCCTAGAAGGGGTAGAGTCCCCAAAGCAACTCATTAAACTTTCTTGACATTCCGCATGTTTTAGTCCTTTTTTAAAGTTATACAAAGTCATGGCTCAAAAATCGCGACTACCCCGTATCATTTTCACGTTAAAATTCGGCCAACACTTAGATGCATTCGAGACCGGGCGATTCAAATGCTAACTGCGTGTAAGCACATACAACTTTAGACAAAATAGCTGCGTGCTAAAACTTGTTTAAACTTGTATAGATTAGGGATATCTCAAGACGTTCAGCGTGACCATCGTAATTGAAATGCCTATTTGCATGGGAAGTACGAGCGAATGTCCCCAGATGTGGAATATAAATTAGGCTTTATTTACTCTAATTTATATCTGATCTCAAATGTACGTAAATGTATAAGTATCAATAATTTTCATATAAATAGCTTTCATCATCCAGCGGTCAAGTGTAAATGCGTGCTACGTATATATGGTATGGCATTATGTATTTGAACATCTTTCATTGGAAGCGTGGCCACCCAGATTTCTCCACCACTGTATTTTGCATCATTAAAAGCACCGTAGAGCGCATTTATGAGTGCGAGTGTTTAATGACGTATGCAGAGATGGTTGTTCGCCATCCACCATTCAACCTATGAACTTATTATACGCATGTTTATCAGACCAGCGAGCAGAAGTACTTTCATCGATAGTTAATTGGTGGTTATATCACAGATGGTTGTCCTAATCAGGGAAATAATTGACATAATTTCATTACAAATTTGCGTTTGCTATTCATATACAAACGATAATGACTTTTTTAATTTTGATGGAATTGAACATTGTCCGTGCTTAGTGTTTGTTTCCATTTCTTGGAGCCGTCCGACGTAAAGTCCTCGTTAGTACTACAACCTTTACGCTTATTTTACTTTATACTCATATTACTTACAGCGCCCATTCTGACAATTTTGAACCCTCTACAAGTTTGTATTGTTTCCCAGCTGATACTGTACTGAACTCTATTGGTTGTAGCCTAGGCTTCTGAAAGAGCTGTTTTCTCTTGTAATTTAGCTCATGGCACTTACAGAGGATGTGAAAGACTGACTCTGTTTCTTCCCCGCATTGTCTACAGTTAAGATCTCCGTCAGAAAGCCACAGATTGTTCAGGTTCTCCTTCAGGCTGCAGTGTCCTTTGAGGGGTCCAGTGACTAGTCCCTAGCAGTCCTGAGCAGTACGTCTAATAGCAGTGGTAGGATTCTTCGAGCGGTTAAGCACACACAGGTCGTCTGCATATTGAGATAATAGTGTTCCTGAAATATTGTCAATTGGCAGGTCGCTTAGGTACAAATTCCAGAGAGCGGATCCTAATATAGATCCTTGGGGGACTCCGTTCACATACCCGATGTCAGCCCGTAGGCAGCAAACCTAATCATAAGTCTTTCATGTAACACCCTATAGAAAGCTATCGATATATAGAACGCGATGACTCGAGTTTCTTCATGAAGCTCTATTGCTCTGCTCCACATATTTGTGACGTAGGTAGGCAGATCTCCCGTGGATATATGCTTGCTGAGACCATACGAGTATTGGCTATCTTTGATGATATTGCCTTCCGCTTTGTTCATTGTATGCAGAGAAATAGGTTACAAATGATAAATTGCTGTGAAATTAACGTGATACTTTCACATTCCGCATATATCTTCCAGTACATGTCTTGATGTGAGCTTGTCCTAGTATTCCACCTTTTATATAGTGTTCATCAAAACGTTTCATCACAGTATCACTTTTTATTATCAGTTGATTCTGATGCATTATTTCTAGACGTCGCGCAGGCTTTTGACAAAGTCTGGCATGAAGAACTCACTAACAAATTAATAATACTTCTTCCTAACCAATACGTAGAAGTTATCAGGTCATATATTTCTGATAGAACTTTCAGAGTCAAGCAAGAAAATGAGTATTCTGACCTTATGGATGTCAAAGCTGGAGTACCTCAAGGAAGTGCCCTGGGCCCAATATTATACCTATTGTATGCTTGCTTTGTCTGCTAACAAAGTTCAGACAGCTGGCAACGAATTAATATCTTGGTCACAGAAGTGGAAAATCAAACTAAATGAATTAAAATCGATCCATGTCTGCTTTTCTAACCGAAGACAGATAAATCCTCCTCCAATAAGCGTTAATGGGACCAACGTACTACGAGATGTTAACGCTAAGTACCTAGGTATGACCCTTGACACAAGACTAAAATGGAAACATCACAGCAAAAAAAAGCGGGAAGAACTCAACCTTCGTTACAAACAATACTACTGGTTATTGGGAAGATCCTCATAACAAAATCACGATCTATAATCAGATTCTTAAGCCCGTTTGGCTCTACGGTTGTCAACTGTGGCGTTGTTCGAAATATTCTAACATCAAGATTATACAAAAATTCCAAAATAAAGTTTTAAAAGCTATTGTTAATGCCCTTTGGTACATTAGTAATAAGGATATTCATCGCGATGTCAATATACTCTGGTAGTCGACGAGATCAAGAGAATGGCGGCCAGACATGAAGAAAGGCTCCATCACCACCCAAACGCAGAAGCTCTTCAGCTGCTGGACAACCACAACGCTGTCCAACGATTGAAGAGAACCAAGCCGTACGAATTAGTGTAGTGCTTTGGTGCATAGAGCAGAGCATGTGTACGAATTCGTAGTTATCGTGTTAACGTGATCTAAAGGACATCGATGGATTCACTTTAGTGATAAGTATTAGTTTGTAAGAATTCAAAGGAAACTTTATGGTTGATCAGTTTCAATATGAAGGCATTATGCCCCCTGAAAAAAGTTGATTCTGATAAGGATTTGCTTGAATACAGAATTTTATCACCTTTTATTGCTTTTATATCGGCTTTATTACCTTAGATGTTAAACGCCTCGTAGAATACTTGCAGACTAATCTTTCCAAATACGACCAATTGCTAAGAACCACATTTCCGCTAGGATTTTACGTCTTGTGTTCATTTTGTACTACAGTGTAATTTCAAGGCACTTAATTTCCATAAAATGTGATTGTCCCCACAGGTTGTAAAGAAGAGATATTTTCGTAGTATATTGTCCTTGATATAATTGCCTTCTGTATAAATGAAGAAGCGCCGGTTGGTTCCAATTAGCACATCACTTAAGTATTTCACTTCATACATTAGACAATTTGCCTACAAATTATTGTCGATCCTAAGAATTTTAGCCCTCACATCCTTGAATATAGGAAGGTATTCTAAATTTTCCCTGAATATTAATACCGAGTTTGACTCCAGCCTATTGCTACGATGCGAGTGACTAGTTTAGCGGTAAATGCACCGTTTTCTGGTTTACTTTTAATCATCATAGACTGTAGGTATTGACGGATCGGTCAGGTATTTTTGTTGTTTTCATTGATAATTTCACACAAAACGACCAGGCAATTAATCATTCGGAGTTGATGAGCTTTCACGAGAAGTTGAAGGTTTGAAATCAACTAATGAATGGGTATGTGCTGCCTGATAATGAAGGCTTGTGAGTATATTTGCCTCGTGTGCCTTCAAAGGAAGTTTTTTTTATTAACGACTTTTCAGTTTCAGAGTACATCCGTTTCATGGATTCCACTTATGATATCTTCAACTATCTTCTAGGTCATCAGCACCATCATCAAATAATGTCAATTCGCCTCCTATTCCCAGCGTTAACGTAAAAGGTTTAATATATTCAATAAAATTTTAGTCTGGAAATCAATAGAAGAAATGCTCGTACAGGTCAAATATAAATTAAGTTGAAGTACAATGAATAAATGATACCTTAAGAAACTGAAAAAACACGCTTTTATAGTAGATCGAACTGAAAACCGAAAAAAATTATAGTTAAAAAAACTAAAAAACAAGCGTTTATGGTTACATGTTATCTATATATGAATAAAATTATTGACAAAAAAAATAATGTCATTGTGATGAAAGCGTGGGGTGCTCGATATCAATTATAATTTTTTACTAGTTCTATTTCAAAATGCAGAGTTAGTGTACAAATGTAGTACAAAGCACCCCACGCTTTAATCATAATGACATCAATTTCTCTCGTTATTCATTTTATTCTTATATGTAGGATATTTTTTTACTCTCTAGTTAGATTATCTATCAGAGCATATTTTTTTAGTATTTTTAAACTATAATTTACTGCTTTATGTGAGTACTTACTTATCTATAAGCTTGAAGTTATACTGCAAGCTGTTGTCAAATTTATTAACATGAAGGAATGTCTTTTGGGTGGGCTAATCCAGAACCTCGTTATTCTAAGGTAACACGTTAAAATTTCGACAAAAGGGTTTATTATTTTACCTTTAATAAACGCCACACATACCCTCAGTCCATAGATATTGTAGATGCCGACTAAACTGCGAAAACGAAGTTATATCGCAGCGACGTCGACGGATGAAAGTAAATGGAGAGTTGTCGGAAGTAATTGAGTCGCGCATAAACGTGAAAGTGAAATAGTAAGGAATACGGGAATTGTGACACATTCATAAAGCCCGTAGGAATATACCGAGAATAACTTCGCAGATGCGGGAGTTGCGCCGCGTTCGAGTTGGAATGCTCGCTTCAATTTGAGCTGAGACGCTCGTTGGCTCGAAAACAAGTTTGGCTGCACGTGAGGGTATGACAGAGGAAATTGATTTTTTCATACGGAATAGGATAAACGAATTTGAGAATTTAATTAATAATGATCCTGATCGATTTCGGGTGAATTCCATCAACAATTAAACAGCGCGTTAGATTTCGACTACCGTCAAATTGGACGAATGGCATTTGAGATATAATTCTTGTTGTGAGACTGCCAATAGCTCCAATCCATTCTAAACAAAACGAAGATGCTTGTCTGATGACAGGTTGGCATTGAAATATCAGGTGATTGTGGAATATTCGCAATTACAAAAGAAACTTGAAATGATAACAAAACTTATAGTTGGTTGACAAAGTCATTAACATTACTGGATATAGAATACCAAATATCTGCATGAAATATTGATGCTACCTAGTAGTTACTATTTTTGTGATATTAAGTAGTATCCAACCTTTCGAATTATTTTCCACATAGAAGTCAAATTCAACAGAAATAAAATGGAATCGATGTCTATACTTAAAACTGAAGATCAGAATTAAATTACTACAAAATAGGTAAGAAGCATGAAAAGTGATTAACAAGGTCAGATTAGTTTGCATCCCCTCAACTAGTGTACATACACATACGATTCTATACACAGCATATTAAATAGATATATTATAAGATAAAATTGTGTAATTTATACAAATGGTTTCACCAATGAAAAACGTGTTTTAGTAACGCGTTCCGCTTGACTGACAAACTTGTCTTTACAATGGAGAATGGCTATCATGGTTGCTTGTATGCTACTTAACTATTCTATCTAAATACAGAATTTCTCAAATCCAGCATACTACTTTTTTTTACTAGCTATTGTAGAATTCTTTATCCCACTCTACGTCCTAAGGATATATAGTCTTTTGTCCAGTGCATTTGCATGTGCCTGCTATTGACTAGTTAGATTGCGAGCTTAAAAGAAATCGTAAAATCGGAACGAAGTTGATTGATCCAGTATATCCCCCGCTGTAACAATACCGTATTCCTCTTGGAAATAACATTTTCCAGTATAATGAAGGAGCTCTCCTCATCGGTTTTTCAGCACAACTCGTCCACTTTTTTGAATTTGTGGTTGGGCGAGAAAAAAAATAATATACCATAATATTTCGAAAATAAAAATAACAGATATGTTTAAGTATATGCACTGGAGACGAAGCTCTTAATTTACATATCGGTATCGGTCATCGGTCAAAAAAATTAAACAATATAAATAGTGTCATTTTGCCTATGAACAACGGTGTGAAGCAGGTTGACTCTTTTTTTATATACAGTGATATCAGCTTATTGAGTTTTGGAAATAATGTAAAATTATGAACAGTTTAGAAAACGCGTTAATTTAGAAAAATTGTGGAATCATAAATTATGTTTTCTCAATATTTAAAATATGCTTTAAATTTAATTCCAAAAGGTTTGTGAAAACTATAAGATCAACATACTTTCCTCCATTCTTGTCAGAAATTTGATCTGTAACTAGTGATACTATCATTCCTCACACGATTAACTGGTTTGGAAATACTCATCGTTATATGATGCCTGGTAAAACAGGCTTTTGCGACTTTTGTTAAAACTAAGCGGAAACTTGCACTTTCCCTGGAAACCCGTATATTATGTCAAAAGTTTGATTTCGGACTTCCATTGTCTATAAAATTTTGAGTATCACGACGTTTCGATTGATGTGCTATCTTCAGTTCACCTGAAGACGATTGAAGATAGCACATCAATCGAAACGTCGTGATACTCAAAAATTTTATAGACAATGGAAGTCCGAAATCAAACTTTTGATAAATCCACCTTGTCTACAAGTTTCAAACAACCGTATATTATGATTATGGAATATCAGGCAAAATCAAAAATACTGAATAAAGTGGTCTCCTTTGTTGCAATTGATCAACCATAAGGGATAGCTGTTTCCTAGACTATAAGCGTTGCTATAGCTGGCCTTTGAAGTATTGGGTGTAAGTTGCCTACTAGCACACACCTCAATGCATCTTAGCAAGTGATTAGTGTGTTCCTAAATCAGCACAATTGCGAAAGGAGCTCGTGCCTGCGTCCGCCCCAAAAGCGGGAGCAGATGCCCTCAGCTCGGCCCCAGAGCTCTTTCATAACTACACTTGCCAAGACAATGTAATTAAATGGCAGGCATTTGTAATTTGGGAACGGCGTGCTGGGAATGTAAACTGGTGCAACATGGAGAAGGTGTGACTGTTGGCTGACCCGACCAAAGGCTCACTGATACATACTGCCCCACCAATACCGTGGTTGTGGGGTATTCACAGGGCGCGACTTCTAACATTTTAGTTTATATCAGTCACAGAAATGGCATGTTTTGCGTTGTTCATATTATCATATGAAAGTAAACATTGAAGGTAAACCGGAAAAAAATGATTGATTATATACCGGTCCAAACTTGGAGTGCTTATGAGTTCTTACGTAAGATAATTGTGAAAAGTATGTACAGGTTTGTGCCAGTCAGTAGATATTAAATATAAATGATTGTTCGGATCTAAAATAGGAGGTCGAAGAATATCCGCTGCTCGCATATTTTTGCAAATCGGTATTGAGCTACACTATGCTTCCACTCACTCCTGGATAATATAATAAATACACTCAGACTCTTCTATCTTTTCTTTTCAATCGCCTATAATCGCCAACGTGGTGGCGCACTGCGTGAAGGGAGGGGGTGATAGTTGACCAAGCTGAGCTCCGCAACACACCACTTTGATGTTCGCCTTTCCAGATCAATTTACTGAATCGTCTCATCAGATTCCCGATAGGGTGAGCCTCTGGAGGTTGGGGGTTTGTGAATTTAAAATAGACAAGAGCAAGACTTTTGTTTATAAGGAGCGCCTTGTGAAAATGCGCTTCTAGAGGAAATGGAAAAAGAGTCGTCCCCATTCATCACCCATAAAATTTTCCTGTATTCCATTCATGGAGTTACTCGGGTAAATGATAAGAGTTGCTGCGAGGGTTACAGGGTCTCGCTGAAGGAAACAACTAATGGCATATGGCAATGGTAATGGTAATCGCCGACCAATTGATGAGGCTGACGAAGGCGTCGTCTGGATTCCGTTGAGGCAGATTTCTCCCTAGAGGAAATGGAGCTTGTCGTCTCTCGGCTGGCTGGTCATAATCCTACCTACCCATGAGGCAAAGACTGACCCCCGTGGATATTTACTTGTCTTCCGCATCGGAAACAAGAATCTGCAGACTCCTAGAGGGAAGACAATGGGAGTGTCTTAACAATTGCAGTGTCTCCCTCTAAAGGTCAAACAAGACAAACCTATTTCTGTCGCTATCCCCACCTCGGCCAGCACCAGTCACATACCGCACGAACCCAGGCGAGAGGTAGCCCCAGAGCAGGTGAGAAGCATAGCTCCGCAATGGCAGGTGCCTTCTCGCTAGCAATGAAACCGTCGCTGCGGAGGAAGCTGGAGCTTGACCAAAACCTGCCATGGAAGCAGACTTCGTTTCCCCATTGAGCGAGGAAGGACGATCTAAGTGTATATATAAGATCCAGATTGAAGTCAATTCACCTGAACATGTTCAGGAAGCTAGTTAAATAAATACAGGTAAGCTTGGAGAGCCTACTGTGAGAAGATCTAAGATAACTCTCACGCTGCAAGGTTATGTAAAGTATTTGCCAAGGGTGGCCACGAGGAAGGGGACGAGAGCAGCAAAGCCATACCCCAAGAAGGTAGTGAACTACTACTGCAGGCACTTCCCACACTGCTATCAGCTTGAGCAGGATGGATGACGATGATACTATCCCCCATATTCGAGCTGGATTGGCAGATGGTCAATCAAATCGTGAGTAATGATAGGATAAGATCGACATTATTTAACTTCTCCTCTTCCAAATCGTCAGGTAGCGAGTAAAGTGATCCTGCGCTACTACAATGGAGCTTGGAAGAATTGCTGCAAGAATAATCAGGCTATGCTTAGAACATTGCTATGTTCCGAAAGTTTAGAGCCTATCGTGAAAAAGTGCACATGTTTATATGAGAAACGTGCGTCCCCCGGATTTGACTTTCGTTGACGGTCTATTTTCTTTTAATTTTCTTTTATTTTTTCTTGATTTTTAATTATTGTACTTAATTTGTTCAGATTTAAACGCATACATTATTGTATTCCATTGCGATGAAAATTGATGTTTTAATTCATATCTATTAGTGTTCTTTCCACACTATCTAGATTTGTGTGGCTAAGCTCAAGTGGATATTGACATCGCAAATAGGATGAATTGTTTAAATTTGAACAAAATCATATATATATATATATATATATATATATATATATATAGAACCGACAAAACATAACTTATCTTGGGCTGAATCGGATTATATTTTAATGATACTAGTTCTGAATATTCACATCATTATATGTCTGTTGAATACGTAAATGGTAACAAAATATTTCCAAAAGAAAATTACCAGATATAATATCATTAAATTAGGAGATGATCAGAAAGGACACATCCACGCTTCATTTTCGTTATCAATTTTCAAATCACAGGTCATATGATAATGATTGTTGATCTTATATTATTTATAACACATTTTTTAAGTACTACCTATATTAACAATTCCATTAGTGTGGGAAGTAAAAGAAAAACTTGTATTCAAGTGTAATCGTTGATAATTAGTCGCTGTCTTTATTACATTTGTCTTAGCTTGTCAGCTGACTGATTTTTTCTTCGCTCCCAGAAGATCACAGAAAGTAAAAATCGAAGGTTGGCTTGGTTGCCAAGCAAGGGGAAATGAAATTTCTGACAACCTTCGGTGACTGTGAAGAAGCTTTATCAAAATATATAATGACTATCTTTCGAAAGACTTACTGACGCCACTGTGCTTCACCATCCAGGCAGTGGGTAGAGGCCGCTAATAAAAACAAGCAGCTGCTCTGTCAATACTCTCGCAAGAATAATTAGCAGCCACTATTAGCATGCCGACAGGCACAGAGACCAATACTATATTGGAAACCAGTTGATGTTCAACCCTTCCTCTCATCCGTTATAAGTTTGTGCAACGGACATTAGAACCGACATCTACTGCATTTATTCATCTATACTTTTAAGTCTTATTTGTTGCCTCTCTTGTTGAATGCATGATTTCAGCTCCCACGCTAATAGGGCAGTTCATTATGATAAAAAATCTTAGGTATTCAAAAATGTTCACAATCTAATGAATGTCATGAAGTAGGCTGACTATACTCCTCACAATATATAGAAATAAATATTGGAATCTGATTTTGAAACTCTATGTTTTTGATCCTGCATTAGCTGGTTTTGCTATGAAATATTTATGGCTTAGAGATCTAACTTGGGAGTAAGGACCAGAATATCCTGCTGTTTGACGCTAAGAGGTGTCGTGTTTTCCGTCCACACAGAGTTTCTCACAGTTTCTCCCTCTAAATCTGCAATTCGCCTTCTTCTTCTTTTGGATATCTACAATGTATTCTCCCTCACCATCTAACAAATGAATTAATTCCTTTTCTTTTACTACCCAGTAAATTTCTTTTAGACTAATTGGAATTGCTCAATCCGGTATTCATTACAGGAAAGATTTCTGGTTTTCTCTACTTTTCCATTTTCAAAATCGCTGCAGCAACGAATCGATGAAAATTCTTCACTTCCAATGGACAACTATATTCATTACCATTGCGTTCTAATGCATGTATATCCATGTATTCCTAGCAAATCTTCAGACCGACAAACCGACAGACCGACAAACTGACAGTCCGACAGACCGACGGACCGATAGACCAACAGACCGACAGACCGACAGACCGACAGACCGACAGACCGACAGACCGACAGACCGACAGACCGACAGACCGACAGACCGACAGACCGACAGACCGACAGACCGACAGACCGACAGACCGACAGACCGACAGACCGACAGACCGACAGACCAACATATCGACAGATTGACAGACCGAAAGACCCACAGACCGAAAGACCGACAGACCAACATATCGACAGATTGACAGACCAATAGACCGAGATATCAACAGACAGACTGAACGAAACAGACCAAAATATCGACAGATTGACAGACCAATAGACCGAGATATCAACAGACAGACTGAACGGAATGTTTTCCGCGTCAAAAAATCACTTTTTCATCTTTGTGAGGTAAGATGATGGTTGCAAACAATTGATCGAAAATGGTGCAATTTATATTATTATAGTTTTTCCGGATAAAATTTTAAACGAAACGAGCCACTAAACACCGATGTTTATTTGTGAGATCTTGTGTATAACTTCACATTTATATTTATAGGAACAGATAAATCAAGTAAAAACAGCTGCAACCTATATCAAGTTTGTAAATGTTTATAATCTTAAGCGTTATGTTACTAACTTTGCCACTAACACATCGATTAAAAAAAAATAGCCTATAGCGACGGACAGAAGTGACACGGATTTTCATGATGCAGACATTAACATCCAGAAAACGTATTATTTCAAATTTGAAAACTGCGATCATCGCATATGTCTTAGAAGTTCATACAATATCCTCTCTCGAGTCAGAATAATGAGCTGCGTTCTGTGGATGTGTTGTCCCTCTAAGCCCTTGTGCCACACTCGACCTTTTCAAACACTCTGACACTTAATCTAATCACATCGGATGTAGGGAACGCCATTTCGGTTCAAATAATTTCCATCGAGGGTGTAAAGTATCATCCCTTTTAATTAACAGTCATGAGTGGTAATTGGAAAAGAAATTTCTGTAATCAAATCGAACCTTTGTCAGCGTAAAAAGGTATAGCTTTGCGCTCAATTTATCTATACGGTTCCTGCCTTTTAACTGGTAAAATGTTTGTTTTTAAATAACAAGGTTGAAATGGACGTCACCCAGTGTAAACCCTAATATTTCCTTTCTCTATAGATAACCTCTTGAACAGGCAGGGAAGTTTACCGCGCTCCAGTAGCGCATCCTAAGGATAAATGTTCATCATGACATTGTAAAATAATTCCTTTTTGAAGAGGTTTATTCGAGGTGTTGGAGGTTCGATCTGAGGAAGATGTGCCCTCTGGGCCATCGGATATTGGCTGTCTTGCTGATTTTGGGTGTTATTATGTGAGTCAGCTCGGTCGAACACTTACCATGGTGATTTCCACAGGGACAAATCACACACTTTTCTTCAATGTTCCAGACTTGTGTAGTTCATTTGTTAGGATAAGAGCATCCTCTAGATGTTTGTGTTAGTGTGCATTCCTCATAGGTGCAGTATTTTAGGGATGGTCTGATCTGAGCCATATGGAGTAGCAGTAGCTGTTCCGGTGAATACAATTTTCTGTAGCGGAAGAGAACGCCTAGTTCTGGGACGCCGAGCTAGCAAGGTAGGCAACATGATTGTGACAGGACATGTTGATGCTAATCCTAACATTCCTACATCTGCTACAGCAAGAACAGCATTGAAAGAAGGATATATATCTGAAGAATGACAGCCTATTTGGTGGATATATTGGAAGGTCATCAATACACCACCATATATAAGGATCAGTCCATGAAAAAGCTATTCTTTAATCATTTGCATAGACCCGATGGAAGCCAATTGGAAGGAATTTTCTGAAACTCAGAAGTCTCGGATGCTATACCTTATTGACAATGAGACAGGAAATGAGGGTCTCTTAACCTTGGAAATGAGGCAGAGCGAAGTCTCAGGTTTACATAAATATGTAGTTGTTGGTCACGTTTTTTCTTTTCTCCTCAATGATGAGTTGCGCGACCGACTTGTCATCCAGATCTTGGTTTGCTGGTAGACAGTTTAAAGAGATGTTTAAGATTGCAAATGACTGGTGTAAGATCTATAGTGTAACGCTTCAGGCCCATTGTTGGTATTTTGTCTGGACTAGTAGCTTTTCTAGCGTTCAACTTTTCAAGACTGCATTTTATATCCCAGTGCTCGAACATTACTTCTGGTAATGGTAACATAAAATTGGTACATTTATCGGCGAACAACAAATTGGAATAGCGTAGCAAGCCTCATGCGTTCTCATGGGAAGACACTTTGCCACAAATTTGAGCCATTAGGTGCTGCTTCGGCCTGTTCCATGCTCAGGTGTAAAGGCGGCTTATTATTTATTATTGCTATCTTCATTTTCAAATTGTTGTACGGAATATACAGTTGGACAACGCAGGCTGTACATATATGGAACCATTGTTGAACCATATGTGGCAGCTGCCATCATAACCAAATAATAAGGAATGTTTTTATATCGGATTCCACGTGCAGTAAGGGGGACTGAATGCATTATAAAAGAAAATATTGTCAGATCAACATTCGAGCTGTATTCAAGGAAAGTCTAAAGAAATATTGTATGGTGGAGGTTCCTTCAAAATAGCGTATTTGCCAATTATCCTCACGACTGGCCAAATGATCAAAGCGTCTGCCTAAAATTGAAAAATTTGTTGATTCGATCGCCACCGACGAAACATTTTATTCCTAATTTAATATTTTCTTTGAAGTTTGTTATAAATGGTTGATTGTTGAAAATAAGGAAAATGAAAATAAACTGTTCCTCAAGCAAAAAAATGCTCGCATTGGCAATTACTGTGGTATATATTGTACAATTGCTCATATTTTTGACATAGGATTTGCACATTGACACAAATGTTTTAACCATTCCGAGACATCGAATAGCGAACAACGCGCTTTCTCATACCATAGACCAAAGGAGTAAAACGCTTTGGACAATGATTTTTTGAAGTACCTTCTCTTTCTCAGCAGTCACGACAGTGTTCAGAGTCATGCCTTCTTATCTTCAAAGTATAGGATTTTATTTGATTTCATCTTTTACTTCTTTTTGTGAAAATTTAATGATTGTATATTTCAATATTCCAAATTCCACGATCATACTGTATGAGACCTAGAAATAATTAACGATTCACCCTCTTACAGTCCCTGACAACCCCCGGTTGAATGACGAGGCCTAAAATGTATCTGGCTCTCAAACTGATAATTCGGAGAATGCCAGTCATGCTCACCAAAAGCAGTCTGCTCATTAGGTAATCCACGGTCTCTCTGAGGATATCAGACGGACAAAACATATCTTACAAATATTAGCATCTACAAAACGGCTCACAATGAACAGGAGGACTTTGGGAGCTTACTGGGATTCGGAGTTTGCAAACTTGCCCTGTGCGTTTCTCCCAATAATCCGTCTTAGCTCTTATACAGGGGCATCTGATCTGCACGTCCGACTTCAATTCTATTGGAATAGGTTTAGCGAAAACTTTGGAATGTGTGATAGTTTCCAATGAAAATACTGAAGATGCTGCACTATGTCAGTCAATATAAACAGATTATTCTCTATAGTTGGTTTCTACTACCATGTGTGATAGGGATTGAACTCATAATTATATAAGACAAAAAAAAATAATTCGCTAGTGAGGAACAAACTCACTCCTTCCTTCATTCTAAGCAGAATTTTTACTATTTTGCAACGGCGATTCGTGATGAAGACTAGCGAATATGTTCCAATTCTCTCTTCCATTTTGCTAACTTCTTAATAGCTTAAATCGTGGATACTCAAAACCACATTGTTCTCCATAAAACTACATTTTATTATAAAAAGTTTGATTTCGGACTTCCATTGTCTATAAAATTTTGAGTAACACGACGTTTCGATTGATGTGCTATCTTCAATCGTCTTCAGGTGAACTGAATTTTATAGACAATGGAAGTCCGAAATCAAACTTTTCATAAATCCACCTTGTCTACAAGTTTCAAACTACATTTTATTACTTCAGCATTGAATCTGCAAAATAAAAATATAAGATTAGAGTTGGCAATTTTGTTATCATAAAGATTGGAGCTTCTTGCAATGGCTTTACGAATATATTTTAATTTAGTTGTATAAAATATAATAGAAATGAATCTGTCTTTAGATGTGAAATTGTTTGGAAGTGTTGTGATAGCGATGGCTGCAATTTTCTAGGGACTTTTTCAAATTTATTACAAACAAACTCAGAAATACTATATTCCTTAAATGCAAAAGATATAATTGAAAATAATGTAGGCACAACCCATACAATATTAGCTGGATAGGATAACTAGCATGCGAAACTCAAGATGCAATAGAAAATTGCGTATCTTGGTGGTCGGCATGTTTTTTACATCATTTTAGTATGAAATATTTGAAAACCAGCATTTGAATCGAAAAATTCTACTTTCATTCATGTGGAGTGGACAAAGGGGTCTAATGCTGTCGCGACTATTAGTAACATAGTGCAAGGAAACGCATTTCCTAATCGTGAACGTATCAAGCAGAATACGGAATTCAGCTGGTATCCGGGATATTTATGAGTTTCGGCCGCTACTCCAGATTAATAGGTGGCAAGCATCTCGATGATGGGAGTTTAGATCGTTTTTAAACGTACACGGTGTACTCGCAGGCCAGATCCCGCGAATCCCGGTGATATATCAGCCTTATAAATCGTTAGCAGCAACTTCTGCCGGCTTTTCCACTTCTTATTCGCTCATTCCTTTTCGGTAGACTGCCTTTCAACTATTACCAGATTCTTCTTGCACCCTTCTCCCTCATACTCGCGTATCTTCCTTCATCTCACGCCCGTTACATAGCTCTGCTCTAGATTAGAGTATGGGAGTGGAAGGAGGTAAATTTATGCTATGTACAGAGTGATTTTGTATGCCCAGCTCTCAAAATTGGTTGATACAACTAGGTGGACGGCAAAGTGAATTAAAATAATTTTGTTTATGTCACAGTTGGAAAATTATCGTCCTTAATTTGCTCTCACATTTTTTACAAGGTTGTTACGGTTTGCCGAACATTCACATCTGCAGATATTGTTACAATTTAGATCATAGTATTTATCAGTATGTTAGACACAGATCGTCTCACTGGACTGAATTTTGGCAAATTGTATTTCCCATTTATTTATAATACAGAACCATAATACAGCTGACATCTCTGCTGTAATATATACGAGGGTAGATTGAAAAGTTTCCGGAATGGGCAAGAGATGGCGCGCATGTCGCCAAATTGTTATGATGGTTGACAAGGCGAACTTATTTTAGGGAAGCTGTAAAATTTTCAGACAGATACGTCGTACAGTTCTTGTTCACCAGGCAGTTTTGTGAAGCAAGTAGGCACGATGGGTGCCGCGTTTGCTGACTGTGGACAATAAGCGAAATCGCGTGACCACTTCGAAAAAGTGTTTGGCCCTTTTGAAGCGTAATCCCACGGATTTTTTTCGCCGATTCGTGACCGTGGACGAAACGTGGATCCACCACTACACACCAGAGACGAAGCAGCAGTCGAAACAGTGGATTTCTCCAGGCGAATCGGCTCCGAAGAAGGCAAAGACTGTTCCATCAGCCGGAAAGGTCATGGCGACCATTTTTTGGGATTCGCAAGGTGTGATCCACATCGATTTTTTGCAGACGGGAAGAACGATCACGGGGCAATACTACAGCGATTTATTGGATCGATTCGATGGCGTATTGAAGGAGAAACGGCCTCGTTTGCAGCGGAAAAAAGTGCTCTTCCACCACGACAACGCGCCGGCCCATTCATCCCGAATCGCCACGGCTAAATTGGTTGAATTGGGCTACGAGGTAGTGCTGCATCCTTCCTACTCTCCAGACCTGGCTCCGTGCGAGTTTTTTCTGTTCCCAAACATGAAGACTTGGCTCGGGGGCAAGCGCTTCACGTCGAATGAGGAGGTCATCGCCGCCACGAATGCTTATTTTGCAGAGTTCCCGAAATCATATTTTTCTGAGGGCTTAAAAAAGTTGGAGCACCGCTTAAAAAGGTGTATCGCCCTACAAGGAGACTATGTTGAAAAATAAAAATAAAACCCTGTTCAATTACTGCGTTTTCTTGCCCATTCCGGAAACTTTTCAATCTACCCTCGTATATGCCAGAAAATTGAGTTACTTTGGCGAGTTGGCTTAAAATTTGAATCGGAGAGTGAGCTTGGGTTATCTGTCGTATCTGTCACATAACGGCTGTCTATAAAACTGATATCGTGCGCAGGTTGCGCAATTTTTGACGGATCCCGTTTCTTCTGGATTCTTGATTTGAATATGACCAAAAGGTAATGCTCGTTTGCGGATTTTCTTCAGACAATTAAGAGCTAGATTTGTCTTTTATTTGATACATTGCGACCAAAGTTTGTGATTTTGAGATTTACTGAGTCTTGCATGAAGAAAAACCTCAAAACGCCACCCCACAATTAGGAGTTTCTCTTTTTATGTTATATACGTATGTCATTTTCGCTCTGCTTATGGCCAACTTATGGCACATGGTATCTGGTGAAGGCATCCTGAGATTAGAAATAGATCCTCATATCTGACAACAGCTTCCTACTCTATCACTAGACAACGAAGTAGACCTCCATACAGCTTGCTTCGACATCTCACCCAGACATAGTGTCGCTCTTGATGTCAACTTCACGACTTAGGGTACTGGTAGAAGGTCTACAGTACACAGGTGGGATAAGATATAATAACGTAATTCTGAATAAATTCAATCAAGGGTCAGCTGAAAAAACATAGCTCATTGTCCATAGTTAAGTACCATTCTTAGGCCAATGTGTCCAGTATCTACAACACTTGGGGTCCTCTGACCTTGTTTTGTTATAGCGTAGACATATTCAAAGCCTTATTTTAGTAGCTATTCTGTAGGCTATATGTATATTATCTGTATATATATATTTTACCAAGAAGCCAACATTCAAATCCTCATTATAAGTAAAATAGATGAAATTTTTCTATTTATAAATATACCTATGGAACTTATTAATGGTTTCTTTATGACACTGGTGAAAATCAATACACGCAAGAAAGGTGACATGAGGTGTATCTATAACGGGGCGAAGCTGTTGTCCACAAACCAGTCAATGTTCAACAGAGGAAACTCTATTTATAGAATGTTTTCCGTAGTAACAATTATCCTCAACAATTTATTGAATCAGAATTTCAACATGCGTCACTCAAAGTCAATCACCAGCTTCTAACAGTAATGTAAGGAGTAAAAAAATTTAATTAGGTGGCAAATGAAAATGTTTATACAAAAATCTCAGTATATAAATAATGTATCGTTTAGCTGACAATTCTCACAACTATAATTACATTAAGTAAGGTCGAGGGATCTATTTTTACAAAGTTGAATCATGATGCCCTTTTTTCCCTCTTACCCATCCTGATGATTGGTTATGCGCAAAGTAAAGATCTCTTCAATGTTCTTCAAACCTTTAGATGGAACATACGTCTTATCTCTAGGTTTCTTATGGTGCGTTCTTGGATTAGTTCTTGGATTTTTAGAATTGGTGTATTGGCGGCGAAGTAATAATGATAAAACACAAAATATAAGAAATAATTCAATCTTATATGAAAACAAAGCACTTTATTTCTGTAAACATCAATTAAGCAACATTTATTGTCGATAATCAAAATTATTTTTGTATCAGTTTGTACCTTTACAAAAAGGCTGCCAAGGCAGCCGAAATGTTAGTAAAGTTCGTTCATTAATCATATATTATTGCCACGGCCAGGACAAATGAGATGAATCAAACTCAAATTACTATTGCGAAAGGTACACAATGCACTCAAAAGATAAGCATCATTGCGATAGTTTATGGATCAACGTTACATGTTGCCTGGATATATGGTATCATTTAAAAGGATAAAATGGCTCCACTTTGCTCAGTTTAACAGAGACATGCTATCAATCTTCTATCTCTCACCATACGAACATCATGTCTTGAATAATTCTAGAGCAAAGTGGCTTTTTCGCTCAGGAACTTGCAAAATTTATCTAAAGTTAACGGAATATACTCAACGTGTCTTATGATATGGCTAAAAATCTGTTTCCTATCTGAGAGTTAGCTTTTCGGGAAACTTTGAAATATGTGCAGATATGTGCTGACTTCATGCATCTACCAACTACACTAAGTTTAGATGAAGCTTTTGAATAAGTGGTTAGGAAATTTGTAAGCATGGAATAAAATAAAATCATGTTTTTACGAATAGAATTATTATCCATTCCATTAATAGACCTTCCTTTATTGTATGTTATATGCGGTGTGACATATAGGCCTGTGATGCAAATTACAATCACAAAAAAGGCGGACTAATTACTTTATAACTAAGTGCACGCAAACGCAGGCAGCATTCAGTGCAGGGTATGTCATAGATTTGCCTCCAAAATTGTGTCAGACTGATTATCTTGTTTGTGAAATAAATTCATATCTTGCACCAAAATATAGCGACGACAAAAAACGAAGTTAATCGTGATACATCACCAATCAGACCGACAAATAAACCGACAGACTGACAGACTTACAAAACAAATAGATAGACAAATCTGCGGACGGAAATGAGACTTCAAAATTCTTGTTGAAGTGTTTTGAGGTACTACAGTACCTTCTGGTTAAAAAAAAACAGAAGCAATTGAATAATACACGTATTCAAGTAACAAGAACGATAACTCCTGGCCTTAGTGTATCCGTTATAATAATAATAACAATAATAATAATAATAATAAACTTTATTGACATGTAAAATAGTACATATCAAAAGGCGGCGTTCAGTAAAGGCCATAGCAATGACCAGACTGATCTTCCACTCAACCTAAAATCGTTCTCCTTATCACTGCAAGCTACCTCGTTTGTTGGTAAGGCTTGCCTCCACATTCCCTCCTTTTCTCCAGTTGGAGTAGCTCAAGGCTGGGATTTTTGGATGGTCTAACTTTGATTAAGACCCTGTGGTTATTCCACAGGTGTTCGTAGAATATTCAGAACGCATATCACTTCAGTATCAGAAGAATACGCATATAAACCAAGATTAATCAGTGGAACTTTCTGGATCAATCAATGGAACAAAAAATCTGGTTGCTCACGCAATAGCTATTCCGCTGGAAATACCGCCCGTACTACATAGAAACATAGATAGCACCAGTCAATTGCCCGGACCCTGCTCTGCGTAAGCAAAATACGAACAATTCCGGATAAGCACAGAGTGAAAAATAAAAAGGTCGATTTTATTGACCTTTTCCCAGTTTTATATAAAACACTGTTGTGTGCTGGAATAGAAAACTGAAAAACTCCAAGCAGCGGAGCAAATGCAGAAAGGAAACTTGAGGTAATTTGAACGACTATTGTCATTTCATCGTCGTTGGGTAATTCGTATTTATAATCCGATACTTAGATCTCATTCTGAAAAATTGATCGGAATAATAATTTGAAATTTTAAATCAACGTAGATACTGATTAAAGTGCCTGTTTCAAAAATATTTTATTGATTGTTTGTCTTTGCAAGTTGCTGTATAGCTTTCGAACCTCTTTCATCAAGATGTGGTCATCGTGGCGGAATGTGTTCACAGTGTTCATAAATTTCTGATATTTCCCTACTGAGATATTTATCTGTGCCATGCATCCCGCTATTAGGCTATTATTTTCTTCCTTTCTAACTAGACAGTATGTAGATAGATTTTTTTGTGATTGTGAGATATGGTTTTTACTGTTCGCTCCAATAGGTAGGGTAAGTATTTATATTTGAGGTAGTTTCATTGGGGGGGTTGTAATGACCTGACTTGTATCTTGACATTATGGTAAGACTAAGGGTCTACAATATCGCGACTTAAATTATAGAAAGTAGTTAATGTAACGGTATTCTGCAGAGATATGAAGTGTTGTTGAAAATCATTGACGAGTTTTTTTGTTCATTAATAATTAAGTCTTCGTGCCGTATTAAGCAAAAAATACGTTAACTTTAGATACAGTGCTTTTGTAAATATACTATAGAAATTGGACGTATAATATCAGTTATTATCTATTTCAACCACATACAATTAAATGTGATCATCTTGACAAGACCTGGATGTTTGATCGGTTTGATAATTACAAAGACATGGATAAAATTGCAATTGTCTTTGAGACGTCTGAAAGAAGAGATTGCTGTTTAGCGTTAAAGTTTGCTTTTGGAGTAGAACAAAGCATTCTGAATACAGCATTAACATTACGAGGGGATACGCAGTTCGTCTTTTCAGTCTTGAATTAGCAGTCAATTGACTAATGATTTTTTGACACAGTATAATACAATGTCGATTGCCAATGAAATGCTCCTCCAATATCCTGATGTTCCATGAGGCTAAGTATTGGAAACTTCAAACGATTCGCTTAACAAATTAGTCACCTGCGACTAAATTTGGCTACCATCAGGTCTAAAACTGGGGAATGATGACCTTAAAAATATTCATGGTTGACAAACCGAGTTATTTTCTTTCTGAACTGATGATACTGTCTTGTCGTATTGAGATTGTGACATTGTTATGTGAAATGTCCTATAATTATCTGGAAGCAACAGTCGAAATGCCAGACAAGTTTGTGTTATAACCGAAAACTCAATTATTATTTTGTTATTTATTCTAATATTCTAATCACTACAAAACTCAGGAAATTACGGAAGTCAGTTGAATAAAAAATGTTATTCTGAGTTCGGCGTCGCAGTAGTTAGAGGCTCTGTCCTGCTCCAGAAATTGTAATACTGCTTACATTTGTGGGGATGCGCTCCGAAGGTCTCCCTAAAGCTTCTCGGCTCAATACAGAAAAGAGCAAATATGTATAGTGGGAGCCTCTGACAGTACAAATGACCTCCATAGTCTGGAGCAAATGAAATAGAGAGGCTGGTCTGTTGTGTACTATATAGGGTGTCCCAGAATTCCGTGAACATATAGGATGTAGGTTGACGGGGTCAAAATAAGTAGATTCAGCCAAACTTACCAATACGCTTATTTTCATAAAATAATGGGTGTGAAACCACCGTAGTTCTGTCATACATTCTCATCCCCTTTATGTTTATGGTAGCTACACTCATTTGCATAGAAAATGTATCCGTTATTGTCTTTCAGTAAGTGAATAAGATCTATGCATCCTGGAATATTTTGCGATTTTATGTTCTTAATTCCTGCCAATTGTCAGTACGACAAGAAAAGTGAAAGGTGTGGATCAAAAAGATAAATCAAAGGGAACACAATTCGATTTTCGATAAAAATCATACTGCTGTTTTAGTTTCTCTTTTGGGTTTCCAAATCGATGGATTCCGAACTGGCAGACTTTATCTGCGATGGAAACGCGACCTTGAGAAACGGGTCAACTCAAACCGAATAAGAGAAATGCTGGTCGATCCTGTAAAGTCAAAACTCCTGTTGCAGAAGAGCAAATACTGTAAGAAGCTCCAAATAATCCGGGAATCAGTTGGCGACCACTGGCACGCCAAACTGGGGTTTGTAAAACATCATCCATTAGCATAATTAGAGAATAGGTCATATATTCTTCATATTCAACCTGTCCAAGATGCTTCTATTCAGTGGTCGTCTCCATCACCGGATTTCAATTCTAGCGATGGTTAAAGTATATATAAATTTCCATCGACAAGGCTTAGCAATTGTGGGGTAGGATTCAAAATGCCGTGAACTAAGGAGATGGGCATACTGAACATTCATTGTGAAAATGTATTTTGCTTCAATTATTAATAATATATAATTGTTCCTCTATCATCATGCTCATTACTAGAACGGTGTTTCAAAAATGATATCAGAAAAATGTTGTTACTCAAAGGCAATAACAGATACAGTACTTCTGCAAATTCCAACAATCTAATTAGGGGCCGCTATGGCTCAAAGTACTATAAAGTAATTTATGACAAGATTATGGTGGTTTCACCACCCCCCATTGTTTCAGTTTTTAATTTGGACAGTTGTTATCCTATAAAAACATCAAGTTTTGAAAAAGTCGGAAAGCAGACTTTTTTAGTTACTGAAAAATATTTTTTTTTATATTTTTGATTCATCAGTTCATAATACTAGGCGCCAAAAAGAATATTGTAATATATATTTTTCAGTATATGCATAACTCCAGATTTTATTTCTGATTTTTTTTCGACATATGCATAACCTTAGCTTTTATTTCTGAATAGCATGAGGCTACAAATTAGCAATGGGTTATTTCCTTTGCGATATAATTATGTATATCAGTCTCACATCTTCCCAAGTTGTCTTGACACTAGTAACTATTCAGTCTGAATATGATATGATCTACATTTTCTGTAGGTCATGTCAATAGAAACGTTATTTTCAGATTGATACTATAGAATTATAGAAAAGTAAGTGTTCATGACCTGGTACAAATCCTCGAACACCCTGCAGGGACTCCAAGCGTCCAATATGAAATAATTAATGTTGGGCTTGCGTTAAGGGAAGCGGAAGGAAATCCTGAGATGGGCGAAAGGGTCGCGTCTGGAACTCAACCACCACAGTTTACAAGAAATCAATTTTAACGAACAGCGTGCCTTAAGCTAAGTCCAAATAAAGGAATATTTCCAGTGTCGCACACAACTCCACTACAGTGCGGGTTATAAAAGTCAAGCCACCTCAGTAGCAGTCTGTTATGAAACATGACAGTGCCGAAACCACTTGGACGAAGAATCTGATGCACATTGATGATGTCTTGAGCAAATGTGAGTTAAAGTTCCTCAGATCGAAATGCATGAAATTTTTGACAAATTCAGCTATAATTCAGTTCACTGTCAGGGCTTCTTTCATCACACAAGTTATTTCTTCTATTTCTTCTTGAATAGGGTTACACGCACCATGAGTTGCACTTGCAAAATCAGAATCAATTGTTTACTGTGCAAGACCGTGAAGAATACACTTTTTTGGATATTAAAGAGTATTTCGATTACTTAATCCCTTGTCATTCGACTGTATGATAACGCCTTCTGAAGAAGGCTTTGCAATTATTATGAATTGTTGACTAAATTTTCGTAAGCGACGCCTCTGCATAGTTAGAGGAGGCGTTATTGGAAGAGAAGGCCGGTTGTTGTTGAGTCGCCCTATATCCCGTTCCGCCGATATATCCCACGTCATTCTTCCCTTTCTCGGTCTCGGGCTGTAGAGAATTCCCGCAGATACTCCGGGCAGCGGCTCTTGCTCCTGAAACGGGATCGCATTCCCGGACGTCCAGCCGCATACTAGCTGCATCCTTCTTCGAGAAGCACAAACACCACATTCGACGCAATATTAGGAAACATTCGTCAATTCTCTCATTCTTGCTTTGTTCCAATTCAGATAGAGTTGTGTAGGTAGTGCCACAGCTTGCAGAAATGGAAAGTCTCAAATCGGGGGTGCGTTTCGATTCAACTTTAAAAGCATCATTTGACTGTCAATAAGAATGTTACGTAGGTTACTTTCAACAAGTTAACTAAGTGATATCATTGATATGAAATCTAGTAAAATACTACAGATGAATTATTCCATTTTATTTTATCTTTCCTGTCTATGAGGGAAATATAGTTTCTTTGGTTACTGCATTTGCGTTATGGATAGGGAAATCTTTTGAAACACCTCAATCGTCGTCGTCAGACTACCTTCAAGATGTAAAACAGATCATTCGAGTTTTACCAAGCGTGTACATCTGCATTTCTTCCAATTGTTTGGTCTTGGTGACACTACCTCGAAGGTTAAAGTTGACCTAGTACTACCCATCATAGCTAACGAAAGAGCAGCAGAAGCACTCCGCTATAATATTTTGAGAAGCACAGATTAACCGGGCATGTATTCCTAGCCGTTCAGTTGTATTAGCGGATTATACTTGAGATATAATATGTCTTCTCCAATCTACTAATTCCATTCCATCTGCTTTCCTCCCCATGCGGTAGCAACAAACCTAGTGAACACATATGCCATTACAAAGAATGTTAACCGTTTGTACCGTCGGAGGTGATTGACTGTTCAACGAATACGAAAAAAGACCAAGGGGATCATCCTCTCCAGTTCGAGCTACTGACACCTGGGATGAGCTTCTTCTGAAATTCATGCTTTTGGAGAACCTTGCCGTTATTGGAACAGCTGCCAGCAAGTTAATTTCTTTTAGTTACAGTTTCATCATCATTTTAATGTCAACTTGAGTAGCAGATTCCCACAGCGCTTCTGAAGCGCGATATGTTCTTGAAATAAATCAGAAGAACCCAGGTACTAGATCTGCTGAGTGCACGATGGTACACTAGTGAACCTTTTATCCCACTACGAAGGCCTAGCGAGGCTCAGCTTGTAGATACTTGGAGATACTGACTATAAAGCAGACAGTTACATTAAAAGTTGTGAGTCAAGGCTATGGAGTTCAGAGTAATAAAGCTGAATACAGCGTCCTAAGCAGCACTAATGCGAAGAGCTACCAGCCAAAAGGTCGTAGTACTAAGTACGTCTCACCATAACCTAATCTAACAGACAGTTCAAGTATCCAACAAAACATGTTGATTTAATAGTTTCACATTTTATACGGAATCTGATTAGAATGGAAATCCATTACGTTGTGTAATAAGTCTACTGGAAGTAAATGCTAATGTTCATCATATCTGCTGCATCTGCACATTTGCGTATGTCATACTGTTGGAATATGTGTACTGTATCAGGTATCGATTTCTAGGATTCTGCTGATATACAAGACAATTATTTGCTGTAGACGTACATTCAATATGCTGTCTAATGTTTGTCCATCCACTAATGTTACTCTTATCGTCAGGGAAGGCAAACGTGAATATGTGTTGAGATGTAAACGTCTGAATTGGGTCACGATTGAATTGTGCCAATTTGAGTTTGAGTTTCTAATGTGGGATTATTTCTGACATCTGTCGTAGCTCGCATCTACAATCTACGTGCTTCTTCATGTGCCAAACACATTCATGAGTTCTACAGGAGGTTGTTTCTTCATCAAATGTCGTTATATGAATTATCTCCATTTAGTAAGAAGGTAGTTTTGCTCTATTAGCCGTGGGATTTCTGCACATGATAAAATTAACTATCAGTTTTAATTTTAGTGGGTATGCATCGATCTGGTTGTCTTGCCTTGGCAACAGTTTTATTTTCCTTTCACTTCCCACGTATAAACAAAATGTTTAAATTTGGGTTCAGCTTTTTTAAGTATTATGATCATGATATGGTGAGACCTGCTTCTATTCTATTGTACATTTGACCATTAATACATTTGTTTTGAAGTTATATACTATTTTTGTACATACTTCAAGTCGATATGATGTAAATAGTTGGGGAGCAAACCACCTTCAAGTCAGGATCGTCTCAGAACTATTAATATCAAATATTTATTTTGATGAGCAGACTGATTAATTCTCCTACCAATATAATGATGAAGTACATATACAGCTTATGCTAAACTGCAAGAAACAAATCTAACAAGGAAGCGCTTTCATCAAAATATATATGTACGAAAATAAAACTAAAAGTTCCATCAAAATTGTCTCTTAGTTTTTATGATGGGAATTATGTATTTATTCTCACTAGCGATTCACTATTGTGTCTATTGATACATCAAGTCATAATGGAGTATCTGGAAAAATAGCTAACAAAACAGTAAACCTTATACTCTCTTTCTGCGTGGCCTCGCTCGCATCCAATAATGCAACATGATTTTGCTGCATCTTCGTGAAGTGTGTTACAAGTCTGATTTAATCAAAACCTCAAAAGATATATTTTAGTGCTGTTAAATATGTAATTTTAAGGATGTGGCTTCAACTGCCTTCCATTTTTAGATGTCTTAGTAACGAGAAGAAACACCAATATAGAAACAACAGTACACAAAAAACCAACTCACACAGGTCAATACTTACATTACACTTCAAACCACCCAACAGCCATGAAGAAAGGCGTCATCCGGACTTTAGTCGACCGAGCTAGGAATATTTGTAACACACAAGAGGGACTACAAAGAGAGCTCAATATCATTAAACAAGATCTATTAAACAACGGATACCCAAAGAAGCTAGTGGAAGTAACAATACAGGAAAATACCATCAGTAGAAGAATTAAACACGAAGAATCTTAACACTTACTCATTCTGCCTTACGTCAAAGGAATATCAGATGGAATCAAAAGAATGGGTCAGCGATACACGATCCAAACGAGATTCTCTAGGACTACCACCCTCAGAAGTATGTGGTAAAATCTATTTGGAGAAACAAAAAGGCCACTGGAAGTAAGAATCAAAGAACATCGTCTCAACACCTAGCGAGCAGAGACAGGAAAATCTGGAATAGCTGACCACGCATGGAAGAAGATTAATAGACTATGACTGGACCAGACAACAAACAATGACCGACAAACAGTCACGTCAGCAGACCGGAATACCGCGCATCGGGAACCAATCAGAACAGACCGCGCACAACGACACGTCACCTGACGGGGTATAAATAGGCATGAAAGGAACGTGTTCGCCAGTTGACCTGAAGACGATTGAAGATAGTATATCAATCGAAACGTCGTGATACCCAAAATTTTATAGACAATGGAAGTCCGAAATCAAACCTTTGATAATAATATGAGGTTTAAAGCAGTTCGCCCTTCAAATAAGAGTACTGGAGCTACTAGATGCCATATAAATGTAACTATATTTTGGAAACGCATTGACATGGAAAAAGCTGATTTATATCATCAAATCAACGCAGCTAGATATAAAAATTCCACGGAAGACAAAGGTTATACTTTTACCCCATAGATAAACTAACTCTATAAGTACCGTTTGAAATACGTATGTGTCAAGTTAGTTATCTGTAGCCAGCAAATAACTTGCAGTCACGCAAGCCTGATCGAAGGTTGTGGCGACTGTTTATGAAACTGAACTGGTACATAAAGTCACACGATGAAATTTACATCCGTACACTTTTTGATCGAGTGAATTTGACAAATCTCAGATTAGGTGGATGCTTTTGTCTGGGGTGCATGCAGCCTTAATTTATCCTTAACCATAAATTTCTATAATATAATTTCTGTTTCAAATCCTGTAAATTTGATTGTATCGGATACGTTGGACTCCGTAGTTTTGACGTCTGCTTAGAGATGCATTATCTGGCCTGGATTCTCATCTGGCCTAAATTACCGCGCCTTGGTTTGTGTATTCGACTTGTTGTATTCCTGTTACCCAATAGGACGTCATAAGTACAGCCAAGGGAGTTCCCCAACTGATCCTGAGAAAGAGTTAGAAGAAATCATCTGCTTCCAATACAGGATAACATTTGATGGAGATGTACCCCAACACCGGAATATTATCGGCACCAATTAGCCTCAAGGTTTACGTTTCGTTCTGGAGTTAAAATGCCTAGCCGTTTGGATCTTCGAATGCCAGGTTCTCGTGGAAACACTCTTAGCGGATCTCGTTTATTTAAATGTGCTAGTTTCTCAACAACTCTGTCTGATCTGTTAGCCGTGGAGACTGAGGTATACGCAATACATTAATATCTCCCATTGAGCTTCTGGGAATTGGCATCAAAAATATCATATCCTGGAATCATCGTGTTGGCGGCTTTCCTGAAGCTCCAATATTGTATTCACCGGAACCGGGATTTGGGATATCTCGTTTTTTCATTACAGCGCTTACTTCTTAAGTTAAACAAATATTTGTGACATGTGAAAATTGGGATTTTTTTTATTACGCCTCAAAATTATGGGAAACGGGAGATACATGGAGTAACGGAAGGAAGTTTGTAGTTCTGATAATTTGCTTTTTGTATAAAATAAAATTGCTGCAGTGTTTGGTGAGATTACGCATGGAAAGCACCGAAAAACATACGTGCAGACGGAAATGAATTACACCTATTTTTATGGTATAGACATTATAAAACATCCAATGAACGTATCATTATCTCAAATTAGAATTTAGCAATAACAACGCCTTCGTTACTATGTGTGTCTGTCTATCTCGGAAGTTGCACCAAAATATAGACGTCTTAAGATGAAAAATCGATAGTATTTTGAAACAATAGGGGTACAACGCAATTCAGAATATTTTAAGTCTTTGAAATTATTTATGCCCTGAAATGATTATAAACATGAAATATTGCTCAAAAAATATTCAATTTAGAGAATTTATGTAGTCATTTATAGCGTTATTGCGAAATCGGGTGTTGCAAATTGGTCAACAAAAAAAAATTGTTGCACCAAAAAGTTTGAAAGCATTTATCTGTAGCTTCTTCAAACTCTCTGCAGCTTTAGTCTTCATTGAACATGTCTTCATACAAAAAATTATTCAATCAAATCAAATAAGAATGATATATCTACGGATCAAAGAATTAAAACAACCTCAAAGGAAGAATATGATTACTCCGTCGAATGACAGCAAATTATCAAATATTATTTTATTTTTGAGAAGAGACTGGATTTTAGTGAACAGTAGGTAATTAAAGCAGTTTCCTCAATATCTTGATTTGGAATGTTTCTTGATTACAAAAACAATAACTAAAAGAGAGAAGAGAGAAAAGAACTGACATCAAGAGGCGCCTATGGAAGGAGCTAGAAATTATCCTGGTGCACAAAGCCATACAATCCAGCGGGTATAATATACAGAGACAATATAGCCCGTCACCCCTTTTAGTATTATTACTATTATTACTTAACACTGGTTCCGGGGAATAACACCTACTGCTACAGCGGTTTGAATTTGCACTTGAAAGTCGTTTGTAAAAAGCTTCGGCAAATTCCGTCTTCATTCTTGGAATTCAGGCTCAGGACCGTAACTAGCACTGGAGAGATCGTACCTAAATCTGCTGCATGCTAGGCAGATGCTTTAGTGATTCGTACTAATGCAACGAATATTAGCAAATACACTATGTTTTTTTATTATTATTAATTCAGTCTGAGAGATGGTAGTGGAATCTAATATGAACTCGTTCACAGTCACTTTTAATCGCGGCTGTTTTCGCATCTGGTTTAAAAATAATATACAGGTCTGTGCGAATTGTACTGAAGATTGTATAAGTAACTGGCCACTAGATGTCTAACCAAGATTTGAGTAAGCTAAATTTGAGTTTATCTTTTGTGTAATTGTCCTTCTAAAGAATGCGAATTTAATACGAATAAAATTTTTGTGTGCAAATGTTTGTCACGGGTCGATGTGGCAAAGATGGGGAATCAATCCACACCAGCGGTTTTTTTAATCATGAGTTCAGTCTATCTCATGGAGTAGATTTCAACATAAAATATTTCATATTAAAAACGATTCTACCCCTTCGCAATTATGATGAATCTGAGTAAAATTGTTAAACTTTCATGTTGCTACTTAAATTAGTCAAGTCACTTACTGGCTCTATGGTATGAGCGAGAACGTATCTTTTTGACGCTTGGTCCAGCGGCCACAGCGTCAGCAGGGAATCTATTTCAAATGTTTATTCATAAGCCTTACCACTAAATGTCGCTGCTTTTTATCATTGCTTGGCAACCATTGAACTGATTTTCAGATGTTTAATAATAATTGGGTTGCTTATGTGTGGAAGTGAGGAATTCCTAATTATAACATTGTGATATAGTGATGTCCTTGAAATATGAAGTGCGGTGGTAGATTTCAATCTATACCGAGAGCAATAACCGTAATTCATACAATCTATATTATTATGAAAGACACATTATCCCCAGAATACCAGTTTATTAGAAGTCGGATGATCTGGATATAGTTTACACTTCACATATATTGGAAATAGATCACAGTTCACTAACAGCGACATGCCAGATGCGGCTCTGTTGTAGCCTAAAAGGAAGTTAGGAAGTATTAAGAGTATTCTCATGATGGTCATTAGAAGGAAGTCCAGCGACCATGAAATAATATCCTTTTAACCCAAATACTCAATTAAAACGAAAATTTTCGTATCATTGATTCTATAATTTTTGTCTGTTGTTAGAAGACTAAGCTTAGCTCCACAATTTTAAGTTTATGGGTTAGAAGTTGAACATATAAAGTTTCACACCTGCTGCTTATATCATGCAATGGCTGAAAAATTTAATAATTATTATAGGAACATATTTATAAATTGAAGAATTCTCAAAATTCTCATTTTCAAAATGCTTCTTTGAATCAGCAGCTCTAAAATTTGGAATATATTGTACGTCGTTGCTGATATACCATTGAAAATGGATGTATTCACAGTTTTGTCGAATGCCAATAAAATTAAATATTAAAAAAATCGATAACCAAAAAAATGAAAAATGATTGCTGAGCATGTCAATGAAAACTAGATGAGAACTTATAGTTTTAAACTGATACCCTTTTCGAGGTTTTAATAATAGATGTACTTTTTTCCTCACTTATTATATGATTACTTATATAACTAGTTGTGAGAAGCAAAGTATTACCTATGAAAACTACAAGTTACAAAAATATCGAGCGCGGTGAGTAGGTAAGATATTCACTATATTCGGAACACAATTTGTACAATTTGTGGAGTGCCTTGTTTTCAGATCGGCATGTCCTACTACATTGTTATTGGGTAAACAATACTCGAAATTATCTTTTTCCAAAATATATGGTATAATAAAATTCCTCGGAATTCCTCAAAAGAAGTCATTATGTCAAACTTACCTCATAACCTAAAACGCGTCAAAGTTGAACTAATAAAATAACTCAAAAATGCCTTCGGTTTTTATAAAGCTTTGTATTTTGATATTTTGATTGAATGATCGCCCCCCCATTCACTCAACCACTGTAATCCTGTCATGAGTGTCATCTTACCTTTTACTTAGAGCCGTAGCAGCCCTTACTTTTTTATTGGAAAGCAGCATTTTTTTGTCATAAAAAATATGAGCTCATTAATTCTGACCAGAAATGTATGAAAAGATTATGGTAGTCTCACCCCCCAAAAATTATTTCAGTTCAGTTCAGTATTTTTTTGTTTAAATGGTTGATCTTCAATCAGATTATCTGTATGCAAAGTTTTATGAAAATTTAATGGAGTGCTTTTGACCTATGAAAAAAGCATAAATTCTTAGTTTTGGAGCGGCTTTACAGGTAAATAAAGCGCTCTAGGTATGTTTGGCTCAATCTACTTATTTTGACCTCGTTAAGCTGCATTAGTTTTATTTTCATGGAGTTTTGAGACACACTGCGTAAAAGTCAAAATCAGAGTTTGTTGAGCTCATTTCATAATTGAATAAAGTAGTTGGTTCTCCCTTTTTACCAGTTCATATAATATACAGGTGATGTACCATATGGGAGCAGCGGATACTCTTAATCAATTTCTTTTAATGTATACATTTTACATTCATAACAGCCAGTTAGTGCCCCACAAAGGTGATATACAAATGATCCAGTGAGCCAGCTACTTGCCTTTTAGCGCATGTACATATTTGAATCGGCAACATTTAAAAACAGTTATTTATTCACATGTACATTTCGTGCCATTAAATAGTTAACACAATCACAAAAGCTACAAACCCATGAGCGCAGCAAAAAGTATGTAAACGATAGTGGCGGCTGATGCAGATCCTTTTGTGGTATTTTCTTGAAATGTCCGCTAAAATAATCTAGTACAAAAAGCTGAAATTGAAGCAAAATTTCCAAATATTGGAATAAACTGTAGAATGCTGAGTAAAATCAAGTGCAAAAATCAACACATCTGCAACTTGTTCTTGCACAGATGAAATGTATAATCGATGAAACCTTATGCCTGATGTTCTCTTTGTCAAAGTACAATACCTTAAGAATAAACTTTCGATATTCACTCATCATACTTCTGGGCTTTCCATACGGAAAATAAATTAAGCCACTTCCCAAGACAAGTAACTTTAAAACTGGCAGCAATAGATGCAGCTAAGGATCAGCTATACGTAACAAGAAATTTATCGTGAGAGGTTGAGAGGTGAATCAAAACCAAGAATATGTCTGTTAGCTTGAGTTACAAAAGTCTGTTCACAAAGGTAGAACTTAGTGTGTGTATGAGAGAGATTCAGCTCTGCAACTGATAATTCGCGTTGCTTCCTGAAGTTCAAATATGGAGTTACCATAGTTATTTTATTGCTAATGTTTTTTTTCTCAAAGCATTTGGATGTGATGTGAATTATATTATTTTTTATTTCAGGTCATCCCAGAGGTGGCGTTTTTCACAGGACCAGGTAGGTACGAGAAAAATATAATAGATAAAAACGTGAATGCTCGGAAATGATGTTCCTTCTGAGACATTGGCAGCAAATAGTTCTTGGGATCTATCCTTATATAGTAAGTATAAGTATATAGTATAATAATATTAGAGTAACTTCTGAAACATATCATGTTCTCTCTCTGGTTAGTCTTATATTTTCTGTTGGCTGCCAATTAAAACCACATTGACCGAATACCTTTACTAACGCTTCGAATGCCTCAAGACTTGTTCCAGGGGAACAGGATATTCAAACAAGACCTGAATATGAAGTATTATGAAAAGCAAGAGCAAGACGATGCATTCCCATTTTTTTTTCTGAGGTAAAAACGGTACATATTACAATGTGATCTCAAGCCAACAATACAATATCCTTCCATTTGGGAGCCAACAACAAACCACAAGGAAACCCGGAAAAAACTTGTTGTTCATCTGTAGGTTTTGAGAATATTGATTAAATCTTTCCTGGTAACATAGTTGAATCAAATAGGTCGCAGTCTACTAAGAAATAGGAGGCATAGTGACCGTTCAGCTTTATATATAAAGGCAGATTCTTTAATCTTCCTCTTGAAATTTGTCCTTATTACACATTATCAATCTGAACGCTTTCATCAAGTAGGAGTACCTAGAATTTACATGACTGCTTCTTGGTTGCGAGTTGGTTTATACCTTCTTCCAGTTTGGATGGCATTCTTGTTGCTGCGGTTGAAACGACCACAAAGCATAGGTGAAAAACGATAAGAGTAGTCGCCGTCTAATTGCTGTTGGGGTTTAATAAGTCTGTCAGTCCTTTTCCACATAACTTAAAAGAATATTGGAGGTGAACACCCATAACATCTAATGATGAAAAATGTTTTAATTATGCATTCCCATATAATATTACGAGTTGCCGGCGAAAATTTGTGAACAGTAATCACCCAAACTAATAATAAATCAAGATTTTTATAGTCTAGGCTTTTATTAAAAGCCATTAGTTTCGTGGCATGGTGTGCGGTGGTGTGAAGTGCGGCCGGACTGTAGAGGGGCTAGACAGGGAAGGGAGGATACCAGTGTCGCATCATCACATAGAGAAGTAGAATCGTATTAAACTGAGCATATGCTTCAACAATTGGAATTCGATACCTTACCAGAATAAAAATTCAGTTGATACAAGACAATAGTGGTGATTTAGTATGGATTTTAAAAAACTGAGTCATACAAAAAACATGAGAGAAGAAGGCGGGATATGGTAATATTGGTTTCCATTATTCATTTGAAAGAAGCAGCAAGTTGATGACAGACCTTGTAATACATTTATCTGCAGCAATGTACAAACAACAATATCATTCTATCCTTCCTCGAACAAAAAGTGTTTTTAGGTACCTCAGATTAATAAGTCTCATTTCATGAGCGAGGTTGCCATAGCGAATATGATTCAACAAAAGGGTATCAAGTATGTTGACGTAGTGATATCATTTTAGTAATAAGGGCTTTGATCTGATATACCTAAAGTTGATAGAATTAAAGTTAATAAATGTTGAACTAGTTTGAATCTTTTTTGATCTGAAACTTTCTCAATAGTTTAGTTTTCAAACATTTAGCATTACTTATATAAACAAAACTTCAAGTAGGTCAGTAGCTCCTAAATCTCTACATAAGCTTTCATAAACTGATACTCTATGTAGCACTCTCTTCATTATTCGTGAGCCTCATTCGGTTCAAATGCCTTAATAATGTTAATAAAGTCGCTAAAACAAGAAAAAGAAAAACAGAAAAAAGGTAGATACGCCCCAAAACCTGTTTAAATTTGCGTGAGTGTTCTGAATGCATTGTAAATTTACTACGTTCATAAATCAGATGTTGTGAAATAAAAAACAGCTAATAAAAAAAGGAACTTTTATCTGATGTATAGGGCAATTTGGAAATCATGTTATCTGACAAGTACACAGGATTACCGAGGTCTAAGATGTATAGATGATAAAACGTCTTTTACCTATTTTCTCAACTTTTTTTGATATCTGGCCCTCTGCCCAATGCGTCACTCCACTTTTTGACCCATCGAAGGTCCTCAGAAGAACCCAAAAATAGTGGACGAACGTTTATTAACTTGGTTTTGTTATTAGATTTCAAATTCGTTGCAAATGCACCGATATTCTATGATTTTCCGTCCTCGCAATAGAAATGTCTAAATTTCATCAAAATTCGATTAGTACTTTACAAGTAGAGGGGCCAAGCATTACCAGTCAGAGTACGGACAGATAGACAGACAGACAACCCTACCGGAATGAGTAGCATGATTTTTTATGATGTATATGTCATGAAATATCAAGGAAACAAAATAGCTTGATTTAGATTTGTCGCTATTACCATACTAACCTCGCTTATTAGTGTGAGAACTAATGATATTTGTTTTCTACAGTCTGTATGTTGGTTTCTTTGTGACAGTGTAATTTCAGCAACCGTTTTCGATGAAGGCTGGAAAGGGATATGATACGGGCCCCTGTTAAGTTACATTGCTTTCTTTTTGGAGTCAACCCGAAAAACAATAACCACGTGGAATTAGTTCTGGTATGTTTATAAACTTTCCGATAACCTCCGAGCGTACTAAAAAAACATGATTTTGGTCTGTCGGTATATCTGTTGGCATTTCTGTCCTCTCATTACTGCAGTCACCAGCAATGATGCAATAATTCCAAAGTAGTGCATTGGCAGCGGAGTCATCAGCTAAAAATTAAACAATATCAGAACTACTCTAAGCTTCAAGTTACTATGTTTCACATATTTTCACTTCACTTCACTTTCGGAAGTAGTCAAGATGAAAACTTTCATCTCCACTTCCTTATAACGTAATCACATGTCTGTAACGATTATATTCAAACAAATTTCCTGCAAACCGTGGCTTTTTACTTCGCTTATAGAAGTTCTTCTTTATTTCTATATTATTGCATGTATCATTGATTGAATCTTTATGGTGATGTTCAAACGAATCAGTGTTAGATATAAACAATATATTGGCATTCTCGCGTAGTGTGTATTCTGAATGACCTGCTTTCATCCGGTTGCATTCGATGCATGTGATACGATGGCCACCAACATTGAGCGCATCCAATAAAAAAATCCTGATTACAAAGGGCGAATGCAGATTGATAAAGGGACAATTTTCTATCTGGCGCACATACAGAGTATACAGCACGGTGATTTACATAAAGTTTACATTTATTAACTGAAAAAGTGGTGCGTCGATCACAACGACACCAAACATTGCCGCCGGCAAAAAATTGCTACCAAAGTTTCTACTGGCTTATCCGCGCCATCAATCGATGTGCTACGCCTGATTCTCTTTCGAGGCGTCAAAACTGCAATGGTAGCTTTTTGCTGGTTTGATAACGAATTGATTGGTGACAGAATTACGTTAGAGAAAACTATTGTACCGTCAAGTAAGCTGGCTGCGTATCACCTACACTATGGTGTCAAGTAGGTTCATGTTATCAGTTTGGAAATACATTTTTGTACTACATTGGAATTAATAACTATTTAGAATAAAATTTCAGACATATTATAGGAATCGTAGAAATGCTTTGAGGACTAGTTCTTATGAACCTCAACATTTTATTGTTCTTTTAAAATGCCTATATATTAAAATATTGTGGTAAGTGGTCGAGCAGTTTTAGCATTCTATCGAAATTTTCATAAAACTGATGCCACTGCATGTGAACTAGAGTTGAGCCTTCTTTGGTAATTATTATTGATCATTATTGATTAAAATACAGTAATCATTGAGCCACTCTGTAACAAAAATTGCGTCAATTGCGTGGAGATCGTTCTTCCAGTACAATGTATCTATATAAGTTTTAGAACTGTTGATGTATCAGAATTGAATTTGAAGAATATTGAAAAGCTAGTAGTTGCTGAAAGAAGTGACACAAACCGGTTTTTTTATAATTAGATGTGCCCCAAAATGCCTTACACATTATAAAACAGCTGCATACTCTACCTTTGTTTGTAAAATTTGGAATGCATCTGAAAATTACCATATTCCAAAAAAGATATAATGTAAACTTCTACGTCTACAACTGTAGAAAGTGAATCTATTTGTGTTTCGACTGATCTACGCCTAACAAGTACAGAGGATTACCGGGGTTAACAGTTTCTAGATGTTACACCATATTTAATTAATTCAAAAGAAAATACTTATCCTCCCCTCTCATCTTACACCTGACCCCCAAAATATTTATGGGAAATGATCATGGGCCTGAGGTATGTCCAAACAAGGCGCTTGAAAATTTTTCTTCTTTTCATTTTTGACGGTTACTTCCAAAACTATAAAGCTTTTCCGTCCTTGTCATACTAGTAACTTGGTGTCAAATATTCATAAAAATCCAAGTGTCCTTTTCGAGTGATAGAGATGCTAGGGATTACCGTACAGGTAACAGATGACGACAAACAATACATACAGATAGACCGCCGGAAGCCATGGTTTTTGTTGAAGTATTCTATTTTGAGATTACAATAACCCCCCAGTTATTGGCGTGTGGAGAACACATAATTTCGTTCGTGATATTGACGAACTCCACATCAACATGATATTACTTGGCTGAACGATCTTTCCATTGAGATGACGAACTTTGTTAATGAACATATATTAGTAAAAGTGAAGTACGGGTTCATTGTCAATGAGTAGATATATTGACACACCGAATCATATTAATGATTTCAATGTAGCCCTTCATCGAAGATTTGCTGTTTTTATATCTTCACGAATCTTTGTTCACTGCGTATCTCCTTGACCCTTGCTATGATCGGGTTTCGAAACTCTATCGACGCGGGGCTACCAGCAGTGGATGACTGGTTCATTATAGCTACATCCATTGTGGAACAATTGTCAATGGCTTCCCAGTATCTTATAAAGATTTTCAAAAAAGTATACCAGCAGTTTTTGGGTTAAACCAAATGATCGGCTTATATTGTGAACAGATACATTGATCATGTAGATTGTAGATGCTCTTACTTGGTCAAACTGTGTGATTAATTACCCAACTTTTTATCTATAACATACATTGGTGATTATTGCAATTTCACCAGTCCACTTCCTGTAGGAGGAGAGAGCTGTGAAGTTAAGGTACAACAGGTGAACGAGAGTAGTTATTTACTAATTGCAAATGATATGGGAAGCAACTATCAAGCGAATGTGAACCAGGAAACTGATTACAGATGTGAAAAAAATATTGAAAAGGGAGTTGTGCCTATAGATCACTACACCGCAATTTTTCTTCCTACAGGGCATGTATGCTTTGAGAGGGAAAAGGGAGAGTGCACAAATTGTGTATATTGTCCTGAGAAGGAGGATATACGTGAATGCAGTAGATAGTTAGACGATCATAGGCAACTGGTCACAGAATCCTATTAGAAATATATAAGCGAAGACAAATTGTACAAAATTCAGCCGTGTTTAAGGAATATAACGCAATGCAAGGTACATGCTGAAAAAATATACAAAGTAACCTTGCATTTACTTGGAGACATAAAACAAAAAAATGATTACGTTTTGTTTTGATAGTTGATACGACGTTATCTACTATGAATGAATGAGTGACCGGATTTCGTTATGGAATATCACCATGGTGATAAAACTCTAATTACACCGGCCTATATGCCAGATGGGTGCAGTAGCCGAAGGATGACGCGACAGGGTAATGATGAAATGATTGACCAAAAGACCGATGCGACGTGTGATGACAGCCTGCAGCGGCATGTCAGCGGCAGCGCCGCGCCAATCTGTTAATGAAGGCCTTTTTTCCAATACTCCGATCCATGTCGTCCGCCATTCTATTGTTGCCATTGACAGCTTTAGTGGTAGAGTGCAAGGGTTCAAGCACCAAATATCCCTATTAATATCTATCTTAAAATATACTAAATGCTGTAGAAACTGCCTTCCCCAAAATACGTTCAGTTATTTTGAACAATTCTTCGATGAGCCTCTTTTCGATAAATCTAATGATATGTTTGAAGTACACATTTAAAATATGCCAGTAGGGCCGATTTAGGTTTATTTCTTGATTCATATTGTACTCCTACTGGCTGCCAATCAAAACTACGTTTGTTTGAAAAAATAACTTAACCAACGTTTCCAAAGATTGAGAAAGTCAAATTTAGACAAATCCTGAATATTTTTTTGTTAATTAGTTTGTACTGCGGGAAAGATTATATTTTTGTTTAAAATAACGGAATCGAGGTCAAGTAGGGGTAATACCGAAAGTTGCAGTATACTGGAAATATTTCAGCTGGGTAGAGTATATTTTAATCTCCTTCCATATAAATTTTTGGAAAACTAGTCCTAGTAGTTTTTGATGGGTGGTTTTCACGAAATGTTGTAAATCGAAGTTCATAGCAATAATTTGGATGTTTAAATATGATTCAATTTTCAATATATAAGTTTTTGAGGAGTAGAAATAAAAATCACGAAAAAAATGTAGCTGAATTTAAAAAATTTTAATTTCAAGGGTATGTTTCTTTCCTAGATATATTATCTCTCTGTGATTATCCCTATGCATAGTCGTGATGTCTTGTCCTTAAAAATATCGCTTCATAGAATTTTTGTACTGCAAATGTATTACCCTCATTAAACATGTAACAATGCAGATAATATTGAATCTCAGTGAAAAGATTTGGAATTTTGAGGTATATGAATATGAGTCGATGTTCATTACTTTATTTATCATCCCCATGAAGCTGCACTTTATATGATACTTTACACGACAGAGAGCGTTATAGGCGGTTTTCAACCGCATGGCATCTCGAATATTCCGCCATTATTGTTGATCAGTAAATCTTTGGATTCGCCAGTGAAGAGAGTGCGGCTTCACTTTTCCAAGGTATAGAGACGTGTAAGAGAAATTTCGGACTCTCATTTCCGTGAAGACAAAATTCAAGGTAGAAAATTATTTTATTTGAACAATTTTTATATCAATATACATAGTTACGGAAGACATCAAATGTGTAAAAAAGTTATTTTGAAGCAATTCATTTGAACCGGGATACCCTATAAATAGGTAACATGTTCTCACTTCCGTGAATCTACCCTCCGTGGATATATTCGACCCATAAAATTAAGTATTTTATTTTATTTGGAATTAATTTATTTAAACTGAGATACTCGTATCCCTTAAAGAGAACAATTGTCTCACTTGAATCTAAACACCTCTTTTAAGAACATGAACTCTCCACATAAAATGAAAAGTAAAAAAATCTGCAAATCATGAAGAACAGAAGAGAAGATAATGAGGAGCCATGAAAAGACTTGACGTGAAGCACGAAAAAATGATCATACGGTATACATGAAGAAAAAAAACGGAAAGAACGAGAACGCTATTATAAAACAAAGAAAGAATGTAAAATTAAAACTATTATGATGATGTCTGAGAGAGAAGAAGGATACAAAAGAAATATTGGAGGTCCCTCACAAATAACTGAAGATAGATTTCTTTTTATGTTCCACTTAATACTTGACTGGCTCGTACTGTATTGCTTTTTTAATATTGGATCAAATGGAAATAAAAATGTTCTCAAATACACTATATTTATCTATCAACATTGTACTTAATTAAACTATCTTTTGTAGCATAACCCTTAGTACTATCTGCTTTTCAAAAAATCACTACGATTTTTTCGAGAACTAAAATGTGAATTATGAATGTTTGGTGAGAACTACCTTTATATGCATGACAAGCTTTAGATATACCACAGGATGGGGGGCAGAAAAGTTCCTTTTATAAAAATCGCTGAATTATTACCAGCGGCTAGGCGCACCAGCCTATAACACATGAGTTGGTCTGCAGTTAATATCGCAGTGCGTATCCTACCCTGTCTCCCTTAGCATCGCTTTCCGTCCATCCGTCTGTTTGGACGGGAGCATTGCTCAAGCGGCCGCAACTGCTGTTAGCCGATGCACTACCGCCAGCATCGGAAAACCTTGATAAATGTCCGGAATTAATATCGCTGATGATTAATGAAAACGGCCACTGTGACGCCGGCTGCTATTCGATAGTCGATCGCCCCATCTCACCAGCTAACTGCAGTTATAGATTACCATACTACCCTCTATCGCCACACCATCGGCATTTACTATCTACACACTCACACTCCTGACATAGAATCAAATTACCAGAGCAATGCAAAACTGACCATTCATGAATCTCTGATACCATTCCTCTCAGTTATCTATACCTTATGATCTTTTATAGATGTTGGTTTTTCCTCCTACGCAATCATCGAATGACTAATGCGATCCTTTTGCCTTTTGGTCTGTCTGTCTGTCTGCCCATATTTCCAGTAATCTGTTGCTGTTCTCCTTTGAAGGTGCATTGTACACATTGAATCATATTTTTTTAATTTTAACTTCATTGGAAAAGGAAATATTAATTGTTATCGCGACGACTTCCTAGCTCTAGATAACATGTTTCTCGGGTAATACATCACGAAAAATACCTAACCACAGACACAGAGTGAGATACGAGTAAGTTTATAAAGGTACAATACAAAGAACAACAATTCAAGGGGGGAGATCAAAGAATCTGGCTTTATAAAGTCTTTCCAATTACTTAGTATTAGCTGTGAAAGGAAACATTTAATCAATCTATCCCCCAAACCTACAACTTCACTCCCGCACACCTAAAATACATATGTAGGTTTTCTCCTTTGAAGGTGCATTGTACACATTGAATCATATTTTTTTAGTTTTAACTTCATTGGAAAAGGAAATATTAATTGTTATCGCGACGACTTCCTAGCTCTAGATAACATGTTTCTTGGGTAATGCATCACGAAAAATACCTAACCACAGACACAGGGTGAGATACGAGTAAGTTTATAAAGGTACAATACAAACAACAACAATTCAAGGGGGGAGATCAAAGAATCTGGCTTTTTAAAGTCTTTACAATTACTTAGTATTAGCTGTGAAAGAAAACATTCAATCAATCTATCCCCCAAACCTACAACTTCACTCCCGCACACCTAAAATACATATGTAGGTTTTCTCCTTTGAAGGTGCATTGTACACATTGAATCATATTTTTTAGTTTTAACTTCATTGGAAAAGGAAATATTAATTGTTATCGCGACTACTTCCTAGCTTTAGATAACATGTTTCTTGGGTAATACATCATGAAAGATACCTAACCACAGACACCTTGACTCCAGTATTTCACATTTTGAAGTTGTTCAAAACGTGTTGTATATTTTTATGTAATTGATTGGATATGCCCAATATTTGCACCAAGCAGATATCCTATTAAACAAACTATGTAATATAGCAAGATACGACTTGCAGATATTCTCAGAACACACATTGATGGTTCTGTTTAGGGCATGCTATTGCTTCAAAATTCCACAACCGGACCTTTTCCGTACCATAATACCAGTAACGAACGAGAAGGGTGTGCACGCTACATTCTTTCGCAGGAACTCCTACTAGAGACCATTTCCTTAAATGATCGAAAGCAATATATCTCCTGCGAATTTCCACGGGGCAACTTTGAGATCGTAACGGCGGCGGAAGAAAGCGTGACCTGCTAGCAATGGATTTTTTTCGGATAACGGTGCAGATTGGCGCACTTCGCCGAATCCATTAATCCCTAGCACACAATTTCCAGTTGTGCGGCCTATAATTTCCACTGGAATCACTCACTCTGATTGACTTTAAAATGTGGACTTTCGTTGAATCAATCACCTTGAAAGGGATTGAAATGACACTAATTGTGAAGTTGTTTTTACTTCGTGACGTTGTTTCATTAGTTGTTTTGTGTGGAAGTAAGCAGTGTCATTCCGCTAAATGGTTGAAAACCATGGATAAATCACATTGACTATTTCGACTACGTAGCTACCTCACATGTGACCAACTGAATATGACCGCCGTGTCCGTAGGAATATAAAGCAATTCAATGGAAAATATCAGTACACTAATCTTGTTATTCGTTATGGGATGTTCTAAGATTTGCTGGAGGGAGTTGGGGCATGAGTTGTAAAGTGATGCTACTTAGCAAACGAGGTACATTCCGTACTGAAGAATTCCTTGTAATTGCCTTGTGTAAGGACAGATGCTAGGTAATTCACGTTAAAGTTAGCTAAATCAATGATAGCCTATTGTATGAGCGCTGTTCGAACAACTCCTTTTGGTGCATTCGCGACACTGCTACCTCTCTATGCGCTAAATCTAGTAGTTGGCGGAGATACTAGACTAATCTCGTTCCTACAAAAGACTGAACGTTGTTCCAGTAGACATGTGGTTTTCAAATAGCGACCAGTACAAGTAATGAAGTAAAAACTGATAGAACTAGAATGTAATTTAGTTATTTCTGGGATATTTTTTATCTGTTGAGCGTTTTTCCCTCATAGTAGTGATATCACATAACACACATTCTATAAAATGCTGATAAGTTCAGGACTGCAATACTGCTCCCGTGTCTACAGAACTCAAGCCCCAACTACCTTGACTATACTCGATATAGTTCAGAGGAGAGAGCAGTTCAACTTGAACGCTTGAAACTTCCAAATTTGATATCAAGCCAATTTCTTATCGATGATCGTTCATTGACCTAGCTCTTTTTACTAACGAAATCTGTTCGGAGCTTTCTTCCATGATTTCGGCGTTCCTGGAGACTGCTAGATGGATTCATCAAAATCATTCTCCTTTAAATTTAATTGTTTCTCAGTAAGAACAGAATCTGATCATTTTGACGCCTTTAAGGGAGGTAAGGGAAAAAATCAATAGAAACATTAGATAGGTGCATTTATAGTGAAATTTTGAGGTGAAAAAGCCAAACTACAAATTTTTGAGACTGAAATAAGAAGACAAAAATGTCGTTGATATTGTATATAACTCGACGCTACCCACCATGATGAAATACATCAAACACTATCGTGGTGGAAAATAAGCAGGCGAGCGGACACATCGTGACAAGCTTTTTTGCTTAAGATGTGCGATAAATGGTTCCCTCTGATGAAAAAAGTTCCCATGGTTTTGAAACGAGGCAATAATTCCAACAGAATTTAGTTTTAAAATTTTGAATTTAGGTTCAGTGGTGGTGGAGTAGAAGGTGCGAATATCATTTTTGAATGGTTCCAAGTTCCCTGATCAATATCAAAAATGTTGAGGGAGAGGTGTAAAAAATTTGAGGAGAAGTTAATGTAATTTTTTTGGTGTTGGTAATATTTTATGTTAGGTGTAAACTTTTGACCCCGGTACTTATACGTGCTAAACATAGCTGATTGTTCACATATTGGCTTTCAAAACAAATAGATTCGTTTTCTAGAGTTTTATATTTTACCATACGTCTGATTTTTCAATATTGTAAATCTCAGATACACTTAAAATTTACTTATTAATTAATATTTTTATATTATAATTTATTTTTTTCACAACTTATACGGAAATTTAGGGCGTATTTATTTTTTTATAAAGAGGACTAATTTGTAACCGATTCTGCTTATATATATAATACTTTCAAATATAATATTTTTCAAATCCAAATTCCGAAAGATCAACGGTTCCAAAATCCGAGCCTAATATATTTCTCAATAAAATTGTTGAATGAAAAGTATTGCGTCGACCTACTTGATCCCAGTTTTTGGGTGGAACGTAGGGTTACCTAAAATGGTTTCTATAACAATCAAAAATATATAAATGACAAAATTATAGCTTGGTCTAAAATTGACGCGACTATATTTTGTAATACATTTTGCAATGCTTAATTAGCCCAAAATGCAACAAGTGTTATCAACAGATAACCATTTCATCTCTGTTGTGATTCAATTTAAATTAATAGGCATCTAAAAGCTGTCGATAGAATGACAGGAATATTGTTTATACATAATTAATTCCATTTAGTGAAATGCGTAGCGACGAATATTATATGACTCGTTTCATATTTCCATGTCTGTGCCTCGATGATTTGTTCGGAGAGACCATTTTTCTCCTGTTTAATATATTGCAACGAGATCATTGGCCAGCAGCCAAGAAAAGATCACCCTGTATGTAAATCATCCAGAATATGTGTACAGCTGTCAACAGACATCTCGAATGTGTCAGTTTGTTCTCGATTGGTTATGGAACATTCGAGATGGGCATTTTTTGTATATATTCCAGCATCGAACAGTGACAGCAGTCAGTCAGTGTTGTAAGTTGCTGTATTACCAGTGGAAATAACTTAGTGATTAAGGACGTTACAAGTGGTGTCAGAAGTTCAGATACTGACGAAAAGACTGTGCGAATTGAAAGTGGCGAAACGGAAACGCGAGAATTTTTTACTCAAATGGGTAGATTTACATGTAATTCGAACTATAACATCGGTTTTTTGCTTAGGAAATGTATACATTCGGATTTTTTACTGTACTTACAATATTTTGAACCGGCACTATAAAGCCCCTGCTAATCAGCCATATAAGTTATTTTCTCACTATTTATGCACTAAAACACTGTACACATTTAGATTACTATATATACCTCAACGTACTGGCAGGCTCTGGAGCTACAATGTGTTTTTCTCTAATATTTTGATATTAACATAGACATATAACATATTTCTATATTCACTTTCAAATAAACCACGAAATCAATCAAAACCGGTATCTTGATTGTCAAAATATAAAATAAATGCCACTAATGCAAACGTCAATGGTCGAGAGGTTGAGCCGTGTTGTCGGATTTACGGTTTTTTACAAATTCCTCAGATTTGCTAAGTTCTCCGTACTGTGATTTGTATTCAAAGAAATAAATTGAAAAAGATAGTGGCAATTCCCTCCCCCCCTCATCCCCGTAACATCTAACTTGTGTTCAAATGAATGAATTAAAAAAATACAGTCTCATTCACCCTTTACCACCTCCTTAAAATGAAGTCATATTTACCCAGCCTACATTTTCCCTCCTCCACCATCTATTTTGGATAAATCCATACTATTTCAAAAATAACTTAGTCATTATGATGCTTTCCAACTGGAAATGGTCCACTTTAGATGCATTTAATATAAATACTGATGCCAAAGCACCTTTAACATTATTTCATTAATGCATGTTCTTTATTTCTAACATTAATTCATTGATAACAGTGCCAGTATAGGACTAGTTCATACACTAGTTACAGATAATCTTATTTCTCCTATCTTTCATTTTCTTTCGGAAAAACATCATTACAAAACTAAGTTTTCATTGGAACCGTACTACGGCAGTTATATCAAAATCTCGTTTTCAGTTTTTTTTTCTATTTTTGATGAATTTCAACAAAAGCTATGTTTTGTCAAATTGGTTTAAATTATTTATTATTATAAGGTTGAACTATCGTAACTTTAGCATTTGTACTATTGATACGTCTCCCGTAGTCGATTATTCAGTTATTACAAAAAAATACATTTGGCAACGTCGCAATCTGATTCGCTGTTTAAGGGACATATGTCAGATTTGACATATCTCCCACAATCTTGAGAGCAGGTTGATAATTTTTAAATTATCCCATTTTTCTGATTTCACTATAATTACCCAGGAAATTCACACTGTTTTCCAAAGAAAATCGTCGAAATCTATCTAAATACAGACAAACCAGATTTTATATACGTATACTACAGTAAACACCACTTAAAAACGTAAGTATTTCTATTTATGTATTGACCTCAAATTGATGACTTTTTGAGCCACGGCTGCGATAAAAAGCGTTTCCTAACAAGATCCTGTCGATTCCACTTGAAAATCGTCGAAATCTACCCATTTCGTCAACTTTTTTTCAAATTTTGCCTACCGCGCTAAGTTAAAGTGTTACCGTAAAGGCTTGAAATTCACTCATATATGGATACTCTAAACTTAAACCACAAAGACTATTTAATAGTAATGATTTTGTGCACAGGCTATGCCTCCTGCAGAATTCATTGATCTTAATTCACATACAAGTTATTTATAGCAGATATTCAACGTTTACTCATGGACCTTTTGTGAATAAACGTTATTATTATATACCATAGATACATTGACATTGACATGACATGCATTGAGCAATTCTCCAATCAGGGGGCTTACTAACATCCTTCTGAAATTAACTCCTAATAGAATTCAAAGATAATATTTATTATGTAATCAGCTCCTAGATAAACAACACGTAGCTCAGGCGATATTCATCTGTATTATTTATTCTTGTTAAGAATATGGAAACATAATGGAGGTTTTCCTCGAATGAAGATATACGCATCTGCAAATTAAATGGAATACCATTGTTTAGTCCCTATGAGAGAATTCAAATTGATGATCTTAGGTTAAAGTAAGAATTTCTAATCTCAGCAACGTCGGCAACTCGTGAACGTCTCTATCAAGAACTGGTATTGAGACTTACTTAGCAAAGTAGCAAATTGATACTGCCACTTATGATGAGGCATACAGCATAAATTGAAGATATAACTGGGGACTGATTTTGAGCAGACTTTCTTCTTATGGGATGATTTATTTTTTTTATATATTTGATTGTTAAATCACATGGTACCTACCTATCTTATGATAGCACTGCCCTAATTGGCAGTCCCGATAGACTGACTAATTTTTATTACTGAATATATGAAGCGCAGGTTTTTTTGAGTACCAATTTATGTGCGTGCGATTTCGGTATTTTCTATATTCAGGACCACTTTGATATGCAAAAAACGAACAGCCAAACAGTTGCTTTAATAAAGAACCAATTTTTTTTTAGCATGAAAATAAATAAAATGAGGTATTGTTGAGAAGTTTTCTCAGAGCCTAAAACCATATTCTTCTTGTCTGGATTTTTATATGTGTGCGTCGTGAATAGATATATTTTATCAAATCTGCTCTCATAAAATTGGTTGATGAAAACTGTTCAAAAAAATAAATAAGTTATTTTCGTAATACCAAGAAAATTACATGGGTATCCAGGGAAACAGGGAAAATTGTTTTCATTTTCCTTTGAATCCCTAGGAAATTAAAAAACCTCGTTATCTCTAAGGTAATATAATATCGTCGACATTTAATACGTGAATAAGAAAGCACTGGAAATATTGTAGTGAGAGAAAAAATTCAACCAATATATTCATGACTAATTACAAATCGCAAGTGGAAATTATGTAAACTTCTAGACCTATTTTGTTTATACTATAATAGATCTTTGATTATTTTATCATCCATTCAGACCAGTATAATTATCTCAATACCTATGTGTATTATAGGTATCATTACAATTCATTGGGGAAGAAAATTTGTAATCTATATAGAAATCTTAAATTCGAGTTTTGGATCTGCAAGTGCTTGCAGATTTCCTTAGATTAAGGAGTCATTACGATTCGAAATATTCGACTGAATTCAGTCGCCAATCCATATGGTTAAGTGGTGGGTTATACTTTGAATTTCATATCATTTTAAATAGTGGGTACATTATTAACGGTATGTTAAGAGTTTTCAAATAGGATGAGCAGTCCTATTCTGTTTACGCTATCTGACATCTGTTTCCGCGACACCTTTACTTCTTCTCTCTGTGAAGAAGCCACCTATTCGTGTGTGTGTCTCCATTTTCGTGCTTGTGGTGCACTTGTTTACATGTGTGTATTCCGAAATAATGGGTTGTAACTGTAAAATATATTTTTTTTAAAGTTTTTAACTTATTTTATCTCCGATTTTCTGAGTATTTTCTTATTTTAGGCTTACCGACTAAATTTTTCTTCCACGGGTACATTGTAGGTGGATCCTATCTCCTTTTATCATTGCAATTATCTTTCTTTTTACTTTTTATTCGGAATATTGTATAGACGGTATTGAAATACGTTCAAGCTGTGTTTGAAATCTATATTTCTTATATTTATTGAGTGGTATTAAAATTTTTTGCTGTATAATGCCTATAAAAATTATTTTATATAGCAGAGAGCTGAATACAGCGGACCTCATTAAAAATGCACATCTTTACTTCAGACAGAGGTGTAGTATCGCTAATCTCAAATTGAGCATATCATAATCTTGGCACAAAAGAGAGAAAATCTAACCTAAAAGAATAGCAAGAAAAGCATTTCATGATCTTTGCACAAATAGTTCTACTTCATCATATAATTAATTCATTATTGGTATAAATATCCTGTAATTTTAATGAGCTGTTATCAAAGCTACTGTTGGTTCCTAGTAGAACAAAAAAAGTATCAAAACTGTACCAATATGACTTCTTTCTTACGTTTATCTGGGTCATATAATATTTTTCCTAATTCAAATTTGAAAGATGTACAGATGAACAGAATATAAAAAACGTGTACCAGTATGACCAGTGGAGCCGAAAGATATACGTCTACCATTTATAATAGAACTTATTCACAACTCACATATCGCTCATATCACATCAATACCTGTACACTTGTATAAGATCCTCACAACAGTCCCAAACACAATTTTTAACAGCACATTCATCCCGAGAGGTGGTTGGTAAAAATTAAATCCAATAGAAACTAACGGGCGCGGAAACAGACACACGCTTACCACTGCGTTGACGAATATGGCGATGCCAAACAGGTAACTGAATTACTTGGGGAGAATCACAAGATGTTGGTATTCCTGATTGAAGTAAACGCAGCTCCGTTGGAAAATATGATAACCTCACCTGAAAATGGAATACTTGTTAGAAAAGCTTTGAAATCTCAGTCGTGATGAAAATTATATTTTTCTTTGGAGTATATTTCTTTAGAATGAGTATTGAATTCGAAAATATGCTTTATAATCTTAATTATCTACAGAGCATATAAGGCTTTAAAACCTTTATATTATGTTTATTTGTTTTTTGCTTCTTGCTATGTTTTCAAAGCAGTGTTTCTGGGTTTTCTATTTCCATTAATATAGTTTTAGTATTATTTTTAGTGCATAACATGAAAATATTACTTAGCAGAACTTAATTTATAAATTGTGTTTCCAATAAATTTCGGATAAATTTATCTAAGTTGTACTTTCTTCTCCATTCATGATCAATAGCCTGAGCTACATAGCGACTGTGCAAACGGAATATATAGCTCACATTCATTTGACTGTGAAAAAGCTGTAAAGTTTTTTTTCAAATAGATCTGAACTTATTGTCAACAACATTTTTACAGTATTTATTTATGATGAATAGACCCTCGAGTGAGCATGAAAAGTTCAGCAAAAGTTTCCTTCATCGACGAAATAATATATTTTCAAAAACCTTTAATGTTTAATGCAAAATTATCACTTCCTGTGAGCGTAAGCCACCAGTCAGCTGTTTCTTATCGCCTGGACATAATATTTTAAACTGTATTTGAAATATAATTTTTTTATTATTCGAACATAATGATGTCTGAAAAAAAATTGTGTAGCTGCGGAGCATGGTTACCACTATAAGAAAGGTTTCTTCAACACACATACGATATCTATTGTTCCACTTCAGTTCAGAATATCTAGGATGTGTTAACAACTATTGTTAAGTATTTGAAAATTAAATATTGAAATTGCCTTCCCTCTTGTGTAGTTTGTATGTATTGTTCAAATTGCGGAACAACGCTTATAGTTGCTGTGATTGCAGCATTATTAATTAAAAAAGCAATTTGCTTCACTATTTAACCTCCACCACTACAAAGAGCGCACTGCCAGTGCTATTGTTTGTATCCCTTTCCACCGATATAAATGAATATACGTGAAAATGAGATGACAGCCAGCGTGCTCACCTCCCATGCAGTAGAAAAGTAAATACCAATATATCCAACATTAGTTTCAAAACATGATACACGAGCTAGAATATCCGAATGCGAGTTTGGTTTGAATAATTATCAACCTAGAGATACAGACAAGGATTCAGGCAAGCTAGGAAATTAGAGCAATATTCAGAAATTGAGAGTATGATCTTTTGAGTTCGACATATTGTTTTTTTGATGTTGCATGCCATATGTATCACAAAACAAAGCAATTCATATAAACATATAGCATTTAGAAAATCAGAAAAACCTTGTCCTACGGTAGGAATCAAACCATATGCCTACTGCTTGCCGGTTAGCTGGTAATGGATCGATAACCCCAATGATGTTAGGTGTCTACTATTGGATGACTAACACTAAGTACTATATATTTATAGCGAAAAAATGAGGCCAGAAAATTTGACTTCAAACACACCACCGAGAGTAAATTGAATATTAAATAAATACATAAGACAGAGCTACTCTCTTTATCTTGCTCCTATGCTATTCAATCCATTGCTTCTAAGACTCAGTGTGAGTGCAATGTCTACAACAACATTCAAATAAAAAATTGAAAAATGGATCGTTGTTTGACATTTCTAGAAAATGTGGATGTTTCAATAGCAGTGCCTGAGACTTTCAATGTCATGAGAAGTTATGCGTTTCATGTTTTGGTTCACATTAATCGAAACGTTATGTCGGTCTGTCGGAGGAGCCACGTTTACATCGGTTATCGGTGTTATAGCAATTCTTGTTAGGATTCCACTGCGCAAAGCAACTGCAAGGACAAAGATTGTCTGAAGCAATTAAGAGCATAATAGGTTATATCTTACGGTAATTAATTATGAAACAGCTGAAATATGTCGAAACACCTACAGTCAGCACTTGAGAGGTGTCACGTAATTTCGAATGAAGCTGATTGGCGTGCTTTGTTCAATCGATTACTGTAAACACGTGCTTTTCGGCCTGGAGCACAGACGTAATGTTTGTTCAATAATAAACCTCACCATATCGTCGATCCCTGTTAATCATCTGATGGCTACTATGGTGCAATGAGGATATGCGGTAAAATTTTGCTCAAAACATAGTGCCTTTTTTGAGGCAAGTTTGAGTACCCTCGAACCGCTGAGGGTTTGGCGCTGGCATTCAGTAAGTATATTTTTCACATTGTACCGAGCAAACGTTGTTCATTCAATATTTCGATCAAGTTACGTGACTCAGAGGGATGTTTTTTTTGCATGTACGCGCTGAACAGCTACTCATAAAAAACTACAAAAAACCCGAGGATATATCTATACCTTTACCTACATCAATTAAAGCGAGTTTCATGAAACTTACTTTTTTCTACAAGACAATGATAGCTTCGAAAATAATACGGATTCCTCACAACCAGCGTGGGAAGTACTTAGTCGATCTGCTTCACTAGATGAGTTTCACTGATGGATGATTACATATGTATTATTTTGCAAATTATTTTCACATAGTTAGCACTTATTATGCTATATAGTATAGCACATAGTGAGTGGTTAATTTCTAAGTATATAGTGAAAGTTGTTTAAAGGAAATCTATTGGTATCTCCTCAATAAATTCCACATATAAACAGTAATTCATAACGTCGATCTAAGAGCCATATAACTCAAACAAACATTGACAGGTAGAAATATGACGAGAGAAAAATTATGGTCGAACGATCACGGCTCACCTGGTTGCGTCTGTTTATACTTTTATTATTTATCGTATGGCATCTATTATGCAGATAACTTTTGTGTTCTTCCTCTACTATGCTGCATAGGAAACGGTTTTTCATTTCTTTTCCGGATAAAACCCGCAGACTCGCAGCTTCCAATGCATGCATATATTTTGATCCTATAGTGAGTCAACATTTATAAGATAGTATCACCTACGTAAAGAATCATATGTTCTCCAACTGCAGCAATAGAAATCGCTTCCATATCCCACGTAGTAGCGGAAAATATGTCTAACTTTAAAAAAATATATGTAATTGGAGTATTGCTCTAAGCAGCGGAAGTATGACACACTGAGGGTTGATTGTCACGTAACTGATTTATTTCTCCATTAATCATATGAAGCATTTGCGTTTCCTAGTATCTTTATTGAAATTTGGGGGAATTTAGGTCGGAAAATATAGATCTACAGAACTGAAATGTTAGCCATTTTTCACCTAGGTATGTCTATATCTATGTAAATTCGCAACTATCTCGTAAAAAATGGGTTGGTATTTTCCAATTCTTCGTGCCCGTATCGTATACGTTGAATAGTATAATCTCGTTACATTTTCAGGCATCGTTCACCAGTAGCAGTTACAGATATTGCTTCTTCATTCTTTATATATATTAGTATATGACCCAATGATAAAATTAGACGCAAAACCGCAAAAAATTGTTAATACATCAACATTCAATTATTAAACAGATTCCATTCGCTTTTTGCTAATATTTTGATATTTTAAAATTATGCACGACTTGATTATATCCCTTATTTTAGAATCACCTTGTATAAATCAGAGAAACAGATTTATTCAAATCATATTACCCATTTTAAAGAAAGGTACTATTGAAATACACTCTACATTCACTTTTGAAAACACTGGAGCCGAGGATTATATTTACGGAAACTGGTCGAATTAAACTTCCTAATCCGTGAATAAATGAAAAAGTTGGTAGAGCCTTTCAGTATGCGCATTTTTACAAGCATGTATGTGCTGGAGCCACAACGTGTCCTGGAAGGATATCAAACATTTATTTCCTTTTGAAAGGAATACGTGGAGATACAAAGTTGCAAAAGATGCTAATGCCGTTTATTTTTGACTTACGGTTCCATTGAAGCAATCCATATGGAACGTGTTTTGATATAGTTTTTTGGAGTGCTCGGAGAATACATATGCTTAATCCAATATAAATTTCACACATCCTATTGCTGAAACAATTTATTTTGCAGAACTCAGCTCATTGACATTTTATAAAAAACATGAAGACTGTTGCAGTAGAAGTAATAGACTCAACCTTACATTGGCGCAGATCAACCGTTATACTTCATTTTATTTCAAGTCCTGATTAGTAGTTCAATATATTCGTTGTTGCTTGCATCCTCCTTCTTAGGTATGCTAATAACATGACCATCATTGGATGGTGCTTTATAAAGCCATGCAACCTGATGGTTGTCTCCAACTTCCTCACAGTAGGCTCGTCAGTCGTTCCTTTTGTCTAATTAGTTTTTTGAGCCTACTCAGAAGACTCCAAGGCTTTTAGTGGCGGATAGTAGCTGATCTGCAGTAATTTAGGAGTAGCTTGGTAGCTTGGGGTTCATTTGGAATGAAGTGTTCCGATATTCCAGAAGTAGTTATTGATGATCTGGACATTGTTCCATAGTAGAAGACATGCCAGTTCAGGATTAAGTTGGGTATATTAGATGTCGCTATGGTTATATCTACTAAGGTTTGACATATAGAGTTGATACATGTTGGCACAGAGTCTATTAATTATATTAAGGTTATTACCAGTAACATATTCATGAATTGGTTTGCCTCTAACATTATTGTTTTTGCGTTTTTGTTGTCGTAGCCAACTGTTGTTCGATGGCTGGAGGTGGTTTCCGATACTGTGGACAATTAGGTGTGGATGGGGTCAGTCTTAGTGGAAACATATCATGCTCTGACCCATATGTTATGGCAGCTAGACGAGAGATGACAAGATCCTTTGTCTTGAAGGTGCCATCTACCTCGTTAGGAAATCAGGGTGCTATCTTAGTCAGCCTCGATGATGATATAGAGTATCTCAAAAAATACTGGGGGGCTCAACTCGTACGACAGATATGTAGATAAATGATGTAAATAAATAGTTAGACATCATTTCATAATATTAAGTAATTAACCAATTCAAAAAGAAACCTCTAATTCTCAAGTGGGGTGCTCTTAGTCATCACGATAATTGGTCGAGCAGGACTTCGAGGTCGCCCCCATCTCATGGCCTTCTGGACATACTCGCAAACAGGTATAATTTATTTATAATTATTTCCCTAGTAGCTCCACGAATCTTTCATTGCTGTTGTTGTGATTCAGCCCTACAACCACTAAGATAATGTCGGAATCCTCGATCTACAGGTTCAATTATATTCAGCTTGGTATCTTGACGTCGAGCTGTAATTCTTTGATTTCTTTTTTGAGTTCCTACTTTTTTGTGATGTGGACAAAAACACTGTTCAAAATATGACTTTTTCAGTTCTGATATTTGTGACATGACAGTCTTAACGCTTTACCAACTAGTACAATTAGTAAATAGAACGTATCTCGCTAGTGCTTTAATACGTATATATGAATTAGACAAACAAATAGTTCTAGAAAATGAGTTAATATTGTATTGTTATCAAATTCAGAGTTGTGGTTTTGGTTTCAAGTTTCTGACTTTCGAGAAATTAGTTTTAAATGAATGGCAAATTTGTATCGAACATACAATCAAGAAAACTAGTTAAATTGAACATTGTTCATAGTTTCGCGTCATGCAAGTCAGCAAAAAAACATCTCAGGAGCGGATTCAATGAAATTAATTTCTCGTGTGTCAGGTGCGAGTCGAAATAAGCCTTTTTCGGTAGGGCCATCGAGCTTACACTGTAATGTGTGAAGGGGGTGGAAGGGGTGCGGAAAGGGGCTGATGTGAGTGGTGTTTGTCCCGTGACTGGTCGTTTATTTGTATTTGACAGACGGCGGTATGCATTGTACATGATCGGATGTTTTTTAGGCATGTGCGCAACACAGCCTATGTAGGGTGCTCCTTTCTTTACAAAGGACGGGCAACAAGAGTCAGCGAACTAAACCTGGAACAGTATTCCAGCGCTGTGCGGCTGAAGCTGAATCCTACAACACAACTGCTCTATCTCGCCAGAATTTTGAGATATTATCGTAAATATATTTTGTGGATATATAACAGGACGAGATGATTTTTAGCCATAAATCCTGATATGATAGTTGATTATACCGGTCCAGTCCTTTAAAACCACATTAAATGATATTGAAATCATTTTATCTACGTAATAATTGATTTTGCCTATTCGCTTATGCAATTTGACTATTGAAACCTCGTAAAAAAGACGTTATTATATAGAAAACAGGCGCTGTTACGGGTAACCTGTATCAAATGAACCTTTGCTAAGTTCCACCAGAAGGAGATCAGGAATTAAGAAAATGGTAATACAGTATTTTCAGCAAAATATCACATACTCCGTATCTATGAAGGGAGATACCCAAAAAACTATTAAACGCAGAATCTTATTCTTAACCGAATGTGCATGTAACATACTCTAGTAACAGCGCTTGCTGTTTTGTTATTTTATTAAATCTGGTTTGTGGATAACCTCCCGCAAAAACATCAAACCTATTGCATTCCAGTAGTGCTGTGAGAGAATACATGTTTATTAAAATTGACGTAAAATGCTATAAACGATAACTATCGCCTAATGCAATCCCCGGAAGCCTATTCTAGCATTATTTCAACGACGGACTCAACTCTTCAACAACTTCCGAACTCCCAAAGCATGTTCATTCCAGGAAATGTCATTTGTCATATTAACCCACAAACGCTTAATAGAAGTTGACTTAAGTATTGGCCATCTCTCCATATCCACGACTGAAATACTAGTGTTATTTGCTTTTTAGGACGGTGACTATGACTGAGTGTTGAAACGTATTCTAACTCTAATCAGAGACACATATGAGTATCATTGACGATATATCTTCGGCTACCTCGAGGGTCTTTATCAAGGTAAATGAAATGAATATTGGCACTTGAAAATAATAGCGCTATTCAAATTCTCTAGGAAAATAGTTTTGACTTTAATTACTTACAATATACTGCTATGAAAGTCTATAATTGGGAACATAATTCCTAGTCATATCTAAAAACGAAGCAGTGGGGTGCCCAGGAAATGACTGAAAATCCCCCCAATTTCAAAGAAATTATTTCAGATCTGGAGGTTCACAGATCGTAGATTCATTGAACTTCCTTCCGATATTTCCGACCCAGATACACAAGTCAGTATAAATCGTTGAAAGTAGGTTAGATTTTACTATTTATAAGCCTCTGTGTATTCCGTGACAATACATTAAGCAATTATTTGATAGGTGAAATGTTTTCCGGTGTGCACACATTGACAACGATTGTATTTGTACTCCCTTTCGTTGTTTTGTAATTTTCAATTAGTTTTTCCAATGTTTTTTTCGCAATGTGCATGAAAATAATTCTACTTGTTTATATGAAAAGTCGATGCCATACAGGTTTTTATGTTACTCATTCTCCTATGCAAAAAAAATTAGCATACTCGTACAATTTAGGCTCAAACAGTAGGAAACTTCACAATAGTTCGAAAAAATATACATCAACATGATAATAGCGGGTTCTGTAGGAACCCTGAATATATTCAGGCACCTCATCAGATGTAATGGATCAGAATAACGTCATTGTTCCACTTCAAAACAACAACCAGATTCAGGTTAGAAATCTGAGAGGAGTCGTCATGAAGTTATGATTTCATCATTAAGGGCAATGCTGTTTTCAAGTGAATTACAGCTTGGGAAGTAAAGAGTCAGTCTACTTGACTTCATTTTTTCTTCTGTCGGCGTGACTGTCACCACGCCTATGGCAAGAATAGCAGGATTTGTATTGAGGGCAGTGCCATGCTGTTGACAGTCAACGGCAGCCACTGTGAGTCAAGTGTGTGTAGCTGGTGTAGACAGAGAGACCACCAACCCTACCACGACCCAGCGCCATCACACGATGGCTTTTAACTGCCATCCAACACCACCCTAACATCCCACTTCCGATCATCCACACAAACCCTATATGCAAATAATAGATGGCACTTCACACCTATTATTATACGTACGGGGCAGTCTAAAGCAGTGATCATTACTATCAAAGTTCAGTCAAAGCATATTAATGATATGATATAACAGCTTGATGGACAGTTTGATAACCTGTTTATGAACGCTTTTTATAGCATGGTTCGTGATGAGAAAATGTGGCCGTATATTTTGTGTCGTATTGGTAAATCAATTGATAGATATATAATACGTGTTAACGGGTTTGTGGTCAAATTAAATCAAAAACAAGTATAATCCGAAGTTCCGGTTTATTCTTCTTCGATCCTCCTTCAGGTCTGCTATGAATTCAGCAGTATCACATTAAAATGAATAAAACAGAACAATATATTGTCAATATTGAAGAGACTAACCGGTAATTTCTGATGCTACTTCCATAGTGTATTGATGAAACATTATCATTTTTGGCGACTTCGTTCGGGAACATAATGATCCTTGGTGATCTAAATACTGACTTCCTAAGTCACAATTGTTAAATTGTATTGAGTGCTATAATATGAAACAGCTTTTAGATGCGGCTACCAGAATACCAGAGCAATCTGCAACTTATATTCTTGGATAGCACAGAGCTTATCTGTGGATCAGGCACAATAAATGCGGATCACATCAGTGATCACATAAAAGTTGTTACCTTTAGAAATTTGATGAGGATGCTTAGAATATATACCCGTTCAACATCAATTGGATAGATATCCTGTATATAAATAACATTGAGGAAAAAATTACATTTCTCACAGAAAACATTACAGCTGTTTTTGATGTTCATGCCGCCTATAGAACGCTGCATGTCACTAAGCCTCGTGCCCCGTGGATAAATAGCAAAGTTAAGGTGTTTTTTTAAAAACGAAATAGAACACCAACAAAGTTTAAACGTTTAAATACAACATAAATTTGGAATGTTTGCGAGGTGGCAAGAAATCAAGCTATATCAGTGATAAGAAAGGAGAATCTTATATCCTATCATTATTCGTTGAAAATGATGCGTCACAGTTTTATAAGACCTTGAAGTACACCAGTAGGTGTTTATGTCATCTGGGTCAGAAGCAGGGAAATTCTTGGCACGGCATGCCAGTATAGATTTTAAAGCAGAGAGCTGCGTATTTCTCATCCCATCTAAGGATCGAATGACCATTACTTGCAGAGTGACACTGTGGTCTAGCCCAACTCTGCGACGACGAGTTCCTGATACTTGGTTATTATTTTTATTATTATTACTATTATTAGGTCTTATATTAATTTGTAAATTTTTAGGATTACCAGAAGACCAGATAAATGGTTCAAGAAATAATGAACTGAAACGTCGAGAAATTGTTCCCTTATACTTCCCACTCATTCAAAATTTCAAATTTGAGTTGAATAAAAACAAAAAAATATCGGAACTTTCCCAAAATTGGTTTTTTATAATTTTTGAATCGTTGTGACAAATTTGCTGGGCATGAAAATTTCGAAAAATGTTCGAACCTCATTTAACAGGTTTCTGATCATCTTAGGATGCATTGAAAAATATTTATTAGGGACTCAAAGTTCTCAAAATCCACCAATCTTTCTTTTCGAATATTTACAAGTAGCGGGTCATTGACGTGGTCCGTGGTCGAATAGTGTGACTTTTTTCGAAACTCTGCCTGTGTATCGATTTACATTGTTTAGAATATAACCCTACGGCATAAGCTCTACAAAATATCTTAAAAAAACAACTCGCAAGTAACAGCATTATATGCGCATGTTAAATTATTGCCATTGTCTATCTTCTTAAAAGTAAACTATATAGGATTTGAAGACTTAGGACGTTAACTCGTTTCTTTGAGGTAGGTAAGGAAGAAATTGAAAATAAATTTCAAGTAATTATATGATAGTTCGAACGGTCGGATAAGTTACCAACAACGATAGGCAATAACTTTGTTGTCTATTTAAATATTGATATTTATGAAGATAATTTTCAGTAGTAGTGACAGTAATGGGTGATAAATTGAATTTATCACGTTTAAATAATAATATATGTTGAATGCACAAAATGCAGTTAAATCGGTGTCAAGCTGAAAACAAGATCATGATGTTAGTCGTTGTCAAATTAATTCAATAAGCAAGGAAGTCCCAGTTAGTTTGGTTTTACATAATTCATTTATGTGGCCTTTTAAATAAAAAAAACTTCTACCATCTAAAGTGGCCCTTCACTTCACAGAAGGAGTATTTTTTACATGCGTATGTATATATATATATATATATATATATATATATATATATATATATATATATATATATATATATATATATCCAAAACCACTTCCTATAAGCACTCAGTTTTGAAATCAATCCATCCCCGCTCTAGTGTGGTGGATAAAATCGATCAGCTACAGCTGATGTTCCTGGATCGAAAATCAAGAAACAGCCTAATTCCATTGTGTATTGTATTTCCTTCCAATAAATCACGGCAAGTGTCCCGGTTCCGACGACGCAATCGATTCGGCAGCACCAGCGGGCATTTCATCTTGATCAAAACAAAAAATTAAATGACGCTGAACGGGAGAGGAGTAATGCCAGCGTTATTACAACAGTCGCCTTCGCCACAGTCTGTGTGTGTTTCGTTTTTGCCCCGAATACACTCCTCTCTCGTAATAGCTTACTTCTTCCTACTTAGTCCAGCGAACTTAGATAATAATTTTCACTTCATCTCTTCATAGGCGGATCTCATGTTCATAATTTTTTTAGATAACCTATCACAAATAGGAAGTCTATCGCATTCTAGAAGCGATGTGAGAAAATTAATGTCTATTCACAGTGACCATAAAACTTCGTAATCTGGAACCATTTGACAATAAACTCGAGTTTTGGGTAAAGCGCGTTCGAGCTTCTGGAAGTTGGTGCTGGTTAAGATAAATCCGTTTGACTGTTTTGGCGTTGTACTGGCGACTATAGGTTTCATTCTTTAAAATAGTCAGATTACCCTAGCATGCACTGTGGTATAATCTATAGAATATGGATAGATCTGCCACTTTGTTTCGATGTGCCAGGTGGAGGTCATTTCCACTAGAATTATTGACCTTCCAGATATTCAACAGAATCTACTATAAGCAAAAAGAGCATTTGGCTCCCTTAACAAAGTTTGGCAATCTACTACGTACTCAATCAATTGCGCATTATCAATAGTAACGTGAAATCAGTCATTCTATGGATGCGAAACATGGAAAAGCTCAAAAGCCAATGAGCAAAAACAGATTTTCATTAATAGATGTCTACGGAGGGTCTTATGGATTTTTTGGCCAAGGGCAATATCGAATGAAGAACTGTGGAAAATATCAGGGTTGAAGAAAGTAGGGATGGAGATCAGACAGAGAAAGTGAAATTGGATAGGTCACATTCTGCGAAGAGCTACAGAAGAATCGGTAGCCAGAACGGCGTTAGACTGGAACCCCCAAGGAAGCAGGCACATTGGAAGACCCAAAGTGACCTGAAGAAGAACAGTTACAGACGAGGCAAGAAGAATGGGCAAGACATGGAGAGAGATAAAAGCGCTTGCGAAAAACAGATCAGACTGGCGTCAGTTTCGAGGCCCAATGATAGTATGATCTGAGCTTTGTGCAGCAGCTGTTTTCCGATTACTACAGTTTTATGTAGTTTCCGCGATGCCGACCTAGCAAGACCTGCGTCATATTCGTGTAAGAGTGTTATATTGTTGACTCCCAGAATTTTTGGATATCTTTAAAACCTTCTGTTTTTCCTGTCGGTTTGTTGGTCTGTGGGTTCCGGTGCGTTAAGTATCTGTGTAGCTATATTTGAACACTAGGTAGACGATTCCCATGAAAAGGATGAAGATGTCTAGCAGGTTTTATATTATCATTTAATAACGTGAAAATCTGCTCAAACCTTTCTAAGAATTCCATAGCAATTTAGACTAAAAATATCTGATCTCGTAGATATTTCAAATATTATAAACCTAGCCGATTGTTAACCTTATCACATTATTTAAAGAATTGTTTGTAACAGCTATGGACAAACCTGCTCTTATTGTAATGACTTTGATACTGAGGCAAAGACTTTATTTTGATTTAGTTTAATAACGCTTTACCATGTTACCTGACTTAATTGAGATTACTGTCATCTTGCACAACTCAGGATCTTCTATCATAAATTGCAATTAAATGCTATATAAATGAAAAAAGTTATATTTTGTGATATTCAATGCGCTTCATATCAGCTGGTCTAGTTAGTTTGCTTCTTCGCATTGCACAATACTGATAAATGAATTATTCAATTGAATCGGCAAGGTCTCTGATATATTATCTGAAGCACCAGTGACTATGTGTAAGGTAAAAGTTTGCTAAACTTTTCCACTGATGTTCTAACTTGATAGACTTGAGTCCTTACGACTATATATGTAAACATATATATATCACTTACACCTCTCGAACACTTCTTTGATGCATTTTAAGGCATCTAGTATCATAAATTATTTTATTCTTGTTCCCATTTTGAAAATAAAACGGTCAGAGGAAAACAAGATTACCTAAACAAAAAGTCATCCGATTATCATGATCTTTAAACTACAACAATTACGTATGCAAATGCATTAAAAGTACTTAGATTTGGTACAAAAACTTAGTATGCCTCACTGTAAGAGTGATGGGTGCGCGGCTACAATGTAACACTGAAGATAAAGCCTGTCCTTTCCCTTGGATCCCTTCCTGCGCCTCGTGCTCAGTATACCACTTTAATATGCTTCTGTAAATTAAGCCTTATAAGAACGAGCTATTATATATCGATAGTATGAGAATTTGTTCAATAGAAACATATTTTCCAATTCCTCTTCATTGACGGTAACCCAGTCTAGTTCAGTAAGCTTTAAGGGAGAATTGATTAAATCCTACCCATACTTACAAAACAACAATTATTACTTTCCAAGTTTCCTTATCGTTTATTCTTGGGTCCCAAGTGCGGAGTATTTAATTTTGTTTCCTTTGGCATTACACTTTTGTATGTCAACTATTCCTTTTAAGGCAAGGCACGTTTTATTTGAACAGCAGAACCGCACAGTACCCTGAACACTCAAATTACTCAGTAGTCGGTGAGTAATTTCATTTTGATAAGTACTCAATTCTTCCTACAATAACGACTACGAGTACCAACGCATTAAAGGCAAATCTCGGCTTGTCTTGTACGTTGAATCTCTTACTATTTCACTAGACCATAGTGCAGTCTTAAGTGTGAATTGACATTATTACATTAATTTTACTGAGTGTTATTGTCAAGTTAGTTAGTTAAGTATTGTTTTCCTCAAAAGTATACATGAATATAAATACGAATCCATTAGTACACATTAATTATTGGATTTTGAAAGATTTATTACTCACTGTACCTCAAATAAATTATAAAAATAAATGTAAAAATACGTTATTGTAAGGTTTAGAAATGAGAGATTAAAATTTGTAGATGGGAGATACATTAATAAATGAAGCAGACGTTATTCATCCTCAAACGACTATCATCCTGAACATAACGAAAGCTGATTAACTGCTGATCGTTCAAAATATCTATCAAGGCTCATAGCAAGACAGTCATGGAATTGAGCTTTCTTATGAGATTGTTAAAATGCTTTTTCCGATTCAAATGGTGATCAAAGTATAGTCCCACCAATTCAACGTTTTCTGTGTTTCCAATTAACTTTTCATTATGCCTAACAAACAAATCCCAGATATTATTCTATGTACATTAATTGAATCTTACAATGTCTCTTTTACTATGGTTAGAAAATCGGACGTGAAAATGAAAAAACTCGCTCAATGTTAATGTTTCCCAAGACTTGTTCGACAGTGATTCAGTGTTGCTAGACGATAAAATTGAGGAAAAATCGTCCGTATACCTGTTATTTCGAACAAACTCAACAATGTATTAATTTAACATACAAAATGAAATTTGTCCGAGTAAACACCCCTGAGGGCTGCCATCGACTTTAGAGATACATATTAGGTTTGACTGAGTAAAAATAACTTAATCCAGTTTATACCAATATCTCCCATAATTTTTCAATTTAGCTACCAGAATATCAGGATTTACACAATCATAAGCTCTACTTAGGTCACAGTAAATGGCTGATGCTTTCACATTCTGAGCCCATTCTTGTACATTTTCTAGGTAAAATATAAAACGGGTTCTATTTCTATGACAATTGAAAAAAATCGATAGATTTCTTGTAGTTCAATTTATTTTAGTTCTAATTTCTGCTATAATTTTCGGCGTAATCCTATTATGTGTCAAACGGCTTTAAGGATGGGTAATATATTCTGGCAGGTGAAAAACTGAGAAAGAAATTAAAAACACTTCTCTTATTTTGACGGCCTTGAAAATTAGAGAGATTTGTCAGACTATTGTTTTCATAAATTTCACTCTACTTTAGCGATTGAAAAGCAATTATGGCTAGAAAAATGAATGGGCTTGTTTTTTATTTTTATCTGTTGAACCAATCTGGAAATATCAATCAGACTCAAAAATTGAGGTTTTGTGTCACTAAGACAACAAACTAGTTCATATATTTCAACTGAGAGAATAAGTAGATACCAAAAATATCACTATTTCCCTCACTATAAGAGAGTATCTCCTCATATTTACCGCTAGTTAAAGAATTATTAACTGATCTTGTCAAGATCGGTTTATCAACATATATTCAGTAGTTTCACGGCCTCCAAGTTAGTATGGCTTAGAAGTACGTAAGATGGCTAACGACATTGGAAAAAAGATCTATCAGCGAGCAAATTATTGCAGTTTAACTAGAAATGCTGAAATAATTCTGTGTACAATCTGAATGGACGATTTGGCATTGTACACAAGTAGAATGGACTACACATCAAACATTTCAGTTAAGCACTGTTTAAAGCAAGAAATGCCATTATTTAAGTGATAGAACTTCGTCCGCTTCCTCATAATACCATATTTAAAAAAAATTAGCTTCCCTTTGATAGATTAGAACAAGGTGCGTTCAAAAATCACCATCCAGAAAGATCAAATTTTGCCAAACAATTACTAGATACTAATCATAAAGTTAGCTACGAAAATTGAATGATTGATCTTCGTACTTGTAGTAAAACACATTTTAATTTCATCGAAAAATTGAAGATTCATAAATATTTGCGAAACCCTGATTTTCAAACTCGATTTGTATCGATACCTACTTTAAGTTTCCATCTATTTGTATTATAGGTTAAGTTACTTTTGAAATATCTTAAGTTATAGAATGTGTTAAAAAGAATGAAATAGCTTAAGGAATAAAATAATTTAAAATGTGAGATATCAAGAAATAAAATGGTTTATCACATCAAATATCTCTATATTTGAGAGCTCTAGTTCTATATTGATGATAAGCAGTCAAATCTGACAGTCCCGCGATGATTTGAATATAAATCGAAACGCGTCACTAAGAAAAAAGTTTTTTTTGTGAAAATGTGTGTTAAATACACATTTTTTTAATCTGCATGATGGAAGAGTTTCGCCAAATAAGAGCATCTACAATCTACATGATACAAGAAGGCCATCAAACCTCATAATAGTCGTTCTTACTGACTGGATAGTTTCTCAAAGCTCTTTGAAAGCATAAAATCTAGGAGGAAGACAGCAAAATCCTAAATTGGGCTACAACGTAACTTAGCGCGGTACGTCGATTATTGAGTTTTTTACTCATATGTAATTCGGACTATAACATCGGTTTTTTGCTTAGGAAATGTATACATTCGGATTTTTTACTGTACTTACAATTTTTTGAACCGGCACTATTTACGCACTAAAACACTGTATACAGATAGATTACTATATATACCTCAACGTACTGTCAGGCTCTGGAGCTACAATGTGTTTTTCTCTAATATTTTGATATTAACATAAACATATAACATATTTCTATATTCACTTTCAAATAAACCACGAAATCAATCAAAACCGGTATCTTGATTGTCAAAATATAAAATAAATGCCACTAATGCAAACGTCAATGGTCAAGAGGTCGAGCCGTGTTGCCGGATTTACGGTTTTTTACAAATTCCTCAAATTTGCTAAGTTCTCCGTACTGTGATTTGTATTCAAAGAAATAAATTGAAAAAGATAGTGGCAATTCCCTCCCCCCCCTCCCCCTCTACCCTCAAACCAACCGCAGCTGCACACGAAGCGCGCGCTGTGGGTGTAGCTGCGGTTGCTTCGCCATCTATTTTGTATTCAAAGAAATAAATTGAAAAAGATAGTGGCAATCACCCCCCCCTCCCCACTCGAAGCAACCGCAGCTTCACACGAAGCGCGCGCTGAGGGTGCAGCTGCGGTTGCTTCGCCATCTATTTTGTATTCGAAGAAATAAATTGAAAAAGATAGTGGCAATCACCCCCCCCCTTCCCCCTCAAAGCAACCGCAGCTGCACACGTAGCGCGCTTCGTGTGCAGCTGCGGTTGCTTTGCCATATATTTTGTATTCAAGGAAATCATCTAAAAAACACATTCTCATTCACCCCGTAACATCTAACTTGTGTTCGAATGAATGAATTAAAAAAATACAGTCTCATTCACCCTTTATCACCTCCTTAAAATGAAGTAATATTTACCCAGCCTACATTTTCCCTCCACCATCTATTTTGGGTAAATCTATACTATTTCAAAGATAACTTAGTCATAATGATGCTTTCCAACTGGAAATGGTCCACTTTAGATGAATTAAATAGAAATACTGATGCCAAACCACCTTTAACATTATTTCATTAATGCATGTTCTTTATTTCTAACATTAATTCATTGATAACAGTGCCAGTATAGGACTAGTTCATACACTAGTTACAGATAATCTTATTTCTTCTATCTTTCATTTTCTTTCGGAAAAACATCATTACAAAACTAAGTTTTCATTAGAACCGTACTACGGCAGTTATATCAAAACCTCGTTTTCAGTTTTTTTTCTATTTTTGATGAATTTCAACAAAAGCTATGTTTTGTCAAATTGGTTCAAATTATTCATTATAATAAGGTTGAACTATCGTAACTTTAGCATTTGTACTATTGATACGTCTCCCGTAGTCGATTATTCAGTTATTACAAAAAAATACATTTGGCAACGTCGCAATCTGATTCGCTTTTTAAGGAACATATGTCAGATTTGACATATCTCCCACAATTTTGAGAGCAGGTTGATAATTTTTAAATTATCCCATTTTTCTGATTTCACTATAATTACACAGGAAATTCTCACTGTTTTCCAAAGAAAATCGCCGAAATCTATCTAAATACAGACAAACCAGAATTTTATATACGTATACTACAGTAAACACCACTTAAAAACGTAAGTATTTCTATTTATGAATTAACCTCAAATTGATGACTTTATGAGCCACGGCTGCGATAAAAATCGTTTCCTAACAAGATCCTGTCGATTCCACTTGAAAATCGTCGAAATCTACCCATTTCGTCAACTTTTTTTCAAATTTTGCCTACCGCGCTAAGTTAAAGTGTTACCCTAAATTGTATCTAATACTCTCGGATCATGGACTAAGTTGTAGCTTCTTCGAAGCCAGAAACGAGGCGCCAAACACATATGTACGCAGATGTCTCCCATTCGGTCGCATGACGAGGCTCGCGGCTGCTCCTAGAGAACAGTTGGCGGCCATTGTCGAAACATTCCTGTCTTTCTATTACGATCCTTGGAAATGTTTCATTAATAATATTATTACGTCTGTACGTGTGAATGACATTTAGCTCATTAAAATTCAACAACAGGAACACATGTTTCTTTTGTCGGACTTACATATTTCGGTTGCACAGTGCATTGAGAGCTTTTGCTAAGTCCCAAACCAATTTTATGTATCATGTATTATTTAGTCTTAAAAGCCTCTACATACATGATTTACTTAGCATGCGAATCGTATCGCGTATCTGGTTTTGAAATGTTTTTCCCCGGGAAGCTGCAAAGGGATATGATGTAACAAATAACTTAATCAATCCGATTTAAATTTTGAATGGCTAACAAAATGGCACAAACGTCGGCATGCCGACACACCATTTCGCCTTTGCTTACCAGAGAACGGTCAAAGGCGGCCACCACCTTCCGCCTTTGACCTTCCAGTACCCCGATGCTCGATCTGTCTGTACCATTTGACAAAGACCTCAAGCGATTCCCTGACTAGCGGGTATGCATCGGCAACTACTCATAGAGGCAGGTTTGCCAACAGACAAAGTCGACATAGAACGATTAACGAATCTTTTTGCTATTGACACTCGAATCGACATGATTACGTGGTTTGCTATATTATAGTTTATTGAATACCTTACAGCAGAGCTGTCACCTGAAGACGATAGTATATCAATCGAAACGTTGCGATACTCAAGAATTTTTATAGATAATGAAAGTCCGAAATCATACTTTTTAAAAATCTACCGCGTCTACAAGTTTGTATGTGCATATGAAAACATTATCGCTCTGGTTCTGCTTTTTAAGGCTTTTAGTATGTTGTGATATCTCATTACAAGTAACTTTTTTCTGTAACAAAATACATAGTTGCCCATTATGTCTACTTTGAGCTTCTGGAAAACACTTTTGCTACTGCAAGTATGAAATTCATTAAGATTGTCAATTTTAATTTAGATTAAACTGAATACGAAATGAACCATACGTGTAAAGGCCACAACGCCATATCAGAAGATGCAGGTATTGCAAAATAAAGTACCAAAGGTACTATGTAATTATGATAGATTGACTAACTCAAGTAAATTAGACAAAGGACTCAACACATTCAATCTTAACTCTCTGTTGAAAATTGAACAATCTAAATTAATATTTAAAGTACTCAATATACAACATAAATCAAATACAATCTTAATATTAGCTAATCAAGTTCACAATTTTGAGATCAGAATTATAAATAACATTTATCAAATAAATAAAAGAACTAACTTAGGCCTTTACAATCCTATAATTAATGCATCAAAACTTTTAATAATTTATCAAGAGACATTAGGACTACAACAAATTTCAGGTACTTTTACTTAAAATTGAAAAACTTGTTAACGAGTGTACAAATGCAAGCTAATTGTTACCCTGACTGTTAATTTTGTTCATGTTTTGTTTTCTTGAGGCCAGTGCTTTAAGCACTGTTTAGAGTTATGTGTCAAAAATTGTTAACTATGAACAAATGACCATTGCCTGGATATTTTTTACCTCCGCAGTTTTTTCACTCACATCTGTATATCGCTAGCAAATACTTGTAAAACAGAAAGAATATTCACGATTGTTGTATGACTCCCAGAAAAATGTAACCCAAAATATGAACAAAATTGTGCTTTCAGTTTGTTTGTAATCAATAAAAAGGCGAAGAAAACAGCAGTTCTTGTTGTTGTAATCCATTGCATGAAATGAATCGCAATACACCCATTCGGCCGCTAATGGAGAATTGGAAAAAATACCAAATTGTTTTTGTGATATCACAAAAACGCTGACAAATCGCTATTGCTTTTGAAATTAGTATTTTTGGTAAATTTCAATTTCAGCGGAAATCTTCTGTGAAATAATAATCTATTATGTGTTTTACCAAGCAAACATTCACATCAGTATATATCGAATAATTGCAGTATAAACAGTTCAAAGCGCTATTTTGCAAATCGATACCACATACCCTCCGAAATAATAAAGCTGATTCTAACAGTAGACGTCAGGAAATACTTATGAGGGTAAGAAATTCTAAATTTTTCGATATCATTGTCGCCCATTTGGGTGAGTAAAATGCTGATCAACATTGCATAAAACTGTTAAATAGAACACCTTTGTATCAGCTCACACCGATCTATCAAAGGATGTTCAGCACTCAAAAATATCAATTTGTCTAGAAACAGTCTTTCCATTAGTTTTTAAATAATATATCTGTCATGCAGAATAAAAACACATCAGAACGCCGCGCGAAAAAGAAAGCAGCTTTCCCTGGTTTCTCAGTTTTTTTTCCTTTGGAGTGGCAGTCGGAGAGAGGACATTTCATCGTATTATGCCCTAGGGACACTTTCCGCATACTAGAGGTCAGAATCCACTCTTTGTGTGAGTGTCTTCAGCTATATTCGGCGCACGAAAACGATCCCTATAATTTTTAACGACGCGTTACATTTGCCATCAAACACACATTCTCTTGAATATATAACTTTCAGTGCAGCATCCTTTATCTTAAGCTGGCCTCACATTATTCAGCAGGAGGTCGTGATTTTTAAAGCTGCTAAATAGTGTATGGTGGAGACATGAAACTTATAAGATGAAGCGATGAACTGATGAATATAGTAACGCTATTGAACTGGCACACCATCACGCAAAGTTATCCAGTGCCGCAATCGCACCTACCCGTTATCATGACTATAATAATAATAATAATAATAATAATAATTTTATTGATGTTGGGCATGCCGGAGCATTTACACACGTCGGAAAAAGGAAATGTACCCAAAAGGAGGTACATAGTAAGTATATAATACAATAAACATTACTTAAAAATACAATACAAAGACAATACAATAACAGAATGTAATTAAATATTAATAAGATGACAACATATTGTTGGATCCACATCAAAATCATTTCATATCACTGAAATCGTTTCTAAGAAATTCGTCAGTAGTATAGAATGCTTTTTGTTTTAGGTACATTGCTAGTTTATTTTTAAACGTCGCAGTGATGAAACATTTGACTGATTCTGGAATTGCATTAAGAAACTTCATGCCGTAATAATTATGTTCATCTCTATATTTTTGTATTCTACTGTATGGGATGCATATATTATTACGGTATCTAGTCTCATAATTGTGGAAATTAAGATTTCTGTTGTAGTCATTTATATTTTTTTTCACATGTAAAATACACTCTAGTATATATACACTGGGTAATGTTAAAATACCCAGTGAGACAAATTTGTCTGAATAGGTACTTCTATAAGGTGTTTTAGTTATTACTCGTATACACCTTCTTTGTGCAGCAAATACTGCTGAGGAATGAGCTGAATGTCCCCATAATAATACTCCGTAAACCATATGTGAGTGGAAATAACTATAGTATGCTTGGAGTAAGATGCTGGGAGATACTGTGTTCCTAAGACAGCGAAGAGCAAAAATGCCTTTGTTGAGCTTGGTAAGCAGATGATTAATGTGTCCATTCCATGAAAGACTGCTGTCTAAGTATATACCTAGAGCTTTCACTGACAAATCCTTGTTGATGTCAAGATGTTTCAGCGTGAAATCCATGGTTTGCGTTTTAGCCTCATTCATGCAGAACTTATTAACAACAAACCACTCTTTCACGTGAGCATCATTAGTTGTTGTATTTATGTCCAGCTCCTCTATATTAGTTCCACTACTTACAGTTGTTGTATCATCTGCATACATAAGAATTTTGTGAGATGGATTACAAAGGGTTAAGTCGTTAATGAATATTATGAACAGAGTAGAACCCTGAGGGACCCCTTGCTCTAGCTTCAAGACATCTGAACAATGCCCCTGTATGCTAACGTACTGATGCCTGTCGGAGAGATAAGATCTAATAAGGTCAAGGCTTGCAGAGTCAAAATCGTATCTAGTTAGCTTTTGAATAAGCAGGATCTGGGACACACAATCGAATGCTTTCGTTAGATTATAAAATGTTGCCCTCGCAATACTTCCATCATTAAAGCAATGTTGAACATATTCTATAAGTTGCACTACAGCCAAGGTTGTGGATTTACCTTTCCTGAAACCAAACTGACTGTCACTAATCAAACCATTGCTTTCAAAATACGACACAATCTGATTGTTCATGATAGTTTCTAGGATCTTTCCAAAAACAGGTATAACTGAAATTGGGCGGTAGTTATCAAGTTCTTCTATGTCACCTTTTTTGTAAACCGGTACTACTCTCGCTATTTTCAAACAATCAGGATAGATATTGGATGTTATACATTCATTCAGTACTTTACATAAAGGACTGACTATGAGATTTTTTATAGTTTTGATAATTTTAATGTTTATGTTATATGCATCTTTGCTAGGAGTATTGTAAAGTTATAGTCAGGGAGAATATATAGATACCATTCAGGAAAGCGATTACCTCAAAAACAAATAAACGAACTCAATACCTACTTAGCCGGCGTATCAGTGACCAAAAAATCAAGCGTCAACTTTCAAAGAGAACTTCTTGATCAGACCTAAGAGCCGCAATACCCACGTTATTACAACGAAGCGAATGTTGACCATAAATATGTTGATATGTGTTTAAGAACGTATGGGTATACGCTTGGTTATAGCTAGGCCGTGTCATAGGATAGAATGTACAAAACCTAGAAAAAATTTTCCCTTAAACGTGATTTTTGGGTGGCTCATTTTTATCTATGTTTATATGTTTCACATAAAACCACTAGAAACCCATTTTTAATATTGCCAGACACATTCTGTAAGTCATTACTTCTGCTAGATTCATCAGAATGAAAAAACATCAAGCGATTCCATTCGTAATATATGTTATGACGGATTATACCACCTCACTTCCAGAACACTCAGTTGTAGTTGCTATTTGAGTATAACTCTACTTATTGATTCTGACCTCAAGGTCAAATCATGGTCAAATGCAAGAATGAGATGATGAAAAAAAAACGAATATCACAAAAACTTTAAATGCCAATATTGTAGGACATTTCTCTATCTAATGGTTGCGTTGCTATTCACCTTTTTATCCTGACATTCAAGATAAGTTGAATGTAACGTCATTTTTTCCCCATATTTTTTTCCAAATTCAAGACAGGGAAATATTTAACCCTCCAAAGTGAGGTTGAGCACCATCAAATCTGATCTGAACATCTTAAGATAGGTATATGAAGATAAAAATCTCATAAACCAGCTTTAAGTACAAGATTGGTAGGAAATTTGATGGTTAGCATGAATTTGACCTTCAGCTTAACCTTCATAGTTTAGTCTATAGAATAGGCCCAAATATGTTTTAACCTTATCGTCAAATATGACTAAACAACGTTGATTCTTGATACAGCATACAAATATTAGCTTTTTCAACTACGAAGCAATGGCTCTCGTCAATTGTAGTATATTTTTCTACCCACAGTCTAAATAATATATTCCTTTTTATACTTATTTTGATAAAGTACTGTAAATTTGAATTGAAATTAACTACATATTGTGATAAAGGGCAAGAACGCACTGAATTCTTTTACTTTTTGATGAACTATTCCTATCTCAATCTCCATCTAGAAATTAAGCTTCCACACATATGCATGTCACCGCTGACTTTTTTTTGGATTTTTGTATGAAATAATTCAATATAGAATGTCACTTGAATACATCTTAAGTTGTGTACAGATATGTAAAAATGGTATTTGTGACGCATTCACCTATCATAGAATTATTCGAAATACCCACTTGCTTAGAACTGCTATTTAGTGAGACGGCCCAAGCCTATAAAAAATGTCTGATGACCTAACCGTCAAGACTTTGTATATTTGCAGTTACAATTTTATTTTTATTAAATTATTTTGCAAAGTCGATTGTTAGGTAATGAATTTGAAGACATAACTTTGTCATGTTCTGGGTGGCGGATGGGTCAAATTTCTAAATTTATGAATATATGCAACATATTTAATCGGTTTTTTCAACAATAATACTGTCCCGGACTCCCGTTGTCTCGAGGTTTGATGTTAGGTATTCTCAATCGTCTTTAGGTAGTGAATAATGTTTCCGGAGGGAGGGGGTATGCTAATTGTCTAACACCTAAAGGCCAAGTGAAAGGATTCAAAAGACGAAGCCCCACTATGAAAAATTCTGGCTAAGAAAATGATTCTCAAAATAGAGAACATATATACAAAGTCAGTAAGGTCATCAGAAAATATTTTATATGCGTGGAACCAAACATGATAAACGTATCGATGGGGATAGACTGATTGAATCCCCTTTCCAGATATTGCTCCGATGATTTGAACAATGTAATACACATTTTTATAAAAAATTTTAGGACTACGGTAGGAAAAAAATCAAAGTATACCCTCTCATTTACCCAACATTGACTCAATCCAAGACTCCTGTATATCCTCGTAAAAGTGACGTCTTACTCTCCACTGCTGGTTTGTGATACATTTTCAAATTTATCAGCGCCCACTCGCTCAACATTCTGTCCGATGCAAAGTTTGCGCATTTACATAAAACTTTAATCCATTACAGCCTTTTTTCTACGGATTAAAAATCAATGAGGGCACTGTAAAAACTGTTTAATACAATGGATGAAGAGGTGCTGCTAGATAAGGAAACGATTTGTTCTCGACTTTTTGGCCACGGAAGGTTCTGAAGTCATATTATACAGGAAGATTGGGAATCTATGAATGTATGGTCCATTTAGACATAAAAAACAATTTGAAGTGAAAACGAGTGGATTGCTTTCGAATATCAGTTTTTATTAGTTACCCCAATACATGACAACAAAATACCGTGCGATCGCAAGATGCAGCAACCCAAGTTGTAGTAGTAAGTAGTAGTAATTGAGAGGCAAAGCCTGACAAGTAGGCCACCTTTTGCCCTTTTTGTCGACCCCGAGGGCCATCACGAGAACTATGACAGACATGGTAGGTCCGCAGTGTCGAACCTTACAGACCTTTTAATAAAGGTCATGATGTTCGACCATTCCGCTGATTAGCTCTCTTCCCAGTTAAACTCTGCTGTGCCGAACACTTCAGCCCTAAGGCCGCTGTATACGGCACACTCACCCAGGAAGTGTAACAAGGTCTCGTCCTCCTCCCAGCACTTCTGACAGATTGGGTCTTTGACCACTCCTATGAGTGACAGGTGCGTGTTCAATCTGCAGTGACTTCTGAGGATCCTTACCAACAAGTGGAAGTGGTTCAATAGTCATAGCTCTCTACGTTTCTTGGGGCCTGCTATGAGACTCTTGGACTGCCTGCAGTCATCTCTTCCCAATCATGCATTTGCTAGTTCGTTATATGCCCAATAATCTAAGGCATGACCTGGCCTTTACTAATACCCAGCAAGACTTCGGGGCCAATACATGTGCCCCTTGCTTCCATCCTCTCCATGCAGTCCGATTTCTCGTTACCTGGCACCCTGCTGTGACCAGGGACCCACATGAGGGTCAGGTTCTTTGATTTGGCTAAGCGTTTGGAAGGCGGCGCTGCAGTCCTGGATCAGTGGTGATCTGATCCTAGGAGATGCTACCGCTCTCAAAGCTGCCTGACTATCGGAGCATATATATAGATGTCCTGCTCCGTGCACGGTTGTACTTCTGCTGCATATGCCACCATTAGGATGGTACATCAACAATTACATGTTTTGGCATGATCATGAGGGTCACGCCGGAAAATAGAATTTCATTCAAGCATTGCGATATACTTGTAAGGATATACTCACAAGAACATCTGATCTCACTCTAACATAATTTACTTGATAAAAAAATTATTAGTTATTTGAACCAGGAAAAGTATATTTTCGAATGCATTTCTCACTTTAAAGAAAAATATGGGTTTTTCCACAAATAACATTTCAACGCTTTAATAACAAGTATTGTATATTTTTGTAGTCACATTATCATATTTTAACGGAGTCCCGTTTACTTTGATCAAGAATACGAATTGGAATTGGATTCGCTCCAAGTAATTAATTTATCCCACATTGTCATCTTAATTAAATGAACTTCAGCGAGATGCATGTGTGTTTCCACGCCTATTATTTTTCATTGGTTTTTATTTGTATCAACCCTCTCTCAAGATGAGTGATGTGTCAAAAAGTTGGGGTTGTGTTTGTTATGGGGATCTTATACAACTGTACCTACAAGTGTTGATGTGACATGTGCGATATTTAAGTTGTGAATGAGCTCTGTTACCAATAGTGGACGTATATCTTCTGGCTTGAATACCATACAGGTACATAAGATATGATTATACTTGTATGAATATTCTTCGGCTGAGAATGTATTTTCATGTATGTACCATACCCAAACTTGTGTATGATTAACGAGCATGGGATGAATGCTACTAGTTTATAGAGGCACAGTACAGTAAACTAAAAAGCAGTGTTAGAAGTATTTCGGCCAGACGGTACTGAGCTCAAAACATTGTAACAAAGCCATTAGAACGAACTGAAGAAAATGGAGGTTGGTGATTCGACTGAGTACTTCCCTCACATTCATGCCTATTTATAGTGCACATTAATATCACGCAATATCACTACCAAAAATCGCTGTTATGTTCCGGCTTTCAAAAATTTTCATAATTTCCAATATATTACCAAAATCTAGTACAAGCGGATCAGCAGCTCTTAAGTCCGATCACGATCCCCAATAAAGCGATATAACTGTATGTGGAATATTCAGTTGAAATGCAATATTCTATGCTAGAAGCCGCTACTTTGGAAGTGAAACAAATTAACACCTCTAAGGAATTAACCAAACACTGCCTTGAAAATACCATACAACATGATGAAAATCGATATTGTTTGAATTCAATTGAAACATCCTAAACGCATCGTAGATCTACTCTGACGTCTGACGTATTGTAAAATTCTAATTCCGAGACACCTATGGAAAAAATTGGTTATCTGTTTTGAAGACAAATATGTGAATCAATATCATGTATGTCTAAGGAACACGAAGCATTACCGGAGTGAAAAATGTATCCTTAACAGTACGCCTTTTCCCTTAACCTCTACCTCCAAACCATGAATCCTCCAAAAAGAATTTGAAAAATTATAAGGGAATTCAAAAATGTTCATAAAACAAGGAGCGAATGTTTTTTTATTTTTTTTTTCGATTTGGAAATGTATTGCTGGAAAATGGCCAACATATCGAACATTTGCGTCAACCACTAGTAAACACAAAAATTCCTATTATTTATGCAACTGAATTTCATTCACATTTGGTAGTTAGTGTTAAATATATAATAAGCTTTAATATATAACCTCACTATAATCCTGTACATATGTCACAATCAATTCATATCACATTTAAAACTTGTATAATATGTTCGATCACATTAGCGAGATACTTATTAACGTGACAGTCCCTTTCCTCACAATATTCCTATCGATATATCCACAAGATCGGTTCAGCCATAATCGCATACATAAATAACGTAAGCGTAAGCATCTTGCCAGATAAATAACAAAGAAACCATCGTATCATTAGGTATACTTAACCTAATTTTGCACTGTAGATAGAGCGAATAGATCACAGACCAACTACCTACTATTAATTGCATCAAGAACATCAGCAATCTCCATCTATGAAAGTCGTTTAGAGAACTGAAACCACTCAATTACATGAAACTAAGAACTGACCTAGGATGTGAGGGCGGAAGCTTCCATTAAATCCTCTGACTTCCCAAATTACTGGCGACTGGGAATATTGCGGTAGGTAATTGATAGATAATTAGCAGGTCGACGATCAGGGCTGGAAGCGAGAGGCTGCCTTGAGATATGGTTTGCGGCAGAGCTGCAGCATAGCTACACTTACCCAGATTATCTTTCAGTGTGCCTACATTGCAAAACAAAAGAGCCAAAAAGACCGTCTTGCTGCTTCCCACGGTATAATATATAACACACCCATAATAGGTTTGTACAGTAGTTTTTGAGTAGGAGAGACCGTGATTTTGATCTCATGTATCTTTTTCGTTTCGAGATCTATTGGAGGGAGAATTGAATCTTTAGAATACATCGGAACTAATTTTGACTAATATACTAATGGATATTACGGTTGTGATAAAAATACATATAGATGATTCCATAATATATTTTCCGAAAAATACCATAATTTTATTATAAAAAATCATCTAATACTGATTGAAACTGGACGGGAGAGCATTAGACTTTTATTCTTTAAATCCTCATCGTTTTGAAAGGATAAAACTAGTGATCAAATTTAGAGGTCATTACTATACCAGCTGCATCACTAATATAATTCATGAGAATGATAAAGACGGCACAAATGTATTTTTCGATGTAGTAAAAGTTGCTGTTCAATGAATTTATGACGGTAAGCCAACCTAAAGGTATAGGTAAACAATTAGTTCCCGTTTTTACCCCAAAATTATGTTCATTTGATAAACTGTGAAAGATATGAGATTTTCTGCTGGGAAAAAATGATTTTGCCCGTTGCAGGCATATACATTTCTCATAACAACACTATAGATCGATCATGAACATGAGAAACGTACAGACATAAAACTTAATACTCCATAAAAGTTTTTGGCATACAGAAAAAAGTTTTACGTCAAATACTGTAGTGAGATTTGAAGTTTTTCATCATTGCTGAAAGACATCTATCATCCAAATATTTTTTACTACAGTTTTACTATGTACCTATTAGACATGAATGATTCTTCACATATCTGACATGAGAACCCATAAATTGGTAGAATAATTTTGTATCGATGCATAGTTTCAATGCATAGTACACTATATTTTATCAGTTAAGGAATAACAATTTGCGGATATTGGAACTAATTGTTGTTGTTGCTGTATGTTGAGTTAGAACTGGATTAAAAAAATCATAATAATTTAAAAAATAATTAAAAGACTGAATCGAAGTTTACGAATAGATAAAAATAGTTTTTTAGAAATTTCTCTAATCATGTAGATTGTAGATGCTCTCACTTGGTGAAACTCTTCCATCATATAGATAAAAAGTTGTATAATTATCACACAGTTCCACAAATAAAACTCTCTTTCAGTGACGATGATTCTAATAAAAATCGAAACGCGTCACTGAGAGGAAGAGTTTTATTTGTGAAACTGTGTGATAATTGCTCAACTTTTTATCTACATGAATTTCTCTGCTAATACGTAAATATTTTTAAATTAAAAAATTATTGTACATCATCGTGCTAATATTAGAGTATAATAATTACTTACTTATTTGGCAATGGTAATAGAACAATTATCGATGCTGCTGATCAAGATTCCGGGTGCATGAGAAAAGACTTGATTCAAATAAAAATGGTGTATTAGGACAAGATTTTCACAAACAAAACTCTGTCTTCCAGTGACAGAGAAATTTGCTCTCAAGATTTTTTGGAGAGGGTGATTGTCTAAAAGGGTGGAAATAGTTTCAGTAAAGAGGTATTTTTTGCCCTTCAGGTTTCTTTGTGAAGGAGGAGGGCACAAGGGCGTAAACTACTGAACTTCTCCTGGGCGCCATAGTCTTTAACTGTGACGATACTTACATTTTTTTGTATTTGAAAAAATATACTTTGAGAGCCAGTACCATCATTTTATGAAATCACGTTACATTTGATTGATACATTCTAAATGTATCGCAAATATAATATGTTCATATTGGACCTACAGACCTGAAATAACCTAGTCCAAGGCTATTGAGAAGTATCTATAACTTTTTTGATTTTAATGCAAATTTTAGGATAAATATGTCTCTAGCAAGAGTCGGAGATTTACTGTGGTCAAAAGATTATTGTTATTAAAATGGATTATACCAGCACTTCACATTGTTTGCCATCTAACCTTCTCCCTACCCAAAGATAAAAGATAATCTGCGGCCTAGGAAACGTAGATACACGAAGCTTATTTTATTAGTTCTTTCATGATAGCTCTGCCACCACTAACACGATATTCAAGGAATATGAAGCTTTTTTTCAGTCCGAAAAAAGACAGATCGTTGAATATGAGTGATATATATGTCATGAAACGTCAAGGGAACACAATATCTGGAATTCTATTTTTTTGGGATTACAGTATATCCTGGCTAAACAGTATGTGAAATAAACTACGTAATAATTCTTTGGAGCCAATTTAATTCTTATGTTATAGTAGGTATAGGAAAATCTAATTCTATTGATTTGTTCACAAAACATTAAATACTATTGCATCGTATCTCGGTCTGATTGTAGCTCTGTAGCATTTGCAAGTAACTTGCCGTTAAGTCTCCCAGCTTCCGAAATTCCGCTCGATTGGGAGCTTTGCGGGTGGAAAATTGATTGATAATTAGCAGATCGCAGTTCGTGGCTGTCCGATTTCCTTGCGGAATAGTTTGTGGCGAAACGGCACCAGGCTGTTTACCTCCCTCCAACCCCTTGAAGTCCTCTGGCAGTGATGCTATCACTTGCAGCTTTGATCGTGTCCTCCGTCCTCTAATTGGCCGTCCTGTTTGCAAATGGCCGTGTTCACGGCGTCAAAGGCCTGCTATGACGTGTGGTATGGTCAGTAAAGCATTTATGTCAACCAGTCATTCGAACAACCTGAAAGGTTGATACCTCAAATTTTAAAGAACTAGGATGCAATGTCTCTGCTCATGCATAACTGTGAAAGAATCTGAAAGTGTTGTGGTCCAATATACAGTACGCCTTTGATTCATCCCAAGGACGTCTGAATCTTGAATATCTATATGTTAAGAGCAAATTTTACGGAATAAATATAAAGTTGGAGCACTCGATGGTTTCATATGTAATGGCCAGAACCACAGACTTATATATGTACCTAAAAATTACAAATGGACATATGGAGGTAATAGGCAACGAACTAATGTAACTTATGGAACTTATCTCATGATTATATATCTAATTATTCTTGTACCTACCCGCAGGATAGGTTAACTGCATAGCATAAAAGTTGTGATAAAGGTGGGACGACAGAATTGATATCATCCAAAGATGTATATTCTAATTTAACCTTCTGTGATAGGATATGTTTTGATTATATACAACTTTTGTAAAAAATAGTTATATTCTATACTGTTTCTATCGCATATTCTAAAAGTTGTTCCAGGAAAACCTAATTCAGTTATACATTTAAACGATATGGCTCAATAACCCCTAAGAAGATTAATTTCTTCATGTGGGTAGTACTTTGATGCTACATAGATTAAAATGAGTTGCTCATATAGGGAATAATTCCTGGACACTGACACTTGAGCCTCGAACCAAATCTATATGCAACTGATTAACACCTATTCAACTTTTTGTGTTGATAACCTCTCCGAGACAGAAAGCATATTGCGCTCTAGATGCGTTGTGAGGGAATAAGAAGATAGTCACACTCAGGTTGAAAAATGCTATAAACTGTGACTATCGGTTACAGAATATTCAGGAAATGCTCCCAGGTGCATCTAGATAGCCAAAGAGAGTCTGATCTGCGACTTGCAGGCTAGTTGTAGCTATTCCGGCTAGCAAGGTGTTAATGTTAATCTCTGCAAGCTTGATGGAAGATGAGTCGAGTGTTAGGAATCCACTCATCTCCATGGCTGGCAAACCAAGATGTGATTTCCTTGTCATAGTAATTGATGTTGAGTCTTCATGCTGGTGTCTGATGTTTTATATGGAGTAGGGACCAGAATAAAATATTGTATCTTGCTGGTACAAAGAAGCACTGTGGTGATTCGTATTCGTTATCCGATGATAAGTCGCCAGTGCCATTGACGTCTTGAAATATAGATAGTCAGTACTGCTCAGGATCAGCCTTTCACTATGCTGATATAATATTTTTAATAAAGACGAGTGTATTTATCGTTTTTCTTGTTCGTACTTGTAGGTTTACGTCATTTTCTGTGTTTGTTATTTCTGGGTATAGAAGGCGCTTTTCACCAACAAGGATTCTGTTCCAGAATTTTTTTTTCTATGGGAAATATGGAAACAAGAATTCTCTTCATTCTTTTCAATTAATAGCAGCCTCAAATTACACATTTTTCAATTGTGGTTAGAAAATTCAAATTCAAATTATGGTAAATATTGTACATACACATTGTGGAACTATTTATTTCTTTAACCCTAAGTTTAATTTTTATCTGAGCATTAAACATGTGTCTGACAGTTTTCAAATGCACCTGTTGAAGATTAAAAGAGGCATAATGTGAACATTATTTGGAGATTTTCGTTTATATGAACTATTACTCGTATTACAGTCAAACTTATAGTGGAGTAGGGTATTTCACTCCCCAAGGCGTGGAAAGACGTGAAATTCTGGGAAGAGAAATGTGATTGTATAATTGGTGTCATACCTTTAACAAAAAGCTTTATCATTTTTTCTCAGTATCTGATTATTTAAAGATCGAACATCACTCCATGTTTCCAGAACTAACAGAGAATTGGCGGTAATTCTTCAAAAACTTGAATTTGTTTAGAATAGGTTAGATAGCTTTGAGGCTCACTGTACATCATGCCCTATATTCGCATATTTGAAAACAAAAACGTAAAAGTTCCTTTGTGCCTTACGATAAGCATGGCTAGATGCTTCTATGTTTCTCTCCTTTGTTTCTTTTGTACACGAGCTCTCTGGTAATCATCCCCATATGTGTCATTTCGATGCTGGATTAAAACGGAGAAATATTCATTGAGCCTGCGAAAAGATGTGTACATGACCTGTGAATTTTCAGAGATTTTACATTTTGTGTGAGTGAGGGTATGCTTACTTTGTCTATTATTAAATTTTCAGTACCTTTTTCAAAGGACAACATCTCTCAACATCCAAACATCAACAGTGATCAAAATTTCTGTAAACAGTACTAAGATATGTAGAGAATAATTTAGTATTTTGTAAGTATTTTATATATCGAAGTTCCATACACATATACAAAAAGTGTGACTATGGATAGTAACATAAATAAATCATAAGACTGGCAATGAGAAATTCCTGTCAATCGGTCATTCAAAATGTTGACTAAACTGTCAACTCGCTACTTATACTTACACTCTTAAATAAGAGCAGCACGTGGGTTAACAGTGTACAACTTAGATTAGAGGATTTTAGGATTGTGTAATTAAACTAAAGGTTATTCAGTATTAGCAATAATTTTAAACCTAATTGCAGAAGATCAATATACAAAATCTAAACCAATAATTTATTAGTTAGCTGAGAGGTAAAGCACAAATCTACTTGGCTTCATTTCTTCTTCCTTCATCCAATACCTAGCACAGTTGTTTGAAGAGCCTTTCCGATGCACATAAAAGTCTGGCCCGGCTGCCCCAGAAGATTCTATCCCCTCTCTCTCACGACGTTCTACGTCGAAGGAGCTTGTATGTGTGTAGCAATTTAAGCTCTATTTCACTTCCCCACTCGTGACGTTAATCGACTTCTCAGCTTTTGAAACACCAACCCGTGCCGTGGCGCCGGTCGTCGCTGATGTGAACGTAGGGCGCTACGTAGGGCAGTTCACAGAGGCGTGCGGGAAAAAGGGTAACGCTGAGATTCCCATCGAGTAGATTTCAATCAACACACTGACTGGGATTCCCTGAGAGCCATGATTTCTCATCAGGGTAGTGTGGTAGTGATTTCCATAAATGTTAAAGTTTTGTACCTTATCACGATGAAGATACGAATATTAGGAAGGTGAGTCATCAGTCCGCTGGCAGCCTGTGCCGGTATTAACTGTTGTGGAGGTAGAATGGGATATTTACGGAGGTATCAACTAAGTAAAATGGAAGAAATCTTATCCACATTGAGGTTGTTTTAAAATGTGTAGCCGGAAAAATATAATATCTATTTCAATTTGCTCTCGCATAATCTCAGCAGACTAACTGTTTGATGAAATTGGATGCAAGATACGATTTGAACACGTAGCAAGCTCTGATGCTTCCATTGTCAGAATTCTAATAGGCTGACTTGATTTCCAAACAATCTTATATTGAATATTTAAACCGTCGCTGATGCAGCTGGACCAATACGGAAACGGATGCGCCTGACCTGCATATTTTACAGATACCACCATCGCGAATGTTCGACCGAACTGTCTGGCATAATAACATCGATTCGTCAATACAGCAAACACTGCTCAACAGACATGTCCTAACCTGAGCCTTGTGAAATGGGCTGTGGAGTGGTTTGTTCTCCATTGGCTACAATTTACAGCATTTTAAGTTCAACATGAATAGATATTCAACCTATCGCAGCACCGTTGGAGCGCGGTAGGCTTTCTGCCTTTACAAGAGGTTATCATAAACAAGGTTGAAGTCCTACAGCAAAAATCAATACAAAACATCGAAAACAACAAAAACGTGCCCAATTCTTTATTGTCACAGTGATATTTTGGTCGCTAGAAATTGTCAAAAAAAAACAATAAAATTATATTTTTGAACATTTTAGTGGCCCTTCACAATTTCTGAAATCAACTCATCTCCAATTGTCGCCTTTAATGGGGACGCCCACTGGCAACTTACGCAGTTAGAGGTGCTAACACCTGGACTGCTTTGAAGCGGCAACAGATGCGCCTTCGTATGTCGGTGTGAATCAGTTCACCCATGGGAAGTACATACAACATGAAAAAGAGAATGTGTATTGCAAGTTGCTCTCCAAGTTGAAACAGTTTATCTCGAAATTATAAGAGGTACGATTTATAATACTTTGTGTGAACATTACTCACAATATATATAAACCATGTTATAATACAAGTTGTTAAAATACTAATTACGATCTCGTCTGTTACAGGTTTCGATATCTCTTTGTATTCATAATCGTAAGTATTACTTTTATATCTACATCATGATAGATTGCACTTCACTTGATAATATAGAATATTCTGTAAAATACTTGCTCACAATATTGTTTAAAACTCCGTGAAATTTATTTCCTAAGTTTAAATGTAAAAATTAAATTTAAAAAAGGGCATGTAATATCCTATAATATTATTTCATTTTACCTTTTAACGCCACTTTTTTCTGTCAACACTCTATTCAATATTTTTGCGAGAGGTCAATTTATTAAGCAATCAAAATATCTTTTCGATAATATAAATATAACAAATAAATTAAACCTAAAAATGCTCTTCAAAACATGCTTTTATTTGAATAAAAACAATAAAATATAATAAAAATTGAATAAAACTTTTCTTTTGAAACTTTTACTATCAACTTATAACGTCATTACACAATTTATATTACATAAAAGCTTGTCGCATTTACTTATGTAGATAAACAAGTAAATTAAATAATTCGATCTGATTGATCTTAATTTTTAAAATTTTCAAACAAAGTAAATACGAGTACTTAAATCCTGTGACAAGCTTTCATATCATATAAATTATGTAATGACGTTATAAGTCAATAGTAAAAGTATTAAAGGAAAAGTTTATTTCATTCATTTTTGCGCATTTAAATAAAAGCTTGTTTTTGAAAAAGTTTTTTACTTCTAATTTATTTCTTGCTTTTTTGTTAACGTTGGACAGGTTTCTCAGTCTGTTCATCAGAATCAAAGCATCATAATGGCAAGGCCGTCTGCCGGTTAATTTTGAACGATCTAGCTCTTCAATATGAAGACCTTCTGAAATGATTTTCCCTCCTAAGGCCACGTATGCTTGACCAGCAGCGAATAACTCAAAAAACCCTGTACACCAAAATTTCAGATTTGGAGCAACGGTCTATGATAACCATATTTTCTTTTTACTATCATTTGTATTCTCAGCAAGTCCTTTCATTTGATACCCATATTGTAGGAGTGCATTGGAAATAACTATTACGCCATCTTGGGTGTTCCGGCATGTTAGATGTAGAATGTAGTCACACAGCTAACCATGAATTGTCATCCAAACTTAACGTGTATACAAAATTTATGCTCAATCGGTTGAAATTGAAGGGCCTATCAATGACTTCAAGCAGCATATTTATGTTTTACTATTTTTTTAAAGAAGTGATGATTTAGCTGATGCCACTACGAACATCAATTTTTTACCTAAACATAGACCAAACTCGTAGAAAATAATAACATCTATTGTAAATATGGCTGTTTGCTCCTTAATCAGGCCACGACAACTCCTTCTATCTTCTGGACTTAGGGAAACATTTCATTCTTATTGTTGGAATAAAAAGTGGAAATAATTATCTCCATCTACGCCTCTGCCTCCATCATTGCAGTTCCTCTTTCACCTTTCCTTTCCCGACACGAATTGTTCTTGTCAATTCAGCCGTTTGTATTTACCAGTTTGGGGTCGCCCTCCAGTTTTCCGAAAAAGAAAAATTACTCATTCATTCATATACCCACTTCTTTAAGAGAGGCACTCTCTTTTGGTATACTCGTATGTATAATTTGTAGGTGGTTTAGCTTTCATTCAATAGAAATGACCTGGAGGTGTTCGGGAAAACCTTTGGGTTATAGATCAGTAAATTTGCTTTGTATTTGTTAGTCTTTCGGTTTTTAGTCATACACACCTATTCTATCGGTTCAGCAGATTAAAACCCACCAATTATTTCCAGGAATGTATCGCTTATTTGTTGTAAGAGTTTGAAAATAGAATTAAATAATATTGTCAATGCATGGTTTTCGAATTATGACTCTCTGGTTTTTTAAACATAACCCATAATGAACAGCAAATTGTTTACGCACTAAATATAGCTTTTGCTTAAAATCTTTCTGGCGACACACACAAGCTATTATATTCGAATATTTTCCTTTTATAAGATGTACTCATAATTACTTATAATTGGAACAAGCTATGTAGCTAATCCTTTTCTGCTCAATTCAACTTACTTCTTCTCAAGAAAAGAACGATTAATGTTTATTATTGAAAGCATTCTCAACGGCTCAAGCATATTATACAATTACAAAAATAGCTTGGTTAAGTTCTATTCATTCATGCAAGTATCTACTCGTATAAGCCTAACAAAAGATAAATACAGCAGGTTGTTGGATAAGATTAAAGCAAAACGTTCCTTGATACTTCTTCTTGGTCACCCTCCCCCCTGGGGGACTAAAACAAGCGGAATGTGACGAAAGTTTAGTGAGTTGCTTTGGGGACTCTGCCACTTCTAGGGCTACAGTTTTCAATCGGTTTGCTGAGTTTAAAAGGGGCCGGGTCTCAGTCGATGATGAACCTCGCACAGGTCGACCGCTCACTGCTGTTACTCCGGAAACTGTAGAAGCTGTGCAAAATATGGTAAAAAAATATCGACATATAACCTACACCGAGATTGAGGCTCTCCGGGGATTGGATCGGCAGCGGTCCGAACAGTCATTCATGATCACCTCCGCCTAAGGAAGCGGTATTCCAGACGGGTGCCTCATTTGTTGACCAGTGAACAAAAAGCAACAAGAATTGATTGGGCTAAGTTTATGCTTGAAAAAGTTGATAATGATCCCCAAGCTGAAGAGCAGTGATCAGTTTGGTGCTTTGAAAGTGAGCAGCCTCCAAGGAAAATTCGTCGTTCCAAGAGTGTTGGAAAGAAAATGGTCGCATCTTTTTTTTCTAAAAGTGGATAGATCACAACAATTGCCTTGGAAAATCAAAGGACAGTTACTTCTGAATGGTATATAACCAAATGTGTTCCTGTAGTCTTTCAAGAACTATGCAAGAGCCGTCCGTCCAAAGACTGGTCTGCGAGGTATTCAATGACACCATGACAACGCACCCACCCACAGCGCCCTTAGAGCACTAATTTTTCTGCTGAACAGGGTGTCAAACTGTTGCCTCACCCACCTTATTCTCCAGACCTAGCTCCGTGCGACTTCTTATTCCTTATGATCAAAGAAAAGTTACGAGGTCGCCATTTTTCCACCGATGAAGAGACAATCGCTGCATTTGGGGAGGAAATTAGCAACCTTTCAAAAGAACGTTGGTCACACGAATTTGACAAGTGGGTGGAGAATATGTTGAGAAAACAGAATAAAGTTTTTTAAAAAAAGCTTGTAGTTTTTCTATATCTAAGAACTTTCAGCGTGACCCTCGTATGGACAAACACCGCGGCTCAACGGGTATGCACTATGCATCAATTATCCTGTACATTGTCTCATTAAATATTAGGAATACCTTTAAAGCGTGTAACTGAAACAACGCTGACCTGCGCATCACTATTCGGGCCTCTGCAAGGATATATTATAAACATATATAATGTTATCTAGCTGCTTAGTACACGGGGTTAATTTCGACTTAATAGCATCCTAGAGATTTACTGGGGAAAGTATATCTCGGATATTACATTCCATCCGATTCTGGAGTACCGGACCGCTCCTCACAGTTTAGTTTCCCTTCCTCTCCTTTTCAGGTTCGTACGCAAATGATGTTTCACGGGGGACACGCCAACTGTCTGTCAAATGCTTAATCATGAACTGCTGGTCAGCCGACCTTAGCTAGTTTTAGTGTGGAAAACATACTTTGAGGTATTCCATTTTGGGTGAGTAAAAAAAAATTGAGACGCAACTTACTTAAGAAAATAACAGGTATATTGATTTTGTCTGTTAGAATTTTAAAATTAACAAAAAAAAATATCAACTAACGTTTCAAAACTTCTTTTTCATCATCGAGTTTCCATCAATTTCTGTCGGTCAAATCTCTGATAATTTTATAATGTGGTTAAATAATCCGTATTGGTGACTCATTTTTGTCATGTCCACCATCATTTTTGGATGTGCTCAAAGTCATTTTGACTGTTGACATGTTTTCATAACTGTCAGCCTAACGGTTTGCATATCAGTTGTCATATTCGCCACTGCACAATCTCAATGGTCGATTTTATTTGGGGATGTATATCATGTGTCCAGAACACTGCTAATTTCATATTCAATTTGTCATGAAGTAACTATTCTCCAAACAATCCTATTGAATAATGAAATTCTTCCAATACAATAAAACAAAAACAAACCAAAAAATCTTGTTTATAAACACGTCTATCTGTTTATGTATCTATGTTTGTATAACGAAATTATCGAACGCAATTTTCACCTACTTCTAAACGTCAGATTAATTTCAGATTTTGCACACTTACGAGTATTATGGTCCAATGACAATGCAATAGCATAATAAATTAATTCCATTATTGCTTTTCATTTACAAAGTCGTTCTGATAAAAATTATATACAAGCAGATCATTTGGATATGATCCTTATTTTGAAGGCATGAAATATAAATCCGGTATGGTGTACTGACTAGCATACCTGGCTCTTAACCCGCTTCTATAGTAGATCGAATTAATAAATGAAAAATAAATTATGGTTTAGAAAACTAAAAAGCACGATTTTTATAGTTAATGGAACTGAAAAGTAAAAAATAAAATTCAAAGTACATATCTAAATTACGATGAACAATGATACTGTGGTCAGCCGACTCCATCTTTTCATAAATATTGTTAGGATAATGCATTATGTTTTTCCAAATATGAGTATTGGCTTAGAAAAGCTTAAACTACTTCTGTTCGGAAATATGAATTTAGAGCACGATTCCCTTATGTGATTTACGTAAAGTGGAAGTACTTTTGAGTATAGGCACTATCTACCGACGTCTACCGAAATATTTAGAAAATAAATACATAAATCACTGTTAATAAAACCACACTTCGTGCGTTATCGCAAACAGTTTTCCATCTTTCAACAAAGTATAAATCTCTTAATTTCTGAATACACTTCTACCATGATTAGTCGAATGAAACAGTGTTTATCAGTAAAGTTGATGTTGAATCTTGATATGCCACGGTGCCACCACTGACTTAGTTCTCAGTTACCCGTTCTTGTTTTTATAACCCTCTTGGCTTGTCTACAAGACTTACATACATTCAAGCCAAGCCCTAGCAAATGAACACCATTACAATTCCTAGTTCTTGCCGCCTTTACTGCGACCTGCGACTACATAACTCGGGCTAATAAGTAAAAATAATGAGGTTATGCCTTAAACGGTACTCTGCGACATTGTAGCAGTGACTAATATAGTAAATGCTGTTACGAGTATGAACTCGTAGGAGTAGATGTTGATGCTTTGACTTGGTGGAACTTTTCCTGCCTATAAATGTTATACGCGATGGAATTCATTCGTGAGTGCCACCGTATCCATTTCATTTTTCCGGACTTGCGCCTTACAGTTTTCAACTATATGGACAGGTCAAAGAGCATTAAGGCAAAAAAAGCTACACACTCTGATCGAAACAACACTACAAATGAATAATGTTACTCTCAGATTATGGATCAAAGTAGGTGATACACATCTTCTATTCTGAAGAAATTGATCGAATCATGTAAATTCTTTTTTAGTTGTGATTTGGGGTTTTGCGATTTGTTACAATATTTTGTGAGAATGGTATATAGGTGTCCACCTCTGCCACGCAATGATTTCCAATTGTTGTGCATTTTCTATCACTTAGTTCAGAGTATACTGGTAAATAGCAGTGATTTCCCGGAATATGTCGACCTTAAGATGCTCTAAGGTCGCTGGTATACAACTTTTCCTCAAGATACCTCCACAGTCAAAAATCTAGCGGTGTTAAATGTGGAGATTTCGGTTGTTACTTGTACTCATCACCTTTCGAGATGAGGTGACCGAGAAACAGTAGGTTCATTCAATGAACGCCTTGTTGTTTGGCACACTGGTTAAGTTTGATTAGCCTTGGGCTAGACTTCGCCTTTTGTTAAAGCCAATTCTCCTCGATGTGTTTTGAGGTTCATGTGGCTCAAAAATTTTTTTTATCAATATTTGATACCGTTCTTCGTTGACTGCTATCACTTTTTCGGCTGTATTTTCGAAGCGTTATCCCCATGCTTACATTATGCCAAAAATTAAGTCCGCTTTACACCAAGAGTCATAAGTACAACGAGCACTTACGGAGGCCCAGCAGATGCATTCTCTTCAATTAGATATTCCAACACCTTGGTCGAGTCTCTTCCAGAAGTCAATTTATTAGAGACCTTCCCCGTTATGAAATGACTGCTGGGGAGTTTGTTTCCTGATGGTTACAATTTAGGGCGTTCCAAAGAATTTGAATAACTATTTCTCCTGTGTCAGCGCTTATATAGGGCGACGTTATTTATTAAAAAAAATTAAGTTTGTAGACATATATGAGTATATGAAATAATTGGGCAAAGGTGATTTTTTGTACCTCAAACGTTCAAATCATTTTTATCTTGTTTTATTGGCATTCAATCTCTTATTCAATTATCCTCGAATGAGCCTTGTATTGAAATGATAGACAATCTAACAATGATACATATTTATTAAAATTGTTAAGTATCGCTTATTTTTGTAATAAAATATCAAATTATTACAAAGATTTTTTAGATCAGTTTGTTTCTGAAGTTGAAAATGTATGTTAGCTTCGGCGGCTTCCATAACAGAAGGAATTCGAATACTTTCTTGAGAGTTCCTAACTCCACGCCAAGTATTTACAAATTATTCCTCATAGCGGCCTTTCCTCTCAGTAACTCTAGTAATATAACGTTGATCTTTCTGACCGCGCTTGTATACAACTATTTTGAATAAACTGTGCTGCGTCTAAACTACAGGATGGCAGAATCTAGAGTAACTTGAAATAACAGGTGCAGGATACCACTTTCAAAAGCACATATCGAAGTAGTATGATTGACCGAGCGAGTACATATTTATATACATTTTGAAGGTAATTTAGTGAAAAAAATATCTTTAAAATCACTCTCCATTGACTCGTAAGTCAATAAAATTGCTCATAGTGCAGTAAATTATTTTTTGTTCGTTGTTTACCAAGCCTTACCAATACGCGACCCTTTGATTGATGCGACTCAGTCTCCGCAACCTGACTGGTCTCGCCAGCACACCGGATCCACGGAGTGGCCATTTCTCTCGTCTCTGCGGTCTGTGGTGACTAACACTACTACACTAAACTGTATGTGGGACTGACCGCAGAGACGAGAGAAATCGCCACTCCGTGGATCCGCTGTGCTGCTGCATTGAAACAGAATATTCAGCCACACATAATCATCAGTCTGGTAGCGTGAGTCATCATCACCGATCTTGTTCGCAAGAGAAGATGTAACTCGATGGATTCGCTGCACTGACGGAACCAGTCTTAGATCAAACTAGGTGAGGTGGTACGAGACGGCCGGGGGAGAGCGTAAACATCAGCGGAAGGAAATTGTCGTTATTTCATCTGAAGACGATTAAAGATACTATCAATCCAAAAGGTAAGACCTAAATTCTCAATATAATGGAACATCTGAAGCAGTGTCGCGATACCAATTTATTGCGTGTCAATAGGAAAATACTTTTTACAGGCGTCAAGCTTGATCAAAATAAAACATAAATTATGATCAAGAATTACATATTAAGTTGGTTTACTGGTCAAGTTTGAATAGCCTTGGGCTAGACTTCGCCTTTTGTAATACAATTTACAATGAAATCGATGTTATTATTATTATTATTATTATTATTATTATTATTATTATTATTATTATTATTATTATTATTATATTAATCTAATATTGGATTTCATATTTAAAAGTTATATAACTAGTCTATTGACTAGACTAAGTTCCAATTTATTATCAAAATGATTGATAATGATCAAATAATTTGATTGTATCCAGAACCTGCCTAGCATTCTTGCAGCTGCCAGTAGTGTGGTGCCAAGTGCTTTTTTATGGTATTATATCCATTAATACCAACGTGGACTTTATGATCATCTAGTTTTGTAATGCACAACAGAGTTATTTTCCAGGATGAATAGGCAGTTGTAGTGATCGGCATATCCTAACCCTGTTAATATGTTGATAGCCCTTCCCTGTTCTGCAAGGCAATTCACGTACCTTCAAATAATGAATTAATTTGATTTACATCATTTTATTTTGAAGGCTAACAAGTTACGCTAGAGGTTTGATCGAGCTATATTATAATTATGAATAACAGTAGATGAAAAAGATATCTTATAAAGGTCTTTTATTTGGACTTCTCTAGGTCCCAGTATATACTATATAAGATGACCATTGATTCATATGTTCGCCTCATGCGAGGAAGTAGTGTAATTCCGAAAAAGAATGATATACTACCTTTTTATCGTCTGTGTGGTAATATTTGACAAAAAATTGGAATGTACCGCTCTGATTTGGATTAAATTTTCCAAAGGCAAGGGTAAGAAACTTTATAGTGTTTGAAAATCGATTCAATATCTTCGAAGAAACGATAATGACATTTTCATAGTAAGTCACTACGGGCTCGAGAACTAAAAAGCTGTAGAGTTCTTACTAATTGATCCATTGTCCACAAAATAATCAAGAAACTAGCGTATAAAAAGTATCCACGAACTACTTTTAAGCATTGCAGAGATATCTGATTGCTTATTGATGTGAGAATTAAAATTACCAATACCACCTAGCCACATTTATGTATGGTTATTGACAATAAATTGATAGATTGACGTGAGTACGTGGGTAGTTTTGACACTCTAAGCCCGATAATTTCGTCTTTAGCAGTTGTAAACACAACTCAAACTTCATTGTGATCTTCTAACCATAAGTAACTGTAATAAACAAGAGCAGACTAAATCTTAAATAGACTGAAAGTTCATTCGCTTAATTTTAAAACAAATTATTATTATTTCACAAAAAATATTTATTTTAGGTACTGCTTAGTGTTTTTCAGAGATATGCACGGACTTTTGATAACTGATCGAACAAAGTATTATTCGCTAGCCCCTGCCCAAAACCATTAGTACATGCAATAACAGGTAGGCTCTCTCTGACAAAGTTCAATTTATTTTAAGAACGTACTTCAGGATTAATAGAATACAGTATAAATTACTCTAATTTTGATGGCAGCAAGCAATATACCATCAAAATTGTGGCTATTTATTAGCTAAATCCAACACACTGGCTAGATATAATTACACTAATCATACTTATATACTTTTAACATAAATTCAACTGATTCATCATTAAACGTTACGTTTGATAAACTATTACTATATAAGTTCCGATTTAATTATATAAGCCATATATTTTTTAGGAATATCAATCTTGCTCCAACAATACTCAATACCTAAGAATAAAAGTCATATTAAAACACTCACTATGATTATTTCATTCATGCATCTTTTCTTATTTGCTCGTACCACTCCTTATGTCTGATTAAAATCGTTTCACGATTCTAGGCTCAATTCCGAATATCTCTGATTTTTTTCTCATTCCAAAATCATTTATTTGTGTGCTGTACCACTTTTGAGTGTAAAGCGTAAGATTAATAATATCCAAGTATAATTAAAACTTGTTGTCGGAGCACTTAGATAGCTGATAATAGAAGATGGCTTGCGATATATGCAGAGCTTAATTTAACGGTGCTAAAACGAAATATGTGGCGAATTTGTTGGAAGCGACTTCCACCAAATCGAATTTTTAATGTTGAACTGAGGAACTAAATCGAGGCATCGGGAAGAAGTAAAGAGGAAGAGAAAAGCAATATCCAAAGTAAATATTTTGTGTCTTACAAGATCGATCTTATCAAAATATGAGTGCTCAGAGTAGCGTGACGGAATTTTGCTCGCTTTTATTATTTCTGTCACAGGCGGATTAGCTCCATTCTCTGGAAAGTTAGAAGTCCAGCTCTTGCTTTGCCCTAATATGGAAATTAATTTCGAATTCGAAATATTATTTTTTCTTCATGTTACATGACACATACATACATTAAGAAAAACTATGTCAAATTTCCGTCTATCTGCCTCTCTGTCGTTCAGCCCGCTATTATTCGATCTATCTAAAAATACTATTCGAAATATTGACATTTATTTCAGTTATGATATTGCAATGCTGTAAAACCTTGAGAATACATGTAATGGTGTCGAAGTTATCGTAATAAATATGACAAAAAATTCAAAAATCGGTTCAGTGGCAGAAGGGAGGGGAATGAAAAAATAAAAAAAAACACGACGTTTTCGTTGGCTTCCGATATGCCTGATAATTTGACATTTTTTTTGAAAGTGCTCAGTATGGGTGAGGAAACACATCCTAGTTAGGCGATGCTGAAGTAAGTTTTGAAAATATTGAAAAGCACGGAAGATTTTTTTTCAGTAATATATGTTCTCCAATATTTTCAGTATTCAATTACAAAAGATCATAATCTAATCTCCAAATGTCGCCCTCTATGAGGGACAAGCATTGGCAACTTACGAAGTCAAATGTCCTAACACTATGAGATGAGTTGGTGTTGCTATCACACCCATGACTGGGTTACGTATATACCATCTGATTGCTCTCTACCGTTAGACCGCCAGGCTATACTGACGAGTCTAGGCTAAATATGCAACATGCATGTCTATACCAGGTCTGATGCATAGTGAGGCGCATACCCTTAAACGATTATTAGTTTTAAAATCCCACACTATTTAGTGGGAAGTACTACACTAACTTACTTGACCCCATGTTTTTTTCAGAGACGTTTTCATACACAGTTTTCATCTAAGAGTCTTTAATAATGATTTCCTGGAACGGATTTCCTTCGTATTTTATAACCGTTGAGGCAAAAATTGTATATTACGTAAGCAACATTGCTTTTTCGAGTTTGCAGGCGCTGTATATGTTCAAAAAGTATCACTCCGATTTTCACTTCTCTATATCAATGTGTATTTCCTGACGTATATACATATTGTACCTTCAATCGTTTTAAAGTACACCGAGTATTACATCCTTACCGACGCGACGCCGGCGGCTCGATGCATGCCACGTTTAATCCAGTTGGCCCTCCCGTCGAACAGTGGCGGACCTCACCAATGGTGCGCGGCGTTAGCGTTAGCTTAGAGTAAACCCACTGTTACAATAAAATCTATATGATAGCCATTAATAAGAAACATCAATTTGGGATGAACGGTTTCAGTCGCGAACAGGATTCAACACTGCAGTAAACGTTGTCGCGAGTGACCAATCGCGCCATGGAGAGACGGTTTAATATAGTCTATCAATCGAAACGTGGCATCGTGAAATACATAATTACATAGATAACGGAAGTACTAAGTCACATTTTCGTAAAAAATATATACAGCTGGGCTGAAAACCTTATGAAGAAGTAGGTAATCGAGTGCCAACAAATGATAAATATAAATTGAAGAAAATAATCACTATATTTGAAAGCATAAAAGAGTGAGGCATCCGCAAAGGTCATATCAAAAATACGTGCAAAGTTAAATGTACGGTTACCAACACAAACATATTGTGACATTTTTCTCTAAGCGTCGCGATAGTTGGTGCTGCCCAGTGGCATCATTACGAAGTCAAATACATTTATCAAAAAGAGTGAGTCCACAGTACATCTCTTGTTCTTCTCACTTTTACGATGTCATGTTATCATTCCGTTTAAGTTGAATACTGTACTGTAGACGGTATGGTGAGACATGACACGTTACATCAGTTCACTTTTCTTGATATATGTCGTAGGGATCCTTAATCGCCGCGATCAGGTAGTGTCAACGCTGTTCTTACCATTTGACTTGAAATCTCGAAAACGCCAATAGACAGCGCGACTTGTGGTGACACATATATTGCTATCGCAGCCTTACCTAGGATAAGAATATATAGAATCTAATTATTCCTATGTTACCTGCTAATGTCGGATCCAAATATCACACAGCTTTACGTCGCCACCCATTGGTAGTGAATTATGGCCAAACAAGTTGACGTAAATTTCACGAAGAGTAGCTTTTCATCACTAACACGCCAGGACTGGACAATAGTAACGGCTTCAAATGTAGAAGAAGAAGTGCTCACGAAGCTCCATCGTTACCAGGGATCCTCCACACATAACGGGTGTAATTCATACCTGAAACTGTTAGGGCGTGTGATGGTGAAGTCGCTTGACACGAACAAATATTCTGGTCTCGACTATTTCTATACTTCGATATGGGAAGGAAATGTGCTCCCAAGCTTGATCGCTTCTTTCATTACTACGCCATTGCTCTGTTATACGTAGTCCGCAATATCCGAAAAGTAAACCAACCAAAATATCTTCACATCACCGCCTAATCGATAACAGACAGTATATGTTTCATGTATATTATAGATGCTCTTACTTGGTGAAACCTTACCATCCTGCAGATAAAAAGATTGTGTATAATTAACACACAGGGTCATAAATAAAACTCTTTTTAAATATAAATCGAAACGCGTCACTGAGAGAAAAAGAGTTTTATTTGTGAAACTGTGTGTTAATTACACAATATTTTTTATCTGCAGTATATGTTTCGACATCAAAAGTCAATTGCTGGTATTCTCGCTTACGTTATGAATTTGTGAGGTTTGTGATGTTTAACCACATTTGGTTTCAGCTCGCGGCTAGTACAAGTATAATGCGAATTAAAAGCTTTATGTATTCAAATTAAAGTCGCTTTTGGAAAACCTCTGAACAAATTCTTTATATGGTTAACAGAGCGGAGATATCTATTCGAGAAAACAGCTACAGCAGTTGCAATTCAACACTGGAGATTAGAGTCAGTGGGAATTGTATGCAGATCACATTAACATGTGATGATATAATGTGCGTGTGCGGATTGTCACCGGCAGCCAGAATGCGTGCATTTGAAATATTGTATTTAGAGCACGTTTGCATAGCTCATATGATACGTTATATGATTTATGTATTCACTCTTGGAGCACCGTTCCGTATTGTGTTGTGGATTGTGAGCGAACCTGAGTTTCACCTTTTAAAATTCATAAGATTACGTAAATTTCTCAACATTTGAATTAAAATAAGAATGTTTATTCCTTATCAAGATCGATATAATACTAATAAGACTCAGTCTTCGGAATTTAGAAACAATATATTTTGATTTCTGTGAAAAAATGAGACTATTCATCATGAAAAATGACCGAGTATCGTACACCTTTGTGGTCAACTTCAACTTAGTATTTGCACGAGTAGTTCAGATTTGTAGTATTATTATAATTAAGTAGTAAGTACATTTAATTGTTAATAAATTCAAAAAAGTATATATTGTACCACAAAGATGCCTATCCTTGAGATAAAATTAAACGTACAATCAGGAGATTCCAAGGTAGCAATGGAATATACCCATTTTGGGCTTTAAAAAGACACAATAACACTAGCAGAAAATATGATGAATCAGAGATACAACCACAGGACAAGTTTTAGAAGCTACACACTATTGGAATAATTTAATGATAACCTCTAGCAAAGGCAGAAGGCCTATTAGAGTTTATAAGCGTTTCGAATGGATAAATCTGCATCCGCACTGACCTTAAAGTGCTATACCTATATTTAAATCATCTGGAAACAAATTCCTTGGCAGTTCATTCCATAACGATGAAGTTCTACAAAGAAATGACTATTGAAAGAAGTTCTTTCAAAGTGTGGGGAAATTAAACATATATGCTATATGATTAGAGTAACATACTTTCCAAAGCGGTGGTTTTGAGACAAACTTTTTTTAAGAATCGTGTCTAATTATTGCTTATGATAAAAAGTTCCTGTATCAATTTTCTTTCCTATAATTCAAGGTAAATGACATAGCAGACGAAACAATCAGTTTAAAAAGCAAACCTGACTATATATACAGTTCAACTTTTGCCTATAGTGAGGAAATTGTTGTGATTGTAAATTCAAGATGTTTTGCTTGCATTTTATGTAATACTAGTTTCATGTCTGTCGATTTGTCTCTTAACGGTTTTTTTCATCGTCACTGTCACCAATTTCAGGGATATTTTTAGAGCAACTATCAATACTTGTCGTAGGTAATTGGGCTATATACATTAAATTAATTGCATTAATAGGGAAGTAATTACATGGTTCAAAAGTATAAGTATTTACTTACCTCTGACATATCCCAATTCGCAAGAAAAATTCAAACTCTGGTATCCACCTGGTTACTTCAATTAGAATTTAGTAGTGTAACTTTAGATTAATTCGCAATATCTCACAGAGCCCCAGAAAATACTGCTCACGATGATAGCTAGAGAATGCTGGAAATTGATCTACGAGTACTATACAACACTTTTTATTGCTGAAATGCACAAATTTTGTTTAGCATTCTTCAAAAGGTGATTTTTTAAATACGCAACACGGTCAAGTTTGAATGGAGGTCCGCATGTTATTCATGAGCCTCTTATCCACTAAAATCAGATTTACCGGTTCCCATGCATAAGTAACTTACTAGATTTTAACTTCCGTCGAATAGCACACGTATAAACATATCAATGTTGAAAAACACCTTGATTTAAAGTATTTATCTTAAACTGGAATGTTAGTAATGGATATTCAAACGCGTTCTTTCACCAAAATTGTGAAACATACACAAATACAGGGTGTGACCTGAAAGTAATGTCATTAAGACGATTGAAAGTCATTTGTCGAACTTTTCCTTACAAGTGATTATAAGTCTCCATAATTGCTCCTTTTGAGTCGATACATCGGCACCAGGGAGTCTTCCAGCTCTCGAATGCATTGCAGTAGGCCTCCTTCGGAATGTTTTTCAATGCCGCGGTGCAAGCTCTTTCGATCTTCTCTAATGTCTCAAAGTGCTTACCTTTCATGGGTGTTTTGAGGAGTGGAAGCAAAAAAAGTCGGGGGAGTTACGTCCGTTCTGTATCGGGGCTGGGTGTAGTTGGCACCCCCGCTTTGTCGTCGACCTCTTCCCGACCCTCCAAAAAGACCTTGTGCCAACGAAGCACTTGCCGTTCTGACATAACATCTTCTTTGTAAGCTGACTTGATCACAGAAACAGTTTCCATCGCGGTCTTTCCAAGTTTCACGCAGAACTTAACCGCATGTCTTTTCTCTGATGCTCAGTTGCACAAGGTCATACAACAACAACTCTCACGGACAGACTCTTCCCACTCTTCAGATTCTCCAAACATGACTAAAGACGAAGCGCTGGGTTACTGGCGTCCCCCACTATCAGTTTCAAACGGCACTCCGACGTACAGTCACGTCAGAATAAAATCATTGACATTACTTTCAGGACATACCCTGTATATGTACATATCAGTGGCCCGCTACAAGGTTCCAGAATAGATTGTAATTTCAGCGTAAGACTGAAAAGGAAGTCTGCAATATGTATATTCATGGGTGCTCTTTGAATTTTTAACTTCTAGGAAGATTTATCTCTAGTACATCTAAACGTGTTAAGATATTACTCCGAGGTGGTTTGTAACAGCACGTTGCTACATCTCTCTATACCTGTAACTTTAATAAGAATTCCACTATTAAAAAGCAAAATACGCAACACGTACTTTTATGAAATGTCTATCAGCATATACCTGTATACATTGCTCAGATATGAATATATATTTTATAAAGTGCAGGACGTAAATAATTTTCCTACATCCACAACATCTTGTTGGAGAGCATAAAAGCTATGTTTTATAGAGTTAGGTACCTATTTTGATCATGCAATATCGATTGCGAATAGACCAATTTGAAAGCATTTTTGAAGTTGTTCAGTTTAATCTCCAGAGCTTGATGAGACAATTTTTGTACCATGAAAATAGTAACCTTAAAGCATGATATAAAGAACCAAAGCAGGTCAGATACACTTTTTTCTGAATATGAAAAATACAATCACAGAACAAATTTGGAATCAGCATCAATAATTAACTAACTTACCTGACTAGCTAATAGTAGATTCTAGCCTTCTAGCCCTGAGTATCCATTTTCGAGTATGGTCTATTTCATTCCATATATATATATATATATATATATATATATATATATATATATCATATTTATAGTTTTTTGGAGGTTTCACTTAACTTTTGGCATCTCACGCCTTGTGTTGCTAACAGAGATGATAGATGGTTTACAACATATAGGTGTTAAAAAGGCAAACTACATAGTGGAGAGGTTGGTATGATATCATATGCGAAGTTAGAGATTCTGTAAAGCAGGGACTTGCGCACCATTAGTAAGTCCCAATGAGAACCGTAGAGACCTCAAAAACCTGATTTAAGGGACAATATAAAACAACAGGAGCGTCGACGTTATAGGCAAGCAAACTTCTGTTGTATGAATAAGTAAACTACACCGTCAAACAAGATATCAAGCACATAACATACAGCGAAGCGACTGTGAACAAAATTGAACGTGCAATTTCAGAACATTTTACTGAAACCCTTGATCAGCTCAAAATGGTCTAATCCTGGTTGACAATGTTAAAAAGCTCCCTCTAGCCTAAGCACTTCGTTTCTTTCCTTGTTTTACTTGAACTTCTGGTGTCTGGGCAATTGGAGCCAATAGACCGATAAAACTTCAACTTAAAGTAAATTTCTTAGGGACTACTCTGACAGACAATGATCGATTGTGAAATTATAGTGGAGTAAAAATGCGATCAACATCAACACAGCGTTTCTGCTACATAACTTCATCCCGAACATATATGCATATGCACTTACCGGAGAAAGCAAAAACAATACTGCAACATTATAACCAATTTAACATATTGTATACTGGATAAACTCGGCACGTTGGTTGTGCAAAATACAGACAACTATACCGACACGAAAAACAGAAACCCGTCTATCAGCTAAGGAGGTGGAGAGATGCTTAATACTCGAGTCATCTTTCATCAAGATTCTATGGATCATCAACAATAAAATATGCTGGCACGACCATCTTCCCAGCTTTGATAGGTAGGCATCCCAGAACTCAGAAGCTAAGGGTTCTCTGCCGCTGCAGAAAATAGTATTAAGATCTATTGAAAAACGGATACCCAAAGAAGCTAGTGGAAGTAACAATACAGGAGAATACCATTGGTAGAAGAATTATACCCGAAGAATCTCAGCACTTGCTCATTCTGCCTTGCGTCAAAGGAATATCAGATGGAATTAGAAGAATAGGTCAGCGATACAAGGTTCAAACAAGATTCTCTAGAGATGCCACCCTCAGAAGTATCCTAACAAAGACTAAGCCCAGGAATGAATGTCAAGAGACAAAGGATCGAATCTACCAGATACCATGTCAATGTGGTAAAATCTATGTTGGAGAAACAAAAAGACCACTGGAAGTAAGAATTGAAGAACATCGCTTCAACACCCAGCGAGCACAGATAGGAAAATCTGGAATAGCTGACCACGCATGGACGGAGCACCATAAAATAGCTTCGGTCGACGCTAAGGTTATTGCCAAAGAACCGCACTGGTATCGAAGAAAATTCGAGGAGGCGGCATTCATCACCAACAACAGCAATGTATACGGCAAGCCCAGCGTAGAGATTAAACCACTATGGCAGCCACTCATAAAGAAGATCAATAGACTACGACTGGACCAGACAACAAACAATGACCGACAAACAGTCACGTCAGCAGACCGGAACACCACTCATCTGGAACCAATCAGAACAGACGACACACAACGACACGTCACCAGACGGAGTATAAATAGGCATGAAAGGTCAGTTGACATGAAGACGATTGAAGATAGTATATCAATCGAAACGTTGTGATACTCCAACATTTAATAGACAATGGAAGTCCGAAATCAAACTTTTGAAAAATCCACCTTGTCTACAAGTTTCAAGCAACAAATAGTATTAACTGGAGCAACTACTGCTAGTCTACAATGCTCAGATCAGATCATCATTGAAATACTGCCTGCATTTATGGGGATAAGCTCCAAAGCACCCCTGAAACTTCTTGAACCAATCCAGACAAGAGCAATACTAAACTGGACGCAATATCCATGATGATCATTCTAAGACTCTTCCAACTGTACGGTGTAAGCTCTAAAAGGTAAATATTTGAAATCCCCTTACCACCTACCCTAGTACGCGCTCTGTATCTACATTATATCTTTCATATTGACAAAACGATTCCACAAGTGAAATTCCACTGGGATGAGTCAAGTTTCGGACCAAGGTTTTCAATTTTTATGAGAAACTTTGAGAAGAGTCCTTCGGGTAATTTGTCTCGACTGTAATGAGTGCCGGTCCAGGGATCGCATGTATCATTTCCCATTATATTTCCCTTCGTTCACACGGAGGCTTTAACAGGTTCAAGTGGAACCACAAAGCGGAAAGGATGCGTCTTACATCCGTGCAAAGCCTGATGAGGTATCTCGGGGGAGCACAGCAATTGTATTGGTATGGATACGTCTTAAAGCGGGCACACTCTTTAACGTAGATAATTTGATTCCAAGCCATTTAACTTTATTCGGGGGAAAATTTTGGTGATATCTTTATTACAAGGATGTATAGTGTAACCAGTTTTGCATATTTTCCAAAAAGATCTGATTTATACGCATTGGCGGTTTTCTTGGGATCCATAAATTTTAAATGATTGTTACTCCAACAAAACTCAAGTTCAGAAAAGCAAGTACGTTTCATCAGAGCATATTCGAGGAAATTAACTCGATTTCTTGGACAGTATGATTACATATAGATATAGGTCAATACTGAAAAACTCGGTAGGTCATTACTGCATTTGAATATTAGCAAGTTGATTAGAAACAATATTTCGTTGTGGGACTTTTTAAAATACATGAAAACCATAAGAGAAGAAAATAATGAAGGAAATCCATCCAAGCAAGAGAAAACAGGGTATAGCAGCCCATTTTGTTATTTTCAGAGCAAAATGGCACTCGCAGTGCATATATAGCGAGACAAGGATGACGGGGTGCCTGTTTCTGTGGTGGTCGTGGTTTGAATAGTAATGATATTTTCTGCACTAGAAGCTTTCTCACCAACTCGTTGTCTCACTCTTTTAACTCATTTTTCTCGTCGACTGGCGATTGGGATGCCGAAATTAGGCTATAAAGCCGTCACATTTTACTCTCCACTCCAATAAACTAGTAGTTGTAAATGATCCACGATATGTACATTGTACACATCTAACAAATAGGAAACCAGCTAGTCATGATTTAATTCCCAGCTTTTTGGTAAGAGACTATGCCACAATTATTGCGGGACCACTTGCTTGAATTTACATTAAGGGATGTAATATTCCTGGACATTTGGAAAATAGCTAACATATGTCCAACATTTAAATCGGAGGATCCATCCAAGGTAGACAATTGAAAAGCGATTTCCATCCTTTGCAATTTTTGGGGAGTTTTGAAATTTCTGTGTATAACTTTCATTGCAGAATCTAACATGGTTTCTTTAGCAAAAGATCCACGCTCACTAACTTACCGATAATCAAGCAATTTATCTCAAACACTTTGGATAAGCAGGGAAAAGTTGATGTGGAGTTGATAATTTACAAGGAATCGATCACAATTTATGTATTTGCTTATACTGTAGGATCATATTTTGAGTGGACGACATAAAATTAATCAATACACTATATCTGTTGAATTTTTTATCAGAAGAAAAGCTTTAAAGAATTATTCTATCACCTTTCCTTCCTAGAGATTGAGACTTTCAGAAAATTCGGCATATCCATTAAACTGTCTTGGTTATTGACAGCTTTTTCAAAACGCTCAAAATTATATTCTAGACCTCAACTAATTTGTTTCAACGGGCACAAATTAGTACTTCTAAGAATATTATAGATTCGCCAACAAACGTTAGGCAACAAAACTATGAAACCATCACAAAATCAATCCTACCTGATTTACTATCCCAAATCCAAGCGGATTAACTGTATACTGGATGGTATGCATAATTTGTCATCTTGTTTGTTTCTTGTGAAAGTCTAAAAGCTAAGCTAGGGGAACAGAATATCAAAGACGATAACAAAACAAACAAAAAGGAAGATCGGCCTGTTCATTGTAGGCAGCAGAGTAAGCTGAGAGCTGAATACCAATTTGACAAGGAATTTGCCTGAGCTCCTCTGCAAAGGGTGAAAATTAGCAAAAAATGTCGCCAATCGATATCCACTTAAAATCACTGCCGACCCTGAAGCGAGCAATAATGAACTAAATCGCTGCCTTACTCTGAATGCCACGCTGTCTTGCATTCCCCACGCTGTTGATTTTACTGGACGACGGCCTTTGGAGTTTTAAGCAAATTTGTCTGTAAAGAGGAAAATGTAGCTACTCGCTGGTACTATAGAAAATAATATTGACTTATTGTAACTTCCTATGGTTTTCTCGTTGATTAATCTTACTTGCCGTCTATTAATTAAAACCTTATATCACTACTGAACAAATATTTGGGCAATATTTTTCAGAATACAAATTAATAGATGAAATTCTGGAAACTACAATGACTTCAACAGGCATTGGTTAAGTCTCGCTCAACCAATGCATTTTGATTTTTATACCAGTGTGTTTTTATCAGATTGAAATTCAGTGTGAAATATTTGATTTGCATGAATACAGACGTCACTCTAGGTACACAACTCCATCTGGATAATGAGAGATAAAGCTTAAAATACAACACTCTAATTCAAAATTAAATATAAATCATAAGAAAATCCAGACTTCGGCTTTGACCTTTGGAGATTTTTTCAAATGCATCTATAAAGATCAAATTGCATCTACTCTTTACTGCCAGTGAAGGTAAAATTAACTCAATGTTAGATCTAAAAAGTTCTTTTTGTCTCGTGAACGCTCATAACGCTGCCAAGATATTGGCTCAAATATTTTCCAAATCCGCCAAACTTCATTATTGAGTTTTTCTACTGGGGGTTAGTAAACGAGCTTGAAATCAGATTGAGGTTAACATTTTTTTGAAAATCTGTCTGACTATCGGTTTGCCAGTCAGTTACCGTAATCTCAGCTCTACGATTTAGATGAAATTAGAGAAGTGATATGATGTAAGCTAAGAATACAGCTTTATTTTGACAGCGCTATGCATTCCTAGTAGGTTGACAGGTCTACTCAAAATACTATTACATTGACACTGGTATACAAAAACATTAATGGCTTTCACAAAAGGAGAGACAATTAATCGAAGAGAAAACTTCATAAAATTCTAAGTAACTGCTTAATAATATGAATTCGTGGAAGTGTACTAGGTCACTCTCTCGACTCCATTTTTATTAGATTCAGAGTATAGTTTGTTCGATTCTTCCTTTTAGTGACTTGATAAATGCTTTTAATAACACCTATATTCTATTTGATATATCAATAACATAAACAAATAACTATTTGGGTATGAACTGTAAACATCTATAGCCCTTATGTGCAAGCCAGTGCCAGTGAAGGAAATCTAAGACATTCTACGCCAGTGGTTGACATCGCTCTAATCTGCACGCAATCGTTAATGAAATAACAACGGTGGCACCTTTGTTTCATACCGAACGTGAATATGTGGACGTAAAGAGGAGGATTTCAGCAGCAGATGGCATCAGCCTGTTCACTTTGCGTGTTTGGATACAGCTAGCTGCAAATACGAGTAGCATCAAGACGGTAATTACTAAGAAGTACTACTTTCCAAATTAGATAATGTGATAATATGCATTATACTGTTACTAGAAACTCACGTATAGCAACATATTCACATGGGCTTCTCCTGTTAATCTTGATTTTCTCAAATGAAAATAATGCTGCCTACCTTCAATGTACTGAAATTACTTTCGAGTTATTTTGGTAGCTGCGGAATTTTACCCCACATCCAAGTTATGATTATAGTAAATTAACTGTGTAATTCAAATAATTTGAATTTTAAGGGGCTAATTGGATTAACTACTGTTATAGCAACTACTCGTAACGTATAAACAGCAATTCAATAGAACAAATATCGTGATTAATGATATATATGGAGTCTAGTTGCTTGACTGTGTATTTGGTATTTCACATGCAATGGTATCATTCAATTAAAAAATATCCTGAAGTTCATCGATATTCTTAATACCTTTCATATTTGCCTCCAAATAAAAAGTTTAGAAATCTGATTCAAATGATTAGTTACTCGTATAATGTGATACCATTGCGTAGTAAGTACGGCGTAGTGAAGGATTTAAATCAAATACTTTATCTTTGAACAAATAGATCTTGGATCAATTTGTGATTTAAATCATTAAATATATAGAATATTAGCTATTTCTGTATTCAAAAACTAGTCTTTTCCTGAATTCGATTTCTCTGGTTATCAAACCAATGTGCGAGAAAAATACTGTCATAAAAAAATCAAAAGCAAGATAATATGCTTTTATGATGTTTCATGACTTATACATCACCAAAGAACAGATTACTCTCAATTACGTCTATTTGTATATCGTCTGTTTTTTGTATTTATCGTTGGTGCTGTAAAGGCCTCATCGGAGAACACTGATTTTGAAGAAATATTTTCACTAGATTCTACTATGGCAAAGACGAAACAGCTTCACAGTCTTTGGAGGTTGGTTCAGTGGCGGGGGAGTTATCTTCAGTATACAGATAAGAACACGCGTAAACTCCAGGTTTTGTTAAATTGTGGAGGATCTGGGTGTATTTAAAAAACTTGGGATGGATTAATAGTCTTGATATTTATAAATGTTTAGCCCCGGTACTCATTAGAAATTGTTAGACATATATTTACATATATTTACACTCAAAACAGAAATGATAATTTATTTTCAATATTAGTAGACTTTTACGATACATCCAGCTTGTGAATTTAGAGCTTAGCTTTTTGTTTCTAAGAGGACTGATTTGTTCTGCTCTGTTTTAGCAACTACGTACGCTCACGAACGGCTCAGAGGTTCCACTTTCTTACAAAAGATGTAGCACACATCTGTAGGATATGGTGGTAGTGTATGATGATTACGGCGGCCGATCCTTTATACGTTTTTGATACAATTTCTTGAAGGCTGTCAACAATTCTAAATTTAATAAAGTTTTACCTAGTGCCAAAGTATACATTAGAAGGTCTCTGTGATATTTAGATTGCTTTGAATAATTTCTTCACAAATTTCACTTGACCAAACATGTTTAAAGTGTTCTGTTATCTGAAGACAATAAAAAAGTACTAGACTTTACAAGGAGGATATACTCGTACTGTCAGATAAATTTTCATGGTAGGACTAACTAGACAAGCATGGATAGTTGAGGTTGTGGATACTTTATTACAGCTCACTGACAGAAGTACTAGAGAGCGAAACTACAAACCGCAGTGCTGTCCGCGGTGTACATGGTTTATTAATTATTGTTCTAGTAGGTGCAGCAACTTCCTTCTCTCGATACCACAGCAGGGTACAGGATGGCCAAGATAGCGAAACCATATATCTTGTCTCAGAACTCAATGGATATGTAAAACAATGTTTCATACAATAAACGGCCGTTGTATCAAAATAAAGTTTAATTTTCTTATTATTTATATTACTTATCTTTTTGCATGTATTCTGTGTGTTTAGTATTATCTGCGTAAGCTAGTCATTTTATATATCAATTATGCCCTATTATTATATATTATTTTATTGCATTTATTTATTCTAGACTCAGCACGAAGTATTTTTGGCAATTACATGTGTATAGAAGGATTATTATTTTCGAAGAGATTTGTATTTTATTAATTTTTGGAGAAAATTCGCCATTCAATTCTACTTCCACTTAAACGTTTTTTCTTTCTTATAATATATAAGCTAGAATGAATCAAGTCGAAATTCCAGAAGTTCAATGATATTTAGGGAGAACTGCATAAATTGAGTCGATGCTAATTCAAGTAAAAGAGAACTATATATATATATATATATATATATATATATATATATATATATATATATATATATATATATATATATATAATTCATTCTTGGAAATGTTACTCTTGCAAATTATTCGAGAACGCAATACAACGCACGACTCACGGTATATAGAAATATATCCGAGTTCTCGTGGAGAAAATCTGTATTCAAGAAACGTTGAAGCTCCCCTTCGACTACATTATCATACAGTGAAAAAACACTGCTCGCTGGAGATTCCAAGTTTTCAATATCTATTCCGATAATCCACTAAGACATATTACGATGTCAAACGTAGTTTGTAAGCCCCTCGTCGTGCAATGAATTTCCCTGCGGGGTCATGGAAAATTTAAAAATTTTATTGAAAAAGTTGGGGACCCTACATTATGTATATACATGCAGGTCTTTATAGCCTTGTAGATCTTTCTTCAGATCGCTCATCATATGCTCATGAAGAAGAATTACAAATGATTACTTTATATGTAGCATTTTTGTAACAAAACTTAAGGACCAGATTGGGTTGTTAACATATGAAGATATACTTTGGAACGTTTTGCTCTGTTATACGTGAACTTTTACATCCCTTAGAACCATTGTAGATGCTATTATGATCACGAAAATCTATGTAGTTAATTTCCGATGATCTGTCTGTTAGTTTGTCGGCGTGTCTACTGGTCAGCATCATTAGTCGTATTCTAACCAAATTTACCATTAGCAAATTTAGACAGTCCGCTGTGACATGATCTTGAAATAATATTTTCAATTCCTTCGTGATCGGTTTGTTTCCGTGAAATCCCATAGTATCGTAACATCTGCTATAGCCCATTCTGTATCTCCTCGAAAAATATTTAGTGCAGTGGTTCGCAGTTTCTTTAGAATAAGAGACTCAAGGTGAAGGTGCAAGGAACAAAAGTTAGATGGAGCTCATGTGCGCGTTTAACTTGAGGGTGAATTCCGCCACCCCTATTTATGATTGAAAATACGGTTGAAAATTAAAAGAAATCCTAAGCAAAAGAGATTATATATAGGACCACGGTAACCAATGTAGATAGTGGAAAAACTGACGATTCTTTTTTGTGGAATAAAAATAAAAAAGAGTTGGGTATAGGGGAACACAAAAATAAAGGAAAGAAGTACTCGTCTTATTATTTATAAAAAACAGAGAAATGAGATTTTGAAAAAGTTGTCAGCACAGAAAGAATTTATAATAAGTAAGTATATTGATTCTGCTTCAAGCACAAATCAGACATGTATCTTTTACAATTAAGTTTATTTGAGTATCAGTAATATAATGTATTAATTTCACAGCTTTAAGATGACATTCCGTGTAAAATTATCTCTCTCATTTAATAAATCGATAACTAATACCTACGAGATAAATTACAAATGATTAATTACAAAAATTTCTATGTTTTTTGTTGAAACTATTATTGTTTACTTTCGTTTTCCATGATGCAATTTGCCCGAAATATCAACGTTTGAAATCAGTTTGTTCGCAGCGACCACTTTCTAAGACATTTGACCTTAAACATCTTCAAAAGAGTTCAAGGTAATTCAAGTTTACTCAGTTCATATCATAGTTTGAGGAGCAGTTATATAGGTTGAAAATTATATGTTCAACTGCACCAAACAGAGATACAGTAACAATCAATTGAAGTTCAGTTCAGTTCAGTTAGATTTATTATACATTCTTAATGAAAATAAATAACATTTTATTTCATACATACAGGATCGCGACAAGACAATTGTCGACTTGTTTGCTGTGTGGTTTTTTGTTGTGTGTGTGTGTGTGTGTGTGTGTGTGTGTGTGTGTGTGTGTGTGTGTGTGTGTGTGTGTGTGTGTGTGTGTGTGTGTGCGTGTGTGTGTGTGTGTGCGCGCGTGTGTGTGTGTGTGTGTGTGTGTGTGTGTGCGTGTGTGTGTGTGTGTGTGTGTGTGTGCGCATGTGGATGTGGATGTCTGTGCATGTGGATGTGGATGTGTGTATTACATCTTATTTTATTTGTTGAAGGTGCCCAGGTATTCAATCCGCTGAGGGGTTCTGTAGTGGTGAGATTCGGCAGTCCAGGGCTGTACTGCTGGAACAATGATTCCTCCTATTCTTGTTACGGGCCTCAAAATACTATGCTGGTTGTGTCTTGTATATTGGATTTGATCGAAGTAAATGTCTACAATAGACATATGTTTTATTTTATTGATCATAGTCTGTTGAATCTTCGCAGCTCTGATATGGTATGGGTCCTCATCCAACATCTCCCAGAGTATTCGATCTGGTAGGGGGCGAGGAAGCTGACCTGCTCTTTTGTAAACACCTTTCAACAGGATCTCAAACTCGTTTAGCCTTGTTTTGCTGATTCTTGGCAATAAAAGAATAGTTCCGTAATCTAGCATTGAAGTCAACAAGTACACTCCTTGATTTATAACAACCTCTGTATTATCGAAATTTTCCAATTCAGTGCACTTTTTTAAGTTTTAGGATGTCTACATGACGAAAATCCGCGTCTAATTGTTTCATTACATCTGAATGAAATTAGAAGATGATATAGGTATTTTTAGTTTCAGTTTATTGATGAAATTAATTGTTTACATTGCGCGGATACTGATTAAAACAATATTACACTTTGATATCCTATCATAATGAAAAAATAATATGCTAAAGATGAAAGCGAAACCAATGATGAAAAACAAACAAGGCAGGAGACGGAAATTGTCAAATTGAATTCTTTAAAATCTTAATTTATCTTGTTGTTCAGTTATGAAGTTCTTAACTTCACTTTTATTATTCTATCAATTTCCTTTTACATTTCACACTTGCTGGTAGTATGTTGAGAAACTTAGGCCTGTGGTATAAAAGTTTTTTGAAACTTTCTTGCTTGAAATACATTTCCAGGAGACACTATTAAGTAAGTCAATATGAGTATTTTGTATTTTAAAGTTTTGCGGTTCCATATAAATAACTTTTCGTTGTGATATATTATTGTTAGCGACATGTTTTGAATTATCTGTATGTGTTTTAATATAGTTGATGTGAATGCACCACCCCAGAGTATAATACAATACTTCAGAAAAGAAATTGGAGCACATTATATATAATGACTAATATCTTTCTCGAAAGAATATCTCTAAGACTGTGAAATTTACTTTTTAAAACCCTTAGGCGCTTATTTACATAATCTATATGATCTATCCATCTGATGCGGTGTTCAACTTTGAAACCCACATACTTTACAAGAGACGCCTTCCCCAGAATTTCACAATCACAGTCATTTCTATTACAAGTTGAAGTTTTATGCTCATATTTGGTTGATTTGCTGATTATTATTTTTTTGCACGTCTTCCCAAGCTGAACCTATTGCAACAACTGCTGTATCATCTGCGTAACATACTATCATACCTTCAAAGTCTTTATTTACGCAAGTTGAGAAGAGCATCGGACCTGTGTAATAGATAATGGTGTTTTTTTCCAGCACTGCAATGACATAAATAACCCTTATAGTAACCATATATTACAAAAATCAAACAATACTTAAATCGGCTGGATGAGCAAAATGACAAGATAAAATTCATATGAGTCAAAGCTCACGTCCTTATTAAACATAATGAAATAGTTGATAGATTAGCCAAAGAAACTATATCATCCAGAGGAAACTTGAATCATAACCTTCCTATTGATGAATTTAAATAATAAACAGAAAAAACAAATGAAATTTCATTAGACATCAATATGGAAAAAATATATAAATGAACCCATGCCAAAAAATATGGAATGAATCAGTATATCTAATAAAAAAAATATCGACTTGAATGCACAGGCACCCCTCAACATAATGCACCTAATATCCTTCTTCTTCTCCTTCTTCGGCATTTTCCCATCACGAGTTCGCCGTTTTTGCCTTCCCAGTCACCTACCCTGAGGTCTCTATCTACCATAGCATGTCCAATATATGTTTCCCATTTTAGAGCCGGTCTTCCCCTACGTCTTCTTCCTGGGGGTTCTCACTCTAATATACTTTTTTTCCATCTGTGTTCTGGTATTCTTTGGACATGACCGTACAATTTCAGTGCTCTATTTTCTAATTCTTTAGTAATAGAGCATTCTACTCCCATTCCATGCCATATTTCCTCAGTTCTTATTTTGTCCTTTCTGTTGACTCGTAAAGATTTTCTCATAAAGTCTAATTCCTCTGTTCTTATTTTATTTCGTAATGTTGTTGTCATTGACCATACCTCTGCTCCGTAAAAGGTAATATTTAGTACTATACTTTGAAATATAATTTTTTTATTTGAGAGTGCTGTTCCATATCAATCCATGAAGTTTTTTTGTCGCTTGTTGTCTACGTGCTATTTTCATTTCTATATCTCGTACACAAGTACCATCTCGATGTATCATAGATCCCAAATACTTGAAAGTCTGATATACTTGCATAAAAAAAATATCTACCTCAGTGTATTAGAATTTATACACTCTACTAGGATAAATCTATGATCATCTTATAGTCCTTTGTTCTGTTCCTATCCGTGGTCTACCTGTTTGTATGAACTAAGTTGCCTTGTTCAGCCCCCGTGAAGAATGTAACCATTTCAAATACCTATATCCCATTCCTATATTTGTGCGATGGCAAGAAAAAAAGTTCCATAGTTGACAGTGCCTCAGCATCAATCAATAAATACTCAGTGGCTGGCTGCATGAACTGTACGTTCAAATAAAAAAAAACTATAAAAAGGATAATTGTTCAATAAAATATTGTGGTTTCCACTGGCAATCAGTTCAAGTCATTTTCGGTTGTAATCAAAAAGTAATTTAACGGGTTCAAAAGCATCGAAAAATACCCAACGTCGATTTTCACATGGTTCACAATCAATCAGCAGAGATTGCAATCATATCAAAATTAATATTATTTGCATCATAGAATAGGAAACAAGACACATAGCTTCAGCATCTAATGCGTGAAACTAAATGTATTATAGCAGATAATTATGTTTATATATTATATGTATTTATATTGAGTGGAAAACGGTGTCATTGAAGCATGGAAAGTGATGAGTAATCTATTTTATTGGGCGTATTAATCCTTTTACAGAGAGCGAAAATATCGTTTGAAATAAACAAATTTCATTTCTTTCAAAAGATCTTGAAAAGATAACTTGTTAGTTCGAGTTTGTTTCTGTTCAAGGAAGCGGCTGGTGAGATATATATCATGTAACACTCAATCATATGATTGTGTCGTATAATAAATTGCTACTACAAGAATGCACTACACGTTTACAAGCTGCTTCTGTTACGAAAAACAGTATTGGAATGCCTTCATCCCGTTTCTCCTCCACTACACCCCTGTTCATACCATACAAATCAAATTTTCAGAGAATCCCAATAAAACTATTACGTTAATATGTGCAGCTACTGACATGTGTTAAACATTTGGTGGTCTATATCAAGCAAAAAAAGGTTGATGAAACTTTGACATTGACTTCTAAATACGATCGCGGGTTATAATAGATGGTGAACACTGAACAACCAAAAGTTCAAAAGTGAAACACTTAAGTTTGTTTCGATTGTTTCTATTTAGTGTTTGCCTTTTTGAAGATAAAAGCTTGCACTTGAATTCGATATTCATTCCGCTATTTTCTTCCAACATCACCGTCCTGCATTTATGCTTCCGTATCGACATTATGGTAACTGCTTTCTAACGTCTCCTCCTCCAAATCATTTTCGTATTTTCATTATCGTCTTCAACTGAGGTTTTCTCACCACTTGGCGGTTTTTTATATCACTGCTTCAAAACGTCAGGAAATTTCAGCGGAAATAACCAGCAACTCTAACGCGAAATATACTGCATGAATGCAACTTCCATAATACGTAGAGAGACAACTTATCGAACTCCATTTATCAGCAGATAGATAAATGGATATTAATCAGGAGGCACGCTAGAGAAGGGCACAATAGTGATCAACATCAATCGAAGGCATCCGTTTGAAGGGTTACACACATACGTACAGACCGATCGACGGTAACGGATGGATCCAGTGTGTACACTTACATATTACACTAATTAATAAATGACAGACAGGCGAGCGTTCATCTAAGATGATTAAAGCCAAACTGCCGACGGACCGATCCAAACACTAGTCAAATTTACCCACAGGGTTTACAACTATCAAACGATTTACATTAACTTTAAGGGGATACATTTCTGCACCTTATTCCAAAAAAATTTTTACTATAAAGTAGGTCATACACCCTTAGCATGGGCACGTAGATCATTGATCCGATGAAAACTTTCGATCAGTGTTGAAAAATGGTTCAAATACCAAATTTTCAGGTTATTTCACCGGACCTATTTTCGTATATGGTATGCGAGGCCCTTTTGGAGGGATATAATTGAGGCATTTATTGGATAATGCCTTTGGTACTTGGTGCATCCCCATGAATTTTAGTTAGGTTATATTTTCAATTTTTCGTATATGCAAAATTTGAAGCAGTAAAAATAAGACAATATCACTGAATCGATTTTTTTCGCAGTCACAATACTTCTATTACAATTTTTATGCTATGTAGACTATCAATTACTCCTGCTACTATGCCCTGATAATTGAAGGCTCTTATACCATCCTGATTTATAATATCAATCAATATTCTTTTAATAAACAGAATGCTAGACGCCCTTGCTAATCCAGATATATAAACAAAGTGACAGAAAAAGTTTCCTTCTGTTGTTTCGTTGTTTCGAAGAAAAAATATACATCATCACCGACCTCTTGTATTGCAATAAATAAGTATAAATAATAATGTACATATACGTATGCTGTCCATTTTAGTTACATGTTACTGGTGAAATAACTTTACCAACGTTTCGGCTACCTGGACAGCCTTTATTATTGAACTACAAAAAATAAAAAACAAAATGTATTTTTGTACTGCCATAACGGCGTTAGAGGTAACCGAAACGTTAACGAATATATTTTTCAGTAATATGTTGTTTTAATTATATATCATTACAAGTCAAATGAATCGTTGAGCACAACCAAAATAATACATTAAAAATTATTATTAACTGCATAATCCAGTGTCTAACATTTTCCTTTCCGAATCCGTAATAGTGGTAAAGCCCATGAAAAAAACATCTTTACAACTTACGTGTGATAGTCTTACGGCATATTATGAAATAATCGATTATTTTCCTTACTTCTCACATTGCCTCACAGGAAATTTAAGAGTATCTTAACGTTTTACTATTTTTTATTTTCGTATCGTGCAAATGGGAACTGCACTGGGCGTAGAGCAACGGGACTCTCTTTGATGCAAAATACGTCAGTAGCGCAATTTCTATAACATAAATACTTCTGGTGTATCTTCGCGCAGCGACTTCTCATCTAGCCTAGTGAATGGTGAGCACCGACGCCATTCTTATAAACAATAATGTTAAATCTAGTATGGGTTGCAGCGGCACATAAAACTGTTTCGAGCATATTTGTGCTGCTTGGGAAGTGATAAATTCTAATTGGAATTCCAACAGGCGCGGACAGTGACAAACAGACGTAACGCTGCGCCGCGCGCCGACGTGCCGCCACCGCATCTTCTATGCGTAACAATTTTAATTAGCGCTGCCGCCGATGACATCTGCCTAACCCTAAAATAATTTAGTTTCCTTGTCGAAGGAGATGAGGACAGGCAATAAAAAGAATTGAAATTTTGAGCACATAGTTATTCGTGACTACAATTATGAAATCTGGAATCATTTCCGGTGTTTTACAATATGGACGCATCACCATGATGAAGATATAATTTAAATAGTAGTAACAACTAAACAAAAATTAAATAAATATAAAAATACTTAATTGGGTTAGTTTTAGGTTAGATCCCCAAATTTGGAGTCGTTCAACAACATGACTCCATTTCGTAACCAGTTATATAGGCGTTGGCCTAAGCAAATAGTGAAAAGTTTGGTAATGAGAGTGGATAGGTGTTTTGAAATTAGTAATCACGTTTATTGTTGCAATGCATATGTTGATGACCAGTGTTATTGAACCTACTTCACGTTTTTCCCGAATGCCGAATTATTTAATTTAATATTAACAGAGCTAAACATTTAAGAAAAAATGTAACGATGTTTTTCTTCCCAGTACTCCGCAAGAAGGTGAGAAATAATCTATCACTATATTCTGTAGACCTGTTTTGAACGTTTCTCAATACAGTCCAACATTTCAGTTTCGCAATCCGATTGCCTAAAGTAGTCAACATATAACTCCATAAAAGCACGTTACCTCAAGTGTGCGCGTTTTGAGTGTGTCTTAAGGGCGTTGTCAGGTCGCCCTTATTATTATATTATAGAATTTATTATGATATCTGTTACACAATTAGTATTATCAACCTTATAACCTAACAGCAAATTTCTGGCATTACCACTTTAGTACAAGTTGCCCTTCAATAATTCATATTAATATATGGACGATTCAAATAGCTAATATCGTCGGTATCTGCAAGCGGTAATGGAAGTATTTCATTTTCCTAGAATACAGCTAACAGAGTAATGAATAATCGGCGAATAAATCTTTTAGTTAAAAGAGGCTAATGAAATTGCGAGTGCATTTTGCTTTGGCAGAGAAGACTAAGTCTTTTTGGATACAGAGGCATTCATCTTCTGCTTTTCATGCGCGTTTAATGAATCCTCATGCCAGCTTTAGACGTTTGAAGCATCCGCTGTTAGCGCCTGGCTGCTTCCAATCCTTTACTTTATTTTTTAGACCAACTTCATTCCTTTTTCTGTTGGACTTACCAAACAAAACCTGTTACTTCTTCCCCAGGTACAGAAATGAACTGATTAAACATTTTTCAATATTTAGAGATTTGATTTTTTTTATAATGTGTTGGCAATGTCTGTTATCGGTCAATATCACTTCTCAAGTCCAATTGTGGAAGTATTTATTATAGTAATGAAAATATATATGAGATCGCATGTCTTTAGCCACCTTCATGGAATACAAAAATCCATGACACCAGTTCCGCAAGTCTGTCTACTGTGTATCTATTGAACTGCTACTCTATCGGTCTATCAGTCAGTCTGCTATCCGATCTGCCTGTCGGTCTTTCGGTTGGTTTGTAGGTGCGTTGGGTCGATCGATCTATCGATCGATCTATCGATCGATCTATTTGTTATATTTTCAATTGACATATTCGATCATATTTTTTACCACAGATGAAGAATTTTTTTTTGTGTATCTGAAAAGTTACATAATATTTTTTTGCATAAAGCAGAACTCCATGCGATAGGATAAATGTTTACTCATATCAACCATGAAATGCTTTAGATTGTATCCATTTGGAAACAAACTTCCCGGTAGCTGATTCCAGATCGCCGAAGGTGAATAAAAGAAGGACTCTTGGAAGAGGATTATTCGAGGCGCTGGTAGTTCGATCAGGTGAGGATGCGCCCTTTGGGTGCCTCTAGCTAGTGTTTGCAGTACTAGTGGCTCTTAGTGCTATTATACTAGACAGGTCGGTCGAACATTTGACAAAAAGTCTATAGAATAAAGAGTGATCAACCACCGATCCTTTGTTAAATAAGGCGTATGCACAAAACCTATTAATCGTTTATGGATTATGTCTGAGAGCTTTAGGGGCTGCTTCGAAGCGATGGTATGATCTGAGCCTTGTAGAATAGCATTGGCTGTTCCGCTGATGAAAAGCACTGCATAAAGTCTGGCTGGAGCACCTGGAAAAAATAATGAACATATCAGTATCAGATCATTATGAAATATTCTACTCCAATACCCCAATACCTAATACTCCCAGTATCTGATGGATAGTTCATACATCCATGATGAAGAGAACCTAGATGATTGATACCCCAAATATGACCGAATAAGTATATCAACACATTTTCTTAAAAGAAACTTTCCTAACGTTTCGACTGCTCGGGCTTTATGAAATACGTACATTAATATCAGTTATTTTTAATTCGAACTTCATAAGACAGATGCTCTGAAACAAATTTTCTTTGTATGTATTTTAGCTGTCTCTTTTAGGAGTCTATATGAACTTCTTGAATTTTTCCTCATTATTCTGTACATAGTTTGCGAAATCAGTCTGCATGTCGGACTGAGATTATAATCTATGCGAGTAACCCTCGGACCGTGGGGCAGCAGAAATGGATCTCGCTTAAAACATCAATCGCAGTCGCCAGCGCGGCAATGCCACCGTTTCAAATATACATATACAGGTTCTCGAAACCAGAACTCATATAGTTTGTACGCCGTAGCATCCCCATCAGTCTAATTAATAAATACGAGTCCGCACTTTGCACAGTAGCGTATTGAGGAGGCGAGAATGGACGGCAGAGGAGAGTTAACAAAAATCACACAGACCTTCCAGAATGGTAGATCTTTGTTGGAGGCGGAAGTTTTAATTGTACCCTAGTATCAACATTATTAAATATGTGATAAACTTCTCGATCTATTTAATTACCACGGCATGATGCTTCGTTATTCAGGGGAGCACAGATAATGTATGAATAATAAAAAAATATATCAACAATCGCCAATGTGGTTTCATGGCTTCATGGGAAGTCTCGTGTCGCCACGCTCTAAATATCTAAACATTTCGATAGGGTGTGGAATGGGAGATTCCCGTTTGAGCTTGCTGCCTATAGACTGACAGCGAGTCTGTGCCAATGGTTGCATGGGCTCGCTCCTTATTTGTGGTGGTGCAAAGATATCTATCCGACGTATTTTTCTCCAACGCTCTTCTTCGCTTAAGACAACACCTTTATTTTCTGCATGGAACTGAGCAAACCACTATCATTCTAAGAGACCGATGAATAGCTAATACACTACAAGGCTCACATCAAACTATCTTTAGAATACTGCTCGCATCTATGTGGATTCGTTACCCTGAGACTTCTGGCCTCAATCCAGGAAACAGCAGTAAGTCTAATAGACGTTGTTGCAAATGATCTACACACTTTGCGGCGTAAAACAGTTTGAAAAGATATATAAAATGTATGGAATCGAAGCGTTTGCAAAGTTTTACGAAGAAACAAGATTTATCGAAAAATTATTTTGATATACCACAAAATTGACCGATCTTAATGAATGACCCTCAAGTGGTATAACTAATATGCAAAAGGTGCCTTTACCTCCTTCAAAAACTTCTGGACCCGCCCATGCGATAGTGCTGTGATACCTCAGGCAAACCAAATGATGAAATCCGTCATTTTGCCCTTTCAGCTTAAGAGATACACTGAAAATCTGATGGCTTGGGATGGGTTGGGTTCTGCATTTAATTTATATATATCTGCCGATTGAAGTATTCATAGTTCATATCCCAGGCTTTGAGACTAGCAAATGTTGAATACTTTCTACACTTAAGCGAAAAAGGTGTTGAATATACGGAACGCAAATAATAATTGAATAATAAAAAAATGGATGATAGGTTTTGTATGTTTTAGATATGTTTGTTACGAATGAAGGGTGAACCTAGATTTGACTGGCTGAAGATGGGATCATCTGAACTTGTCAGTATATAGCCCGAAGAGTACCATATGGGTCCACCTTTAACTAGCTAAAACTGGGTCTAGCCGTCTCTTGAGAAAATCCACATCGTAAGAACTATCAAGTTCCGATGAACAATTCCAAAACGTTTTTTAAGGGTAGTAATATTACTTGTTACATGGACAATGTTATGAAATATATATGTTTATTGAAGTTGCGGAAGAAGGTAAAACGTCTGCTAAAAGAGCAACGGTCCGTTATCGTAGTTTGAAGCTCTTTGGCATATGTAACGTCGGTGGATATATGACTTAAAAATGTATACATGTATGGTATTCCTTATAAAATACATATCTGCGTTGGAAATATATATATATATATATATATATATATATATATATATATATATATATATATATATATATATATATATATGCATCAAATAAAATGATACAGAAAAAGATCTCTCTATACATTAGATTACTTGAATTTTGACTGTAATAACTGGTGAATAAAAATATGTCTAACTAGAGTATTAAAATAATGATGTGAGATTGTATATTGTATATTCTAACATGATTGCCTTAATATGAATTGAGTAATGAAATAATGATGAGCTGTATAATAAGTTTGTATATTCTATTATGCTTGCCTTAATCTGAACATCTGAACATGTGAACATTTACATTTAGATCTTGTATATTTTGTTTTATTTTATTTTGTATACATTTTATACTAATTGTTATAATTATGTTATGATTATGTATCAGGTATTTTCTTTCTTTATTTTCTTTGTAATGACTCCTGAGCACAGAGGGTATTTCCTCTCTTCAGGTTTACTTGTATCTCCTATGGAGAATGGATACTTGTAAATTGCCAATAAATAAATAAATGAATAAAATAAATAAATAAATATATGATTTTCAAAAACTAGCCAGTCAAACTAGTTTTTTTTATTGGCTATTATCAGTCGCCAATTCGCCAATAAGAAGTCAAAGAGGTCTGCTTTGGCCGATTTTTTTTTGTCAAATCCGCCTGTCGGAATTTGCCTTCCATGTTAGAACTAAAATGGTTTGCGGGGAGTGATGTTGTTCAGTGAACTTTGCCTCTTATTAGCTTAATGTTATTTCTATCAGTTGATTAACATCATTATACAAGATATATTTTTATTTATATATTACTCAGTGATACTAGTATATTATAAACATATATAAGTTATGATGCTTATAATTGACTGAACCTCGATTTAACTGGTTCATTCTAGAAGAGTAGGGAGCTCTTCGTATTTTAGCTGAAAAGTTTTGATAATCCCCACCTTAGCGCATTAATCTCAGATTTACCATAATATAAGCAACGTCCTATTTCTAAATAATTGACAAATATTGTTTTTTCATCTCGGATCTAGTAATGACGCAGCAATATCTATTTAGATGTTCCATAATATTGTCAAGGCTTCCAAACTTTGAAGCACTGCTACTATGAAAACTGTTAAATCGGTCGAATTGCATTGCTGATTTAATTATTAAAATTTATATTTCTTTCACATGTAGTTTCAATATTTGAGCAGTTCAATCGTATTGGCGCCTTGTTCGCTCTTATATCCATGAAAAGTAGCACATGCAATCGAGTGCAATATTAGTGAAAGTTGAAGATCGCCGGTATAGTAAACCTATAGAGAAATGGCATCTTTAACAACATCGAGCTCTATCGACTCGTTTGAATATTTCAGTATTTGTCTTTGTGAGAATGGAATAGAATTAAACTGGCCATCCCATTTTCTTGAGTAGAGCTGGGCAAACGTCAACGTCAAGTAAAATGTGCCATCAACGTATATACATTATGTATATTTACTGTCCATGCTAGATAGAAAATAAACGTGGAACATTATATTGGTTCATGTCCAGACATTGCCTTATATGGACATATATTATTAATATTTACTTACTCACTGCAATTTTTAACCATTAACTAAATATTATAATAATTGATATGTTTATTATTGTGTTTATTACTACTGCCACTACTATTTTTATAATAAACTCTACATACTTCCTGAAGATATAGCTCAATAAGTAAATGTTGCTGACAGAACCTTATTTCGGCGATATTGGCCTCCACCTTCGAAGCTGCACAAGATATTTTTCGTCTTTTTTTATTCTATTACGTTATCTCTATAATAATTTCCTCTCATAATCGCACAGTGTAGATGCTAGAAATAAAAGAAGACATATTGTATCTGTTTTCGTGAAATCGATCTAGCTTTTAGCTTTTGAATCTATTCTTAATATTTCGATAACAATCTAAAACCAATGTTCGCGAGCATTCCAATCCAAACTAATTCTGTGCTTTGCACTTAATATCTGATATTACTTACTTTTATTTACACAGATAGCGATTGATTTTGTAGATGACATTTCCCTGCCTATCGCGCTCTAGAAATACTATGAAGTCATAAATTAATATCAATCTACAATGACCTGGATGCATGGTAAATTGTAAACACCTGGAGACAAACTCCTCAGCAGTCGATTCCACAACACTGAAGTTCTCCAAAAGAATCGTTTTTGAAAGAGGTTCTTTCGAGGTGAATGCAGTTTGACGCGGATGAGCCCCTCGAATGTTTGTTTAACATTGTTAATGTCTATGATGGCATGATGGCTGTTATTGTTATTATTCAAGTCAACTTGGTCGAACAGTTAGAATAGTAGAATCTTTAGAAATAGGACATAACGGCCACTTTTCTTCGATGTTCCAGACTGGTCTTAAAGATATCAGGCAGGTCTACTAGTTACGGTCATTTTCTAAACATGTCGCGTAACTGCCACTATACCTCTTTGCCAACTCAATTGATCCACTAATATTCGACAGATCGACAAATTACTGCTCACAAGTATCGGCTTCTAAATGCTCAGACGTTATTTGATACATTGGCCAACATTTTTAGTTATTTCAACTAAGCTCGTTTCTGCCAGAAACGTCTAATGAAACACTCTGATAAAGATGCATCCGGTATGCTGAACCAACTGTAAGTTTCACTGATAAAAACGTTTCCTTGAAATAACGTTTACATTGGCCGGAGTTGAACGACCCATTTCTCGAACGTCATGAAATATGTAGCTTCAGCTTTAGACAGACACCTGCAGAGAGAAACTTTCATGGAATATTATCTAACTTTAGCAAGATCTCTCTCGAGTTAGCGCGCTAAGTAAGCCCTGGTTTTATCCCGTTACCCTATTACTTAGTATGCTCAGATTTCCCGAAATATTTACATTTGGATAACTATCTCTGTGTTTTGTTATACATAGTGGCATCCAAGCTATACTATGATTCAGAGTGAGTGATAAAAGGAAAGTTAATTAGATGGACAGACATTCGAAATGTGTTAAGAGTTATGTTTCCCATTCGAAGCAGAAGTTTCGAGCAAAACAGCACTTGGGCGATACATTGGTAAAAAGTAAACTAGAAGTAGTATATTCTTTATTCCCGTAATTTTTGAATAATTCGCTGAATTAAACAATTTAGCACCATGCAGTATCCCGGTTCAGTGTTTCATTATTTGATAGGACTGGCTAGCCCCTGTATTGGTTGTCAGGGCACTTGTGGGGCCAAAACGGAATTGCATAATTGGACGTAACTCTAACTCTGTGTTTGTTTCAATGTTATTAATAGTTATAGTGACTCGCTGCTTCGAAATCAGTCAAAAATCACGTCTTGTTTAATAAATCTGAGCGGAACGGGTAGCTTTCCCTGAGAAGGGAAACGCTACCCGTTCATCCTATTAGTTGAACTCAAAATACATACTCCAAAATTTGTTGATGCCACTCTTGACACATGTACTATTTATTTTATTATTTTTGTTACAATATCCTACATGGATCACCTAAATGTGGTTAGTTCCCTGATATATGCTTTATAATACACCATAAAATCTCAAACAAAATACATAAATGAATACAAAACAATGTAATTGTAAAATATTGAGACTTCCAGGAAATGTCTTGTGTGACTGATTCGAGAAATATACAAAAAAGTGTTTGGATCCAACTATTAATTACTAAATTCTCAGAATTTGAAATATACAAAACAGGTAATGAATAACAAAGGTGTTTATGATATAGATATCTGTATACTGGAATTTGTTTTTAGTATCAATATTTCATATAAATAACATATTTGTTCATAATGTATAGCGCTGTTTACATCTTTCAAAATGTTCATGACCCCATTTTAATCTGCTAAATGTACACGGGTGTAAACAAAAAAATGTCAGAGTCTCTCGATCCCACATTAACACTTTTAAATTTAATTTGGATCTTCGAGGTGACTTATAAACTACGTTCTCGTTTTCGTTCAGCCATTCACCTTTCTGAATTAATTACACTCCAAATTGTACCTAGATCCTGCGCTCACTGCGGTGCGGTAGCCCATGAGCACCGTTAGCAGGGAATGCTGGTGATACGGGTTCAAGTCCCATCCGCACCAAATCACTTATCCGATTCCTTAAAGTAAATTAAATGCTTCGAAGCATTTCTTCTAGATTTTATGCATATCAAGATATTCCTGATGCACCAAATTGGCTACCTCTGCCTCGTATTGTACAGATTTATGTCACCTTTAGTCCTCAGCTGATATACCTAAATATGTAGTTTCAATTTCCTAGGTTATATGCAGAGGCGTCAGAGCGAGGCCCATCATTTGCTGTTGCTTGCTGGAAATTCCATTAAGAATTATCTTTGACTCTGTTTTCCATTAATCTACTAGCGGGTTCTTTTATAAACAAATATTTGTTTTCCTTTTTCTTTCTCGTCTGTCCTCTGGAACGAAAAAGCAGGAGATGCGGTGGAATTACGGACGCTCCTTCAAAGATTGTTAATTTTCGGTTTTCCCATATACGTATCCCAATATTGGTCTTTTGCCAAGTTTTTATTGACAGGAATGACGGGTATCGAATTAATTAGAAGAGCTCGGTCTGACTACGTGTTGATCGTTATTTTTCCATACAGGGTCTGGCAAACTTATGTAACAGTTATCATCTGAGCTAGAGGATATGGCAACAATTAAACTTTGAAAGCACCTAAGCCAAAATGATAGCATTGGTGTAAGCTTGGTCGTGGCACTCAACGCAACACCAACAGATGGATGCAATTTTTCAACTAAATACTTTGCTCATAATTTGTTTCTCCTTGCTGTTAACTGAAACGATATACACTCTAAAAAGTACCTTACTAACGTTTTGAATGTACATGCTTTTACTTGGCGATACTCTTCCATCATTCAGATAAAAAAATATGTGTCGACAAAATTTTTTATTAGAACTTAAGGACACAAATAGACAAATTAGATTCTGAAATTTCAAGTACATGGAAATTGATGATGTATCAATTTTCTTCAGAATAATGGTGTTCAGTTTCAGGCTAGACTGTAATCTCATAGTATAGTCGGATGCAGACTGAATCATTTTCATGTAAGAAAATGCAACATGAAACAGTAATCTCAAGATAACGACAGAAAACCGCTCCCAGCTGGGATTCAAAAGCAAACCACAAGAAAACCTGGATAAAAAATTTATAATCCTTCTATAGATCTGAAGAACATATTTTTCCTTCAATCATACCAATCCTGACTGACTGCAGTCTAGTAAGAAACTGATAATACAATCATGATTCAACTTTAGAGACAGATTATTTAGTCTTCCTCATCCAGTTGTTATCTTTTGAATAGAAACTTACTTCAATTTCACTCTACGCTCAGTGTTAATTTTGATATTCCCTCTCGATTGTATAAAAGGTTTTTGAATCGACAATCGAAAGATGCATAAATCTCACCAATATGACATTTGCCACATGAACGGTCTATTGTTGTCTTGGAAATAATACTGGTTTCATTAAGTTTGTCAGAAACTCGCTAGTTTCAACTATAATTATCTCTCCCATACTCATGTTTTATCATTTTGAACATCATGATGATGATGATTTCAAGGCACGATGTTATTGTAATAATCAACAAAAAAAACAATAAATATATCAGATATTCGTGATGGTTTTAGTCTTAGATAATTTTTTACATTTTTAAAAATATATGAATCAAGTGCTTACACTTGTTATTAGATAGCTATACTTTGAAGATATAATAATACAGAATTTCCTACATTTATCAAAAAATATATTTATACTCCAATGTCACTGCAATTGGCCCTTTATTGGAAAAAATATTTTGAATACATTTGAGCGTATCTTAAAAATATTACAAAGACAATGTATCATGCATAGTTATAATTGATTTAATTCACACATTTTTGCAACTGAAATGGTATGGCACATATTCAGAGCTTATGACGTCCTGGATTTATGGATGTTTTGCTAATATCCGGTGTAGTTTTGAACTTTACCACAATGCATTTCGCCTTTTGTTTGCATGGCGATTTTTTCTCTTGATTTATTTCGGACAACAAAATACATTCGGGACGCCCATTTGGAGTAACTCGTTCAAATATAGGATAAACCACACAAACATGTATATGATGATGGCGATGGAAATAATCGAACGATTTTCAAGTCATTGATACGGCAATTGCAATTTCGTAATTGATGGCCATGACCAAGGACGTTAAAACAATAACGTCCTTGGCCATGACAGTGACTAAATTTTGAACTGAAATACAAGGCATTGCGTTTATAATGATAATTGAAGTGATAGTAATGATATTATAAAGCTCTATCGTCTCACGCTTGCAAAGTGATCATTTTTTAAAGATAGCCTCTCACAAAGGCTCATCCCAATCTCAAACATTGCTGTATACTGTAACTACCGGAGATCAAACTTCCTACCAAGGCATCCCACAATGTTGAAATTCTCCAAGAACATAACTAATCATTATTTAATTGATTTAAAAAATAGTTCTTATAAGATAAATGGTTTTAGAGTGTAATATCAATAATAGAGAACTTTAAAATTGTAAAATTTAATGGCAAATAAATATTTCCTTTGATTTGATCTGATTTAAGCAATACGCTGGTAGTACGTTTTATATCCACTGTATTTCGGAGAGACTTATATACCCACCTTTTATGGCGCAGCTTTATCCAGGAGCTGAGTAATTACATATGTTATCCTTCTTAAGTCACTTTTACCTATATGCATGAGGTCCCATTGTTATTATATACCTTCGGTGCAACCCACTAGACTGTGGACAAGCTACGACAACCTGGCACTAAGACCCGGAAGGCAATAAATATGGAGAATAATTTGCATTTCCTGTGTTGTTTATACCATCCAATATTCCTGAAAAGGCATGGACTGTTGGTTATGGAGCGTCTACATATCAGACTGCACAACCTACGTCGAACGGCACAGCACAGATCTACGAGTGGATATATATGAGGTACTCTTACAGTATAGATGAGATACTTGTACTTGCCCTACGCTTGAAGGGATATTAGGTCCGTTAAAAAGATATGATGTTTGTGATTGAATCTTCTGGACCTGCCGAAGTGAACGTCTTGGAGAAGGCGAAATGGATTAAAGATCAGAAGTACCTCGGTCAGACTGCACTGTTAGTCTTATAGGTATGTCCATTGGATCCTGAGGTGGAATGATGGATATGCTACTCTCTGCTATAAAATCAATAGCAGAAGGCCGTGCATTATTAACATCTTAAGAATGTAGTAAGCAATGAGTTCTCTTCGTCTTCTTTGGGTGCACGATTAATCTTATGTAAGCAGAGCCTAGGCATATGTTACAATGTCAATAGTTCATAAACTATGATCTATATCAATTACAAAAGCTAGTCGCTAACCTTCTATATGGGAACTAAATACTATGTTTTCAGTCTGTATGATCCCAATATGAATATAGCACTCTATTGCATCTATGAGTTCCTTCAAATGCATACTATCAAACCATTGGATCATACAATTTGGAATTATTGTACATATATCACTTTGCCTAAAAAATCTTGCATCTTCAAACCTCAGATACATCCAATGCATCATCGTTCCATAATATTCATGTTTTTTAAATATCTAAAGACACTCTCGCCTCTGAAGATATTTGAAACATTTTAGCATTATAAAATATATACATTTGAGTGGTTTTGTTTACCATTTTGATCGGCAACTCGGTTAAATGTGTTATTTCTGTTACTATACTTGATAACAGATTAATTAAATTTCTAACATTTCCAGCCCTACTTGAGGGAATAAGGCAGCTATTATAAAGCGACACTGATATAGGTCACTACGACTTTAGAAACGTTGAAGGGAAATTCAGGTTCTCTGAACTGGAAATATGTAGAGTTCCCGAAGTACTCATCTACAATTTCGAAATCGAAAGGGTGTCTTGAAATTCGATCAAACTAACAATGGTTATTATAACTATGACGAATACTACAACAAACAGAATTTGTTGGATATAGTTTTTGATTAGGGACACCGATTCAATCTACTGAACTCATTTTTCAAGATTCACGACTAGCAATGGGACACTGCACTGCAGCTACAAATCACTAGTATGTCAACAACAATTCTGAAGCAGAATAATGAATTGTGTCTTCTAGATCCTACCATCAAAAAAGATCTGGTTACAACCAGCCACTATGTATAGCTATCGTATAAAAATTTTATTGAGCAATTTCCTCGTTCAAATTTTAGTACATATGCATAAATGCAGCACACCTATGAAAACCTTACATGATTCATTTTCCAGCTCAGGATATGAATAAAAATACTCTGACAGCAGAGATGAAACTGTTTTACGATTGCTATAAAAATAACAACAAGTTTAAGGGATAATAGCTTACCGGTGTAATGATCGGGAAGAAAGTATTATGGGAATATAATTTAATATAAATATAATTATATGTCTGCGACACGAACACTGGCAAAAAACCACTCTTTTTGTATAGTCAATGGATGAGCAAAATATTGGTTCCAAGATGTCCAGTATCTGATTCTTCAGCGTGACTTTCTTCTGTTCATAATTCGATAGATATAATCAGAATAGAAATTATCCAAGTTCATAAATGATCTGATATACTCATCTTGCTTGCGAGGAGCGATGAAATTACTCCACTGCTTTGAGGTTTTGCGGATTGAGCAAGGCTAACTTTTAGTTCCACAGGTATGGATTCCTAATCCGCATTGTCTGAGGTGGAAATGTATCGACAAGCATCTCCATCAGGCACGTGATGCTGTTGGGTAGGACTCTTGATCGGTCACAAAACATTCATCTAATAGGGGTAATTGTGGCTACAACGTCAGCAAGCTGTGGGGGAGAGAAAAGAAACAGTTCGCATTATAGTATATTATATATTATATTATTTATAATACTAATGATATACTACATTTATTCATCATAACTGATGATTTTGATGATAGGAATGTATCTTTCCATTTATTCGATCTAAATGCCATTCAAGGCTTTGTATCGATGATTTCCTTGAGTTCTTGAAATGTGACGCTCATGCAATTAATTTTAATTTTAAAATCGCATAGTCCCCAGTCTCAGCGACAGCCGTAATCGGTTAAATTTCAAGATCAAAAATGGTATTATTTGTTGAGCGTATGCTCTACAATACTATACATAAGACCTGCTTGTGTCGTCTTTAGCCTAGACTCTTCAGTATAGCCTGGGGGTCTAATTGCATCTAAGGCCACTTGCTCCTTGAAATTATATCATAATTGAAATTGTATGAATTTCATAACTATATATCTTCCTTAATTTTTTTGACAAAATCCTCAAACGTTCAGCTATTTGTAACACGATTAGCGCAATAAAGTTATATTGCTTATACGTTGCAAATAAAACGAAATCTCTTATGATACAAATATGTTATAAGCATGATGATATGTAAAAAAGTCGTGATAAAACCTAACTAGATGTAGTTTTTTCATGCCACTCGTATTGTATCTAAGAGGCAGCACAGTAAGCACGTGAAGCTTCTCATCGATTTTATGTCCGAACGATGTTATCAATTTTGTTATCTCACTATTTCTCCGACATGCCCGTAAGACCACTACCCTCTTTTTATACGGCAGATATTTTTATTATCAATATGATATGTTGTACACATTTGTGTTCCATGGCATATTTCTCTCTCACTTTCTTTATACTCAAATCAAATGTCTCGCTAAAAGACTATATATGGTTTTACATGTGAGGTGAATAATCTCAAAAATATTATACCATTTACCTATGTAGCTAACACTGTCCTATACAATTTTCAAAAATATCTTCCTGACCGATTTGTGCAAATTTGTTTTGCAGAATGCGATAAGAATAGTTCTACGTGAGAAATTTAAGCACAATTAAATGTACATAAATGGTTGTTTCAGTCAGTCAGAATTATACACGGGCTGTGTATTTCTTCTACCAACGGAAAATGAACACAGCCCGAATAAATGTATATTCATATTGATTGCAGATGCTCTTACTGGGTAAACTCTTCCATCATGCAGATAAAATAATTTTGTATTTAATCCAATAATCATTCAAATATAAATAGTAACGCGTCACTGTAAGAGAGAGGGTTTTATTTGTGAAACCCTGTATTAACTATACAATTGTTGCTTGAAACTTGTAGACAAGGTGGATTTTTCAAAAGGTTGATTTCGGACTTCCATTGTCTATAAAATTTTTGAATATCACAACTTGTCGATTGATATGCTATCTTCAATCGCCTTCAGGTGAACTTTACAAAATTAAAATTTTATAGACAATGGAAGTCCGAAATCAAACTTTTGAACTATACAATTATTTTAACTATTCATATTATTGGTATATTGCTGTAAATTATAACCTCGGCAACCCAAACTGATATTCTTTAAAAAAATTATTCTTGGAAGAGTCGCGTTCGAGGTGCTTGAAGCTTGATCTGGTAAGGATGCTCCAATTGTATACTTCCAATGCTTGTTATACTTATGATATTATCGAAGACATCTTGGTACATTATTTAGCGTTTATGGTAGAATCTATTGAATGAGGCCAGATCAGAAACTTTTTTCGATGTTACTAAACTGATATCATTATATGCAATCCATAGCGGTAATCTCATTGATACCATTTTCCCTACATTTCCATTAAACCGTGTATTATTATATTTTCAAGAACTTCATCTCATCTAAACAGTAGTATATATGAAATGATCCCAAAATTCCTCTCACGTTCAAGCACTGCTTCTTATCACGGCTGATTATCATCTTACCCCTTAATATCATAAATGCTCATTACGACGTTAACTGAGCTATTTATACACATAAAAGCATGCAGATATATTTTCATAGCTCAGTTCAGTTTGGATAGAACTCTGCCCGAATGAATGATATTTTTCTAACGTGGTAGGTAGCTTTGGTACCAGCAATGGATGGAGGTGGAATAACAGGTGTTTCAACTTGCACATACAGGATAATTGGCCGTTGTTTGAACCTGGCTAGTTAAGTCGAGAGTGACACTTTTCCAAAGATATCTGGACTCTGGAATACAATATCATGACATTTCTGCAACATTTAACGAAAATCAGTGAAAGAAAGTCCATCCCCCGCCTGAACAACCATATGCTTCCTTTCGACAACCAATGTTGTTTTTTGGGAAAACTACTAAATGCTTAGAGGACCTTTCGTATCTTTAAATTATCCGTGTATGGTAGGCATGTCATGATTTTTCAATCTGTGTGAATTACGCTTGTCACTATACCGATTTTCGAAGTTTCATAAAATCCGAATAGTTTTATACGTCAAGAAAACATAATATTTTCGAGTTAAGAATTTTTTGCGACGTACTTATCCCGAACCCTTTTCTTTTCCGCATGTTGATATGAGAAGCTAAAATCAAGCCACATCTTCATACGACTGTCAGATGTATTTTTATTATATCCGTATAGAAAATTTAATCTGCTGTATTGAATGTCTTGAATAATGATAGTAAAGGTGAGCCTAAATTTACATGCGGAGCATAGAATGCCCACTAACGATGTTTGATTGATGACCCGTCAAGTATTACACTTGCCAGCACGCAAACTACTCAGTTTTCTGAATTCCGAGCCATGGAGATAACCCAAAGTTTGCTGCCATTTCGACTTGAATGATTTCCTTTGTTTGAAGACAGCTTGCCTGATGTTAGCAAAAGCCAAATTTACGTACAGGGTCATTCAATACTAAGTTTATAAGTATATCTTGACTTCACAAGTCGTAGAATTTCGAACTCAGCTTTATTCTAATGTTTGTAATACTTTAGACCAAACCGACAATTCTAATTTTTATATTCGGTATGAATTGGAACTTTAACGAAGGAAGCTTTCTCATTCCTATTCTATTGTGAGAATGAGGTAGTGACATTCCTAGAATAATAAACAAAAGTAGCTTAGTACTAGAAAGATATCCATAAATCGTTTTCAACCTGATTTTTGGAACGGCTTGCTGGAAAATCTCCAATCAAACTGTATATCTCTGCCTGTATCTTCAATTGCTTGAAAACGATAATTTATTGATTTTTTATCAGCCTATTAATTTCAATGTATTCATAGACTCATATTTTCGTTCAAATTAGCTATTTAGCTATTTTTTACAAAATGAAACTAAAACACTGGGAGAGTAAGTAAATATCATCTCTAACTCGCCATAATAATGTAAATAATAGTTTATCAATAAGCATAGCTAAACTGCTACCACAGGAAACATTCAATTCTGATCAACACTCCAAATAGAATGTTATTAATAACGTTCATAATGTGGGAATGAAGTCAACAAATAGCTTATAAATTTATAATTACGTACAATTTGCGGCTTCATACTGAATATGATGAAAGCATTGAGTCTGACGACTAGTCACGTCATTTATTTTGAATGCGTGATCGGTTATATATCTGATAAATTGTAGAACATCAGGTATTCATAGTAAATGATTAATTCAATGATTCAAACCCTCCCTCATATTGATATCTTAGAGCGCCCTATGCGTACAAATATACTTAGCTCCTTCTTAATGTGCAAGCTGAATAACAAAGTCCAGCGTTTCACATATTAAGCCAACCATACAAGACTAATCTCAGTATTCAGAGATTTTAACTGTAATAAAAATATCCCTTGGTGATATTACCACAGCTCCACTATCACCATAAACCACTACCATCACTACCACTACCACATAGGCAGCATCGCCTTGTCGGATGGTTGCTGGTATCACCTGTTATCGTGCATGGAATCAATAGTAATTAGCTAAGGATATAGCTATTGCTTTCGAACATTTCCGTGTCTGGGATAATAGATTTCTGTCGGTTTGTCTTTCGTTCTGTCTCTATGACAGATGCGGTTTTGTCAGTGTCTATTTGCAGCAACTGCAGCACTGCAAGTAATTATGATAAAAGTATGGAAGCAATATGCTTTCAGGTTATACTAGACAATACTACAATATTTTGAGAAAGCGGTGCATCGGAGTTATTGGTAAGAAATATAAAAACTCCCAAATATTTTTGTCTGCTTAGGAAGTTTCCGAGGAGTTTTGAGTTTATTCGCATTGTTTTTTTATGTTTCTGATAATTATAGGACACAGTCAGCAAAAATCAAGGTGACCAAAAATTTGTTAAATATAGCTAAATTCATTTTTGAATGGTTTCCCATCACGAGTCACTTTTGATGTCTATAACATGATGGCAAATAAAACTTTGAAGCCAATCTATATCAACACACCAAATTATACGAACATCTTTACGTTAATGAGATCTTAAAACCTTACGTAGTGATTTTACATCGCGACATCACACCGTGAAAAAATGGAACATAGTATTTCAGTAAAGAATATAAATCAAAATAATTCAAACTGTTTAGACCATTTGACTAAAGATGCCTTTAGACAGCGCCACTTTGGATCCTAAGTTTCTATAAACACTAGAGGCGATTCTGCGATATTGATCAGATGGGTTGATTATGCATGCTAATGATATATAGTATTTTATTTCATATATAACAAACTGCTACAATTTGTCTACTTGTTTGTGGCTATTCAGAGATGTCGCTTTGCTTAATTTCCATTGTAAATCATTGGAGGCCTATAAGCGAAGGTATGTCCAGCCGTTCTTTTGTAATGCAATTGATTTGCAGAATCTCAGCTAGCCATTCGACCTGCATGGAAACTGGATGCATATCGTGTTGCACATATCATCTGTTGATATGGAGGCTTGTAACGTCAAATTTATCGAAGCTGTTATCGCCACGTGAATTTTTTTGGAACTGATTTGATCATAACATATGAGAATAATGACAAATGATTGTACAGCAACAATATTTTACTCATTTTCATTGTTGAATGATGTTGAAGTTTCCCAATGTATGTGAATCTTCCATTGATGATATAATGAAATGAATCGTCGGAACAGTACATAAATTTATAGAGAAAATTTGCAAGAAAGTTGTTATTGCGTTAATTTACTTCTTAGAAAATGATTATCACTTTGCTCTTATAAAATTAATATATTATGATATTCCAAAATATATATTCATTCCAAATTAGAATTTGAAGCAGTTATAGCAGTTATGTAGGAAATGATCTCTTAATACCCGCAATTTGATGTCTGAGAGTAAAGATGACAACTTTAGCAGTCCAGTATCTGATTTCTATGTTATTCAATAGAATGCTAGCAAAGTCGCAGATTTTGCAGCTTAATACATATTTGGTTTAAATTCAGTTTGGTTTAATATCAACCAGTCCAAAAATCCCTCAAAATATTTCTAATCTACATGACAAATGTACAAGGTTAACCTACAAAATGGAATGTAAACAGGATTAACATAGTACTAAAATTTCGAAAAAAGATTATCATAGCAGGTCATAGCTTATATTACTGGTTTGCATATAATGGTTACGATGATTTGATGAAGGGTTAAAAAAATTTAACCTCTGAGAACGTTTTTGACATTTTGTGACATATATAAACCTGAATTCTGAACTCTTTCTGAAACTTATGATATCCTCAAATATTTCAGACTGTGCCCGGAATGACGGAAAATTCCATTAAACAGATAGAACGGAGTTTCCAAAAGATTAGGCAATATAATGTGTTCTGCTGATTGTTTCACCGCCAATATACCGATATTGAAAAATTTAACAGCATTACCTATTACGTGCTCACATCATATCATTCTCCAGAAATTATTAAAATTGTTGCAGCAGTTACTGAGACGCCAGAAGATCTCCCGTTCATTTAGCCTTGCCCACTGACTTCTGATCACAGAGCAATAGTTCCGTAGTCTAAGATGGGCACTATGCAGGCTTTGGTATTTTTTTTTTGTATCTACCAAGGTTGAGGAACTCCAACCAAGCTAAAAATCGCATTTAACGTTTTTCTTTGAGCAGTGGTAGTATCCTAATCGATAGGATTTTGCTTCAACATACACCTTTATTTTGAGTACTTGGTGACACCTTTGACTTTAATGCTGTAGTTACAAAGGAAGGAGGGATGCTTACTGCAATATAAGCAGATATGTCAAAAGGTAGCAAACGCATTGCTCCAAATAACGTCTTGCATCTCACAAGGGTCTACAAATGAAAAGATTCACTTCTCCTACACGCATCACATATTTGTGAACATCGGTGTAACGTTAATAATTTTAATTCATTATACAGCAATATTATAATCGCAATCCGTTAACCTCTAAATAGCGTCATGTTGCACACTGTGCACAACAAGCTAATCTGATCTACTCCAATCCAACATCAAATATTAAAAAGTGTCTCCGCATTTCGGTAATGTAACAGCCCGGTAGCATTGTCTTTCCGTCGTTGTCGCAGATTAAACTTTCCTGGAGCTCCTGTTTCGTTTTCTATCTCGCGAAACTGACGGAAATTAAGCAAACAATGTGCTGCGGTGGGCGGAGGCAGACCATAAAAGATTTCTTTCAGATATTCATACGCATACCAGCACCAACGGGAGAGTGTAGAAAGCGTGGAGGCAAGACAAGGGGTGCAGTTAAGCTGACACAAATATTGTCACTCGTATCCCGCTGGATGAATCTTTACGTGTACTCTGCTCATTGTTTCGGGAAGTTACGCTCTATGATGCAAGAGTGAATCGGGTGGTTTCAATTTTAAGTAGCGTTTGATGTAGACTTTTTTCATAGATAACCTCTCACAAAGTTAGAATGCCTATCGCACTACAAAAGCAATGCCAGATGATAAATTAACATTTACCGTAATAATGTAGAATGTAGATGCTTTTACTTGGTGAAACTCTTCCAACATGCAGATAAAATAATTGTGTAGTTAACACACATTTTCACAAATAAAACTCCCCTTCTTAAAGTAATGTATTTCGATTTATATTAGAAAAGATGGAGTCAGAAATGGTAATTATCCGGAAATAAACTCCTTGGCAGTTATTTCCACAATGCAGCTAACCTCCAAAGAAATGACTATGCGAAGAGGCATGCTCAAACTCGACCTAGCGAGGATGAGCCTACTGGGTCCTTGTACTGATGGGAATCCTTGGTTCTTATCTGAGGAATCTAAGTTGAACACTTGTCAGGGTCGCAGTCTGAGTGCGTTCTGAATTGAACCCCACTTCTTAAGATCCCATTCAAAAATAATTTTCTCGATGTCCTCATTGATCTGGATAGCATTTTGGTGCCGTCGACGTAAGTCCTCTTGGAATGGTCTTGGTTCTCCGGGTTCCATAGAAGATATCAGAGTGTTGTAATTTGCGAAGCTGTAGATTGGATTAGGTGATATTTCCAACAGTTCGTTGATGTTCAGCAAGAAGGATGTTGCAAAGAGAACAGATCCATGAGCAACCATAATCAAAAGTTTTACTACTCGCCAAACCCATGTTCAAAACACGACACGTGTTTCGTCAACTATATTAGCTTCTTCAGGGGAATATGATTTCAACTCTTCAACTATCAGATTAACTAGATCGCCAATACGGCTTCCGCATGTGAGGAAGAGCAATAGAAATCCTTGAAGATGATTAAAACTACCTGGTTAGTTTCAATCCTCCCACGACGATGCTAACATAGATCGCGAAATACCTGTCGCGTTCAAAAAGGTGATTTCTCAAATAGTAAAACTGTGTAGTGATTGACGTCGGATTTTTATTCATTCTCCAACACGGATAAGGATCCATATCTAAGAAAAGTGTTCAACCATTGGCATAGAGCCGGTAGCAAACTGGCGACCCGTAGAATAGCAAGCACGACCAGAAGTCCCTCATGCCACATGCTATGAGCCTTCTAAATATCCAGTACAATAAAGCGACCATCGGTGATGTCTTTCTCCAGGTTCTTCAAAACCTGCATATTAATAACAGCTGACATAACCTTGGAAAATGGAATATTTTATTTTCCACGCCTTAGTAGCGGGCGAAAATTTTTGAATTTGTGATAATACGTTTTTTGGGTGTTTATTATGCTCACATCAGGAAAGTCGCAAATTGTCTGTGGCCGTTTTTCTCACTTTTTCCCCGTACATTTGCTCAGCTAAATAATCTCAAGAGCTTGTACAGGTGGTATTTATTACAGATGTAATTTAATGCAAACATCCATCAATTAGAATCCCTGTTTTTGTTTAGGTTATATAGCTACCCTGATTACCATCATTAGAAAGACTTACCAATCTCCGAAACATCGGACGCATCAAATATTAATAAGATCTAAAATTTCAAATCGACGCAAACATGTTTTATTCAATATGTCAGCTGGAAGTCAAATTATACGACTTACTGTTTTCTGTTTCCATATATACTTGAATAGCAATTTATGAGGAAGCATCGCAAGATTCTAGTTAAGTTCAATATACCGTAGACAAATAATTTCGATCTGGAACGCTATTCTTACAGTGTGAGAAGTATTTATTTAATCTACTCAGATCCTTTTAATATCATCTTTATTGCAGCCATGAAGAAAAGGAGTCAGGTCTTCTTGTAGATCCTCCAACTAGACAACAGCAGGTCTGAAGCATAGTGGAGAGCATACACTTAATGTCAGACATTAGTTAGCACTTGTTATGTTCATTATGGATACTAAGCGACATTAACGAAATTGCATAATATGCCTTCTAATGGTTTGAATTTGATGTATGATTATCACAACTTGTTCAAGTTCCTCGGAATGTTTTTACTTGCATGACGAATTACCAAGAAATTCAAGAAGATTTTAAACGGACTGCAGATACACTAGTTGTATTAGTACTTCTGAAACAAAGTAGGTTTTAGCAAGCCTTGAATCAGGATTATAAAAATGGACAACCTAAGCATTTTCGTGACTACAGACAAAAGCTGAAGAAACGTTTAAAACTGAGATTTTTCAACTTATAATATTTATTAACCTCCAAAAAGAATGTTAGTAACTACACTCGAAGATAATTAGAAATCGGACACACATAATGAAGTACGTTTGGAGAAGCTATAAAACTTTGGGCTTTCTGCTAATCACTCTGTCGCCAATGTGCTGTTTCCATTTTTCGACATTTAATTCCCCCAAAATAAATGTTCGATCAGAAAATGTTGAAAACTAAAGAACTACTACGCCTATCCACTTGAATTGAAAGCTACATTTGATTTCAATCTAATTTCGTGAATATAAAGCATATTATGGCAAATATCTAATTATTAAATGCTATGTAGCTTGGTATTTGTATATTCTAGAAATGAAATTGCTTATAATCGTACCGTACTTATAACCAGCGGCGCACATCCATGTAGTAGTTTACTTCAATAAGGTAGACATAATGAAAGGACTGAAAATTTGGTCATTTTTGTTAGTTCAGACTAATTTCGCCAAACATGATATCAGTTATTCATTTTTTCATCAGATAATTCCAAAATTTTTCTCTACAAATGCAGTACTAGTTTGGTTACTCCATATTGGGGCAGAAACCTTCATCTAAAATTGGGTTTTTTAATTTACTAGGAAAGCATAGATTGCATTATAATTCCTACCTGCTAAAATTACTTGTTGCTAGTTCCTGCCCATCTCAGCGCTGGTCTGTTATTGGCATTTTTTGTCACCCTTTAAGAAAACTCATCCAAAATATATGTTTTCATACTTTTCCAGTTTACGATCATTAATCTCCATAGTCCAAATTATGCTTTTCTGGTATGAATATGTCAGACCTCCTACGGTATACATCATATGTAGTCCATCTCACCATTGCCCTGTATATTCTTCATTTGGTGTCAATTTTAATGTTCTTATGTCATCATATTGTCATATTTAAAAATCCTGCTATTGTTGTTGCCCTCTTTGTCTGTCCTATTTCTTCCGACTCAACGTTGTTTTACTTCCAGATAGTACCTGAATGGTGTTTTTGACATTGTCATACTTGCACTGAGCCCTTTAAAGGTTTTAGTTCAATTTTAATTCTTGCAACTAGCTAACTATGATCGCTTGTGATATAATATCTAATATTTTGGGATTAAATGAACTTAAAATTACTACGGGACGATACAGACCTATGGTCAACATAGTATGACCCCCAGGTCAGACATTATAGTAGTAGTCGAAAAATCAATGTCTCATGTCTCATCTTTGTTTGTCAGCACTATCAGAACCATTGTACAGCTAAGTTGCAGTTATTGGTAAGAACTTTAATTTTATCATTTTTATTACCCTCTTCAACTACGCTAATGCAAGCTATTTAAATTTACAACTCTTGAATGCATCGGAATCAGCGGAGGCAGTCGACTTTTTTCCATTCGGGTAAATGCAGCAAATTACACTGGCTTTTGCTCGTTTTGTTTCAAAGATGATTGCTATAATTATATCGTACTTGACAGTGAAGTTTGAGATAAAATAGGAACAATCTTGCACTAGAAAATATTATCTGACAATAAAATATGTAATCGATGAAAACCTGGATCTTTAAATTCAATAAGATAGACTAGCTATTTGTAATGTTTACCTCGCGCGCACAAACAAGGAAACAGTTATCTCCAAAAGTTTGTAATTTGTGATCGTAAAATTTCTCCGAGGCAGTTTTCATGAAAATTGGGGATATGGAGAAAACACGCATGTTTTATCAGCACAGGTTGTTAAAAATTCAGTTGAAACGTATTAAATAAAATTATCAAATTTTAGATTATAATTGCTGAAAGCGCGCTGCTGTTTTAGGCAATTCTCGGGAATTTGTCAGAATATTAGTAATGTAGAGAACAAAAATGGTAGTTGCGTATGTCAAGAAACATCCTATACAACCAAATGCAAAAAATAAAAAATTGACTGAAAAGTGCATGGAAATAATAGTAATGAGCAAAGACTTCCCACGTATAAGCGAGGAAAGTGCTGAGATATCGAAAATTTTATAATTTTAACATAATTAAATTTGTGCGATTTAAATTTGTTATGCAAGTTGTATCCTCAGGCAGCTGTGAAGTACATCAAAAATGTATCTAAATGATGTATTATCCTACATCATACGCTTTTGTATAACAATAGGCTAATGCGGACATTAATGAAAATATTCATTGCTTGTAATAACGTTTAAATCGTTTAATTTGACCATAAATTTCATTTACCAAGTCTCTATTTGGAAAATGCAACATTTCTGATATTTTATTATTCGCATCTCCACGGGTTGAAAAACATGTGTTGGATGGATTTATCGATTTTAAACAGAAAATGTGTATCATTGTGCACACTACATAATTTCTATAAATTAACTCCACAACGAAATACCGAACTAAATATTTTAATTACAGGGTGTTTTAAGTGCGAGAGAGTCCAATATCTCTATTGCTATGAAATATGATGTAATAAAATTCGACATGGAAAATTATAAAATTTGCAGTGTACACAGGGAACAACAAGGGCATGGCAGTAGAGGAGTGCAAAAATCGTATGTTTAGATTCAGAATCGAAATCAGCTGTATTCTACATATGTTGCTTCATTTTAATTCAATTATAGTAGGGGCCTTGCCAAGCCATTCAAATCTTATTTATCAATTCTGAAAAATCGTTGTGTTTACACTAAAGTATACATGTGTCACCGCTATTGTCCAAGCTGTTAGAACCATTTGACTTCGTAGAAATGCCAATTAGCAGCTCCAGTTTGCACGACATTGGAGTTAAAAGTACCACAAATAATTCATTCTAAAGTCCGTTTAAATACTCAGCTATTTAAATAAAACATCGGAAATCTATAACAAACACCGTGTGTGATACAATAATTGTTTGATAGGAAGTTATCTATACACATTGTACACGCAATTTTTTCATACGGTCAGAACCTCTTAACTTGTTTTACTTGAAAAATCGTATTTAATAAAAACACCCTTTACATTAATGAGGCATATTGTGGAGCGTAGTTCTTAAATGTGAAGTTTTGACACAGTATGTTTTTCCAGTGTTGTGTAGCTAAAGTAAAAATTTCAATATAATTAGTTACATATCCGTTTAAGAACGTATATGGGTTTTTAAGTGAATATCAAACTATCTACAGTCAAAATATTAGCTTTTTGAAATGACGTAGGTTTATCGCCTTCTGGATCTTACCCTTGAGCTTGTACATCACTAGCATTCGAAAATCTGTATCTAAGGTGACTGGAAGGAGAAATTCATAGAATCAAAAGTCATTTCGTTGTGATGTGTTCATTTTTCTAGCACTAAAGGACCTAAAATGTGCTGTTGGTGAGTGACGTTGAGGTGCAAGTAGTTGATGACATCTTGGTCACTAGAACAAGCACTATCAGAAAAAGACATATTAAATCATCGTTGCTCAACAGATTGCCCCATTGCCTGTTAAAGTCAATATCCAAGAGACAAGTAACAGTGATCGTCCCCTATAATTTCAGAGCTATATTTGGTTTGGTTACGTTAATATATATTTTATATTCTTCCAGCAAAACTACCTCCATAAGAAATACTCATATTATGCAAGAGCACGAAGTAACTGTCCTATCAAGGGCTTCTGATCTATAAGTATCCAACATTCATGGATAGAAACTGACTTATGTCCATGTATAGTGTACCTTCTCACACTTAAATAAAGTAACTTTGTTGAAAACGGGTAAATTTATGTTGTACTCTCAGCTACCAATGAACCAGACACAGATGGATTCAGGGGACTCGGACCACCACCAAAAATTCTCTGAAAAAAATGTTTTAATGAAAATTATGCACTCATTTGCATATAGTCGATGAGATCTCTCCAAATTTCAATTTATCTTGCAGTTGTATTTACAAAAATTACTACATAAAGCCTAACAAAATGCTGTCTTTATTCTAAAATTTCTGAAACTGGTGCTAAATCAGAAGTGGGACAAATTGGCCCCCTTAAGAAGAAGTTCGACTATGCCTCAAATAAAATATATAATTTTTCATAGAGTGGCCTCTAAAAATCAGGTATTGCAAAAACGAATTATTGAACTACTTTTAACACAAACCTATTATAGCTGTGAGGAGTATTTGGATGATAACTTAATGATCAGGTATGTATTTTAATGTGTTGTATCCTTATATCTGATTTTTTTATTGCAAGTTTATCTGTTCATTGTCATTGTTATTATTATAATTAATAGTCTATACCCCCCCAGGGGCAATTTGCCCTAGAAGTAGAACGTGGTGGTTGACCAATCATATAAGTCATCCCATTATTTATATATTGTTTTATTTACGACGTAAAATAGAGTATGTAAGGCACTTGTAAAGTATTATATTGGAAGCATTCTGAATGACATGCGCATATAGTCCAATAAATCAGAAAATTCTAAGGTCAAAGCTGTTGAACATGAATAATTTCTGTATTTTGAAGGCCAACGTGTGAAGAATCTTATATATCTTAACAAACAGAAAGTGTTACTGCAGCCAAAAATCATAGATTATAGAACGTCTTCTACCAACACCACAAAAAAAAGTTTCCCTCCTGAATTTTCAAACCACCCATCAAACCAACAGACAAAGGTTATTTATACTCTGTTTCATTTACGTATTTTCGTGCTTATTTCCGGAAATATAAAAATGACCCATCGTAATATTCCACCCACATACATTCGCATTAAATTAATTTTAATTCCAGCTAAGAGCTTTCTTCGGCATGACTATGGGGCCTGTTCTTGCGTTGTAAAACTTTCGATACTCGTTTCAACTACTGCCGCCATCCCATGCAATGTTGGCTTGCCCTCGGTCTCCTACTTCATTTAATAATTCTTCGGAATTCCTTTGTAACAGTTTAGCGTCAAGTAATTTTAAAATATCCTCCGGAATTTCTTCGAGGATTTTCATCCGAAAGTTTCTACCCCTAATTAAATTTTTGTTCTCCCACCCTCCATCCATGGCCATTCGTTTGCGGTTCGCTATCATTTTCAGTGTCGCTGCAATGGAAGATCAAGAAGTTTGATTCGTAATCCGAAAAATTACTGCTTCTTTGCGAGAACCTGCCGAAAATTGGTGATAGGGGAAGTATCCAAATTCCGCGCTTGCAGCTCATTTCAAAAGGACCTCCAATTCGCCGTAAATTAATTGCCTTAACTTTAGATCGAATTGGTACAAATGCATTTGTTGTGTGATCCGCAATTTTATAACCTGATTTTTCCATAAGTAGGTGAACCCTATAATAGTTTCCATGCAATGATATCAGTTTAAGATTTGTATCGTACTTTTAACTGCTAAAAGCTTCTTTCTCTTAAGATGCCGTCGTGTTTTTTTTATTAAATGAAAGGTTATTTTATTGATATCGTCTTTTGACTAAAAATTTATCTAGATTCCTTTTATCAACAAGAATGATGTTGATGAAACCCATTCAAGTATTAAGTTGTCACATCCATGGTTGCCAAGATTTTAGATATTTTGTTTTGTAGGTAAGCGTGGAAAGTGACAAAGAAGCCTTATACAGTTCTTGGCCTTTCACTGGAAAAATGATAAGTTAGTATCAATAATCCAAAACCAACAACTGAAGAGCGCTTTTTTTCAAATATTGGTCAGAGCGAACTGTTTTGGCATTTTTAGTAGCCAACATCCAGAAAGTTCCGTAGATTCGAATTTGGTTGGAGGGTTCCTCGTCAAAAAAAGCACTAAGAAACATCTTGATTGCATTAATTGCACTAAACTGGCAGCGAAGTTGGGTCCTTCTCTATGCCTGCATTACATGCATTTACGGGCTGCGACAGCTGAGTTTTATAACAGAGGGAAAGTCAAGCCTTCTAAAATATTTTCCGGGAAATATTCGTATCATTGACAAACCCAGTAGATCCATTTGTCTGAGAGAACGTTGAGTGCTTGCAAAGGTTTACTATCCTAAGTTCTTATACCTATGAGCGTCAATGACACTAGATATCGCATGCTCCAAAAACATATCGAACAAAACAGAGAAATTTATGAAGTATATTAAATCAATAGACTCCGATGCGATCCCAACATGCTGGATCTCACTCAAACAGACAATTTGGGACAAAAGTCCTGAAGATCGGTTGTTTCTTTGAAACCAACGTGGTTCATAGAAGACCCCAACACCCTTACAAGTATGTCGCCCAGAGGGCTCCTCGTAGAAACTTTTGAAAACACTTCAAGAATATGTCTATTTTACATAAATTTATCTGTCTGTATAATATGTAAATGCAAAGTCGTACAACGAGCTGAGGATACCAGAACTACCAGATAAAAGCTGTATTCCTTTTTAGAATGGTAACTAAATGTCACTGAAATAAACGCAGAAACCTAAATATCATAGTGCTATGATTCTAAGCCTCTGACTTATAGCTTAAATATTCCATCGGATTCGCTGCTATATTACTACTATACTACCGTATATAAATAATATTTTCCAACAGTTTCCTAACAGCAATAAGGAGAAAAATATAACCAGTAGAACGTGATGCGGACAGAATGGCGTACTGCAGAGCTGTGTAGCTGATAAAGGCGCACGGCTGTCACTCAACCTCTTCTCTTACAATACTTTCTCAATTTCCTTGCCGGTGCCGTTGTTGGTGTGACGATGTGACATTCCATCATGATGTCAAGGCACATCGCAGTGTGCTACGCCTAGAAGTAAATTAACAAAGCGCCCTGCCCGGGCTCAAGCTCCGGCACCAACGATCCTAATAACCGTATATCTGCTTGGTATGCCGTTTATTTCTTCGGAACGTGTCGCACGTTTCCGCCACACTTCTGGTGGTTTGTATTATTCTTTATAAATGACGTAACTTCCTTGCTTGCATTAATAATACAATTTCATAATCGATTGTAGCATCCTGCCTAGTAAATGTAATTCACTAGAACAGCTGCTGCTACTCTACAAGGCTCAGATCAACCATATCTGGAATACTACTGGCATGTGTGCTGGGGTGTGCTTTGAAGCACTCCCGGAATGTTCTGGACACAATTCTGGAAAGAGCATTACGTCTGGGAGATGCACTGAACCTTACAAAGTGTGTAACCTCGAAGATAAAGTGGCTGATTCTACCATGCTAAGTGATCGACCGACCTGATCACATAATAATACCACAAGACAAGAGCCATCAGTACACAGAGTACTAAAGGGCCCCAGTGGACGCATCCGCACCTCTAGCGAGCTTCGTCCAGAAGTCATTCTTCTAGAAAGCGTCAACGTTCTGAAATGGGCTACCAGGGACTTTGGTAGAGTTCGAAGCTTTATAAATATAATGTGAATAGATATTTATCAGTGCTTCTGATAACTGCTACTTCATTAACTAGAGAATACCATGAACATTAATAAGAAACATATTTTCTCACTTATAGAGGGTAGGATATCCAAGACCAAGTAATTGCGACCCGACACACAAAAAAATTACATGATCAACATCTATCCATAGTAGATGAGATCAGCACAGAATGTCGCCAAGAAAAGGAACCAATAGAACATATCACAGGTGCATATAGAACTCTAGCAGGAACTGGCCATAATACAAACTAATAGAAAACACAGAACTCTTATCACAAATAAACGCCAACATCAGTACTCGAAATAATCAATATAAATCAATAGAAACTGTACACGGACATCTTAATAAATACCAACAAGACAGTCCCAGCCAATAGACAGTAGATATCGTTTTTCAGTCGAACGCAGGCAGAATTCCCTATATAATAGGTATAGCTATACCTACTGACAAAAATGTTCAAAGCCGTAGAAATGAAACGACTTTGGAAACTAGAAATAGTTATTATTATTCCACTCGTTATGTCAATCTCGTGTCTCACCACCACCACCTTCACACCACACATAGCACAACTGGGACTGAATGAAAAGTTATACAAAAACTTCCATAAAAATGTGATTTTCAAGACCTGCAACGCAGGCACAGCCCACCAGTACATGTTTATATCCCAATCTTGCGCGATGATTGAAAATCATATTATTTATTTCTCAAAAAAAAAAATTAAAAAGGAATTTTGTTCGATATAACATTCGGGGAGTAATGAACATGGAAAATTCCGCACAATACAAGTCCTGTAAAAGACCATTTGTTCCATCCTCGAGCCTCTGGAAGTTACTAGCTCCTACTAATGGCTGTATCTGTTTCTTTTTCCTGTTTGAATCCAGTCCATTAGGTAGAGGAGCGTGAATTTATATAAATTCGGGATAAAGGGAGGACGAGATGGAAAGGAAACGCATCTATTCCTCTATTCCTCGTGTGATATGTGCAGCCTGGTTCGCTAGTCCGAGCGCGTTGCTGTGAATTGCACAAACATCTCACGACTTGGCCCGACTACTTCCGGCCCGTGTTAAACACAAGATTACCTCGGTCCACTCTCGACAAACTGCCTTCCTTTTCTCTGATCGCTCTCTAACAATCCAGAATAATAAACTATCCTTACTGCTGGATGGAATAGATGGCCGCAACATGGAACATATGCAATACAGATATATGGGATGTATTACAAATGAACGCAATTGCAGTTTTTAGTTGCCATTCATAAACGCGGCAAGTACTGAAAAAATTTTCAACGTTTTATGGTGTTTGCATCATGATAATCTATGTCGATCGTTTTAGTCAGCCAGTTTGTTTGCCTGTCTATCGCCTTTCTTTGAGTATGCTAATCTGATACCACTTAATTCTGCTCTATTCACGGAAACCGTTGTATTGGCATTGGTAGCTTAGTAACGAGTGAAAATAGGAAACTGTGGGAGGTTCCCAAAGCTTCGTTTTCTAGGTTTCTCGAGATTATGATAATTTTCACCGAGGTGTCAATGTTTTTGGGTGTTTAGAGGTCTCTATAAGGGCCAAACTCCGTTTTTGCTATTTTGTTGTTATTTTACACATTATTTATATGAATTGTTTAAAAATATTTTTCTACAATTTTTTTTTTAAATTTGCGATGAGTTGTGTAATTTCTTCATCCGCATCGGCAGCTGAATTACAGCTCAACTAATACAATTAACAAGCGTCTAGATCGAGTGGGTACCGCAGGGCTGTGGTCCAACCGCTACGGCGTCAGCACATAAGGATGAAAGTACACAGAATTGGGTCCCGTTCGTATCAACGTTTTTTATAGATTTTCCTCGCTACAGATCAGAAAAATCATAATTTATCATATATCAGCGAACCTCCAATTATCTATTTTGGGGATTGCTGTGACGTCTAAAATGACTAGAGGTCTTAGAAATTCAGTCACAGTACGAATTCGCATTCAGAAACTCGTAAAAAACCTGGCCTTTCTTATATCCCGATGATGTTGAATTTACTCCCCTGAAAGGTGTGTCTCCAATTTCAAACTACGCGCGTCGTTCGTATCTCGAGGTGGAGCATCACCAATGTTGGTTCGGTGAATACCTCCAACCGCGGTTAATGATAGATACCTGCATCGAACATTCATAGTACCAATATATAAAAAACACCGTTTCAAGTATTTACTTGTTAATCAAGAACATGGAAGCCGATATTCACTTTCTGATTGCCAGTAAGATGTACTAGCGATTGCGCTAAGCAAGCACTTCGCTCACTTGATCAGGAATGGCGATGATTTAATAACATTATTCAACCCAACACTGGTGCTGTACCTAGAGATACGAATGATAATGTTTATTTCGGTGGATTATCATTACCTCTGAAAATAAATATGTAGCTTGAAATGTTTGAGGTCGGTACACTCCGTGGCAGTACAGTGCCTCCCAGTAATGCATTTTACTCGCGATTAGATGGCAAGGATGGGTTGATTTTAGGTCGTTAAACGCCTGCCGAATATCTTTCCTGGACTATATGAGCTGTACTGACTGCTGTGTCTGTTGCAGGGCCATGGAACTCAGCCACATAGACTGGCTGGATTGAGAAGGTGAAATCATGCATAACAGCGGCGCCTCCGCTTCGACGATAACGGCAAGTCTTCGATCACATCTCCTCTACATGTTGCTGATATTTCACTTGTACGGTAAGTACACAGATCTGGTTTGCTCTAGTTATTTGTACCGGATGGATTTGTTGCACACATTGTATAAAACGGTCGGTTAGGCTGCTGGTTGTGTTCAGGAACTGAACTCTATGAGATATAATATATTCGGATAGATTAGCCAATAAAACATGGAAACAAGGTATCGACATGTATTAATATATTTTTAGTTTTGACCACACAACTGAATTATGAACGACAAAAAAATTTTTTTTTGGTACCATCTATACCCTAGGTAAATATTAGGAATGCGGAAGTGTTTGAATTTGAGATGTTTTTTTCCAAGTTTCAGCTCCGTAAATACATATAGTATGTAATGTTGTTTTTCAAGATTTCAGGCATGTTTTGGACGTAACTGAAACTTTTTTATAGGGCATAAATACTTTGTGATATATGTTTCTTCTTTTTACATCCATTTATATCCAAAACAGTGTGCAGTAATGAAGTGTGATCCTGATCAGACTTAGTTAATGGAATAAATTAATGGCCTCATTGCTTACATCACCTATTTATGGAACAAAATTATCCTATAACTCGAAGAACATCACGTCGTTACCCTTAATATTATCAATGCTTTGTTCTTTTAAACACTTTTTCCGAAAGAGTTCTCAAGTATATTTGCAGGTAGTGAACAAGCTCCTTTTCTGGTCGAAAAATATCCGTTATGGTGGAACCTATTCTCCCACAACACGAATGCTGGTGATCCAAAGCGACCCTTATGATATTATTTCTGTTCAAAGTTAATGACTCTCCCTTTCAAGCGCAATAAATCAAAGATAGTAATTCAGACGCTGGTATTTATTGTTATAGATCGGCTTGAGGGACAAAAGACTAGCACAAAAGACTAGCAGACAGAAAAATCTAAAACATTGTATCAATATATTTAGTACCTGTGTGATCAGAATAACATGAAAAAACTACTTGCAACTCAGAGCACATACATGTATTCCGATCTCTCTTCGCATGACACTATTTTATGCTCACAATAGCTTTTATCAACATTAGCCTGTATCAAATAGATACGCGAGGTATTGGCTTGGCAGACTCGCATCACTCCATTACCCATTTCAATTACAAAAGTGCCGATGCATCCGTGACACGACTATACATTTTTTTGCTCTGTCGAAATTAGGACTATGCTTGACTCGAACCTTAAAAATCCCTGGAATACAGACAAATTTTATATGTGTGGACAACAAAAATGTGTTTACATAGATCCAATTTTTCATCAAATGAATAGAGGATAGTGGTAGTAACTCAACTTAAAATAAGTTTTGGATTGATATATGTTTCTAAGCTCTACGTTTCTTCGTTAGTGCTTCGATCAGTTCCTCGGGAAATCCGTTTCTTCAATGTCACCGTACGGATTGTTTATGGAATGACCATATTTAAAATAGCCTCAAACCAAAACCTGAATAGATTCCTGGCAGTTTAACTGTAACAATCTGGGAAGCTGGTAATATTACCATGATTTGCTTAATTAGTTCAATTCTGGTGTTGAAATTACGAACTTCGTTTTGTTCAAAATTTATCCTGTCACGGAAAAATAACCTAAATTTATTAAAAATATCTATCATTTAGGCAATATCTGATTTATATTGAATGAATAATACTACCACACCTGTGCGTGGATTAGGTATATAATGACAAAATGCTCTGTAAGGTTAGACTGCTTAGCTATTCTGACGAGCTTAATCTGAAGATGAAACATACATATCTACATATATCGCACAATATATATAGTGAACAGTTAAGTTTTATTTTAAAATTGAATGTTTAGCATCCAAAAACTTGCACATGACGGTAAGGTAACATTATTGTACCTGGTATGTAAGTATCTACAAGCTTAAAGTGTATTGTGACCACATAACGATTATCCTACATACATACTCAATCTTATGAAATATACTAATTTGGTGCTAATATTATAAAATTGCGAAAATTAGTTTTTTACACAACCTAAGACAAACGAATAGCAGTGTCTTTTTCGGTCTTTTTGTTATGTTTCTGGTAAAAACTAAGTAATCTGTGTATGTGAGTTATTCTATTGATGGAAATTCAAAAGTAATGTCACGAACTGTTTTAATGAGATTCCCCCTTATCTCTTACAGACCCAGTATTCTTTTTTTCGCTCACATTGGACGGACCTATCAATAGATAAACCGACATACTCGTAATAGATGAATCGAGAGACAGACTGGAATACTTGATGAAATATCAACTAACCCAAATAAGTCAAAATAGGAAAATTTTCACGATTACAATATGAAACAACACAACAGTTTTCAAGACAATTCCTTTTACTGTAGTAACGGAGTGTGAAATATTGCGTTACAATATGATTTCCAGATAACACGTAATGGCATCTCTGCAAAGTTTTCTTTCTTGAATCTTGATACATTTAACCGTGTATTTCATGCGCTTAAACCTATAAACCTATTTGTTGACACAAGTAACTAAACTTCTTTTAAAAATAAGCTATGAAATTTTCGTTTTACATCAGCAGATACCGAGAAAACACTTTCTCTTACGGTATCATCCAATGAAGGAGTAATTATATTTAATTATTAAGTAAGTAATCATAAGTATATCCAAGACCGGATTATCCAATAGGTTAGCCTTGGGGTCCAACCTTGAGGGGTCCTTGACTGAGAAAATACCAACGTCAGATCAACGGTAGCCGGCCACAACATTATAGGGGCCCTAAATAATGTTTAGCCTAGGGCTTGTTGTACCACTAATCGGATCCTGAGTATATCATAATAAACCTTCAAAATAGTGTTGCTGGCAGACTGTGCCGACATCATCAAAAATTCAGAGAATCTGACAAAATCGACGTGGAAAGCTATTATAACTTGGCATTAATGAGACTCTGAAAGATAAAGAAATTTCATTTCAAAATCGTTATCTTCCGGGATTTCATAGTTTCTAAATATGAGTCTTCCAGAAAAAGTCACGATGTCGACACTGTACTTAATCATGTGTATATGAAACAAATTACATGAACCACAGCACCATAATATTTGCTTTTGAAACAGTATCGCAGTGTATGGCACCTCAGTTAAACACATGGGTTGTGCAATGTTGAAATAGATTTCGTGTTTCAACAGATTTTTTCACCAGTAAATGTAAAAGATAGCATAGAGACAAAGAATACCTAACACCCTCGGATCAGTAAGCACGTCACTGACGGAATCAGTCCTACAGAAAGCATCAGGTGAAGTTCTCCTACCAATTCGTGACACTAACTGGAACCTTTGTCGTCTGTAACTTTCTGACTCCAACACGATTTCTAGGTCGCGCAACTTCCTGAACTGGAAACAAACAAAACAAATAACAACAATACCCTAGACAGACAGGCTTGATTGAGTTAAGCTGTCGGAATGGACCCGAATTTCCAGATTAAAGGGAAAATCATAAAGGTAAACATACAATTTGAGATGACTGAGCCTGACGAAAACGCGAATTTAACTTGTTTCCATCACACACAAACACGCGCTATGTTTCTCGTTAGCCCTGGTTGAGTGTATTTTGAAGCTTCAGTTCCTGGAGTGGTCAGGTGAAGTCGGGGGTGAAACATACGTCCAGGGAAAATATTTTGACTAGCAAAAATACAGGTTATTTTTCTACTACAAGTACCTTTGCGTAGATATAGGTGTCAATCAAGATAACAAAATCTCTTCTAATATTCTAAAACTTTTGTAAATTCACCGAAAGAATCAAATGTAAGTCACTCTAATCAATTTCAATGACAATACAGTTGCGCAACAAAACACGATTATCCTGGAAAAAATGATTATTTAATGCTGATATGAATACAATTCCAAATTTTAATAATTCTATGTGTTGAATTGACCTAAGCTGAAAGGTCAGACGCAACAAAGGTAAAAATTTTTTTCTCAAAGATAAGATCACAAACACCACACAGGTTAACTATTCACGACCTACTTTGAAAAATACCATCATCTAGTAAATTGACACTACTTTCCATGCAATGGTATCAGTTTATAATAAGGATTTGGTTCGGATTTTGGAAAACCCTGATATCATCATATCAATAACCTGATACAACTGCATGTAAAATACAGTCAACCTGCTTGACCCTTCTCTTAAAAAGTATTAATAGCACGTTAGAATCGCCGAGTCAATTTGGTCATATGCGCATTGTATGACTAAGAACAATGCTCCCAAATAAGTATTATTAGAGAAACAACACTGAATGTCATTAACAATAATCAACTCATCTCCAGGTGTCGCCCTCTAGGGGGCGCCCATTGGCAACTTACGAAGTCAAAGGTCCTAAGACCTGGACTGCCTTGAAGCGGCAACAGATGTCCCTTACGACATGTCTGTAGCAGGTCTGATGCATAGTGAAGATCTTACACTTATTAACAATATTAGCCTTTCTCCAAGATGCATGATAACAGATATATAGGGCGCTAAGAATCCGCTTCGTTAGGGTTTTTATTGAACTATAACGATGTTTTTCCATTCTCCAATAACTTCGCCTCTAAATTAAGCTGGGAAGATACTTAATCCCTCCACATTTGTACTATATTATCACTCACTCATATTACAACAGAGCAATCTATTTTAGGAATAAATCGAATAGTAAAATAGGCCCAAGGCATAGTTTTGCTGATTTGCCGCAAGGAAAGCTGTGTTTAGTCCAATTATTTTCAATATTTACACTGCATGCAACTAATTCGAACAGCAAAATAATACAGTATGCTGACGACATCTGCGTTTATGTAGAAGATAGTACTTTGCCAATCTATGTAGATCTTTTGGATAATGCCATACACCAATACACACACACACAATGCAATTTCTTTAGAAACATTCATATAATACCACCTGACTATTCCATCGAAGACAATATCCGAGAAAAAGCTACATAACTCTGAAATTGAACACAAAAATTACTATACTAAAATACAGCCATATTTCTTCATTAAATACCCATATATTCAATTATGGTATGCCAGCTCTTCACAAATGGTACATATATTTTCACAGATGCATCCAAAAATCATAACGGAGCTCGCTGTGTATATTAAATACCCAGCACATTCCTAATGAAGGCGAATTTGTTTCTCTTCTGTGCTATGTATTTCACATGCGATGATAGGTGTTTATCGAAGATTTTGATTCAAGGTTTCAATTGCCACTTGAATAAATTTTCTAAACATCCGTTTTGTTGATACGCCATAGTATTAGTTTGAAGTATTATGTTTTGCTAATCTTTAAATCTTTAATCAATATTTGTTCAAAGATAATAAATGTTACACGTGAAGAAAAACATAAAAGTGTTTACCTATTACGCACATATAAAGTTACATGTAATTTCATGAACGTATCACTCAGAATAAGTTAGAGATCATGAAATACCTACTAGCAATCTTAGCCGTGTTAGTTTTAGCGGCGGTGGTTTCAACTAAGGAGAAAGGTAGTATATGCAATATTTATTCCTCCACACTTTACAATATATGAAATATTTGTCACTTTTCATGAGAATAGGCAACGATAAAAATATATTCAAACGATGGATACAATAGAATCAAATTATTGAATTGTTGAAGCGAATTATATGATACTTTATAGTATACCACTTATTTTATGATAAACCGATATTACTGTGGATAAACAAATATATAATGATATATTTATACAAACTTCATATCAAAAAATCTTTCAACAATGTAACATTTGAACAAACAAATTTTTCATTTATCATGTCGTTTTAGTATAATATATAACTTACTTACTTACTTACTTTTTAAACCATTTTCCATCCCTAAACGCCACCTCCCTCATTTCACGCTCGTAACTCGGATCAACTTTATTTGATTTTTACTGTTAGTTGCGCTATATTTTCTTACTCTTCCAATAGTTGTCATGCCATTTCCTTCTCCAAAAATTATTTTCACCGGCCTACTAACAACCTAGTCCCAGGAAACTCCATTTACTTTCGTTAATCAATGGAATGCTTCAGGAAGAAACATTAGTTGAACACGTTTTCCAAAATCTCCTTTTTTTTGTTGCAGATGATATGACTTTTCAGGATCAGAACCCAGACAGAGTAGCTCAAGATTATTGCTCACCGGTATCATGTAACTTTGATTGTCAGCATAAAGGCTACAATTCTGGTGTCTGTTTAGTAGTTGGTGGTTGTGATTGTCGATAGTATCATATCAATGTATGAATATTTGAAATAAAGGGTGTAGTCGAACTTTCTGCAATATTTTACTTTGCGGACCACGCTAAAAATTGATATTAAATGTTATCAACGTATCCAAACATTATATCATTCCAAAAAAAATGAAAGAACTAACATTTGGGAGAACGGCATCTTTACCTCACGTTCCATTCATCTCTATTTCTTGTGTGTAAAACTCAAAATATGTCAGATATTTTAGAAACCTGCTCTGTATATATGGATCTCAACACGCTTGTCTTGATAGTGTTGGCTAGTGGTGAACAATCTTAGATTTGGACAAGCATCAGAGTATTTAGAACTACTAAAAAAAGTCGAAAAACATTAAAATTAAAACATCATAAGCGGAAATACCTACTTTGTCTCCACCAAGGGTTTATAGAAATCGAGGCAGCACTAGTTCAGATTAAGAGGGCTTGAAAGCAGCGAGAAACTAACACACAGACTGACAGATAAACCGATAGAGACCGACATACTTAATTACGAGAGAAAATATGCGAAAACAATATTCCTCTCGTTTATGCCCTGGTAGAATGTCTTAATAAGCCGAATCATTCTTCTGTGCACCATCAAAAATAAATTAAATATAATTGATAAATTATGTAAGAGCTGTATGAAGATTCTGTTTCTACATTACTGCCGAAACATTACAAACTGGTTACTAATTCATTTCTGAGTATAAGACAACTCGAGAGCACTTGGTATGACATGTAATTGCAAATTGCTCATTCTAATAACAACAGTTATAAAGTGTATCATTTCCACTATAAATGAGGCCTGCTATGGACACGCATGGATGCGTCTTTTTTTAGACTCTTCGGTGGCCTGATGGTAGAGAGCAATTGTACATATACCTATCCATTTGGAGAATTGTAAAATGAGCAAAATAAGCTCGAAAGTTATACACATTGCTGTAAGAGCAACATACGACGTTATTGCCGAAATGTCTCTGATAAATTGCTGAATAGCTTTCTCAGGGCCAGACAGCTATTTGCTCTTCTTGCTGTACATAAGCAAGCTGTTGGAAATAACATCTCACCCAATCGATAGCTCTACATATAAGAGCTCCCTTATAGATCCAGGTCAACCACTATTATCTAGAGATACCTAAATCGAAGGGCATTTCAATGGAAATCCAAGGAGACCAAGGCCAAGTCATGTTCCATCAAGCTTAGAGGGTTAACATCAACAATAACATGTCCTGGCTGAACCAATTTGCCAGTCTCGTCAGGTCGACGTCCCACAATCTGTAGCTTCTTTTCTCCAGAAAACTGTATCTACTGGATCAGCTATCACTACTCTGTGAAGCTCAGATAAGAATATCATTGGAATACTGCTCTCATGTCTGGAGCCACGCTTGAGCATGCCCTGAATGTTCTGGACGTATTCCGCAAAGGCACTACACCTAGTAGATGTGCCTGACAACTTACGTCCAGGCAGCCATTGACGAAATAGATATAATATATAATCCGTCCCTATTCTGTAGATTCTACCACTAGAATTACACAACGCACTCATCCCCGAGCGAGTCATTCTCCTGGAAAATTTCAGAGTTGTGGAATGAGCTGCTGGGGATTTAATGAGTTTTAAGGTCAATTTCAATAGACGTTCATACGGATACAGTCATTACAGTCCTGTCTGTTAGTCCGTTGATACTTTTTCCACATTTTAGCAATTGCTGTATCAATTTCGATTAAATTTGGTGCTCCATGAGTTGTCATCTCTAATATATCGTTATGATGATGAAGATGTTGCTTCTTGTGAATCAGTGCATTGGTTGCGAATTATTGAGCAAAAAATGAAGCCAAGTTATCTACGCATAAAGTTATGGAAATCACGAAAGGTTAAACTTAAGTCAAAAAAAAAATCGATTGCGTAACGTGTTTTGCTGTTCCTGATCCAAGTGAGTGAAGTAGTATATTATATGTCAATAAAACATGGCTGAAACTTTTACACAGCCCTATCCAACTCTTCCCTACTGTTAGAGTTTTTTGATATACTTAGCTGTAACTCACTAAGTCAAATTGGATCTGGATAACGAGACATGATCTTAGTGCCAAAACAAAAAAAAACGAAAAGCAAACACGTTTCTCATGATCCATACTCAGCTGAAAACCACAGTGATCTGTAGTGAAAGTCGCTGAAACAGAACTTATTAACCCTATTGAAAAAATGCCGTATATTTGAAACATTCGAAATATATATAACTTCATACAGGATGGCCCTATTGTTTGCCTTTTAATTCATTCTACAGAATTCCAAATCAAAACATTGAATATCTTCAGAATTAATTGGAGAGAGACAAGCAACCTTTTCTAAGAGCATATCGTTCTTCGATGAAGGGTTTGAACTATCAGAAGTTTCACATTGATTTCGTGTTCAGAAAAATGTTGCAAATGATAGAATTCGAAAGCAGTGTTTCTAGGGAACATATATCATTTTGTTATTGTTACTACACAGATATAACCTATAATTTTATAAATAACGTCACCAAGCATCGTAAATTCAAAGGCTCCAATAGAAAGGATATATACATAATTTTTGTGAAATGATTCGAATGTTTCTGTTTATCTGTACAACACCTTTCAAACTTGAATTAGGAAAAATACTTATGACGCTGATAAATGTAAGAAAGTAGTCACATCGATACAGTTTTGATACTTTTTTGGTTCTTCTTTCTAAAGTTAAGGTTATACCAATAATATAAATTACATAATGACGTTGAACTATTTGCACCAAAATGATGAAATGCTTCAGTCAACACTATAGTATTCTTACTTTAATGTTATTATACCTTTGCGCATATAGGAAGAATGGTCTTTATTTTTATGTGTGGAATTCAACATTTTTCGTGATTACAATAGTTTCTCGCTTATTGCGGTGGCATTTGAAATCATTTCTAGAACTGTAGATTTGGTTGGTACAATTATAAGCCTTTCAGATATTGGTGGATGTGAATACTCCAGAATGTTCAGCACATTCACCATTAATTGATATCAAGTTACAGTGACAGTAAAATGGTGTTACATGTAAAAACAGCGACGTCGAACAATAGGTAGATGAAGAATATCATAGTCTGCCCTGTATAACGGCTAGAATCAAAATTTTTACGTTCAGATTGTAGACGCTCTTACTTGGTCAAACTCTTCCATCATGCAAAAAAAATATCGTGTACTTAACACACAAATAAAACTCTTTTTCTTTCAGTGACGCGTTCCAAATTATATACATAAGTCCCAAACGTGGGCAAAAACTCCCCCCTTGTGGGAGTTTTAGACTGACAGAGGGGGCGATTGGAGACTGAAGATTGGGAAATCTGGAGTCCAAGGTCATTTTTGCTCTTCAGATTATTTGGACAAGGTGACTGGGTGAATATCCGAAACAATGTTTTTAAACGAGAGGTTCTGTTTGCGCTTCAGGATATTCGACGCAGCGACTTATGTCTAGAAAAAAGGAGCAAGTCACGGAATTTGCCCTAGATGTCACAGTCGCTAGCTAAAAACACTGAGGGTGCAACATTCTAAAGACCTTGGGGGGAGGCTCTAGGAAAAAAAAATTCTCAAAGTGAGCCGTAGGCCAAAAAACGTTGAAAAACTATGTTCTACACTGATCAAACACGCAAAATCGAGTTATTTCTATTCATTCATTTTATCATGAACAATAGTTTTTCATACACTGTTTTGCTTTTTGGTATACCAACTGTCAAGAGTGATGAATATTGCCCGTAATAAACACTAACATTTTAATACATACTTTCATACAATAGTATGATGCATCTAGTTAAAATCATCAACTGACTCTTGGATCAGAAGATAAAATAATTCTTAATCTACTATCAAATTTGCCTGTTATGTGAACAGGAAATGTAGTGCGTCAGTAATCACTAATCACCAATTTTTCCAGTAACACATGTATCATCGTTCGATCAATCCTCCCTGGTGTTTTTCACATGGTGGTACTATCTGAGAACGCACAACGATCATGAACGAAGAACATGATCCAATTCAGTGCACAATTGAGGTGTATTCAATTTCCCTTCCCATAAGTTCTCTTAATTTCAGACATTACAAAACGCCTGAAAACCTACTCCTTGAAATTTGAAAACGTTTTTGATTCCCTTACTGGTCTCTAGGTTACACATTGATGATAAAATCTAGATTAGGGTGTAGCCGAAGATTCATTACTAAAGCCGAGTTCCATCCGCTCATGTCCTTGTCGAATTTACTTTGTCGCCCTTAGTGATAGTAACTTAATATCATTTACAAGCGGAGCCTCAGCCACATCTCTATGAAACTTCAAAACTAACGACCTTCTGGCTATTAATGTAATTGAAATGTCCCTAATAGAATTTACCTTTTAGTTTGAATGGATTCTACGTTGACGTGCGAACCAACATTGCCGAAACTAATTGAATAGCGGACTTTTTGCAACTTCCGTCTCTTCTAAGCTATTATTACCCTTACCCATGAACATCCTCATCAGGTCAGCCTATAAATGATGAGTTATTATTATAAGAATAATGGTAACACAGCGGTTGACATTTCCGAGAATTGTCCTCAGATTTATCTAAAACCTAGTGGCAGTAGTAGTAGTAGTAGTGGGTAGGCGAAGTATTACATGTACTACTTTTGGCCCTTTTTGCAAATCCCGAGAACCAACACTAAAACTAAAATGATGATTTCTTAGTGTTGAACCAGAACCAGACGTCTTGCATCAGAATCCCAAAAATATCGCGTGACTCATTAGGCAATTGATTTCTGACATCAACCTCGTGTTTATGTCACCTAAACATTATTTCACTCAGGTGTGAATGTATGTAATCCTAATGTCAATATAATGACAATATAACTGGAAAAATATCCAGATAGCCGAAAGGCATTAATGACAATTAAGGTCAGCATTGTGTTGCCACCATGCAGTTTACTAGTAATACTATACCGGTTGACATTAAATACTGCCGAAACCAGAGTTTTAGGTACTGAACTTCACCGAATTTAACAACGAGTACTATGAGAACACTGTCAAAAGGACCCATCCACAAAGCTTTCAAAAGTGTATAAGATGGCTGCTCTATTGCTAGGAAACGGCTAGCTGTAAGATTGGATACTATTAGTTGAGAAAGCTGCGTCATAATATGAGGTTAACTAATACACCCCTGTGCAAGGGATGTGAACTGGAAGATGGCATAGTTAAAGAGCAGCTCTGTTGATGTACGGCTGAACTATTAATGCAGGAATCCATTCTGAGGTATCATCTACTATGGATAACTGCCAATCATAAAACTGAAATTGTCAAATTGTGTCGCATTTGCCGAACACAGTTTTTTACATTTTGAGTTTCACATCACGATGAACATACACCGGCCTGTAGATAAAAAGGTGTGTCAATAACACAACATTTCATCTACATGATGGACGTCGAAGCAAACTCAAGCGCGCTATCTGAAGCAAGTCTTGCAGAACGGGTTCGATATTTATTGATCGGACTAATGAGCTTTATTTGACTACTGTATGCGTGCAACGTCCAGAGAGCAGGTCGTCCAGCAAGTGCATCACAAAAGCAGCTGCAAAATCGGCTGAGGGTAAGAGCGTGGTGGCATGAGTCAGTCGATACGTCATCATGGCAATCACACCCCGAGCGCCAATCATTCGACATCGTTCGTCGCCGTCGAGTGTTCAGCTCGAAATTGAAAAAGCGCTAGTCACGTCTGCAATAAACCGGAGCCAGCGGCCCATGCGTCGAGTGCGTTTATCACCAGATCTATCTACCTCCTCTCCTCTCCGCATCACGAATGTTCCAGCTCTCACGCTTCTACTACTGGAATTCCCAGCATACATGCACAGTTGCCATATATATACACCAGTGAAATTAGAAAAATTTTGGGATATCATATATTTGACGACAAATGCTTACTGCCGTACATATTTCTCCTTATATTTATGTCTATATTTATTCAATATTAGATTTAAACATATGATAGCTATAGCATTCATTGATAGGAATGCAGTTGCAGGACATGTAGTTTCACTCCATATTCCATGATCACAAAATCCAAAGCTTAATTTTCATAGGCGTGGAAGCGCAAAATATTGAAAAAATTAAGTGCATTGATTGATGAACAACTCGACTGGAAGTTAGTGATGGATATATAACATGTCTTGTTTTGAATACAATAAACCAAACTCCAATAGTCTGTTAGCACTTGAATAATTAAATTATTAGTCAATAGTTTGTGGCATGAGAGACTTCTAACCTAGTTTGTTGCCTATGGGTTGCACTCGGTTGGATATTTTCGTCAGGGATCGCTCATTATTTGTAGTTGTCCACAGATGCACTAGCCATTTCTTTTATGTCAACTTCATGCTTCTGGCATCCCAGATTCAAAAGATTTTCTTCTACTCCAGAATAACTACTGCTGTTTTATGAGGACCAGATTAGATCATCGCTGAAATACTGCTTGCATGTATGGGACTACGCTCCTAAACACCCACTGGATCTTCTCAGCTCTCTAGATCGAGCTTCCAGTACCTCGATCGAGCTTCTCCCAAAACTCCAAAATAACGTTAGATTTGAAAAAGAATTCCCTTAAAGCCTCCTCGATCAAGTCCAAAATCAGTCATAAAAGTGAGACACATGTAGTATCGATGCAGAAACAATTATCCACATGTTGGAAGAGCATATCTTTTATGTCAACTTTATGCTTCTGGCATCCCAGAATCAAAAGATTTTCTTCTACTCCAGAATAACTACTGCTGTTTTATGAGGACCAGATTAGATCATCGCTGAAATACTGCTTGCATGTATGGGACTACGCTCCTAAACACCCACTGGATCTTCTCAGCTCTCTAGATCGAGCTTCCTGTACCTCGATCGAGCTTCTCCCAAAACTCCAAAATAACGTTAGATTTGAAAAAGAATTCCCTTAAAGCCTCCTCGATCAAGTCCAAAATCAGTCATAAAAGTGAGACACATGTAGTATCGATGCAGAAACAATTATCCACATGTTGGAAGAGCATATCTTTTATGTCAACTTTATGCTTCTGGCATCCCAGAATCAAAAGATTTTCTTCTACTCCAGAATAACTACTGCTGTTTTATGAGGACCAGATTAGATCATCGCTGAAATACTGCTTGCATGTATGGGAGTGCGCTCCTAAACACCCACTGGATCTTCTCAGCTCTCTAGATCGAGCTTCCAGTACCTCGTTCGAGCTTCTCCCAAAAGTCCAAAATAACATTAGATTTTAAAAAGAATTCCCTTAAAGCCTCCTCGATCAAGTCCAAAATCAGTCATAAAATTGAGACACATGTATTATCGATGCAGAAACAATTATCCACATGTTGGAAGAGCATATCCAGTACTGGCACTGTTGGGAATATTATTATTAGGCTTTCTGAAAAACATACAAAAATGGAAGTGTGGCTCATTCAAAAAAAAATTGAACACACTGAAAACACTCAAAACTAGAGACAGCAATAAAATACCAGAAAAACTCACTTCAACTAAAAAAGCCTGGCAACTGTGCCACATAGCTGCTTTTGTTACATAAATTCCTTGTCGCTCCCAAGAGAAAAGCCAGTCATATTCTCTCTCGACCAAACCGGGACGTTTGATTACGTGTGTATATCTGACCGAAAAGGGATAACGGGAATATGGACGAAATATCATATAAAGGAAATCGCCGCGCACATCCACCATTTCGATCAAGGCACTGAACGTGTCCAGTTAGTTTCGAACAGCTTGCTTGCGCCTCCTGCAGAAAACTGTTTTCCAACTTCATTTTTAATACTGTGGAACAAAATATTCTATAGAGCACAGTTTGTGCGGAAAGTAGAGTGCCTGAAATACTATATTGTTTGAGATGTTTTAACAAGAAATGCATCTCAGAAGTAATAAAAGTAATATTTTGGTAGTACTAACTGATCTCTCAGGTCCTGATTATCCTTTGTAATAGTCATTATGGATATTTACAGTGATTTATATTTAGTCCAAATTTAATTCGGTATGATCCGAATCGGTTGAAGCACTTGAATTCGTATATATTTGCCCGACAAGTAAATAAAGGCTGAAGTAACATGAAAATATGATCCAAATACACTAAAAGGATAGAAATAGTAATGCAACTTCGAAATATACATACATATTCATCACATTTTGATATATCTTACTTGCCTGAATATAACACTCATGAACATTAAATTACGGATCAAAAAGCAGATAACCTAAGAACGTATTTTTACCTTGCCATAACTTGATCACAAACTTATAAAATACGTAAAATAATATTTGGACACATCAAACTCATATCATCCCCAAATAAAAAAGAACATTCAAAAAGTTTCGATAAGATTAAATTTTTTGGATTTTTCTTATTAATCTGCCGCCTATGGATCCATCTCAAAACAGAAAACAGTGTTACCTACTGCCCGTATCATATTCTTTCCCGAATTTCATCAAAATCTGTGCAGCGTTACAAAGATTACGCGGTGAATAACAAGGAGATTAGTGACACAGATTTTCGAAATTAACTTACGCATCAAAAAACATCCACAAAAACTCGTTACCGTAAAGTAGAAAATTTCACCATACTTCTTTCGATTACGCGTGGATGGTAAGATATGTACCTTTAGCTTTAATACTCTTTACACCACAAAGTAAGCAATTACTGAGTTCTAAAATCGTGACCTGGAGAGCGTCAACTATGACTGCAAGCTGCAGCATTCGGAGATTTTAGGATGCTTCTCATGAAGATATGGTTTTCAATGTAGAGAGTTGCGTATTTTCTATTTCATTCAAGTTTCGAATAAAGAAGTGTTTTGGCCAAAGAATCTAAAGCAAACTACGGTGCTCCCGAAGAAATATATTTATCCTCATCCTTCAAGGCGATATTCATCCCGACAGTCGCCAACAAAAACAGAACATACTTTTCCGTTGCTGGCCGTGGAGGCGAAATCATCTCAAGAAATCCGGTATCTGACTGTCTAAAACTGTCTCGATATCTTCTAGAGCGTATAGTGGTCTAGTTGTGTCAGATATATTGTAGGATTGCCATCAATGGTAATAGAGAAATCATAGAGCATCGTTCTATTGACAGACGGGAACTGTGCCAGCGTAGACTTCACACGTTAACGAAAGAAGTATGCGTGTCTAACTCCTGTCTCAATGCTTTGCAGCATTTGGTATAAAGTGCTAATAACTCTAGTATATATACACGGTATCAGACGTATTAATGGTACCATCTTTTCAAACGGTAGGAACATATTAAACTGTTTGGACAAGCCAGGTTTTCCTTGAAGACTTTTTAATGAACTCGACTTGCTGAGAGTTCAATCAAGAGAGAGTTCTAAGTAGAACAACGCCCCAACGTGAGGAAGTATGGTAATCGCGAAAAATTTCTAGTTCGAGCGATTGTGTACTCTTGATGTTTTATGACAAAAATCACGAAAAACTATGATACCAATTTCCGTCAGACAACCTGTCTCTGCTCTGACAATTATGAAAAAGCTTTGTAGTTCTTGACAATCTATAGTGGCGGCGGATTTATTGCCAAAAAAAACAAAACAAAATCGCACAAATTTCATTTTTAGACGTTTCCAAAGCTCCTGTTCAATCTATAAAATATTTTTGTAGGGTCAATAATTGGTGTTGGATGTGGGGGCAGTGCGAGGAAAAAATAAGGTGTTAGTAGAAGCTATCAACAGGCTTAATGCCGATGTTCCCTTCGCTCTTCAGTTTTTGATTTGGCAACAAGTAAGAGTGGGTTAAGGGAGTAATGGTTAACTAGAAACGAAAGACTATATATGAAGAATGATATGTAGGATGACAGCTAAGGGGAAAGACAAATTTCTTTGGTATAAATTATTCCAACATTATTATGTTGGTACACATACTCAGTGAACCAGCCGCGTACTATGCTGAATCTTCGGAAAGTGAAAGGCGAATTTACTGCTTCTGTTTGCATAGTCGTTGATATTTTTATTTATTGGCATATTGAATGGCTTTCATTCAACTTACTTTACTTATAATGACTGTAGTTATTGTAACCAATCTGGTTAACCTGTTTTTTACTATTCAAATTTTGATGAAATCTTCACTTGACCCTAAGTTGTAATTTAATGCTTTTCTCATGCTACTTTGTAAATTCGCATGATTTTTTTCTTTGGAACCTGGAAATTTGAAATACACGATGGATCGCCTTGACAGCAGAACAGCGTTATGCGAAGTGCTACGACTCAATCCACTTCAGTTTTTTGCACGACTAGATGCTTCCAAATCTTGGAAAAGCTCATCATCTTTTATTTGTGTCGTTTAAATTATTATCAGCTAGTTAAAGTCGAAAAAAGTTCGATTTAAGTTACTTTATTTTCTTATGGAAAACTCTCTTCGTGAAATGCCGACAAGAGACTCAATGTTTGTAGCCTGAATTCTACTGAAACACAGAATATCCATTTATGAAAGCTTATTTCAGCACAGTGCACATTAGAGTCCATATTAACTTGATGACGGCTCCAAAGTGAACCTTTTGAATAGATAAGCAATGGGGTAATTGTCTAGTATTAAAAAAATAGATTTTCTAGTATTTGGAGAGAAAATAATGAGAAATTACCTTATTTTTGCAGATTCGGTATGACGTTTTTGATTTATTTTCCCAGATCATGACGTCTGGAAGTGAAAAAATATCACTCCCTCAAGTTCTGGTACATTTTTGTAATCTCATCACAACAGGGCATCTGAATGTGCCTTGAACCTTCGAGCATTCAGTTGTAAAATATAGCTTTTATGGAATTAACGAGAAACCAAAGATGTTTCGCAATATCCATGAGGCTATTTTTTTATCTCATGGTTTCGTGACCATATAAACCGTGTACTTAACTATGATATGTCCTAATATCGCCATCTCAATAGACCAATATGAGTACATCACATTTTGCACACCGAGTTTAGTCCCCCCTGACGAACTGCCTTTTTTCTATTTTGTATTCACTATGCACATTATATAATATTGACATCAAAATAAAAATGAATCCCAAGTATCAAGAATCTGAAACACCGAAGCCAAAAATGAGTTTGCTTTGGGCAACAACCTAACTACTTCTTTTCTTAAAGAGCTAAGTGTATAATAAGCTATGCGCATATAATAAGTCACTTCCATATACCAGTTACCTTACATATTAACTGTAATAACATATTTTGTACTGAAGAGTAGGTATCAACTGTAAGGTCCCCTATTTTCTATAACGTGCTTGCAGACGAACACATCTGTGCAAACTGCATCTGCAGCTGTTAATTTTCCATAATCCTCTAATATGCTCTCCCATATATAAAAGTGCTGCAGTTATTACGCAGAGACCTTGATAATTGGTATAATTCCTAGTGATCAGTGTGATATAGCGCAGTAGATTAGCAGTAGCTGTGAAATATCTCATGACTTAGTAATTTCAACTTTAAGGGGTCAAGGGTAGAATGCCAATTAGATGGAGCCTGAAATTAATGAATGTTATGCAGTTTCAGTGAAAATGTCATGATCACTAACTTCTGTTGCTAACATATCAATTGGAACTTTGCCATTTTATTATTTTAATCATTTTCCTAAGTAGTTATTTCTGATCTACTCAAAGTAAATGAAACAATTGATCAGTGTTTCATGCAACTATTATACTTTCAAGATGAAGTTGATTTCATAGGGCCGTGTGATATAGTCTAGAATATGGCTTAAAAACATCACATTGATTTTGATCATGGAGCAGGAGCTGAAGTCATAATCCAGAGTAGATTATCTAAAAAGTGTAAACTCGCGTGTGTCTCATATTTCCTCGCATTTCCTCGCACTTTCTCGGACTCCTTGGTATTTTTAGACATTCTGAATCCAAATACAGTGAACGAATCTCAGAATATTTATCATATTTATAAACTTTTCACTATGGTTCACGAAAATACTGAATACTACAATATCAAATGGTAATTCCACCAATTCAGATAAATATCATCTAATTGTATCGGATAAATAGAGTCATAACGCCAGCTTGGGCTATGAGGTTTTGTAGTGTGCGCCGAAAACAAAAATATTCAATTGGACTAACTCTTTTAATAAAAGTTAATCCATCTTAAAAAAATTCATTCTATTTTATAAAATATTCATGATGTAGAATGTAGATGCTTTCACTTGGTGAATCTTCCATGATTAAAAAAAATGTCAGCAATTTATACATAAGATTTCGCAAATGTTGGTTTGTTGTAACACTTTTTACTATATTCCTTGAAGCTTCGTCGGAGTGTAAAAATTGACTTTTTACAAAGGCTTCTAGATTCTAGCATTGAATTTATCTTGTCTATGTTCCTATTCTTTTACCATCGCTGCATCTTAGAGAAAATAGTCTTTGAAGGAAGTGCGTAATCCTATTTAATTATGGGATCAAAGGTAACAGTTCGTATTTAAAAAAACGATTAAATTCTTAAATGTCTGTAATCAGTATATAACAGTTATTTAAACTACCTCTATCTATAATTTGGATCTTGTTCTTATGGATGTGGCTTTTAAGTTAATTTAGGGCGTAGCCTGTAATTAACTACCATGATCCACAATCATGAGTTGTTCAACGGTTGTCTGCGGAAGCGGGCAATTTTAAACTACTACATACTAGAGCAAATTAATTTAGCAGTCTTAATATTAATTAAATACTTCTGGAATGGCGGAATTTATATTAATACGAACATGTTGAACTTTGAGTACGGAAATGTGCTGCCAATGTGGATCTCATAAACCGCATCTTGGTAAACTTGACGTTCTTCCATTCCAGACCATCTTGAGGCTTTGAGAATGCAAGAAGGCAGAACTTACAAGAAAAAGAGTCACTATTTTATATATTCTACAATTAGATAAAATATAAGAAAGCACCTGAGTTATTATCGTGCATCTGTTCATGTCTCGATTCCATCACTGTCTTTAGAGTTTAGGCACTTTCATCTAGAACTGACCCTCGATTTTACTTCTTATACATAATCAAAGAAAATATTGTAATCGCGGTATTAATTGTATATATTTCGTAATGTCTACATCACGAAAATCCCTGTTGCAGATTTCCGTCTTATATATGTCAGTCCATCTATTAGCGCTCTTGTCACAATGTAATCTCAGTAACCACAGCACCAACTTTGATGAATTTCGGATCTGATAAAAGCACGGAGTAGTTGGTGCTGCTTAATTTTTTGAAATAGCTAAAAACATAGAATAACTTCTCTTAAACTTAGGTATATCGATTTTTGTACGTATACCGTCTATAAACTTTTAATTTCGATAATCATGTTTGTTAAAAATAGATGATTGTTCATAGATTTGTCATCAAAATAGACTAACATATATCCACAATACCCCGTCGATCGCAATTGTCTGCAGCGCAGACCCTAATGCATTGAGACGTGAATTCGGTCTTTTTCTTCAGTGATTTGGGGCAGGCAACAAAGGCGCTCGGTATTTAGCTTTTGCATGAGAGATTTCCTGTTTTTGAAGGAAATGTCATGCTCTTTTGTTTCGATAATGTGATATTATGCTCATATAAATGTTGCTTTAGGTATAAAGATCAATCAAACAAAGCGAAAGTATTTATCTTGCTCTTCACATTTTGATCTGGTAGCAAGTACTCATGATTGGCTAAGTGGATGCATTTGTTCAAACTTTGCATATTGAATGCGGACACTGTAACGTAACGTGATAGGAAAAGGAAATGGTTGACATATTAAATTCCCGTCTTTTGCCCTCTGATGTAATGAATGAATGAATGAATAGAGAGAGAGGCATTCCGATGTGGACCATCGGTGCATAGGCCACCGCCGGGCTCTTTTGCGCCTCTATCAGCTCTAGTTCTCAAAGCCAGCCCTTTTCGTAAAGTTAAGTAAGTATGACCTTGCGTCCTGCCCATCTTATATCCCGTGGACCCCAGCATAGCCTACCTGTGGTGCCCGAGGGCTTCACAGCTGCATAGTATGTGTGCCGAGGACTCCTCATCGCCACAGCGATGTAAAGTCAGCGTGATGGTGAAGATAAGGTGCTCGTCTTCTCGCTCTTCGTAGTCTGGAGTTGCTGACCATCTCAACTATTTTCTGAGGAAACACTAGCAACTACTACATGTTGCTGGCCATGTTAGGTAGGTCTCCCAAAAGCTAGGGATCCGCCTCTGACCAGAGAGTTGTATAAATTGAAACAACTACAACTACTCCATAACGTTCAGAACAGAGTATGTTTGGAATATTGCTGGCATGTGGGGCAATGTGCTCTAAATTACTGCCTAAATCTTCCGTACATCTAAAAGGAGCAATCAAGGAAACACCTGACATTACAAACTACCAGTCTGCAACATCAAAAAAATGTATCTGATCTATCCTTATAGTTTAGATTCTACCGTGGTAATTTTTTGACGAAAGTGTCTCAAATTACAGCAACTAGAGTCATCACTACAATGACAACTATATGGGTTCATCCGGCTTATCCACACTAGGTCAGAATTTCAAAAATTCGATTAAGCATCCTACAAAAGTGATCATTTTCTATAATTTCAGCGTTGTGGAATGATTTTCTGGAGAGTTCGTTTCCCCGTAGTTACAGTTTACAGCATTTGCTAGTATTATCTATACAAAAATACCAAAGTGCTATGCCTCTTAAAAGAATGGCGGCAAATAACCTGCAGATTCAGCCGGCTTTGTACTACATGTGGATTGGTATCATGAGTTTTGTAAATTATTTTGTAACACCTGATAATTTTGTGGATCTAAGTTTCCATTAATTTTTATATTTACCTATTACCAAAATAGTTAATGTATTCATTTTAAAATTCAACATCCTTTAATGTTCTCTGCATGAACAGTCACAGCCAAAATGTCAATGATGTTCATTTTCCTTCAATCATGTGATCTTAATACTAGACCAATTTAAGCGAAATAGTTACAGATAATCCCGAGTTACGAATATGTTACACCCTAGGGGCAGACTTATCGAATAATTGAACATTCATCACTGTTTGATTCAGGAAAAGGTAATTAATTTCAATATTTCCTATATGTCACACCCTTTGCACTCATTTCAATTACTTCGTTTATCCATCTCAGAGCTTAAGCTCTTCTAAAAATCTGTCCAATTCAGCAACAACTTAGTTATTGAAAGTAGTTAACTTTGTGGTGAAAAAGACATCCTTAAACTTCTGTTGTCATCCGCAGTAGTCGCGACTTGAGTTAGTTTCTTACAATTTTCCATTTCCCTTCCTCAAGCCTTGCCATTTCTCGATGTATTACATTATTTGATAGCACTGTCAGTATAGTATTCCGAGTGAGGCGGTGCCAAAATAATTAACGTATTTATCGGGAAGGTTTCAAATTCTCTGACTCAGGAATATCTCCAATTGCTCAGTGCTCGCTCATTTTTATGGAAATAGTAGGTAGGTTGACTCTCTGTTTCACGTGTAGTTGTTTTGGTGTAATAAAAGTATTGATTTAATTTTATATGCTCTCCACTATTCATAAGACCTTATATAGGATTACACAATTTTATTGGATCACACTACAAGTAGACCACTAATAATTATTATCATTATAAAATTAGAAAGAAAAATTTGTCGCCAATGGGGATCGAACCCATACCTCCTGCATTCTAGGCATGAACCTTACCGTTGGCTCATGACGAAATGGTCGGGCAGAATGGCAAATACGCTATGGAAGGTACATCATTTTATAACATGTATAGCCCGAGCTTTGGTTAGACATCTGGTGCCAGTGGCCGATACTATCTTCAACAAACTGACATGATTTCACCATGTTGAGCCGAATGCGGTAATCGACCGCCTTCAGAAAATACCATTACACAGCTTTATCGGATGACACTGCCATCCGTAGGTGGACAACTACTAATAATTAGAAAAATGTAAAGGAAAGTTTGTCGCCAGCGGGGATCGAACCCAGAAGGACCTGCATTCTAGGCAAGTGCCTAATTTACTACAGACTTGCAAGTCTTGTTTTTAGCCTAGATTCGTCAGTATAGCCTGAAGATGAGTGTTGAACTCTAAAATATCAGGAGTTCAATCAAGTTTTGAACATCTTAATTTCAGATGATAACCACTCTCAAAATTCGATCCAAATCATTATTTCTCAACTGACACCTACTCAGTGCTCAAGAACGTTTCATTTAATCAGTGCATATGGTACCTAGTTTGACCCTTTCAGTATGCTCAAAAACATTACTGAACCTGTAGTCCATTTCCATCTAGGCGATGTGTTCAATTTATTTTCAATATTTCACGCAACCACGTATATGGAGATTTCATTTTGTATTTTTTTTCATACAGTGGTGATGAAAACTTACTGCTCTGCAGTATTAGTCCCATGTATGTGTGCATTCATGCCGAATCACTCGTATTAATTTAGGTATCAAACAATTCCTTAAAATACCTTTCTTGTTTTTCAACATAACAATAAAACCTCTACTTATTGGGCAAACAGCAGAATGAATCGATGCCCGTATGCACATTTGCTATGTATTACATTATTTTTACCAATAATTGGCATTTAGAAAATGTATGAACATAGAACTTATTCTATAAAAAATTGTGCTTTTAATCTGTTCAAAGCTTTCAAGTCAGCTGATTGCACAATTCAAGCTTTGTATAATTTATCTGATGCAACGTTAATCTGAATTCATTTAACATATTTTTCATATCACTGAAATTCCATTTCCAATAACACCTAATAAAATATGAAACACTACCGACAGTCTGAATTTGCTGTTTAAATCTATAAATCAAAAACAAGTAGCAATAAAATGTACCCAGATTTACATAATAATATACCAATAATTTTGCCTCCAATATTCTATATATAAAATTTGAAACTGTATGCCCGAAGCGTAGGTCGTAAATACAGGCGTATATATTCTGCATTTTGAATTTAAAATATAGCGAAGCAATTAAAAATGGTTTTCACTGGTATTTTAATGCCATACCTTGTCGGTCAGTAATTCTAGTCCTTTGACATTCCTTGAAGTGGATTGTAGATGCTCTAACTTGGTGAGACTTGTCCATCATACAGATAAAAATAATTGTATATTTAACACAATTACACAAATAAAACTCTTCCCACAGTGACGCCTTTCGATTTACATTTAAATCATCGTAGGATTGTCAGATAAACCTTATCTGCATTCCTTGAACAGAAAACATAAATTTAAGCAACATAGTAACATAGCTTCTGGAATGTATCCATGATAAAGCTTGTACTTCTACTGGCCACTAATTAATACATGAGTATAAAGAAATAATTTTACTATCGTTTCGGCTATCTCAGCAGTATTTGACTGCTGTCACCGCTCTTTCTGGAAGGAAAACGCCCCACCACCATGGTTCGCTACGTTCAAAATTTGTGCGACTCGACGTGAATGTCACATACACAAAGTTTCAACAGTGTAATAATGAATAAGTAATTTAGGTCTGGGCCAAAGAACCATCTTTTTCCTAATTCATATACAAAATGCTTGTCTCAGAAGTTCTACGACCAAAAAGATGCTAATTTGGAAGGATCACGACATTCTAGATGTCTCTTTTGCACAATGTCAACTTAATTATATATTTGTTTCGATGAAGTCTACAATCAACGTGATTCTAGAGTTATAGCAATTTCTTAACTATCCCCTGTAGTAGTAAACCCTAAATACTGTTTTGATACTTTCGACGATCCATGACAGTGTAAAATTTGGGAATAGATGGTTGGTTGTCTTCTTTCTTTCATATTTTCATTTTATCGACCTGGTTGACAGTGAGGACACTTTTTTTGCGAATAGTATGCAAATTGTTATTTGTTGGTACCTTCAGAACACAGCATCCACGTTGTTCATTTTCAGCTTTCTGAAAACTTCGATATATGAAATGACTTACTTAATTATATTTTAATGTACAAATCAAAGAGAAACAAATAGCATCACCAAAATCAAATCAAAATCGGTCTTATCGGTTTCATATTTCCCCAAAACCGTTGATAATTTTATGGATCAGTATTTCTTATTTTTAAAAGCTTGCTCATAGAATTATTTGGATGGGTTATTGTATAAGTTTATTAAAAATTTCCTTCTGCATAAGAAATTGATACTCCTTTTGTTAAATATTAAATATGTAGCAAACTGACAGTCAGGTTTTATCTCTTTTCACTGTTAGCTTTGTTGTAGCAAGCCTAGTTAACCATTAGTCTGACGTCATCCAAAATATATACCTAAGAAGTTTTTCGACAATTTCATATCGATATACTTAGATTTAACCCATTTAAATAAATTTACGCTATCAATGTTTGATTGACAGCATACTTATACACTTGAAAAAATAATTACGGAATTGAATCTGAATTTTACTTGCTCAAACTGAACATGCTTTCTTCTTCCACTTGTCAGTGGCCGAAGTAGCATTTCATCGTTATTTGATAATATTGGTTGGGTCTCAGATGATTGTTAGCCATCGTTACGTTCACATGATTGTTATGTTACTTGCTGGCATCTCAGAATGTTCGCATTCGTGCATAGTTGGTTGGAATTCAGTTCAGCAACTGGTTCAAGCTCCTTGAAAGTCTTTATGTTCCCGACATATCAACAATGATACTAATACGATCGGAATAGTATCACGTTTCAAAACTTTTGAATATCTCAAAACGAACTTTCAGGACTAAGCCCAAAGTGATTGAAATTTCGAAAAATATAAGAAAAGAAACGTATAGCAAGATAGGCTAGTAAATTTGTTTTTTTGCTTAAATCTCCATATTATACCCCTATCCTAAATCCATTGAAATCGGTGCAGCAGAAAATGAGATTACGCGGTCAAAAATATGCCGACAGACAAACAAACCTGTAGACAAACCTACTGACAGAGATTGGCAGACAAAGTCCGAGAGACAAATCAACAGACGTTGATCGAGAGACAGACTAGAGTTGGAATAAGAGAGATCAACAGACAGAATCGACAAATAGGCTGACAAAAATATCTGTCACAGATTGTCGTGATGTAAACCCATAAAACATTAAAAAACGATTTACCTGGAACATTTTTGAGATCAGATTACTTCACTTATACGAGGTAAGTAAAAGTTGCCATCATCCACAATAACTTCTCAATTATTGAAATCTGGTATAAAGGCAACGAACTCGCTGAAAAGCTCCACACAGAGAATAAAATGTCTGATTCGTACGCTAAAAATCGATCGGAAATGTTAAAATCAAGCTCAAAATGCTAAAGCTCGCGTCGTTTGAATTCCCAAAGAGTTTACTCGAGGTAGGTTGGAGTGTAAGAGATTTCAGTGCCCTACTTCCTGTTCATTGTAATTGGATAAGAACTTTAAATTATATGAAAAAGCCGATTTTATTTGAAGGTGAATAATGATCGTAAAGGAATCCATGAAAGCACACAGAAAAGATTACTCAGGGACCATAGACCATAGAAATTTGATTAGTACAGATAGGCACTACGAACTATCAACTGATGAAAATTGACGACAAAGTTATCTGAATTACCATTGGGCACTTCTGGTAGCTGACTGTCTGGCAAAAAGGAATGATAAAATGAAAACCCTTTATCCTGAACAGCGACGTGTACACAGGCTATATGATCTATTCCGCGACTGAGGTGTTATGCGCTTCATATGGGTTAGTGGATGAACAAATATCTATGGAAATGGGTTGTATCGACACCTGGATATGGCTAGCCTTTCCACCATACTATCTCTCGACTAACAGTAGTGAAAAAGCTGTGTGAAGCACTGATTTGACTATAAAAAATGTCTGTAACTTCTTTTGGCCTGAGCATCTTAGTTTTTGTTTGAGACAAGTTTATCAAGCTGTCAGGCTGAAGTACATGCACTTCTGTAGTAAGGTTATGAACTCTATTTTAAGAAACACCAATTGTTTAAGATCTTTGAATACTAACTTTAGATTCAATGCGGGTCATTTGTTTCTATTGCCTAGATAGGATTCAAATATTCTTAAACATTTCGAGCAGACGTGTATGGCTGTGTGACTTACTGTGTCGCATGAGAGCACAGGTTTATTTTTGTGTAACGTACCATAAATATTGTTCATTGAGTCTATACCTGCATCAGGTTTTGAGAGTGTTTCCTTAAACTAATCTGCCTGTCTAAAATAATACTGGTACGTAGAATAAAAGTTATAAGCGATATAGGATGATAATGATTGATAACCTCTTCTCTAGAGCTATGAATAACAATGGTGGACAACAGAAATGAAGATGATTGCCTTACATGCGTGGGCACAAACATTTTGTTCAAAAATTCGGTTTATTATATAGGGAGATGAAAGGAATGGTGATTTCATCACTGGTAGATTTGTGAGAGTACTCAAAATTTAGCACTCAGCCAATCTGCTTTACTCCACACATAAAGTTTGTTTATACTCTCGAGAAATTCATCACGTTCAGAGCTTGCTGAATCGATACATAATAGACCTATAAATTAATAATGATGTTACATATAATTTAAACTAAAACATGCCACGTTGGACTAGCAATCAATAATTAATAATTAGCGTGTAATGGAGGCTTTTAAAACAAGCATATATTGGTAACTATACATTTTCTATATGTAGACTCCCTTTAGCGCTGATGATGTGACTCCATCAAAAAAATGCATTATGCGTTCAATACCTTTCACATTTGTAAGCCCAATTACCAAAGCACTTTATATATGATTGATTCCCAGCAGAATGTGTGGAAATAACTTCGGAGCTAGGTAATATACAATTAAATAGCTTAAAAGCTCTTGAATCGTTTTTCCATACAGAATCAATACTATGCTTCAACACAGTTTGTTTATTCATTAGTTTTAACATATATTTTTTTTATATCCACATCGTAATAACGTAAATAGTTTTTATGTACAAAAAGCTTGTATCTTGTTAGTATGTTAGAGCAGCATTCATGGAAATCTAAGTAGGGGCACTCTACAATAATTGTAAGTTTAATTTGCAGTATGTTATCCTAACGATTATAAGTTATTATTCTGATAAGTTGGATGAACCGTCTATATCTATAAGGCTGTAACATGTATGATGAAAATATTTTATAACGTTTTAGATGCTTCATTTTTGTTTGGGTACGTTATCATTAATTGATTAAAGCTTTATTTTTCCCAATGTCAAATCAGATTTTGTTTCATTTAGCTCAATAGTCAGGAAGCCACATCTGCAAATTCACCCTTAAGGGCGAACGCAAATTATAAAACATTCGATAATGGCTCCATCAAATAGAAAAGTTGGAGTCAAATTGTTGTCAGTTGCGTTTCCGCAAAAAAACATCTCAATGATATCGTAGCAGTTTATTGGACATTTAGACTTTTGACTTCGAAATATCTTCAAAATTGAAAGAGTCACAATCGTCCCTGTATTTTAATTGAATCATTAGTCTCAGACTTTCCTCCTTAACCATTTTCCTACTTCTTACGGTTTTCGATATCATAGGGTAAGGATGAGCCCGATGAGATTCTCCAGAGCTCGTTGTGCTGATTGACTCCGGTGTTAGATATTATCCGATTCAGTTCCAACAAACAATTTACATCATGGTATAATCTATAGGATAAGAATATATCACCAATGTGTTCATCATCACAGCGTGCTTCAGATCGTATTCCCACGCATGCGCGCATCATTCCGGGGAACATAATTTTCTTAGCAATTGAAAACCTCTGGCTTCTGAGACGCTGACAACAATACAGGCCATATGATTTTGCTAAGACATCTTGGTGTTGATGTTTATTCCCACACGTTTGATCTCCACATATTGATCACCAACGTGTACTTTCTTTGTTAGGGTAGTTGACTGAGGCTTCTGCATCTTGAACTAAGCTTCATTTGTTTAATGTCTTTGTTTATCTGAACAGCGCGGGAAATTGCTACCACCTATGTAAAGTATCTCGTTTGGTAATAATTCACTCGGTCTCATGGATGGTTTTGTGATCTGCAAAGAGATTAAATAATATTTCCGATAGTTCTGTGATGAACAGCAAGACGAACGTTGGAGAAATAAAGGATCTCTGGGTAACTGTGGCATTGGTAGCAAATACAATGGAACCATATCCATCTACTGTCGTAAATAAGGAATAGTTCCTGAAAAAAACTATCGAGTCATTACTATAGCAGCACAAAATCTGTACGTTTAATCACAAGTTCCTTATGTCACACCCTTTATAACGCTTTCAACAAATTGAGTGACGACTAGAGCCACTCGTACTCGTACTCCATATTAGCGATCATGGATCATGTTCTTGTTCATGTACATAACAAGATACAACATAATAGAGTCTCTAAAAGTTTAAACATGATGCAGAGTAGAGAGTAAGAAAGTGAAGAGAGAGGTTTTCTTATGAATTGAGAATTTAACACAAAAAGGTGGTTTTTTTATCACTGTTTCCAATGCTTTCAATTTTTCAAATTTTCACTAGTGTTCATATGTATTTATAGAAATATCTGGTTCCAACTCTGTTGGATAAAACTTCCAGGTTTCTAGCAACTATTGCACTTGCTTAAAAGGTGGTACCTTGAACGTTCAAAAGGCCTTAAGTTCAGCAGGAATAGAATACAACTTTTATATACTGCCATCTTACAGCTCTTATATAATGGCATCTCAAAATCATTTTAAGCCTCCATGAAACCATTGGGGAATGAAAATATTACTCAAGGTCTTACCCTGAAAGGAATTATGGATCTATCACTGTACAGACATTTTGTATAAGGGATACTTAAAGTATGCGGCAAGTTCGAAACACGAGCAAAACAAACGTTGTTGTCGATGGAACACGAGATGAAAGTGACAGGAGGCTGGTAGGAGGTGAGCTTAACGTCAAACCAAACAAAATTAAAGTTTTCCTCTTAGGCAGGGAGCCGGTAATACTGGCGTGGCATCTCGTTGCCTCTGCTCGAACAAGAAAACTTTTCCGCATCTAAGTTTTTCCGAAGGGGTTGTGTGTTCTGCTCCAGTGGGCGCTTGGTAGCCCTCCGCAGATACCTTCCCAAAATGCTGCCAAATTTTAATATTTATGCGCCTTGTTCTGGCTTCAGGAGCGCAGCAGGAGTTCCTGATACAATCATACATCATAGGTATTATGCGTTACCTTTCAAGTAGTAGCAACAATAGGTCATAATTTCGATGTTTCTAGATGGATCTCGCTCTCACTAATGAAAAAGTGTGTATAACAGCTTATACAATTTTGATTATATTTTCTAAAATTTTCATCCAAAGCTATGAAAAAGTGGTCCTTATTTGATATCTTGGGATCAACCTTCTGAGTAAATTATTGTGAAAAACTAGGAAAAGTTGTTTAATGCAAAGATAACGTTAATCAGCCCGTATTTTCGATATATTCATCAAAAATGTTGCAAAATGGATCCCAATTTGTTACTTTGGGCAAACTATCGGGGTAAATTGTGAATAAATAGGTACCTGCTGTTGTTTATTAAAAAAATTAAATTATAAAGTATGATCCCTATATGTGTGCATTATAATACTTTCTTTCATAAACGTATCGCGGAGCAAGTCGCGAGGTGTAACCGGCTAGTATAACATACAATCAGCGGAGATACGTATGCTTCAATCACTACTGGTACGAGTGATGTGTTATCAAGATTGGTACGCAGTTGGAGTAAAACTGCAAGGCGCCTTAGATCGCTGATAACCACAGGACCAGGAGTGTGCATAGGGTGAGCGAGAACGTACCTTACAAGACGCCGTAGATGGCCTGCTCATCGCGATGCGTTGGCCAAACGGCTACGGCATTAGCAGGGATTTTCTGGAGACATGAGTTTAAGTCCTGGCTACAAAAAACCAATTTGCATGTTTTGAAAATATCCGTTTAGATTTGGAATACAAATCATCTATTATTTTTTATTTAATTAACTTGTCCTAGTACTTTACTTGTCCTAGCCATTTATTGAAATAGTATATGACTAATAACCGAATTTAACTAATGTAGTGACAATGAAAGAACATTAGTCAGGCAGTTATAGAGATACCTGAAATTTTAGTAGTAAAGGTGAACCAAGGAGATAACCACAAAGTAAGTTTCAGAAGTCAATTATATTTCTTAGCTGGAACTACAAATGAAACGTGCATAGTATTTTATAAATTATCAATCCAGATAAACTGGCTCATACAGATACATTCAGGTATCAAGTATCAATCCATCTATATTCATTTGCTTCCAAACCAAAGATATAAGGTTACATTATACATCTATTAGCTTTAAGGGCATTGAAGTACAGAAGCTTATAATGTGTGTGGTCCGGACTGCAAGCGTTTATTATTTATATTGAAAAATACCTACTCTACATACATTCAAAGTATTACAATCGGAAGATATGATATAATGTTATAATTTTTTTGAGATGTGTACTTAGTGATACTTAATGAGGTACGTGCTATACAAAATGATTGAAAGTATCACATGGGCAGATGCAAGTTGTCATTCATTTCTATGTTATAGCCAAATATTGGCAAATCAAAAAGTAATAACTATTGCGGTTTTTAATGTGACCATGTATTAGAAAGAGCATGCAATCAGCGTACATGTCTTTCAAATAAATACCAATTATTTATTGTTTTGTGTGGACATATTGTTTACATTCTAGTCTAGCGAAAACCCGAGTAAGAGTTTTTACGAAAACCACTGCCCCGCTCAGTGGCGTTTCTATTAGAACTTTACTGACAGTTGTCGAGGACATTAATTGTATAACAATCAATGACTATGACAAACTTATGTAGTCAAAATTTGTTTCTATTGTCAAGCACCTCATTGTTAATATTATTAATTAACAGTGGCTTATATTTTCCTTACACTAATGTTTCTCTTATTAATGTGTTATCCAACACACAGTTCAATAACCTGTTGGTAGATACAACAAACAGAAATGTTTTGGAAAAATACACAGACGATCCGCCATTAGAGACGCATAGACGTTTTCAAGATTTAATACCTATTATAGAACAAATAATTACCGTCTTTATTTAAAGTGGTATTAGTATTAATCGAATCTAGCTGAAACATAATACAACAAAGGGCAACTAGTGAGGGTCAAGCGGGTCCGAACGAGTAAGATAAGGAAATGACAATAAAGGCCATACAAGCGGCTCCAACGGCTCATAAAATCATTACGGTGTATGTAATGAAATGGCATTCCATTTATTGTGAATGCGGTGGGAGCTCCTGGCTGCAAAGCTCGAGTACATGCTCGTTTCGACCACATACGACTCTATATTAAATAACGTTGCTTACACCTATGTTACAATTTCACACCATCATAATTTTATTACACTACATCTCGGCATGGCCGCAAAGGTATTTTGAATTGCTCGACGCTATACATTTCCGCTTATACCGACACCGGGTCTATTTAATACCACAATTTAATAAGCTGTAGCTACGCTAAATATGCGACAGTTTGTTAGGCAGTTCTCAACAAAGATATCAAAGCTAATATAGAAGCATATAAAACACTTTCCTGAAGATTGGCTCCGCTCCACGTTCATCACAATACCAAAATCGAACAACGCAACCTCATGTAAAGACTATCGTCTCATCAGTCTAATGAGCCATTTTCTAAAACTCTTCCTTCGAGTTTTACACACAAGACTTTATCAAAAATGCGAGGAAGTAAGCGGTGTCAGCCAATTCGGATTTAAGAGCGGATTCGGAACTAGAGAAGCCATATTCAGTCTCCAGACATTGGTCCAAAACTGCCAAGATCAAAGAAAAGATGTCTTCATGTGCTTCATTGACTATGAAAAGGCATTTGACAACGTTAAGCACAATCTTTTGATAGCATACCTCAGAGATTTGGGACTGGATGGAAAGGATGTAAGACTGATTGGTAATCTGTATTGGCACCAAAAAGCAGAAATTAGAGTAGGCAACACTGGAACAACTGAAGATTTTGAAATTAGAAAAGGGGTCCGCCAGGGATGTATCCTGTCCCCAATGTTATTCAATTTGTACGTGGAAAGGGCATTCTCCGAGGCAATCTCAGATAGCCCCTTTGGTATTAAAGTAAACGGATTCCCCATTAACAATATCCGATATGCGGACGATACCGTAATAATAGCAGAAAACGCACAAGATCTGCAAAGTCTGTTGGATCGGGTTAACGAAGAAAGCCAAAGACTGGGTTTGAAACTTAACATCAGCAAAACCAAGTTTATGATTGTCAGTAGAAATGATATACCACAAACTCGAATTCATATTAATGAAGAGAATATCGAACAGGTCACACAGTTTAAATACTTGGGATGCATGATAAATAAAGAATGGGATCCGGATCAAGAGATAAGGTGCAGGATCGAGCAGGCTAGAACAACATTTCTGAGACTTCGTAAGTTCCTTACAGACAAGAACTTGGACTTTAACCTCAGATATAGGATGATAAAGTGTTATATTTGGTCCGTTCTCCTATACGGGGTTGAGGCATGGACGTTGAAAGCAGCAGTCATCAACAAAATAGAAGCCTTCGAGATGTGGATCCTGCGCCGAATGTTGAAAGTGTCGTGGGTCGATCATGTGAGAAATGAGGACAGTCTCCGAAGAGCCGGTCTGACGGATCGAGACCTTTTCGAAAATATCAAGAAAAGAAAAATAGGTTACCTCGGACACGTACTGCGCGGAGAACGCTACCACTTTCAACGCCTCATTCTTCAAGGTAAAATTGAGGGAGGAAGAAGAGGAATAGGCAGAAGAAAATTATCATGGCTCAGAAATATCCGTCAATGGACGGGGATAAAGGACTTCCAAACGTTGCAGAATGCTGCAATTATTAGAAGCATATGATAGGAATAGAAAAGATGAACGCCTACGCAGGAATCTGCACGGCACTAAAAGAAGAAGAATAAAACCTGCTTCATTTTATCGGAGGGCAAAAAATTCAATATATCTGGCATGTGATTCTGTAGGATGGTGCATGTTAATAGGTACCACTATGGCAATGTGAGAACTTTAATATTTGTGTGTGTAGCTCGTACCTCTCTGTTAAGTTCTTACTCTGAAGATTTAAGACATGCATCCACAGGATAACTATCAAAAATCGCATTTATCAGAGAATTCGTTATTATGTACTTTCAAGCAGTATATTTTAACAACTCAAATTGTTAATCGTCCCAAAGGCGTGCGTTCATGGCTGTATGAGGATTGACGACTGTAAATAAATGTATTCACACACTGTATTTTCCGTGTTCATTTATAACTATCAAGCTGTAACATAAATCAACGGACATGCAGCGAATAGTGAAGTGAGGTTCGTATATTCATCCGGGATGCTACCATTCAACAGCTAACATATCTTTGATGCGATGTGTTTTGTTTTATTCCAATATCGCTGATACATTTGGCTAACCGATATTTGTTTTTGAAGGCGTAATTTCTTCCATCCATTCGGTGCATTCATTTCGATATTCGCATTTACCTTTTCTATTTTAGGATATTTAGTAGTAGCAGGAGGTCTTTTGAATGAAAAATATTTCAAACTTGACAATTGAAGGCTAGCAATTTGAAGCATTCCACTGTATTGCCAGTTTTCCAGAGACACCGATTACAAAGGCAAACTGTATCCTTTGTTTTCATAAACACTTTAATTACACCAGTATTAGTCTTTAGAAGTCTATTTTCCTTTTAGTATCTGTGGCAAACTTCCGGAACTCAACCACTGGTAGTGTAGTGGTATAATCGTAGTATTTCTGAAAGACCAAGGATGCCACTATAGCGCAATCCAACTTCGTCATTAATATATGTCATGGCGATCATCTACCGTCAACATTACCATTACAAGGAATCAATAATATTATGCTATAAGATATGAATAGTCAGCGTCACTCAGCGCTGGACGTTTTGTACAATACTTTCACCCCTTTCCTTACCTGAGATAGCAATAGAATATACAAGTACATACTTGCTTCTCACTATCGAACTTCGAGCTCCTCTAACGAACACACAGACCGAGACGTGCACGGATGAACAGAACGTCGATCTGGATATACGAATGCTCTGGGATGAAATGTCTTTGATTAGTCATGCAGTCAACAAGTGATATCTCAAATAGTATGGTGCACGGATCAAAACACGGGAAATACAAACGGATCATCCCAATCCACTCACTTCTGGGTGACTTCAATGTTCACAGTATGTACTGGCTAAGACATCTCAAAAGACGTCAGCCACAGCCACAGCCACTAAGCTAACTTGCTGGACTTGGCTGAGTATGAATCTATTTCAAATATGCCGGGATATAATCGCGCGTTGTTATACCTAAACTTACCTTCAGTTTTACTGTGCTCGCTTGAATTTATTTGTAAAAACTCTAAAGCTTTTTCTTTCTTGCCCTCATAGTCACTTCCGTGGAAATTCCGATGATATCAAATCAGTTCGTTCCGATTCATATATTGGCCATGGACTACTCTTAATTGGTGATTATCCAGCACCATTGAATCAAATTACAAAGTTAATAAAGCATTTTTGACATTGAAAAAATAGTAACTTAATGTAAAAATGTGATCACAATCCGAAGAATTGTTCTCTACGAGTCGAAACATAGACACATCAACGGACTTGAACTTTTGGTACATTCTGCTGAGAATTAATTTGTAAACTCAACTTGAACAAATACATGTTTCCGTTATTTTTGGGAAATTTGTTCTTCGGTATCAAATTGGAAAATCGTAAAGAAAAAGAAATGCATACACATTTTACATTATTTCCAATACTTTTCCACCCACATAGTTATTACGCTATCGAGTATACTAACAAAAGTCCTTAAGATCAATTTTCTGCTATGAATCCGTCAATATATTCTAGTGAACACACTTTTATTGAAATATGAATAAGAGTTGTGAATTGGCTCTACCCGCAGCTCTGACAGTCACATCAAAAAATTCCGATCAATCAGTTGATATAATTTTGTAACACAAGTTCTGTTAAAGGATATTAACTTTGACGGACTCAGTCGTTTCCATTTAACCCTAGCATTTGATGGAATTAAAGAACTCTTTCCGGTCAGATCATTTATCTCCTCGGTTACAGCCCACGTTCAGTATCGAAAAGTCCCTGATAAGCCGCTGACACGTATTCTTCGCCGAAAACTTTATTGAAAAAGTACTGACGATCGCCACAGATGCCTGGCCATAAATAGCAATCAAAACAGGATAGTAAATTACAACCCACGTTATCTAGGGAAAACAGGACATGTGATTCTTCAGCACAGTCGTTTTAGGTCGATAGATATACTTTTAAATTCTAACAGCTCTATCCACGAGCTGTTTAATAAATCGGCCTGATGGTTTGAAAAAGTTTAAAACATATTGATAGGAAGGACTACCTTTCTAGATTCTTCAACCCGATCACTGAAAACATAATCCATAAGATTTAAAACAAATCACAACACAAAAATAAAACCACCAATAAGAATAAAAAACATATAAGTTCGCCTTATATCCTCCTGATCAACACAAACATACAAAAATGTTTAGAACACGTTATGTGTCGAAATAGCATATCATACCTCGAACACAACTAAACATTTATTTACAAATTGTAACCAAACACAAATGATTAGGGAAATACTAATTTTTTATACAAGATTAAGGTGAATGCGAGAAGAAAGTTATATTGGTCAAATTAAACAATTTTAAGAACAAACTTGATAAACACAAAATTGATGTAGAAAATAGCCCAGACGGTACAGCTCTTTCAAAGCATTTGAAAGAAACAGAACATGCATTTGGCTTTGATCATGCACATATAATTGAGCAGGAAACTGATCAATATAGAAGAAACTACCAAAAATGTTATGAACTTTGGATGTGAAGGACAGCTTAGGGAATATTTATAATACAATAATCAAATAACTATTTTTGCATCTTCCAAGATGTTACCTAAATTATTTGTTTTCATAATTGTTGTTGTTGGAGTGGAAGGCTGGCATTGGATTGACCGTTTGCCACAGAAACATGTTAATGTATTTTGAAATTTTATTTATACGTTCGTATTAGTCTCAAGTAAGAAATGAATTAAGATATCAAAGTTTTTTCTGGATTTCATGCTCAAAAGAGCTGTTAGGTTTGTGGGTGTTAGTATGTCATTGTCAGTAATGAACTTCCAAAGGGATTCGCGTTTCTTATTGTGATGAGGACAAATTAAAAATAGATGGTTGAGATCTCCTGTAGATTCGTTATCACATGAGCAGAATTCAGTGTCGGAACTGCCAATTCTGTGGAGATGTGCAGAAAATCTATCATGGTTCAAGAATAGGCGAGTAGCAGTGACAGAGCAAGCCCGGGGTACTGAATAATCATCAATGTATGGAACACGGCTCGGTAGATTAGGATGAATTAGTGCGTAGTGATTTCTGGATTGGGATACATACTCATTCCATTGGAGCCTCCATTCATCTTTCATATCCTTCTTACCCAAATTAATTATGTCGTTGAACGAGACAATGTTGTTATGGTTATTCAGTTGTGTGGCTTCTTTTGCTAGAGCATCAACTTTTATATTTCCCAGAATACCGGCATGCCCTTTCACCCAATTCATAATTGTTGCTTGTATGCGTTTTTCCCATATATTTGTCTGTTATTTTTATACATATTTTCACCAGAATATTTTCTAGACCTTCTATCGTATTAGTATTACATACTTTGCAGTCTTCAGTGTATATTTTGTTTTACTTAAATTACTGTGATATTGTAGGTAAACAAAATAACCTGAATATGGTTTAGATTTCAAAAACCAAAACTTAGTGCTAAATCATTTTTTCGTTAGCAATGCCGTTTCATCGTTGATATAGAGTTTAAATTATCAGCGAGTAAGATGGACGTGAAACACAAACATACGATTTGAAGTTACTTTGATATAATTAGAATACTTTTTTCATTGTATTATCTAAATTTCCCTGTCTATATACATGAAGAAGTTCGAGTGGATTAGGCGATTACACGCGTGACGATGGTCTGTCCATAGCGATACCCTAAGCTGCGACTGCGATCTCGTCCGATGTACCCTGTCATATATGTTAGGACTGCTCCCATCGATATTCTCCACGCTATCCGAACCTTACTGCCGGCTGGATGGCAGTCCCTTAAATTGGATTTTGTTTTGACACCCCCGCTTCCTATCGGATATGTGTAAGTGTCTCTACATATATACACTGCCATCGTTGTAACCCAGGGAGGTGTTTACACAGGCAGCAAGGGTCCGCTGTGTAAAATGGCTCTTTGGATGTATCCTGAATTTCCAAAAAGACCACCCTGCCTTTGAGAGTTGTTTGTTGAGATGAAAATAACTTTTGTGCACAGTGCAAGCATAGTTGAAAAGTTGGTTGTTAGTTTTTCAAATTTATCTGTCTTTAGATAATCGAATGTTTAAATTATTGTACTCATTGCACAAAGATACATCACAAGCAGTAACAAGGTAGATTTTACAGTTGGCACATGAAGCCCGAGAATCATACATACATTTATTAAGAAGTCAACCAATGTTGACTTGATGCTTTGAAATTTTATCACAAATTAATCTGTTTGTTCGGGTTTCATACAAAATACGCTCTTTTGCAAATAACACAAAACCTACTATTGACAACTTCATAACATTTGAATGATTCATGTCGCTACTCATAGATTTACATGTTAGATGAGATGTAAGAAGTACGATCAAAACTACAAGTAAAATGCTTTTAAAACACAATAAAATTATAATTCATGGAAGTATAGAAGGTATCGCTACAAAAACGGCATCAATTATGTAGGTCAATCTCACAAGTGAGAGAAGCAGCTTAAAAGGTTGAGCCCCATTTCGAAATCTTATAATATTGTTCGCCCAATAATGAAGCTTAGAAGTAGTAGCAAACAAGCCTCACTTTTCCTAGAACATATTTCACTTCCCCGACACATGGCATTATATATTTTTTATGTTCCATTGAAGCCGTATCATCCACGCAGTGTTATTAACGGTGGAAGTAGCTGTTGGACACAATAGAATCCAATATTTTTCAGGTGTTGTATAATTTGTTTAGGCGTGTTTGATATTTTGTGATACTTCATACTTGTGATTCACGGTTAAACATGTTTTGCACATTGGAGTTCGGCTGGTTTTGAGCGTGATGTGAACGTGTGTCAATATGGTGTATCGAAGATGATGACGGTCTCTTGTGTTGGTTGGAAAGGCTAGTAACTTCACTGAGACTCGAACATCGGGATGAATTTGATAAAATTTGTTACTGCAACTTTGATATCAATGATTTTACCATACGGTTAAGATGTGGTGTTATATTTAATGCCAGGGTATGATGATTGAACCATGATATTGGGTTTCATCGCCGCGCGTGCTATACTGGTCTGTCTGCTTCTACATTTCCAGCAACTCCGATGTATGAGGATATCCAAAAGAATTTGAATGTCTTATCATTTTCTCATCAAAGTTCATAGCCATGTCAGTATATAATTCAAAAAAGAGCTTTTTTGAGGTTAGGACACACACACATGCCTAATAAATCCTTCGGATAAATCGGTGAAACATGACTCCCATCAATTCACTGAATCTTCACCAGTTTGATTTCTAGTTTGGTCATAATAAACTAAAACAGACAATATGGGGTGTGAGTATATTTATTTACATCCGCCAATCCGCACATTACGTACAACGTTTTGGAGGGATAACAATTTGTGCAGCCGCAGTTGAATGTTTTATTCAAATGTATCTACGCCAGCTGTGAATTGTGTGCTCGGTAACATATACTGCTTGACACCATATACGAACGGGCATTCCAACGTTTATGCCTAACATTTCTGTATATTTCAAACATAAAGTTAAATTAAAACATGTCTGTGAGAAATCGATTTCATCTTCGGGGTCCGCGGGGTCGGCCAAAAGAGCCAAAGGTAGCCTACTGGTCAGGTTTTGCCTCCCCATTACTACTACTGCTACTACTTATATATCGTCGTTTCAGGCTATTAACGAACTGATAACGTAGAAATAAATCTATCTACATTCACTTCATTAAATTGGTATATATATATATATATATATATACTAAAACTAGGAATGAGCAGTCTATAGAAGCAAGGGAATCATCAGTGCTTCCCCTGAAAAAATATACAAAACATCACCTTCTAAAATGTAACCTTTGAAATATGAAACAATCAATTTAGTTATATTGAAAATGTTAAAAATTATCTTAATTATGAATATCATAACAAATGCCGCCTTGAGCTAGCTTAAGTAGAAAATCCAAAAGAATATATGTGGCTGCTAGATTCCAATTCATATGCTGCATGCTTGATTATTTGGAGATCGGACTTACTGAATACATTTCTTCTTCTTTGGAAAGATATGGTATGTTCCTACTTTATACAAACGCCTCTTTTATGAAGCAATCGATCAAAATCAGCAACAAATAAACTACATTTGATGGTTTAATGACATTATTGCAGAAAATATTGCTGAAGAACTAATTAAATTTTTAAAAAATAGTAGCAGGAATATGTTTTCACTCAAGTATCGAAATTGTGTAGATTAGTGCTGACAATATAATTGAAGAAGTACGTCGGTAGAAATAAATTTTCCAAAACTTGATCTAGAAATTGTCGTCAGAAGTTCAACGGGGCAGGAGAAAGTTTCGCAAAACTGGCTGTTAAAAATAAACTTCTACAAAACATGGCGTAGCATCGACATTTTTATGATGCCGTGATTAAAGAATGTGCAAAAAGTGTTATGTCATAAGTCCATGAGCAAGATGTACATTATATTTTGAGAAATCTTTACTTATACCTCCGGAAAGACCTTCGAAGTAATGCATTGACAGAAATCATTTATTGCCACTGCATTTCTCTATAAATATGATGTACATTTCTTTCATAGTCATGTCAACGGCAGAATCCTCTAATTTTCTTTAGATTGGCATACATCCGATAGTAGAACTATTCAGTTTATTAAACTCACAAATACACGTTTATATAGTGGAGAGATAATTCTCGTGGACCGATAATAAATTTAAAAAACATGTGACAAAAAATATTTTCTTGTTTATGAAATCTTCGCTCGCCGCTAATTTAAACCACATACGACGGTCACGCTGAAAGTTCTTAGATACAGGAAAACTACGCATTCGGTAAATCCACTTGTCAAATTCTTGTGACTAACGTTCTTTTGCAAGGTTGCTAATTTCCTCCTCGAATGCAGCGATTTCCTCTTCATTGGTGGAAAAATGGCGACCTCGTAACTTTTCTTTGATCTTAGGAAGTAAGAAGTCGCACGGAGCTAGGTCCGGAGGATGAGGTGGCTGAAGCAACAGTTTGACACCCTGTTCAGCAAAAAATCGATCTAGCGACGCTGTGGGCGGGTGCGTTGTCATGGTGCCATTGAATATCCCGCAGATCAGTCTTTGGACGGCTCTTGCATAGTTCTTGTAAGACTACAGGAACACATTTGGTTATATACCATTCAGAAGTAACTATCATTCGATTTTCTAAGTGATTTACCCACCTTTAGAAAAAAATATGCGAGCATTTTCTTTCCAACACTCTTGGAACGACGAATTTTCGTTGGAGGCTGCTCAATTTCAAAGCACCAAACTAATGACTGCTGTTCAGCTTCGGGATCATAATGATATAATCATGTTTCGTCTCCGGTTACGATAATAAAAGTGTTTTTACTGTGTCCATTATAAAATGTTTCAAGCATAAACTTAGCCCAACTCTTGCTTTTTACTCACGGTCACAAATGTGGACCCAGCTGGAACACCGCTTCCTTAGGAGAAGGTGATCATGAATGATTGTTCGGACCGCTGCCGATCCAATCCCCAGAGTAGTCTCAATCTTGGTGTAGATTATATGTCGATCTTTTTTTTACCATATTTTGCACAGCTTCTACAGTTTCCGGAGTACAGCAGTGGACGGTCGACCTGTGCGAGGTTTATCATCTAGTGAGACACGACCCCTTTAAAACTCAGCAAACCAATAAAAAACTGTAGCCCTAGAAGGGGCAGAGTCCCCAAAGCAACTCACAAAACTTTCTGACATTCCGCTTGTTTTAGTCCCTTTTTATAGTCATACAAAATCATGGCTCGAAAATCGCGACCACCCGGTTCCATTTTCACGTTAAAATTCAGCCAACACTTACATGCATTCGAGACCGCGGCAAGGCAACTACTGAACGATTCAAATAGCTGCGTGATCAAATTTGTTTAAACTTGTATAGATTAGGAATATTTGAAGATTTTCAGCGTGACCCTCCTACGTAGGGATGAATCCATAATTACGTTTCCACTGCCTCGGCAGCCCATATCAAAATACAAATACCCTGGAAATAGTCGTATATATAAATATTATTGTCATTGTATTTCAAAATACTTTTTTTCATTCTGTTTTGTACTTTGATAAAAGCTGTCGAGCCAGCCGAAACGTCAGTAAATATTCATGCATCATTATTATATGTCATTCCTCATTCTTTTCCGCTCACGTTTTGTACAAGTTTACCTTAATTCAGCGAATCAATAAAAATATAACTTGATGTCAGATCTAGTTCGAATATAAATTGTATCTTATTGGTAATACTATACACATTATGTTATGACAAATACAAGAACAAATCAGTATAAGCACGGTGTAAGAAGTTTTATTGTTTTTGATAATACATGAGAGTGAAATGTTCGCAATGTTATCTTTACATTCATTCCGATTATGTCGAAACAATAAATCAATAACACATATACTTCAAGAAGGTATCATCTCGTATCACCCTGATATGCCTCTCTTCAACACAATTTCACATCATATCTTATATAACAAAATTCAATGTTTGGAGGTAGGGTCGTATCTAAATCATCTAAACATTGTCTGCTATCAAATGACAACTGGCGAACGTATCTCCGGTAGATAGGATATTTATTGTCATCGGGTCAGTAACATCGATGCATATATATTTCCATGCAAATGGATTGGATGCAATCCTCAAAACAATTCCTGCTAAATGTATCATTCTCTCGAGTACAGTAAATACTGAGAGCATGACTATAACAACATAGGAAGTGTTTTTACTTTAGGTAATGAAGTAGGCGGTGTTGTCTATAACTTTGAGAAAATATGAATTTGTGTTTTGTAAATTACTTTATTGCCAGTGACGGAATAACCAAAAATTAATCAACATCTTATAAAATAAGATATATAATACCTTTGTTGAAAGTTCACTGTATCAATCAAATAGGTATACTGACAGACAAAGTACGTGAAAGACCAGAGGAATTAAAATTATTGCAATGTGGACATTAAATGCAAACAAACCGAATTCGTACACTTCCATGCATATTTGGAGAAGCTGAAACAATATTATATTATGCAGATAAACATTCCGACTCATGCATACCTATGAATTGCTAAATCTACTGGAGTTTCATACATTGCTATACTCATAGACGATGAAGCCACATTAAAAACAGGGCGTAAATTTATTAGAACATTAAAGGATCAGCAGTAGTAACTCTGCATGTGAAAAACATCACGTATAAGGTTTTATGGCCAACAATTAAATTGGCCAAGAGCAAGCTGAAATTAAGCTTATTAAATTAACAAGGCAAAAAAGTTTTGGCACGATATCTAGGCTACTAACCGCGCGGCGGCGGCACTCACATGTATCTGCAGCAAATCGCGTTATTATACTGTCATAGGCGTCACGTCACGACGCGAGGGAAAGAAATTAACCTCTTTGTGAATAGTTAGAAATGTATCAATAAAAAATAATAATTTTCAATTGATACTACTAATACTGTTCCTATTAGATTAGGTGTTGCTAAATAGCCCGAATTAAAAATAATTCAAAATGAAAAATTGTATAACGTAATAAAAATATAAAACAAAATTAACTAAACCTCCACCTTATTAGACATACTGTGCATGACCTTGAAACAGAAACACAAAAAAAATTATTGGAACACATGAAGTTCCTCCAGACATGAGCCCCAGCTTTTGTTCATTAATCATATAGATTAGGTTGTAGATTTTATTTGATTGCAATTTAAGAGAAAAGCAAAAATATTGCTCTATCAATTTACTACTTCCCATTTTAACTGAGTGCGAATCTTTATATCAACAGCCGGCTTGTACGAGCAATCTTTAGTTCCAAAGGTCTTTTCCGATTCCTCGAACGTTAATATGAACTCAAAACTCATATCGTCAAACTCTGCTCAATCTCTTCATAGCAGTCACGGTATCTGTATTTTGGCTTTGATTTCGAAGCTGCTCAAGTATTAAAAAATTGTCGCTGTACTGTATGACATACGCAAAATTATCCATTTGCAGATGATCACTTGATCTTTTAAAGTTGAATCTGAAAAATATTGAAAATCCACAATACCTCTATATTCTTAAAATATGTCGAAGTCTTCGAAATTCAAAAAAATTCTCTGTTTCCAGAGTTCAAGTGGGTTAGTAGTTCTAAAATCTAATGAAAATCTTTAATAAGTTGATTCCAAGGCCATCATTCAACAGCACTTTTGCACTTTGCAAGGAATGTGCATTAGCGATTGCTAAAACAGCAGCAAAACAAAATAGCACTTTTCCTATAAAAAACTTCAACTACAAACTATGACCTAAAATGGTTTAACGCTTTCTAGGTCAACGTTATCATTAATTTACTATGTCCATAAGGCCACACAAAATAAATCGCATTTTTCTATTGTGAAGGCAATTTTCTAAATAATTATTTATATCTAACCAGTAGGAATTATTACTGGATATAACACGGGCTAATAAGCTAATAAATGGAATTGAGATCTCCTAGCATTCCAACCCCTACCTCTAATCTTTGACCCCAACCATCTTTTTCAATAGAATGATCAGGAGCATTCCCAATGAATGTTTCTCGTTCACCAAGAAATTATATAAGTGTTGACTAAGGCGACAAAGGTATATATGAAGAGTTTAGATTTTTATAATCCGATTCTTTTGGTTCCCAAGTGGTATAACTTAAATATTTAACCTAAGATTGATTATTAAGATCATTTGAAACGACCCTATATTTTTTAGAAGTATTTCATCTACTTTAAGGGTGAAAATCGTTTTTCACTTCAAATTTCAGTCATACATTCAAGTTGTAAAGTCCAATATCACACAGGTGTATATCATCACCAGGTATGGGGCTGAAAATGTCCAAAAACGAAGTTTGATAGCTTTTTCACTTTTTGAGAATAACTTCCACCACTGCATTATTTTTGGATACTCTCAACTATCCTCAATGAGTGTAGTAAATGTATAAATAAACAGAGATAACAGGTATTGCCACTCGGCGCAATGTCACAGCTCACAACTTATACTACGTATAATAAAATAGGAGAAATAGACAAAAATGACAATTAAAAAATGAGTTCTTAGTACGCCAAAAATTTTCCTGTGAAAGGTTAGTTCTGAACACATTTCATGAACTTTCGCATTCGAAAAAATTGTTCACCACTCCCAGAAAACAAAAAATAAGTTTATTAAGGTTCTATCAATGTTATGTTTTCCAATTTTAAGAGAAAACCTACTACGAGGCCGCATAGAATAAGCGGTTAGAAAAACGCCAACAGGGAGACATATAGACGAACTAAACCTAGTAATACGGATTTTGAGGATTTATATACAAAAAACTTATTACCCTGAATGTGAAAATATTCACTATCACAGCACGTCCCTCTCGTATGGGTGGTAAGCAAAATGGTACTACTATTCCATTTTCCATTACCTATTGTTCTACTTTAAAATAGAAAACGGTATATGACATTCAATCGTCCAACACAACCTACCTGATCCACACCAGGCTCTATTTTTCAACGGCACAATTTAATTATAAACCATTTTAGCCTCGCTATATGGGTGAAAATGTTATATAGCAAGATGCAACACGCCAATGAGCAAGGAACGCAATCTTATTTGTTTTAATTGGTTGTATATATTGCATAGGCTTTTGTTCCATTGGTGAAGCCGGGATATATCTAATTAACTTACCACCTTAGTATCGCGCATAGCTCAACTCACTGTGCTACGTGCTAGACGTTCTAACGAGATCCGCACTAATTTAACTCGCTCACTTAGAATGTATTCATTCAGTACACCCCAACCCCGCTTAAATGCTGCCGGTTATTAGATATCATACAGAGTCATTGTTGCCTGACACGTTGACACTACGCCGTTTTTGGGATATCTAATATCACGTGGTATGGTTTTTTTATTCCGTGATTTTATCAGGTTCATCTAATATTGTTCATGAAACGATGTAATGTAGTTAATTTTCAGCATACTTAAGCATTAACCTGACTATGAATGTGTAGTCTTTTACAGTTTTCTTCATTGTAATTATTTTAAATATAATGATTACTTCTATCTAGAATCTAGAAATCGGTTATTATTGGCTACATAAATTTAAAACGTAGAACACGATTGCTGAGGTGTTGTGTTTTTTCGACGCTGCTATTGTTGTTCCGAGGCTTGGACGCTTAAGAAGGCGGAAATGGATAGACTGGAGGCTTTAGAAAGATGGTGTTATCTGAAAATGCTGAGGATTTCTTGGACTAATAGGGTCTCAAATGTGGAAAAAAACTATCGTACCTTGGTCATGTTATAAGGGGACCCAAATATGTACTGCTACAAAACATTATGGAAGGGAAAATCAAGGGCAAGAGAAGTCAAGGAAGACGAAGAACCTCTTGGCTGAAAAACTTGAGAGGTTGGTTTGAAATGATGTCAAATCAATTATTTAGAACAGCTGCAAACAAAGTTAGGATCGCCATGATAATATCCAACCTACTACAAGCGAATCTGGTTATGTCTGAGTTACAACTGCAAAATAACTTCTTCTTCATCTTCACGTGGCATCACCACTACAAAGGTTGGGAAGCATCACTACGACACATTAATTAGGCCCGAAACAATTGTTTGGATACGTATTCATAACAAACATCATGGTTTGTTAACCGGCACATCTTGCTTCCTTCAATGCTTAGTTTTCTTGAATCACTTCTTGCCAAATCAATTGTAGGAACTGATACACAAGTGTAGTATGGCGAACACCTTTCCCGTCCTGTATGATGGTAACTTTATCAACTCATGAAATTCTCAATATTCTTTGATTGGCCCACATCTCAAATACGTCTAACAAATTGATACATTGCTTCTCGCATTCTTCTCCCTTGTCCCTTTGTAAGATAACCCGTTTTTTAACGAGGGAACTTTGTAGTTCCTTACGATCAAAAAAGTCAGCTAACCTCAGGAATTAGCTCTAATGCATTCAGATATATGTTGAATAATGCTTATTGCAAACAAACACCAAGGTAAACGTATTTGAAACTGTTTTAGCAGAAGATAAACCATTATATAAACATGTAGTGTATACATATCCGCATATATGCATAGCAAGATTGATTTCATCAATGTGAACAGAACTTGTAATGTGATTACCAATTTCATTTAAAGCAAAAATAAATATCTGTTATTTATTGAGTAATCATGACCGATCGGTATGCACCACGCATTTTTTATAGTTTTCGTTTGTTGGTGTCTTCTTTATTTGATGTAACCGTATATTTTTAGTGATGCCAGATTTGTTTAATTTTTAAATGATGGTTAATAAATACAGATACTCGATTAGGTAACGTACATTCCGCTATGTCTGAATTGATTCATGATTCATTTTTTATTATAAATGCTGCTTACTGTACCTGACTACTCAATCTACAGATTATCTAACTATATTGATTATGTAGATTACTATGTAAATTATATAAATATATTATATATTATAAATATGTGAATAATTTCTTTGCGTATCCGCAATAAAGTGAAAGGTAAGGGAATAAAAAAAGTTGTACCTACTTGCCGTGGTACTCAAGCCAGAAACTACTGCAGTAGTTCCTTTGAGGAAAATGCGAAGAGAGAATGTATCCTACTTATGAGGAGTGATATTCATTCTCCTTGTACAAGGTTTTCGCTTCCCCTTGAGAGATGTATCAACATCTTTCAGACGCAAATATTATGTGCATTCGGTATGTAGGAAAGACGGGCACCTAGAACCCAATGTCGGGACGTCGGAAGTGTCTTTATGCCATTGCAGATAACTATCACGTTTCATTAGTGTGGGTACCTGAACACGCTGTGATATACAGTAATGCTATGACAAACGCTCTTGCGAAGATGTGGGTCAAATAAAGAGCTGTTGGGCCATTAACCGACACTGGGATTGAACTCCTGCATCATGAGAGACGGTTCTGTCTCTGTCTTGATAGAAGTCTATTCCGTTTGTTGGTAGAACTCATGTCTAGTCACAACATCTTAATATACCACCTACAATGAATTGGGGTGGCGATTAAACCAATTTGCGCACGCTGTGTCAAAGGATGAGGAGTACTCGGCGAACATAATATGTCGCTCTGAAGGGTACCACAGACCATACACACATAAAAATAGACCCTCAGACCAAAAATATGTACCTTCATTCAAGTGCACCATATCTTCCAATATGCGCACAAAGCTATGAGAACCTTATAGTAAGAATACTGTATTTTGATCATATAGAGTAAATTTGAGTGAATCTATTCATGTCTGGAATGTCTTGGAAAAGAGAACACCAAAGTCTCAAATTGAGCATATCATAATACCATCATAACCAGAGATAATCTGAATTAGAATACTATACTGTTGATTGGAGCATTTCATGATCTTGGCGCAAACAATTCCAATCCATTGTATAATTTATAATTGATATAAACATTATGTAATTTTGATAAGATAACCTGCTACCACCTAAGCCTCACAAAACCATATTTCAAAGTTCTTACACCTTTCAAGTATCAAATCTATTCAATGTACCCCCAAATGATATGAAGCCAATTATATATTTTAGAAGATGAAAAATGGTAATTACAATGGATAGGCATTACTCCTATAATTGAATCAAGTCAGTAAAATCTATATGCATATCTGATATATAATACTATTTATTCCATTATATATTCATAATATGCTAATGTGAATGGAATAGCAATTAATGTGGTTTCAATTCGCGGCCAGTAAAAATCATAATTAACCAGAGGAACGACCATGTTTCAGACATTATAGCATCTGAATAATTTATAAAATAGAAATACTCACGCCATACCAATGTAAACCTCAGAAGGTCAGTCGATTTAGCATCGGAACACCCTATCAAAAATTATCCACACCTTCAACTTTTGTTTTGGAAAAGTTGTCAAAACTGTAATTGGAGGACATTTATCGTTCACTTTTTGAAAGCATGAAGTGTGGGAATAATGGGAAGAACTCTATTTGCCGTTTCTATTATTTTCACCTGATTAGTGATTAGTCAATAAGTGATTAGGGTGGTATCCACCGACTAATATGTTCAGTGCCGGATTTACAAGTTTGGCTCAATTTTTTTTTTGTCTTACAGCAATAACAAAAACATTTATTATATGCCATTACATGTCAATGTTAATGAGAAATAAATGTAACTATTATGCATGTGAAGTATGGTATCGAATTTCAGAGGTCAATACTGAATATGTTTCACTTTCATTCTAGCTACTATCTCTCACTACCTAAAAAAAACACAACACTATGGCAGACCTGGTAACTCCCTAGTGTCGAACCTTCCAGACCTTTTAATAAAGGTCACCATGTCCAACCATTCCGCTAAATAGCACTCTTCCCTGTCAAACTCTACTGTGCCGAACACCTCAGTCCTAAGGCTGCTGTATACGGCACATTCGCCCAGGAAGTGGAACGAGGTCTCGTCCTCCTCCCAGCACTGCCGGCAGACTGGGTCTTTGATCACTGCTATGAGTGTCATGTGCCTGTTCAGTCTGCAGTGACCTGTGAGGATCCCCACTAACAAGTGGAGTGAATCCCTCTTCCGGTTCCTATGAACCTCTTTGACTGCCTGCAGTCGTCTCTCTCCAGTCATGCTTTCGCAAGTTCGTTGTATGCCCAGGCATCTAGGGCATCACTAACCTGGCCCCTGCTAATTCCCAGCAAGGGTTCGGGGCCAATGCATGCGCCCCTTGCTCCTATCCTCGCCAGGCAGTCTGCTTTCTCGTTATATACTAATGAAAGCTTTCGATAGGATTATGATGTGGTCCCTCATAGGACTTTATCAATCTTGCTGCATGTGGGCTGCAACCAGACTTGATACTCGTAGTATGCTTCCGAAATATTTACCATCAACGCGGACGTTCCACAGGAATCAGACCTTTCTCGAACCCAATTCTTGCTATACATACACCTCATACGTTCAGTTTGAAGTAGTGAGTATGTTATTCAATGCAATGATGCACATCAAAAGGACTGAACAGACATAAGGTGTCTGTCCAACCAAATATAAATAGAAAGATTCCCACTTAAACAGATACTCGCAAAAGATGTAGAAGTCCATTTTTAGCCTTGTATTGACTAAACTACCTTCAGGCGCAGGGAGGTTGCCATTAATATGTAAGACAGCGTCACGGAGTGACTAATGATATGGAACATAATCTTCAATCGACTGTTTTCAGAGCCAGAGTGGCATTAAATTGATTTTAATAGAGTAAATTCCTCACTCGCTCTTTTCACGCTTGGTACTTCTTCTTTTCTTTTTCAGCTTCACCTGGTTAATTTTTTATTTGCACACTTTATCCTAATGGACGGCTGGCTCTAAAGTATTTACTGTTACTGTCACCTGTCCGATACTTCAGCGACGATTTGGGTCAACCTTAGAGTAATATTGTTCTAGTAGTCAATATCCAAGAGGAATATTATAATTCAATCAATATTCTGGAAAGATGAGTTTTTCCTACTGTATGAAAAATCGGTGGGCGGTATATACTAGATAAATTCGAAATTCATCGCGATTAGGATACTTCACATGCCTGTGACGTAAAAGGCTCGGGTACCACACAACGTCTCTATTGCGATGAAATAAAATACTGATACCAGAACTTATCTGTTGTAACGATCGAGTTAAGGAAGTATTTTAATTGCCGACACACCGTCCTGGCACGACCTCATGCCTGGAGCATCAGCAGAAAATTTATTGGATACTTTCCGCCGTATCAGTTCCGAACACTGAGAAAATATTTATTATGAAGCCTCTGTATTGATTTATATGACAATACTCAAGCATCACATGACAAAACTGCTATACTGGTATATATTAGAGAAAAGCGAAGCTGAACTACCAAAGCTTACTTATGACTGTACTTTGAAAAGGTTATTAATTCTGTGATCATTATTGTAATAAATACCTATTGACATTGACCTTAAGACGGTGTAGCTCATTCCACAACGCCGAGTTTCTCCAAAGCACTGACTTCTGGAAGAGGTTCATTTGAAGCGTTGTGAATGCAACCTGGTGAGGATACGATAGAAGGAACTCTTCTGAAGACTCTTGGCATTATTATGCGAGACAGCTAGGAAACATGATCCATGATGATATCTGTAGTATAAAATTCTCAATCACTAATTTATTTCCACTGGTTACACAACAACTCATATACTAATTTATATCAACGATTTCCAGTTTTAACTGCTGTCACTGCTCGATGCTGGAATATATACAAGAAGAACGCCCATCTGGAATGTTCCATAACCACTCTAGAAAAAACTGACACATTCAGATGTCTTTTGACAGCCGCACACATGTTCTGGATGACTTGCATACAGCGAACAGATCAGCCACAGTCACCCTTCTTTGATGGTCTAGACTGTGGAGTTCGTTTGTGAGGTCAGGCGCATCCACTAAACATACTGCTTGAATCTGGATTTTGTCCAGAAGCTTTAGATAGTAGCAGAAGTTCTGGCTAACAGTCTTGGCCAGAGAGCAAAATAATCTGGACAAGTTAGAGCATGAGAGGAGTTCGTTCTTGATTCATGTCAAGATCCTTATATGCGATATGATTTTTGAAACAACAAGTTGATTGGATGAAGAATAATTGTAGGGAAGTAGTAAAAGTAGGTAAAATGTTTAATACATTGTTAAATCAAATTTTAGAGCTGTTAATGGTTGGATTTGTATTGAAAAAATATTCAATCACATTCTATCGGCTGTAATTTCAAAAAATGAACAAAACATTAGAATGCCTATATTTTACAATATTTCTTAAATTCACTTCAAGTGGATCAGCAACTATAGAAACCGATCAAATTCTGTAATAAACTCATACAAGTGAACCTAAGCTACAAAGGCAACCTACATGACATCATTTTTTGAGAGGTAAAATAGAACTTTCGTCGTTATGCTTGATCCCAATGCAATGATCTGGCTAAAACAAAAAAACTTTCCTCTTTATTTTTATACTTCATACAAATACCGCATGGCATGAAGGAATGTCTAATGGTTTTCAATTTGTTTGAAACATTGCAAATGTATCGAAAAGGTTCTACGTTCATAAGTCGGATGTATTGTAAATATAAGGCCACAGCTATGCAATTAGATGAATTATCCGCGTTGAAGGTAAATGTATGAGTAATCTTCTGTCTAACAAGTACAGAGGATTAATGGTGTAAAAATATGATCATATGTGTAATTTCTCAGGTGAATGAAAAAGATAAAAGTTATATAATCTCAAGAAGAAACATTAAAATCAATATTCAGTCAAAAGTTGGCTAATAGGATACACTATATGACATATATTCGTATATCAATGTTAATTTTTTTTCGTTGGTGGTACTCTTCATATATTAGGTTCAACGGCTATCATTCAAAGCCGATGTGAGTGACCTCTCAAAAACTGTCTGTGCACTTTGTCGTCTACTATTGGGAAGATGTTTGTATAACTGGACAGATAATATATCAGATAGAGAATGAAGATGTTTCCACTACGGAGTAACTCACCCTCCACGTGGCGAATATTGCGAAATGCTTAAACTCCCATAACTGAAATATTCAGATTGAATATGTTCGAATTAAAAGTTGAGGAAAATGACACCTGTTCGGTAATCATGTATGCAGTAGGTTAACCAGAAAAAAATGAAGCCTATCGTCGTAGAAAACACTCAATACGGGTATAGTAAAATCATCCTTGGGATTCATACTTCAGTGAAAAATTCACTACACGAAAGTATTATCCATTTTTTAAAGATATTTTACATAAACAGCGTTAAAGCTGAGAGTGTACGAATTGTAGGATTTATTCACGTATAACTGCTTTAAGCACAACAAGACAACCCAGAAGATTGTCGACATTTCGTAAACCGATATATCCATTTTCCTCGGTCATCTCTTCGTCTTGTTGGAGGTAAAAGTAATCTCCCTTTGTTATCATTTCATTTAGAGAATTAGATTATAATGTAACAGAAGGTCAAGTAGATAGTTCTTATTAGTCATCCACGTGTCCATGGCATCGATTTATACAGACGGTCATCATCATAAGGAAGGTATTTTATATTTACGAGTATTTATATTAAATTTATATATATTAGCAAATTATATTATATACTGAATAAAAGAATTTCTTATATCTAACAGTGATTAATGCAAATGTTCGCTACATCGTGATCTGTGAAATAAATTTTACATCATATAGCATTTCTGGTTGTATTGCACTAACCTGTTTTCTAATATAATAATACAACACATTTTTTTTCAAATAACACACTCCTATATTAATCTGCTTTTGTTGAAGCCGGATCATTGATTTATAAAATGTCTGCTTATAACATGACGCTGAAAAGCAGCAGTTATCAATTCTTTGACTGGTCGTTAAAAATGCGTCGTGGTACTCCAACCTGCATGAAAACAATGTTTTCAATAGCTTCGTGCTCGTTTTGTATTGGTGGAAAGGCGTAATATCTCAACATCAATCGTAGATCAGTAATAGATGAGAATACTCTACCTTCAAAAAAGTAAGAACAGCGGTATATGGTATATGGTTTTAGAATTTTTCGTTGAATTTTACAACCGTAATGTATGGCATTTGCAATAACTTTCATCTCAAATTTAAACTACTGATTGTTTAGATGATTTATGTTGGCAACGTAATTTTTCCGAAAAATATATTCTGGTTTTTAAATTTTGCTAATCAATTTACGGATGCTTCCATTTAACAGGGCCTGCTTGCGAACCCATTTTCGCACGAATATTGATAATGCAGTAGTGCAATGATATTCGTAATAACATTGATCTAAGCCGATGTTGATTTGTTGCTAGATGTTGTTTAAGTGTGAATCGTTTCAACATTTAGGTGCATTTTGTTTTTTGATTAGTTCTCTCGCGACATCACCTTTGACACTTGTGCTGACATAACTACTCTTTCGCTTTCCATAGATAAAGTTAATGGTATGATTATTGGAGCAACTAGATTTCATTTATATTGTTATTTTCAAATTAATTTCTTTAAATTATATAAAATATATTAAAAAGAATGCTACATTATTTGTCTATGTTTGGTTTTTCAGTTATAGCTGAAACAGTGTATGGTGTTTGAAGAGCTTTTTTACATTAGTAGCATTGTGGTAACCAATTACTAGTTCATAATCTTCTGACATTAGAACAATAGAGTTCGGTTTAATGACCATACTTTTGAAATTTTTATGTTATTCATGTAAAATAGAGGTGTGTCATTTCAAACAGATTTTTTGACACTTAACACTGAGTGCTTGAGTTGCCGTTTCCCCATTATTTTTTGTTTTCTTTTATATAACCAATGTGGAACTGTAGAGATTAGCACTTAGGGAGTAGTTAAAAATGAAAAACTGCAAAAAGATTATACAGGACAACTAGGAGATTTTAATATGTACGAATATACAAGACAACAGAGACTTCAACATACAATTTGGAATGTAGGACAACCGTTGATGTATATCCTGCATGAGGCGAAACTTTTATAGCATGGAGATAAAAGAATTAGTGTTACACAACTGGGCACGCAACTCACCTAAATCTACCTACCATCTTGATATGATAATAAAAGGTTGAGGATTAACGCAATTAAAAATAACTTAGTGAAAAAATACTTCCACTAGCGAGAATATCAGGCGTTAATGTCAAAGTGTATACATACATATGTGGAAAATCTTAGTTTGTAAGATTTAATAGTTGCTTCAGTTTTGAGTGACATGCAAAATTAGATAGTTTGGTGCAGGGAGGGGGTAACAACGATACATAATATTTTATTCCTAATTCCAATATGACATTAAATGAAAAACATGTGGGAATTTGGTTTATCAGTACCTTTAAAATAAAATTTAAAAATCTTTTTGAAAAATACATAAATTTTACATCCATGTTCTCGAATATCCGCTTTGAAAATCTTTTTCCCGAATGATCATTTTTTTCAATAAAATAATTTAAATCAGATATTTCTTAAGACTAATCACGCCATTCTACTTTGTCCTGCAAATCATCAGGTAATAAACAAAGTTCTTAACAATGATAGGAACACTATATATTCTGCCGGCCCATAATTTGAACCACATACCTGTACGAATGAATGGATATCCTTACCGTTTCAGCTGCCTCGGAACCTCTATCCACGTGCAAAATATAATAGCACTCATATTTATGACTGTTTCCAGGATAATGTCATTTCTTCATCCAAAACCAATCTTGGACGAAGTCTTTTCGTCCTTTTTGAGAATCGTCAGCACGACGATAGTCTCGTAGAGTAAGTTACATCTTGTAAGACTCGGTTAATTGACTTTGTGTTGCATGTCACACATGTTTTTGGGCGTGTACCTACTATGAATGTAGCGTATGAAACTACGAATTTCTCAGGTAGTTACTATTCTGTGATGTAATTTGCATACGTGTAGAGGAGTCAACGACGACGACGTGAACATTTGGTTTTGGATGAACAAATTAAACTGTAAGACTTTATGTATCACTAATAAAATAGGTATTCAAATAAATTCCTCTCAAAACCTGTTTTCGGCTTCGTAGCTCTTAGTTTTGAAATACCTACCCTAGCTTAATCAAATATTCCAATAACACATTTATCGCAGAACCAGTTTTCAAAGTATATTATGCTGGTTATTCAATTTAGGCCTTCAAGTATTATTTTAATAGTTACATCTATTTCATAAACACATATTTTCCACCTTTATGCACAGGTGTTTCTACCTTGTTCATTTTCATTAGAAATTGTGATGATAATTCATTCGAATATCGGAGAAAATATACAAAGAAGCCAACAATAATAGACCGCTGTATACTGACATTTATAGATACACAAGATAGATATGTATGATGGAAGGCAAGTCAACTACCCACAATTACGTTGCAGAAAGCACTACCGTGAGATATACCAGTTCATTGCTAACGACAGATGAGTTGTAGTGAGTGGCGAATGTTGGAAAGTCTTGTACTTCTAACGGGATGAACAAGTCTTTAGAGCTTTTTTATACTCGCAAAATCATTGCCTGCCTAAGAAATGATTTGACATGTAGAAGGAAGCATACACAGATACTGAAATGCACTGTTTTGAAGTATAGTTGGAACAATCGCTGATAATACAGCAGGCAAATAGTAGTTCTCACTCATCAACGTCTACAAGACTAACCAATCCGGAGGTCGTAGATTGTCAGAAAAATGAAAAACGATCATACTCTGTTCCAGAGTTTTCGAAGCCCTCAATCATTTAAAAACAATTGGTGGGGTGAAAAGTTGATCTTGCGAGTTGTAGAGAGAAGTTTCAACTCTTTTCAAGGGATGGTAAAATACCTATCATCCATAAGTTTCTGATCTCGATAATTCTCCGCACTTGTTAGACGTGAAGTGATCATTGATAATGATTATTCGCACATTAGGCTTCAGAATAGATAAATTTATCATATTTTTCCCATAGCTGTGGAAATATCAAACCTATATAGTTAGAGCATGCCTTGAACTAGAGTTGAAGTTGGTTTTCAAGTTGAAGATGCTGAGGATAGACAGAAGTTGTCCTCTTGTAATATTTGTGCTTACGAACCAGGTTAATTTAAAACTAACCGTGTTCTAGATTATTGTGTACCTGTTCTTGGGAGATATCAAACACGCCATTGGATTAGGAAAGATTGTCTCCCACACCATATTAAGCTGGGCTAATGAACTGTTTGTAAAGGCTCTTGGAAGACTATTATATATGCTATATAAGCATAGTCTATGCCTGACTATGGTTCAAACGTAATATACCAAAACGTAGTCACGTATAGCTTAAGATGTGAGTAAATAGTCATATTATTTAGATTGCTTTCAAATTGCCTGATATATTTCACAATTCCCATTCTAAGGGTTACGTCTCATCCCACGGTCCATTTCGTTTTTCCAAGAATTCCAAGATAGCTATCTATTACCTAAAAGTATAAGTAAACATCTGGAATGTGTGTATATACCAGATGTGTTTTCAAGAGGGATAAAGTATAGAGACACATTGATGTACTAAAAGGTAGGCAGCCGGACATTATTCTCCGAGTCGTATTTCCTTGGTATTGCCAACTACACAGTTTCATATCCAATTCAATCGTACGGCCATATCAAAATTTGAAAAACCATTAGTCGGAAATAGCTATTCTAATTTCATACCTTACAATGTCAAATATATACCTGTAGATTGTAGATACTCTTAACTCCGTCAATATCAAATTTAGCAATCTCTACACTCCGTTTCACAAATGGATATCATATTCACCTAAATGGGTTTCGCTTTTATTCTTAAAGGATTGTCAGACTATCAACTTGACTATTTACGATGGCTACTCAAGTTACTTGGTATTAAGCTATGTCCTGTCATTAATGTAAAATTATCAAATCTAGTATGTTATTTAACCTGTGGTCGCTATGCTATGTTCCTTGAATTAAGGTAGAAATCCATAAAAACTCCTACCATCGGTTGTCCTTATAACATTTCAGGCCTCAAAATATTCTATTCTGTAATTTAATTGAACAAATTCATATTTTGTTGACCAGATTGATGGTATAAAATCAGTCAATTCAAGGCATACATGTACAAACAAGTAACGGATTAAATGTTGATTTTTATACTATTATACCAACCATATTGTTTTCTTCATCCAGAATAAGTCGGAATAATATAAGCAGTTTTAAAATATACAAAATGGGCAATATTCAGATCAAATAATAATAATAATAGAGATAATTACAGAATGATATTCGACTCCACTCTAAAATGGAACCTACATATCAATCTCATTTTATCAGCATGTCACAGCAGATTAAATCTCACCAAAACTCTAGCTAATAAATCCTGAGGTAATGACACCACATCATTGCTCAGATTGTACCAGGCTACCATACAAGGTAAAATCGATTACGGTAGTATTATCTATGGAACGGCAACCAAATTCCTACTCAGGAAACTTCTCCAAAACACAGCGATCAGACTGAAAACCAGTCCTATTGACAGCATACACGTACTGGTTAACGAACCACCATTAAGCCTCCGGGGACAGTACCTGACCTTATGCTTTGCGGCAAGAATTGCAAGCACACCAGAAAATCCAGTCTACAACACCCTATTTACTAGAAACAACACAAACTTGATTCAATACAGCAAACATTTGCTAATAGCAGAAAGAATTAGGCTCACCAACTTTAATACAGTTCACTTCCTCGATGTCACCCCATTTTCTGCAGACTCTCCGCCTTGGACGCTACTACTCCAAAATTCTGATACCACCCTTAAGAACTACTCAAAAGCTGTAACCAACCACAAGCTCATATACAACGAATACAAAAGCATTATCGAGTTTCATCAGAACTTCGAACTGATTTTCACAGACGCCTCGAAGACAACAACAGGGGTCGAGTACGCCGTGATTTTCAGCAATCAACAAATATCTTCCTCAATCCCATAACATTGCAGCATGTATACTGGAGAACTGTCAGCCATCAAAGAAGCACTTAATGCTGCACAGACAACGCCAGGCTCCAACTACTTATTGGTAACTGGTTCGATGAGTGCACTGGATGCTTTGAAATCTACCTAAAATGAATAGAGAAAAGAGAGTCCATAATCTCATTGTACTAATAAGGAAGATACTTCTATCGAATGTAATATATGGATAGAACACCAGAGGCAACTGGTCTTGATTTTAGGTTAAGGTCGTCTGCCAACAATGTTGAAAAAAAACCCTTGGATTGAATCTTAGCGTGACGCTACCCGTCAGGACGCAATACAGCAAATACCGTGGGATACACAACGAATTACCGAGAGTTTTTAGTGCCTATGTGGCACTTCGATTGGATAAGGGCAATAGATCCATTCTTTCGAACTTTTGACAAAAGATTTAAAAGGTTTCCTTGTCTACAAAAAACAAACCTCAAACGGCTGCCACATACGATTTGTTTTAGGGTATAAAATTCTGTATCTAATCAGTTAAACTTCGCTTCTGGCCAACAGGTTGCGTCATTCACCTTTTGTTATCATGTTCAATAAATGTGACCACACCAAGTTAGTGGATCAACAATAAAATGATATAATCTCTTTTGTTGCAGATGAGACATCCGGTTTTGAGCCGGATTTTTTGTACCCATTGGAAAACGTAACGGTGGCTCAAGGCAGAGATGCTACCTTCACCTGTGTCGTCAATAATCTGGGGGGATACAGGGTGAGTGGGGACCAACCAGTCAACACCAGGGTGTGTATTATTTTTATTTTTCTACAACCCCTGCATCAATGCACCGATGAAACTATTAATTTGAGCTCGACTCGTTTACAGGATCGTCAGGTTGATACGCTTCTCTCTCTCTCTCTCTCTCTCTTCGTGAAATATTATGTCTCTTACGCTATAACTTTGATTTTGGCAGGTACATATATGTTTATGGAAATTATATTACTTTTAATATACTATCACCGAAATTATGTATTCAAAACGACAATGCTACATTTGAAATATAACAAAAACCTCCTCTTACTGCTCAAAAAATCGAAAATAATTGTAGAACTTATTATCTCGGTAACTCTCTCTATAATATTTGACTATAGAATTGGGTGGGGTTTTCTTGAATCATAATAGAATTTTTGGGCACGTTCCGAGGAATGTTGTTAAATTTGAGAAGTAAAATCGTTTTTAGTTAGTTAGTCCTTTCACTTCGCCGCTACATCATCATAGTCCACTGTCACCATGTGCGATGCATTGGACAATTAAAATAAATCAAATTAACCTGAACTCGAAGTTTAAATAATTAGTTATTTACTGTTATGAAGTATGTGTTGCTATATAAAATTTCACTAGATTTCCTCAAAGATGCCCAAACTGACCGTGTGTTGTGCTCTAATTTAAACTGAACTCTTGAATGGAGCTGGTATCCCAACTCACATATGCCTGAATTTAAAGCATCCTCATGTGCGACTGAACCACATCAAATACATCCCCAGTTTTCATCAAATTCAGTACAGCGGTTTTCATTAAATTCAGTACAGCGGCATTTGAGATTAAGCAGCTTTCTCAAAAAAATAAGTTTTTGTTGTTGGGGTTCGTATCAGGTTATAAATACTCGTAAGGACTTGGACTGGATTTCGGATCTTTGCATAGTTGCAATTGAATTTGAAAGATATTAAAATCAAGGAATGTAAATTCCAAAATGTGTACACCTACTTCGAGTTAGTACAAAATACATAGTCTATTTCAGGCTAATTCTTCCAACCCCAATTCCACACCCACTTCCCAGCCGAATTTTAACGCCTCACAGGAATATCGAAAAATGATCTAAAACACCTATGTATGAAGTTTCTTACATATTTTCCTTGTTACAGTAACATCCACCGTAAGACTTAATCAATTGATTGAAATCAAAACAGTATTCTCCGAGTAGACGATTGCTCATTTTTTGATGACTACTGCACCGCCACTGAATTGATTTTCAAAAACTTTTTCATCACGGGTACAGCCAATAACTTACTATGAAATTTTAATTAAAATCAGATCAGATCGACATATTACCAGGATCTAGTGTATATGAATCCAAATATGTAAACAATAATATGTATCTAACAATAATTGTTAGGCATATTTATGGCTACAGCACAGAATAGGGTATGTTTTCCTATAATAAATCAGCAAAAAAAGGTCATACTTTGTAACTTTTATGGCATGTTATCTCGATTTTCCAGAATGATGCACATATCGGCTTCTTGCACCAGGGTCGTCACTTTTGGAGTATAACGGGGGCTTTCGAGCCCAATGAGGTGGGAAGAATAAATTTTAAGCATTTTATACAATCTCCTCTGATTCCTATTATATATTATCGGCTGATTGCACAAGTGCATGCAGAAAGCATTACAAAGGTTACGTGAGAATTAAATTATTTAAACGCAGATATTTGTTTCGAACTAATACTTCAGAACATTGCCAATAATATTGAACGCCGATGCAATTTGTTTTTGTATGAGCTTTGCTTTCATCCAAATATGGTCTTAATTCACTCAACTAGGCGATTTTTGTCAGAAGCAATTAAATGAAATTTAACAATACAATGAAAAACTTTTACACATTTTTCGTATGAAACGTATAAACGCTGTATGCTGCGCCCAATGGTATCAGTTTAGAAATGAAGATAGGGATCAGATTCTAGAATCATCGGTCCTTTGGAAAATAAATCTTTAAAAATATTATAGATATTGAAAACATAATATTTTTTCCCAACATCCACTAAATTCTCATAATTTTCAATAATTCACAGTTCTGAAATCCAATCAAAATGGTACCACTAGATGTGAAACTTTTGACACTGTGTTCTATGAGTGCAAATAGTAATTCGTACCTCTGTGTGATACTTTTTCAGTTAGAAGGAGTAATCTGCAGGAACAAGTGCTCAAACAAAATATAAACATATTAACCCCGTATTAGGAGAAAATTAACTGCACCCTGAAATGCCGTATAAATTGTAAATAAAATTCAATGGGTCAAAGCTATTAGAAGTTTTTTCAGTTTCTTGTTTTGAATACAAATGTGTGAGCAATAATCCATGTATAACTAGTACGGAGGTGTACAGGCATTAAAATTGTATAGATCATGAAACGACTCTCACTTTTAGATCCCTCCAAAAAAAAGACCTCGATTATGATCAAGAGCCTTAGAGACGTCCAAAAACATGTTTTTGCATTTTATGCCTTTTTGACTACAACTCCGCTTCTGCTGCAAAATCTGTCAAAACCAACAAAGCAGCCTAAAACATCAATGTCATTATAATTTGAAAATCGATTTTCTTCATACTGTATTTTGTTAAAGGCTAACGATGCAGTCGAAACATCAGTGAAAGTATCCAGTAAATCATATGTGGTTTTAATTAGCGACAAGTAGAAGACATAAAATAAGCTAAAAAGAGAACCACAGAATAAGTGGGAAGTTGAATATCAGCTTTCCCTAATAAAAAACGCATAAAGAACATTCTAAGGCTATTCCGACTGGATTAATATTCTGTCACTGTATTTTTTCGGACTGATATAAATAATATGTAAATCAAAACCATCACGGTTATTATTCTTATTCTGTGATATCTAACGGATTACTTATTGATACAATATTCGCCACTGGAACTTTCAGTGTAAAAATCATAAAGCGATAATGCAATTAATGATTCAGTTACAGTGTAAAGTTGTTTGCTCGTAAAACAGTATGAAATAGCCAGAGTTCTGATGTAAATTCTGGAAATATAAATTTTGCTGTGCGCTAAACGTGCATAAACAGTTACGTGGCCATTTTATAAAGCAAGTTACTGAGTTGTAACTAAATTGTGCAGTAGAACTGGAAGGCTAGAATGTTGAGAAGTATACGGGATCTTACTTGAAGTGAATAATGAACATGGTGTCCTAAAATTATCTGAAACTCGCTGTAAGCTGACAGACGCTCGATGAAGCTGTGCCAAATATGATACTTCTTTTTGCCTTTCCGAATTTGTGATAATTCGCTTTCTGGATGTTTCATGATGTCTACATCACAAAGATCCATTTCACTCATATTCGTCGGTCTGTGTCGATCTGTTTGCGTCTTTATTGCCGCATAATCTCAGTAACCACTTTATCTATTTTGATGATGGTCGCGTAGTAGGTTTTTTGAACACGAATAAAGAAATTACACCCCACAAGTTACACACGTAATTATTAGTTTTTTTAGGAAAATTTATTAAATCCGATTTACGAAGATTTTCAAAAACAGGTTACTTTATATATGCTCTAAATATTTTGAGTGCTAAAAATTTTATCGAAAATCTGCCTGTCTATCGAATTGAATATTAATCACTGTTTTGATCACAGCATAATTTCAGTTACTGCTTTACCAATATTTATGAAATTTGGGGATGAATATTCTGTGTGTTAGTTATTTTGGATTACATTATGATAATAAATGAAATAATCTCGCTTCTGTGAACGTTATAAACTCATAAATGACAAAAAAGCATGTCCATTTTTTCCTTTTCAAAAGAACGAGAGGAGATAATGTACGAGAGGATCCCATTACTCCCATATTTCCATATTTCTAGGGGTAGTAAACATTCCTTAATTATCTTCAAATGAACCTGACAAAAATGGAAATGAAAATCCAAGAGCAAACTTTTCAGGTATAGGCCAAAATTTGAAATATTACGGTTCTCAACTATTCTATCATTCTACTTCCGTTACCACCTTATGATTAGTATCTAGTAAGTGTTTGGCAAAATTTGATCTTTTTGGATGTAGGATTTTGAACGCACCTATATGTCCTGTGTATCTTGTTGTAAGTGTACTAGCTGTGTTACCGAGTGTGCTTCGTAATTGCGTAATTGTATTAAAATATATGATTTAAATTTCATAAAAACATTGGAAATCCAAAAATATTTGCGAAACCCTGATGCCGCTGAGGTGAATGAATAGACTTTTGAACTATATTTTTATCGGTACACTACTATCATCTTTCTTTTTCTGTTTTCTGTGTTAACTAACTTTTGAAATATCTTAAGATATGAAATGTATCAAGAAGGAGGCAATAGCTTAATGAACAGAATATATAAAAACATTAAACATCTCAATAAATTGAAAAGTTCATCACATTAAATATCTCAAGGACATTTTGATGGCGCATAGTTAAAGTTTCCAAGAGTTTTCATTAATACATATTTTCCCTAAGACAGACAAATGAAAAAATAATTCAATATAAAGAAGGCTGGACAGGATAAATAGTATGCTAAATTTGAGAGCTCCAGTTCTGTGTCCATGGTATGATCTAGTTAGCTAGTTAGCAAGGTACCTAGGTAGCCTTTATAAACAGTCAAATCTGACAGTCCGACGATAATTCAAATATAAATCGAAACACTGTAAGAGAGTTTTCTTTGTGAAACTCTGTGTTGAATACTCAATTATTTTATCTGCATGATGTAATTGTTTCACCAAGTAAGAGCATCTACAATCATTTTGGTAGCGGATGGCGTTGGAGTCGTATTATATAAAATCTATAGACTATCTAAATAGACGATACGCTTGCTGTGATATTGTATTTTATTGTTTTATTCATTCTGATATAACTTATGCTAACTCTTTATATCTAAGCATTTCCTGTAATAGGGTGAGTTCGTGTAGAAAATAGTATTATCTATCTATAACGGAAGTTACATATAATAAGAAACAGAGAGGGAAGCGATTTGTATATAACCTTTCGATCTCGCATGAGTCAACCTCAAATTAAAAAAGTTTCTCCTGCACCAATTCCGAGCACCAAGCACTGCATCAGCACAATTAAGCACCTCATCATTATGGAGCACCTTTGCACAAGTAATAGAAATACCCACATGGTCAGCTAATTAATACTTATAGATCAGGTAAAACGGAAATCATATTGCAATGCAACTGCTATAGGCGACTTCCACGACCACTGATAGCGGTGTCGATTGTAAACATCAGCTGTAGCTAATCAGTAATGAGAAATGAACATAAATCTTCACGTAATGTACCAAAATCTGAACAGTTATTCACCATTATGATATCGTAATTCGCTGCAATTGATGTAATACGATAGGTATTGCATAATATAGAATATACCGGGAATATAACTTCTTACAAATAATCGATATATCCTATATGTGAAATAATAATAGCCTTGTGTTGTGTAGGGTGTTTCATGCCACCACTATAACAGCACCCAAAACTAAGAATAGTGCGAGCATACTCTCATAATGGACTTCTGATGTAGTTATAAGTTTCGATCATAAAAAAATCATACAGAAAAGGCAAGCTATTTTTAACGACGAACTTGAATAATACATTTTATCTACTCCATCTTGATTGACCCTAGGGGCGCACTCATTTTAGAATTCACCTATGTCCACTAAGACGACATTGTGGATCGACACTACGTTAAGTAATATATTACTTAATGCTACTACTAACAAAATTATCAATCTCAGTTTGTATGCAACAATATATTCCTTTGATCTACTCATATATCGTCTTTTTGGTTTTTCCTATACTGTGTTTTTTTTAAAACTGGAAGACAAAGCCTTGGACTGAATTCCTCGACTCATATTATAGTATGACCCTTAGCAATTTTGAGTTAACGGGTGAATGAATTGTTGACGATTTGACAGCTTTTGCTGTTAATGATTTCCCCACTCACACTAACCTCTTTCTAATAAGCCCAAAAGTTGAAAAATAATAAATAGTACAACGAAGAATTTAGCTCATAATCCGTCGCTGTTGAGCTGGAATGATGTCAATGAGTTGATATGGTTCTATACGTCCACAGACTTGTGTGTTCTTGAAGTATATCAAAATATTTCCATGAACAAATTTTTTATCCGTCTGTAGAAAAGACCTTTAGTGTCTTGAACGGAATTGAATATAACATTGGAAATATATATACACGTAGTGAGCATATTTCAAATGTTTTATATTTTTTTCGTTCAGGATATTATTAAATAAATTCCGTTATATTTGCTTAAAAGTAAAAAAACACCAGGCCGGCCCCAGGGCAGGGCAATTCGGGTGACTGCCCAGGGCACAACGAATCAGGGCCGCCAAATCACCGAATTATTCATCAAAATTTTTGGTTTAATACGCAATTTACGTTTATTATCTTTTTAAATGAAAACATAATTGCGAGGTCTTATATTCACGGCGAACTCCATTGAAATTGAAAAATTGTTGCGGTCATTAAATTTCAATTTTGCCCCCCGAGACGCCGAAATGCTTAGGGCCGTCCCAGCAAATGATCATCCTACAACATACATATTTGGGAATAAGGATGGTTTTTGATATAATGATTGATAAGATATCTAATATAGATTTTTAGTTAGTTGAAACTGGGCGAAGTTTTAATTTTTTTTTCTTGATTTTGTTTCTTTATTCGAAACACTTTTCTTCCAAACTGGAGCAACTGGGTTTGAACTTTAGGCAACAGTTCATAGAAACATTATCCAGGATTACATAATAAAAATGAAAATTGACAAAAACACAGAGTGTAGATTTCTTTCAATTTTTTTGTAACTGCCTATAATTTTAGATTCCCATGATTCAGATTTTTTTCATATATATTTCTCTGATGAGGATTAAGAGATGTCCGATTGCCTAATTCTAGCTTGACGTCGACTTCTGGGACACCCTGCATATATCAAAGGAGCCATCGATAAATTATGTTACATGGTAAGGGGGCGGGGGGAGGAGATCAACTAAATGTGTGACAAGGGGCAGGGGGAGTCAAAAGCTTTGTGACGTCACATGTCAAAATTCAGAATACAAAAGCACGAAATTTATATTCAAACATAAAACTCAAAAATACTATAAACGCGATCTTTATTTAAGGTTTATGTAGGTTTAAGTCGTCGGTGAGTGCACGCTACCCAGTGATGCCACCCGTAGCGAGATTTCGCTAAGTGTAGCGACATTTAGGGCATTGTAAGAGAAAGCTGCTATTTTCTCAAATCGCCAAAATGTAGCAACTTTTCAATGTAAATAGGTATAAAAAAGATATGTGACGTCAAACCAGGGGGGAGAAGGTTTCACAATTGTGACCACCTGTGACAAGTGCAGGGGTATCAGAAAGTCATAAAATTTGTGTGACGTAATTTATGGATGGTTCCTAACCAAAAACAAATTTCAAATTTGATTTCTATTTAGTACATCCTTTCAATTCCCTCCACGTCCTCTTTCACTAGGCTACATCTAACATAGTTGAACTACAAACTACTCATTTATGTATCACAAGGTGCATACCTGACAGTTTGTTGGTCGTAAACTGTTCATTCGACAGATTCAGTTCAAAATTGATTTTTTGAGCTATACAGCTGATCTGCTTGCGGAGTATGCTAACAAAGAAACTCGGTCAGTAAAGGCTTAAGAATACCCTAAAGTTCTGGAACATTTGTTGATGCTGGTATTCCAGTGATTTAAATCCCGCTGGAATATTCCTCTGTAAGCTGAAGTACTCGTAGTTGCACATACTTTAGGAGCCCAAATAATTTCATCTCTTGCAACCTTTTTTATTTGTGTATTCTGGAAGTTTGTCATTTTTCTTTTCCACTCGTTAAAAGGGCAAGATACAGGGAGTTTTGATCTATTGTTTTTTTGTCAGTTCAAACCTATAACATATAACTAGTTGGAGCATTTTATTACCGATTTCACAGACATAACATGATCTTAGCATATTGAGGTCAAGGAACCAATTGACTATAATGAAAACGTTTCATCAGAAAAAAACTTTATAATGCAATAGTTGAATAACAATGCTTGACATATTATCAGTCTTTTGGATTAATTATTGTGACTAACTGATATTTCTTTCTTAACTTGTTTTTTTTATCAAAAAACTACGCTCTGGCAAAACTTTAAAATAAAAAAAATTATTTATTGCAGTGAGTTTAATCATTGAAACTGGTTTAGGCTTCTGAGTTTTCCATTGATTTTTAGAAGATATATCACCTCCAAATCGACTTGCTGAAGGGGCTGATCTTAACGATTTTTTGTTGGATTAAATTTTTTATCGGAGCCACGTTCATAAGAAAAGCCGATTTCTCGAGACATTTTAAAATGTCTCGTTCTAAACTGATAAAATATTCAATTTGATTTAAGGGCTCCTAAGGTGGTTTGGCATTCAAAAGTATAGGAATTGGTAAAAAGGGAAGCGTTTTTGAGCTATAATTTTATAGGTAACTGTCTCGATATGTAGCCTTGTCTTCTTTATTTTCGAGTAATTCAAAATAGAGTCAAATAATTTGATCTCTCACAATGTAAGGATAACGTTTTACATTCTAAAATGTCATTTTTCGGCGTAAGAAATTTCGTTTTAATTTTATGAGAAAATTAACGCACAATAAATTACAGCTGAACTGCTACCGCTGCATATCGCTTCCCAAATTTCATGAAAGTCAAAGGTGAAGTAGATATACCTAAACAACCCGGCAATACTAACCTAAACACCAATATACCGTAGCTGCTATAAATTATTTAGATGGAGTTACCAACTGAACATTATTCGCAGCTCCAGAAAGACGTTTATTGGTAGATTTTTGCAAATTTTTGACACCCTATAACAAACAGCATCCGCGCCGGCAAGTCCTTGATGTATGGAAAACGACTGTGAATGATAAGTAATCTAACAAGTCCATCTGACTCCAGGCTCCAATCCACGTGCGGCGAGACAGAAGAACAGATTCCCTCAATATACGAGTATGTATAGAAATGCGCAAGGTCATAAACTACTCGTCATTGAGAAAGTTGTTTTTGATCATGAGATTAGTATCAGCATTCAGTGTAATCTATCTCCTCTAAATATTTTTATAGATAACCTCTTGGATTAGCACTGACCATGCAATGCTGGAACCTTAACTATCGGGAAATCAAATCCCCAGCAGCTCATTATATACCGCAAGATTGCCCAAAAGAATGACTTTTGGAAGAGGCTCATTGGATATTTTGTAAATTCAGCTTAAAGAAGGTGAGGAAGGTTGTCAAGCGCGCCCACTAGATGTATTGCCATTTTTAGGATGGAATCCAAAAGTCTGATCGAGTGCTTCGGAGCGGAAGAGATCTTGATGCAAGTTAAGTCGAGTAATGGACGACAAGCAGACCAGCATGAGATTTTATTGCCAGGGTGGTCATCTGAGCATTTTATGCGTTGGACTGAAAGTAAGAAACGTTATATTTATAGGTCCGCATTAGTAGTAGTTTTCCTGGCTCTCCAGGAGCTACTACTAATGCGGTAACAGGTTGAGAACGTCGGAAATGATACTAAATACATCGAAAGCATAATGATTTACCACAATCCTTGACAGATATATCGAATTATTAGTATAGACGCTGTGTCGGCCAATAAGCTTGACCAGCTTTACCGCATCCTATCGAAAGAAACCTGGTCTTATCTGGACTCTCTTGCCATGATATGACATGTGTTCAGTAGTTCAGTTTGATCCTCACAAGAACTAGATTGCTTGCTTGGATTCTTAGATAGATTGAGCACCACTATATTCTTATATTCTTAGGTGGTAACGATCTCCAGTTTTTTGAAGTTGCAGACATTGCTTTCTCTTTTCCAATTTATCTACATGGACAGGTCCACAAATACCTGCGTGTATGTGGTGTCATCCACGAAACTGTATCAGACGTATTGTTCCAGAAAGGATGACATTAATATGGATTAAAAAAACTCTTGAAGCCAAGAACTTTTTGGTTCTATCGGTTATAGTGTGTTTAGAAAATAAATATGTGATAAGATATGACTTGATTTGTAGGTTTTTATCATTATTTGTATCTTGGCTGTACACGAGCAAAACTCGAATCTCCTGAACATGTAAACCACCTCACACCTCTCAGTATTATTTTTTAATCCGACTACTGTCAAAACAGCAGTGAGTTGTTGCATATTGTTTCTTAGGAAAGTAAAATAAAAAAGCACGACCACCCTATATACCGTGACTGTGTGCGACTCTTGGGGCAAAAGGCCAGTCTAACCCTGGTTTCAGTGTAGTAACAATTAAAATTCCGAAGATGTTTTGTGTTTATCATTGCAAGGCACCAAACAACTTCTCGAGATTAAAAATACGAATTCTTAGCATCTTTCTTTATGTATATACAGAAAAGTAATACGCTGATTAAAAGTATTCTTCTAGAACAAAGAAAATTTAAGAGATTTATATCGCAGAAACCTTCCACTTTTGTATCCATACAAAACATACAAGATTTCACATATTATCAGAGCCCACATCCACCATATTTTTTGACGATGACGATTTAACAAATAAATGAAGTAGATTGACTAAGTACTTTTCACGCATAAATATGAACTAATTTCAAGTTCTGCATCCAATCTGAAACCACCAAACCTCTGAATAAACCCTAATCGGGCCTTTCATGTTCAAATTAGTTATTAGATTCCATCCCATTCGGGAACTATTTGCCTAAACAAAACTGTTTACACGATCTTCACCCACCATGAGTCCACGGGCTGGGATAGAGGTAAGGGCATGACATCAAGCATACCATTAAACGGAGCATCAGAACATGAAGGCTGTACCACAAAATTATGTAATTGAATATAAATTAGCTCGAAGGAGATCTGTCTAACAAGCACGTATGGTTACAGACTCAAAAGTTTAGAAATAAGAACCTTTTTACCTCCGCCGCTCTAATTTGTTTCTTGAAAAATAATTAGAACGATGTGTCCAAAAACGTAGTTTGAAGGGCTTTTTTGTTTTCGATTTTGACTGCTATGCTCTCCGCTCTGAATTTATATAAGGGCCAAAGATTTCCGTACAGGAACGACGGCGACGAGGTAGCACACGACAGAAATGAGTGACATGGTTTTTGGTGATGTATATATGTTACTGTGAAAGACCGAAATCCGGTGAATGTCGAGATATACCGGTGAATATCAACATTTACCAAGTTACTTGGCGTATGTCCGATATATTGATCAAAAATAAATATTTCTAACTTACACCGGCGAATGTCAACATTCATCATGCACTCATGGTGTATGTTCAAAAGAAACATTTTTTTCTAAATGAAAACAAAATTAAACATTATAGGTTATCATTTATTTATAAAATACAACATTACGACTTCATAAGTAATATTTTTGTATTTAACTTGCAATTCTTTAAGCATTCGTGTTCTTCCTCCAAGGCCTGTTCCTATGTGAGTTTCAGAAAGTGTATTAAAAAACTCTTCATTTGTAAAATAATATTGAATATTCGTTTCTCCTGGTTTTAATGGCACAATCAACTTTTGTTCGTCACTAACTTTCAAAATGTCAAAACGTTTTAAACGCCTATAGTCCAAAGGTGTACTGCAGTTACTTTTAGCTGAAATTACTTCAGAGACGATTTTAGAGTGCCTTTCTTGAGAAAAATAAATACAATTGTCTTCTCGTTTACTTCTAATTAGGATATGTAACTTCTCAAGAAATTGATCAGTATTTACTGTATTAGCTATTGAACACAAATTATAACACCTAACTCATATATATTAAAATTAAATTAGTAGGAATGCACACACACTGTCAGTGAAACCTTGCGTAAAACTGACGACAAGCCCAAACGGAAGGGAACCGAAGAAATCGCAAAAAGCCACTTCTAACCTGTCATTTCTGACATCGACCGAAGCCTTTGTGCGCTTGTCGATATACACCGGTGAAGGTCCGAATTTTTTAATAAAACTAATAAATGTTCGGTCTTTCACCAACACATTTGGTGTCTGTCGACATTAACCGGTGTATGTCGACACTCACTAATTTCGGTCTTTCACGGTAACATATATATTCTTACCGAATTGAATTGATTTCGCCATATCTATACATGCCAGAATTGTCTTTGAAATTCGCTTTGTTTTGTGATTGCCATTCGTGAAACTTTGCTGTGAAAACCCGTCATTTTTCTCTTAGCCAATATAATTAGTTACTTCCCTTCCAATCATCACAACCTTGATCGAAGATTTTTAATGCAATGATACTTTTTGCCAATTGGCAACAGTATCTTCATCTTCTTCGATTGGTGGAATACACAACTGCTTGGTATCTCCAAAGAAGTATATGTTTAGGCCTTCAGGATTTTTTCAATCAATATCTATTTCTCTTTTAATAACCGATGAAAATCGTTCAAATTTGAGATGTATTTTCTTGATGTCACACATTTTCGTCGGCGTTGTAAGGTAATCCTTGGTTTCTCTAAGACTATTGGAATTTTTTGAATAGTTCAATATTGTGACATGGCCCAAAAAATTGACGCAGTTTCAGTGAAGTCATAGTGAACAAACAAAAATATGAAAGCAAAGAGTTCTAAAACTATCAATGATTCATCAGGAGAGATCTGTATGAGACGTTTTATCATCAATCTCCATGTGAAGAATTGATTACAGAATGTTGAATGAAGAGCTATGGACTCTCATATCAACCATCAAATAAATAAATTAATCCTTCATTTCTCAAAAGATACAATACAATTATGTAGTAAGAAGTTTGGCTGAACATCATATTAAAAATAAAGAAAAATACATTGTTACAAGTAACCACAAAATATTCATAAAATTTGGTAAATCTATGTGGTAAATATTTTGATTTGACAATCTAATATTATGCACAGGAGCTTTAACTGTGGATATAGATTTGGTAGGAGTGATCATTTCTTTGCTGATGTTTTGTTTATCCATTGCTGGCCACTGTCCTTATAATTAAACGTGTACAATAAAAATATCTAATTAACATATAAGCTTTATGTGAAACTTTTCTGTATTCCTTTCCCCTACTTTTGATGGAAACAAGAATTCCCTATCTACCTACTTGGTTGACGATACGCTGCTTCCAGGTCAAGTGCTCATCTAAAAACACAAAGACAATGCTAATGATTTGACTGGAAACTTGATAAAGCGCTACTATCAGACATAAAATGTAATTATTTACACATCCAGCTGAATGTATCTATCATGGCATTATACGGAGTGCCATCCCGTTTATGAGCAATGAAAAGGAGTTTATAGGCACTCAATAAAACACCCCAGTTACACGGCGAAATGATGAGTTCTCAACAGTTTGCTAAACTGTATATCGCTCACCTATCCATTTTTCATGGACTAGTATAAAATCGAACAGTTTTATGCACTTTTCTCTGGAAACAAGATAACATCGAATATTTATAAATGACCTGCCTTTAAAATATTTTTTAAACTGACTGAATTTGTTAGTAACTCCATAAAAACCAACTACATAAAACAGTTCTTGAAACCTGGCAGTTGTAAATGGTCAGCCTGTCGGCTATGATTATGGATAAGGATAACGTTTATTTAACAGGTATTTAGATCTTTCTGGATAGTGTATATCTATATGTAAAGTTGTATAATTTCTGCCAAATTTCACTGCAATGCTATGAAATCTGCATTCATATGGAATTTAAAACATTCAAATCAACCGTAATGTTAAATAATCTACTGTAACAGTAGCTTTAGTAAAAAACATAATGGAGTCAGTAATACAGCTTTATATCTTGGAAAGTATTGTAAATATTCACTGATCAGCAGGGTATGCACGAGAGTTTCCTCGATTCTTAACCTGAGGTATTGAATATTTGACAGTTTAGATCTCTCATATGTTTCAAGATAAAAATTGAATCATATATTTCTAGGCAACTAAGGCTTTAAGACTATAACCTGGAACCAACATCCATAACAGATACATGCCAGCGAAGTTAATATTTTTAGTTTCTCAATAAAGTTTGATCAGACTGCAACATGCAGACGTATGATCATCTGTTTAATTTGTCATTTCTAACAGCTAGGAAGTTTCTACGACTTCCAACTATCCCCAAGCTATCGCAGCTCATCCACAGTTCAATCAAATCAATCCAAGCTGCATTATTACCCTTCCCACTTCTTACTGCCCACAATATAGATGGTGGTGTTGTGATCCTGAAAATATCATCATTACACATTTTGTTGGTGTGCCCACATCACAAAAATACATGTGACTCATTCTGTCAGTCTGTTTGTTGGTTTATCCATCTGCCGGTTTTTCTTTCCGTCAATCTGTGAAATATGTCGTTCTATTTATCCGTCATTCTTTATATCGGTGGTCTGGCTGTCGGTCGTTCTCTCGATCTTTCTGTCATTCTGGCTATCGGTCTCTCTGCCTGATTGTTGGTCAGTCTTTTGGATCTGTCTATCGGTTTGTCTGCCGATCTGTTGAAAAAACAGGCCACTGTTGTTTGAAATTTGTAGACAATGTGAATGTTCCAAATGTTGTGCTCCGGACATCCATTGTTAATATAATTATTCGTATACAACGTTCCGATAGATTAACTATCTTCAATCGTCTTCAGAACTTGCGAACATATTTTTTGGTAGCTATTTATACTTCTCTGGACGGCGTGTTATTTGTGAGCCTAGTTCTGATTGGTTCAGATGGCATTCCGATTGACTGCAATAGTTTTCTGCTGACGTGGCTGTTGGGTGGTTATTTCATGTCACGTTCGTGTTCAAGCTTGTTCGGTCCAGCTGTCATTTCTTCATTTATCTTATGAGTGGTTACAATATTGGTTCTATTTCTACGATAGTCTTGCTGTAAAGGTGGTCGTTATTGGCGACGAAAGCTGCTTCCTTGCATTTTCGTCGATTTCTGTTACGGATTTTCCTATCTGCTCATTGTGTGTTCCTTGATTCTTACTTCAAGTGGTTTTTTCGTTTCTCCAACGTATATTTTGCCACAATCGCACAGTATTTGATTGATTCAGTTTTTGGTATCTTGATGTTCATTCTTGGTGGGCTGTAGGTTGTTTCGATATGCCTTTCTTAACATATCCTCTTTATTTCGGCGCAGCGCTTTTCTTCTAGCATGACTGAGTGTTACAGATACACCTAATTCTGTCTGTCTGTCGACTAAAGTTTTAACGACTCGCTTCTTCGCTGATGCTATGTGGCTTGAACTGTATTGCAAGCTTTGTCTTGAATGCTTCCTGTATACTGTGGATTTTATTACGGAGTCTTTTAAGGTTACTGGAACGTCCAAAATTGAGATGAATTAGTGTTTGCTACGATAAAACCTTATTGATATTTGAGTATTCTAATCCAGCCTTTGTTCTCTTCATTAATTTTTTTCAAAATTGACAGACAAAACTACTCTCATACCCTGAAACAAAGCACTGATCTGTGCCTATTCAGGGACGCCAATTCGGAAAGTTTGATACGGCTGCGGCACTTCTACAAAGAGCACTCTATCATTGATAATGTTTTTATCGTATCCAGTATTAAATAATAAAATAACGAAACTATGTATGTAACTGCAGTAATATTGTCTGATGAATAAAGTAGCTAGCTAAAAGTACCATTATCATAAATGAAATAATATGCTCATGCCAAAATGTCCGTACAGTAGCGGAACGTTTAAAATTTAAGTGCTATAATGTCAGAAATGGAAAATAATTATTTACGTCCTGCTGAATGTTTCCTTCATCGCCATAACATAAAGTGTGATCTCGTTTATGGGTCATGAACAGGCGTTTATGGATACTTAATAGAGCGGCTCAGTTACATAGAGCAAGCGACAGCTTTGGAAGGGCTTTTAAACTGTATATTCACACCAGTATATTTCAACATGAGATGAATCAGACAACTGTTTATTTTTGTACATCGTGGCCTGAACTAAGCCTACATTTGTGAGGTTTTCAAAACCATTATTTTTAGGCGACTCCATAAAAAAGAGCTCCTGTTTGCAATCCTCAAGTTTAGTATGTGTGCATATAATCGACTAGCTTGGAAAATGGCCATTCCGCCGTTGCAACTGAAACTAGTAGCGTTAACAATACACGTTAGGCTATCAAAAAGTTTAGTATGTGCTGCTCATATACCTAGTTTCGCTTACATTTGAACTATGATCGGTAGTAGAATACATAAGGGCTGAGGTCAAGAAGATACCTAGAAAACAGAAATAGCTAATAAACAGCATTCTAGTTTTATACACTGGTCTTTCACTCCTATCCATGAAGGATGTTAACATAATCCAAATGCACCATTCTTCATTTGAGCACCTCATAATAATTCATAAAACTTCTAGTTTGAAAAACAGAGTTATCCTATAGTATATTAATCAATCGATATCAATGTCATCATAACTTCAAAATGTAAAGGCAAAATTTTATTTATTTAATCATTTACTTTGATGAGGGCTGCTGCTACAACAGAAGTCAGTCATGTTAGGGTCAAATGTAAGAGTAGCTGTTCAGCTAAATTTCGCCCCAATAAAGATATTATTATTATTATTATCATTATATGCAATTGCAATTGACAGCCAGGACAAGTAAATATAAAACGTTATCTTCCAAATCAAAAAATTTACAACTTTACGGTGCGCGAGAGATAATAAATGAGAGACAAAATACAACTAGCTGATGTATTAAAACTAAACAACTGTGATGAAGAATGTGCTTTCCACTATAAAAGAGAGTGCGTTAAAATTCAATTTAGTAGAAAAGCAATTCCGGTTAGAAAGTTACCTGTATTAATTTTACTGCTTGATGGCGTTTTGCGGAATCTTATTAAGACAATATTCTGCTTCCGTTGCCGCTTCAGAGAAGTTTAAGGTGATCGGTTGACATAACAAAGGTGGGTTCGTCCCAGAGAAGGTCTTGGAACTAGAAGATATACACCTTTAGAGTAATAGATAATAAAAATAAAAACTGTGGGAAAACTAATTGTATATATATATATATATATATATATATATATATATATATATATATATATATATTGTATCTACGATATATTATGTACCTTACTATAAAGGTTCGCTTGAGAAACTTATAATATTCAGTTTCGCCTTAGGCAAACGCTCTCGAATTCGAGAAAGTAGGTATTTCTGACATTTCATATGTATTACGAAAATACATCACTTCTTACGTCAGTCGGTTTATCACTCTGTTTGTCTGTTGGCATTCATATGAACCCCATAATCTTGATAACTGCAGCAGCCTTTTTCATGAAATTTGAGCAAGAATATAAGGAGGAAGGTAGTAGTTAATGCTAAATTAATGACTTTATTTTTTGTACCTCTCGAATTTGCAACCATCCTAGCCTAGCCTGAACTGTAAAAAAATGTTGCTGGTATAGATTGTCAAAAGTTCTGCAAAGTGGTAAAATCTCATTTCTACGTGTTTCACAAATTTCAGATCTATTTATGATTCAATCAAAAAATCATGTAAGAAGGGTGAATTTGAATCCTTTTAAACGTTATATCACCAGGTATTGTTCAAGAGGCGAATTGCGGAATATAGTTCGCGTCTTTTCAGTATCAAAAAACATTAATATAGAGTTATTTCATTTTGAACATAATCTCTGACAACGAGCGCAAAAAACTGAGTTAATTATTCTGAGAAGCCATGAGCCTGGCACAATTATATTCCGACTATCCTGAAGAATAATCCTCCCAAACCAATAACTGTATTGTAATAGCATTGGACTATACAGTCATCATACTTAACTTAAGTTTTCATCGGAACAACCGCAATAGAAGGTACCAAAGTTATGTTTCAATACCGAGATACAAAATGCAGTACTGCTTCCGCAAGCATAGATTCCTACTTCACACGCACATGTAGCAGACCAACTGAACTTCATGGAAAATCTCGAGTCATATTTGCTGCCACCCCGTCTATTTAAAGGGATGGTTGGATAGTTTTCTCAGGGGCTTTTTGTGGTGATAGATGGATATGTTTGAATGAATGAATAAAGAGAGAGGCAATCCGATGTGGACCATCGGTGCTTAGGCCACCTACAGGCCCTTTTGCGCCTCTATCAACTCTAGTTCCCAAGGCCAGCCCTTTTCTCAAAGTTAAGTATGGCCTTGGGTGCTGCCCATCTTATATCCCCTCGTTCCAGAATCATGGACCCCAGTATGGCCTACCTGTGGTGCCCGAGGGCTTCACAGCGGCATAGTATGTGTGCCGAAGACTCCTCCTCATCGTCACAGCGTGCACACGTTGGGTCACTAACTATCCCCATTAGGTGCTGGTGCCGCTTAAAGGTATTATGACCAGAGAGCAGTCCTACCAGGAACCTAAGATGATTCCTATCGAGAGAGAGAGGCAAAATCGCCCCTCTTTGGCTACAGGCTCTGTAATGAATTCCCGTGCCTGACGGAGATGTCCTGAGATGCTATTCCACCTCAAAGAGTGTTGAATTTGAATCCACTCATCCGTAGATTTTCTAATTCTACTAGCGGCTAATCCTACAGCTGTTTCCGGACCCAAAAGATTTCCTTTTGATCCTGCCTTCGCCAAAGCGTCCGCCATAATATTGCCTCGAACCTCAGAATGTCCATGGACCCACATTAGTGAGACCCTGTGTGTAGAATCAATCCAGAAAAGATCAGTACGTCTGGTGGCTGGTGTATTCTACTCTGTAGATAACTTACTCTATATATTCTTACATGGTTGATGTTCGACCAAGCCGTCTTGCATAATAACACCAAGAGTAGTCAGTACAACGAATGGGCTCATCCTTACCGGGATCTAGCATCTGGGATTAGTTTCTTGGTCCTCTAGCAAGATACCCCCAAATATGCGCGAACCCGAAAGTACATTTTCCGCAATCTAGTTCTGTAACTTCGTTGTTCTGTATACTTCTAGAGATCTACACACGCCTTGTCGAGTACTTCCCCCATCCCCTCACCATTTCAGTTGCACGATTGCCCCACGGGGCATAACCCAAATGGGACAATGGCTGTAAAATTGAAATTAAATGAGGTGTAAGCGTTTTAAATTGACATTTAAAAGATCGGAGCAGCCAGAAGCAGGACAGCCAAGCTCCAAATCGGTAGCGTTGACGCCGAACACGCCGAAATCTGATTCGAGGAATACCTGGAGTCTAGTCGTCTGATGAGACGCTGGCGGCGGAGGTTTCCTTCATTCTGATTCGGTAGCTGGAAAATTATGTCGAGCATTGTGTATCACTTTCCACGCATAAAGATGAGCATATGTTTTACTTCCCAAGCACAAGAGAAGTATGTAAATATTGCGAGTATTCGAGAAAATTTGAAAACGTGATACGCTTTTTGAACATTTTTTGATGCTTACATTACAAAAAGAGACATGCATCAATCTCAGTCGATTTGTCTACCGTAGTCTTTTTGACATCGCTTAATCGCTGCACCGATTTTGATGCAATTTGTGTTACAATGACTGCGTTACTTTTTATATTTCAATAAAAAAAATTGAGCTTATTGCACTTATATGATTTATATTAAATTTAAATCAAGTATGCCTAAGTACGCAAATTCCGCAAATTTGTTTACGTGACATAACAGCTATTAGAAAATTGGAGGGGCTAACCAGAATCCAACAATCCCAATAGTACCTAATATTGATGAACATAAATTTCGCTCGAACCCAGACTCGCAAAAAATGCACAGAATAATAGAAAGTGTTGATTCAGTATGTACAATTAATTTAACAGAGTGGTTTCAAGACAAAATATTGATATGTACAAGGTACAAATGCTTTCTTTTCGGGATACTTGATGTTAAACTTGTCTCTGAAACGTTTTTTTCGCTGAAGATCATTCACCCAATTTTACTGTAATTTGACATGTTGGAGCGTTAAGGTTCCAATTGTTATTTTTAATATAATTTAATTGAAAAATGAACGTTTGTATATGTTTGGGTTCATCAACTAAGGATACACATTTTTTGTCTCTTGAATGTTATCCGTATCATGCTTAGTTTCGGAAAAAAAATTATCAAAACAATATATAAACATTACAAAAATGTCAGTGATGGACGGAATCTGTAAGATACCTTGAAACCCTGTATGTCGAATACGAAGCATTTGCTAACCCATGTTTATATGAATATGTTTTCCTAAAACCATTCAAAGAAATGACAGTATATACTTGACTAACACCTAACTGTATATCGGTGATTGATTTTTTACTCCATTCTATACTTTCCACTCAAGTATTGAGGTCGCCTAAATTTTCGAGTTTAGTAAACTTTTTTATTTTGAACTGCCTCCATTACAAAAAATCCGCGCCATTCAATACCAAAAAAAATTGTGAGGCAAGTATTTCTAAAACTTTCATTTTCTGGTGCTTTTACTAGGGATGTTTCTTACTACTCTTCTAGTTTTGGGAGACACCGAATATGCAACAAGATGGGAAATGGTTTCAGTAGAGGTTGTTTCACCCTTCAGGTTTTTTTTTGAGGGACCGGTGTTATGTCTCTAGCTACGATACTGTAACGATGCAACATGATCGACAATATTTTTTGATTGCCTGTCAGTAACTACTCCTCCAATTTAGAATGAACTTGGGAAGGTATATACTATGGATCAATCACAGACTATGATGCTATGGTTTCAGAGTTTTCAGTCGTTTTCGGACGTAGTCTAACAGATCATTTGTTTGGATAGACACGCATTCTTTTTTTATAGGGTCAAAGAAATTTGACCGAGCACCAGGTTCTCGAACCTTGATTTATGGATAGACAAATCGATGGAAATGAGTGACAGTGGTTTTCCCGAGTAAAATCAAGAGTTGTCGTTCGAGCTAAACATTTGCGTAATATTATTACCACCTGCTCCGGCCTCAGGTAAAATTTAGGAAGTACTGTATTACTGAAGCTACCATAATACAACGTCGCATAAGTTTTCCCAGCCTATATATATAAAAAAAAATATATTAGTTTGCTGTCTATGAATAACCAGTTATCGAAATGTTTGATCAGGAGCAGGCTGAAATTCCCACGGAAATAATGACGAACAAAGTAGCGCGAAGTGGGTAGGAACTTTATTAAAGATGTCACGTAGATCATTAACTTTGTTTACTTTCCACATCACATCCATTTTATGCTCGAAAAAGTCTAATTAAGAGTTGTTTGGTTGGTTATAGTTGATTTCCTCCACTCCTGAAGACAGAATTACCAACTACGTGGCCGTATAATAATTCTCCCCAAATTTCGTGAAAATCAGTGCAGCGGTTATTAAGACTATGCAGTTGCAACAAATACAATGCATACAGACAGACAAACTGATTTTTATAAAATCTATACAATGAAACGTTAGAAATATGGGATGGAGAAATTTTCGCGACTCGTATAATACGCATAATAAAATCACTAGAAGAAAATCTTGCTTTACAGCTGATAACGCGAAACATCTTTCGATATCTTCTTTTTTATATAACTTATGTAATGAGAGTCCCATCATACCTTGCAGTGTTTTTGTTCGGCTCATGCATTTTCAATGTGTCTGATAATATTTGGTAGTACCAGTTTACTTTAAAACATGCTAAAATTTATTGAGCTAGAACGTCTTCTGGTAAATGTATGTGATACGTAGAGAGTGAATGTATAAAGAGTGTCAGACTGTGAGAGAGCATTGCGCTTTTCATACACCTATACGTCTTGGGAGCGCCCTGCATACGTCTGACGGTAGCTTTCATATGCAAACCAGATTACCATTATTCACCTTTCGATATACTGGGCCGACGGATCAGAATATCTATCTGGGGAAGAGAGAACGGACCTTGGCGCTGGCACTCACAAGGATACACATACTCCAAAACATTGGCGGCGCATAGTGACCAGACAACGATTAGATAATGACTTACCTTACACGTTGGTAGAGCATTCTAGTCTTTTAGATAATAATAACAGTAATGTTTATTTGCAATCCATGAACAATTCAATATTAACAATATCTGAGTTCAAATACAAACAAACGCAGGAGGTGAATACATTTGAACTTTTCACAGTTTGATGACCAATTTAACAATCAGTCCATTGAAACCAATAAGGCTGTGCATGGACTACATAGCTCTTCTTATTCCCAACATTTGTCGGCGCCTGTACAATTAGCTAAGCAGTGTGAATTTTTACGAATCTTGAAATAGAAATTAAGATAAGAGAAATGAAAATGATAATGATAATGATAAAGGATGGAGAAATATGTGGATCAAAAATTTACCAAATTGAGAGAGGAAGGAGGTTTAATTATTTTCTAGTATTTTTTTGTTTTGTCTCTACCTAACAGGATGACATACTTTTTAAATATACTTTTTATCATACTTACGGAGTTCAATGTGTTCAAATAAACCTTATAAGCTTGTGGTACATAATTATAGATCTTCAGAGCCAGATAGTCGAAGGATCGTAGACTAACATTTTTTTGCAGTAATCCGACTTTTACTGAGTCACTAGCCTTGTATCTTGTAAAATGCTCATGATTAACCTTTTTGAGTGTAAATTTATTTTTATAAATATGTAAAAAAATTTGATGCAAAAATAATTGTCTTATATCAAGGATCCCAGATTCAAAATACAATAATTCAGATGGATACAATAATGGTCTGTTAAAGATTATTTTGAGAATTTTTTTCTGTAATATATCTATTGATCGTATATGACAGTAAGCCTCCCCAGCTTATAATCGCGTAGCTTAATCGGGACTCAACTAAGGAGTAATATATGATTTTTAAATGGGATAAATCTAATCTATTCTTTAAGTACTTAAACCGATATAGCAGTTGTCTTAATGTTTTAGTTAAATTAGCTATATGATCGTTCCACCTTAAATGTGAATCAATGGTTAAGCCTAAGTACTTATAACTACTTGCTGAGCTTAAAAGAATATTTTTTGTGTGATTTTTTATTAATAAAGTTTTGTAATTCGGCAAAAACCTAGCTGTGTTTGAGAAGGGCATAGAAACAGTTTTTTTCATAATTTACAGTTAATAGTTTATGACTAAATAGATCAAAAATCCTTGCCAAATCATGTTCAACTTTAAGTTTTAATGTATCCCATTTATTGTCACTGTAAAGTATTGCTGTATCATCCGCAAAGCTGAATATCTTACCAGATGTCTGAGATTCTAAGACACTGTTAATATATATCATGAATAAAACTGGTATGAGTACATTTCGTTGTTTTAATATTGACAAACTTCTATCTTACAGCCTTCTCGAGGAGCTTTGCAGATGGATGGCATTATTTTCTCATTCTTCTTCTCATAATACCAGTGCAGTTGTTCCAAAGAGATTGGTCTCAGTTCCTACCTTAGATCTATTCCACGGATTAGGGTATCATTCTTGATAAAGGGATTACTCAGTGGAATCACAATGAAGCATTGGAAATCATATTCCAAATTACGTTTATTTACCTCGATCCATTTGGTAGACATTCAAACTTGTTTGATATTACGTATGAAACGAGACTTTTCATAGGAACCTCACATTCCCAGATTCAGGGATTTCGTTAAAAATTGACGCTTTTGTCGAGTGGAATCGCACAAGATCTGCAATTCGCACTAGGAAGAAAATTATATAATTTAGAATCAAGATTCAATTCATTGTCACAAGACATGAATCGAGGTTCAATGCTTCTAAGCACATCAAAGCTAGTTGATTAATTTTAACACTAACTAGTCTAAAAGATATCCTATTGGTCGCCTTTCTTCCCTTTAACATCTTTCTTTTAGTTTGTTTGGTTTCTGGGACATCTTGATGATACTGCATTAATTACAAAAAGCCCTAACCGCATCAACTAAGAAAGTAGGAGAATGATAATTGTTAATATAATATAATAATAATTTCGCAAGATATTTTTTAAGTGAATATACCAATTCCACCCCATCCTTCCATTAAATTTACCCTTTATGCCAATGTTGCTGATACCAGCATCGCATTATCACAACAACGAAAAGGCTTTACCCACACCACTGTCCTTCAAAGAAAACTTTTCGTATATCGTAAGCTATCTCGTAATGATATCACTTGTATAAAAATGGATTTTTTATGTATATCCGCCAAATCATAATTCACCTCATCCACTGAAAGGTATAACATACGTCTAATACAACGGTCTTTGCTATCGAACGTTACATAAAAATGTTGAGATATCCTTCCACGTGTCTATTCCTTAAGTTAACATGCTCTATGCGCTTCCTATAAGCAGAAGTTAAACGAAGGAAAACTGCATATTAGCCAAAGATGCCATGACAATGTATAAATAAAGCGTTCACTTACAGCTAATGAAATTAGTATTAGTTATTCACTTCATTTATATTATTTAGCTGACCATGTTGATATTTCAATACAGGTAGAAGTATTATTTATAGTTGTACAGAATACGCACGTTGCAAGAAAAAATATCATTACCGGTTTAAACAAATTCCTCATTTACTCCGCAGTCGTCCAATAGAGCAATTTGAAAATAAATACGATATATTTCATTAAAAAGTCCACATAGATGCATGTCGTAATCTAATAATTCGTGTCCATTTTTTAGTCCAATTTGGAAGTGGCTATGTATGTATATGAGGAAAGCACGTACGTAGAGATGGGAGGATCTGTGGGAATTAGACAAACCCACCCCCAAGTAACTGGTCGAGTTTATACGATCGACCAGTTACTTGGGGGTGACCATAATGATATTAATTTTAAAAGGTGATGCTATAAACGTTTAATGAAATAACGTTTTCGAATGCATTGACCCTTTTCACGCCATGTCCAATCTCTAAAATTTGATTTATCGAATAGAACTATCACCAATGAAAATTTTAGAAACTTCTTCTCATTTCATGTATAAAGCACCCCATATACTTTCGAGATTCATGATAGTCTTAAACAAACATGATTAAACCGTACTGGTGAACAGGAAAATGTATGTGCAGTCCCGAAAGAAATTATGCGAATCAGTTAATCCCGAACCACATCAGTTAATGTTCGACGTGTTTGAACGTCGCGATTCCCGGAACAGTTTGCTATTCTGTGAATGTGATTTTACTACTGAAGCCAAACAGTTAAAACATAGGGAATTCGAGGAATTGGTAGGATAATCAATCACGTTTAGTGTTAACAGTTTTTATTGGTTTTGTGTGAAGTATAAACAAATAGGAAAGGCGATCTAAAAAAATGTGAATGATTCAAATCAATGTGCAAAACCAGCATATGACTTCGTATTTTCCTAAAACTGAAAACACAAAACTATACAGGGTGATTCACAAGTCGTGACCAAAAATGAAACATAATACACAGGGACGTATTTTAAGGGGGGTCTTTCATGTAACATTTTTCCCTCGAGGACTTCATTAAAAAGATACGGGGTGTTGAAATTCAAAAATCAAGAACAGTTTTTTCAATATCTTTTAGACCGTCAACTGGAATGAACTAAAATTTGGTATGCGGATTTACCTAGGTATTTTCCACATTTAAAAGTCTTTACTTAAAATTAACGTGCACCAATGGCGGAGATACAGGGGCACTGTTTTTCCAAATAAAAATAGTACGGCACTGTTTTTTTTTTCGAATCGCGAAATTTTTCGAATTCTACCTTCATTTTGCTACAAATAATTACTACTGTGTTTTTTTCCTAGAGTGCATTGTTTTTATAAGAATGAAAAACATAAAAATAGATAAGCAAAGCTTTATTTCAATAAATGTCCAAAAAGACCACCATTCTGACAGATACAAGTGCGGCTTCTTTTTAATAAAGGAAAATGTATTTCCGCAGAATTTGTTGTGGCTTCAATTTGATGAAACGCGTTATTTATTCTCTCTTGTAACTTGTCAATAGTATTAATTTGTTTAGCAAACACTAGCTGTTTAAAAGCGCCCCACAAAAAAAATCTAGGGGATTCAAATCAGAAGACCTCGCAGGCCAATGTAGTGGTCCGTTTCTTCCAATCCATCGTTGTCTAAAATTTTGAAACTAATTGTATCTCGGTTCTTAGTGAATGATCTAATTTGTATTATTTCCATTTTTATGAAAACAGTGCACTGTAAGAAAAAAAACGTAAGAGTAATTATTTGTAGCAAATTGAAAGTAAAATTCGAAAAATTGCGCGTTTCGAAAAAAACAGTGGCGTTCTAATTTTATTTGGAAAAATAGTGCCACTAATCCCCTGTATCTCCGCCACCGCTGCACGTTAATTTTAGATAATATGAACAATACTCAGGTAAATCCGCGTATCAAATCTTAGTGCATTCCAGTTGATGGTTTTTAAGATATTAAAAAAATTGTTTTTTATTTTTGAACATCCCGTATTATTTTAATGAAGCTCTCGAGGAGAAAATGTTTAATGAAAGACCCCCCTTAAAATATGTCCAGTGTATGATGTTTTATTTTTGATCACGACTTGTGATTCACCCTCGATAACGTAAATAGTTCACCAAATGTAAGCAAAAGGATAGGCGGCGCTTATTAATTATTATTTTACTTGAAAAATACTAATTTTATTCATTTTCTTATTAAATTCCTGAAACAGGTATTGTAAATGTTTATTCATGAACCCGTATGAAAGAAAAATGGCAAAGAAATAAGAATTTTAACACCGCACAGTTATAAATAAAAATCATATTTTCTAGCGAAAAACAGTGTCCTTCAGCTTAATGAATACTGAAGCAATCTAACTAACATTATTTAATTGTTAAATTAAAGAAAAAAGTGTATGAACGTAACAATCCTTTAAATGAAAATGAAACACAATATCAAAACTCACATTATAGTTCACAACATGACTCAATGGTCGCTTGAATACGCGCCGATATAAATTCTATATCTTTGAATTTTTTATGTCCGAAAGTGCTTAAAGGCCTGGAAACATTTCTTAAATTTTCGGTTCTCTCAGAAACTGCAAAAGAATCGAGATTTCCTGTTACCTTCAGGAACGTATTCATAATGGACTGGGGATTGGACATACTTATATCCCTCGACGCGGTATGGGGGACATATTCACCTACACATCCTGTTTCCTCTCATTTTCGTACGTAGCGCAAAATACGAGACGGTTACCTCTATAATAGCATCTATGGTCGCTTATAGCTTTTCAAGCTGGCCTTTGAGGGTCCTAACACCGTATAGAAAAAACGTTGTAAAGATATGGTATTGTACACCCAACTTTATTTTTAAGCAATTTATTGAATTAAGTTAGATACTATTTATCATACTCTAGCGACTGATCTTGCATGCTACCGTTACGCCGTCACCATTTTTTGAAAGATGGTATAACCCGTATTTCTCGAATGGTGAATGTGACATATATAATATGTTTCCCTATTATCTCGAAATCCATATATTTTTTAAATTTCCAACACGGACTGCGATATACATATAGATAGTTTATATAAACTAGCAGGGAGAGAGTATGATTGGTACCCAATTTATTCATGTCGGTATACAATAATTATTGACACACGTTCATGATAGAATACAAAATAGTTTAAAACTGATAGAAATTAATTATGACATGCTAATGTAGGTATCTGCAACGCCTTAAAATACTATTTATTTATTTATTTATTTATTTAGTTATTTATTTATTTATTTATTTATTGATTTATTTATTTATTTATTTATTTATTTATTTATTTATTTATTTATTTATTTATTTATTTATTTATTTATTTATTTATATATATATTTATTTATTTATTCATTCATTTATTTATTTATTTATTTATTTATTTATTTATTTATTTATTTATTTATTTATTTATTTATTTATTTATTTATTTATTTATTTATTTATTTATTTATTTATTCTTCCATTCTTCCATTTTACGGGCAAGCCCATTTTTTATTGAGCTTCAATATCCCATTAAGGATCCATGGTAATATGCAACACGCATAACTGGAGATTCTGGTTTCGAATCTCGTTTTAGCCAAAATGTTCCAAGGATTATTCGTAAATCCTGTATCATTCTTAATTCGAATGACTATAAGTTTCCAGTTACGTGGTATCAATGATACAATATCAACGTACTAGCGTCCACTGAGGCTGTCGCGCTAACATAATTTTATGATAATTAGAGCATAATGGATTAATTATTGCCTCATCTTTCTATTGTGCAGGTTTTTTGATGACCTGTTTCAAATTAAGAAGTTATTTTGTTGACAGGCAAAAACATGTTTCTCTTCATTTTCACTATATTTCCTACAATTGATAAAGAGATATTTTCTGATTCGCGATAATTTTATTCGGTTGTTTTATAATGAAATTTCCTATCAAAACATTGTTTAATAAAGCTAATTTGGCCCTAATTTAGTTTTCTCACTGTATTTGTATAGCAGCCGGCCAGCAGAGTAAACTTCAATAATTCGCCAATCCTCTCTACGTCCCAAGCATGTTCTACCCACCTGTTACCATTTCACTTCAGTACATGTTGTCCTCCGTTTCGCAGGTCGCCTGGATCAAGGCAGACACAAAAGCAATTTTGGCCATCCACCAACACGTGATAACGAACAATGCTAGGCTGTCCGTAACGCACAACGACTTCAATACATGGACGCTGAATATACGGGGGGTGCGCAGAGAAGACCGGGGTCTGTACATGTGCCAAGTCAATACAGATCCCATGAAGATGCAGGTAGGTTTCAATCATTAAATTTAATCAAAGAAAATTAACACAGAAATTATTTGCTCCCTTCTGCTACTTTGCACACAGCATTGAAATTTTATATTTGTCCTTTGTAAGTCATTAAGCCAAACTTATTCGAAGTTTGACTACCACAATAATCCTTCTAGTTTGCTTCCATGCCATTTATTATGCCCAACATCTATAGAGCTCAGACGCTCAAAAGCATGTGCGCCATTTATCGAACCAGAAGGCATCTCAAAAGAAGTATCACATTTCACAAAGGTACGGCCAAATGCCTGAGGACATAATTTGTGACTCCTGACAGTCAGAACAATGTAAATCAACGTGTTGTTTTGAATCAGATTGTAACCTTGATGCGATACGGTGTAATTAAGACCACAAAAACTCCACCACCATGGATCACAAACAAAAAATGCTGCTATAAAATAAGAAATAAATTCACAAATTACGAAAGAAGAAGGCAAACAAGCAAGAGCTGCAATAATATTAGTAAATTTATTCCTTTCCTGTATAAAAAGGTTCTTTCTGAACAACTTAACTAAAATATACAGAAATGCTCAATTGTTCACGATATTGAGAAAATTTTTTGCGGAAATTTATCAGGTTACAGTCACAGTATTAAGCTTTCATAAATATATAAATTTTATATATTTATGAAATTATATTATAATTTATAGGTTATAGATGCGTTCATTTGGTGTAACTTTACTATCGTTAAGTGAAGCACATAAAACCAAAGCCTTGTGTCTGAATTAATCATTTTCATCTTAAATATATGAGAGGTCAAAATCAAATAGATATTGTACGAAACACTTCATGAAAGGACATTTTATTAAACGCGTGTTGTATTGCAAGCCTCGTGAGCGCCCATCCTATGAAAATCAGACTCGTTGAATTAAAATAAATTTCATAACTGGTCACATAAGTAGATACTTCAAATATAATCATTCACACTGCATTAGATTGCAAAATTTTAAATTTGTATTTATTTTGAGACGCCTTCCACCTTCTACCAAATCTCCAAGATTAGGCAATATTAGATGCAACGATTTTCCTCCGGCATGGCAGCAATACTCGAAAGTTCCAAGCACGTTCAAAGTGGAACCAGCTAGTGCATTGCCTTCAAAGACTGTTTGTTTTACGTATTCCCAATTACTTGCGTCCAATCGAGGTTGTATTAGCTATCCTTGGAGAGGTGCACAGAACCGAAAACATGTAAATCGTTGAAATGGCCAATTACATCTGTTGAAACTCTCTAATCAAATCTCTTATTTGCTGGGTTTATTTATTCACAAACATAATATATTTTGACCCTCATATGGAAAACACCAAAAATAAATCCATAATGGTTGCTTATTTGTTTTGTTATCTCCTAAATGAATCAATAATTTCACTGTATCAGTTAAACAATGTTTGCCTCAAATATAGCGAAAACCGATTCGTCGAATTATTTTATTTATATAGTTGTTCATTTTAACGAAAGTAAATGTAGCAAAAGGATGATATCCATTTTTTTAGTTTACCGAATTCAATAAAATTAATATTTGTGATAGCTACATGATACACATATTTGTTGTTTAGATTATTTTATATACCAATTACTCCAAAATTATGATCAGATTGCAAATTTACTAGTAACCCGAACAGCTATATTGATTATTTGCTTCAAATTGAAAGACTCGCTATAATCAAAGTTAGGTATGAATGGTCAAGCTGCTGATATCTATCATATCAACGGAAGCGAAGCTGTTCTACCACTTAGCCTCTTCAGAAAAACGAATACACATTGGCAAATTGATATGTATAAATCGTAAATAAAAGTAGATTGTGCATGTTCTCAGCTGGTGAATATCTCCCTTTGAGCGTATGCAGCCGACCTGCTATGGATATGCATGTTTCGTCTTTAGCCTAGACTCGTCATTATATCATTACAATCTTGCGGTCTAACTGTAGAGAGCAATTGGGTGGTATATACGTAACCCAGCCGAGGCATTCGAAGTGTCAGGACCTTGACTTCGTAAATTGCCAATGGGCAGCGCCACCGTGCGCGATTCTTGGAGATACATGTTGAACCTCTACTATATTCATGCAATTCATACATAAGCTTAAAAAGTTGTTTTTGGTGATATGTTTCGCCGTAATCATTAAAGCATCATCAGACTGTCAAAAATGACTACAAAGGCTACCCAGGTTACCTGTCTATTAGATAACTGAGTCATGAATATAAAACTGATATTCCCAGATGTAACACTATTTTATTCTCCCACGTCTACCTATTGTTCTATCGAATCCCTTACTATGCCTTAAAAAAATAGCTTTTGCCCATTGTATTTGCTCCATGCTCAATGAAAACCTCTATAAAACCTCAACTATTGCTACCGAAATCACCTTAAGATATTTTATATGAAATATAATATTCCTTTAAATGAGTTATTTGCCTCAAATCCAAGTTTCAGGGCAGCAACTCTATTATCATTTTTGAAATTATTATTATTGGTGCGAATCATCAACAAATATTCCAATATTATAGAGGTTCATCCAAATCAGTGTGTAGATACTAAACAACAGTATTTCACGTAGTGTTCCTTGGCTATACACGTATTGCTTTTTCGTGAAGGGTTCACACATAAATATCGGAAATATCTTATTTCCCCAAAATTTAGATTTGCGTGTCTCTCCATAGGCCGCCTTCCTAGAAGTCGTCATCCCACCAGACATCATCTACGAAGAAACCTCGGGAGACATGATGGTACCAGAGGGTGGTTCTGCCAAACTGATTTGTAGAGCCAGGGGTTTCCCCAAACCGCGAATAGTGTGGAGGCGGGAAGATGGGGCTCAGGTCATTGTTAGAACCGCTCCAGACAAAATAGAAAGGCTGAATTCTGTAGAAGGTGAGGTACTCACTCTATCCAAGATCACCAGGTCCGAAATGGGCGCATATCTATGTATTGCTGCTAATGGGGTGCCTCCCACTGTTAGCAAGAGGATGATGCTGCATGTACACTGTGAGTATAGGAATTTTATTTATTTTTAATTTAAATTACAAAGTAACACTTTATAAAGATACTTTATCAAAACCACTTGCATGTATATTTATTACGGTAACTGTAAATATTTAGTGAATGGTGGAGATCAATACTCAAACCGCAAAAATCGAATGACGTTCTGGCATTGCCATTGAACTTCTTGAAACTATCTCGTAAACTTCCCTCACTCTGATCTTCATATATCGTTATTCAGCTCTGAAAATAATGCCACAGCAATCTTCCAGTTTTATCCCACCCCTATAATTATTCAGATTGATGCTTTACGTTATTTCGGAAATTTCTGATCAATTTAATACGCGGTCAAAAAAATTATTTGGTCAAATATAAGGCTGTTATACTATTTGAGTTTTAGCTAAGTTTTCAAGTATATAAAAATAAAAGGAGTTTTCTACCAGCTGTAATTATTATATGAAAACAGTTTTAAAACCCTAACTAATCTCAGAGACATCAGTAGATACTGCCAAATGATTCTCAGAAAGTATGTCGCGTTGACTATGGACTTTTAAAAAGGTACCAGAAAAATGGGCACATCTAGGCTGACAATCTGACAATAAAATTCAGATTCCATTATATTGAAAAATGATATTTCTAACCAAAAACTGTACCATTACAGCATATGAAATACCGAGTTAATCTACTTGATTCAGTTCTTTTGTGATTCCATAGCTTACGAAAATTATTGCAACCTAAGTCAATTATATGCAAATCCTATATCGAGAAGCTCACATCAAGACTCATATCACTAATTATCTCAGCTTTTTACACAGTAATCTGCAAGAGTGGTGCTGCAATTCACACGTTCATTTAATAAATTTTAGCACTATTCCTTGAGCTTAGGGTGTATTAAGAGAAGCGAGAGAAATAAACAATCAAAATCAAGTTAGCCTGGCGTTCTGGACAACAATTACCGTTCACCGTACGTGCCTAGCAAACTGCTAGACACCAGATGTTAAATTACACTCTTCTGTTGGTCGACTAGCGCTGTTAAATGAACCACCGTATCTGCGAAATAACGTTCCAAGAAACTTTTTGCACGCTCAAGATTATCTTGGAAACCGTTTTAAAGTTTCTGGATATCTGTGCAATACTCGTTCAATGTCTTTTGGTAAAGACTGAACCTGTCTAAGAACACCCCCTCACGTTCTATTTCGCTCCACATGTCAATAGCCGAGGACAGTACTGTAATCATGAAAAATTCCGAAATCGAGATATGTTCTACTGCTGTATCATGACATATATCATCACGTGCAACCGTGCCACTCAGTTCCGTCAGTCTGTTTGTTTTTTATCATGCATCCTTGGAAAGTGTCAGTCTGATTTTGATGAAATTTTTGCACTGGATTACTGTTATGGCTAGAGTGAAAAAGCTTGTCAGCGTTAAAAAATCATTACAGTGGCAGAGGAGCCTCAAAAAACAAATTGTATATTATAAAAAATGCTCTTCATTTTCGGACGTTTCTCATGGCCATTTGATAATTTTCAAAAAAAAAATTAGGGCGCTATAACATTTTTTGGTGAGATATAGAGACACACATTCTTTTTGGCGTTAGTAAAAGACGTTCTATCATCTCTGAATTTTTGGCCCCAGTAATCCTCAATACTGAAACATAGATGATTGTTCACACATTTGCCCTCAAAATACAGAAGTGTTTTTTTTCAAATACTACAGTCTTACAGTTACGATACATCTGACTTATTAGTATAGATTTTAGAAGAATTTCAGTTAACCTTTTTGTACAAGTTCCACTGCATGTTAGACCCTCTATAACATGAAAGGTACCATTCCGATTTTGTTGAGGATTTTTAGTTTCTGAAAATCGATTCAGTGGCGCCGAGTTACCATCAGAAAACAGAAAACAGAAATCTTAAAAAATTCGCTTTTGGAGGTCTCAAATGTTTGATCAGTAAATTTATAAATTTTGCAGCTCTTACATTAATTGTCCTGAAATAATACTTCTTTCTTTAAGATACCTATAAGCAGTGGCAGGTACAAGCTTTTATCATGAAGGGTTGGAATTTTGAAACTGGATTACTTTTAACAGGGGCGTATGTAGCGATCGTTCCTATGGGAATTCTAAAAGGAACTACAGACTTAGTGAGATGAATTCGCCAGAAATATTCAGGCGAATGAAATATACCGACTCCAAAATAATAACGCATTGATATTGACTTTTTATTTGAACAAATTAAATTGCAACTCTTGCATATACACTCTTATGATGTTCCTGACACAAACATCTGATGAAGCCACTAATCTACATAAATTTTTTTTTTGCCGAGATAGAATGCTCTTGAGATTTTTTTTATAATCTGTCTCACCCCAAACGACGGTACTGCTGGCATGTGTGAAGGTGTCCTCCCAAGCACTCCTTGGAACCTCTGAACAATCCAGGAGAGAGCAATGTCTAATGGATGCTCCTGACCTTACGGAGGACCTCCTCAGTCGGGAACACATCGAAGAAAAGTTGACGATTTGTCCCTATTCTATACATATATTAAATATTCGACAAGGCTACCTCGCAGTAAGTACAGCAAGCACTAGATGGGCCCAGTAGCCGCATCCTTGCCAGATCAAACTTCCACCACCTCGAACGAACCTTTTCCAAAAGTCATTTCTTTGGAGAACATCATCACTGTGGAATAAGCTGCCGGAAAGTTTGTTTCATGATAGTTACAATTCACAACGTTTCTATCAATCATCAATGTGAATAGTCATTGATCCTCTCGTGATATCTCTGGAGTAGGATAGGCCTCCCTGCCTTTGTGAGAGGTTATCTTTAAAAAAAGGTCTAGACCTATCAAGCGTCAAATCAAAGAACACATAAATCATATGACCAAAGGGGAAAGTAAAAATCGACACTCAGTGAACACGCTTGGAAAACAGGCCATACAGTAAAATCATGTTTCTATACTAAACCTATAAGCTTCAGTTACATCTATTTTTGAAGATTTCGATATTTCCAATAGTCACCAGATTACTTATATTTCAATAAAGATGCGTTAGTACCTTTAAAATTTCTAAATTCTATTTTCAACGTTGTATTTTTTGCTGCAATACACAATATTATATAAAAAACTGATATTACTAGATACTTGCGGACTATTTGGTTTTGACTTCAGTATTCATTCTATTACACTATAAGGTATTTTTTATCAAAATGCAAACATCACCATCTTATATCGGAAGCCTTTCAATTTTCTTTCTTGCATAATACATTTATGTGGCAGTTTCAGCGAAAGGCCTATACCACAGGAAGCGCCACAATGAAAATGTATTCACCTACAATTACCAATAAAATTTTATTCCGTAGTCGCATTTTCCGCAAAGCTCTCGTTGGCTTTGTGTTGAATTTTTGTAGGCAGGCCACATCACCATTAATGGATTATCATGTCAGATTACATCGGTACTTGTATATCTGAAGCTATAGGGTGTCCAAACGAAACGGAACTAAATTTATCGTTTTGACGGCAATCTTGATATAATTGCGTACTTTGAAGTTGAATTTAATTGAAGGGGCAATATTTTAGTGCATATAATTTTTTTCAATAATAGGTGCAGTGGTGGAGGAGTTGTCAAATAATGGTCCAGCCATCCTTGACCATCACGCAATTCGGAAAATGCCATGCAGTTATTGATATTATTACTAGACGAAAAAGCTTTGCAGTTTTGCATGTTGGTTCAATGACGGGGTTATCGTCAGAACACGAAATAGTTAGGAATACTGTAGATTGTAGATGATATTACTTGGTGAAACTCTTCCAGCATGGAGATAAAAGGATTGTGTATTTAGCACATAGTTTCACAAATAAAATTCATTTTCTTTCAGTGACGCGTTTCGATTTCTATTTAAATCATCATCGGACTGTCAGATTTGACTTTCGATAAAGGCTTTCCAGATCACTTGCCAACTAGCTAACTAGATCCTATCATGGATACAGAACTAGAGTTCTCAAATCTGGCATACTATTTATCTCGTCTAGCTATTCTTCTAAATAAATTATGTATTTTTTCTTTTTTTTGTATGTCTTAGGGTAAATATTTTTTGGCGACTGCATTTACACTAGCGTTGTGGGAAACCCCTACAAAACCTTAACCATTTTATTTCTTAAGATATTTCAAGAGTAAGTCAAGTGCCAAACGGAAAAAATCTGTTTTACTCGTACGTAATAATTTAGAGAACACCATGTGTACTTTATTCAATGCAGTCAAAGTATTTGATAATAAATCTATCATAAACACATGCACCTTCCTAGAAATGGCACATATATACCTCACAGAGCATTGGATGAATGATAATCTAATATGCATTTGACTCCTAACCAATAAATTGTGAAAAATGTTCCAATACCTTATCAAAGTTAATTTTGTAAGCTACCCCCCTCCCTCCACTCTCATTCTCAATTCCAGGAATAATGGTTTACTTATTCTTCCGTCATTAATAAACCAACAATCAAAGATTTAATAATTTATTCCTCAAAAATAATTACGCCCATGGTGGCTTTTTCATACCAGTAATAATGTAAAAACAGCACCGGCACAACATTCGGATCTCTAAAACCATCCATTCAAAAACGAGGTAAAATGAAGCTATCAAATTTCATCGTTACCGCTTCAAATGCTTTGATTTCATTCACAGGTGATCATTATTATAAAATAACAATGTCAATAGTCGATTTTCATATAGACTTATAATCAATATTCAATGTTTGAATAACAGAGAAACAAATATATCGCTCATTAAACTCTGGCGGGAGATATTTGTGATAACAGCAACTACAATGGAGAAATCAGACATAAATGTATCTATGCGTAATATTTTTGCGAGTCTAACTTTCACCTCAATTGGTCTGATTGGTAGACGTGCCAACGTAGCTCATCTGGTAGATTATCTGTCCGACAAGCGGAAGCTACGTACTTTCAATCTCGCGGTGATGTAGGTCAATTTATGTATTGTTTTTATCTTGCGCATTGGCATGTAAATATAATTATCATAGAACGAAAAATATCACGTACCAGTCTAGTCTAGGTCTAGTTTCATTAGAGCTCTTCCCTGCCTGCTACCGGACATGGGCACTCTGGTTAGCTAATAGACTTTAAAGAATATTTAACATCTATTTAATGGAACACGTTCCAGGTTGTCAAATACCTCCGGACCAACATTTACCTATGCGAAATCTGCTCTTATCCTTTGCTGTAAACGCACAAACAGCATATGTTGTTTGCTAGGCAAATACATATTGAAAGCAGCCTTCAGCGTAAATCCCACTAAGCTGATTTAATTTTTCTGGATTTTTATCGTAACATCTAAACTACCATTAGATGTTTAAAATGCTTGAAAAATAAGTTCATCAATGGGTATTAGATTTACAAATCATTATGAATCAGTTATCACTTGTATATGTATATGCAAGGAGTTTCTTCCATATGATATGTATATCAGTATGATTTTTATTATGACAATTTTTCCATTATAGTATTTGCAGAGGTGTACATAGCTGTATCTAGTGTGTTTCACATAAGCATGGCAACAAATAAGTGTATTTTTGAGTGTTAGCATATATATTTAAAAATACTGAAAAATCATCCAAAATTTCGTTTCGAGAAGTACCTGTTTAAACTCAAAAGAGGTAATCTAAACGGTTTTTAATATCATGAATGATAATATTATTGTGTAATAGGAAACTGGCCATATATTAATGGACCATATTTTATATTGCATGATGTTCTTCAAAATTGTAATGCTGACCAAGTTCCTCATGTGCCGTTCTGGCATAATTTCTGGAAAATTCCCAGATAGATAATATCGTAAATCGTGATGTTTATTCTTAAAGAAGAATTATAACGGCTGATCAACTCAATCCGATATCAAATCTGCGATTTGAGAAATAGTTACAATCAATATTACAAACTTGAAACTAAGATTGTGCTAAAATTGGGGACTTCAGAACAAGCTACATTTGAGAATAATCATCTTATTATAAATCAAGTTGAGCTTTTGGATGCTCGTCGAATCAGCTCGTCATGGAAAACATCCCGGAAAGTCAATAAGCTATATTGTAAAGCATTTTATGCTTTTGGAATTTGTCGGTTGTCAGTTGGTTCAGCTAGATCTCAAAACGCTGAATGTCTCCACTTCATATACTGAGTAGATTCAATTCACATATCTACACTGTCTGAGAAACTACGAAAAATTATGTTCGAATAAACTCTCGCCAGTAAAATGAAAATAGGCCAAATGTTAAGCACGAAGTATTCAAATTCAAAACTCAGTCAACATTCACAGTTTCAAAAAGGTCTCATCACATCCGCGCATTATCCGTTCGAAAATGATTGAAGTTGCCAGCACTCGGTCCTGTTCATATTTAATGGTTATGTATGTATAATCAGGCATTGTCTACTTAGCAGCCGGACGTTACTCTGACGCCATTGTACACGCTCATGGCCAACCACATCCATATTCATATTCAAGCTTTTTAAAACAATTGCTTGTTCTCGCCTTTTGTGCAACGAAATAAATACTGCATCACTGCCGCCGCTGGGTATGAATTTTGCTCTTTCTGTGTGTGCAGTCGACAACATTTTGGAAAGGTGCCTGTCAGAGCGTGCAACTCTTTTTTGGATGGCATGGAACGGTTACGTTCCAGTGACACCATTATAAATAATTCCAAAACCGTTTGAACGTCTTGCTTACTTTACGACCCAAACAAAAGTAAAGGCATTGAAGTATTTTACTTTCCACGCCAATATTAATATTGATTTTTATTAAATTTTATTTGCTTTTATAAAAGCAAATAAAAGTGTGTAAAAAATTCTTTTAGTGGAATATAAAAAGCCATTTGTCAACCAAATTGTAATGACATAATTATAAGGCTTGAAGCCTTAAAATACGAGTCGAATAAGTCGAACTGCATAGTCGGTTTTCCTAAGGTATCAGGTGCGGAATTTGGTGACTGGTTAATAATAGTTTGTATCCTCTGAACATTAAAATGAACTCATCACTTCAATATTATGATTATCCCTAGTGCAAAGCTCGCCGAAAAACTTAGACACTCTAAACTCCGCTTTGTTTATACTTTGTAATATTAATATTTTTAACGTTTGCTTTCCATACCTATAGGCACGTAAGTCTTGTAGTCGTACATAATATACATACATAATATAAGATTCATAAATGATCATCATCACGTTGATAATTGCAATATAATGAAAAATGTATTCTATCTCGATTCGAATAACGAAGCTTTCTGATTTTACGTCGTTTACACAGCACTGTGGTCACAACAGAGAAGCGTGAGAAAATTCATTTGACTTGCAGCACTTTACCTTTATCGCTTTTCAAATGGATCACCCTTGGCCATGCTTTACCGACGTAGAATTTGCAAATCATCCTGCCCTCTTCCCGGCCTGCTGCCGTCGGCTGCTGGTCTGACATTTATGAATCGTCTCATTGCTCCTTTTCCTTCCCTTTTAGGGAGAACTTCCTAATGGTATACCTCCGATAACACCACACACCGCTATTTTGATTTTGCAGGTAGGCATAGATTAAAGAAAATGGGCATAGGAAATACTGGGAGCATCTGTTACAAATTGCAGGATGATTTTTTCAGATTTTTCATACGGTGAGCTGAATTGAAGCACCAAAACATATTCACAATCCACTTAAATCTTATCAAAACAATAGAAGCGTGCGTTACGGTAGCATTCGCATTGGAGATGAATTTCTATATTGCTATCACACCCTTGACTGGGCTAGGTACCCATATGCCACCCAATTGCTCACTTCAGTTAGGCTATACTGCTCAGTCTAGGCCAAAGACAAAACATGCATGTCTATAGCAGATCTTATGGAGAAAACCCTTAAAAATAAAAGCGTTTTTCGCTAAGAAATCAGTTTCTATTCTCTCATAGGAAGATTACAACACCAAGATATGAAACGTAGTATGAACTGCAATCGTCCTGAAACGTTACGTCCCGGATCTTACACCACGCCTTTGCAAAGTCTTTAAACTCTCCTACTAGTGACGCGTTTTATCAACTGGATTTAAGACCGGTTAAGTGCAAAGTATCCAAAGTTATTGAGACTCATTAGCATGCAACTTGTACATCAACGAACCCTAGAAATAACAACTAATCAAGTTTACAGCTTCACATATGACAGCATCCTTATTTCCTGCATCGAAAAAAACACACATCACCATCTCAAGATACCTTACTTCAGCGAGAGCAACACAGTAATAGTAGGACATATGGCTGCTACGACACCAATAAACAGGAGTAACTCACAGCGACATCCTTTGTTCTATGTTAACACAGTCACGATGCAACGTCATCGGCATAATTCGTGTCAGAAACTGACAACAAAAATCTCTACTCGGAATTCAACATTTTTCTCGATTATAATACTTAACTTATTGGCGTGGGAGGTAAAATATATTTTAAGCACTTTTCCAAGTTTTCTTAGTAATTACTTATACGACAGCGGTATATAAAATGCATAGTTTTATTTTTTGATGAAAAATACCTAAATTATTGTGGTTATATTTTTATTTTACTCGTCTTTGCACAGATCGTTTGTAGTTAAAGTATTGTGGGTTCCTGCTACAGTTCGAATCATATCTCAAACTTGCTAATATAAGCAAGTCGCTAAATAGGAAGACATCTAGTAGTGGTAACTTTGGCTTCACATTCTACAGATTGCTTTATACCTATTGTGATTGTTGGATTGATTTTATGAACATCGCATTTAAATATTCATATAGATTATAAACTTTATAGCTCCCTCAATTTATCCACAGAATTAGGGATTATAAGTATTGATATAATTGAATTTGCAGCCAACTGAATATCAAAAATATTAGGCAGATGTTAGTACTTATATAGAATGGAAATTAACCGATAGATGTGCTATTCAATGCAAAAAGCTCCATTTTGTAGATCCTACAACTCTAAAATAATGAATAATGCATTTTTTACATATATTTTACAGTTCACAGAAGTAAGCCTATTTGCTTTGACTGCCGCTGATGGAAAATTATTTATTTTTTGGTTTCCAGAATTTTTCCATACATTTTAGATGTTTATGCGTATCATAATATATACATTGTACCTGTTAAAGTAGGCCAAACTCAGAATGGAATAATAGGAGACCTAGATGAGAAACGGTACATTCACTGCATATTTACGTAATAATATTTATTCATGGAGATTGATGATTTCAAAATAAGTTTATTGGTATGAATTCTTCCAATTGAAAGAATATCTTCAGTGCTTTCAAATAACTCAAATATATGTTGTTTGGTTTTTGTAAAGTTTGGTATGTATGGGCTCATAAAGTAAGGGGTATAGTTTGAAAGCCTTGAATAATTTTAAAAAGTCAATCTAGTAACAAAAGATAAATGAAATTCTGTATCTTCAATAATACTTCATTTTATCATTGAAAAATACGTTTTTGGTGACATACAGATTGCTGAGGAAAAAATTGCAGCTATTACTGATGAACGATACCTTCAGATGTTATAAATAATACGATTAACTGCATAATAGAGATATAAAATGAGCACGAAGTATTTGGAAACTTTTTTATATGCAAATGCAGCAGTCTCGTATGTTTAATGACCAGTTGAAGAATTGTCAACACCTGTTTTTCAAGATAAAAAATCGCTCGATTTTACCCAGCGAATTACTGGCGAAACTGAAGAAATTGTGTTTTATACACGACCAACGACTTTGAAAAAGTTAGACTATTAGTAAGCAAACTGCTGCAGAACAACCAGAAATAGTGAATAATACTGGGTATAATTTGGAGAGTTGCCTGTACAGCAACAAAATGGAAGACATACCATACATTTTTTTGTGTTTAACAGTGTTCGAAATATCATTATTTTCATTCATTTATCAATCGAATGTGTTTGACACCCTATTATTATAGTAATGTGCTGAAAATACTAAGCTTAAACATGTCCCTTACTTTATGATGATCTTTAGATGCGTTAATTGGAGTGCGATTATCTAAAACAACAATTACCCCATCTATATTCATAGGAAGCTAATAGCCAACAATCCTATCATAAATTTCATTTTATTTCTTGTATCCAACAGCAACCATATGGTTTTTTACTGGGAATCTATATTCATTTTCAGCATTTTATCTCTTTTGGGAGTAAAACGTGTTATTCATAGTTTTTTAGTCACACATGTGTATTGACTAATGGTTCTTGACTTCAAATGTTCAAGACAGTGGTTTGGCTCTGCGTTGTATCAGATGTCAAATGTTTGACCGAGCTGTCTCGCATAATAACACCAAATATCATCGACAGGTCGAACTTCCAACACCATAGAACGAGAAAAAATCAAATAACCGCCTGGTTAAATTAATTCAATTTTAGTATGTTTGTATATATTAACGATCATAATATAGCCAAATTGATTTTTCTGTAGCCAATAATTCCTTCAAAGCCAAATTGGCTACAAGTAAAAATATCTAATATTCACTATTAGCTCGGTTCTGCGTATGTAGATGAGAGGAAGAGTGGTAAGCAAGGAGTAGTGAATTTTCCGGCCTTATAATATGGGCCTTGAGCCAAAATCGTTCTGGCTCGGCAGAATTCATAGAATTTGAAACTAGAAAGGACAGTTCAAGCTATAGAGATCTTTTCGTAAATATCATTTTCCAAAACTATATTCGACACAATATTAGTACCTATATACTATATCTACCTATAACAGTCACATGACATGACATTCGTATGACTAGGAAACAGAACCTTTCTAAAAGAAGGCTTCTGTGAAACATAATACTTTGAATACAGTATCACAGTTGGTGAATATTGCCGAGAAGTCCACGTGGAGCAGACCCAAGAGAATGTCGAGGACTTCGGAGGGTGTTGTTTCTATGACGCCTGTCATCCCCAATACAGCAGCTGTACAGTATGTTCGTTCAGAACCGTGTAGAGCCAGTGTAAGACCTGTACTCTAATCCCCACGATTTTGCCTACCAAACAGCACAGCTGCCACATTTGGCAATCGCTTGTACAGAAAGTCAATATGCCTATTCCATGTCATGCTACAATACAGATTTGAATCCGTCTATCTTTTTCTTGAGAGTGAATAGGACCAACCCAGTCTTAGCTGGGAATCCAGTTTCCTCGCACCACCATTCTAGAATATTGCATGCTACCTGCATTATCTTGCGCATGATGACGCCCAGATCATCACCAGCTAATCGTCCGCGTATGCTTGTGTATAAGTCCCCGCATAGAGCTTCTTTAGGAGACTATCCATAAACAGTTACCAGAGGTGAGAGGAAAGACAACTTCCCTGTGAACAGCCCCTACTCACCCTTATATTTGGCCTGCCCCCTCCCAGGGACATACCTATTATTCGATCTCTGAGCTCGAATCAACCCAGCAGACGATAACAGAGGGAACCACCTAGCCTGTCAGGCATATTGCAAATTATTGATTTACGTGCCTTGCCAAAGGCTCCCTGTTCGTCAAATGAGTTTACTTCGTTAAACTGAAGAGTTCTTACTTTCTTCACCGCAGCGTGTATAGCTGTCTCAGTGGAGCGGCTAGTTCCATCAGAAACCTATTAATAATCTTCTTCAAGACCTTCCTTGAAGAAGGAGGTAAGACTAGGTTCTCAACGTGGGCGATTACGCCCCTTTATGAGCGTTTGAGTCTTTCAAGGGGGCAGAAGAAGAGAAAATTTGGCGCGTTGATATCCTATTAGGGGGTGGAGTGGCCTAAGAAGCACAGGAATCGAACATAAGGGTTCAAAGAGTGCAACATTTTGATCAAGATGGAAGCTGAGGAACTTATTAAAAAAAATCCAAATTAAGCGAGGACTTGTGGAGGAGTTTTTTTGCTCTTCAGCTTTGGAGGAGGTGAATATCCGAAAGACTGGGAAATCTTTTTAGTCGAGAGGCTTTGTGTGCCCTTCAGGTTTTTTGGAAGAGACGGGTTATATCTAGAAGGTGGGCGTAAACAGGGAAGTTGCCCTGGGTGTTACAGTCCCTAGATAAAAATACTGAGGTTAGCAAAATTGTAAAGTACTTGATGGCAAGTAAAAGAATTTGAGGCTCTAGAAAAGACTGCTCAAAGAGAGTGGTGGGCAAGATAAGGTTGAGAACCTATGGTGTAAAGGATTTTGTAGTGAAATCGTCGGTTTCCCATGGTTCAGGTATAAACAGTATCCTCGCTGCTCTCCAGGATACATAACCCAACGCTACCGAGCCGCTGAGTGCAGCAGCTTCCCGGTGCGGCGGCAATATTTCCAGGCCTTCTTGTAGCTGCACCGGAAAAATACAGTCGGGTCCATCTCACTTGAATGTACTAAACTCGTTAATTGCCCAATAAACTTCCCCCCCCCCCCCCTGTTACCAAGCTTTCGGTACCATCTAGATCCCGTACTTGGCCCTGCGAGCTCGCCTGGAAAATGTGAGTTGGGGTGTGGACCTGGAAAGATTCCTCCATTGACGTTATGCACATGACACATTGTTTCTTAGATTAACTTATCGAGTGTCTTCTCTTGCAGCTGTGCATCTTCATTTATCGGGCGGAGTCAAAGATAGGTTCCAGCTCTCAACTGTAGTTCGCTAGATGGCTCTCTTACTGCTGCTCTTTCTTAATGTCTTCTTTCCTCATTCAAAATCGTCCCATGAGGATTGATCACATCTCTCAAGGACCTTAGTCTGCCTGGAATGCTTATGCATTTTTGTAAACGCTTCAACTTTGTCCAATTGTTGCTTAGCAGTCTAAGTGGTCCGAATTTAATTTTTAAGACGAGTTCTTATAATTAGGTACGATTATTAGCGACGTGTCTCAAATTAAGCGCTTAGGCTTTCTCTGGATAATAATTCATAACGTTGTAAAAGTTCTGAAGCATCTCCTTAAACATAAGCATTGTAATAAAATATCTACGAATAATGTCTTCCATTGTACAAAATTTGGACATGAAATCATTGTATTTGTCGCCATTTTCTAGACTAGGGGTGATACTTCCTTTTCCGTGATTCACTGCACTGGAAACAGCTTTGTTTCAGTTCTGATCAATATTTAATATCCATTAACTGATGGAAAGCAGCAAATTCTCGGTATTTCGCCATTTTTTGCTACTGGCCAGCAACCCTGCTTTTGTTTTGTTTCTGGCTCTATTTCCATGCGAATCTAATACGAATACATACATAGTTACACCAGGTTTCACGAATAAATGTCTCAAATCTGTGACGCGTTTTGCATTAGTTTGTACAGCATCTTCAGACTATCTCATTGGCTATTTACAACAAACAGTCAGTTTAACAATTTGAGGATGTTGTCAAACTAAACCGAAACGCGTCACATGCTTGAAACTTTTATTCATGAATCCCGATATAATAATTAAAAAACAATCTCAATGAAAGTTCATACATCTACAGCATCACAGATTTGCGAAATGCAATTCGTGTCATTTTAATATCCTAATTATTGTGATCGCGAGATGAAACGTTTTAAGTGCTTTATGATATCTCTATCACCTTTTTCTGTCAATTTGTCAGTCTCTCTACCGGTCTGTCTCTCTGTTGGGTATTTGTCACCACTTAATATTATGGACCAGAGTACAGAACATTTTCTTGTAGGGGGAAATTTCAATTCTAGGAGAATAATATAGAGATTTAGGTCCAGTGACACAAGAGGACTGCTCGTTGAAGAATTTTAGGGCGAATAGCTTGGTGGTTAATGGTGGTTACAAAGATGGGTGACAAACCCACTTTTGTCAGTGGAAGTCAGAAATCGTGATTTACATCATAGTTCCAATTTATCGTCTAAGATCCAAAACTGGGAAGTGCAGGACGATTGGAAACATGAGCGATTGTAGATATATTGTGATTGAAATAGTATCTAAACACATAACATACAATGCATCAAAAGATCCGTATGAGAATCATGGAAAATAAATAAAGCCAAATAAATGGATTACTTGTCGAATTGCAATGGTCTTTGTGAAACATGAATATGGATGAACAGAAAGAGAGCTAAAAGATAGTCACGAAAATCCCTACGAATAAGGATCGGTCCATAAGAAAAGTGTCCAACACTTTCATAGACCCGATGGCAACCTGTAGGTAACAAGCTTAACCAGAAGTTTCTCAGATATATCGGGTACGATTACTCTTCCGCTCCAAAACCTTGTATTTACCTGAATACCTACCACACCTTAAAGCACCTGTACTCAATTCAGGCAACACAATACGTCTGAACGGCGCTCCTGACCTTACAAAGAACCTCCGCAGTCTACAACATCAGAAAAAAGCAGCTGATCTGTCTGTCTGTAGACTCTCATCATCATTTTGAGGGTATCCTACAGCTGTCGCAGCATCCCACATCTCAACTTCTAGCAGTTTCTGCCTCTAATAAACATCACTTCCGTTATTCCTTTTTGCCAAATAATTAGCGAAGATCGCTCGTTTTCTTCTAGCTGCTGGGCAGTGATTCATAGCTTTCCTTGGCCGCCTTCCATCATCACATGTCCATATCAGGTCAACTGTCTTCCTTCATTTATATCTACTATGCTTTCCTGTTTTTGCGCTCTTCTTTTTACTTCCTCATTTCGAATGTGCTCCATACGGGATATTCTATACGCTCTTCGTAAACAGTCCATTTCTGGAACCATTAATTCCTTTTTTCTGTTTCTTGGGATGTTACCAGCATATATATTAAGAGCAGCTAAAATAATTGTGTACGTAATACACAGTTTCACAATTATTTTATCTGCATGATGGAAAAGTTTCACCGAATAAGAGCATCTACAATCTACAAGATATTCAGTTTTCATCATACTAATTTTCAGACGCCACGCCATATTCTCCCATTAGTTTGTGAAAAATGACGGCAGCATCATCCTCATCTCAACCCAATATCACCTGGTCGTCAACGAATAACAATTTCTGTATATGTAAATATGTTATTTCTAAGCTCGTTCAATCGCGGTAGCATCACCATCTCCAAAAGTAATTATCTAGAAGAACCTCAACATTGTGGAATGAGCTGTCAGGAAGTTGGATTTCCGATAGTTAGACTTCACAGCACATTGAGGTCAATGCGAATAGACAGTTATGCTCTCACAGTGCTTTTAGAGGCCTTTTATAATAATAATCAAAGCTTGTACATCTTTTTATTTTTTGTCATAGTAATAATAATAATAACAATTGTTATTGCTAAATAAAATAAAATACAGTTAAAACAGTTTGAACAAAACATATAAGGCAATAAACAGGCAATCCCAAAAAGATGTCAAACTTGTACTGGTTTAACATTAGGCCTTAACGTTAAATATATATGAGTAAGAAATTGGATCGCTAGCTTTTTGGTATGTTGATCCCATTTTAGATGTTTATCTATAATGATCCCTAATTATTTGACTTTTTCTGCTGATTTTATTTTTGCTATTGTATTAAGAGATGGTAAGTGAACTTCTATACTACTAAAATCCGAAGATGATCTGCCATCGCAAGAAAACGTCGAATATATAGTTTTTTCTATATTGTTCAAAAACTGAATAATATTTCCAAAGTCTTCTTCTATTTGCTGTTTGAATGAGACCCACGTTCTGTCAGAATAAAAAACAGCTGTATTATCCCCAAAGCCGACAATTTTCCCATGAGTATCAAAAGTGAAAGGTCATTGACATAGAGATTGAACAGAATTGGCCAAAAGACTGTTCCCTGAAGTATGCCGCAAGTTACTTTTTGAAGATTACCTACATATCGTACTTTGCAAAGGGTCATCTGTCGTCCAACTGTCAGTATTCGCGACTTACTCTGTACGCATCAACACCTTCCTTAATTAACGCGTGTCTCCTTGTTTCAGTCCATCCGCTTATTCAAGTTCGCAACCAGCTAGTGGGGGCACCGGTGAACACAGACGTCACTCTCCAATGTCACGTCGAGGCTTCGCCAAAAGCAATCAACTACTGGACTAGAGAGAGCGGTGAGTAAGGGGAGCTTACAAGGGAAATGGCTGCTGACCTCTTCAGAACAACGCTCTTGCCCTCTGACCACATTTACACCTCAAACTGACACATCCACACATACTCACAATGCCATGTGCAATTCTGCTGGACCGGTTAGTGTTAAACAGGGTGTCTCAAAAGTGGATATTCAAACAAATGGTGTAATAACTGTGTAATAACTTATTATTATAATTATTTTCATAATGGAGGACTCAATATGGCTGACAAAATGTAAAATGATAATATTTCTGTCAATGCTTCAAAAAATTATAATATTTGATAGAAGAGAAAAATCTATTTCATGGTCAGACAAATATTTGTAAAGGCATCAATGTCTTCAAGAAGCGAACATACTGGCGTAACAACGAACTAACAAATTCGCTGAAAGGGATTTGAGCTGTTTAATAAATAATTCTCGAGTGATATACAGCTTGGTTACTTTGACTTAATAAATTTAAATAAATGGGACCAGGTATACTTTTGTTTAAATTTGACACATTTTGAGGTGCTGCGTATTTTATTCGTCTTGGAGGGAACTTGGTACCCTAGCAAGACTTTGTTAAAATGTATAAGATACACGCTTTAGCTTTTTATATTAGCATGTGTGAAGAATTTCATTTCTCTAATTTATTCACTCTCTGTTCATAACCAAATTAGATGACTGGATGGTTTACTATCCTTTTGAAGCGATTTAATGGAACTTCGATCAAAATTTCAAGTTACCAAACGTCGTTCCTTAATATCTTGCACAAAATAGTAGGCAACTTCGTCCAACTAATTGTTGTTTTATATTGCTTTAAATAGTCTACGCTACAACCTTCATTGAATTGAGTTTTCGGGCAAACGCGGACAATAATATTTTCATGTTTGATAGTTTACGATTTCAAGTATTAAATATTGATTACAATAATTGCTCCACTGGAATTTTCCAATGGTATATGATTACTCATACATTTATGTTACAATCAACATAGCAGCTTGAGTGGATTCCATTTTTTTCTGATACTTATCTAGGTCATTTGTAATACATGCGTCGTTAAATTAGTTGTCACAACCATCCAAATGGAGGATATTGTAAAAAGTTTTCGATCGTTTTGGGTAAACAAATGCTAAGTTAACAAAAAAACCTATTAAGGTTTTTTCGACTTTTGGCCAGATTTCTGGGAATCGGCCACACTATGCGGCAACAGGACAGGCAACGAGAAAAACAAAGTCCCACTGGCGCGTGCATTTAGTTATAAACCTATATTCGTCATGCTTTGTGTTGATCCAGAGAAGTTTCATTATATACAGATTTTAACAGATACTGCTATCTACTTCGTATGTCTGTGAGACTTCAAAAAAGATTTCATAGTTGTATGAATAGAATTGTTATTTTCACAAATACCATGATTTTTATACAGTATTTCAAATTTTCCATTCCCTTGATATTAATATGGCAGTCAACTAAAAGTTATAACCTGAAAACATGTCAGGCCTGAAAAATGAGTACACCAAAAGATATAGTTTTTTATGGAAAGGTAAAAAATACTTTTCTTATTATTTTTATCAAAACTACCGATGTTGATGAATGATATCTCATGTTGTGCATCTTATTTTGTTTTATATTTCAGTAGCCTTCAGAAATCACTATTTTTGATCTTTATACAGGTATTCTGTCAACTAACTCTACGACACTGGTCAGGAGGAAAAATCATTAGTGGTTGGATTTGAATCCGGTTTGCTTTTCTGGAAAATAATGACACCGTACATTTTTTAATGTGAGCGTTCACGTTTTGACTGTAATCCATGACAAACTATAATCACTTTCTGAGCTCAAAAACTAACGACATACTATCAAGGATATCGTAATCTGAAAGGGGGTAGCAACATTTAAACAACATTTAAATATCTTCCAAAAGCTCAGATACAAAATTTTACTTTATCAAGCATTTCATGTTACAACGCAACCTTGATCGTAATTTTCTGACACATTTATATTATGACATTTTAAAGTACGAGAAATGCAATGGTATTAAATTTTGAGCTACTTCGAATTAAAGTGAAAAATCACCAAAAGATCTTTCATACCCACTTTTAATGTTTATATTTGTTACTGTAAAAGCCTTTATATTGGCTAATCTTCCATCTACCAGCAAATCTTAGGATGTTACAACATGAGTTGGTAAATAATAATAATAATAATAATAATAATAATAATAATAATAATAATAATAATAATAATAATAATAATAATAATAATAATAATAATAATAATAATAATAATAATAATAATAATAATAATAATAATAATAATGCCAAGCACGTTATGATGGAATGTCTTTTTCAATATTTACCGTGCCTTTGTGGTGGATCCAACATTTCACCAAGTGAATGGTGGTATGGTAATGCGAGAAAAACTATCATCACAAAACTGTTTGGGTTTTTGCAAAAGTTGATAAATCTTAGGTTATGTTAAGATATACCGTTGTTCGGGTTTTTACAATAACATTTAGAAGGCATAGCTATTTCTAATATTCTGGCTGATTTTCTTTAGTTACATGTCATTAAATGAAGTGAGATGTTTTTTTACTTCAATATTTTCGGATTAATATTTATCAAGTGATGCTATCGTGACGTCAAAAATAAAAATTTTAATTGTGTATTTAAACAGTATGTCTCCGAATTAGCTTTGGGGGCTCAGAAAAAGAATAATCAAGTAATATTTTAAGGAATGGGAAAGAAGCTTCCACAAGGCTTTTTGTGGAACTGTGCGACTGATTAAGGCCATGGAAAAGAATAATCTTAGGATCATGCTCAAAAATTGCAGAAGGAGGCATCGTGATCTGCATGAGCACTTGAATTAATGGACACCTCAACTGCAAACAAAGATATAACCGAAAACATGACAATATTTTCTAGGCGGCCATTTGATTCCTTGTATTGTAAATCCCCATGCCACACATTTTTTGTAACGCTACTCTTGCAATTAAGGCAATGCTGATTTAAATCCAACAACTAGTAAAGTTTTGACAGAGCCTCCTAGTATTCTTAGAATATTATGTACGCTCTTTGGTTTTATCTCCAAGAGATATTTTTTCAAGGATTTCTGTCACATTCATTTTTTTACAGGAGAGATGATCTTAGCAAACGATAAGTACTACATGACAGAAATCAACAACTCTTATTACAGTGTACACATGAAGTTGGTGATCAGGCGCTTCCAGAAATCGGATTTAGGAGGATACAAATGCATATCTAAAAACTCCATAGGAGATGCTGAAGGAACTATCAGACTGTATGGTAAGTAATACTATAGTTGTTTAGTTCAGTTCACCTGAAGACGAAAGATCACATCAATCGAAACGCTGTGAATCGAAATTCTATAGGCAACGTAATTTTGGAGCAATATGGAAGATCTAAGCTGCCCACAAATTTCAAACATGATATAAGAGCATCATACAGATAATGTAATATTCAAAATTATCACTAAAAAAATATTTTATACAACACACGTTGCATGTTTTGCTAAATCGGTTGACTGATTCATTTTGCTTTATCTGATGATTCTATTAGTTCTTCTCGTTTTAAGACTAGAAACTAAAACTGCTATTTGGCGAGGTGTGCTTACAATTAAAATATACTGATCAATTCCAATGAAAATGTGTTCTCACGTTCATTATTTGTTCAGTATGACTGAACTTAGTCAAACTGCTCCAGCGAAACTGACAGGTGGGAACCCCGCTTGAGGGATGACTTGTTGCGTTGTAACGAGATCAACAACCCATTCCGCATGGGGTACATATCCCGCATGAATCGGAGGTGGTGTGAAACGCACCTAGAGCATAGGAGACTTACGTCTCAAAATTTTATGATTATGTATCACACCTACGGAAACAGAGGGAATGTTTATGTTCAGTGTGTCTCTTGGAGACCTGGAAGGCAGAAAGAATACTAGTAAAGCCCGCTAAGAGGGAACGCAACTATGTCGTTCCACCTGGGACTTCAGTTACCGAAGAGTCTTACACAACAACAAAAAGTCGTTAAAGCTGACAGACTTGAACGGAGAGGATGCGGTGGTGGGTGAACGACTCTCAGAGGGCGACATTTGGAGCCTTAATATCGAGATTTATGCTACGCTTCTAAACCTGTCTAGACGAGAGATAGTAGCAAACTCTGCTATCGAGAGGCCACGGATACTGGTCTACCAAATAAAAGCGAAAAAAAGCATAACGAAGCATTACTTGACATTTTCAAGCTGCATTTTCTTGACGGGATACGAATTCTAATCACTGCTAAGCTATCGCTGGTGGTACGAGCGGAATATTTGGAGGAGAAAGTATCCAATCCAAGCTATATAGTATGCCGAAAGGCGCCAGAGACGCATACGCATATCTTGACCGCGTGTCGAATTTACGCCGGCACTGCTACCGTCTATCGTTGAGTCACTCCTACGGTATGGATAAGATACAGGTGATATTGAGTCCGTTGTGGAGAACGGAAAATGCCGAATTTGCTGCTTTCCCATGCTCAAGGGTGTGCTAGCTAATAAGCTCGTTATAGTCTTCCTTGGCCACCAACAAAAGAAGATATTCGTTATTGAATTTTCGGCACCTAACAAGATGAACATCATCTTGGAGGGGATGAAATGAACCAAGCAGGAGCTCCTCGACCAGCTTCGTAAGCTTTGGTGGGATGAGGAATACGCTGCTCTCTGTTTAAAAAATCCTACCGACATGCCATACATCGGCAAGAATATTGGCCAGAAGGATGCAAACAGGAGTCTTCGTCGGTTCCCTCCATCTAAATGCCCAATTTACGGATCCAGTGGTTGATTACCTCACAATGTGGTGAACAGTCGCTGCGGAATGGAAAAGCGGCCCGCTGTGGAGCCCAGTTTGAACAACTTTGTTTTCTTTGCACAATAATAAAAAATGTCGATAGTGCAACAGCGTAGCCGACAGTCTAACTATGATTTTTCACGAATATACTGGTAGCGCAAAATCATTATTCCTGAATTATTTCTGGTCTATTGACTTCTCTGAACAAGCTAGTAAAAATTTATAGACACCGAAGATTTTCCGAAAGTGTAACAGGTAAACAGAAGTCGATTGATGAAACCATATCAATCGAAACGTCACGTCGTCATCGTAAATCCTAAATTCTATAAATAATGAGACAAAGAGTGACAATTTTGAGATAGATATCACTGATTCGAAAGATCATATTAGAATGCTTGCACGTCAACTTTTCATACCTTGTTCCTATTTCCAGAAGTAGAACTGCCAAAAAGCCACGACGAAGAAACTGAGGAAGAACTACAAAAGCTGGAAGAATCAGAAGAGTCCAACGAGGATATGGAACAGCAACTGTATGATGGGTCACAAGGCTCCTTAACCGAGACGGAGGGCCTAAACCTGGCCCTCAACGTCAGCTGCAGCTGCCCCATATTGCCCTTCGGAAGACTGTATACGGTAGTGCTGGTGCTGTTGCAGATTTACTGACTACCGCCTTCGGCACTAGTGTGTAACCATTGAGTAACGTATTACCACTTTGTTCCGTACGTTAATCAATGCCATAACTCGTATGTGATATGTGCCAAATTTAAATGTGCTTCAGTCAGATAGAACTTATAAACGGTGTAGATGGTGTGCGATTTAACTTTGATTTAACTTTGATTTAGTGACCTGTTCACTTGTAAGGCTTTCTACTATTATATATATATATATAATATATATAATTAGCTTGGCATGTAAAACAAATGGCAGCTGTGTCAAAAATGACAGATTTTTGCAAAATTACACGACTTGTTGCAAGGGTGAAACTTGTGCTATTTTATCATAAATGAGTTTCCAAACAAGAATCTGTATTCGTGCCCTGTGCCTAAGTCAAAACGCATATCACCAGAAAGGGTAAAAGTCCCCTTTACGAATATTAAAGCGTGCCAGCGTCAAATCCGAGACTACTAGGTGGCACGGTGCGATTTCTAACGCTCTCTGCAGCGTGTCGATTGGTCCGTGTGAGAATTGCTTTGTGCAGTGGTCAGATACGATATGGAGATTTTGAATATACCAGTTGTTATATGACAGTTAAAAATAGATACTTTAGATCGTAATTTACAATTCATTATAGAAATTAAACTCCCCATTTCATTTGGCTCGTATTCATATTTAACCTTTTTTCAAAACCATATTGTTGATTGAATATACTCATATTTGAAAAGTTTCCTTCTCCGAGAATACAACATGTTTAAGACCACCATATATGGCACATAACTTACATGCACAAAGTGACGCAAGATTCTGCAACCAGTTTCCCAGATCACCTGACATAACTTGTCTAAGACCACAGCGTCAAACCACTTGTTTGGCGATTGAGGAAACTGTGTAATGTTTGTTATTCGTAAAGGAGATAATTGTCATTACTTGAACATTAATTGTCATATGGAAATAGTGGAGAGATAGATTGTTTTTTCTAAAAAATTAACTTTTTCGATGTCCGAGTTTGAGTGGAGCCTTCTCTTTATATCCGGTATCTCTTTGTTCTCTTCGTTTCACGTTTCCTTCTCTTCAAGAAAGTACTCAGTAGCGCTGAAGGTGCTAAACGCTTTCTTGAAGACATATTAATAGATCATGAAATATAAGCAACTCGATGCTGGATACTGGATGTGGGAAAGCACAGGCTTTTCTTATTACAGATCTATTTCAAGGTCAAAGTTTATCTATAATGATGGGGTCCTACTCTACTCTACTCTATGAAAAATATTGAAAGTGTATGGGTCATAAGCCCGTCCAAAATGAGATCTTTTTACTGTTTGTCCATGATAAGTATTAAAAGAAACATTTTGTTTTATTACTGCTATATTCAGAAAGTATTTAACTAATTCTGCGTCATAATAAAAATGCACACTAACTACATCTTTTACCAGAAGGTCAAATAAAATGTTGATGTAGCTTTCGTTCTTGTATTACTTCTGAATCTATTTTTTGTGGTAAGTAATATAAGGACTCGGGAACACAATATTGAATCAAATTTATATGGTAATATTCTCTGAACTTGCTTTTTTATCTGCTGCTGAAGTACCCAAACTGCTCCAAAAACTTACTCTGTGTCTGAATATCCTTCAAGAAAAAATCTAATCAATGTTCTCTAAATCAACAAGATGTGCTATTCATTTTTCTCCAGGTTTTCTTATGGTTGTTATACCTGATTGAAATTCTAGATGTGACTATCCCATATTATTGTTATAAGAACTTACAAATGTTCTCAAAATCGGATTGAAAGCTTGAATTATTCATTTTTCAATTAACCTTGTCTGGATATAATTACTTTTTGCAAAGTCTGCAGTTTTAACACAAATGCATTTAATCACCAGCCGTTTTTATCATCTTATATTTTATCGGTTTTTATTACACAGAAGATAAATTACATTTTTTGTTATTTGTATATTTGTTAATTTAAATATCAATTGACAAATAAAATAGCAACGTTGGATTTATTTGTCTCAAAGTTCTAAAACTGTATATCGATAGTGTTTTAATAGATGCTTATAACTATTTGGCTTCATCTTGAATAAAAATAGAAAATGCATAATTAATCTATTTATCAAATAAAATTGTAATTGTGGAATATTATGAAAGAAGCAAAAATGACGTGAAATATTTAAAAAGTATTATCGAAATGGGAGCATCCTAAGATCATTGAAAGTATTTATTTTGCAACAGTAGACTGCAGAGATCTTATATATCGAGACGTTAATTTGAATAACCAGTCATTCGGATAAATTATTTATTATTGAACGAAATGTATTTAATTTGATCTCCTGGTGGTCTAAGTTCTAATGATTCCGCTACTACCTACAACGCTGTGGATGTATATCTCGGTACAGTCAGCTTAGATGGTTATACATTATTACGTAAACTTTCGTCCTGTTGGTGCAAAAATGCAGTAAATAGTACATCTATTCACAAAAATACTGAACAATATTAATCAACAGAGTTGGAAGTTTAGAAGTCTATAGAATGGATATTAAATATCTAGAGTCCCTTTGTGTATATTAAGTTTCTAGAAAAAAAATGAGTGTAATATAATGACATAATGTCATCTTGAGACAAAAGTTAAACAATTGGTCTATGATTTGAGAATCGTTATTGAGATGCTCTTTGCAAACGAAATATTATCCAAAATATTTGCTGTATCTGTTCATGTTCTCCTTTTGTTTAAAGTTGGTCATTAATAAAAGAGGTGGTGAACTATTCGTTACAGAAGTTGATAATATTTTTAAAAGAAGTGGCAAGGACAAATATCTGGAAAGTCAGTGTTGTACCTCCCAGTTGCAATCTCAGGAACTTCATCAGATCCGTGCAGAGGGGAACCGCCTCGGCCCATGCTTATCAAATAAGTTCAATACTTTCCTGGAAATGAAACGCTTCATCAAATTATTCATCGTTCGACACTGTTTTACTCCACTTAAACGTTCCATTTCTTTTTTTTGCGCTTCGGTTTCAGTGTCCCGTATTTTCTCAACGAATCTGAACCTCATAATAATTTCCAGAGTGTATCCAGCTATTTGTTACAAGACTATCGAATAGTTAACAATCAATTTCCTCAATTATTGTCGATCCCAGTTTCGCTTCGCTGATTTCACGATCACAGTTTATGAATAATTTGCTTTGAAACTTTATATTATAATTCTTCTTCATCAAATATAGGTACATGGAGTATACATGTGAATGTTATATTTCATGTACCAGCATTTTTTTTATCAGTCCCTGATTCTCCTGAAACAAAATCACTGCATCGATTGACGTAAGATGTGTAATAGTATAAGACTCTAAAGGACGCTACCCACTGTATAAAATTAGCAGTAGAACTATGAACGTTGAAATGTTTGCAAAGTGATAGATGCTTGCAACCTGCATATCCAAAACCATTTTATTTGTTATACTTGTATGATACGGTATAGTTGATTTTACTCATTATACAGTGTTATTATTTCCACATACGTTGTTTATATTTAAGCCAAATAAACTGTTTTAAATTAAAACTGATCTTCACTCGAACCAACCAAATCGACATCGAAATTGAAACCATATCAAGAGAGGACGATGAAAAACCATTTTACGGCATTCGTAAGTATTATAGTGTCCTTCCAAATGTATAAATAGCGAATCCCTTGGAGAACAAAGAAAGATTTTTATCAGTTTTCTTATTTGACTTATGCAATCATAATAATTTTCCAATTTATCATGACCGTATAACCCAAAGTTTTATGATAAAATACCGTAACGCATAAAAGTAGATATCGAGTTTTATAAACTACATGTTTTCATGAAAATTCTATCTGAATAAATATAATAAACATAATCACTAATCACTAATATTATAATTTGTGGAATAGAAGAAAATCGTACAGCCCGGACTCCAATATACCGGGCCGCTGTTCCATTTACCAATGACTGCTTAAACCGTGTGGGGTAAGCAATGACTGTGTGCACAAATCGATGGACCTAAGTAGACAAAGCCGAAATGCCGATAACCACTGAGATATTTATTCAGATTTCAGAGCACAGAGAAGCGTATTCCTTATATCGCACCTACACTTTCGTATCCAATGTACGTGACCAGCAAAGGTGCTTCTGTTATTTAGACCGTTCGTCCTGATGATATTTATCTTGATACCTAATGTGAAAACATGACATTGCGCCCTTAGGGCTCACTTGTGCCGATAGACGTATACAACCCAGACGTACACGCTATGCGCGATGCGTCTGTCAGTCGTCAGTCTGTCCGTCGTCAGTCTGTCCGTCGTCTGTCTGTCCGTCGTATGACTGTCTGTCGTCTGTCTGTCGTCTGTCTGTCGTCTGTCTGTCGTCTGTCTGTCGTCTGTCTGTCGTCTGTCTGTCGTCTGTCTGTCGTCTGTCTGTCGTCTGTCTGTCGTCTGTCTGTCGTCTGTCTGTCGTCTGTCTGTCGTCTGTCTGTCGTCTGTCTGTCGTCTGTCTGTCGTCTGTCTGTCGTCTGTCTGTCGTCTGTCGTCTGTCTGTCGTCTGTCTGTCGTCTGTCTGTCGTCTGTCTGTCGTCTGTCTGTCGTCTGTCTGTCGTCTGTCTGTCGTCTGTCTGTCGTCTGTCTGTCGTCTGTCTGTCGTCTGTCTGTCGTCTGTCTGTCGTCTGTCTGTCGTCTGTCTGTCGTCTGTCTGTCGTCTGTCTGTCGTCTGTCTGTCGTCTGTCTGTCGTCTGTCTGTCGTCTGTCTGTCGTCTGTCTGTCGTCTGTCTGTCGTCTGTCTGTCGTCTGTCTGTCGTCTGTCTGTCGTCTGTCTGTCGTCTGTCTGTCGTCTGTCTGTCGTCTGTCTGTCGTCTGTCTGTCGTCTGTCTGTCGTCTGTCTGTCGTCTGTCTGTCGTCTGTCTGTCGTCTGTCTGTCGTCTGTCTGTCATCTGTCTGTCGTCTGTCTGTCGTCTGTCTGTCGTCTGTCTGTCGTCTGTCTGTCGTCTGTCTGTCGTCTGTCTGTCGTCTGTCTGTCGTCTGTCTGTCGTCTGTCTGTCGTCTGCCTGTCGTCTGTCTGTCGTCTGTCTGTCGTCTGTCTGTCGTCTGTCTGTCGTCTGCCTGTCGTCTGTCTGTCGTCTGTCTGTCGTCTGTCTGTCGTCTGTCTGTCGTCTGTCTGTCGTCTGTCTGTCGTCTGTCTGTCGTCTGTCTGTCGTCTGTCTGTCGTCTGTCTGTCGTCTGTCGTCTGTCTGTCGTCTGTCTGTCGTCTGTCTGTCGTCTGTCTGTCGTCTGTCTGTCGTCTGTCTGTCGTCTGTCTGTCGTCTGTCTGTCGTCTGTCTGTCGTCTGTCTGTCGTCTGTCTGTCGTCTGTCTGTCGTCTGTCTGTCGTCTGTCTGTCGTCTGTCTGTCGTCTGTCTGTCGTCTGTCTGTCGTCTGTCTGTCGTCTGTCTGTCGTCTGTCTGTCGTCTGTCTGTCGTCTGTCTGTCGTCTGTCTGTCGTCTGTCTGTCGTCTGTCTGTCGTCTGTCTGTCGTCTGTCTGTCGTCTGTCTGTCGTCTGTCTGTCGTCTGTCTGTCGTCTGTCTGTCGTCTGTCTGTCGTCTGTCTGTCGTCTGTCTGTCGTCTGTCTGTCGTCTGCCTGTCGTCTGTCTGTCGTCTGTCTGTCGTCTGTCTGTCGTCTGTCTGTCGTCTGTCTGTCGTCTGTCTGTCGTCTGTCTGTCGTCTGTCTGTCGTCTGTCTGTCGTCTGTCTGTCGTCTGTATGTCGTCTGTCTGTCGTCTGTCTGTCGTCTGTCTGTCGTCTGTCTGTCGTCTGTCTGTCGTCTGTCTGTCGTCTGTCTGTCGTCTGTCTGTCGTCTGTCTGTCGTCTGTCTGTCGTCTGTCTGTCGTCTGTCTGTCGTCTGTCTGTCGTCTGTCTGTCGTCTGTCTGTCGTCTGTCTGCCGTCTGTCTGTCGTCTGTCTGTCGTCTGTCTGTCGTCTGTCTGTCGTCTGTCTGTCGTCTGTCTGTCGTCTGTCTGTCGTCTGTCTGTCGTCTGTCTGTCGTCTGTCTGTCGTCTGTCTGTCGTCTGTCTGTCGTCTGTCTGTCGTCTGTCTGTCGTCTGTCTGTCGTCTGTCTGTCGTCTGTCTGTCGTCTGTCTGTCGTCTGTCTGTCGTCTGTCTGTCGTCTGTCTGTCGTCTGTCTGTCGTCTGTCTGTCGTCTGTCTGTCGTCTGTCTGTCGTCTGTCTGTCGTCTGTCTGTCGTCTGTCTGTCGTCTGTCTGTCGTCTGTCTGTCGTCTGTCTGTCGTCTGTCTGTCGTCTGTCTGTCGTCTGTCTGTCGTCTGTCTGTCGTCTGTCTGTCGTCTGTCTGTCGTCTGTCTGTCGTCTGTCTGTCGTCTGTCTGTCGTCTGTCTGTCGTCTGTCTGTCGTCTGTCTGTCGTCTGTCTGTCGTCTGTCTGTCGTCTGTCTGTCGTCTGTCTGTCGTCTGTCTGTCGTCTGTCTGTCGTCTGTCTGTCGTCTGTCTGTCGTCTGTCTGTCGTCTGTCTGTCGTCTGTCTGTCGTCTGTCTGTCGTCTGTCTGTCGTCTGTCTGTCGTCTGTCTGTCGTCTGTCTGTCGTCTGTCTGTCTGTCGTCTGTCTGTCGTCTGTCGTCTGTCTGTCGTCTGTCTGTCTGTCGTCTGTCTGTCGTCTGTCTGTCGTCTGTCTGTCTGTCGTCTGTCTGTCGTCTGTCTGTCTGTCGTCTGTCTGTCGTCTGTCTGTCGTCTGTCTGTCGTCTGTCTGTCGTCTGTCTGTCGTCTGTCTGTCGTCTGTCTGTCGTCTGTCTGTCGTCTGTCTGTCGTCTGTCTGTCGTCTGTCTGTCGTCTGTCTGTCGTCTGTCTGTCGTCTGTCTGTCGTCTGTCTGTCGTCTGTCTGTCGTCTGTCTGTCGTCTGTCTGTCGTCTGTCTGTCGTCTGTCTGTCGTCTGTCTGTCGTCTGTCTGTCGTCTGTCTGTCGTCTGTCTGTCGTCTGTCTGTCGTCTGTCTGTCGTCTGTCTGTCGTCTGTCTGTCGTCTGTCTGTCGTCTGTCTGTCGTCTGTCTGTCGTCTGTCTGTCGTCTGTCTGTCGTCTGTCTGTCGTCTGTCTGTCGTCTGTCTGTCGTCTGTCTGTCGTCTGTCTGTCGTCTGTCTGTCGTCTGTCTGTCGTCTGTCTGTCGTCTGTCTGTCGTCTGTCTGTCGTCTGTCTGTCGTCTGTCTGTCGTCTGTCTGTCGTCTGTCTGTCGTCTGTCTGTCGTCTGTCTGTCGTCTGTCTGTCGTCTGTCTGTCGTCTGTCTGTCGTCTGTCTGTCGTCTGTCTGTCGTCTGTCTGTCGTCTGTCTGTCGTCTGTCTGTCGTCTGTCTGTCGTCTGTCTGTCGTCTGTCTGTCGTCTGTCTGTCGTCTGTCTGTCGTCTGTCTGTCGTCTGTCTGTCGTCTGTCTGTCGTCTGTCTGTCGTCTGTCTGTCGTCTGTCTGTCGTCTGTCTGTCGTCTGTCTGTCGTCTGTCTGTCGTCTGTCTGTCGTCTGTCTGTCGTCTGTCTGTCGTCTGTCTGTCGTCTGTCTGTCGTCTGTCTGTCGTCTGTCTGTCGTCTGTCTGTCGTCTGTCTGTCGTCTGTCTGTCGTCTGTCTGTCGTCTGTCTGTCGTCTGTCTGTCGTCTGTCTGTCGTCTGTCTGTCGTCTGTCTGTCGTCTGTCTGTCGTCTGTCTGTCGTCTGTCTGTCGTCTGTCTGTCGTCTGTCTGTCGTCTGTCTGTCGTCTGTCTGTCGTCTGTCTGTCGTCTGTCTGTCGTCTGTCTGTCGTCTGTCTGTCGTCTGTCTGTCGTCTGTCTGTCGTCTGTCTGTCGTCTGTCTGTCGTCTGTCTGTCGTCTGTCTGTCGTCTGTCTGTCGTCTGTCTGTCGTCTGTCTGTCGTCTGTCTGTCGTCTGTCTGTCGTCTGTCTGTCGTCTGTCTGTCGTCTGTCTGTCGTCTGTCTGTCGTCTGTCTGTCGTCTGTCTGTCGTCTGTCTGTCGTCTGTCTGTCTGTCGTCTGTCTGTCTGTCGTCTGTCTGTCGTCTGTCTGTCTGTCGTCTGTCTGTCTGTCGTCTGTCTGTCGTCTGTCTGTCGTCTGTCTGTCGTCTGTCTGTCGTCTGTCTGTCGTCTGTCTGTCGTCTGTCTGTCGTCTGTCTGTCGTCTGTCTGTCGTCTGTCTGTCGTCTGTCTGTCGTCTGTCTGTCGTCTGTCTGTCGTCTGTCTGTCGTCTGTCTGTCGTCTGTCTGTCGTCTGTCTGTCGTCTGTCTGTCGTCTGTCTGTCGTCTGTCTGTCGTCTGTCTGTCGTCTGTCTGTCGTCTGTCTGTCGTCTGTCTGTCGTCTGTCTGTCGTCTGTCTGTCGTCTGTCTGTCGTCTGTCTGTCGTCTGTCTGTCGTCTGTCTGTCGTCTGTCTGTCGTCTGTCTGTCGTCTGTGTGTCGTCTGTCTGTTGCTAACTAGCAACCAGTAGCTCAGAGAGATGAGATTCTAATAAGGCATGAGGTGAACAATTTGTTAAATTTATTAAAAAAAATAAGAAAACAACAAAATGTCTCCGTATCAGCCATAGATGAACATTACAAATGAACTTATCTTGGACTGGGGATATTCTGGCCTCCACATGTCCCCATAGCGTAGATGGTCAGCCTCAGTAACTGAAGGGCAGCATGGAGGCAGCCACTCCAGGGCAATGTAGACAACATGAGAAGCAGTTGCCATCAAGCGTCATTGCTAAGCAATGAAGAAAAGCTCCGTAGACAATAAAGCTGCGGTGAAAATAGCTCCGGAGGAAAAAAATATCCTCAGGAAAAAACAGGGTGTTCTTCAAGTATTAAGTATTTTCCAAAAACTAGGAATGCTTTAGGTACATGTGCATTTTTACTCAACCAAATTATAGTCGCCATTGCGTCACGCATTACTCGACAGTAGTTGTCGTGTCGACGGTGGAAAACTGAGTGGGAGGGGTACCACCTTCTACGTAGTTAGATCACACGATGCAAGAGATAAGAGCGCAAGTGCGAAACCAGAGATGGGATTGAAAATCATAATTACAACACAAGTTAGAAGAAGACAACAAAATAACAGATTGATTTTCTGCTAATAAGAATGATAGAAATGGGGTATTGAATATTCGCGATAATTAAAACTAGGTGAAGATCCGAGAAATATGGATGAGTTGAAAATTATTACTAAAAATAGAATATTATACAAGTCGATTACATATAAATGCAGCATACCATTCACTTCCAGGGCTAATACGGCAAAAACTACAAGGTACATGTTATGCAGCAATGATTAGCTTTCAATTTGAAAATAAAGCGGCATTCAGTTAGTGTATTTTTCGTAAGATAATTTTTTATATACCTAAATCTCTATAAATTATATTAACATAAACATCGTGATCGAAACTCCCATTCTTCATCATGAAGTAAACTGGACCAGCAAGAAAATATAATGAACGAGCAGCAACACTGACGAAACATTTGTCAATAATTAACCCTTTGAAGCACATTTATCCAGCGACATGGAAAATACTCTGTGACCTTTACGAGTAAATGTCGGGCGCTGACATCGCACGGTGCTGGACACTCATGATATTTAATGTTGGCGTATCGCGTATCTGCTTTAATTAATATTTTTTAATTTTCATAATATTCAGGCGGTTGGATGGATTGTACCATTTAGCCATTTATTTGAAAGAGTCCTTAATCAGTTATTGTAGCTATTATTGCTGTATATATCACTTTTATCCTCCTTTAATTTGGAATAAAGAGCAGCGGATAAACAAAACTACAGCGTAAAACCCGAGGAGTGGATCATCTGAAGTACCTATAAAAGTACCGGCAGTATTCCATGTACCTGTTGAAGTATTAAAAAGGCTTCTCAATTGTGCAAATACGTACTACTTTAAACGTGGTAACTTCTAATTATTTTTGGAATCGTTTTTTGCGCAAATTGGCATAGTGCTAAGCAGCAGAGCCTCAAATTGGGCAGTCTAAGTACTCTGTTTATAGTTTTTATAGTGTAGGCATCAAGCTTTTATTCTTCTAATTGAGGTTAATGATAATATTCCAGGCATATACAATTGAATTCCTGCAGGTTTATGACTTGAACAATGATTTAGTCTCAAAATTAGAGAGTGCATTTTAAAAACTGCTGCACAGATACTCACGAAATTTGGGGAGCAATACGCACGTAACGCTGCTATATGTTTAAAAATCGATACATAGGTGGCGGCTAATTATCAAAAAACAAAAAGGTATCGAAACATCCCAACTTGTGATCCTGGGCATTTCAAACTCCCCTGATCATTTTCAAATTTTTGGAGATGGGATCAAATTGGGGTAGGAGGAGTGACAGGAAGGTAGAGTTCTAAGAAGCTTAGTATTTATAAAATAATTTTTATTGCCCATGAAGATTTTACCCTGAAGATATCTGGAAAATGTCTGATCTGATCGTTCCGAATTTTATAGTAAATTACCCTGTCAGGACTAAAATCCTTTATATTATTAATTTTCTTTTAACGGTGGGTTACTATTGTAGCTAGGATGAAAAACATTTTTTTAAACTTGATTTACTCTGAAGATATGGCTCAATGGAGCTAATTGAAGACCTACTAATCTACTTTTGCGCGTACCTATTTATTTGTTAGTTTGCTAATAATTCTTGAACTACTGAACTTTTATTACTTTGAGAGTCTTAATCCAGACTGTTTGTTTCATTGTGGCAGAACTAGATATATCACATATTTAATAGTCTTGCATTCGGGTACACAGATGCCTAGCACTACTACGTTCCAGGAAAAACCATCACACTACCCTATAATCTTCACTGAACACCACGTACTTACATCGTTGAGCGAACAGTAAATAAAATAAAAAGACCTTTCATTCAACGTCCCAGGCTTGGAATGAAAATTTTTATGTCGGTGCAGAAATGGCGCCATGCCGATCATAAATATATCGCCGTATTTCTCGCTTTATAGGATTGCTCCGTATAAAATGCCTCCTGACAAATTTATTTATTGGAATAGATCCATACACCAGTCGACGGGTTACTGTTGTTTGAACTCGGTAGTAATGATAATAAGAATACTCGAGTCATATTCTCTATCAAGCGCTGGGAATTGTCATCAACAATCATGGAATGATCATGTTGCCAGTCTTGATAGGTAGGCATCTCAGAAAGTGAGGGTTCTCTTCCGCTCCAAATTATTATATCGCTCTACAAGGCTAATATCAGACCATCACAATCTAAACTCAATTCAGGAAAGGACAATATATCTTGTGGACGTGCCTGACCTTACAAAGGACTTCCTCAATCTGTAACGAAGAAGATGTGTCTGATGTGTCCAAAATCTAAAGTTGGGGCGCAACGGACACATCCTACCAGATCGAACTTCCAACCAGCCTGCTCCAAACTGAATTCCTTTGAAGAACCTCAGCGCTTTAATATATGCTGCAGGGCATTTTGGTCCTCAATACGATAGTTACAATTTACAACGTTCATGATCACTATAAATAGACATTTAACCTCTCGATATGCTTTTTTTGCAATATTTCATCTATAATATCGAAAGCACAGCTTAGCACCTCTCGATGTGCTAAGCATAAACTGTTTGTGCCCTAAGCTTGGTCGCAGTAAGCCATCCACGGGAGATGATAGCTAAATTCAGCACAATACTGCTAGATTTTCATTCCACAGAAAAAATAATATAGTAACCCATAATAAACCAGTTTATGAAACAAGTATAATATATCGGAATAATGTATTTACATGCTCCATTATGCAATATGTAACTCTTATATATGTGAAAGCATCGAAAAAGGACAGAGGATTTATTGATGGTTGCTCAAGGTATAAACTGTACAAAAAGGGTATAGAAGTCAGGGCAGATGAAAGACTGCACACATCCTGTTGAAACATCCTTGCGCTTTGAGAGCTACCTAATGAGAATAACAAAGAGAGAGTATGTGAAATGAGTATATTGCCTTGTTGAGAAATATGTATACTCCAAACCAAACCTCAAATGTCGATAGGCGACCAGAGAAAACTGGAAGGCTAACCACTGACAGCTTTGGATTGAAGTATAGTCAATTTTGAGGCATACAGTGCGCATCAAAGTATATAACGAAAAAAAGCCGGTGATAGGTGTGTTTGTACTAAGTTTAATTGACGCTACCCACCATGACGAAATATGCATCAAGCATTACAATGGATTGATCCATAGAAAGACGACCAAGGAGTGTTACTAAATGTGCTGAATATTCAGAGACACACTTCGAGGGTATCTTGGATATAAGAAATATATATTTCAGGAATCTTGTTCACATATCAATTTCAAGGGCTATAAAAGCTGTGCTGATAAAAACAAAAGCGGTAAGAAGGTTTGCACTGTACTTCCCACGCAATGCTGTTTACAAATAAAGAACTCAATGTTTTATTATTTCTCAAACATACAACATTGAAAAATGTCCATAATTTACTTGCTTCAAGTGGATGAGCAGCTCTAAACTCCGAACAAAACCACGTAAAATACGGAGTCAGACTACTTAATGCAATTTATTCAAAAGGTATAAGCGCCTGATTATTTATCATAACTTTTTAACAAATTTGCGCCGCTTGACGTCGCGACGTCTATTCCGACGACGATAAGTAACTGTACTTACAGTGACACATCATATCATCAAACCACTATCCTATATAAAACAAGATAAACTAATTCAAATGTGTCACTGCACAGCAAACACTTCCCAATCACTCAAATGTTTGAAAGAAATTTTGAGGTTACATAGAATTTAATGAGGCTCCCTAGGTTATTGTTGTCTGTCGTCTTTGTGCAAGACCCTTTAAAACTTTTATAATTTGCGGTCATAAGTACCTTTGATGATTTAACATGTCTCATTGTCTATCAGAGTATCCTGCAGGTCCTTTGGTCTTGGTTGAAATTTTGTCAATCAGTCGGTTTGTTGTGTTGGAGCTATAAACTTGCATATCTTTTGGCGAGAAACCACCAAGCCGCACATGCGTCAATAATTGCTGGTCTAATAACCATCCTTCAAAGTCGAATTTTGTTCTTAATTTTGGAGTTTTACATGAAATGTGAAGCGGTTGGTGAAACGTGAATTGAAATTTGGTGTTCAACGCTTGTGTTTTAGCGCATTTTCAACAATGACATCAAGCTATCTGGCAGTTTTCCCATGATGTGTGAACTCCGTCCAGCACCAAATCCGTTTCGTATTTAGCGTCGCTTTAACTTCAGTCTAAAAAGCATTATTAACTTCAATCTATTTCCCCTTAAAGAAAATGATTCCTGATGTGTAGATGACGAATATCTATAGTACTTATTTCCATCACTCTACTCGCCTATCTCTTTGCGATCGTCATTTTCCAAGCCTACCAAGCTGAATAAATGATACATCGATATTATTGGGATTTTGAAAGTAATATGATATGGGTCTGTAATAGATATGCTTTTATTTTCAAAATCAGTGCATTGGATGTGATGTAATATTAGCAGAAACAAAAAACTATTAGACCTTCTCCAAGCTTCCTGATAATTAGCTATACCTTTTGTGCTATACCCGTACCCTCCAGTAATAGGATCGATTTTTATAACGTTGAGCAGGTAGAGACGGGGATTAAAGGGTGCCTGGTATGTTGCGATAAAGACTGGTCATTGAATTATGGGAATCGAAAACGTGTGCGGTTAGCATAACGTGAAATAACTAAGTTGGAATGCGAACCCTACAATCTGAAGATATCGTATTTTTGATTTGTGAAAGGTCAGGCGCATCCATCAGACGTACTGCTCGTTTCTGGATTGTGTCCAGAAGCTTTAGGGAGTGCTTTGGAGCGCATCCACACACATGCGAGCAATACTCCAGTGATAGTTTGATCTGAGCTTTACAGTAGCAGTAGCTGTACCGAAGAATACAATTTACTGTAACGGGAGAGAACCACCAGCTTCTAGGACACTGATCTAGTAAGGCCGGCAACATGCTCGTGCCAGAACATGTTAATGTTAATTCCCATAAGCTTGATTGAACACGATTCAAGTTTGGGTGTCACTCCATTTTGACGGCTATGGGACCAGCATGTGACTTCTTTGTCAGGGTTGTTGTTTGAGTCTTCTGTATGATGAACTGATCTCCATTTGTAGGTCCTCATTGCCCAATTCCCTCATTAAGCTAAACAAGATGCTGCCCCCACCGAAGTAAGGTATCTCGGGATACTAGTGTTTTGTCCGGTTACATGCAGGAAATAAAGCTGTTATGAGAGTTCAAATAGTTTGCAAAGGACTGGCGTAAAAGCTGCGGCAGAACCATTGCTGGTATTCCGTCTGGACCATTTGCTTTCCTGAAGTTCAGTTTTTCAAGAATACGTTGTATATCTGAGTAATGAAATCTATTTTGTGGCATTTTTGAGTCTACATTGATGGTAGTGAATGGAGTACCTCGCTGGAAGTTTATTTTAGAATTAAAACCTGCCCTATGATCTCGTTGGTGGTGGTCTGGACAAGTAACTAAGTATTGTCTAATAGTCTTCAAAGTATAAGCTATAAGCTTAAGCTGCTACAAGGCATTAAAAATTCTTTTGATAATCTGGGATGAAACATTTTTAATCTTTCGTAGGACATATACGAAGTCATTTTTAATAAGTAGAAAATGATTGAAAATTATAATCATCAATCGAATTAACCATATATGTTTTAATTATTGTTAATTATCTAGCATAGTATGTTATCAGCCAATCAGGAACAGGTATATTCTTCTGGGAATCTTTCAGATACTCAAGCTACTCTGAACATTTCATGCTATTACATGCAATGCAGCATCTATGTGTACCTAGGAAATATTTGAAAATGGCAAATGGAAATCTTTTTTCTCCCTGTCTAGACCCTCCGTATCACATGTCGTTATGGATTGGATTTCGAGGAAAATATTAAATATTACTATTCTTAATATATTAATAATAGAATACGCTGTATCTATATGTAAATTATTGCTATTTCAAGAAATTTCATACATGCAGCGTTGCGTCAACCTGAAGAAGTTCCATTTACGATAATGAAAATTTAATTTAATTAATTAATAACTGGCCCAGCATATGCCAATATTGTATAAATTTGGCAAAGGCGATATACCCATATCACGGTCAACCTTGTATACTTTAAATCTTGTAGCATTAATCTCTTTTGATATTATTCGCTCTATCGTGAGCTGACATAAAATCAAACGATTTTGATTTCTTTCGTAGAAACTTAGAGAACATATATTGGATATATCTGTAATTTAACGGTACGTGGACAAAATTTTCTTCAGTAACACAAAAGTTAAATTATAATTTTATTTTATTTACCATTGATTAAAACTATAACAACTCTTCAAAAAAGCGATCCATTTCAGCGAAATGGATACTTGGAACAATGTCAGAACCTTCCAATTTCACTTTTTCCCGCTGGTAAATGCCTCGTTCGGAATCCTATCTGATTTGTACAAATCAACAAATAGACTGAGTGCCCTTTTCAGATCATTGTCGCATTCCTCCAAACATCTGTAACGATTATTAACAATGAACTGAGGAATAATAGTAACATTTTAATGTGGTGATGAAAAATGTCAGATTTTTTTTTAACTAACTGCAAAACATTCACAAAATGTACATTGTTCAAGATCGGCATCATTTTTTGTAACAAATTGTATGTGCTCAAAAATGTATCTATCAACAACAAACAGAGCTAACTTGATCCAAGAATCCACCATGGAAAATGTTATTTTAGAAAACCTTCTGGTGGTGATTTATCGTTAACCGGTCATTGTTTCGCAGTTTACCATACTTTTCATGAGAGTGGCACATAAAAATATCACTGAAGTTCTGAATTATATCGTTCCACATATCTTGCATTCGCGTGTTGGGAATTTGTTGACACTGCTTATTGCTGCGACTACCCTACTTCCAAATTCGATATAATTGAAGCACTATCGCGCCCAATAAGCACGAACATGGACTAACGGCACCAATGATATTGCAACTTGCGGGCTCTCAATAAAAAGTATTTATATAGATGATAGAATTACGAAACCTATTTTTGCACATACTGCAAATTCTTTGTTTTTTTGGTTTTTTGTAATAAAAAAATGGCCATCAAAGTATTGGGTCTTACTTTTTCGCCCAGTCGGCGTTGAGTCCGGTGATCATTCTAAGCGCTTCATTGACCTGTCGGAATTCTTGGACAGTGTGAGGTGTGCTAAGAGCCTCTGGCTGCATGACTGGTCGGGATCGAGAAGGAACTATTTTGAATGCGCTCAGCCTTTGAGACGTGAAAGCGTTGTATACGTGATACAGCTCATTCGTTATTAGGCACTCCGTATATCCATCTATAACAAAGAAAAAACACCTTAGGGTATACTAAAGAGTATAGTACTATCATGATGAGAATTATAAAATTGCGTCAATCACTGAACCCTTCGTTTTGACCTCAATAATGAAAGCAGATGAAAGAGAAACAACAGGAGCAGTGATACGATTTGCCTGATACAATTTTCAGGCGCGTTGTGCCGCGAAACCTTTGGTCTCCATACTACGACTCTGAGAAGTTCATGCTTCATTTTTTATTTCGGCACGCATCAAGTTAACGACAAAAGAAAAATCCTAATATTCGGAAATAAATTGGCGTAAAGTACGAGTTTTAATGTGACCAAAAATCGGTTGATTAACGTAGCCGCAGTTAAAATGTTTCATCCGACTTAACCCAAACAAAAAGCCATATTTAAAAAATTGGGTAAGTTAAATCATTTTATTGACTTGCGATTCAACCAAGAACTTGATTTAGTCAAAACTACTTACGATTCACTGTGTTCAAGGCGTAGTAATTTGCAAACAGAATTTATAATTTATAACCCCTACTTACCAATGGTTCGCGCAGTACTGAGGACAAAAGTACGAGAGAACCCGTATATACGTTCAGGGTCCAACAAATTTTCGGCATGTTCTCGGAATAAACCATCTACACATACCACAGACATTTTATCCTGCAAAATTGAACTTAATACAAGGTTGATCGTAAAATATTCGAACAATGTTATTTTCACTGAAATACAGTTCTTCAACAAAATAAATCATGATTCATCAGTTACCATGATAAGAAAATTATTAATAACTACATTAGCAATAAGAAAAGATGTTATTAACGTGGAAGCACAGTAGTAGCATTCCAGCTCCATGTGGGTTTTACACTTACCAACTAAATAAGTGATGCAGCTTATGCACACATTTGCTTGTGACATCTTGAAGAACCAATTAATAGTGCTTGTGTTACGATTACAGATGTCTTGAATTGACTATGGCCAATAACCAAAGACCATTGCTTAGAGCTACTATATAACAAGTGTTTAGCAGTCAACAGTGTGATTAATCATTCACAGTAGAACACTATTAGTGGATTCAGACCGAAATGTGTACATTCTATTCTCAGATTTTCTGGGCACATGAGAAAAACAATGAGTATAGTTTTTAGTATGCAGTATTTAGTATGTTCACATTGCACTATTAAATAAACATGATCCACATTGCATTCAGCTACCACAAATTCTTGAATACCTTGGCTACAAAGGATCCAAATAAATAAATTTGCAATCAGTGAAAAACACTGCAATACCTGGATGAAAAAATACTACTACTTCTCACAATTTGATCATCACAAACGAATATATACAGATAAATACTTACAGAGTAGAATATTAGGTCCACCTTGAATGAAAGCGTGTCATGTTCAGTCGGAGGTAAATTGCACAATGTCTTACTTATTTCTGATGGCTTTATAAATAAAAACTCAGAGCTTTTAGAAAAATCTGCTAATGTCTTTAAATTTCTGCTTACTAATTTATACGTATTGCTAAAAAACAAAAAATAGTTGAGTATATGATCTCTACAATACATCAGACCTGCTATAGACATGCATGTTTCGTCTTTAGCCTAGACACGTCAGTATAGCCTGGCGGTCTAAGTGTAGAGAGCAATCGGGTGTTATATACGTAACCCAGTCAAGGGTATGATAGCAACATGAACTCACCTAAGTGTCGCCCATAGTTAGAATAACCAAGTATACGAATAGAACAAATAAAACAATGTTTTGTGGATATTAATAATTTGACATAAAAATCTACACAAAGGAATGCATGTAAAACTGAATAAAATATATTCAATCATCACAAGTTTTTAAAATAATAAAACATAATCAATACACACACTTATTTAATTAAAAGTTTTTAAATGTTCACTCATTCAGGGGAGCAATGGAATGCTTAAAAAATAATAGAGCATTAAAATATAATAATAGTGTAGGGGTGTGAGAGAATGCCAATGAATGGAGAAACTATGTTGTTATGATGGATGTAGGCAGGCGCCAAGTATGATAACCGTCAAGTGTTCAGCTCCGAGAACAATCATCATTTATTTAGGCTTTTAATATACTAATCTCAACTAGCAAATGAAGTTACCAAGGCAGGATGAAATATCAGGTACAGAGAAGAGACACATATCACGTTTAGCCATCAATGTCTTCCATTTTTTTGAGCATATATCGTGAATTCTTGTCTGCGAAATGCTTGCCTAAAATTAACATTACATACCTATACTTATATATCGTCAAATTTGTCTGATTCGTGTGGAAAGTGCTGTTCAGAGAAAATATAGCAGACGGATGGTACAGGTTCTCTACAGTCCTTCTGTTATTTGAGTCATATAATCCAAAATAATGCTCCAGGAATTGATTGACCAGATCCAAGCCGTCCAAATTGCATATAAAGTTAGGCCGCATAGCAGGCAGATCGTTGATTTTTATAGGAATCCCATCCTAAAGGAACATAATATGTTAATTTTTTAATTGATCGAAAATTTTTACCAAATAAGACAGACATCTAGATAAATATAGATATAAGGGTTGGAATAGTATTCAAGTTTAGTATCTATAGACTGCAATTCACTCATTGATTTATAAACTTACAGTAGTTAATATATTATCATACACTTTCTCATAATAACTGATTTATGATTATTCAGATTCAGGGCCTCTGCAATTAAAAAAATACTGATTCCACAAGAACTAAGTTAATATCAGAAACACATTGTCATGAAAATCGTTGAAACCAAATAGATATTACAGTTAGTTTGAAAAAGTGTAATCCCTATCCTCAAAATCCAAAATGAGACTTTGTGTATTGCGTATATGTTGGATCAGTATGATATTTTTGGAAAATCAAAATTTGAAAATTATTTCTACTCGATACTTAACTAAACATGTATCGTATAAAAAATTCTACAAACTACTATAGCTTAAAGTCTAGCTAGCTAGAGCTAGCCCTAAATGAGTCAGTTGAAAATTAAAGCCTAATATTTATCCTTTCCATCCAAAAAATATATTAACCAGCAGCTTACACCAGTTTTTCTATTTTTTTTTATTTTTCGATGGTCAAAATTTACCATTGTATTGCCAAAACATTCTGAGAAAATGGAGAAAACTCCATAAGGCGCCAACTACAAACTAAAAAATTATCTGAGCTATTAACTTTCAGGCTACATTAAAAACATGTTGTAAGGCTCTTCTAAATGGAATGTCTGTCATAAAAATGTATGCATCCAAATATAAATAGCACTAAACTGGTCGGAAAAAACGTTAAAGTTATTTCCTCAATCGCAGGAGGTTTTAATTGGTAGTAAAATTATAAGATGAACCAGAGAGGCAAGCACCGGATACTGTTGAAATATTACATTTCCCCAATACTTGCAATGAAAGGTTCACTAGTCGGCATTTATCATTAATCACACCATGTACAATGGTTATGACCTATTGAAAATTTCTTTTGTCTACTTCCGGAATCACCATAAAAGTATGCGCCCTTTGCTGGATTCAACCAACTTTGTATCTTTTTCTCGTAATCCTCACACATAAACTCGTATTACTAACATTGTATTAAACGACTATCAACAGATGTATGACTCCAAGATATTTCATTTAAGTTAAAATTAGTTTCACGTTAATTCCTATTCGGAAATAGATTAGAGGTTACAAGATTTTGTATAGTAAATGAACTCTTTTTGCAACTTCGTCGTTCACTATACATTAACACCTATAATATAGTACGAATATAGGAAAAAAATCCACTTACTAATGTTTCCAGGTGAGGAAACATAGTCAGCATGTCCCGAACATACTGTGAGGAGTCATATCCGTATTCCTCACATAATGGATTACCCTCTAAAACCAAATGATGCAATTTGTATAATACCAATGGTGTCAAAAGACTATGTTCTTTAATCTAAAATAAAAATATTGGAGTTAAGCGAGTGAACCAAATAGCAAGACTTTGCGAGTGTGGCTGTACACGTTTTCACGCGAAGTAATCAGAGTAAATCGCGGCGTAAATGTACGCTGAGGCTAAAGCAGAAATTTAGAGAGAACTTAAAATGTTTTGAATTTCAGCTTCCATCTTCAACATAATTCCTTTATACACTGAAATATATTGGAAAGAATGACAGGATTGTAAAATGCCATATAAGCAAGTGTAAAATATTAGAATTATTTATAATATTCAGATAAGGCGGTGAACTGAGCTTGAAATAATGTTTAATTGCATTAAATAATATTTTCAGTTGGAATTGAATAATGATGAATTTTCAATTATCACACCATAATAAATAAACGCTTCTAGTAAGAATCGAGCCAACTATCTGCCACACAACAGAACCTGCTGCAAACACCCGCGAGCGGTATATTGCTAGTAAATTATAAGCAACCAACAAATACATATTTCTTTGCAAAAAAATAATTTCCGTGATATTTAACGTCGTCTGTTTGAGTGACCAGGCAAGACCGAATCATTCCAAAGGACTAATAAATTATGTGAGATGCAGAAGGTGCTAGGAATAAATGTAAAATATCACAATCATTATTCCATTTTACAATTTGGGAAAGACAGTGAAACATATTCAATACAGGGAAGAATACATTGAGGACTTTGAGAGCCCTGTGATTCAGTTGAACTGTGAAGTTATCAGCCTTCGTATATTGTCTTGTGTTACATGATGTCGATATGTTGAATGTGTTAGGGTTTTGTGGCCAGATGTTCAACACTAGGTTTGGACGAGAGAGGGAAAATGAAGTGAAGTGATTATATGCTTGCAATTCCTCTGCGTCGTTGCTTTACTTCTATAGTCAATCTTTTTTTACATGAGTTAGGGTGAAACTTTCTGTGTTTCGCGAGTCTTTTGGATGCCCATATCGGTGTGTGATCATTCTATGATGCCAGATTTCTAAAGTTTAGATTTGTTTTTGGATTCGTTCTTCAGTTGTATAAACCCAGATACTTGTGTGTTTTGCCTCTGTCCATGTTCGCGAGCATTTCACATTTTACTGTTTTCTCTTCGGGATGGTTCTTCCATTGACATTTATTGATATGGAGCACTCTGTCGTCGCTTATCCCGAGCTCTATTTTGATGTCTGACGTGAGAGCTTCTGTTATTTTGAGTCGCCCTTTTATTTGCATCTCAGTAGCCGCGCATAGGCTTATATCATCCACGTAGAGGTGATGATTGATTGTGTGCTAGTTTGTTTTCTGATATTTGATGTTGAAGCCAACGTTTGTGTTGTTAGGTGTGCTCAAAAGTAGTTTCAGGCAAAGACAAACCACAAGGGAGCTAAAAGAACCTCCTTGAAAAATACCGCGTTTTATGTGTTTTCTGTTTGGATGTGCTCGGTTTTTGTTCTTAGTTTAATGTTGGTTTCGCATGTTTGCATGGTTGGTAACTTGTCATGAAACCCATTTACAGAACAAGCAAAGCAAAACCAAGTAATACAGAAATATATGCCCCAAAATGGGCTGGTATGTACATCCATTTCAACGATTTCTTCGTGAAATCTTAACTACCAGTTCTTGAATTGTGTTTATAGTGATCCATGGAAAATATTGTTAAAAGTTTGTGGCGAACATACTCATCTAGAATATGTTATTCAATAATTGATCTAAAATTATTAAATAACAAAGATCCTTAAGTAGTAATGCTATTTAAACTTATTACAATAAAACTTACAGCAGAAATAGTTAAAAAGATCTGAACTCAATACAAAACTTGCCGTGCCAAGGATTGAACTTATGCATCAAATTTAATAGCTTAACTGTGATGGCCAGTGAATTCAAGCAATAACAGTGGTTCAGGGTTTTCGTTGTTATATATAACGTCAAATTCTAAATTTTCCAGAGCTAACGTTACACTAGTCAAATCAAATCGTTTCTTACATAGTTGTTTCCCAAATCTATGGTCCTGATGCTGCTTATGCAGACTTTCAAGGCATCAAACGAGTGCAGCAACCTAATCTTATTATCCCTGAGAACATATGTTTCAGGAATCAAATTTCTTGATAAGTGTAGAACGAAAAACATTATTTTAGGTTGTCCTAATGGACAAAACTCTGTCAAATCTGAAAAAGAATGTCATCTTAGTCAGAACACTATGAATCAAATCCCGTTAAACGACTATGACGCTTAGAACTGTGGGGGTAAGGATTATCTAAAACTGTTTTCTTCAGTGTAGTCAGACAGAAAAAAATCAGAAAATTATCGATTAATCATAAATTAATTATAATATTCCTCATACTACTTTAATATACATATAGGACATCCAAAATGTCAGCTATTTTTTAGCAATTAGGAATAAACTCTTGTAAATATTTATTTGGCTTTTTATAATGCTTTTTTGTGACCACCCGCCTGGCCTCATGAATTTTCCACAAAGTACGAATAAACCAGTTACTAGGCGACCTGTTTATCACTAAAAAACATATATGTAGTAAAAAAAATTGTGAATAAACGTGTCACGCCGCATAAGATACGATATCAGATTTAATAGTTTATAATGTCAGATGAGATATTAACTTTTATAATGCTTCTACTAAACAGGATACAAAGTTGAGCATAGGAAAAAATTAATGCTCATTGAGCGTTTATCAAATTCCTAAAATATTGAAATCATTGGAGATATATCAAAGATCAGCAGATATGAAAAACCAATGTTACCTAGGATATAGTTAGTGTTGGAGCATGTTACAATGCACTAAACTTAAACTATGGAAGTTAGGAAAGTCATAGAATGTTCATATAGTAAAGAATGTATTAATCAAGTGTCAATTGTATATAATATAATAATTCTCATTATTACATTCCGAACATTGGAATATTTAGAAAAATAATGTATTGGAAGATAAGATTTCATAAATTATGGGCGCTAAGGTTTGACACACAAACCTTTGGAGACTGAGGTTCGCAGTTTATTAGCCCCTCCGAGTCCATATCTCTCCCCTCAAGAACCGTGTAGACGTGGAAAAGCTAGGCCCGGAACATGTAGGCTTCCCATTTATTCCGCTAGTCAAGATTTACCAACTTGCTAATATACTATCGTTTTTTTGCGGAACCTGGTAAAAAATAAATTCAATACGGGTCGCAGCCCCTAACCACACGCACCTTCATTCTTAATACGACAAGTGGTGGAGGCGCTGCCAAACAATAACCAAAATTGAAACTAGGTTATTGCAATCTTGCCTATATATCTCCACTATTCTGTGAAAAAATGTATGTGTTTTTAATTAACGGCCAGCAATAATAATCTAAGAAAATGTTATAGAAACTGGCATTATATTCTATTGAGGAATTTTAAATGTGAATATTTTCAATATATCAGCTGAGGTAGTTTATTTGATCAAACTACTTGTTCATTTTGTTGGTATTATTTACATAAACTCAAAATGTATTGTTCGCTTAACTTAGCGTGGTTGCATAGTTATTTATAATATTAAGTAGTAAATATTATTTCATATAACTACATTTTAAATTACATATTTTTATATCCATAAATCTTAACATCATGGCATTTTTATCTAGATAGGTATTTTAGAGTAAAACAGGTCCGAATTTAGAAAACGTGCATTTTCTTAAATCATGGAGCATAGTTTTTCCAAAATTTACCCATAAGCAATCATTCTGAGCATCTATACTACAAACTACCAAGAGTATATATTTAAAGTGAATACCTGGATCATCCTGAAATCTCGTGAGATCCAACAGCCGTTTTAATGGATCAAATCGCTTCTCGAGCACAGTGGATATATTTTTTTGCACATCTACTTTGAACAGCGTTGTCGTTGAGAACCTCAGAATTATTTCTAGCTTGAACTGAAAACAAAATCATAACCGTATCATGAATAAGAAATCAAGAAAAAAATAAGAGCAATCTTATGGACAAATGGCAAAGTTGTCCAATACTTGAAACAAGTATTAGAAAAGCCAATACCAACAATTCAATAACTTAGCAGATATGCTGGCCAGCTTTTGGGCAGGCAGCTATGATTATCATTGTGTCTTCAAAAAATGAACAAAGGAGAAAAATGCTGCACCAGCACATGGAAGTGGAGTCATCAAATAATAAGCACTTCTGTCAAAATTGAGTGAACTACAGTATGTAAACGAAATTCTTGAACTTCATCTTTTGATGTTATGATCTAATGTAAAGCATATTCACACTCTACTACTTCATCAACTACATCTACAGCATTCCCTAGACCAGTTCACCATATAGCAACTGGGCCACAAGTGCAAATTGTCAGACTGACTTCTCTCTTGAATAATTGTAGATGTTGTGCATCTACCTGGTAAGGTTAGCTCAGGTTACATTTCTTAGCGTATGATATGCAGCTTATTCACTGTTTATTTACAGCATTCTCAGTCTGCTCTGAATGATGATTTAAAAAATATATGAAATTATTGCAAGGATCACAATTACCAAATAAATGCTACAAAATCTAATATTATTTCGTTCTGTGCTTATGCTAAGAAAAATTGTATCACGACACGCATGAGTATTAAGATTGGATCAGAAAGTCTGAAATTATCATCCTTCGCTTGATCAGGCAACTAGAAATCGCATCCAAATTGTTCAAAACGATTGTGTTGGGTTGATGTTTGGTCTAAGGTGTTATGCTCATATTACTGAAAAATATCCTATTATTAGGTGGCTGAAAATGCCTCAGTTAGTCAAACTTCACTATCTTGAACTTGTTCATAAAATAGTTATGATACCAAAACCCCTGTATCGCCGAGAGAAGTTGTTATTCAGAGCTGATGCTTACAACTTGTATATGAGACATGGATCAATTTGGCTACACCTCAATATGCTACTTCACTTTTTAACGTAGATTTCATAGTATGCTTTTCTACTTTATAACCCACTTAATTTTCAGTTATAAGATAGTTTCAGCCTAAGGATCAAGAGCTTGATGTTCGCTTTTTAATAGTACTTACTCCTCACATAGGTTTTCAAACAAATTCATGATGTCATAAATACTGGTGTAATATAGTTGCTTTAATAGTTTTGTGTATTTACACATTATGTAACACATTTATTCTTTTTTACTATCCTTTCTTATCTCTTTTCTTAACATCTCATATATGTGAAGCACAGTGGTTAAGTGTAAGAGTGGCATGTTTGCTTAACTTTGCTACTGATGCCCTATCCTAAATGCATGTTTACATGTTTTCAAATAAAGACAAGCTTTTATTATTATTATTCCAGCACCCGAGCTACTGCTCTGCGTTGAGGAAGTTTCGTACAATACTACAACTCTTGAGGATCACAGACTTTTGTCTGGCCCAGTTGTATGTGTGGTGTGAATGTGGTTGGTGTGAGGCCCAAGACTGACATAATGACGGAAATGATAATGACTTTTCCTTGCTTCCAGTCATTTAATTTCTATTAGAAGATCATTGTATGTAGATATTTTCCCAGAATAGGTGCTTTAAATGTTGTAATCATTGGGGATAGCAATATCAATTAAATAAGTAACTTGTTCTGCCTTTGATTGAAAAACTATATCAGGCCTATTGCCTGGGATGGTCTGGTCTAGTATGTATTTGGACGTCCCAGTACAGTTTATATGATGGTTTTCAAGTACTGACATTGGTGTACATTTGTAATAAGGATCTGTGTTTTCAGAATGTATGTTGTGGCTAGTGCTTGTGTATGACTTTTGCTGCAGAGTTATGCACTTGTAATATGTTCTATTGTCTCCTTTTTGGACGGGTCTTTGATTATCTAGTTCTTGTAGTTTTGGGTAGCAATTCCTTAGTCTTGGATGGGAAGCATGAAACCCTTTGTTTCTGGGAAAAGTTGGCATTGCTGCAGCCAGGTCATAGACTATTCTTCATTAATGTTGGCTTTTGCAACATAGTATCGATGTTTGCCTTGGAGTGTTTTCTGATCAGGTGTTGTGATTGTACATGGTTGTGTGTGTTTGCTGAGTGGTTTGGATGAGAGACAGAAAGAGGTGTATAGTTCTTGTCTGCTTTAACTATGTTACTGTGTAAACTGGTTTTGAATGACTCAGTGTTTTTATTGATTTCGTATGAAGTGATTGTATGTCTATAATTCCTCTGCCACCTTGCTTTCTGTCTATGGTGAATCTATCTTTCTTCATTATTATTATAATAATTATTATTATTTTACTTATCCTCATGAATCTGTCTACTCACACATCCTACTTACCCTATTACAAGACTACTACTGCTACTTACAGGCTTAGATGGATCATAAGGATTTGGCACAACCAAATTGTCTTTGCATAGCTTCTGTACAGCTGCAGCACAGTTTCTGGCCAAAAAATAACTAGACTGTTTTTCTTTCCCATAAGAGACAGGTATTAGGTCATATGGAAAAACATCATCTAGGATAGCTGTCAAAACATCATTTCTACCCAAGCTGCCAGTATTGTGGATCTGTAAATCGCAAACTCAATGAATCAAATGATGCCAATGTCATTATAATATAGTATTGTTCCAAAATTTGAAGTTTCCTTATTTTGTACATCAATAAAGCATGCTAAGGCAGCTGAAAGATTAATATAATCAGCATCTGATAGAAAATATAAGATGAAACTGCAGGATAAGTTTCAAAAGCTACATTAAAACTTAAGTTTTTGATAACAAATATGAATTCCACAAACAGCCCAGAGATGCACAATGTTTGAAAACATATTTTACTGCCCACATATAAGTAAACTGTGTTTTACAATAAAGCAAGCTTATATTTTACACACAGTTGCAACAGTTAGACAAATGAATAGCACTTGAGCAGAAGTGTTGGTGAATATCAATGATTCATCAAAATTAACATTGAATGCAGAAAAACACACTTCTATCCATATTTTTTTGAATGTATAAAAATAATATTCACCTAAGTATCCCTCAATGTATCTTCTACATTATTGTGCAGAAAGATTTCAAATGAAATACTGAAATATCAAAAATTATTTGCACTTAAAAAAAATCATGACTACAACTCTGCATCCTGTTGAGCATGTCCAGTAAGATGCAGGACAATACTTGATAAACATAACTTTGCAAACTACATACCATGTATGTAATGAAGCAGTTTATCTTGTGCATAAATTCCCACAATGTTTTCCAGTGCCTGGACCGAGATAGTCCTGCATACGCTTGTATGTTGTATGTTGCATGTATTGTTCTAATAAATGAGGTTTATACTTACAATAAATTTGTGCCACAGGTTAACGTTGTCGATGAGATTTTTGTTCTTGTATACAACACCACTTTGTAGATTGGACTCTGTGATCGTGACAGCACCAATTATGGGTTTAACGTTATCAAAACTCATCTTTTAGTAGGCAAATATTCATCAAGCCTCTGCGTTACCATCTATAATCCATAAAATATTATATTTGAAATCACAGAATATATAAAGTAATTTGAAATTATAAAATAGGTTTAATTTTTATTTACTAAACATATAACATAACCTTCTTTCAGTGGCCTGACATCTGACAACCTGAGTTGACAATTGACGACAACCACAGAATGACAACTCGCTTTACTTGTTCCGTGTAGGGCTAGGGATAACCAAGTAAAACAATATGATGGAAAATGATTCTGGGTTCAGGCACAAAACACCTCCTCTTCCTCTTTCTTCTGGGTATCCTTAGTTCTGTCCATTGCCGACTCTACTCTTAGTCACAGGATCACCCCAGGATGTTCTGTTTTTCGTCATGGTCTGATTGGTTCTGCGAGTGGTTGCTATCACTGTGGCGTCTGTGGCCACGATGTGGCTCTGATATGTGTCTGTTCGTGGTCTATCCAAATTCCAAGGTGTTTTGTGATTTGAACCAGTCATGGCCAACTCCACACAGTATACCTTATATATTCTGTGACTAGTATAGTCGGCCATCCAGTGTATATTATATATGTGCCTCTGTGGTGTTACCCTATATATTCTGTGCTGTGGTCTATGTTTTGTGATTTGAATTGAAATCTGTGTTGAAACCGTTGGATTCCTTTTCGTGGCTTTTTTTCTTAAAATCGTGAATCATATTTATTTTTTAATGGTATAGAGCCCTCCAGGTGGCTTAAACAACATCATAATTTATACTCATACTATATCTTATCTATACCAATTTCCTTTGAATTGCTAGGGCCCAGCATACAATGTCTTCTGAGGAGGATACACTCCTAGAGCAAATTAGGTATACTATGCCTGGTTTCAGCTTATCAAAGCATGCATTACAGCATCCAACTCAAGATGTGGTAAAGAGATTCTATAGACATTTTTTGAATGAATATCATGAACAAATAATCCTGGCGTCAGGAGTCACTGATGGATACATTCCAGGAATGCCTGGAGATACAGAAGAAGAAGTGCTTTTCAAGGAGATCTCTAAAATTGTATCTAACAACCATATAAAATTCATGTTGCGAGATATATACCAACCTACGCATGTCCGCACCTTGAAATTTTTTATGTGAGTGGCAATATATTTTATATTTATTATGTGATAATTGAAAAAAACAAATGTAGGCAAATGAGGTGAACATGACCTTCAGGGCTTATTGCCTGATCCCTATAGGCCCCCTCGCTTGCCAGATCCACAACCATATTTAGGGTGGCAAATACTATTAGTGACAGTTAAAGGAATGTGTATTTAACATACAGTTTCACAAATGAAACTTTCTTTAAGTGACATGTTTTGATTTATATTTAAATCATCATAGGACTGTTAGATTTGACTTCTAACAAAGGCTACCCAGATTACTTGCCAACTAGCTAACTAGATCCTATCATGGATATAAAACTAGAAATCTCAAATCTAGCACACAATTATTCTGTTGAATTATTTATTTTTTCTTTCTTTTGTCTGATGAAATAGCTTGATTGAAATATTCAAAAATGTGAAATATCTTAAGAAATGAAATTTTGAAATGAATGAATATTTTTCTTGATACATTTGAACATTAACTCTTCATACTAGGAGGCAATTGTCTTTACATCAACTAATTAGTAATATGATGTCAATTTTTTTTTTGTTGAGTAAATAATTTTTGGTGATATTTGAAAGCAAATAACACTACAATAACTGGATTTACTTAAGAAGTTTCACACAGCAAAAATTAGTCATGTTGTCATACCAACACTATCCTGGTTGAGATTCCTCCAACTTAAACACAAAGTTTAAATTATTACCAATTTGTGGTAATGAAAACAGGATGTTCCTAATAAAGTTGATATTTTTGCTAAAGTTTCAATAAGATGGTGAATAACTCAGAAACAATGTGTACCAGGTATTGGTATCATAATAGTAACTCACATTTATTTACTCCCCCTCCTAACAAAATAGACAATAATATACAGGGTGTTGGGTTTGAATTTTAGTAACTTTCAAGTGTAACTTTTTGTGAAAATATCGCGCGAATAGAGTGCGCCACCCACTTTAATGCAAAAATGTGCACTCAACTTTTATTAAAATATCACTCTACTACTATCTGTAAGTATTCCAAACCTGGACTGAGGGTTTGTAGGCTTTTGCAAGTAATTTGCTACACCTTCTCTTGCAGGTAGTTACTGAAATTTTTTATCAGTTTGGTAGTATTTTTTACCAATCTGTGTGCAAGCATTTTGATCCTTTTTATGCCAAATCAGTAATTTGCCTAGAAGAAGATAAGATAGGGATACAAAATGATTTTAATCAGCTCTACAAGAAGCATATAAAAAACTTTACTGCAAAGTGATTTGCAAGTAACTTGCAGTTGTAGACAAACTCATGCAGTTGGAAAACATACAATTTATTTATAAATTTTGTGAATGATATTTATCCTCTGTGTCTATTAGCGGTTTACATTTTGTTGTTATAATATTAATTGTTCTAGGGTTTGTAACCATATTCTAACATTTGCAAAATCTATATCTGAGCAGATCAAACAGCTGAATGATAACATAATTATTTTAAAAAATCAAAGTGACCAGTACAAGAAAGAACATGAAGATATGTTGAATCAAGTCAGTGACAATGCTAAAAAAATTGCATTGAAAAAGGAAGTGATTGCTGGCTTGCAAGCAGAGCAAAAAGACAAAAGGGCAGCATTAGAACAAGTAGAGGTAATGTGAAATACTAATCATATATTATTTTCGATGATATGTCCGCACGATTTGAAAGCAACAACTGGTTAGCCAATAGCACTTTTGTCAACTAAGTAACAAAATCTACAAATTGTACTGTATTCAGTGTTAAGCTACAAATATATTGCACACTGAATGACTGCACGACCTACAAAATCTAACAACAAAAAATCAGTATGTATGTAGATTGTGAAACTTCCATCCTTAAGATAAAAATATGTCTTCAAAATGCAAGGTTCCACAAGTAAAAGTCACTTTGTGACACGTTTCGATTCAATCTCACATTGATTCTTATTTATTAAATGGAACCACGTCAGAAAAAAAGGTTTCTTTGTAGATCCTTTTATTCAAATTCCACAATTTCATCTTAAAAGACTTAAAATTACTGTGTGTATAAGCATTCATAATAATAATAATGAGTTCAAACAGTTATTTATGCTGGTAGAATCTATTTTCAGGACTTCATATCAAATCAAATTCTATGTATGCTTCGCATATAAAGAATAACATAAAGAGGGTTATGGAACCCTACTTGTTCTATAACAAACAGACAAAATTAAACCCTTTTTATATGTCTATTCAAAAATTCGAAAATGGTCAAAAACACGGTTGGGCTAATTCAAATCACTTAATTTTTCTATTCAAAATCATGATCTAAAACAAATTCCTATTTTTTATTCATTTTCATTGAGAAAATGTAACATAAAAATATTCATAATCATTAATCAAAAGTAGAACATAACTCTTAAAAAAATAAGATGAAGAACATAATAATATAAACTTTATGTGGCTACATTTTCAGTACATTATTTAAACAAAAATACTAATTCCTCCTTTTCATATCCTCAACCTGTTGTACTTAATTCTTTAGAGTGATTTCAAAATAATTTGTTATTTAAAGAAAAAAAAACAAGACAAATAAATAATTTTTTGAAATAAAAATATCTTGTTCAATAAAATTTCATTTTTCCCCAGCTTGGTTATAAATAGTAAAAAACGAATTGAATAATTTAAAAAAACATCAAAATGCAACTGTCTGTACACTGCACCTAAGTTTTATGGATAAAAATTACCTAGTTCAGCTCAAATATAATAAGTAAATGAGTTTTTGCATATTTAGATTACGATATCTTGGAATGTTTTGTTGTTGGCCCTTATTGATGAACAGTAGATTGTTATTATGATCAGTGGCAGGCCAACAAAACACTTAAAACAGATATTTTTCAGGAAAAAAAACGTAAATCTGATCAAGCCTGCCAGAAAACCAGGAGACTTATAGAAGAAATGAAAAGCCGCATAAGTGGTGATCAGCTGGAGATAAAACGATTGGAGGAGTTGCACAAAAAACTGCAATCCATGTATGTTAGTGAGAGTGACTACAACAATGCTAAGCATCAAATAGGTCAGTATAGCTGAGAGTTATATGCGGTATGTCACGTGGATGCGAAAATGTTGCTCGGGAGCACCAAAAATTAAGGCATAATTTACGTGTATATGTCGTCTGCGTTGTGTCGACAATATGCGAATCAGCACGAGCAACAAAAACTGTTTTGAATGACTCGCTAATCTAATGGTACCATTCCGATACTCTGGAAAATGGTGCTCCAGTCAATGATTATAATTGGAAGTTAGATTGTTATAAATACTAAGCATTCCGCTGTTTTTTTTCTGTGACCAGAATATCTGGCATTATGATCATGTATATCAGAACATGAAAAGAAATAAGTACATGACGTTGTGTATATAAAGCTGTATAAAATAATTATACACCTGGATGTACCATAATATCTCGGATATGGAAAAACGGCCGATAATGCTCTTTATAACCCACCCAAGCAGTTATCCAGATATCCAGCATGGCTTTGTTCATAATGAACTAATATCAAAGTATTTATATATGAGACTTTTCTTGATGACATCCAAACCTCAGTTACATAGTTTTTTCTTTAATATGACGCGTAAAAATAGCTATGGAGTAATTTAGTTATATCAAAGCAACTAACACAACTCATAATTTCGTATGTTCCAAAAAATGTTCCGAGTGGCCGCGTTTAATGGAAGATTTTCAGGTTTTGGAATATTTGAAAACTGTCACTATATTTTCATAGACGACTGAGTCATCATTACGATCATACTTATTGCTCCAAAATCGTAACCATATTGCGACCTAGCAAAACCGTTAAAAATACTTACTTGTCAATTGCAGACTCACTTATCAACAGCTTCAATAGACACACTATAGGATAGAAGTCTCGTATCTTGTGCTACGTAAAAAAATATCACGAAGTATGTATAACTGGTGTGTCATCATGGCGTGTCCATTAGTACGATTTTTCCAATCTACAGTCGGTCACCTCTCGCAAGCACGCCAAGCAGTGTGATATCTAACCAATTATGGTGACGGCATCAGACCCCACAACTCCGTTACGTTCTTGATACAGTACTCATGCCATACATATACGCCAGGTTTTACAAGTTTTGGTCGCACATGAAATGCGCAATCCATTTTTTTCTAGAACAGACCATTTTGCGATCTGGGCATTTGACCGGTCGCAAAATGAGTCTGAAAGTAATCCAGATTGCAATAAATCACTCAATCTGGCCCCATTGTTCAAATCATATTCTATATCATATGTTAGCAACCATTTAAATGTGCATATCAACATATATGTTGAAATAGTATTTTAAATTTGGGTGAGTGGATTTTACTGCATATAAATTATAGACATACAAAGATCATGTTTATATCCCAATATGCTGAAAGTTTGTCCCAAATCTGGGATTTTAATTTTCGTACAATGCTTTATGTGAGCTATCATATACCTACTTACTTCCTTTTTCCATTAAATGTCAGATTGACTATAAAGCGATGTTAATATTTTATGCAATAAAAAACCATAATTGAGATATATTTGGAGGAAATAATTTGTAGAAATTTCATTTTTCTATTTATGCTTATATAGAAATACTGGAAAATAAATTGGAAGCTCTGGAAGATCAAGAGAAGGAGTTTCCAGATCTGTTATCTGTGGAGGACAGTGAGCTGGAGAACCATCGCAGATGCAAACGTAAAATTCCAGAATCAAAAAGCTTTGTGGAAAAAGCCACCTGTCTCATTCATTTAAAAGGAGATCTTAAAAACGTCTCTGAGGAGGTTGAAAATCTGAAGAAACATTTGGATTTAGTTCAGGTATGGCATAGATTCTTTTTTTCATGGTATAATTATTTAAATTGAACTGTATGACTTTTCCATTTATCTGACACTTTTGAGTCAAAACATTAAAGAGAACGAATAAATAAATACAACATTTAATAATGTTACTCTCTGTTATGTCTATATATATTTTTTAAATAATGATTAACCACTGGAATAAACGCAATAGCTGTACCTTATTCCAAATTGCTCATGTAATTCTTCCTCCTTTGGACCAAAGATTTGATTGAAAATGAAGGAGCTGACTACATACTCGCGAGAATTTGCTTCCGTATGTTTTCAGAGTATACATGCAGAATTTGTGGAATAAGTTTTCAAAAATAAAGTGGCGGGCAGACTTTGTAAATTTTTACATTAATTTCTGCTATTTAGAAATTATGTTTATTTATTCTCCAAAGCCCTATTTTTGATATCAGGTTAATTTAACACAAAATGTTACTTGGATAAATAGTTGAGCATTATAATTTTTAAGCACTACTTTAATATTTACCACTGTCCAAATTCAAATACCTTTGTCAACAAAGGAATTTTTGTGTGTTTATTGGTGGAAAGACTTCACGTAAAACTGTTTGACAATCATCCTGAATCATGTAGATTATAGATGTTCTCACTTGGTGGAACTCTTCCGCCATTAAAAGAAAACTGCAATTTATATACACGATTTCAAAAATGAAAGTGGGTGTTTTAGATACATGCTTCGCTCGTAATTTTGTGACACTCTGATGATGGTTTGAAGATTGAAGTCAAACGCGCAACTAAAACGGGTTTTATTTGTGGTACGTTGGGTGTAAATTTCATAATTCTATCCTAATCATCCTGAGTTCGTTCAACTTATGAGCGTTATTTTACCGTCTTTGTTTGAATCGCCATAGCAAATCGAAAATTGTCGTTCGTAAATTCACAAATTAGCTGCGTTATTCGCATCATACCTGGTCAATCCTATAGTTTTCAATTGCTATATAGTATACAATATATTTTGTTGCAGATTCAACTAGATTGCGAAAATAATACTTTGGTGGGCATCTGTACAAAATGCCAATCACTTAAAAAAGAGTGTGAAACAATAACAAAATCGTGTAGCCAAACTGAACAGAATCTATTGAGGTCTATCGAGAAGATGCAGAAAAATATCAGTGGGAAAGAACGTGCTTTACAGAGTAATATTACTCAGTTGGAGGGAGAAATCGTGACCATAGAAACAGATATTAAAAATATGCTACAGTCCTGCAGAGAGGCATCTGAGAAAATAAACATAACTGAAAAACATATATGCACCAAATTTTACGGAATTCTGATTCGAATTTTTGGTAAACTTGAAGCTCTCACCAAAAAATTAAGCCACCAAGAAATTCCTGAGGAAGGTTGAATATGTAGTAATTCATATTTATAATGATTTTTCTCATGTTATAATCTTATGGACATTTTTGGTGTTTTACTATGTCAAAGAAAAAAATCTTATCTCTGTTATTTACCGTATGTTATATTAATATTAATACATGTTGTTTCACCATCTGATTTATTATACAGTACCTGCCCAACCTGTACCACTTAAATAATTTTGGAATGATTTGTATAGAAATGAAATTTATAGGTTTACAATTAAACTACAAAAAATAGGAATGAACAGTTTTGAAATAAAAATTTAATAAACTAAATTTGACAATCTCAAAAATTCCCAAAATTTCAAGGATTTCGTAATTTTCCATATCCTACATTTAGTTGAACAAGATTAGTATTTATCAAATTCGATCACAATCCCCAATAAGTTGATAAAACAGCACGTGATGTATTGGGTGAAAATACAGTAATTTGTAGTAAAAGATGTTAAAACAGAAGCGAAACAAGATAGTCTCTTTTAAAAATTACCATTAAAATACCGTATGTGAAAAAATCCAATGGTTTAAATTTGTTTGAAACGTCCAAAATGCATAGAAAATCTAGTATGTTCATAAACTTCGGATGTATTGTGAAGTCTAAAGCTATTGAGAAAATTATGTTTGTATTGAAGTAAATATGTGAATGCTTAATAAGTACGGAGTATTACCGGAGTCAAACATTCATAGATGATCTACGAGCGCCAAAAATTATTTAAGATCTCGACTCCCTCAAAAAATGAAAAACGATCAGGGTCCTTAAAAATAAATTTCTAGTATCTTTTCTATCTATAAAGGCAAATTTCATGGAAATCGGAATGGTGCTCTCAGAGTTATCGAGGGTCTAAGGTTTACCGCACAGATAGACAAATAATAAACTTTATGATACCATTATAATTTGCGAATTTCAGCCTTACGCCACCAGTCATTTAAAGATTCTGTGGTCTGAAATTTGACTTGATACCTCTCAGGGCCTGGGGAGGATGTAGTGGCCAAAAAATTGTTCAATGCAATGTGTATTCAATCGAGGGATTAGCTGAAAGGATTTCCTGAGACGAAAACAACGAGCTCGCGAAAACTACGATGTTTTAAAGACGGTCTTTTTCAATAGAAAGGTTGATCATATAGGTTTAAAATTTAATAAGTGTATAATGGAGCCACGAAAGAATTATTTAAACATGTAAATAAGAGACTAATATGGAAACTGAGAAAAACATAATTTGGCGTAATTCAAATAGGCTTCTCTAGATGATAGTGATAGAGAAATAATCATGGATCATTGCGATTCCGATTTGTTTTCGGTTGTGAATACTTTTTGAACAAGCCCTCACTGATGGAGCTCGTATTCCATATAAAATTCATAATTATTACAGTAAAAATGGACTTCACATTCAAACACTGTTTGCGAGTACTAAAATATTATGTAGTATTTCAAGTTATATTTGAATTAGGTCTAGCAAATTTTGTTCTTTGCGATTCTCCTTGCCCATGAGCTTCCACATTCCCCAACATTCGAGGGTGTGTTTTTCAGCGGAAAATCATTTTTTTTTCGTTCTATATATTTATTTGTAATTCAGTGTTAGAAAACCACCCACACTTTTTTTAGATTTGTTATTTAGCCCCACCGAATGAAAAATGTATTTACATTACACGATCTTGAAAAAAGGAAAAAGATATAAAATACATAAAGTACAAAAAAATACCACTATTATCCAGTATCCCTAAACTTATATACGTCATTCACATTGTCATAATCTACAGAACAGGGTAAGACGCTTGAAGAGCTACTCCGCAAGTATTTCTGTTCCTCTTCAATCTGAAGTAGCCCTGTTCACCCCAATTTGGTCCCCAACAGTTCCTTAAAGTCCAGCTGTCCGCATCATACGCCACTATAATTGCTTCAAAGTTCAAGAACCTCATCTCCGAACGGCAACCTGAGTACTCATCGATAATACCCGAACTATAAAACTTCAGGGACGAAGCATCGATAACTACTGATACAGGTCCGATTGTGGCTAGAAATGAAAAAAATCTTGTCAAATAGAGAGACTCAATACCTATGCGCACAAAGCCTAAAGGTTTGAGATTAACCAGTATAATTTCAGCTTTTTGCAGCCTCGTCAGAGTGGAGTGCATTAGGTTTATTTCTCAGTACCTAATAACTGCAAGGAAAATTGAAAGATTTTCATTTAAAAATTTTTGTGATACTTCATTCAAATGTACATATTTATATTCTTACGAATATAGTATCTTATGTATGAAGATGTCCCAGTTTGTGATATGGTCATTTTTAGTGGATGTAGTGTAATGGTAGTTATTTACCTGGAGCGTTACTAAAGCGACATATGCAACAAAAAACTTAAAAAAATGGAATATAACAAGTGACTGAACAAACACCCTGTAAAACACTCAAAACGGTGATTTGCATGTTACTTACCAGCTGCAATGCGTAATGACTGTTCATCGTAAGATGGAATTCTGGTAAAGCCGGTGATCTTGACACCCAACCTTCTCTGGCGACAAGTACCTTGGCGTCCTTCGTAGCTGTACTCTCTTTCAGATACAATACCAAACCTTCTAATGTAGTTAAACGCATTTATAGCAGAACCTTCAAGACATCCATGGTTACCAAACGTTGCGTTAGCGCAATCAATCAGGTCCTGGGGACTCAGAACCGTCAAATTGCCTTCTTTCAAGTACAGTTGCGCTTCAACAGCGGCAGTCTGAAAGAAATAAGAATAGCACCTCTGCTCATGATAACCGTAACATTGTTTACGTAATTCCTGGTTGGAATTGAAAACACTTACCCTTTTTTATACATAATTTAAATAGTCGCGAAGGTAAAGCTTAGTACCTTGATAACTATGAAAGAGTCAACTGAAGTTTCTTGATATGAGTTTTGAAGTGACTGAGGTTCACAGAACTGATGGTGTCTCCTGGTAAATTATTCACAATAATTAATTGAGAAAGCTCAAGTGTATTGGATTTCATATTTCCGAAACCGTCACTACACTAAGTAGTTTAATGAAGTTGAAAGATAAATTCAAGAGCAAGATCTCGACAAAAATAGATGTCCACTAGAATCGTGGGAAGCAAATGAAAAAAAAAATATGCAAAATTATTAAACCTAGCGAGAAAAGTCCTCTGAATTCCTACAACCTCCACACCTTCTGAAAGAGTATTTTAAACAACAGAAAATATTATTCCTGCAAAAGGAAGTTGCCTTTCATCGGGGAATGTAAACATATTGGTATTGTTATATGAAAATAGCAATGTTGTTTCCATTTGTTTCATTTTGCTTGATAGAAAATAAAAATATTTTGTGCTGCTAATAATAATTCTTTTTTGTATGCCTATACATTATCATGAATCGGATCCTAATCTCAAATCTAGATCTGAGGATCCAGCATCGGGATTCAAAATCCGAATCCGGTTCCTGTATTCAAATCCGGATACGGATTGATCCAGATCCGATTCTATTTTGTAAGCATCCCCGATTTCGTCAAAACCTCAGATCCGTACAGCACTAATAAAGAACAAAGATTTGATTAGTCCGTGTAGCGAACTAAAACCGCTGATGTGTCATAGAGACGAAGACAGAAGAAATGAATAGTCGGACTGCTCTCTGAACTGCATAAAAATATGGAAAATTTATTCGGGGCAGCATCTCTCCACAAACAAGGACAGGTATCATATGGTTTTTACACCGTGTTGGAAAAGTTGTTTAAGATAGTATTGACTTCATACTACTTGTGCGGGAACAAAAATGTTTTTATTTCATTAACTCGTTTCAATTTATATTTAAATCATCGTCGGATTGTTAGATTTAACTGCTAACAAGGCTACCCAGATTACTGTCAACTAACTAACTAGGCCTTTGGATACAAAACTAGAGATTTCAAATCTAGCATGCTATCTATCCTGTCCAGCTATTTTTATATTAAATTGTTGTTTCTTTTCTTGTGTCTGTTTTAGAAGAAATATTTTTTTGGCGATTGCATTTACACTAGTGTTAAAGGAAACCCCTACAAAACTTTAACCATCGCCGACAAAATGTCCTTACGATCGCAGTGTGAAAGACTTCCTTGCACTTTAAGTACTGTTACATCCTTCTCATTTTCTCTCATTTGCGATCCCTGAGACGCTTTTCCAGTATGGTGAAGGGGTAATTAGCTGATCGAGGAAGTTACTGATCCAAAAAGAAACTGACGAGGCGCCCTTGGATCTAGCATAAGATTTTCACTCTCGGGTAATACATGTATAAGAATAAGGTAGACTTAAGTTCGTAGCAAATTTAATCAGAAGGTTAGGCTTGGGAATTATATTAGTGGAGGTTCAAAAACGCACACTGGGTATTCTATGCGCCGGAGGCTTTCAGCGGATAGCTTATTTCTGTTCCATTCATCCATTAACTCAAACACGCCTATTCCTCTTTTAAAATCGAACTGATGAAGTCGTGGTATTTTGTTTAATTATATGTTACCGTGTGAATTAAATGCTCTTATAAGATAATTCAAATAGACGGCGTTACAATTAGGGTAGTTGAAACTTTCTCACGACTTAAATTTATATCAGTATCAATAAGGAGGGGATGGGGCATCTTTTGATACACGTGTGGATCGATTCAAGACAGCAAATTCTGCTTCATGATATTCAGTTAAACGGTGATAGTAACTTACAGCGCTAAAGGCCCAGGTAGCTCCGCAACCGCCAGTATTTCTGATATTATTAACAGCTCCCTTTTTCCTCCAATCGACTGATTCTGGAAGACCATCAATATTCACAACATATTTTCTTGTTTGTCCTTTTTTGGTTTCTGACGGCCGGACGGTGAACAGAGCATTGAATTCAGCATCAGTCAAATCTGCATACTCGTTGATCTGCATTGTATACGTGGTTTCTCCATTTTTATATTTCTCATTGTGTTCGCTAATAAGTAGTAAGTTCTCCTTGAATATTTTGAAGCGCTTTTCTTCTTCTGTAACGCTGCCATAGGTTTTCCCATAGGTTTGCTGAAGGAAGAAAACCATTTTAACCGAATTACTCGTTATATACAATCTATTCATCATGTGAGTATTATTCAGCTAACCTAAATCAGTACAGTATAAGTTACAATTATTTCATTTCTTGGCGCTTTGGTCTTACTTCTTGCGCAACTATTCAGGAAAGTATTGTCATCGCGAATCATTTAAAATTCGTAATACCTATTTTGTTGAAGGATCATCGTTTTTAATCGTCATGCGCCAATGTCATGTCAAAAAAATAAGTGTTTAAATTTGTTTCTCTATATTCATTACAGCTTTTTTCAAATAATTATACAATAATTGAAAAATTCATAGCATTATTACTCGTTTTAGTGGCTTCAATTGCACTGGGCTTGAAAGAAAAAGCCATAGACCTGCCACACCGACCAATATTTAAATAAATTAGATCTGGAATCTTTAACGCATAGAAAACCTACCAAGCGTATTAAAATGTGCAAGTTGACTCACTACTGCACATTTATTGTCAGCATTTACCAGAAATATAGAAATGCTCACTTTATAATACCTTGAATCGCTCCCACTCTTCCAGATCTGTGGTAGCACTGACAGCAAGTATAAAGGCTATGATCAAGAAAAATCGCATCGTTCTGTAAAAAATATAATCAATCTTTAAAGACCAATTTTAGTTTTGAGAAAATTTAAAAAAAATTGGATGATATGGACAAAAATTTGAGAGAGAGCATGCTATTTTCCCCATATTTAAATCTTATAAGTTCGTAGCCAAAATAACAGGTGGGTAGGTATTAAAGTTATATTTCGACTGATGATGAAATAAGTTCTTGTTATTTAACGCCTTACAAATCTGGTTTATTTGAAAATATAGTCTCTCGTTAACTTAAATATATTTTTTTGTAAAGATAAGAATTATTTTCAGTTATTTTCTTGTTATAGCAACTATCGCGAACAACTACTGAGAGTTATCAGGATCAACTAACTTTTTTGATGACAACGCCGGCGCGGATAAAACGATGCGATCTCCCCCTCTTTATCTACAACCCTAATTTTTTACCCTCCTTAGCAATGGCCCGAAACAAGATTTCTAAAAGCAATGACGTGAATTCGGTTTGAACCACCTTTTTTTATGAGCGTCGGACAGAATTGTCAAAGGCGGCTGCTAACCCAACACTGGCACTTTTATTCATTCAGTAAACTATGATAGACATTTTTATTATCTAACTGTCCTCAGAGTTCAACAGTTTTTCTAACAATTCAACCAGCTTCAAAAAGACTGTTAATCGGCACAAAATTTGAAGGGTAATTTATGATTGAATCAATCAAATGTATGTACAAAAAAATCATACGGTAACCACCTTGCTTATTTCGGGAAGTAAATAGAGTTTGTTGGTGATTTGTGGTAAATAAATGATGATTATAATCATCTATCTGGTTTATCGCTATGAAGGAAAATATTCCTTACCTGTCTAGCAAGATACGTTTTATTTGGTTCACGAAAGGCTTCAAAATTGGTATTAGTTAATTATTTTGAAAACCAGCACCGCAATCAATTTCAATTATCTGATTAGATCTGTTTATTTTTTCGAACAATATTAATCTATATATGGTATTCACTTAGGTACGATCAAAAATATCTAACACTCGTATCTGTAAATATTTTATATGTGCTTATACAATTTTGTAATCAGCATGACATGACTACTTGATATGAACATTCTCGTCAATGGTATTTACCTGTATACAAGTCTATTGTACTACAATGATTATACGTAATGTTTATGGATAGGTACCGCATTCAAATTTATGACTAAAACTTTCAAATTTATGACTGAAACTTTCAACAAAACCAAAATTCATGTCTCATTTTAATATCAGGAAAAGCTTCCCTTTTTCGGTTTAAAAGCTGTAAAACATTGTATTCTAACACTGATTAATTAATAGGTATTATAGCTTAGAAGTCATCCGTATGATTGTTTTGCTCAGCAATTTGTTTACAGAAAATGGTTAGGTAAGTTTTTTATTGAAAAACCGCCCGGTTGGTGACCATTAGGTGGGGGTTCTTCAAAGTCTTTTGATTGAAATTTTGCTCTTCTGCCACCATCCCGAAGAAATATACGTCTTTGCCATTTTTTTTTCAAAAATAGATCATTGGTGAGAATTTAATATGGCAAAGTGTTCTCCAACTGGTCATAAAGTTGCACGCGCGCACTATTCGCGATAGCTTATTTTTCACGTGGGTCTTGTTCTGTAAAGTTTAATAGTAACATGGAGTGTCAACCACGTTTATAAATATTACAAAATCTTTAAATTGTGTTAAACTGATAAGAAAAGTTGAATCATATGTATGAAACATTTTAAATCTCCATGAATGAATATAATTTATATAATTTGAGCAACCGTATGAAATTGGAATGTATTACAAGGATTGGCATGAATTAAACACAATCATTTGTGGCTCTTTATTCCAGGTAACGTAATTCTCGTATGCAAATTTGCATCGAACAAATGTAAATCAAAATGTTATAATACAATCCTTCATCTTAAACACTATTGATAGTAGACATTATACTTTATTCATATTTATCCTTTGGTATCAGAACTATCAACATGTTACAATCCTGAATCTCCCTCATTATCATCATATTACTTTTTTTTCAAAGAAAACATCATTAACTTTCACTGGATGGGCTTTACCCATGAACCACTTGGTTTATAGACTTCATCGTCTGAAATCCACCAGCATATATGAAGATATAAGGTAACGCAATAGAATTCAGTATCAACATAACAAATTGCTTTAAAGTCAGCATGATGAAATGAGACAAAGCAAGAGTCGAAGCCCTTCACCTTCAATAGAAACTTTTCTCTATCTATTTCTTGCATAAACCATTTGAAAGATAAGACACGTGCTTCGTTCACATCCTTTAAAATGATTATTAAAGAGTTACTTTTTAGACTGCGAATGATACACGATGTGCTTGCTTTTCATTCCGATAATGAAATTTACGCAGACAATCCCTACAGTATTTTAACTGAATTGATTCACATTTTCATCATTCTTATTGCAGAAAAAATAATGTTTGCTCATCTTTTTATTTGCCTCATTTTTTTCTAATCCATATACCAAACGCCCGAAAAATAAGAGTTTGTTATTTGAATTAAGGAGAAATTATATACATACATATGTTTTACAGCTTACTCTTACATGATCCTGTTATTTGATGAGGACCAGTTTGCGACGTAACCACAGCGCAATGTAGCTGTAAAGGATTGTCAATGTTTTTCGTGTTTTATATCATCCAGTTTTTTTATTACGCAGAAAATCAAGTACGAAGAATCATATATCAGCAATTTGTAGTAAATGATCTGGAATAGCTATTTGTTTAAATGCTAAATAAATTAAAGCAATTTAATACCAAGAGTAACTATATATTTTTTTTATTTTCATATGAAACGTTTTTCTCGAAAAAAACGATTAAACAATTACAAAATAAATAACAATAACGCAGTTATATGGCTATTACGAGTAGGTTCAACACAATGGATTTTGTAATATCATTTGAATTCAACTTTGAATGAAAAGTCAAACGTCTGCGATTCATTTACTTAATTAATGTACCTCAATAGCCAAACCAAGTTTCGAATTTACTAATGTTCACAGTCTATCCCACGTATCCATTTGCTGCCTTTGAGATGGTTTAAGTCTTTGTCTACGTCCACTTAATCTTTGCAAAACGATTAACTAATTTTAAATTGCTCGAATATATCTTATGTTTACTGTTGGACATGTATTTTGCCACAATAAACTTTTATATTATACAGTAATATGCTCCTCAAATTTAAGTCTTAGTGGACTTCCTAGTTACTCCCATGTTACATTTGTTACATAGCGACTGCAACGTATGACTCTACGATAGTACAGCACAAATAAGTGTAAAATACTTTTAAGATAAATAAATTTCACAACAGGAAACATGGTTTGTGTATTCTGATACTTCACGTCACAGTTTTTAAGCATCTCCTTGTGCAAACATTTTGTACAGCGTGATTTTTCTATCCATTTGGTTCAGACATGTTTTCAAACAACAATAACAAAGATATACAGATTATGTTTACTTTTTGATTGGTTTTTGCTCGTCCAAGTGGCAAAGTTTTCCTCTATCTCACACAACGACAACACATTACTTATAAAGAAAGCAAGCACTAAATTGTGCAGAAATTGCTACATGAGTCACTTATAAAATATCAAGCATCCAAAGGGCATAGCAACTTAAATTTAGGCAAGGCACAGGGCAACAAATCATGCAATTGTGAGAAAGAGACAAAAAGTGGAAAAATAGTTAAATTTGTTTGCAAATCTCATTCATTTTTGTTACAAGAACCCTATTCAACTAGATTTTCCATCGAATGCTGCAAAAAACTAGGTACTAAATTGAATTGGAATAGAAGTAATCTATAAATAATGGCTCGATTACTGCTTGTAAGATGATTATGAATGATAACGATAACCTTGATTTTTTTAAAACTTCAGTTAATTGTCTGACTTTTCCAACTTTGTCATGTTTTATCAAATCATCACACATTTGCTTGTTGTACAAAATTTTCCAGCGTTGGTTCAGTTTTTACTAGTAATTTATTTGTAATTCGAAAATCTGGGGTTTCCCCATTCTTTTAATTCTGAGATTAATTTTTTGCGATATTATGTTTCTTGATGATTCATGGCAGAACAAAAACCTATGTCACTTATTTCCATCGGTCGGTCTTTCTGTACTCTATCCGGTAATTCTTGACACCTCTATAACTGACCATTCAGATTTTCATGTAATTATGACACTAGATTACTACTATGACAAGGATTGCAAGCTTTTGTTAATCGGTGCAGAATCAATGGAGTTATTGTTAAAAGATATATATTTATGAAGTTGCCTTCAAATATTCCAATAGCTGTGGAATTTTCGATACATTTCAAATGTTTAAAAAAAACTTAAAAGCTTTGTAGTTAAAAGAAATGCGTGTTTAACAAGTTTCATAAATAAATTTATTTTTCTTTCAGTGACGCCTTTCGATGTATAATTAAGGTATGTAAAATTAACAAAGGCTACCCAGATTGCTTGCCAACGAGATCTTATCATGGATACAAAACAAGAGCTGTTAAATCTAGCATACTATTCATCATTTATCATCATTCTTCTATTAAATTATTTATTTTGTCTGTCTTAGGGGAAAGCTTTTTTTGGCGACTGCGTAAATAATTTAATAGAAGAATAGCTAGACAGGATAAATAGTATGCTAGATTTGAGAGCTCTAGTTTTGTATGCATGATAGGATCTATTTAGCTAGTTGGCAAGTAATCTGCGTAGCCTTTGTTAAAAGTCAAATCTGACATTCCGACGATGATTTAAATATAAATCCAAACGCGTCTCTGAAAGAAAAAGAGTTTTATTTCTGAAACTGTGTGTCAAGTACACAATCCTTATATCTACATGATGGCAGAGTTTCTCCAATCAAGAACATCTACAATCTACATGATTGAAACATTTGAATTTTGATATCTGATATTAAATCATTTGGCGCAGCAACCACAATCACTACACAGTATTATTTCGAACATATTTTACTTGGACTTTCACAGTTTTTGGCTAGGTGTCCAAATTTCCAGCATTTATAACACTGCAGTATATTAATATATCCAGAGTATTAGCATGCCTTTCAGTCCAAATTTATGATTTCTTTCTGTTTTATTATGCTGCATGATTCTGTATCTAGCTCCATTATGACTATAATAATAGTTTTTTTGTTTTTATACTTATTCAGTATCAATCTTCCTTTTCTCTTCATCTGTCGTTACTCTATGCTGGATAATCATTTTTTCTACTAATTCACCTTCACTATCAGCTATATTATGCCTTACAGTGAGAATCAAATTTGAGGATCTTTCTTGTTTGGAACTTTTACCTCATAATCAGTGCCTATCTGTTTCTGCACATTATCTGCACATTATCACAAGTATCTTCTATTTTTTGTTGATAATCAGTACAGCCAAAAGTGGCTAACCTATTGGCAGAGCATCTTTCAGTAGTTTTCTCTCCAAACGATTTATCTCAAGACAATGAGTCAGATCAATAACTAGAATTACCCATTCAAACACAAGGACGCATAAGATTATTTACTCCAAAATAAATGAAATATGAAATAAGGTATAAAAGGAAAGAAGGTACCGGGGATAAATCTAATCATAGCCAAGATGCTGGGAAAATTACCTCAAAAATGTTTAATGAAACTGACATATATTTAACGCCATCATAAGACTCCAGTACTCGCCTAAACCACTTGAAACCGCACAAATAATAATGACACCAAAACGAGGTAAAAATCATTTCAACCAAATATTATCATCAGCTGAGATCATACTGGAGCCACCGTGACTTTGAAACTAACGTCGCAACCATATAACGCTATCTCATTCGATCAGGTGTACCCCAGGGTAGTATCCTCGGACCCCCGCTTTACGTGCTGTACATACCAACCTCGGACGACACAACGATTGGCACATTCGCTGATGACACTCGATATTTGCAGCCAAGAACAGCTCCAAATAAACTTCAAGGGCATCTAGACATCATAGATACATGGCTAAAAAGATGGAAAATTAATGTTAATGAATCGAAATCCTCACATATAACGTTTACACTCAAGAAAGGTAATTGCCCAGCAGTCACCCTTAACCAACTGGATATACCGCAAAAAGAAGTAGTCAAATACCTGGGACTCCACTTTGACGAGAAACTGAACTGGAAAACACATATAATGAAGAAAAAAAGCAAATTGACCTGAGAATCAGAGTAATCAATAGGTCGAAAATCACACTTATCAATTGAAAATCAGCTGCTCATCTACAACACCGTTATATAACCAATATGGACATATGGAACAGAACTTTGGAGTTGTGCCAGTAAGTCGAACTCAGTCATCATACGAAGATCCCAATCAAAAATCCTCCGAACCATCGCGGATGCACCATGGTCTGTATCCAATCATACGTTGCACGTTGCACACGGACTTCCATCAACTACTAAGCCCCTACTGTTAATTACACAATCATTTTATTTGTATCTGGACACTGTCAAATTGACTGTTTGTGGGTTTTATATGAACTAGCTGCCTCCGATATAAAAAAATAATAATAAAAATCCTATAGGTGCATCTACGGCTGGAGTTACGATTATGCGGAGATCTGACTGTAGAAAATTTAATTGGAGTGATTGCAAACAAATTCACAACGCTGAGTTCAATCATAATATTTCTGCAGAAAATAGTCAATTCGGAAGCATGCGAAGACTGAAAACATCAAACTCAAGGTTCACATCCCCACTACAGTGGGATTCGGGAAATGCATGAACGATCAGGAAAAAACGTTACCGCTGTTACCTAAGTATTTTTTATAGATAATCTCAGACAAAGGCGGAAAACCCATTGCGCTCCTAAAACGCTGCGTGATGATTTATCTTGAACGCTATGAACTGTATCGAGGAACAAACTCCCTGGCTATCCATTCCACAACGCTAAGGTTATCCTTAAGAAAGTCTTTTAGAAGAGGCTCGATCAAAATTGTGTAGATATGTCCGTTGGGCGTCCCTAGTATTTGTTGTCTTGATGACCCCTGGTGTTAATATGCTATACAGCTCGCCACATTCAAAATTAGATTAGTTTTGTATGGTTTAAATTTTCGAATCAAGAGAATGCTTTTCTGGAAGTTTGGACTTGACGAAAATCCGAGTCGCTCATTTATGTCGATCTGTCTGTCCGTTGATTCGCCACGTAATTTTCGCACCTGTGGCACCCATTTTGATTAAATTTCACGAGCAATATGTTTTGGTGTCATAGGTATTTCTACGATCGGTGCTGGAAGCACTGACGATAACGCTCCAAAGATAGGGACAATACTATTACCATGTGGTCCACTAGTTTTAGTTAGGTAGGTCAACTAGCAAAATGTCCACAGAAAAAAGTCACAGAAGCAAGCTGTGTCTTTTGTCATGAAAAACATTCCTGATATTTATAATCAGTCTTACATGTATTTCTTGACTTGGTTTGCTGTTCAAGTGGGCATGTCAAATATAATTTAATTCACAACACGAGCGTAGTAGGATATGCAACAAAGTGCACAGTCAGAATTACATGCTAAAAAATGTATGAATGAGCGATGAATGGTACTCGAGTGATAAGTACTTGTTTTATGTTTTTGAATAGAAAGTCCTTTGTCAAGAATTCAATCAATTGCATCAGAAAAAAAAATTAGTCTGGCTGAAACAGATCTTTTAGAGATCTAATCTAGCTGATAACATATTGAACTAGTATTATAAATGGTGCAGATGCAGAAGGACTGACATACAGTGCAGCGATCGCCGTTATCAAATATGAAGGTACTTGTTGTTTTCGCTCTCGCCCTCGTGGCTGTGCAAGCCACCTCTGATGGGGAACTTTGGGCCCAGTTCAAGGTAAAGTTGAATCGTTTTTTATTGATCAATATTTGGCGTTCATTGTTAAATGTCATTAGAACAGAAAAAAGTGACAATGGAGGAATAAAATGAAGAAAGAGTTGTGAATATGTTTTGTAAGGTTTGTCAACTAAATAGGACTATAAGACTATAAGTGCTTCACGGATATAAAAGCAATTTGAGGGAGTGCCTCTGGGGAATCCTAGATGAGCTTCTAGTAGCCCATTGATGATATCCTTGAAAATGCTATTTTGCTGCATGTGCTGCAGCTCCTCAACAAGCTAATAACAGCAGCTGCCCACAACAACAACTTCGCTCGGACGACAAGCCGCAAGACATATTCAGGGTCGACTTCACGAATGTTCGAGGTCTCGCCTCAAACATGAACTCTGTCCATCAATATCTGCAGACAGAAGGGCCTCAAATTTTGGCATTGTCAGAGACCTAGGTCGACTCTTCAGGAATGGACAATTGTTTTAGATATCCCGGATACGACCTATAGTCCCGATTAGGATCAAGACTTGGTGTATGCGTATATATCAGGACTCTCTTGTCAGCAAGATGAAGGTCTCGAACCTGAAGTATTCGACCTTTTCTGGATACAAGTATTTTTCAATAATTTTACCAAATTCATTTGCTGCATTTACAGACCACCAAGTCGCAAAAATTACAGAGAACAGTTCGAGCATCTTTCAGCCACTGAAGATACCTTACAAACAGATCACGGTAACTCATAAATAATCTTTTTGGGCGATTTCAACATTCACAAAACAGACGGAGGGATGCGAAGCTGGAACCTTCACTATCAGCTGTGGCTTGAAACAGATAATCAGTGAACCAACAAGAGTTCTTGATCCCTATGAAAATTTTGTGGACTTTTCACACTGTAGAAGAACATCACTAAATTGAAAACATACTAAAGCACACAGAGCCTAGCACTACAAATCAGCAAAGTGAAATGATCTCATGAACTATTACCAGTCCCTTCCATGGTATGATGTATGTTTCATATCCAGAGTCTAGCTTGTGGCCAAAAAATAACAGAAGTGTTCACATCAGGTATGGAAACCTACATACCTCACGTTGATAAACACCCCTCGAAGAACAAACCTTGGTTCAACCAGAGCTGCAGAGATGCAGCCGCGGCAAAAAGCCAACGATACAGGGAACGGAGGACAAATTCTACTACTGAAAGTCACCGCAGTTTCATCATTGCCAGAGGCAACGGTAAGCGGGTCATCGAAAACAGCAAAGAGAGCACAACCAGAAAGTTAAAAACAAACTCCTCTCAAGTCCATCGCATCAAGTTTCTGAAGTCACTGAACACCAAGGCTTCTGGTTCCAACATGTTGCCTGTCATCGTACGCGAGAAGTTAGCTTATTCTTATACTTTACTCCCTACGCCGAAGCCAGAGTAGTGTATTGGGTTTTCTCAGAATTATACTTTATATAATTTCAGGTTGACCATGGAAAAACCTACCGTGACCTCCGTGAAGAACAAAAGCGGTTTTCCATCTTCCAATCTAGTCTGAGAACCATCGAGGAACACAACGCAAAGTACGAAAATGGTGAAGAGTCCTACTTCTTGAAAGTTACCCAGTTTGCTGATATGACGCCGGAAGAGTTCCAGGAGTTCCTGGCTTTGAGCTCGAAGTCCATGCCAGAGCAAGTAGATGAGGTTTGGGAATCCAAAAGACGGCTACAAGCACCTCAATCTTTCGATTGGAGAGAGAAAGATGCTGTGCTTGGCGTCAAAAATCAAGGACAGTGCGGATCTTGCTGGGCATTCAGTTCTGTGAGTTTACATGACACATTCATAACTTAAAATTACCTTTTATCCTAGATTGTTTTTTTTTTGTGAACAAAATGATATACGATAGCATTGTGAACACGCAACAGGACATTTTGAACCAAAAATAGGAATAATCAAAGGCATTTGTGAACGTGCACTTGAATTTCAATTTCTAAAAGATGAGGTCAAATTTGGAATGGATGATTACGTTCTAGATATTAAATGAGTCATTCTCTTATTAAAAGATTCCAGACTATGTTTTAAATATTTTCGATTTTTTCAACGTTAGACAAAAACGTTTTTTGTAAAGGTCACTGTTATTTTTGCTCCAATTCGCTCCACCAATTCCTGAACATTTCAACGTTGCCATAAAAATTATTATTTTTAAGCTAAAAAATTTGATCAACCAAACAAGATGTTTGATTAATCAATTAATATTATAAGTTTTTTTTGTGAATGCGCAAGAAGTACTACTGATTTTACTTGCTCAAGTTACGTTGCTAGCGACAGAGAGACACCACTTAAAATAAGTTTTATTGTCTGATGTAGATGCTATATAACGCGTCAAATGAAAAATTTAAAAATTTATAATATCACACTTCCTCCGCTTATGGGAGACTGGAAAATAAAATAGACATTTATTTTGGGTTGAACAGTGGTTGATATATCTCTATTTGTCTTTTTTTAATTTACTATTCTTCCTAAATTTTTCGACTTTCAGAATACTGTTAAAACTCGAAAATTAACAGGATTGCATTATCGACATATACTTATATTACAAAACGCTCTAATTTTTTTGGCATCGATTTGCGCTGCCTCATTTTGAATTTATTACGAAATCCTAATTTTAACCTTTGCTTTTGCAGACGGGCTACCTGGAAGGCCAACTAGCCATCAAACAAAACAAGAAGATCTCTCTCTCCGAACAGAACCTGATGGACTGCTCCAGGAGTTATGGAAACGCCGCATGCGAAGGAGGGCTAATGACCAGTGCTTTCAGATACGTGCAGGACAACGGCATCAACACCGAGGCTGACTATCCTTACGAACAAAAGGATAGCAGCTGCAGATTCAAGAAGGACAAGAGCGTAACCAAGGTCGGAAAAATCTATGGTGTCACTAAGAGCGAGGATGCTCTGAAAGAGGTCATCGGTAAGTGTACGCTATTTTTATAGAGAACCTCTTGCAAAGGCAGAAAGCCTATCACGGATTGTAAGCGCTGCAAGAGGATAGATGCCGATTCACATTGACCTTTAAAGGCTGTAAGCTTTAACCAGCATGGAAAACCCCCCTGACGACCCATTCCACGACTCAATCGACCTGGCGATGTTGCGCCCGTTGAACCCATCAGGTGTTTGTTATACTTAGTTAGTTTTGGTGTGATTGTGCGAGATCGGTTGGTCGAACATTTACGGTGGTAAAATCTACCTATAGAACAGAGATAGATCAACCACTTTGTCAGGTCATTTGTAAGATTAGGCGCTTCCACCAGACGAGAGATATTCTGATATTAGCCTTGTAGAGTTGTAGTGACTGTGAATACAATTTTTTTGAGCGAAAGATAAGTATCAGCTTCTGGGAAGCTGAGTTATCAAGGCAGGCAAAATGATTGAGTACATGACTCGACTATTATGTGTCCACCCATCTCCACAGCTGGCAGACCAGCATATTATGAACAAAAACTACTATTATTACACAAGTGGTTCAGCGTGTCGTGAAACTGTGAAGTTTTCGTAGTCGCTGCGCCAAAGTATGCAGTATCAAATATCAGCAGGGTATTTTTTTACGTTAAAATCTTTTGATTCCCATTCAACAATTATTTCGATTTCTTCTTTGATCTGGATAACATAGTGTTCCCGCCGATGTAAAATTTCTTTCGCCGAAACCCCCATTTTTAAATATTTTTGTGACCTCTTCTGTAGCTGTAGAAGTGAATATTATATGTTTTCTTGGATATTTCATATCAACACCACAAAAACGATATCACCCATTTCCATTGGTCTGCTTATCTGCTTGTCTTTTGTTCTATCTGTCGATCGATCTGTATGTTTGTCACACCATTTCTCATTGGTGTTGCATCAATTTAAGTAGCATATATCTCCATGAATAATGCTCCAAGGAAAATTTAATATAGGAAATTTTCTTGTTCGTCTAAGGTGTAAAATGTAGCCTATCTATACTTGTCAATGAAATTGACCCAAACGTTTGCCAAAGATACTATGACGCCTTATTTCCATCGTATCAAAAGATCATTGAATTTTTCATACCGATCGAACCATTTTCCAGTGGCGCCGGCGTCATTTCGGTTCCTGTGTCGCGCCTATTATAAGTGAACACTGAAAAGAAATAGCTGCATACTATAGAAAGCCACAGTTGATCACCTGTAAAAGTTGATATATGATATACATAAAAATCATTAGTTGCTCTAAAAGAGCCATAATTTACAACGTGTAACAGAACCTGGGGTTTAGATAATAGTCGAGATTTTGAAATTATGTAATTAGTAGCTACAAAATCCGACCGAATTAACAAAAACAAAGAAGAATATCCATTTTCCCTGCAAATACAACAAATGTATATTCTAAAAATAGTCGCCTACCGCGTTAAAAGACAAAGACTTTAAAAATTATTGCAATTCGATTCGTGAAGTATCTCAGAAGTGTGTAGACATAGACACATAAACTTCACTTCCTGTTTCAGCTACCATTGGGCCAATCTCAGTTGGTATTGATGCAAGCAGCCTTTCATTGTACGGAGGTGGTGTCTTCAATCCTAGATCCTGCTCCTCAACTATGTTGAACCATGGTGTTCTGGCTGTAGGTTATGGTGGCGAAAGCAACAATGAGTACTGGATCGTGAAGAACTCTTGGGGAATTGGATGGGGAGAGCAAGGTTACGTCAGAATGATCAGAAACCATAATAACAAATGCGGCATTGTCAGCATGGCTAACTTTGCAGACCTTGCTTAAAATTAAATGAATATATGATTTAAATATGAAACTGAGTTTATTTTCATCACATATCCCCACGGTATCTCTTAAAAAAGTCTTTGGTGTTTTGTCATACAATCAGTATTCGCATACGGAAACTCCAAACCTTGCGATATTGTGGACTCCTATGTTACCATTATTAGCATCCTGTTGAAAATCTTCGGGTGGTTGGGGAACAGTTGAATCGGTTTTGTGTGATCCTGGTCGAGTCACAGATACTACCTCACGATGTTTCTTGGTATAACTACTGGATGGGGGATATCTCGAAAAGTAAAAAAAATGAAGTCTGATAAAAATGACTTAAATAAGTCCCTTTGTATAACTGAAACACCATAAAGCAGTGAACGTTATTCTATTTTGTTGAGCCAATTCAGTAAAAATGAGTATAAGCAGTACTATAATTCAATTCTGGTAAACAGGCTTATCCTGGTTCTTTTTTACAAAAAACAGCAGATTATAGGCAACTTCTTCTGCCCTTTCACATTCAAGATCTCTTAGACAAATAAATGTTGTTAAGGGATCTTGGAAATTCATAATAAATTTGTAAAGCCCGTCTGGTTCTGTCTGCATATCAATTAGAGCAAATTGTCCTCGCTTATTAAATCTTGACTATATTATTGGCTTCACCACTTGTGTTTTCTTTTACATTTGATACATTACACATACACATTCAATTACACTTCTCGGAATAATAAAGACCTCTTTAGAAATCCCCTCCTCCATTCCTAATCATCGCTTATGGCCAGTGTTTTTGTGAGCGTTTTCTAAAATATGATATGCTACACTAACATCACAGTAGTATTCCATAGAAAGCACATCGTCATTGTTTGAATTTTCATAATTTCAAAGCGATTAAGACGCATTTAATCGTTACAGCTCAGCTTTTCGCTTTTCTTCTAACGCTATCCTTCATCGGTCAAACTCAATGACGATAGAACAGTTGGTCTATCGTCGTTGGTCAAACTAGTGGTAAGATTAATTCTTCTACTAAACACGAAGAATCTCAGCACTTACTCATTCTGCCTTACGTTAAAGGAATATCAGATGGAATCAAAAGAATAGGTCAGCGATACAAGATCCAAACGAGATTCTCTAGGACTGCCACCCTCAGAAGTATCCTAACAAAAACTAAGCCCAGGAATGAATCTCAAGAAACAAAGGACTGCATCTACCAGATACCATGTCAATGTGGTAAAATCTATGTTGGAGAAACAAAAAGGCCACTGGAAGTAAGAATCAAAGAACATCGTCTCAACACCCAGCGAGCAGAGACAGGAAAATCTGGAATAGCTGACCACGCATGGACGGAGCACCATGAAATAGCTTGGGACGACGCTAAGGTTATTGCCAAGGAACCGCATTGGTATCGAAGGAAATTCAAGGAGGCGGCATTCATCACCAACAACAGCAAAGTATACAGCAAACCCAGCGTAGACATTAAACCAATCTGGCAGCCACTCATAAAGAAGATGAATAGACTATGACTGGACCAGACAACAAACAATGACCGACAAACAGCCACGTCAGCAGACCGGAATACCGCGCATCGGGAACCAATCAGAACAGTCCGCGCACAACGACACGTCACCGGACGGGGTATAAATAGGCATGGAAGGAACGTGTTCGCCAGTTCACCTGAAGACGATTGAAGATAGCACATCGATCGAAACGTCGTGATACTCAAAATTTTATAGACAATGGAAGTCCGAAATCAAACTTTTGATAAATCCACCTTGTCTACAAGTTTCAAACAACAAACAAATGAAGGTGTCAGTAAAAAAATTATATTTAAAATAGACTAAATAAATCGAATAGGTTCACCTTTCTTTGACCATCACTATTCATAAACGCAGAGGAATACTAGGTATACAGCTTGGAGTATACGAATATACAAGATTCTGGTAAAGAGCTTATCACATCCGTTCAAAAATGTTATTGGCCTGTAGTTCTTGATCCTCTGATGCGTTTCCTAACAACCGCTTCTATACCGTGTGGTCAACAATCGTGTCCCATAAATAGACGAAAAAGATGGATCTGAGGATGACTGCTTCCTGCATCCTTCTGGCAAAGACGGATGTCGATGCACAGAATGTCGTTATAGATTTTAGCAGGGTTGGTATGTTTTAAACATAATATTTCAAATCAGATGGTTTAAACATGTTTCGAACACAACCTGATGTTTTATTAGTTATTAAAATTGAGTTTTAAATAACGTGTTCAAAACATGTGTTTTACACATTTTAAAATACACCATTCTTAACATTATTTCATTAGTTCCACGTGTATCTTTGTATGTATGTAGGTATGTAGGATTCCATGTTTGTAACGAAATTCTCGATACGCTATTTTCACCTACTTTAAAATGTCAGATTGATTTTAAATTTTGCTCACTTATTAAGGACCGATGACAATTCAGTAGCTTAGTAAAGTTGTCCTGTTTTTTATTTTTATAACGCAATACGTTTAAAAGGTGATAATATGAATGACATAATATTTCTTCTTAAACATTAGTTGGACCTGTACCTCTACAGAGACAGAATCTTTGTAATATGAACGGGACTTATCCCAGGCCCAGTAAACGGAATGATTGCATTTCATACCCGTTCATTAAGATCTATTGAAGGGATTGCGGATCGAAATATGAAAGTACAAGGATAAATTCATCAATGAATAAATTATAGTTTAAAAAAATTGGAAACAACGCTTCTATAGTTAATCGAATTAAAAAGTAAAAAATATTTCTTAATAGTATACGAAACAAATGATTAACGCGAAAATTAATATTGTGAGAAGAACGTAGAATGCTCGAAATCAATTGTTATAATTTCTTACTAGTTCTATTTGACTAAAATTGATAGTGTGAAAATGTAGTACAAGGCATTTTTAAACATAGATTTTGTTTAAATCTAAGAAACATGTTTTTTTCCAACCCTGGATTCTAGAGCAGAGAGTGGCGTATTCCTCGTCCCACCGGAGGATCCAATGACCATAAGTAGCACATTAACAGTGTGGCCTAGCAAAATCCTGCGAAGCTAGTACGTTTCTTCTCTCCTTTCAAGACGATGTTCATCTCAGCAGAAGCTAAGAATTCAAAAACGAACGTCGTCTTTTGTTAGTCGTCGAGGTCTTCCTTGCTTGCAGAAACTGAAGCGTAACAAACGAGTAGTCCAGTAAATCCGGCAGATCTTTTTTCTCCACAACGGACTCAATATTCCCCGGAATATAGGGCAACAATATATACACCGACAGAACGACTAACCGACAGAACGACAGACGGATAGACCGACGAAAGGTCAGACGGACAGATGGGCAGGTGGACGGATGGGCGATCAACAGACCGACAAACCTATCGGCGTGGAAAGTAAAAATGACCATAAAAAGAACGCAGACCTCGAAAATCTGAGTCTGTATGTAGGCAGTGATGTATTTCCAGTGTAACAACGGTCACATGGTGCTTATGATACTGTAAGGAAGGTGTAGCTTTTAATTTGTATTTCATATTAAATTATGAAAAACGAGTATAGCTGTTCCCTTACATTACACCTCTGATTATAAGGTTCATGTGTATTCGATTGAAAACTCAAGTACTTGGTAATTTTTAAAACTCGAGTAGTTAGATCTTAGCTTTAAATCAATTCCTTATCTACATTTCTTGTTTGCGTAAATACTTATGCGTTTACGAAATCTTTACGAAATTTTAACTCACGCGCTTCATTCTTGTCGCGTGAAAAAAACTTCGTTTTTAGACGTTTAGGGACCTTAGATTGTTTTCACTAGTTTTTTGAGCTATCAAAGACTGATAGTGTGTTGAGAGAAGAAAGTATATTTTTAGTGTTCGTGAAAGACGTCATCTATGAATGTTTGACCACAGTTATCCATTGAAATTGTTAGACAAATAAGAATGTTCAAAAATATGTCCAAAAATCTTTGAAATTACAGCAGTCCGAATGTTACGTTTCCCCTGCATAAAATCGAAGTACAATTTATGTGAAATGAAAGCGTCCCATAAACTGCAAATTGTGTAGTAGATTTATCTGAACCTTTTTATTCCTATATTATATTTTATTATATTTGACAAATGAGATATGCAGCAGAAAAATGCGCACTCCTTGATCTTCCTGGTGAAGGAAGGATCGCTATTTTAGCTGTAATTGAAAAATAAAAATAAGTGGGAGAACGATACCATCCATCGTTATTGAAATTTCTATTCCAAGAGACAATTAACGTAGCAATGATCTTTAACAAGTTTACTTCATCTGCATAGTATATGAATAAGTAGTTTTACGGACTTTAATGTTGCTTATGAATTATGAACTGGCCTAGGGACTCCTGATAATCAGGACGCGGAGAGAATATGTATGATTCATCTCACAATGCTGGAATTCTGTAATTCAGCGACAACCATGCATAGATGTATTAGTATTAATTTTCTTCTAGCCACAAATCTGAAATAGTCCCTGAATTTCCATCAGGTATACCGACTCCCTTCCTCTTTGCCTTCCGTTTGCCAAAACCGCCGCTTTTCTCTCTCTTGTCCTAAACGCAAGAAGCAATTAATTCACTTTTAAAGTTAATTTATCAGTATGTACACATGTTCGAGAGAGCTACCTAATCACCTTAATTTAAATGCTCCTCTTGGGTCGTTGCTGTAAGCGCGTGTCCAGTGGCGGGCTGATTGAGAAAAATCATACTCTATATTTGTAATCATACTCAAAATTTCAGATACACTTTGCTATGGTGAAGCGGAAGAGCCGAAGAGCCTTATTGGTAGCGAATACATTTTTAATATATTTTTTACCGTTGTATGTGTACTCTCAATTTCATGTTCATGTGATTTTTCCTGTAAATCAGTGTTTTATAACTCCAGTATCTTATTTTTGTAATGCTTCAGCTAATTCAACTACACTAATAGTGAACATTATAGTATCTCCCTATTCTAGTCTCAAAGGTATTCTTTATAGCTTAAATGCGATGACTAACTGTGTGGTTTTCATAAGTGATAAACTAGATCACCTACGCCAATGTTTTAGAGAACACCATTATAATTTGCAAATACTCTCAATTTGAGAGGCTGGCTATGTGGGGTAAAGTGCGTATGATAAAGAGTATTTAAATCAAGTGAGCGTTCCTTATCAATCAATTTCTTATGAGAACTTTACTTCCTAGAATATGAAGGTGTCAGTATTCGTTACTCTTGTCCTGATAGGTGTTCAAGCAGCCACAGATGAGGAGGCTTGGGTGCAATTTAAGGTAAGGAATTGTCATCAATAGATATTATCTCGATTGAACATTACGATGTACTAGAACATTAAATATTCAATTTCAACTATAGTGTACTTTTTCATGGTCTTAGATCTGCAGGAAGGTCAACCTACGCTGATTCATTCACTGAATTACATTTATGGAAGGCAACATATGCCTTTACACCAATAAATGTATTATCTCATCAAATTCTGACTTGACCATCCTCAACTCGCGAAAGACTGAAAAATGAGAATTTTATAGCGCTTTGTTGCTAAAAATATATACGTTGTGAGCAAGTATGTGAAGAACTAAGGATTACATTTCTTTGGAGCCCAATGCAACATACTATAAAATATGACTTATTTTGGTATAGTACAAACAAATTTCAAGTTCTCAATATATGTTGTATTTTATAATATTGAATACATTTAAACACCGGTGAGACTGATAATGATAATAATAATATTCCTTATTCCACCATAATTGTATAAACAATAAACGCGTGATCCGATCATTTTAAATCTTGAGAACATAGAATTAGGTAACGAAGGGCAATGCTCAGCATATAGGAGTAACACCCTATGGCAATTCTACCACTTAACCCATAATCCTTTGGCAACATAACGTTCACATAAAAAAATAAGATTATAACCAATGAGAAATAAAAACGAAATTCAAACGGCTTTGAGTCGCAGTAAAAAGAGGCACACTTACCAGTAATATGCAGACGACAAAACAAAATTAAAGAATGATTATAATTCAATTATTTAGAAATTAAATAATTTAGAAGACGCATATATGTTTATTGCAGTTTTTATTAAAAGCAGAGACAGCTGATGATGGAATGTAATTATTTTGTGGTATATATTCGAGAAATGGTGAATTCGCCCCTGTTTCAAGTTTGACCAACGACACTTAATTGACTCATGACTCACCGGATTTCTCCTTCGAATTCCGTAAATCAATCTTAAACATTTATTTTGAATACGATGTATATTTTGAGAGGTCACAGCGGTCAGACTCGGAGGATAGACAACATCAAAATCATCAAATAATGTCTATGAGAATAAGATTGCTTCAATCTGAATATGGCTTTTCTAATACACTGAGATTTGTATTCCTCAAATCTTAAGTTGCAGTCAATAACGAATCCCAAAGTTCTTACATGATCATTTTTAGTTATTAGCCATATAGTATCATTGAAGCTTATGTTGATGTCACTATCTATTATTCGCATACTTTTTACCAAATAATATTAATGTTTATTTTTTCTGATTGAGAAATAATGAATGCTTCAAAGACACATGATCAAATTGATTTATATCACTGCTTACATTACGGGAAACTTCATCCACTTTATCAGGAAAAAATAGTACATGAGATGAGAGTATCATCAGCATAGGTACTTCTGATACTTGCAATATTATATATGAGTTACCAAATCTGAAGTATATATAGCATACAATGAAAGTCTTAGAACCGACCCTTGGGGGACGCCGGTAATGACACTTAGAGTAGTGAATTGATTCCCATACAAAATGACCTTCTGTTTCCTGTTACTCAAATACCAATAAAAACAAATTTTGCAATAATCTAAATGATTTATAGTGTCAAATACTTTCTAGTAGTCTAATAACACTAGAATTGTACATTTTTTTTAATATATAGTCCATAACATTTAACAGTGCTGTGGCACAACTATGGATTGGCCTGAGCCCAGACTGTTCCTACGGTAAAATAGAATTGTTTTCAACGTATCTGAGCAGCTGTACTTTGATTTTTTTTAAGTATTTCAGATAATACGATAAGATTGTTCTCGGTCTTAGATCTGATAAGGAAGTGACATTACAAGTCTTAGGAACAGGTAATAAATACCTTTTCAACTTTACATGCGGATTGAAAAATGTAGCGCTCAATACAGTAATTTATAATATGTGTATATTTATAATATATTTCAAAATGAAAGGATAACATGCTATCAAAAAGTTCCATCGTCACCAATAGTAGTTGATTTACTTGAAAATAAAATGTTTCCCACTTAAACTTCATCTAATATTTCGAATTTTAAAATAGGATTCCTGGATAAATGATATGATGAAAAACTAATTAATTCATCAAAAGTTTGATTTCGGACTTCCATTGTCTATAAAATTTTGAGTATCACGACGTTTCGATTGATGTGCTATCTTCAATCGAAACGTCGTAATACTCAAAATTTATAGACAATGGAAGTCCGAAATCAAACTTTTGATAAATCCACCTTGTCTACAAGTTTCAAACAATAATTAATTCAGTCAAAAGCCAAAACATTGGTTTTCTCGTTTGGTCGATTCGAAACTATAATTTTTCTAGTATAACGAAGTTGGAATGTTATGAGGACCCCTCATAAATTTACTCAGATAGAAGTCTAGGCATATAGAGTTTTTTAACTTCTGTGTGAAGTTGTTTCCCGGCAACATACATGTGGAAAGTCGGAGGAAATATCGAATGAAACATTTTTCTACGGTGCGGTGTCATGATGTAGGTTTTTTTGTTTGCTACGACAGATATTTTGGATCTGGTCAGCCAGAAGAATCCTAATCACGTAAACAAAATCGCGAAATTTAGTGTATTGATGTACATATATTGCGGCTTTTAATTTCATTAGCGTTAATGTTATGAACATAAAACAGAAACCACTTACTTAAAAATGAATCAAAATTTTGACTCGATTTAATTTTTTTAACTACGCTCTGAAATAATCAATAACTTGAATAAGATACAATAAAATACTAAAAATGGTTTGGGTTATCCCTGTTCATACATCAGACTAATGGTAATCCATCACAATATTTTTTGTGATGATAGAACTTGTGAAACCTAAAATAAAAAAATATATTCTTTTAATTTTGAGGTGACACATCTCAAAACTGAATGCAGTTTTCATACCAGGTAGTAGAAAGTGAAATATTATTGTAATCTGTGAAATAAAAGTTAATTTCACATTTTACGATAAACCAATTAAGATAGGATTATCATAATATTAATACCACCATTTGTGTATAACACATTTTATTGGATATTTGGAAACAAATAAGTAGATACATAGAAATGTGCTCAATCATAGATATGTATGATATTCCGAACACAATTTGTACAATTTGTTAAATTACAATAATGGTGATTTGAAGGAATATTGAATTGAACACGTTATGAAATAAGATTTATTTTGAATCGGATTGTGTTGCAGAACTCGTTAGCACTTGTCCTGCAAATAGTAAATTCGAACAAAATAAGTCATTTCATAACTTTATACTTAAATAGCTATTTTACGAGGTGAATATTTTTTCGAAAACCTCATAATAAAAGTATATAAAACATTCAATTATAATAGAAAAGTCCAGAACGCCAAATTTTATGCAGTATAATAATTTTGTAAGCAACTTTATTTCTTATTTCTATTAAATGCATCTAATATGAAATGCAGATGCGTTTGAGAGAAAAAAAACAACTATTTCGATTTTAGATCAAGCATGGAAGGACCTATCGCGATCTGCGTGAGGAAAGAGTTCGGTTCAATATATTCAAGTCAAACTTAAGGACTATCGAAGAACATAATGCTAGGTACAGAAATAACGAAGAAACCTATTTCCTGAAAGTAACCCAATTCGCAGATATGACAAAGAAGGAATTTAAGGAATATCTCATGCGGAGCTACCATGCTGAGCCAAGATTTGAAAGCTCCCTTTGGCAACCTGGAAACGATACAATCATTCCGGATTCCTTCGATTGGAGGAAAAAGGGAGCTGTTCGCGACGTAAAAAACCAGGAACGATGCGGATCTTGCTGGATATTCAGCGTGGTGAGTTGAATGATCACATTTCCAACTTATCAGTTTGATTAGTCATTTTCTGTAGTCTAGTAATACCACTTCAGAATAGCTTGAAAATCTAAACGAAACTTCTAAAGACACATCATCAGTTTAACAAACATTATTTACATAATATTATTTTACCGTCACGAATGGGTATATTTTCAGTCGACGCAAAAATTAAATATGGCATAGAAATTGACGAATCGATTGAATAACCCGAAACACGTTATTATCTGCAAATGAAACTCCAAAAAGATTTACTTTCTTCAATATTCAGGATGAACAATACCTACACGAACAATCAAAATTAAACGACAGCCAGCCATCAATAATCAACAGTACATCATAAACATTTTCATATATACCAGAGTAAATACTTCTGAAAATCCCAACCTTTCCCTGTTTTCCCGGACATTCCAACTGATTAAACCCTTCGGCTTTGGCGGCTGAAGATTGTGATAAACAGCACTTTGGCTGAAAAATTGGCATTCATTCGAAACCTATAAACAATTAAACGAGACCGCAGACATATTACGCAAGAGCAGAATAATAATGAGTCAAGAACAATAATAACATCTCTGAAAAGTATTGAGTTGTTTCTCCCTATTACAGACCGCGCACCTAGAAGGGCAGCTGTCGATTAAACACCTTAAGCAAATCGCGCTATCTGAACAGAATCTCATGGACTGCGTATCTAATGGAAACCCTTGCAAAGGTGGAACAAGAAGTGAGGCTTTCAACTACATCAAAGAAAATGGAATTCAGGCTGAGGAGGAATATGGTCCTTATTTGGCAAAAAAGGATGAATGCGCTTTCAATGAGACAATGAGTTTGTTGAACGTTAAGATGGTTCACACGCTTGAGCGTGATGAAGAGACACTAAAGAAAGCTGTTGGTGAGTCCAAATGAGAATTGCTTACTTAATGTAACATCGGTAGCTCATGCTGTGGTTATTTAGGACAAGAGCGCCGCCACGGTGTGTCAAAAGAGCTATTATACACAGTGTTGAAGTAAGGGTTAGAATATAGTCAAAATGTTAGTCCGGCATATGAGAAAAAAGGCTCGCGCAGGTCTATAACCATTTTTAAATGCGCTATTGAGGTCAGCTCCTTTTCAGCCATGACATGGTTTCTAGTAGCAACTCCTATTTTTTGCACTACATGAAAGAACGCAATTTCGAGCATAAATATCCGTAAAGTGTATTATCAATAAATTGAATAATACAAATAATAAATGATAATAAAAAATAAAAGTTTTAATAATTACTTCGATAAGTGCAACCTAAAAACGATCGCACTGGTCAAGCATTCACAACTTTTTAACTGGTAACGTAATCATCATTTGAGATATGACGCGAGATATCACGTCATGAACTCTAATTTGATTTATTTTTACATACGGTAAAATGTTTATTAATATTAAGCTGAATAGTGGGAGTAATACATTACAGTGAAAATTATTAGTCCACCAGGCAAAAAAAATATGCTAACATTTTGCGTCATAATTTTTGCACAATGCCATTTTGATTTCAAATGTTCAAGTTTTTTCAAATTTGGCTGGAGAACTCGAACACTGAACTGAACTGTGAGCTTCTCTCGATGTAACTTTGTGACTTTTTCTTGGCCAATGTTTTTTTATTTAGACTATTTGTTCGCATTGCCAATACCTGTTCGTCAATCAAGCATCCTCAAGTACTTGTTCCCCTGAAGATGGATGCATAACAACCATTTTTGTTGCAAAATGTTAGAAAGTTGCCTTATGTCAACTGTTGAATTTGTGCATAATAGCTTCAATACCTAATTATCATTTTAAAAATAAGTTCTGATAACTAAACTGACTGAATCTACTCAATTTTCAGCTACTCTAGGACCAATTTCAGTGGGCCTGGATGCTACGGATTTCAACCTATACGGCGGTGGTATTTATAATCCGAAACACTGTACCACCGACAAGTTGACCCACGCATTGGTGGTTGTCGGATACGGTAGCAGAAAAGGCCTCGATTACTGGATTGTGAAGAATTCCTGGGGTGAAGATTGGGGAGAAGACGGATACGTTAGACACATCAGAAATCACAATAATAAATGTGGAATCGTTACACAAGTTTATTATGCTGAAATTTATTAGGAGGAGGCTTTTTTTGTTTTCATCCAATCTAATTGTTTTTGTGGTCATTTTCTTTGATTTGTAATAACAATCTCATAATAATAAGTTTTACATATTTTTAACCTTATTTTCTTTTTCAATCTACCTATGTGAGATCCCAGTGGAAATATCAGGTATGATCAAACATAAAAACAGCTTTGGGTAATCTCGGAAAAACAAAAAAATATGTATTTATCTCGAAAAAGCTATCAAAAAATGCCTAATGGGAAAAGTGAGTTGGATAAAATATCAAATTTTCGCGTCGACCGCATTGCCCACAACTTTGTAATCCCGAAACATTGTTCTCTTGTTGCTAAGCACATTTTTCACAGACGTGCCTTCAAAACGGCTAAATGATAGTAACACCCGTTCTTCTTCTAACTGATAATCATGTCATTCACGTTTTATGCTTTGGCAGAGGTAGATTCGATAAGACATGAAAGATGTACGAAATAAAGCAGACAGTCGTACAATAACCCTTTCGTATAATAAATGTGAAAAAAGTTGATTCGTCTGTGAAAAAATAGGAATAAGAAATAACAATATATAAGTTACATTTTGGTAGAACAAATTTAATGAAGCTTTTGAAAAAACATTACAGGCAATAATCACAAATCAGAGTAAATGAAAAAAACACTATTGTTTTATTGCAAACTCAAGCTACAAGATGAGAGAATGATGGAGTTGGTTGAACTAACTCATCCTGAGTTGACATTTCCCATCACTTGAACCACCATATGTTCGGCCCAAAATATAGATATTCATCGATAATCTAAAAAAAATCATTTTTTTGATTTTTCCTTATTCGCGGCAAGCACTTCTCCAGGTGCAGGATATGGTCTTTGTTGGTATATTGCTCCAGATGCTGTACTGTCTGCAGCTTTAGCCTTGCCAGTCTCTAAACCATCACTCCAAGTTCCTACAAAAATGTATAAAGGCCATCTACAGATTTGTTTCTCACTATTGACCGATCCTTCAGTCATATAAAATTATGTTCATTTACATTTGATTCAACGTATGCTAACATTATTGTTGTCATTTTACTGTTTTCTCTCACTTTTGTTATTTATTATGAATACATTGGCAGAGTGAATTTGTTCCATTATTTCGGAGTCGTTTCCGTCCAATCAGTTGATGACACACATTCGCTTCTTTATTGCTATTTATTTCCTTAGGCAATACGCTAACTATTGCAATGATTATAATTAAAGGACCATCAAATATAAATAATAATAATATATGATCGAATATATACTATGCAGTGTAATGGGATGAAAAGGTATATAATATTTTCTAATCATATATATCATATATACTAATTGTGATTTCATTTCAACAGTTGTTTTGAGAAAAAAAATATGATATGAATGTTGCATGTTACAAGAGTGACTGTACCAAAACACACAAGAAATATCATTCAGTTGGTAAATACTGAAATGTAACCATCTTTTCCCTAATATAACTTATGATCCATATGTGACGTAAACAAGAATTCTATCACTCCCAGAGTTTTCTTTGCGAGTCTGCACCCACCTCTACCAATTTCAGATTGCCAAACTTCACTGCTTCAATATTCACTTTCAAACTTCAATAAAATAAAACACATACCTTGTGGAATATCAGAGTAAGCAGCAGGATCCATCGGATCAATTTCGTCTTTTCGTTTTCTCCCTCCTCTATATTTGTCATCTCGCCTATACCTTCTATCATCTCTCTCTCGATCTTTGTCTCGTTCTCTATCCCTCTTCTCAGTAACATATTTACTTCGAAAACTGTATGAAAATTGAACAACATAGTGTTTTCAAGACGGATTCACAGGGTAACACGTGGATATTACAAAACATCAAATATTGGTTTTGAGATTAGAAAAAAACTGAATTTTTGAACATAGCATTTTCTTTTAAAACTGAACTCATATTTCACACGTCGTCGTGAGAGCTAATTTGTTCCTGAACGTTTTCTTAGTTTTGCAATTGACTTTCGCGCCCTATCATCAACCTCCTTATTATCTTGATTCTGTGACAAATTTGAATAAGTAATGAAATGAGATCTATATATCCAAAATAAGTTTGTTATGGCATTTTATTGAAAAAACAACATTATTGTTTCAGTAGTTTGTTCTGATTTAGTCTATGAAATTTCCGTTGTTCTCATTCCCTTCAACCTACATCTATGAAGTGATCCAAGAGAGGGTTACAAGTTCAATTTCCATTGTAATGGTACATTGACTTGCCAATAGAAGAAATCAGTTTTTTGTGTTTTCTCATTACCCACATTATATACTTTGTACCACAAATTCATTCTCTGGTCCACACAAAAGGTAAAATGTATTCATTACAAACCCTGATTCGTCATCTGAATCCCTATCACGCTCCCGTTCTCTATCTTTTTCTCTATCTCTGTCTTTCTCTCGTTCTTTATGGCGTGTACCATCTTTTTCTTTCTCCAATCGTTCTTCGCGCTCTTTCATTTTTAACCGATTTTCACGAAGTTTCGCTGCGCTTTGACACTTGATAGATTTTGGATGCTTGGGCGGCAGCCACGAAACCAAGTCATTCTCCATGTTCCAAAAATAATATCGCCCACTATGAACACAACCAATATCATATTGTTAGTAGCTTTGTATACTTTCACATAAAGTTTTAGAAGCATATAAATTTGTGACAAATGTATCTGCTATATTCAATTTGAAGAAATATACAGATATTTAATCAAGCTACCAAACGTTATCAACTAACTAATATCTAGGTCCTAGAACTAATATGATTCTAACAATAGTAACACGACGTCAGCCAATCATCTATTGGTAATATAATAATATAGTATTGTGCTCCATAGCTTTGTTAAATATTCAACCTTAGGATGCATGCAGCTGACATGAGCTCTGTTTTATTTAAATAAAGGAATGTGATATAAATCAGTCCACCAAAACTCTGTCAATGTAGGTTTGCAATTACATCTGGGATGAAATTTGATGCCACATAAACACAACAGATATAGAGCTCTTAAGCAGTTTTTATAAATATGCTCATGAATACCAGAACAACCATCTTATATGCTGGCCCCTGACTTTTTTAGCAACTCATCTGCATAGAAATAAAAACTTGCATTAAATGTTGATAGTATTAATTAATATCATCAAATGCTGTCAGCAAACTGGATGACTATGATGAATGCTCAGCAGCAGATACATTTAAAAATTAAGTAAATTTAAGACCCTCAGAAATTAAAGTCTTGTAATATGTTATCATTCTCTCAGAATCATGTAGAAAACATAAATAATGTGACAAATTCCTATCAAAAACTCTTCTACAAAACTGCCCTATGATGGATATATCTATATTTTTTTTCTTGAATAACTTAAATGATACTGTTTAATTTAAGTTATTATTAAATATGATGAAAAACTAAACAGGAGCTCACAGAATAGTATAGTCGAACAAGAATAGTGCTCATCCAGTTCAACAGAGAATGACTAGCCTTGATGGATTAATAATAATACTTTGATAGGCAGTATGATGAAGGCCACAAAAAGATTGTTCTTAGATAACATTTTAACTAATAAACCATGTTTAACCGAAAATTGATTACTAAAAAAAAAAATTCATAATCAATATGTGGAAGTCAAACTATCTGAGAAAATTATTTTTCAGTTGTTGTTTCACACAGTTTCACGCAGTACTAATTGGAGTCCAACATATTAAAAAATAATTAAATTATAGTGTGTCTAAAGGCTTCAACCAGAAAACCACTCCCCAACAAAGAGTGAGGGCTGTATTATGCTGTTTAAAGCCAATGGTGGCAGCTAGTGGTGCTTTCAGCTCTAGTAGTTTCCCTTGGGGCCCCTGCCATTATTTGAATTTTTTTTTAAATAGCTCATATTAAGAATAACATATTTCACTTAGTTTGAGGATCAAGCTCTCTGAAAATATATTTTGTGTGCCTTTATCATACTGGATATAAAAAAGACTAGCATTAATGTGTGAAGACTAGTATATCCTCATCCAATTCAGTAATCCACGTTTTTTGAGACCACTATTCTTTAAGAACCTAAGTATCCACCATATTGAAATATCGCAGAATTATAGTGTGATTCAAAAGTGTGTGAATGAAAATACAAAATACACAGCAAATAATCCATTAGAAAATGATATTTACCATCCTTTGTCAAATATATCTGTCCAGTTCATGGGTAGTGGGTATTTTGTGAGCAGTTTCTGGATTTTTCGTTGATACACAGGATCCGGGGTGGCAACACCCTTCCAATGTGTTTCACACCAGATATTGCACTCATGGTAAACATTGGATTTATTTGGACATACTGATAATCCTTTGAAGTCCTGTTTTTTCACCGGTTCAGGTTTCTGCTTGGCTAGTAAACCACATAGTAGATTAAAAAGAAAATACTGTTATATATATATATATATATATATATATATATATATATATATAATATAATATAACCTACCGGTTATTATTCCTCGCTTAGATAACTTAGCCGCTAGAGCTGGAGGAAGAGGCATTATCGTTAATAACTAATCTTGTTTATAACACAAAAATAATACAAACTTTGTATTTTAAGTATTATAAAGCACACACAGAAAACTTTGCTCAGGTTATGTTTACATCACCCTTGTTTAGTTGTTTATCTAATTTCACAAAACCATCGCACGAAACATACACAACAAGGAAGAGGCAGGAACAGGATGTAGATAAGAAACTTATTGAACATGTTTATAATATGATTGAATGGTACATAAATATTGTGTGAGCGTGTCTGCTAGTGCGCGAGTACTTCTTACGTAAAGCTTTATACGACCGAAACTATTTTTTGGGTAAAAGATTGTTGTGAGAGCGTTAAATTTGATCACCAAGAATACCAAAATAGAAATTCGTAGGAATGAAGAGTACAAATTAGCGTTTCTTAGACGCATAAAATATAATGATGAACACAGCCCCTACACAACCAACCATAACTAAATTAACTTCATGCTCTCTACCCCAAAAACACAGAATATATAAGATAATCCAAAACTAACATAGTGTAGAGCAGCATAGAATATATAAGGTAGAGCAGGTTCTTACCCTGAACTAGAAGTCAGATAACTCTTACGGTTTATACCTCTAGACTCTACGAAAGGTGGCGCTCTACTTCAAACATTCAAATTTTTAAAAGTGTATTTGTTGTGTGAAGTAAAATGAGCTGATAATCTAGGATGGAGATGTCGATAATCAATCAAGGAAAAAATGCCTCTTAATTGGCTTGGATATATTACTGCATCACTAAAAAGGTATTTTTGGAATCCTCTAGTGAACAACCTTAGTTCATTTAGGGATAAATATCGAAACATGAAACAATTTTCAAGCGATGAAAGGGTGGAAGCAGAGAATATGCGATATAAGTCGAATTTTCTGTCTATCATTACTTTCTGGTAAGTATTATAATATCGGAATACATCAACGTTTACTCATTTGAATTTCAGGTATACATGGCCTCTTTTTAACAAAGGCAGAAAAAGAGATATAACAGAGGACGATTTAACAAAACCACTAAATCGACACAAGTCTTCGATCTTGGGTGATAAGATGGCCAAAATTTGGATGAAAGAGTATGACCAGGCTTTGAAAAAAAATAGGAGACCTAGTATGACTAAAACAGTATTGAGAACATTCTATAAAGATATTATTCTATATGGCTGTATTTTGTTTGTGATGGAAATGTGTATCAGGTATATTGAAAAGGTTCATTACAACTTCTGTAGGATTACTAATGTAGTACCTTATCTGAAAAATTAGTAGAGAACATTTATAAGTTCATGTGAAAGAAGGGAAGAAGGTAAATAGCTTAAATAATGAGTTTTTCATTTCCATTAGTGATTATTGAATTTTTTTATATGTTAATCATTTGCTGTAGTACAATCGCCGTATTTTGCTTCCCAATAGAACCTTTCAATTCTACCGGCATTATTGGTCATGTTCTAAAGTAACTCCACAGATCGTATTATGTTGAGCAAAGATTAGACAATTTTAGAGGTCAAATATTGAAAAAATATCTGCTTATTACATGTTCTTTAAAAACAGCACTCAACAATTCTCAACTGATTGATAAATATGTAGGGGTTCTCCATTATGCATAATAATCATTTTTTCAATTTCTTCATGTTTTTTTTCTATTCATGAAACTGTATAATCTTGACACATCTGTTGGTATATTTCATCAATACAGGCAATCCATTGTTATGATCCACTGATAAAATTAGCTGTGAAACTGCACCAAATGGTAATTACAATAAAAACCAATTATGGAAGCAACTATATGCCATTTAGCCATTTAGCTACTTGCTACAATTTTGTTTCTTAGAATTATATATATATATATATATATATATATATATATATATATATATATATATATATATATATATATATATATATAATGAATGCCAATGCTGAACCAGTTAGCAATTTCCTCCCGAACGCAACTTTATGAACGTCAGTCCATCCACACACCTCCGCCATTTCTTCAAAATCTTCAATCTATCGGCTTATACTCAGCAGATCATCACCACTGAATTTATCCAATGAATTCTCGACGTCTTTGAGCAATAATAGGGTACGACTAGGCTCTGCTGCTCTGCGGTTTCGTCTGATAATAGGGGTTCCACGGTTACTTTCGTCTTCAATATCGTCTTCTACGTCGTTAGCACGGGCGATTGCCCTTGGGTCGTCATTGTTGGCTTCCTCGTCTTGGCCCCCAATGACTGCGTCTTCATCTTCTTCATCGTCTTCGGCTTCCTCGTCATCGACTTCTTCGTCGTCGTCGTCTTGAGCACCATGTTCCCGTTCTAGTCTCAACGCGGCCATCAACCGTTGGACAAGTTCCCGCTTTCTGCCTAATAACCTGAGACGTCGTCTTCGGAGTTCGTCTTTTATCTCAGGTACAAGCATCTGAGCCACTTGCTCGTCAGTTAAAATTTCTGCGTTGTCAGCCATTTCTTGTATTATTTTTCACTTAATAAACTGTCACTCACTTAATAACTGTTTTTTACTGCACTAGATCCTGGCACGAGCCCCCAAATGTAGAATCGGATTCTAATCTAGTGTAAAAAGTCAGGGAATAAGTTTAATACGGTTTATTTACAAGTGATAAATACAAAAGAAAATTACAAAAACACGTCTTGCCTAAGTGCACGCCAAAATTATTCTGAGGCCCTCAGGTCAAAAAAGTGACCCTCGGCCCTCGCACCACTACTTCCCACTTCTCTGCACTCATACTTTACAATTACTCGCTCTCACTCTCACACTTAATGTTAAAACTACGCTCAGGTATCGGCCCATACCCTTTTCCGATACCACATATATATATATATATATATATATATATATATATATGTATAGAGAGAGAGAGAGATAGAGGTATTAGTTTGGTAACAATCTGAACTTGACATGCATTTTAGGTTGTCGCAGCCTTTGTTTGTAGGCCTCTATATAAGATATTTCAACCCAGAAAATCTACTTAATCTGAAAAGGGGTGATCCGTAAGTTATTTTCATATTTCTTGACTCTTTGATAAATTAAGCTACAAGTCAAATACAGGTCAAGCGTAAGAAATAAACAGTTAGATATGACTAACATAATATTCAGCTATTTGTTGTTGTGTATGACTCAAACACTATATAACTTTATAAGATAATCATAGCTTGAGTTTTTTAAATGATGTGTTCTATCTGCAACTAAAATATTTCCATTAGCATCCATACCATATAGTTGCTGTCTGGAATGAATTTTCTAGAAATTCATATCCAGCATTTTTTGTGGAGGTATTGTACTATATTACTTTATTCGCAATAGAAATCGCCCATTACAAGTTTTTTTGTCCACTACGCGTTATGGGTATGGTTATCTGCCCACGATGCTTTTAAACACATTTTTTATGAGCAGTGAGTAAGTCGATTTAACTAGAAGGCGTTGCAATTTTCAATGCTTTGTCTAATACAAAGTTCTTTTGCCCAGTTTTGAAATCCAAACTACAAGGCAATTGCAAACATCTTGATTTGCCTGGCTCTGGAGATGTCGTGGTATACCGTGGACTAATTTAATTTCTAACCAACTTGCTGCTAACTTTTAAATGCCCTGTAATGGAATCAGATCAAGCAAAGCATTTTTATAAAACCAGAAAGATATTTTTTTTTTGACAAATGGCGCGATAAAAAATCATGTCATTGATGTCCATCTTTCTGTCTGGTAGTTTTTAAAAATCCATTAAATGGCGGTGTTCAATTTCTGTGTTAGCAGCTGCTACTGAAGGATACTGCATTTCTGCAATGATATCAGTTTATTAGAGATTTTGATCGGCTTTTAGAACTACTGATCCACTTCAACTTAGTTTTAGAAACATTAGAAATGCACAAATATTTTGTGATTTTTTATATAAAAAATGTAAAGATCTTAATATTATCAATACTTTTCCAAAGTCCGTAACAAATCATTGTTTCTAAATTAATACTATATTTCAAGCACACTACATCATCACCCTATACGTAATGGCATTTTTTACTAGCATATACATATGTGGTTTTTGAAATGGTCGGTGAAAATAGGATATAAATCTTGGTGCACAAGATATGTTTCAGAAGTAACGTAAAAAAGTCATCATGTTGGATAATTATTAAATAATATAAATTATTTCATCAATACCGCGGAAATACGGGGAAATGTTCTTTTTAATTTTTCATGAAGTTTAGGGCGATTACTGCTTTTAAGTGATTGCTGAAAATTGATCATTGCCCCAGGTACAGTGATACACAGAAAATAATTATAAACTATTTTCAGTATATATCCACCAACCTATATTGCTAGGTTGTGGAGTTACTGGACTCCTCAAAGTCCGATTCAACGGGGTGAAGCCTATTTCATGGCAGCTGGCGTAATTATATGCAGCTCTCTTGTTATCTTCACGTTCCATCCTTTTGCAATGGAAGTATTGCACGTGGGGATGCAAATGAGAGTGGGTTGCTGTTCGCTGATTTATAGGAAGGTAAATTACGAAAAATACTCAATTTTCGAAGGCAAAACAAAAGCAAAAAAACTAATCTAAATAAAAATAGTGGCGAAGTAAAATTGCTAGGAAGTATGTTAATTTCATGACAGGACCGCTAGATGGCGTGGTTATTCTTCATCTTCAAAACTGAAAACGTCATTTGTAAAAAATATCTTTGATTAACTTATATCTAGAATAGCTTCTTGTGTTAGCTACATTTTTTATTTTATGTTCAAATAATATTTTTATATTTTAGTTCGTTCAGAGATGTAGGAATTAAAAATATAGTAGATGGCTCTATAAACAAATTTACCTGGTTTCCAGTAAGATCAGTGAAATTTTCTTTGCTTTACCCGAAGTTTACACTTTTACAAAAAAAATTGAAAATTCCTGATACATTTTTTTTTTTAGTTTATGTTGAAAGGCGTTAGGAAGATCTTATTTTAGCATAGCGACAAACACAAAATATACGGCCATGCTCAGCAACTCAAATTCTTAATATTCACAAAGTGAAATCTTCGTTTTTAAGCCTGTATGTGGTTTTATAAAACTGACCCTATAAATAAAATATCAAAAATTTATGATTTATGTCGGTTTATAGGCGTTAAGGATAAAACTAACATCGTTAGGAGGTCAAACAGTAGGTAATGCAGTAAACCTCATGTCCAATGATGTCAATCGTTTCGATATGGCTCCTATATTTGTTCACTATTTATGGATTGCACCTCTACAAGCATTCTGTATAGTCTACTTCCTGTCCAAAGAAGTTGGAAGATCTTCATTCATAGGAATGCTAGCTATTGCTGTAGTGGTACCCATACAAGGTGAGTTTATGTTATGTGTTATGCATGTTATAGTGTTTGTATGTACTCGTCTAGTTTTCTATTAAAATAAATGCAGATATCGTTTACTCTATGACAAACGATTTAACGTTCGAATATTGATTCAATTATAGCACTATCATACAGCTTTTCTGCTCACCATTTCTGAATTGTAAGCGTATTAGTTTCTGCAAGTAATTTAGCACAAAAGTGCGTAGTAGTCAAAGTGTTAAACCACTTACTTATCTATCAGTTTTCCATGGGTCATGACAACAATATTATCGCTCCAATAAATTGCTATTACTCCGAAGCGGCGCCGCAAGTTTACCACCTCGATGTTCAATGGCAATCCTCAATTTACATTGCCCTGAACTGTACAACTTGTTTGGTTACCGGGTAATCAACTGTTTATGCGGCAGATATGTAAAATTCTGTCAAGGTATTATTGAATAAGCTGTAGAGATATAATCTGTTTATGTGTCTTGTACCGTCTCCCAGACGTTCACAATCATTCTGGTGAATATTTCAAGATCCTGGGCAAGCTTAATTGATCGACAGTTCGTATACTTGTCCAGTTGCGAATTATGGTTGTTAAGAGTTGATAGTGTTGCCAGCCATGGTATACGTATCATTTTTCTATGAATCCACATCTTTAGGGCTTCTAGCAGATTTATAGTGGCTGTTTGCTGTTTTCTCAGAGTCCAGATTTCAGTATAATAGCGTTGACCATATGTAGCATTTTACCATCATCTGTCGTAGCTTCAGTTTGATTAGAGAATAGTGGTTTTTTTGATAAAGGTTGCACGAGACAGCTCAGTTCTATGTCTGATTTCTTAATCAGGGTCCATTTGCTCCGTGATATAACTCCTCAAATATTAAATAATGCGCTCTTACTGGTTGTCCATACCACCACCACTACGTATGACCTGCTTCGGATATATAAACTGAATGAAACCCTTCGTTTCTAGTCTGTTTTGGTATACGACTGGCGAGTTTGAGAAAGAAGTCTGGAGCAAGAACAGACGACAGAGTGAGACAAATGAATGAGATAATACAATCGATGCAAGTCATAAAAATGTACGCCTGGGAAAATGCATTTTCCGAACTCATCCAGAATTTGAGGAAGTATGTATAAGCAATATATTTTTTCCATATGTTAAATAGACATTATGAAACAGTTGCAGGAAAAGAGGTTGACCTATTCAGAGAAAAAAAGTGCACTTCATCGTCTACACCTTATATTGTATAGCCCAGATATATCCTAGCCTAAACTAATGCTCTTCTTTCCGAGAATCTTCCCTCCACTAACCCCATTTACTCGATGCAGCTCAGAAAAAGCAGTTTAATTTATCGGAAACATTTCCCATAGGTGCCACCTTCACCGCGTGTTCATCCTCATTGTCACCTATGAAACCATACCCAGAGAGCAACATAAAAAAATGCAAGGAAGTTTATTTTACAGCTAGCAGCAATGTTTGTAGTAAACCCATTTCTAATTAACTACATTTGAACAAAACAGATTTAGCGGTTAAAAAGACTCATCGTCACAGCCATACATGTCACCACAAGTGATCGATGACATCAGCCAGAGTATTGGACGCATATCGCGAGAGATTTGCGTAGACTCGGAACAAGTATGTTAACCAGTTGATCTGAAGATGATTCTACACAACAGATTTATCGCAATATTTCTAAATAAAAATTTACATGGACAATTAAATTCAATATGTGATACTTGATCGTTTGGCGCCGCAGCTACTGATGCTACACAGTTTTACCACTCGCCAAACCACTTTTATTAAACCGCAAAACAAAAGTGGTTAGATTCAGGAATCAAATGTCTGTATAGTAGGTTAGGAATAGTCATTTGGTCTGTATAAAGAACACATAAGTTAATTCGAGCAATGCAATGGTGTGAATTTCAGAGGAACGTGTTTGCAGTGTCTCAAACAAAATACATTAGGAAATTTTCCTCTTTGAACAACAAATTAAAAAATATTTGTGCAAGGAAAACAAAAAGCCCCTCAGCAATCCATTAACATTGTCGAGAACTTCTTTCTCATTCAGCAAAGATGAGCTTAACCTTCAAAACAAAGGTTTAAACTTTGCTCTGCCTGCCTCGAGAGCTAACCTAGACGACGTTGTGGTGAGTGTTGATGATAACTACGACCATGATATCATAAATGAATTAATCACACTTACAAAGCTTTGCATGAATCAAAATGAACTCTAATACCAAGGAGAATATTTTGAACAAAATGCTTGTCTCCTTACTTAGCTGAATGTTTCACACGACAGGTATATAAGATAACAACTAACTGTAATACTTTAGTTTTAATCGTCCCCTGAAGATGCTAACATAGTTAGCGAAACCCGTGTCGGGTTTAATAAAAGTGATTTGGTGAGTGGTAAAACTATGTAGTCTTAGTAATAAAAGTCAAAACTAACACTTTTGGTACGTATGGACTGGTCTCATACATCTAAAGTTCGGTGCCTGCTACCATACGCTAGTTAGCTCGAACAAAACAGGAAAAGTTCGCAGTTGTAATTTTGTTTTTTTATGTTGTGAGATACTGTGATAAAATGAAGTATGTAGCTACTAATTTCGTTAATTTTTTACGAGTTATAAGTCTAAAACTGAAAATATCTGTTTTTCCCACGCCCCTCAGGGAGCACAGGTTTCAAAGACGCTACTTTACTAAGATGAACCCCACAAAGTCAAAAATTCCCAACTTTTTTACGATCTAGTTTGTACAATGACTCTCGTAACCAAGAAAATGATTTAATATATTGTATTGAACTGCTATTACCATTTTCAGCTGACCCGTTTTGAGATGTACTAATTTTATACTGTTTAATAACATTCTGTTGAGCTCAAATTTAGCATATTACTTCCAAGAGTTCATCTTTTCCAGGAGAGAGTTGAAATACCTGCTTCAAACTTCTATCGTCAGAGGTATGATAATGTCCTTTATAATGTTTACAACAAGACTTGGCATTTTTTTAACTGTGATGTCCTACGTCACAGATGGCAATGAGATCACCGCAGAAAGAGTATTCTTAGTTACATCATATTATCAGGTTTTGAGGCAGACAATGACTGTATTTTTCCCTCAAGGAGTTGCGTTGGTAAGCTTCCTCTTACTCGCTTTTTGAAACAATATAGAGTTATTTGATATGATTCAGAATATTTCATTTATCATCATTACTCTACCAACTAAAATAAAAAACAAGACATGCTTGTATGATTTTGATGTGTAAGTGATATACTACCACATAAAGGTGAATGGCCAAACTTGATTCTAATGACTCTTGAAATGGAAAAATGATTTCTATAGGTTCGAAGATGTGTGTTGTAAAAATAGGAGTAATACTTTGAGGTCTTTGCAAGACGACTGATTATTTGTAAAAAAAATCTCACAGGGGTCAAACCATATTTTTTTATGTTTAGAAAGCTAAGGTGCAACTAAGTTTTGTTGTTTTGTATCTATACTCAGTTTTTTATGTTTCTTAATATTACTGGTGTAGTAAAATAATACTTCCTTGGATGGCTCCAAATTCACAAAAGTGTTAATGATAATTCCATTTTAGTAAAATCCATATATAAATTAGTTATATTATCTAGGGCTCGATACTTATACCTAACTAAATTTAAACAAGGTATACATCAGTACTCAATGTCCTCGATCTTGTTTACATCTCATAATAACAATGAGTATCATTACAAGTGCTGATCAGTCTCCGGAAAAGTATTACATTCGATAACAGTAAAAATGCACAAAAAGGTGAGTACATGTAGTCTGACTATCTACATGGGAACGTCGTAAAATTCTGATTTAAGTATACTGAAGAATGACCTTACCGAGCAGAAATATCGAGTCGGTCCACTTGTTTCTATTTTTTATGTACTGTGCCTCTGGTGAAAGAGAAATAAAATAAAGATACCATAGGTAGCGGAAGCGTTTGTGTCAATAAAACGGATAGAAGAATTTATGTTGACAGAAGAAACTGATATTGGGGACCCAACACCTTTAGATGTAAACTGGAATCAAAAACGTGACAGATATCCAATGAAAGTGAACCGGCCTTTAACACATGGAGAACTACCATGTGTGATTGTAAGTAATTTGTCCATTTATAGGCATAGAGGGTCATAATAATATATATTCTCTCAATTGTTTTTTAAGCCTTAGAGCTATAAGCTATAGCGATATGAGCTATAAACACTACAAAACCATTAGTTTCTTGCAACAGTTTCAAAGAGGAAATTTATAATATCAAATCATCAACTGTAGAGTTGTAGTTATTCACCTTTTGGTGGTTGCATTGGTTGCGATATATGAACTACATAACAGTTTATTTGAATAATAAATGATTTTCCTGCCCAATCTGAGCAGTCAGTTTAGATACCACTATACAGAGTGTCTTAAAAAGTGCTGCCGGTGACAGATTTTTGTTCAAACGGACTGTTGTTTTTATAGTTTTGGCGTTGAAGTGGTAATAATCAAAATAAAACATTTCTGGAATAGATTCCACAGAGTTTAGCAATGAAATTCCATGCTAAAACTGTGGTGTAATATATAAATATAAGCGTAACTTTAAATGCTATATAACCCTAGCAATATAGCTATATAAGTGTAGTGACGTAGTACGTCTTCCACGTTCTGTTTTTAGTCCGTCAGATGTTCAACATGAATAAATATATGTCATCGAGGTGAAGGGATATATAAACCAGAAAAATTCATTTAATATTCTTTAAAATTAAGTGCCGGAATTATTATTCCTGTTCTGAAATGGATCGGTTTTAAACCCCCAAGCCAGTAGACAGGGAATTACTGTAATCAAAAGATATTTCGACTCGGCATATAACGTTTTGTCACAAAACTACACATATTTGAAATTTGAAACAACGTGGATTTTTCAAAAGGTGTATTTCGGACTATATAATTTCGATTGTCACGATGTTTGAGGAAACTAAATCAATGGAATTGTCGTGACAGTCAAAATTATATAGACAATGGATGTCCGAAACACAACTTTGGAAAAAAACTCCACATGCTGCTCCGAGTTAGTAAAATGTGATATGTTCATTGTTTTGGAGTTGTACCTACGATCAATGTAATAATGATTAAAACTATGATATCATATCTATCGTTGCATTGCTTTTTAGATAAAACATGCCATTGCGAAGTATGGAAATGACATGTGCTTGCACAATATAAACCTTGAGGTATGGCCTGGAAAATTAACAATAGTTATCGGACCAGTTGGTTCTGGTAAAACATGTCTCCTCAATTTAATTATGGGCGAATTGGTTCTTTACAGTGGTAAATTGATTACCGCAGGTACTATTTCCTATGCTTCACAAGAACCATGGCTATTCGCAGGTACGCAACCATAATATGTAAGGATAACTATCTATAATTCAGTCAAACACTATTATTGTTCTTCGGTATTCATCCGTGTTCTCACAGGTATTCGTGGTTAAAGACAATTTGTACTACATACTCATTCCAATTGAACACCAATTTCGAGGCACGCCGCCCTGGCCAGTAATTCTTTGAACTACCAACTAACCGTACAGTACTGCTAATCGTTGTCGAGTGGTACCGCCACTTGGGGTAACAATAGTGAATACTGGCCGGATTAGTATGGATCTGTGAACTCAAAGGCAGGAAAGATAAAAGACAAATTGGAGTGCGAAAGATCTAGAATCATTGATGGTACGGTAGGCGCAGTGTTTTCACAGGAAATGGTGATTTAAAGACACAAATAGAATTTGATTTCGTTCACGTCATTAATCTCTTTGAATTGTTCTCATTTCAACCGCACATCGACCTGGAAAACACCCCGTTCAGACCTCTGTTACTTTGTAACTGTACCGAAAATTTTTAAGCAAAACTGGCCGAAACCAAAACCGAATTTTCGTACGAACATTATTTTAAACGTTTATCCAATTAGAGTAATCATCGATGTATTGATTATTATATTTCTTCAAGGTTCCGTAAGACAGAACATACTTTTCGGTCGAGAATTTGATCTTAACCGCTATAGAGATGTGATTAAGGTGTGTTCTCTAACCCGTGACTTCCAACTGCTGCCTTACGGTGATCGGACTATAATTGGAGAGAGGGGAATATCACTCAGCGGAGGACAAAGGGCACGCGTTAATTTAGCCAGAGCTGTATACAAACAGTCTGACATATATTTATTGGACGATCCATTGTCAGCCGTTGATATTCAAGTTGGTGAGGATGTTATTTTCTTTCAAATTTTAACAGGAACCTGTATGTAGATTGAAATATATACAGGTTCCTAACGTACCCACATAATTAAGGATATTATACATAGAACCTTATTGATCTATTATATCCTGATTGTTTACATCATTTGGCATGGTGTCCATGTCCATAGTGTCAAGTTTATTTATTGATATTTCCAACTATATTCATAATTTTCAACATGCTTAATAAATATATACGTGTCGAAGAATAAATATTCTGATAAGTTTGTGTAATTTAAACACAAAGTTTCACAAATGAAAATGTTTATATGACCGATTTAACATTTAAATCATCAGACTGTCAAAGTTCACTGTTTGCTGAGGCTACCCCACTTTTTTGTAAGACACCACAAAAATGAATACTAAAATAGCTGCAAAATATAATTAGAATGCATGCTTTATAGGTTGAAGAGTTTTATAATCAGGAAAGAACCAGCTGGTTGATAAGTAACCTGGGTAGCCTTTGTAGGCTGTTCATTTTGACAATCTGTCGATGAATTAATTAAAAGATGAAATCGAAATGGGTCACAAAAGCAAGGGCAAATTAAAAAAAAATTATGGCGCTGAGGGCAAAAAGGCGTAATTTTCGCCCATTTGGACATTATTCACCCCCTCAACAACCTGAACAGCAGAATCAGAGTTTTATTTTTTGTCCATATGAGGGAGGTAATTGCTATATAAGTAGACAGTGCATTGCCTCTTAGATAAACTGTAAATCCGCGCATGAACAAAAGCAGAGTTTTATTCGTGGAACGTGTTTAAATTACACAACTTCTAAAGTTCTAAATTAATCCAGTGTTTGTTATATTTCAATATCGGTGCATGCACTATTATTGCTGGAGTAGTAAGTAATGTTCTACGGACCGTATTGTCGCGCGTTGTATAAAATAATTTCACATCACTAGATCACTAACAATTGTCCTGAATTTTACGCCGCAAAGCTTACAACAGTCCTTTCCAAACTCTTTAAAATCTCTCACCAACGAGGCGTGTTCCATACTGGATGGAGTACATACCACCTTTAGAAAGGCAAAAAAGTGCTAAGCAAATATAGACCTGTGAATCTGCTATGCATCATGTCCAAGTTTATGGATGGTGTCATTAACGTACGGCTTTCGAAAGGATAGAACCTCGGGAAGCCTTATGACCTCTACGTCACCTACATAAGGAGCAGTGCAACTGAAATTCATGGAGAGTCTCAGGGCTTAGCGTTCGATGAATGAAAAGTTGTCGTTAGGGTGTGTCGTAAGAGATTTCTAATCAAGCTTATTGATAGTTTTTTTCAGAAACCCATACCCTTCTGTATATTTTGTGTACGTATGCACCAAGGCAAGCCACTACCATCCCAAAAAACGAAACATCTACAAACGGAGTTCAATTCAATGCACAGAAGACTTGGATAACTATAAAAACTCATACTGATCTGTCAACCGTGAGATCGAGCGAAACCCAATACTGGTGTTATATAGATCAACATCAAAAATAATATGTCTTGGCAAGATAATATTGCCGACCATGCTAAATCAGCGTCCTAAAAGTTTGCAATTTCTTTTTTTTAACTATAAAGCTCTCCCACACCGTGTGAGAATGGTCAAAGAGCATATAGAATATCATGGTATCACATGAATTGACTGTCCAGTGTTCTTCATATATAGATCTTATTGAACACGTACGGGTTGTAATGTCAAAGCAATTGAACCGCCTCCAACAACACCCCCAAATCTTAAAGCACGCTAATGCTGAAAGGTATTTCTCAGAAGTGTATCATTAACTTCAAAGGAACATTTCCAAATGGAGTATGCATTACGGCGATCTATACTCTTTTACCAATTGTCTTGTCATTGTTAATTTTCACGATGGAAGCCTAGTTTATTTTGTTTTCATTGGGTACATTATAACGGGTTATATTAGTAATTTTCTCTCTTATTTATTGGTAAAAAACTTACAGATTAACATTTATTTATTGAATTATACAATTTATTGGGTGAGGTGTCAGGGTAGCTAAAGTCAACAAAATAGACAACTGCTAGTAGAATGATACTGTTATGATAATTTTTTGCCTAAAACTTTAAAGATAATTTATAAATGAGAACATTATTCGCGTAGTATGAGTTTATATCATATTTCACACTACATATAACTTGGAACATCGCTTTGTAACTATAATTTAAAAACACAACTGTATGTTCCACTAATTGTATATAATCTCGATTTTAGGCTCACACTTGTTCGAAAAATGTATAAAAGAGTATCTTTCAGACAAAATAGTCATTCTTGTAACACATCAGCTGCAGTACCTCAGAAGAGCTGATCAAATTCTTATACTCTGGGAAGGTGGAGTGCAGGTAACTTCATTAACTAGTATAGTGGTTCTTATAGTTATAAATGTTTTCCTGGAAGCTATTGCTTGGGAACCTTCTCTTGATTACTTCTTAATTCAACTCAACACTAATTGGGGAATAGTTGTGTAGATTGCGGAAATTAGAACTATGTGGAACTATTCCATAATTAAGAATGAATCGTGTAATGTCTATACTTTCACATTTAAAAAGCCTTAAATATGAGACGCATTTCGCTTTAAATTTATAGCATCGTCAGCATGACTATAAAACAAAAATTCTCAAATCTAGAATTTTCTAGGCTTTCTGAGTATAATGGTAGATTTGAGAATTTACTTAATCATGCTAGGTCTTAGATTACAAGTAATTTGAATAACCATTCTAAACAGTAAATTTCACCACGATCCTGTATGATTAAAGGGAAAAGTGACACATATTTATGAAATTATTCAAATATCAGTATATTTTAAATCATGAAAGATTTAAGGTCTTCAAGTAGTCATATATGTTTGATCGAATTAAAAAGTACAACAGATGTAAAATCCTATTCAAACCTTTATTATTTCTAAATTGATAGCATAGCGTGGTATGTTCAGCCTGGCGCCATTTTTTATACTTCACAAACATTTATTCTTCATGTGAAGCTGGTACAATACTTATTTCGGTACGACAACGACTGCTTTCCTTCACATAATTTTTTTTGTTTTTAATATCAACAACAAAACTTAGAGGGGACTCTACCTAGAATAGATGGCATTTTGCGTGGGTTTCCAATATTTCGTTTCCAGCGCACATTTTTCAAGATAATGAAACGATTTTTTCTCAAAATGATAGATTAAGGTTGGATCTATACTCGTGCGAAGCCCTTCTTACAAGCATTTATTTAACTTGCAATGTATGTATGTATGTAATTGTTTGTTCGATAGGATCTTGCAACTCAATTTTAAAGCAGATATATTCCACCGATTGAGCTGAAATTTTGTATACGCGTTTAGTTTGGATGATAATTCATGGTTAGCTATGCGACGTCATTCTGAATCCAACAGGACGGAACACCCAAGATCGCGGAATAGTTATTTTTAATGCACTCCTACAATATGTGTATCAAATGAAAGGGCTTGCTGGGAATAACTCGAAAAATAAAGCTACGTTACTCTAAATCCAATATGGCGGACTCAGTTTTTTATGCTTTCCCACAATATGGGTATCAAGCTTCTATATCATATAAATTGATAGTAAAAATTTCAAAGGAAATGAGTCAAAAAATGTCAGTATTCATGTTCATGAGAAACGTCTTCTATTCTAATTGGAGTCTCCTCTGAACGAAAACTCGTAGACTAGTTCCCATAGACAAACATAAAGATTTCATTTTAAAGGAAAATTCATCTCGAAATCGTTATCGTTCGACATTTTATAATTTCTACGATAAACAGACACGATGATCACGCTGTTATTGACCAAGTGTATATGAAACAAATCACATAAAATACAGCAGGTTCTGCTTCATCAATTTTTTCGAGAAACAGATCCTGATCTTCTTTTTCAATTTCGTATTTCATGAAACAAGTTTCATAAGATTTGTTTCCTCCCATTGTTCATAGGCTAGAGGCACATATCAAGAACTATCGAGAACACAAGGCAGTTTCCATAATATAATGCAAGATTCAAGTATGCCTGAGGAAGAAAAAGATAACAAAAAAATGTTTCGACAACTTTCGATTAGTAGCGCTGCTTTCAATAGCATGATTGACATTGAAGGCAAAAAGGTGAGTGAACTAAAGAAACGTTTCAAATATATAAGGGCAGGTTTCTGAAACTTAATATTATATTTTTATTAATTTGAGAAAATAGACTAATGCTCCCAAAAGCCAAGTTTCTGTACAATGATGTACATTAAACCAACGGTAAAATACATCAGCTTTTTTTAAGATTTAGATTTGCAATGCTAGCATATTTTATTTAAATCATCGAATCATCTTGAATACTTACTGAAGCAATATATTTGATTCCGGGTGTTATATGAAAATGTCGTAATATTTCTGCATTTTTTATTCAAAAATGTAATTTTCCAGTATACTGCTCTATCTGAAATGGGTATTTTATCATTTTTGTATTAGATCATTATTTGAAATTTTGCTTTGGGGAACAATTCAAAAACTTCTTTTTTCTTGTACTTGCCGTATTTCACAGTTAGATCATCTTGGAAAAACAGAATGTTCAATAACGTAAACATAAAAGTTAATCTATGTCAATGAAACATCTAAAACTCCCTGATTCATTATATTTTCCGCTGGCTGCTAGTTGAAATCACATACGTATAATGCATATCTTCACTGGCGTTTTGGCTGCCTAATGACATTGTATTTTCAAAATTAATTTCTTTAATTCTATTTTGTATTTTGATTAAGGCTGCAAAGGCAGGGGCATCGTCAGTAAAGATAATCATTCAAATGCAACCGCGTTGAATGAATAAACCGAACTTAATATTTCGCCGTTTCTGATTCATTGCAAAAGGACAAAAAATGTAACAACCACCGCTTGGCAATTCACTAAATATTAATTCATGTGCGACGCTTTATCTGGAAATGATGTCTGGAGATGTAGATGTATACGATAAAATAATCCAAATTTTCCATTGCCATTGTCATTGGTTTTCGCTAATTTTTTTGCCCACTCCATAATAGAATTATCACGATCCACAACATAATTCAACGTCTTCAGAGCACTATCAAATTATTTCAAAATTCTGTGCTTAGATTATAACCTTCAAACTATGCACTTCGAATTGAGCTTTAATGAATCTCATAAAGTTACTGAGAAACTAGTTTCTTTTAATTTGAAACTCCTGATAAAAATGAATTTCAATACATATATATATATATATATATATATATATATATATATATATATATATATATGCATATATCTGCATGATTTGTTATTACTGATTTAAGTTACCTCAATTTAAAAAAGCATTTCAAAATTCATTATTCAGGAAATATTGAAAGTTTTGAAATTTATATAAAAATTAAAAAAATATCATTATCTGTAATAGCATAGTCTGACACAATTTTATTAGAAGGTATTTGATATTTCTTTATTATCTGTTTCAAGGCAAAACCTGTTTTTATCGCAGAAATTACAACCTTTGGAAAAGTGGACTTGGTAAATTACAAGGAATATTTTAGGGCAGGAGGAAATTGGTGCGCTCTAATGATCATGGTTTTATTCTTCCTGGGTGCCCAAATCTGTGCTAGCGGTGGAGACTTTTTTCTGTCTAAATGGTAACAAAATCATTTTGTAATACACTGACATTGCAAAAATGAAGCTAAATAATAATAATTTAAACTTATGCGTCTCACTGTGATTCATATATGAAATGGTAACTGCCGCTTAATGAAAATAGTCTAGGTATACCAGGAAGCTACTTTAACGATTAAAAAAATCGTCATATTTATAGCATTCACATTAGATACTATATGTATTGTACTATTTGGTATTTATTAAGAAAAATACCTTTCAATAGAAATATTGTTGTCAACCCTATTTTTTTAATAGTGAGGAGCCTAAGCAGCGCGATAAAAATATCAGATCTTTCTCATTTCTTCTTTGATAATTACTTCGCTACTAAAACCATTTTCAGAGACGTAAAGTATTATTCATTTTTTCTCTATGGAAAGCCCTACTCGTTGGTGAGCACCGCCTGAATATCCCCAGTTTTGAACTTCTTCCACATTTCAGCTTTCAGATTTGGTGGAGAAAATTGTGTCCACACCGTATGCCGACAACATATTAATTTAAGTTTCAAGACTGCTTCATAGATGTGTATATTTCAACATTTAAAATTTAAATTCACAGAATACTCGTATATTATTGAATGCTCATCATATAAATAAAAAATATTAAGGATGTCCATGTTAAAGTAACATTTAGAGCTGATTCGATTCAACCAAAGTAGAGCATTTTCTGAAAACTATTGTTAAAAATCCGGTATTTTTTACAGAAAAATGTTTTTTTTTGTTCATTTTATTTTGCGTTGTATTAAGGTTTTTACAACAGCTCAGATTGGTATATTCCAGGGTGACTTTAGAAGAAACGAGATTTCATTCTGGAGATACATCATCTATGGGATTTTATGATCAGTTATCTCGCCAACAATGCATCTGGATTTACACCAGCGTCATGCTCGCTACCATCTTCGTCGCCATAACAAGATCATTGGTGTTCTTTGCAATATGCATGCGAGCGTCAATGCGGTAAGACTACAGTGAAAACTTAATGAACATGATAAATAAATTAAAAGTACTAAAAATTTTTCAAATCAAGCTTTCATTTAAATGAGCTAAAAAGAATAAAATAAACTGTTCCTCCATGTTGGATTTAGAATGACGTCACACCATGTATTGTCGTCCAAACGAAATGTGTATACAAAATTTGAGCTCAATCGGTTGAAGATATCTACTTCAAAACATAGTTACATACATACATTGCAAGTTAAATAGAAGCTTGGAAAAAATAAGCACTTCTTATAATTTTAGGTTTTTTTATATCTTTCTGTCTATCCAAAAAATCAATAACATGATTCCATAGTTGCTTTAACATCAAAATGTTATCAAATTCTTCGTCCAAGCGCCACAGTTTGAACGATTTCAAGAGTTGTATGACAACACGAATGCACTACAGTCGTAAACGGGTCAATTTATTTTTCCCTTTCTTGAAAATAATTCTGAATTTAATATTTTTACCTGATAGTTCTTAGGTCCACACTTCTAAAAATTTTACTGATGACTGACCTAACAAGAGATTTCACGGAAATATTAGATTGGAAAATGTTTAATGAAAAGTTAAGATTGTCGACACATTTTCTAGGGATGAGGTAGTTAAGATAAATCTGTAAAATAAATATTAATAAGTACAAAATAAACTTATACGTATACTAGTTGACCTAAGCAAAATTCACAAAATTATTGGATGGTTATATTTAGAAATCACACTGAATGAATGAAATTACGAAATGAAGATCTTAAATCATTTTGGTTATTATAAAATTAGAAACAATAGATGTTTCAAAAATAGTGCGATAACCGTTTAAAATTTTGTTTTAGATTACACAACAGAATGTTCGACAGCGTCATCCATGCATCTATGTATTTTTTTAACACAAATACCTCTGGAAGAATCTTGAACAGATTTTCGAAGGACTTAGGGTCTGTAGATGAGTTGTTACCATATGCCTTCATAGATACTGTACAGGTATTCAATTGTATCACATAAAACAGACTGGTCAAACGAACCTAATCCTAATGTGTGTTTTGTTTTGTGAAACACTAAAGCAACAACTTAAATAGGGGAAGTATTAAATTTCATCTGTGTAGTATTTACTCCATTGTTATCATATTTTATTACATAATTTTTTCTCTGCAAATATATTCTTGATTATAGTTATTAAGGTCCACTGCATCAAGAAATAAAATATGTTAAAATTGAATGTACGATCATACTACAGCTTTTCTGCTCAACAAAAATATTCATAATGCTTGCTTACATCAACAATAATCAGTTCAGTAGTTGCTGAAACCACAGAGTTTAAAAAAATAGCTAAAGATCACCTGAGATAATGTTTATGATGTAGACTTGAAAAATGAGGATTTTGTGCAAATGAACCGAATATAACTTACTACTCATAAGAATCCTCAGCATGTCTGACGTAATCCTTGAGGCTGTTTTTGATTTGTAAATTTAACAGAGTTCCTCAAATATTAGATTGACAGTGTCAATTTAGTTTTCAAAATTTAATATATGTATGTTTGTTATTCAGAAGGGCTATCGACGCGAAGATAACGTCAGTAAGCTTTGTTCCTTGACCACATATCGTTTGAGTTACTGACCAACAAAAGCGCTATAATATTAACAAGAGGCAACTATTGATGAGTTTTAGAAGTTACCATAGGAGTATGTTTTGCATTGCTTTCCCTTTGACGCAGCAACCACAAAATACATACTACGTAGTCGTTCGGTATGAATAAAATAGTTTGGAGAGTACTAATACTGTGTAGCGTTCAAAATCCTTTGCCATTTATGAATAACTTATAAATTCCTAATTGTTACTTTATTCTCTTTTTTATACTTAGTTATTGCTGAATTTGATTGGAGCGATAATCGTTCTGGCCTGCATAGACCCTATCCTCCTTGCACCTACAACAGTGGTGACAATACTTTTCTATGCAGTGCGTAATTTATATATAAAGACAAGTAGAAGTGTGAAGCGCCTTGAAGGAGTCAGTAAGTATTATCTTGAAATTCATATGGCATAATAGTCTTTGGCTACATTTATTCTAATAAATAATAGCTCTAACACATAAGATCATGAACTACTTACGGCATTGGACCTTAGTGAGAAGGACCTATTAAAAATGTATGTTTGCCTAGCATAAAATAATGGAAAGCTAATATCGTCTGGAGATGTTTTTGTTATAGATAACTCTCACAAAGGCAGAAAACCTATAGCGCTCCAGAAGCACTGCAAGAGGATAAATGTCCATTCACATTGACTTTGCAATGCTGAAGGTTGTAACTATCGTGTAACAAACTCCCTGGTAACTCATTTCACAACGCCGAGGTTCTCCAAAAGAACGACTTAAGGAAGAGGCTCGTTCGAGGTGTTGGAAGTTCAACCTTATGAGAAACTTTGCGCTCCTCTAGTGTTTGCTTGGTGTTATTATGCGAGACAGCTCGGTCGATCATTTACTATAATATTATCTATAGAATATCAGCCTCCTTTCTCAGATTTTGGAGACAGTAGAGGTCCCTTGTAAGTTCCGGCGCATCCACTAGACGTATTGCTCGTTTTTTTATTCTAATCAGAAGCTACAGGGAGTGATTCAGGGCGCATTCCCACTCATGCAAGCAGTACTCCAGCGATGGTCTGATCTGAGCCTTGTAGAAAGCAGTAGCTGATCCGGTGGATATAACCTCCTGGAACGGAAGACAACGCCCAGCATGAGACTTTTTTGTCACAGTTGTTGTCTGAGTCTTCCGTACGTTATATTGGACTGCATTTGTAGATCCTCATTCGACAATCCTTTCGATGTCCTCATTAATGTGAAGTTACTCCCGTCGACGTGGATCTCTCTGGATAGCAATGGTTTTCCTGGTTACATGCCATAGATCGTCTTTTTCCCTAGTTAATATTGCCCAACAGCAAAATGCTAAAGTACTACGTTTCACCAGAAGTTGAGTGAGAAGTAGTGTACATGATGAGTTTAAACAAAATATAGATTGTGATGTCCCGTATTGGCATGTAGATAATTTCAGATCTGATTACACATGTGAAAGGATAAAAAAGTACATATTAACATTTATTTAAAATCTCATATCTGTGTCCACTATAAGCACATTTTCCATGAATAAACTGTGCCCAATAGATTATAATCTATGGGGCACTGTCATATTTGGGTAGTAAAATAATATAATAGCTATAGATCACTGCTTGAACTATATTTTTTCCAGCTAGAAGTCCAGTGTTTGCCCATTTGAATGCGAGTTTGCAAGGGCTAGCGACCATTCGCACAAACTTACAAGAACAAGTGCTTGTCAATGAATTCGATAGTCTCCAGGACATCCACAGCAGTGCTTGGTTCATGTTTTTGGGGTGCTCTAGAGCTTTCGGAATGTGGGTCGATCTGATCTGCACCCTGTACATCGGCTTGGTTACATTCAGCTTCATTATATTGTCTGATTGTAAGATATATTTTTTTAGATAATATGAAATACTATACGTAAACGTGCAGCACAAAATCAAGTTTTTCATCTATTAAACAATAGACATGTGATATATTTATGTACTCGTATATGATATATCATCTAACTTATTGAAACGTTTCACCAAGCCAAAGTATCCAATATTCAAATAAACTTTATTACTTCTCTAGCATACAACGGCAGTGATGTAGGGCTAGCTATAACGCAGTGCATAGGACTCAGTGGATTGGTTCAATGGGGCATGAGGCAATCAGCAGAGCTGGAGAATCAGATGACTTCAGTCGAAAGAGTTTTGGAATTTACTAGAATCGATCATGAACCAGATCTAGAATCGGTGAGAAATATTTTGTTTTTTCTATCTCAATCGAAAATGCAAAAACTCTAATTTGATTGGTTGATTGGTTCCAGTTTGTCATATTTTGGTAATATATTTGTATTGTCAATGATACTAAGTATCGCCCTCTGTGGTAACGTCCATTGACAACTTCCGAAGCCAAAGATCCTAACACCCGGACTGCCTTGAAACGGCATAGTGGAGAGCACTTATTATCTTCATGTCCATTATCTGAATAGCGACTCAAATTTACTTCATTAACTTCAAGGCGATAGACAAGAAGCCTCCAGCATCTTGGCCAAAATATGGACGAATTGAATACATAGATTGCTCCATGAGGTACAGCTTACTGGAACCACCTGTTTTGAAAAATTTGAATATAGTAATCAACCCGAAAGAGAAGGTAAGGATGGATGAAATCAAATTGTTCAGTGTCCTACATATCATCTATATACTTTCTGATAATAGATTTAGTTGACTTAAATATTCAATCGTTGTTAACTTAAATTGACGCACTGCTGACAGCTACTGCTGCTAAATATGTTGTCTAGATATTTCACCATAACGTAATTCCATGTCATTCATATCAGTGGCTAGAAAATAATCTGAACAAGCTAAGATACGATTGTTATTACATTGCAAGTATGATGCAACAATTATTTTTTTTATCACACTGAATATTTTAGAATACTGCAATTGACTCCTAGATATAAACTGCTATAATTAAGACTACCTGCTGGGTTTGATTTCTAACAAAAAACAAACCAAAAAGTTAGAATTAAAGAACACCGACTCGGCACCCAGCGAGTAGAAACAAGATAGTCGTTAGCAGGTCTGAATATCAATAAAGAGCTGCATCACCAAGTATCAAGACACTTTTGCAAAATATACGTTTTAATTTTGATAGCTGTTCAGAAATGCATTAACCTTGATGCCAAGCCAAACTGTCAAGTCTGGAGATTTGGTTATATTATTTGAAGACCATGTGAAGAGGCGAAAAATGTAAATTCTTCACTTTGGCTATCATCACCATCCAGATGCTCATAATAAATAGTTAGCGCTACTGGTTGGATATTTAACATGGAGAATGTTGTTTTTTTCAAGTTACATAAGATATTTCTTAACTATATTCCAGAATACCATACCATGAAAAAAATATTTCGGACTGCGAAAAGTCATGTATAGTATTTTGTAAATATTTTTTTCTGGTTTTTTTTGCGAGTTTGAGATGAATATAACCCTAATAGTCTTTGTTTAAAACGCTTTATGAATCATAAGGAAATTCGGAAAAATCGTCATATTTAGTACTAATCTACACATTGAAATTGGATAGCTTAAGGATTTCAACTATCAATGGCTCGTTTTATAATTTTCTTCGTTGAAAATCGCTGTTTATGCTTTTTACTTATGTTCGCCGTTTTATGTTATACGCCAAAAATGTGCTTACATACAAATTAACCTGTGAAGAACATGGACAACGAACCAGCAGGTTTAATTGACTTCTAATCATTAATTACAGTACCCTATAAACAATTTTGCAGAATTATTGTGCTTGGATTTCAATATTAATTTTTCCTGTCTTTTGAGTACGCAAACTGACCTAGATTATCTCATAGGTAATTTGAATGTTAAAATAGTGGTTGAAGCACGTAATGGAATTAAAAAGAAGCAGACAGTATTGGAAACTATAGCCATATAAATATAGCAATAAATCTTGACCATCATTACTTACCAACACTCTGATTCTGTAAATTATAGTGAACTGGATGATATCTACCTTTTTTTTTTAGATAGGAATTGTAGGACGAACAGGCGCAGGCAAGTCTTCTTTAATTTCAACATTGTTCCGATTGGCGTACAACGAAGGTCAGGTCCTGATCGACTATCTGGACATCAGTGTTTTAGGGCTACATGACCTCAGAAAAAAGATTTCAATCATCCCACAGGTATGCTTCAATATTCTTGTTCAGTAAGGATCAACCGTATTTTAGCGGTTTCGGTCTTAGTCTAACTCGACAGCTCGAAGTTACAACGTCAATGCCACGCCACAAACACCTTGAATTGCCAATATCACACTCAATGGAGAGTACGTACCCAGTATCATTCGCCAACTTTTCACTGTTTGTCTTTGTAATAAAAGTCGTAAAAGCCAACGCCGCTATTGCAAATCTAAAGTGTCAATACCGTCAATCTCAACTAATGATAATAAAGTTATATTGACCTTTGTAATTGTTTACAATTTTTGACGTTAAAAATTTCACTATTCTTAAAGGACAATGGACCACGTTGAGCCGCGCCACGTAGGCCATCATTGCCCATTGTCTGTCAGCTTGAAAGGTGTTGACACAATAGCGCATGACGTTCGGTTGGTAACGAACTGAACAATGGCCGACTGTGTGAATACTACCGGCCAGGCTATGCCACGATACCCTTTGAAGTGTGACGAGAAAACCGACAACATCGCCATTGCGCGCCGCGATCCATTAACCACTGCCAACTGTTCGCCATCATGCGCCATTTCTCCCTGTACACAACGGCGATGGCCTGCGGTGGCCCATCATGGCCGATTGTGTACTGGGGCCTTAAGAGATGAAATCTCATTCGGCTTAAAGTTAACCCTCTCGTAATCCGATGTTGTTCATCATAGGTAGGTGAATCATTGTAATATAGACTATATGAATTTAAATTCAAATTACGGCATATGATTATGTAATTATTTCAGGAACCAGTTCTGTTTTCTGGCACACTCAGGCATAATTTAGATCCGTTCGGTGAACACACAGATGAAGCTATTTTTCGTGCATTAATGGATGTAGAACTGAAAAATGCTGTGCAACATGGAAAAGGTGAGTCTATCGACAGGTTTCTTTTAAAAGACGCCCATAATATCTTTTTCATATCACATGCCTTTTTTGATGACTGCAAGTATAAGAATACAATTGTTAACTAAAAACCCAAAATGACGCATACCGTCGACTTCAAAATGGCCGCATCAATGTAAATTGAGTGCGAGAGCTCGGCATCTTAATTTATTACGACGTTGTGTGAATTTCTATATATTTTCGGATGTCGATACTTACGTATTTATTTATTGTAAATGTTCTTAATTGAGCTCAAACTGTAAAAAATGTATACGTGGCTCATTGATTGAATATATCCTTAATGTAGTGGTGATCAAAAGTGAGACTTTAAATATGTTGACAGTTATAGCGAAACCTTCTATTCCATACCCACCAGAGCTCTTCTGGAGGTTGAGTTAGGCAAAATAGTATATAATGATATATTATATCATTGGCCCACTATAAATATTGATGGGATTCTAAAGGTCATTTCAATATTTATCTCATAGTTCACTCTAAGATACGTGCGATAACAAAAACAACTCTAGTGTATCGAACAATTAAGAATACATGGATAATTAAATAATATTTGTATCCATAATACAGTGGTTTCAACATATCTATAATAGAATGCGGTTTTCTAACATTTTTCTATTACTGCTTCTGTTATATTCATGAATGAAGCTACTCTTAACTGTGAAATGACTGCTCATGATTAGGCTTTAATTTTAGATCACTATACATATTTGATTTCTTTGACAGCCAGAATATTTGCGGTATTCTACTATTACTTTTTCTTTTTAGATTGCTTGAATGATGTAATGACAGAGGGAGGTATCAATCTAAGCGTGGGTCAAAGGCAAATGGTATGTCTAGCGAGAGCCATCATACGAGGAAATATTATATTAATACTTGACGAAGCTACAGCAAATGTGGACGCAAGCACTGATAAATTCATACAAACCACTATAAGAACAAAGTTTGCGCACTGTACAGTTCTAACAATTGCTCACAGATTGCATACGATCATGGACTCTGACAAGGTAAGTACTGCCTTGAATATGGAAACTCTCCACACCCTGTGATATTCACGTATACCCCACTTGTGATATTGAACGGATATCTGGGTCACTCTTCATCCTAAACGTGCAAACGTGCCTTGTCAAAACGATAACAGTCTTTGGAAGTATGACCCAATACCAGGTGCGTATTCAAAAGAAGGGTACTCATCTTATCTAAGTCTTCACTCTTTCCACTGTGAGAAGGAAGTGTTTCATAATATAATATAATAGATTTTCAAAAATATACAAGCATTCATTTGGTTTATTTTGTGTTTCACTATTGGTTTCACTGAATTGACAATACTGTTAGCACCACTACTGCTACACGAACTTAATTTCAGTGTTTTAAAATTCACAGCAAACTTCCTGATAAGCCTGATTTTTTTAGGTTTTAGTAATGGATGCCGGACAAGCTGTAGAGTTTGCTCATCCTCATATACTACTCCAACAAAGAGATGGATTCTTTTTCGATTTAGTTAGAAAAACTGGACCAGGTGTTTCAGATCGGCTGAAAAAAGTTGCGCAAGAGGTAAATCATTACATACACACTAGATTTCCAGTACCCTTATCACCCCTTATATACTTCAATGCGATTTGCAAGTTAATGCTTTGAATCGTTTATGCTGCCATAACTACTGTTGTTACCTTTGGATTTGGCCTGTTGAAAGTACATAATAATAAACTATTTTTTGAAGGGTTCTACGCTCAATATTATTTTCTTACCAAAGACAATTTGAAATAAATATTTAAGATTTGTTCTGGAGTCTAGGTAAAAAATTATCCAACCGCAATGTGTAAAAAACAAAAACAGTCCATTATAAGTAACGTAAAAAACTGAAACATTTTATATAGTTTTGTTATTCATAATGGTTATATATGGCTTTTCATACATTGCGGACTACACTTAAAGTGATAGCTGTTCAAAATTGAGTTGACATCAGTTCCCGACAGAAATATCATCCAACTGTATTTATTGCGTGATATGATAAGTAAAATCTGTCGCCGCCTGGAATATACTGTGAAAAAAATTCTGTCCGACTAATGTACCATGATCAAGCTACCTTTAGATGTCCTCATTCAGACTGAAAAATAATTACCGATACAGACACCATAGTATAACGACTAGTCATTTATTCCGTACCATCGCGGATCTGGTGTTTAATTCAATATTTGTTCCAGAGTTATGAAGCACGTAAGAAGAAGTAAGGCGCTGCTAGCAGTTGCATTAACCTAATGATCAGTTCCGTTTCATGTAATTGTGATGCCAGTAGATTATATTTAGAGATATGTGTTGAAATATTGAGTAAATTTATTTTCAATTAAATATAAGGTTATGTTATCTGTAATACAAAAGTTAGTATATAAATGGTATATTCTTTAAATAGCAATCGCATCAGCGGAGGCTGTTAGAGTTACATTATAAAATAATCAGCGTCCTCTGTTACAAAAGTTTGTCCTAAATTAAATCGACAATTTATCAGACTATTCTTCTCCATGTTAAACATAAGTTACAAAAATACTGCATGCACTCTCATTCGTTCTTTGACTCCTTAACCTAAACATAAAACAAAAATGTATTATAATTTGTTACAGTCACAAAACGTGCCCATTTTCGAGATCTGAAACAACATAATCCACAAAAAGCAGTACAAAAACAATTTTGTGTTCTCAACATAAGTGTATAATATCAATTAATTAATTTTTTGATAAATCAGGTTGTTCAATAATTCCTTACAATTATTTCTTATTGATGATTGACGGCATGTATACTTCGATTTCCTCAGCCTTATCATCAAGAATGTTTTCAGATTCACAAGACTAATAAGTTTATGAAGCAAGTAAAAATATATTGGGGTCGTAACGTGAACATTGGATGCATGGCAATATACACTCAATAGAATTTGTCTTGATCTTCATCTATAGTGGTAAATCTAGATTGATGTATTTCTAGAACGCCTGTAATTGTCTCTCTGGTTCATCTTATATTTGTATTAGCCACTAATCAATCCCCATACGATAAAGATATAGAATGAGTCGCTTATGCCTTAATACGTTACTCCTCACGGACTACTTTGAGATACGAGAGATTCAAGCGACATCGCCAGAACTGCTGGAAACCTTCGATGTTTATGTTTCTGTTTATTATTATCAGTGCAAAATAAAATTACAAAATTTACATTATTGTAAATACTGTGTAAAAATCATATTTGATGTTGGTTGATAGTGCTGGCCAATAATTGAAACCACATGTGTTTATAAAACACTTTATTGACGTTTTGCCTCTTCTAAAATATAAAGAATATTTTGAAAATTAATCTGACGATTAACTCTTCATTATTAACAGTCGGCCACACTCTTCAGAAATTGGGAAAGAAAAATGTTTTTAACTTTAAATCTCATAAGACGGGCAACATTGTAATCAAAAATGCAAATTAGCCACTTTATATTCAAGCATTTCATTATAGTTTATATACGTTTTAATTTCAAAATTCAGTTAATTAGTGGCAATGAAGTTTTCGTTTTCTAAATTCAATTTCTGTTTATGCTATAATTTGAAAGGCTGTTTGTTCTAGAAATACATGTGGAAAAAATCAACTATTTGCTAACTGAAGCATTATGGTTCAGAAAGGCAATCTCGGGATAAGTGTCACAAGTTATATTATGTGAGATATGTAATCTCAATATCGAATTGAAAATACTGAGAAAGTTGAAACAATATGTGCTGTTCTGTTTTGCATTAAATGATGTATACATCATTTGAGCAAACCAGTTTTTATAACATATTTTTGTAAGTTAAAATGTCACCACCTTTGCTAGTAAGAGATCGCACGTTTTCTTCGCATCTCCTAACAACATGGACGTGTTAGGTTTATAGAAGATCGGATTGTCCACAGCTGCGTATCCGACGCCTAAAGACCTACAAAAAATTCACATGAAACATTTATGGTATAAATCATCAAGAGATTTCAAAGATATAAATGTACAAACTAAGAGAAGCTTTATCACCTTCATAAAGCTTTAAGACCGGTATGGTAAAACAAAATGTTGGAGAAAATCTCACTTTTCATTTTCATGGAATAATCATATTGATAAAAAATATATATTTACCTTTACGGGAAAAAAATTATTTCTTGTTTTTGTTACGCTCGAAAATTAGAGCCGAATACATTAATGGTTTGAAGCATGATTTTGTACAGAGCCATTAAGTTTAAGCTGTTTCCTCATACTTAAAGGAAAGTTTAAGGAATAAAAAGTTAAGCTATTTCAATTGAGTCTTTTGATGTGTACACAATGAAATCAATCACTGATTCATGCACCGCATGTGTCAGTGACATTTTATCACGGGAGTCGACAAAGCCATTTCTTTAGCTATTAGTAGGTTCACCAAAAAACATATAGGCATAAAATCTTTCGACGGCGACGGAGCGAGAAGATTAGGATAAACTCATGCCTTTCATATTTCACATATTTTATTCCGTAAACGGAATATAATGTGTCAAGAGACACTCAAAAACCTCAATGGATAACAAAAATGTGTTATTTATGTCATACTATCAAGGTTAAAAAGCAAACTGTTTTTTTCTCCTAGCATTGACCTCAGACATTTGTCTTTTAGCCACAGAGGATTAAGGCAAACCTGAAAGCCTTAATTTGATTTAACTAATTAATTAAAATTTCGTTATTTAATTTGGTTCGCAGGATATCAGAAAATGCCATGTCTGCCAAGGCATGGGCGGCAGCTATTCTTTAACGACCAAGCAAGAGTTTTTTTGGTTCAACACCACCTCCAAAAAACGGGATTATGTATCTTGAATTGCAAAACAAGAACAAACCTTTTCATAACAATAACGTGCTCCGCTTTCCAAACAGCAAGCACCGGCATGCCGGCAATAGGCGAGTTGGGATCTTCTAAAGCTGCACTGTTGACGGTATCATTTGCACCAATCACTAGAACCAGATCCGTATCGGGAAAGTCATCGTTGATCTCATCCATCTCGAGTACATCATCATACGGCACGCCAGCTTCCGCTAGAAGTACGTTGAGTTGTCCCGGCATTCGACCTATAATCATATAGATAATTTCTTAAACTCTTCCATAATTAAAATTGAATTATGAAATTCATACGCAGTTTTGCAAATAATTGATTTTTTAAACACTATCGCCACTGATTCCAATAAAGTTATTCTTAAATCTCGCCGGTACGACCGTCCCTTTCTTCCTGGCGTCAAAGTTATAAACGTAATTCCGTTTTTTTGTGAACGTTAATTTAAAATTTAAAAATCACAGATACAATTTATAACAAGAAACCCTATACCCGTTATGTTAAAATTTAGAAATAACCATGATTTTTGCAAAATAGTTTTGCAGCATCACTACTATTAATAGAAACGCATGTATAGTATAAATATAGTATTGTTTGAATTCGAAACCAACATATATATTACGAGGTACATTGGTCACTGAATCACTGAGTAACGACATATTCTGAGAATTCAATAACTGAACTACAATGACTCCATACGATTTACCTACAGTGCATATCTAACAAACATCTGCGGACTATTTTTTCATTTTAACTTAGTCAATCTTTACAATTCCTCACGAAAAGAGGACACTTCTGCAATTTTTTTGAACGGGTAAAAATATTGCTGATTTGCAATGACTACTTCTACAACTGATTTCATTTTCCATGTCTTTCAGCTTTTCCAGGCTTGGGGGACACATAGAAAATAATATAACCTTCGTTAAACATTATTAGCGTTTCTGTTATCAGTTTTTCAATACCAATTCTTGAAAAATAATACAATTAGCTCATTTGACAGATCCCAAAAATAACTTGCAAGTGAAATTAATTTATTGCGACATACATAAAGCTTAGAAATTCAAAATATATCCACAGACTCACCAGCAACAGGATGTATAGCAAACCTAACATTCTTGCCCTGCGCCTTTAATATAGAAACCAATTCTGCAACAGGGTACTGTGCTTTAGCTACACACATACCATATCCTGGCACGATAATGATATTTTTGGCACTTCTTATAGCTTCTGCGGTCCCGTCCACATTAATTTCAGTGTGAGTACCGGTAATCTCCATAGGCTTCCCTGTGCCCGTTGAAGAGGTTCCGAATCCACCGAGAATAACGTTAGGCAATGATCTGTTCATGGCCTATAACAATAAATAAAATCAGTAATATTCGATAAATTGAGTATCTCCGCGCCAAATTTAGGTTAACGGTTAACGTTAATTTGTCATGATTTTTTACATTTTCATACTCTCGTTCCAGTTGATATATGTAGCTGATACAATAAATACAGAGATTGAATGAAAATTCGATAAATTTACCTCATAGAGTTGTAGTATAGGTAATGATTAACCAATTCAGCCCTATTTTGCCATATATAATTTGTAATTATTTTAGATGGATTTCAAATTTTAAAAGTTTCCAAAAACTTTTAATATGTTATTTCTGAATTTTAGCTGATTGTTGATTTTTTGATGTTGATATAAAATTTATAATAATCCTGAAACTAAAAATTAATGTATTACTACCTATACTACTACTTCGTCAACGCAATGTGACAATATCCCTTCAGACTTTCGTCTTTCCCACGCATTGATAAATTCATTTTCAAAATACGTACAAATTGGTATACTGAACAATGACGTGGGAACGACAAGCGACAACGTCACCGCTCCTGTCAGCTGGGGCAACGCAATAAATAATTTTAACATGTTTATACAGAATTAAAAAAGTAAATATGTATCTTTTGTTTTGCATGGGTTTCGAATATTTCGTTTCCAGCGCTGATTTTTCAAGATAATGGAACGTATTGTTTTTTAAATCACAGAGGTTGCTTCTATACTTATGTGAAGGCCTTCTTTCAATTTTTGATACAAAATTTAGATATTGTAGCAAGAGCGCTCATATCAGCGGTAAAAATATGTTTATGTATGGTGCTACAATATTTGGTTTGAAGCGCTTGATTTTGAACTATTGAAAATATTTTTCATGCAGATCAGGACGGACGGACGGACAGACAGGAAGGACGGTTATATGTCCGTGCGAAGCTCTTTTCTTGATAGTTGGGATACTTTGGTTACCAACTTCTAAGATTTTGTTTCAAAAAATGCGAAAAAGGCTTCGCACGAACATAGGACCAACGTTTTTCTATCATTAGCAAGAAAATCGTTCCATTATTTTGAAAAGTGGGCGCTGGAAACAAAATATTGGAAACCCATGCAAAACGTCTTTTATTCTAGGTAGAGTCCCCTCTTAAAGACAACTTCAGTAGTTATAATATTTATATCTTTCATAAATATACTACGGAAACATCTTGAATTCAATCATGTAGATTGTAGATGCTTTTACTTGGTAAAACACTTCCATCAAGCAGATGAAAAGATTCAGTAATTAACATCGATTTATATTTAAATCATCGTCGGACTGTCAGATTTTACTGCTAACAAGGCTACCCAGATTACTTGCCAACTAACTAACTAGATCCTATCACGGATAGAAAACTAGAGCTCTCAAATCTAGCTTACTTATAGTAATGCATCGATAAAAATTTAAAGTTTAAAAGTTCAGTCTGTTCATTTACTACAATGAAATCAGAGTTTCGCAGATATTTTTGAATCTTTAATGTTTCCATGAAGTTCTATTCAAGTTTGAAGTGCACTCGTCCTATTTTCGTTGCCAACTTTATGATTAGTATCTAGTAGCAATAAGATATCGAAAACAATAAAAACAGTGTATGATAATCAAATAAGTATACCTTATAGGTCAGAACCTAACTTAAGATCATAATAAATGCAAAGGAGAAAGAACCAAATATGTGTAAGCCCGGTATTTATATGATTTCATGTGCCTTCTGTAATGCTGTTTATATAGTCAAACAGCATTTACAACCAGATACAGAGTACATATAAGTGCTTTCAAAACACTTCCTAGTCCTACTAATCATAAAGTTGACAACGGAAATATAATGAGTGTACTTCATACTTGTAATAAAATACAATATTTAAACTTCATGGAAACATTAGTGAATCAAAAATATCTGCGAAACTCTGATTTAATTGTAGTAAATAAACAAGCCTGATCTATTAAACTCAAATTAACTTACTCTTGAAATATCTTAAATTATAAAATGTATTAAGAACATTAAAATATCGCAAAACGTTTTCCTTAATAATAGTAAAAATGTAGTGACAAAAAAAATGTTTCTCCAAAAACAGACACAAGGAAGGAAAAAATGATTTAATAGAAAAATAGCTAAACAGGATAAATAGTATGCTCGGTTTGAGAGCTCTAGTTTTGTATCCATGATAGGATCTAGTTAGTTAGTTGGCAAGTAATCTGGGTAGCCTGGGTAACAGTCAAATCTGACAGTCCGACGATTTGAATATAAATCGAAGCGTGTCACTGAAAGAAAAAGAGTTTTATTTGTAACACTGTGTGTTAATTACACAATCTTTTTATCTGCATCTTGATGAATACAATTTTAATTTTGTGTTGTTCTATAGCTAGAAGATTTTTATAGCAAATGTATTCAACATTGACGAAACACGGACATAACTAGCCCAATGACACATTCATTTACTTATGTGTTGTAACATATTTGTGGAAAATTCTAAATCGCGGCACGATCATTTTGTATGCCATCTCCGGCACTACAGCCCCGAAAAAATGAAACGTAGTCTTGCCAGACCTGTTGACATGGGGAGTGATCACATGAAATTGCCTGATAACTATGACAAATACCTTATCATATTTGTTTTACCTTACACATGATGTAAGACAAGATGGCACCCGACGATCCTATCAACGCACCTACTATAGTCATCAATTGGTTGTTCAACATGAAACCCTCAGCGCATAGAGCCCAGCCTGAATAGCTATTCAGTACGGTTATAACTACAGGCATGTCAGCTCCTACAAAACAAAATCAGTCTATAAACACACAGTCGATTATAAATCATTTCAGAATAATTAATACCTGCTATCCTACTCAATACGATAAATCGTTATTTTGAAGAAAGAACGCTCATAGTAGGAAATTCAATAGAATTGATGGCGACTTCATCATGGTTGTGTTTTGGGACTATTACTGAGTTTTACGATATATTCCTGCCAGGAATCTACTTGATCTCATTATTGTACTGATTTCCTAATAATGAACATGACAAGCAAAAATAATACTCTAGAAAGTTGGAAACACTGAAATTCTAAGTAAAAAAAGCCATTAAGGATTTGGGCGTATGCAACGACGACAAAAGGAGAAAAGGTGGGGTTTAAGGCCCGGGATTTGAAAGCAGAGACCATGCATTTGAAGGGGGACCCAAAATAAAATCTCTGACAAATTTCTCAACAGCCCACGGTATTTTTATCCAATTTTACAAGCACACAAACGAAAAGGATAAGGCATTTTTGACTGAGGGATTTCGGAAGGGGTGGCATACTCGTAAACTTTATATTGCTCTATGAAGTCCCTATTTATGTAAAGAGAATAAAAAATAAGAAGTATATATGCCTATAGGAGGGTATCGATATAAGCACTGCGGGTGAAAGCTGCGGTACCTCCAATTGATCTGTCGGTTGAGCAGAGAGTAAAAGGGTGGAGGAGATCATAAATGGAAGCAGCTTTGTATAAACTGACACATAATGGAAGATTGTCTAGAAGAATTAATCCTCTCGTTAGGGAATGAATCTATAATAGAGAGATGCAAACGCAGCACACAACTTCTCATAGGACATGGATATTTTGAGTTATCTAAGCTGAGTAAGAAAAAGGGAGTAAGTAGATGTTATACCAAAATTAGATCCTTTCAGTAGTGTCATATTACTCGTACTGAACAAAAACAAATTCTGGTCGCTTAAAAAATGCGAAATGCACGTTGTAGAATGATTTTCGGCCTTAGGAAATGGATCAAATAAGTGCATCAAAGGATGCCCTCAAATAGTTGAAACTGGAAAATTACATTGTATTTGTGTAAAGCTAGTAATTACCTCCAATGGCTGCCGTGAGGGTGTACCCCATAATCGATGAAAGGGCTGCAGTAGCTCCCAATGCAACCAATCCGCCATCCAAAGTTGAATCGTAAAATAGATATCCACCTGCACCCAGGTTAGCTAGTAATAAACCAGCGTTTAACGCATGACGTCCAGGCAAAAGCAATGGTTTGGAGCTCATTATTCCTTGAAGTTTGCCGTACGCAACGAGTGAGCCACTATACAAAACAAAAGTAATTAATGGCATCACAAATGACTATAGAATCAGGTGCTTATACTGTAATGAAAGTGATTACATAGAGTAACTCACTCACTTTTTTCAAACAATAGATAAGTATATTTTCTAGGAAATGCATGAATTTGGTTCACTTTTATAAGAACCAGTTAGCAATTTTTAAAATGAATATTCGAATAACTACACATACCACTTTGGTGCATTTATTTTTAATAATCTACTGAGCCATTTAATAATTATTATATTAAAACAAAATGGATACATCTATACAATTCACAATTTTGTGCTGGCAGAAACCCTGCCTTCAACAATTGCTAATTTAACAATCACTCACACCCGTCAGTCTGTGGCCAAAAAAATAACAGAGGTGTTAGAATTAAATATGCAATCCTACATTCCTCATGTCGACAAGCGCCCTTCCAAAAACAAACCACGGTTTAATCGGAGCTGCAAAGACGAAGTTAAATCGAAAAACCAATGGTACAGAGGATAGATGACAAATCCAAACACCAGAACTAATAATAATTGATTGTATCGTCCCGAAGCATTGTGCAGTGGAGCTTACACCAGTTCTTTACAATTCGTACTCAACTCTACTCTGCATCATGTCCAAGGTCATGGAGACTACAGCTTATGAGGTATCTGGACAAAAACAAGATCATCAATATTGGCTTCCGTAAGCTTAGATCTACGAGAGATATTTTGGACTACGTGACCCAAATGTAGAGCAGAGTAATTGACCTTCATGTAGAGTCTTGTGTCGTCGCGCTCGAAATATCGAAAGCTTTTGATAGGATGTGGCATTAGATACCTCTGATCGAGTTTTCTGACTATGGGTTGCCACCGGGTCTATGCCAGTGGTTAGATAGTTTCCTCATAGACCGATTCTTATATGTGGAGTGGTTGGATGTGTTTCCGATTTATTTACCATCAACGCCGGTGATCCGCAGAGTGCTGCTTTTTTTCCAACGCTCTTCTTGCTGTAAATCAACGAACTGTTGGAAATTACAGCCAATCCAATTTACAACTTCGCAGATGACAACACTCTTGTTTCCTGAATGGAGCTAGGCAAACCACTACCATCCAATGATATCTTACATCAACGGAAGCAATATGTTTTTCAGTTTGAGAACATCGAAAAGTTTGTCGAATTTGGATCTACAAATGGCGTCCAGTTTAATCCATAGAAAACGTATTCCTGGAGATGGAGGGATGCCCAGTATTTAAGTCAACTTCCCAACAGCCCCAACAGCCAGGGATTCCAGAAAATTATATTCGCCGAAACAGCTACTGCTACTCTACAAGGCTCAGATGAGACCTTCCCTGGAGTACTGCTTGCATGTGTGAAGATACGCTCCGATTCACTCCCTAAAGCTTCTGGACAGAATCCGAAAGCGAGAAACATGTCTAGTGGATGCGTCTGACCATAAAAAGGATCTCCACAGCCAGGAACATCAAAGGAGGGTGGCTGATCTGTCTCTAGTCTACCATGACAAATGATCGACCGAGCTGTCTCGCATAATACCAAGAGTTACCAGTATAGCCAACACCAGAGACGCTCAACAGGCACATACACACCAAGTTGAACGTCCAACGAACCTCTTCTAGAAGTCTCCTTCTGGAGAACCTCGGCGTGCTGGAATGACCTGCCGAAGAGTTTGTTCCCAGATGGATCCAATCTACAGCCTTTTAAGGTCAATGTGTATAGACATTGATCCTCTTGCAGCGCTTCTGTAGCGCGTTATACTTTCTGCCATTGCGAGGGGTTAACTGTAAGAAATATTGAATGTAATATTGAAAAAACCGCCCTAACTGAATACTAAAATCAAAATGATCCATGTACTGGCGATATTTACTCTTTATTTTGATTTTTTATTTCTGTAGTGAATAATTATACTACTTCTCCGGAACTAATAAGAATTTTCCACTAAATGAAGGTTTTCTGTCGTACAACGACAGTGTCTCTCACTGTTTCTGATTAACTCTTATTGACTCCTCTAACGTAAAAAATAGTCAGAAAATAATGCTATTTTTCTTGGAAGGCAGAGTGCTGTATACTGTATATGATAGCAATACTGTATAGGTGTAGTGTTCATAATTGTAAAAATACTCACCTAAATGTGACGCCTCCGATGTAAGTACCTAGGAATAGAGCAGTCTTAGTAACACCCATTGCAGGATCGGTCGCAAATGACGGAAAATCATGCATAAAGGTAGCCATGCACGTGAGTACTGCCGCTAATCCTACCAAACTTTAACAAGTCATAAGTCAAAATGAACATTTTCGATCGAGATTCACTTCAACAAAATCCGAGATATGGATAATTCAATGTGCATTTTGAAAAGAAAATAATATTATTCTTGAGTAATCCCATAAAGACTAAATTTGGAGCAACATTTAGTGCAATACTGTTAATCAGATTTCGCTGAAGTAGAAAATTAGCAAATCTGAAGTAGAAAGTATGAAATGAAATACCTATGAAATGCCGCCACTAACTGAGGCAGATCTGTGATTTGTATTTTTTTGGCTATAATGGTACCAATAGCTCCACCACCAATCGCTGCTGCAGCCATCTGTGCCAACACCTCAGTCGACGGCGAAATGTAACCAACAGTTGCCGCTATACCACCAGTTACACCGACCTAAAAATTTGGTCAATAGAATATTTATTCTAATTGGAAGTATGCTTTCAGAAGAACCACCGAGTATTGTATTTTATCATATACATATCCCATGATAACACTGTTTCTGAATAACTGCATAATACATTCTATGCATCTGTTTGAAACAACATTTTCTTCAGTACCAATAATTTACAATCTGGAATTCCTTATTAAGAATACTTTTTCACAATTAAACATTGTCATTATGCAAATATAGGTGTTCATGTAACCACCCATTCCAACTAAGAAAAGTAACTAAGAGACTGCAAATATACTTTAAATTTAGTACGTGCTTGAAAACTAATGTATATGGACATTTTACATAGAAAATTCAATGACAATTTTGTAGTTACATTAAAAAAAGCAACGCCACAGTATTTAGTGATTACAAAAGAAGTGAAAAGTGCAGGTGATCAGCTTTGAACGTTGAGCTACTTGAGATTTGTTACAGCTTCCAGCCAAATGCGAATAATTTATATCATACCAAAGTTTAGTTAGTTTTCACTTGTTTTTGCACCACTTATAGATTGACTTGTACTATAATTATGGGTATTGTTAAAACTATTTTGGGAAAGGCTAGCTTTATAGAAGTTATTCCACACTATCTTCACTGCTATGTACTGTATAATTCCAGCTTAAGATATAGTGGTTAATATATAGTAGAAAATATTCATACTATTCCCAAACTGTTACCCATCCGTGCTGTCGCCTGAGAGCTCAGGCCTCCCAGAGCCCCGACACAACACAGCGAGGCAGCTAAGTATGCAGCTTGATTGATCTCCGGTAGTCCTTGGTGAGCAGCCCATCCATACATTCCCAAAAATGCCAAAGCTGGTATCGAATAAACGGAATTGTACTCTGGTGGGTCCTCTGGCCTGCAAATGTTTAATTAACAATCATTTTACCAACTACTGTCTTTAAATGCTATTGTAAAGCCAGATATGTGTTACATAAATCTAATATCAATACAAATCGTCTTTAGATGCGCTATCAAAACATTTAATAAGAGCCATGGATGGAAGAAGCAAAACAGATATTACTTTTCAAAGACATAGATGATTTTTCTTTTACTTTTCAGTATTTTGTTCTATTTTGAAATACTTATCTCAGAACAGTTACAAAAAACTTTATTAATGTCAAGTTCTGCCTATCAATCATTCGTATGTGATTTCAATCAACGGCCAGTAAAAAATTATAATAACCAAAAATAAGCATCACATAATATTTTGCTCGAACTTTGTAATCCCTAATTGAAATAGTATAGAAACAGTAACGTTTTCCAACAATTGGTCAAATCCATTTTATGGATTTTTTTGAGTTGTCTCATTTTCGGAATGCAAGGTGTTAAAAAACAATGTTTATATAGGGTGTTGGTTTTTAAAGACACAAATTGGAATGAATACAATCCATAAAATGTTTATTTTGTTTACGACATTCGTTGAATCGATCTAACGCCAACAACGCACGCTACGCACTCAGCTCGTAATGCTGTGTGTTCAATTACATTTTCCTGTGTTCATACACGAAAACACATAGCAGATATACGTATGCTCTCGAGGATCATTCGGTCTGAGCGGATGATTTCCATATTAGTGCGCAGTTGTAGTGAGGTCGATTCAGAGGCGAATGACATTAACGAGAATGTACCTAAGGCTTTGATTTCCAATGGACGCAGCGCGATACGGAATACGTCAACCTATCGGACACCAAAGATCAACAACACTATTCTCATTCCATTTCATGTCTGTAATAATCTCCCTTCCCTATATTCACTCAGTTACGGGCTAGTTTTCTGTGTTGCTCTTTACTGGATCATCAGCATTTTTACCCCCACAATTTTTTATAATCACACTGATCACAAGTGAAATAAATATATCACACAATATTCGATTCCTTATAAAGACTTGTTTGTTATTTACGGATACTTGAAAACACATACGTGATATCAATCCAATGATCTTAAAGTTAGGTAAAACTACCACGAAATGACGAATTTCACGAATTAAAATGGAAAACGTTTGAGTTGTATACATGCTACGAAATTAATAAGCAGTTATTTACAGCAATACCGTAGGTAATTTAAAAAAATTAGAAACAGTAGTTTGCTAAAACTATCATTCAAAAACTTAAATTTGATACCTACTGAACGAAAAACAGAGATGAATATTACCTTGCATCGTCTCACCTTTTAAACATGTCTAGCATTCTTTTTGTAACCAGAAAACCACCGAATACGTTTATGAATGACACGAAAGCTGCTGCAGCTGCCAAGTACTGAAACAAGAAATTTCAGTTGAACACGCAGCTAATTGCAAGTCAACTGAAAAGAATTTTTCAGATTTGAAAAATCTAGAAATAATTTTTTTATGAAACTTTTCTGTCATTGCTCATTATGCGGATATCAACTTATTTTCCATTAGTTGTAGCTTTAAGAGATGCGTCTAGTTTTTTCAAAAATCTTTTTGTTTTTTATTTTGATGACGATATTATTTTCCAAACAGCCATCCCACGAAGACCGTGCTAGTACTGCAGCGTTATGGCTTCTTATGTTCTTCTCATTCTAGTTTATAGCACTCATTTTAGCAGTGCTGCGATGATAGCAAGAACAAGTGGGATAAATCGAATGCACAACAGGATACGTTTCAAAAAATATGTTTATTGACCTCTTCCATAATTACCCTCTTCTCAACCCTACTAGATATTTGATCTGTCCGTTTATATTTGTGTAAATATTTTTTGAATCCTCTCCACCTCCCATAAAATTTCGGTTTCCCTTCAAAATGAAATTCATATGGCCCTGTCGTAATGTAAGCATATATCGACTATTATGTAGAAAATATTTCTATAAATACCACTCACTTCGATTGAATTTGTTGGATAATACCCTCCATTCATCAGTAGTAGTCCTCCTACAGCCGTAATTCCCGATATGGCATTTGTTACAGACATCAATGGTGAATGTAAAGCTGGTGTAACACCCCAAACTGTATGGTATCCTACGATGGTCGATAATCCTAGTACAGTCAACATGGAAGTGAAGTCTGCATTAGGTGATACCATTCCAAATCCCAAAATTGAACCAACTCCTGAAAATAGATACCATTATTAATTAATGTTGGTATTTCTCATTTATGGGTAAATTTTCTATGAATGTAATCCAAGCCGAAGACACGCGTTATTTCTCTTATTTAAGAAATGAAAAAATCTTTCAGATATCTTCAAGTGAAACGACATAATAGAATATGTCATCTAAGGCGCTGCTCTGTAGCAGAGATGGATCACATATTCACTGACAAAAATGACTCTCCGGGTCTCAATCCCCCGCACTGCTATTGAATCTATTGGACTTTATATTGACTATAGAGGGAGATTTTCTTTATGTTGACACCAGCAATCTAAATAATTATAATGATAATAAATTTCATGCATAAGTTACGGTTTTTCAATCGCCAAAAAATAATTTTAAGTTAATACATATTTTGGAAAGCTTATGAGGATACATAACAAAAAACGTCACAAGTATACGTCACTGAATGTATGCCATTGAAATTTGAGGAGGAATACACTTTGGATATACAATAGGTAAAAACAGTCTTTTTTGAAAATCGGCGTCACCAGAACGCATCTGTTTTGCATTAGGCGCAGTGTCGTGCTTTTCTCTGCAATTGCACATCATTAGGACACGGCTTTTGACAGAATAACTGCAGTACTACTGCTAAATCATGTAGTACACGGAGGATGCCCTTTACAATCGAATAAATTGATATAAAAAATTAATTAAATCTTACCGCCAGTGATCATCAAGGCGCTGTTTAATGTTGCATTGAACGGATCCACTTGCTTTTGCGCAGCTATTTCTGCGGTCTTTTTGGGCACAACCGGACTAGGTACTACTTTAGGAGGAGGAGGAGGCCACAAGAGGTTTCCTTTTTGTAATATAATGCTTCCTCTTACCACCTCATCTTCTAAATTTATATCGAAGTGGTTCTTTTCACCTGCAAATTACATTAAACGAAAATACCACTCAAAACAAATTAAGCAAACATACGCAATATTGAAAACTTTCAATTATCTACTATATGAGATGAAAATGGGTAAGACATTCAGGAATAATACTTTCTTGATAAATGTTGAGACTAAGGTCATATACCGTATTTTTATTTTTTTGTATATACCTTGTTCTTTTCATCATGTCCACTGAATGGAAGCAATTTATATTGATAGCAAATAACCAGACGGAACTATGCTTAACCCACAATAACTGAATACACATATGTAACGTTTTTTCTATTGCAAAACATTCATTTTAATTGTCGTGCATTTTATGTATGTCCAAGAAATTCAAAGAAATAATGGAGAATTTTGAAATACGGATACAGTGGTTGCTCTACTGCACTGCAAAGAGCCAATATATGGGGTCATCATAAATTAAATAGTATATTTTGAAACTTATATAATTTTAATAATCAATTTGGTGGAAAAAACTAAATGGAATCTATAGTTACTTTGATAATTGAATTTAAATAAATCTACCCCAGGAGTGTTTCCACAGCTAATTTTATCATTGGATTAGACCCTAGAGGAAATACAGAATGGAAAAGCCGTATCAGTAAGTATCCGGTAATATTAAAGTACTTTAATATTACCGGATCTTCGTTCGGTAATACTAAAATTGATTCTTGATAATTATTCTACGCTACTATCTGTGTTATCAGGATGTATGTACATACATTTCATATATCCGTACTGAAATTACAAAACGCACGGCTTTTGCATGCAGAATTTTGTAAAAGTGAAAAAATCAATTTCTATAATTTCCCAGATAACTTTTTTTGAACATATTCATGTTACCGTTACTCCTTAAAGGAAAAGAATGGTACCTTCAAGACCTTTCACTAAGGAAATGTGATGTCTATTAAGATTGCTTGAATTAAATTATGATCTACGAGAGGACAACAACGAAACAAAATCAAATTTAACAATTTGAAAGCTCCAAGAAAATTAGACGTCTGGTGGATTCGATCCGCATTTCTGTGATTCCGAGACAGTGTGTTTCCAATTACAGCTATAATATATTACAATCTGTTAATAGTACACCAAAATAAATCATTAATACCTACCGATTGATAACAAGAACTTTGAAATATTATTGGCATACAGGTTTGAACTTTGTGTTGGTAATCTACTAGGAAGATCCGTTAAACCTACATGAGTTACGTCATGATAAACGTAAACTTCATTAGGCTTAGTTGTTTCAATGTTGCCACCTGCTTCGGCGGCTAAGTCTACCACAACACTTCCTGGTTTCATAGATTCAATATGTTCCTGAAATATTATTGAACTTCGTAACCGCTCAGATCGTAGGATGGGGTAGTTGACTGATTTTCAGATACCTCCAGTAATATTTGGGAACAAAATTTTGACGTAATTTTTTGTTTTTGTGAAAAATGGAAAACAAAGCATCTGAAAGTACCTTGTCGCCTTAAACATTCGAATATATAGCTATCACACAGATAGCGCGTAACGAAAGACTTTTCTTGATATCTATGAAGCTACTTTTTTTGTTCATATTGTGCACTAGAATTCCAAATCTTGTAAGCGTATGGTGGCCGCCAAATAAATCGCTCAAATATTTACATGTGCTGATAAGATATTGCCATCAAAATAGGATAAAATGAGTATTTACATCTATAACAACGTCACATGTCCAGAGCTTTTATAAGTTTTATATAAGTACAAAATCTAGTAAAAAATATTAATATCGTATCGTAATAACTAAATACTCATGTTGTTCGAATTCAAACATCAATACTCATTTTAGTTTAATCGATATCAAAATAATTTAGTTCCCACAAAAAAAGTTGGCATCCAAAGGGGATCAAATTCTGGGCCCAATCGGAGCGCATAAAATGAGACTAGCAATACGTTCATGTTGGTTAGTTAGTGGGTAAAGCTCTATACTCATATTAGCTTTTGTGCCAATAAAAGTTTTTGATGAGATTCAGTTACGTACATATTATTATATTACGATGACAATATAATTTATATTGGAGAAATTTCTTTGTCTGCTACTATCAGGTCGCAAAAATTCGAAGTTCAGTGTACAGTATGAACTGAAAAGTAATATACTTGCACTTTCATCATTGAAACAATGAAAATGTAAGTTTTGTTAATATGTTGTTATTACATTTAGCCTCTATTTTATTGATCCTATTTTTAAAAGCTTTTCGCAACGGAGTCTTTTTGCACTCTGGCCTACTGTTGTCCATATTTTGTTTTCACTTGATGAGCAGCATTTAATATTTGATTTTTGGTATGTAGAATGTTGTGATTCAGTTTTTTATAACGCGTTTCGGTTTAATTATTAAAAATGTTGCCAGTCTAACAATGGCTGAAAAATAAGAGCGAATTACGTCATTGGAAACTTAGTTAAGCTTTGTGTAAATTGAATGATTTAATCGTAGAAGTTTTTTCAGTCAACAACCCCATTATTTGGAATAGCCTGGATATTGTTATCTTACAGGACCATGCACATCATCGAATTCTGGTGAAATAAAAGGTTTTCGGAGAATGTTTATCTTTGTCATTGAAAATCAATTTTCTTTGCTCAACTCCCAAAGCTAATCCTAAGCGCATGCTCCTGGTAGTGCAAGTATTTGTGACACTGGATCCTTTAGCGCACCAACCACAAACAGTCAATTTTCGCGAACCCAACACTTGTGTCGCTATGTTAGCACCTAAAAATCAAAACAGTGTTTCTCGCCATTTTACACAAAGTTAATTAAAAAAGAAAGGTCTAACAATTTGTTTGTTCTTGGATCCCAAATGGGAGGGGTTTTCTTCGCATTTTCGTACGTGGCGCAAAATGCCAGACATACTGGAAAGCATCCATTAAACGATTTTAATTTTTCCCTGAAGATGCTAACATAGCAAAACACATGTCGGGTGGGAAAAAATCGAGTGCTAAGACTGTGTAGCGTTTGAGATTTCAGCATAATTCAAAAATGTATGTTGAAGTTTTCGACCAGATTTCTCAAGGCTATCCAATATGGGCCGTATTGATTTATAGATCTTTGGTAGATACTTTCCAGCCACAATCAGTATACGCGGTAAGATTATAAACATTTATGTGTCTGGTGTTTTAGAATATATGCTGGCAGATGAAACTTGTCTGATATTTTCAGATTTCTATCTCAATTACTGTTTTATATTCGTTAAACATTTATCAAATATAGGAACTTTAGAAAGCTGTATGTGGACTAATGCAACATTGACCTTTTATCTACCAAGAATCTACAATGTCTTCACACATTAAAAATTAAGTTAAAAATGCCGAATCTCATAAGATGAGATTTTCTATACCTTTTTAATAAGGAGTGGGGCTTTCTTTCCAGGGATGAGAGCCGTTGAAATTATAACATCCACATCTTTGCACTGTTTAGAAAATAAATTCATCTCTGCATCGATGAACTCCTTTGACATTTCCTTGCTGTATCCAGCGTCAGTTCCACCTTCTTCCTAGGACAAAACATAATAGATCAATATATTAACTGTTATCAAGTAGTAAGTGAAAATAATAAAAAGTATGTACTACTTCCAACGTTTTTGCTGGTTACATCATCATGTAACATGAGAAATTCTCCTTTTTTTAATGTAAATTCTGCCAGCGCGGACTGTCGTATCTCGATAGATCTGGTTAATTATAACCTTTTTTGAACATTCCACCTTTAATGTTCAAAGATTCTGATGCATCTTCGACGATCCGCATACGTGATATCCATCGTATAATAGTTCTACGGTAATACAATGGATGGATGGCTATATTCACAGTGAGTAAATAGAAATATAATTATATGAAAACTTATTAGGACTTATTAGACGTCAAGAACAATGAAATTAACTCTATAAGAATTATTAAGATTGTAGATGCTCTTATTTGGTGAAACAATTTCATCACTCCTATTGAATTGTATTAATGTGATGAAAGGTTTCGCAAATATAAATACATTAAATCTGTGACGAGTTTCGCTATATTTATAAACATTGCCAGACTGTCAAAAGGACTGTTTACAATTTAACAATACGACTATGTTTTCAAATGTATGAAAATACATAATTTGTGAAATCACATTACCACAATTCAAATAGGAATATCTGAATTAAGTCATTCACATGCTACTCAACCGTTACTTTGATTGCTTGATGCAGGCCAGTCTTGATTTTATCTGTAACAACAGGTTTGTAAACAACTGAGGAAATTAGGTTTGAACATTAGAATTTTGGAAACGCAAAAAAACTATTCAAAATTTGTGATACAATATATTTGAATGGGTTTCCTTCTCCTCAATGCAGCTGAATGGCTAGTATGTATGTATTTTTAAAAATAACTGCTCATATGCGTCTTTTATTTCCTTCCTTTTATAAACAATATTACCTAATTAAATTTAACATTAAATTTGTATATGCAAACGTAACAATAATACACTTCCTAAATCATTAAAAAATGGGCCTTACAACTCTTGCCTAAAATTTTCATTGCAGTTTCCTTTGAATGACTACCCAAAAATTCAGTTTGAATCCAAATGTGTTTCTCGCCGATTGCTTATGTGAACTGGCAGAAGTTATATGACAGACTGCTGTTTATTGTTGATCATATACTCATTTATGTGAATTTTCGAAATATTTCTAATACCCCAACAAACAATCAAAAGCTTGAGTGAGAAGTTCTCCTATGCACCTACCTTAATCTCTATAGTAAGGAATTCAGCACCCAAAGATTCTACTTGTTCTTTAACCGCAGATCTAGTATCAAAAGCCCTCACTATAGCTCCCATTGCTTTAGCTTGTCCAATAGCAGCCAGTCCAGCTACACCACCCCCTATAACTAAAACCTTTGCCGGGGGAACTTTACCAGCCGCTGTGATCTGACCTGAGAACACATATTTGTTTTTATGATTCGTAGTTTTATAATTATTAATTATACTCTACATTCTTTTTCCATTTTGTTTTTAGTGGATAATTTGAACAAAATCAGACTAGTAAGTTTGAAAAATTGTCTGACCTTAAAAAAAAAGTTCATCCCACATATTATTAATAAATATATGTTTATTTTAGGTTGTCTATGGGAGATTTATCGCCTTTAATCCTTCTTCAAAATCTTCCTTTGAGGAAAGGATATACTAGATTTTATGAAGAATTCTTAATTAGATCACAATTATCGAACAACCCAATGAATGATGAAGTATATTAGATTCGATACATCATGAAAAAAATCCAATCAGAGGTTTTTGTCGAAATGGGTGCTAGTCAATTATATATTTATGAAACTATATAAATGTCAGTCAACTTTTTTCGTTCATTTAAACAGTTTCATTAATTTTCCAGCAAAAAGCAAGATACATAAAGTCGCTCTCGTACCTGCAAAAAAACGTGGAAAGTGGTTTGCGGCTTCAACTACCGCTCTGTATCCTGAGATATTCGCCATAGAACTAAGTGCATCAAATACTTGAGCTCTAGTTATCCTAGGAACACAGTCCATCGCTGAAAAACAATAAACATAGAATGAGATATTATCACCAATCCTGTGGATCTTTTCAAATACTTACCAAATACATTGAGTTTCTTTTGTGCCAATTTTTCTACCAGTTCCTTATTCTCCGCCGGGTATATGAACGATATAAGCGTACTATTATTTCTGAATTTTTCTACCTCATCCATTACAGGTTTTCTTACCTTGAGTACGATATCTAAAACAATTCTTTTCACTAGAAGATTGCTATGAGAAACTGTTAAACATACCTGAATTAAAGGCTGTGTCTATATTCACAATTTTCGCTCCTGACTTTTCAAAATCGACATTTCTGATTTTTGCCTCAATACCAGCATTCTCCTCAACATTGACGGTGAACCCTTTTTTAATCAGCGCTTCCACAACTGCTGGTACTAAAGCAACTCTGAAATATTAAAAAAGCATATTCACTAATTTCTTATTGCTGAATTAAATTTAATCTATTTATATATTTTATATATATACTGTGTATAGTATATATTGCTCTAATGGTGATTCCCTTGGCGATTTGCTTAAAAATTGTTCAAATACAGGTAAAAATCTCAGGATATGTCTCTTAAACACAATATGTATCAGTTCAGGTAAACTTTTCTCAAATATTTTTTTCCTTAGATTACGATAGGATTTGGAACTTATCCTTTGTTTCTTTAATTCATGACTCCTGTAAAACCTTTACTAAACCAAGTTGCATGACAGTGTCATATTCTACAAAAAATATGTACTTTGATGAATGACTCCACTCATGAGAGAATTCGTTAAAAAATAACAGAACAACTCATACGAATTTATGTAATTTAAATCTTCGTTTGCGGGATACAGGATAATGGAAAATGTTTTAATTATTTTTTTACACTCTGGAAGAAAACATATTTGGTATATGTGCATAAAATATGAACTTTTTTTTATTGAAATCACCCAAGGAATCGGCTCCTTGAACATTTTAATTACTTGGGAAACATTCCAATTGAACAAAAAGAGCTATCAGGATAATACATATAAAAATACCTTCTTTCATTTTGCCAGGTCTCTTTTGGCACGCCAATAGTCAGTTTATTGTATGGAATTCCTTTAGGTGGTGATTCTAGCTTCTCTTTAGGCGTTTCCTTAGGTGTGTCTTTAACACTAGCTTCTTTCTTTAAATATATGTTGGTGAAGAAAGTTCTTTTTTGGTGCTTCGAGCATTTTGCGGAGTTATATATATTATTTAAATTACATCTCGGAGTAAACACATTTATATCACAGATCCTTTTATACTGTTGAAGTCTCAAAATTCCTCGAGCCATTCTAATTTATTTTTCTAATACTTGCAGTACAATTCACCTACAAGAATATGCAATGCAACATCTGAAATGTAAATAGTGATGTACCTAATCAAATAATCAATCACTATATGAATTAGTAACAATACCTGTTATTTAATATATATTGTGAAACACTGACCTTAAAAAGCTTATTACTATATTATCATAAGATTCAACTGTGTTTGGTTTATGCTAGACATTCTGACACACGAAATGCAAAAACCTTTTCATATAGCTCAAACTGACGTTGATATCTTAAAGTCTGATTAAAGGATTAACTATCACATACAGAACGTTAATGTTAATATAAACAGTAGGCATTATCATTGGTTGGCAGTCCTCAAGATTGGACGGGAGTAGTGACGAATAGATGCAGCTTTTTGCCTGCGACAATTGAGATAACGGATTTCATTCTTGAAATTGCCAAAGAAAAGTACAGTGAAGTCATTTGGACAGCTGCAAACCTGAGGTACCGAAATGGCGAAAATAAATAATAATTATCATGATTATTAAAAATCATCTGAAAAAAGATACCTCGAACAAGAGAAAAACTGGATGAAAAATATGCGCATAGATAAATGAGAACAATTATTAATCCTGGTCAATACAATTAGTTTGGCAACAAAATACATATTTTCACTGATTTTGGACACTTGCTCAACAAAATTAGTAATCAAAACTTGAGATTTTTTTGTCTATCCTGTAGTTGAGTTTGGTGTTCCTCGGAATCCTAACGGCACTTTTCAAGTCAATTAGGGTCTCGGAGACCTCCATTAACTAGGTTTGAGCGTTTTGGCGACCATTGGAGTAAAGATTAGGAAGGGTAAACAAAAATCACAAATATGATAAAATTTATTGTCATAAAAAAATGAGAATATCAAAAACGCTAAAATCAGTATTTTGACACCAATCATTTAAGAAGGAAAGGCGTCAAGTAGGTTGACACTCTACCTTTTACGCAATGATTTCGCATTTTAAAGTTGGATTGGATTCAGGAACTGTCAATATTTTGGAGTCAAATTCAAAATATATTAGATATTCATAAATAATAAATAATTATGATGTTTGATAGCAATTTATTCATCATCCTTAAAACAGAAACAGAACGAATTAGCCCCTTTACTACGCCCTAGAATGCTGTAAAATATTGAATAGTTAACACACAGAAATTCATCGAAAATGTACCACTTATGTTTATATTTCGTATTTATCATAAAAAAATGCAGTCTTACCAAGTACGGGGGATTATCGTGGTCAAAAGTATATTGATGATAGGACGTCCTTCAGTAACACTGAAAATTCAAAAAAACATTAGATGTGCCCCGTATATATTTAATTTTTTTGTTCATTTTAAACGATAAATCGATGTTTCCTCAAAATCCAAGTGGTAATTTATAGGTTATAGAGAGGACCGGCATACAAACATTCCGACAAAAAGAATGAATTAAAAGGAAAGAGGCAAGCAGATATCAGCAGGCATCGGTGCATAGATCACCTAACGGGACCTTTTGCCCCTCTATTTCCGCCAGTTCCAAAGATCCGCACTTTTTGTAAAGGTGAGTATAGCGCTGAGTCCTACCTATCTTATATCTCCGGGTTCCATAATACCAGCCCCTAGTGTAGTCTAACAAAGCTTTTCTTTGAACGTAAGTGCTCACTGTTTCTTGTACTATACTCCTAATCACTATTGACTAGCTATATTTATAATGAGTCACAATATTGACTATCATGCTTTCAAATCTCCGCACATATTTTTTTCCTATCGATAATACCACTTATTCATAGGATGTTTTTAAGCGAATCTTTTAGCTGAAAGCTAAATATAACTACTCTTGAACTGTAGTATATTTAAATAATCGCAGTTCTCAATTTCCATTGCGATTTATTTTAGTATATTCACCACTTTTGCGAGTCTTCAAAAGATGGCTGTATGTTTTTATTTCACTCGCAATTTAGGCACTTATAACAGTACCGCGATACCTAATCATAGAATAATATCAAAGTAGAAAACAAATAAAAATATGATCCTGATAATGTTGTGTAACTTATACTGAAGAATATAAAATCAAAGTTCTCAAATATAGATAGATCCATTTAATATGTTCTGTTCAATAGAGCAATATAGCTTTTTGACGACTACATTTGTACTTAGGTTAGGCAAAACACCTAGAAAATGTCAAACATCGCAGTGAAAATTTCCTCGAGGTGAGAAATGTCTGTGTGTATCGACAAACAATAATTTGCGCAGGGTTGGGCACCCCAAGCCCGATCTGTAATCCAGTGGTCCAACAAAACTCCCCCTTCTCCTCATTTCTTTCTGGAATTTCCGTATTTTTTGGTATGTTTTGCGACAAACTATTTTCTTACTTTTTTTAGAACTAAAAAAATACGCACTATAGAAACTTTTCCACAGTCGTACAATTGCGATTCTAGAGTTTGACCACCTTAAAACGATATCGTCACTTTTTTTTTTGAAGTAAATGTGAGCATATTCTGAAAATATAACGGGAATGAATGGTCTTAAATAGCCACTAAAACATTGGAAGTAAGAATTGCAGTTTCCTGAACTTCACCACTACTGCCCTATACCTAACTCATGTAATTTTATTTTTCATGAATTTTAATAAAGACAAGTTATTATTATTATTATTATTATTATCTCTTCCTGAAGTCTCCAGTTCTATGAAATATTCAAGGACCACTGAAATGTCTGAAGAATTTGAATGTTTTATTTTTCTATTATCGAACATAAACTTGCCGCCATTGGATCTTTTTACGCATTTTACGAGGTTCTGATCTTGCCTTAGTAGTGAACTAGTGAAGATAACATCATGATCAAACCAATACTATCCAAGTTATAGAAAAGCCAAGGATTATTGAAGAGACAAAAAGACGAACAGAGATGAGTGACATGTTTTTCGGTGATAAAAAATATATCTTATGTCCGTTCTAAACATTCAAAAACATATACCTAATTTTCTTGATCAAAGTTAGCTATACTATACCAAATTTATTGGACCTGAATTAGGTATAGATGCAAAAAAATTTTTGTAATAGTTGATCGGAGGCACAGTTTTCATCCTTTACAATAATTCATTATTTTTTTCTTTATCTATTTGATTTTGTAGCAGAATTTGATTAAAGTAAATGCATCGACCAAAGAGCGCTGATAGCCTTGCCCCTCGGCGCCGATAATCCTAGCTACGCTACTGCAAGGGCTTTTTCAAATAGCAACCCCTATTCTTATTAAAAAAGGTACTTTTTGCATACACATGTATAACATATATTATTGATAAGTTAAGAAAATAATGATTTGAAATGAACATAATTAGTCTACCAGGCAAAAAACAAGTACACAAATTCTGTCAAAAAACTGCAATCAAAATTATTGCGATGAGCGAGCGTTTTTTTGGAGGTTTTTCTCTTCTTGGCCGGAGTAACACTCTATTCCAAGTAGGTATATTCCAACTTCCACGTTCACACTGTATGAACGTCAGAGATACAGATCTACATGAATGTTTATACATATAATTTTTTATCTCTCATTCCTAGATTCTTATATGATAAAAAATAAACGTATTTATAGATTTTTTTCTGTACAAAAACAATGATACATTAATCTCTGGTTAGAAATTCTGGAATAATTAGGTATAATCAATCGTTATAATATGCATATTACGCAAAATTCAATATAAATGACAAAATGTCAAGAAACGTGTGAAAGTGTAAAAGCTGGTTAAAATACATGCACAAAAATACAAATATATTCACCTGCAAAACCTGTTGATTTCCGCTGCTTTGCTGTATTTTTATAATTATAGGTCTTGAAGCAAACTAGTTTACGCTACCTATTTTTTCACTATTAAATACTGATAAACATTAGAAAACTTTGGATACAATAATTTTTATTAAAAAAAACTGTGAAGTGTGAAACTTGTTTAGCGAAACCTGCAAAATGTTGAAAAGCCACAAAACAAGGAACAAACGCGACGTTCAATGGACTCCTAGGTGTGCGAGTGACCGAGAGTGCGTATGCCTTGATTGCCGTGTGCGGGTGCAAAACGCAGACAACGTCAACGATTGGCTGATGCTGATGGGCGAACAGAGCGAGAGCAATGCCTGTCGCATGGTCACGGACACCGATCCGCGTTTGCACGACAGGTAGCGATCGAGTACATTTCTATACAGGGTGTTTCTGATGTCAACACGCACAGCAGGGATGTGAATCGAATCGAAATATTTAAATTTCGTAGATTCCATTTCGATTTCAAACCGGAACGAAATAAAATACACAAATACAAACTCCGGAGTGAATTCGATTCGTGCCTTTAAATTGCATTTGCATTTAACTGAACGAAAGTGTATTGAGTAATGGTCTGACAGAATTATAAACAGTTTATAGTCTGAAGGTAATTCAGATATTAAATTAAAATGCGTCACACGAAAATAGAGTTTCATTTGTGAAACCTTAGGTTCAAATTACACAATTTTATCAATACAAAATATATTGTTTATCTATAGCCCAGTCTACTCGTGTGACAAACGACCCAAAGCTATAAAAGTGACCCTGTTTTATGTACATTGCAGGCAAGCTACGAAGATATTAAAAAAACTTCTTCAAGTGTTCCGATCTGTAGTTCTGTTAGTATGATAGATCCCATAAGCTGTATACCGTTTAGTTTGTTCAAACTTTTTTGTTGGTTGTACATAATAGTGAGACATACATCAGCGGATTATTGGTACATATTACAATATTGGAATCGTAAAGATTAGATTCGACAGAAATGCATCGGAACTACTACATCTTCCAACATAACCACTAACAATTCCCTCCTTTAGCATACAAAAATCGTACATTTTAGAGGGATTTCATTTGGTTTGTGATGTTTTAGGTAAACTGTACAACGTACCATTCGTTATAAAACTTTGCACAAAATATTAAGCAACGAGCTATTAGTATCATGATTATATAGTTTACGTATTGTAAAATTAAAAATTGGATTGTCCGGAATATCAGCTTTTCTCCTAAAAACAAAACGCAGAATGATAATTATGAGATTATTCCAACTAAATGAAAACAGTAAAATGTGAACTGAGATTTTTACGTACTTGCAATTCGGATATTTATTGGCTTTAAGTCCATACATATGCCATGTTATAGAATGCAGGAAATATGTTAAACTATTGCAACCAGATCAGCGGTATCAGCTAGGATAAGATCACTCCGTATGAAAATCATCCAAAACATGTGAGCAGTTGTCAAATGTGACATCTGGAACTTCTAGATCTTCATAGTCTAGATCTTTCAAAATTGGTTAAGGTGATATTAGACGGTTCACCCTTCGGTTCATTTGGATGAATGATCACTCAAGTGAATGTTCTCTTCTCTTACATTCCACGCTCACACGACACAAATTTGGGAGTTGCTACAAAAGGCTTAGAAGATTTATATATTTATTTTTATTATTATTGGATATACGATATACGGACATTTTTCATGTAATTTTTGTATGTTCGTCAAGGATTTGACAGTTCTTTAATTCGAAGAGGAGCCAAATATGAGGGTATTGCTTGTCCTAGAAAACGGTTTGGCCTCCCTAAAAATTGGATTTTTTCTCCCATGACACCAGCTGGCCAATTACGGCTTTCCATCATCCTCCGAGAAAAACATACTAGCTATTAGACATTATCCATTAACTTCATAGTTGTCTTCCTGCATTCACTTACGACTGGAATTATTGAATGAAACATTCATTAATCTTATCATACCGCAAACGTCCGTGTCGTTCAAAGTCTATCATCCGAACCCGGTATTTACGAATGAGATTTGAAATTCACAACCACTTCCAAACCTACTGCAAACCTGCATCGTGCGTCTGCTCTCTTCTGGTAGTTCATTTGCTGAACGAATCAACGAACTGTCACTGTGATTGGCGAAGTTTAGAGTGAGGTTAGAATGGCCAGTTCATTGACTAAATTTTGCAAAAACCTTGCACAAGTTTCTACTAAAAATGCTACTGTTCCTACAGTTACCTCGTCACAAAGTAGAAAATGTAAGTATATAGGTATAGTGTGATTTCTTTTCCATGAAGTTCTCGAATATATACATTTCAAGTGAATGGGAAATTTGCATTTCAAGCGCCTGGTTTATTTTTCTTGTTAATTGATAAATCGTTCCTATTCCCAATCATTATTATGAATATGCAGATATTTTCACATTGCTGAATATGACTGCTGACGCCAATCGAAGATACTAGATCTAGTCTTATTTGCGAGAAGAGACTGAAGTATAATCTATATATTATATAGTGCTTATGTTAATGTAAACATGATTTTTTCAATAGAAAGTCAGAAAACTAACTGTTTCGATATGAATACCTACTTTCAAAAGATTTAGTAACTACTAATGTCTTCAAAAAATATTGTTTGTATATTTACATCTGACCTTAAAGTTCATGATCCATGGTATAATCTGTTCACTTTGTTTTGATTCATGTGTGTAAGTCTATTTCAATATGTTCAAGATAAAGTTACAGTTATCTATGCAAAATACATGCTACTTTTTTATACCTTGATAAAAACACTTCAAAATATAATACACAATATTATTTTCCCAGCAAGAGGTACAAGGCAAAAGGTATCAATGTTTTTATATTGTTAGTTCATTATCCAACACATCATCTTGATTATAAACATAGTTTGGAGCAAATAACGAAATATCACATAGGCCTTGATTACCTGTATATGATATTGAAGAAACTAATGTATAATGGTGAAGCCAAGGGTGAAGCAAGCATAGCCATATACTATATAATGTGTGTATACCATGTGTAACTGATATTTTTTACTAGTAACATATTTATAATTGTGGTGTGGGAAGGGCTGATGTGTGAAAAAGATCATATTAGGGTATGATTTGTCATCTCAGATGAAATTTGTTGTCTGGGGGCAGATAATGGTACCAGTGAATATTCGGAAGAATGAAAAAAGCTTTTGTGGTTCTTTCAGATCTACTCTGTTTTGCTATGGAGCCTGCTTAAATGAAATTGCTTGCACATGCTAGATATAAGTCTGCAATATGAATGATCAATGATTAGAGAAACAAGCAGGCTTGAAGTTTGGTTCATTTAAAAGATTCAAGTCTTCTAATAAATTTTTACTATGCTTAGAAGGATCAGATGTAGAGACGAAAATATAAATGCTGGCTTCTTTTTGAAGTATCTATTCAGCTTCTACCTAAATAAACAAAAAATATAGAAAGCTCTTTATAGTCATAGTTGAATATTCACATTAACTTTCATATTCTACAGATCACTTTCATATTAAACATACTGACTGCTTCACTATCATTTATGCCTGTAACATAATAAAATAATATGTTTGTAAATTCTTAGACAAATATAAATGGTAATATACATTTCTTATATCATCATACAAATATAGTTCTTACAAACAGCATATTCTAGCAACACAGCTACAACCATTACCATGACAAATGATCTGAGACTTAACCCATCACCTGAGTATTAGTGAAATTTAGATTATTTTATTATACATAAGTTAAAAATAAACTATTACATGCTTGAGATGTGTAGATTTAGGTGATATTAAAATAATTTACATATTGTTTTGTTCTTAAGAGAGAGATATGCTCGACAAAATTCAGAGAAGGTTCTTAAGATACATAGCCTAAAAAAAGCATATTCCAATAGAAAATATCAACTACTGTGAACTGGAAAACGAGCTAAACATCGGATCCTTGCAGCAAAGAAGAGTCTCTGCGGACATCGTGACAATTTACAAATTGATTAACGGTCTTTGCAGCTGCCCAGACCTTTTGAGCAAAATAAACCTTTATGCACCTCCTAGAGCTCTCCGTGAACAGAGATCTTTTCATGTCAATTATCATAGAACTCTCTATGGTCAGAACAGTGGGGTGGACAGAATGCTGCGTAATTGTAACATGTCTAATAACATTGATTTTTTTAGTGTATCGCTCTTTAGTCTTAAAAAGTATCTTAAACGTTGCCATATTTTATAGTCTATGTCAGTGTTTTCAGATTTTTAATAGTATTTAAGTAAATTAACTATTTATATTGTATATAAAATGGGCTCCTGCCCGTGTAATGAAATAAATTAATTAATTAATTAATTAATTGTGACATCTAATGGATTGTAATATTAGCTGTCTTGGCATAAACAGGGTGTTAAAACAGAAGAAGCTGCATTCATTGATAATCTCAGAGATTTTGTGGTTAACAAGTAGTCATGATCTTCATTAAAAATATATAAAATACCTGGTTTGTCATTCTCTTGTGCTAATTTGAGGGACCTGCAAGAACTGATTATTAGATAATGTATCTTAAATTAAACACAGTAGTTATTAATTGTTTGTTTCCAGAAATTTACTCAATTAAGTACATATTTCACTGCAGAAAACATATTAGACTTGATTTCATCCATAACTGGCAGCAGAAAACGAATAACTTGATCTCACTTCGTGAGTAGGATTCTAAGCTGTTTATGTATCAATAATGTTCCGGTCAGAATTTAGTTGACCATTAACTATTAACCGAATTTCATTTAAATAGTATGGTATTTTTTAAGCTATAAAGGAGCAAAGGATCTGTGATCAACCAACAGAAATGCGGGCATGATATTACGTGATGTGTATGTCATAAACACCTAAAAAACAATATATCAATTTAGAACATTTTTTATAGCGTTTTTATAGGGTTACAACGATACAAACGAGTCCTAGTTTTATCTCAATTCGCATTAATTTAATCTTGTGTTTTCCAAAATTAAATCTTTCATCAGTATTGGCAAAATTTTATTTTTCACCTAATTCTGACAGAATATTATCTTTCAAACATACTGTATCACGAAACTTTAAATTTGGCGTGAATCTTAAAGGTGTCAAAATTGTTCTTTAATATGGCTGCGACCTGCAGGAATCCTATCTTCAGTATTGCCACGATATCATCAGGTCAGCAATGTCTTGAATTTCCAATTCCAAAAAACAGTTTTTTACATTTGATGTTTGTCTTAGAGACAGGCAATTTATTTACAAACCATCATGTATATTAATTCAAGATAGTTCTAGCAATCTAGTATGAAGTCATGGTCTACTGTCAAAGCCCAGTCTTGTTTTGTTAGAACTTTTTGACCCATTAAATATTTATCAGATATCCATTCTCAAATGTCAACTTTTGAGAGCATTGTTGATGATTTGTGACCATGAATCGTAACCGTAAATATTTGTATTCTATTAGCATAGCCAGTGTAATTGGATTGATCTTCTTTGCTTTTTTATTTCAACGAACAGTTTAAAATTATTACAGAGACACCTGTCTCTGTCTGTCATACTGTCTCTCATGCTGTCTGTGGGTATGTCTGTTCTTTTGGCTGTCTGGGCCTACAACCACAACTGAAATTATCGTTGTATAGCAAATTACTGGAAATACCTGCAATTATCTTGCTGGCCTCAATTATCACATAGCTGCATCTGTTTATATGCTATTGGCAGTAGATTTAATTCTTTGTATCTATGATGATATTAATTTTACCACTCGTCAAACCATTTCATCAACATCTTCAGCAGAAGATTAAAACTACATGCTCACGTATAATGTTTGCCTTCCAACAGTAAGGTCCATCAGTATGCTACGTGTCGGAAGGACACGTCATTTTTGAAAGGCTAGAACAAGCTGTTACGAATAGAATCGTCGTCATCCTGTATGCATTATGTTATCTATTTTCTTCGCTCCCTTATCTTTCATATGTGTTAGAGAGAACTGAACAAAAAAAGTATGGAAAAAGAAATAACTTCTCTAGACCATTATTAACTTTGATCTCTAGGGTCAAATTGCTCATATATTAGATTCGTCATAGCTAGTGAAAAGACTAATTTTTTTATTTGTGAAATAAGGATCTGGATAGAATTTCAGAACTGTTGATACTTGGATTGGATTATCAGGCCCTACGGAAAAAATCCGGGCTCGGGGAAAATTGATCATAAAAAAAATAAATGTCACGTAAAAGTTTAAACAGTCAAAAAAATGTATAAAACCCTCCATTTTCGGGACCTCGTCGACTTCATCATACTCTTAAGCTAGGACCTGGAAGAAATGACCCTGCTCCCTCATATTATATTGTCCGATATTCTTATTATTATTAATATAATTAAATAATAAATTATGGTATCTTTAAAAGAATATATACCGGGTAATATCACATCGCTGACCGTTTTTATAAGGCTAATATTTCTTTCAGATGCAACTAAAAGAGTTGAAGCAAAAAACCCGGTCGTCGAAATGGACGGCGATGAAATGACTAGAATAATTTGGGCGAAAATTAAAGAGTCATTAATTTTTCCCTATCTGAAAGTGGAATGTCTTTACTACGACTTAGGTCTTCCTCACAGGTATGGTTCCATAATTTAATACTGAACATCATGGTTGGTAACGTTAATTTTCAATTGAAATGTATTAAAAATACCCGTACTGATATTAAACGATTCATTAAGAATCTGATACAACTGCCATGTGAGGAATTATTAGTAAGTAATTACTCAGTTACATTATTTTGAATCAAATCGGTTGGTATATGGATCGGAGGTGACAGAAAGAGGAGCTCATAAGAAACGCAATATTCGGGGAAAGAGTAGATCAAAAAGCCAGTCAATGCGAGACAAACAATATCTAAAACGTGCCGTATTTTGAGTCTTCACTTTTTCCTAAGTGTACTAAAAAAAAATTTGCTAAAAAAATTATTATGGTCTGTTTTTTTTTGGTCTTTCAATGTTACTCTTCAACAATGCAGAAGGGGACGTTTTAGTCTTGCTGTAGGATAGCCTACTTATATGTTTCACAAAAGAGGGATATAATAGGAGCTTATTAAAAACATTCGTATTAAAGGATCAGTAACAGTGTTGAATTTCTAATACTTTACAGGAATAAAGATGACTAACTTCTAAATTATTTGATTTAGAACTTAATTTCGTAATGTAGTTTGCACACTAAAGTAATGTTAACAACTTTTCTGGATACTCTTGTGGATGTCATACGACGAGATGTTTTTTTCCCAAAGACAAAGGTTTGATCAAATTGAACATGTGTCCAAGTGGACATTGGCTAAAAGAGCTTCTATGTGCTATCTCTCTTAGTATTCATGATAATTTGAAAATATGGATGAATAGCTTTTGAATGAATTTCATTGAATTTTGAAGGAAACTTGTAGCGGTAAATCTTTACTTTAATGTTTGAATTCATAATAGAACAATACTCGAATAAAGCGCTGGAGAATAGTGAAAACTGTCTATTATTTTTCCAAATTTTTCCCAATTGCTTGCTCAAATTTAATCAATTTTTCGTTATTTTTTTTCACGCACAGAATAATTGTTATTACCGTGGAATGAAATATCAATTGAATATGGTTGATTTATATCAGTTTTTGATAAAACATGGTTATTTTCTCACCAATGTGCTAAATCAGAAAACGATTCGAACGATATAAGAATGCGACTTTTAGTACGTGTATAAAAATGGAGATGTAGTCTGGAACCTTGCATAAGCATCCAGTTATTGATCAGCTTTCATATCAAGAAAATTTTATCCTTTGGCCAGACAAATAAAATAGTTTAGTCCTTATTTTTTTTCAAATTACAGTTTGCAATTATTTCATGTTGTTTTCTTTAAAAGTGATGCTCATTATAAAAACATCTATTTCGCGTCCGCCATTTTGTATATTCAATTAGGCCGTTTCACAATCAACTGTAGTTTGGATGCATTAGTTTGGTTGTTGGAAAATTCGTCTTGCAATGTGTGTTATTTTATTCCCATTCCGCATTGTGAACATTTCTTTGTATTTTTCTGTGAGTTTTCATACTTCAAAATAGCAATTTAGCTGCTGAAAAATAAGGTTTAATGATTATTAATTTTGACATTCAGTTTTCGTGCCTGCAAACGATAGTAGCTAGCATTAAATGTTACACAAATTGTGGGGAGTTATTATATCAGTGACCATAACTTGATTACTAAACTACTTCCTCTAAATATACCATTGATTTTAATTGGTTATTTTGAATATTTGAAGGGATCAGACTGACGATCAAGTAACCATAGATGCTGCGCATGCTATTTTAAAGCACAATGTAGGAATCAAATGTGCTACAATCACTCCAGATGAACAGAGAGTAGAAGGTTTGTATTTATTACTTTACATACATATTAGGGGTGACACTCCCGGAATATGGGAATATCTGGCAAAAACCTATGTAGTACATAATATTTATAAATATACATAAATATGCAAAAATATGTTCCATATATCAAATCAGTTGAGTTTTAATTTGGAAGAGTTGATTATATTGTATTACAGCAATTGTCGAACAAAATATAATTTCTAAAAGAAGCCTGGCTCACACCGAACCACATATATTTCATTTACCGGAGACGGGCTAGTAAAGCTGATGCCTAATTCCCATAACTTTGGAAACATTTCTTGCATAATTGTTTCTATTTCCAATCTTACCTTGCAGAATTCAAACTAAAGAAAATGTGGTTGTCACCTAATGGAACAATTAGAAATATCTTAGGAGGTACTGTATTCAGAGAACCTATTCTTTGTAAGAATATACCTAAACTGGTACCTGGATGGACCCAACCCATTGTTATTGGCCGTCACGCACACGGGGACCAATATAAAGCTAAAGATTTCCTTGTTACCAAGCCAGGAAAGGTGAATATGACAACGTAACTACGTTTTCAAATATTTATATATACAGTGTGCGAATAATTATCACCGCTCCTGCAGTGGGATACGATAACCAGTTCTCACGTGATTCTACCATCAAAGCGGTAATAAGCAAAAAACTATGTATCATTTTTCCAAACTTTCGTTTACTTTCTTCTGGAAGAATTTGAAAAGTGTGCATACCTAATTCTTACATGTTGCTGTTATGTGATTATTTTAGGTTGTAGTAAAAAAAATTTGAAGGAGCTCAACCTTATTTTTGAATGTTTTCCAAGTTAGATCATATATGAATCAAACAATATTTTTAATGTTGAAATTCGTTTATTGTTGTCGTTGCCGCTATTGTCAATGCGTAATTTCTCTAATCATTTTACCGATTTTGATAAAATTTTATGCTTTTTGCCAAGAGCACTGCTTTATTTTCACATTACATTTCTATTACGTTGATCAGTGTACAAACATTTTTTTATTTGATATTTTAATATCAAATAAAAATACATATGTATAAACTAGCTCGATGTAAAACTAGATATAAGGTCCTGAACCCAGTATTCTTATTATGACCAGCTCACAATTTCATCAGTTGTACTCAGTCTTTCAATTATTTTTTTGTTATGTATTTTTGATGTCGGGTGAATTAACTTATTCGGTAGTTTTGATGTATTTTGGCGTATTTGTCTATGTGATAATATGTGTATCTAAGTATCCATTTTAACCATTGATTCATAACTATTTTTAGGTTGAGATGATTTATACTGCAGATGATGGTGAAGTACAGAAATTCGAACTTTTCAAATACAAAACCCCAGGAGTAGCAATGGGCATGTATAATACAGATGAAAGTATAAGAGCATTCGCTCATTCGTCCTTTCAAGTGGCCTTACAAAAAGGATGGCCACTGTATCTCTCAACTAAAAATACTATTCTGAAAAAGTATGATGGAAGGTTCAAAGATATATTTCAAGAAATTTACGAGAAGTACGTAAAATACTTATACGTTCTATGCATCAAATTCTTTACCACATTTCTTTGGTAGCATTCATCTCGAATAACAACAAATTCATATTAACTAGATTTCATTTTGATCGTCCTAAGAAGATATTACCCTTTTGAAGGACGGGATGTAATAATCTCTAAGAGTCCTATCAGACCAGGGCTACCTATAGTATTCCTGCTTTACCTGTTCTACTCGATAGTCTTGATTTTATCTTCAGTCATCACTGGGCAAGCATATTAGTCCTGGTTATTAATTAAATCCATGTATAACTACTGAACAAACGTTAGGTTACCCTTTTCCAAAGTATAAATAAAATTAAATGATTGATGTCAATTTCATTAAAATTCTTTAAATTTAATTTCTTTTTTTTAAACCGTGAATAGATCTAACGCAGGGAAAACATCATTTAAATGTTATATGTATGAATAAACGGGAAATATGAAGAATGGAATGTACAATCACAAGATAAGTTTCAGAGGTTACATTAACAACAGATGTGTGTCCTTATAGGCTGCTTTATTCAAAAATTGACTATATGTACACCACTCCTTGATCAGGTAATAAAAATACAAATGACTGAGTACATAGATTTTGTCCTGCTTTATGGTTATGAGTCTGACAGCTTATCATATATTTAATACTACAGAACCCACTGTTCCGCGTGACGTTGTTATGATATCTGTCAACCAAATCACAATAACATCATCTCACTGGTGACACTTACTGAGCGAATAATTAACATTTATCAAGTAATGGCTGAAATCGAACTGATAGTTGCAACAACTATCTGAAAGAAGTAGATTATGAAAGCGTCAATAATCATTTGGGGATGAAATATGTCTTAGGTATGGATAATGTATCAGGATGCCGTCTTTTATTTTGCGACGTACAAAAATATGGCTTGTCAGTGGATACGGCATGTTAAATTTCCACTCTACTATTCTTGCAAGCATGCCGAACAGCTTGACATCCAGGCATAGTGGCTTAAGTATCGAGGATAACAGCGTTAGGGGCATGATACCGATAACGCCACATTGTTTTCAGATATAGCTATCCTGATATAGTGTTTATGGCATATGTGAGCTCTTATGTTACAAGTATTCGAATGTATCCGTCAGGTTGGTGCCAAGTAATGTTACGATGCATGAATTCATCAAGTTTCGCTTAGCAACATATGATCGATGATTTATGACAAAATAATTATAATATGCGATTTTCAGAGAGTACAAATCGCAGTTTGATGCCAAAAAGATTTGGTATGAACATAGACTAATTGATGATCAGGTAGCGCAAGCCTTGAAGTCTAATGGTGGATTCGTATGGGCGTGCAAGAACTATGATGGAGATGTACAGTCTGATATTGTAGCTCAAGGTTATGGTTCCTTAGGAATGATGAAGTCTGTGCTTATGTGTCCGGATGGAAAAACTATAGAATCTGAAGCTGCTCATGGTACTGTCACGAGACATTATAGGTAAATAAACATGCTGTAGTCTGTATAAAATGTGAACCAGTGTAAATCTCTAAACCCTTGATCAAATTCTTTGATCGTTGAAGCTGGTGATGCTTATTTATATGATTAGTTTCATGGATTCAAATTCATTTAACGGTTTACGCGATCCAGTAAACTAACATCGTGGTGAATAATCAGACGGGACTGAGAAGAGGTTGGATAAGGCTTGAATGATGTGATCTAGACTAATTACTTTTATTTCAGAACCAATGAGCTATCACTAAATCAAATCCACATTTTTATTTTTTTATTACATGATGTTCTTAATGACACGCCAAATAATTGATTGAGTTAAGCCAGCCTCTTTGTCAAATCATGAAAGAATATGTGTAATGTGTGGAATGAATACATGCCTTCGTAACGTATATTCGATTTTCCTTGCCTCTTCCAAAAAATTCGCTACTAACGTTTTTCAAACGCAAGAATCTATATTAATCATGAAAACGAAAACGAAACATTGTACAAAAGCAGATAATATGGCTTAAGTTAGAATAAAACACGTGAAATGTGTTTACATGCTATCCAAAAAATATAAGCATCTCAAATTAGTTAAACTATTACGACAGGTAACTCTGAGGTACTCATGATTAATGTTATTTCAAATTAAGTAATTCGCGATTTGAATGAATTTGATTAAACAGCAGCCTGGTTTAAATGCCACGGATGGAATGAATGGAATTCACTTGACTTAGAAAAAAGATACGAGTACCAAGAGCTATAATAAGCTTATTCCAGATAAATTAATTTTGACTGCTGAAACTAAGATCAATTTAATTGCAGCTAAAGCGATCTAATCAATTTTATTTTGCGTTAAGTAATAGAATAAATGAAATTGCCTTTAGAAACTCTACAACTTCTGGTGCAGAATTGGACCACAGATCTCTGCTTGCCAGGCATATGCTCTTAGCAACGGAGTAATGAAGGCACGTCTGTCTATTGACCTGAAACACTAATGTTAGTAACATTCTCATGAACATTTTTCTTCGGAATTCCTAACTGCGCACGTTGTTCTTATCTAGAAACACAACACCTGTGAATGGTTAATGAATATCTTTCACTGCGTGCCTCTGACAGCCTAGCATCCAATTTAATTCATTCTGTGAATTACTTTCAGTAACTGGAGTGAATTTGGAGTAGATAGATCTTACAACTTAAAATCATTTTTCTAAGCAGAATAATATTTGTTATATATTTTGTGACTTTTTTAGACAACATCAAAAAGGACAACAGACCTCAACTAATCCCATTGCATCCATTTTCGCATGGACATGCGGTTTGGAACATAGAGGTAAACTCGACGGGACTCCTGATGTTGTGAAATTCGCAAAGGACCTTGAAAAGGCTTGTATCGATACGGTAGAGTCTGGCAAATATACAAAGGATTTGGCAGCTTCTATCCACGGTTTAGCTAATGTTAAAGAAGGGATGTATCTTAACACTCAAGACTTTTTGGACGCTATCGCCGAGCAACTGAAAAAGACTGTTTAACTCATCCGTGCATATGTATTAAATATGTATTATGTACTCTCAAGTCATCATAGTATGGAAGACTTATGGGATACATATTTTCCAAGATAAACATACTCTCCTAACCTAATCACTGAATATTTTTTTAATAAAGTTATTTTTTCTACTATACGTGCATAATTTTGTATCTGAATATAAATATAATATTGATTTTTTACGCATGCTTTCTTTTTCCTTCATTGTTGGAATTGTGGTTATGATCTAAAATTAATAAAAAATAGTTCTTTCTTCATTCCCTGAGTTGGAAGATAATTAGGCCAATCAAATTGAATAATTATTGCTATAAAATTAGAGTACTTGTTGAGAAATTCGTGCACAAATAATCAGTCAAACCAATCAAATATTTTGCTTTGAGGAAAAAGTTTTGTAATGGGTATTCTATCTAGTAATCAACAGGAAAATATTAAATGAATATACAGCAACAAACGGTTTTGTCTTGTGTGTACCTACACACAAGACAAAACCAAAAAAATATAAGTAAATAGACTTCAAGTGGAATGTTATATGGCTTGAATACTTAGAATATCCTTGGATTAAGACACATACGTATAAACATATATTAGATTGTATGTATACAAATATAACGCCATATCCTATGTCCATGCAGCCACAGTAGAAATGACCAAATATATAGCCAAAGAAGTAATATATTTTTGGAGATATGAATGCTGTTAACCACAAACTGTAAACCTATGCATGCTCAAGACATGTCTATCTTGAGCATGTTCTCATGTATTTTTGTTCAATTTAGCTCATTATTGTGGTTCTTGGAAATTCTATAATTTAGCTACTATTGATTATGAATATTAGTTAAAGAAATAGGTAACATCTGAACAAAATTATAGTATTTGTACTGTTCTGTGATTTTGTTATGTTCTCTGATAATTGTGACAAAGTTTACATAAGTTGTTCTTTGTCTTGAACTGATACATTGATGAATCCTCTCCATAGAGATGTCTCATCTCAAACAATTTTGTGGAGAAATATAGCTCATCTGAGGAATATCATTTTAATTTCTTTGTATAAAAGTACTTTAGGAAATTTTCACAGTTAACATTTTGTTGTTTTGAAAACCTCCTTTTTTTAGGTCTTTTAAGAAATCATGTAGATTTTAAATGTTTTTAATCATTGAAACTATTCTAACATTGCTCTTATAGCACAACCTTTCACATATTGTTAGAATTCTTACATGTGAAACTTTGTGTTACATGAAAATTTGAGTCAAGTAGATTCACTCAGTATGCGCATTAATATGCATTAATTCTCTAATTATACACACATAGTAAATCTAGCTCTACAACTAGTGGCATAAGACGGAGAGGGCTGAAAGATGAAAGTGGGGTGTGACAGATGTACGTGGCGACGTGTCATAGCCGTACAACTCACAAAGCGTCAGCAAGCGATGGCTGTATCTGGAAAGTGCACTGGTATTGAAAATAAATGGGTTAAAGTGAAATGTATGACCAATTATCTATGTCTAACAAATACAAAGGTTTATCAAGATCGGAAGTTTGTACATAACAGTACATGTACCAACATCATTTTTTGAATACAACCTCGAAAACGGAGTTTGAACGTTTTTTTTCTTCTATTTTCGTTGTTTGCAGATAACTCTCCACCACTGAACCGATTTTCAAAAACTACAAAGGTTTACTGTCCTTGTCATAGCTGTAACCTAGTGTCATAATCTGAATTATACTTTCCGAGTTATAGAGAGGCCAAAGATTACCGGACAGGCCGACCAAAATTAGTGATGTGGTTTTTCGTGTTATATATGTCATGAAACATAAAAACAATATATCTTGATTTTGAAATTCATCCAGATTTATTGGAATAATTACAACACTATGGTTTTTATTGACGAATAAATATGCGAAAACTATTTAATATCAAAAAAAAAGATTATTATACGACTAACCGTCCCTTGAATTTTTTTGTGCCACTCGATTTCATCTGGCTGCAATGTTCAACAAAAATTAATAGTTCGTCAATAAGTATAGCGACAAATAGTTTCCAATGACTTAAATGAACTTTATCATTCATCACAAGTGTACCTTGAATTTATTTTCGGGCACAAAATAGTTTATACAAGCTTATCATTCAAGATTACTCGCCTTAACGTATATATCATATTGCAATAATTAGGCCTGGACAAGGTTAATTTGTTTGGGTAAATAAAATATCACATTAGCTTGTATCATTGATTAAAATATTCCTATTCAACTTTGAGATTTCACGCAAGCATGTACATTATTGTACATGACTGGCAGCATATTTATAATCTCATAACCAATAACTAGCTGCATCATCGACTATCTGATAATGACAAAAATTATAGGCATTATGAATAGATAGTGTAAAGCATGTGCATACGTAGACTTACTACTGTTGAATTAGAGATTATCAGTTATCGAACAATGCGGGACCGGACTTTAAGCGATTTACAAAATTACTAATATATTATAAAAAATCTCTTCCCATGATATTGCCCTGTTCTAATTTGAAAACGAAAAACTATTTTCCGGATTAAGACAATCTATATCACTGTAATTTCAAATTTTAATTCATCCATTTTGCAGTTTGATTTTGGCTTTGGTTTTTTAGTAGTCATGTGTAGTGCAATTAGCGGCCAGAAAAAGTGAAAATGTATTTAAAAATGTGGTTATAAAGACAAAAGCTTAATTACACATAAAAACGCAAATAAAGGTTTTATTGAATAAACCCGAAAAAGTATACCTGTAGTGGAATATTGAATAACTTACTTTGTGAACTAAAAAGAATAAATAGGGTTTTTTGAAATATTTTAGCAGCCACCAGAAAAATGTTTTGGATATAATTGTATGCTGCCCAGCGATAAGGTTTTCTGGATGATTGTCAGGAATACTCGAGTCAACTTCCATCAAGCTTCTGGGGATTAACGTCAACAATAACATATCCTGGTATCGCATTTCTAGATTGGTGTCACAGAAGCTCGGATTTCTTTCCTGCTCCCGAAAAATGTATTTACCAGAATAGATAAGTACTAATGTACAACGCTTAGACCAGAACATAGATGGAATACTGCTCGTAAAGAATAATCTTCACCAGGTCAAAAATCTTAAACCTCGAACGAACCTCTCGTAGGAATCATTCTTTTGGAGAACCCCAGCGTTGTGGAATGGACTGCCGGGGACTTTCCATATATTTTTCAAATTACACATACATTTTATGGTCAATCTAAATAGACATATATCCTATCGCAGCACTTTTGGAGTGATTATTGGCTTTTTGCTTTTGCGCAAAGTTATATCTATGAAAAAATATGATTAGTATACTATCACAGCTTACCTACAAAATATATTTTACATAATATGATTTCGGTCCTTCGTAAATAAAGATGAACCCGTAACAATAATATCCAACATAAACATCCATCAACAACTGCTATAAGCATTGGAATGTATTTAAAAATTCGGTTCAGTGGTGGCGGAGTTATTGTCAAAGTAAGCAAAAAAAAACTTGTTTTAGGACGCTTCTATTTTTATCATTTTTCAAATTTCCTTCAGAGGAGTCAATCATAGGAGTGAGGAGTTGCTAAGAGATGGAGGTTTCATTTTTTGATTGTTTTTGGTAAAAGACGTTCTATTATCGATACATGCTTAACCCAGGTAAGCCTATGTACTTGTTAGACATAGATAGTACAGATTTTCCTTCAAAACTAATAAATGATATGCATTTTTCATATAGCTATGGTTTCAGAATTTTACAATACATCTGACTTGTGAGCATAATAAAATTTCGATTAGTTCAAACATTTAAAAAAATTTAAAATTGATACTTGATCTTTTTTTATTTAGTGAGGTATTTAAACACGTAGTATTTCTTCAAGGGGCTCATTTGTTCTGTTTTTGTTGTACTGACTTTAACTGCAGATTATTTCATAAGAATCATGTTTATGACGAAAGTGCTATTTAACCACTTGAAAAAGACATTAAGTATGTTGCAGTTGTATCAGTCATGATTCTGATCTTTTGATCTGATTTCCTTTTGGAAATATCGGAAATTTTGAAAACCTGAATATTTTGTGAATTTAAGAAATTATATAATATTTAATGTTTACAATATTTTTCAATTACACATTCAATTAAAAACCGTTCCAAAATCCTATTCAAATCCTTTTCAAACTAATAGCACTGGGTGATAAGTATAGCGTAAGCCTACCAGACACCATTTTTTTAAATTAAGCCTTTTAACTCCGATACTTACCTTTTTGTACCTGAATTACAAAGTGCCAACACTTCTGTATTTTTACATAGGGCCTTTTTCAAATTTCTAAACTTTTTGAATAAGTATCTCTGTTCATCTTGTAGGTTCATTAAAACTCATATAATCAAAAGAAAAATATATGTTTTGTGGTTTTTCGAACGATACGCAGCCATTTATAGTGAATCATGAAAAAACAAACATTTTCAAAAGATACATTACCCTAGTATCATTTTAACCATCACCTACTTCCCTGCTACATGAAATTAATGATAACACAATGGCAACTGTCCACGTGAAGTTATCTTATCAGAGGCTTGGCAACAACATGGTCAAAAAGGTTACATCGTAGCACTCAAATCAAAGTATTACTGAAGTCAAAAGAATTCGTCTTTTTTCGCACAATAATGGGTGAGCCGATTTGCATAAAAGACTTTGAGGAGTATGCTTACAAAACACTACCCAGAAACGCTTTGGATTACTATAGGAGTGGTGCTGGACAACAAGAAACATTGTTGAATAATAAGAGAGCTTATTCAAAGTAAGTTAGGTACTTTCATACTTAATTTTTCAGTTGTATGTTGTTTTTGAATAAATAATTACGGAATGCGATTTGTTAGTCTGAATAAAAGTTTCGATAACCATTCATCTTAATAGTTTTATATAGATATTTTGATTTTTTTTTGATCCAGTTCAGTTTTTTCTAAGATGATCTTCTAATTGAATGTATGTTCTATCTAGAAATCTTCATGAACAAATAACTATCGAAGAAAAGTAAATTTTCTAAACAATTCATAGTCAGTTTGATATTTACTTGATTTTTTCTAATATTTAAAATAAATAATTAATTCTTAGGTGCATAGTTTTTCATGATTGTCAATTTCAGTTATAGAATACGACCAAGATGCTTGAGGAACGTCGCCAAAACAGACATATCAATAAAAGTACAAGGAGAGCGAATATCAATGCCTATAGGTGTGTCACCAACAGCTATGCAAAAAATGGCGCACCCAGATGGAGAATGTGCCAATGCCAAAGGTAAAATATTGTTTTTATTTTATATAATCAATATATCAATTCATATAGATTGTTAGATTTCTTATGTGGTGGAACTCTCCCATCACTAATAAGCTATAAAAATGTAACAAACAGTTTACATGTCTAAAAACTCCGGAACCAAGAAACATTTTTGCTTAAACAATCGAAATTATATGAATGTTATAATCTTGAAACTGGGATTTTGGGAGAATTCAATGGAATTGTTATTAATAAAGTGGCAAGAATGATGATATGTATATTGAATTTTCATTTCAGCTGCTCAGGACATGGGGACTATTTTTACATTGAGCACTATATCAACAAGTAGTATTGAAGAGGTAGCCGAAGCTGCACCAAGAGGTATTAAGTGGTTCCAGTTGTATATATACCGAGACAGGTAATCAACCATTCGAACTATATATCAATATATAGAAATAAATTCTTTTCAATTGTGGACAGTATGCGAGTTTATAAGATATTAATGAATATTTCAGTAACTATCGTCGTATATAGTATATCACTCTATACCACCACTGACGAGAGACGATGGATCAATCGTCCCCAAAAGAAAAAAACATATACCTAAGGCAAAAGGTTCGCTGCACGATTAACTCTAAAGGATGTTCTCCATCCATTTCTATCACCGTGAGCACGGAAATGATAGAAATAAGGATCGAACACAGTAATGTAAAACTGAACTCTAGAAGACTCAAAAAAGTCATACTATTGTTTTAATTAGAATAGTATTTTTTAGTCAGGGGAAAGCCTTCATAGCCCGTCTCAGTCGAAAAAGCTCGACAGAGTTGTATTTTCCGACCGAAATGTGAGACTCCCCGAAATATGGCATATTTACTAAAACCCTTCGCTCGTCCGCTATGTATCCCACCATGTTAGTGGTATTTGCATATCGTTGTGGTGGGTAGCGTCGTGTTACAATTCATACCAAAAGGTATTTGTCTCGTTCCCTAACTCCCTATGTGCATATCATCACCCTTTATTCATTTACAACCCCAGGTAAAGTCTATGGTTGGCTTCCTTCTCAGTTTCTCTCGTCAATTACATTACTTTTGATTGTATACTTCAAAATTGGCTGAATGTCACTACATTTACCTTCATTTACAAACTTCGTTTTCAGCGGTGAGCCTTTCACTTAAAGTCAATTATAATATCCTCTGGTCGTCCACCCATTTACTACACTCGAGTAGATGATTCGGAGTATCCTTCTTGTCGAAAGAATATATGCAGTTTCCTTTTCCCTATTCTTCTTAGGTAGCTTTCAAAGCATCCATATCCCGTAAGGAGCTGTGCGATTGCTTGTCCACACGCACAACTAGCTTGTTAATATATTCTTCAACCTCTTCTGGTCCGCGCTCCATGAATTGTTATCTACCAGGAACCCCAGGAACAGCTTCCCTCATTTCTCAATCCTGACCTCTTAGAATCGTATTACTCGTATTTATATGGTGCTCATAATTTTGATCGTGATTTACTACTAACAATTTTTTACAGAGAAATTACTAAACAACTGGTGTGGAGAGCAGAAAAAGCTGGATTCAAAGCCTTAGTATTAACCGTAGATGCCCCATTCTTTGGACTACGATTAGCAGATATAAGAAACAAGTTTACTTTGCCACCGCATTTAAAGTAAGATTGATAACATATAACCTCTCAATAACAAGTATTATATTTTAAATGCTGGATTCAAAACCTTATTGTTAGAAATCGATGCTCCATTCGATATACTACGATTAAAAAATATAAGAAACAAGTTTACTTTACCATCGCATTCAAAGTAAGATTGAAAACAGTCTCTTAATAACAAATATAGGACATCACAATATTTTAAAATACTTTGTGTGTACATCGTCATTGTTGTAAAACCGCAGCATTTGTGTAAAAATTCAACTCCATTTTAAAGTTATTCTATATATTCTATTCTGATTGTAAATAAGGTGGATAATGGTTTATTTTTTTACTATCGATCTGTAGCTATATTCAAAATAACGGGGACCATGTCTTTACTTATGGATAGAGGCTAGGAAGCAGGAATATCTGTAAGCACATTAATTTGCAATGGCTGTTACTTTCTTTCTAAAATGCTCCGCATGTATGTAACATCATTGGAATTGTAGAGAAATTCCAAATATGCATAATTGAACCAATGATGATCTACGATCTTTCAATTCAATTAGAACAGTATCTTTTGGAAGTTATAACTTCAACAATGTGTTCTTTGCCCCAGTTTTGGAGCCATCTGCTGCGGAGTCTGAGACACGTTCTGGTTTCAGGATGTATCGGAAAAATGGTAAGGTTTTTTATAGTGATACAAAATTGTTGCATTGGACACCAGAAGGTGTAAACAAAGTACAATTTGTTGCAGAATCATGCTCCCTATCGTTCCTGTCACATTCAATTATAACGTATGAATTTGGATACTATTTTTTTTCCAGCTTAGCAAACTTCCAAGGTAAAAAATCTACAGATATCAACGAATCTAAAAATGGATCTAGCCTAAACGAATACGTCAATTCTCTCTTTGATCAGACAATTGAGTGGAAAGATATTGCATGGTTAAAGAGCATCACAAACTTGCCTATTATAGTGAAGGGTATTCTCAATCCTGAAGATGCCACTTTGGCTGTTGAAGCTGGAGTAGCAGGTATTTTAGTATCAAACCATGGTGCTAGACAAGTGGACGGTTGGCCGGCTTCTGTAAGTATTTTGACGCAGATAATATTAACCATTTCATATTCAATACGAAGTTCCTGAAAGTGGAAAAACATTGATCATTCATCGCGCCTAGCCTATAATTAAAACCACATATATGTTTGATCGATGAATCCATGCGGTTTTAATAATCGGTTTGTATAACCGTGGCAAATCAAAGAGACCACATGATGATATTCATAAGTTACATTAACACAGATTATTGTCATGTAGATTGAAGATGCTCTCACTTTTGTGAAACTCTTCTATCATGTCGAGTAAATTATGTGTGTGATGTATGTTCAAAGCATTTCGAAGTACACAGTTTTGTTGTAGATTTGTGGTGTGAGTGGTTGCCCCGATGTTATCCTCTTTTGTGTAATCTTTTATTTTTAGATCACTCTGAATGTCTATGACTTGTATTAACAAAATTTATTCTATTTCCATATTTTCCATGTTTAAGTGTAAACTAACATACAATTCCTCTAGTGGAAAATAATGGAACGAAAAAATCTCAGGACAATGGAAGAATGAAACGGTATTACTGAAACATCCAAATTGCCTACAAATTTTAAACAACACCATAATATGATTTTGAGAGCATAATTGCATATATATTTTCATCTATTCATTTATGACACGAAAATAAAACAAGTTTATTCAAACACTTTTGAAAATGTTTTTTTTTGTTTTTTCGATTTAATGATTGTAATGTGATAAGTTTCACAAATAAGCATGCATAAATATGTGACACGATTCGCTATATTTAAGAGCATGGTCACAGATGCCATGTGATTTATTTGTAAGGCGTTGTGTCACATTATAGGTATTTTGAACGGAATGAAACTTACTGGATAATGGCAATACTGGACCTGTGACTTTCCATGCGAAGAGGCCTATTGCGAAACATTTAGAATTCTAGATATTGTTTCCTGATGTTTCATGACATTCGACTTATGAACAATGTAATCTTCTTATAATGATCATAAGAAACTTTGTTGCAGATTGAGGCTCTTCCTGAGATAACAAAAGCAGTAGGAGATAGAGTGGAGGTATATGTTGATGGTGGTGTGACATATGGCACAGACGTCTTTAAGGCATTGGCATTGGGGGCGAAAATGGTTTTTATTGGTAGGCCGGCTCTCTGGGGTCTCGCCCATTCTGGCGAAGAAGGTGTGAAGCGAGTATTGAGTATTATTAGGAGAGAGTTTAAATATGCACTTGCTATATCAGGTTTGTGCACAAAACTTTCTATAATTTATTCAATGATAGATCTCTCCAATTTATGTCAAAAATTGGTAATCATATGCTAGCTATATAGTTACAATTATTGCCGTCAAGTTGACAAATACCTAATGAATAGAAATAATTGATAACTAGACCCAATTTTTTGGTTAAAAGAATCGATCGACAAAATATTTACCAGGCGGTAGGTAACCCCCAACTGAGTTGAATGAGCTGACAAAATGAAGGTTAATAAAATTCTATTCAAAAGCTGTATTCGATCAAAAACCTGATTACAATCAAGGCTGTGATTATCAGGAAAAAAAATGAATCATATATTTGTAAAAAAAATAAATGGTTTAAATGATGATTTAAATCAAAGATTGGAATCACAGCTCTGGCCACGATGAACCGACCGATCAACAATTACACTGTGTCCGCCTTTTTATTACAATTATATTTATACTTTTTTCTGCAGAAAATCAAGCAACGGTATGTTTTGGCTTACTGAAACTAAAAATCGTTTGTCTGAGTCATAATATTTTTTTGGAAATTTTATTCAGACATGATTAGCTATTTGAGATACAGTTCTGATTTCAAATATTAATATCAAGCATATATCTATCGTCTCTTAATCACCATTGAATCAATCTATAACACGTTAATAATGACAATTTGTCTATTTCAGGCTGTGCCAGCATCAGTGATATCACGCCTGCAATGGTTGTACATAAATCCTATTATTCTAAAATATAAATTAGTTATAACGAACATTTTTATGCAGTAGCAAGTACCTATATTAAAACACTATTAATAAATAAATACAAACATTTTCCGCTTTGCATCTTTTACCCCACTCTGCATCTCAAATGAATACAATAAAGGCAGTTTCTAGACGTGAAATGAGATGTTTTTACTAATATAGTATATATTATACACAGTGGATCAAACATTTATTTTTTGTTAATTTTAATCAGGAACGTTTGTTGTACATGTTTTTAGAAATTAGTGAGAGCAATTTTTGATCAGAGTTATCCTAACCATGGGCAGAATACTAGATTTATAATGTCTAGTATCAGCAGACATTTTTAGTATTGTAATCGCGAAAGGTTTTGGATAGATGTTCTGCGGATCTATATTATGAAAATAAGTTTTGCACTCTTCTATCGCTATAGAATGAGAGAGAATAGGTGTATATAGGGACGTTTCGATACTGGCTTACAACTGATATTTGGTATCAATACAATATCGAATCAAAAGTATCGATACCCGATATTATCGAACCCAAAGTATCGATAACGTCATTATCGAATCGATTGGTATCGAAACGCAACGCACTTCAAATCATGGATTCCCCAAAGTTGAATAATTAAAATTATACTCAACTTCTGCGCTGTTCTTGGACTCTTGGATAGCTGAACAGATCATAAGATGCCGCTAAGTGGACACGAGACAAATAATCATTTTTGTTGATCATTTTGTGTAAATTTGGTCGTCAATAAAATTGCTTACTATTTATTAAACTTTTTAGTTTTGTTAAAAAAAATCATTTAGTGTTATTAATTATTGATATAATAATAACTTATTACAGAATGTTGTAACTCAAAGCATTCATATGAATTTATAAGGTAAATTAATAATAATCATTTCTGAAAGGATCAACTCAATAAATAGGTTACCCCGTTTTTTTTAAACATTATTTAATTCACCTTGAAATGAAGTCAATGACATACAGTGCGCAGTGCAATACTGCGCAGAAGTGAGTATTTGCAACGCCCTCGCCTGTTCGCATTTTTTAGCGCATAGTAATGACACATAGAAGCATCAAATTGATTCTCCTGTATACAGTCTTCATGGAACTCCGTGAGTATTGTTCTGTGCATGAAACAACAATACGAATGGAGGAACATGAATGAAAGAAATAGAGATACGCCAACGCACAGGAAAAATCGCGAAAGAATGCAAATTGTACCAACAGCGATTTAAACTAGGAACTGCTCTATTCGTACGTATGGATCGTACCGATACCGATACTCCAACATTTCTTTCGATACCGCGATAATATTGGACAAGCGATATCGATACCGATACTCTGAATATCGAAAGGAAAATATGGATACCTACTAGTATCGGAAATATCGGAACGTCCCTAGGTGTATATTCCCATTGAGCTTCAAACGCTATAAATTGTAACTTTTGAACACGGAGGTTCTCGAAAAAAATTTTTTTTGGAAGAAGCACGTTCTTGATAGTGAAAATTTGGCCTGGTGAGGATGAGCACGCTGAACCCTTACAATGTTTGTTGTACTGATGATTCTTGGTGTTATTATTAGAGATAACTGGGTCGAACTTCTACCATGGTATAATTTATAGAATAAGGACAGATCAGCCACTTTTCGTCGATGTCCTAGACCGTGCGGATCCTTTATGGTGACAGGCGGATACACTAGACGTGTTGATCTTATATGGCCAGGCCTGTCGAGAGAAAACACAAGCCCGGGAGAAACCTGAAATTCGAGCCGCTTAAAAACCTGAAGGGCAATGAAAGGAAACTCTACCGAAGACCTTAAAAAACAGTGAAAATTTTGATGGAATCTATCATGTCCGGGCCCTTCAGAAGCCTGAATATGACTGAGTAATGCAGATGCAGACTCGGATAATAATTTGATATTACTTATAATCTTGTGCGCGTCTACGCTTAAGAGCTTTTATCAACCCAATTCAAATAAAAATATACGTATGTATCTATGACCCTGATAAAATCTGCAGCTACCCAAAACGTTTGCGCAAAACTATATACAATGTATGACCGTTAGAACGTTGTTTCGTTATGAATCTGAGCTTGAATTAGGAATATGTTCTATAAAAGTAGTTTTGTGCCAACATAGAATAAAAATATTCTCATGTACGAGTATATTGCAAATGCAAATTAGGTGAAACTATTCCATCATATGTAATTTACACAAAAGGTTTCACAGATAAAACTCATATTTAGTAACGCGTTTCGAATTAATCTCTCAAATTCCAATGTTCCAAACGAAATGGAGGATGCGTTAAAGCTGTAAAGAGTGGAGGGGGCTTAAGAAAACAAAATTGACTCGCCTAAAGAATGGCAGTTTTATATTCAGCAAAGTTTTTCTGTACAATATTACATATAAATATAACATAAAATAATTATTCTGCATATTGTTCCTTTTCAGCCTTTTTGTCTCGCTTACTTACGAACTTATTTTTATAAATATAGTACCTCAACGGTTTCAACACCCATTCCTCAGCACTTACGCCAATACCAATGCGAGCTGTGTTCACTACATTAAAATGTTTATATCCGTCATCTTCAATCCATATATAACTAGTCGCATCTGCTAAATCAAGCTTGTTGCTATTTTTCTGATTTATGTCAAAAGCCATACATAATTTTGATGGCCCATTACAAATATCTTTTACTTTCAATTTTTTTTTGTTCTTATAAGCTGAAATACATATACCATTATGTATAACAGAATGTTATGAAATTAATAAAAATATTTTAAATGCCAACATTTTTTTATATTAAATACTCTGTTATATTTATCTTTGTAAAAACTCGTATGGCTTCTAGTTATTCCCCATTCATCGTCTATCTAAACAAATCCAAAATCCTGGGATAATTTGCCATTAGAGTTACTCAACAATAAAGAGCAATTTCTGTGTTCAGTCATTTTTATATATATTTTCATTTTGACACTATTTATTTAATTCTAACCAAATACACAATGTCATTATAATTTTAAATCACGTCACTGTCCCTAGGAAAATGGTATTGTTTTGATATAAGAACTAGTACTGCGTTCGACGTTTGCCTATGGTTTATTTCCTAAGCAAAACATATAGTCTCTGTCTAACAAAATTTATTTTTGTTGATACTTCAGATATGTTTTGATTGTTTCCAGTGGCGTATTAAACCAGATTACCGCTCGAAGCCCTTTAAAATGTTGCGCCCCTTCAGTGTCATCTATGGACTGTGCTGTCTAGGGCAAGTTCTGTATTTTTCAAAAAATTAGAAGAGCAAAAAAAATTCCTACCGACTTGCGATACTTTATTATATATTTTTTTATATAATAATATTCCCTTATTCTAATTCCCACGTTCTATTTTCACAATGTTGCGTCCCCTAAAAACGCTTCTCAGGCTTCTGCGATGATACGCCGCCCCTAACTTCATGTGTTAGATACCATTCGACATTTTTATGGCCTTAGATACGTTTTCCACGGGATTCCGGTTCGGTACATTAATCACGTATCTACTGTACGCAGGTTAATTATCTCGGGACTTATACTCGCTAATATTGAGTTATATAGGGTGGAATACAATCGAGGTCTTTATTTTCAAACTGAAAACATTGCTCGAGAAAATTAGTCAACCTTTTCGACGCCATTTATCAAATATCTTTGAATGATGGGTAAGAAGAATAATTACCACTGCTTCACTGTTACGCGAATCATAATATTGACAAATGATAAGTTACCCACCGTACCTACCACGAAATATTTCCATATGTTCAATGCCAGCTATGGGTTCTACAGCTCTTATCAAAACAACAGCGCCGGGCTCTAGACTGGATATATTCAAACAATGGTATCCATAATACAATATATAAGTATAAACAGTCCCTGCTGGCATAAACATTGCTTCATTTCTCTTTGTTATCCTTCAATGTAACTGTTAGTTATATGAGCAGTAATATAATATGCTATTTATTACTTGCCAGAGAAGGAATGAGATGCCTTGTCTTCCATACCTAAATAAGATTCTGTTTCAATAATACGCCCTTTCAGGCAAGTGCCATTTGGTAATTTTTTCACAAGAATTTTACCCAAAAGATCATTGGCTAAGTTAGTAGATTTTTTCTCATAATCCTGTTTCAACAGTCGCCTGGCCATATTCCCTGTAAAAATATAGAAACAGAGTAATCATAATATATTTTATCAGAGAGACGAAAAAAATTATAGACTTATCAGGGAAAACAACTAGATACAATCCATCAGCCTTCCTTAAACGAAGCATGAGACTCTCCAATAATTCGGTTGTTCGTTATGATTCCACAATGGAAGAACTTGCTTTATTTCGCCTTGAAGGGTAGCGTCGACTATAGCAAAGGCATTTGTGTGTGTGTTTAAAATCAATCAATCAAAGCATATGGATTATTTTCAACGTGATTCTACATTAACACCACCCTGTACACGAATGTTTCAAAGTTTTGATCTAGCATGGTTCCATCAAATACTTGAGATGCCTTTTTATGTTATGAATATCGAAGATATGTAGTCAGGGCCTGGACTGTAATATTCTAAAATACCTGACTAGCATTCTATTGTCATACATGTAGCGTTAAAGACGGTGTACTGCATGTATGCGCTGTATGTAACTACAAGCAATTAGCGCTTTTTTATTTTATTAACTGGTGGTTTTTGATATTATAATTCCTCGATCGATAAAAGGTAGCCAAGTTATAATCTCTGCAGGTGGGACGTCTCTAGCTTGCCGAGGTAGCTGTGACCAGCTGCAAGGTATGAATTTGGATGACTACAGCACGCAATTATAGTATCTGAACTGCTCCCTGTAGCAATAGTTAAAGTCAATGTACAAGTGCATGACTCTCCAGGAGTATGACGAGGTATCAGTTGAAGGCGGTGTGCCCTTTTGTGAATCTATATGATAGGGATAGATCAGCCACTTTTTCTTTTCCTCGATGTTCCAGACTGTATCAGTCCTATGCAACGTCAGGCGGATCTTCTACACGTATTTTGTCTGGATTGAGTTTAGGAGATCCTGGAAGTACTTCAAAGTGTATCCCACAAATTCCAGCTGGACTGAAGAGATGCTCTTATCGGACGTCCCTGTTTGAATGAATGAGACACCTGTTTAATTTTTTGATTTAGGGATGAGTTTATAATATTTTAAAATTCCAGACTTTTTTCAATTTTTCTCAAATTTCTAAATATTTTAAAGTTAATCGTAAGTCTAGCAAGTTAATTTTGAATGTGGAGATAATATGATCGTATGATGCGTTTTACCATAGCAGCATCAGATTTATCAATTGATTGCCTACAAGGCTAACCGTTACAAGTGAACTATCACGTTAGGTATAAACACATATCTAAGTCTAGTTCTATATTGACTATTGAATGAAATTTAGAAGCCTATTAAACGAATAACCTTTTATTTAGGTTTGTTGGCGTCAATAATTTTTGCTAGAAAATAAATTTAAAATATACTTGCTAATAACCCGTTTAACGTCAAATCCAAAACCAAACCGAACGTTTGGACAGGACAGGACAGGAGACACAAGTCGGCATCACAAAACAGATACACTGGCCGACCGTTTGTAAACATGTAAAGACCAACATGTGACCAACATCAGTCATCAGTTCAGCTGGCAGCTTGACATAACGACTGACAGTTTCACCCTAACCTAATCCTTGAATGATTGACCGTTGGTTTTGTGCCTTTGCCCTTTGGTGGTGTGTAATTTTGGTCCGTTTATTTTTAAATTTTGAGTACAGCAGATTTTATTCCATACTAAATAAGTAATTTAATGACTGAAAGTTTAAAAACAGAACCCTCAAAATGGCACCACCCTTCCGAAGTGATGAAATTACACAAACTGAAGCAGAAAAAGAAAAAGTTACAAGCCCGGATTACTGGCAATGTGCCGAACGAAGGCGCGAAATTCAGTTCGTCACTTGAAGACGTTTTCTCCTGTGGAAAACGTAAGAATCCTTTCTTGAAAACCAACAATACAAAAAAAAGCAAACCAGAGCCCCCAGTTTTGGACGAATCTACTGATCAGACATTGTTCAAGCTATTAAACCAAAGTGATTCACAACAAAGTCCAATCAACGCCTCTGTGACTTCATTTGACAACATTTTAAAAACATTGAATAGCGAGGAAAATGAGGTTGTCGAAATTGTTAAAGCAAAAGGTAAAACATGGTTGCCAATAGACTGGACATTAAAATCAAGGATACGATTGCTATCTGAGAAACCTTTTCACTGGAATCAAAAACTGAAAATTAGTGAGGAGGCAAGTGGTGTGACAGCTTTTACTAGATGTTTAGGTAATATATTATTTACAATATATATTCTAACTGTATTTCAAACAGCAGATGTTGATATGAGAATATTGCAAAAAGCTATAATTTCCGTTGAAAAATCCAACATAATAGTTTTCAAAAAAAAATTAAACAGAAAGGTTTATATTATGTGAGACAACATCAAAGTAACCTTGGAAATAGGAATAGGCTTTGCCAAAAATTCCCAAGAATTCATAATTTTTTTTTTAAATTTTCTAGGATTTTTTTTATGGAAAAAATTGATATAAAAACATAATAATTTGTGAATTTGACCTCAAAAAGAGAAAAAAAGAAAACCACTGCATTGTCCAATTGTTCACATTAGTTCACTCTTCATATTGTTTTTAGATTTTTTTCATTGCATCACATCTCCAAAATAAAAAATACTTGCTAATGTATAAAATACCAAACTGCCAAATACTTTTACTAATGTTATGGCTGCTTCACAAGCCTTTATCAAAGTACAATATGAAAAAATGAAATTTGGTAACAGACGAGCAGATTTATAACCCCATAAAAAAAATTAATAAATATTTTCAAAAATAACTGTTCTCAACCTCATAGTCTGAAATATTGAGAAATGACAGTGACAGGAAGTAGAGTCAACGAGCTTGATACTTTTTTTTAAAGTAACTGCCATTGGATGGACCACTTGAGATGGAATAACCTTTGGGGCTAACATCATGCCTCTTTAAAATCGTCAAAAATCGTCCACGGGTCGAAATTTTCCTCCCATTTGCCCATCTCTTGAAAACTTACGTTTCTTATGCATTTTGGAAGTTGAAAACAATTATTCAACAAGGCAAAATTACTAAAACAGAACATTACGAATAGGCGGATTACCATTACCACCCTTGGATCAACATTTTCGACGATTTTGCAGGAGTGCGATGCTTAGTATTTTTTTAATTCTTTGCAAGCCTCATGGGGACGAAAACTTGTGAAGTCCTACATTGAAGGAGAAAATTTCAAATCAAAATTATGTCTTCTTGACAATACCAAAATACTAACTGATGGGTGTTTCTCAGGGTTCGGTCCTTGGACTAATCTTTGACATAACATCCCTTGATCAGGCTGTGAGGGATGAAGTAGTATAGTGAATCAATTAGTAGCTAATAAAAATTAATTATATATTGTATTAAAAGACATTGTGGCACCCCACCTGTGGTCTCAACATATTAGATCACTTGTGAAAAAATTTTGTCAGGTACCTTGACAAATGGGTGATTTGGCAAAAACAGACTGGAGGGTTGAACACTAAATTAGAACTATGTAATGGCCACTCTACCCAATGTTATGTAGACATAATAAATAAGTTTAAACAATATAGTCCTGCCTTACAAAATGATAACTAGATCAGCTATAAATTATGCTAATGCATCTTGGTGTTTCTTCACTCAGATCCATATCCAAAGTCTGCAGATCTTGCAATACAGGATTTTTTGCCACTTCACAAGTCCCCATGATATATTTCCGATGAGACTCCATATAACAAATTCTGGGATATTCTTTTCCACCTGTTTTTTTTATCATTTCCTTCTCTTTTTTCCGCTGACAATTTCTAGTTCTTGGTTCCCTATAACTGACATACAAACCAACTGACCATATGATCCAAGGCCTAAGGTCACCATATGATCCAAGGCCAAAGGTCCTAGGGACCACTCTGACAAGTTATGATATATGTATAGTATAATTGACGTTACTGTGTGTCAAAATTACAGTTTGTATTAATTATATTAGTAGCAATGAATTTTACAAATTATAAAATAACAGGTTTTTTTTAATGCTTGCACCGATTTTTGAGAGTAGCGCATTTTCTTGGCATTCAATTTTGCACATTTTTTTATATAAAAGTAAAATAATATCCAATTCCTCTCTGATGAAACCACAATCAATGGCATTAAACACTACGCAAAAAGCATACATTATAAGATATCTTTTAGTCACACCAAGGAACATACCAATTGATGAAGTGTTGGAGATTGATGTAAATTTTAAGTAAATCACCCAACGTTAGTTATTATTCATTACATTAATAAGAAACTAAATGGTTAACCAACTTATTTTTTTACATTTAGACAACAACACAGATACAACACTAGATACATCTCCAAATGCCAAGTTTCATCAGTGTTGTCTATATTGGCAACAGCCTTGTTTACCATGGCTGACACTGTTTCCTAGAAATTTGAACAAGTCCTTGCCAAGTGTGATGACCATGAATGTAAATATCAAAGATAGTCTGCAGCAGGCATATTCAGATGGAATCAGGTAAGATAATTTTGCGATGGGGTAGTTTGAAAATGAATTTTTCTGTAGTATTCAAGGAAAAAATGTAGAGTAATTCTTTGCTTTTGTACATTCGGTCAGATTTTTTCATATTCATATTGTCATCGACATCATCATATTATGATTTCCACAAAGATGTGATTTCATATACACGTTTTACTATTTACACAATCCAAGAAGATATATTCACTTTATTAGACACCCGGTTGACTTCCAATTTCCCTATTTTTTCATTGATGGTCATGTACCTGTGATTATAGAATATGGACTTATCAAATAAGTGTTTAGGAGACCACACTGGTCAACATGAGAGATAATAAAATAGGAAACATTGTATGACAGGCTAGTTTTTTATGTCTGACACATTGTCAATGTTGTAAAGGCAAATATTTCACTTTTGAGTCCATACTTATGTGCAACAGATGTCACAAATAAGTACATACTCAAGTAAGATATTGCAATCGAAATAAAATAAAATTTACGACATTCAATTTTAAATATAAGTACTCATTTCATTTGGTTTCAGTGGCTTTATCAGTACATGCATATATTTGATGAGTGATGTTTTTAGCGGCCAACCTATATGGTCACATCATGGGAGATCATAAAAATGTAGCATGATAGTGGTTGATAAGGTGCATCTATATATTTATCCATTTTGGTTGATTTAACTTATTGGTGCGATGGAATCGTGAAACGACGTCGCCCAACGTTGATTTGGCACCTGACTCATTGTTTCCCATGTGTCTTTGATGAAGTTGTTATTTCCACTGCGTAGTCCACCTTGTTAGATCCGTGCATATCCGTTTCTGAACATTATGTCGTCATCTGAGTGAGAATGTTGAACTATTGACTGTAGATACTGCATTCTTGAGATTATTATCGATTCCTCGACTAGCTATTTGTCAAAAAATACTGGAGATAAAGTTTCATCTCCGGTATTGTGCCATGAAAAATGTTGTATGCAGTTACTTCTGCTGTCCTATTTGATATAAAAATTATCGAAACTTCCATTGCAAAATGAAACTAAAAGATCCCAAGTATAGAATTTCGTTACCATTTGGCCTATTTTTCAACTAGTTGATTTAAAATTCCTTTGCGCTCTTCAAGGCTTCTGAAACTCAACATCATGCAGCAATTTTTGATTTTACCTGTTGCTTTTATTGTTACAGGTCACTTTTTCAGCTGATTCGTACTAGACAGTGCCCGTACTTTTATGCCTGTGCCAACAACTTCACTGTACTCTTTCGTGCAGCTGGGATAGGTGGATTCACTGATGTTCATGCTTTGATATGCCCTACAACTAGAGGATTTAGGTAATAAATAAATAGATGTTATCGTTTTCATACGACAAATTAATTCATCCTCACCATACATACATGCATTTTTATTGCTTCAGCTGCATTGGTAATAGATTGGTTACAAAAACATGAAAAAATTAATTATTATCAAATAAGAATATATAAAAATGGATACATTAACATGTTATAGTTAAACTCTTAGTAAATTCAACAGTATATTGAGAGATATCGAGTAGTTTTCTTAATCTGGTGTTGAATTTTGTTAATCAACTAAAAAATTAGGAAGCATTGGAAGATGGTTATAAAATCTGCAGTCAGCATTGATGGAAGGCTTTCTGTAAGATGTGTATTTATATTTTTTATGTTAATTTCATTATGACCCCAAAGAGAGGTAATTGTGGTCCTTTTTTCTATTTCATTGTGTGTGACATATTGTGTTTTAGTAGTTTTATTTAACATAACAATCACTATTGTTAATTTCCTATTCGTGTATCTTGATATTTTTTCGATTTGTGTATGTTTAGAGAATCGATGAGACAGGAAGAAATTGAATTCACAATGCCATTGAAAAATAAAAGAGATAGTGATCAAGGCTACGAGACGTGGGATTCCGAGGAACCCGGAAATGAGGAACTTCGTGGAGATGACGACGACGAAGATGGTCAGGTGGAAGAGGGATGGCTGAAGAGTCTCGGGATCAACGAGAATGATATTAAGCAAATCAACTATACTCAGGTATAGCATAATAACACTATGCATGCTCTATGCATATGAGACTACGTCGCTCTTTTGACTTCTTCTGCTATGGATACCAATAAAATTCAGCTGTTGTGCTATGCAAAGCTTCTGTCTAATTTATGGAAGATGATAGACCAATAGTAGTAGCGCTACTATTGAAGCCATCGGCCCTGCAATATCGTCGGAGTAATTTTACAATTTTTCGCTTCTCTTCGAGTTCGTTATCTAGAATATAGATCATAATTGGGAAAAACTATCGTTCCGTGATATCCACAAAAACATGCGTCTTATCTGATCATATTCGTAGACCCCCCGTAGTTCTCTATACTAGACCTATTCTCGAATTTTATGTACGTTTTTCATTATCAGGATAGGATAACCCATAAACAAGAATGCGAAATAGACAACAGCGAACGGAGCTTGGTGCTGGTAGAAGGAGTAGAAGTTCTCGGTCTGCACAACTTTCTGATAAACTGCAAGAGTGCGGTCAGTATTACTGGACAATTGGCCGGCGTGCCTCCAACCCTTCTGGCGCCTGTAGCGTTCAAAGGGGCCTCGTTGAATTCGCTAAAGGTCAGGCAGAACAAGGTAAAAATATATCCTTTACGATTCAGAGCTTTGTGATTTTTTTTCACAATTTGACAGTGTTCCTGCACGTCAGGATGGGATGAGATTTGGGGTTATGTTCAAGACTGGTACATTTACAATAAACCGTGTGACTAATTCTGTCTAATACTTTGTTTTTTTGCGCTGGGATATAATTATAACTTTTATCCTGGATACAGTTGATATTAATGTCATTAATATTTTAAAACTAATTTCATTATTTTGTACTTTGAGGCTACCGAAATTTGATTAGGCATTTTATGAATCATATTAGGTTTCAAGTTGATTGAACACGAAGCACAAACTTTTGTTTACATGGCCCAATACGAACATATTTTAAAACTCTGCTTCTCGGTCTGAGACTGCATAATCGCACTTATACAACCAAATCTAGAACTCAGAACGTCGTGGAAAAGAGAACTTTTGTCGCTTATATATGCAAGCAATTGCTTGTATATTATAAATCAGCATTCGGGCATGCTTCGGTTTCAATCTCCATTCTTCATAATAGCTTTCTTGGGAAAAAATCTAGCTTAATAGAAATAACTTCACGGAAACTATCTCCCTGGCTATAATCAATATGCAGTATTGATGATCTAACTTTGCTTGCAATATCTGCTATCTTATCTCTTCTCGTGAGCCTTAACGCATGATTCTTGTAGGTCAAATAAAATAGAATGAATGTAGCTGTGAGAACACGTAATTCAATTTCAATCGATCACCTTTTGTTGAAACGATTTAAAGGTCTCATATAATTGGAAACGTGACTCAAAATGGCATAAATAATGGAAGCTAGAAACAAATATTTTTTGATGAAACGGTGCCAAGTTGACATTGCATGGGTAAATGAAATTGTAATTATTTATTAATACCAAGGTTTTTCGTGCAGGTGCATTTGGAAAATTCTGATTACTACTCGCTCGAGCTATCCGGACCCATCTTACCAAGCACCATCCACAACTTATTTGCTGTCAGTTCACCAGATCACAGTTTGACGGCCTCTTTCACTGATTTAGCTGTGACGGAGCCCTTCAGCAAATTGAAAAACAAAGAAAGGCGGTCGGATATTCATAGCAAGGGGACAATCGTGTTCGGCAAAGAGAATTTGTCAGATTGTGGCTTGTTACCGAAGGTATTGAAGCACTTCTGTAATCCAGAAAGCGAGTATGTTACCCATGTGGAGTGCTTAAAATATGACTGTGAAACTAAGACTTATACTTGGACGTAATTTTAAAATATTTATTGAATAAAAATGGTGTTTTTACTAATTGATTTTTTATAGTTACTCAATATCAGGTATAAAGTCCTATGATGAAAACTAGGTACAATAGGAATGGAACAGCTGTTCACAGACCTTAGTTCTATGGAAGAAGAATAGGGGGGAGGCGCTTAAGTGAATTGTAGTGAACCCATAGATACTTACCAGAATAACTGTAACTGGAGAAGTGTGGCATTGTTGGGGCGCATGAGATGATGCTACACATGATTCAGTCACAAGGATACTTGACCGCCATGGCTGTCACGCTGCTGAGCATGATTTGAATGCATAAGTGGAGGGCAACATTCCATGGGGGTATCTCCACTTTAAAAGTTCAACATATTGTTCTATTCCCGTACTTTTCCTTCAGCGAGTATAATTAAAAATCATTTTTTCCGATGGAAGCTTTATTCGCAAAAACTACAGTCTGTCCAGGGTGCACAACCACACTGAATATTATTGTTACTAGTGCGTTCGATATTTAGTGAAGGTATTAAAATAAAAATATTGGTTGTGTGATCTGTGACTGTAAAAATCTTTGGAATATAACCACTACTTCTATTGGATGAATACCAAAGGGCAGCATTCACCTTAAGTACTTATAACATTAAATGAATTAAATATAAAAACTTAACCAATCAGTCTAACAAAACGATGAAAAATTGAGTTATATGGAAGTAAATTGCCTATCATCTGGGCTTTTCTTACAGAATCCTCTTATGTTCAAAAATGCTGAATAATTATCTTGATAAACCAATGCTGTGAGAGGAAAGATTTTCAATTGGTCAAAGTATTCTAGAGTCTAATAATCTAAATACAATCCAACATTTCTCTTTACTCTGCTGGATGAAATTTCGCATGGAGAGAGGCCATATCTATAGCAATAATTTAAAAATGGTTGAATTTGCAACAATCATAATGAATTGGATAGAACAACAAAGAATGATCGATAAACTTTTCCACGTTACACGAATTGAAAATCTAAGATTTTCATAAAAAATGCTCCTCCGGATAACTCGTAAAATTTATTAAAAAAGTAAAGTATAAAAAATAGAAGCCAGGTATTAAACAAAAGAAACTGGATTCCTCTTTGTAGCATAAAAGCAATAAGTATTGAATTCTACCATTTTGAATAGAGCTTTGTTTCCGGCGAATACCAAAGTAGACATTGAAGGTTGAATAACAAAAAACATTATTCAAACCTGTTTCAAATGACATTAAAATAACATTATACTGTATGTTGGAAGTCATCAGCATAAAAATTAACTACATTATTATAAAGAATATAAGCTACATTCATAAAACTGATATCCTTTACACTTTTTTCGTTATTCAACGTTCTTATAGCTACAGAAGTCTACTCAATATTGTTTCCAAAGAAAGCAAAATAAAACAAATGTTTTCATGTTGCTTCGGTTCTTGTCATCAAGTTATGAAAAATAGTTTGTTGGCATTACCTTTTTTTTTAAGAAAATTACATTTTTAATTGTGAATTACTTTGGAAGAAATGCTTATAATTCATTTCCCTCGATCGATTTATATGGTCATTCTTCTCGCATCTATTTCGTGAACCCACTTACTGCCATAGTCATAGCCATCCTCGTTTGCGATGCATTTTCCAGCAGCATAAAGTGCAAGATTGAAACTACTAACCTCTGGAGCAAAAATAGCGCAATATATTGTGTAAACAACAATGAACCTTTGACTAGAATAGCCATTGAATGCGGTGAATCGAGAGTTATGTTGATACCTTCACATTATGATTTCAACATTGACTTCTTTCACAGACGAAAAGTCACTGCTAACAGCTCTTTAGTGGAGAACATGGATGCAATGCGGCTTTGACACTTCTAATTAGAAACGTTGGATGAATCAGCATCCATAACTGTGTAAATACAGAAAAGTCACATTAAAGACGCAATTTTTTAGCGATATAAATTCAAAAATTTTAGGTACGGATGGGGCTCAAACTCTTAAGTACAGTCTCGCTCGCGCCATAATCTATTCTTGGGAGTGAGAAACGAGGAATTGAAGGAAGTTACGTTTAATTTTCCCATAAAAGCCTTTGACCTCAAGATATAGAATATATGCTAAAAATTAAGAACATATACTGCTGTAACCTAAAAATATGATTATGATGGATAAAAAAAACGAACATCAACTGTACCATATTTTCAGAGATTGTTCCCAGGTGGAGATCCAGAACTTATTATTTTTGTGTCTACACTGAGATACGATTAATTGTGCAAATGTATCACAAATATCTTTAACATTGTATTTATATAATTGTACTCGAGCAAGAGTTTCACCAAATGAGATCTAAATATATACTCAGTCACGTGAACGTCAAAGGAAATTAATACAGAGTAAAATTCATTTTGATGTTATCATATCTTGCTCACATATCTATATGTATTTATATTTTTTCGAGGATAATCCAGTTTGTGATTATTCTGAAGCGGTATTGAATGATTTGAATATGAAAACCAAAACCTCAATATAATACACAACATGATATGGGATGTACTAACAGTTTGAGAAGATAGAATGCTATGTTCTCAAAAAAATCGAAAAATTTTTTATTCTGATGCTAGCAAACTGTGAACAAAATAGTCCTTTAATTGGCAACACTATATTTTTTGATATTGTAAACCTATATATTTTTTTGATTAACCATCAGTTTTGGTTAATTTTGGTAAATCAACTTAGCAGAGTAAAAAAATACACTTTTTATCTATCAACTTATTAAAAAAATATAACATATTTTATCAATGACGTCACTGCAATTATGGTATAGGTTATTAGGTTGATTAGATATTGCAATTATTCATAGAAAGTGTAATATCATTTCATTCTTTAAAGTTTTGATGCAATTTGTTGATAAAGTGTGTGACATGAGACATTAATATTTCATTATTTGTTCCGAAACAGTTGCTCGTATTAAAAAATGTTAACCCTCTTTTTTGTAAATAGAAACCTATAAATGATATGTCTCTATACAGCAGGATTTCCGCATGTTGGAGGATATATTCCTATAATAAGTACTACCGAAATAGATTAACCACATACCAGTTACCCTTAAAAAAATATTACGCCCCAATCTCAATGCATCGCAGCATCCTTTAGCCGCACATTGCTCCACTGTTCTCCAATAAGTTCAAAAAGAAAAAGTATACGCTTAAAGCTCATCATGTCTTTCCAGATGCTTGGTGACGAAATCGAACAAATCATCTAGAGTCCTAGTACCGCTGTACTCAGATATCCTCACTCCGTCCCTGTATAAGAACAGTGTTGGGAAGCCTTCGATATTCTCGTCGTTGCACAACTGCTTATTAACAGTGAGTGTGCAGTCCACTTTGGATATGTGCACTCCGTCTGTTTTGCCGAACTTCTCCGCCAGATTATCCCAGATGGGCGAGAGCCGCTTGCAATGTCCACACCATGGTGCGAAGAATTTAACGAAAGTCAGTCCTATCACGGAAAACATCATGTCAGTTACATAGTATACGATTTTGGGAAAGGCGGGTGAACTTTATTTCACTAAGTGAACTTTCTCCCGCGTTATTATATCAGAGAATTGTCAAATTATTTTTGATGGGTTTAAAAATGTATTAAAGCTGCTACGATCAAAACACAAATATAGAAAGATATTGCATGTTCATTGTTGATTACTGCTTTGTGTACTCTTGAAGATATTTTCCATATGTATTATTGTTTCTGCTCGAATTATCAAGGATATAATCGCCATTCGTGCAAATGTGGGAGTATTTATATAAAGCCCATAAAACAAACAACTTTCTACTTAAACATGTTTCTCCAGGTGTTGCGATAAATGGCGGTGCACAGCATGGATACTACTGAACAGTGGAGATATATGATCCCTACGACTTCAATCAACAAAGGTGAAATGATTTACAGATTCATAGCGACATCCCTTATCCTCCGTTAAACACTTTCACGATGTTATCGGCATAATTTAAGTTAATGACTGATACTAAGTGTTTTCGCTGTGAAACAGTTCAACCTTATTGATAGACATTGTAGGGGTCATCTATCGCGGCTATTTATGTAGTGTCCGAAATGTTATGACAATTTGACTTCGCAAAGAAATGTTATCAACAATAAATACCTATTTATAGCTGTTACTTCCACAAATGATCTAATGCAAAATATTCAGCTTCATAAATTGGACAGAAAATGATTATTTTGAAATTTTCACGACTTGACTGTCTGAATTCATTTGGTGTTGCATATTCAAATACTTCTTGAAATAGAGGGACAGATCAGAGCACAGTTGAGTCCACATATACCGCATAACAATTTTCTCATTTAAAAAGTATAAACAGACTATCCTTCTAAATAAATGTTTTGAAAGACTGTTATCACACCCACCAATTGATCAATATAGTTTTACTGAACATAAATTTGGATTGCACAATATCCCCTGCAAAACTTATTCTATTGTCTTGGTACATACAAAAAACGTTGAATTTCACGTTGAGTAAGACAATCTCTAGTCATTCGTTCTAACAAAGACCCAAAATGAAAAAATACCATTCTGAATACCTTTACCTGACTCAATACCTAGCTTGAATGTATCAGCCGTTAGTTCTCCGACAGAGATCGGTTCAGGTTGAATATCAGTAACTTCTTCTGATTGTCTATTGCTACCATCTGGTTGCATCATTTGTTCAACAAAAGACTTCAGGTTTTCGTGTTGTCTTTCACCCTTATACTTTTCAATCTTGAAGATAAAATAAAGATATATTCAATTCAGTAATGTTGTTTATAAATATTACATGAAACAAATGCCATGAAATAAGAATTGTGTTTCTGTGTTTATAAAATGTCCGATAAATTATGTTACATGTACCTACATGATGCCTATCACAGATGTAGAACTCAAAACAAGTAGAATAGTACTGTGGACGCGCGGATCAACTGTGAAGTTTTCAAACTGATGCATAATTTCAAATTTGGAACCACCAAGGTGAGGTCAGCTAGAAGTCATTTGTTGGCCCAATGGCCAAAATAGAGGAAAGTGAAGGAGACTCAAATAGTAGTCGATGTAATGTATAGCCATGTGAGAAAATTACCAAGGCAATCTATTGAATCTATGGACTTTAGCGAAATCGTTAACATACCTTTTTGCCATTTTCAATCCACAGCAAAGTAGGATATCCTTTGACTTCGAATTTATCACAGATTTTTCTTTCTTGGGTACAATCCACTTTAGCTATTGTGACATCATTGTTCTCCTGGTATGTACGTGCTAGCTCTTCCCAGGTTGGAGCCAATTTCTATCACAAGAATTCATATTCTATATGGAATTTTTCTTCAAATCAGAACATACTTTATAAACTTGTCCTGTATTTGATAATGTGGTACTGTTGCACTGTATATAGTTTTTTAAGTCCATGACCACCAAAGAAATAATACAATTATGAAGTCGACTACAACAACAGAAGGATAAAGCACAAAGTCGGCTGAAAGTGGCATCGGAAATAAAATTTTGTGATGTATTGTTTATGTAATACACTTGTTTAGAAATTAGGGACTATTATCATTATCATAAACAAGCGTGGGATTTATGGTTTTGTGAATGTGCATACCAACAAAATGTTTATTTTGTTCTTGAAGTGTAGCATTGATTTTCCTTCTAACAACAATAAGGTTTCATTTATTAGAAACATAAAGACTACTAAAACAAACTCTATTAGAAGCAGTGAAGTACTACTCGACCCTCTAATATTTGATGATTAATTAGGAACTTTAAGCATGATCTGCTAGTCAAATTGTGTGAGTGTAACTAATCTCAATCATATCCATCACCAGAATAATCTATTTTCATCCACCATCTGAAATAAACAAAATCAAAACAGTTGTTTGACCTCCATATGATTTGATATGCTCATTTTGTGAGCGTAATATTTTCATATTTTATATCAGTGAACTAAAATGGTTGTTCTACAGGAAAAATAATTATTATATTGAAATGACCGCATTAGACATTATAGTCACAATTTAGGTTACCACTAAATTATATTATATTTCTACTCAGTGGTCACATTCTTTCTGGAAACTGTATTGCTACATTTAAATCAACAGGGTTTAAGAAAGTTTTGTCTACCCTTCCCAAATAAATCATCAGACCTTACCTGACAGTAACCACACCAAGGAGCATAGAACTTTATGAAGTGTTTGCCTTCAGCGACATGATTTTCAAATGTTTTCTCTGTCAACTCGACCAGACCATGTTTCATTACTTGAGGAACTTCTTCTGATTCCTCTTCTTGTTTGTCGCCCTTAAAAAATGCATAATAAATAATTTGAATTCCTGTGGTTTTTTTCCATGAGTCATCTTGTACCTTAGTCAATTAATGATCTCATAAAAAACAACCATTTGGGTTGAAAATAAATAATTATAAGAATTATATTCAATGGACTATGAATATGTTTTCGAATATTATGTGGGTCAAATGATTATTTTTTTTCCTCTCTACTGAAATTTGTTGCTATGTTTTTTTTAAATATTTTTTTTTGTGGTTTTTTTAAATATTTTTTCATTGTGTGGTTTTTGCAATATCCCTTCTTTAATACGCCAAATTTGTGTGTGTTGGTCTCGTAAGAAACTTTATGATAACGTCACAAAAAATCTGAGCGATCACTTGTCTTCCAAAAAGGGGCACATGAGACGTACAAATTTGCAATGCAAATTTCGGAAAAATCTGATCCACGGCGTGGTTTGAACCATGCTCCTTGCACTTGCCGGACAAATACTCTCGTACTACGTCCCTCAACCAGTTTGAGTGGGGATGTTAACCCGGGTACTCACTGGCGAGCTGTAATTGTAACCGTTGAAGCAACCAAACTCGCTAGAGTAGACGTGTCGCGAACCAAGTTCGGGAGCCCACTTCAAATGGCTCGCAGCAAACCACTAGTTGTCAGTATTTAGGATGAACACAAAGAGATTCTCATTTGTTGCGTGGTCTTGCAACCAAACATGAGCACGTGAGATGGGGAAAAGGTGTTGGCATTCATTGACCATCTTTCCTTTCAATGTGATGCACTCTGCAGGTATGTTCGCATCCCGTGTGTTAGTACATAAAAGATCTCAAAACATGTTTCACTGAGAGGTCCCTGCATCAATCATGGTTCCCCCTAGATAGTAGAGAAAACCTATGGCAATTAGTTATTTGCAAAGCCGCAAGATGGAGCTGAAACACAAATTCGCGTTAAGAAATAAAAAGTCCACTGCTAGCCATACATTGTCTGCCAAATTGAACAACCAAAAACAATTTCGAATTCAATAACCTCACCTCCCATAATTGCTCGTTGATGAAATTAGTAAGTGATGGCAAATCCCTAGTGCCCCTGAATTTGATGCCTTTACTGTCACCAACTTTATAAAACTTCAGGGTGGGATAACCAGTAATATCTTCTTTGGAGCACACCTCAGCATCTCTGCTGCAATCAACTTTGGCTATTTTGATGTTGCTGTCATCTTCATTTAGCATTTCAGCTAATTGTTCCCACTGAGGAGCAAATTTTCTACAATGCGCACACCTGGATGATTGATAAAATAGTTAATTGTGCTCATATAAAAAAGTCATGACTATCTCATTCACTGTGTGATGTATTCTTAATTTTTCTCCATATTATTTACATTCAAAGAAGCTTTAGTAACAGACAAATGAAGGTTTAATGTGGTTAATTTATTTAAAAAAATTCCTAAAAGGTTTTTGGTGATTAGAAAAATTTGAATCTCAAATCCAAAAAAGTTAAATCAGAAAGTTCTAGGTATTAAAATTATCTTTTGACTGATGTTGAATAAGATCAGTTAGTGTACAAAAAATAGAGAAGTATGGGATAAATATTATGAATATTTTACTAATTTCATTATTTATTAAGGTAACATACAAAATTGTTAGCTTACTGAACATATGATTTCAAGTAAACTATAGCATTTTTATTATTATTATAAGCTTTTTCCTTCATTGCCAATGTTGATATTGTACATGGTCTTGGTTGCTCAAACATTGAATCTATTATTTGAATTTAGAGTTCATCAAAACTTTTACTATTTCTCAATAGCACCAACTTATATACCATGAAAGCTCTTTTAATGATGTGCACCATAATTATATATATATGACACTAAGTATAAAATATGTCTTCAAATCTGCTTAGACCACACAAACCATACTCGTATAGTAGGAACTAACATAAAAGCACTTTATTTCAAATAAATTTCAAACATATAAAGTGAATCATTGTATCTACTCTATGGAGTGAATGGCAATACATGAATATTAATTCTTATGAAAATTAATGTACAGTTAAGAGGCTTTATTTTGAGTAGTCTCATTGACTAATGATATTATTTGTTGTATAACAAGTCAAAAATGCATTCAGATACTATCATATTCAGGTCCTAGTTCAATCAAGTCAATCATGCTACTGTGTGAATTCTGGTTAATTTTTGGGAATCAAAAATTATCAGTCAGGACAGTCTCTTAACATTTTTGGTGATTAATAATAATAATAACCGGCTTTATTGACATAAGAAATTTTCACAAGAAAAAAATATATAAATTGGTCTAGCTTTAAGCTATTCTACTCAACTAATCACACACAAAAATTGATAAAGTGAAAGCATACTTAACAATGTAAATAGCACATGATTACTTTGATATTAGCTGTGTTATCAGAAATACGTGTATAATTTAATTCAAATCATTTAAATGATGTTAATTTTTTCTAGCCGTCGGATTTTAATTATAACAATTGTTTATGAATTTTTACTTACCATGGTGCGTAAAACATGACGAAATGGTTTTTCTTAGGTATTTCTTTAGAAAAATCAATTGCTGTATATTTTATGGTGAAAGCGTCTTCCACTTCTTGAGCCCAAGTCGAAAAACATAAAAAGTACGGCAGAAATACAAGAAAAACATGCATTTTGTTATTTAGGTGACTACACTAAATTACAAATAGTATTCACAATCTATTTTCCACACTTACAAACAAAAGCTTTGTTTATGCACTTTTTCAAATAGATGAAAATTGAAAAATAGATAATCAAAAATTTTGACAATCGACAGTACCATACCACATGACCACAGAACACAGAACCACAAAACAGCTCAAAACAGTTACGTCTTAACAGGGATACTTTCAATGAAATGCAGAGAATAATAGTCAAATGCACATTACACGTTTTCCGAAATCAGAAATCCTATAAACTAATAGTTTGTTTTGTGCTATCAATTATATACAATAGAGTGAGTTCATTATAAATGAAACGATGAAATGTATCCACCTTGTAAAGGATGGAAAGGAACGTATTCAGCCCAATGGTAAGCTGATAGTCATACCTTTAATGGCCGTTAATCAACAAACACCACGTGATTGACGAAATGGGTAGTATGCTAAAAGTTTATCTACATGATAGAAGAGTTCCACCAAGTGAGAGCATCTACAATCTACATGTTTATTTATTATGTAACTGTCTTTTACAGCAGCATTTCAGGGCAAGCAGGCGATAAGGCGAGGACGTGCAGTGGTGCCAGGTCTCATGTTTTCAAAGAGAATCTCATGATCTGATGAAATTTCGTACTTTTATGTTGCAATAATCTCAAAGATGAGGAAACAAACAGAGCAGAATAATTTAATCATTTATTATGCGTCGGCTTAGTGAAGTTAGTAACCATATTCTAGAGATACAAATCCACTATAAAAGATTTACTTTTTCAATATTTTTTTTATTGACTTCCATCTACGACATTGACTTCGAGTTACTTCTAGAAAATTAAAACGTATGTCACTACCGGCCTTAAATGACCATCTATCTTTAAATTTTGGAAAGGAAAATGGAAGTTAACTAAATGCATGAAATCTTATTTGTTGTCAAACGATAAATCATAAACCGTTAAAACAGTGTTAGATGTCTGATATGTGTCAGTCCATACCCTATTGATCAATGAAAAAATACTTTACTTCTGAAAGTGCTGACAATATATTTATTTTTGCATCTCATGCCATTTTGTCCATGTGAGAGTGAGCGTCTATCGATGATTCGATTATTAACAGAATTTTAAGAAATATACTTTTTAATGGGAATAACCCTTACAGTCTAACTCTCCACTGCATCTCAAAATTTTTCAGGTATCCAACTGACAATTGCGTCTCGAATATGAACGCCAAGTTTACATCCAAAAATTTCGGATTTTCCAGATATTTTCAGTACATCTAGTCACTTAAATCAAGTGACTTTAAAAAATGCCTCTTCAAAATCCTCAACCATTCGAACAAAATGTTTAACGTTCATGAGCAATGACGCTGGGCGATGATTTTTTTATTTAGCTGATTACTCCGCCAATGCAGCGATAAAATAAAATCTGATAATCAGACTGACAAACCTACAGAACGATAGACCTACAGATCAACAGACCGGCAGACCGAGAGACCCGCAGACATGTAGACTAAGTTCAATGTCATCATCAAATGTCATATTGTAATAGTTTGAATAGGAGATACCTGGAATGTAACCATTTTTCAGCACAATAATCGCAACTCGCGATCCATATCCGTATCCAGAAAAAAATACAAGTAGGCAAAATTATTAGCTTAGCTACAATTATCAGTCATCAAAAGGAAGAATCATTGTTTTTTTGAAGTTCAATAACAACCTGTACAGTTATAGCACTAGTACACTAGCAATGAATATCAGTGTTTCCAAAATATGTTGATGATTATCATTAATTTTGCTTGGCAGTAGTTTTAAGGGTGTGCTCAATCAAATCTGTCTGTCACATACTCACATATTTTCAATTATTGAACATTCACCTTGAAACAAATACAATATCCCATGCCAATGTACTCTATTATACTCTATAAAGCATGAGATAATTACATTTGAAAGTGAGAAGTCAGCTCAGAGCAGTAGATATTGCGTGTGCATTTTGTTTAGAAAGCAGTGGTGCTGTTGAAAGAAACATGTGTATTTTACAGAGGGATTAAATGAGTTTGAACAGATAAGAGAGAAGTTGCTTAGCAGCAGAGGAGATAGAAAACTAACTTCCATGCAAGCCTGTACCCATGATTTTCTTTTGGAGGGTGCGCAACTGAACTAGGATTTCGTTCCGGAAGGGGGGGGGATTATGACAGTTGGAAGATGATCATCATAGTAATATACCTAACAAAATAATTGTACCAAGAGAAATGAATAAAATAAATATTGCAACTTGTAAATAGCTTAAAATAAAAACGAAATTCATTCATTAATTACTAAGATGTTTCGAGGGAATAGTTGCCTATAGAATAGGGAAAAAACACCAGAAATTTGCGAAATAGTAGATAAAATAAATTAGCAAACCAATTTTCCAATTCAAAAATTATGTTGTACAACTATCCGAAATAATTTAGGGAGAGTGACGCTGAAAGTTTTTATATACAGAAAAACTACAAGGTTTTTCAAAAAAACTTTATTCTGTTTTTCAACATATTCTCCCCTTACCTCTATACATTTACGCAAACGGTGAAACTACTTGTAAATTTCTTGTGACCAACGTTCTTTTGAAAGGTTGCTAATTTCCTCCTCAAATTCAGCGATTGCCTCTTCATCGGTGGAAAAATGGCGACCTCGAAACTTTTCTTTGATCTTAGGGAATAATAAGAAGTCGCACGGAGCTAGGTCCGGAGAATGAGGTGGGTAAAGTAACAGTTTGACGAGTGTTGTAGCGGCGCTGTGGGCGGGTGTGTTGTCATGGTGCCATTCAATACCCCGCAGACCAGCCTTTGGACGGCTCTTGCATAGTTCTTGGAAGACTACAGGAACACGTTTGGTTATATACCATTTAGAAGTAACTGTCCTTTGATTTTCCAAGGCTACCGTTGTGATGTATCCACTCTTAGAAAAAAAAGATGCAACCATTTTCTTTCCAACAATCTTGGAACGACGAATTTTCGTTGGAAGCTGCTCACTTTCAAGGCACCAAACTAATGATTGCTGTTTAGTTTCGGGATCATAATGATATAACCATGTTTCGTCTCCGTTTACGATATTAAAAGTGTTTTTACGGTGCCCATTATCAAATTTTCCAAGCATGCACTTAGCACAATCAACCCTTAGTTGATTTAGGCTCACTAGTCAACAAATGTGGCACCCATCTGGAACACCGCTTCCTTAGGCGAAGGTGATCATGAATGATTGTTCGGACCGCTGCCGATCCAATCCCCAGAGAAGGCTCAATCCCGGGGTAGGTTATATGTCGATCTTTTTTTACCATATTTTGCACAGATTCAACAGTTTCCGGAGTAACAGCGAGTGGGCGGTCGACCTGTGCGAGGTTCATCATCGAGTGAGACCCGGCCTCTTTTAAACTCAGCAAACCAATCAAAAACTGCAGCCCTAGAAGGGGCGAAGTCCCCAAAGCAGCTCACTAAACTTTCGTGATATTCCGCTTGTTTTAGTCTCTTTTTATAGCCATACAAAATCGCGACTACCCGGTCCCATTTTCACGTCGAAATTCGGCCAACACTTAGATGCATTCGAGACTGTGGCAAGGGAACTACTAAACGATTAAAACTCTGCCTTTGCGTGTAAACACTTACAACCTTAGACAAAATAGCTGCGTCCTCAAACTTGTTTAAACTTGTATAGATTAGGAATTCCTAAAGAATTTCAGCGTGACCCTCCTAATTAGTACGATAGTTTTGAATCAGTGCCATCCCTTCTGCACTCTGCGTACTCCTTTGGTTTCCCAGTTGTCTGATCAGTCCTCGCTTCACCCATGGAAATTGTTCTGTGGACGCCCTTGTTGTGCGACGCCCTCACCCTCTCTGGACGACGCGGCGGCGCGACGCGTTGCATGACGACGGCACGCCAGTCGTCTTTATCGTTCTCCTTTTGGCGTCGGCGTCGACCACTCAATCGCGCTCGCGCCTGCAAACACATCGCTCTTCCAGCGTTTTCCCACTTTTCTCACCATTTTCCACACACGCCAGGAAATCGACAATCTATGCGTTGTTACGTTGCCTTTCCTCCAGCTGGCTTTGCCGGTAAGTTGTTTTCCTCGACCCACCCACTGTTCAGACAATAATAATCGCGTGCGGATGCTGGGCGACCTCATCTTAGCGCGACGACATGCTTTTTATTTTTAACAATTTTCAACGGCATTCAGAACTTGATTCAAATTATTGTGCATCTCAGAATTCATGTGACAAGTATACAAACAATAATGTGGCAACTAACCGTTATGTTGCTTTTAGCTCTTTAGTTGTTTCCAAAAATTTAGATGGACCGATCACGTGCCATTTGTGCTATCTTCCTAGTGACCTTGGGATGATTGTGTGTCAGTAGTTCACACATATCCATTCATAATTAAAAGTTCTTATAGCAATGTCTTACATTCATAACACATTGTTATTATTATTTAGTTTTACCTATTGCTTTTTCAAGAAGTATTTTTATGTGTTTCAGTATATTTCAAAATAAATTGGTTAAACTTCAGATTGAATTCGAAACTCAAGCTTGCTCTGGAAGATTTTACTAGAAAGACCCGATTTGGTTGGTTTGAATAATAGGCTCATGTAATCATGAACTAACTACTATTCATGCATTTCAGCTTGCTTCAGCAAATTTGAAACTCGACGAATCAGTGCTTTTATGCGAAATTCAGATAATAATTTTGTAACTTGTGTAACTTATTCCGTGGATTACTGTTTGATTTTTATTATATGCCCAAGCAGTTAATCAAATGATCACTTACTGAGATAGTACTTATGTTTTCATGGGATGCTACCTTACGAAATTACATATCACTATATTTTGGATATTCTGTCTATCCATCTAACCCAGATTAACTTTTAGAAACCTAAAGTTTACTATTTTCAAAAGTTTCTTAGTTTTTTAGATTGTACAGTTAATATTTGAAAAAAAATATATAACCTCTCACAACCGCGCTCCAAAAGAGTTGTGGGAGGATAAATGTCTATTCACGTTGACATTAAAACGCTGTATACTGTAACTATGAGGATTATACTCCCTGGTACCTCAGTGATGAGTTCTCCGATTAGGTTTTTTGACAACTGGTCTGGTACATATAGTTTCTGGGCTGGGCTCCGATCACCGTATGCCGGTCAAGCTGGAAAATGATACGAGCTATAGTCTATTTCAGAAAGATATGGAGTAATAAAACCTCATTTGGTATGCAAAGAGACTATAAAGTGACCCAAGTGACCCAACGAATATTTAAGCCACTTTCATAGTTTGGCACTGATTTCATTTTAAAATTCTTTGATCTTATCAAATGCAGGTAGTAACACCCAAGTTTGAGTCAATTTACGAGTTTTACCTATTGTTATCGATTTTGTGAATGCACAAATACGGAAAATGTGGTTCCAAAGGAGGATACTGGTAAAAAGAAAATAATTTCGTTTTAATAGAATGAAAATTACATAGTATTTTTATATTTATTATAACATTATACAAGAAATTCATTGTACAGAAATTAAATTATAGAAAATCATAATATTCTTCGTCATCTGAGGAACTGTCATCTCCTCTTGACGTTATTATTAACGGGTCGACATTCCGATCGATCAAGCAGTCAAGATCCCACATTTTCTCCTCTTCTTTAATAACATGCTGGACTGTTTTTCGCCAGTTCTCTGATGTCTCTTCCTTAATGGCTTGATCAAACAGTAGCTTAACGTCTTTAATTTTGAATCTCGTGTTGTGTCTTGCTACAAAGCCTTTTACACTATGTTCTATATCTATATCTCCCACAGCATATTTCATAAAACGATGTTTATGTAAATTGGCTATAGCTAATAGTTCCTTTTTTTTTATGAAATTATCTTCAAATTCGACCTACGCCTATGGCCGACACCGACATTGAATCGAACTGGACGTAATTTCCCATCTTATTACTCTACACCTTTGTGAAATAGATTATAGTTGCCAGAATACGCGTTGTTAATTTGTTCATAAGGCTGTGACTATAATATTTTTGTACTGACAACAGCAGCGATTTAGGATTTGACCTAGGGGAGGGGGGGTACATAAAATGTCACACAAAATTCCGTGATGAAGGCGAAGCACTACATCTTGCTAGCTGTTACCTAGTTATAGTAGAAAAGTATGTTAATTCAGTTTATTCAAATTTTGATTTAGTACAACAAGTATATGCTTTTTCCATGCAGATACAAAAATTGTGTAGTTAACACACAGTTTCACAAATAGAACTCTTTTTCTTTCAGTGACGCGTTTCGATTTATATTTAAATCATCGACGGCCTGTCAGATTTGCCTGCTAACAAAGCTACCCAGATTAATTGCTCACTCAGAAACTAGATCCTATCATAGATACAAAACTAGAGCTCTCGAATCTGGCATACTATTTAGCCTGTCTAGCTATTTTTCTATTGAATTATATTCTTCTTTCTTGTGTCTGTCTTAGGGGACATATTTTTTTGGCGATTGCATTTACACTAGTGTCACAAAACCTTAACCATCGCCGTCAAAATTTCCTTAAGATATTTCATGTGATAAACTATTTTATTTCTTAAGATGTTTCACGTTTCAAGATATTTCATTCCTTAAGCTATTACATTCTTAATACATTCTATAACTTAAGATATTTCAGTAGTAAGTTAACCTATAATACAAATAGATGGAAACTTATAGTAGTGTATCGATAAAAATTGAGTTTAAAATATCAGTCTGTTCATTTACTACGATGAAATCAGGGTTTCGCAGATATTTTTGAATCTCTTATGTTTCCATGAAGTTTAAATCATGTATTTTATTGCAAATATGTACACTCATTCAATTTTCGTTGCCAACTTTATGATTAGTATCTAGTAAGCGTTTGGCAGAATTTGATCTTTCTGGATGGTGAATTTTGGAGGCACTTATATGTTCTCTGTACCCTGTTGTAAATGCTCTAGCTGTTTGACGCTTTAGACGCGAAAGTCGGGATGTTAGGATTATCACTACTGTTTTACGATTTACAAAATACTGATATCTCAGGAATAACATAGTTTTAGGCAATAATGCTGAAAATTTAGAATATATAAAATTAAATGCATTTCAAATACCGCAAAATGAAAAATAAGTGCCCGGAAGGTCAGAATTTTATTTTACATGAATTTTAGAACGAAGTACCAAATACCTTAATATCAGCTATTTACTGGAATATATGGAAAATAATAATTATTCGGAGTCTATCCCAACTGGACCAATAATTCCAAGAACCTAGTATGTCGGTAGTGCTTCAGTCCTTTCCAATTGCAAGTGTTTAAATTGGATTGCATCATTATATAAGAGTACGTATACGTTAATACTTAATAAGCGGATCTATTCTGAGCTACCTAATGTATCTCCAGAATGCATGGTTTAGCTTGAATAGAATCGGTGTAGTAACGGTTTTTTTAATTGATATTCATAATCAGGGCTGGATATTGGTATACCTGTAGAATTTAGTAAATTTGATATACTTCCCTATTTGGAATAACTTTCATCTCATTTTCTGATTTATGAATCAATAATATAGAATCTAAAAATCAAAGGATCATTAAAGTTGGTTCGCAGAATTCTGTCAAAAACCGTACCGCCCGCAAAAGTTCAAAAAATCTACCAAAATGGCATGCTACTACTCTGAACCTCGTCGTAGAACCAAATTGAGTCCTCAAATCCTTTGGGAGCTCGAAGAAACACCATACCAGATATTTTTTCAGATTTCTCTATATATTTGTAATTTACATTTTAATTATTCAGAAATATGCCGTCTCTAAATTTTCATTATTAAATCTGGCCCTGATTTTTATAATCTAAAATTTTAGGGGAGGTAAGCATTTTTAATGTTTGTGATTTTAGAGCACGAATTTTTGTTACAATTGATCAAAATGAATAATATATAAAAAGCAAAAACGAATTTGATTATTATTTTAAAGGCCTTCCCATTTAAAATTTTAGGGGTAACGGTCACTCATCTCAAGTGATTAACAGCATTTATTTTTGTAAGTGTCCACCTTGAAAATAGCATTAGCTCCCTTTTCAATTTCAAATTTAACTAGTTAAAATTAAGGGTTTGAAGTTTCCAAATGGATATCCCTGTATTTCATCCATACTGCGTCAGATGCTTACACATAATTTGTCACCAATAGTACAATGGAATAATTGCTAACTTATTCATATACCACAGGTCACGGACAGCCGTATTCACATTCAATCCAGATAAATTACCAAACAAATCACAGATGAAAGAGTATAAATAAAAGTGATAAAATTCTCGTCAATACCTCTGACCTTAACACAACCCTGAATGTACCCAAAAAAAGCTATTCCGTGTTTAATTTAGCTTGTCTACCAGGTCGTCATTAACTGTCGATAAAAATTTGACATGATAATAAAAATTGAACCGGTCAACTTTATTGGAATAGAAAGGTTATGCGTGGTTGATGGAAAACTTTCAGGTAGATATAAAAAATCCACGTATCATAAATCTAGGTATGACAATGGAACAAAATGTTCACACTCCATTTCTATTTGCATCAGCTTGGAGAATCTGAAGTCGATTAGATTTTCATAGAACCTCCTACGCATAAAAATGAAGCCATTTTGAAAACAAAGATGGACAAAGTTTTCTACGGAAAACGAGTAACTAACTACACCATACAATGATGACAAAGAAGTTAGTAATTGAAGACAAATCTATTCTATCATGAAATCTTTGATAAACGTCTTCGTTTATCTTGTGGTCTTCAACAAATAGGACGCAACTTAGAAGTGGTTTGAACTACATTGATTAGGCGCTTCTCAGGCATTAATATAAATGTACGTAATGAACACCTTCTTATCTTTCTAAAAAATTTGTTTTCAATGAAAAGCCTTATTTTTGTATTTATATTGATGACTTCAATGATTTACTGGTTAACTCGTGCAGCGTCAATTTTATCTCTCATGGTTCGCTTTTGCGGGTAGCAAAAGTATCATAATTAATTCATGCTCTAGCCAATTCAGGAATATCGTTTCGTTTCCATTTTTGCCAAGAGCCTTCATCATAGCAGAACTGCCACGTATTTATCATACGAATATTTCTCATTTCCTCAGCGTGGAACTATACACACAGCCAAGAAAATGTAAGAGTAGAAGGCAAATAATGACTGACCTAGATACAGCTCGGGGCATACACAGGATTAATCAAGACTTCCTTCATCCTTTTATAACATGTGAAATATAAGTTATATAGTGCAATAACAGTACGATATATTCCAAAAAATCATTCAAATTTATCCAAATAAATTCAACTTTGATGCTAGGATGGTGCCTCGTGGCCAAAGTTGTTGTTACCCTTCAACCTTTGAAGTAACTTATCTAATTATTGACGCATCCAATAAAACGTAATTCTTCAATATATGGAAAACCATCATAGCACCATACCAGAACCGGATCCTGGCATTTTTTTGGGGATGGGAAACACTAGACACAATCGTACCTATTTTAGCTACTTACAAAAAATATGGAAACAAGTAGATCAATACCTCCCCGGCTGTAATAAGATTGTTTCCACATCATGTACATCATTCACCACAACTAAATCAATATTTCACGAGGTACCCTCGTAGATGCTCAAATTAAATGTATTTGCTTTTCTGCACTTTTCTGTTCGGGCGTGATTCTTTTCAGAACACTTGATTTTTATGGATGTTTCGTTTCTGATCAGTCCTTGTAAGGTTCATCATGGCTGTTATGTTATGTATATATGAATAGGGTAGCTAAAATCCCAAAACTAACAATAAAACTTTTCAATCAATTAAGTCGAAGATACAGTCGGTACTTTGAAGGAACGTTTCTGGCTGTCGGAGACGGTAAAATATAGCCACTCAAACAAATAATTGAAGTAATGAAGCTAATTTATGTAGGAACTAAAACGTTTAACTGTAAAAATTGCACTCAAGTTAGATCGACTCAATACGTTTTCAAGTTTTTTTGGGTAGCAGTACCGTATTCTGTTTGCTAAAATATCATTGTCCATTATAATGGGATTGCTCAGAATTTTAAGTGGCTTTTCTTGTATAATTTAAAACCATTGACAAAGTGGACCTAATATTTCCATCTATCAGTACTGGACTATGATTAGTTTCTTTCAACCCATGGCTTTGAATAGTGTAAATCCAATGGAAAAGGGAAGAATGGCGTCACTAAGAATAGATAACGGCAGCGTTTACAATGAAAAATATGAAGAAGTCAGGAAAGGCCGCCTTTATAGGCTGCCATTTGTAAACAGGGTTGAAAAAGATAGATTGAATTCCAATATTTTTACAACCCGAACTTAACGAAACTATTTTCAAGAAATAATGTATAAAATAATGTGGAGTCGGTCAGAATCAAGTATTCAAAGTGATCTTTGAGTTTAGCTTTCAAAATTCAACAAATTGACTCACAGTTAGTCTAACTGTTAATTAAAACCAAACCACATATAACTACTGAATCCAAAATAAGTAAGTGTTTTGTTTTCCAATTAGAACTCAGTATGAATCTTTATGAGATGGACTTTTCAGAAGGGCAGGGATCCTATGTAAAGACTAAGAGAGGATACATTTTTATTCTCTTTTATCTGAAATCGCTGTAACTTGGGTAGGGAGATTAATTCACCAAAAGTACCACAGTACTGAAGTCCTTCGATACTGTTGGTAGTTGGACGTGGTCAGGATGAGCCCGTTGGGCTTTTCCAGTAATCATTATACTGATAGCTTGGTTGCCATATACCATGATAGAATCTAATAGAGAGAGATCAGCCACTTTACTTCGATTGGAGATTGGAGACTGTGTGGTCTTTTTCAATGTATTTTTTGTATTGGGTCCAGATAAAATGCATTCTGGAAAGATTGAGCTCCTTAAATGCTACTAGTTCAGACCAAATAAAAACAATCTCCCGGAAGTGTTGTGCAGCAGATAATAGATACTACCGTAATACCCCATCCCTGAAATGTACAGGAAAACGTGCTCAGCAACTATTGACTTGTGATCCTGGTCAGCATCATGTCCATAGTTATGGTGGCGGTCATTAACGTGGGCCATCTTCCATCAAGCTTCTGGAGATTAACATCGACAATAACATCTCTGGAATACTGGAAATACAATATATTATAAAGGATCTTCACAGTTTGGAATATCTAGGAGAAAAGGTGACTATTCTGTTATGTTTGACCCACCCGTTTCGCCTAATAGCACTAAGAATCATCAGTATAACACTAGACGGACCCAACGAGCTCATTCGTAAGAATGAAAAATGTTGTCAAGAAGCTTATTCTCCCAATGTAAGATCAATGCAAATAGACATTTACCTTCTATGAAATATAGCATTGTAGATATTACGATAAGTAACTTGATGTCTGAAAATTATTCAGGGATCTATAATATACAATGTATTAATGCGGCCCTTGAACGGTTTTCTTCTCTATTTCACTTAAACATTACCTTTATATTTATCTTTATGTTTCTTGTGCCGAATTCGTTGGAAATTATATATCAAATCGCCACACAAATATCAAGCATTTTTATTTGTGATGTATTGTATAACATCGTCACAATTTATTGCTGCTGATGAAAGTTGTGGAGTAGAGTTTCACCAAGTAAGAACATTTACAACATGATCATCTTAAGTTTTAATTGCTTTCCTTTCATAGTTTCAAGTTTGTCCATTCAATTATGAGGTATTTTTCTGAACAAATTATGTACTCTGGAAATATATGAACATACTGACTAATCTAATAAACTGTATTGCCATGGGAGTGAAATCCATCACTAGCAAGCTACTAATTAATTCACAATAATCCATAAATTAATAATGCTATACCCGGAAAATCCATCTATGGATTATGGAGAGCAGTTTTTATATTTGTGAGGATGAAAACAATGATGAAACTAAATAAAAAGGAAAATGAAGACAATAAGAGTACTTTTCAGAAATGGATATATATCCATTTTTAAAACAAAATACACCATAGAATGTTTTTCATCATAGAGCAAAAAAGGATCCTGAAAAAAGATAAAGGCGCCCTTAAAGCTCCTATAAAAATGTAAAAATTATGGAAATAGGATAATATTTATTATTATTATTCAAGGAATCTGGTGAATGCGTTGTAAACAACAATCTGAATTTTGTCAACTATGGATTAGAGAAGGTTAAGGTTATTCCTCAGAATATAAGATATTTAATAAGGGACAAATCATTTCAATACGTACTATTGTTTTCGAGATAATCGTGGACCAGGTCCGTATCAATCCTTAGTTCTGGTATATAGCCTTCACCATTTTTCGTAATGCATTCGTCAAAGGATCATCCATCTTTCATTTGAGGTAGCTAAGAGGAAAAAGGGTTAATATTAATATATTTTCAATGGATAAGAAAGATGAAAAATAAGTTAACAAATCGAGTACTTAAAGTATTTATACCATAAAATATCCGCTCAATTCTATTTTTGTAAAATACAGTAACTGACAAGCACGATAAACTACCGAACAGATTATATTTAACATTAAGTAGATAAATATATTATTCGTACCTTTAGGTCGGAGAAACTAAACACGTGATTATCTACCTACGACGTTTAAATATGGTTTCTGATTTAGACATTATCTGAAACTATCATCGAAGTTTAAGTGTTTTTGTTCCTTGTTGATTACTTCGTCGCCATTGGATTATCAAAACCTGTTAGATTTGTTTCTAACTTTGGCAAAGAGTTACTAATCCACTACACTACAAAGGAACTAGGATAGGTTTGATTTATCGAAATCCACATTTAAAAAAAAGTTATATCACTCCTTTACTTTGATGGTAAACAAGCAATCATTTGAAAAATTGAACAACTCATAAAATTTGTCAAGGTAAAGATCAATAGGAGACGTAACATTTCACATTACGATAACAATAACCTTCTCATAACAACTGGAGCAACCAAAAACAATTAGCTCTGTCAAATTTGTTTAAAAATGATACGAAGCCTTGAAAACGCTTGGAGACAGGGTTTCAAAAAATGTGCTTCAGTGCCAATCTCATGTCGTGGAACCTAGATAGACCAACAGACAGACAAACCGACACATAGGCCGACTGAAATACGTAACAACAAACTGACAATCTCAAACTTTTTCGTCATCAACATAATCTATGACTATAAGGTCCCGCAAATCTATAGGTGTCCGTGAAGTTGTCTGTGTATTGGTTTAGATAAAGTGCGGATTCTCCTAATTAGTATTTTCGAATGAGTCTGGTGATATCGAGGATTCACATTTTCTTGTTCTTCGAAGAATGAGGTGGTTGTAGGGAAAACAGATTTTCCAAAACTCGCTTGTGGTAATCATAGTAGAATCACTTAGGAACTCCCTTTGGAAAAGATAGGTAACGCTCTATTAGAGGCATCGTCAACATCGTGTGTGTCGTATCACCTAATGTCAAGGTTTCCACGTCGATACGCTGCAAACGTATAGATTTTTGATGAATTATAAATGTGGGATACCCAGGTGAAATGTGAGAGTATCAAATACTATTTTAGGAGGAGATGGAATGTTAATAGTATTAATAGTCGTTTATGTTTCTGGTAAAGAGGTGTGGTATATAAAGACGGTTTGTTGTGTAACATACTCCTGTTACTAAAATTAGACGTTTAAATATTTTTACGATATTGAGCTTATAAACAAACTACTTGTGCACTGAGCAATGAAATTAGATGAACGATTTTCTCCGTAACTCTCATAACATGGTTATGATAGCAAGTATAGAAATACGTTTATGATCATCGGAAATGAAAATAATTAAAAGACGCGACGTACAAATCCAGTCATAATCAGAATATGACATCTGACATATTTATTGAATTAGACATCAAAACATAAATGACTTGATATATACTTCTTTATACATCTTTATTCATTAGAAAGATAAGAATAGGAATAGACGCAAATTAATGCATTCAGTATTCTAGGATATTCCGAAAGTTGGTTAATTTTTCACGTTTATTTAAAAATGCCGTTAGAAAACGGAATAGCTTTCAATATAATAGCTGTGTATTTTGAGTGTTTAAAGCGAGGTTTGAAAACTATTATATGTAATACAGCAAAGTTGTTTTTGATATAAAATATGCTAGTTACAGATATTTTTCGAATATTACAAATCAATATATTTCAGGCTTATTCGTAGTAGTCATTGTGAATTTTGCAAACGTTTTTCAGTCTTGCAGATAATTCAATGACATGGCGAGCATATTATAAATAGTACTGGTAGAGATTAGTGTCTTTGATTCACAGACGGGAGGTGAGGGCTTTGAAACTTTAGAGGATAACCATTACTGTTAAAAACGTTTTTTGATGTTTTCTCTATGAAAAGTTGATTGATTCTATAGCAGATTTGATTCGCTCTGCCAAAAAGACGTGTTTCTAGCTTGCTTTATATTAACTGGATGATTAGATTGGAATGAGTTTTTTTATATTGATGTTACAAAGAAGGATTCGATGTTTTCTTTAAAATAGTCTAGAAAAAAAATATATGGCCAAATACGATGGTTGAATGAAAATCCTTAGATGAATTGAATACCCAACAATCAACTTCACAGAAATAGGAGAAAGGAATAGAATTATTTCTTTTCAAGACTTTTCTGTCGGAAAAAGTGTAATCAAAAGCACATTTTTGATAGGGACGTTTTCTGTTTTCCTTGAAAACATAATTTTGGTAATTAAAACTACCAAAAGAATGACATAAAATTTCAATTATAAGTGACGTAACATCGCTGCTCTTCAAAAATAAGTTGTTACATTTTCTGATTGAGATGTGTATTGATTTAGGAATGGTCTATGTAATTTTCGATCTGTTTGTTACAGCCATGTGCTCACCGACTCACCCCTCCAACCCAATAAAATAGTCCCTGCCACCCCAGAACGATGAGTGTGCAGGGGGGCGGCGACATCCCTACCATATTCAACCCGGGGGGCGGCCGCCAGCGTACACCGAGTGTCGTCGTGACAGAAGAGGGGGGAGTGGGCGTGGCTAATGGACCGTTTGGACACTCTGACTCGATTGGCAGTCAACCGGAGTCTAGCGGAGGAGGGGCGGCTACTAGTGGAGGCGGAGATGTCATTACGACTACTCCACCAGCTACGCCCGCTCCTGGAGGCTTTGCCGGAAAGATGAAGTCATGTTCGATGTCGGTGTGCTCCAGGTCGGCAAGAAAGGTATAAAATTTGAAATTACTCAGTGTTTTGAAACAAGAGTTTTTTTGTGTTAGAAATAAACGAATATTTTCTTCATAAACATAAGTTTGAAATTTGACAATCAGAGAAATAATGTGCTTCAAGAATGGCGGAAACATAGTTTTGTTTTCAAAATTCAAAAAGAGAAGTGCGACAATTCCTTAGAAGTAGTACCGTAATTCAATAAGTATAAGGGGTACTTTGGAAACGTAGCAAGTTGGAGCAAGGTGTGAAAATCAGCTAACCAAACTGGTATGGGCAGTACCTGATCTGGAAGCAGGGTTATGGCTATAGACGTGTTGCATAGACAGCCTCCTTCCACATCCAGAGAAAGTGTCGATATAAAAACGGTTTGTAAGAATGCATACATGCAAATGCATGATAATACTGGATCCATCCGCCACTCAACTTCCTATCGCCCCCCACATCACTCCTAGAGACGCTACTGATCTTAGGTAAGAATGTGATAGCAGCATACACCACCGATATGACATCGATTACATTGGTAGCATCGTTATTAGTGTGTTTCACGTCAGAAGTTGACAACTGTTACTAAGTGCTAGTACATACTCCATCCACTATGGATCCTTTACCAAGATACCTACCTAGGAAACAAAGGTGTGTGGCGGAACATCTGCCATGATAGTATCTATAAAATAAGGACAGTTCAGCCACCCTCTTTCGATGTTCCAAACTGTGAAGAACGCACTGTTCGTTTCTGGATTGTGTCTAGAAGCTTCAGGAAGTGCTTTGGAGTGCATCTCCACACATGCGAGCAATACTCCAGAGCTGGTCTGATCTGCGTCTTGTGGAGTAGCAGTAGCTGTTCCCTCGAATACAACCTTCTGGTGCGGAAGAGAACCCCCAGCTTCTGGGAGGTGGACCTTGCAAGGTCGGGAACACGATCATGCCAGAACATGTTATTGTTGATGTTAATCCCCAAAAGTTTGATAGATGATGACTCAAGCATTGGAAGTCTCTCCATGTCTACGGCTGGAATATCAGTATGTGATTTTTTGTCTGGGTTGTTGTTTGGATCTTCTGTGCATAAAAATGAACTCTATTTGTAGATCCTCATTCTAAAATTATTTCAATTTTCTCATTGATTTGGACAGCATCCATTCCTCACCAAAGTGGGGATCTTTCGGAATGGTAGTGGTTTCCATGCAGGAAATAAGGGTGCTATCATCTGGAAAGCTTGTTAAGATATATAATGGTTGCTCTGGTAAAGCACCTTTTACTATATACGTGACTTGCTATATGCATAACTGCATGTTCCGGTCTCAGCCTAGACCCTCATCAGTGCAGTTCAGCCGGCCGGTATTTGGCATTAGATACATATGAACCTACTTTATGTGAGGATGGCTAGACTAACACTATCAGAATAGTATAGTTCGCCCTCGCAGTACATGCTGTGTCATATATCGCCGCTGTTGGTAATCCAAGGAAATTTAGATAATCTAGTTCTTTTTTATTTAAATATAGCATATTATTTAAATTTTATTAGCTATGATGGTGTGCAAATTTCCCAAGACTTCATTTGACAATTTTCAATTAATAAACAACTTCCGAGTTATGTTCAAAGGGTGGAAACAACTTCAAAACTATAATAATTCTACAGATGTTTCACCTCCTTCACTTTTTGTTCAGAAACATACTTTACGCCATTTTCTCAACACGAATCCAAACGTTTATATTATTCGTTTATTAACAAGAAATTGCTTCTTAAAGTTTATACACCCTATATTTAAAGAGATTTATAAAGTGTCTATGGACTGACGGTATGGTTGCACAAGAACTTGAAGCGATACGACATAACGAAGCTCTTCCGTAAATTCTGTGGTAGTTTATTTCATTATTCAACTTGTTTCCTGGAGAATCCGGAAATACTATCTTGACGTTTTTTGTATTAATAATGCATTAACTTGATTTTGAGAGGAAGATCAAGACGCAGACGTCAGATGTTAAACCAATTTTAAATCCAAATAAACTATCTGCATAACTCCTCATGAACCAGTTTTCGAAGTAGCGAGATAAAATGCAGTGTATTATTTTTGTACCAGTTTTTAATTTTATTGCCTTGCTGGAGTCACTTTGACGAAACATTTCTGCAGTCGCTAATAAACTTCCACGTATTTGGGAATGTTACGATTTGAATAAATCTGATTAGCTGTGTACAAAATCACAACTACCTCTGCAAAAATAAGGTGGCACGCACGCGGCACCCAAGTAATCACGCAAGTTTTCATTTGCTATAAATATTTATGAGAAGTAAATGATGTTTTGTGAAGTATGCCGCTTTCTAAGTGTTGCGTTCAACTAGAAAACTTAGATCAAGTGAACTTTTATATTCTATACTTCTTTACTGATTGAAAAAATATACGAATACCTAAAGCCAAGTCTGTCATAGCTCACACATCAAAACTATTCAAAGCGAGTGTCGAATTTTTAATCGAAATACTCAAACAATTCTTCATATTTTCTCAATAACTAAAAAAATATTTTTTATCAAAAGTGAATCTTCAGTTATACTCAGAATTTATGTTATATCTCATTTACTAATTCCACTAGATTTGCGCAAATAATTTTCAGTATTTCAACAGGCCTAATTAACGATTTACAGTGGAACTATGTTTAGATAAATTCAGAATTGTAAATCTCAGTGTTTTAAAAAAAGTTTGGCAATTAGTCATGTTAGCGAACTATCTTAAATATATCTCTTTAGTTGAAGAATAAAGAGATATTCAAATAAGTCGTTTTTACATTGGCTAAGTCGATTCTAGAAATATGAATTTATGAATTGCATTGTGCAAATAACCTTCAATTTTAAAAAATAGAAGCGTCTCTAATTTTTGCGCCATAAAATGATGGCGCGTTTTTCTGATGATGACTGGAAAAACACTCTCAGTCCACACCTTATGAAATTCTGGACCGATTTTGATAAAATTGTACCGTGAATCAATAGATACTTAAGCTAATAAAAAAAGAAATTATTGCAAACTGATCAGTAGTTCCTGAGAAATTAGTGTCGAAACATACATGCATATGGAATCTTTTACATTTTGTGTATCTATCTGTCGAAGCCTTGATAGGCATTAATATTTTGAAATTTCAATCATATTATATATGTACAAGTCAAACTGTTCTCAGTTTTAGGTCAACGGACCATAAGTCCGGGTTTCCTTATGGCATTGGATCCCAAACTCGATCTTGAGTGATAGTGCGTTATTTCCCGTGTTTTGGTTTTATCAAAAATTCAAATGCATTATCTATTTTAGTCTTTCATAATATCTCATGTTATGGTCTTGTTTGAAAGCAAAACAATTATCCTGGATGCAGTTTTAAATATTTATGTCATATTAACTAATTCTTTCATTTTTGTAGTTTAAAAAATGCTACCTAAATATATTTCAGTCATTCGAATGTGGTTTCAATAAGCGACCAGTAGAAAACGTAGTGAATCAGAAAACTCTATGCTTATGTGATCGCAACTATTGCATCGACTATGTTGACGGTAGCAACTATTTTCAAATACCATGCCCATGCAATATTTCGTGGTGTAGAAGCTGGGAATTGATCGATATCCGGCACCCACGAAGGGTTAACAGCCTTCCATATTTCATCGTGTACCCTCAATTATCCTACGTGATTCCTTTCACTTAACCGACGATGGCATGCACTGAAAGGAAACTTTTTACCTTCACATTTAAAGTTGCGAAGAAACTTATCAAAGCTACTGGAAGGGTATGATTGTTGTTAGAAGGAAAGGTAAATGGGTTTATTTAGTCCAGTCATCCTAGGATTATCTATACAGTATTATTGAGGAGCAGACTTTCTAATCGGAGTGTGCCCATTATATATAATTTTCAGGAAACGCAAAAATCCGTCATCTGTTTACTACTTACAATAAATGAAAAACAAAACAGGATGTCATAAATTAGAGAAAAATATATTATTACAGACATGTATTTCAAACTTAACAGTTATATCAAATATCCTAAAAAAAACGAAAAACCTGAAGGACAAACCGCACTTAGATTGTCTTTGTTGGACAAAATTCAGTCTGTAAGTCACTTAATAGCCAGGCATATAGTAATACATTCCTATTGATACTCATTATATATTAATAGTGTCGTCTTCAAGGCAGCAGCAATTTCTTCATTTTCTTTGCCTTGACATTCGTCACAATTGTCATTATTAGAGTCATCCTTGGTGTTGGAACTGCATTCTCAAAACTAACTCCAACCATTTCTGCTCGGGATCTTTATCCCAATCATTTCCTCCTAAGGAAATTAAAAAAATTGATAGACTAACAATTTTTTTCGAATTGACTTTATGGTCAATGGTAATGTAGTTAGATGCAACTGACTAATTTTTTTCTTTTCCTTCAGCAAACCTAAGAATTGTTTGGTTGAATCATCACTTCTGTATAGTATTTTTGTTTTAACAAGAATTTTGTCTTCTCCAGATTCCGGCTTTCTAACAATGCTGATTCTTTTGGCTTCACTTATACCAGGGTTCTTTTTCAACCAATTCGCAAAGAGTAAAGCAAGTATTCTTATATCTGTTAAACTTAGCTATAAAAGAAAACAAAAAGGTAATTTTCAAACTGAGCGAAGTCGTCTGAAGTTTGGTAAATTAAAAATATAAAATTTATCCGAAAGGTTTCATCTGATAAAAAAAGTGATAGGTGACTGGACAAGGTTATCATGAAATGAGAGATATAGTTTATCTTATTGTGTAAGTTTGACGAATTAAATTAAACACAGGATCTGTATAGACTGAAATACTTATATAAATGAATTTCTTGTCAAATAATGGTTGATAGAAATGATCCATATGATGTACACTTTGCTGCAGTATACTCACCAACCATTGACCCAATTTTTTGTTTTTTTGTGGTTTTCTTTCAGATCATCCTACAAAATCTTTAAATTCCTTAAAAGCTCTAGATGCATTCATCCAATTGTGCGACTTCAGACTAATAAGCCTTTGAAGAGCATTTCGTTTTTGAGATGCCTCTACGCCGTAAAGTGTTTAACAGCAAATAATTTAGCACATATATACATAAAGTGTAGATAATCTGTTGCTCTAACATCATTATTGAGAATAAACTATGATCCTTTGATATATGTACAAGTCGGATTTGCAAAACATATATCACCACTAAGATCTATATTATGTAATTCAATTAAAAAGAAGCACAAGTAAAATTATAAGATAATGTGGATAATTCCACTTGTTAGAAAGCATCACCAGACTGTCTTTTTTTCATGGTACTATGTTATTTAATATGATGAAGCGCATTAAGATATTTTCTTATTTCTATTTTGATCACAGTTTCGATCTGAACGAAGGACAAGAATCAGCATCTACAGTTCAATATCCTATTTCTGTTCAAATAAAATTGTTTTTATAATTTAATAATATGATCTTGGTGTTGCAGTGATTATTTTTTACAATTTTTTTTTTACACGTTGAATCTATGCTTACTATTTCAGCCCTTCAATTTAAGATAGCGTCGAAAGTAAAAAAGGATAAGCTAGAATAATGTAGGATTAGTTTTCAAAATGATATCATGCATCACCATCATGAATGCAAAACAAAAACTCGCTGTTGTAGTCCCTAGTATGGCATAAGGTATGGTTTTCTTGGCTAAACCGAGATGTAGACTGTTCTCAGATAATGAAGAAGAGCTAAAGTCATGAAATAAATGAACTAACTTACCTGGAACATTTGAGGATATCACGCGAAGCACTTATTATCGTGTTTGAATTAGCCACATACAGCACGAAAACGCAGCAGCGTATTCCGCTGGAAAACCATATCAGAGCATCACTGCGTATAGCTTGTTTCGTTATCAGTAGCTGCAAATTACTTCTTCTGTTAGATTTTCCAAGTTTATATGCACAAATGCACTTCCTACAAACTTTATTTCTATCTATCTATTTATCATCCGAATTGGAGTTTTTGTCACAGTTTGATCTCAATAACCGCTATACTAGTTTTGATTAATTTGGAAAGAAGTATATGGACACAAAGTAGGTTCTGCTACTCCTTTTTCTAAAATCGCGGTACTAGCAGCAGAAAAATAAGCGAAAAACAAAAAAAAAATGGTATATATTTCTTCTTTGGTATATATTTCTTGAATCATCGTATGGTGATTTAGGGGGGGGGACACAAAATTCTGACATGAGTCCAAACTTAATTCTTGAATGTCACAAGTTACTGAAAAACATTTTCGATGAGATTGCCATTAGTCTATTCTACCGTATTTTTGAAGTTAGAATTTAGCGACATTTTCCAAATCAATATATTTTTTGATAGTACTCCTTTTGATCCGCATTATTCTTACTCTAGTTTAATTGGTGATAAGAGGATTCATTTTCTCATTCATTTAGTTGATCAGCGAACGGCCTTCATATCAAAATCGCGGGAATAGAAGAACAACTCTTTAGGCCCAAAATGAATAAAAAATTTAATTATTTCAATTTATACATGATAATTGCGTCTGAATATTTCCAACAAATATATCGAAATTACCATAATAATAATTTGTCATTTATGAAATTTTTGAATACTCAAAACATCCTTTTGTTGGATATGCAGAATACCATCGAATGAAATGAAAATCAAGAATATGCCACCAAATGATTTAGGTTTAGGGAATCGTTAATTCATTTAGAATTGTCATCTACCAGCGTTTATATTTTCCAGATATACTTCGGCATATGGGTAACTGTCTGCGTAACTGCGTCTTGGGTAGGAGCCACGCACTGCATAAAGTACCTGTACCTGGGCCGACCAAGAGACCCGGAAACGGATGCTGATCCTCTATTGCTGCCTCACGGTGTCAACGAAATCAACGTGACGGTCATACACTCTGTATATGTAAGAATCATTCTCTTCAAATGTTTAACATAGCTTCAGGCAAGACAACAATATTTTCCATTTACAAATGTTTCTTGCATTCGCACTTTCATGCTCGAAAATATTTCAACCTATACTATATTCTATGGGAGCTCCATAGTTATTGGCAAGTCGCAATTTTGTGTAAGAATCACGCAGTGGGTGTTGGACAAAATACAAATATTATATATCGCAACTACTTTTGAATTTTTAGTTTTCCGTTCCGATAGTACGCTAATCAACCAAAAAATGATTGAATTAATCTGGAGTAGGTTTGAAGCATTTAGAGAAGTTGGAATATTGCTTTGTCTATCACTCATTTTTTTATGAGGATTAAATTACTAGATATTATAATAGAGGTACATCCAAATTTATATTTTGTCTACGTATTTTACCTTTCCTTTGTATCTTAGACTGCATCAGTATTGGTTCGAAAGGTTGTTATAAATCCATCACTCCCTAAATTCCCAATGCATCCTGACAGTTTCATTATTCATGAAAATTCATAAAAATTATTCTATCTGTTAGAGTATATTTTAAGAATTTATTTTTTTCCGATATTTTCGAGGTGGTAGCTGCGACGTTCACATATTAATTTGGTTATAAGTACAGTAACTGCATTTGTCTCTCCTTTTTTTCATATTTATTTCTACCTATGTAAAAATTCTGCATCTTGCACTATGCTTTCAATTTAAGCATGTTAGGACTAGCCCACAATTAACTATTATAAGACAGACAGGCTCAAAACATTTCGAATATACTATACTAATTTTCCTTCTCTTATGTATAATCGTGTGATCGCAAAAATGTGTACTATAATAAAATTAGTTATTAACAGATTTTTTTACACGTTGCATTACCACTATAGCATAACAATTTTTGGGGGTTCACAATTGTCAAGTTTATGTCTGTACTCAATATTCGCGTTGTATGCCCGAACGCTGGAAATATATTCACTTTCATCATGTATATACGATTATTATATTAGCTTACATCTTGTCCGAAAATTGAAATATCCTGTTTATATCATAAGAAATATCATATTTCTATTAAGAAAGAACCATATTCAAAAAACTTGATAGCATTTCATTATTTCATACTTTTTGTTTTAGAGCGTTTCCTATCAAGCTCCGTTCTTCACCACATGGTTCGTCACGAATTGGACTATGCTGTTCTTTCCTTTGTACTACCTAACAAGATTGAGTAACAGAAGATGCGAATCGATTTTTGAAATTCTTTCAGAGAGTATACGAGATTTCAGAGATAAGGGGTTTACGGCAGGTAAAACAATCAGTATAATTACAAAAGACAACAAAGAAAAAAACGTAGATCTTTGAGATTAATATATACTTACTGAACCTCGTCTTGTGATTCTTTAAATGATGCATTTTGTTTGTTCTGGTTTATTTTGACAAGTGCATTAATTAATATTCATCGAAATAAAAATCCAAAAATAGTCACCACGTTTTATCAAGCTAATAAATTGGAACCAGTCATTTAAAAAACTTCATACACTGACTTTACAAGCTGCCTGAACATTAGTAAAATTTTGTTTTGAACCTATCTTGTTTCAATTATTGGCTTGATGAAGCGCGATGAGTCAGACAACCACGGGATAAGTTCAGGAAGAAACTTTATGTAAAGTCTATTTAAAAGAATTTGAGGATACAAAAAAATTCTAAAAATCTCCAAATGACATCATGCAAAAACTTTATAAATATTATAAAATGGTCGATAATCAGATATTGGGTAATGAATTTCGTTTTTACATTGCTTCAATTCTCATGCTTACAATGAGTCCAGACATCATAAATTTGTGCCATACTTTCTTTTTGTATTTGAAATGGGTAAAGATTTTTATGTTTTCTACTTTCAATTTGGATACAAACCAAAATTACACACTTTGTAATAAGAACATTTCATAATTATGACAAATCACTGACGTGCTTGCTCTACAGTAAGTCAATAAATATCAGTTAATTTTTCTCCTACCTTATAGAAAACGTATAAACGAATATTTGTCAATACTGGGCTTCTAATAATGATCAGCTTAATAAAAATACATCGGATCGTATATTAGAATCTATCCATTTCGATTGATCAAACGCAAAACTCGGTTGAATGATTTGTTTACCCACTGTTCTTTTTGTAAGGGTAGAGAGGTTTTATTAAAATGTCAAGGTTAATCTATTTATTATTTGCCAACATTGGTAATAGATAATAGAATATTTGCTTTATGGAAGCAAATCCTTGTTGTGTATAACCACCGATTATTTATATATTTCAGTGCGTTTTATGACCCGCTGCAGCCTATTCTGTATCTTATGGGTGGGAACTAACTACATGTATATAATGTCACTGAGAATTCTGCCTGCCACAGACGTGATGGCGCTCTTCGCCACCAATGTTTCATTCGTCTACCTGCTCTCTTGGGTTATTTTACATGAGCAGTTCGTCGGTATTAGAGTGAGTATTTTATCCTGATCGTTTACAGTGCTGCGTTAGGATGCATATTACAGTTATCTGTTATATCAAATTTCAACTGATGCAATTCTGGCCGTACTAAAACTTTCACAATTCAAGTGTCATAGATCATTCATTCTCATTTTTCAATTTCAATTTGTTTATAATAGTTTCATACTGAATATATTTAGCCGTAATATATGATTCAATAATCTCTAGAGATATTCAAAGAAATTGCCGTTAAAGGAGTATTCAGTATTTTTTCTCACCTTTTTGAAGAATATTTATATATCTTGACACCGATTCACCTATTTAACATTTCTATCACAGCATAGTGCATACTAGAAAGCTGAAACCTCGGCTAAACGCCATTTGCTGTCGGGTGTCAATATAAAAGATATTATTTTGAATTTCCGGTTTATTTATATAACAGTTGTCGATGGTACTTTGATGGTAAACTAAAATTATGGGGTCATAAAGATTTTCTTCCTTTGGATTAATTAAACAGTTTTTGGTAAATTGATTTAATTCTCAATGAGTTGCGACAAATGTTGATGATAATAATCTACTGATTGATCTACTGGTTACGCGAAGCTCTTCACCTCGAGCAAATGAGGCACAATAGCACAATTATATCAAGAACTCTGGTTTAATGATAAATATCCATCAAAAAGTATTGGTAAAAACCTCTAGATTTCCAGAAGAATGTTTGCACCACCAACTCACGTTTTACGTTTCCGCATCGCTCATGTGCTTGTTTGAAAGTTAATCGGTACTAATGCATCGAATTTTAGTACTCATCTATGTTTCAGCAGAGCATACATACAATAGCTAGCGAATTCACTTATCAAAAATACTGCATATAATTTTCAGATGCCATGTACCACCTACCGCCACACTTACTCGAGAGAATATAGTATTTTACTACTTCAGTTATTATTCACAAAATAGTCTATAAAATGCGCATTTTGGGTAAAGACAATACATGTAAAGTCCGCCTCTGAGTTTTTCTGATGTGCACTACAAGTATTTGACAGAAAGTGAGAGACAAAGCTTCCAGCATACAGCAACCTATTGCGGACAATCTTCGCGTCTGAAAATATAGCTTAGTAGAGTGTTTCCTAATTATTTTTCTAGATAATGGCTGTGATAATCTGCGACACTGGCGTAGCGTTGCTGGCGTACATGGACGGTATTACCGGGAGTCCCACTTTAGGGGGAGTGGTGCTGGCTACTTCAGCTGCGGCTGCTTCAGCAGTGTATAAGGTGCTATTCAGGAAAGTGGTGGGAGATGCCACCTACGGTCAGGTAACTCAGACATACACTAATAATATAAACTACAATTCAATTCACAATATATCATAGTTTCAAAAGACAAAAACACGCTTTTATAGTTAATCGAACTAAAAAGTAAGGAATAATTCTCAATATAAGAATAAAATAATTAACGAGAAAATTAATGTCATTGTGATAATTTTGCACTTTGTCTTTTGAGATAGAACTAGTAAGAAAACTACAAATTTGATATAAAGCTCACCACGCTTTTATCACAATGGCATTTATTTTCTCGTTAATTATTTTATTCTTATATCAAGAATTATTTTTTAATTTTTAGTTTGATTAACATGTGTTTTTATTTCATTTTTTAAACTTATTTATTCAGTTTTAAATGTATCCTTGTACTTTGATATGTGAATCCGCAATTAAGCGGCTGTTGAAATTAGACTTGTTCTTCAATGGATCTTAATTAACGGGTCTGAAGGGTATTCTCTCCGCTTACGGGGCCTCGGATGAGTCCAGTATCATTGTATTTCAAAGGTCCTGTTTGTGTGTATAGATACGGGTCAATTCCAATCATTTGTATTATCACCTTCCAAACGTATTGCTTTATAAAAATAAAAAATGGGACTAACTTATTCAACTATTGTATCGTCGTCGGTCCTTAATGAGTGTGCGAAATTTAAAATTAATCTGACATTTTGCATACGACGAACATAACACCATACGAAAGCTGGAATGGAAGCTAGATTTCGTCTATGCTTAGACAGTAAAAATTTGATATTAATCATCATTGGATATTTTGTCGACGTAAAAGATGCTTCAGCTCAAGCATTAGCAACGACTATTAACACGCATCTCTTATCCTATAATTTGGATATGGATAAATTGCTTGGTCGAAGCTTTGATGGTGCGGCAGAGATGAATGGCCACTTACGATGTGAGAACAAAAATCAAGGAGCAATACCCAAGAGCGCAATTCATACACTGTATGGACGTACCCGTTCTGAATTCAGTTCTAGGGCTTGCAGATGAAGATTTCGTTACTCAAGCATTTCAATTGTGACGTTATTTATAAGTATTTTCATACACAGTAAATATAAACAAAGACATGCAAAAAGTCAATGCCGATCTGACCAATATTTCCAATTATTAAAAACACAAAATGTTAGGGACGAAAATGAGTTCGCGATTCTTTTCGAGCAAGCAAAGTAGATGAGCTCAAGCGATATAATTGTTCCATGAACGATTGGAAGGTAAACCCAGCCCAAAAATGTTCCAGGAGAAACTGCCGAAATATATTGTCGAAACGAATTTCACACTTTTATTGATGATGTGATTACAGAACTTGATGCACGCGTTAAACCACATGAAGACACAATCGAAGGGAATCAAATGTTTCTGCTTGAGAAATTTTATAATGACATCAGGATAAAAGAAAGTCTTAAAAATTTTATTATTTTTGGGACAATCTGAAGCAACTTTTTTCCAAGTGAATAGGAAATTTGGATGTTTTAAATTTCTTTGTGTTTTGCTTACGTCAGTACAACGATACATGAAAAGCAGCTCAATTATGTACTCATATCATACTGCTTTACAAATCAAATCAAAATTGGCATAAAGTCACTCAGATTATGAGGTTACAAATACACTAACAGACAGACCGACAGATATTACGACTGAATGATGAACAGTGTGACAGAAATGTATAACATGGGTCTTCGTGAGTAGTCCTTATAGGAACCTGAAAAATATATAATCTTAAATTCGAAAAATTACGCGATAATAATACTGCAAAAATATTAATTCGTAACGAATTGTTTCGATTCAGTTGATATTACACGAAATATATTATGTATATGAGTAGAGTAGGTATATACATCTTAGTTTCCATTTCTTTGGTAGAGCAGAGACGTTAAAAACGTTAAAAACGTAAAAAACTATTATTTCGTCTTCCTCTCCAGCCATGATGGAGGCGGATTAAAAATTGTAGGTTCCACCAACATTACGAAGTTTATTTTAACTTTGTGTCACAATCCTTTTGTGAGAATCTGCTCGACTCCATTTCTTTAACATGATATATTACCAGTAGAAGCTCAAGATATGATAAAATGCGGGCTAAGCTTGAGACGAAGTTTCATGTCGTCGGAATCCAAACGGCTATGTTTTATCTCAGTGTAATTTTCAGGTGGCGTTATTTTTTTCCTTAATCGGGATGCTCAATGCGGCGTTCTTGTGGCCTTTATGTTTGGGCCTGTTCTTGTTAGGCACTGAAACCTTGCACTGGGAAACATTGCCATGGCCAGCGTTACTTGCCGCAAGTTGTCTTTCTCTAGGTAAGCATGCAATTTGTAAATGACGACAATATATTTTTATTATATTAGCTTAGTAATCGTTTAAATTTACCACACACAAGACATTATCAAACGTAATACTGAACGCATTTGTATCATAAATGTTGATTTGATGATTTACTTCTTGGGAGGCAAGTGTAATCGCGAAAAATTAAGAATTTGTGATACTAGGTTTTTTGGATGTTTTTTGTGTCTATCCAATAATTATTGAATGCTTCATACATCAGATATTAGTGATTCAATCTATTCGGGCAAGAACGAAAAAGCTTTACAGTTTTTGGTAATCGATCCAGTGGTGGCAAAAAATGATGTCAAGGTAGTCGAGACTATGCTTCACTTGTTAGAGTATTAGATTAACAATATTTTGAATTTTGGTACTGTCAACCTTAACGAAATTAATTAAAAAAATACCAAAAATCTTTGAATCTAGTCTTTCGTACTATTTACCGCAGGTGGTGACAGGATGCAAAAATGCACAGCATAGATACGTATCTACCCTTCAACTACCATATGATTAATGGTCTGAGCGGAGTGTTATCTAGATTGGTGCACGGTTGAAGTGAGAACGATGTAGAGAGGAAAATTGCGTGAGCGATAGCGTACCTTATAAAAAATGGCCTCGTCATCGCGATGCTGTGGCCCAGCGGCTACAAAGTCAGCATGGAATTCTAGAAACACGGGTTCAAGTCTTGTCTGCATCAACATTTTTCATAGACATTGATGTTGATATTATTGTAACTGTAACTATCGGGAAATAAAATCTCCGATAGCTCATGCTACAATACTTTCTGCAAAAAAAAACTTTGGTGGAAGAAGCGTTTGATGTTTTGTTCGGAAGTTTGACGGAGTGAGTATAAGCTCGATAGTTTTTTCTAGAGTTTGATACCCAGATGAATCTCGGTGATATTATCCGAGACATTCACCATGGTAGAATCTATAGAATAGGGAGAAATCAGGCACTTTTCTCAAATGTTTCAGACTATGGAAGTCCTTTGCAATATCAGTTGCACCCGCTTGACGTATTACTCTTTTCTGTATTATGTAAGTCGAGAATCTTCAGGATGTGGTTCGTAACGCTGATAGTTGATGTTTTGTTGTTCTGGTACTTCAGAAACTGCACGTTTCCATAACATTAGATGTGATACATAGTAGTTACTCTCCATATGGTTTCTGCTCATTCTAGGAGTAGGTCGTATGCGATCAATATTCCACTCAGTAGGAAACACACGTATGGGATTTTAAAAGGTTTGCGAAGCACTGGTATTTTGTGACGCAGTATTTGAATATCACGTTATTTGACATTTGGTCTGGAAATGTAGCTTTCCTGGAGTTCAATTTTTGGTATATTTGAGTTCTCTCTGATAGCAGTGGATAAAATACCTCTTTGGAATCTACACAATTGAGAGCAAAACCCTGTTCCAAGGTAACTGTTTTCTTGGAAGGGGTAGAGGCGATGAATCCAGCATCTTTCGTCAGTGGTAGTATTGATGAATAATAGAAATTCTGGCCTACAGCCTTGGCTCCAGACCAGACTTGGTTATGCTCAGAATTTTCAACAGATTCATAATTTTAAATGTGTCAAAAATCTAATAGGTCAATCATTCTAAAATGCAATTAAAATGCTACGCAAGTTGTGTGAAAAAATTAGTGGTTAAAATATGTTTGAAACATCCGAAATGCAAAACTACATTGTCCAGATATTTCTCATAGGCAAATGTGTGAACATTCATCTGGATCTAACAAGTTGAAAGCATTACCGGGGAAAAATGTTATTAGATGATAGAGCGTCCTTTGTTGTTTGAAACTTGTAGACAAGGTGGATTTATGAAAAGTTTGATTTCGGACTTCCATTGTCTATAAAATTTTGAGTATCACGACGTTTCGATTGATGTGCTATCTTCAATCGTCTTCAGGTGAACTGGCGAACACGTTCCTTTCATGCCTATTTATACCCCGTCCGGTGACGTGTCGTTGTGCTCGGTCTGTTCTGATTGGTTCCCGATGCGCGGTATTCCGGTCTGCTGACGTGGCTGTTTGTCGGTCATTGTTTGTTGTCTGGTCCAGTTGTAGTCTATTGATCTTTTTTATGAGTGGCTGCCAGATTGGTTTAATGTCTACGCTGGGTTTGCTGTACACTTTGCTGTTGTTGGTGATGAATGCCGCCTCCTTGAATTTCCTTCGATACCAATGCGGTTCCTTGGCAATAACCTTAGCGTCGTCCCAAGCTATTTTATGGTGCTCCGTCCATGCGTGGTCAGCTATTCCAGATTTTCCTGTCTCTGCTCGCTGGGTGTTGAGACGATGATCTTTGATTCTTACTTCCAGTGGCCTTTTTGTTTCTCCGACATAGATTTTACCACATTGACATGGTATCTGGTAGATGCAGTCCTTTGTCTCTTGAGATTCATTCCTGGGCTTAGTTTTTGTTAGGATACTTCTGAGGGTGGCAGTCCTAGAGAATCTCGTTTGGATCTTGTATCGCTGACCTATTCTTTTGATTCCATCTGATGTTACTTTGACGTAAGACAGAATGAGTAAATGCTGGGATTCTTCGTGTTTAATTCTTCTACTGTTGGTATTTTCCTGTATTGTTACTTCACTAGCTTGTCCATAGACAATGGAAGTCCGAAATCAAACTTTTCATAGAGCGTCCTTTATCAACTCAAAGATGTTTTCTTCCTACTACCACATCCCCTCCCTAAGTTCTTTCGAAAACGATTAGGACCGTGGTAATATCCAAAAACGAGTTTTTTTTCTACAATATTCTGCCGTAATTACACTGATAAAAAATCTAAATCTTTTTAGTCCTTGTCACAGTAGCAGCATAGTGTCAAGAGATTATCAAAATATCAATGCTTATTTCTGAATTATAGAAAGTCCAATGATTACCGAACAAACGACAATCAAACAGATTGACGGAAATGGGATGGTTTCTCGTGAATAAATCTAATATCTTGAGTTCGAACATTTTGCGTGATTACAATACTTCTTTTGCCTATTGGTGTGGGAAGTTAAAAATAGTATCATTTACTATCTCCTCGAGCTGTTCCACTGCTTCTTAAATATAATTGAGTTCAGTCATATAAGGAATATTTACTAACTAACCAATAATACTCGTAATTTTCAGTTGCCAATTTACTGGGTAACTTCAGTGTTGCCCTGACCTATGATTTATTCATCACCTTAGGACTCATAACAGCTGTTCCAGTGTCAGCAGGTAAGATACATTCTTCATTTAAGTATTTTTTATCATCATTAACAACGATAATGTATTTTGCCAGTTGTGCAAGATCACAAAACTTCATAGATTTCAAATTATGAATAGTGCAAGTGAGTAGCATTTTTCTCCTTCGTTCGTCGACAGGATTGTCAGCATGTCAAGCAAGAAATCTTAATGCAGCATTTTTATATTAGCACTATATTCGAGTCGACATTCGAACATTAACAGTGAATAGTATTAATAATAATAGTTCTAACCTAAACGTTGAACAATCGCTGCTACATAAAAAGTCAGCAACATTTGGTAAAGTTTACAGAGTCTTGCAAGATGCAATCCACGTTAGGAGAGTACAGCACGTGCTTTTTGCCCACTATCTATTTGCTTATGGAACTATGAGTTTGCCAGATACGTAATACCATGTGTTTTCATTTGTTCATCCCAGGCCTACATTGTATATGTGTCTGTTTCTGAAGGAGGGAGAAACGACGTTGTCAAAGATTAGTTTTGTATAACTAAATGAACCTTAAACTTTTTTTGCGTTGTTTTTTAGCATTTAATTTGCCAGGAATCACAAACAGTGTCCACAATAACTACTTGTCTTCTAGTGTTCCATATACGGCACACATAATTTTGAGTCCTTCTGCCAACTATCTATCTTGCGTTTATAAATAATAAAATTTGTAGATGCTAAGTGGAATATGAAATACAAAAGTATTTTTTGTAATGATGTGAATTTCAGCATTAGATGTGGTGCTGTACGACGCTAGCTTCGAGGGCATGAAGTTAGCTGGAATGATCCTGATCTCCGTAGGCTTCTTTTTGGTAATGTTTCCAGACAACTGGCCGGACTACATAACTAGGCTGTTGAGGTAAATCACTTTTTGTTCTGCATGTTATTGCAGTGTGCAGTGTACAATTCAGTTCACAAATGTGCATGTGCTGCACTGAGCTCAAAACGTCCTTAATTGACGTGTTTAATTATCACAACGTTGATGAAAAACCAAAGAGCTCGAACAACGAGAACGTGAAATACACTGACACAAAAATTGACAAAAGCAACGAGTTAGGTAGACAGATAATTGGAGAGATAGACATATACACACAAAAATTAGAGAAAAGACTGCTATATGTTAACAAAGATACTGGCTGAATAAGTAGTTAGTTCCCTTTTTGTTGTTAAAAGCAGTAACATCTGGTTCAATATACTGACATTTTAGTCCATGCAACAGTTTACAGTCTAAGTTAATTAATTTTTTTTCAATATATTGTCACCTCAAGCGTAAGTAAGCTTTTAATAAAGTTCTTTCATTAAAGGACAAGATATTTGAATTCGTTCAGCTTCATATCTTCGACAAAAAGCTTATGAGGATACAATTGTTGTTTCGTCTTGCCCACTTTACTAAATATTAAATGATTTTTTTATATACGTGAGATGCATCTAACTTTAGGTTTACATGCAATTGCCGTGATATTCCTGCGATATTTTGCATTTCTTAAATTTTTCAGAATATCCAGCCGTTTCTTCGAAGGCAAGGTTTGTTTTTCAGGAGAGCTTTACGTATTTATATTTTTAGTTGCTATCGCTACTATACACGCCAGAATTGTCTCAAACACTTTTAAATATTGATTTCGTTAAGTTTAATGATATTTAGAAAAATTAGAAAGAAAAATTTGTCGCCAGTGGGGATCGAACCCACAACCTCCTGCATTCTAGGCAGGCGCCTTTACCGTTAGACCATGACGAACTGGTCAGGTAGAACGGCAAATGCGCTATGGAAGGTACATCCCTCCTGTGCAATTCTTCTTCCTAATTTTCTAACCTATACAGCTCGATCTTTGATTAGACATCTAGTGCCAGAGGCCGATACTATCTTCGGTCGATAACTAGCAGAGTCCATCAAGTTGATTTGAGCCAAGTGCGGAAATCTGCCGCCTTCAGAAAATACTATTACAGAATTTTATCGGATTACACTGCAATCCGTAAGTGGACAACTAATGATATTTAGAAAAATTAGAGAGAAAAATTTGTCGCCAGTGGGGATCGAACCCACAACCTCCTGCATTCTAGTTATCGACCGAAGATAGTATCGGCTTCTGGCACTAGATGTCAGATCAAAGATCGAGCTGTATAGGTTAGAAAATTAGGAAGAAGAATTGCACAGGAGGGATGTACCTTCCATAGCGCATTTGCCGTTCTACCTGACCAGTTCGTCATGGTCTAACGGTAAAGGCGCCTGCCTAGAATGCAGGAGGTTGTGGGTTCGATCCCCACTGGCGACAAATTTTTCTTTCTAATTTTTCTAAATATCTTTAGTTGTCCACTTACGGATTGCAGTGTAATCCGATAAAATTCTGTAATTCGTTAATTTTATCGCAGATTGGTATAATTCCACTCTACTTCTTAATGAAGTTTACAAAGCCACTAGCTGTTCATGCAGTTGGAAGGATCTTGTACATATTTTGATGTAATATTGTTAACTGAAACTATTCCAGTTGAATGGATTTTCATTTCTATATTATCTATTCTCTCAACGAATATTGACGCAGCACATATACATATATATATAGATATTGTTTAGCATGCTTTTTAAATAATAATATTTTAAACTTGTCATAGACTGCTAAAGCACAAAATAATACATATTCAGGTATTAATTTGCCTATGTATGTATATACTATATCTATATAATCGGAAGTCAATGCATGTACACAAATGTTATATGGATGATTTTCTTCATTCCGAAATAGAAAAAGCAACTTATCTTTACTCAATATTCTAGCAAAATTACAATAATGAAATATTCATTTATCAGAGGCGTCCTCATAAATTTTACAGATTTTAATGTATTGTCATAATCATTTGATACATGCTTTAACTTCTTTTTTTCACATACGATGCAGAACCTCAGTCTGAAATATGAACGGTTGTATTCATTTTCAACTTGTCTAATAAATCAGATTAGATGTGATGTAAAATACCTATTTAATTTTTTCTAGCCTTTCATTTGTAGTTATGGAAAAAAATTGTCTGAAGTAGATTGACTCAGTGTTTCCAGAAATTTAATTCATGTTCTGAATAGCTTTTGGTGAAATATTTTATATAAAATTATTTGGCTCAGAGTATATACAATATTCATCAATATATCACTTGATATATAGGTATCGTCATTCTAAAAACATTGAAAAATGAATCTTGATGATCAACAAAAATGTTGGGCTATTAAAATGTATTTAAGTACGTTCAAGTATGGAACATATGTGAAATATGTAAAAAACCGATAAAGTCACTATTTAACTTTTGTGCACCCTATCAAATTATTTGTAACTATGAACGAAAGTCTTCGGGAACTACCACAAAAAACGAAGTTTGGAGAAATTCTCATTTTTTGCTTTTTGCTTATTATCCAATCTCATTTCATGCCGACAAAATTCATTTTGTGATTGAAAAAGATGAATAAATAGCAAGTTGGTTGTTATTGCAGCATGGTCTGACTTTCTGTCAATTAGACATCGATCTAATATTACAAAAATAGGATAAAATGAGCACAACATTTATGTAGTTTTCAGATACACATGGAAATTCCTGGACAAGCCTTCAGCCTAATCATTGCCTGAATTTTTCAATAGATTTCAGTCTGATTCTGCATTGTATGTAATGTAACGCTAATTAATAGCTATATATATATATTGTATTATATTAATGCCAGCTATCCCTTGTTACAGAAATATAATTCTGTTGAGTCACAGTGCCAGGTAAGGATCTATCTCAAAAATAGTCAAGCATGTGTAATTTGTTCGTCAATTTCCTTCATTTTGTCGATATCTTCTAGGAATGTTATCCTGCTTTGTTTCGTTTAATTCACAAAGCACACTACAAGCAACAACACCACACATTTTTTTCACACCAGCATTATAAAATAGTTAAATGCAGTTATTCGTACAAAACAAACTCTGATGCACTTCATATCGATTTTAGTCATTGGGGCCCAGACCTAAAATAGTTATTCATGAGCATACTGTTAAAAACTTGGTGTACATATGTGATATTCAGGTCGAGTCGGACAATTTTTGAACGTAGCCAATCATGGTTGTGTGAAAAAAAATTATGACCTATATGTTAATTTTTATTTTATTAAAACGTTTTCTATACATATATTAAAAGAGTAAAACATTCTGCCGGAACAAAATTTTGGGTTGTTTGGCGCCTCTTATACACCTAATATGCCGAGCTTATAAATTAGAAAAAATTATAACCTAAAAGCCGCAGAACCGTTTTGGAAAATATTTAAATTCAACTGCTAACCCTGTCGGACAATTTCAGGAGGGATATTTATTATCTGACGCACTGAACTTAAGGGTTTCGTGCAACCCTAATAGTTATTACCACACATACCATTTTTTTTAACTTTTTTTCTTGCATGTTAAATGCAGATTGCGACACTTGTCCTTCAAAAATAATCGGTGCATACGTTGATCATTTGAATTTATTAATAAAACATCATATCTTATACCATAAATTTGAATTTTCCTTTAAACTAAATTATAACTAAACTAAGATTGTAGATATAAAAAAATCAGTGGATCTTATCAATAAATGGTCAAGTAAAAACTGTTTTCAAATGTTTACTCTACATTGTGCACATACATTTGAGTAATTTGGTATGCGGAACGTAAGACAAAGAATTGACAGAGCGCTTGAGTTCAAGATAGGCCAGTGTAAGCTTAGTTGGTGACAGCGAGAAAAAGCTAGACAAAACGATGGTTAGGCATATGTACGGTTTGCTGATGCGAATTTGGAATATAGAATATAGATTCGGAACATCGTGAATGCGCTGACGTCCCAATTGTTTCATTTCATTTGGGAATTTTACAAGAAATCCTGCATGTACGGCTAGCCTTAGGAACAAATACAGTGGAAGAAGTGGCGCTTTCCAACATACGGAGGATCTCAATTTTTGCAGCCCTTGGAGCAGGCCTCTAATTGTATCAAAACACGTGTGTGAATGCGGCCCTCTAAAGCCGTATTTTTTTAGAGCCGCCCTGCGCCTGTAGTTGGACAGCCCTGGGATAGAGAATAGAAAAGTCCAGCCACAGAAGTGACAAATAATCTTATTAATGTAGTGATAACTACCGTGGCTGTGGTCAGCTATTCTTGATGTATTTGGTGTGCTACAAAACGTTAGATGAACTCCTACGAATCCTGTGATTCACTATTAAGAGGCATGTAGCAATCTATTCAGTATTTCAGGAAAATAATGATTTCCAGTTGCTAATAACTAACGTTTTAGTAACGACATTTAAGTTATGCCATTTGTAAGAAATTCGTGATAAGGTTTGGTATTGTCAGACATCACCAATTTCTGTGCAAATATTATTTCCGTATATCATAAATAGCTTCTATAAAAAAAGTTATTTGCAGAATACGGTATCATTTACTTTGATGTTACAGATTGTACAATTGTGTATTATTGTGGACAATAGCCCTCTTCACTGCTGAAGGTTTCCGTTAGTTTTGCATTATATATACAATTTAAGAAACATCAACATATCTTTATTATTGGAGAACGCCACTTAGCAATATAATTAAATTTTTGGTCCGACTATTGATCTACCCCCAATATTGTCCGACAATTACATTTTATATTACAGCATATAATTCTACGTATCTTATTTATTTGCGTTAAAAATCGTTATAAATATAAGGGTTGCACAAAACCCTTGACTTTGGTGCGTCCGATAACAAGAATTCCCCCTGAAAATTGTCCGACAGGCTAGATTTTGAATATTTTTTCCAAACGATTCGGCAATCGGCACCTAGGTTGTAAATCTGTTTATTTGATAGAGTTTGTATATTCGGCGTGCCGGACGCGTCAAACAACCCAAAATTTTTGTCTGACTGAATGTTTCACTCTTTAATTATATAAAAAACTTTCCACTTAAATAAAAATTAACATAATTATCTTCATCGCATAATATTCATGACTTTGCGATGGCATGGAATCATGGTTCGCTACGTTCAAAATTTGTCCGCCTCCAGGTGAATATCACAAGTTTCAAAACTCTGGTGAACAATAAGAATTTTAGGTCTGGGAACAAGGACTATTTCCTTCGATGAAATTAATGTCGATTTGACAAAAAGAGCATTGATCTATTATTCTATTATATCCATTTTATGTGTAATGATTTCCGGGAAAATATGATAACAAAATTGAAAAAGAAGCTTGTGGCTAATTTCACCTATAAGCACATATCCTAAAAAGTCCTCACGTTTCAATTGAAAAACCATTCTGCTGAATAAATTAAGAACCTGAACGTGATTTTGTAATAAAAACAGAAATGTCGTTAAGACATTTTGTTTTTTGGAATATATTTGACCGTCAATCGAATGACCATATAATTACATCTTTGTAATACGTTCACAAACCAAATCTTCATATGTTTTTAAAATAAATGAAAGGTAAATTAAAAACAATTCCGAATTGTGAACAATCGAGTATCATGAGTTACGGACGAGAGTCGAACCTTTGTCTGCGGCATTCCTTGCGGATGCCTTAGCCACACGTCCAGCGCATTTTGGTGTCAATTTCAACTTGTAAGGTACATTCGAGCTCGCGTTATCATCTCTCTGAGTTTATCTTACTTCCAATCGCGCACAATCTGGAAAACATTCCACCCAAGCCAGTAATTCTCATGCTATCGAAACGAGCATATGTATCTCCCTTGTGCGGTGTCGTGTGCTTCCGCGACGTAGTAAATAGTAAGGAGGACTAGTTGTATGAATCTAAATAACTATATAAATACAGTAAAAGGCGATTGAAGACGATTGAGTTGGAGTGATAAATCCAGAAAATTTACATCTATTACTACTGGCTGTTTCATTTTCCTCACTCCAAAATTGTCCTATAATCTCCTTTCCTGTATTTACACAGTTACAGATGCTACTGACTAATCTTTCATACATATGCTCGCTTTGATGATCAAATAATTACTGACCTGAGTGGCATCTTCTCAAGATCACGCGCGGTTGTGAGCATATTTTTGCGTCGTACGGTATCAGCACGGAATGCTAGAGAGACGGGTTCGAGTCCCATCCACACTTGAAATTTTTCTCACTCCAAAAACTGTGGTTAATCTCCCTTTCCTGTATTTACGCAGTTTCAAAAGCTGATTCATTCGACTAGTCTCGTTACTAGTCTTCAGTTCTCAATTATGTCTAAAGAAGTTTATTTTTTGTACGAACTATATCTATTTTGCTCAGTATCTGTGTGTAGATGTACAAATTTGAAGTGTAATAGAACCTTATAAATTATCTTTAATCCATACAGTAACACAAGATTTTTGTCGCTCCCAGTTTGGTTTTAGTCGATTTGTCCGAGGAACAATTGCTTCGCGAATATTCAGATTCAGTATTTTAGATCCAGGGAGTGTATCTCCCAATATGCTCTCAAATAATATTTCAATATTTTGGAATTTTTCCATCTAATGAAATGGACTCCTACATCCCATGATTTTATCTAGTTACTAGGTAACCAGATCTGACAATCTGGCTAACTGATGACAGACTGTACCTGATAAAGGTGGTTCAGACTGCATAAAAATGTGGAGACCAGTCTAATGACTTTTTATTGGGAAGGAATATATTTCCATAGCAAAGAATAAGGATAATCATGTTATCAAGAACTAGTTACCCTCGAACGATTCTACTAATTCAGATTTTTAATGGATCGCTGTCCTGTAGTTCTCCGAATATGGATCAGTCCAAACTCATCCAACATTAATCCATTGAAATTTAGGATACACTAGTTTAGTTTCGTAGATTGTATGTCACTAGTAGTTATAATAGTATTATTTGCTTAAATCAAAGAAACACGTGTAATTGAGATGGAATTACTATTCGACTAACTAGTACTAATGGACATTATTTATATGAATGAAGAAAAACTACAGCATTATGTGCCAAAAGTATGTCTGTCTTGAATTCAATATCGTAGAGATAAAATAATGTCTGCCACCTGAAATATATTATCATAGTAAAATAAGGGTATATTTTAATATTTCGTATAATTTTAAGGAATCAAGCTAGTAGCAAAAAGTAAATGGAATCTAGTTGCTTCAATAAATTTATTTTACTGTATTTACCTTTCGCTGCAGCCTGCGAGCTAATTTGAGCATTGACCATACTTTTCTGATGAGGAACAGAATGGAAAGAGGCCGTGTCTTTGACTATTACTGATGAATGATACCTGCAGAAGTGACAAAATCATGCCATTCCGTGGATAACATTCGAATACGAAGGAACTGAAACCATGCATGATTCTTAGCATCCCCGCATATTGACCGACCAGTTAAGAAATCAAGATCTGGTTCTAAGCAGACGTTTTATGAATTCATGGCCGCCATTATCACCTTTACTTAATGAATGCTGTGCGATTACTAGGTAACATTTCTGTTTAGAACACAACCAACGAGGACAGAATAATCCTTTTCTTAACTTAATTTGTCAAAAATATATAATAACCTGAAATATATTCCTTAGTTTATGATAATCTTGCATTTCATTAATCGTTCAGACTACTACCAAAGTTTGGGAGTTACTTGCACAATGACAAACATATTATATACATAATGTCCACGTCTTCATAGATAATAGTGATTGTAGTGGAAAATACCATTCCTCATCAATTAAAAAATTATATCGTTAAATAATACCGTTAGTGTTTGAGCGTCCTTGAACAGCATTCGCTATCTCATAACTTAAAAAGTTTAAGTTTTATCTGTTTCCACTGGATGAAATCCATCTAATATATGATGAGAGCTCATCCAGCATTTTATCCCAACCACCTTCTGGCGCTTGCCAATGAAGAGCGAGAGCGGTTATGATTTACTCCATTATTTAGGAGCATCTCAATACCTGGTTCAAGGGAAAATTCGCACCGAGAGCCTTAGAGGTATTATTCTTTAGCGGTTTTCCATGGGAATTTTGAAAGTACCTACCTGCCTGGGGGTGGTGCCATTACTTAATAGCAGAATAACTACTACCAGCTTAGCTCATGGTTTACATGGAGCTGTTCAAGTGTACACATCTTTTTACTTATCTGACTTATGTAATCCAAAGCTTATTGTTCCCGGATTGCAAATCAGAACTTAAGGTCTAGAATGTGATAAAATAAAATGTACTAGTAACGCTACATTCATGAACAATAAATAATTATCTCATTGAGTAATACATTATAGTAGTCCAGTAGCTTTTAGATGACTAGGCAGAACTCAATAATGTTGTTAATCTCGTGAGCTTCATCAAACATTAGCCTATTTTGGCAAACATAATAGAGTATTGAAAATATAATTATGTTACATAACCAAAAACCACGTTTCCTATTTGCTGGAAGAACGATTTCAACATATTTGAGCTCTGTTAATACAAGTAAATGTAAGTCTGTAGGCTGTATACCCCACCGAAAGAATCATTTCACGTAGTGCTAGCTCAGTAATCATGGGATTAAACTCCTCAGATAGCTATATATAATAGCTCGATACAATGTTATTGATGGAAAATGTGTTCAACCTAACCAATATCACAGTATGTGAACTAGAAACCATATTTTATAACTGCTAAATTGTACTGTGACAATTTAAGACTGAATACGACATATATGTTGATACTATCATAATTTTTGTCGATACACTCAAAAGCGCATGACTCATAGACTGTGTAAAATCCATTGTAGGCCGTTGAAATGCCAGATTCAATATTATTATCACCATTCAGTTCTTGGGTGAGCTTAATGTCCAAAAAATGGACCAATATTGTACATTCATTCACCTGTTTAATGAAATAATTTCTATCCCCTAGAATTATAAAAACTGAAGGAATCATCAAGTTTTTCCATTTATAGCGAATCTTTAATTTTCTGTCCTATTTCTCATGGCAAAATTGTGTCTTTGATCCTCATTTCCTGTATTCCCACAAATAAGGATGCTGATCTTCTATAAATGCTAAATTATGTTTTATAGTCTTTAATTTGATGTAGTAGAAAATTCATATATTACATAGACTTAAGTAGTTTATTTCACCTTACCTGCTATCTACCTGCAACTTTTTTGTCTCCTTGATAAGGTATGAGTGCAACTCAGGGAAGTTTTTCATGGGTTGGTCACAAAGAAATTCCAGCAATAATATAGCTAGCTCCTTAGAATCTTGCCAACAACTGTTCTTAAGGGCAATAGTCAGCACATAATCAAACAGACATCCTGATTAATTTGTTCACAACACATCAGTTTTCTCTCGTCTATGTGTTATATTACAATAATATCGCAAAGTCAGTTAATCCGGTCTTATACAATATTAACGCATTTTGTTCTATGTATCCTCAGTGGCCATTCATATGTAATGGATGTTTTTGCAAATTTTTGGCTATCAACAGCAATTACCCGTTTTGAAACGACACTAACAAATTACAAATCCGAAGAAAATATTTAAATACACATCATAATCAAATAACAAGTGTCAGGAAGGCTACATCGTCATCTTAAGAAAATACTTTACTCCTTGTGGTAATTGGACTGTAAATAATTAATTCTAAGAAACTAGTGAACTCATTATTATACTGATTTTTTTGTTTTTTATTGTGCATTGCTAATATAGGCATAATTAACGAATTTATTTTTTCCGGCATAATATAATATTTTCTTTTCATTTTCAAACCACTCATAACCGATTTTCGTGATTTTCTCCACTTTAACACTCGTCCATATGAACTGACACTGCAATTTTTTATGATATAAAGGATATAATTCCTTGCCTCAATAAAGTATGTTACAGAAACTAACTCTAACCAACTATATCAATTCCAGACGATTTAGAACCAGCTTAAAACTCAAGCCTAAAACCTAAAATAAATATATATGACATTAGACATACAGACATCGTTTTACTATGAACCGTTTTCCAAGAAATATTTTTCTGTTTTAAGAGACAGCATAGTGTCTTATAGTCATGTTGAGAAAAAACATTTCAGATAAAACTATTTAAATATTAATGATTCATTCATGCAAAGCGAACTGCATGACTATTGCTCTTAATCTACTGAGCTTTAATGTCTATAGGTGAAGGTTAGTAATTGTGTTTTTCTTTTGACTTATAGTATGCCGACCCCAAATTATAGGGGCAAAAAACGTGAATTAATGTATGTATGTGTAGTAGGTTGCGTCGCTTTACTCATGCTATACAAAATCAGGTAGATATTATCCTTTGAAAGCATCAAAGCAGCACTGCGACGAAATGGTGATATCAGTCATAAAATTATAGGCATAGCATTATTGGACAGATTAGTACAATTTTACAAATGAATAATTTTCATGAATTCTCTGACATATTTATGGAATATGGAGCTTTCTACGTTCTTAATTTTCAAATTATAATATATTCACACGTTGAGAATATGCACATGTTATGTTATGTGCTATCGTTCAAAAGCTGGCGGTACTTAGGAATTTTTTTTTCAAGGAAACGTTTTTAACAGCGTGGATATAAACAGCTTATGCCTATAGTTTTCAATGCCAAACCTGCACAGGTATGATGCAGACAATAACGCATGTGATCGAGCCTAAGGACCGCATTACAACTCGTAAATATATAATATCTGTATCAGAAAGAGCCCAAAGTTTTGTATCACACAATCTTCATATGATTTTTCGTTATCATGGTATTATACAAAAACACAATTTCATGTAACATTATCCAATTTTTATTTTTTATGATGAACGAGTGCGGTGTTCGCCAAATATATTTTTATATATGTTAATTTTACTTAATTACTTTAAGCATTAGTGCCAATTATGGTCCGCATAGTTTAACTAGCCTTCAATCTTACGTTATTACCATTGAGTAACATATTACTTCATCAATGGATTTATTGAGATTAGCGTACTCTAAGCTCGGACTTTTATTCCCGAGCGACACGAAGCCAGGAAGTCATTAGGGCGACGAAGATACCAACCAAATCGGCTGGGGACTGCGTTAATAGTGTGGTTACCAGGCTATGGCAGGCATACATGAAACGAAAAGGCAGATGAGCAGGTTCCAAAAGGTGCGATAATTGCTTAGTAGGTCTGTAGCTAAAAGGATGCACTAGGAACAATTGTTCAGAATGTTGGAAATTACTTATCGTGCCTTAAACACCCAAAGTATTCCATAAAAGAGCAGAAGCCTCATTCACATAAAACCTGCTTGGATTTAACAGAAAGGCCATAATGGTGTGTATCCTAACAGGTTGTTTGAGCCGATATATGAGGCTCTACATCCTAGCAGAAAAAGTGTTAATTATGCCAATGAACATGATGAAACCCCAGCGCACTGCTTATGCCACTGAGAAGGCATAGAATAGTTGAGGTGATACCTGGTGACAGGAATCTGAAAGCGGATCACAGATAGAAAAAGTGGTATCAGTGTGAATGGGTTATATCCTTACTGTATTCTGATCTAACACTATAATGGAACACTTGGTGCACACATAGAAGACTGCAGCTTTTCATATCTGTGAGTCATATAAAATGAAGTGATGTACCGAGAAATTTACATTAATGTATTTCTCGTTATGCCATCACAGAACTGGATTTTCATTGGATATATCTTCTTCAACAAGATGCAATATTTTGACTGATCGATGTTTTATATTCAATGTCACATCACCAAAAACCATATTACTCGTGTTCGTCAGTCCTTCTGTCATCTGTGCGGTAATATTTGACCTCTCTATATTTCAGAAACTCTCATACGGTTCTTGACGAGATTTTGAAACTTAAAAAAATAGTCTAAAATCGCTCAATTAATTTTTTGGACGACCCCGAGGTCCGACAACATTTTCGAAAAAAAAATTGGGAGGTAAAAAGTTGGGGAGTTGGGGGAGTTGAGGGAGGTATATCTTAGAGCATGGTTAATATTTTATAAATACGGAACCTGGGTCGCTAAAATAAGTATAATTGAGAACACAGTACGTTGACAATACAGTGAAAGGTACTTCACATAATATCGAGCTTTGTTCAAATCTTGCTAGGATCGACCTCGGTATTACAAACTATGCTCTCTGAACTATCCCTCAATGACTCACTCCTACATCTATATTCGATCACATTCGTTGTTGGGTGCAAACATAATATACTAATTAACATAAAAATAACAGCAATAAGAAGGAGATATAGGAATAGTTTTTCTATTTTTTCAGAAGAACATAGTTATTCATTATTACCAAAAACTTTAGCCATGATCACGATCGTGTCATGACGTGTTATTGTTGATGTAAACTCCCAGAAGCTTGATGGAAGATGATTCAAGTATAGGGTATCCATCTCTGCTGCTGGCAGCATGTCAGGGTTGTTGTCTGAGTCTTCTGCTCGTTAAACTGAACTCCGTTTGTTCATCCCCATTTCCGGTTTCTCTCAAGGTCCTCATTGATCTGAACAGCATGCTGCCCTCGCCGAAATACGGCATCTCTTGATGGTAGTAGTTTGCTCGTTTCCATGCAGGAAACAAGGGTGCTGTCATCAGCGAAGCTTACAGGTTTCATACTTTCCAATTAGTTGGTCAAAATCTTATTTTTCTCACAAACTTTTTAATCGCCTTTAAAGCAGTCCGAGAATATACCTTTTGCGCGGAGTGAAAACATTTCAATACAATAAGACATAAAGTACAAAGTTGATGATAACCATATATCCAAAACCGAAGTTACAATGTTTTCAGGCAACCTTCTTGCTTTTTCCAAATATGTTAAAACCAGAAACTTTTTTATTTAATCGTTTTCAAATCCCTATGATTTCCTAGAATTCCATGCATGCATCCCTAATGCCAATGCCGAGTGCGTATATAATTTTGGTGGTAAATGGGATCACCTCTGAAAAAAGTTTACACCTACATTGCAAGTTCAGTAATTAAATAGCCTGGAACATTATTTACCCAGTCTGTAGCACTTGATCCGATCACATAATGTAGTTCCAATACTCTCTACGGTCTACGTTGTCATTTTGCTTCTAATTATCAGCACTAATGTTTTTTTTTCGAGAAGCCCAGATCATAAAACACAACATAAGGATTTTGATGTTTTCTACCCATTTCAGTCTGATCCTTCTTCGTTATATCTTCATGAGAATCCAGATTTATCACTAAATTCCACTTAATGCTACACCAAATAATGTCCAAGTGATTTTATGTGCTGAGTAATAATCACAAGTGTTTCTCTGTATAATTTGTAACCAAAATGCGAGTTGTTGAAAAAATATTTTCCTGAGGTCCCTGATGGAAATACTCTTGATGACCACTCGATACGAAGAACGATGAAAATTGATTGCTTAATCGGTATACTGAAATATTAATAAAATCAAAGCACATCCCCTTGTTGTCATTTTTATGTCACTTGGTGTATATGTTTTGAAAAAATATTTGTTTCGCCATAATAATATAGTACCTAGTCAATTTTTCAGTCAATATCAGTAGTTTAGTGGTAGGTATATCTTAGATCCAATTTTACTATTTATGATAGCTGATTGTATGTAAATTGCCGTACATAATTTAGATAATAAGAATCAAAATCTCACTATACATGAAAATGCAACAACGTACAAATTATATTTTTGAAATTCGTCAGATGCCATGATTTTTTATATACACGAGTTTTATTTTTATTTTTAAATGACTACACGCCACTGTACATTTTGACATGGCTTTTTTGAATGCTAGATAGTAGGTTTTGAATAGCATGCCTATTAGAATATTGTAAAGAGCTTTAAATGGCTCAGAGGTGGAGGAGTAATTGAATTATTTTAATAGACACTAAGCGCCTAGTGAGTATCTGATCCTAATTACTATTTAAATAGCCACAGTATCGAATACAGTACCTCTGCCTCTGAGCTCCATTTGCATCATAAGTTTTGTTACGAATAGGAATTAAAAATGATTTTTGATTGTATTTTTGAATAAAATTATTTTTTATATACGAATATTTGTAACTTGTATGATAATAGTTCACATGTGACAATACATTCATGCACACTTAAACGATACTCTTTCAGGAAAAAACTTAAACTGAGAACTCACTAATAAAACAATCATTTCAAAAATGTGGACATAAGCGTATATCCACTCCCAGCCCTTACCTACATCTTCAGTATACGTATTAGCAACAGGAAATGAAAATAATTCCATGCACTACGTAAGGTCAATATAGAGCTTATAATGATTTCTATTTGGATACCTGGAAAGGGTACAGATTCATCTCTGTAACATGATAATTTGGAAAATTGCACAAATTACAAACTGAGACCAATGAGGAAATTTAAATGTATTTGTAATAAAATATATAAGTTATAGCCCAACTGAACGAGGTGAACCTAAAATTGTTTCACTGAAATACAGATAAATTTATATTTACCATAGTAATTTCCTCATCTTATTCATATCCCAGATTTAACTTTTTCATTTGAATTTTCCAAAAAATTTCCGCCAAGTGTTTCTTGACCGATATTGTTTCGAAACGAATTTCGATAGAATATATTCAAATCATATCTAAACAGACAAACGTGTTACTGTATATATATATATATATATATATATATATATATATATATATATATATATACATATATATATATATATATACATATATATATATATACATACATATATATATATATAAAGTTAGACTAAATATTATTGGAATACCACTTTTTCTGTTAAACTCAGATTCGAGATAGCTTCAAGTATAAAAAATGACAAGAATGAACGTAATGGGAATCAATCTTTGTGTTAAAGCTAGGCACTTTATATATATACTAATTTGTATTTTTTGCCATTCTATCCATGTAACAAATAAATGTTTCGTATATACAATCAACATCCACATCATTTCATGAATTCATTGCTCTCAAACCATGTTATACACATATAACACTAACATACATATAACACTGATTTACGCTGTCTGTCTGTCTATGTTGGACATATTCCCACCCATTTCTGGCCGCATCTGGGCAAATTTTGCTACGCGCGCACTCAATGACAAATCAGACCAGGCTTTTTGAAGCGGCAGGATCTACAGGTTAACACCTAACCACCTCGACACCAAGGCACTGTGTGTTCCATTTACACATCATGTGAGTGTTCGGAGCTCTATCTAGGCTTTTATATCTGTTTGTTGTGTGTAGATGAGATTCGACTTACATTACAGTATGTTCGTTTCGGACTTCCCTCAAGAAAATCGCGACACATTGTTTGGAAAACAATTCCTGATAAAATCTATACATACGAGGGTCGCGCTGAAAGTCTTTAGATATTCCTAATCTATAAAAGTTTAAACTAGTTGGGGCATGCAGGTATTTTGTTTACAGTTTGAAGTGCTTACACGCAAAGGCAGCGTTTGAATCGTTCAGTAGTTGCCTTGCCACGGTCTCGAATGCATCTAAGTGTTGGCCGAATTTTAACGTGAAAATGGAACCGGGTAGTCGCGATTTTCGAGCCATGATTTTGTATGACTATAAAAAGGGACTAAAACAAGCGGAATGTCACGAAAGTTTAGTGAGTTGCTTTGGGAACTTTGCCCCTTCCAGGGCTACAGTTTTCAATTGGTTTGCTGTGTTTAAAAGGGGCCGGGTCTTACTCGATGATGAACCTCGCACAGGTCGACCCGGAAGCTGTAAAAAATATGGTAAAAAAAGATCGACAAAGACCCTTCAGCGAGATTGGGGCTTCTCTGGGAATTGGATCGGCTGCGGTCCGAATAATCATTCGTGATCACCTTCGCCTAAGGAAGCGATGTTCCAGATGGGTTCCACATTTGCTGACCAGTGAGCAAAAAGCAACAAGAGTTGATTGGGCTAAGTTTATGCTTGAAAAATTTGATGATGGGCACAGTAAAAACACTTTTAATATCGTAACCGGAGACGAAACATGGTTATATCATTATGATCCCGAAACGAAACAGCAGTCTTTAGTTTGGTGCTTTCAAAGTGAGCAGGCTCCAACGAAAATTCGTCTTTCCAAGAGTGTTGAACAGAAAATGGTCGCATCTTTTTTTTTCTAAAAGTGGATACATCACAACGGTAGCCTTGGAAAATCAAAATACAGTTACTTCTGAATGGTATATAACCAAATGTGTTTCTGTAGTCTTCCAAGAACTATGCAAGAGCCGTCCAAAGACTGGTTTGCGGGGTATTCAATGGCATCGTGACAACTCACCCGCCCACAGCGCCACTAGAACACTCGATTTCTTTTCTGAACAAGATGTCAAAGTGTTGGTTAAGGAACCACGTTATTCTCCGGACCTAGCTCCGTGCGACTTCTTCTTATTCCCTAAGATCAAACACAAGTTACGAGGTCGCCATTTTTCCACCGATGAGGAGGAAATGAGCAAACTTTCAAAAGAACGTTGGTCACAAGAATTTGACAAGTGGTTTTACCGAATTCGTGAATGTATTGAGGTAGGGGGAGAATATGTTGAAAAAAACAGAATAATATTTTTAAAAAAACCTTATAGTTTTTCTGTATCTAAAAAATTTCAGCCAGACCCTCGTATATGTTGTTTTAAACTTAGTGTAATCGAAATAGAAAGGATAAATATAGTAATATAACTTCTGGAAGTTATGCTGTGAATGTCTATCGGGTTCATATTAATTTTTTTACTAGCGACTAATCAAAACCTCATGCAATTAGTTAAATATATTTACTAATGTTTCGGGGGTCTTATGAGAACAATATGAGAAACAAATTAAATTTTGAAACAATAATTTATTTGACATGATTCACTGATTCCAGGGGAGCAGTTTTTTTCAAACAAAAAGATTTTCGAAACGACAGAATATACTGAAAGAGCTTCAGTAAATTCTCGTCATCTCTACTATTTGAGAGGTTGCAGTGTAAAGATAGCATATATTGGATGAATTTATTAAATTTGAAAAAAAAATCTAAAATTCCAAAACGTAGCCGTATGCCGACATGTTGAATTATTTAATATTGTTTTCTAGTTTTATTATTCCCGGTTTGCTCATTGAATATTACAGTTCTATTCTGCATTGCACCGGCCCTAATTATAAAACATATTGTACAACAAATGAAGTGCATTGTCATCTCATACAGAAGAGACATATAGCAAAACTCTGTAAACTGAAACTCACCGAACACAATAGCTTTTATCAACATAATTCTCAAGGTCTGCTATTACTATATCGATTCTACTAATTGATATCATGAATTTGTTCGACATTTCGTCTTTACAACAGTCACTTATACGTGTTACGGTATACCTATTGGTTTTTATTCTTGAAGTTCTTTCCACAAATCCTATGATATTTATAGATTTCATAGTGTAGATAACGGAAACACTTTTGATTGAGGCCCGAAATGAACTTGCTTATTAATATACTCGTACGTTCAGAATTATTTTGCATGCAAATTGATATTTTCTGTCTAACGTGATTAATCATGATGACTGTTCTATGATATTAACTATTTCTTAACCAATACCTTTAACGTTATGTATTCTTTCGAGTTTTGCATAAACTTTGCCTGCACATAGGTTCATCCACTGAAGCTTTTCAAGCTATGTCTATGCGTCAAAAAATATATAGTAATAATATATATTTACATAGTACACCACCTACGTATTTGCACGTAGATCGATCGGAAAAATCAAGCAATGCTCATACTCAAATTGACATAACATTAATTGATTCGTCTTAAGTTGCTCCACAGTTCTTTCAAGTATATAATTTGCGATGATGAATACGTCCTCAGAAGGTACAATCAGAAATAAAACAAACATGTCACTTGACTGTTCACGTTAGAGGTATGTCATGCATCATAGATAGATACAATAATATGTTTTGTATACCTAATGAGTTCATAGCATGCTAGTGATGCGCGGTTCGTGATCGTATATATCGTTTAATTTTCTGTTATTACGAGGATTTCATAGATAAGTATGAGTACGTGGTATAACCTGCATATTGGTTGTACTAGCCTGATAACAACACATGAAACAAATTTTATTTTAGATCACGGAATGATATATGACCTTTGCTATATGTCTATTTATCATGTATCTGAGTTTTTATACCTGATTTTAAATAATTTTTCCGATACAGAATCAATATTTATCTGCATTGAAATTCACGCGGAGCAATATATTCACTGTTGGCTAATGATCAGAGGCACCACAATAATCTCCCATGTCCAAAAAATCCAGGATCTCAGAAGTCGACGTCAAGCCGAAATCAGGTGATCGGCCATGTCTTAATCGTCATCAGTAAAATATTTAAAAAAATCTTAATCATGTGAATCTAAAATTATAGGCATTTTTTGAAAAATCGTGTAAATATACACCCTGTGATGGTCTCTTAACTGCTGCTACAAATCGTGACTTTTTGTCAATTTTTTTTTATTATGTAATCCTGGACAATGCTTTTGTGAACTGTTGCCTAAAATTCAAAGCCATCACTCCAGTTTGGAAGAAAAATGCGCGTTTTCTGAATCAAGGAACAAAAATTGAAACTTCTCCCAGTTTCAACTGACTCTACTTTTAGCATTTAATAAAGACTCCAAAATGCATATATATATATATGCAATATAGTACTTGCTCGATTATCTCTTTAATTATGCAAAAAAAGTTTTGATCAATTTTTGGTTTATTTACTTCAAATGATTATAGTGTACCCAAAGCTTTCCTTAAGGTCATAACTCTAGGATTTTTGAGAGAGAGATAGACATCATATTCCCAGAAAGTCTAAGGGTAGCATTGGTCGATAGTAGTGACTACTCTGGAAAAGTTTTAATTCAAACATCAATATTTAGGAGCATTTATTAAATTTACACGAAATGTTCTGACAGTTTTGTAATTTAGATGTAACATTTACAAAACAAGTTCAGATTGTCTTCCTCCAGCTGCAATAGAAGGTCGACATCGTCTTAACAAAGATCAGACGGGCAAATCTTCCATTATTGACATCTTCAACTGCTTTCGTTATTGTTTGCCGTAGCTCATCAAAATTTTATATTAGCTTCAAATACACGTTTTGATTACCCGCTCTTTTTTAAGACGATGTCCAGCTTGTATTGCAGCTGTAGGACGACAATATGAACATCTTTTGTAAATGTTTCATCTTAATAACCAAACCGTCAAAACATTTGTCGTAAATTTAATGAATCTTCATAAAATACTAATAATTGATATTTAAATTAAAACTTTCGAAGTGTCATCAGGACTGCTACCCTTGGATGTCCGCCTGTCACACACTTCAAGAATCTTAGAGTTATGACCTCAATAAAAGCCTTGGGTACACTAAAATCATTAAGTAAGTAAAACAAAAATTGAAAAAAACTGGGTATATTACGAAACAATTATCTTATCTATCTTAGCATAATCAAAGAGATAATCGAGCAAATGCCATACCATTTTAGAATCTTAAATGCAACAGTTCACAGAAGCATTATTGTAGAAGCAGCACAAAACATGAGGGGTGTATGTTTTCTAAGATACATATAATTTTTAGGTGTGATCCAAAAATACTGAAGGTAAATGTATATAACTAATTTTTTTATTGACTATAAGTTTTGGATCATTGAAAACTTTTTTAGGCTTTTCATCTGGATGCTCTTACTTGGTGACACTTCTCATCGATGAAGATTTTACTGTTCAAAGATTCGATGGAGCAAAAAGGAAATAAAATTCAAGTCATGATAATAATTTAAGTTAAATATCGTTTAGACTATTTTTGAGCAACTCAATGAAAGTATTTGATATAGAAAAATAATATATAAAATGATTCCATGTTAACTCATTAATTTATTTACAGGAATGAACATATAAGTTTATTAGCAATGAAAAACATTTGCTATACGGTAAAGCGTACGCGTAATTATGGGGGTTTGTTGAATATTGTTCTCTGAGGCGCATTATAGAAAAATATCTCTGTTGGCCAAAAAGTTAAAATTAGTTGACATGAAACAAAATATTGCAAAATATATGACTTTTAAATATCTATAGAATTTTTTTTCAATTATACAGTCACTTTCTTAGTAAAAAAACCACTACTTGCGACGTGAAACAGAAATACAAATATATGCTTTGATACCAAAACGGTTGCTTCAATCAAAATTATATATTATTATCTACACTTTTTCGTGGATAACAGAAATATCTATCAACTTATGTAGAAAAAATAAGTTAACCCTGTACGCAATTACATCAATTAAGAGCGTTGTTTCACATAAAAAACAATAAATGGTATGAGGAGATCTCATAAAATTCTATATTATTTCGTTATACGAGACAATGATATTTTAACCTGCTCAATGCGATATCGCTGCTATAAAAACTGAGTATGTGGTATGAACTAGCGGCCCCAAGAAAGTTATTCATTTGACGTAATTTAATCCTCTAATGATGATTAATCAAAAACTCTTTTGACAGATAGAGTGCACGATTTTCATAAATGTCACATTAAATTAATAAAACGGCCAAAAGACCTATTGAGATAACGACGCATCACGCTTTTAAGAGCTTCGGAATTTCTGACTAAATACATTCACCAATCGACCGTCTGAAAGCCTTCACCATTTAAATAAAACTTCAGGTCGCCGGTCATTAGAACCTAAGAAAGATCCAATAACACATATTTATGAGAAAGTGCACTTTGAAAGTTAAGATACCCGAAAAACCAATGAAAGTAAGAGTACGAAAAATGAGCGACTTTATATGAAATCTCTCATAGATTCGGATGGTCGGTCATAACAGATGAAAGCTGCTAATCCGGCAGACATTAAACAAATATTGATTCAGGAAGAAATAGGAACAACGTGTACAACAAAACAAGTAACTACTAAAATTTTGTTCGACCTTTGGTCCACAATGCAGGTCGCCAACCAATTTTCAAAAAATCTAAATTGTCGGTCAGTAAGGCGTCCAAGACGGCTTTATTGACCACCGCATTTTCCAATTTTTTTACTATTCGAGGAGCCTCTCTGGTTCAAAAATCAGCCAGAACTCACAGCTTTTTCCATTTTTCTAACTCTTGTAGATTGTAGATGCTCTTACTTGGTGAAACTCTTCCATCATGCAGGTATAACTTTGTGTGTGTTATATTTAAATATAAATCGAAACGCGTCACTGAAAGAAAAAGTGTTTTATTTGTGAAACTGTGTGTTAATTACACAACTTTTTACCTGCATTTTTCTAACTGTCAAAATCGGTTAGTAAAACGCCTGAAATATTCTTTTAAATATCTAGATAGATCAGATCAACCATATTCACAAACAGACATACACAATTCACCATTTTTTCAAATCTGAATATAGGTCAATAAAACGACTCGTATAAATACACCGATAGTATTCACCATTTTTCAAAATCTTCAAGTCGGTGTTCATTAGACCAACAGAAAGACCCCTTTTCAGACGAACAAATATTATGAAGAAGTGCAACTGCAGAGCAAGTTAAGGTACCCGGGATGCGAAGCAGAGTAATGAAATCAAGATTTAATAAAACGTCTCAGCTTACGTGAATGCGAATAGGTTCAAATGTGGTTGAGAACAAAATAATTTAACGTAAAAAAGGGCATTGTGAAGTGGATTGAATGTTACCATGCTTGTTGCAGGTTAATATGTAAAATGAACTTATTAACCCTTAATTTTTTTTATTAATTATTCCATATCTACATAAATTGTAGTCTAGAACTTAAGAATAAGAAATTTGTTGTTTGTTTCTCATGAACTTCTAACCTGTTCAAGTTTGGTAGTATCTAATGATAATATTCACAGGAAGGTTAGAATTTAGCAGAAACTGAACAGTGTTGATACCGTTAAGAAAATCCGGTGCTAACAGAGATACATTTCAAAATAGCAGCACTCTTCATGAATGGAACAGCAAATAACTAAACGGAATTCAGTGGAAAGAACATTTTATTACAATTTTTCATTTCAACGCGTAAAATGAAATTATCAACCCTTAATTTTTTTCAATTATTCCATATCTACATAAATTGTAGCCTAGAAGTTAAGAACGAGAAATTTGTTCAAAAAATAGTTTCCAGTTACCATTGAGAAACTCAGGTGCTTATATCTCTAAATACATCTTTAAATATTAGATCTCTTTATTGATCAGAACAGCAAATAAATAAACGGGATTCAATAGAAAAAACAATTCATTACAATTTGGATAAAAAATACTATGTAGATAAAAAGCTGTGTAATTATCACACAGTTTCACAAATAAAACTCTTTCTTTCAGTGACGCGTTTAGATTTTAATAAAAATGATGAAACTGTGTGATAATTACATAACTTTTTATCTACATGATGGAAGGGTTTCACCAAGTTAGAGCATCTACAATCTACACGATAAAACTAAATAGATTTTTCAGTTACCTCAAGCAAATTTTCAAGGTCAATTAATTTTGTTTTTAAAACATGTTTTGCATTGTTTACTGCTTCTCTCGATATAATCTCAATACGCAATACTTTTCTCTCAGAATTTCAAGTATCTGATCGTAATAGATTGATTGCAGCATAAAATCTATTTCTATTAGAATACTATATATAAAACTAATATATCTTCCCCATAACCGAAAATATTTCTATAGATGGAGCCGAAGAAGTCGTCGAGGATCCCAAAGCTCCCACAGAGCCCCAGTAGTGGACTACCGTACAGGGTACATCAGGTCGCACTTGCGATCACCATCTGGTAGGGTGCGGTGACCAAGCTACCACCTGGACGAACCAATCATCAACGAGTTTTTCTTGACGCCACTCTAAGACGTTTTCTCCAGACCAGTCCAGAAGATTCACGATTTTTGTGTTTATTGTTGTTACCAATGTAGACGGTTTGTGATTCAGCTGGCCAAAGAAGTAAATACTCTATCTATACCAAAAACCAAGAGCATCTGCAAGTTGTGGATGAAAAGGGCTGCCACAACGATTAAAATAGAACTATCTGAGACGAAGGGTTTAAACAGTCTCAATTACCGAGAGTCAAATAATATTTTTTGGGGTATAAACATGTAGCTGTATCAACCTTCGGATAAAAATATGTTTTTTAAGATAGCTACATCTCGATGTAGCTACCTACTTATGTTTAGTTGGTTCTATCATCAATCACTTTTTAACCACATAATCCTCCGTTCTTACTTGATAACACATAGAAATAGGTGATCGTCAATCAGTTTCTTCAAAGCACTGAAATGATATGATCTATTTTCACTAGTTGTGATTAGTGACAGAGCGACAGACAATCCGATGGACAGACAGACAGGCCGACGATTCTTTTTGGACAGTTAATTGTAGCAAACAAAGGGTAGTACGTTCAACAAAAATTGATGAACAATTTATTGAGATAAAAAGATCATGTTAACACACAGTTTCACAATTGAAACTTTTCCTTTCGGTGACGCGTTTCGATTTATATCCAAATAATCGTCGAACTGTCAGACTTGAGTGTAAACAAAGGCTACTCAGATTACTTGCCAACCAGCTAACTAGATCCTATCATGGATACAAAACTAGAGCTCTCAAATCTAGCATACTATTCATCCTGTCAAGCTATTTTTCTAATAAAAGGCGAGATATATTTTGGCGACTACATTTGCACTTGTGCTAAGGGAAACCCCTACAAAACTGTAAACTATTCCATTTTGGATATATTTCAAATTTTATTCCTCAAGCTATTTCATTCTTCTTAATACATTCTGTAACATAAAGGCCCCAGTACACAATGGGCCATGATGGACCATGCGCCACGTAGGCCATCATAGCCTATCGCCCGTCAGCTTGAAAGGTGTTCACACTACCGGCCAGGCTACGCCACTATATCCTTTGAAGTGTGGCGAAAAAACCGATAACATCGCCATTACGCGCCACGATCCATTAACCATTGCCAACTGTCCGCCTTCATGCGCCATTCCTCCCTGTATACAATGACGATGGCCTGCAGTGGCCCATCATGGCAGATTTTGTACTAGGGCCTTAAGATATTTCAGGAGTAAGTTAAACTAGAATACAAATAAATTGAAACTTATAGTAGTGTATCGATAAAAATTGAGTTTAATAGATCAGTCTTGTTTGTTTACTTCAATGAAATCAGGGTTAAATCATGTTTTTTATTACCTGTATGAAGTACACTCATTCTATGTTCGTTGCTAAGCTTATGATTAGTATCTAGTAAGTGTTTGGCAAAATTTGATCTTTCTGGATGTTGGTTTCTGAATAGACTTATATGTTCTCTGTACCTTGAATTTATTGTTTGATATAAACCCTCCAGGACTAAAATAAAAAATGTGAATAATAAAGTAGTGGAAGATTTATGTTCTGCTGAAAATTGTAGTAACAATTGTATTACTGACTCTAGTTGTACATTAAGTGTATATAGGAACCTACGGTTAAAAATCAAATCAAGGTATACCAACAACTGAAAATTGTTCTTGTAGATCATTATTATATATGTTATGAGAAATTAACCTTTATACGTATAACTTGGAAATAACACTGAGGCCTATTTAAGGGTTTTCATAAGGAAATCTATTCTACAGTATATAGTACACAAGTCTGGCCTAATGTACGCCAAAAAATAAGGCTATATTAGATCTGCATATATATAAAAGAAACACATTTTTCCAGATAATGCACTTGCATTTCAGAATCATGCGACAAAAAAGGTATTTTTGGACAATTCAAATACAAGTTATCCTCATCCCATAGTTTTCCAAATAAACAATCAATAACATGAATCAGATGTGTCACTACAAGTGTGTTCTATGCATTTTTCCAAATGTCTGGTGCAAATGAGAATCCATCTGTGTTTACGTGTTTATAAGTTTGTATGTTTATATTACCTTCAAAGTACAAAAAAATTGGCGATATCATATGTCGAGTACAATTGAAGTTGTCGTGTATGTTCAAACCATCAAATGATATGATTTCTCAAAAAATGTGTACAATAAATTGTTAAGACATAATAACTTCTTTATCATTCTTTATTATACACTAAACCTCTCCACCTTCAACTGGAATATCTGCTGTTGATTTCCCAGCATTTTATTCTTCTTCGATGTTGTTCATGCAATGCCAAGCGAATGAGCCACAATGCCATATATCAGAATCATGCTCATTCATGCAGAAGCCAAACTACGTAAGTCAATATATTATATTTAGTGGAGAAATCACTTTGAAGTTGTAAGTGAAGTCATTCCTAGCTGATTTTTTTGTTGCTATGGAGATGTAAAAATCGATAAGAAAACGTAAAAGCTAGACAAGAAAAGAAAGCCAAAGTATACTATACCAAAATTACATCCGATATTCTATCCGGTTGAAATAACTATGCGTACGAGCTGCAAAATACCTTCAAGCACTGTTATCTGGATAACGCAGTCGACTAGCGAACGATAGTGACACATTTTTTATATATAATGAACCATTTGAAATTTGAATGGCACATTATAGTACACCGGAACTAAATCTTACAAACCGGATTCAGAAAACTATACATTCCTATGGTATCAACTATTTTTCTACTGACCACAGCCCATGATCATTAGATAAAGGCTTAAACTGCTTTCATTCTCTTAGATTTTGCAAAGGTTTTTGATAGTATTGACCATATAACTTATATGAAAAGGGTAAGAGGCAAGCTGATGCCGACAGTCATCGGTGCATAGACCATCTAACGGCTTATCCGCACTAGTTCCCAAGACCCGCCTTTTTGCAAAGGTAAGTTGGGTTCTACCCATCTCGCATCGCCAAGTTTCAGAATACTATCTACCAGTATAGAAGAATCCTGAAGGACAAGTGGCTAGGTGGATCGAAAGACTTCAGGAGTACGATTTTGTTATTGAGCATCGGGCACAACCAACCATGGGAATGCAGACGCGCTGTCGAGAAGATCATGCTCACCAAAGCGCTCGCATTGTAGTAAGATCGAGGAGAAATAAATTAACGTGCGTCGAACTGCAGTAGTTAGCGACGAGTGGACACCATCTGGGCTTCGCCAAGATCAAGAAGGTGATCCACATCTCGGGAGAGTTAGGCAATGGTTGGTCAGCGGCCAGCTTCGCAAGATGTTGCACCATTTTCGCAGCGGTTGGGCGCAGTGGGACTCATTGATGTTGGAAGATGGAGTGTTGCACAGAATTCTGGAAAACAACGATGGAATGGAGAAGCGGATCCAGCCTCTCATTCCAAGAAGCAGAGCTGTTGCGCCACCTGCATGATGAGACATCGGAGAGGTCATTTAGGAATAAAGAAGGCTCTGCAAAAGGTGCATGAACGTTTTTCTGGATAAACTGCCCAGACGGCGTAAAGGAATGGTGTCGTAAATTTATTGTCTGTTTCTCGAGTAATGGGCCTCACCGCCAAATAAAAACTTCGATCAGATAGTATAACGTCGGAAATTGGTGATCCGAAAGAAAACAACAACTGCATTACATCCTCAACGGACGAAATGGTGGAGTACATGAACAGAACTACTGGCAAGTACCTGTCGAAGGTTGTTTCCAACTACCTGAGGGACCGGGATCGCCATCTTCCATTATTTTTGATAACATACTCATTGGCAGTGAATGAGGCTACTGAACAAACTCCAGCGAGTATTTGGCTGTGGACCTGAGAAAGACGTAGCTGGAGAAGATTACGTCAGTAAGCTGAAGGAGAACATCGACTTCCACGAATTGGCACGTTCCCATCTGCAATTAGCTATCGAAAAAATGAATGAAATGCACGACATCAATGCCAGCGGAGCTGAATACAAGGAAGGTGATTTCATGTGGCTCTACAATCCGCAGAGTGAATAAGGATTCCCGCCCAAGCAAGAATGACCTTGGGAAGGACCCTACGTTGTCAAGAAAAGAGTCAACGACGTGATCTATCGCATCTGCAAGTCTCCCAACAGAAAGCCCAAGGTTGTGCATTTCAACAGACTGGCGCCGTATCAGAGACCACGACAACGAAGGCCAGTACATTATACAAGCACAAGCAATGGATGGGAAGGTTCCCTTCCAAGAATCTACGGCGGCAGCGCAAAGGCGGCATTTGGCGTTACCAAAGAAGTGCAGCAGGACCTGCTCAGCCTTCCAGAAGAATATTCTTTGGCACACATCATCTCAGTAAGTCTTGATGAGAGGAGAAGCATCGCCAGAATATTCTAGAAGAAGTTTAGTCAACGCTAGCGCTTGCAGGCCGAAGCACCAACAAGGAGAAACAAATTCGTCATCAAGCACTCCAACCATCTAGATCTCTTCTACTTGGTGACGAAGCACAAGCCGTACGAAACCGCATCCTACTACGACCTATGGAATGAACTATGTGATTTGAAACTCCAAGCCCTTGAACACGGCGTCAAGCAGGTGGCCATGCCCAAGTTAGATTGCAGTCGCAATGCTTTAGACTGAAGAATGGTCAGAAAAATGCTGCATGTGATCTTCAGACACGTAAACATAGAAATCCTGATGTGCAGCTTCAACCTAACGGCCAACCAAGCTCCGGTGAAGAAGACAATCGCATGCTATTTCAACAAGGTGACACGTTATCAGAATGGAGCTAGCTGCTGGTACAGCAATGGTGAGCAGGTTACGTCCCAGGAAGAACGCCGTTAATTATTATTATTATTATTATTATTATTATTATTATTATTATTATTATTATTATTATTATTATTTTTATTATTATTCGTATTGTTATAAGAAAAGAAAAGTTCCCAGCGACTGCTCTCGTGCGGTAAGATATAACTGGGTCAGTATTTTTCAAATAATGTATATATAAATGTTAAGAATGTGGCCAATGTTCCTACATGATTTTATAAATAAAACAAAATAGAACCTTATATTTTTTTTAAATCTGAGTCACATCCTCCATGGCAAGAAGCTATCTATGCCACTGCAATGTGTATCTCACCCCCACACACAATGCTTCATGAAATTTTGCTCAAAATACATAAGTTCGAGATTGATTAAATATTATGTGGAAAATTATATCAACTGTATGAAATCAACACAACCATATATACACATACTTATTTGAAATGTTACATATAGTTGTTACTACATAGAACACTTACAAAATATAAGAATATTGTAAACAAATAAACTCCACGTGTTAGATAAAAATTAAAATTTTCAAATACGGTCCTGCTGTCTTACAGTCCTTACACCATGTTTTTGTTCTGTAGTCATGATTGACACAAGAAGGGAAATCCCATTATGCCATCTGTCAAAACACTGCTAAAAATTTTGGATTTTGTCAAAATAATGTCAAATACTCAGCTGGGAACATTTTATTTGTAGTTTGTTATTATAATATTGTAAATATGTGTATCTCCTGACTTTTTATTTTGATGCCTTTGAGAATTTTTTTGTCTAGATATTTCATTGCAGTTGCCAAAAACAGTTATCCAATTTTAAACATCTGATGCATTGCCCATTCTCTATGGGTGAACTCATGTAAGTTTTCATTCTTAAGTATTACGCCGATTTCTAGAAATGGAAGAGTCGTTAGGCGCCCAGTATGCAATGCAAATCGCGGTTCATACTTTGCGAGACAGATGCAAAAGTCTGCAGCAGCGAATAGCTCAGCTAGAAGATGAAAATGTCGATTTGCGAGTCCGCTGCAACAGACACGAATCCAACGAGTCTTCACTCTCAGAAATGGACAAGCTCAAAGAACAAGTTACTCATTTGACCGAGCACAGAGACCAGCTGCAAGATAAAATCAGAATGGTCACAGCTGAAAATCAGGTTAGTTACTAGAGGGATTTGAACAGTTATAAAGAGTGTATTCATGTAATTGGAATGAGATTTGCTAAGATTGTGTCCGTTCTATGCTCTTACATTGAAATATGCATTCAAAAACACATTTTTTAGGCTTACTGTCCTGTTTTCTCCCACAGAATTTCACCTGGAGTCTTCTAGTTTGTACTCAATTTAGCTTTCAGAGCTTAAAGAAGCAGATAGTGATGCAACTTAGGTCACATTAATCTGAATCTTTGGTTAACCATATCATTGTTAGTAGCATCAATATGTTACTATTAGAAGCACTCCCAGCTTATGCTATCACTAAGCAGCACTGGCCAGTGATATGATGAAGTAAATACATATGTCATAAGAGAGACAAATGAGTGAAACTTTGGATTTCAAATGGCACCTTTTTCTTACATAAACACTACAATCACAATACTATTAGTATATTCACATCAAAAGTTGATAACTGATACTTAATGCAGTTCATTATTGATTTATGTTTTAGGGTGACCTTTTGTCTGGACAATCCCATATGTCCAAAAACTAAGAGCTTAATCTCAAGTCCAGGTGGAATTACAACAGTCATTAAAATGTCCAGAATTTAAATATAGCAAAATAAACAATGATGGGCAAAAAAATGTCTCTACTGCCTTACTTAGGCCTATGCAATAAGCACACCAGCAAGTGCAATCATTTAATGCAGGTCTGAAAGCTATTGTTTGTGAAGTGTCATTCTTTGCTTTTTGAAGTTTGCTTCCTTGCCTAAGTTGTTATTCTGTATTATTAATATATGATTTATTTTTATTCCACATTTAAATTTCAATCATGTTTTTTCAAATACATATACCATGTACACCATTTTTTATGTATTTAGCATTTTTTCACTGAATGAGTGCCATAGCATGGCATAATTCTTTTAATTCCTCCAAATTTTGACAACTTTTCTATCCATGTCTGTAGACAAGGTAGCTAAAGCCCCTCTTTAGGCTGCTTGCTGTAACCAAAGCCATCTGATGTTGAGAGATTTGCTCCTATCTGTTCATTTTCATACTTATCTTGAACCATTTTCAATAAGTCTTATAAGAATCTCATCTTTGATCCTTGCAGAATGTTGCTGTTTTTTTTTAGTTAGATACACCTGCAGACTTAAGAAAAAACTGTAAGAACACCCTCTGCTTATTTGAAGTGATGACATGAGTAGGGATCATTTCTAGACTTTTATCAGCCCTGACTTGCCCTTCCTCTAAAGCTTGCATTAGGTGCCCCTGAGGGTTGTCTTGTGTTGTCTCTTGTGGGGATTTGTTTTGTTGCAACAAATAACATTTAACTGTTGCAGAGCTCTGCATGTGAGGCCATGAAACAGCGGAATTTCATCTAGTGTTTTGCATACATTGGGTGACACCTGATTTGGCTTTCTATGTCTCAGCACTATAGCCTCCCACCTTGGATTAGGCATTCCATTTTCTCTGGCACACAGTCTCAGAATTATTTTTAAATGATTACAAAAACTTGACAAGTTTATAATGGCATTCATATTTTCAATTTTGTTTTTTGATGTCCCATCTGATTTTAAAAAATAATTTACAAATAAATTCAAAAAAATTGAACTATAACCATTTTTAGGATCTCTGGAGCAAGCTTGGTAAATTAATCAATGTGAATAAGAATTTAGGGGAGCAGTTAAAGAAAATCAATGACACAGTCACCCAACATACCACTCCCCAACATGCAACTCTGATAAGGTCAAAGACATTCACTCAAGAGCACCCCCAAACAAAAGTATTACAGAAAAATCTGGAAATGAATGAAAAAATCAGTCTTGAACTAGAAAACGTTTCACTGAAGTTGATGGATAGCTTTTCAAAACAAAAGATGGAGCTAGAAGAAATTTGTTCTGAAATTGATAAAATGCAAGATAGTGGAGAAGATGTGATAAGTGAGAAATGTGGATTTAACTTTGATGAAGAGATAGAAGATGATATGGTAGAAGAATTCAAATATTTGGTGGATGATCTGACTGTACTGAAAGAACAGGCTTTAGAACAACGAAAGATTTTAGAGGAAAATTTCAGGAATATAGAGTCAATCAAAGGTAATTTGGAGGAACACATTGCTTATGTTCAAAGATGTAATTGTTATAAATGATGATATTTCAGAATATAAAACAACATAAAATAATGGAAATAATTTCAAGTATAGTAACATTAATAAATAACACTAATGTTCTGTTTGAATCTATGTGAACAATATATAGAAAAATTGGAAATAACATTATAAGATACATTTTGGCGATCCTATAGAGAAAGTACTGAAATGCTTCTTGTCCATATCCAGAAAATAATTTCTTGTTACAGCCGAACTGGCAGATGAGACGGTCCGTCATGCCTGTCTGTCTGTCTGATTATGAGAATCTATTTAGGGGTAGTGGTGGACTTACTTGCCTTCTGTAAGAGCACCTCCACTGGATTGTTTGACTACTTTCCTCAGTAGTCAGGGTGGTTGCCCCTTGCAAATAATGTGCGAGGGATCCAATTGAGCTTAAGTGCTGTGATTTCCCTTTGTTCAATGCAGAATGCATAGAATTATTAAAATCATGTAAATCAGTAAAGCAAAAACCTATCATTATGTGAAAGGCCTAATGCATGTATGTTAGGATGGTTGGTACATGGTGAATGAATTAAATTTTGAACTAATTGTAATTTGTGGATAACAATTTAAGTGAACTGTATTGATTTACTAACATAATCCAACTTTTTAGCTTCGAATGATTGCCAAACATGTGATAAAAAAGATAGTTGCTTGCAAGACAAAAGTACATCAACTATTGATATTCCTAAAAATATCATCGATAGAGCAACAGAAACACAACATTTTTTGCTTGAAGAATCCAGTAAATCAACCAAATCATCACCAGCTGATTATGATCAAGTGTGTCCATTTTGTACGAAACTGTTTGGTAAACAGGTAGAGTTTTCGATATTCCAGCAACATGTTGAAGAACACTTCACTCCAGATACAACGTCCTATGAAATGTTATGAGAGTATTATTATTCATATATTTTAGGTGCAATTTGATGTTAGGAAGTTTACTACCTATAGATGTGTGTACATATTGTATTATTATTTATTGACAAAATAAATTCTATATTTCTCTTGTTACAGTGATATTTGTTGAAAACAAGTGTGCTTCAACTGAGATATATTTGTTTAGGAGAAAAGCATTTGGTTTTTTAGTGCTTTGTTGATCCATGTAAATGCTTACCGAAGTCAGTATATGGTATAGTTTTGAAATTAATGGTGTGAAATGGAAGGATAAACTCTGTTATCTAACAACAAAAACTGCCTTCTTCAAATCTGATAGGCAGGGATAAGGAGGGTCAAAAATAGTTTACTCAAATATTAATATGGCTCATTCGAATAGCACTTTCCAAGACGAGACAAATGTGCACACATGCAAGACATTGTCCGACAATTCCATGTACGTCTACAAGACTTAATCACATATACACATCAGAGCCATGCATTTGTATTTTTTAATCGCCTTCGAAAATTGATTTGGAAAATGCATCTTGAACAGAGTTGAAACTCATTGGTTATTCTGTATTTGGCTAAGAAGAAGAAAGGTTACTTACTTTCACGGCAAATGACACTTCAATTTATTTTTTATGAACCGCCAAACCATAGCCCGTCACAACCAATATTTGACAGTTGTTTCCAATGTTAAATTACGAAGATGAATTGAATTCTTACTAAAAGAATATAATCGGTAGGATTTTTCGTTGAATAATTTGATATTTACTGCTAATACAGGAAGAATCTTATTGAAATAACGCCATATCTATCCAATATTAAATCTAATCTCCCCTCATTAGACTGATCAAGCTATATGAATAACTTTTTATAACTGAAACATACGTATTACCATTTTTATTGTTAATTTTGGTAACATTTTGAGTTTTAAGCACCTATGGGTTACCCTTGAAACCATAGTGTATGTCCGATTAAATTTAATAAGACAAAGTATGGAAAGAAACGAATTGGTGAAGCACACGTTTTGTAAGTCCAGGCAAAGGATCTGGAAAAACTTGATTGATTAAATATGTTTATATGTTTCCTTAGGTGGGTGGAACTGTTACAAATACATAATATTTCATAGATATACTTTATTCCTTAATTATTATAAAACTACAATATATAATCATGCAAAAGTATATAGTATACAATGTTATGATTCTTTCTGTAATACATATAGAATATTTCACATATTATTAAGGAACCTTCCAAGTATTTGCATGAAATGTACTTATTCCATAAGTTACACCACTTCTGTAGATATAAATTGAGATAAAATATACGCAAGGTATATATGATATCGTTGACTATCGTTTAAAGGAGTGTTATTTTAACACAAATCTGTAGAAAAACTTAAAAAATTAATATCAACATATTGATAAACTCAACTTCATCAGAATGGTTAAAGTGATTACTTCGAACAGCATACGTCCCTATTTTTTTATTCACTTTCACTACTCCATATACAAATAAAATGTATAGTAGATATACAACTAATCAAAAATTTACCTAAGAAAAGAGATCAATAAATAGCTTGCAGACAGAGAACAGTCTTTTAGTTTGAACAGATGTCTGTTAACATTGAGATCCAAAATCGTATTATGGCACCATATCTTGAAAACTCGTTACTATAATCTTTATAATTATTGTTTTTTTCAGAAAAGTATCGATTTATAGAATCGGCCAGTAGAGCCATATAATCAAATTCTCTAAACCAAATGAAAATATGTAAAAACACGTAAAATCAAATGAAGCGTAGCTGCTGCTGCTGTTTTAGAGCAGTTGTTTCTCCCCAATCATCTCAAAAAATGGTTAATTCATATTCAAAAAGTAGAACAATTGAATTATTCTGATTTGAACCAAATGACTGCCTGACGGTCTAAAACTTGTTCTTAAATCAAAAATGCTCATGTATTATCTAAATATATTTTAAGAACCAAAAACATTATTTGAAGTTATTAGATATATTATTAAATAACATTCAACATACAATATGTGATTAAGGAACTAGCCAGACAATCAAGCTTTACTATTTTATGAAATAAGTGAAGATATAGCTATTTTAGGAGTTCATGCAATATCTGGATTAATTTTAAAATCAATGACTTCAACCTAATCCTTTTGTCTCATGTAACATTTTGTGTAATTTGTTTGTGGACAGTCTTCATGAAATACAATTCCTAATAATTTCAGGAATAACTCATAGGCCAAAAAAATTGTTTAAAAAAATATACTAGTATACAAAAAGAATGTTAATAAAAAATGTTTTTGTTCAATTTTGCTACCATATTGCACATATAAATCAGGCGTTTAAAAATAATTCAACAGTATTTCCCTTTTTTCAGCTATTCACTTTTCTAGATTTTTTGGCATATAAATAAATGTACTTAAATAATGATTTTTCAGTCAAATACTCTCAAAAATAACATATTATAAAATAATACTGATAATAACCAATTCAATCATATGGTGTGTAAAATAATAAAATGTAACAATTTGAACTCGTAGTTATTCTGGAAAGTAATGAATAATGAAATGTGCTCCAGCGAAAAGTTGAAATTTCAAGTACCAAATTATCTGATTATGTATAAAATATATTTTTAAAATGTGGTGAAAATGTGAGTGAGCCTGCTAACTCACAATAAAGTGAAAGTATCAAGCAGCATTAATAAAATAAAGAGTTTATCAACGTTTCAGCTGCCACTGCACCATGTATCAAAGTGAAATTACAAAACATTTGATAAGATTATGTGATTTGTACAGTCACCAGATAAGATGGACTTAGATTTCATCACCTATAGAAAAGATCTTAAGTTATACAGGATGATATATCCTCCATACACCAAATCCAAATTAAGATGATATTTGACGTCTGACTTTTGATTTAAGAATAAAACTTGGAAAAACTAGGATAAATGTCAATACAGCATTTTGTCCCAAAAACCATAATCAGATCTCTTGTGAGATCAATCACATTACACTGAGGACTTTGAAAGTCAATCACAATGCAATATGCAATGCTTTAAGGTCAATGTGAATAGACATTTATCCTCTGTCAGCTTTTTTTTATATGAAGGATTTTTTCTTGTTTTTTTCAGCTAGAACGTTAGTAAACTTTGGTCATTGCATATATATGACTATATAAATGAATAATGAACGAAAACAGAATAACACCCAGAAGTTAGTTTTAAGTAAGGCTATCTCAAGGTGGAAGCTGTGCTTTTTACTTGCACATTTATATACTTAGTCACCTATTCTATGGATTTAAAATTTCCTGAATCACAAAACATTTAGTCTATCTCAATTCTCCCAAATAAAAATACTGACCAGAATTTTCAAAATCAATATTTTACAATTGCTGGACTAATTTTTATTATTATTGGAACCTTGTTTAGCAGCTAAATTTAAATATAATATTCAAGGTATCTGATAAGAATGTAACTGTCCTTATGACATATTATAAATTAAAAATGGTGTTGCAGTTAAACAAATACAATTTTTAACGTGAGTTTTGATAAAAGGATATTGAATGTGAGGTGGCGTTCTAAAATGATAAATGTTATTAGATGTATTAGCTCTAACAATCTCATCTATGAACTGGCTAGTTCAATGTAATAAATCAATACAAAAGATAAATATCTAGATATCTGCACTACTTATTCCGATATCAACATGATATACAATCAAAAGCTTAATAATTGTATTTTATAATTTATTAATTAACTATGCCCGGCAATTGCATATATACTAGGAATAAGGTGCACTTCGAGTAACATCAACCATAATCGCTTGAGTCGAATATTTTAAGGCCATTGGTAACAGACAGACAACATGAGCTTCTTTGAAGGTTTTCCAAAATCCTGGTTTGAATTGTTTGAATTCAAAATTCACAAAGGTTGATATACTGTAAATATCTAAAACATTGTGTAAAGACAGTCAATAACTTGACATTTAAGAACATTAATGTGTCCATCGATATTGAACATACCAAAGCGTATGACACAGAGGTGTATACAAATACACATTGCAGCTTTAACCCATTAGATAGTTATATTATTTACATCAAAGGAAGAGAAGGCGATATTTCAATGATTTCCAGGTCTGTTTTTCTTCCCCCTTCCATCTTGTGATTGTTTCGCATATGCGAATTGAGGTTTCCCGATTGTACGAATGCCTTATCGCAAAAATGACACTTGAAGGGTTTCTCGTCAGTATGTAGTCGGATATGATTGGTTAGATTGCCAGACTGGGTGAAGGCACGGTCACAGTGGGGACACTTAAATGGTTTCTCACCTAAAATAAAAAAGAATTGGTAATAAAAAATAGAGAAAATTCCCCAGGCAATGCTGTGGAATGTAATGAATAATATCAAATCATGATTGGAAGAATGTGTAAGCCTGAATGGACGTCATCTTCCCGGAGATAATTTGAAAACATAAAACGCTGTTTCATATTTTACAAAATAATAAATTTATTCGTATAAACTGATTATTTTCTTTTTATAGCTTTTTTAAAATCGCTCGTTTTTCTGCCCCACCCTATATTTTTGTTTTTCCAGAGCTTCTGGGTACAGTTCCGTTCATCTTCGAAATTATGTTCACCAAAAAATTATGAGCGGCGAATCAAATGAAACATTGCATTCACAAATTGTCTAGAGCTTGAAAGCCGACAATAAATTTTGGGCAATACTTCAATCCAAATGGCATCCTCTACTTTTTTATAGTGCTTTGCTCTCCCCCCTATCATTTTGTAGTAGGAACGTAAATTTGTAGTTAAGAATTCGAATGCTTCGGTGCAATGTATTTTCAACATTATTATATGGAGCAAAGGCCTGGATACTTAAGCAAGCAGAAATCAGCACGCTAGAAGCGTTTGAAAGATGGTGTTATCGTCGGATTCTACGGTTATCATGGGTTGTTAAGATTACAAATGTTGAGGTTCTACATCGGATGGGAAAAGAAGAGGAAATAATAAGAATGCTTAAAAGGAAAAGGCTTGAATATTTTGCACATATAGTTAGAGGTCCAAAGTATAAACTATTGCAAAATATTATTGAAAGTAAAATTAAAGCAAAACATAGCCAAGGGCGGAGAAGAACATCCTGGCTTAAAAACTTGAGAGAATGGTTTGGAATATCCTCCAACCAACTGTTTAGAGTAGCTGTTAATAAAGTCAGGATAGCCATGATGATTGCCAACCTCCGTCAGGAGCTGGTACCAGAAGAAGAAGATGACTCTTAATGATATTATGTGAGACAGCTCAGTCGAAAATTAACCATGGTAAAATCTAACTTACCTGTATGTATTCGCATATGGTTAACTAAGTTACAACTCTGCGTAAACGATTTGTTACAAACTTCACAGACATACGGTTTGTCTCCAGTATGGGATCTCATATGGATTACAAGGTTGCTATGCGAGTTGAAAGCCTTTTGGCAAATAGAGCAACTGAGGCTATTTCCTGGTGACCTGAAAAAGACAAATTTTAATATGATGAAACCAAGATTCTCTAGAAATATTTATATTAACCAAACTTAATGCAACTATGCTGATGACATGTCAAGCAAACATTAATTGAATGCATAAGCAACTCAGTAGAAATCTGTCAAAAGTTTAGCAATTTATCTTAAGAGTAATTCTGCAGGTTTTGTGCTATTTGTTGGGTGGTTCCCGCTACAGTTCGCAATTTTGCGCACCTCTGGTCTTGTTTGAGGGTACAGATGCGTCAAGTGGTGTTTAGCACATTTTAAGCATCTGGGAGGCGCGTTGCAATACGACTGCGCATGTCCATATCTTTGGTAGCGGTGACACGCTCCATCAAGTGATTCTTCTGAACTTTGACTCTTGATAAAGAGCTCAGTAGTTCGTATTCGTTAAAAATCTTCTGGAATTTTTCTGTTTTAGGAGGAATAACGTCCAGCGGTATGGGCACACCGTCATTGCACTTCAGGCTGATGATGTCTAGGAGAGCATAGCTCATCAGCTCTAGCTCCTCTGATTCCTTGATTCACCACTTTAAGGCAAAGAGTGACTCATGTGTGGCGCGGCGACTGGCCTTGCGTGGCAATTCATACCTGTAATGACTTGCAGCCGCGTCGTCAGCCAACGCTGGACTGCGTTGGATGGTGGCATTGATATAGAAGAAGCATAGGCTGAAGGCTGTATTGGTGAAGCTAATAGGGGGTTTGTCGTAAAGACTGTCAATTTTGGAGCTGGGAGAGAAGGAAAGTCGTCGGTATGTTTATTCGTCTTTCCGTTCCTCATCTTTGATGCCTTTTCTATGGTCATACTGTTCATCATCACTCCTTGTTGTAGAAGTGTTCGAATTTCCCTCCTTGGGTCAGTATTTTCTTTGTCTCATCTTGTCTGTTCCAGAGCAGCTGCTAGGAACGCCATCTTCTCTGGACGAGTTCAATCTCCATATTATTTTTTGATTTACCATTTTACAGGACCCATATTCGACAGTTCTTGACACAACTTTGATTTCAACAACATACTATAAATAAATATTTTACCTGGATGTAACTTTGTGCTGCATCAAATGAGTCTTCATTCTCCTAAAATATTTTTTACAAACAGGACACTGTTCAAGTGGACTGGATCTTCGTTTAGTGTAAGTATCTTCTGTGCTCAATGCTTCATCCTTGGATATCCTCCGTACCTTTTCTCTTGATTGCCTGCCAAATCATGATAATCAATATTTGGATATGAATCAAAACATTAAAACTTATTTAAATCCTAAAAATCATCAATAATAGTTATAAATGTATAACAGAAGAATAATACAAGGAATGAAGTCTTTAATATATAATTCAGAGTGAAATATCAATATTTTAGGTACTTGTTTGGTTAATTTCCTTTAAAGTAGACAGTCCTAGTGTAATAATATATTACTCACACTTGAGCCTAATCAAGACCTAGATAAAAGATGATTGACCCTTTGAAATAATATGTTTGATTTATATACAGAACTTGTGAATAGACATAGATTTCCCCAATTTTGACAGATAAAATGAAATATTTAAAAAATGATGATTTAGGCAGCTGAAATATCACTAAAGATCATATAATGATATGTGGTTTTAATTATTGGCCAGAACAAGTGTAATAAAGTGTATCAAATTATTGTGGCTACCAAACTAAATGGATTTGTATTCAGGAGTCAAAATACATAAAATGGCATATAATTTTTCTTTTCAATAAAACCACTTTTGCCATCTCTACATATACCTAGATATTTTCAAGCTTTCTATGACTCTACTGTATTCTTTTCCTTATACAAATAAGGAAATATGCTGCTCCCCCATAGCAATGCTATGGCAAAATAAAATAGCAGGTTTAGGTGTTCTTGAGACAAGATGCTTCAAATGGGAGTCACTTTTTTTATTTCACATTTTATAGCATGTATATCAGAAGGAAACAACAATATATACTAAATACTTAATTTAACCTAGCTTAATGTTCATAATTCATCTAAATGCCAGTTGTCTCTAGCATCCAAAATTATACAAACCTTATACCAGTTTGATCCTTGTAAAAGAAAGGCTTGATCTTCCCATTTACCTTATGAGAAAAGCCTTTCCTGAACAATCTAAGTTTAATATGTTCCCTAGGTGTAACCACTGGTGTGATAGAGATTTCTGGTTCAATGTGAGTGAATAATTCATCACTTCCATTTTTAATAGTGTCACACTGTAAGCAAAAATAAAAAAAATCATTATTATTGCAAAGAATATCACAGAAACATTTTATGCAATGGTTTATACTCTCGAAAATTCTTGAAATGCACCTAACTAGAGAGGTAAATAAGTTTTTCTTTTTTCTTATGAAGCTCCCAATAATATCCCCATTAGAATTGAGGCTTGTACTAAATACTCTTCAGAGCACTCATTCCAGCAGTCTTCAAGCTTGCTATTTGTATAGCCTTCTGGCTGGTATTGGGCTGAACTGAATTAATTCCACTGCTTTCTTACAGTATTTTATCAGTTTTATCTTCTTAGCATCTACCCAAATTGGGATAATCTACCAAGATTTGTCTTTCCTTATTCTGAGCATTGATGAAGCTTATATTTCCACAACTATCAAAAGTGATAGATGTATATAGATTGAAAGTCCATTAAATGCAGTGAATAAAGGCAACTTCAGTGTTGGATACTACTATGATTGCTATTGAAAAGCATTACTGTTCATAGTACAACATTTTAAGTTTCCACAAGTATTGAACACAAAACTGGAAAATATTTGAAAAATGAAATACAAGCATAATATCAATTGATCTTATGTAATAATGAAGTTCTATACATCATGTTAACTAATTCAACAATAGATACATCACTTTGACTTACTCACAAAATGAATGAAAATGAATTTGAGAATTAAGCAATCATTAGAAACCAATACTACCAATAGTGAATAGAATTATCTAATAAGTCATTGTTAACTGAAGTCATCTTGGTGTTTCCTAGATTTTATCTGAATAACTTGCTGTCAGTGGTAGATTTCCTAATAGGCTAGCTACTCTAGCTAGACTATAGCCTACAGAAGCAAATTCTCTAAAGGTGAAATTATGCATGCAGCAACTAAATGTTTATTAAGTAGCAACTCAATATAGCAGTAGAATAGACATATACATAACGTTTTATTTTATTTTATTACTTGTTTTTAGTTTTTTAAGAGATGATTTGGTTTGGCTGGCACATTTATAAATCCACCTCTATATGCTGCATAATATCTCATTTAACTTATACCTAAAGTTAGGTAATATTTCCATTTCAAAATTATTTTCACATTTGGAATAAGTTATAGGATATTTTGCAGAATGCAGAAAATCGATAAGACGTTAGAACTACATGCTTGCGTGGATTCATGGATGCAGTTAAAGAAAAAAATAAGATAGCAGACCTACCTGTTCTGTAATAGAAATGTCCCCATCATTTATAATGACCATTGGTTCCAGAGTTACATGGAAATCATCTGGTTCCTCCCTCATATCCATGTCTGAAACAAGATAATTTCCTTCAGGAAAAAAATAAAACTATAGTGAAGTGCATTTTTTGTTTACAACTGCATGCACTTTCCTCTATTTTTAGCATACATAATTGGCTGTCAAAAAGCTATAAAATAAACAAACCTTACTTTTGCTGTTTTATCTGTCTTTTGAATGGGGCTTTCTCAAGAAATAGTGCTTTTAGAACGAGAATGCATTCCTGAACCCCAAAATTGCTTCTATCTAAAATAGTAACACAAATAAAACAGGATACGTTCCCATTCCTAACCACATAAAAAAATACACAAAAATTGCACTTCTGCTGTCAAAAATACTTCTACCCATCTTTGTCTGAAATCGATAGTCTGGTCATACCAACCACAAATGATAATTAACTAGGCTTCAGCGCGTCTTTCAAGTAATCCAGATTGTTTATCATATATAATCCAGAAATATCTTAAATATGGTTTTAGAAATCATTTTACACTACTTGTTGATGTACTCTCCTTATTTCCAATGAATATATACAGGTTTCCAATGAACACCCATTTTTTAGAGTAACCTGTATAGGGAATTTTAATGTTTTTTTATAGATTGGTGCTTCTGATTGTCGACATTTAGGGACATTGGGGTTAAGTTGGTGGACAAGAAGCTTCCTTTCCGGTTAAAGTTTTAGAATCGTAAGCATGGGTGAGTGTTGTGTTATGTTTTTTCGTCAACTTTCGAGTGTTGTTTTTGCAAAAATTGATTTTCTGTAACAATCAATCGCTTCACTTAAGTACTGACTTCGATTTACTCCAGTGTATGTTCGGTTCTTTTAGTATTCAAAATATTTTTAGAAGTACCTTTGCCTTAATGACATTCCGGAATATTGTGTAATTTCATCTGTTCGCATCTGTCTCATTATTTCTGAATACATAGTTATTTTGCTGGAAATTGCTACATTATATATCTATCTAACTATAATGTGATATATTTATAGTGATATATAGACAGAAAATAAATCAGACCTGTTATAATTCACAGGTAAGCCCCGTGGTTTGAGGACAGCGAGAAAACACGTGAATCATCGTAGGGAACAACGATGGGCCGATAAAGACTACAAAAAAGCCCATTTGGGAACACGTTGGAAGGCTAATCCATTTGGTGGTGCTTCCCACGCAAAGGGCATTGTTCTCGAAAAAGTGTGAGTATTTTTGTGCATCAGTTAAGTCAGCATATAAACACGCCCTTCTTTTAATGGCGTTGCTTTCTGAATTTTTTGATTACACTTCAGTTACTCTGTATTCATAAATCTTTGTACATGTGTCAGGCTCTTGTTGCAAGAAAAATGTCACCCCCAAAGCAATGGTTGCAAACTACAGAAAGTACACCATTGAGCTGCATAATTTTACAAAAAAAATGGATTCATACTGTATTTCTATAATACAGTTTTATGAAGCTTCTGTTACATAGCCATAATGAACCACAAGTTATGGGTTGATGTACACTTGATATCTGTGTCAACTTCAGAGCAAACTGAGCTAAACACGATTATTTCATAATTAGATGATAATTTATGTTTAAGGGGAACAAACATGTTTTATGTTTTAATACTATTAAGCTAGGTCACTCAAGTAACTATTTAGATTCCAAATTGTTCCATGTCGCACAAATATGCTATCACCAAGTGATAGAAGCACTGTGGTAGTGACTTGAGGGAGCTTAATAGTTCTCCTGAACTAGATGGCTATATGGTCTGTTAATACTTGACATGTTAAACAATTCTTTCAAGTTACCTTCAGAAATGCTTTTTTAACAATAACTTACTGGGGATTGCCAAAAACTATTGGTTAATAGAATAACCTTTTTTAATTTTTTTTCTAATTGTCTTATTTTGTAAAGTACAGTTGCTCATTGTAATGATTATTAATCAAGAATAAGTTAACACTTACCTCAATGTCTCCTATCTAACTAAAAAGAATAATTTTCAGAAATTTCACTTTATTCAACATAATCTCCTTCAATAGAGTTTCATGCATTCCAGTGCTCTGAACTTTTCAGTGCTCTGAACTTTTCAGTGCTCTGAACTTTTCAGTGCCCTTTAGGTAAAGTGATATGTCTGTGCTTTTAAAATAAGTCTCAGTTGCAGCAATCACTTCTATATTCAATTCAATTTTTTGCTTTGGAGCTTCTTTTTCAAGTCTGCAAAGAGCCAGTAGTTGCGGGTTCTAAATTTGGATAGTATGGTAGGCGAGAAAGCAAATAGAAGTGTAATTCTTGCAATTTAACCATTGGTTGCATTGAATTGTGATATGGGGCTCTCTCCTGGTATAACAGCACTTTTTGCTTTTGTATGTGGGGCCATTTTCAACTTGATTTCTGTAGTCGATTCAATAATTCCATGTAATATTCACTATTGATAGGTTTGTATTGTCAAGATAATTTACATACATCTTAATTCTTGTATTATTTTGTTTCCATTTATTGTTTTGAATGCATTATTGAATTGTGAAATATGGGTTCAACATACCCAACTAGCATTGTTCCATAGACCTAGAAAATTGTAAAAGTTGAAAGTTACTTCAATTAGAAATGGACTTTCATATAGGCATCTTTTAAGAACACTGGAAATCTTTATTTTCAAGTGTTTATAAATATGAGATGCTAGATAAAATGCACTCTGAACCATTGGGTAGACCATTATAATGGACTATACGCTCTGATGTGTGTGCAACATCAATTATCTGATTTGCATATTACATTGCGCAGAATTTTGCCTGTGAATTGGTTTTTATGGATTCCAATCACAGGAAAATTCTGTGCGATGTGGTATGTATAGTGGCAGACTGTTATGTATCCTTGTTTAGAAGATAAGATTGTATCCCCTATTGGTCATTAAGTTGCTTATTTCAACACTTGGGAAAATTGAAAAAATGAGAATGTTTAGATTCACTGATTTATTCTTACAATGTGAAGATTATAATTACATTTTGGATATTGAATAAGGTAAATCAAGCACAATGTGACCAAAAAACTGATTTCTTTCTCCAACTAACTAGTTGATGTCTATAAATATTGTTCAAGCATAAATATATTTATAGATGTCCAAGCCTACTGTTTTTCTTTTTTATATAAATAATATCGTATTGTACCATCAAATTCTATATATTCTACCTTGACTTTCTATGCTGTATCTAAATAGACTTTGAAGTAAATCTTGATTTGCATTTGTGTTAGTGATGTGTTTCCATTTCAGAGGAGTTGAAGCCAAACAGCCAAACTCTGCTATCCGTAAGTGTGTCAGAGTGCAGCTTATCAAGAATGGCAAAAAGATTACTGCATTTGTACCTAGGGATGGTTGTTTAAACCATATTGAGGAAAACGATGAAGTGCTAGTTGCTGGTTTTGGTAGGAAAGGTCATGCTGTTGGTGACATACCTGGTGTGAGGTTTAAGGTAAGACATTGTAAAAATGTTAAGGCTCAAAAATTATTTTCTCGTTTGTTCAGTAGATCATAAAGCAACTATCACAATTATCAATATATTTGTATATAAAATGTATGTTATAATTAATATTTTTGATGTTGCAATCCTCTACCAGGTTTTTTTTGAATCTATTTGATTTACTTGAGCTACAAAACAATTCATTGAACTAATTTTGCCAAATTGCTCAATTTTATTACATTTAAAAACTAGTTATTAAAGCAGGCATTTCTTTAATTTGCTTGGTAAGGGTAGACACTTCAACTCTGTTATCACTCTCCTCTCCCTTGAGTCACTGCTGTAAATATATGTGGTGTAGTCTCTTATGATGATCCAAAAGTAGAGCCAATCCTATGATTCTAACTTGATTACAAGTATTTTGATTCTGATTTTATGAAATTTCAATATGCATATATATATGCTTCTAAAACATTTTAATACATTAATTTGTTCTCTTTGTTTCAGGTTGTCAAGGTAGCAAATGTGTCCTTATTAGCCCTATATAAAGAAAAGAAAGAACGTCCTAGATCATAACTTGTTATTTTTTATGAATTGATAACTTGTAATCCAATAAAGATACAAGGGTATTTTTTGTTTACATTTGTGCCTTTCTTTTACCATGTTAGGTATACTTTTGTATTTATAGATACTAGTGGAGCACATCTGATCTGGATCCTATTTCAATTCTGTCAGATTCGTAATAGATCCGACTTTTGAACATGCCATATCGATCCGGATATAATGTCTGTATTTGATCCATATCAAAGATCAGATTTTTTCACATGAGCTCAGACACCCTTTGGTGACTGCCGTTACTAACATGCTAGTATGTAGGGTGGGCCAATAGTGCGGGGACAGAGGGTTGTGGGGCTTTAGCATTTTTCTAAAAAATGAAAAAGATTGGAGGACTTCCTCCCCAATCAATGAATTCTACACCCTGCCAAAATAATTTGAGCATTCCGTAGGTTTTCTATTTTTGATCAACACTCCGTCGCCACTGGAACACATTTCATAAATCGTAACACTTTTTTTCGTCACGCTACGGTAGGAAAAAAATGTTAAATTACATAAATAATCAAATTGAGGTTCTAACACTCCCCAAACTCCTACGATCCCAAATTCGCCCCCCCCCCCCCCAATGGCGTCAAATAGATTGACTTGGTACTTCTAGATATTGAAAATTCTGAAATTGAAACTTTTGAAAACTTCTTGTTCTCTTTCACAATTAGAAAATCCAATCCCCTAAGGTAATGAAATACCGGGATTTCGGTATCCCCATTCTCTTGTCATCTCGAAACGTTGAATAAGTTACTATTATGTATCCAGCAAATAGACAGTACGAAAAAACTGAGAGGATGGCTGCGGAGCCGCGTTGGCAACGGCAGTAGCATATTCTGACACGACAACGCGATCGACGGCGAACGATCACCATTCCTTGAGAATCAAATATCGTCGATCTATTTCCTCATTCATCGACGATCTCATCAAGTACACCAACAGTAATATTTTGGTGAGGTCTCTCCGTCATACGTGTACTCTGTCTATTCACTGGACAGACAGCAGATTCGTTTACTTTTATTCATTAACATACATTTGAGAACCAAAAACAATGAATGTATATTCTGATAACAAACCTCTAAATCGGTATTTTTTATTATCATCTAAACACGGCGAGGTATTTGTTTTCATCTATCAGTATAAGCAGTGTGAAATATTAATTCATGAAAATTAGGGACGTATTTTTTAGGCATAGAATAAAATTATAATTCGAGGGTCAAAATTATAATCCCGCGATTCAAAATTCGTATTTTTTTCAACGCTTTACCAAAATCTCTGGATTGGATCCCCAAATCAACAAACAGGTAGACATACGGATAGACGGACAGACCGACGACAATGAATGACAGTTTCTCATGACTCAAACATCAAAACATTAATACATGGGAAGTACTGTGTCAGCCTGCTTGATGCCATTTTTATATAGTAGTCAATATAGCATAACTACTTATAAAAATAAATAAAGTAATAGGAAGTAAAATTAAAAAATATTAATTATAATAAAAGAAAAGTTTAATAATTTAGCTAGGTTCATGTCATTAAAAATAGCAATTAAACAGCTTGTTATATTTTAATATATTGTATACTCTATATTCACTGTGTATAACTGAAAAAATAGAATGGAAAATTTTGCATAATTGCATTATGAATGAGGTTGTTCATATTATTTGTTTTCATTATTGAAATGTGATGTCATTCTGAATTTTGTACAAAATCAATTCAGAATATCCTAAATGATAATAAAAATTGTATTAAGGTCTGAAGAAGTAGAATATTAAAAATAAAAAAATATATTTATTGATGCACAATACACTGGTCGTTAGGGCCATATACACTTTTCAGTTCTTTAGTAACTATTTTCAATATTTTATTATTTTTCTTAAGTTCAGCCTTGTGCTTCACTATCTGTACTTTCTTTTTTTTAACTCCAGGCTTGTGAATCAGAAAAGCATTGTCCATAACTAGGAAATTGTAATCCAGCATACATAAGTGGTAAGCCTGAAACATTCAGAGCAATAAATAGCGGACAAGTAACTAGAAAATTGAAAATAAGGAGTCAAATAAGAAATATGTTTATCATTGGCTATACAGATTGAAATTGAATTTGGAGGTAAAAAATGTCCAATTTTGAAGCTCCAAAAGTATAACCAATTCAATTTGATCAGCAAACCTTCATATCTGGAAAAATTTTGAAAGGCTCCAGGGAGGAAGTTTTCTGTTTTTCACATAGGTAACATCATTTTTTGTATAATAGTTGTCTCAATTAACAGCTGAATCTTATACCTACTTGGCACATCTTGTTTCCTTGTCCTTCCCAGTTCAGCCGTTCATCCCAAAGCGGTTCCTTTTGCGTACAAACAAAGAAAGGTTCCCAGAATCTTTGGGGGCCGATCCTTTTACTAACCGTGAAAACATCTAAACTGTCGGTCGCATTAGCTTGTGTCCATTCATGATTTCTCGGAATCCTACAAAATAAAGTTTGAGCATTTACACACACATTACATCAGTTTACTCCGGATAGAGGTGTCCACATGCGTGTCTATTAGCGTCTTATTCAATAAGACTCCTCACAGTTGTCAAACTGAACATTCTTAACAATCATCAGAAAGTCTACCTGTGATACAGGGCATTTATCATCTATAACTTTTTGACCCGTGGAGTTATCCGTACTTGTTAGACATAGGTAATTGTTCACACATATTCTTTCTCATTTATTTACAATAGCTGTGGACATACAATTTTACGATACAGCCCAACGATTTCGAATGTGGGTAATAGGGGCTTAGGAATCGTGGAAGTAAGCACGGTTGGTAGATAAGAGATACAATTTGATTTAGGCAAATGCAACTCAAAAAGAATACAAAAGTGTAAGAAATATACCTAACACAAAATGAAAACAACCAGGCGAGAAGCCCGAATCCAGAAAGTGCTGGTTAAGCACGAACCGGGCTGGACGACGACGACAACGAAAACGAGGGACACGAGACAGTCAAATCAAGTCGAATGAACGAGGCGGTCTGATTAATATTGTATTCTGTTTTTTTAAATAAATATATTTCGAAAGTTGAAATATTGCTTACAAAAGATATGATATTTTGTTAAGAGTGCAGTTTGAAATGTGAAAAGGTTATACTCCGTTTTTGTACCTTTCTGAAATTCTAGTTAACCCGGATATGCCCACTGTCCTTTTAAAGAACATTTACGTGACCTGTAATCATGTATTAAATATAAAATTTCCACGGAAAATTTTGAGATGGCGCCACCAATTTGGTATTCTAGGAATATATTGAAAGTACCTGTTGGGCTGTTGCTGCTTTTAGGTTAGTTATCATTCAGCAATTGTCTAGGTGATAAACAACAATGAGTAAAGATTTTCCTTGTGATTTGAGACTTACCGGGTCAGTTTTTTTGTTGCATTACGCACGTAACAGCTGTTTCAAATGCGTAGGAGGGGCGTATTTTTGATCTTTAGATTTTTCAGGTCGCAAATCTCGAAATTTGCTTTGGGTTCAACCTTCCTTACATCTTACCTGTGACATGGTGTGCAAATACGCTGATGAAATATGATTGCAGTCTTCTGTTCCAACATTATTCTTAGCTCAGCTTTAGTATCAGGAACCTTTTGGTCCTTCAGTATCTCGAATATTGGCAACACGAATACATTTTTTGATCGCTGCTCTATAAAATGCAAAATTCATGTTAGATTAAAACCTCCCACCTCTCTGGTTGAAAAGTGTTTCGTCGTTTTCTGATTTTTATGATTAAAAAGTAGTAGTGGACGGAGAAATATGTAATTATTTAAGTCAAAATCGTTTTCCCCATATAATGTGCCAAGAGAACGTGAAAATTACGAATTTGAAGAGTTACAGATTAGATCTGTAAAAAATTTATTAAATATATTATTTAAATGGTTTTGATATTAGTCAGACCAAAACCGGAGTTTGGATCCACTGATAACGGAAGCTACTCGACGTTTTTTTATCAATGCCGAGCAAAGTGCTGATATGGGATTATATCAAAATAGAATATTTAAACTAGGAGTAATTCTTCAAGGGTTAGCTTTCGGATACGACATAAATTTTAGTTAATTTCAAAAGTATGTTGCTGAAACCAAAGAACTGAATCTAAATTGGCATACCTGGTACTACATTCCAGTCACTGTCCATAAGCTTGTAATGCATATTGCTAAAATAATTACCAATTTTATGGTAACGATTGGAGAATAATTATTCGAAGAGGCTCAGGAGCTAGACATCAAGATTGTCCAAGATTTAGGATACTATATACTATACTAGAAAAATATCTCGAAGTTCTACGATTCAAGGGCGCCAAATCACAAAAGTATGGACAGAAAATATTGGTTTAATATGCAACTCATGTGAGTTCTCTTTTTACATTTAAACAAAATTTTAAATTTAATTTTGACTGGGGCTAGGTCAGGCTATACCCTCTTGTATAAACCCAAAGAAGAATATGAACTTAAACAATAATATAATTCTTAGCCCCCCTCCCCACAAAACTACGGTTACTTCTCACGCCAATAGACGGGGAAATATTTGTATTGCGAAGTAAATGGAGTTCTTTATTCAGTTTCTTGGATTTTGAAATTTAGACCTCAGGTCACTACTAGCACAATACCGAAAAAGCAGCGGTTATATTTTTTGTCAGTAAAAGTCCTATCACCTATAAACTTTTCATGCTCATAATTCTTTTGAGTAACCTGTGGAATTTCACGATTTTTTTATTTCGGAACTAATATAAATATGTAGTAGCAACTAGAACATACATGCTTAACACTAAAAAAAGTAATGTAACCTTGTTACAAAGTGCTTGTTTACCTATGTACTCTGGATTTACCCTTATAAAATCCATGAACTTCTGAATGAAATGTTTCGTTGGATAGAGTTCAACGTCTAGAGGAAAAACCAAGTGGGTTTGCACTGCTACTTTGGCAATATTTCGTGCAACGTTTATTGGATATGTGAGGTTTTCTCTTGATTTATACATGTCCTCGTCTTTCAATATCTCGTACGGTGGAGGTTCTGTGCAGTTATAAGTATCTTCGTAAGTGTCTATAAGAGGTATGCTCTGAAATTGAGTAAGTTCATTAATATGTCACAAATTATTTTGGCAATTTAGTTAAACTTCTATTTACTGACAGAAATATGAAAATTCTGAAATTTAAAAGATTAAAATATAGTTTCTTTATCTATATATTGTGCTACACGTTATTGTAGTGTATAATATATAACTTTACTCAATGTACGAAATGAGGCGTATATTTTTTGAAAAAACTAGAATTCAGGAAGAGTTTATGACTATGCAGACAGATTTTCCGTCAGCGCATCACTTTTTAATAGTATGGTTATGAATGGACGCAAAATGAGGAGCGCCAACCCGAGCAGGATAATTTTCAATGCCAAAATTTATTGATTTTGCTACTAAAACGATAAGAAATAAATAGAATAAATGAAAAAATGTTAAGAATAGACAACTTTGAACATCCAAGTGATAATTAGACACAAGCTGAAGCGAGAGAATCTATGAACATTTTTGTTGCGGATAGGACATATTGAACAGAGCTTCATACAGAGCCTCGATACTGATACGCTTCCAATGTATCGATCATCATTACGTTATCCAGGGATCTCTTATTTCCCCGATGTTATTCTTGCTTAACATCAACGAATTATTGGAAATAGCATATAAACTAATCTAAAGCTTTACCACATGGCAGCACTATTGAATAGAACCAGCCAATTGAATATAATCCCGGAAGACCACACTACATCAGTGGCAACAACACATACCATCGGGATCAACGAAAAAATAATTGATGAACTGAGATTTACAATTGGAATATAAGGCTCAGATCAGACCATCATTGGAATATTGATCGCATGTATGGATATGCCACTGCCTGGAGCTTCTGGACTCAAACCAAAAAAGAGTTATACGGGTAACAGTGCGTAAACTTGATATAACGAATAACCACAGTCTAGAACATCCAAAAAAGTGGCAGATATGTTTCCACTGTATAGATTGTATAATGGCAAATGTTTGACCGAATAGTCTAGGATAATTACACCAAGAGCCATCGGTGTCTGCCACTAACACTAGAAAATCCCCACCAGGTGGTACTTCCAACATCTTGAACGAGGTTCTTCTAAGGGTCAATACTTGGAGAACCTGCTTAATATTGTGGAATGACCTGCCGGGAAAATTATTCTCCGATAGTTACAGTTTGCATTGATTTCGGCTTGTATTCCTGTCCACTCCTAAAATAAATATCTGGATTTTCCTCGCTCCAACATGTGTATTCAATTACATTAATCTGTGCTTACTCATTACAGATTCTTACTCATCCTACCAATCTTCCCTGTGTACAAAGCATTTGAAAAGACAATAGCAATTTCTATATGGAAGCTGACTTCAGCTTCAGTATTCTATTACTCCTTAATCAATGTTTCAACCAAACATTGAAATAATGATGTTATAGATAACTTTCAACATCTATACCTCTGTTTGAACCAATTTTGCCGGGAATGTATTTCATAACAAGTTTTGTTTATCATGTCGGTATATGTATATCAATATTTGGTTGATGGGTGTTGTAATATATTGAAATCGCCAATTTTAGGTATTGGCTTTTGTAGACCTACCTACCTGGTGAAACGGTATATGATCATATTCAAAGAATAAATGAAACGTCACCAATTCCTTAATCTCTCGATTTTTACAATTTCTCAAATATGCTATGCACTTCAAGGTATTAAAAAAATCGAAGCCAGGCGCATGCAATGCAATACTTATAGGTCCATCCCATCTGTCTACCAATTGCATGACGTTATCTAAAAATCTATAGTCACCAGGTGCAGTTAGGGTAATAGTTTCATGACACCTGAAATACATTTCATCTATGATTTATGTAATTCTAGACTGCATTGATGGAATTTTATTTAGGTATTATAGATGTCAAATATAAATTGTTTCAAATTTTAAAAAAATGACACCAAGGAGGTACTTTCCGCGGAATGTGATACCTATGCGTGAGTAATAAAATGTTAGTTGAAACATTAATTTACATCAAATGAGTTCACGCTTGAATATAGATTAGAACTTATAATATCTTCAGTTTCAGTACCCTGAATTTTATCTCGATCATAGCAGTTGTTGCTGAATTGAATAATTGCTATCCCATTTCACATAGTTTTTGCAGGATCTGGAAAACTTTCAATGCTGATGAACTTTCTTAACCTTGAAACAAATATCTAAATAGATAAAATTAATAGCTACAGAATACAGGGTAGGTCCATAGGCTAGATGTTCGACTGGACAGAAATACTTGGAAACTACTCTTTTAAGTACTTGAGTATGCTTTTATGTACCTAAAGCCAAAGTACTTAATTTTTGGGATGTAATTACTAGGTACTTAAATAACAAAGAGATGTAACTGCACTTGTACTGGTACTTGCTCGCAATTTTCAGTACTTGTACTTAGTAGTTAAGTATATTTTATTTGTGCTTACAGCAGCTCTGATCAGCAAGTAAATTACTTTCACCGATGTTGTCTATGATTGTTCGACCCAGGGGCCAGTCAATTGAATGCAGTCAAGGTTGTTTGCTAATCCAAAAAATGCGCTCAGTTTTAAAATTCAGAATAAGGATGGTTTGCACAGGAGTTTTTTTAACATCGACGTCTCAGATCGATTGATTTATGCACCTTCGTAGCTCATCAGTTGGCAAAAGCATATGTACAGCAAGCAGAATTCCGGCAATGAACTGCTTTTTGCTCTAGCCATAAAAGCTATTTTAAGTCAATTCCGTACAAATATTGAAATATAGGTACGTGCATAGAAAAACGTTTGTGAACTTACATAAAATTCCTATCTGCTCTCACAAAATTCTTGAATACTATGTAGCCTCCATGGGTGTCTACACTTCTTTCCAAAATAATATCCTGACACTGGAGGAACTGTCTCCACTGCTGATTCGTCAACTTTGATTTAACAGGTAGCTTAGCATTTCGAACTTGCCGATTCAGTATAACCAAAAGTATGACGAGCAAAATTATACTGAATACAAACATTTGAGGGAATGTTGTGCGGCTTTTCAAAATATACATGATTGTGAGATAGTTTGATCGCCTCGAGTTCAAGAGTAATCTTTAAAGATTTCTAAAAAAACATTATTTCAAATTATTATAAGGAATACGCAAATACCAAAAAACTACATCAGTTTAAATTTCATCAATTCAGTGGACTTGAAAGGAGCTGAAAACGCTGTTATTAACCATAGAATCGGATTTTTCCGCACCACAACAGGTTAATAAACATTCTTTTGATTGTTGTTAGTACTTGAATTATGTTTAATTATTTTTGTTATAGATTGTGAGGTAATTCTGAAATGAAACCACCAATATTTATTTGTATGTCTCTCTCATGTGATTGGACGAAAAGCAGTCGGCAAATGTTAAAGATGTAATATTTGATTGCCAGGTTTTTTATAGATAATCTCTTGCAAATACCAAGATAGGATCTATGGAATAGAGACAGATTCATTTATTAGCTTTTTCAATTATGTGCACAATTTTTGTACACAAGTGTAATTCTGGTAGGTATGGGGAAATTGTCGGCAACTAAAGGTGATCACGTTCAGCTATTTTTTAGCTGTACTTTTTTACATAAATTCTTTTCGCTAAGGCCGGCCAGTGTCTCAAAATGAATAATCTGGTAAGATTATATTTTTCAAGCACTTGCTAGATTCCAATCATCAGTACCTAGGTAACGACAATAGACAGTGTTCATAATTGTATTGAAATACATGATGAAGTTTAATGGAAATGTTAGCGAAGATTAATTTCCCCCAATCCGCAGAAAAGATAAAAGACCTCAACTGAACAATAGTTAGACAGGATAAATAGAATGGTAGGTCTGCGAACTTTTATATTTATGATAGGACTTAGTAGCGTTTGTAAATATTCAGTTTCGTCAGTCCAACGATGTTTTAAAGATTAAAGCGAAAACCGCGTAAATATGGCTTGTTTGTGAAGCCTTGCGTATAAATTGCACAATTAGGTATTAACTTAACTTATACGTCTGAAGACGTATTATTCCAAATTTTATACGATCACAATACGTCCCCATAGCAAGCCACAATCGAGCATATTACAGTTTCACCCACTCTAAATCTGTACATCATCCCTTACCCAAAAACTGAAAATTTAATTAGTTTATTTACTTTATTCATTTAGTATTTGAGTTAGTTTTGTTACCAGAATCCCACTACGTATCTACTTTTGCAATTAATAAAAATTATATATAAAAAAATAATATTGATCAAATACGTACCTGAAAAGCTCATTTCACATATATAAACTTTATGCGATGTTATTATATTAATATATTTACGGATCGATAAAATTGAAAACTTGCACTTCCAAACATAACTTGATAATATTATACAAATGAAAGACATGATTGCATATTGTAACAGAATATTTTCCATTATTGTTTACATTTGACAAGGTAAGTTTATGATATTTTAGATAATATTATGCAGTTGATAATTTCATAGATTACAAAATAAATTTGTTAAATGCCTGTCTATTAGTACTCAGACAAAATAATATACGAGGTTTGTTCTGAGAAAATATAGCAGAAAAGGCCATAAAAAAATAAAACAGTTCTTCGTGTTGGATTGAATACATGTTGAATGATCATGGTAATGATAAGGAAATGATAGGTACTCAAAAAATACTTTTTCACCTACGTTGAGAGTAGGTGAGGAAAAATATAGTTACCACGAGAAAATTTTGATTTGAGATATTATCAGTAGATATATGGCAGACTGTGACTTCAACTGGAATAAATTCAATAAAACCACACCAAAATTAGACACGCACAATTATTTAGGACAGGTTGGTTTTCAATTGGTTTTTGTCACATTTCAATAGTGTTTGTATATTTATCATCCTAAAGCGGAGTAAGAGCTCTTATTCAAAAAAGGGTGTAATCTAGCACTTAGTTGAAAGTACCGTTTTTAAGGGAATTACAGTTCACTATCTAGTTTGATGTTGATCAAAAGGAAAATTGAGAAATAAGATAAATTTTTATAATGGGATTTTTTTGCTCATATGATGACATTCGTATTTTTAATTTTCCCTCAATTTTCCTTTTGATAATCACAAAACTAGATAGTGCACTATAACCCCATTGAAGATTTATTTTCACCGATGAGTCAGTAGGCATACATTTTCATTTGAAAAATGACAGATTAATTCTCACTCTTATATAGGAGGTAAATACACGAACCACTCTAAAATATGTCAATCCACAATCATCTTGTTGTAGATATTTTCCAAGAAAAAATTCGATCCCGTTTTATTGCATATATTCCAGTTGTATGATGATAGCAAAAGGCATAGAGGTCAACCTTTTCCAAATTTCCCGCGTCTCTATTGGCGGATCCCACACATTTCAGTTCAGGAATAGCTATCTAAATTCATTGCGATTAAGTAAATAGTGAAAAGTGGTACAAATCAATAATAATCCCTAATTTAATTTTGATCTGCACTTCAGCATACTTTTATGGGCGACTGTACGTAACTCCCAATTTTCCTAACTAGATGAGTATTTTTTATAATTTCACCTGAAGGAACATTTCGGTGCCACATTGAATTTTGGTGTCTGAAATAATAGCTCAAAATATCTAAAGCACTCTACAGATTAAAAACAAGTGCTAAGAATTGTTTGTTTCTATATTTATTTTGAATCATTCTTTAGCCCCTCTAAATCCGCCAGTGTGGTCACCTCCAAACACAAATTAATGAACAGGCCGCAGAAGAGTGGGGACCGGGCTGAAAACCCTGGAGCTCGGGGTCTGGGAGGGGCGAAAGCGTGTGTTTGAAGGAGGCCCGAAGATGACAGATTCTATCGCGATGTCTCCAGTAGGGATCATTTTTTAGGCCCCCCAATGATAGGTCTTACCAATTTTTTATACCAGATGTCTCTAGTAAAGTTCGTATTTTTGGGTTTTTGTTTTTGGTCATTACAATAAGCATCATAACATTGAGTAGGTTGAAAAGGTGAATATCTCTGGGTTTTGCTCTTGCTCTTTTGTGAAGAAATTCACACACTATAAAAAATTGCGCAAAACAAGGTATAGGAAATAATAAAGTCAAAAAATCAGCATAAGGGAATTCAAAAGAATTTCGACACTCCGTCACTGCAAAGGCATAGACGAAAAAGTCAATGTTTTTTGATCGAGTGATTTGGAGTATTTAAAAAACAAACCCAATATATACAATATATATAAGCAACAGGATTGAGGGATCTGTAAATTAGGATTGCAATCTAATTTTTACAGTACATTATTAGTACATTATAATGACAATAAAGTATAATTTTTTTTTGAAAATCCATTTCTGAACAAATTATATTACAATTCTAGGAAATTAAACCCACTTAAGTTTTTCTGCATCTATGCGATAATTATATTCAAAAAATTAATAGGGGGTTCTACAGCTTTTTCAACGTGGAGTTGTCAGTTGCTCCACAAAAAATCCTAAAATGGTGTATTATCCACTGTGAATCACACTATTGGAGCGCATATATATATGCGCTTCAATATATATATGTACAATTACATTAATACTAAAAAATCATGCCCTGGCATGTCCACACTAAATAAATAACAAAATTGTAATAAAATATACAACACTCTAGTAAAATCCAAAGAATTTGGACTAGACAGCAATAAGCAAATGGTTTATTGTAGTCCAAAATTGGCGTCTCAATGTTCTCCACAATCACCTAATATCATCATGTCCAAAGATGGAGACTGTTATTAACGTGCAGCTTATCAATTATCTGGATAAAAATAAAATCATCAACGATCGGCAATATGGTTTTCGCAAGCATAGATCCACGAAAGATATTCTGACCTAGGTCACACATACGTGGAACAGAGTAATGAAGCTTCATGAAGAGTTTCGAGTCATCACGCTCCACATATCGAAGGCTTTCGATAAGGTGTTGCATGAGAGACTTTTGATCAAGCTTGTCTATGGCTGCCACCGGGTCTCTGCTACTGGTTGGATCGTTTTCTCTGGAATCACTCGTTGTTTGTGGTGGTGGGTACTGGATTGATATGCTTCCGATGCACTTACCATCAATACGGGTGTTTCTCAAGGATCTGTCCTTCCTCGCACGCTCTTCTTGCTGTATCAACGATTTGTTGGAAATAACATCTAATCCGATCTACAGCTTCGCTGATGACAGCACCCCTATTTCCAGCAGTGAATCGGGCAAACCACTACCATCCCGAGGTACCGTAATTCGGCGAGGGCAGCATCTTTTTCAAATCAATGAGGACATTGAGATAATTGTGGAATGGAGATATACAAGTTCAGTTTAAGGCGCAGAAGATTCAGACAACAACCCTGACAAAGAAATTGTATGCTGATCTGCCAGTCGTGGAGATGGAGGGACACCAAATACTTGATTCATTTCCATAAAGGTTCTGGGATTTAAGATAAAGAATAACATGTCATGGCACTATCATGTTGCTGGCCTCGTTAAGTCGGCGTCCCAGAAGCTGGGGGTTCTTTTCCGCTCCAGGAAATTATATTCTTGGGAACAGCTACTGCTGCTATACAAGGCCCAGATTAGATCTTCGATGGTGTACTGCTCGCTTGTGTGGGGAAGCGCCTCAAAGAACTCCCTGAAAGTTATGGGAGCGAGCAATACGTCTAGTGGATGCGTCTGACCTCACAAACGATCTCCACAGTCTGGAACATCGAAAAAGGATAGGTGATGTGTCCCTATTTCATAGATATTATCATAACAGATGCTTGACCAAGGTGCCTTGCATTATTAACTCCAAGAGTCACCAGTACAGCAAATATTAGAGGAGCTCAACCTCACCAGGTTGAGCTTAAAGCCTCGAAAAAACCTTTTCCAAAAGTCGTTCTTTTGGATAACCTTGGCGTTGTGGAATAAGCTACCGGGGTCTCTGTTCCTCAACCGTTACAATCTTACAGCGTTTTAAGGTCGATGTGAATAGACATTTATCCTCGCTTGTGAAGCGGAAAATCTCAAAATTGGTGTCGAATAGATTAACTTTATTTCACGTGCAGTTGCATCAGTTCAGTGAATGTTGTGATCGAATTTTAGAGCTACTGATCCACTTGAAGTTTTTCAATATTTTTTGAGATTAATATCCAACTATAAGTAGCTGCCAAATTACGACGCATATCCTCATTTGTAAACTGATACCATTGCGTGGGAAGTACAGCGTAAATTTACTTGACGCCAATATTTAATGATGCTTAAATAATTTAATTTTTAAACGGAACATCATTCTGTTTCATTTTCAGTAGTGATTATACTAGAAAACATTGTAGAGTCTTACACCATGAGGCGACAAAGATTTGTTTTTAAATTTATTAGGAATGTGCAACTATCAATCAAGTTACAAGTAATATTTTGTGAGGTTTTAATTGATAGTACCAATTTTATTATCAGGTGGATGTAATAGTTGATATACCACTGAGACTGAATTGAAGATTTTTTATCACACAATTTATTTAGATACTTAGAAATACGATATCACACTAACATAGTAAATGTAAAAAGCATTCAAGTTAGAAAAAAATATTTCAACAAAAAGGTAGATAATTAGATATATAAACAAATATACAATTTATACATAAAAATGATTACTTTGTTACTCTTTAATAAATAATTTCCTTAATAAATACTTTTGCTGCAACTTAAAGCCTATAAGTTAATACATATCTGTGAAATAATATCAGCTCTAATCGCTTTAAGAAATGGCACAATACTCATTCGACTACAAGAATATGAATAGAAAAAGTTATAAGGATATTTGAATACACCCTGAACCATTTACACTGCATGATCACTTTTTAAATATTTATTCCAGGATTATCAGAAATCATATTTCAACGTTAAGTATAAAAATACTCAGTTTGCAATACTATATATACTTTTCTATTCCCATTCTTTTTTGTCCTGGACCACAAGCAAAATAGTCGCAGCCACGTCAGTTAATTTTTTATATCACTATTTGCTACTATTACTATTATTTCAGAAAAACATTTTTAAGTAACATCTTGACCATTCATACTATGGTAGCTTCGTTCAACTGGGAAAGTTCAATCACATTATTTTAATTCCTAAATTCATAGAACGTTTGTAACGAAATTGGATCTCCTATTTCAAATATGTCGATTTTGAAGTAGAAATTCTGATATTTCCAGAAAAGTCATCAATGGTCGACCACGATTTATATAAGAAAAGTTTTTCTTACTTAATAACACATACCTCTGTATTTGTGCACTTTTTTTGGTTCTGCAATGTAGATGGTTACTATCGTACAACCTTCACTAGGATGAAAAAGTTCTACAACCTCAAATATAGTTAAAGTTGTTCTAAAAAATGCAACCTAGACCATGTGAAAAGTACATGTAAGGTTGTATACTGAAGTTCTACATACATTTTTTAAGAACAAATTCGAATAGTTTCCTTTTTTACTCTTAAACCCTATTATCATAATGAAACACATTTTATAAATAAAAGGTAAATTAAAATACTAAAATTAACATCACAGATATTACAGAAATGTGCATCAATTACATGCATATCCTTATTAAGCAAAATTGTACTTGTTTTCGGATAGATGGTCTTTTTGTGTTGATATGTTGGTGTTCAGTTGAAATTCGTCAAGTAAATCAGAACTACTACAGTAATTTTTCATAACTATGTCAATATGGAATGCTGGGATAGTTGTTTCACAGAGTTTTAGCAGTTTTTGATAAACTATTGTGGAAAGTCCATTAAATAATAGATAATCTTCAGGAATTTTTCGGAAAATCAATTCATATTATATTATAGCACCAATAGAGATGAAGACAATCTGCGGAATCGTTCACCCAATAATTATGATTAACGTAAAATAAAGCTTCTGCGTTATTTTACACTGAGTTGTAAAATAAACACAAGGCTTTGTGTGATCCGTCAATTTGGCAGCTGCGGCTTCATACCACTAATGACAAGCAAATGATGCAGTTCCATTTGTGATCAGTAGCATGCAGACGCAACCATCAAAGTTGCCTTAGGTCTATTGGAGACGACAGTCCGAAATATGATACTCAATATAACCATTAACTGATATATTCAAATTTTCTAAGACTGATCGAGTAGTGTCATCAGCAAATACAAAAACTATACAGGCGGTAAGATTTATACCTCATCTTGCTCATACTAGCCGATGAAATCACATATATCGTTCAAAAAATGTACTAACGTTTCGGCTACTAAACCACAACATGGAACAACCGTTAAGGTATGAACCCAACACTGCTCCACTCCTATTTTTCAATGTGTTTGCATTCTATCCTATGATCTTTTTAGTAATTACACATTTCTGCTTACACGGTTTAATATATTGAAGTGTCAAAGTCACAACAACGTTTGTGCTAATTGACTGTTATGATACTGTGAAGAGTTCTCTTTATGATGTGTTCCAAGAGATATCATACCCATGACTTAATATCCAAAAGCGGACATGTTAGAACATGGGAAGCTGTCAATTTTATACATAGGTTAAATGGCAATGAACTTGAGATTCAAAAAATATATGATATATTCTATTTCCATGTTGTGAAGGATTAGAAGGAAATATTAGATAAAATAGTATACATAAATTGTTAGGATATTTTTTGATGCGAAAAACATATTTGCACTATTCCAAGATATCGATCCGCTTGATATTTTTTCTTGACAATTAAAAAATCATAATACAATTGCTTGGAAACACCTCATAAAGAAAATTAATGCCGTATTTGTTAAAAATACATTTATACTGAAATAATACATATCCAATACATAAATAGCGTATTGTATAGACGTGTAATATATTTAATTTCAATGTATCAATTATAAAGCAGACGCATGCTCATTGCACTTTTGAGAATTAAATCTTTTCATAAATTATAAAATTATTTACTTATTTGAACTTATTCTACCTTTCTATGCATAGAACAAGAAATGTTTTTGAAACCATCATCTGCTACAAATTTAATCGGAAATGACATTTCCCTAAGTCAGTGATAATTATGCCTTGAAGTTCATACAGGGAAGTTACGTTTCAACAGTACAATTCAATTATTCATTTACCTACACAATTTCCCTTAGTATAAAGTAGTAGGATCACACGATAAAAAGATTTCAAAAGAACGTCAAAAATGACAAGAGCAGTCTACTATAGCAAATGTAGTTAACAAAATCCGCTTAAATTTAATTAGGCCTTCTAAGGAGTTTCATCTATTTTTTTGGCTTTGATGTGTATCTTATGCGCCTATCACTGAATTACTTTACAGCCTTCATTCACAAATCTATACTATCGAGTGTCGAACATTATCTGAAATGAACTTCTATGGGGATTCTCAAACAGCATACCAGCCTGTATTAAAGAATATATTCGTTTATTCATGCAAAAACACGAATTATTTCTAAATGATATTCATGAGTAGTATTTTCATCGCCTGATTTTGAATGAAACGATCAATTTATTTTAGGCTAAAAATCATGACAGAATATTATTCTGAAGATGTGACTATATATTAGGAATAAAGTTGGATCCAAAATTACCTTGATGTTGAAAGTTCAATATTGTGAGTGAGGACTGTTGTACCGGAGGTATCAAAAGTGATGACGAATAATAGTTAGTTCACTGGCTTAATTAATATATATCTATTAGCTAAATTTCAATTCTTACATGTGGAAGAAAATGTATGGATACACTGAATTGAAATGTTTCTCACCCTTGGATGAAGTTGAATCTTTGATTATAAAAAATTATAAATCGACATAAATATGCTTGTTGTTTGCCAGCTGATCAAAAAATCTTCCTCTAGAATTTGGATATTATGGAAGGTAAAGTCAAAAAATGGTATACAACTACAGCATTGAAGAATTTTGGATGGTAAACCGTTTTGTGGCGAATTCATTTAAAAGTCAGGACGAAATTAATCAGAAGTATGCCATGTATCGCGATAGTATTGTATTTTTTACTTTGGAACTAATTTGAAGATCAACAATCTTAATAGATTAAAAAATATACTTAAATAAATATAAGGTATTTTTTGGGAAACTTGGGAGGTGGGCAAAATTATAATTACATTCGAAATATAATTTTTCTCATGTAAAATGCATTTGTCTTTGAAACCTTAGTGCATCTTAATTAATTTCGAATGATTCGATTACCAACTGAAACAATGTATTTTGCAACTTGTTGAAAATATCTTCATGGAAGGGCGAAAAAGGCTTATTTTAGAAGTATTTATTACTAGTGTCCGAAAGAAGCATTCTATCAAAAATATTGTGAATTTATGGAGACAAAACTATCAATATTGCCCGAATGCGTACCATGTAATTAACAATTTCCAATATCTCCTTTAACAAACTACACTTGATTTTGCCAACAAACTCTCGAACCTTCATATCAATCTGTATTATTCAAACAATCATTGAAAAAATAAAGGAGAAATGATTTCATTTATTCCGATGGAGATTTTCAGGCAATTTGTTCTGAAAGGCATATGATTCCAAGTTGCCCTTGTATATTGTAAACCATCCTGCATCCAATTTGCACGATTAACTTAAAGATTAGAGGCACTAAGAAAATTGATTCATCAATGCCAAAAAATGTATCTTTCCTTAAATTTTGGCTGAATAAACCGATATAAAAGATTGAAAGATGAAGAAAAAAGAAACTGATTATCATGAATTTTTTTTAACACGAAATAGCTCTTTTCCTTTTTATGTTTTTTTGCCGATCTTCATCTAGATTATAGGTTTAGGCTGATAAAACCGTCAGCTTCGGTCGAAAGCTATGGATAGAATCGAATAGTCTGTTTCAGCCAAAAATTAACCTTCAGTCGGACACTATTTTTATTAGAATGATAAACATCGATTACGAAAATTGTGCAGTCACATCCAAATTATTGAAAAGAGGGATGCAATACTTGATGAGAACTAACTCTTTTAGTTATCTTAATTTCCAAAATAAAAAACATATTATGATTACTATTGACTTCACTGGTTTTTCACAATATACTTAGTTTATACATAAAAGCTCTAAAAGATACTTTAAATAATCCTGAAAGTACAGTTTAAAAATATAAATTTTTGTACAAGTACACTGTTAATTTTTCAAATATATAGATGTTTGAAAATATACTTATAATCAGTCTTATACATAGCCTTACTGTGGATAATTCAGACAAATTTATCGCAATCTGAGTAACAGGCCATTAGTTATGAACTAATTTCTTTTTTCGTTGGAAGATTTGTCCAAATTCTCCACGATACATTAAGAATTATCGAAAGGAGAACCCAGATATAAATGAAGTCAAATAAAAAGATACCACGCTAAAATTAATACACATTTTCGAACATTGCACATTTGATCATAAAAAAAAATCATTCTTTGACATTCAAACTTATTTTTCGATGACAAATTCATTGTTCCAATTTTACTGAGCAGGAAAAAAGTAGACCACCCTGATCATCTCATGTACATATATCTGGATAACAAATTATCTCATTACCTTCTGAAGTCCAATAAAACAAAAATGAGTATAACGCTGAATTATGTCCACCATCATAATTTTCTCTCGGCTTCTGTAATTACATATACTAATAGCACAAAAAAGATTATAAATACATTCAAAGAATGTGCTCTTGAAAACTCCCAACCAATGTTTATTCGACAATTGCATATGAACAAGCAGTGGAAAAATATATGGGAGAATCTGTAATGTCGCTGAATTGTCCCTTTATGAATTATTTATTTAGAATTAGTTGTTTCTAAAGAAAATTCTCACTATTATAAGTTTTATATCTACTTTGAGTTGATTAGGAGTTCTGACTACACAATTTATCTACTAGTATAATGCCAAGATGTTAACAATGATAACGTTATTATGAAATAGCCTTTTGAAAAATGAGTAAAATGATGAATGGACTGAAAATATATAAATAGCAAGAATGTTTCAAGAGATTCCACATCAAAAGAATGTGACGTACCAGCTCTATCTACCCATATCGGAGTTGCGACTACTGTCAATTTAAATTCCGAAAACTTCAAGACCTGGTATTTTTCCGTGTCCATACATGAACGACCGCATACCTATATCAGTTATTCTCACTTTTTTCCTACTTTCTCAAAAACTGTAGATAAGTGCGAACTCCCACTCATGTTTAAGACTATTTGAACACGAGTCGAGCATTAAGCAACTGTCTCAAATTTTTCATATATCTTGGAATATCAGGTGACAACTTTTTGACTTCTAGCCAAAGAATTGACGAATATATCTTCGTAAGCATTGTATTTGCGTGACTATACATGTACCTTTACCAAAAAATGGAACAAGTACGATAAAGCATTATTTTCCTATATTTTAGGCCTAAAGGCGTTATAAAAATTCGAAAAAGTAGTATTTTCTTATTTGCACATGTCACACAAAAAATGTTCGCCCATCCTTCGACTCTGAAATATACAACCCACATATTAAATGTTAAAAAATATTTAAAGCACCGCACAGAATTAAATTAGCGAATTGCAACCAACAATTCAAGGGATATTGCTTTGTTCAGTGGACGAGTTTCTTGCCGCCACGAGGTTTTATGGTCTCGGATAGCTTCCACATGGCATCCTCACCGATATAGTCGTTGAAATTTTGGAAGAAGTTGATTATCTTCTCTTGTTTTTTGAACGTGTAGGTCCTGCAAGTATTATCAACAAATAGTAATAGAAAGGCTCAAGGTGGAAATTTGAAGGTTTTCAGTGTGTGTTAATTTTGAGAAACGTTCTATAAAAAAAGTCACCTCGTTGTTGTATTTTAACGAAGTATAGAGAAGTGGTTCACATATCTAAACAGCAACTAGTCTGAGTAAAGCTTGGCACCCTGCGAGGGCATACACTGCTCGAAAAAACAACCGACATTTTTTAATTAGGCCAATCATCTATCAAATTTTTTGTCTAAAAAAATATGAAAACAATTTTTCTAGTTTCATGAAAACCTGTTTCACCTGTTTCACCCACATATGTTATCAGGTTTTCTGTTACATTCAATTCGAAAAAACGAATTTTTTTGATCCTTTCTCATATCACATGTTTCACACATCTGCCACTACTCTAATGTGCATAACTTTTTAACTATCTGAGGATGACGAAAAACGATTTATTCACATTAAAAGGTTTGGTTAGCAACCACTGTGTTATCACTCCACGCCAAGTCACTTTGACATAACCATGTTCAGCCGTCCTTTTCGGAACATAATCTTGAATGATATCAATGTACAGTATACTCACGCTTTTTTAAACTTCTTCATATTCTCGACAATGTTGAACTGTTGCCATCTTTTGGAGAAATTGATAGAGCCATCTGGTAATAAATTGGGATTTCCTATGTGGACGAACGTCAAGTCTTGTAGCACCAATCCACTGAAAACGTAATTAATTTGTATGATATTGAAATAAATTATTAAATAAAAGGGAGTAAAGTTTTCCAGTGCATAATCTTCGCACAACAAATTATGTTTAAATGTTCTAATAATCATACTGAAACCCATTTTTAATAAATCGATTAATGTAAGAATAATACTCACATATAAGGAATACACGGGGGCTGCGTCTCCGCAAGAGCTTGCCTGTAGGCTCTAAAACTAGAAGAACTGTCAATGAGTGCGCAATACTCCTTAAGTCCCTCCTGCACGTGTTTTTGCCATTCCAACCTCCGCACCGGTGCCGAGTCCAACGCTGACAGGAGTGCAAGGTACGAATTAAAGTTGTTGATTTTGCGCAGATGTTTCATGATCTTTATGAACTTTGTAAAGTATTTCTCACGCGTGTCCTTGTTCTCGGCTGTCAGAATTTTTGTTCTGGCCCTGGAAAATAAGATGGAGTGATACAATGAACAAATCTATATAATCCACTAGGCCATCCTATCGTTAAACTGGTCGCTAAATGAAACCAAACGATTAGAAATATCACGACTAACGTTTCGGCTGTCTTAGCAGCCTCTATCAAACAGAAAAAATAGTATGATAACCACACTCACTGTTTATAAGGACAGTGTTGTCCTTTAATACGCATTATGTACTGTTGATGAATTTACACTGTTGATAAATCCAAAATGAGGGACAAAATGCATTATATGACCAGAAACACAAGAGATTTAAGATGTATTATAACCTGTTCTGTAAATGTCTATTTTAGGCCCCACATTCTTCAAAAATTCAATAAACAGCTGATTTACATGCTTTTAAAAACTCCTAGTCAAATATAACCTAAATAGTTCCAATGAATTGGGTAACTCTGTTTGTGTTAATTACAACTTACCAATATGACATTTTGTTGAAATGTTCTGTGAACATAGTAAGATTTGGACTCCGCTCTTCATTCTGCTCTTGCGCCCATATAAGTACCTCTGGGATTTCGATTTTCATGAAAAGTTCAGCATCAAGCAATGTCATTTGTTCTGCTATCTGCTCAGATTTGAAGTCAAATAGGGTGAAATTTCTAGCATTCAGTGACAAGCTTGTTACAATATTCGTATACCTGAGATGAAATAGAAAATGGTTAACAGTAATTATTATTATTTACTATTATTATTATTATTATCATTATTATTCCAAAACACTTACTTAGAAGCCATTTCCTTTGCTTCATGTCTTTGAAGGAGCTTTACTCTCAATGCTTTTGCTAAAGTTAGCTCACCACAAGATATGAGTTGTTGAACAAAATTCATCAGCTTCAGTTGTAGTTCTTTATCCAAATCTAGACTCCTAGAAATATACAAATGTGAAAAATTATATTTTTTTCCACCATCCGCTATAAATATGGCTTGCTAGAGACATATCTGTTACCCAGACTCATCGGCATAGCTCAAAGGATATCGTTGTAAATGAGTTCACAGTTGATAGATGTAAAGATTCATGTATCGCCGCTGTTTGCAATCTAAGGTGTTAGGTCTAATCACTTAGTAAGACGTTCATATCAAATAACATACAACTAATGCGTATTTAATGGAAATATTGGTTTCAAGATATAATACTTACGTTAAATCGCTGACAACCCTTACAATCAATGCAAATGCCTCTCTCGACCTGGGTTTCTTATCAGGTTGATAGTAAAAGTAATTATATCTCCTCATTAGCTTGGTTATCAACTCATATGGGGTTATAAAAGTTCGATAGGTCGTTAGAAAGGCTTCCTGGTACATGAACACTGCGAAAAAACATAATAAGCATTAGTCGTATCCAGATATTATAGATTAAGTTTAAATTATGGATAGAGTAAAATAAATATTCATCCCGTTTTTTTAATTGAGCAATTCCTAATTACTGCTTTGAATGTCATTTTGATTATTGATAACAAACGACAGTAAATTGATGCAGCAACAATCATGTATCACTCACCACTTTTATTAATACTGAAAAACCAAAAAGATTCTAAAAATAATTATGGGAATATACGTGTAGGAGATTTACATCATTGGAGCATTTTTGATGAGATTAAAGTACAGAAGCTTTGATTTAAGTAGCTAGGCATCAATAAACTATGTCAAAACAAAGAAAATCCTAGATCAATGCTTGTAAAGTATTCTTGCAATGCACAATTTTATTGAAAGTGTCTAAGTGAATAGTGGCTCAATTTATTATTTTTAAGTAGACAACTTCAGGGTAGTTCTATTATTTTAGAATTTCATACATCATTCACAGGTAGTCCATGCATGAATTATGTATTCTAAATACATCATCCATAATGTCAGAGGTCTTGATCTGCTGATTACAATGCTCCAGGCTATCCTTCATAAGTCACTGTTAATAATCTGGCTTATAATTGTCATAATTAAACAGCAACTAAAGACAAAAATTTAAAGGGAACTATTTCCGAACTTATATTATACAAGCTCATTTTATTCTATAACTAAAAAATTGCATACCCATAAGCTTCACCTAATGCAAAGGATACATAATATCTCAAAAAGAATCCAAAGTAAATTATATGACCAAAAATGAGATCAAAATGTCTTGAAAGTCGGACAAAAGTATCATCAGAGTAGTCATATAAACATTTCAAAACCTTTATCAAAGCATATTCATATATTTAAAATTGAATAATCATTGAATACATAATAAAAATCATTTTTCCATTTGAATATTTTTTTCATAACAAGAATGTTTATTGATGGGTCAGTCTTCTTTGCGATGGGTCACTTTTCTTCGCATGCATTGTACCAGTAAGTGATTTTACTTTTTGTTGTGGAATCTATTCTCGACTAGTATGAATTTTTTTTGAGATATACTACTTAAAGTACTATTTTCAATATAACACTACAAATTGCAGTGTGTCCTGTGGATGGAGGAATCGTGAGACAGCTAGAAATGGAAACAGTGGTGTGATAAAATTCAGCAACAAATAAAAAATATGATATTGAATTTGTTACACCATGTAAAAGAATAATAATAGTGATGCTTTGACGAAAAAAATCATATAATGGAAGTCATCTTCATGCCAGCTAGACAGGTAAAAAGGAAGTGTTTTAGTTTAGATCAGTTTAGTAGTGTTCTCCAAAGCCATTAGTACCAATTGTACATACCAGCCTCCTTTTCTTCTGTAATCGCAAGATAAAATAATTCATAATATAATGAAATGAAGCTACGCATGAAGCAATCACTTATGAGTAAGTTGTTTTGAGATAAAAATTATTTTCTCACCTCCATTTTTGGTGGCTTTAGTGGCTTGGATAATGAGCGCATCAATGTGCCCTCCTCTAATATCAGGTCCCTCTTCATCTGCTTTCTTCATCAACAAATACTCGTCGACGTTCAGCATCTCCATTAAATCTTCGCAAGGACTAGGCTTGTTTGAATTCTATCAAAAAATTAATTATTTTTCAGGGCGGATCTAAATCAATTTGAATCAGAGCAAGATTAATAATAAATAAGACTTATATCTTCTATCCTATCTTCAATCATATTGTTTGCTTCCCACGCAAATGGGAGCGAAATATTATAATCGTGATAATGTCGAATTTGAGGTTACTATTGTACCAGACGAAAAAAAGTTAGTTTCAAAAATTGGGTGAGTGATGGAGGAGTTATCTTGCAAAAACGAAAGAAAATGTTCACTTCGTTTTTGGACATTTCCGAGGCCGTCTTCTTTGTGCCTTATTCAGTCTCCCTGACGTTGGCAATTATTCCGCCGAATTTATCTCGATCCTACGGAAGTTTAAATAATTGATCGACATAGGTATACCTGTCCAGTCGCGAATGTTTTTCAACTATAATACTTGTTTTCTGCGAACTCCTCTCGGTCTTCAATCTTGCCTCTTTTTATGAGATGCAAGATGCGATATTGGTTACCTTGAAGAGGCCACAGATGTTTATTTTTGCGCGGTCATTAATTGGGAGTAGTGGTTGGAGGGAGGCGGGGAACTCAACAAAATTTAGGCGTCGGTAAGTATAAAACAAGAACATCTGTGAAATATAGATCATGGTACTGTTTAAATCACAAAAAAGTAGTCAATTTGTTCCGTTTTGGTTTTAGCAAATTTTACTGAATAGTGTTCTAGATTTTTACTACTTTTTAAATTAAACATCAACTATCAACATTGCCAAAATTCGATCTGTATCCTTATTTCTAAACTGATAAGACTTGCGTGCAGCGTTTACCTACTTGACTTTTTTGTATCTAATACATATTTGTCATAGCTCTTTTAAGAACATAAATGTTTTTCCAATACACAGTTATGAGTGAATGATGGAAATGGTTATTTCCCAATATCAAATTTCATATCACAAACTTTTTAATTGAGTACGGTAACAAAAGGGGCCATGTGTTACTATCGACTTCAAAATCTAGGTAGAGCAATCAATACTCTTTCATTTATATTGCATCAAATAATCTAATGATATCTTCTATAATTTCCATAACTTTTGATAATCTGTGTGATCATAATTTTACGATTATTCAGCTACCATTGAGTATTTAACAGCAACTGTCGAAGTGTGATTGAGGTTGTTGGTCAGAACGCTAAGAGTGACTATAAGGGTGAGTGAGACAACAAAACAGTTAAAAATAGAAAATAAGGACGTTTTACTAACGTGGCAAGTGGAAGAACTATTCTAAAAACAATCAGCGGTAAGTTATGAGGAACAATAATTTTTTGGTAGTAAACATAGATAATATCTGTTTCTGAAATAGTTTATAAACACTACTAGTCAGAACACGATATATCAGTATCTGTGAATTTTGTCAGAGGCTATCATAATTGTATTCTCATGAGGTGGACAAAAATCATCTCATCGATGTCGATGGCAATGAATTAACAAATAACTTTCAGAGCTTCTAAAAAATTATTCGCTTCCGTAAAACCCTTTGAACTAAACTCAGTGAACTAGTTTTCATTCGAGAGTGAAAAAATTGGTAATATTTGTTATTTTGATCAAAATTGAACCATTTTTAAGCTCAGCTTTTGCATAAAATCCCATTCTCAATTAATTTAGAGTTCTATGTTTCTTCCACGGACACTATCATCTTAAACTCATGTTACTTTGGCTTCGCCCGCATACCTGGATATAATAAACAAGAAATATACATAAAAAACAACGTATATGTGAGATAACAAAAAACTTACTGAACTATACTGAAATTAATGTACAAATAATAAATGTTTCACCAATTAATACCTGATCGTCATTCTTGGTGGTATGTTCTAACAGATCTGGCAAAGTCTTAACGACGGGAGACAGAGGTTTCGAATCTCCATCAGCCAGCGAAGATGGTGCAGGTCTTGGCACTGGAGGTGGTGCGGCGACGGGGGGTGGTGACCGGGTGGATGGTCTACGTGGTCGCTGTTTGGGCGGCAATGCAGGCGGTCGACCGTCAGAGCTACCCCCCGTTGACGTCGTCGACAGGGGCGACGGAGGTAGGACGGGTGACGGGGACCTGAAATTGGTATTGTTGTTTTGAGTGCGATTATTGTCATCTTTGATAATACGGGCATGCATCTGATCAAATTGTTGAATTTTACTTTTTGGGCATACTGCTTAAATTTAGTTTGGTATGATTGCAATTGGTACAAAATCACTCAAAATGTTTTAAATACCAGAATAAATAACAAGTTTTTACAGGATTACGGTAGCGCGCTACTCAAACTAAATAAGTGAAATTTTTTCTTAGCAATTTACACCTGTTTGTAATCAGTAATTTGAGAAAATGATTCCCCAAAAGTGTTTTTTCAATACGCTCTAAATTAATCAGAAACTTGTTGAAATATGTAAAAAGTAAGAAACTTTTCATTCTCCGAGTTCAGTTAAGCGGACAGAAGACTCAGGTGTGCTAAACTTTTTCCTCAATTTCCATTATTAAAATAGATAACCATAAAATTAAAGAGAGGTGAGAATCCCAGAATTCCTCTCCCACTCATCTCAAATTCACGGTTTTCCTCTATGGTATAATTTAGAATGTTCTGGTCAAACCTACCTGTCTTCCGACCTCTGAGGTACTCCTAGCACCGAATGGGCATGTAACCTGGTTGCAGACGTGTGACTACTACTGGAATAGTTGGATAGATGCGAAGAATGGCTGAAGGAACAAGACTGCGCGGTCGACATACCTCCAGCAGTTATCGCCTGAGTGAGGGGCGTGGAATACTGCGATTGAACCATATGCACCGAATGCCTCATGAACTCCTGATCGTTGGTGTGAGTGCAATTACCGAACATCTCCATGTAAGCCATTACTATAGGAAACGTTGTATTAAACATCAAAAACCTCCTAATGATATATTATATTTGCTAGCATTTTAGTGTAACAAATATGAACTACTATCGTGACGATCTAAGCAGATGGGTAAGTAACCCAGTAAAGTTTTGATAAACACTGAATTTATTTATTAGATTGTTCTTGTTGTTCTCATCGTTATCCTTAAAAAATATAAATACTAAACCGAACATCTCAAAATGCATCTTATATAGTAATATCAAAATTAGTTTGATTAACGTAATTTCTGAAATTGAACTGTTGTTGATACATTGCTCTTGACTTGACTGTTAATTATAACTACATGTGATTAATCAAAGAGTTTTACTTCGACTTTTCGGCTGATACGGAAGCTTTTTACAAAAATTTTTGAAAATACAACGAAAATGAGGTTATTTCATTAACCATTTCCAGGATAACATTGTTTTTGAATAAGATATCATAATATCTTAATCACTATGATAGTTGAAATAGACACATCACCTTCTTCGGGGTCTATATAATATAAAATATGTGATGTATTAGTCGTCAGAATAGGTTATCTAAAAGGATAGCTCGTATCCCACTTTACTGAACCTTACCTTTCTAATCTCAAAAATGAAACTTCATGGAATACATTAATTATACCTTTTTGTGAATTATTGCCGCTTCAAAAGATACACATATTTAAGGCAATTATTAAAAATGACAAATATCACCATATCCCAAGATATTTTTATGAGCTTTTGATTCACTTATAATGAATTTTAACCCGCGATAATTGGTGGTTAACCAACATTATAGTTACACAAATACGAGTTACAAATTAGTATACCATGTTTAAAATATGCATGCTGAGTTTCTAAAGATTTGATAAGGTGTTGTCAATTAAGTATAAAAAACAGAATAATGCATGTAGGACTGAAGGTTTTGAAATATGATATGTGTAACTTAATAAAATCGGCAAATGGCCAACTAGTCATATTTTATTATTGCATCCCATCTCAATGCCAGCTGTCATTTATTAAGTACAATAGCACATGTTCAAAATGTAATTGGCTATATAAGTGAAAAAGCTAAAACTGTTAATGTTTGAATAAAAACAATCAGCGTGAAATGTGAAATAAATATTTTTTTGTTACTTCTTAAAGGTAAATCAAATAATCTGCGTAATATTTTGAGAGCCATAAAATCGCCACTATAATACATGTAGCCTGCCACAGACGCATGTTTCGCCTTTAACCTAGACTTTTCGATAGCGCTATCTATGGGCGTCTTTACTACGAAGTCAAATGGTCCTAAACACAGCGGCGACAGATGACCCATACGACATTTATCAACAAAGGTGAAATGATTTACAACTTCGTACACAGATGTATAAATAGAGAGTATACACATTATTAGACGTCAGCCTCTGATTTGAATGATGATGGTGTATTGTAATAGTGTTTATAAAGAAATAGGGATGTCGCAATGAATCAGTTCACCCTTATTGATAAATTTTGTAAAGGTTACCTGTCGCTGCTATTAGGCAGTGACCAAGTTCTTAGGACCAATTGACTTAGAACGTTAACGGGTAGCATCACTTGCTGCGCCACTTGGATAAAAGTGTATATATATTTGGTTTGAATATAGCTGAATTCTATCTACATTCACATCTCACGCTCATAAACAAATTATTTCAGATAAGATAAAGTCAGATTAATAATGTGAAATAAAAGTAACGGTGGATTCAAACATCTGCAAACGAAATCCACTTACCAGAGTATGCGACCGATTGGAACACTAGAGAAAAACTAACATTAATCCAGATTCTACACAATTTCCCAAAGCAAAGAGACAACAGTCAATTCTTTACTTCGAACTACAACACGTCAATTAGAAAATGAGAAGATTATACTCACTGTGCTTTTTCTTTGGTGGCAAAGGCGGTGGTTTACTTCCGTCATGTTCAACTATTCCACTGGAAATACTGGTACTATTCGAAACACTGTGATGCGAAGACTGGTGTTTTTCACATGTCACTAATAGTTCGCCCCCTTTGGAAGATCAATAAATTATTGGAGAGCTTACACATTGTATATGGCAATACTCAATCTATCACTATGTATACCATTATCTGCTAAAGCTTTTCTTGATGAAGTTGCGGACAAAAATTGTAAACTTTTTTTCGTACCACAAGCAATCATAATGTGAAATATGAGTGACAGTCCATTATAAATCAATACTTTGTCCGTGCTAGTTGGCTTTGTTATATGTTATAAGGAATATGAGAGTTTTACGACAGTGAACGAAAAAATGAGTGTGACTTTATAGCAACATTTTCGTAATTTTAATTTAGTTTTCTTAGGAAAATTTATCAAGAAACCAAAGCTGCGATCATGTATCTTAATCGAAAATAGAAGAATAACTCATATTTGAATAACCTAATACACGCAACTACACAAACCTATTTTTTCATCAGGTACATTGTCATAGGGGGATAGCTGCCTATCTGCTGTCTTTTTCTTAGTCTTTTGTGGAATAGCTGGCGGCGTATCTTCTTCGTTATCATCCAATTTGCTTACACTGTTTGTACTATTTGACACTACTGTCACAGAACTACTACTGCTAGTTGATTCGCCGAAGTTTTTTAGTGTCAAGTGGTTTTCGAAACTCCTGGAAACACATATATACAAGTCTGAATAATTCCATCAAAAAATCCACATTGTGTTTTGTGATTTCTCACCATTGCAGATCGTCTAGTGAACTGTAAGACGACCGTAGTGTATCACAAAGATAATCCACATGAAATATTTTCGAATAAAGGTTGAGTGCAGCTGATATGTAACTGGTATATAAATATACAAAATACGTGCTTCTGCCAGATGTGGAAATAAAAACAAATCTAATACTATGCCAGACTTGCTCAAATCAGTACAGATAACTCTATATTAATATTTGATTTATTTGATAATTTTGTGTGGTGTGTAATTAGTTTCTATAGCCCAGTGCCCAAAATTTTAAATGCTCTCTGGGTGCCAAGCCAGGAACTATTATGCTGAAAAGAAATTTAAAATTTTTGATTTAGATATGTATTTGCATAGTAACGGTTCAACCGTTTACAAGTTTCATTTTATATGGCATGCTGCAGTTATATGTAAACTTCCTGTATAATATTCTATTCTTAGTAATAATCCTCTACTCATTCATATTTCTCCGATTTTCACCTGATTAAATTATAGCGAAATTCAATATCCCATCTCTATTATTCTTATTAGCAGGAAATCAATCTGTTATTTTGTCGTCTTTCCTTAACTTGTTTTGTAATTCTGATTTTGAAGATTTATGCTTTACAGGGATGTTGTGATCGAGGGATTATATTATCATTTTAAACATGAGCACCCACATATTATTTTTCTGTATTCATAACTATGTAAGATCATTTTATGTTTGAATTCATTGCATTTTTGGCTATATATTATATATTTTATTTTCTCATGATTATTGTGTAGACAAAATGTTTCTGATGTTCCTGCCATAAATGTGCAATAAACTGTTCTTTGGAATCGCCGCAAGACATCAGAAGCATTTTGGACAAAGAATACCAAATAACAATGGCCTTCCTTCTCTCCAGGAGGAACACCCCTTGTTCTTTTTCTTCTCCAGCTTCTCCAGCCATCCATTTTTTATATGGAGCTCTTCTTCGGTGCAGCCTACTTCCTGCAGCCCTGCTAATCAGTCCTTCTTCGCAGGTGCAAACAATGCTGCCCTCTAGTTGGTGAGGCTGACCATCTTGGTCATCGAAACATGGGGGAACTTGGAATATCCCCAACCCAAGATAAGTTTTTTGTAATGCTCATATATGGCTGATGCAGAGGCATTTTGATCTTTACCTTTTTTTGATAAATTGTTCACATTTAAATTTTGTATGTATTTCTTTCCCATTCAATCGACCTCATGCCTAGTGTTTCACACCCTGATCTCATCTCTCTCTGAGCTACTGGTGGCTAGTTAGCACTCTTCACCCAGGTTTTTTTAGGAAAATTGGGTTTTAGCATTTAGAGGAATTGCCTTCTTATCATCATGATTCAAATAAAATATTGTTCAACATCTTTATCGTTTTGAAGTTGGTAGGACTTTGAACGTCTTCAAGCTTACTTCAAGACTGTTTACGTTAGCCGAGTTTAACAATAAAACTCTCATTTGCACAGATGATGCAATACATTTATCTATGAAAATTGATATGGTCTACTATGAGAATAATTTAATATACTAGGCAATTACCTGTTTAACCCTTGTACTATGCTTTCTGATTTGATCATCTCCGAGCTGCTTTTAGTCTGTTGGTGTGAGCTGCTGGTTAGCGTGACACTCTGTGTCGTAAACTGCGCCGATTGTTGTGAGCTACGCTTACTGTAACTCGAAGAACGTGCTGAAGAAGATGTTGCCACACCTGAATCGGCGTTCGACAATCGCCGGTAGTCGGAGGCAGGTTGGTGCAGGTGTAAGTGATGTTCCGAGGCGTGATTGGAGACGCTGGAAGAGAGAGACGATTCTTCCCAGGAGGTAGAACCGTTGCCACCTATAAATTAGACAGGTTTAGATGGTAGCATCGCTATTGCACATTTCTCCACCGGTCATGATTATTAATAATTACTCCATGGTATATATGGTTATAAGCGTAGAGGACCTACAGGTTCGACACTTCACTAGTGATCGATGGGACTTTTGTAAATATTTTTATAATTTTATATGAAAGCTCACGCACTTACCAAAAACATCAGAGGTATGATTATCAAAATACAATTCATCTCCGTCCATTAGGGCCCGTATTTCATCTTCTTCCCTCGAAGAGTTATTCAGGACTGAATCTACACTTCCAGCACTTTCAGAGAACAGTGATATCGAGTCTTCTGGTGATTTTGACCTCATGGATACTCTGAAATGCATAAGAAAAATGGAAACTATAATTATATGTATATCTCGGGTGACGTTATTTTTCCAGTGTCAGTTTCAACAGGTAGCGCTTATTTGAGCAGAATCTTGTTATCAATGGTGTAACAAGACCGCGTGAATGTTCGATTTAGTGATCAACACAAAGTGTACGGTTGAAACCACAGCCTACATAAACCATAGGTGCAGTTTTCTAAAAACTTTCAGCGTGACCTTCGTACATGAATAAAATGTACCTTTCCAAGCTCGTCGTCATATGTGAGTGATCTGGATAACATTCGTCTATCAGTCGGTGCAACCTAGAATGTTTCTTCTTTGGCGGTAGAGGAGGTGGCGTTACAGATGTGTTGGGGTCAGACCTACAGAGAGCTTCTGGTAACGGTGGTTTAGGAGGTGGACTTGAATCCCTGAGAAATGGATGAAAATAATTATTATCCATAAATTTACCTAATCTAATGCATAAATATTGTCTCCTACGAAGTTTAGATACTCTTCCTATATCCGCAGTGGTCCGTGAAAATATTGAAGATTTTAATGCAAAAATATTGTCAAATCGGGATGCGTTATAGCGTTATGCTCTTGTTTGCCCAGAAGCAAAGCTGATATTTCACGTCCGATTGAATAATGGTATTTTAAAAAATTATGGTGAGGTGTATAATATAAAAAAAAACATTTAATTTAAACATCAAGGATCATTGCGATGATATATAAAATTGATTAGAAATTTTATGAAATATAATTAGTGTTTTACAATTTAAGTTTCTTCCTAGATAAGAACTTTTTCGGTTTTTCAACATTTAGCTTCAATTTTCGTACGCAGGGTCTTGCCTAAATTACATCGAGGGTAGATCTTAAAGTAGTAGAGTTTGTGCTTGAAGTATGAATAGATGAGCTTTTTGGGTCTCCAAAAGAACATAAAGCTTCACCTCAGTCTTGCATATGCAACTACTGTCTTTTTTCAAGTAATGGGTTATTGTTTGTTAAATATGCAAAATTAAAAAATATGTATCAATACAACTGCGCAGATATTCTGTTTTCAATTTATAAAGTGCATTGGATTTTGAATTGGAGCCTAATAAAAGTGGGGAGTTTGTGGTAGCAGCGCTAAAGGATCCAGTATCATATATCAATATGCTGGGATTGAAAATTTTACTTGCAATGATTAGTGGCCTAGCGTAGCGTTCCCTGGTCCTCATGTGGTTCAGTGGGTTTCTCTCGATAATCTAATATATCCTATATTTTTATTTTTTCACCAATTATCAGAAAAAATTGCATCAGTTTTTACATTTAAACAGTCATTTTGTTATTATTTTAATGGCAATGTCTTATAATATCTAGTACATTAGAACCTGGAGATTCATCGAATTTATTTCTCGTCCACTATCCGACTCGGATATTGTCCAGTGCACCATATGAAAAGTAATAAACCTGCCCTTTCGTATCTTTCTATATATAATTAAAAGCATGAAGGTACAAGGTACTATCAGATCCCTGTTGTTATATTGTGTAAAATGTAGCCGAATCCGAGCCGAAAACGAATAGTAAATGTTGGTCCTGATAGCATCCACATGAAGGAACTCACCTTAATATAGATTCTGTGCTGTGACTACCCCTGACAGGAGGAACGTGTGCTGTTCTCTGAAGAATTTCCATTTCTCTGGGCGTTAACGGTATGTCAGGCAGGGAATTCCTCTGAGCCGGGGCCTCAATATTACTGTAAGATGTTCTAGGGCCTGTTTTGTACGATGGAGTTGAGTGATGTTGTTGCTGTTCAGATATCTTTTTTTGAGCTAGTTCAATCAGTTCCTGAAAATTGGTAAATATTGAATTGAATTTCTCGAAATACATAGATATGGTGTGAAGAACAAAAATGGTGTTGTAGGAAGCTTGCAGGCTTTATTATACTAACCTTGACAGCCACTTCTACTTGGTTCACTATATCTCCCACGTTGTCAATGTCTAGCTCCGAGCTTTTAGAATCGATTAGGACGTCATCACATAACTTGATAAGTCTTGCAACGCTTTGGTACATTCTAAGAAAATACAAAATGTATAATAGACCTATAACATATACCTATAATCTTCCCCCTTATACATTAATTTCTTTAAGATACTACGCCTAATTTCGATCCTTTTGATGGATGAAAAATCACAATTAATACTTTGTGAATGCACGCATGTGACGATAACAGAACAAACCAAAAAATACTATCGAAAATGGGAACAATTAACAGATCAAATTAAAGTTATAGATCACGCCCAGTCCAAATATAAGATTACCTTCTAGTTGCTGATTTGACACCGTTAGAAGCAGAATCACCCGTAACTGAGGATTTTACTGCCAAGTTGATCAACCATACGGTGTCCAGCACGATGGTTCCATTTCCTGGCAGCATCTCCAAAGTTTGCTTTGATACCACATCCCTGAAATAGTCAAAATATATCAGATGAGTCATACCATTTTGTTCTCACATCGCACAGTTTATGATATCAGGTAATTGTCCCCAGCTATTTTCCAGAGAGGGTACAGTTGTGATGTTTTCATGTTTTAGGGCAATAACGTATTACATTATTTAGCTGTTTTGTTTTACTATTACTCCCACCCGTTCCTCCTAGATATGCATAAGCCGAAATTGTAGGAACAGTTTTGAGTTCGATAACATCATATCTGGTAAGATAATGTTGGAATTTCCAATTAAATATTGATTAATGTTCCCTGGCAAATACATTTTAGTAGTAGTAGTTTATTTTTCTGTTTGTTATAAAACTATTACTGTGAGGCTGCAATAATTCATGAAATATTTCTTTAAAACATCAAATAAAATATTTTTGCATGATGTTGTGGTCTGCTTTAGTTTTACTATCCTATAGGACAGGTAACTGGTCAGCCAGTCTAATTTTCTCGCCTATTGGCCTGGGAAGCAACAAATTCACTGCACCCAACTTTTCTACATGGTTGGTGCGATTCACGATTTTGGATTACTTCTTTCATCCAAGTTTAACCTTACCTGAAATGTTTCAATGCAACCTGCGTTTGCCGCCAAAGATCTTCCAACTCTTGCTCCGGCCCCTTAGCATACACTGCTGTGATGGTTGCCGTCTCCATTTTGCCTGCCACTCCCGTTTTGGGGCTGTGCTGCCCCCCAGTCGTATTGGGAGTCCTCATTTGTGAGAGTCGTCCCAAAAAGTCGTCCTTAAACGAACGCGCCCTTCTCGCTAACTTAGCAGTGCCCCTGAATGATGCCTTGTGACCGCCGCCAATCGGGGATGGCGACGAAGGAGTGGGGGGAACCACCGGAGACTGGTCGTTTTCTGGAAAAAGATTTAATTGTTAAGAAGTAGGACAAACTAGCATAATAAAGTAAACGACCTAAATGTGTCAACCTGGTAACCCGGCGGCACCTATCTATCGTAATAATTATAGATTCCCAATTGGACCGTTCAGTTCGTCAGTATAGCCTTAACGGTGATGTGAGAATGTTTAACAAATGTACTGGCATATATATTGAATTGATAGTTATTTGAAAAATCAGGATTGTTCAAATATTTACCATTCTCATAAGTTGATTGTTTCGTAAAATTGACCAAATAAACCATTATCTTGTATTTTCTAGATAATACGTGCACAATCATCTTAACCAGTGGAGAGGGTTTGCAAAGACAGAGGGGAAGACTACGACAGAATGAGATAGACAGAAATAGAGCGACATGATGTTCGTGATTTTTCGAAAATACACACCTCCGCAGCCGATTTGTCTGGAATGTGAAATTGTAAAGTTTTCACAGGAAAGAAAACATCTACAGACTTTGGTTCGCATATTTTTATTATGTCATTCAGATTATTCGCAATGCACAAAAAAGTAATTTAATTTTCACACTGAATACAATAAGAGTTATTTTTTATTTAAACCTATTTTAAATTTAAAAGATCGGATATTACTCCTTTAAGCTGTCTTTTACAAAATAACGACGACATTTCCCAAAACTTCATCTTAGCAATTTCAATATTATATATTAAAAGTTTATGTAAAATGGGCATTGTTGCCATTTAAAATAACATTCTTATATTTTACTCTAATAAATGTATTTATTTGTGAACAATCCTGACAGAAAATGGATTTCTTATAACAATTCTTCATAAGGTTGTGTGATAAAGTAATACCACAGTTTATGTACTTGAATTTCTCATATACTATCAGACGAACTTGCATTAGCAAACAATAGACGATCAGTTATTCATACTAAATCGCCGTGTGGACATCTGTTTATAGATCCAACATGGTACAAGCACCTGAAAAAGGAAGCAGTCAGCGAAAGAATGACAATTATTCATATTATAGATCCAGCTCAGGCCATTCTTTAATAACGTGAAACTTAAAAGTGGAGGAAGGGGTTTGGATAACATCATGGCAGATCACAATTGGAGGAGGGTGGCGGAGGGGGTCTTGTGACATATGTATTTCTTCTAAATCCTGACTTCAATTCTTAATTATTAAATATTATCTAGTGTCTAAGAATAGTATAATCGTTTTCAAGTTGATTGAAAATATTAGTGAAAATAAGAGAAGACACTTCACAAAGTAGCAGCACGAGGGATGGCTAGAAAACGTGCCATAGATAAACTCTAGTGATGAAGTCTTCTATTTGTTAACTCAAACATTTCTACCTCCTGCTATATATTCAGTTACTGAGTGTCGTTCTTAAAGGTAAACAATCTACGTAGATTACAGATTGATTAAGAATCTTCCACTGGCATTTCCTACTAGAAAACTGTTTAATTCCGGATGAAACTTTCGTTTCATTACTGAAACTATCTCAGTCGTATTGATGCTCTTACGATGTTTGGAATAATCTTGGACGGAAGTAAAGCATTAAATGCAAATCAAACTTTTAACGCTACTAAAAAGTTTCCATGTATTTCCTCTCTAGACTTTCAGGTTAGGTTTTGCTGTTATGGAAAATATATTACACCACAACCACAAAAAATTGTTCTTGGAAAAATTAAATATCCATCGCAACCTAAAGGAATATTTCAAAAACAATACTATGAGTGACTACGCTGCAATTGTCTTATTAATTACACCACGCAGGACATTGAACATATCTTCGGAAAATTCTATGGAAACTTTATCAGGATACTGTCCCATATCTTGCTGTATGTACAGTGGCAGATGAAAGGCAACAGAGTTTTCAACCACACAATCGGAGAAACCAGTGACTAACTAAGAAAATAAAAGTGGAACGGTTATTTTTGCTTCTAAATCCACTGTTTAAAAATCGCTCCTTCATCTCCAACGCAAAATATTGTATGCCGACCCTGGATTCAAATGACGGCATTCTCACATATACAGAGCGCTTTATTGTCGAATAATATATTTTATCCGAAGGCGAAATTTACATTGGTGTGCTAATGTTAATTATATATTTATATAAATAATACATCTTTAGAAACAATACGCTTTCAGGTACGAATTACAAAGAAGCTACGATGGTGTTATCAATGACATGAGGATTTTATTCTGTTTGTTTTGAAATTAAAAGTAATAATTTACCTTCACTTTCACGGTGGAGAGATTGCAAAAAGTGTGTATCCGAGATAATATAGTTGGGTGTCGTTTTGATTACAAACAAAAAAAAATACATGTGACTCATTTCTATATCTGTCTGTCATTTTTGTCAATATGTATTCACAGTACAGATTTTCAGGAAATTTTGGAAAGTAAGGACGCGCCGTAGTGAGATACAAAAGTCGGGTTTCTCATCATTTTAGGGCATAGTTAAAAAAAGTGCTGAATATCTTTGGTGCTTAAAATCAACTTCATGTTTTTTTTTCGAAGATCAGGTCATTAATTACTTAGTTAAACTTCTATGATGGATCCAAAACATTCTGGTGAATTGGAATGGGGTGTACTATAATCGTATAATAGGAGATAGCGGAATGCTTCTTTATTTTTGAGAAATGGGTGCATAAGCGGCAGATTTAACAAGTGAAGAAAAACGGATCTGAATATCCACACACCCCCATTTCCCTATTTATTTTGTTTAGACGGGTAGAATATAAAGAGTACCAAATTTATTTTTTATATATACAAATTTACATTTAGAAAGGCTATAACATATTTGGCCTACTTCGCACATTCTTTTATGTTTGAAGCATGCACCGTACAAATTAATTTCAGGTAGATTTTCGAAAGTGGTACAATAGCTACTGTTACAAAACTAACGAAATGTGAAACTGAATCGCATTGTACTTTTACTGATCTTTCCGTTAAGTTTACAAATACTCCCAATATTTCAGATGCATATAAAGCACAGCACAGTATATTTTTATATTCACCATTTGTGTCTTGAATTTGAATATGAAAATGAGTATAAACTGCATCGCATTTGTCTCTGTACCGCTCCATATACTCGAATTTAACGCTTCGCCTCGTCTAGCATTCACTAGTAGCAACATATTAAGGCCTGCAGTCTGTATAAAAATAACTGTAAAACTTATCCAACTTTTAGCGATAACACAATATTTTTGATAATGAAATAATGATGATAATATTACTCGTAATAAAAAAAATAACTGTCTGACCTTTCATTTTTTCTTACACACTGCAATTTTCGCATGCCAAAGTCCAATTCAGACTAAAAATAACAATGTAGTAACTCATTCATTTAATTTCCTGAACTTAATGACATTAATTTATGAGATCAATTTGGTCTCTGAAGGCATTTTATGCTGGAACGAGGATCCTGATTCTTTATTAAACTGGGCGTATTGAGTCGGTTAGATTTGGCGATTCCCAAACTTATTCCATGTACGCTGTATACTTATGTCAAAACTAGAAAAGTGTCAAAGTAATATCCTTGAAATGTGTCCTCCAGGCTAGGAAGATAGTTGCAAATATTAACTGAGATGCTTTATCATGTAAGAAGATGAATTAGAACATCAATTCTCAAGAATGTTGTAGAAACCCTTGCTTAGTCTTTCATAATCATTAATAAAATTCCTTTAAAAACTAACTATATTATTTGAAACCTACAAAATCTTATAATATTATGGATGCCCAGATATGCTTTATGGATTGTATATATAGATTCACGAATGAGTCATATATTCAACAATGAAACTTAAACTGAGCTTTTTTCGTCATTCATCTTTGCCTATAGGTTACAAGCAATCCTGTATCAGTTTCGAACATCTTTAGAGGGTCAGACATCTATTGTTCTCAATTATATAATTTCCAGCTTGACTGATCTTTCGACATGACATTGAAGGTTTTTTCTAGAGTAGTGTGGTTTTATTCCTATACCACAAGATCAGTAAACTCCATATCAATGTTACTGTTATTATGTATTCATGTTTTTACAGTAAGGTTTGGCATATCGGCATAAGTATAATAATACTTAAACATTGTCCAGTTTTCTTGGTGTAAATAGATATTTATTTGGAAAATCAAGGGATCTTTCCTATATGTATCATTTTTTAGCTTTTAGTTTTTAGGTTTTCGTTAATTATAATTACTTTTTCACTCCACATGAAATATTAAAATTGGCAAGAGCTGAATGTAAGAGCACCAAGTGTGAAGTCCCCCTTGAGATTTTCTCATATACACTTAATGTAACTAAATGCAGTTTTCATGAAAAAAAATACGTAAGAAAGAGTCAAGACTATTGATCAATAGCTGCATATGATATCAGGATTTATGTTGATGTCTATGAAGTCAATGTTTTCCATAATTTCTCACGCACTATAAATGATGGAAGTTCAATTATATTACTCTTTTTAGCGTAATAAAATTCGAAATTCAGTGATATATAGTGGCCAAAAAAAAACATTGCCAATCAAATATCTACATGTGCTGATAAGATATCGCCGTCGAAATAGAATAAAATGAGTATTTACATTTAAAACTGAATGTGATATCTAAGGATTTTTTCTCGTGGTAAAGCTAGTAAAAATAACAAAATATTAGAATTTTGAATAACTCCTCAACTAATCAACATAAAGTTATTTATTCCTGTTTTGCAAGAGATACCACAGAAGGTTCGTGGCCTCGATGTGAAAGTCTTCGTCGCAGGTGGCATATTCGACTTTTTTCATGAGTATCAAAATTTGAAACCAAACAACGCAAATATTTAGTTAACACATTAAAAAGTAAGATAATGATTGCTATAGCGAAAAACGACTTTAATTTTTTCCAATTTGTTGTTCATTTTCAAATATGAACACTAATTATATTCCATACTACAAAAAGAAAAGTAAAAAATTCGTTCGCCACTGGTGAGGCTCGAACTCACATTCAGGACATTTCAGATGAGATGAGATGTACCCAAAGGCAAAGCTTCACATCGAGGCAACAGACTCTGGTGATATCGTTTCCAATACGGACAGAACTATTTTTCTGGAGGCATAAACGTCAATGTCATTAGGATTTCAAAAATGTATTCTTGATTCCTAGTACATTGATGAGGGCTGCCAAAACAACCGAAACATTAGTAAAGACATTCCATCAATTATATATGGTTTTAATTAACGTCCAGTAACAATAATTATATCAACATTACATGAAAATTACCTTATACAAATTTACGAAACGGCCCTCCAAAAAATGTTATCACAAACACACAGGATGTTCGGAGACACCGAAGGCACCACTCGTAAGACGTCAAAAATAAACATTAGTAAACACCACAGCGAGCTCGCGACTTACACCATCAATGAGTCAACCTGTCGACGCGTACATGAACTTTTATTACTCGCAAAACTAAACAAAAACAGCGTAGAAGCAATTGAAAAATATGCGCATACGTTTGGAACGATTCGAATCGCTACTAGATGAGAAAATGTTGAGTTCTCTTTCTGTGAAACTTCAGCCAGTTATAGGTATGGTATTCCTGACTGCAGACGGCGACAAACACACAAGACGCCTGAAATGTTGCCGACTTCATCAATGCTCGTCATAGTACGGGTGCTTCGTAAATTAAGGAAATTATACTTGTACAAGCAAACATGAACTAACAGATGGCTACTACTCCAATCAATCGAGTTATCCCAATGCTATGTTTGGAAATTTGTTAACAGGATAAAAAGTACAAGAAGAAAAAAGTCTAGGAAGATAGCGTTCTCATTTTCCAAAATGCTAATGGCGAACCAAAAACAATAGTAAACGCAAAAAAACTTTATTTCGTGAATAAAAAATGTAGTCTCATATAGAAATAAGTCAAAAGAAGGTTATAGATATAGATATAGATAAAAATATAGGTTAGCATACGAACCATATAAAAAATGGCAAAAACTGTTTTTCAAATCTATGTTACTTTTTTAATTCTTTACAAATTATTCTTTTCGTAAAAATAAAATATATGGCTAGCTGTATAATATTTTTTTGGGGGGATATTTTGAAATATTTTCTGTATATGATTTTTTTATTCTAGGAATTAAGAGTAGAAACGAGCAACATTTTCATTAAGACCTCTAATACCACGTGCAAATAAAAAGATGTTGAAAATTTCAAGACAATTGAAGTCCGAAGCAGTGTTACTACAGCATTCCACATTTTTATTACAATATTTTTTTTTGTTAATCAAAAGTTACTAGATTTTCTATCTCTGTTGAAAAAAAAAATCTTGAACAGTTATTCATTTTATTTGTTCCTGTACCTACCAAATCACCTTTTCTCTCATTGCACCTACTAATCTGCACACAGTGAACAAGTAACAAAAATCCAACATTAATTGCTATTATCTCCAACACTATTTGCGTTTGTTTATCACCATATAAGCAACCATCAATATTTTTTCCTCGAGTTTTGCAACCGCAATGTTTGGATTGGTTAAATAATGTAAATTAGTGGATTGCCATTTTATGACGTTGGCAAACATCAATTGTATATTGTTTTCGCACTGTTTTTGTATAAATGTGTCTTGAACTAAATCTGGCGCCAATGTGTTTTCCATTTAATAGTCCCGGGATGAGGCCCATAGACTGTACGACCTTCATTTCTCGCCAGATGAGTTCCTTATGCGGACTCCACACTGGGCGGTTTCAGCCGCACGGCGAAAATCGAGCGTGTAAATAGCAAATCCACACCACAGCAGGCGAGAAAAATCGCAAATGCCAAGTAGGGTATCATCCGACTTTTGCAGTGCAATTTTAAAGCGCATGCAGCAAGTGACTAAAGTCGAACGTGAAAATGCCTCAGTCGGAGACGAGCTATCATCATTCACTAGTGTACTATGCGCTCCATTGTACATTCTACTGCATTGATGTATAGATACAAAGTAACACAGTTCACCATGAATAAAAATAGTCAGCGAATTTTTTGAGTGCTATGAAAGGCATCCATGCCTATGGCTACCAAGAGAGCAAAACTATAGGAATAATAATTTTCTTTTATCAGCTCTCAAATCTATTATTGTAATCAGCAGTATATAAATCATCTCTTCTGCATAACATTTTCGAAGAAATTACCTAGGCGCTTGCGATTTTATTGAACTGTGTAAATGAATACAAGATTTAGGGTAAGATGGCAAGACTGCATTGACATTGATTCAACTTTTTTGTAGTATTTTAGTTGTTAATAATTACACACGTTTTTAGATAACTTCTTGTACAAGCATAAAGCCGCTCCAGATGTGCGACAAATGTGTAATCACATTTGAACACTGAAAATTGCAACAATCAGGAAACAAGCTCCCCGGCAGCTCATTCCACAACGCCGAGGTTCTCCAAAAGAACCTTTGGAAGAGGCTCGTTCGAGATGTTGGAATCTTGACCTATAGTAAAGATGCACTCATAGGGCCCGTCACTGTTTGATGTACTGATGATTCAGAGTGTTATGCAAGAGACAGCTCAGTTGAACATTCACCATGGTAGAATCCATAGAATAGGGACAGATCGCCCACTTCTTCTATGTACTGCTCTTTCTAGTTTATAGCGTATATAATCCCCCCTTGTTAGTATTTGAGGGAAGGTCAAAAGTAGGTTGTTTGTGGTCTTTTTAGCCTTTTTTATCGACGTTTGGTTCTAGCAAGAGGATATAGGACACTGGACTGGCTTGTATGGCATTTGCAAACATTGCCAACCTGTTAAATTGAAGAATCGCATGTACCATGTAGATATATTTTGTTGCTCTGCTTTTTGGAAATTTTTGCAGCAACCAATAGGTGGTACGTTTCAAATATTCAACTAATCCCTAATGATCAATCTAACTTCTGCCTGAATATTATCATAACTCAAACTGATAATATAATATAAATAATGTACCTAATAAGTAAACTCATAACGCAAAGTGATAACCGTTGTGCCTTAATAAACTGCAATATCTCAAAAAAATCATGTTGAAAAAAACTGCAAAAAATTTGAATTCTATTAAACCAATTCAACCTATTTAAACCACCCTGTATACTCATTAAGTTGATCGCATCTCATTATCTCCACTCCACAACTAACATCAGAAACATAACAGCAGGATATAAAAAATAATTTTGAAACCTCGCTATATGATGTTTTGCTAGAAAACACAGCTTACTTTGAGAAAGAATATGACAAGTTGGTCCGTTTGGCACTTCCAAAAATTTGACATTTTTTGTCTCGAAAAGGTGTAAATCTATGTAAAAAGGATACTTTTGTAACGTTACTTGTATAAAATCACAGTAAGTACTTATTCATCCCAAAAACATATTTTTATTCTACGTGTGAGTGAAAACAGCTGCGCCTGGAAAAAGTGTGGCACGTGTCTACCCGGATATAAAAGATAATTTTCATTTGTAATCAAGCTCCAAATACAACAGTAAGTTATATGTTTCATAGTTATAAGGTAACAAATGGATTTTATTTGGAGCAGATCATAAAAAACGACTCTAAAGTTTGCACCGTCTGGACTTCTTGATCGCAAGTTTATAGCCATCGAAAAAATAACTGGCACCATATAGTAGGACGATAGTGGAGATGATTTGGTTAAAGGCCACTTGGTGTGAGATAATTTTCAGTGTAGGAAGATTTTTGTAGGATGATTTTATTTGGAAAAATTTCAAGTAGTTCGTCTTAGGAGCTCCCACGCAGTTATGTCATCGTGTAGCGGTTATCGATACCGCATTCTCCTAGCTGAATTATCATTGCGCGTTATAATGAAGATAATCAGTTGTTGAGGTCTCTTCGTAGCGTCTATTGCATCTCTAAAAAATATATCAGTTTACTCATTATTTTATATTACTGAGATTTCGCGGCGAAAAGAAATCAGACAGACAGATTTAGAAATCATGAAGTGTCAACAAAACTACTGATTAGAAATTCAAAAATCTTATTGTTCACAATACTTCCGTCGTATAAGCTTGAAAAGTAAAATAGAATTAATAATTTCTACGGAGAAAAAGTGATATAGTGATTCGTTTAAAATGACTATTTTATGTTTGGACGATTCTAGTTAGAGATAAATGCTAAATGATGAAACAATTGCCTTGAAATTTTATAATTTATTCTCTTAGTATGTTGTTATTGATTAGTGGATTTGAATCAAGAATTTTCTAATGTGATTTCGAGATTTGGGAGAGATTTGTATTATTTGTTATTGGAATATAGAATTTTTTATACTTAATTTACAGTTAAAGGTATTGGGAATGTAATTTTTAAATCCTGTGAATTTGTCTATTTTATATGGCTGTTGGCTCTCAGGTTCATTTTTGTATTATTTGACATTCAATCTACATCCAACTAAAAGATAATAGGCATTCAAATATGAGGCATACAACTTGTTATCAGTTACTTCCTTTTTTTAGTATGAGTAATAGAATTTTGATTATTTGTAAAGCATCCTGTACAAACAGAGATTATTGCTTACATCAGAAACCGCAGCTTTGTAATATGTTCATTCATATAAACTTTATTCACGGATTAGAGCACTAGCAATAGCATACTATTTCGATAATTTATAAATAAAATAAACGGTAGTTTTTTGTGGAGCCAGAGTCACGACAGAACAATACCTTCAATAATATCAACAACTAGAAGTGAAATTTTAGTCCTTCGCTTTTATAATACACACTAAATTTATCACAAAATTTTTACAACCTCAAAATGGTAACAACGTGTGCGTCAACACTTTAATCAGTTTTATTTGTGGAATCAAGTTGCCTATTTTTAAGAGATAGATGTCTACCATAGAAAATAAGATTGATTTCATTCCTATGTTAATAAGGAAAATATACTACTAAATACCAACTAGAGCGGTCGATCATCCTAGAATATTACAAGTAAACAAGAATTATTAGAAACGTGTTTCGCTCATGAATCTAACTTCAGAAACTTATCCTGTGATTGTCTCTCTGGTTAATTATATATTTGGATGATAAACTAAAACTATCTTTTCTAAGTTTTTGTCTGTTTTGGCATCCTTTTTCAAAGTACAAATAAATTAATAATAAATTTTGAAATCATAATAATATTGTCATTTTGTTATCTCAATGCACAGGCAATGCAATATGTCACTTGTTTCGGATTTCTCGAAAATGCAAATACTTCATCTATATTGTAGCATTTCAAAATATAATTTTATTTTTTCATATCGTGTAGTTATTTACTGAGGTAGCTGAATCATTAGTAAATGTATTTCAGTCAATGGTATGTAGTTTCGATTAGCGATCCGTAGAAAATAATTATAGTTTTTCGTTCACTTTTGGATGCGACCACGTGCAGCACGATCTTATAATGCTAACTGGAACTCTATCTTCAATATTTGAGTGAGCGAAGGACACGGTATACTTTTTTCATGACGGAATCCTACTACACATACTTGTACTTCAATGTACTATTGTGGTAGTAAAAAATCTAATATTCTTCGATGATATAACCCATTCATATGGAATATTGGACGGGAAGTGGAAGTTTAACTATACTACCGCAAAGGAGTTGCATATCTTTTAGGTAATGTATCACATAATACGAGTATATAAAAATATTTTTGCAATTTGCTTGCGCGCTATATCAAACCACCAAGCAAAGATACTAAAGCTGTATTTTCAAGATATTTGTGAAGGAGCGTTATGTTCAATAATTCTTTCATAGTAAGGTTCAAAATAGTAGAAAATTATAGTATTTAATTATAAACCTGGAATAGTTCCTTTTTTATCTTGCATATCAGAAATTATTATCCTTGACTCCACGCCTAATTCCAATAACAAATAGTGAATATCAATGATGGGCGCTTTCAAAAAAACCATAAACAATATACATGACAATCATATTTCCATTTATAGACAAGAATGGCGGACGATGAGAAATCCCAGAAAAATTCAACTGACAAAGTCAAAGAGGAAGAGGAAAAAAATAGCTTGGAGACACTAAAGAAAGCAGCACCTTCTGAAAACATATCTATCGGTAAATCCCTGGAAGGCAGAAGCGAGGAAGTTTTGGAAAAGGTGAGGAAATGATCACAAGATTTTATAAATGGCATCAATCAGATGGACTCTGAACTTTGGTATCACTTCAAAAATCAATGCTCCTCCACCACTCCCCTTTGCTTCAGCCCCTCCCAAAAGATTTTGAAAACGATTAGAAACCAATGAACCAACGGAAAATGAAGTTTGTCATTTTTTTATTTATCTTCAAGTTAGTGAGGGAATCTATCGCTAAGTATATATGGCCTGCACATCCATGTTTCGTCTGTAGCTAAAGCCGGAGATACATCTGACAAACAAAATTCGCTGTTATCGCCATCATTGCTGCTCATTCGTAGTCATTCGCGGCAACGTTGCTTGGTAGACTGCCACATCTACGAGTTCCCTGTATAGTTCCATTTGTCGAAAAACATTTGCTAGCATTCCATTCATTCGCGGGAAGACTAGCTGACGGACGTACATCTCGTACCTACGTGTTCATTTATTATTTTTTAATAAACTAGTGTACTTGATACGAATCCCCACTAGCTAGAAATCGTAAACAAATAGCAAGTCTGACTTCTGGTGGTATAGCTTCTCTGCACTTTGTATTCCGTTTAATAATTTTTGGTTTAATCATTTCCAGAAGGATGCTAAAATCTTCTCGAGACATTCTGGTAAAATTTTTAAAAAACGTATCATTTAAATCGGCTGGTGAGTTCATACCATCGTATCTAGATCTACTTAAATATAAATCAATCATCCAAACAAGTCTCTGTTTTCTCTTATTTTTTTCTCTTCGTCGCTTCATGATCTTATTGATAATCATGTACGAAACACAGGCCACTATTAACTGATTTTCACTCATTTTCTTTCCTTCACAAACGAAAATAAAAACACCTTTTCTCGTTGAATTGTAGCGAAGTACTGCAAACTATTTTCGACACTGCCATATTTGAACACCTAACAACGTTTGCAGACATTCGCAACTCGGATTTCCTTTTGACCTTTTCTGTTTTACCGACAGACGATGGAAAACGTTCGTTCGCTGCGCTGGCCATTCGAACCAAAATGTATTCGTTGCAAATGACCACAAATGACCGTCTACACTTTACGAACAAATGCAAACGAGTGGCGACGTCGCTCAAATGTATCCTCGGCTTAAGACTCGTCGCTTCGGTATAGTTTGGCAGTCGAGAGAGGCTCGTAAGGTCGTAAGGGTGTGATAGAAACATTGTTTTGTGTCGCGTCTTCGTGAGGGCGCCATCGGGCAGCGCCACATGTCTAGTACAAGATTATTATTGTGTGAGAATAAGTTCTTTGGGTTTTTTCGAACTGTGCATTTAAAAAATCACGTGACGTAGGTAGATGCTGTTCTTATCACGCCATGGAATAATTTTAGAAAGATTTTTCCTTAAAACAAACCTAACTCGACAGGGTAATAGTCAACTGAGCAAATGGAAAGACATTAATAGTCCGACTTTATATAGTCATATCTATTCAACGTTCCTGTTGTAACTGTTACTTCATTTGTTCCGTTCACTGAGTATTAGTCTGGAGTTGTAATTTGCAAAATTTATAAGGGTATCCATTACGACTAAGAACATTTCTTAGAGAAAGTTTCTCCGTACTGATAGTTCAACGATTTGAGATGTTTCGCTCTGTCAAAAAGACAGTATCCTTTTGCATAATTATCTGTTGGTTTTCTATATACAGATGTTTTGTACTCTGAACAAGGGTGCCAAGGCAGCCGAAACATCAGTTAAGTGCCAAGCGAATATACATCAATAGCTCGTAACATTATAATTGTTCCAGGTTCACGAAACGAAGCCTTCGTTAGAAGAAGTTTATGACGGCAAAATGAGTGAAAAAGACACTGTGGAATCAAAGATCGCGCTCGAAAAGCATCATGTACAAGATAAACAGGAGGTAAGATTACGATTCGTATATTTTCATAGAAGGTATCCGTATCTCTTCAGCCTGGAAATATTCTACTCATGAAGTATTGAAAAAACAGTCAAAAATAACTAAACGGCTATTTGAGTATACTACTGTTGGATAGTCCGGAATTTGAAAAGGTATTTTATCATGTTACATTCTTACATACACGTAGATTGACTATTGCACTCAAACATCCCAGTATAAATACACCTCTATCAAACATTTTTGTCCGTTTTTCTGGTCATATAAGTTGGCTTGTATTGTATGCCTCAAGATCGGACGAATTTTTAGCCATCTGTCTTCTGTTATGGGTATACTTAACGAAGTTGTCAGTGACACACCTACATTCGAGGAGATGGTTAGGATCTCCTCGTCATAAGAACAATTAATTATACTTCTTAGGTAGGGCTCATAGTTATGCAGTATGGTGGATATGCATCGCTCCCTTATCAATCCATTTTGTTTAACGTGTGGGATCAGTTTTTACTCCACGTCTTATGGAAGTTTCTTCGCCACCACTCTTGCCATTTAATAAACATTTTTTCTTTTATATCTGCCACGACTTCTTAACCTTTTTTACACTTTACATCTATGCTACACAAGAAATTTTTTTGTCGCCAGCAACCACCTACAAAGCATATTGATTCAATAGGAAGACATCACACGCTCTGCGCCCAGCTCTGACTTCAAAGCAACAATTTCTTGTATTCTTTCTTTTTTTAAGGCTTTTCCATAGTTAGTACCAGCATAAAGCATGACGTCCATTCTAGCGGTTTGGATCCATCATCTGGAATCTATCAAATTAAGAATGCTACAATCACTTTTTGTACGGTTTATGTGTTCAGTTATTCTTGTATCTTCATCCAACTGAATTCGCGAGTATTTTACAGCATTTGTGTTCCTAATTTCGATGCTCCTAACATTGATCATTAATATGGTCAACTTCCGTGGTCCAGGTATAGCGTCAATAACTCGTCGAGCGATTCTGGTAAATCCAAATGCTACTAATCTTTCAACGATTCCTAAGTCATACACGTAACCTAACGAACTAACTTCTGATATTTTTATCCTTAACAGACTATTAACCGTTATGTAAAACATATAGGGCAACCGAGAAGGCGTCGTTTCAATTACATCGTTGGAGCCCAGTAACCTGACCACTGTTGGTGCGCATCCATCACCTACCACATTGGAGAAACGAATGAAGGTAGGATCAGAACGGATTGTTCGCAATCAGAGCGATATTTTCTCGTTGAAGCAGCAGACTAGCGTTGAGTCCTCAATTTTCTCGGTGAATGGCTCGCCCTCCAGAAAGGTAGTAAGTGCATCAAACTATTTCTCATTACATTCATGCGATTGGACTGAATCGAGAGCCCAGAAACAGTACATAATTCAAACAATATATAGAGACGCTCATTTCATGATTCCGCCGATATATTAATCGCCTAAGAAACAATTTACCTAATAAAGTCTAACTACTTAACTAATAGTCTAATAGTATGTAACTATACATATGAAAAATAATCATTCATAACATGTACTGATCGTGGACTTTTAATTACTGATTATGGAAGGTCTTCAAAACGAAATACCAAACGTAGGATATTTTTTCACTAGTCTTGTGAGCGCATTTGGATATGACATTAAACGTGTTTCACTGGTCACATCAATTAGCTGAAAATGCTAAGTTCTGATCCTGTCCAGCTAAAGCCGCAGTTTAACAAGAACGAATTATGTAACAGATACTGGGAACATCGATGAAGGAAATCAATAAAATTTTAGGAATTGCCTTGAATATGAACATTCAGAAAACAAATCCAAGTCATTTTGAAGTAGGTATTTGTGATAAATAAATTGTCCACCAGCAATATTATTGTGTCACTTATTACATGTACGATTAAATTGTAACCATCGAGAAACAAACTCCTCAACAGCCCATTCCATAACTCTGAGATTCTACAAAAGAATGACCTTTAGACTTTTCACACGTGTTGTTATTTTGACCTGGTGAGGATGCACCCGTTGGGCCCATCCAGAGTTGCTTGTATTGAGATGACTCTTGACTTATGCGAAATAAGTCAGTCGAGCATTGCAAAAACACGTTTTACGCCACTTGTTGGTATTTTTAAGCTAGCTTGATCGTTTTTTTATGCCTCTGAACATCCGGATAGCGCTACAAGCACTTTCAGGAAAAGCTAGAAAGATTCAAACTATTTTTTGAAAGATGTGACGCTTCTTAGATTCTAGCACAATATTTATTGCAATTATCTATTGGTATGCGTTGATTTTGTGGCACAAAAACCACACTGATTTTTCTTCCCTATGTAATATTCTAATGAAAAGTTAATACAAAAAAGCCACTATATAAATACTTTGGCTATGGAATATGTTATATTGATGAGTCTTCCACCTATACATATCTGGTGTCGAAAAAACACGGAAGATAAGAACAATGAGGGAAACTCCAAAATCAGCACTCTATGAGCATGTCTGGGAAATGGCTGATAGTTTGAAATGGGAGCAAGTTTCTATACTGCAAGAGAGAAAAGGTGTCAAAAAACCTATCTTTATAGTTGAATCGTGATTGTCTTCTAGTATGGCTGGTTATGCACCAAGTAGAAATCTGATCAATCTTCGCCAAACCTACAGATGGTCCCTATAAGACAGGCAACGCCTCATGTGACGATGCATTATGTTTATTTTGAGTTTATCAACAATACAAATGCACCAAACTGGAGCATCCCATAATACTAGGCCCAAATTTGAGAACTAAACTTAATCAATTCGAACGTCATAATTTCTAAATTCAATCAATTGCTCTTTTATAAATACTGCGCAAGTATTTGAAACGTTCTTTATTAATCATATGTAGTTCCAATTAACGCCAACGCCAATAATGATTGGTGCACAAATGTCTCTATAGCAGCCACGGTACATTAATATTTTGGCTACTCGCATATGCTCACTTATAAAAAACACCGAGCAGGAAGGTAGAAGAATGAACATAAAATAACTACCAGAATCTAGTGATAACAGTTTAGCAGTATTTTCTTTTTCAAAAATTCGTATATTATCTACCACTACAACATATCAACAGACATTGATCCCTCAATTAAGCAACAAAGCATCTCCCAATTTTACAGTAGTTATATTATAGCTTTCAACTCCATAAATCGATCATAAACTCCATCACGGAATTTGTTTCCCAATATTCGATCAAAAACACAAAAAATCAGTATCATTCTTTTTACTAGATATACAGAAGGAGAGGAGTTAGCCCCAGTCAGGTATTTCCCTTCGATAAAACCCACAACGAACCTTCAGGAAACGTTGGAAAATCAGTGGAAAGAGTAAACGATTCCAAAGAATACTGCGATTTGAAAAGGCCGTCCAGTTCTATAAGAAATCCACTAACAGGAACTGGACTCAGTTCCAATGACGAGTACAAGTTCAAAGGAAACAAGAGAAGAGGTAAACATTACTTATTTGTGTCCAGTTATAATTTCAGTTTTCACGTATAAAGGTTGAATGAATTAATTTCGATAAATTAAAACTTTTTGCTTGTGTCAATTTCAGATTACATCGTGCTCTGCTAATGGTATACAATTTCGCTATTTGTTCCGATAATTGCTTATATTTTATGTATAGTATATTCATTTTTAAGATAGACCGAATGTGAACACTAGCATGCAGCTTGACCGTTTTCGTCGTAAACGCTAGAATTTAACAGGATGGAATTTACAAGCAAATGAGTCTTCTTAGGCCATTTCCTATATAATTTTATATATTTATGTACCTAGATTGACGATGCTGTCACTTGGTGATACTATTTCATCATTCAGAAAAGAAATTTAGTGTGTTTAACACAAATTCTCACAAATAAAATTCCTTTCCTTACAGTGACGCGATTTGATTTATATTTTAATCAGTCCGATCATGATTTGAATATAATTTGAAACGTATGTACTGTGATTACCAACAGTAATAGTGTAATCAACCTGTTATCGCGATAAATAACTAAAGAAAAGAAAAGGTAGATTTTAGATGATCTTACTTGGCGAAACTCTTACATCATGCAGATAAAACCAGATCGTGTATTTGAGATAGTTTTACTTGTGAAACTGTGTGTTAAATATACAATTATTTTATCTGCACAAAAAAGAAAAGGTTTTATAAAGGACATCGCAAAAATAAATGTCAAAGGGATCAGAGGAATTGGCTGAAGATGTAGTATGACTTTAAGGCATCAAGGAGGCATCTAATAGCACCACCCACATGAAATCTGACTTTAGAATATTTCTTCGGACTACCTGGTAAAACAATCATGCACGAATTCATCAAAAATACTATGTGGATCCCCCTACATATTTTCCATCATTCTACTCATACAAACTATTTTCAGAGTAATTCATTGATCAAAATTCGCTTGTTTCAGACGGAAATCCTCTGCTAGGCGTAGGCTATTCACCAGAAGCAATGCCATCTACTCAAAGAATACCCCCAGGTGGATACTCTCACAAGCTTTGGTGATGATAACTTTATACAAGAACAAATTACCAGTGATTTTTACCAGCTTTCGAATTACATACATTATACATTACAAATGTAATAACTGAACGAAGCTCAGAGAAAATGAACTATCAGAAACGATGTGTTTGATTTTTCAAAAATGACCAATCGTCAGGAAAACGACCTCCAATATTTTTTTGTAAATTCATGCTACAGCGAAAGAGTTTATACATCGAGATTCACAATACAGCGTGTTGTTAATCTGGAGTTTCAATTCAGCGAATTAGTCTAAACACAACACGAGCAAATGAAAATAAATAAATTAAATTTTTGATTTTTTTACTTTGATAAAGGCTGCCGATGCAGCCGAAACGTTAGCATCGTTATTTCATCAAAAAAAATTGGGTTTAATTACCAGCCACACAGCCATAAAAATTATATAATCCTGTATGTTTTGCTTTGAATAATAGATGTCGAGTCTTAGAAGTTAGATTGCGTATCAAAAATATTTATAAACCTGTACATCGAGAACATACGCATGAAAAAATAATGGCATGGAGTAGTCAAAACCGTAATTTCTCAGCAAATATTTTATTCCTTGGTCTAAAATACAACATTTGATGAAAATTTGGATGCCCCAAAGCATCGCATTACCACTTTTATTAGAAATCTATTTTTGCTGGCATATAGCTATATAGATAAGCATGAACACATACATAGCCTAGTAGTATTCGAGCGAAAGTTAAAAGAACTACTAAATGCTTTTTATACCTAGCGAAGTATTTGAATAAGGATACTTTATACATTTTTTATTCCATTTTTTTGTAATTGTTATAGCTTTATCATCAAAATTATTGTTATTCCGCTACCATTGTTTTATGCACCATTTCTCCGACTTCCATCATCCTATGCTATAAAATTTGCCTAAACTATGTTAGTCTTTATCGTTATTAAGATTGGTTTGACTTAAAGGTTGCAAGAATGTAATAGTTTTTATGTTATTTGCCCTTGATTAGATAAATTAATAGAAAAAAAAACTTAGCAAATACACTTATTCGCTATATTTGGGTGCCAAAGGCAGTGTTCAGATGTCACCAATTCCAATTTTATATGGAGGTATGTAAATGCAACAATTTATTGTTGGCGTACAATACATGGTTCCGCGGGTTTATTTAATTTGTATGATCATCACTCACCTGGTACATCTTCCAATGGCGTTACGGATATTAACACTAACCACTGTCTTTTCAACTTCAAGTCTAAACTTTTGCTTCTATTGTACACTCTGTATTTCCTTGCTCTCAGGCGAGGCTCATATATGTCATTATAGTCAGGCATTTTCACTGTTTTTTAGCGACCACATATGATCATTGATCGAAATCGGGATTTCTCAGACAAATGCAGGAACATTTTAGACATTACAAAACATCACATTATACAACAAATACAATTTTAAATTATGTGTTAAAAGGTTTTTAGTAAAATAAATCTGTTTTCAAATGAGACCTTAGTATGAACCATTATAAAAGGATGGTATACAGGTGATGCACCTGTATTGTTGAAAAAAACAAAATTAAGGATATAATGAATCTTCATATTATGAGCAAGATGTTACCTGCCTTATGATGAATAAAATACGAAACATACGGCTACGTAATCCTTGGGCAACAGCACAAAATTGCCCTATTGGTATTCAAGAACAAAACATAAAAAAAGGGGAAAAAAGTATGATCCATTTGTAGGTTTGGTGAACATTGATTAGATCTTCCTCTGAAGCATACTCAACTCAACTGGGCCACAGACTAAGGAATTGGAAAGACAATGATGATTCAACTTATGAAGGAATATTTTTTGCCCTTCCTCTTGAGTTTATCTTTTTTGTGCAGGATAGTAACTTGCTCAGTTTGACGTATATCCCTTAGTTATGTGATTTCTGTATCCTTTGATTCTACACTTCATTATATCCCTCATTTTGGGATTATTATATCAACAATGCAAATGCATCATCTGCATTATAGACTTTAATTATACTCTATAGTAAGGGTTTATTTGAACTAAAACCGTTTCCTGGGAAAACAGACAATGACATTATAATTTCAAAGTTTGCTATTTAATTTTTTACAATGATAATGGCTGCCGAGGCACACGAAGCATTAGTACAAATCACGTGGTTTCAATCAGTTAGTTGCTCGAAACATAGCAAAACAGTATTTTTTAAATAAGCCCCCTTGTATTAGAAGGAATATTCTAATATGCACTTTCCAAAACAAAACATTGATGAATATATATCATAGCTTCACCCGTCACTTGCTCAGTTATGTAGTCCTTAATGTGTCAGAACTAAATTAAGTAGGCGTATAGCTTCCCATGCTTTGATATGAACTTGTCATAAAAATACTAATTCAGCATATTAATTAACGACCTAATAAAGTTTCTTTTGATTGTCAAAAACTGTTAAAATGTTCCTTGAAGGTTTCCTAGACACAACTTCTAAAAAGTAGTAATTTCTTCAAATCTACAAATATGAACCACTACTACACCCAAAAATCTACAAGACTTAAAAAGTGCACGTTTTGAGTTGTTCTGCTTTGTTTTTTTTCTTTATGTTAATTTATCCACTGCTATAAATTAATTTTAAATAAATATAACAAGAACTTCATCAAATTACAAAAATTATCAGTCAAGAACAGCTACAAATCGATCTTTGTGATGTAGTCGGCATGACAGGTAAAAACACAACTCTATTTCAAACACTTTCGCAATCACAGAACTCCTCTAATTATTCCTGAGAGGTACCAGACTAACTATACTGCTTATATAGGACTTTAGTAGAAAAAAATCACAAAACAGCATGTATTGGTATCATAATCTATTCAGGCAAACAATTACAAGAAATAGCCCCCTAAGGTGTTGGTATTCCCATCACAAATCTTTTTTGAGAGAAAAAAACGGTTCAAAATGTGTTTCGATCAATATTTGTAAAGAAGTGCTGAACATGAAATATTTCAGAATAATTGTTTTTAATGACATTTATCTGTTAAACCAATGCTCTTATAAAAATTGTAGCAGACGTTTTTTCAGCAGATTAGCTTAACTCCGTCTACCTAAGAATAAAAAACCGTGTATTTGATTATTAAGGAAAACTGTCATATTCTCAAGTTGATCGATGTACACACTATCGTCAAAATATAGCCGCGTATCAGTTATAATCACTTTTCCGAACTTCACCCAAACCGATGAGCTGCTAAAACTGCACATTTATTGCCACTATAACCGCACTGTCCATCACCTGATCGTCATTTGTCTATCTATAATTAACACGTATTTTCCAACGGAACAATAAAAAAATCATTGATGCGTCTCAAAACTCGGAATACACAATATGGCAGAGGACTGGAAATCTCTACGCGAGATACGGCTGGGCAGTTCAGGCGAAAAAGTTAGAAATAGTTATTATTATGCCAGCAATATTTTTAACAGGCGCATACAGTGTAGTCGTTTGTCAAAACAAATAGACAAATCTAAGGCGCGCGTTAGACAGTATTATTTGAAGAATTAACCGATTAGAGTAACTATAAAATTTATTTTGTTTTTGTTATTTTTATCAGTATCGAATTTAAATAACTATTATAAAATAACTGGAATTCATCTTGATGCTTTCACTAACCAATAATTAAAGCAGTATATGTTGATGGGAAAAATCCTACTAGTTTTCTAGCTTCCCTACAGCCTTTTTCGGAGTAGTACAAAAAATGGCGTTAAGTAGCGTCCACCCAATGCTATCAGACAGGTAATAGACATTGAGTTCAAACTGGAGCTCTTGATATTTTGGAATAGAATTCGAAATATTTTGATAAATATGAAAACCTTCGAAACAAAATCCCTCTAAAAATTATCTCAAATGCCTCATAATTTCTAATATTTCCAAAATTTAATTCAAGTCTATCAAGTCAGATCAAAACCATCAATAAACTGATATCACAACACGTACACCTCAACAACCTACTTGACGCTATTTTTTTACTTGAATTTAAATCCAACTTATGAGCATAGTTCGATTATTTAAAAAAGCTATTTTTTCCGCTTTTCACTTATCAACTTCTATTACAGATTACTGCATTTTAACTGAATAAAGGCCGAAAGTTTTGGGAGTTTCTCAAATATAAAACATTAACAAGTGGAAAGTCCAGCATTAGCCTACCCGTACTTAGATCGCATGTTGGTCTGCCAGCCATGCAGATGAAGGGACACTCAATACTTGAATAATCTTTCATCAAGCTTCTGGGAATTAACATCAACAATAACATTTCATGGCCTCGCAAGATCACAGAGTAGAACATCGAGGAAGGATGGCTGATCTGTCCCTATTCGATATATATTATCATAGCAGATAGATGTTTAACCGAGCTGTGTCGCATAATAACGCAAAAAGTCGCCAGCACAGCAAATACAAGAGTAGCTCATTGGACGCATCCTCACCAGGTCGAGCTTACAACGCCTGTTCCAAAAGTTGTTCTTTTGGAGAACCTCGGTGTTGTGAAATGAGCTACCGAGGACAGTGTTTCCCGGTGGTTAAAATCTACAGCGTTTGAAGGTCAATGTGAACAGAGATTTATCCTCGCGCAGTGCTTATGAAGCGCGATAGGCCTTTGCGTGAGGTTATCTATATAAAAAAACACGACTTTTTTCCAGAGTACTGTACTTTCCATGCTGAAATGATACTGTTTTCGTCCGGGAAATATTATTTTCCGATATAGTTGTGGGAAGCCGATCTGTTTTCCTAGCCGTCTCACGCTACCGTATTCGCCCATCGAATTGACACAGCGTGCGGCACAGGTCATGGCAACTCCGCGACACAGACCGCGCTCCGAATCTCTAGGAGCGGAAAATTCATATCATACGTCGAGATCCTCGCAGTCAGCATACACGAAATAATAAGGTGTCACATATACCATGTATTATTCCTAGCCAATTTGGTATTTATTTTTTTACAATTACCCCGTAAAAGTTCCCGGTTTTAAGCGAGAGGAATATATGATTTAAACAAATAGAATTCCTCCTCCCTCATCTAATAGACCTGATAAAAATTAATACTTTGTATCATATTAGTTTGATATAAAATACCAATAACTTGCCAAGTACCACGACTATGTGCAGAACATTCCATGTGAAGTAATTCATTCTTGTCCGAGATTTTAGCAGACATCTGTTTTATCCATTAGACCATAAAAACAGCTGTGTCACATAATACATCGGATCATAATTTATTCTCATTCATTCACATCATTCAACTAAATACAGATGAAATGTTAGTTTATTCAACATTTATTTTATCTTAAGAAAATATTATTCGTTGGCACAAAAGTAAATAATCACCAAATAAATAAGTAGGTAAACTACCACGTTACATTTAGGAGCATATACACATACAACCCTATTGCCATGCTATGACACACTTAGCTAGTTTATATATGTGACAAGACAAGAAGTACTAAATCCACAGGTTAATAAATTTAAATTTTGATGATCCGCCAAAAAAATACTACTGAGTATTACGTTATAAAAAGTTTATGGGTGCAGAATGTCCTTTTTCCATGCCAAAAATTATTGAAATTTGGCCTATTGTCGTAGGAAGCAACAAAAATTTTGTAGTCACAACACTTCACCTCTCTTATACGTGAGAAGTAAAAACACAAAACGTCGCAAAACACTCTACTCCCAATGTGCACCATCAGTGGTTTGCTCACCATTAGACCCAGACTCATGCTTTACTGTATCTTCAAATCTTTAGCCGCAAAAATATCACAACTATAGTAGTGGGGTTATATAGGCACCTCGTTTTTGCGTATGCCCACCGGTGTTTTTTTGTTCGTTGCGGGATATTTATCGGATTTAGCGTTGGAAGAAAAGGTCAAAAACAGGCAGTATTATAAAAGTTTGTGACTAGGTTGTGTCATGAGAAATACGTGGAGAATTTTTAGACGTGTATGAAAAGGAGACACCGTCGACTTGGTGAGTTTGTTTTTTGTATACAGAACTTGCAAAATGACTATTATATAGAATCCATTAAAAACATTTGAATCTAAAACACATCTACTCTACTTGCAATTTTACCTCGCACGTTAATAGGCGGTGAAAGTATTGTAATCACGACAGATTTTGAGATATTATGCTGGTCTGGCTCTTTGTCCCTCTATAGCTCGGAAAGTACCAGTCGGATTTTAATGGAATTTTGACACTAGGTTACTGCTACGCCAAGAACAAGAAAGTTCCGTAGGTTTCGAAAATAGGTTGACTGGCGAAGCTATTAATGAAAAACTTTTTGCTTTTAAGTTGAATTTTCTATCATATATAAACTTTTGACGAGAGTGAAGGCAATCACCTATTATACACATGGGAGATTATTCACACATATGAAATTTAAATACCGCAGTAGGTCATTTTTTCTTGTGTTCTTAAACGCGAATCTGTACCTCTGGGCTTGTGAGATATTAAACGATATAATTTAAATGATATATATTTATTATTTTGTTTTGTGGCGAAAAATAATTTTACCTAAAATACGAGTTTTATTGTATTTTAAAGGTAATCACAAATCCTACAAGCCACATGTACAGGGTTTATATGTAATTTAAACAGAAAACAGCTCTTGCCAAATTTTCTATGGGTCAAGAAACTTAAATATACGATCATATTTTTAAAACTTCAAATAAAGTAATATCCGAACTTTAATTACGTTATTTACGTTGAATAAATTCTCAATACAAACAATAACTAATTATATTTTTTAGTTTCCAGCTCATGAGGAAACTTCTAGTTTTATTTTATTAAGAAAATATTGGAAATGCTCCAGTTTTGTAGACGTCTGGCTCGTATAGTTATTTTCGTCATTTTACTTCTGGTAAACGGCATTCAAACGTATGTTCAATTTATACATAAAAGTTACAACTGGACGCATAGAATCGTGTAAGTCCAACAAGAACTAAAAGTGTATCTAATAAAATGACCACTCAATTATATGAAAAAGTAATGTTACATATTTTGAACATCAGCCTGCAAAATTATATCTTTATATGTTAAGATATATCTTTATATTATTACAGAATTTTATCGGATTACACTGCAATCCGTAAGTGGACAACTAATGATATTTAGAAAAATTAGAAAGAAAAATTTGTCGCCAGTGGGGATCGAACCCACAACCTCCTGCATTCTAGGTTAGACCATGACGAACTAGTCAGGTAGAACGGCAAATGCGCTATGGAAGGTACATCCCTCCTGTGCAATTCTTCTTCCTAATTTTCTAACCTGTACAGCTCGATCTTTGATTAGACATCTATATCTTTATATGTTAAATGTTCTGCTGCTTTAAAAATTAGTTAGTTTAAATATATATATATATATATATATATATATATATATATATATATATATATATATATATATATATACTTGAAATACAACCCAATCTATATAGCTGCACCCTATTGTTTTAAAGTTCTCGGCTGCATCTTTCATTACTATGTGGAAAATATGACCATTAAAACTAGGGGCAGAGAAAACCTGAGTGTACCTCCACCTCTACGAGTTTAACTCTTGACTGGTATTGCACACTCTGTGACCACTTTTAAGTATCCTAATTCAATATCTTTCTCTTATTGGTGTCCCACCCATCACATTATAATTGGTGAATTTGAGTAATCAATGTTCAGTATACCTACAGTGTTCCAAGCCCAAATTCATTTATATTGAGGAATTGCTAGGACAGGTGGATTGCAATATATCTTAAATTTTTTTCACAGATGCATTTCATGCACTTATCATTGATCGTAACATACATAACATTTCTTTTGGTCAAATGTTTTCTTTTATTATCTTAATCTATTGAAAATTGCATTGCCAATTTTTGTTGAGTTTGGAACATTTTTGAACTACTTTACATTAAATTTTTGATTACTACTACTTATATTTAAAATAAATCAGTAGAAGAGCACTTCATAAGTGTACCAGTCTCACAGACTGTATACCAGCTCTGCTTCAAACTTTTTACCAGTATGTTAGCAGTTAAGATCGGCAAAGTTAAGGTTGAGAAAATGGGCACCACAATATATACCTTTGAAATCAAATACTGTGCTACTGGTTCACATCCAAAGTGAAAATTATTACTTTGAATGTGTATTGTCCATTTTAATTTGTGGTTCACTAATTTCAGTTGCTGTTTCTTCAAATCTCATATATGTGAGATGATAGTTATCCTCATTAAGGTGTCATTTCTTGAATATAATTTTTTGTGAACTTACTATATATTTTGTGATAAAGATTCTACTGGTAATAAAAATTGATATATACAAAAAAACTGACCAAAATGCTCCTGCAGCTGGATGCCAAGCTGACCTGACAAAAATCTAGGTAAAGAATAAAACAGTGATGTGTGTATTAGGTCACATTTATAGTGGATATGCATTTTGTTCACATCATATGATAGCCATGATGAGCATAACAACAGCTGAATCGTATCTTGAGACACCAGTAGTACCAAACATAAATAAAATCTTAAATCCAGAGTTGAGCAAAGATTGTTCTTAGGTTCAAAAATATAGTAGAATAGCTCTGTTACTTGTATTATATACCAATGAGCTCATATTAACACTGAACACCAACATTTTAATGTTAACAATCAACTATTTAGACAGAACTGTTTTTATGGTTTTCTTGATGCCTCAATATATGGCTTTAAACACTGCAAATGCCTTATTATTTACAGCATAATGCAATTTTTCATCAGTTGATGTCTGTCATATCCATTTTTAGTGAGAAAACGTCTTAATAAACCGATTGCCCTAGTTTATTGCACCTTTGGTATTTAGGAACTTATTCTATACATTCAAAGATTTGAATTATTTTAAGTTATTTAGACTCTAAATAATTGCAATTATAATTTTTAAGACATGCATAAGCCAAACATTACTTTAAAGCTGGAAAAACTTACCTTGGGCATATTTTCCAGACTTTGGTGTTGATGTCATATTTAGTTATCCCATTTTAACCGGACATTTTCAACGCACCGACAGTCGCACATGTTTACCATATGTACAAAAACATCTCAAAGGTGTTTTACAACAATTAAACCAGTACATATTCATCCCAGAATAAATATTAGGAGTCGCATTTCAAGGAAAAATGAAAATAGGGAAAACTGCTGTTATTGCTGTCACCCAAAAATGACATTTGCATTGATGACAAACTGAAAATTGGATCGATAAGTCGTCGGTAACAGGGCGTTGCCAAATGTACTCTTTAGTTCAGTCAAAGTAGATATTCAACGAATTAGCAAGACTATATGTGAATATTGAGAAGTAACCTGACCTGATGTCTAGAAGTTATAATAATTAATACAATGTTATCATGAAGTATCATGCATTTTTAACAAATTAGGTTGACTACAGAATGTAGTAAGAAATTCGAATACTTAAATAACGGGATTTCTTGTGTCAAACAGTGATTAAGGCAAAGTGTTGAATAGTCGTCCATTTTGTTGCCGTTCCTCACATTATATACAGGTTAATTTAACTTCTAAAACTTATCCTTTGGTTGTCAATCTGATTCGTTATAATATAACTTAATAAGTGAGACAGTGGACACGTTTCGACAACGGGGAATTGAGTAAAATGAGAGCAAGTGTCTATAATACACAATGATAATTTCAAAAGGCATGACAAATAATCTGCTTTTATAAAGTTGAACAATGATTCTATTTCTAATTCCTCAATAGACTGTTACCAGTTTCGTTGAGTATGCTCCGTGGAAAAATCCAGTCAATATTCTTCACACCTATAGATGCACCATATGTTTTTATCCAGGTTTTTCTTATGGTTTGTTTTTCGATCCCAAATGGAGGTATTGCGTTGCTACCTATTGCTATTTTATCTCATAGGACAGGCAGCTTTATGGGTGCATTATATCCTTTTTTGGAATTATCAACAATGCAAATGTTGTACTCTAGTCTTTCATAATAGTTCATACTAAGGTCATGTTGAAAACAAAACTCTTATCCTGAAAACAGTCACAAATATTAACGCCATGATCATATAAAGGCTGTCTAGGCTGCCGGAACGTCACTAAAGATTCATTCATACATATATATGGTTTCAATTAGCCCCCAGCGGAAGATCTAATGTATGGACAGCAATATTTAGCAATGATGTTTAACATTTATACATTTTCTCACTCAATATTCAATGTATAATGAAAAATGCACCGTTTAGTTGCTGATACATCATCACATCATTCATGTTGAGTGTACATTATGAGTACTAATACTGTCAGTCAAAAAGTGAAGATTTCTACAAATCTGGAACATATCAATCTGACAGCTTAGCATGTGTAGTATACACATGCGCAGAATTAGTGCAGCAGTCATTTTGAAAAGAAATTAAATTAAGCAAGTTTTTCTTCGATGAGGTGATGTGAACCTTCTTAACATTTCCAAAATAATTCAAATCCTTCAAGAATTATTCGAATCATATAGTTATGTAAAATGATCAAAATATAAAAACGGTTTAAATCACAGATCAAAGACCATTTCTTACAAAGGCCAAAGCCTTCGAGGCTGGAAGCTTCTGATATTCGGACCGTTTCTCTTTCTTCTTCAAGACGATGTTCATCTTTGCAAGAGCCTAGACCTCAAAAAGAACATTTTATTTTGTTGGTGGTGGTTTTGTGTTTTTTAGAGTTGGATTTATTAGCACAGGTGTCTCGTCTTCGTCTATACCGTAGGAGTGCCTCAAATGATAATATAGCACTCGTAGAGCTGTGTTGTGCCGATAATCGTACACCCTGCACGCTGACAGGAGATGATCAAGCGTCTCTGGTGCCTGTCGGCTTGCTCTACAGCTGGTATCGGATACTTCCATACACATAAAGGTCAACTGCTCAGACAAGCCGTGTTCTAGATATTTGTAGAATATTCAATGTAGTGTCATAATAAATTAATTGGGTGAAATACAACTACAAGCATGCTCTTCTAAACGTTTGTAGAAGATTCCATGCATGGTCTTGTCTTTGTGAAGCCTTAGAAGGAAATTGGCTCCAGCAGTTTTGATGTGGCTCTCACAGTAAAGATTAGCAGATTAACGGTGTATCTGGCCATCGACAGTCTGGCCAGTCTGCTATGCTAAATAAGGGGCTTCTGATATTTGGTCTGTTTATCCCCCTAAGACAGTGTTCACCTCGACAAAAGATCCGAAAAAGATCACCTTCTGTTAGCGGTATTACTATTTAAGTTTTGGGAAAATAAAACTTCCTTAGATTTTCTCTGTATTATCATATTATATTTCTGTAAGCTGTTTACATTTTTTGTAAGGGCTTATACCGGTTGATCGAACTATATTACTATATAGCCGAGCAAGCTGGAATCTTTCGTTTTCCAGAATAAAGCTTTAACCAGACACAAAATAGTGTACAGATATCTTATAACCAAAGCCATTTTCTTTTATTTGCTACAGCAAAAAAGTACATCCGTGTCATATATTTCCTTGTAAGACTTCGCGTTTTTGTTGAATTGGTTATTTGTTCTGCGAAATTAAGTGTGAAATTCCCCAAATGCAAAGAACACGGTGGAAAATGCCCCACATTCACACCACATCTGCCTGCAGGCATTAACTTTCTCATTCTATTTTCCACGTTGAAGCCAGTTTGACTGTGCTATCATGGATAAAAGAAGGTTCAAATGAAAAAGCCTGATTTGGTATTGTTTTCTTCAGTGATATGGCAGCAGCGCCAATTTGTCAACTGTCAAAGATAAATTGTCAAAAATGATAAACCTATGACAAACAATGCCCTAAATTAAAAAGTTATCTATACTAGAAAGTAATTGAGAAGGTCTACAAGCTGAGATCTAGATCCATGTAATCTCTCCAGTTATATGAATTGAAAATTCTGCGATGTAAGTACTAATATAATCAATATCTCATCAGCCATATCAGAACAAGTGGAAATGGGAAACTCAGGATTAAAGCAACATATTGAAACTGCTCAGAAGAGTGGTGTGCTCAAAGTCTCTCCAGGTAAGCTCAACGAATTTCCCCCTGGTTTTAAACAGCTGGAAGGTAATTTGAGGACCTTAGACATATCAGACAACAAGTTTGTTGTCTTACCTAATGAAATAAGTAGGTTCATGCAGTTAAGACATTTGAACATAAGCAAGAACAAACTAGCCAAAATCCCTGATTGCATTGGTGCTTTAACCAAACTAGAAACCTTGAATGCTGGTCATAATAACTTGACAAGCTTACCAAGAACTATATCCAATCTTATAAACCTTAAACAGGTCAACCTGAGTGACAATCGTATTAAAGATTTCCCTCTGATGTTTTGTGGTTTGAAGCATCTGGATGTACTAGATTTAAGTCAGAATGAAATCACGTATGTGCCACCAGAAGTGTCTGGCTTAAATGTGACTGAGTTAAATCTCAACCAGAATCAAATCTCACAGTTGTCTAGTCAGATTGCAGAGTGTCCTAGACTGAAAACATTGAGGATAGAGGAGAATTGCCTGCCCATTTCTGCAATTTCATCGAAAATCTTGGCAGAATCAAAAATTTCTACACTAGCAGTTGATGGTAACCTTTTCGAAACTAAAGAGTTGTGTGAGGTTCCTGGTTATGAAGCTTATATGGAAAGATTTACAGCAGTTAAGAAAAAGCTATTTTAATGAAGATTGTATGTATAGGAACTAATGAGGCTAAAATCTTACTCAAGCACAATATGATTTTTTGTATATATTAGCAATATTTTATATTTATTTTGTGATTCATTCCACATAGCATTATTGTTAATAGATTTTAACATGTTTTGTTATATCTGTGGGTTCATTTGTTTTAGACTTATATATTCATTCAAGTAGTGCTCCAGTGTATTGAGAATGGATCTGTTCAAGTATGGTTCTTATGTTATAAAAATTTTGGACATTATATGTATGGTTTGCATGACATTTCAAAGCCCAATAAATAGTTCCTGTTGCATTCAAAATCACATTCACACCTCCTTTTGGCTTTCTCAAAATTTTATTAACATTGTCCTTGATTCATCTTACTGTCTTTCGATGTCCATCAAAACCACGTAGGTACATAGTGATCAACTTTTTAAAATATCCATACAATTAGATTAATACTCCAATTACTATGTGTTTCAAAGTGGTGCACATCTAGATTTCAAGGATAAACTATGAGCCCATACACGGTTATAGATCATCAAGTCATCAGGTTATCAAGTGTTGTTAAAATAATGCATATATCATTTACTCTAGTTCATGAAATATTATTGCTAAATGGTTCAACTATAGATTCATTTATGGTGGTAACATACAACTTTTCTGGTCACCATTTCTGAAACATAATATGTGTACTTGTTGCTGGAAGTAATTTCACATAAGAATGCTTATATTACTGTCTTAATCAGTAAGCGAAAGCATGACGGCTATTGTGCCAAAATTATAATGATCTCCAATACAAAAATGACCAATTGTCCATAATACCTTCAATATTATATGACTTTAAAAAGTTGTAAATCAGTTCATCATTTCAATAATTAGTTTTAATTCTACATTACCTGTATGCAGTACAATATAAGAATTATACCTAAGAACAGCTAATTCTACCCTTTTTCAGTCAACGAACCCCTGGGCAATCAAGAACAATTTCAAGCTGCTTAATAAAAAACATTAATATATTTCAGAATATTTATATTGGTACATACTATAAATACAATAAAATACTGTTTCATTAAAAAAATATGTTGAAGTTAAAGCTGCCTCTGCCATACATGTTTCCATAGATGAGACTCTGGACCCTCATACCTTGAAAATGGAGTATTTCATATAAAGTTCATCCTTTCAAATGGTTGGTACGTCCAACTCTGAAGTTCAGCAGAATGGAAAAATATTTTGTAAACTTTTCAAATAATAGTTCACAAAATATATTATTTATAATACTACAGTACATACTGTTTCAGTTTGAAAAAAGCATATAAGGGAACAGTATATGTACTTTTTATTTATTGTGTACCATGTTGCTACTTATATACCATGTGTGAACAATAATGAAATGTTGAAACTGTTACCCAGATTTTTTTATGATTTTAAATATTCTATATCTCAATTAGCTGGAGCTTACTGTGCAGTGAACACAAAAGTTGTAAGAAATATTGTTTTCATCCCTTCTCTAGATAAATTGTTATGACTACCTGAATTAAACCTGATTCTCATCTTATAAGTACTGTTAATTATTGTTAAGTGCAATTTTTTGTAAAAATATATTTCAATTGATCAGGTATCGTTTCAACGTTTATATGACTTACTAACTACTAATCTGCATTGCTGTCCAACCTGCACAATTATTGCTCATTTTTGTTAATTTGATGCCTCTCTGTGCCTTGCCTCTTTTGTTTGCCTCTACTTATGTGTGCACTGTGCCCACAAGTTTTCATTTCTTCCATGCGTTGTTTTGTGAATTTTTAATTAAACTTTCTACAATAATAATACTAAAATTACCAACATGAGGTGCTTTCACTGTCAATTTTATAGACTAAAAATATATTTATCACTCTTGCAATGTAGCTATGCAGAAAGGTTGTGAAACTTCCATACAGTAGCAGTATACTGACATCTTTATATTCATTTAAATTCCTTTAAGTTAAACTTTACATGTATTCATGTCTTCAAAATCTACAATCTCACATTGCAAAATATGTATCTATGTATTTAATTGTTTTAATATATTTTTTGTTTCTGGTAGTCCCACAGGCATTCAACATTTGTTCAAGAATATCTGTGATATATGTTCTTAGCAGCAAAATTATTTTTGTTTGTATTTGAAGGAAATGGTTGGAATTTATAAATTGGTTCTTCAAAAATACTTAGTGTGATCATAATGCATGTTTATATTTTCTGTGTAGAACTCAATAAATATGATGAAAGAGCATTGAAAGAGCCCATAAATACAAAAGTAGTGGCTTTGTTAATGTTTTCCAATTCAATCCCAATAATAGCTGAGCAACTCTCATTCAGGATTATTCAGTGTATATTTGCTAGTGGTAAAAAATAACCGTACAACAGTTAAAAAAATTAATTCAAGTGCGACTTCTAGTCCATTTAAATATTACATCCAACTTGTAGTTTGGGTAGGATCTCATTTTCTATGTTGTGTAGTGAGGTAATGTTCTCGATCGGTGGCTCAATTTTGGAAAGGGGGGATAAAAAAGTTTTTCACCGTCCTACAAAATAAATTGAATGAACGTTTAGTAGGAAATACATTTCTTTACGAATATTGATGACTACTACTTTCGATTGTATGTCAGTACGCAAAGCAGACTTTTTAAATAACTTCAGCCCTACCCGTTGTATTTATAGCGATTTTCGATTGATTAACTCTATTTAAATAAATTAGGTTAAATGGATGAACATTTACATATCTCAGAAAAACGTGAGACACATGTTATACAAATTAAATTATTTATATGGTAAAAAGAATATAGGAAGGAATTATCCTATTTTAATTATTCTCGATTATTGCTTGACATCGTTTGGACATGCTTTCATCCTATTTTTCCGCATATATCGAAGACGTTGTGATAACTGGTTGAGAGAGAATACACGTGTTCCATGAAGTTTTATCTTCACAAGACTAAAGACTCCATTAATGTTCCATTGGATATGCTTCAGGTGTTTGTGTGTGCAAACCATTCTGAGGTGTCATTATACCATTTTGCCTTTTCCATGCTGTTGCATCGTTATCTTCCTGGAGTATCCAGTTGGATTGATAATTGATTTTTTGTCTCAGGGATTATGCTATCGCTATAGTGGTTTTAATCTCTGATAAACTTGCCTATATGTTAACTCCAGACCTGCAGGATAGTTATTCAACTAATAGTTTTTGGAGCATGCGGTTAGCTGTATCACCATAAAAAATCGTACCTGGTGCGGGGTTTAGTTTTTTTTTTAAATTTTTGTATTCGTGATGAAACTTATTTCAGCAATTTGTATCATAGTACTGTTTGTATACTCATTTCAAGAGGGCGACAAGTGGGGGGTGCTGAATTCATAACTCACTTGCACAGACCCTTTCTACACAATAAGAAATAAAATCTATCCAAAATGCAAAATTCTGATAACAGTATAACTGTTAGAAATGGCATTTTGAACAATTTAATATCGGGTATAGGGTTTCAGATATACGTTGTCCAGTATATACAACAATAGTTTAGAAACGTGGGTCCAAAGCATATGTACTGGATTGTACTTTTACAGAACTAGAACTTTTTAGAATTCGGACTGGCTTTCCATAGAAAGTGCATTTGGATATTTTCATAAAAGCAGATGGATATTACTACTACTACTACTACTTATATCACTACTACTACTCAAATTACCACCACCACCACCACCAAATAATCATAATAACTAAATATTTTGGACTGTTTCAGTTGTCATTTTTCATTAGATGATCCACCAGTTACATTTCGGTGTCAACGGTATTATTGTATTAATTCATTGGTGAAGCTACATTGATAGTTTGTTTTTTTTTGGGAGTAGGTTAATTAGGGAAGCCATTTCTAACCTCGTTCCTTCATTTCACCAGTCATTTAAGCAGACCTAATAAAACTACATGAACACTACTTATGCCACTGATCGATTTCAAGCTATTTTTATAAAAGGTTATTAAAAGTAAGGAATGTATTTCTTTCTAACGCTCATCATGTTCTTTTATCAAACTAAGTTACCAGCATAATCTCGAAAAAATTCAATAGCGGAATTTATTATATAAAATAAGTCTATATTGTACAGAGCCCATACACACTTTGCGGTTGACCGAATTGCGGCTAGCCACCCACTTGTCCGTAGGCGAAGAAATTGATTTAACACTTAATCCCTATTCTTACTGTCATAAGGCAGGCAGAAAACCGTTAGCGTTGCTCGGAGAGCTGCGGCTTCACTAGCCACCGCGAATTAGGTTGTATCTCATATGAATACATAAAGCTATATGAATAGGATTTCGATAGTGAAAAATTCATAAGTAAATACAAACACGACTACCAATTTGGGATACAAATGCAAATCCATAACACTTATGTTCTTATTTTTGCGTTCTTAAAATATCTCAAACTGCCTACTTTTATATCGTGTCTCTGTTTTTTATACCTCGTACGTGAATGTAGTAAACAGCTGCGACTTGATCGTCGTATATCTTTAAAATTATTTGATTTAGCCGCCAGTCGTTTTGGCGGTTTCGCAATCGGACATTGATGATTGCTGTTTTAATCAAACAGGCCAACCAGAAGCCCAACCGCATCCTGTGGACAACGGAACGGCTATAGTCTCAATGCTGTCAACCGCACTGTGCGAATGTGCCCTAACTTTTTCAGCAGCGTTGCTCGTGTTCTTCAAATCAAAATTTTGAAATAACTCCACAGTCAGTAATCCGTTGGGTTGATATCAGGCATTCTTGGAGGCCATTAATCATCAAAAAGTTATAACACGATCTTGAAGACCAGCAGAACAATTTTTTTACCTTGTCGGAAAATATGTGGTGCCTTCCATCCTGCATAAGATAATTGTTTTAATTCTTCAGTGCTCTTTCTGAATCCGTGGAATGGCATAATCTCGTAACATCTTTATCCCCTCCAGTATGGACCAAGATAAAATTAGTGGTGAATTACACGAAATGATAGATGCAGCAAAATACAATTTGTGAACATTTATTTTTAATGCTAACTTGATTTTTTGAATTATATAATATAAAATGAATATATATTATATTTCAATTACTTTATCAGGACCCTATACTATCTGGGGGCCTGTAAAATTGGAGAACATAAAATAATAAAAGTGTATGATTATATGGAGCTGCTGTACAGTATTATACACTGCACCGCAAAATTGTTTAGACTGATTTTGTCCAGCCCTGTCACGATTGTTATGACAAGATAAATTCCAAAATTATTTCGCAAACACAAAAATATATTGAATATAAAGGAAGTAATCATCTAATTCACAGTGGTTCCTATTTGTAGTCGACAAAATTTTTGTGGAAGAAGACATTTAAATATATAATTTTGCGTTATATACATTCAAGTTGGATCTAGGTCCTACTTTATTGCGGAAAAACAAATAGGAAATGGAAAATGTTGATTATGAAGATATGTAATATAAACAACTCAAACTATAGATATACTGGAACAAAATTTAGGTCAAAACTGGAGAAAGCACAAGAAAGGAATCTCGCTACGAGGATGAAATTAATAAATTTGAGATATAAAAAGTGTCAGATCATCAACATTTTGATGATCAAGGTGGACTAGTAAGAGACTCCACAACAATTTCACTGTTGATAGTATATCATTGTAATGCTTCAAGTTTGGCGAAACCTTTTGGTACAATTTTTTGAGCTGAGCTAGAAATGGAAAATATACTTGAGAATCAATCGATCAGATTACGTATAAGATTGCGTGCTCCATCTGGGAAAGTTTCATCCCAAGCCAATGGCCGAGAGGATTTTAATCGAGAATAACTTCGAAATCGAAATGTCATGTCTTCTTGATATTTTATGGTATATTGATAATCGTCCATAATTGTGCATATATGATTATTCAGACATTATCCTTGAAAACAGATAAATGATACTTCATCAATAGCTGTTCATTTGCTATGGTATCCGTTTAGAAATAAAGATTTGGATATCATTTCAGAATTCAATTTTCGAAATATTGAAAATTAAAAAAAAAGCAATTAATTTGAAAATTCCTATTTTTTGCAATTTCCAATATCTTCAAAGCTTACAACGAATGGATCATCAGAGCTAAACTCTGTTCAAAATATTCTATTTAACACATTACTGTATGTGAAATGTGTACAGGGTTAACATAAGTGGCGCCATGGTTTTGAGACTATAAATATCATTTTCGTAATTAAAACAGTATATATTCAGTTATGCAGTCATATGTTGTCGCCCTTGCTAACACAGAAGATGGACAAATTAGCCCCTTTAGATAAAAATTAACTGTACCCTCAAATACTGTGCAACTTATAAAAAATCAAATGATTGCGTTTGTATAAAACATCTGAAATGCATTTTTTCGTTATTTGGTAATTCCGCCACCGCTGCACAAATTTGCAAAAGCAACAAAGTTTTTGTTTCCATGTCATAATAGTCAAAACATCAAAATTCGAATACTAAGCGAGTTATCGACGATGGCCCATGGACAGACAGACATATCGAGGAATGAGTGCCTGGGTTTGTCGTGATGCATGAAAACATGGTTATATATCACGACATTTTCCGTGTTTATTATATTTCCCTAGCCTATTAGCGTGGCAAATAGAATATCATGATACAGCTTTTTGTGTATTTCTATAGACCTAGAATTCTCGCCTTGAACGAAACCATAAATGTTTTTCTATTAAAACAAACACACTTATCTGTGGTGTCTGCATCACAAAAAATAGTATATCATTTCTGAAGGTTTGTCTGTCTAATTATACGGAGTTATATAGCACATCAACGACAAACAAAAACGTTTACAATTACTTATTTCCTATTTCAAGCAAAAAAATGATATGCTACAAAGGGACCCCACGAAATACTAAAGAACTTCATTATAAACAGATAATAATATTTTAAACCGGTTTGAATTCGGTATCGCTATCTGCTATAAAGAAACATTAATGCGTTGGAAGTACTGAGTCAATATATTTTACTCAATTTGTTTTAATGAATTACGGTTAATTTTGCGGTGCATCATCTATATACATTGATTTCCCAGTAATTACCAAATATCTTCCCTTTTAGAAGGGAAACTATGTTTCAGGTTCTCAGGATTACATTTCTGCCTGAGCTGTCATAGATCTTTTTTGTGAAATAATAGATTATGTATCACCCCACGAATTATATAATGCACTTTTCTACCTTTATATGTATATATTCCATAGCTAAAATAGTTTATTTATTTTTACTGATAATTATATTATATGCATAAGCCTAAGAGTTTGTACTTTTTCTGCTCAATCCCCAATTTCTCTATTTTATATAAACTTGTTGTCTGCTCTAATCTGTATTTTTGTTATAATGTATTAAATGTGCGTGTTTAAAATTATTAAATCTATTGAAAAGTCATTATTCTCTTTATGATTTTTCCCCAAACAATCTTGTGATACTATGAAGTTGTAAATGCTCTTACCATGTGAGAAACTCTTCCATCATTCAGATAAAAAAATGTGTGGTAGAACACAAAGATAGCTTCATTTGTGAAACTTCTTTAACTGAATGTAGATGTTCTAATGAGAGCGTATGGAGACGTTCATTCGCGTGCTGCGTCTGAAGCCTTAAACCTGCCCAGTAAACTTTCACATGGCCAGAGTGAGAGACAGTTTAAATCTCTATAAAAAGATGTTGTTTATTCTAAACGATTTTTAATAGATAACCTCTCGCAAGGCAGAAAGCGATCGCGCTTCATAAGCGCTGCGAGAGGATACATGTCTATTCACATTGAGGAAATGCTGTAGATTGTAACTATCAGGGCACAAACTCCCCGGCAACTCATTCCACAACGCTGAAGTTCTCCTAAAGAACGACTTTTGGAAGAGGCTCGTCCTAGGTCCTCTAGTGTTTCCTGTACTGGCAACTCTTGATGTTATTGTGCAAGGCAGCTCGGTCGACCATTTACCATAACATTATCTGTAGAATAGAGACCCTTCTTCAGTGTTCGAGACTGTCCCCATACACGCCAGCAGTACTCCAGCGATGGATGATCTGAGCCTTGAGTAGCAGTAGCTGTTCCCGTGAATACAACCTTCTAGAAAGGAAGAGAACGCCCAGCTTCTGGGACGCCGACCTAACAAGGCCGGCAACCTGCTCGTGCCATGGCATGCCATTGTTGATGTTGATTCCCAGAAACTTGATCCAAGATTACTCAATTACTGTGCGTCTCTCCTACTCCGCGGCTGGCAGATCAGTATGCGACTTTTTTGACTAAGTTGTTGTCCGAGTCTTCTGTGAGTTAAACTGGCCTCCATTTGTAGATCCCCATTTAACATAATTTCGATGCCTTTATTATTCTGAGAAACATATTGCTTCCATCGAATTAGGATCTCTCGGGATGGCAGAGGTTTGCCTAGTTCCATGCAAGGAATATCGCTGCTGTAATCTGCGAAGCTGTAAATTGGATCAAATGAAATTTCCAACAGTTCGTTCATTTACAGCAAGAAGAGCGTTGGAGAAAGGGCAGACCGCTGTGGAACACAAGCATAGTGGATGGTAAGTAAATCAGAAGTACATCTATCCACTACCACATATCGATTGGTCTCCGAGGACTACCCATAGGCAGAAAGCTTGATTGGAAGTCTCATGCCACAGCCTATCGGAAGCTTTCGATATAACGAGCACGACGTAAGACAGTTTAAGAGATAATGATCACCCTCTTCCCTCAATTGGTCGATTTGAACTTATCATTAGAATGGGATATTCTAACAAATGTTCTAGGTGATCTTGTTCCGCATATTTGTGATCATGCTTATCAGACATGTTCCACAGTATGCGATAATGTAATAATAAATGAAACAACTGATAAAAAGCTAATTTAAATGTTGATTGACACTGGTGCTGCGCGTCTAAAGCTAAATAATTTTAACGTGTCTTGTCTTCTCGACGGCTACAAAAACGCGGGTACCGCTTCTGATAACGTACAAGGAATGATATATTTATATCATATAATATTTTTGGGAACCCGCCATTAGAGCGAGCTTACATAGGACATCGTGTAACGATATAGATGAATAAAAATTACATACATTTTTATACTGAAAAAAATAGGATTTTAGTAAAAGTAAAACAACGTAATAATTTTTATCTTACATTTATTTGTGAATATTGAACAGTCTAGCTCTAGGGATATTACAATGACGATTCTGACATTTGCTAATCATTAAAAAAAGAAAAAGCAGCTATACTTCATAAACGTGTACACTGTAGTGTGTGTGAGTGTCAGAGAGTTGTGTCTGTATGTGTTTACACAATGAGAAATGAAAAGACAACATAAGAAAAGCAAAAATCGAACTGTTTATTCATTTCAGCACTAACAGTGGTAAAAAATAATAAAATCGAAATACATTATATTCATATCGTACATATTGGATATTCCTAATAAAACTAGCATGCATTCAAGTCAACTAAATTTACATATTCGTAAAACAGATCGTGTAATAAATACAATCAATAAATGTACAGCCGTAGGTCAACAGAGAGCCATAGTATTGTGAACTTAAGTGATCCCCGTCCAGCTACCTAGAAATAAGCAGGTGACGTTTTACGGGCCTATACTCCATCCATTAGCGATACAACCTTCAAGCCCCCCCACTAACAATTAATTTGCTTCAATTTATGTTCAGATACAATGAAAATAAATGTTTGCCCCCAACAATACCCTACTCTCAACTGGCTCACACTTTTTTAACTACTGCGATACCTAGCAGAGTCTCAGAAAAAGAGGTGCATATTTTCAAAACGCAGTAACTAACAGATGTTTTTGCAGAAACTGTCCTCTTATGTCAAAAACAAATTATAATAAAATTAATACACATCTCTTATTATTTATCAAACTTTTAACTTGTATTTCTACCGACCTCTTGAACATATGCAACAAATAGTGAAATAATATATTGACTCCTATGATAATTTTTCTGATTGATCTTGTTTAGATTTTTTTGGATTTGAACATTGGTAAAACTGATGAATGGAGGTGAAGTCCTGTCACTGCTGCAAATACAATGTTTACGATTAAAAACAAAGTCTGCTCCGATTTAAGATACATAGTTTACATTTCATATATAATTACAATGAATAATACCCAAAAAACGGCTCATATTTTTACACATGTATTATACAGTTTTACAACGTGATAAAATTATAACCAAAACGGAATTTACACTTTACATGTTTTTTTATTTTAATATTTTTCTTAGTAATCTTTACATCAGTCTGCCACCTTGGAAAAAGGAATTGGCTTGCTTACCATTTTTCGTATTTGTTACTCCCCACCGCGCTATTTTTAAGGATTGTACCCCGTACGGCTGGCGCGCAACTTGTATTAAACAAAATGAAATACTGTCAGATTTTACAAAAGTATCCAAAATCACAACCAAATCTAATCTTCATGAAAAATTATTCTAAAAAAATTTTCTATTCTGGATGGTATCAACATTTGGACCTGGTGAACGACAAACCTATCAAGTCTCAGGGCGGTAGGGTATCTAAATGGTGCCTATATAGCAAAATCCAGGGCGTGGTGGTGGAACAGGCCCAGGTGCGGATCACGACGAGATTTATGCTTATGCATATTTTGAGGAACCCAATAAGATCCTTCAAACATTCGTCCATTTCCATGGGACATACTGCAAAAATACTGAATGTTCTGATCTTGATTTTGATAGCATATAATAAAAAAGAACTAAAACTGATTCGGACGACCTTCCCCCCCTTTCCTTAGTCCACTAGTAATTGCATGATTGTGAAGGAAAAACGTATGATACTGCTTTGTTGTTACAGATTGATCGATTGACAATAGGATTGAAACAAAGGGTTATGCTGATTTCCAGGTACCATGAAGTCCCTGTTAATCTCGTTCAGTTTTTGGGGTATTTATAGGAAGTCTCTTTTGTAGAACATAAAGAGGATATTAGGATTATTCTCAATTTTTGGGAATCAAGTCTGATGTCTAGTACAGAGATGATCTTGCCCATGACTTCAATGAAAGACCGATAGTAGTGCTGAAGATTGTGCAGTATGGAACGGTCGGCGTTCAATTAAAATAAACAAAGATAGTACTATCCATTATCTGAACAATAATTCAACCATTCAGTTTGAGAATCCACAGTATAGCATTTTAGGTCTTAACATATGAAAAGCATAACGTAAAGTAAGGATCCACGAGTCGAACTCAATGAAAATTTGACAATGGTTGCTATGTTATTTTTTTTAAACAAACTTGGTTGGAGGTTACTAAAATTACCCTCAGTAACATCTTGTCTAGTTTATATTTTGCTAAAACGAATTTCCTATCAATTCACCAATCAACATTCTAGTTTTGGAACACGTAAATATCGGACCACCTAGTTCAACACATATATTTGAATTTTATCAGAAAATTCAAAATTGTTAGATTTATATTTAAATATGTGTATTGAAATGGAAGAGCGATCAAGAATTCAAAAAATAAAGTATCTAGCAAAACTTATACAACTTTGACAAGATTTGTTTTGGAAACTGAGTCAAAAATATTTTCTTGTGACATAATTTACGAATACTTCTGTGAAATCCAACGACGGGGGAAAAACAAAACTGAATCAGTCACTATTTTGATTTTCCTTGGGGACACCCTGTATATACCGCTGTGTCGCACACCAGTCGATCCGAGGGTCTTATAAACAATTACATATTCCACAAATGGGATAAAAAGTACATTACAAATTAATTTCTAAGTACAAAAATTGGATTATTTTACATTATTACACTATTAGACACAGCTTTTTGTCTATATAAATACATGTGACATCCATATTTAAAAATTAACATATATACATATACATTGCTACAACGTTGTGGGGGGATGTGAGACGAAGTGTGTGGGGGAGGAGAAAGGGCGCGCATCCGCGCTCTACTGGAGTGCCACCCATATAAGTCACCAAAATTTATACAGGATGCTTACGAACTATAGAGCACGGTAGTTTAAACATATCAAGATATTTGTTTGATGTTTAAAAAGTATGCAGTTATATGAATGATAAGGCTAATAACACCCTGAATGGATTAAGACAAATACAAATGTGATAAAATATATATGCAACAATTAATCAAAAATATGAAATGTTTATCAAATCGCGCCTTTTAATGTTATGGATGCTGTTATGTAAAATTTATATTTTCAGTTACTTTTTATTTCTTTCTTTATTTTATAACTTGTGGGTCAATCAAAAACTGCATATACTTTCTTCAAATTGTGATATCACACTGTTGAAAGTGATTGGAGGCACAAAGACGGTGACTTACTTGTCAAATATTTTAGTTCATACAACTCATCTAATAGGCTTTGACCTTGAAAAGTGTCCTTTTTAAAAACGTTATAACGAAATTTGAGAAGTTCAGTATTTTATAGATAAAATATTCAACACCAGTTAAAAGATAATAGTTGATTGTATCACAATATGCAATGAGACGCAACATCGTGGGGTGAAAAGTCGAGAGTGGGATATCCAAAATTACGGAGCTAGAATAATACGCTATGATTTTCATGAAAGGTAGATGAGGATTTGGGCAATATTCAATGTTGGCTGTTGATTTGTAGGTTTCAAATGTTCAATGACTTACGATTTTATTGCACTCATCAGTATTTTGTATGTAGACCATGAAACTTCATTTTTAAATTTCCGACCTAGGTTAATGGCGGGAGTTTCCCAGACATTATATGCAAAATCTGCTACAGTAGCATAACTGAACTGTATTAAAGAAAATCTTATGATGCTTTCGATAAAGTTGCAAGGCACCAACGAAATTATTGAAAGCTAGTAGCGGAATACCAAAAATTAATAAATAAGATTGATCAGCAATGAGCAAGTAGTGATGCCTTCATACTTTAAAGAGTTTCAATCATCATCATCAATCAAGTTTTATAAAATTAGTTCGTAGATACCCTGTAAAGATGACGCTGCGCGGATCAAATGAGAGATGGTTGGCTTGTCTTTATGAGCGTGTATGAAGATGGATGAACGAAACTATATTACAGTATAATACATTGACAATAGGTGGCGCTCGACAGCGGAGGAGGGTTGCAAACGGTCTCACAGTAATATCGACAATTTGTTCGATTACTGTTATGGGATGGAGAAATTTGGGTTATCCTATACACTTCCGACATTCCAATTAATCGCCATTAATTACTTAACGTACTAAATAAGGCGTTTTATTCTTAATACGGCAAGGACAAATAAAGAGAGCCACAAGAAAGTTCACACTACAGATAATCATTTTAGAATCTCTGCTAGAAAACATTTAATCTTATTGAAAGTTTTCCTCAATATTTTTCATTCATCTTACATCGATGACTCAGAAGTTCTTAAGGAACTGCCCCCGAACACATTGAGATGATTATTAGGAGTGGTAGTTTTTATATTGACAGATTCTGAGTAGTATTTTTATGACAAGGATTATCTATTTTATGTGGCTTCATGACGACATAAAAAATATCCAATTTAAATGTGTATAAGTATGTACTAAATAACTACAAAAATGTAACGACCCATTTTACTTCTTTTATCTCATAGGTGCCAATGTATTTTGAGTTTATTCTATGATTTATATAAACTATTGAAAATAAGAACTCTATATATAGGAAGCGAAAAATTTAACAGATATACCAATGTCTCCATTTCCCATTTTTAATTCCTGTTCGGAATTGCATATAATATAGTTTACTAAGTGGCATCTTTGAATTCGAGACAGTTCCACTTACTTTTTATTTGATGAATAACAATTTAACCGAAAGTAATAAAAATATACATGATATGAAGGAATATTTTGTAAAATCAGTTTTGTTCGTCATTATACGGTAACTTTACATAACAACCAAAAATTAACAAGGTGTAGTAGAAGCTTCTGAAAAATTCACTAATATAGATATTAAATTATTTATTAGAATTTCAAAATTAAAGAATCAAAGCATTGGATATATCTATTCTCCAAGATCCAGAAAAATATTTCATTAATCTTCTTTTGATATTGCCTCGGTTGATTTAAAGTAAAGTTCATCGCTAAATACATAATGTGAGTAGGATTAAATTTAATATTGCTAAATTTTAGACCATGATAAGATAATGACAAAATTGAAAAAATAAAACTATCATTCGTTATAAAATAAATCCGAAGTGCACCATATAACACGTCAAATAATTTATACTATCATGATTTTTTGCGGTAGTCTGGGCACCCAACTATCTCTCAATAAGTATTGTTTTGTTTTACTCGTCGAGAAGAACTTTTGTGTGTTTTTGTATTACATAATGAATAACTTTTTTTCCTAGACGACCATATAATTATTTTGCCATCATATCATGTCATATGTCCACTAGGCTAATATTATTGTTCTATCTTAATAGGTCTTTTATAGAAAAAATTACCTACTATTTTAAAATCTGCCACTAGCAAGCGTAATGCTATCCGATCAATTCAAAATGTATGTTGTGAAGGGGCGTGGAAGTATTATAGTTTTATCTGATGTAGGTGGTTGTGTAATTATTTTTTTCACGAAACAACGACTCATGATACATGTATACACACATATACTCAACACCTCTAGATTAGCTGAAAAACACAAACCGGCTATCGTATAAATGCAGTATTATATTATAATACATAATTGAATATTTAGATATATGTAAAAGACTAAATATGACCTCTTATGGTTGAAGAGTCACTATATCAAAGAAACCTTATGAAGTGAAACTATCTGCATGTTCGTGTGTGTTTACTTTAAAGATTCAAAGAAAACATTTATTTATATTATCTCAACGATTCGAATGATTGTAGAAAAAATGTAACCGTGCCGTTAAATTTCTACTTTTATATATCATACCTACATACATTAATTTTCTTAAGTTTCCTTTAAATAACATTTCTAAATTACGAGACGCATCTTTACGTCAAAAAAGTTGTTTTAGCTTGCACGACCAATGAGACAGATTTAGAGGTATGTCGATTTTAACGTTAATACTCCACTTATTTACAAAACTCTGGCGATATATTCATGAGAAATTATACATTTTTACAAGACTTTAAAATTATATATTTACAGTAAATTCGCTTTCTTCATATATTACACGAAACATTGTATATATTTTTACACGAGGTCAATCAAATACAAATAAATACATACCTTTCGGACTTTTAATATCTCTCCAATAAACAATATTGTACATGTAAATGGTCGCACTTGTCATCTGTTTTATACAAGCTTTTCAAAAATTAGATCAGCGCGAACGTTAAAAGCCGTTAAAAAATCCTAAGGTACTTGTTATCTTTTGGAGTCATTCATTTTAAATTTAAATATTTACAAATTTACAGTTTTGTCCTATAAAGTCGAAGAAAAACTAAACAGATGACAAGTATACCTGTTAGACTGTAGAGTATATAATTGGAAAATCGACTAAATCCAACAGTGTCTTAGAATGGTTGTGCAAGCTATGTAAAAACAACATATTTGATAAGGATACGAGTCGTAAATTGCAAAAATTCTCAGGAAAAAACGGTTGTCAATCTGCCCAACATTATTACAATGATATGATACATATAAACAACAAACAATACGTCTGAATATTTAGTTGTGTTGCGAGGTTTGAATACTTAATAGAATTGTAACAATTATGTTTAGTTCTTCGACCATTCACGCAGGAAGTAAATCTCATTTTCAGTATGCTGAGACATACTCATATGTGACTAATATTTTAGATCAAATATTCATAATTTATTTTATCTTATTCTGCATATGACCTGGTGAAAATAGAAATTATGTGCTTCCGATAATCTCCTGCTAAGTTGGACAAAAAATTATATTTGTCGAAGATCGACGGTCTTAAAACGAATCCCTACTTTTTTACTTGTCGATTTTCAGATCAAATTTCACAAATATTGGATAATCTCCGATGTCAAAGCGTTGTCATATAAAAATTGCTACAATAGCTAATCATGATCATATCTTCAAACCTCATTCTAAATGAAGAATGTTTTATTATTAATTGAGAGGGTAACCCATTTTTTTCAGAAAAAGTGCAATTCACGGCCATTCCTTAGGAGAAAAATACAGAAATAACAGCATCGATGTGCATGTATATACGTTCTAGTAAACGTCAAAAATTGCTAATTTGCTCAAACTGGATTCATTTGCAAAAAGCGAAGACATTGTAAATTTAATATAGAAAAAAATAAAAAGTGCAAAAACGTGTGTATATGAGATGTGCTTCAAATTTTATTTTGATTCCGATGGAATATTTTTCATGTTGATGATGTTCAAGTCTATTTCCTGAGGACCTTATCACAATTTGGGATATATTTTTTGAATGTATCATTGCCAGTCTGAACTGGGAATATCTGACTCACTTTTACAGAAGGATTATGCTAGTTCAACCTTTGCAAGCATTGTAGTAATTGCTGCTGGTTAATCCTAAAATTCGATCAAAAAATGCTTAGAGCATATGTCAAAAATTAACTAAAAGCAAATATGCATGAGATATTTAGACAGTAAAATTGCAAAAATTTAAAATTCAAATTTCAAAACTTAAAATCATTATCATTTAGAGAAGCAACAAAAAATCAGCCCTCGAAGTGAATCCATTTTTTGGTTGGGAGACACAAATGAACATGCATCCATTTTGATTATTTAAAAAATAATGTATGAATATAAAGCAAATATTAAAGAAACATAATTCAACCCATTAATATCGATAACTTAAAATAAATCGAACAGAAAAAAAGATGAAAAAGCAGAAAACCAATTAACACAGCATGATGAGAGGGTGGTAAAGGAGAACGCGTTGACATAAATTACTATAATACAAAGAACAAAATATATATACATGGTGGCCCAACTAAGTCTATTAAAAAGTCAGTCTTTGATCACCCTCTGTCAAACTTGCTATGATTGATGAAAACTCAATATTTTGGATTGAGTACAGGAAGTGTTCATTAACAATAAGAATGCCATCCATGTTAACAAAAAAATAAAATTATAGCTATAGATAACGAGGCGTTCATTATACCTAACACATTTCGACTTTAACGAGACTGGCCCAGATAATTTTCAACAGGATGTAATAATTTTCAGTTTCAACTTACCTGACTCAAAACCACAAAACTAGATTTTTCCATTAATACACAAAATATGTCAAACATCTTGCCATTTAATCTCAAATAGTGCTATTGGAAGCTGCCATGATATTTCAGGGATTTAAATGGTTTTTCAACTTATGGAAATGATATACATTATTTCAGCTGAGTGTCACGGTCCATAGTTATGTTGATCGTGTACTAATCGTGTCTCATGTCTACAACGCGATGATAATCTCGTTGATTCTGAACCTACGACACAGCTTACAAGCTATGATTTTTAACATGTTTTTGTAATAAACAAGTTAGTTAAGCAAAATGTATATGATTTAAGAATGTAGATTGAATTGCTGAAGTCTTAAATTAGAAACGCATTAGGCATTAAATAAAAACGGCATATTTTTAATGTAACGTAGTGCATAAAGTCAAATACTGGCATTGCAAACATTCTAGATAACCACCTACAAAGCAATGTAACAGGTTTTCTGTTCATGGGGTTTGTATCTTTTTTGTAGTCAATTTTTTTTCTAGATTAGGTTATAGAAAATCTGAACAAGCCAATACTAACGTGGTACCAAGTAAATGTAATTGAAATGGCGATCAAAGACCTACCGTCATCCTAAGCAAAACAATTGGGCCGCCTCGTAGAAACACCCTTATTCCTACATAAAATATGCGGGATGAGGGGGTTACACAATTCTTACAACCTATGTCTACTAAAAACTAAACATTAAAACTCATGATAAAAAAAATGTAAAAAGGAAAAATAAATCGAATTATATGAAAAAGAAAATACTGGAACCACTTATGTGATCGAAACTGCGTCAAGTGCACAAAGTTTGCTTCAAAAATAAATCATATCACTAAACACTGTTGCAAAATGGATTTTAAATGTTCATTGTGTTAATACACAATCAATTCAATAACATATAACAGCATTTATAACCAAAGACAATAAAAGATTGTGGTTAAAATCAAGCAGTGACTGCATTTTTTCAAGATTGATTTGTTTATAAATCAATGTCACCCATTTCCTATAACAGTTGCATTCTACTCTAATTCCAACATACTGATTGATCTATCCCAAACTCAAAGCAACGGACCCTTACAACGATTTTTTTTCATTTTGGGTTCATTGAGTTTACCAACAAAAGAACAAAATCCACTACCCAAACATAGACAATACAAGGCGGTTGTATTCCGTGGCGTTACACGCAATAAATATGCTAATTAATTATTGGTAAAAACAGCAACTGAGAAAAATCCAATTTCACTTGAGTATTCTTAGTGTAATCATTTTATCTATAGGAATAAATGTCACTTGACACAGCATCGCCTCAATGTGTTTTAGGTGACACGATCGGTTTGGACGCATCTAATAACACAGTCAGGCCCCCCACTTAGAGCACCCCGTTTGTGGGCGGGCCGATGGGGCCCAACTCGCTGCCGATGGAACCCAACGAGCCAGGCGCTTTCATGAAGTACTTTTCCAATTTGGCGATGATATGCTTGCCGTACGTGTACTTGCGTAATGAATTCAGATGGGGCCTGATCTTGTGCATGAGCACCTTACGCTGCGTCGGTTCGCTTACATCGATCATCTTCTGGACGACATAGTTGGCGTACTGGTCCTTCATCATCACGTGCAGTGCACTAGAATCCCCACAGAAAAACACATATTATCAGTTGGTGTATAGCAGTTTTTATTTCACATATCTCATATAAATTGTTCACTTGACGAAAATTATAGTGATGTCATCTGTAACCTGCGCGCTAAACTATTTTAAGAACTAAATACATCAGCTGATCGGCCAAGGGGAAGCAGTTTAGCGTGTTTTGCTACTGTGCTCATGCATTTTCATTGAGTTTGAAAGAAATCTAAAAAAATTGCTGTGGAAGGAGAAATCATTAGCAATGTGAATTTTATGATAAGAGGCTGCTGAATTTTTATTCTGGTGATCATTCACTATCATACCTCATGAATTTAGATTCTTCTATTGTTTATCGCGTTATTCTCATTGTTTACTTCGTGAAATAGATCAGTCTACATAGTATAATTAATTTGTCACGTACAGCGAAAATATACTCATGAACCCATTTGCTTTTGTCAGAGCTGAAAATGTTTTTCTACACTACCGACTATATGAACATTCTCTGTTTGGATCATATAATATGAGGCAGACATTTTGTTGCAGAAGTATTTCATCAATCATGAGGTTATCTTTATGAAGTTATTAATAGTAGCATAATAATTATAATAAAGTCATTATCATTATTATTATTAATTAAGCCTATTGTTAAAACGGTCGCGCAAAAATATTTGAGATTTACATACATAACATAAAATTGCCATACCTGGCATCTACGTGCTGTATAACCTCATTTCATATGAACCTTTGTCATTCGACTCTAAATTGAAGCTTAAATTCATAATATTTATGAAGCTGACAAGACTAAATGTGAGGGTTACGGAAGTTGTATATAGAGCACATATTCATTTGCAAAATATACCTTTTCTTTTACTGCTTGGTTTGAATTTTTGTATTCGACAATTTGAGGGCAACCAATTATATTTTCAAGAGAGTCCATTATATTCATAGTACAATCGATTACTTCCAAAACAAACCATTTAATATCATATCATTCAACACTAAATTTGAGTTGCTTAGAAAAGAAACTCAAAGTTTCATTTATTTGATTTGTACGGTTTTGTGAGATATATTCGATATCAACACCAATCAAAAAATCTAAAATCTTGATAACGAATTTTATATCCCAAGAGAAATTTATGAATAGCTAATTTCTATAAGTAAATGAAAGACTAGATACTTACTTGTCATTAAAGCTGCATACTTCTTCTATAAGTAATGCCCTTTCAGCCCTTGTTGCATGAGTAACACATTTCTCTACGACATTACTGGCAAACTTGTGCTGGCTTAATACCAACACCTTGCCTCTAACGCTGTTGATCAGTTGAGACTTGTCTTCTGGCTTTCCATGTTCTAAAAGGAGATATTTATATATAAAATGATAGAAAACAATAAAATAACTGCTACAAAATTAGGCATTATTGGATACAGTAACATATTCTAGAAACGTAAATGAAACTGCAAATCAAGACAGAGAAGAAAATGAATCTGAGAATCCATATAGGAAGAATACGGCACAATATCAAATACAATGGTGAACAATGATATGGTTGAGTAGCAAACGTGTGAAGTTATGATTATTGTATAGTATTTGGCCAAATGCCAATAAATCCATAGATCATGTTAATTCTGTTGCTAGACTAGCATTCACAAAGCTAACGGAAATCAAGAGACAACATTGAGTTAATAAATAAACGACGATCCTAGGCATGCTATAAAACCGTGAAACAAACGAGGAGAATAACCTTTTCAATGATCTTGAACGTATCTATACGAAAGGATAATATCAAATAGAATGATTAAATGTTGCACACTTACCCAAGACATGTTGAATAACATAGTTTCCAAACTGATCCTGTATTAGTTGATCAGTATGCTGATGCAGTTCTGCTAGGATGGGTGTAGTCTGTTCTGGAGTACAATGCTCCAAAATACGCTGGATCACTCGACAGCCATAAGGATGCGTTGATAGGGTGTAAACTTGGCCTTGGAATGATTGGATAATGAACTGAAAAAATAAAATTGAATTAGTATCAGTTATAGACAAACAAAAATTATTTAGATCAATGGCAATGGAAATCATTAAAAGCTCGAATAAAATAATTATGATTGTGACGTGATGTCGACCTTCTATTTGCCAAGAAATCATACTGCTGATTTCCTTCATGCGAAAGAACGCAACAGAAAAAACGGAAACATAAAAAAAAAGAATTACACAAATGTTTTATGCAGATAAAAAAATTGTGTAAATAACACACAGTTTCATAAATTAAAACTCTTTTTCTTTGAGTGACGCGTTGCGATTTATATTTAAATCATCTTTGGATTGTCAGATTTGACTACTAACAAGGCTATCCAGATTACTTGCTCACCAACAAACTGGATCCTGGATAGAAAACTAGAGCTTTCAAATCGAGCATACTATTTATCCTGTCTAGCTAATTTTGTATTTAATTATTTTTTCCTTTTTTGTGTTTTTCTTAGGGGAAATATTTTTTTTTTGGCGACTGCATTTACACTGTTAAGGGAAACCCCTACAAAACCTACGTGAAATATCATAAGGACATTTTGACGGCGAAGGTTAAGGTTTTGTAGGGGTGTCCCTTAACACTAGTGTGAATGCAGTCGCCAAAAAATATTTTCCCTAAGACAGACAATAAGGGAAAAAATAATTGAATAGAAAGATAGCTAGACAGGATAAATAGGATGCTAGATTTGAGAGCTCTAATTTTGTATTCAGGATAGGATCAGGATTGTTAGTGAGCAAGTAATCTGGGTAGCCTTGTTAGCAGTCAAATCTGACAGTCCGACGATGATTTAAATATATATCGAAACGCGTCACTTAATGAAAAAGATCTTCATTTGTGAAACTGTGTGTTAATCACACAATCTTTTTATCTGCATGATGGAAGTTTCAACAAGGAATAGTATCTACAATCGATATGACAAATGTTCTAATTAATGGCTTTTTGATTTATATTTCAAATTATTTTATGAAACATGAACTTTTTATTTGAACAGCAACTTTTTTGTCTTGATCAAATACTTTTTTTGGTCTAAGCCGAATAAGTGCTCATTTGTCTTCGGAGCGGAGTGATAGAATTATTGTCAATAGCTGTGAAATTTTTGTGATACTAATATCCTTGTCTCCTCCCCGTCAAAGTTACAGGTTTGTAACTTGAACACTCTTAACCTATTCCAAATTACCCTAAAATTTCATCTACTATTTTTTGAGTTCCCAATACACATGAAAAGTTCTTATAGGGGTAGAATCTATCAAAGAATACAAAAAGGATGTTTGTATGCTTATAAAGCTAGTCCTTTAATTCCAGAGCGCATTAAATAAATCAGAAGTGCTAATCATACAAATAAACTTGTACAAGAAAATAAACTCACCTGTAAAGCATTCGGATCGACACACTCGATGCATTTCTGTACAACATGGTTACCATTCTGATCTTTGACACATTTCAAAACGTGACCGTCCAGCTCTCTAACGATTTCCTGTTGCTGTTCTGCAGGAATGGACTCCAGCGCCTTCTGGATAACTCTGCAGCCATACATTTGCAGCGCTAATGGTAGGACATGCCCTCTGACCTATATGAAGTTAATTGAAAAGTAAATAAGTAAAAGTCATATCCACTTATACTGTTTCGCGATGCGGCGGAAAATTGATACATGACACTTTTTGACAACATTACACGTGTGTGACAGATAAAAATGATCAGGAATCATGTCTTGAACATCAGCCCATCAAAAAGCAGTTTTGGAAGTTGAAGCCATACGATTCTCAAACTCTTTGCACTTTACAGTATTCATGAACGGTTGAGTGTTTAAATTGGTATTTCGCGAATCGACAGAAATTGCTGAAAGTGCCAGTATTAGAAGATGGGTTTACAAATAATACGAACATTTTGCGGCTCGTTCCAAAATTATATGACAGGTACTAGAGAAATTTGATAAATCAAGATGTGAAATACAGCTGCATTTTTTCGTTTCTGTAATATATTATTGGAACGGCTCTTGATGTCAAAATAATGTATTTTTTCAGGAAGCAGCATTACATCGGATGCTAAGCGTACTACGGCGTTGTAAACTTAGGCACACAACCCAAAATTGATATTTTTTAAAATAATATCTATCTATATATCTATAATTTACCTTCTGAGCCAATGTAGTCTTCTGATCTGGCGTTCCAAACTCAAAGAACTTCTGTATCACATAATTTCCAAATACATCTGTCATGAGATTATAAGCAGCAGACAGTATTTCATTGAAGACCATCTGTTTCTCTGCAGCAGTTGCGCGCTCCAATTTCTGCTGGATAAATCTTGACCCATGTTGATCTTGGGAGAATTCTACTATGTGGTTCGCGAGATCTCTGTGGGAAAAAAGATTGGATTATTTGCGTCATGTTGCTTGACTTGGAAAATGTCGTTTATTAGTTAATAGTTTTTTATACGGAGTACGTTAGACCAATATGAATCTAGTATTTATATACATTTTTGGTCGAATAAGCTTTACCCTGGTTTCATAGCGCTTGACATTGATAGCAAATCTTTTCTACATTTCACTTCTGTTCTTGCATTTCCAATATTCAAGCATTTTGCAGCAAAATGGTTACAAGTTAAAAAAAGTATGCTAGGAATTTTTTTCACAACTTCTACGTCTGTAGCAGTGCACTAATGGTGGATAGTAGCAGACCATAAATGATTGCGGTAGGCTACGAAAAATTTCTAGATTAAAAAAAATTGAGCAATCATGACGACCACTTACCTTAACTGCAAATTTGGATATCTGTTATTCCTAAAGTCTTCCAATAGCCTCGATCTTCCTTGAGGACCTTTATCTAATGAACTTGGCACAGTTGCAGCCAATGAAGAGTTGATTTTCGTGAATAACGAATTAGTTGATCTACCGACAAAAATTGTCTTAAAATATTGCAAAACCTCAAATATGTAGAACGGTACATTATAGATCAAGAATAAGGATATGTTCAAGTAAAATATTAGTGCAATGGCCAACAACAAATGAAAAGGGAAACATAAATCAAACCAACATACAGACATAGTTAAGTCAGACTTAGGTTGGTATACGAGTATATTATTCAATAATAAGATGATACATCTGAGTGCTTAAGATATATAATTGGATCTCTTTGGTTCCATCTATGGCTGAATCAACAGAACTTAAAATAAATACATTGCAGATGCGTATGCGATAAAAATTTATCTCTTGTGGGCATCACTGCATCAAAGTCCATTTGATGATAATTCACGAATAGTAAAGTAAAGATATCAAAGATTAATTTCGGCGTTATAAGAATATACAGTGGAGGTCACAGCAGTATTTTTTAATGACAACACTATTTTTACATAGATTTATATTCAAAGCATTACATATTCTTACGCATCAGTTCATGAGGTACTTATTCACTGATTAAAATATCTTCAAACCCTCCATGGCAACATTGTATCTATCAGCACGTGTAAGAAATGGAGAGTTGCTATTTGAAAAATACTATTTTAGGTTTAATTCTCAATCCGGAAAAGATGCAACTCATCGATGATTTAGAACGACCTCAACCACAACCATAAACGTTCATCTGAACATCACTTGATTATAGTAAAATTGGATTCTATACTTTTGATCCCAGTTTGCTGGATGAATAGAGCAAAATTTCATGTTCAAATATGTGTTATGTCAACTTACCCGAATATGGCCGCCGTGGAAAGTCCTGCTGCAACGGAGCTCCTGTACTTGGCTTCCGCTCCCGGCGCTGCGGATAGCACCCGACTGCCCACGAGCCCACCCAGTTGGAGAGGCGGGGGCGGGCCACTAGCCGCGGCCGCCGCCGCAGCTGCAGCCGCTGCAGCTGCTGCTGCCTGTGCGGCCGCCGAGCCGGGCGGTCCTGGGGGTGGCGTCAGACTACCTCCGCCGCTCGCACAGCCTGTCAAAGGGCTCGGGCTTCCGCCTAGCGTCGCGTAAGATGCCGCTGGCCACTTTTGCCTGGAATCACCATTAATTTCAATTCATTGAAGAAAAAGCCTTTGTTATCTGACTGATGGTAACAGATGAAGTACGAACCAAACATAATAATTGCTCACTTCTAAATAAAAATAAATTACTACAATTTTTGTGACTGTCACAAAACATGTCGACATTTATAAAGGATGTTGAAAAACGGAAAATGTAGTTTTTCAGCTCAACTGAAAATTAAAACACTATGGTATATTAAATAATTTTTTTTCTTTTGAAGTGTGGACCATATTCGGAAAAGTGAGAAAGACGACTATCAGCAGCGATTGTACATCCTCAGCTTTCCCTTCAACAAATTGCGTAGCTAATCTCCCGGCCCTTCGCACACCTTCAAAGAAAACAAAACACGGGAAACTAGTTCAGCATAGACTGTATACAATATATACAGTGTCCTTAAAATCCAAAATTCGGGCTTTTTGTTCTCATATCTCGACAACGTATAAAGCTATTCATCTCAGTGAGGTTTCAAAGTCAAAAAAAAAAATCGGTGTTTTCATTGTCATGCAACATTAATATGTTTGGACTCAATTTGATATGTTCCGGAATTTGGTAGTATTTATCGAAATTGCACTGGCTTCAGATGAGATATGATATGTTCGAATACTAATTTGATGTCTTGGTCAATGTCAATATAACTTTCAAAATTCATCTTGCTGCTTTTACTTTGAAAAAGACAACCAAGGCAGCGGAAACTTCAAAAAAGTGCAGTGAATATGTGCTTTCAATCAACGACCAGTCAAATCAACATAGATCAAAGATAAAACCACGGGATAAAATTAACAAGTTACACTCAATAGTCATTTAGCAGACTGAAAAAATGTATTTATGTCTTGTACTGTGTGTGATAGCTTTTCACAATTTAAATACATACCTGTAGTCGAGCGATGGTGAGAAAGCGGACGTGTTTCGATCGAAGCTGTCCCGTCTGCCGGATTGTAGACCGCCGACAGAAGAAGCTGTTAGGCCGCTCAGGCTGCCAGCGCCGCCCCCGCCGCCTCCGCTACCTCCTCCACCGCCTCCGCCGCTGCCGCTCAGCGTGTCTGCGAATGACAGGTGGAGCGTCGGAGAGATCTCGTCTTGAACGAAGTTCCATTCACCTACAAAGATGAAATAATCAAATATTTCATTTTTATTCCATCTGACACTGGCTGCTCATAGAAACCGTATGTGATTGACGAATAAACCTTACTAACGTTTCGGCTGCCTCATTAGTAAGGTTATGTCGTTAATGTCATGTGGATTTAATTAGCGGCCAGTACAAGCATGAGGTAACAACAGAATATCAGAAGTTGAATTGATTTGCTGTTTACCTATTAATCTTATCGTAGTACAAGGTTAATGGTACCATATTGTTATGATCGCAGTATACATGATCCTGTTCCACATGTATTCCAGTTTATGAAGGTTTTCGGCTCAGATTTATTTGATGAAGATAAAGCTTTGGGAATATCTAAGGAATTATTAAAATAACATTTATTTTATGCCGATATGTGCTTTCACCCTGGTGATAGTGTATGCGTGGCAAGCAATACCAATAATGAATATAATAAAAAAATGTTTGTTTGAAACACAATTTTTTATCTCACATGGAAGAAAAACCATTCAAATTTTGAAGCATATTTCAATTTCTCCTATTACGGTAACTGTAAGTATGAACTATTTTCTCCGAAAGAGGGAGTAAAATGTTACTAACTTTCTTAGTTTTTGTCTAATAACATCTGCATACTTAAGGTATCATCAAGGTTACATGAACTTGAAAAAAAGTTTGAAGAAGAGTTCTCTCAAAATAGTTTACCATGTTTCTGTTAGTCAACGTTGATTGCCTTTAGTGAATATGCTAAGAGCTACAACTTCGACAGTGTTGCTTCTACGGAAATGGAAAACTGAAAATGCAAATGCTACATTTTTTGTTACACATTTTCCAATAAAAGGTACGATTACCTGAATATTTGTTTAAAATCGTTTATATGCACGCAGAATATACCTGAATATCTCGGTAACACTGATTGGACTTCTATAGTCTTCAGATTTTTTTGTTCCACAACGTTTCGATTGATGTGGTATCTTCAAATGTATTCAGGTAGAAGAAAAAATCTCAAGACAAGGAAAGTACCAAGCAGTATTACTGAAACATCCACATTGCCTAAAAAATTTGAAGAACATACCTAAAGATATGTAAATATGTCTGCGAGCAATGCGGAGAGTTGTTGGACTGACAGTGGAAGAATATGTGTCTGCCCAACAAATTCGTAACAATAATTTCCACATGTAGAATATTTTATAAGTGTAAATTTGGAGGTTTTTGTTTATGCATTTAATTAATTTTGATACTAATTTTGATTTCATTTGCGAAACATCAAATAATATATAGTATACGTATAGTATACGTGGTTTGAATGGTTAATGAAGGACATAACCTCATAGACAGTGACGGTTTATGTGACAACTAAACTTGAACCAGAAATTTTATTATTTTGTTTCCAAGTAGACACTATTCGTCATTTTTGCAGGTTATTTTCATGGATATTGTGAATCATATCATTGTGACACAACGGTCCCAAAATTACTGCTAAAGTGTAATCGTTTTACGTTTTCTTTGTGAAGCTCTGTGGTAGAATAGTACAAGTGATCGTAGTAGCTTCCATCTTAATTCTATTCAAAACATGTATTCCTCAACGCAGGAAAATCTTTTTGAGACGTTGTATATTTATGTCTTAGAAACATTCGCCTAACAACAGCAAATGAAATCAATTTATACAAGAAAATAAGATCCCTGGTACTCAGAGAGGATTCCTTGCTAGATTAGGAATGTGTATAAAAATATATACATTTTAAGATTACCAAATTGTGACATAAATTTGGATGCATCCATAAATCGATGTATAGTTCCATTAAAAATCGTTTAATTATCCATAAAGGTGTATATCCAGTAAACAAAAATTAAAGTCCATAAGTTTCTACTCCACACACATGGCGTACCTCAAAATGAAAATAGAACACTTAAACTCATCTCCAACTGTGGCCTCTATGGGGACGCCCATTGGCAACTTAGGAACTTAAAGGTCCTAACACCTGGACTGCCTTGAATGCCGCTTCAAGGCAGTCCAGGTGTTAGGGCCCTTTAACTTCGTAAGTTGCCAATGGGCGTCCCCATAGAGGGCGACACTTGGAGATGAGTTCATGTTGCTACCACACCCTTGACTGGGTTACGTATATACCACCCGATTGCTCTCTACAGTAAGACCGCCAGGTTATACTGATGAGTCTAGACTAGACGAAACATGCTTGTCTATAGCAGGTCTGATGCATAATGGAGAGTATACACTTAAGAACACGTTACTTTGCACATATTTGTATATACATATATACAAGAACAGATATCTTTGAATCAAATGACCATGTAATACTTATTCCAGCTGCCACAACTGTTTTGTTAACATGTTCTGCGTATATACAATGGCTTGGAGTTGTTCGCCACGATTTTTGTTATGATTGCAGATATATTCATATGCATTGCTATAATGAATGAAGCACATGTAATGCACCATTTATAGCGCATATCTACTTATATTAGAGTAGTAAATCCAGCTCATTATCTGCAATACTAGCGTTAACATTTTGGGGTAAAAACTATGGTTTATTTAGTTGTGTTAATTATGGCTGAATATTTACCAATAGATGTCTCATGACATTGTATGAGCTGAGTATCTCTTGCCGTCGAGAAGTGAGCATATTGGTTGATAAAAACTAGTTCAACTAACGAAAATTGGCTAGTTCGAAGGCTAAAGATGACTTCAAATCCTATCTGTTGATTTTTGGATTATGTTTCAATATTTCAAAATAATATCTCCTCACTGTACACTACATGTATAATATTCACAATATACAGGTAAATTTAATTCAATTGCTATGAATGGTCACAGGATTCTTCGGCATATTTTGTTACTTAAACTTGAGTGGCAGTATCTACAATATATAGCATATAGTATATTTACATTTATATATGTATATTTAAATAGCATATATTTATATTTACATTTTTTTTCAGATTTTAATTGAGTGATGATGTGACAGTTTTTTAGATAAATGATATTTCAATCAATATCACTTATGGTTTGTATCCTATGTAACAATTCGGCTAATAACTATGAGCAAAATACTTCTAAACATAACTTACTAGCTATTCTTAAAGTTTACAGGACCGCTGTCATCAAGCTACGTATCAATAAAAAATTATGTCTTGTTTTCGAAATGATCGTGTGAATTAGGCAAAAATATAAGAAACAGATTTCTGGAAATACATTACAATTTAGAGCTGTCTACCTGAACTGGGTAGTGAGGCTACACAAAAAGGTTGTTGGGAAAAATAGGTCACAGAACCACGCTTCTTTGATGGTTCACAGTAGAATCTCTTCAAAGATTCGTCAGGTTTGGAATCGTTGATTTACAACGCTCAACTTAATCACACCTTGTTCAGATGCAACTATATCAGTAATATTAAACTTGAATCGATTGATGCGGTCGAATTACTGATGATTAGTAGTTAGGAATGGTTGCGGTTGATTGTGTTATGTGTATAGTGATATGAGTGTTCCCTACCTGTATGCAATGATGTGCCTGTCGAGGAGGATCCGATATTTCCGAGGGATGAGCTGCCGAATGCTGCTGATGGAGGTAGTGTTTGGAACAGGCCCGAACCCACACCTAACACCGGGACCATTGGTTAGTATATACAGATGTCACAGGATGCACGAGGTTTCACAATAAAATTGTTATTTACATATGTACAGCTATATTACAGCAATAGTATCCAACATACACTAACGATATACAGTTGGTCACCCATCAATTTTGCAAGCAATGGAAGGATTCTTATGAAAATTAGCTATTGTTTGACGTAAAAGTGACAGTTGCGAGATGCCTAAGTTACGCGGTGATATAAAGGCTGATATGGGTCGTAACTTCTGCCACCATGAAATAAAAAAACAACTCTACTGTTTATATACCGCATACCTACCTAGACAATGATAAATTGAAGTATGAAGTAATACTAATTGAGCAATGGTTTTGACTTATATTACAAAGGAGGTAGACAACAAATATCTCAATGGTATATCTTGCATAATGTGTTTCCCATTTATGTGATTAAAATTAAAAAATCTGCTATATTTTATATTATGCAAATAACGAATCAAACTAACTTCCACATGGTTTGTGGAGTTTCTGACTACCGCATATTACGCATCTGCATTTGAAAAATATAAATGAATATAGGCACTATTAATATAATGCAAACACTAGGTGATTTTAAGAGGCATTAACCGAATTTCAAAAATCGCTATGTCGTTACAGCAGTGGTTCTCAAACTTTTTTCTATGGCACCCTCTTTCTGGAATCACGAAGTGGTCACGCTCCCTATACACTTGTAATATTCCATGTAATTCGCTTTCTTAGCGTTAGTAGATTTAATAAGAGTCCAGTAGAGCTCTGCAGCGAATAATCGCTTGTGTTGTGCCATGTTTTGGCATCGCTAGGCGCTGTTGCCAGATTGTATATCTTATTTTCATTTGAATTTGTCAACTAAGATATTAAAAATGTGTATAACTGCAGGGTGCTCGAGCATACATTAATGTAGCTTAGCGCCCTTTGGTTTGGTAGCAACTGCTGCAGTTATCTTTCACACTACTCATGTGATATGTTTGATACATCCTCAGATTTCATGAAGCAGGAAAACCAATCTTGGTTACATGGAATACATTTTGTTGGATATGCTTCCGTAAAAAAATTAAATATACTTTCTCAATGTTTTCACATGGGATTTAATTATACTCGACCATGAAATGTACATGACTATCATTTTTAGAATCTTTCTTAATTCTGCAACTATGCAGATTCAATATTTTTTTATGTGAATTTTACATATTTATGTGAGTTTTAAAAATCTTGTGTATCTGTGAATGTTCATTGGATACGTAACTCCCCAAATTTATTTAAAATAATATAAAGTAATGAATAGAGAAGTTCAGTACAGTGTCAAAGAACAATTCCATTGTGAAACGCGGTGACAGAAATGTGGTAGTACAGCTTATAAAATTATATTGATACCTTGAAGCACCAATGAGTGGTGAAAATGAATGATGATGAAAGTATCAGACGTGCAACCGATAAAACAGCAGTGTATATTTAAGGTGATTACATATATCTAGCAATGGACGGAGGTGTACAAAATTGATGATGTTGAGATAGCTGAAGATATTATAGTTGAGTAAGCAAAACTTATCTAATCATTTTACAATTGGATAGATTGTAATCAATAACTTAAACTTGGGGAAGGTTTTTTCGCTGCTTCTGCTTACAACAAAATAATGATCCGTCACAACGATATTGATCATCTCTAAAGGATACACCAATATATTGCATACGGTCCTTATCTAGTGTCTTAAACCCGTTACATGAGTTTTAGTGAAATGTGATGAGGAAAATGACCACCTGTGGTCATATGGTTCCTTATAACCACAAGGTAATTAAATATATATCGAAACGATTCACTGGAAGAAACAGTTTTATTTGTGAGACTGTATTGAACACACATAATTTCTTATCTGAACCATAACATACGTTTTAGGAGTTCCATTGGTCATATGATCCAGTCGGGATAATCCTTAGAGTCATAATTTTCATTATTTTTGAGGTATTTAGTACTAAAATGGCTGTAAAACAGAACGCTGACTAACCAAACACTCATTTCCAATATTTAAACGTCATTTCGTACTTAAATCCTTGACCGTTTTTTGGGGATCTTGGCAAACAATAAGTTTAATCGTTAGACTATGATAAAAAAATTAACAACTAGTTCTCTGACAGATATTGATGCATGTGATCTCATCACAAATAACTGATACCAACTTGAATTTATAAAGAATCATTTATACAACGAAAAGATATTTAATCTAAAAATAGACCATTATTGAGCAAAAATCCAAGGAGCTTGATTTTAGCACAGATTTAACTGTTAAAACATTTGATATTTGATAAAATCTACAGTCTGCATAAGCTTAGTCAATGATTACTCATAATGGTTAAAAGATGATAATTATTATTAATTTAATTAGCGGGTTTTTGGCGAATTGTTCCCCACCGAATATACATTTTTAGATGGGAATGGTCTTGTTTGGTAGATATTCCACAAGTCAACACAAAAAGTCTTCTCGTAGGATCAAAAATGAATACTTATAAAAAAGGTCGGAGATTCAATGATTAAATGGCGTTTGAAAAAATAAAAAAATAATTGTCTAGGAGGTAAGCATTCTATTTTACATCCGTTTAGATCCAAATGTCTAAATATCAGCTTTTTGAATTTTAACCTACGTTGACTGGACAAACGGTAGCTAGATACAAGGATTTTATTGAGAGTCAAACCAACAGTTCTTGGGGATGTCAACTAGACTTTACAATTATGTAATATATTTATACAGCATTATGCTGGGCTTTTGAAAAAAAAACAAGATAATTTTACAACTTATACATCATAATTCAAGACAACTGCAAAAAAGTTATATATCGTAAAATCAAGCAAAACTTAAGTGCCTATTTGTTTCGCACTCATAATTTTATTAAAATCGTATTCCTGAAGAATAGATCACCTACACCTATACAATTTTCCATTCCAACTACTATTCACTAGTTCTGACAGGAGAAAATACCAGTTCCCCGAATAGTATGCTGTCGGCAATTTACTGCTGTCAGAAAGTTTATGATTGAACGTGAAGTAACACAGAATCGCGTTGTTTATGGTGCACCAATTAACATTAACTTCACAGCTAAATACGATCCTGTCTAATTTTTTAGCTATCGAGGATCATATTATAGCTAGTGCATGATTAAGTTTACTCCCACTTTACCTGTTATATGGATGGACTGCATGTATACGAAGAGAGTGAAACAGATAATACGGTAAAAGTTACGGAGTGAAATGAGTGCTCATGTACATTTAGATTGGTTTATGACTATGCAGAAAATAAGAGAAATGTAGCAGGTTCATAGTTTAGATTCGTTCCCTATACACAATTAGGAAAAAGTTGAGACGGTATGAAAAATTAATAATGGAAGTGAAATAACATGCAGTATACTAGTTAGATACTTATATTGATGCAAATTAAAAAATTAAAAGCTGTACAATTCTATAAATATTATATTATGTAAATAATAAGGTTGAAGCAACAAATACTGTATTCACTGTAAATAGTATGCGTTATTGCGAGAGTATTTACGATGAAACGGTGAGTAACGCGTGAATTTTTTACTCTAACTTGAGAGCTGGCGAGTATTTTGGAACAATCGATGTTCTTTTTTAAACATTGATTTATTTAGAACCAGGTAATGTGGCAGTAATTGATCATATTAATGAGCAGTTGAAATTTGCATATTTTGGCCCCTCGTCATTCGTATTTATGATTTTTCACAAAAAAATATATGCAGATTACCTCCTAGCTGTATTCTGATTTTTTGATTAGTTCAGGCATATACGGTTATATGATGTATTGGCCAGCTTATTTTTTAGTTATCTATATACATTATTCGCGTTTATTTTCAATTATGTGATATGATTATTATTTTTTATTTTGATTTTATTTTTCATTTTCACATTATTTTCATTATCTGTATCACCTATATTGAAAATATAAAAGACTTTTTTGTTTGGAAATATTGCATTCAATTTTACATTTGTTATCGGATATTCTTAAATGCTCTATATACTAATGTCAAGGTTAATATAGTTATTGAAATAGGAATAAGGGCATTAGTGGAGGAGCACACTGATCCCCCTTGTGGTTGAGAGGTGGTACATTTTGTGAAATATTTCATTATTCTTTCTTTATCCTGTAATCTTATACCGTTTTTCTGAATAAAACTAATTACTACATAATATTATTACTTGAATATAGGGGGTTGCTTTTGATATTTCTATTTACGTTGTTATTTAGTTTATTAGTTATTTATTTTTTTGCGCATTTTGGTCCTTTTCAATCTTAGAGGAGTTGATGAAATGTATAGAGCTCTGTTGATTATGCTATTTATAACGATTCCATTCTACGCATTGGATGCAAGACAAAATATATCATCCTGACCAAAAATTATAACTGTTTTTACGTTTTCCATATCTGTTATAATAAGAAAATGATATGAACGTTGCCAGCATGAATGTTTTGAGAAACGTAAAATAAGTAAGATATTCATATACATGTATAACTTACTAATATTTTAATTACAGAAAAAAGGGCCTTTACAATATAAGAATACGACAACGTATGTATATGGTACGTAAATCTGCAAAATATTTGGTGTTAAAATGTATCCACGGTGATTTGTGAACATGAGAAAACAGTCATCAAATATGTTGCAGGTATATGTACAATAACAGTTGGTACTTACCGCCAAGAGCGCTGCCGTTGACGGAGGTGCCGGGTGCAGCTCCGGTGGCGCCAGCTCCGCCTGCGCCAGCCCCGGTTGCGTACAGGCCTTGTGGGCCGCTTGCCGCAGCCGCCGCACTGCTGTAGAGCGAGGCGGCTGCAGCCGCGGCGGCCGCAGCTGCTTGCGCGGCCTGCGACTGTCGCTGTGCAGCCGCCGCCGCTGCCGCGCCCGGCTGCACTAGCACGGCGGGCGCTGGCGAGACCAGCCGCATAGTGGGCGTGCCGTTGCGCATTGCAGCTGCGGCCGCCGCCCCGTGCTGGGCGGCCATCAGGATGGACGCGTTGCCATGATGCGCCGCCTGCTGCGCGGCATGGTGGGCGGCCGCTGCGGCTGCAGCCTCATAGTATGGCACGATGTAACTGCCAGCCGGAACGCCAGCCTGAAATTGAATAACCGGCTATGTACAGCTGTTGAGAGGATTACCTTTAGTATACTTATACACATACAAAGTATATACACGACTGAGTGAAACTAACAACATTTTGCCGTCACCACCATGTGTATCAGAAACAATTTGCTTCTCATATCACTTAGCTATGCGCACCACCTCTTGACTTTACATGCATAGCAGTATTTAATGGCAGATGTTCATTAGTTTCAGCTGGGCTTGTATAATACGAGTTATTATAACCCTATGGACAGCAAAATAAATCACAGTTGCAGAGTTTTAGGCGATATTACATAGTGAACTATCACTATGGAGCATCTATATTATTTGTAAATGAATGTTAAACAATCACAATATATGGTGAACTACGAAATGTCCTCTAGAATGCTACCAAAAATTATAGTTTTATAAACTACGGAAGATTCTAATTGATATACGGGATCAAAAACCTATTATACCGTATCGTTATACTCACGATACACATACACTGGTATGCTGATCTGCCTCCACAAATTCGATCTAACCGCGCATCTATGTACCGATGGGAGGAGTGAGGATACTCTGCGATGGAAGGTGCCAAGGTAGTTAAAGGGGCTAATAGGGCTAGTTCGGCGTTGGAGGCATACATCATTTTATTGGTTTCTTGTGATTTTATCCTCGATGAGTTACGCGCAAAGACATCGACAGCACAGAATGAGCATCGGAATACCGCTGTATGTGTATAGCAGTTATACTCATCAAGCAGATGCATCTATTATGAATAAGATATCAATACAGTTTTGCTCATAAAGTAGATTACAAAACACCACAGATACACACCACATATTCCAGTAAATCTATACACAATAGACAGTTACATTCAAGAAAGAAATGCAATAATAAATGCTCAAGCTGTAGGCATAAAATTACCAGGTTTAAACAATCGCTAATTTGAAAGTTATTTTTGTTGCCTGTATTATCTCCGTTTAATGCATTATTATACGAGAAACTGTTAAAGAAATATTTAAATTTTTTTCTGGCATTATCAGTAATATCAACCCACGCAGGATTGACTTTGGCGTTGCGTTGTTCGCAAAATACTAAATCAATAACGACAATGAAGCACTCATTTTGAAGGTAATTACTAGCAGTATAGTTATATTAATATATTCATTATGAAAAAACACGAGTAGACAGCAAAATACTGCTTTCAACCCCCCACCATAAGGTGGAATTTTGTTTGTAAATAACCTTAAATTCTAGAGCTGGTTCCCCACTTATTTTGTAGATAATTTTATTCCGAACAACTTTACAATGACCATTTTCAGTTATCATGTAGGCAAATGAGTTATTTGACATAAACAATCTCACCCCTTTTTCAAGATGCCCCCCAATCCCCCGCCATCCTACAAAATGGGTTCTTTCATTGACATATGCACCCGAACAAGTACCAAAAAATGTCCTCAGGAAAATTTTGAATTTAAGGTACTAATTTCACATCTATACTGGGAACGTGTACATCATTTACAATGCAAAAATATAAATGCTTCAAAAATATACTCAAAACTGTTATGTAGCAAAGTAACTACTTCGTGTCAAATTAATTTATCAATATCGCTAAGCGAATCTTTTTCTATTATACAGAGGTATCTGTTGATTTTTAGTGTTAGTTAATGGAATGTTTGAATAATCTGTTTAAATTTGATATGGTGCTTAGCTGTTAGACTGATGAATTTTAGGTTATAAGATCTATCTTTACATTTGCGTTCTGTAATTCATTTTTCAAAAAATCTCCCTCAATTTTTTAATTTCCGTCGCATTATTTTGTACATATTTTTTCAGGTTGTATTAAAATATGTACATTTACGTTGTTAGCTAAATATTTTACATCATTTTATGTATATTAAAAATGTATGATTCATGATATGGTAGTAATAAAACTACAATATTTAATTTTTATTTCAATCAATTAGATGTCATGTAACCAAAGTCTTCGTGTCTTCATTGTCGATGTTCTTGAAAGGCTTTCAGACATTTCACTGACTTTTCTGAGACCATTGAATAAACATGATTATTCAAATCCATTTGCTAATATTTACATAATAATACTATCATTAATCATATAAATACGATATTCTGTCATAAAGTCCGACATAAGTGATTGAAGATACAGTAGAAAAATTATATTGGAAATTAGGAATTATATAGAAAAACGATCCAAAAATAATGTATATGTTTAGTTCTGTGCACAGATTTATTTATCCAATAATTATTTATTTCAATAATTGAAATCAATCAAATTTCAAATGTATGTGGAATAGGTTCTTATGTGCAGGGAGATGACCGATTTCATTCTTTGACGAATATAAACCTTCATCTGAGTAGTAATTACAGTACAGGCGTATATTGTACATTATTAAAAATTTCAATAATTGTCGAGATTCTCGAAGTATAGTTTGCTTCTGTATTTGTGATACAGTATTTAATTATATTTGTCGCATAGATAAATATATATATATATATATATATATATATATATATATATATATCAAATGTTTACATCTATGAGCAATTTAATATGAGCACGTTCATTTTGTCCCATAAGTTATGCACTAGAGAAAGTTCAAAATCGCTGCGTCCTTCAAGCTGATAGAAGCTGATGTGACTTCTCTAAGAGAGGAAACACCACCAATCTTGATCTCTACTTCGTTATAGAATCGAAGTATCATAGTAAATGAAATTTTCCACATGTTTATATAGAGTTCGTCTCATTTGGTTCAAAATGAATATGCTAGAGGTGACACTTATAAAAACACTACCATATTTTAAGTGGTACGATCGGTTATTTCTCAGTAAAATAAAAATGATTTACAAAATTATATAATGAAGCAAATAATTTTCTACTGGTAGTATCGTATGACCAAATTTTATTAGCGTGTTTACCACAAAACACTATAAATTGTTATTCATGACCAATATTATTTTATATGCGCATTCAAAACAAACATCATAATAAAAGATTTAATTCATAAGAGTGCGAAAAAACGTCCGATAAAGTGAAAACAAGACTTGTAATTTCGGGGACAGCATCTTTTAGCATAGCTCTTACAAGCATGGCAGTGTATGATCAATCACCTGAGGAATCCAATAATTAGATCCAAAGTTGTGCTTCCAATGTTTTGCTTATAATTGACATTTTTCCTTGAATGACTTTCAGCGATGAGGAGTGGAATAATTATAAATTTGATAATGATAAAAAATATATTTCCAATCAAATATAGAAGTGAATAAGCTTTTTAGGCCCTATACTAGTGTACAAAAGGACAATAAAAAACAGAGTCATTGAAAAATTATTAGTGGTGGAATGAAACAATCACATCAAATATTCAGGTATTTGGTATGGACTTCAATATCTTACAAGTACTTGGGTTATTTTTTTCAGTTCGAGTAGTCCCGCATCTCTTGGAAAAAAACGGCAATAATACGCAAGTCTCACCTTTCAAATAATATCCTCACATTACACTCCAAATTTCAATAAATAAGTATCTAAAGATACATTTTTATCAAAAACACAAGTCGTTTGTAAAGCTCACTAATTAGGAATATTATTAAAAAGGTTTTATAATATACGCTCTTGTCCGTTCTATTATTAATTAACCTTTCCCCTCCAGCCTCCCTAGATACAGTACAGTACAGTAGTTTAGTGCACGCCAATGATATGTTTTTCAAAAACTATTGTACGTGTATCAAGTCAAGCTGTGTGACTAATTCATGCGATCCCTCAGGTGGAGAAGCTTACTTTGTTATGCTTGAGAGACCTAGCTTCGAAATGAAATCATCTGTACATAAAACAGTATTTTCATGGAATACTAACCTGCACCTGTTGTTGTTCAGCTGCAGCAGCGGCGGTGCCATTGGGCGTGAGTGGTCGTCTGCCCCCGTTACCCGCCCCTGTGGCCTGTTGGATTAAGTTGGCTGGGGGAGGCGGCGGAGCTGGATACACCCATGGTCCGACGCCGTAGTACTGTGGTACCCCGGCTGTGATCAGATACGGCTCTTGTTGGGCGGCCGCCGCAGCTGGATTCACCTGTGCAGCAAGTTGGGTTGTTATAGGAATTGATTTTTAATTTTTTACTAGTAAAGTCAGTTTCCATAGTCAATTGAAGATCGTAAAAACATATACGTGTGCTATAGGTGGACATGAAGATAATCCAATGTTTCACTGGCAAAGTGTAGTTTTTTGTGAGCGGATCGCCGGCAGCTTCTATGTCAATTATAGCACAATTGTTCAACACTCAGGGAAATATTTCATTAGAATGCTTTGCATGGTAAATGGTGGTAATTCGAAATTACTTTGGAAATACGTTTAAATATCGGGAATAATCAGTCATGTCATATTTAGATTTAGAATAATATGCTAATATTTTTAATTTACTGCAATATGGGCTAGATCTCAGATAGAACTGCATAATTAATATAAATTGCCGACATCGCCTAAGTTAGGATGACCTCCAGAAAGACTCTTATCTATATAAAGTTGAATCACGATTGTCTATCAAATTCCTTGTTGAGTGCGACATTCTGGCTAGGTATGCTTCAAGGAAAGATCTAATCATTGTAAATGTAAATTCTGAAACTGTGGTTTACTATTTGATGTATTTACTCCTCCTGTGGTTCAATTAACGACTAGGAGTGATAAGATCAAAGTCAAATTGATGTTCTCCGAACCTACAGTAGGATCATAAGGTTTTCTCTCCAGGTTTACTTCTGGTTTGCTCTTGGATGCCAAATGAGTTCTTTTTGTCGTTATCTGGCGATTACACTGTTTTAGGTGCCATTTTTCTCGAATAACAAAGGCAATTTGTGTTTCTGGAGAAATGATACATTGTCCTTAACTTTGTATTTAACAAGAATATAAGTGAATCACTATTTCAGCTTAAATATCAAAATAAACACTCGTATACTGCAGGTAGCTTAAGAATGAACGTGAATTCATTATAATATTCAATTAATTTCTATTCGAGTTAAGCTGAAATTTATATAATTTACAAAGTGAGCTGGATCATTAATGATGATGGAGTCGCAAAAAAGCTATTTCCCTTATAAATGCTGTTGATCAAGTAATTGAAAAATAGACAGTCACAAAACGGATAACATCGTAAGGATTCGTTTGTGAGATTCGACGTTTCGATATGGGTTTATGCGTTTCGCTCAAGATATTTCTCAAAAATTCTATGCCATCACGTATTCAAAATATATATTTGCTGTTATAACACAGAGAAGCTACCGCGCAACGTTACGTTATCATTTCAAATATTTATTGTTCATATTTTTTACTTTGTTAATAAAGGCCGTCGAGGCAGCCGCAACGTTAGTGGAGATATTTTAGTCAACCGTATGTGGTTTTGATTAGCGGTCAGTAGAAAATATAATGAACCAGATCCAATATCTGTTTCAATATAAAACTGCATTACTATGTGTCGCCAATTACACTATAATATTTTTTAAGTTAAATATGTATTTTTTGTGTCATTTGATTCCGGTTTCTTTTGACGTGCCCCACTTTCAAGCAATGAGACATGCATGCGCTGTTAACAAAGCACTACAGAATTTATGATAAAAATATTAGCTTTGCTAATATTTAGGATGTTTGCGGGATCTGGGATCTTAATCTGTAAGAAAACGAAAAGCACTAACCAGATAAGGTGGCTGTGGGAAAGCAGCAGCCGCAGCCGCTTGTTGCTGTTGTTGCAGATACTGTTGCTGCTGTTGTTGTTGCTGCTGCTGTTGTTGCTGAAGCAGTTGCAGTTGGGCGGCTCCCGCTGCAGCCGCTGCTGCCGCCCCCGCTCCTGCTGTGGCCGCCTGCGATTGCTGAGATCGAAATAGTTGCTGTAACAAAAACAAAACTATGTAATAAAATATATAACACGAAAAGTTTATTTAAACAGGAATAAGTAAACTCACACATTATGAACATTTTTTAATTCCCATGCATAAGCGAGAAAGTATTAGAATCGCGAACATTTCCGAATTTGAGACGATACGTATTTTCTGACGTAGGAAAATTCTTGGCACGTTAATGACACTTTAGGGAGTTGTAAGGAGCTCAAGAATTTATAAATTCACCAACATCATTTTTGAATTATTTTCAAGCAGTGGGATACTAGATATACTCTAAATCACAACAAATAAAACCTGAAGGCACAGGGAATAATCCATTTCTTTTAACATACTACCTAACAGCCTGTATGCACATTATCACAGGTAAAATCTAAACTACTGTACTAAATTCTTGATTTTCCATTTTTTTGGGCAAGCATACACACAGTTTTTGTTTAGTCACTAATGAATCATCATTTTATAGTTTCAAAAGTTACGCGTAATATCAAACAAGAACAATTATACAATACAGAGAAGGTGCAAACTATTTACGAGAATTTGCCATACTCGGATTTAAATTCAGAACTACTCCAACTAGCGACACACTGGCCATCCGGCTTGACATCTCAAATATTCAAAAATGAGCCATTAAGTTTAAACACTATCAATCACATTGCTCACAGATATCATCTCATACCGAATTCCAAAAAAAATAGAACATACATAATTTCTTTTCAAGTTTAGAGTATTACTTTAACCTGCTACTGTACTCGCATCACACACATATGTGTGCATTAAATAGTCAGATCAAATCTTTGAAATGTGTGATTGAGCGAGATTCATCTTAAAAAACACATCAAACATATCATGCTTAAAAAAAGTTGGGTTAATTTGTGAAGATCATATTAAATTTATATATTGGAGCTGCTCTGGTTACACTCAAGTTTCATGATTAAAAAGTTTTCTACTACGGCATGGATCACTTGATAATGTCTAACTAACTAAAATTGTCAAATTTAGTATCATATTTCCCATTCTATGTAACATTTGATTCATTCTATATTTCTTGTATTAGGATAATGTAATTTTAATGGCGACTGCATTCGCGCTAGGTACCTCTTAAAATATTTCAAGAGTAAAGATGAAGGTATAGTCAGAAGTATATGGAATGTAATTAGTAGTGAAATATCAATACTAGGGTGATATTAGTCCCTGCTATTTAGATAACAAAAACTATAGTTAGAATGATTTTGGTGGTAAAAATTATAAGAAAACATAAATAGGAGAAATATTATCTAAGGATTATTAACTACTATGAACTAAATAAGCATTTGCTATTGCTGTTCACAATCCTCTCCATAAATTTGTCCAGGTGAACTCACACAGGGAACGTAGATAAATAATGGCATACGGAACATTCTGGAACACGTTATCGGTGTTGCCACATATATATTATGCTGAGTCCATTAAAATTACGTCAAAACACTAGATATCATTTGTGTAAGGCCAACATAATGGAATCCTCTAGCTATGGTTAGCACGTTAACGACAAAGATAATAATACAGCAGCTAATCATAAGCTAGAAAAGATAAAAGTGGATAATCTATATTTTAGCAGCCACGTTATTTATGGTAAAATATTTAACAAACTTTAATACTTTAGAGGCGGTAGAATGAAGTACGGGCAATACGACTACACATTGGCATAATACTCTCGGAGAAATTATCATTATAAATAAATAGATCTGTAAATTTTATAAATCGTTTTGTTAACATTGCTTAGCACTTCCATTGCCTTCCCGCTTCACGAGTGAAACGCAAAGTTGATTGGAAATCCGAAGCAGTAAAACATCCACATTATCTACAAACAACAGTTATAAATCGTTGAAGCTCCTGACAAGGGCGTATCTAGACGTCAGTCGGGGGGGGGGGGGTGGGGGGGGGAGTAGTAGGGCATCAAGTTTGTGTATGCTTTCACCATTTTTGTAAGAATGTAACTTCTAAAACTTCGTGATGCTTTTCCAAATGCGATAAAGCAGGTAAATATGATGTGGTTTAGCTCATTTGGAAATAATTATTTTCGTTTGTCCCACAAATGTGCGCTTACCCTAATTTGACGTTTAGTTCCAGTTTTGCTATGGCATTTCGGAAATCGTACAAGAACTATATATTTGAGTTTGAGTTATAGCAATCTTTGAGAAATTTTATTTTGATTTTGATAGCAGACTAATATTATTTATTTCTAAAATCAAAGATGTTCAAAAATGCGAAGAAAACGATAATCACTGCACAAAATATGCTAAATTAAAAATACATCATGTATCGATCTGTTGTCTTTATTTTTAAACGCAAAGTATCTATAGGAATAGAAACCGAATTAGCAATATGATTTTGTAGATTACGTAACTCAAATTTGGATGAGAAACATTCCTTCCTTGGGAAAAAACAAAATAAAATCAAACTGTGATAAAAAATGAGGAGAGGGATTACCCCAGCCCCCGTTGTATACGCCTTTGATCTATTCAGACTATGATGATTTTTATGGGCAAACAAGTAAAAAAACTACCGCCAAGTCGAAAAAGTGTTTGTTGTACGTGGCCATTTTGCGCTAAAAATCCTTCTCGAAAAAGTATCTTCAAAACCACAAAATTCTTCAATTTTGCAAATTTCCCGAAACTGGTAACAAGAAGATTTTCCTGTCATAACCGACATGGGTCTATAATTGTTACGTAGTTTCGAATCAAAATAATTATGTTTGTGAAAAGGTTTTCTCAAATCTAAATTAAGCAAAAAATAAATACAGCATATCACTGACTAAGCACACATTTTCGACTAAGATACATAAACATACAATTTTGTTCAATTATTTGTTGAGTTTTATTATTTTAATAAATAATCATCATTCATAATTTCTTATTTCATAGGTCTTAAAAGTAAATAAATAGTAACCGTCAGTGGTTACACTGTCGAGTGTTTTCGTGAAATAAACCATTGTAGAAAAAAATTGTTGCATGGTGGACTGTTGTTCGACGAATTAGCAATAGGTTAAAAGTCCATATGCTGACAAGGGAGCTGTATTGATATCATGTAGTATAGACTTTGACAAGGATTATTTCAAACAAAATAATAATATGACTTTTTTTTGTCAATTCTCGTTTGATAATCACCAATTTGTATAAGATTGTAATTACAATATGTATCTATCAAGTTTGACTCTATTTACTTGTAATTCATTAAAAGGCCAAAAAAATATGGCACAGGTCAATTTATATGAGGGGAAAGTACTATCTAAAATTATTCTGAATCCGTTGTCGCAGTTTTAAATGAACTTATCAAGGAAATGGTAAACGCCACGTACCTAATCAAATTACCACGTCTAAACTTCAAGTTTCCTTTGCGAGACATGCGACACATTATCATTAATTTACAACTTCTACGACTACATTACTTACAGATAGAAATGCACATAATGTATCACATGCACATACAATGCAGGTCATATAGTGTGACAGAATTGTAGATTCAAGTAGATAGAATATTCTTTTTATATCCTAGCATCTGAATTACTGTTATTGAGAAGTAAGGTAGAGTTATTACATAAATATCAACATCTTGATGGAACAGTGTGGGGGATTGAACTAGAATAGATAAGAAATGGAATTAACTAGAATAACTCGGTGCTTTGGAAGCATTAATTTTCCTTTATAACACGTAGTTGTTTATCGTTGATGTTTTGTATTGGTTCGCGAGGTAGGGTTTTAATATTTCATATAAGATTGTTCGAAAGCTATTCAGTCCACTAGGAATCTATTTCGACGGATTTCAAATTCAAGACTGCAGTAAATCAGTACTAGCACGTTCTACCAATCACGCCAAGCCATCCTATAAAAAATTGTTAATTGTTGTGTCGTTGGTAGATCACGTTAAAGATTAACGGGGTTAGAATTTTAAGAGCACCACATATATAGCTTGGCTATATTTCTATTGTAACAATACATTTTGTCATTCATATTGAATGTAGCAACAATTCAATTTTTTTTTCGAGTATGTATATCATAATTCATGTCAAGTTGTAAGTTTGAAAAACAATGTTAGTAAGGATACAGTTTATTCATGTAAGATAAAAAACATGAAGATAGATTCAATAAACGGAAATGTCTCGAGAATGTGGGTAATGCAAGATCACCAAAGAAATGAAATGAAATAAGTAGTTGCAGAATAGTTTGTATACCATACTATTAACACAATTGTATTATTTTTCGAAAAGAAATGATTAAAAGCAACTTAAAATGCAATAAAAATGAAATGAACATTCACACTGCATCGGGTAAGACGTTAAAAAAAACGTTACAAAAAATCTTATTAACTATAATATATATTAAGTATACAGTGTAATTGTTATAAGGTACATTGTTCGCGGAAGTAGCAAATTGAAGTGCAATGACTGGAATTGTAAACAAATTCCCATATATTAACTTGCCATAACCTTTCAAGAGGCATTCCGAAAATCCGGTGCTGCTTAGCCCATCCTATTGTGCCGAATGACATTGACCTTGGCAGTTTCTTGGCGTGCACCGATTTGAGGTTGGCGACCTCCTTTCTTACATAAAAACCAGATGTATTATAGCAACCTCTCGCACCTGATTCTCTCATGACTCTCATTTACAAGTCGCTCGTTATTATTTTTCATTCTTATTGGGGATTCTCTCAGGCGCATACTAGTACGGTAATTTGCATTTAAATATTTGAATACATACATTGAAGTGTTGGGTTTAGACAAACATATTTCTGAAAACGCAGTTCATTCGACTATCTATCTGCCAATTAAATTAACTACTGCATTTTGTAACGTAAATTTTATTTTTATTCATTGTAACAGATGCCCCAAATATTGATGCATCTGATGCCATAATATTTTTGTTTTTGATGAACCATTTGATACCAGATTCAATGTTTTTCATATTTTAGGCATCTCCAAAATGTACATGGTAGTAGGTATGGTCACTGACTGTATTGCCTGATTAATTTTGTATATCAGTCGACTTTTCTATATTATGAAAATAACAAAACCGATGTGTTTTTTACGTAATGGCATCAGCTCAGAAATAATGATTTAGTTTCTATTTTGTAACTGAACTAAATTTCTGAAAGGCTGTTTAGCACTTTCGTAATTATTCATGATCATAATTCAGTAAACATGGAGTGATCTACAATAGTAGCCAAAACAGAAGCGTAACAAATTAACCGTTTGTTATGTATACAGTCCACAGCTATTGAAAAAAAATATTTTTGTATTTTAAAGGCAGATGTGTGAACAATCATCTATGCAACGTCTAATGATAATAATCTCTGTAAAACCTATATACCTAGATGAGTTGATGTGGTTTCGATTAGAATCTTCCATGAAAGATGTCTATAACAAGTGTCAAGAGTTTATAGATGAAATGACGTCTTTCACAAACCCCAAAAAGAAGTTGAAATATCCTTCGAAATAAAATTAAAATGTATGCATTTTAGCGTTATTTTACGCTATACTGTTTCAAGTATATCCACGGTATTATCCACGGAAGCTAAAGTCTAAAAAATTAAAAAAGTAGTTATGGTAGTTAGATATGGATAAAAATATTTGTGAAACCTTGTGTATATATTTTGTAGATAAAAAGTTATTTTATCTTCATATGGCATTTTGATTATCGGCCGGTTAAACTGCGATGAAGAATGTGTTGACTAATGTAAAACAACATAATGAATGCTCTACTATATAGTGTATCTATTGCTATAATGCTTTTTAACATGTATAAATAGATATACAAAAAAATAGTTTTCATTAATAAGTTCAGACCGAGTTCACCGACCGAATGAATCAAGAACCGGCGACCTGACCCCGTCTTTTCCTTTTTTCCATTCCTCGGGCAGTCGTACCTCGGTACGGTGTCCTCTCTTCCGCACCTAGTACAATCAGTGGCGTAGTTTTTGTATTTCATTCCAACAAACCATTCCCCTATTCAATATAGTTTACAATACATTACATTACAATAGTTGGGACAAGGTGTAAAACCTCTATACATACATATATGAGTTATTGTATCGAGTAAGGAATAACGAATTTAGTATTTATATTACTTATGAATCAAACAATCGAAAAAAGACCGTAAAACACGTGATGATGATAGACTTCAAAAAGGTAAATAATTTTCTATCAATAGATTAGCTATCGTTCCTTTGTTTTAAACCACTTATCCCTACCTTTCTGTGGTCCTTCATGTGTGTGTCTAATACAAGTCGCCCTGACAGATCTCTGTCTGTTGTGTATTTATTGGTCAGTCGTTAGGTTTGGTTAGGTTTAGGGCTTATGAAAAGTAACTTTCACTTACGTTACAGTTTGGCTGACTGGGTCAATATCCAATGCCATCAAACAAAAAAAATACTACTTATCGACTTCCAGGCCCTGCACAAAGTGTGTTCAAGATTAATAAGTGATTAATTATTAAAATTCATAGAGCAGCTAGCTATATGAAGCTTGAACTTCACATCATGTACTAAACGCACAGTTTCACAAATAAAACTTTTTCTTTCAGTGACACAATACATATAAAAGAAAGAAAAAATAATTTGATCGATAAATAGCTAGACAGGATAAATAGTGTACTAAATTTTTGTATCCATGATAGGATCTAGTTAGCTAGTTGGCAAGTAGTCTGGGTAGCCTTTGTAAACAGTCAAATCAGACAGTCCGGCGATTATGTAAATATGAATCGTAACGCGTCACTCAAATAAACAGTTTTATTTGTGAAACCGTGTGTTGAGTACATGATGTTTTTATCTGCATAATCACTTTAGCCACTCATTCTTGTTAACTACCTTTTATAATCACATTGTAATTTTATACTACACCAATCGACAGTACTTTCCTCGACGAATGAATTGAAGTACACGTATGTAAAGAAAAAATTAAATAGCACAAAGTAGGAGTAAAAGTTCATCAGTGACACTTTATATCATATGGCATAAAAGAGATATGAACGCTTTAAAACGTCGTAAAAGACTCGATAGCCCTCTAAGCTTCGTCGGAAGATTATCCTTTAATGTACTTTCCTCGAGGAAATTTAGGTGGGTTTATATCTGGTGGGATTTTAACGCTACAATCGCTGAGAAGATATTTCTGAATTTTGAGTTCAATAATTTCACCAATAAGCTGTTAACGTGAATGACGAATGACGATGATATGACGTATAGATTCATTTCTAAGTTTTGCAAAACCGATCATTAATATAAATTGTTCAAATTTCCATCAAGCATCAAAAATTTGCTGAGATGTGAGATTGAGCTTATCGACTACGCCATTCCTTGATACAATTTGAATCTCCGCAATCCACTGAATCATCACTGAATTCCTCAATTTAGATATATGACCCATCTGATTGACGGTAATAACTCGAAAGCTACAAGTACTATAAAACTAAAAAATCCACCATCAACATCAAAGCCAACGAGTCTTAAACGGAACCTCCTTTCTACTCAATTAAGACGGCAGTTTCTAAAATTTAAACCCTAATTCTTCATGTGCACTACATCGTTATCGGCATTAGAAAGCAGACATTCATTCATGCACCGAAATCAAATCCGCATAGAAATAAATAGTGAAAGATGTGAAACATTTTTATCAAATAAAGAGGACTCGTTCCCACGCATGCAAGATTTTGTTAATACTGTGAATATGTCAATCAAACAGATTGATCGCCCAAAAGTTTGATTTCGGACATCCATTGTCTATAAAATTTTGAGTATTACGACGTTTCGATTGTGTGTGCTATCTTCCATCGTCTTCAGGTGAACTGGCGAACACGTTCCTTCAATGACTACGGGCCTCTTCCCAACAATTGAAGCAGACAGGTTAGTTGTCCATTCTCATGACGGACAAGTTTCTGTTCAGTCTACAATGGCATGTGAGAATCCCGATCAGAAAGTAAAATGATTCTCTGCCAGTGCCCTGAAGTTTGTCAGGGCCCCTGATTAACTTTTTGGTTTGCTTGCCTGCAGTGGTCTCTATCTAGCCATGATTCCGCCGGTTTCAAGCCTTTTTCATTTCCTCGCCATTTCCTTCCCGCACCACTGGATTCCGTCTTTTTTCCTTGCCGCATCAAAAGAGAAGTCTACCATAATGCTGAGGACACTGCACTTCTATCCCCGTTGTGTTCCGTTGACTTAATTCAGGAACGATTGCAGGATAACAGGATGCGTTGGCTGATCAAAATTAGCTATTGCATACATGCGGACCAAAAGACGTCGCGACGCTCCGTCGGAGGTATCAGTAAACAGGAGTCGAATACTACCTGTATGTGAAAATTCTGCTAGGTAACTCGGGATAATGCTTGATAAGGGTTCGACCTGGTAGAAGCATAAAGAAGTGTTGAAAACAAAATTCCAAATTACATTTCGGCACCTTTATCCTCTGTTACGGAGACCCTCAAAATTGAGTTTGACAAGTTCGATTATATAACCTTGGGGTATCATAGTTTGGCTCTACTGGCTGCTAGAGTGCCGGAAACAAAAGCTGTGAGATGGGTAGGGCGCAGGCCTGTACACTCCTTTGCAAAAAAGTGTCAATCTTATACGATTTAAAGAATTTCTAAATCCTCAATAGTTTTCAGAATTTAAAAGAATTCCAAAATTTCTTCAAATGGATTAACAGTTATTAACTCCAGTAGGAATGTTCAGTAAACTGATATCACAGCGTGTGGAATAAATAGTTAACCTACTCGACGTGTTTTTTTGAAGGCTGAATATCACTTCTGTAATGTAAGCAGTTGTTGAAACAGAAGTAGATTAAGCTAGAGTGTTAGGGTAAACGTGGCAAGCTGACAAATGCTGGAAGCGTCTACCGAGGTAAAACTTTTATAGATGATGTAACGTCTTCTATCAACATCCTAATCCATTCTTTATAATAAAAAGTTTACTTTCAATCACCTTACTTGTCCCGCTATGAACTTCACTAACATTAATTTCAAATACATTGCTGATCTATCTCACTGCAGTACACAATAAAGATGGCACCAATAAAATTAAGGGGATGTAATTGAGTGACACCTCCCTAGCTTAAGATAAGGTTATATTCAGAATAACCTTACTTCGAATATGTTACAATACTTTATAGATCAAACAGTGGTATCACATATTATTTTTAACACTCCAACTTCAAAATATGAAATTTTGTACAGTAAAAATGCGGAAGATATTTGTTTTATTGGAAACCTGACCATCAGAAAGCGTTTATAACAATTCGACGTGAAAAGAACATCAGATCGAAGGCAATTTCCTGTTTGGGAAAGCGTTTTTAAAAGGACAGGAAATTGTTTAAAAGCTGTATTATGATGCCAAGTTTGTGTCGATATGAAACGCTCGCTTTGGCGAAATCACATAGATTAATCCTATATACATTTTTCACATAGTCATAGCTCTTAATTTAGAGTACCTTTTCCAATGTCAGTTATGTAAGAGGCATCAGTGAGTGTAAAAAAAGAAACAAATGGATTCAAGTAGATTCACTGTCCTTATCATGGAATGCTTAAGACCCATTGACACATATTCTGTCCACATACTGAAACTGTCTTTATTGAAGCGCACCAAAAAGGTAATTTGGAATTTTTAAACATTTTTGGCAGACGCAAACACTTTTTCTGACCACGGTCATATTTAATTCAAAAAAAAAAAACGAAGTTGTGAGATGTTCTGGTATTTTTGCATAATAAAGTATCTTGTGACTGTAATATGTTAGGAATTTAAAAAAGTAGCATGTGTATAATTATTGGCATGAGGTGTTGAAATCAGAGTCAACGTTGGTTCTTTCGTAAGCCTGGTATCCGACTAGATTGTGCAGTCACGTACACAAAAAATGAATCCTAATCTGGGAGTCAGACTATATAAGTATAGAATAATGTTTTCGCAGCTGCTGATACCAAATTCCAAAGTTCATTTAGCCCTATTAAGCAAATGTTTGATATATGAGGTACAAGAAGGAAAATCTGCAAATGAGTTTGAATTATAGGCTTTTCGCAGCTATGTCGTTAACCTGGCATGATAAAGTAAAGATTTAATCTAATCCTCTAATCTCAAAAAGATATGGAAACAAGGTCTGATTCTCAGGTAGGTCATTTTTTTGTGGGGCTCTGTTATTTTTAGTGACGTCCTGGTTATACGACGGACGTATTCATTTACGAAAAAACTATATTTGAATTTAAAAATACACTTTCTCGAATATTCAATTGAAATACGAATTATTTGAATAAATAGCTACAGTAATCCGAGTGCATATACATAATTATACGGATGTTTTATCATCATAAATCAACAAACCGCAACGAGTTGCAGCGAATTTCTTTCAACTTCGGACGTTTCTCCAGCAAAACAAACCTTTTGATTAGATCAGGCTTTTGATAGCAAACAATTTATTCCGGCTCATAATGTGTAAACAATTATTAAGTTTCCTTTTTAATTACTCAACCATTTTTTTGGTCTTATGAAAAACTCCAGTGCAGACATGTGCGCAACACTAAGCAGAATCGTTTTATTTTCCTTCGTCTCGGTACGCGCCACTTGTGGTTGTCCCATTTTCATGATAACTGTTAATTTACAGTTACACAATCAACTCCGAAGCAGTAAAGTGTATTCTGTAATTCATAACGGTACTATGATCTGGATTCCCATACAAAGTCTTCGTATACTGATAAAAGTTTTTGTTACACAGTGTCTTATAAATGAAATGGGACTATGGACAATTTAAGCCTGAAAGTCCCCAGAGTATTATAACATAATTTGGTATAACAGAATAACTATGTATACACTCCACTTCAATGCATCTAAAAAAGTAATGAAAGAAATTTTTTACTTTCAATAATGATTTCATTTTTAACATTTATTCGACATTTATATTTCGTCTTAAATGCGTTTCTGTGGAGATATCTCATAATTATGAGCCGGTGTATTTTTGTTGAAATGACGACTCTTGTAGTTACAATATATAAAATTAGATATTTATATCGCTCTTTAAAACCACATGGGATCCAAAAAATATCATCTTTAACAAAGTAAAAGACAAGAAAATTATATTTTGGAGGTTATGATGATTGTGATTATTTTATTGTTTAGAGGTGAACGGTTTTGTCTTTCCTATCTATCAGCTTAGAACCTATGAACTAATACGAGAGGTTAGAGAGAGAACAGATACATTATCGATGAATCCAAAATAAGGGAGAAAAACTTATGGTCCTTCTCTAGGTTTTAGATTTATCCCTGAAACATATTCAATCAAACTGGGTAAAGTATATTGATGCGTTAGCACATCAACTTCAACTTGATGTTTTATATTTTTTGTGTAATATAGACACTATCCCCCATTTCCACCTGTTGAGCTCTTCAAAGCTGAATATGAGGCAGTAGTTTTTATCTAGATTTTCTTGTGATTAGTTTTTGGATTCAAAAGGGGAGGCATCCTTCGTTTTCTCTCATAAGATATTTTTTTTATGTGGCAATTCATATTGTTCCTCATTTCGGATTTATCAACAATGAAAATTTTGTTCTACTAACCTCTCAATTAATTAAAGTGTGCACATCTCTCACGGGAAATTTTGGCAAGCACAGCATACCTACCCCTCCCTCACGATTTCACGTAATAATTTGAAAACATTCAGACTTGGCACATGAATCACCGGAAGACGATTGATGATAAATACTACCATCAATCGAAACATTGTGGAACAAATTCTAGGAGAAATGGAAATTCCAAGCAGTATCTTTGAAACATCGACATTGTCCACATACAGCCATCAACAGAAAGATGATAGTACATTATAGCTTACAAAATCATAGGTTCGAAAACAAACTATAATTAATTAATTGAGCACATACAAGTTGTTTTAATCGCCTTAATAGGCTTGGAAATAGAATGTTTCAACTCTAATGACTGAGAAATGTTCTCAGATTCCGAATGGGTAACTGAAATTACATTACATATAAAAACTAACTTTTTTCAAGCATTGTCTACACACTGGAGCCTCATGCTATATAATTATTCCATTCGTGCTGCCTTGTTGAATAAATCTGTTTTATAAATTATTTGGGACTGCCGTTGAAGTCATTGACTTTTGTTAAGTGGAAGCAAGCCTTTTCTTTTGCGGCCACAATACCGTTAAATAAGTTCATGCTTAGTCCTCGACTGGTGAGCTTGCACTCAGTAGCGTACGATTACCAGTTATAGAATGGGTATGAGTCATGTCATCACAAATTGGTTTGTTTTTTTATCGACTTTTATGAAAATATATTTTCCTCTATTAGTGTTAGTTATTTTTTGTGATTCAAAAGAGGCCGATTTGTAGACTATAAATTTCATCAGGGTAAAGTGAAAATCTTTTCACGAATAAAGAATACTATATCCGAGTTAATTATCGAAAACATTTTTACAAAAATATAAAATTAATCGAATAAATTAACTCACGCTGTAAGTGTATTGTTTTCCGCTCGAAAATATAAATAACTGGTATAGCGAGGATAGTTCGAATTGTATGTGGTTATCTCGTAAATTGATGTAAATAAAAGTACACAAATTTTTGATGTTTTGATATATTTTAGCGTTAAGCTTTTATTTTTTTAATTCTATAAACATCTAAAGAGACTATAGCAGATTGAAAATTGTAGGCTCTTTATACCTATGTTATACTAAAAATATTTTGATTTGATTAGATTTGATGAATATCAAACTTTCAAGCCCTATTAAAAAATATGACTAAACAGTTTGTAATTCAAATAATGTTTGATCTTTCCAAATTTGTTTGACGGGAACAGAGCACTCAAGCTTCAGGATGATTTGATATTTTTTATGTGTTTCGTTAGTAAATGTACCGTCAAAGCATCGATTTTAAAAATATAGTAATATTGACTATTTCAAGTCAACAGCATATCGTTCCATAACATTAAAAACAGATCAGTGGTTATTGAGACAGACCGATGATAATGAGTGGCATGTGTTTATGTGAACCTTATAAGTCCACAAGTCATATTATCAAATTTAAACCAGTTTTTCTTAGTGCTTGAATATTGAGGCTTCGACTTGGTAGTTGCTTAGAAATAAAAATGTATTCAAACAAAATGTATCTCTTCACTTGCAGTTCCAATTAGAAATAAAATATACTTCACCCAATCAACGAGTGCTCTGTCGTTTCATACAGTCGTACTGTAAATGTGCCATCTTATTTTACAAAAAGAAACAGTTAGGAACTATAATTGTGAACAATGTGAACGTGAAAGGTTTTCTTTAAACTATGTGTCGATTGTTATTCCATTTTTCAAGCAACATACATAATGTTGAGGCTGAGAGGCAGAGTATAATTATTTGGTTAATCGCGTGGTCTTTGTGGCCAGTTCAAATATACTCGTACGATGAAATATTATATAATGCTATACCAACAAAAACAATTCAGAACAACCGTGTTTTCAATGAGCATCTTAAATATATTCTTGCTATTACTTTCTGTGAATAATAGCTAGAAATATGAGTCGTATGTCTGCCTTTCAAGTAAAATGGATATTATACAGTCAAAGAAGCAGTTGCAACGCATTGTGTTTATACTCCTTTACTTTGTGCCTAAACAGGCACGCCTCCATTTTCCATATTGCGATGAACACAACGGCGAAACTGGCGCTTTTATGAACATTGGAAGGAGTAACGAAAATAATTAAATACGAAGTTTGTAATAACTCGCTGATATGAGATTTATTCGGGCTTAGGACTGCTTTCGACAAGATAATTTTATGATATTCATTGAGTTACCTTCAGAACTCCTTCAATTTTGTAATAAGGTAACAATAATTGACGCCTTAATCGATAGACTAAGCAAGATTGGTGAGATTGAAGTCGCCGATATGACTGGTTTGCTTAAATCTAGTATAGTATCTGTAATCTATTACTTATATCCTTATTTGATCATCTCTAAACTGTCTACAAAAATCTGTTGGAGATCGATTAAACCGGCGGCTTGAGTAAATAGTTTCGTTTTTAAATAACCCACGCTTGTTATTTATATGCAATTTATATTGACCGCAGAATAACTGAAGCGACATCTATAAGTAGTCCACAAATAATTTTTTCCCATTCCTATTGAGGACATACCGGTTAAATCATACTCCCTATTTTCTCATTTCGATACAGCGCTATAGTGATTTGAAGGGTTGAAAAGAGCATCTGAGAAAAAGATAAAAAGGGTGTAAACAAACTAGCAGAAAACCGAGCATTACGCACGAGGCCTAGGCCAGGCCCAATAGCATTTCGATCGCAATCTGGATCGTGTGAAACTGTTAACCAACCAATTTAGATTTCTCCCTAACTCCCAATCTAAACGTTGCAGTCGCAGAATTAGGAAAGCCCATTTCAATCCAACGGCCGACCACTTTAAAAGTTCAACGCTAAATTACCGCTGGTTCGGTGTTGCCAAACAGAACACACATAATTCTTCAATTTCGGAAAGTACTTGCGTCTTTGTAGGATTTTACGAAAGATACACACCTGAGTTTTGCAGAAACCATTTCTGGAAAGCTGTATTTTTCTCAATAAAGCTTAGATAGTACTTAGTAGTTAAGGTCTACGATTCTAAGATGTTAAAATTAATCAAAAGAGGACTTTTCAACATCATATGAGAATGTTAGTTTAAATGCAACTATTAACGCTATGCCTTGTCATGCTCCTATCGAACCAATTCAAGCAGAAACATCGTAGCTGCATGCGAGTGCGAGTGTTTATAAAACAGATACTCGAGCGCGCTTCGGCTTCGAATCCCGCTGTTAGAGAAAATTCAGATTTTTTTCTGGTTTTTAATCATTAAACATCGATCAGATTTAAGCATATGGGTATATTTTATGCCATTTTTCAAAAGTTTGATTTCGGACTTCCATTGTCTAATAAAATTTTTGAGCATCACAACGTTTCGATTGAAGATAGTATATCAAACTTTTGAAAAATCCACCTTGTCTACAAGTTTCAAGCAACAGTTATGCCATTTCGCTGTAACTCTACTTTAATATCTATGCTTCTGGGACGCCGACCTAGCAAGACCCAAAACAGGATCGTGCCAGGACATTATTGTTGATGTTAATTATTTCCAGAAGCTTGTGGACGACGTATCTTGCGATTTTCTATCTCCATTAAGTTTATTCCGATACTCATATCGAGGTGGTGTTCGGTAAAAAAATGAAAGGCGGCCAGATCGACATGAAGTAAAATACAGGAATTACCCTATCGTATTTTCTATCTCTTTCTTAGTACGCGCATCAATTCGTAACTGATAATTATTTTACTTCCGATTATATAAGATTTTACAGCTTTATTATATTGGCGAGCATTCGTTTTACAAAATGTGCTTTAAGAACAATAGTTTTAAGCTTGTGGTTGTGTGCAATATAACATTTTATTCAGCATCTAGCTTTCCGGTTTTAGATATCCAGCTATCATTCAATAGGGTCAGCGCTTTCATACCCAAATCGTAGTTTGCGAATCAAAATCGGATCACTGAGATTGAACTCTTTAATTTTTTACCATCAAACGCAACCAACGACATGCGCTCCGGATATACCATTTTTTACGTGGGCCGAAAATGTCGACAAAAGCCTCCAAACGGCTACAAGGTGGCAGGAGGCGGCAGGCCTTTGTAGGCCTAAGAAACGGCAGATGGGGGAAAAGAAACCGCATTTCTGCGAGTTATAAGTGACAGATGAGTTGGCATCACTGGAACGCAAATGGAATGCTTCTGGAATAATCCTGTTTAGACTCTTCGCCGGGGGTATTAAGGGGGGATGTGATGTAGAAAATGGCACTGAGCATAAAGCGTGGTGGCGGTGTTGGGACTCACGGGATTATACAGATAAATCCAGCGGCGAAGCGAGAAAACGAATACCGCGGTCACGTAGTTGCCACTGAATTAGAAGACGTATTAACCGTTTTTAATAACCCATTATGAGGGTACCAAAGAAAATAATAGTACTTCATTTTAGTGAAGCTTGAATAAAACTTACAACTTTAGGCTTAAAGGAAAACAATTCTATATTATTTGTTTGAGAGGTTAAGTCAATGTGTTTGACCAAATAGCTGACTCATGTCTTTCCAACTTCTTAGAGGCTGTGACCCAGATTCGTTGTGTAAGCTTTAAACAAGAATCTGTTATGTAGATTTTAGAAGCTTTTACTGGGTGAAACTCTTCCATCATTCACATAAAAAATGATTATTTCCAAAAATTCGTGTTAAACACACATTTTTTATCCGAGAAATCTGTGTGCTCCTAAACTAGAAATGGACCATTCCCGGTGTTGTAATGTTTTCTTATGTATGTTTCGTTTTCTCTGATAGGAAGGGCAACTTCATGTTTCTGATGTAATGATGTATTATGTCTTCATTTTGGCTTTATCAGCAATGCAAATGCCCTCCAGAAGAGTCCATACTACATTCTTTTTTTAAAATGCTCAATTTCCGGAAACAGTCAATAAAATTATAATTTTTGAATTAAATGTTTATTTCTTGTGCGTTGGATAAACCTAAATAAAAAGTAATTGGAATGTCTGTTTCAATTCTTTCCGAGAGAAAATCTAGAAGCAGGCCATTCTGAGTAAGACACTTTCTATAAATATAGTCTATTATTTACGTGTTCTCCTCAGACCCCTCCTCTTGTTGCATCTGGTGCTGAATATGGTCATATATGAATTACGGCTTCAGCTGTGAACATGCCTATCAAAAGCATTTTGTCCATGCATGCGCATACACTCTTCGCAGTCTTCGTCAAAACCAGGTCAGTGTAGCACAGCCACATAAATAAGTTACAGCAATTTCCCACCTACGTCTCCATTCCTTTTATCGCTGCGAAAAAATGTCAACTGGCTATTCAACAAACAGACGGCAAAAAGGTATAAACAAATGGGCGATCGTATTTTTTATGCAAATCTCACGAGAGGCACGAGCGAGTTACCCAATAACCGTGGAAGTGGGATGACAACTGGTTATTGTTTATGCTCATTTTCTCGGCGTTTCATTTTTTCTGCTTGCTCTGGGGGCGACATACAGGTGGTGCATGGGTGTCACCGCAAAATTTTCTCTGGGAAAGTGAAGCGGGAGATAAACAGATAAGTATTATAAAAGCATGAATTCATAATTAGGGAATAGAGAAAGAAAAATGTAGAGCTGGGTGGGTATTGAACCCCCAGCTTCCGCATTTTAGGCAGTCCATTTTATTATGGAAAAAAATAGCAAAAACGCTATGAAAGATACCTTTCCCACGGCCTTTCACATTACAAACTCTTAAGACGATTTTTTTGACATATAATGGCCAGTCATCGATACTATCTTCAGTCGAAATCGCAGAGATTCTTTTGCTGAGCTAAATGCGGAAACTGGCCACCTATACTGAAGACTTAGAGTTTGGTTATATCTCGAAATCCTGACATGATACAGACATTTTGAGTCGGTTGTGATTCAGTACTGAAAAACATGGGGATTGACTAGTAGTTTTGTTCAATGATCTTTGTTGGTTTATTTTAATTTGAAACATTCAAAATTAAAATTCAACTTAACCACAAACGATCCACGACGCCAACTCCAGTAAGCAAAACCGATTATTATCAAGTAGCCATGAGGTGAAGTTAAAATTGAAATGATAGAGATGCATTTAGATTGACATTTTTATGGTCCAGTGAACAAATTCTTGCTGGACGTCTATGATATGCTACTAGTTTTGTTGCGTCTCCGTTGTGAAATAATATCGTGGTGATGGTGTAACCGGAGTGGAAAGACGAGGATTATTCGCATTCTTGCTGGTACCGGATGACCTTGACTTGTTGCGGCAACACGCTGAGAAGGAAGATACACGCACGTAAACTGGGCTGGGTACTCTTATTATTTATTCATAATTATTAATTATGGTTCGATGTTATAGTGACGATGATAATTCTGAATTGATGCGAAAAAACATGCTCTTCATTTTGGGGGCGGGGCTAGATGTGTTATAAGAGATCGGAGTACTTGAATATTTTAGAAATGGTACATTGATTACCGTTTGACGTAATCTAATTGTCATTATAAGAAATCTTTCTCACCCTTGACCTGTTATACTGGATTCTTTGGCGCAGCAACCACAACAACCCTACATGGTCCACCACTCGCCGTAGCACATAAAAAAACTGCACCGGTTTCGTGTTTCACTATGTTAGCATCTTAGAAGAAGATTGAATCTAATCTGAAAATGCTGACGTAGTTAGTGAAGCACGTGTCGGGTTTGTTGAGTGGTAAAGCTGTGTATGTGTTGGTTCGTCCTCCACGATATTTGGTGATATATTGTATGTGTGTAAAGCTATCAACGTATCTATGCATTACCAATTTTTGTGGGAAGCTTCTTGAAGCATACATAATAATCAGAAATAACGTGTTTTGGAGAAGCTATAGTCTATTGAATTTTATCCACATCAAAATGTGTCATATTAAAATTATAAAACTCAATATGTTTAAGATAGGAATTGAACATTCTCGGAACCACCATTATATCTCATTTTTCTCAAAATAGTGCAATGACTGAAGAAGTGTAGAGTAATAGAAAATATATTAGAACATCGTTTTATTACGAACAAGGAAGTTCGGAAACGTTATGTTGGGACTGACTGATTTCTAGCTCAAGTTTAAAATCCCCTTAGGGTGTATTTTGCTCATCGGGCGTTTAACAAAATTTATTTATTCTATTATTTTTGATTTTGATTTAATTATATATATTTAGTTACTAGATGCAGCTACTAGGTCCACGTGCTACTGCCTATACTATATCTGATCACAAAGTTATGTGTATGTTGTTTGCTGGGATCACTTCTATAATTTACATAATGGTAGATATTTATGTCGGTCTATGGAAATAACAGAATGATGGATTTTATTATTCAAGACATCACATCACGTTATGCTATGTGAGGAACACAGCGATTGGCTAGAAAGTTGGACAAGTGTACCTAATAAGGTAACCAGTAGAAAGGACACTACATCTTCAATTCATATTACCTAATAGTGCAGCTGCATACCGGAGAGATCAAACTACTGAACTGTAGTAAGTATACAGGCTGAATCAATTATAATCTTTTTGCTATAGTTGTACTATTAAATCAATAGAATCGAATATTCCATTTCATAGCTATGATAACCCACGTATTTTTAAAATGAATTACAAATACATTTTTCATGGTCCATTTTCAATAGATTTCGATTTTTCTACACTGATGATATTTAAGGAAAAACTCTATTTTTTAGTAATTATATCTATTTTTTTCATTCGAGAGATATGGTTGTATTATAGTTTTTTAATCTAAAAGTTCTCTCTTTGGTAAAAAGAAAAACGTTTGAATCGACCTGAACTCGTGCCGTCATATCATGTTGATTTCAAAAGAGATTTTTTTATCATTTTGTATTATGGATCTTTGATCACCTACTAAGTGATGTTCTTTCCACTACAGTCCCGTAATGAGGTAGTGATCAACACCAACTTCCACCATATGTAAATTTACTACACTATAGATCATCCCCACGGTGATCGTTTTATGAATGTGTAATATCACCGTTACATACATGATGCACAGCAAGTAACAGAGAAAACCCGGTTCATATATGATCAAAGCATAGTGCAAACAGCCGTCATTAATGTCATAATCCTCACGAAGTGCATAGAACTAGTTACACAGACAGAGAGCGCAAACAAAAACCCTCGCGAGCCGTCTGTCACGTCTTTTAAATGCCTCGGCTTACGAATGCAAACTGGAAAATCTTACGGAGGAGGTGTGATGAACAAAAGCATCAAAATCCGTTATCTCGAGCTGGTACGATGAGAGCCGGCTCCAATGTATAGAGCGAGAATACATTGTTAATAATATTGCTGCGATGTGCCATGCGGTTAGATGATAAAGAGCTGTATTGTCAAGCAGTACATGGTAGTAGCTTGTATAGTCTATTGAAGGCTCATGATACATAGATAATGTTACACAGTGGTGTAACGATATATCCGCAAGCTTCGTGGTGTGGAGAGGACATGGAACTAAAGTGGCCAAATACATAATGCAGATAAAAGGATAGTGTATTTAACACGCAGTTTGACAAATGATACAGTGACGTGTTTCGATTTATATTTAAATCATCGTCGGACTGTCAGATTTGACTACGAATAAGGCTACCCAGATTACTTTCCAACTAGCTAACTAGATCCTATCATGGATACAAAACTAGAGTTCTCAAATCTAGTATACTATTTATCCTGTCTAGCTACTCATCTATAAAATTATTTATTTTTATAAATTGATCTATCGTGAATTTGAGATAAGCGATTTGATTGATCCAATTTAATGTTTAGATGAGAACTGATAGGCGTTTGGTTTGCATTTTCTCATACGGCATTGTGCCCAAATGGATTGAGGTGTTAAATCGCAAACCTGGAGGTGTGAGTTCGATCTGCGCTTAACAGAAAGTCTTACAAATGAAACTATCTTTCTTACAGTGATGCGTTTCGATTTATATTTAAATCATCGTCCGACTGTCAGATTTGACTGTTTACAAAGGCTACTTGTCAATTAGTTAACAAGATCCTATCCTGAATACAAAAGTAGAATTCTCAAATCTAGCATACTATTTATCCATCTAGCTTTTGTTCTATTAAATTATTTCTTCCTTTCTTTTGTTTGTCATAGGGGAAATATTTTTTGGCGACTACATTTGGAGTAGTGTTAAGAAAACACCCTTAGAAAACCTTAACCATTTCATGTTTTAAGATATTCTATTCCTTAACCTATTCAATTCTTTCCTATTTTTCAGTACATTCCATCACTTAAGATATTTCAGGGGTGAGTTAACATAGCATACAAATAAATGGAAACTTATAGTCAAGTATAGATAAAAATTGAATTCAAAAGATCAATCACAGATTTACTACAATGGAATTAGGGTACCGCAGATATTTTATGTTTAAATCATGTTCTTTATCAAAATTATGGAGCATACTTCTGTTTTCGTTGCCTACATTGAGATTAGTATATAGTAAGTATTCCGTAAAATTTGGGTTTTTTGGATATTGTTAACAAACATACACACTTATATGTATCTTGTTGTAAATGCTATATGTTTGTATTCATGTTATATCTGGTTAGCTAGTTGACAAGTAACCTGGGTAGCCTTTGTAAACAGTCAAATCTGAGTACGACGGTGATTTAAATATAAATCGAAACGCGTCACTGAAAAAAAGAGTTTTTTGTGTGAGACTTTGTATTAAACACACAGAATTCCTTATTTGCATGATTCACCAAGTAAGAGCATCTAGAATCTACACTACCTATAAACGAGTCGTATATCTTAAGCTCCACCCTTTAACAACGCCTATGCGCGATAGAGGCGATGGAGAGGAGCTTTGCAGTCGATTAAGTGAAGTGTCTCTCTGTTGAGAAAGGTCCTACCAAGGTAATACGTTGGACGTGCATGGAATATGCGGCTCTTTAATTAAGCACAATTAGCAAGTCATCTGTGTCAAGTGTCACTGAAACACAATTTGTGAATCATAACAGACATGTATATTATCCCGATTCTAGTGAATTATCTGGAGTTTCTCAGTTTACTCGATGAGATACTTCTCGTCCCAAACCTATCCCGTTATCAGTTCACTTAATATTTCAAACATGATAAATTCAGGCGTGAATGTAAATATATTTCAAAACGTGACGATGGAGGATTATGGAAAGTCTGCTATGTATTCAAGCTCATGATATGGTCAGGAAAAGTTGTAACTGATTAAATGTTAGATTTAATTGTCCTTGGATCATCGTATTGAGAATCCTAACACATCACAAAGTTCAATAATAATTTTTCCCAAGCCTTGGCTTTTGTGGGTTATCATAGTTTATTTAGCTTTTCTATTTTGTAAGTTTATTTATTTTTATTATTATTATTCATCCAGTCTGGTAGGGTATGCATGAAGAAAAAATTTGATCAATATTGTTAAAACCTACAAGGGTAACATTAAATTGCTTTTTTATTTTCTTACTGATTGTTCTTGGATTCTCGATCTAAGGTTTTGTGTCGTCACTTTGGGATTACGCTACTGTACATTGCAATATTTCTGATATAACATAACCCCCAACTTTTGTACTGTAATGTTCCTTCACCATACATAAGTGGTTTTGATTAACGATTATTACAAGTGGAATAGTTCAAAGAGATAGCCACGAGGTAGTTTCAGAAGTTACATACATTTCAAGATAAATTCAACATTTTTCAAGATCTTCTTTATCCATACCGTGTTTAGGTTCCTTACTTCACTGACTTGTCCCTAATGTGAATGCGCCGTTGTCACGGCTCCGTAAAAAAAGGGGCCACACACCTGTCCGCTTGAGATAAGGAACTCCGGTGTATCACGCAACAATCGCATAAAAGCTACCTCGGCCCCCATTTACAATTCCGATTTCCAGGACCGGCATCTATAAAGATTACTTTCAATTTAAAAGAAAGATATCAATGGTATTCAATTTTTCATACTCATCGCCTTAAAAATAGTAATGTTTTTTCTGTCATAATTTTGGATGCTATTTTACTCTTGCAATAACTAGATTGATAAAACAGATACCTTTTAAATAGGCGCAAATATCATAGCAAAAATCAGTAATTAAATAAGGTAGGAGGAACCCGTAGCACCATCAGGCACACATTTCAAGATCTAGGACCACATAATAAAAGTATTTGAAACTATCACTATATATAATAAGTCTCATACCGTATGATAAATATCACTAGGATATTGAGTTCAGAATAGGGCAATAACAAGTGATCTACAAAACCAGTCTTGATAAAAACGAAACTACTTCATAACTGCATAGAAGAACATATGACACAGAAACATGGAAATTATAAAAAAAGGAACGCAATATTCAAACTCAAAATGGACTTTTTCAGGAGATCATGTAGATTCTCAAGGGTAACACATCTACCAAATTAAATGATTAGAGAACGGTGGAAATAAAAGACAACTAATCTTGTTCGGATACAGTTTTGTATGAAATTATATAAACGATAACGATATCTAATTAAGTGTTACTACTACTATTTTTTACAGAAATTTGTAAAATTGATCAGGCGATTTGGTGTAAATATATGTCTTATTCATTCATGTTTCTAGTTGTAGTAGCATAGTTGATAGTAAAAACAGTTCGGTGGACACTCCCTAATTAGGATACCCGACAGTTCCAATCTTTTTCTTCCTGACACCGCCCCTGTGCTATCACTGATGCCAACATTGTTTCCGTGCCAATTTGTCTGCGCGGCGCTATCGACCTATCGAATTGCCTTTTAGGCGCTTAACTTCACCCTTTCCGCCTCCAACACCCCCAGATACTCCATGGGCGGTAACATGTGATTTTGAGGACGAATATACGGTCGAGCAGATATTAGATACATTTTGTACGAAACCAACGTAGTAAGAATACATACGAAGACGGAAGAAGAGTCCTAACTATAAAAGTACAAAGTTCCACCAAAGCTTACGGAACAATATATAATATCGAGCAAACGCCAGTCAATATGTTTTTTCCTACGCTACAAATTGCCTTTGTCAGCATCACAGAAACGACCAGTCTATCGCTATTTACATAAGTTTAATATGAGAAAATGAAAGGTTTTAAAGCGCAATTATTCAATATGCTCATTGTCGACTAGGAGAGTAGAAATTGAACTGGCGATTTCTATGTAACAGGGAGTCCTCAAAATAACAGATAGATTTCGTAAACAAATCTCAACCTCTTGGCAATGGAAATGGGGGTTTGAACTGAACTATGAGCTGTATCAAGTCCGTACTTATGCTCTACAATATAATTAGTTAATGAGTCGCACTGATTAGATATCCTAGCTTATTCCTGGTAGGTTTTACAATCGAGAAATCGAATCGACATCATGTCTTCGGTTTTTATTAGTCTGTATAATTTCCTTGTAGTGCTTAATTATTTAGTAAAATCGGATGGTTGGTTGAGTGCCTCTTCTTTGACAAAGTACGCTTGTAGATTCAAATTTGTGGTGTACACTGTACAGTCGTACATGTACAAGAGTACACTTTATAAGTTATAAAATTATAAAAATGTTATGAATGCTGTTGACATTGAAATATGCCGAAACGTTGTAATATCATAACTATTTTTTTTATCAAACCCTAGCGCCTCCTATTCTAAATTTGCAGATTTCAACTATTTTCGGGCCTACAATTCTTCACAGCAATTTCTATAATACAAATAATTTGGAAATCATACACGTCGAGTTTATACGATATAACAAATATCATTTAATTAGCTGTATAATTCTTATTAAATCAAGTGTGTCGGTAATCATTTCGCTGGACCTGGAATTGTACATAGGTTTATTATGATTCTACATATTTATACTTACGTAAGCTCATCAGCGATAAAGGATAGTTCGCAACTTACCTGAAACAAAACAAAAAAAGTTAAGATGGTATCACATACACAAATCTACTTTAAGTTATTTCCATACGTGAAGTGACCACATATTATATTCGCCGAAATTCCCCATTCTGATATATAATGTTAAGTATTAGGAGTGGGTTAGCTATAGGGTGTCCCTTAAAATAATCATTAAAATTCAATTACATCAAATAATCTCGCTTTTCACGCAGATTATTATAATCTAGAGTGTATCGATAGCTATTTATTATTATATGCACACATAGACTCAAACCCATGTAACGCAGAATAGAATAGTTCTAATAGAAGCTCAGCTGACCCCCACAGAGCCACAATCCTTTAAATCATGACTCCTAGCAGGGCAGAGGTGGAAAACATGATCAAAACTTTAATGAAGCTGAAGATAAAAGTTATCGAAGACATGCTTCACAAATTAAAGTGAAAAATATTGAGAATTTTTTTCTGCCCTGATCTCCACGGCACCATGGCCCAGCCGCTACGGTGTCAGCAGATTACTACTTATCCGACCAGAAGAAATATATAATATTTGAATTCTTGCTAGGTGCTTATATCTCTCTTCAAATTTCAGCAAAATCAGTGCTGTTACTGACATCACATGGTGACAAACACAAATCAGATAGTGACGGACCGATCGAGGAGCAAGATGTATTTTCTTGATGTACATACATAGCATAAATCGAAGAAAAAATCGCAATTACAATACTTCTCTCGCTCATGCGTGCAAAACTAGTATGGCACTGATTTACGAATACGGAAATCCCCCCTTGAACGCCAGCCATGTCAAATCTCTTTTCTATTATTGTACACGAGGTTCAGGGAGCTTCGTGAGTATACTGTCAGTATTGTCGTGAAAAATAGCGTAGGGCTCAAGAAAATGAATTTGGCTCAGCGGGGCGTGTTGAGGAAATTGTATCTTTTAGGCAGCAATGGCCGATGTGCCTTGTCATTTGAGACACGTATTAGGGGATCTATTTTTCCTGTTAGTGCGTCGTCTCCTGTTACTGATGGAATGACGTTCCTGAAATGATCGGAGAGACAAGCTCGAGCCAATATAGTAGCCAGATATTAAGGTACTGTATCTTATGAATATGTTCATGCATGTTGACAACAGTAAATTTACAAAACTATACTGAAAAACAAAAAACAAGAGAGTTAAACTCTAGAACGGCAGCTGAGAATGTCTTTCTCAATGTCGTACATTTTTTGTAACTTTTATACCTATTTTCTCTTAAAGGGTTTCGCTTTCAAGATAGCAAATGACCAAATATTCTCAACTGTTATAATACACTATTTATGGTATAAATGTTAGCTGCACTAAAATGGCGTAGGTCTCGTCACTCTCTGACTTTGGCTCCCAACGCGAAAATGATCGAAATTTTACATGTATCGCTTGCCTAAAAAACTTGTATTTTCTTGATTTTAAAAAAGAAATCGAACTAGTATATGGAAACTCAATTCAGGTGACAAACTTTCAGGTTTACGTTGTATATTCTTCAAATCTTTATGGAGTGAGCTACTCTAATCCAAATTTAATAAAAGGACTGTCGTCCTGTATCCATCCTTTTAGGAATCTTTTTCCATCAATTCTCCGACAACGCTTACATATACAGACTCTCAGCGTTTGACTTTACGTTCAAATTGTGTCGATGGATAAAATGCAGTAGCTCCCATGAAAGAGAGAAAAGCTAGGATGAAACTACATTACCTTTCCTTCTATACTCGTTTAACCTAGCGAAGCCGATAAGATTCAACTTTTAAAAAAGAAAGTGCACTCTATGTTATTAAGATGGTGAACGTAAACTTGTTTCAGCACAAAAATAAGCTCGCATCATATGAATGTCGGAATACCTCTTTACCAGTGATTTTATTAGTTTTGTTTATGAGACGCTTGTAGAAATTTGTTTCAATAGTAACTACTTAAACTACATATTAGCAAATTCTTATAATGGTTATAATGATAAGTAGCTTTTCTTTTTTCCAGGAACTACAAGTATTTCGTCATTTTCACTTTTGAGAATCTTCTGAGATTCCACCATAATAAAAATATATTTTGATACTACGATGTTTATGTGTCTTTCACTGCCATCTTTTTTATTAAATATAATTGATTTTTTTTTGCATACGTATGTGGTTTCAATTAGCAGCCAACGAAAAATATAAAGAACGGGTTATTTGGTCGCCAAATTTCAATTTACGAGAGGAAAATACTCCTGACTACTCTGAATACTTCCTAATTTAGGGGTCATTTTCTTTTCTAGATAGGCTTCTGTGTGTGTAATGGTAATTGTGTTAAATTCCGTTTCACAGAATAAAAATGAAAAGGATTTTCAATGTCCCACCAACGACGTTAATTTTCAAATATTCTGGCTGCCATGGCAGCTTTCATTAAAGCATGAACAGTTGGGCACCTGAAATATCAGTGAAGTTATTTCGTCAATCGCACGTTGTGTAAGTTTTACAGGATGCTCAACCAATATCCCAAATAGATTCTGGTATTTCTCTGAGCACGTCCTAAAAAATCCCTGACCGACGATATCTGTTTTTTAGGTCATCAGTGCAAAAATATACGAGTATTTCAACTCCCTCTGCTATTGGAAAAAAATCATTCTCAAAGATTGGCTACAATAAAATATTAAATCATTATTAATTAAATGGATTGACTCTTAGGAACACATTTCCAATAATATTAACTAAATTCCTGCCATTTTGAATTATCTAATATTTTTCTCTTAGAATTCCTCACTATCCCTGGCCAGCCTTGCTTTACTGACTTTTCCCTAATTTTCCGGAAAATGGATATCCTGTTATATAATAAACGCAATATATTCTCATGGTTTCATCACGAAATATTATTCGTCGTACAACCAATTCAGAATCAAACGAACCTCTTCCAAAGTTTTTTCAATTTCAAACGGACGTATCGAATCGATAATTAGATTTTCTCGGCGAAATAAATTTTTCCCGCTTCTGCATCAGAAGTTGTACAAACAAAATAAACTTCACTTGCAGGATATTTATTTTACCTGCAAAGTTATTGGTCGGATGGGGAAAAGCGTTCTTTCTAAGTTGGAACGTAATGTGCCGGCAACAGCTGTATATCCAGCGATAAATCACGCTAAATTTCCACGATCTTCCTGTGACCTTGTGGACGCTCGCTGATTTTGCTGCAGAGTTTAAACGTTCGATAAAAAATTTCGTGGGAAACGTGTATCTGATGTAAAGATATAAGATGCGGTATTTTTACCGTTCTCTAAAAAAACTGGAGTCAAGTAGATTGACTTGGAACTTTACACGCTGTAATTATACCGGTTTTAGCGTAGAAGTATCATTTTCAGGTGTAATGAAATCAGAATTTTCCGAGGTCGAAACTAAGTTAAACGCAATTTCTTTTTTGCGATTATTTTCAATCTATATTCGAGCGGGATTCTTTATTTAATATCTGTTAGTACGAGTCTGGTTAGTCATACAGTATTTTCGTATCTGTGTCGCGGGAAGCAAGAAATCATCAACAATACATGAAGCAGGATTTTGAGTAGATCTGATTCCTAGTACAATGCCAGTGGATTGGTTTAGAAGTATTATACTTTTTCGCTCTCATCTGAGCTATAAACCAACCAATCATTGTAATGTGGATGTTCGTAGGTGGATTATGGAAGGGACAAAGATTATTAGAGGTGATGCTGTTAGTTATTTGACATAAAAAAATAAATGCATTTGAATTTTGGAAAGCTATTGTAATTTTTCATGAGTTGATTGTTCAAATGAAACTGAATTAATTTTATTCATGTATTCAACACATACGCTCTGTTGGTATGCATTGGATCTAAATATTTCAAAATTATTATTTATACACGGCTGACATATAAACATGGCATATTTTGTCGTATACAAATGTTGCAAAGATAACACAATTAAGTATGTATTTTTGCATAAAAGCTTAATATGGTACGATACATAGAGTTACTTGTCAATGAGACTTGACCTTGGTTTTCAATCGTATAATTACAATATATTACTTTATTGAAAAATCAACAATATTCGGAATGATAACGTGCGTACTATACGACACATATTCATTACGTGTCCCGAGGCAACCTGCACCAGCCAGATCTGAAAATAAAACATGTGGATCGCCGTCTATGTCATTTCTCCAGATGTACCTTGCAACTGTCTCTTTGGAAACGATTGCAAAGGCACAAACGGCAGCAGTCAGACTTCCCAGAAAATCCCTTTGAGCTCGTACTGTGTGGCTTACTTTGATCATTTTTTTATGCACACGCCTATGAACGACTGTTCTGTAATAAGGTTGTATGCTAACTGAAGAAGCACATTGTCATCTTATTCAACATTACTTGTTTATGGATACGATATAATTGTGACACAGATAGATCTACTGATGACTATTTGCCATATGTTTACTACCAAAACTGAAAAATTAATATTAGTTTTGGAGCGCATGCGTGTGTCTGATAAACAATATAGTCATGGTTTTCTTGATCGATGATAACTACTACGGTTCTGTGAATAGATTTCAATATGAAACTACCAAAATTTGATTGATCAGCTGATGAGCATGATGAGAACATCAACTAAAAGTCCAGCCAAAATTTGACGAAAGAAAGCAGCTATCTATTAAAATAAGAGAAGGTGCTAGACAATGGAACATGGACAAAATATTGAGGATGCTACCAAATTGATTCATAAGGATTCAATGAGAATAAATATACTTCTAGACCGAACATTCATTCGCTGGGTGCTTTGAAAGGCGCTTATGAAGGAGGAAGTGCGAAATATGAATGTATTGTACTGACGAGGAGGATGCTCCTAATCTCTAATGTAATAGATGGGTACCTACTAAGCGAAGACAAAAGGGGGTGAAATTCAACAAATATATTGAAGGTTGTGCAAGGTGTTTAATGTTAAAGATATAAATACAAGCATACCGTAGGCTTGATAATTCATTCATTGGCATATGAAGAAGAGTAATTGTGTACAAGGAGGAGTAAGAGAAGAAATACGAGTAGTGCGAGTATCAACACGGCACTAACTGCTAAGATGAAATGCTGCAGGCGCTACTAGTCTCACACGTTGGGCAAGAAAGGCTGATGAAACAATTCTAATGAGCTTAACTGCCTAATACCCACTATAAAAGTATCATTCTGTCTAAAAAAAATATAAAGCTAAAGAAGAAGCATAGATAAACAAGGCAATACATTTACTTTCGGTATTGTATGCTGTTTTCCAAAACGTAAAAATCTGCCAAAACTTCAATCGATATTTCCAATCAATTTTAGGCAGCAGGATAATTTGTGTCTGGATCATGATACAGCAATTCATCAGGATCAATTCAATGCTGCACATTTCGCACTGTGGTCAATTCTATAGCTGGGAACGGCCCCAGCGTTAGGCTGAGCGTCTATTACCACTGGCGCAGGATATGAATATGATTTGGTTGAAAATCTTATCACGGTCATAAGGTTTAAAATCACCCAGAGGTTAGAATTTTCATTAATTTCAGAAAATTCATAAATTTATTCGGTGCGAAGATAATTAATTAATTAATTGGGATTCTTTGGGTTTCCAGTGGATTTTATAGATTTTTTTTCAAGTTTTAGGTATACGATTATAGGTATAGTCTTGGGACTAGTTATATTTCGGTCAGTTTAAGCAAAAGTCATTTCAGACATATTATATATTTTTGTCTGACTGAGAAAACATTAATTTGGATTTGGTGAAACTGTATATACAGACTGATTTATGATTAGGCAAGCTTTTGATTTTAAGACTGTACAAAACTGAAATTTCCATATTGATTAAAAGATCGTAAACCAAAGCATAACCCGCCGCCTGTTATTTACATCCACCATAAATGTGATGCCCCTGTTGAATACCAATCGAAAAAAGTATATAGGTACCCAGAGTTTAACTGAGCTCTTAGGATTCAGTTACATGTATTACATGATCTCAAAATTCACAATTTCATGACCTGACGGTTAAATGATTATGAAGAGCAGGCAGGCTGACTACACAGTGGTATCAGTTGAGAGATAAATATTTCAATGGAATTCTGAAACTGATGATCTTTGGTATTCCATTTTATATATACTGAAAACTTGAAACCTTTCAAAATTTCCAAAATTTGGGATAATCTCAAATATTCAAAATTTATAAAACATGGATCATGAGTTCTGAACTCCGATCAAAAGCTTCAATAAATTGATACCACTGCACGTAGGGTACTCCACATAAAGCCATCTATTGAGATGGCTAATACATTTCCTGATTATTTGCTATTATTATTGATGAAATAAATTTGATTAATTATTATTCTTATCCACTCTTTACAAGAAGTTAACTACGCCCTAAAATGCCGTACAAGTAGTAGGAAATGAATGTTTCTTCACCAAAAAACATTTGTCTTCATTTTGTTAGTTTTCAAACGTTTTCCGCCGCCACTCCATCTAATTTTTTTCCATTGTTGACGTAGTAGTTGCAGGATTTCATCAAAATTCGAATGATAGTTTCCGAGTTATAGAAACAATAAGTAATATACGAAATGATGGACATCGTTTTTCGTGGTGTATATGTCTTGAAATGTCATAAAAGAAACATTACAAACATCCTAAATCAAGAACTCTGATTTTGCGCCTTCTGTCAGTGTGTGTATGGCTTAACATCTCCACTCCCATCACCATGGCCATGCGGCATGGAACGCCAGCAGGTCATCATTGTTTACCGCCCTTCCTGCCGCTCCCCTCTTTGACCAACCCCCTCATCCCACGTTCGCCGACACGCAACGAGGGGGTGCTAACCTCCCTCTTGGGTTGGTTGGGGGATACTCATCCCGAGAGCTGACCGCAGCGCGAACTGCAAAGCGAAAGCCACTCAAAAGCGGAAATAATCGTTAAACCGCACAGTCTGATGGAATACAGGCTACAAAATATGTATCGTAATGTCCCTCTCTGGAACGGATATAGCGGTAGTTCAGCATCGCATCTGCGGTTTTACAGAACGCATCTAAAATAAATTCTAAGTAGACAAAATTAAAATGGATTCACCAATGTGAAGCTCCATGAGCAAAATACTTACACATTCAATTTTGCTCAATCAGCATGTTTACCATTATTTGGTAGTTCCTCAAAGCGTTTACATTGTAACTCATCCAAATTTGGATATTTTTCAGTCGTCCAATCTACAGAAACTGCACTCATCCATGATAAACACTTTTTTTAAACTCTATATGCCTAAGGTTATAATAAATGCGCTATAATCACCGTGGAGGACCGAGATACAGACAGTCAGAGAGATAGACGGAAATGAGTAATACGATATTTCGAGATTTATCTATCATGAAACACCGAGGAGACACGATCTCTCGAATTCGAAATACTTCGCGATTACAATACTTACACTCCCATTGGCGTGGAAAGTGAACAGTTTTACAATAAAAATAAAATAAAACGTCCTAGACTGTTATTTATTTCATTGTTTTTCCATCAGTTTTCTCAGCTCAATGATCATGGAAACAGCGTTATAAGCTTGTCTTGGTATGCCGCGGTCAATAATACGTCTTTCCTATTTATTTTCTCATCTTTTGTCTGTTCATTTGATATAACGGAAAACTCAATGAAATATTTATAAAATCTGATTTTATTAACTCATTCGTAAGAGGGACCGAGCTCATAATTACGTGTGTATGTGCATTAGCATCTGTTTTTGAAATATTTTATTATAAAACTGTCTGGCATATTGAATCAATTTTTTCAAAGATGATGCGCTAAATCTTCTCAAGCAAGCGTTATTTTAATGTCACAACAATAAAAATAGATAATTTAAGCTTCATAAATATCAGAACTATAAAAAAATAAAATACTGGTAGCCTTGGGAATTACAGAAATATGTGCATGTTTATTTTTGGGATTCTATTTAAAAAATACTTTCATATCGCCCGTATTCCCATGAACGAATAGATGTCATTTCGATAATTTTCTTTGCTATCTCTTTTCAACTACACATAATATAAAAAAAACGCCACATTTTTCATAACAGTTTTAAATATTTAATAAGTTATATAAAATATAAGTTATTAAATAAGTTTTTTCAGGTAGCGCGTGTATTTGATCCAGTAAAATACTTGAATATCGTGCGAAATACATTTTCTACAAACGTCTCAAAAATACGGAGGACATAAATAAATTGGAGTTTATGAACAAAAAAGCATCTATAAACTGCAGGTGCTGTACCAACAATTTTTAGAAGCTGAAGAGTAGGAGTGTGATGTATAGACGTGGATAATAGCGTTAGAAAACTAATTTATATATGTCACTAGATGCCCCGAAATACCGCTATTCAGATTTGGTAAATGAAATTCAGAAAGCAATACGTGAAACTTGAAAGTTTTATAATTGTAATTCAGCAAGCTTCCAGGATAGCGCTGCACCGAGAGCAAATGACTAGTCAAAAAGTTATTACTTCATGACTTAAACCTAGAACTCGATTCTGAAAAAATCTTTAATATTTGATCCTTCTTTATCTAAAAATATTCCTGTCGCATAAAGAATACGAATTTATCGTCACTGAAATAGTTGAGACGGTATTTGTCTGGCTATGCATTTTCACTTCTACGAGCCTTCTTCAGATATACAGTTATAAACTACCTATTTCCGTTTTAGCACTTGCTACGTTACCGGATTTACTTTGAAAGTTTTCCATATACAGACGGAGGAACTTTATTTGTACGTACATAGGTGGGTATATACTGAAATACCTACTGTGACCTTTGAAAGCCTTAAACTATTGAATACATATATATCTATCTGAGAAGCGAAGACTACATAGTGAGTATTTCGCAAAGTTTAGCATTATACTTTCCGTTACAATACGCTGACTTAGTTGCAAGCAAGTTATACTGTTATGTGTAGAGAAGACCTGGATGAGCCAGGTGAGGTTTCGAAGCAAGAGCACAGTACGTAAATCCGCTAATGATTGTCGCACCTCCTTCTAAAATAGTGAAAAATCTTGTATAAGCTGCCAGTGTTAAGACGCTTTTATATGATACAATATCTTATACAAGATATGATTCAATTGGCCGAAAAATAGAAATCATTAAACAAATTTGTAACTCATCGCAGATTGAACAAAAAAATTTCTGGAAAATAGAACCTGGAAGTTTCTGGGCCTGGCGAATGCGTATTCAGAAAATAAATGTCATAGCATCCCCACTTCCTAGTTTTCGTTTTGCGTTCTCTTGGTCGTCGATTTTCCTTCATTCCAAAGCTTTCAATACAGTTCCTGAGATTGATTATTTTTACATTTGTAACCATACATTATTTCTTGAACAACAAATTGTGCAAATATACAGACAATATGGAAAGTTTTTGCTGTCAAAAAATTTGCCGTGTTAAATCTTGTTTAAGATATTGAATCAAATCAAATTGTGTAATCTAAACCATCTTTACACAAGTGATAAGACGGCAACTGGTCACGGCCGCTTATATTGATATGTATGATATTTATTACACAGGATATGTTTTTGAAGACGTGGCTCAGTTGACTTCTTTGATTGAAACGTTCAAATACCACTTCTGAAATTTACACATACACATACATTATATAAATTTGTTTAATAAAGCAACTGTTTTGGAGCAATTTGCAGAACAACAATTTCAAACCATTTTTTAATAAATTGCTTGAAAAGTATTGCTGTTCTTCATGATCTGTATATGGCTCTGGTCGGTGACTCACTGAAAAACTGATGCCCAAATTTTGAGAAAGAAGTCAAGTAGATTGGTTTTAGAACTCACCTTGCTGTACCGATATAGTTCAGCGTTTGGTAGCATCATTGTCTGGTATGACAGAATTTTACATGTGTAGTTTAACCTATTGGCATTTCTGCACTTTGCGAGAGTCTGCGTGCGAGCAATATTCTTTCAACTAAGGTGCGGCAGTACGAATAACTCTTATCTTGAATGTATCATTAGGTAATTTGAATTGAAATTTAAATTAGAATAAACGAGGGAACTGATAATTTTTGGAAACATTATAATTTTGACTAGTTTAACTGAATTCACATGTAAAAATATTTTAAAAACAATTTCACCTATACAATAATCTTTATGCACAACCATCGTGTATATCATATTTATTGTTCATTGTTACATCTGAACGACTAGCAATAAATCAATGCGTTTTAATAACTGATCTAAAAATATTATGGTATAGTTATAGTTTTAGTGCAGTATTGCGCAACGAAAAGATATTCGAAGCCTCAAATTTTTCTCATCTACAGCATCACCAAGAAAAAATACATATACATTACATCATTTAAGACACATGCATTTTTTTAGAATGACTGCTGGAGAGAAATACAGGGTAGTTGAATTGTTTCCTTTAGAGATATTCCAAATTCATTTTTAGTGGCATAACAAGAGACTACTGAAATATAAAGCATTGAATATAAATAATATTTTGTTACTACTTCAACGAAAGTTGGTTCACGTGTGACTATACGTATCAGACACCCTCAAAAAAATAATAAGAGTTAAATTGAAACATTTCTTCCCAGCGGTTTGTATTTGCAATGAAGCTATTTATTGCCTCATGAGCGGTGTGGCATGAAATTCTTGCCATTCAAGCCAATTCCATATTCACTTTTCAGCAAAAAAAGTCATATGAATCAGTATCCGTAACTGTGCAAATACAGGAAAGGCATATTAAGAACTTAGGAATGAAAAAAATCCATAAAAATATTTGGTATGTACAATGCTTGAGCCCGTCTACAACACTGCTTGCTGACGTCGTAGCCGCACTTGCGGTTTTCATAACTTTTTTTGAGTTTAACAGTCGCAGAAGTAAGCAACGCTCAATTCGAAGTTTGTTAATATCATCATGCTGAAATATACAAATCCTGTCAAATCCGTATTTTCAATATCAGAAACAGCTAGAATATCATCGACTCTTTACGATAATCCGGAATCCCGGTAAGGCCCGAAACCCTTGGGTAAGCTTTCACCAGTGTTATGCTTAGGTTAAAGGGTATGCCTTGGATAAGATCCTGATAGGCCTATTTATGCCCAAATGATAAGGGAGTTGAAACAGGACTGGAGGCGACTCCAGACGACCCTTAATCTTAACAAGATCTTCTTCTTCTAAGCTACCGTTGTTGGAGTAGAAGCCTGGTATATGACTTCCTAACGAACGAACGACACTAAAAAGCCACTATTACTGTTACTTGTAAAAATTATCGGGTGATGGTAGTGTCGTTGAATTATCGCATTAGTTCTAGCCGCAAATTAAAACCACATATTTATGACTATTAAACAAAATTTAGTGACATTCCGGCTGTCTCGACAACCTTTTTCAAATCTTGATTTTTTGTATTGTATGTACTATGAAAAAGGCTTTCAAAGCAGCCAAAATGTCAGCATAGGTCGTTTGGTAGTGATGAAAAATAATGAAATTGTGATCCAACAAACTAAAAATATATAGTTCCGTAAACAAACTAATTAAAAATTAAAAAAGCTCACAATAGACACGTCTTATAATCTAATGGGATGAGAATTTCTTATATCCATTCAGATAATGATTTTATTTTAAACATCTGTGAACAATTTTAATTTTACATTTTGCTTCCCAACAAAAAGGCGGGAAAATGAAATGAAATTTTGACAGTAGCGATAGTTTTGTTGCTTTCGAAATTCGATACAAAGGTGGCAAAATTATCGTCAAAATACGAAAAAAATTAATAAGACTCAAACTTTGGACGTTTCTTAGCGCCCTGATGATATCAATTTTCTGGCGTGATAAAAGACATTATATCATCTATGCATTTTTAAACCTGGTAACTCTTAGCACTTGTTAGAGATGACTCACATTGCCTAAAAAACGGATAAATGATTTATTCAATTGTCGTGCCTTTTAAAATACCTCAGAATTATGAATATAAACAGATTTTTGATGCAATCCGGACACAACAAAAAGCCTCTCAAAAAATGCATTAGGACTATATTTTACCTACAGTTTTATTAGTGTATTATTGATTGAGTGATTTTTTTATACATAAATTCGCATTTAGAAATCCGAAAAGAAGACCCAGTGCAGGATTCGAACCCGCATCTCCCGATGTCATGATTTTTTTATACTGGAAGTCTTATTGCTATTATGAAACCTGTAGTCTTTAATATTTTTTAAACGTTAATGTGTTCCAATGGTTATTTAAGTCTTTAGCTGATAGACTAGAAAAGTCGCACAGAATATATTCAAATAGATAGATTCGATATTTGCCACGAATTAATATTCAAATCATGTAGATGCTCTTGCTGAAACTCTTTCATCATGCAGATGAATATTTGTATATTTTCGTTTTATATTTAAATAATCTGACAGTCCGACGATGAGTAAAATATAGTAAGAAACGCGTCACTGTAAGACATTTTAATTTGTGAAACTGTCTGTTAAATACACAATTATTTTATCTGCATGATATTTGAATGTTACATTTTTTTAATCTAATTATCACAAATCGATCAACATAAGAAAATAAAGTGGGCTATTTTGAATAATTTTTCAAATTATTCCATCGTCAATGCATCGATTTGCAAAAATAAAGTAGCATTAACCTTGCTGTTGTTTTTGTCCCAAAATCCGCTGTGCCAATGCCTGCTCCCACGTCAACGAGCGACCTGCAAAGTAAGGCAATTAACCGGTACTTTAAATCCCCATCATGTCTTCAGTGCCCTGGTTCATCAATGAGAGCCCACTTCAATCCCTCTTTTGTGTCGCATATCATCCTTGATGTATACTAATCTAGCTCTCGATAAATTTCGCTCTTGATCTTCACATTATGTGGAAGCATTTATAATATTGAGAGTACCTATTAGACGTTGAATCAGAAGTTGAACGGTCAAGGTGAATCACTGCATCGTTTGCCCCAATTATTTTGTAAGCTTCCATTTTAAAAGTTCTAAGGTCGAGAAGAGCACTCAACATTTTCTTCCGCTTTTTTTTCCTTCCAACAGTGGAGTAGCGATCCATTAGCTTCGTTACTGTATCTTTCGAAGCGCGATAAACTAGCAGAATCTCAACTCGCTTCCTATTTTTTACCTAATAGATTGCATGGACGATTTCATACCGACAGCCGGAACTTGAATGAATTTTTGTTAGGAAACATTTGGAATGCATCGAAAAACGTCCATAGGTCGAAAATCCACAGCTATTGAAAATAGAAGCCTATTGGCGTGGCAAGCAAAAACAAAAAATATCGATGTTAAGAGTGTTTTAACAGAATCTGCACACAAAACAACTCTAGGTGTACGTATATATGGTTGCTTATATTACCGTCTCTTGGCGTACACCGGTCATCATCCAGAATGTGTAGACAGTAAAAATCTCGGTAAAATCATCTTCGGACCATTCTGTGTTTCCCTTAATTTCTATCTGGCAGATTTTACTGAACATTACGCGGTCGTTTCGTCCAACTTCATGCTCAAAATCGCGCGCTTGTCGACCCTATGCTTTCATCCCTGCTATCTTAATTATCATCCCTGTAACATAGCTGAAAGCTTTCAACGCGCGTGACGTTTTGAATAATGGGTGGTCTCCGATTCTACAGTGCTTTGCTCTAGAAGCTGATTGTCATTGATGGGAAGGTAACATATTAAGTGTAAGGCTAAGTCCGTGAAATATTATCCTGCCAATTTATTTATGTTGGTAGCGATTGATCATTCCCACCTGGCCGAAGCTGGAATCAGTCGACATAGTAGTTTTCCATTTAAGTTCATAAGCTGCTTGCTATATAACACAACCGATACTGAATGCAGTTATATGCGATAATTTACAAAGTCGAACCCGAAGTTTGTATAGGCTTTGAATGACAGATTATGATTTGACACGAATTTATTTTGTCAACTAAAACAGCTTGGCGCTGCTTATTAAAGTTAGAATATTTACTCAGCTAAAAAGTACTCCTCATCTTCCAAATAGCACATAAGAATCAGAAATCTACCCTGACGAGGAAATCACATTCTGCTGTGCCATTCAGGGGGATGGAGGGACGCCCAACACTCGCATCATTTTCGATCAACCTTCTGTAGGTTAACGTCAATAAAAACTTGATAATATATCCATGGAGATGTTATTGAACATGCTATCAGCCTTGCTTTGCTGGGCGGCATGTGAAGTCCCAAAAACCGCCGCAGGAAATTGTATTAACTGGAAAAGCTACTGCTACTCTAGAAGGCTCAGAACAGACCATCATTGGAATATTGCTCACATATCCTCTCTGAGGCACTACTGGAGCTTTTGGAGTCAATTCAAAAATGGGTCTACTGGAAACGCCTGACATCACAAAAAGCCTCGAGGATTTGTAGTATAGCAGAAAAGTGGCCGGTCCAGATGTCAATAATTTGGAGAACCTCAGCGTTGTTACAGGTTTCACGGTTAATTGAATGGAAATTTATCCTCTCAAGGCGCTTTTAGAACGCCTTTGTGAGAGGTCAGATAGGACTCAGCGTTGTTACAGGTTTCAAGGTTAATGTGAATAGAAATTTCTCCTCTAAAGGCGCTTTTAGAACGCCTTTGTGAGAGGTCAGATAGGACTCAGCGTTGTTACAGGTTTCAAGGTTAACGTGAATGGAAATTTATCCTCGAAAGGCGCTTTTATAACGCCCTTGTGAGAGGTCAGATAGGACTCAGCGTTGTTACAGGTTTCAAGGTTAATGTGAATGGAAATTTATCCTCTAAAGGCGCTTTTAGAACGCCTTTGTGAGAGGTCAGATAGGACTCAGCGTTGTTACAGGTTTCAAGGTTAACGTGAATGGAAATTTATCCTCGAAAGGCGCTTTTATAACGCCCTTGTGAGAGGTCAGATAGGACTCAGCGTTGTTACAGGTTTCAAGGTTAATGTGAATGGAAATTTATCCTCTAAAGGCGCTTTTATAACGCCTTTGTGAGAGGTCAGATAGGACTCAGCGTTGTTACAGGTTTCAAGGTTAATGTGAATGGAAATTTATCCTCTAAAGGCGCTTTTAGAACGCCTTTGTGAGAGGTCAGATAGGACTCAGCGTTGTTACAGGTTTCAAGGTTAATGTGAATGGAAATTTATCCTCTAAAGGCGCTTTTAGAACGCCTTTGTGAGAGGTCAGATAGGACTCAGCGTTGTTACAGGTTTCAAGGTTAATGTGAATAGAAATTTATCCTCGAAAGGCGCTTTTATAACGCCTTTGTGAGAGGTCAGATAGGACTCAGCGTTGTTACAGGTTTCAAGGTTAATGTGAATGGAAATTTATCCTCTAAAGGCGCTTTTATAACGCCTTTGTGAGAGGTCAGATAGGACTCAGCGTTGTTACAGGTTTCAAGGTTAATGTGAATGGAAATTTATCCTCTAAAGGCGCTTTTATAACGCCTTTGTGAGAGGTCAGATAGGACTCAATTTGCGTCCGTACTTGATGTAGTTCACAGCAAACCATTTGCGTTATCACTGTTTTATCGGCAAATGGTTTGTCCTGGTACATTACGATATACACAATATCTTCATAAACTGATTGGCAAACCACTACTTTGTTACCAAAAGACATCATTTCCGATTCAGGGAATATTAATTAAGCAGGTTAAAACTCATATCAGCGATGTCTATATATTGTTTCGATAAGATTCAGGACTGGGAGCGTGTCGGTAAAATTATACAGATTTATGTGACAGTACAACAACTCGTTGACGGTATAAAAATATTTGAATTCATACATTCAAAAATGTAAGGATTAAATATTTGAGAGTGTACCTTTTGAAGCCATTGTTATCACTCGCATACATCTTAAATAGCTGTGTATTATTCGTGTACCGAATTAAATATCGATATATTTCCTTATTTCTTCACTTTCGCCCACCGTCTATGCGGACCATTAAGAATCATTATCTTTAATTGCATGATGTATATTTACTTTTTTGGTGACAGATTAACAGCGGCGTAATGAAATCGCGTATGCCGAAAAACCAGCTGGTCGGACATGCTACGAATTTTTATTACCGCACTTACTGTCGAGACGTCCGCGACTCGCCACTGGAATTTTAATGAACTAAACACATCTAGATGTATGGTTTAGATACACTTCAACGTTTTTTATAGAAGAAGCTGAACGAAAACACTATTTTTACTTTCCCCATACATAAAAGACTTTAAAACACGTTAGGACGTGATCGGAGACACGAAAAACATAAAAGATTGCAAATTTCATTTTTATTTTCAGTGCATAAGTACTGGACATTTCAACGTAACCGATGTTACTCAATTCCATCGATGTCTGTCCGATACATTTTCCTGATGTATACCCCATGAAATCCAGAGAAAAGTAGTATCTCGAATTTGAAATTGCTCGCGATAATAACATTTGTTTCGCCTGTGGCGAAGTCAAAATCTACGATAATCGATAACCATCTGGACCAGAAATGAAAGCAACTTCAAAGTAGGTTTGTGAGCTATATAATTACGTGGATACTGTATTACTGGTTAAGTATGAGTAGCTTGAAGCTAGACTTCGCCATTTATAACTAATTGTAAAATAGTTATAATAAAGTCATTATTATTATTATTATTTTTTGTTTAAAATATGTACATAGTTCAAGCTAAACATTTTAATTGTCACTGAGATCATTGATTGCATCTAGCCCCATTCCTCACAACTTTACATTCTTGACTTTTATTTATTAAGGAACCACAACCCGCCAAATCAATTTAGGGAGATTGAGTCATTAGTGAAATGAAACCAGTGATTTTGCGACGTTTATTATGTCACATAGACAGCGGCCGCCAGGATGCCATATTTTGTTCTAATCTGCTTTAAGTTCAAGCATAGAAGAAAATAGGGTAGATATATTGTTCAAACCCAATGATAATGTCTATTTTCTTGCCTGTTCGTGCAACTAACCGGCGACTGTTCGTGCAGTTAGTTGGAGGTATTCTCTGGAATGAAGGACGTGGAAGCACGGTATCTAAATAAAAACAATGTTGTTTTTGTCATCGAGTAGACAAAATATGATTTTCAAAGTGCTACTTTTGCAATTTATAATTTAGTTTATTCATTTCTCCTTTCGATGAACTATGTGGACCAGAAGAAAATAACGAAGTACAAATGTTTTGATCTGAGCAGACGAAATGAAGAGTCGTCAATTCATACTTAACTTTTCGGGATTAATTATGATGAAATAGAAATAGCTTTCCGGTAGAATAAAAACATTTTTCATCTTTGGACGCATTTTATTTGGTGTTGAATCAAGAGTTGTAACAGTATTAGAGATTGAAGACAAAAATGAAACCTTTCCAACATATACTTATTTCAATTTCGAAAAAATTGAACATGTGAATACTGAAAAATATTCCTAGTTCTCTGTGTTAATTTTTCATTTACGTAACGAAAAAAAATGAGATATGACTAGTAAACGAACGTTACTGACGTTGCGGCTACCTCAATAAACAATGGCCATGGTAAGTAAAATAAATCAAAGAAACAACTACAGAATAAGTGACAGAAGTTGCATCAACTAAAATAATTTTTATTATTACTACTACTTACTACAGATTGTCTGCTGTTTGGTTGCATTGTAACTTACCTAAAACAAAAACAATATGCGTTAAAGGCATTTTATTAACAAGTAGAACATTAAACTTGATCCCGCATTTTAATAACATTAAAGAGTAATTCAAATTGCATTTGGCGCTTTCAAAGCTAACTCAATATGGGTATACAGAGACGCTTTTAAGCTTTATGAAAATTATGGAACTTCCTACCACCAAAGTTCCGCGATTTTCAATATTACTTCATTGTATACAAGAATACGATAATTATTTCTATTTAACATTTTGTGAAGAGTTATACTGAAGCTCTTAGTGTGGAGTGGTTAATATAACATTTTGTTAAAGAAGTGGGTCTTTTTATAGTGTATGTTATAGATATAACTAAAGTTTAAGATAGCTAACTCATATCAGCCGATCGTATGCATGAATAAAATAAAAAACAATTATTCGCTCACCAAAAATGTGCAACACTGATTATCGTAATATTATGTGGTAATGATGCTAACGGAAGTGGAACACAGACTATAGGTTTTGTAGTTATTGCATCACTTTGCTGCTGTATGTCGACGGTTGTAAATCATGGATACATATTCATATATTCTGATAAAAATCCCAGATATTATCTAAATTTTAGTCTACTTTATATAATTATCACTATGCAGGAGATCTTCGACCCTGCAGCGCGAGCAAGACATCTCCAATATGAAGCAAAATCAGCTTTTTTTCTTGCAGGACATTTGTAGGCCCCTACGTAGATAGGCAACGTTACAGCATGCGTTGCGAATAAATCCACTCGTTTGGCGGGGACCTAAGAGTTTTAGAGAGATAATTTCGCCTATTATTGCGATATCACGCATTCGATGATGTTTTCTAAGAAGCGATTCATTTTACAAAGCGTGCAGATTTATATCGGTCTTTATAAAAATGCACACCGTGAGGGAAGGAGACACAAGGTGAAGAGCTTGAATTTTCAGTGCGGCGCAGTACGGTGAATAACGAGTCGCGCATTTCAATGGCAAGCTCAATGGAAGGCGGGACAGTTATTTTATCAGAAGCAGGCAAGCTTTGTAAACAGATATTTAATCGGATGAAACGGAAGCATATGATGTTTGCATAATGATCGCATTCCTGACCTTGACTGTTATTAGATGTTATAACTTCATCGATGCGCGAGTAAGGTAGCCTTTGATCATCTGAGATGAGGAATTCACCGTTTTTTTTAAAAAAAAGTACGTCTGCTCACACTGCACCTATTTAAATCACTTCTATACTCTTAAATTTGTGATTGTAATGCTAGAATTAAATGCCATAATAAATAAACGGAAATGCAGTGTTGAAAAAAGATCAGCCTCAACAATTTATAGTTATTGGGTTGTAATCACCGTTTCCGAAAATTTTAAATCGCAGTATATAATTTTAAGTTAGGCATCATGACAGTTAAAATTCATTTGAGATTTCAACATATTCTGAGATTTTGTTTCCCAGCGTTAGATAATAGTCACAAAGTCGATGCCAAGATGCATTTTTACACCGGATATCATGTTTGATCTATTGCTGTGAACTACTCCGACGTTAAGGTAAGACGACGGGCAGTTATACCTAAATTATTGCCAATTAAAATGACAAATTTATTTGTTATTACGCAGGTGATGTACCGCTTCCCTTATTGCGCGGGATTCTTTCGAATATCGAATTATAAATCAAGGTTTTGTTTCGCGCGGATACACCTATAGAAATAATTTATATCGATAGCTCGTGTTGACATTGGTTTCAGAAATCATGTCCCAATTAAAATGATTCAACAGGTCCGCTTACGAGATTTAAGAGAAGTATAACTTGATTATTTACGTTCAGCGTCTCTGAAATATTCGTGGATGAATTTAATCTCGGTGCACACTTTTTTTGGGACTTAACGTAACGTCTGAAATAAATATGCTGTGGTATCCACAACTCAAAATTTACAAGTTATAGTGGCGAATAACGAATCTGCGTGATTTTTTTTAGATAGATTTACATATTTAGGATTGGTGTAAAGTCACACATCAAGAGAAATTTCATTTCTGAAAATCTGGGCATAATCCAATCGCTATGATAGAAAATTTCACCAAGTGAAAGCATCCAAAATTTACATGATTGTGGGTTTATTCTAGGAATTTCGGGATTTCCGACCATTGTGGGAACACATCGACTGAAATGGCGCAGGGTCCTGATGACTTATATCGAATGTGCGTTTGGCCTTGAGTTTCATACAAATCGACGAGAAATTGGGAGATTGTTTTTTATGGGAACATAATTGATGGAGTAATAGTGTTTTGGTTGTACTAAGTTTAGTACTGAGATGGTGACTTCAGTATTTTAGTACTAAATTTCAAAATGGAGCTGATTTTCAGCACAGTTTTTGAGAGCAAACTTATTTTTCAGATTTACCATTTGAAGGTCTTGCAAGACAAAGAGTAAATATGTAAATAAGTTGTAACTTTGTGCTGAATCGTGAAGAGAATACATTTTAAATCTTCTTCATCCGATAGAATTGCCGCATTGATTCTGGTAAATTTGTACCAGCTAAGATACTGATTTGAAATATATCTAATCACACAGACCAACAAATACTTGCTTCTCATTTAATACATGATCACAATAGGTACGTACGTAAAAGTATTTTCTTAACAAAAGATGTTAAATCATATCTAATTGCAATATTCACACAGCAGTTGTGCAATTATTTTGTTAATTCCCCAGACGGGCAGTTTGCAACTTCCATTCGATTGATCCTGAACAAACTGGCTTCCCGTATGGTGAATGAGACATCATGTTTGATAGGCTACAGAGTCAATTAAAATTCCAGCTTTAATTGAATATCTAAACATGGCGCCATCCGTGCTCCTCGTCCCGACATTCTATCCCGGTATCAGCATGGCGTTCCATTTACGGGAGTACCGACGACAAAATGGTCCGTTTCGCAGACTTATCGATTGTCAGGACTGGACTTTCATTTTGAATTTTATATTGCGATCCAACGGAATGGCGATGCGTTAGAAAGAATGAAGTCCATCTGTTAACATGGGATTATTTGTCACAAATATAATATATTATTACACTATTTTGGGTGTAACGTTTCTCCTACACATTGATATATGGAATATTAACGAATTATTATTAACATATATATATATATATATATATATATATATATATATATATATATATATATATATATATATGTAGTTACAATCATATACAAACTGGTAATATATGACAATAGTCTTTCAGTATCCATCTAATCATGCGAATTATAATTTGTAGTTGTGAAGAAACCACATCTGTTGAAAGACTGAAACACCTCCTTATTTAAAAAAAATTGTATGTCCACAAATCTGAAACATTTATCTTGACAGCCTAGCATTCTAAATGTGCAGTTTGAACTCGCAACAACAAATTTTACTAAGTAATACAGACATACGCCTTTGTCTCCTCGCAACCCATTGATTACAATTGACCACATCTATCCCTCTTCTACCAATTGATCATTATCAACAACAAACCATCCAACTTAGTGCAGATGTGCACCAAACTTCGCTGCTCAGTACAAAACAGGTATGTACTTGCTAACCAATATTCGGGAATTCTGTAATACAGAAGTTTACAGCAAGTGGACATGTCTTGCATATTAGAGATAACAACTCAAAGCGGAAAATTGAGATCAATGTTACTTTATCTTCATCTCCTATGATGAACGTCCAAGAAATAAATGACTGTTATCACAGTCAATAAAACTTATGAGACTACAAAACAGTTAACTTTAGGTACCCTGCAAACTCCCACAGTAACCTCATCACTTGCTTGAGGTATTTCATCACAGTTTTGTTTTGCTGCACTAGAAACTAGGTAGTTATGAAAAAACCGTGTCTATGACAGTTTGCGTTGTTGAAATACCAAAAGAACGATAGATAAGGTCCGACCCTGCGCATCGATTCTGTCCGAATTAATTGAGATCTGATTAGAATGGCTAGGGAGTATGGTATAGCGACGACGGGTGGCCTTGCGTCCCCGTCTCTATTAGCCAATTTAATTCCGCGCGACGCCGGAAAATTCCCTGTTTACGACCAATAAATCCGTAGGAATCCGGGACAGCGACACTATGCCGGCTTGGGTTCTGTATCAGAGCGCTGCGTTACCTCCAAGAAGCCTTAGTCCAGTACAAGTCGTTGGAAATTGGGCATCATCGACTTTCATAGGCATCTGGAAATATTAGGCAATGATGATAAAAAATGGTTATCTAGTAACGATGTATTCTTTGGACATCGGGATGGATGCTCACTCTGTTTGATGGCGGAAAATATGAGGCATATTGAATGTCAGAAATGTCATATAATAATAGACTTCTAAATTAATAATTATATAGTTTGATATCCCATGACAATAGGTTGGAGGAATGATAATGCAAAAATACAAATATTGTAAAATTATGTCGTTTGGATGTTTCATGGATCACAAATAAAAAAGAAAGTTCCTTCGAATGAGCAAATTATCAATCTCAAAGTCCGTTGATTTTTATAAAATAACTACCATAACGCACTTCGATGCCCCAAGTACTCGTTTTCTCCGACTCAATTTTACTTTAGGATGTTCGTTCTTAATCAGCATGCAATGACGGGATAAGTTACAGAAAAATAAACATCTAACTCATGTTGTTTATTGTTCATCACACAAAGTCCTCTATTTTTTTCAAGAAAAATTGACATCTGCAAGACTGAATATGTCAAGAACTAAAGATATTCTGAAAATATTGTAATCGAGAAAAATTAAGAATTCCAAATATCTCTCTGAGTATATTTAAGTTTATTGCCATTCGGCTTTATTCCTAAGCATTCGAAACTACAATTCGTCCTATTATACTGGACTATCCCCTGCATGAGAGATTTATTTCAATATCGTTAGACGTTATCGCCATGCTGCATACACGACGATCCTCGATCAATCATAAAACGAACGGAAGTGAAATAAAAGTTTCGCAACGAGATAGAAGATTTCCTAATGCTTTTAGCGACTTCAGGGTGTTATGTTTGGCTGTTAAGGCGTATTTTACATTTTCTAGCACTTCACAACTACTTTTAACAGGAGATGATCAGTATTCGTTTTTCTTCTAGTAACCTTGCAATGTCAAGTGCTTTATCGATGCCCAAAAGTTCACCTGTCGATGTCAAATCAATGTACGATACCTTCCTGAATTTGGCACATATAAAGGTAGTGTTAGTTTTAGTTTTAAAAAGTTCTTCAGATTTGTTTATATATAGATATAGTTAATTACAAACAAGTGAATTTCCACAAACCTATAGATGGATTTCCAGTTTTTCCTCCAGGCTTCCTGTGCTTTGTCATTTATTTCAATAATTAAGTTGTTTTGTGTGTTACTTTGGAACTAAATTGGGATTGTTGCATGTTGTATCCTTCCATGGCAAAACTTTGTATTTCTGGTGTGGAAATCAATTATTCTGTTCATTTTAGATTCATCAACTATGTAAATGCTCCACTCTATATGTTGCAAATTTGTATGCAAATATTTTGGAAAAATGTGCACAAATCTGTGTTTATACATCTAGTGTTAGTTACGAAAAAGATATTCGACAAATTGTAGAACATCACGTCCAGATCACTCCGTTGAATAGCTGCGATAATCTTGTAGAGTTCTCTAAGAACTTGGCAAAGCTCTGAGCGTTATTAAATGAATTGCTTTCTAGTCTTCGATAAAAATAATAGTGTTTCCGGATTTTGTACTTATCAGGGATTTACGTGAAAAAAGATGCTGGTTTAACGTTCTGCTGTTTGTGGTCTACGAGATTCCAGTTACATGAGCGCAGAAACTTGTATTAGATCTATAAATCTATTCGGTGCCTTTACGCTGATATGTTGTTGCACTTGTTAAACATGTTTTTTTGCCCTAGCATGTTTTCAAAGGGCAAACATTAAGATTTATATAACATATAGTGAGAGGCATTCCTGTGACCTTAACATAAAAAATAAAGCGTCTAACAGAGAGCAATCCTGTATCTTAGCTACTCAATTCATGAGCAAAGATAAGGTAGTACCGCCCTAAACATTGTTTCTTCCCCCCAACCTAATGGAAATGTATGGTTTATATTTTCAAGTAGAGTAGTAAAGTCTGTGTAAACAAGAAACATAATCATTAATTTGAAAGCAGCATTTAGTAACATCATCCGAGGGTGGAATACATATCGCATTACCAATTAAAATTGCGGTTGTGGCGAGGAAAAGTTAATTGGGTGTACGTTTTGCAATATGTTTTTGAATATTGTTGATGACGAATTCTAGGAAGATACTACATTACACCATACACAAAGTATGAAAAAAGTACTATAAGTTTATTAAAAAATTATAATGTTTACCCGCAGTTTCATCTTTGGTTGAGGTATTAGTTTCAAGTTTTGTGATAAATGAGGTATCATATATGTCTCAATGCTATTGTTCGGAATTGTAGGAACCTGCAGAAAAGTAACGAAATTTGGCGGTAGCAACATATTTCGCAGATATGTCCAATTCGCCATAGTGAATGCTTTTTCAGGTTGTGATACCAACCCTTCTGCGTACCCTCCAAATGACATCCAGACATGTCTCCATGATTTACGTTTCACAAGAAAAACAAAGTAGGATATTTATTTTCTAGGTTTTTAGTATGCACCCATTTTGATTTTGGAATAACGCAAATATAAAGTCCAGTGATTTGATAATGCTCATAATGCGGCAGATATAACATACCACTTGTAGATATGTGAAGATATCTCGACAAATTAATCCAATAGATGGGGGCATGATTTTGACAAAGTAAAACAATCCTATTGTTGATTTTTTTTTTGGACTAATGATACTAAAGGACCACTAATTTTATGAACTTGAAGAACATGAAAGCATTATATAAATGACTAGTTAGTAGCAATTAGGTTACTTTGAAGATGAAATAGTTCTCATAGAATTTTTCAATCCTTTTTGCAGAACAGAAACTTTTTTTGAAAAATTCTGAAACGAAAAATATGTAGATAATTGCTGACAAATTGACAAGGCAATAATAAGTTATTCACTTCGTAAACAGTTACGCCTCTAATGAAACGAATGGAATTTCCAACAGCTTCGTATATTTTGAGTACATGGGTGTTATTTTTACAAGTTCATCATTCATTATCTTGAACAGTAACTTTTTCAACATATATTCATAATACGCGTGTAGCTTCTGACTAATGGTCAAACCTAATTTTAAACTACACACCAGTTGCTGGCATCTATATTTGCGACTAATTAAAAGAGGAATGATTCCCGTTGCGACATTCGTGATTGACAGTATTCGCTTCTACTTAGTGACATAATGAATAAGTGTTTTTATATTTAGCTATACAGTATTTAGACCAAAACATTCATTTTGAATTATTCAACCTAATAACTATTTAAATTCGTCTGCTATTGATTAGGAAAATTCATATTTTAAAGAAAAATGCTTGATCAGCAATAGTTTAAATTAGTCTCGTTTACGCTAAACAGTCTCATATTTGTCTGAGGAGTGTCATTCCATACCACTTCGTGAATAAGTAAAATGCACGGGATTGAAATTTGTTATTTGTATGTTTCAAAGATAATTTCGCAAATGTTAGATATATATATATATATATATATATATATATATATATATATATTTGGTTTCTTATACCTTTATATACATTCATTATTCCAAGTTACAAATTGATAATTGCCACTAGAATAATGTATTCGAAGATGAAATAACATCAAGAGGAAGTTACGCAAAAACATATTCACGAATCACAATGAAGATAATGCATTTGCACATAATTAATATTATTCAGTTAATTTTTCTATATTTTTTGTCACAGAACGTACAGCCTGCACACCATAAATGTGAAAATTTCGTATAAACAGTCACCTCATCTATCAATATAATTCATGTTGAATTATAATAGTATATAAAGCATATTTAGCTGCATAAACCTTGCATGTGGCAGACGTGGATGAATGGAACACTGAGGGAATAATTTCAAATTCAAATATATTCCATGCACCATACCATACCATAGTCGTTTTCATAACCGAGAACCTGTCTCAACATAGTGGTAGGGCAGCAAGTTATGTGTGATTATGTTGTTCGACTTAATCAATCAAATGTTATCCTATATAGGGGACATGCTGACACGAAAGGGTGCTTTTTGAATAAGCATTTACTAATATTAGATTGAGTAATGCGGCAGTGTATAATACTATGCAGTATTGCTAGAGTAAATGGTTATCATTTTCAGAAATATTCATGATTATGTTTAGGAAGTAGAGACGCCATTCACTTTTGTATCGCACTAGTAAGTTATTGAACTGTGCTAAACAGCCCCGTCGCGTCGAGAGAAAATCGGGATCAGTAGAAAGCCCCAAATACATGGAGACAGAAAAATGCAGCTTTGAAGACAGAATAATCATTTTTTTTCCATAGCGATAACCTGATATTTAGGAAATTGGTATTCAAATACCAAAAGTTTCTTGTTTATAAGTATGTGTAAGTGTTAAATCCTCAGAGGAAAATGTATAGAACTTGATCAATTCCGTTTTTGAATATCTACCAAACAAGTCCAAACATGTAAAAAAAATGTTTAGGTGAAACCAGCAAAATACGCATAAATGAATTATTTAAAATCATCGATCAATTATCATCATATAGGTTGAGTAATTATTGACTTAGCATATCAGAACTGTAGGTAGATATTCTTTGCAATATTTTATATATAAGCGCAAAATGTCGCAATTAGCGCATTATAAACAAATATCAAGATCGCATTTTCTAACAATGTCGGTCCATATACTTACTATCTGGGCTTAGCAGAATTGCACATCGATTTCACTCCAAATAATCCACACCAACTTGAATAAAATAATTATATGATTATTAGAATTTTACAAAGAAAAAACTATTTTTTTAAAGGTTTTGGTTTTGTAAATATTTGTTAATCGTTTTAAATTGTAATACATATATGAAAAGTACTTGATTTCAGCTAACATAAACAGGTCAAATTCGATTAGTGGTATATTCCGTAATTTCTATAAATTGAACTTAATTAAGATTATTTTCTGTAAAAAATAGCAACTTGCTGGGTAAGCCCTGAAATAATATGCAGCAACTGTCAGGAAATGTTCTCTTATTTGCTTATAAGGCCCTAAATTCAAAAATATTTGCAATGCATGATCTGGATTTTGCACACATATTTTAGATATTACAATAGATATTTACTTAAAACCTTGATCCGGTAAGTCAATAACTACCCGAACCTACAATGGTGATTATCACAAAAATTACTTTCGATTAATTCAATTTAATGAAATATTATTAACTATTATCTATTGTATTGCAGGGCTCTATTGCGCTCGTATAGGAAAAACACATTCGTTTATAAAAGGAGTCATTTCAAAACTGGTTACATAAATAGTTATTTCTGAGTCTGTTATTTCATTTGGACCTTGAAATGACCTTGATGCACTGAAGAGGATGAAGAGAACTTGAATACTGATTCAAGACACAATCCAGAAACAAACCATAGATTTAGTGGACCTCACCAAGGACCCCCATAATCTAGAACATCGAAGAAGGGAGGCATACTATCATGGCAGATGTTCGTCCTAATTGTCTCGCATAATAACACCAAGAGTCGCCAGTACAGCAAATACTAGAGGAATCACCATATCGAGATTACAACGTCTTGAACCAGCCTCTTAAAAAAGTCGTTCTTTTGGAGAACCTGGGCGTTGTGGAATGAGCTACTTTCGTTATATGGATTTAAGAATTCCTACAAAAATTAAACATGAGTCTACGAATATTTTAAAATAACTTTTGTCCTATTGATTAACGAACACCAATGGTCTGAATTAAGACGATTCTTTCAGTGCATATTCCACCTCATGGTTTAAGAAGGATAGACGCAATTAGGATGACGATTTTAATCAAGCGAGCAATTCCTTTCCTTTGTTTCTGCAGCACTAATGAAAATCACAGACTGCTAATTGTGTCCCGGAGAACGAGTTCATTGGAACGATATCCGCTCAATGTTGCGCGAGTCAATGATACTGGATACTTAGGATCAGCCAAATTACTCCGATAAAGTTCAACAATAGTGCCATTTTAAAAAAATTAGTTTATCACTGGGAAAATCATTTTAAAAATTCAAAATACTATCAACCAACGGCAATAATTTTCATAAAACAGCTATTTTGGCTGTGTGTTGATTACTCTGCAAAAAAATATACTAACAAGTATTTTATGAGTCCAAAATACCTAAATCAACAAAATGGTTATATAAGTTTAATTTGAATCTATGTAAAAAGTATACGTTTCATAATCTTGAAACAAATCATTTGATCATAACCGTCACTGCAAAATGAAACGAATAGCATCAACATCTCTAAAAAATGACAATGTGAAGTATTCCAAATTATTTCCTTGGAGATAGCAGATGAATAATAGATTATTTTTCTTCATGGGTATCCGTTTTCCATTAGTTATTCTATTTTTTTTTTCAGATAGCAAATGGCCATGAATCCTATAAAAACTCAATGGAATGTAAACATTATTCTGAATCTAAGTTCCACACAATACTTTGATATCGTTGTACCATGTAGTAAATTAGATTCATCAAATGATTTTTGTACGAGGTGGTTCATAAAAAAAATAAACGAACTCTGTATTCAATAGATGCCATATATTTTAATTCACATTTCAATTTTTATCGCAACCATGAGTTTAAAAATGAATCCATGTTTTCTATATTTCTACAATTTATTTGAGCGGCGGTTATATCTGATTTTGAGAATTTCAATTATAAACATCTCAATGTTATAATTTTCTAAAATACTCTCGAAAATTTGCGATCTAGCACAAAAATACATATTGAAATAAAAGTAATATTAAGTCATCTCCAAGTGTAGCCCTCAACGAGGACATCCATTGGCAACTTACGAAGTCAAAGGTCCTAACATCTGGACTGCCTTGAAGTGGCAACAGATGTCCCTTACGACAACTATCAACAAGGGTGAACCGATTTACAGCGACATCCCTCCTTCTTCGTTAACACTTTTACGATGTACCGTTATATCGGCTCATTTACATCAGAAGTTGACAACTGATCTGCTCTCGACTATGCATCAGACCTGCTTTAGACATGCATGTTTCGTCTTTAGTCTAGACTTGTCAGTATAGCTTGGCGGTCTAACTGTAGAGAGCAATCGGGTGGTATACACGTAACCTACGAGTATATTATACTGATGAGTCCAGGCTAAAGACGAAAAATGCATGTCTAAAGCAGGTCTGATGCATAGTGGTGAGCATACTCTTAAAATAATAGAAGTCCGATGACATAATTAGTTACTGTACTCTAATTACAACATCTATCTAGTAGGATTCTGTATAGTTTTTTACTCTTTATTTTCATATTATTTATTTAAACTGATTCTCAACCTATTATTGGTCAGAGTGGGGACAAAAGCTCATTATGGAAATAATAGGGATCAAGAAAACGCCTGCAGACATCCGTTCTCTCCATGAATTCACAGAAGAAAAATTGGATGAATTCATACTTATTTTTACGAGATTCAGATACTAGCTGCTCTGAAATAATCAGGAGCATAAAAAACAAACCCCTAAAAATATTATTTTTGTATACCCTAAGAAGAAGAAATCAAGAGAAATGTTAAAACGAACACAGTTTAAAAAAAAATTGGACATAAACAGAAAAAAAAATATGAATCTCATATTGGAAGGCAGAGGCGGTAAGAATTTTTTTGTTGTTCAGTCCATGATAGCTTGCTTGGAAAAGTATCACAGTACCTGTTGTTGGAATATGGACCTGTACTTTTATTCAGTAGAGATGTCGGGACAAAATAGTCTGAAAAATGTTTTAAACAATGGTAAAATCTGTGAACTTGAAATTGGTATGCTTTGGATATCTTAAAGTCTTTATGTATTTCACTGCACGACCTGCAGCATAGGAATACTACGGACCGGTATTCACCATCAAGATAGTCATTTATTACAATTAGTGTTTATGGTTTAATAATAGGAGATTTGCAATACCACTTTTTTTCCAAAAAAATAACATTTTATTCTGACACCAAAAATTAATATGAAGTGAACGGCGAAAACTAGCTAGGGAACAATTTGTACTTAAAGGCCTTCCACATTCATTATATTTTAACTGACCTCTAATTAAAACGAGTATAAAAACACTACGGTTCCCTTTATCGAAGTAAAGCTTACAGCACATTGATCAAATTTGCGCTAGTAAAGTGCTAATTAGTGATACGTGGTTTCAATTAGTGAATGTAAGAGAAACTAAAGAGGCAACTACATGATGAGTTTTATAATTTACATTGAATGTCGTGATGAAGCGTTACTCAAGATAAGGCTGAATACAAGTAACGTTTGACTATTGGCTCTAATTTGCCTATGAATTACACGTCAAGACTAATAAAGGTATTGAATTGTTAAAGCATCACTAAAAGCTATCGATCTCTTAAAATCTCTATTCATCGTGAATAAAAATTTGATAATGCCAATGAGGTTAGTATTAAATTCCGTAAATAAAGAAGCATGGTAATCTAAGACGCTCCATCTCGGCAGATGTTTACCTTTTGATGCGGATGCCGCTATTCGGGATAATAACGGTAAACAACTTTATCTGTCTGCCGTATACGTGCTGAAAAACCGGTATATATACGACGACGATGCGCGAATTCTAACGGAACCAACGCGGTAACAGATTGCGGAATGGCGTTCTTGGTTCTGATGCGGTTGATCTCTCTCTACTGAACGACAATGGCCTTAGAGCATATGCCTAAGTTCACTATATCTCTCTGATAACTGGGCTACTAAATTAGATGAATGAAATAAAAAATTGCTGGACTTAATAGCTTAAAATGCTGTCTTACCAAACTGAGAATAAATACATTTCACAGCCCATAAAATCTAAAGCACATGTGGGGTGTACGGCCACAAGATAAAATTAGCGAGCATTTATTCATATTTAGTGAACATTCAATTCTATTGCATAAAATATCTTAAAGATGATCGAATAATCCTTCGAAATAGGTGATTGTCTTAGAATGATAATGGAAGTATACACATATACAACTAAAAACAGCTCGATACTGGCTGCTGCTTTGACACAGTTTTCCATTTAAGCAGTCTGATGGAAATATTTCATATGATAATATTGAAAAATAAACATTGGCTTTCATCGGCATTCACTTTATGAAAACCAAAACTTACAAACCGACTTTACAAACGATAAATTTAGTTTTATATTGGGATCACCTTAGGTATACGGTACCGATCTAGAGAACTTCTGGAGGTGAAAAATCACAGGATATTATACAAAATTGGTCGAGGTTTATTAAACTCTATCGTTACTCATTTAGAATTTGTTGTTATAGTTACATGCTACAGGTGAGGACATTGACATGTGTTTTTTCTCCCTCGGACCGTCTGGTAACCTAGATTTCAGGGATACTTCATTTATCATAGCTAGGAATCAACTGAACTGTAATACTTAGCATACCATTTGCTTCTAACCTACTACTGTCGACTTCATCAGTTGACTCTACAAAGCAAAGCTTCATCAATTAATTATTTCTCTTTTATTGTAGTTACCCGACCGCACACAACCAGAGATTTCTTCGGGCGAGCCTAATGATTTATTCACGACATCACCATCCTTCTTGGCTCTATTCTCCCCTCCTTGGAGTAAAGGTGAATTTCAAGTGTACCCCATATTGAACCGACCTCTCTCCCGTCAATTTTACATAAACTTCTTGTATAAAATATGTTTGCTTTGGGCGTATACAGTGAAGGGGCACAAAGAGGAAAGGGAATTTTGTTAAGATGTTCCAAGCTTCCATTCTGTTAGACATAATCCGGATCTTGTCGTTTTTGTGAGATGACGTCCGATTGAGCAAATTGGAAATTGAACCGTATTTTTACATGTGAAATTAGGATAATAAACTATGTAAACGATAACCGCAGAGGTGCTATTTAGACATTAAAACAGGTGTGAAGTAGGTTAACTCTGAATATTACGTGTAGCGGTATTAGTTTATTGAAGATCAGTAAGGATTTTAGGATTGATGACCTAATTTAAGTAAGATTTGCAAAAATGGGAATTATGGAAAGATTTAGGAAAACTACATTGCATGGGGTGTACGTTAATTTTAAGCATATCGATTGAGTGTTGGAAAAGTTATATCTCACCGCTTCCCTTCGCACTATCTCTCTCGCTCATCGTTCAGGACTAAACTCCGTTTTTGCCTTTTAAGTCCTTTTCAACAAACTTGGAAAAACATTCATCCATTTATTGCCACGATAGTTCACGTTATCTAGATTACTATAAACTTCAGTCAAGTAAGTTTGTTTAACATTAGGATAATACGACATATGTACGCAATGAAGGAGTTATCAATATTGATTCAACAATTAATACTATTATTATGTTATCATTACAGCCCATGAATGAATTCTTGCTATTTAAACGTTGCTGATATTCAACGTTCATCACATGAAAAAAACGGCAAATTTACTATTATGTCAGAACAGAGAATGGTGTTTCGCGTTAATGTATGATTTCCCTGATTTCCTCGACTATAAACTTTGTATCTGCACTCTAAAAGCTGCCTAACCAAAACCTATAAAATCTACTGTACATAATATTATGCAACAGCACATGTTATCGGAACCAATAAAAAAATTATTATCGTTTTTTATAGACCATAACGTACGGTGATTTCCATAAAACTTATCAATGTTTGTATTATTATTTTTACCAATTATTGTCAATCTATGAAAATGGTTCGTCCATTTATCTCAATGGAACAATAAATTTCCGGCATTGGAATACTAATAAAATACATACACAATTTCATTAATTTAATGAATTGCTACGGTTATTATGATATATGGCCTACTGGTGCTGCAAAGAAAGGAGGTAATAAAAAAAGCGAGAAACCTAGCAAATACACGCACCTCTTACACTGCAGTAGAAAGCCGTAATGCATGTATGGATTATTTTTCATGCTCTACTCACTACAATTTTTTAATGTGCGTGTTAAAATTTTCTGTTACGAAAAAAACAAGTGAGTATAATTTCGACACAGTGATAGGCATAAGTAGTTGCTACATAGCATAACGTACTGAGCAGTATTACATTCATTGCAGTAGAAATACTCGTCTGACAAGTCATCGTGAGAATCTCTGTACCACAGGGAAATAAAGACAAGACATAATATTAGGAAAAATCAAAAAAAAATCCGTGTACTCAAATAACAGGACATGTAATATACGTTTTCGTTCATGTCATACATTTCTCTATCACACTTATAAGGTGAGTAATCCTGTGGTCATGGCAACCATGTATCTCCTCTGTGCATTATCGCGTAATGTCACCACGTGGGGAAACGGTGGAACTGGTCGGGTTGGTAAAATTTGTAACTGTATACAGAGATGGAAGAGAAAGGAAAGAAAGAGATAAGAGGAAAATCCAGAAAAAAACTTCAGTGTGAACAAGAGTCGAACCAATATCTGCAGCATTTCCATGCCTTCCATTGGTAAATTGAAAATGAATGAGATACGTATGCCACAATATCTGTCTGAATATCTTATAGTTTAAACTGGAACCAAATATATTGATTATACGTCACTCTACTAAAGTTTTGGCTACTCAAACAGTTTTTTAACAAAGTTGATACATTTAATATATGAAACAAATATAAACTGCCATAGATACACAATACGTAAGGACAGAGGGTCATCATCAGAATACGCCATTCAGATAAAACTTAACTATTTTTGTATATTTGACTATTAGCATTCGTTAACATCAGTAGAAATATAAATCTCTCACTATAACGGTTTTGCTTTTGCTCGCCTGCTTCGAGAAATGAATACGAGGTATTTGACCTCGATATGGAAGTACCGTTTTCTGTTAGGTAGGTAAAAATACATCTAAACTAACAAACTTTTAGAAAACATCAGCGATTCGGGGAAAATTAGGGCATTTTTCAATGAATATAACTGAGACTGCTCAGTGTGAGGACAAGAGCAGAATACTATTGGAATATTAATCAACTTATGAACATTTCTCTTGGAAACACTTGGAACAGGGCATTCGCATTTTTTGGGCTAGTGCTGCATGATATCTCACGGTGTTGCAGTGAGGATAAAAAATTAAGTCGCAGGTTAACGGTGTACTTTTCAAGAATAGAAATAAATATAGGAACTTGGAACTTTTGGAATCAAAATACATGGATAATATTAAAAACCATAGAGCCTTTTACGAAATTGAAAAAAAAATCGATGTGTATTTACAATAGTTCCAAGACTTACTTCATGTGGTTCAACCGTTCTAAAATTCGATCAATATCTTCTAAGAACTGCACAGAGTACTTCTGTGTAACAATTAAAAAAAATACTTAAATTAATATATGTTATTTAGTTAAACTGCAGTCATCTGTGGTAGTAGTTGCTAAAACAGAAGCGGACAAAATTAGCCGCTTTTAAAAAGTTTTATATGCCTTAAATGTTTTCCAAATTTCCAACAGGAAATGGCATTGGAATTTAGAATTTTTATTTATGTTACAACTGAACAAGCAACAATTATCACCTTTCGATGGAATAATATATTGTTAACAGGATTTTCTTAGTTGAAATATTATTTGTACATGATTTTTAGTACTGAAAAAAGCTGATACCTATTTCGGATATTCACAGTACCCATACATACACATCAATAAGTAAAAGTGTTTACGCAGGACAAATGATGTAGCAGTTTTTTGGACTATTTCAGTTAACGTAAACATGTTAATGGGCAGGGCCACATGATACTTTGATAATGTTAAAATAATTACTATTTCTTAGTTATTACTCAATTCTCAATTCATAATGAACGGAATTTTTCACTGGAAAATTCAAAAATTACAAACAATATGATCCCAGAACCTTCGCTCGTTCACACAAAAACACAATAGAAGCAAACGTCACGCAAGTTCAGAAAGCGAATATAAAAGGTAATAAATTCACCAAGTCTAGACCATCAGAATTCTAATAGGACAAAAAACGTGAATTATGGATGAGATCACAGAAATAGAAATAGTCCGATGCACTCGATAAAATAAAACGCTGTACTATGATGTACTAATGGAAATAGTCGTCTATTGATTAAAAATAGATATGTTAATGAGCAACGAAGGGTATACGTTTGTTTTGGATAATTCGGCAAGAAAATTGTCATAAGTATTTAAAGACCGTGAATATTTCAATGATACAATCATAATTAATACCAGTTTATGTACATCATTTCGTTAAATTTTGTTTTTCCAGTTAAATCACGAAATCTGGAAATCATTAAATAAAATTGGTTAGTAGTGAGACGCATATTCTGTATCTGATGCAGAAAATGCAATTAACTGGAACGGGTAAGACGAAGGCATTGCATTTTTTCTAATACTAGTAAGGTTTGCTATTTCAATATGTACACGTGAAGCTGCAAAAATAACAAAAATGAGTTTCAGGATGATATACAACGCATATGAGCATAAATTACAGGAAATTATGAATTAAGGTGCAAAGGAATATTTATTCAACATACTGACTCGTGCAATTTTCGGAAGAGCTTGTCGAGAAGGACAAGCAAATTCTGTACATTTTTTCGACTGCTCAAAAATTATTCCAGAACCAATAAATAAATGGCGTTTCAGGAAAAAAATAATTTCGTATTAAAATGACCTTATAATATGGAAAAATTAGGTTTTACACATTGTTACCAATATGTATCTAAACATATGGATTCATTGGGGAATCATGCAGAAATCGCATCTTGAAGTATGCCAATGAGGTGGGAAAAGTCTATATTATACAATATGATCTTCTTAATACGCACGACCTAGTTATTAGATGGGCTTAACCTCTTCTAATGTAATTATACATCAAGTTTGGTGCACAACAATCCACCATTGTCCAGGAACACTGAAAACTCAACGCATTTTTTTCAAAAATTCTAGATTTCCAGATTGGATAAATAAATGATAGATTTTTCATGTACACTTATACACTAACACCAACATCAACGAATTATGACGAGGAAAATATCAAACTATGAGCTTGCTGCTTCTACGCAGTCCTAATTTTTTAGAAAAAAATCTCATGAGTTATTTATTGAAACCAGTACATGCCGAGTTATCCATCCAGTAGAAACACTTCTCAAATATGGATACTTTAGCACAAACACATATGCACATTATCATGAATATTCAGTTGCTGCTCCATTTTCTTACAATTTCAATGAAAGCGTATTATTCTCACACGAGACCCGAGGCATATGGGTATATGGTATAGTTCGCAGGCTAGTTATGCTGAACTAAGCTTTGCTCAAAGATATAGTAGTTAACCAGCCAGCATGAAAAACTACACGTTATCGGCTTATACTCTTGCAATAAATCACCTCGATTTATGATACATCTAAATCTTACAGATATTTTTTGACAAAAATAATTTTTCAAGTTTAACGTTATCCCTCACTCATTTATCGGAGTGGTAAATGGAAATACTTTGACGCACGTCGATACTCTTATGTCTAAATTTAAAAAATATGATGGAGCACCAGGCAGTCGAACCGGTTTTCACCTTCGTCTCCCCCCCCCCCTCCACACCGATCATCGAGGCCAGACTGACAGTGCCAGAATGGTGGCCGCCTTTGATGGTAGTGTCCAACATAGAGTAAAGCGGCTGCTTTAGAGAAGATGTTTCGACATGAATGGATTTGAGAGCTGTGATCAACTTGTACTTATTTCATAAACTTTGCTTCAAGCAACCTAACTGAGAATATTTTTGAAATGAGTTTTCAACGTCCGCTAAATAGTAATAGTCGCAGAGATAAATATCCATTAATGTTGATTTACAATTGAGCGATTATTGATTCGTGTTATAGAATATTTAAAATCGAAATTCCAAAACAATGAGCAGAGTGTATGAACGATACCTATTTGTGTAGCCTTCGACCTAGCATATTCTTCTTAGCAGACGTAATTTTACTGGATATATCTGTTATACAGGAACTGCATGGAATATAGAAAAAATAGGCCGTTTTCTGAAGATACATTCTTAATATATTGGACTGTAACAAGCAGGAATGTGAACAAATAATATCAAGAGATGCACCGATAGCTGGCTTCCAGACTACAATAACAGCTGCAGATTCGTGAAACAAAGATAGAATTACAAACCGTGAACTGTGGGAATGATGCGGTCGGTTTTCCCGTCGGACTGAAGACGTGACTCCACTGTCTATGAATTATTAAACTGAGAAGATGTACCATTTTTTCGGTAAGACGTGAGATAATGATGTTACAGTTACATCTCTGAGGTCACGGGATGGGAAAACTTATAGTTATGGATATTACATTTGAATATACGTGGAAAAAAGTGGTGCACCATTTTTAGCATACATAATGAAAGTCAATTCTTCAGTGTTTGCTTGTTTTTCTTATACAATTATTCCCATTGCAACTTTTTGTACGACCAACTTTTTTTGAAAAAAAAAACACTCTTTCATAGTAGATCGAATTAAAAAGTAATCAATAAACCTTGATATAAAAAAAATAATTAACGAGAAAATTTCATTGTGTTGAAAGCTTGGGGTGCTTTGTACTACATTGTTAAAATAACTATGTATTTTGAGTAAGAAATTATGACAATTCATATTTAGCTTCTATCATAATGATATTAATTTTGTCGGTAATCATTTCATTATTATATTAAGAATTATTTTTTACTTTTTAGTTAGATTAACTATAAAAGCTTGTAATTTTGTTTTTTGAACTATAACTTATTTTTTGCTCATATGATGCGATTTTGACCCATATAACGATATTTGATGCCTGATAATGGTTTAAATGAGCTGAACCGAAACCACGTTGATAGTACTGACGAAAGGCTGCACTAAATAGAATTAATCTATTGGATTCTATAGCTCTTCAATGTCTCATTTTTCAGTCAACTCAAGTAAGTGAGAGATGTATCGAACAGATTGCGCCCTTATCAATTGTTATCAATATTATCTCATTAAATCCACCCGAATATTTTGCGGTTTATAACACTGGCGTAAATACCTTTTATTCTGAGGAAGAATTTCGTTGAATCAACAACTATTCCGCCGCATTTACAAATCTTTGTGGTAGAGTGAATGCATGATATGTGACACAAATGTGCTTTACCACACACTGCCTATTGTTCTCAGTACGGGTAGAATCTAGATCGACATCATAACACAATGAACAAGCTTAACATGCAAACCATTGTAACCTTGGTTGGCCAATGTCAAGTATAAAAAAGGCATCCAGTAGCTCGATCCACACTAAAAATGAGCAACCACCAAGGTTACCTGGCCATGACTGTATTCAAATGTGATTTCGCTCGATGTAATCGCTGTCACACGTTTTCTACAGGTGATGAGGTTTTTTTATACTATAGGTATATTATTCATTCACATCCGACAACAGCAGCGTTTCGCAAAAAAACTGGTTCGGTATTTATTGACAGACGAACTCCTCACTGTCTTCATATAAACAAAGCAAATGAAAGTGGGTAAACAAATATTTGAAACTAATATATGGAAAAAAATAACTATTAGCTTCTCTTAATTTTTGGAAACACAATCTTTTCAGTCCTGTTCAACACTCCGTGCACAGAAGATTGAAATAATACAGTGAATTATGTGTTATTTTTATCTCCTGAATACATCAGTGGAAAAACGACAATTTAATCAAATGAATCGTTCCGTTTTGATTGGAATTATTTCAACCATTAGAAGTATATTTTAATATATACGATTAATGTAATATTCTAATTTTTTGGATGTTATTATTGTTTTATAATAAGAATGTATGGTTGTATGTCAAAATCAGCTCTTTGTGGAGGTTATGATGGTTATATCAAAATGTTTCCAGAACACGTTTTTCATAAACTTCTGAAGTCTTATATGAATCTCACTGAACAGAATTACACTTATTATGTATGTAACAAACATGCCCTATATACCAACGACCGGCGTATAATCAGTCACTACAACCCGGCAGTATAAAACGATTTACTGAAATGGAAGGAAAGTGTTTTGTATTACAATGAGTGTTAACATTCCTTTTAAATTGCAGGATTACTTATATAGCTCACGTTAAACGGCGTGGTGTGACATAACACCATTTCAAAAATCTGAGCGGAAAGACCATCATAACACGCCTTATCTAATATAGGAAGCATACGCTCAAGACGTTTCATATCGTCGAAAGATCTTAAAGAGAAAGATGCTACACGACAACGTTTATTTTGATATATCGCTCGTCCACTTCCACTTCTTTCTTCAACAGTCGAAAAACTTTCAAGAGCCTTTCGTCTTTCCGGCGCTGAACGGCCAAATATTCCATCTCGAAAAACACTTGACGCGATGATGTGTAGGCCGAAGACTTTAATGGTACTGGTTGCGTAATAGAAGTTCAAGGTCTGGTGTGTAGCGTGTAAGAAACATCACGATATTAAAATAGGCGTGTTGTCTCTATTGAGCTGTATACAGCATATCAGGTGTCGCACTTGCTTGGACTACGTTACTAGCTATTTTAGTCTATGCGGATTAGTCATTAAACAGAATAATTCATTTTTACATGTTCAAAGGCGTTTCATCTATTCAGGTCGTAGTAAAAAACGTTAAAAAGCTAAGTTTTTTCAAATCTAACTCGATTTTCTCTTATTCGAGGTTATCACACACATCTTAGTAGTGTATTTCCATTTCATCATTATACTTTTGAAGTTCTTATTTACAGTCGGGCAGTTTATACATTTAGACCGAATTTTCACTGGTTGAAAGCATACCAAACTAAACTTAAACCAATAATATCAATAGGAAAAATCAACTATTTTGTTCATATCAATTGACAGCTATGACAAACATTGCATGGACTTCCCTGATGCCAGATTTTTGGACCACAATATCTACAGTATAGCGAATACGTTTAACTTGACTATCTACAAGGAGACCTCGTATCATTACAATTCTTCTATACCGGATGATACTTCCAAGCGGAAAATTGTATTTTTACTGCATAGAGTACTAAGTCAATCTACTGGAAAAGTTTGGGCTCAAAATATTTAATTGAATATACATTGGAGGAAAATACATAAAAGTCCAGTTATAAACTATTGAAGGTTATATAAGAGCTCGTAACGTTTTCACTCTTGAAACATTAATATTAGATTGACAGTGACTTGATATATGTAGAGTATCTTTTTGATAACGTGAATAAATGGATTTGAATTCATAGGGACGCAATGACAGTGGGAAGTAACTTCGTAACTGAATTAGAATGTGAATTGTTCATACTACAGTCGCTTACAGAACACAAACATGACCGTCGTTAATGTACAGTACCTGATTTAGCACTTTGATTTGGTTAATCAAAGGGTAATTATTATCATTAAAATATTCTACAAAAGCTGTTATAACATTTCTTTGGATAACTTCACACATCATTGTAGAATGTACATTTCACCGGAGGACGGACGGTCTCAGACCATGCATACACCTGATTCAAAAGCCTGCTTAGTTAACGTGCATAAATTATCCTTTATTTAGTTACAACATTACGTGCCGCACCCAAAATACTAACGTCCGGACAAGCTGTGTATATAAGATGAGCAGGAATATCTAATTTTATCCTAAAATAAGATTTTCGATAGTTATTCATCGATCAATAAATATGTGGTATGAAGGTCAACTGACACATTTTGTCGTTTTTTGGATCAGATCAGATACATCCCTATATTTGGTTTACAGAAAAATTATCAAGTACTCACTTATATCTGTCAAGTTAGACCGTGGTTCAATATTTTGGAACTTACCTGAAAAAAAAAAGATAAATATAATTTCAATGAAGTCATGAAGTTATAGCTAAATCATCAGAGAACATACATCAATAAGTTGAACATGGACTCGAAAAGAAAAGAGATTTGGTTCTATTTAGATATATGGCCGAAAATAGTTAAATATGGTTCAATATATGAAATTTATCTTTCAATTATTCTAACCACGGTTTATCATGCTTATCATTCCCTGAAATAAATTTTTTAGTAGATTGCATTTGTTGTTTGAAAAATTTTCTACTGTGAAGGAAAACTATTCGACAGATGTTGAACAAGTACTGACCGCTGGCGTTGATTAAAACCACATATGATTGGTAAAAGAGCCTTGTTAATGTTACGGCTGCCTCGGCAGTCATTAGAAAAAGAAAGATACATTTTGAAATTTTAATGACATTGAGATTGATTAATCAACTGTCTACAGGATAACTAGTATTTTATTAACGTTAGTAAAGCTCCTCCTCCTTCAGTAACACAGGTATGTAATTTTAATTTTCGCTCAGTATAATTAAGATGAACCGCAGACATCAAAGGATTATTTTCAGTAATTCCATGATCAGTATACTATTCATTGCTCTTACTTGGTGGTACTATTATTATTCATCTGAAGTATACTATTGTTTTTTGAGCTCATCTTCAAAACCTTCTATGGAAGTTTCCTATCTATTTCAAAGGATTTACTAGTATATTGGATAGGCTGTTTGAAAAATAAATTGCTGAACTAGTAATATTCAAGATACTACTTTTTAACTATTTGGGTTATAAGCGTTAAATGTTTTTCTCTAATATTCGATAGGCTACTTATTCGCGGTTTCAGCAAATAGCTTCCACAGATACCATATTTTGAGTGAGCTACATAACCTGTCACATAATCAATAGAAATAAAAAAATACGTTTCGACGATGGATTCTTTGGAATGTTTCACACATCCCTTTTTAACTGCGTGTCATAACAGTAAAGCTCTATCTGAACACCTTCAAGGGATATGGATTTCCTCGGACTGACGACCGCCTATTATCTTTGCTCAGACGCTATTGGTGCTTCAATTAAGAAGCTTCACAAACAAGGGAAGTTCGCAACGTCATTTCCACAGCATTAGCACCATATGTCTGCTCGTTACTCTCTCAGTTTCATTTGTTTTAGAAACAGGTCAGCTGTGTCGCAACTTTTTCTTTGTCCTACGTCAGCGCCACTGAGTGTTTGACTGTAGGATCACGTCTTAATAACTCGAACTTCCTGGAGACAAAGATAGGGTGGAGAAAAATATAAGAGTCGAGCTGCTATACTCAGTAACTGCCAAGCATTGACTCGTGTCAAAATAGACGTACCTGGAGCTAATAAATTCCTGTCTTACAGTATTTGTTCATAAGCTTATAATGAAGCATTTCATAAATTTTGAGTCACTCAAAAATATCCTTTGCGAAACAGATAAGAAAAGACTACTATTGTCATAAGACTACATCATCATACAGAAGCATTGCTCCGATCAACGCCTAGCATGTTTTTTGATGGTGTATTGGAAGTACAGGTTATATTCTATAAATTCTCTCTTTTTTGTGCAGCCTGCTGGTCCAATGCAATGACAAGATGGATCAGTTAAACAAAATCTTCTACATCAGTTTTTAAGATATCTATTCAGATTACTACAGCGAAAGAGATTTGAACTCTATGTATTTCATTACGCTTTTATTGATTTGAAAACCATTTCTGTTCCACATATATGAATGGTCACTAATTATATGATAATTACAGTGAACGCATTAGGGATGCGTATGAGTCTATAACTGAATTAATTTACGAATTTATTATTCTGGGACAATTAGAACAATTAATAATTAACGTTTCTACATACCCTCTCCGGTATTCGGGTATTGTCAGTGCACACGCTATTATGATTAAATTTCACCCGCACTTACTGTTGGGATTATTTTGCGTTTTATATCGGAAATTTCATTACATCCAATTCAATTTTCACAAGTGACATATCGCTTGATAAATTTAATTCCAGCCACTATTATAATTTAATGGAATTACCGCTTTTGCTCTAATAATATTTTGTACATATTTCTTGTTTTTGATATGGCATTCGGGTGGCGCTTTATGGATAGGAGTGTTTGTAATTTTCTAAAGAGCTGTTATCTCCGAACCTCAAGCAATATAAAATAACATATAATGTAGTGTATTGACTAGTATGGATTCCATTGTTTTGTTTTGTATTTGTGGAATGGCATAACTCGTAACATCTGCAAGTATATAGTTCACCAGTAACAGCTGTAGAAGATATGGTCTCTCCGTTTTGTATCTCATAAAAAACGATCATCCAAATGGTAAATTTAGCTGTGAAACTGCACCAAATGGTAGATACAGCAAAATCCTATTGTTGGAGTAACTATTTATTTTTTGCTGCTAGTTTTCATTAAAATTTATGATACGACTTTGAAGCACACCCCATATTCTATAAAATATATATTAATATAGATGATATATTTGTAACAAAAAAATGTTGCCGTAACAAAGAATAATAAATTCTACTACTTTAAACGGAATGCGAAAATAGTGCAAGAGCGGTAAATATGAAGGCCTTCAACTAATTTTAAATATAATTTAGTCGCTTATAATTTTCGAAGGCGGTGAAAATTGACTTTGATGACCAGATGAACAATTGGCAACAAGAAATAGTAATGAAAGTTTGTATCGTCTCCACACCCATCTATCATCCTTGTCCGCACAAAGTGTGAGACATTTTCGCATACCTATGAAAGACTTTTCGTCCTCCGCCTGCCACCAGAATACTGCTTGCTGCATTTTGTTGAAGTAGGTAGCGTCTTACTATAATTGAATCATTCCCCCCATTTTTATTTCCTCTGTTAATATCGGTTTTTTAACAGGCTTGTGTATGTATATTACTGGAATTGCTAAAATTGTATGTCATATGTATGTGTGTATGTCCACAAATTGTCTTGTAAACTGCTAATCGGAAAGCAATAATTGTCTTATTGGCTTAAGTATACTTCTTCGAAAAAATGGTGAAAATAATGAAATAAAAAAAAATCTTAGTAGATAGGCCTATTATCATTTCAAGGTCCCTGCTTTAATCAATGAAAAGGATTGTTACATGGTGGTAGATGTATGCGCTTTTGATGTGTTTATCTCCAAAACTGTTGGAAATAACATCTAATCATATATACAGCTATTATCAGCCTTATTTCCTTCATGGAACCAGGCAAACCACTACCCTCCCGCGGTACTTCGACAGTCTAGAACATCTAAGGAGGGTGGCTGATATTATCACTGCAGATATTCGTCCGAGCTGTCGAGCTAGACACACAACAAACACTAGAAGTACCCAACAAGCTCATCCTCACCAGGTCCATCCTACAACGCCTCGAACGAGTCTCTCCAAATGTCGTTCTTTCGGAGAAACCTCGGCGTTCCGGAATGAGCAATCGGGGAGTAACAATTTACAAGGTTTTAAGGTCAATGTGAATATTCTCGCAGCGCTTATGAGGCGTGATAGGCTATCTGCCTTTTTGTGATTTATGTATAAAAAACAACGAAATTTTAACAGCTAATCATGCTCGTGTTATCGCTGTTTCCTGTTCATATTGTAAAGTAAAAGATATAACGTTTCGTGCGAAAAGGTGGGTGTAAGCTTGTAATTCACTACTGCGAAAACAGTATATAATCTTGCTACTGCTAACGAGGAATTGCTTTCAAGGAAGCGTGTTGATAAGACGAAATCGTTTATTTTCTTTAGGCGCTATTAACTAAATGGTGCAGCAAGGTACAGTTGAATTGAAGTTATTGCGTCACATGGTAATGTTTCTTTATATCAGAAAATCATTAAAAACTGATGAATGTGCTTGCCATTACCTAGACGAAATCGAATGAAAGTGACAAAAATAAAGTGGTGGGGTGATACAATTTTAAAATTGTGAGATTATTATTGTTCAATCGATTATTTGTATCTTTTCTTTTATAAACTATACTCTATTAATCTAGGTTCCACTGAGCCTATTTTGATAATAGAATCTAAACAATGCTGAGAAATCGTGAATTTAAAAATACCGGTTTACCAGTTGCCTAATAAATTAAAAACACTGAGTATCTAGTCACGGAGAAAATGGTAAGTCATTATGCTTATACTATGTTTTGTTCAGAAAAGGATTCCTAATCATTATTTGAATATTAATATTGGTATTATATTAAGAAATAGTGTAAAAGTTATCATGAGGCGCGAACAATTTTTTATTTATCATTTCATTAACCATATAGTTTACTTTGAAAGATAATCACTTGTGAGAGAAATTGAAACTAATTTCAAAACAATCAATATTGTTTCTTTCCAGGTAAGGACCATCACTCTGCAGCTTGAGAATCTCTAAAATTCATTAAATCAGGTAATAGAACAAGTCTTCCTGATTTGATCGAAATTTTGGCTCGGTTCTTGGTATATAAGATATATATAAAGTTTAAACATTTATTAAAATGAAGGGGATAATTGTCCACAGTGTGCTCAAGTAATATCAATCAGAAATGACTTACGAAAATAGTAATGTTTGATTCAGTCGATATTAGGGCACAGTAAAAGTCGATTTCAATGCGGTTTGGATAACATTAGAGATTGTAGGAATTTATATAATTTCGATTTTACAGATTGCAATTACAAATAAATTACATTGCTCAAATAGTTGCCGAACCAATATCGCAAATCAAATCTAATTAGCTATTTCGTACTAAAGTAGGCCGCTTATTACGATTGCTAATGATAAAACTGGAGCAGCACAGCAGCGTGAAGTTTTATGCTAGATTCCTGATGATCTGCATGCTTATCCACTGAATTTATATTTTGTGTATCAATTACAAGGCGACCTCGATCTCAGGATCATAAAATGCGAAGTTATTTAATCAAGCTGAAAGTTGTGCGATCTGAGATATACGAGTTTAAAAATTGAACGATGGCGATGGAGGTCGGTAATAGAGGTGTTGAGAAACTAACTGTTCATTATTCGAGAGCTCGTTATTCGGAAATACCGATGAGAGAACCAAATTCCTACTTATTTATATTTATTCGATTTCGATACAATAAATCGATCGATTAGGTACTTTGGAGGAAACCTGACCCCCAATATTACAGTATAAGATCTGGACGTAGGCCGTCCGTAACATGTCTGATAACCAGGTGAGAGGTATTTCTTATGAAATATAGTAAACAAACATTTTGTAAATGGGTTACCATACGCCTGAAGCATCTTGAAAAGACTTGGTGGCTCAGTGGGTATAGGAAGACACTCAATCCTACCTTATCCACCAACAACAAACCCTTTATTCATTTTTTCTACTTGATAACTAAATACTATAAAAGATAAGTTGTAACTCAGAAAATCATTATTTTATGCAATTTCGATGGAAATATCATGGTTTGAGTGATACCTTCTACTTTCCATTCTATAAAATATGCATTAGACGTAGAAAATCGCAGAAAACTCATCACATCTAGGTCGACCTTTATCCATCTCATAATTAGGTCATAGATGTATTTTTTAACGATAATATATAAACAAAAAAATATTAATTTAGTCTGAAAAAATGAAATTCAAACAAACTAAGGTGAATGACTACGTAATGACACACGATTCCACGTAAACTGAGAAAAGCAGTGTCGTTTTCCCATCTCAACAAGTCTGGTTGCATTACAGATGAGTTTTTCAGCTAACCATGCGACAGACTGGGTTACAGATATTTTGTTTGCGGATTAGTAATATTCAATTTCCGTCACATCCGCTAAACTTATATACCTGGTTTAGTTGTAAAAATATATAGCAACAATCATTTCAACAAAAATTTATAATATATTGCCATCAGAATGGAATAAACTGAGTTTTAGCATTTAAAAATGACCTTTAGGAGTTATTCCATTATTACAGACTTTATCCTACAGGCTGTCTCAAGTAAGATGCAAATCGAACTTAACGTAAAAATTTATCTGTTTGATACAGTTTCTCTAATCCGAATTCCTACCGTCAATAATAGTCATTAAGTGGGATTATAATAAGTACTAAAGCCATACTGTTCAATATCAATACGGAAAAAGGTGAAATGCGGCGAATACCAATATTACCAGTAAAGAGTGGACAATCGAACATTGTGAATACACCGTCCCAGAATAATCATTGTAACGAATAATTGAAAATAACATCTCTGTTGTTAATTCAGGTATTCAAAATTATTTAAACCGCAGCGTGCGGTTGTTGCCTACGCCGCCGCCGTTATCACCTTGTCTTATTAACTAATTCAAATGATATAATCGCAACGCCTACTGGTTATTCAAGTGTAGTACGTTTTCCTGGATTTCAACCGCAGTTAAGCTCAAAACAATAGCGAGTAGGCATCTATGGATACGGTTCACGGTTGACAAATAAAAAGCGAAAATAATGATGATAAAGGAGAGGTCGTACCGGTCAAAATGGTCCCGTGCCCACCCTGGGATGTTGGGTTACGGATTCTAAATTTTAGATTGGAGATACTTAAGACTAATTTATGGATTAAACAGCGACACAAATTGTCCGTGGATTATATGAGGTAGACCAGTGTTTTTTGCTCTTTGGTTTTTGAAGGGTTCAAATTCTAGATAGGTATACTGCACTGCACCATATTCTTTTGCCCACAAGTATTCATCACTTCCATATCTCTCTGCAAAGATGCAATCGCTATAAGTGTTCGATTTCCAATTCATCTAGAGGGGTTTGCCTCTCCGAAAAACGAGAAGAACTTGATCGACTAATATGAGACGTAACCTAGATCAGCAGCTGATTTTTGGTAGTCCATACTTGCCTGTCATTGAGTAGGCGATGATGTTCAAGGTATTTAAAATGTTCCCGGTTCCTGCAATTACATTGGCTGATTGAAGATAGCAGAGTTGTGGATTTGTAGTTGTTTTTTGAGTTTTTTGAAACCGACTAGATAAGAGTAAACTTCTAGTCTTCTGGGAATATGACGAACTGGCAAGACCCCATAAACAAAGTTTACAGAATATGTATAAATATAATTATGTAAAATTTAGCCGGAAGCAATATTTTTTTCTAGGAATTCCAATAACGAGCAGATCTCAGCTGAAAAGAGTAGCACTCTTTCCCGCCCCTGAATTCTGGCCAGTTTTGTTATTCCAGTAGAATCTAGTGAATTATTGGAATACAATCCAGCAAATTTTTATTCATCAGACTAGCAACTATGAGCATTTCTGTCCGAACGCAACGCTAAAGAATTCAACATGAAAATGTGTAAATTTATTCCGATTGGAAATGAAACAGGCGCGTTGCTTGAAACTAGCGTCCTGTCACTGTGAGTGTACATTCATTTTGAGAGCTAAACAAGCTGCTGGCATAGCAATAGAGTTGGCTAAATGAAAAAGCATTGCTCGTGTTATGTCAGCACTGTGAAAAGAGTGGGAAGCAAGCGAACAGTTGAGAATTTCTAATGGAAAGTTCATCAAAAAGAGCTCGGTACTCGGTTTAATCAACAGGGGACAACAATATCATCCCGCCGCACCGCATAACCGGCGTCCCTTTGCTTGGCTCTCGAGAAACAGTGACGACTAAGATCTGAGTCAAAATGAGCTAGTAATTTTTAACTCGCTTTTTGTTGAGAGGCGTTTCGTTAACATCCGCGTAGAAATTTGTGATTAGACTGGAACGCAAAATGTTCCCCAGCATGAAGCTTCCATCAGTTTATGGTAGCAAACTTCATAAAAGGACGGGATCATCAAATAAGATGAATGAAACATCAGTGACATGAGGAATTACGTTGGTATCACCCGATTTAAAAGGACAACAATGGATGCAACGATTTAGTTTCAGTTAGCCTAATGATTTTTCTATCTTAAAAGGTAGATAATCTGCTATACATATTCGTGGTGCACATCAGATCCGGATCCTTTTTCAATCCGGATCAGATCCGGATTTGGCCCGAATTTGTGAACATGCACAATTCGGATCCGGATATAATGTTCGTTTATTTGGGATCCGGATCAAATATCCGAAATACATCCTTGTATACTCAATTTAGTATTATTTTCCCCTAACACTATTCAATTGGACCGAAAATCCATAGTGTTGCATAGTTGTAAGTATATATCACGACCTATGAACGTAAGAAGAAATAAAAAATGTAACCGTTGCAAATAGGATTTCAAAAGTGTGTGCGTAAATATAATATATCGAATACGTGAATATACAACATAACAAATTCAACAATACAATTCAAAGCTGCATATCTATTCAAATGATGGGGAATACGCAGGCGGTATAATGGATTATTTGAAAATTTCATGAAACAGGAAATTACTGAAAACCGCATCGAGGTCTGTGCGCAAACAATTCATCCATATAGAGCAAGGAAAATGCATTCATGCTAATGGTTAATAAGCAATCAAAAAGATAATGCTTTTGAGTAACATACATGCTATTTGTTATTAGTACAGCATGCAAGTTATTAAAAGCATGTTACTTATCAACATCTGAATCATTGCATTTTTTATTAATTAAATATGCGATTATCCAATAGTATGAGAGTCAATCTGAAAAGACCTTATCTGGAGAATGAAGCGAAATACCTAAGTAATTCATAGATTTTTTGGTTTCCTTACAGAAAGCCTGAATTATGAGGAGTAGCAACGTCACGCTATGAAGTTAGATTTTTCTCAATCCCTGACCACTGATTGCTTCCGACTTTTCCTGAACGTGAATACCCAAGCAATACATAAAATGGTAGGCCGACATATTTGATTCAAAGAACAGCACAATAACAAACAAATAAAATTGTTCAAATCAAACATGTGGGAGGAACTGAAAGGATAAAAATTCTATTCCGTTTTATAGTATAAATTGAATCGCAGCGGATATATTCGCCCACATTTAAAAAAATATTTTTTGAAGAATCACCAAAATAATGAAAATGGTACGGAGGCGGCGCTGCAATTTTGAGGTAACCTCATGACCCCTTTTCAAATTTTTTGCCCAGTATCGCAAGCTTAAATCTGGCCCCCGATTGACTAGATTATAATTAAAAAGCTGTATGCTGCTTTATCAGTCGAATTCCAAACTATGAATAATTTTGTGGAAGATAACGTCGCCTCAATTACAACTTTTTGTATGCCAAATATTTTTGACGGTGCAGCAGAAAATACATATTCTAGAATAGTAGACTAAGAACAAATTAAAAAACTATGTAGTAAGGAGAAAGATAAAATAAAGGATAAACAGTTACATTCCCGATTATCATAAATAGCAATAAATTGTTTTAGTTACCAACACTGGCATCCAAAACTTAAAATAGCAAGTAAAAGGCTTATTTTATTTTTCTCCGTAGGAGATTGAAATTTTCAACATCAAATTAAAAATAAAAATTGATTACCGAATGGGACGCTAAAGGCCAATTGGTAGGAAAATGATCACTAACGGTTAAATTTCACATATAAATGAAAAATTTGGCGCTCTCGCACATTCACTTACTCACTGATTTCTCCGCAAGTAGACACTTACCTGGAATAGAAAAAAAGAAATTATTAGGAAGATAAGTCACAAAATTTCAAATACCCAAAAAAACATGTCATTCAAATATGCCAAACCACAAATTTTTGTTTTTTACATATGTAAACAGCATCTTTATAAATTAAACTAGAAATATTATGTTCTACATTTTATGCTTTTCATTCCACTAGTAGACCTGCAATAAAACAGAGTTACATAACTTAATTCTGACAAAATGCTATCTTTGACACGATTTTGCATAATTATAAAGTTGAGTAAAAAAGTAAAAATAATAATACATTTAAAAAAATATTATGAATCCTTGGTATTAAGAAAAAAAAATGTTGCACTTAGAAAAACCCGTTATACAGGAAAAATGGGTGGAATAAAACAATATTGGAGTGAGGAAAACTGAAAAATGTTAGGTGTGAACGGTAGTGGAACCCGTATCTCTAGAATTCTGTGCTGACGCCAGAAACCGATTGACCACAGCACTGCGGTGTGAAGAAGATCGAAATCTTATATTTTTTCAGTAGCGAAAAGCAGTTTGAAAAATATATACGTACACGCATAAACTTCAACAAACTAGAATTTTCAGTTGAACAATAGAAATTCGGATTTCATAAATGAAGGCGCAAACTGCAAGTAAACATGCAGCTCTGTATATGGATCATTCTACTCATTCCGTTTGATTTTATGCGATGTTTGCTTTTGCACTGATGCGAATCAATGTTTGGTTCCCTTTACAGGCCTGCCTCAGAGCAAACAAAGCTACAAAATGTATCGCTACATAAGAGATAAATGATTTATGAACGAAATATCCTGTTTATGCATTCTGCAAATTTTAAGATAATATACTACGTTTAATTTGTTTATACACGTAGTACTTATGAAAATAATTGTAATTCATACATAAAATCATTACCGTATGATTGAGTTACGTCGATAAAAAACAGGATATTTCATGGATACGGAACCAAAAAGAACCACGAAACCTTCAATATAAAAGCGTAGACAATTGGTAATGTTAAGAGGAATAACATGTCACTTGCTACAGGAACGACAACATGAAACAGAACCTTTCATCGGAATGACAATATCATTGTGACATTCGCGTGATTCATTTTATTCTTAATTTAAGAATTATATTCTTAATTTTAAGTAAGATTAACTATAAAAGCATGTTTTTTTAGTTTTTTAATTTATAATTAATTTATTGATGTATTTATCGTTGTAGTTTGATATTTGGAGCTGCAATTACGTGGCTACTGTAATCAGACTTGCTCAATGGATCTTAGGGTCAAACAAATAAAGGTGTGTTAGGAAGAAATATCAAATGTGTATTGCTTCAAAAACTAGTAAAAAAATTAATTACAATGTTAATTGTGGGTGAAAATAATTAATCAACAATTATCGTATTTGTACTGTCAACGAATGAAAATATCATGCATACCAAATGACCGTAAATCCTTAAACGTGATTTTGCGTTAGTTCAAGACACGCAAGTTCAAAGTGATTACACAAATACAACTATATTTTCATTCATTATGTTGCAAGGTGATTAATTGAGTTACAACCTCCAATCATATGTATATAATCGTTAAACAAGCAACGATGCGATATAATTCATAGTAGATTGATCATGGATGAGGAGAACTTGATCAAGCTCGGGAATGTAAATAAGATACTTTCTGTCGACCAAGGGCAAAACGCCATGTAAAGGCGTTAAGTATGCTTCCTTATTGTGTTGCGATCTATGTCAGGAAAATGCATGTTACACAATAATAAGGCAAAATTGTATTATTATATCAATCCAGCCAACTCGTTGTCCAGGACATCTATATAAGATTCAAATAGAAAACAATAGTTTTAGGAGTCGCACACAATCCAGAAGTCACTAGGATTTTTCCATTTGTCGTGGAACATTCTGTATATGCCATAAAAAACTGTTGGTGCTGAAAACCTTCACCGAGAATGCGCTAACATAAAAAGCCTGTCGGACGTTGGAAGTGAATGATCGAACATTTCGTAATTTCCAACCGGGGGTAAACTAACGAGATTTCTGGCAGAGATTTTTCAGAATCAATCAACCGAAAACACGTTAGTATGCCGATAAATTGAACGTCCCTAATTGAGATTTGTGTACACGGTATTTTGAAAAATGTTTGACGGTATGTTATTTCAAGGTATATATGAACATATTCTTCAAACATCGATTTCCTCAGTAACAACAAGCTTTAGGATACATTAATTAAAAAAAGGACAGGTTCCTACAGTGCTAGGCAAGATGCATTTTTGGTATCCTTCTTTGTCCGCGATTGTAATTGACAATTGGTAATCCATTTTCTCATGGTGGCAGCCTATTCGAGTGTCACTCATCAAATATACTGACAGGTACGTCATATCTTTTGAGTGTTATTTTCGATAATGTATGGTTTGGGAACGATCTAGTTTTTTTGTTTTATTTCTCAAGCGAATGTGTGGGAGAAAATTCGACAGGTTATGCTTTTTTGATATCTCACGACATACTCGTATTATACGTGTATAGTACGCAGAATCGTGCCTCTCATTTCCGTTGGTCTACTTCTCGTCTGTCGGATGATCCTTGCTTCTTCTGTAACTCGGAAAGTAGTATTTGGATATTGATGAAACTTTTCCACTGGTACTACAATGGAATGAGCCAAGACGGTTCGTAGTCTTTGAATGTTAATGCAGTGGCGGCGAGGATATCGCCACAAACACGAGTGAAAAAATCGCTGAGACTAATTTTTGTACGTTTCCGATAAACAGTATTGTTTTCAATTTTTTTTGAAGAGGAATAAATTATTGATGAAGTTGGTGAAAAAGGTTCCATCATGAAACTTTTGATACCGGTAATCCTCCCTACTTGAACAACATAGGTAATTGTTCAGACATTTGCCTTCAAATTACAGAAAATGGGAATTTATTTGCAATAGTAGTGGACTCCCAATTTTACCATACATTCGGCTTGCGAACATATATTTAAACAATGTTTTGTGTATAGAACACCGACTAGCTGAATCCACGTGTTTTTATTTAGTTTCACATATGTACCTTATGTTATGAGGTACGCGTCGGCAAAGCTGTGGATATCAAAAATTTTGGAATTTTTTATCAAGAATTTATAAAAGATCAAAGGTTTTTGATGTGTTAATTTTTTTTCAATTCCATTCCAAACGGTAAACAGTTCAAAAACTTGACCAAAATCCCTCGAATTTATAGCATAGTGTCCAGTGCAGACATATACCCCGTTTCAAACAAGTTATCCTGCTGATATCCTTAATCTCTTCAATTCATTCAATTATGCATGAGCATATCATATTTTGACCTCAATTACTAGATGTTTTCACATTAATAAATCTGGCACATTTGAACATGCTTTGCTATCAGCTTTCTGGAAAAGTAAAAGCTTTCGACTATCTAGTCACTGGAACGACCAGTTGTGCTCTGGATGGATTTATGATTGATTTTCCTACCGCTTCTATTGTAAAATATGGAATGAAATTAACTTCCGCCGGAAGTAATACGAGAAGTTGGGAGTAGATAAATCGTACTGCCGAGTCCGCGTCAGCATCGGCCAGCGACAGATGACATTTCAAATTCAATTAACCCGGCGTATACAAAATATTCGCAATATTCGCTGCATTATGCTCGCGCCTCGCCGACGGTAAATACTCGTATATGCGGCCGAATGCGCTATCAGCGCATTCGTGCTCTCTCAAAAGGAACAGGTACACTCGACTGTGGGTGTATTTATAGAACTTTTGTTGTCGATAGAGCTTCTATATGCGTTTAATGGTGGATGAAGAATTAAATTGTAATAAAAAAGAGGATTCGTTTTATATCCGACCAACGTAGTTTCTTCTGGCATCATGCTATATTAAGGTCGATGCATATATATGAACACGGAGCGTTTCCGGAACATGACGCAGCCATAAGTTTCTACAACAAACAACACCTCGAAGACGATAAACATACAAATTAAAAAGTTATCACGAAGTAAGGAATATACTCCAACTTATGTATTTTTAACGAGTTAGCATCAGGATGTTACAAAAATTCGACTGGTTGTTTTATGCCCAATAGCGATTAATGCAATTCCATATTACGTCTATTTTGCTGATGTCACTTACCAAGCGTTCGGGCAAATTTTACACCGCATTATTCAACATTGTTGGTTGAATGCAAAAAATTTTCTCCCTAACGGAATCATTTAGCGTCATTCGTCGTGTTCACAACACCAGTTTTTTGGATAACCCTGCTGCCAGTAATCCGCTGTTATCAGGTGATCAGGCTATTAATTTACAAAATGTATGCAAACACGATCCTGCAACAGCGGTTAACAATTTTTTAAATGATCGATAGATATGCGAGGGTGCTCTGACCAGCATAAAAACCATGTTTCAATCTGAGCGTGTTGGATTTGTATCCCCAAAATGACATAATCTTGTAACATCTGCGTAATAGTTACAGATACGGCTTCTTCAATATGAATCTCCTCATGGAAGTTGTCCAATGACAAATTTAGATGTGAAACTTTACCAAACGGTAGATGCATATAAACCCAAAGTATACAACTCATCTTATAGTAAGTGAACACATGTCTAACAATTTTATCAAGCATTATTAAATTTTATTCCGTTTAATAATTAGCTATGGTACCCATTTTAATTGAGGAAAAATAAGGTGAGAAATAATAAGAATACGCAAAATATGCTCCTCCAGATACAAATGGTTAGTTAATCTAAACTGGACACAATTACTAGATATTAATATATAATATTAAATCTTTATCTTTGGCCTTTTCATAAAATTTCATCATCAATAATGATATTAAAAATAATGACAGAAATAAGGATCTTATAACATTCATTAAAAGTTAATTAAGTTTGATTATTTTCTGAAACTGACTCTCCCCAATTAATTTTAATTTCTTTCTTGATTTCCACTCCAAATTAACTTTCTCATACCATTACAGTTGTGAGATTGCAAACATACAATTTAATTATTATAAAATACTAGAATGATGATTTGATTTAAAAAAATATAGTAACAAATAATAAAAGTTAAAGATGGAGTGAAAAAATGATTTCGTTTGAACCAACTAAAAACTCAAGTAAATACGAAGAAATGCGGTAAAATATGTTTAATGAATACATAATAACATTATCAAGAGCAGAAAAAGACTAAAATAATATGTGCATTTTTGTTGATTATTAAGATTACGGTGTTTGACTGGACAAGACCAAGATATTTAGTTACATCACGTTCATAATTCTTTCTCGAACATGAACAAAATAGGAACATTGTTCTTCACTGATCAATACAAGTTGCGAAGCAATGAATTTTTTATTTTTAATCAGCCCTTTGGCTAATTAGTACGTGAAACCTTAGCAAACGTATGCCCTTTGTTACAACAGATTGAACCGCATTCCATTTGTATCTCACAAAAGAAATATGCATGAATAATCTGCAACGATCCAAGTTATACATATGTAGATACCAAGCCAGCAATGTCTGTAGACACATATTTTTCCAATAATTGTTACTTCTTCCATATGGTTCATTCAATAGGGAAATGAATCAATGACAATAATTATCAATATCCAATAGCTTTGGAGTGCTGCAGTAAATAATATTCGAAATAATTTAGAAGGTAATCGATTTTTGATGAAACTGTCATACTACTATGCTAGGGAGGCAAAAGCTTTGTAGTTTTGAAAAATTGGTACAGGGTGAAGAGGGTGATTGAGGGAAGGGGGGCATATTTTTTTTTGTATTAGATGTTCCATCACTTATGAACTTATGACACCGGTTATAATCACTGCTTGTTTGATATAGCACAAAGTTCTTTAAAACAGATGCTAGATGCCCTGTCAAGTCGGTGTGGTGTATACACGCATAAAAATGAATTCTCAGACCAAGAATATGTGTTTTCATTCTATCTCATCTTTCTATATGCGCAAAGCTATGATAATCTTGAAGTGAGAAATCTATATTTTTGATCATATAGAGTAAATATATTCAATTCAAACCTGGCAAAGTCTTGGAAGTGAGAATACCAAAATTTCAAATCGAGCATATAATCTTGACACAAAACAGAGAAAATGAAACTCAGAAGAATATTATAGTGTTGACTGCAACATTTCATGATGATGGCGCAAATAGTTCTGCTTCATTATATAATTTATTATTGGTATAAACATTCTGTAATTTTGAGGAGCTGTTATTTGAGCTACTATTGGTTCCTTGACCTTAAAAAGAAGAACCAAACAAGTATCAAAACTGTACCAATGTGAATTCTTCCGTCATATAGTATTTTTCCTAATTCAAGTTTGAAAGATGTTGCACAGATAAACAAGAATATGAAAAAATATGTACCTGTTATTAATCCAAAAGATGTACGTCCAGCATTTGCAATAGAACTTATACACAACTCACATATAACATCAACACCTATACACTTGTTCAAGATTCTCATAACAGTCAAAACCCTAAATTTTTAAACGCACATTTATCCTGAGAGGTGGTTGTTAAAAATTAAATCCAACAGAAACTAACAGGTGCCGAAACAGACACATGCGTACCGCTGAATTACTCTTGACGAATATGACGATCCAAACAAGTAAATGAATTACTTGGAGATAATTGCAAGATTTTCGTATACTTGGATAATTTAAACGGAACTTCGTTAGAAAATAGAATAAAAAATATGAAATACTTGTTAGAAAAGCATTGAAATCTTAGTTCTTTAGATGGGTATTGATTTCAAAAATATACTTCTCTTGGTTCAAATTAATAATAATGTTCTTATCAAGTAAATTGACTTAGAGTAATATTAGATGTTCTTGTCGTGAGTATATCTTTGCAATGATATCTAGATTCTTGAATTGAGAATTTCTTTTTATGTTGTGTATTCGCTTGAAAACCGTGCGAGAACTGAGATGATAGTGCTTTACAGTAAGTTGCTTCTACACAGCAAAGCAAACGTTGTCGGTAGCATTATGGCATACAGTGCGCCAGGTACCATAATGCAGCTGTTGTTCCTGATATGACATTTTCAAATGAAATATCATCTACTAAAATTTTAGGAAAAAGGTTACACTTGATGGCCAGGGGATAGGTTTTTTTCGCTAATCGAACTTTGCAGCGTGCTTGTCGTTTTTTGCGCTGTTCACATTCGGCCCTTGATCACGATTCATCCTTTTCTCATGCTTTCTTGTGGAATTTTCTATGAATCTTTTTCTGCGACGTGCTAGGAATTTTCCGACATCTCCGACTTAAAGTATTTTTTGGAGCATTTCGAATGTTTGAACAAATTTAAACTGCATAACTTTTTTGAGATTTTAGGGGGTTGTTTATTTTTTTCCAAAGGGGGTAGATTAATTCTCCTACATTTATAGCAATTGTATTTAAATTTAATGAATATCATGAATAATTACGAAAATACGTACTTGCCCTTAAAAAATGGCGTGAGGTTTGAATAGTATTCAGCGCTAAACATGAGATGGTAAAATTCCAGCAAATTGCATCAAGAATCTACATAACTACATTTTCCGTTATCTATTTCCTGTGAAGCCATTCATACATATTGGTCAAATACAACAATCCATAGTACTATAAACTGTAAAACATGCGATTAAGAATAATAAGAATGAACAACTTTCATACAAGAACATGTACAGGTCAAGATTGTTTACTCAAATAGCTATCTTTCCGAAACTCCAAGATCTCATTAATTTCTCGAATCGCCAATATTCGGAGAAAATATTCTGTTACCAACTAAACAGCTTCCATACACGAACACGCAAAGGTGAACATTTGTTATTCTTCTCGGTATATCTCTCTCTCTTCGAGGTCAAATTAATCTCTAGAATCACCAATATTCAGAAAAAAGTTGCCATTACCTACTAAGAATGTACCATGCTTGAAAACAATTTTTTTTTAACAAAGTTGGAAATACCACACAGATAAATTGCTTACAGGGACCGACCATCCGGTATTTAACTGAAAACATGAATTATCCTGATCGCAAGTTATATTGCCTGAATTCAATTGAAAAATTCCTCAGCTGAATAGAAAAATTCCATTTCTGATTGTAGGTAATCGATATGCCGAACTATAAAGATACTGAGCGACTGAACAAGTGAGCAGCATAATATTATTTTAATGGTATATATCCTGAAAAGGCATAAAACCTATCGCGCTCTAGAAGCGCAACGAGATGTTAAATATTTACGTTGACCTATAAACGGTTAACTATCATAGAACATCATGTTCCCTGGCAGCTTTTTCACCAATACCAAAGTTATCCGAAAGAATGAATTTTGGAAGAGGCTCGTTGTAACTGTTGGAGGTTCGATCTGGTGAGGAAGCCCCGTTGAGCTCATCTACTGTTTATTGTACTGATGAGTGATGACTCTTGATGCTATGAATCTCGGAACATTCACCATGACAACATTTTTCAGCGAACCTCGAGAGCAGTCGTCGACAAAGCTCAAAACATAGCCACATTTCAACGTATTTTCAAAAAAAATTTGCAAGAAAAAAATGCATGGTCGTCCCAAAAATGTCAGTTGGATAAGACTGAATGTGATTTTTTTGGACATCTCGCATCCTTTTTATTGGAGTATTAAAAAATGGCCAAATGCGAGCATAATATACAGGTGTTTGACAATAAGATACAGCAGATAAAAATATAGTGTAATTAACACGCAGTTTCACAAATAAAACTCTTTTTCTTTGAGTGACGTTTTTCGATGTATATTTAAATCATCGTCGGACACAGTTTTATAAAAATGTAATCCTTTACACTAAGTGATTTATTTGGTTAGTAACACTGACATACCTAGAATCAAATTTCGAATAAGATGATGTTTTGCTAAACTAGTACTAATAGAATTATTTGCAGTAGGTATATACTAAACAGCTTTCTTAATAGAACCAATGCTGTATCTAAAGGGAAAGCACATCACAGTAATGAAGTTAACCACTTCCAAATAAAGGAATGACTAGATACATAAAAGTGAATAGTAAAATCTTTATTCGAAAATTTAATTTAAAGTGGATATTATATTACCAGTTCAAAAATTCTAAGTACTCGCTATTTGCTGCTTCACTTCCAAACAAAACACTTTTATAGATACTTAAATTGGTCTCGAAACCTTGTGTATTCCAAATATGTTACTATTTTCTTAACAAATTAGCTCATTAGATAATTAAAATAGCTCTAAACGAAGATTTATGCATCACTGTACAACACGTCGACGTCTTGGGTAATATGAAAATTCTGGCTGCTTGCTGGTTTCCCCAATAAAGGAGTTATTGGAGTGGAAATATTACAGCGCAAAACATCTATTATAATAGAAACGAATTGCTTTTTACGGCTAGGAATCGATTTTCTGTATCATAACACCGACACTTTCTTTTAAACACAAAGCCTTCGCATAATTAAGAACGCAACAAAACTATTAGAAAAAGTGTGTCTAGAACAATTTCAATTCATCCATTGTGACGGAAAGACAAATTAAACAGAGTGGTATGGAAGTATTCAAACTAAAATGTTTTGCTGAGTCAGATGTGGTGTTCTATTATAATGTTCGGGATGAAATGGAAGCAGAAAAAAGTTGCCATGTAATTTGAAACAGTATTTACTCATTAATATGAACTTATCTGAAATATGGTCTATAATAGAAACGTAAATCACATGTTACATTTATTAATTCCGTTGACGATTTGTCAATATTAAGTCGTTAGTTACTATATCATTGGAATACTGAATGATTAAATAGGAAACAGACTGTAGACTCATATCAGAAAAATTAAATAAAGTAGTAAATTATGTAAACATTTTTTTCATGTAATTTTTACACACATTCCTACCAATAGTAAATATGATATTGAATATTATTAGAATGTAGATCTAAAATCTGATCAAAATCTTTACTATACCGATACCAGTATACGTGAAATACAGAGACAATGGACTCAAAATTAATTGAATGGACCAAATTACTACCGTTTGGAAAAAAGTTGATAATGCGGTATCATTTGTAAAATAAATTTATATGGTTTAAACATATGGACCTACAGAAATGAGTACAGTTTACAATCCCACCAACAATATATCGAATAATATACGGAGCAATTGCTTTTAACATCACTGCCTATGGAAAAAAAGTTTCAACCTCATGTGCCTCATAAGTCGAAAAAAAACCTAGGAAATCTAGACAGCGTGGAGATACGGAGCAAACCTACTTAATGCTTACTCGAGTTCACATACAACATACAATATTCTCAGCGGATGCTCCACTTTTCGAAGACAAACAGAAAACAACGGAAATAGTGAGCACGAGGATGCCGGATCTGCTCTTAGATGCAAAAGTCAAGAGGAAAATGCGAAATTGCATGTTATGCATATAAATCATTCTGCTGTATTCCCTCTTGTATATCGAAGCGTCTACTACCATACGACGACAATATAGAAATCTGCAGTTTGAGCAAAAATGAAACGGAACGGAAATGCTTCTTACTCTACAGAAATATATCATAGCACCAGAAGCGGCAATACGTAGAAAGGGAGCATCTAACATTACAAGGGACCTACAGTTGCTGATCTGTTGTATAGATACGATCGACTTTGTGAGAGGTTATATATTAAAAAAAAAAGAACTACTATTTCGAATCGCGACTGAGCTCTGTAAGTGTAACATTATACAAAAAAACTATAAAAATCCGGCTTTCACTTTGTTCCAAAGTTCCAATTGGATGTTTATAGCAGCTATTCAGGTTAATTGTAAACTAGCTATTTTTGTTCTAGCATGAACAAAAATGAATCATGTCTACCCTATCTAGCTAATATTACATCACATTCATTGATTTCGTGGTTTTGATTGGCAGAAATTCTCATAAGTTATAACCGTCAAATGTACTTGGAAAATAGGAAAGTAAAATATAATGGTACACTGAGTTATAGTGAGGTAGCGATGATACATCATTAGTTTGAAAGATCACTGCTCATTTATTACAGTATATTCAGGATTTCTTGAATACTTTTGTCCAATGAACTATTGACCTATATAAACAGCATCACAATTTTTTTAAATAAAATTCCTGAAAATCAAATAATATAAGATATGAGCTATCTAGGATAAGAACTATAGGTTTGGTAATTTGTCTTTTATATTCATCCTAAAACATACTTAGCTAGTTTATAAATCTGAGCAGTTATACATTTGTATTCAGTTAGTCAGTCGGTGTTACAGCTAACAACCACTAGTGTAAATGGAGTAGCCAAAAAAATATTTCTCCTGAGACAGACACAAGAAAGGAAAAATAATTTAATAGAAAAATAGCTAGACAGGATAAATAGTATGCTACATTTGAAAGCTCTAGTTTTGTATCCATGATAGGATCTAATTAGTTGGCAAATAATCTGGGTACCCTTGTTAGCAGTTAAATCTGACATTCCGACGATGATTTAAATATAAATCGAAGCCTGTCACTGAAAGAAAAAGAGTTTTATTTGTGACACTGTGTGTTAATTACACAATCTTTTTATCTGCATGATGGCAGAGTTTCACCAAGTAAGAGCATATACGGTCTACATAATGATAAGAGTTTCCCCAAGTAATAGCATCTATTATCTGCATGGCATTTACATGTCTTTCAGGAAAATAATATACACAGTATCCTGAGCAACTTAATAGTTGGACTTATTTAGAGAAATGAATCCGGCATGTTCAGATTGTCCCTTTATTATTTGGTCCTTAGAAAGTAAATGGCAGATTTACCACAACCGCAGTTCCTTCAAAGAGAAATCCTATAACGTGCACTTCGCCCTAATCAAACAGTTGCAATGATAAACAATACTTCTCATTCTGGCGTGGGAAGTGAAGCAGAAGATATAATCGACATGGAATTATGAGTTTATCAGAACCGTAACAAAATTGAACCATATTATTTCGAATATCTTTCTTACAGTAATTAGAAAAATAAATAAAATTGAAAAAATACTTGCTTCCACTTCAGCGGAAAAAGCTTGTTCTAAGCAGCTACCAACCCATTTGAACGTTATTCCAAATATTTCTCCCAAAAATATTACACATATTTCATTGCAGCTGCTGCAGGCTCTAAAAAGGATACACATAAAGTTTATGAATCTAGAGGAAAAACGTAAGTTTATGAGGTATATCGACACGTCTACCGAAACTCTGAAGATTTATAGATGTCTACGTGTAAACTGTAATTTAAGTGTCGAACAGTAGCAGTCAAGAGTTCAATGACTACCATGCAATCACAGAGCTCGATAAACTAACTGGAGTTCATTGTGAATCATGAGTAAGAAACAAAAATTGAAGCACACAATTCATTATGAGCTTCGAAGGAATTCGTTGATGTGATTCCTGAAGTGATGTTTCAGATCTACAATTATGAGACTTTCTGTATGGCTCCTTGGTGATACAGCCTAGCGGCAGGATAGGGGCAAACAAAGCCAAACATGACTAGTTACACAGTTTGGCTTGTGTCAATATAACAAAAGCAGTGCGAAGAACACTTTTGAGTGCATTCGAGGCGCTCCTGAATATTCCTCTGCTGCATCTAATGGTACGGGAAGACGATATGGTAATCGCATCCAGATTATGAGGTCGACGCAGTTGGGCTGTTATAAATCCAGTATAGGATATACTACTATCTGAGTGGATATGCAGAGAAAGGATTCTGTCTTACTGACTTTGAACACAATTTTTTGGCGGAAGGGAGACAAGTCTGATTCACACATGTCTCGATAACTAAGGAAGGCTATGGTGAAGAGATATTTCAATTCAGAACAAAACACTCACTCGACTCACAAAGATACTGCATCGAAACATCAATCTATCTCCTTAGAGTGGGTGCCACATGCTGGCAACGAAAAGGCCGAGCACTTCCGAGGGTGGGGTCCGAAGGAAAGCTTTTTGGCCCCACCGAACAGAATCAGCACTCTCTCGAGGTGATGCAGCTTTGGGCATCTTAATAATAATAAGATGAATCCTTGGCGCACATTTTATGCCGCCGTGTGGCCTCATTGAATCAAAGCTAGAGCTAGAGTTCTGGAAACAAAATATTGAGGATGGGTAGGGCCTAGGGTTATAGTAATCTTCGCAAAAAAAGGCGAGACTTTGATACTACCAAGTACTAGTAATTCTGATACTCGAAATGCTCCTTAATTCCTCCAACTGTATAAAAATCAATATTTTCTGATTATACCAAACAAACCAAATTAAAATACCATTGCACAGTTATATGTAGCAGTTGGTCAAATAATTGAATTTAGCCTACCAGATAAGATTTCTCTAGCAGGAGTTGTAGTAGTAATGTGCACAAACCGCCTTTTTTAAAAAAAACAGGGAACAAAATTTCTGGTGACGAGGAGACAAAAATCTAGCGGAGCTATTTCCCAACACATTCTAGTTGCGACCGACTTCTGCGGGAATGTTGTTTTATGGGGGGTAAGCGAGTAAGAGAGAGGGCAATAAATTCAATTACGCTTGGTCACAAGGTCCGTAGTGACACACGACATCGATAATTTAAAAGACCCAAGGGTCCCATGACACGGAACTTGCAAGTACACACAACTCTCCTAGTGTCGCGCCAACGAGGCACACGTTACCTCTAAAAAACTTTATTTATCAGTACGACAGTTCGCGCGCATTAGAAAATTACGTTCGATCAGTTTTAATATACCTTTGACATGTATGCAATGCGTCATGCTTCCTCTGCCGTCAGATATTATGTTGTTCCTGCATTAGTTGAAACATAGTGTCGTGTACATACACCTCAATACTGATTCAAAATAATTTTATTTCTAAAACACATGGCTAAAAATATTGTTTTATTATGTTTTCATTTTTCATTACTGAAAAATGAATTCATCAATTTACTGAAAAATGAATTCATACTTCAAGGCACCTTTGTGTCCTTAGAAACGATTCAGACAGAAAATATTTTTTAACTGGTGTGAAATCCACGTCACCTTCCGTGAACGTCTGACCATCTGTCTGTCAGTTTGTCGCTATTTCATCGCGTCATCTCAGTGAATGCTGCTTTGGTTTTATGAAATACAGAGGGATATACTGCGGGCCTATAATGGAAAAAATCGAAACAGCGGAATAGTTAGAAAAAAAAAATTATTCGGAAAGTTTCCAAACTACATTTTGTTTTTCGAGTTTTGTAATATTTTGTGCTGGGTGCAGTCAAAAGAATTTAGAAAATATCTAAACCTCTCTGTTCTATGTCATCTCAAAACTACACGTACTACTTTGAGCACTCCACCTCTCTGATGTATACACATATAAACACTTTCTCACTGAGCATGTGATTTTCAAACGCGACTGTCACTATCAGTATAAAAAGTTAATCGACGTGAACGTACTGTTCGATTTTTTTCTAAATCTAAATTTACAGAAATGGGATAGCATAATATTTATTCTCAATTTATTGGAGTATTTCGACTATGACAGGTGTCCTTTTGTTACCCTTTTCAGAAATGTCCATCTATGAGTTCAGATAAGTAAATATTTATCAGCTAATTCGACTTTATTACACATTAATTTCTGAAACCCGCCACTAATGCAATTGTTTGCACAGTTTACTTGAATTTCGATGAGGCCTACGATATTTAGGGTCGAAAATGAAATAAAATCTAATGAGCATAACTAGCAGAAGAATACTGGTCTGGCCAAAGCCCTAGAAGCAGTCTGAGGAGCTCCTGGTACTTGGTCTGTTTCCCCTCCTTCTTCAATTATTATTATTTTTATTCCTGTAATTTACATTGCTACAAGTATATTCCGTATTATCATGGCTTACTCGTGATCGATATGGATCTTTTTTTCCAGAAAGTATTGATTTGCATGACAGATACAATTGTTTCAAGCGCAGTGCATCGATTATCACGAACAAATAAGTTGCGAAAAATTCTTGCGAATTTCGCGCTTTCCGAATCCCACCAATCGTAATTCCAGTTTCTTTTGCTAACTTAATCGATCGTAGCATGCTTCGTGTTCCAATTTCCGCAACAGCTATTTTTTCTTCATTCGCTTATTTTGTGGAGCAAATGGAAACTTTTGTCTAGAAAGAAAATTGAATCGTGCCTAATTATTTAGGCGAAACACTAATTAAAGTTACACGCTAAAAAAACAACACGATATCGCTTTTATTTCGAAATTTTCGATATGTGTTACGCTATAGAAATCTGTGTGGAAAACAATTAGAATTACAAAAGTTCAGAAACGCAATTCGGAACTACGGAACCCCTACTACTGTTGCTTTCGGAAGTGGATGGATATATGAATTTACTGTTAAACATTGAACGACAGAGTTTATTGTAATTGCATTGCCAACCTCGAGTTTCACAAATATGACACTATTTTTTAATATATATATATATATATATATATATATATATATATATATATATATATATATATATATATATATATATATATATATACACCACATCCGAAAATTCAATGTTGAAGGCCTATTTTTCGAGGACTGGACAGATCAAAGCCTGCTGCACAACAAGACAAAAAATATGGTGACTACTGATGTTCTTGATCATTGAATCAACCATTTTTTACATGCAGACCGAGGATGTTTGCTGTTTGGAGTACCACCCTAAGTATCATAAGCTAATCCAGTCAACAGAAAATCGTATTGTTACAATTAACTGTTCAAACAACTATCCGAACCATATGACGTTTGATATGCGAAAATTGATAACATTATCTCCTAACCAAACATTCCGGCTTGTATTGTGTCTGGCTCCTCCATTTTCGCGTTGTTCGAGTATATTTGAATACAAGTGATCGATGGGTAAACACAGATAAAACCTTATGTTTACATTACATTTTGTGTCTACCCACAAATTGCGCCACCATAAAATTTCACAGGAAACAGGAAATCAAACTATACTGTTAAATCAAAAAATTTACAAGAAAGTTGCACAAAAAAAAAATAATTGCATTGATTTTCAGCTATATAAACATTTAAATTATGCAAATATTTAGAACACTTTCCATTTTGGAATTTTTGATGAGATATAATCTTGACATCACTGAATCTTTAGAAAAAATTACAATTTCGACTAACCTACATGGACTTACTACAACTGTAGACTAATTGTACATGATAGAATAGAATTAATAGGATACAACGTTATGGAAACAATTTTTGAAATTACTGAGCGAATAATATGTTTCAATGTGAACATCGGCATAATACATCTCTTCAGGTTAATTGTACAGCAATCGCAGTTATATTATTAAATTATGAAGTGAGTTATTATCGCCTGTTAAAAGTTAAATTACATTAGAATTACATTAATAACGCGTTTCGCTGTTGATTACGTGCCGAACGGTTTTTATCTCTAAATCGCATGTCCTCCAGTTTTAAATGTTAGTGAAACCAAGCAGTAACTTGTTATTAAAGCAAATTGATTCTCACTTCGGATCGCTTTAACGTCGATCTGGAACGTTGCACGAAAATATGAAATTTCCCGAAAGCCGTACTGTCTAGAAAATTGCAATCTTCAGTCTCGTTTGTTACGAAAAGGAACCAATTAAGGCGCTGCACTTGATACAGATCAATAAGGTTCCATTGAACAGAGGCGATCAAAAGAAGTAAAACTTTCCGTCGGAAATCCCCACTTTAGTCGCCATTTTTTTAAATTACTCATTTATGGTCGAACTTTCTAATATAAAATCAAAACAAAATTGAGAATGTTCTCGCATATATTTAGCTGATCATTCAAACAAAGTAAATAATGACTTAGTGCGAGGAAAAAGGGCGTAAAAAGGCAATATCAAATAATATACATGACGAAATAAAATAGTACACCACAATCACCTATTTTCGAGCTATTTGTAATAAAGTTCCAAAAATACGTATTATGATAACGAAATTGAAATAGTTCGTAGATTATTAACCTGAGTCAATTTCCTATGCAATGGTTGAGTTGAGTAGCACTAGGCTAGAACCAGACATCAGTCTAATATCCATTGTAAGATTTGTTTACTACGAAATAAAAGCCGTTTATTATTATTATTATTATGTTCAGTTTAAATGGGAGTGTTCAAACCTCTCACCCCGCCGCCAATATTAGACTCTCTCAAAATAAATGGCGTCAAGTAGGTACTTCACAGGCAATGGTATGAAAAGATGAATTATTTCATAACCTCAAAAATTTGCAAAATTTTCATGTTTTAAATTTCTCCATAATTCACAAAATTCTGTTCAAGTCGAGCATAAGCTCCAAAATCAGACTATATTATTCAATAAACTGATATAACTCCACGTTAAATTAGGAGTCAATCTACTTGACACCATATTTCAGTAGCACTATTCTTATAATCCTCTATTCAGTTAAAATATAGGGATATTTAGTGAAAGCAAGTTGAAACAGAAATGAAACATATTAGCACCCATCAGAAAAAAGCGAACTACACCCTGAAAATATCGTACATCTAGAAAAAATCAATTGGTATAAATTTGTTTGAAATATCCAAAATGCATCGAATATCTACAAGGTTTGTAAGTCGCATGGATTGCCAAATTATATTATATCTTTAAAAAACAAGTTTATGATTTATCTGTTTTGAAAACAAATGTCGGAATAATTATCTATGCTTAACAAGTACGGGAGAACCAAAATCTCTGCTTGGTAACACCAATCTTTTACTCCATAATATCCTCCAAAAGTGATTAGGGTCCACAGAAAAGTCCATAAACAAAGTTTGATGTTTCTATTATTTTCGATTTTAGACGAAACTCCACCGAATATGAAGCGAATTCCAAAAACTACAAAGTTTTCTTTCCCGGGCCTTAGTAATGTAGTGTTAGGATCACCAAGACACATGAGTAAAGACACAGGTAGACCAACGGAAATGAGTGACAATTTTCAAGAAAACACGATATCTCCAATTCAATTTTTTATCGCGATTACAATACTTCCCCGTCCAATGGGATAGGAAGTAAAATGGCGGTCCAATAGGTTGAATGCTTTGCGTGTTATGATATCGGTTTACAAATAAAGATTTCTATAGAATATAGGAACTTTTTATTTTTGAGTTAAATTTAGATATTGTAAGTGCAGTTAAAAACAACTTCTATAGTTTAAAATAGGCGTTTTTAAACTTTGCAATCGGTAAACAAATTGTTGAATGTGGTAAGTCATTATCTATTTTGTAGGTTTTCAATTCTTCTAGCGATTAACGCCATCGACCATCAATATTTGCATTTTCTCTATCTAACGTGTGAAGCGAGGATCGTGCTATCGATCGCATTGGCGTTAACGACAAAACATCGGTTCCGTTGATGGTTTGCAAACACTGTGCCTTGTCATCGTCTCAGGACGCTATTATGGTTACCTCTAATGGAAACTGCAATGTTCCACAAAACAAACGCTCGATGTTATTGCGAAATTGATACGGGCATTTCATGCATGAACAAACAGGGTTTGCAAATTTGCATTATGATCAAGAGCATCAACAGTTGGCTACAAATTATGCTTCTTGCCCTATTTGTATATTAAAGCAGCAAATCAATGAGGATTAAGCTTGATATCTGATTGTTTTTATGAACCGTGACACCTTCTTTAAGACTTTAAGGAGTGGAATTAGCAAATATATGCTGTCGACAAATTGAATATACTCTTTACACTTCATGGCATCTGTTTATTTTGTTAAGTGGTACTGAAAGACTGAGGAGACCACGAGGCGGTGCAGAGACTGGATTCATTCGGTCGCTTGATATAACTGGGAAACGTGTGGTACAAGTCGAATGCTTATTAATTTCCTTTGATTAAACTTGCCGTAATATTTTGCGGCTGATAACATACTATACCCTCAACGTGTTCAACATTGGCCAGAAGCTTTTCTTCAAGGAGACTCAAGATAAAACAAATTGACTTTGGGATCAATCAATTCACTCAATACCAAAATTCTGCAACAACGATTTGTGATGATATAGTCGCTTTAATATTGAAGCTAATAAATCATGACAATCGCCCGTATAATTTGTCACGACAAAAAGTCGAGATGCTTATTTAGCGTCGAGTGAAGTTTAAAACTTTCGAGACCACGTGCCTAGATTAATCAGTCTGTCAGTCAAATTTATGTTTTTTAATAGCTCGATTATCGGGAAACTTTTACACGACCAGGCACAACTCCGTTCTTTTCGTATTGCGTGGAACGATGAAATGCGGCAATATCGACTTCGAAAAGAGAAATTGGAGCGCAATATTGAACCACTGTAAATATTTGGAAAAACAGATTGAAAATGAATTAACTTTTTCCGATACTTTGGCTTTTCTCTTTCTGCTGAGCATAGTAAAGTAAAACAGATTTCCTTTGCAAAAAACATATAATGTTTAAGGCATCAACGGCTTATTAGGTCGATCTAAAACTCAAATATGCAAAATCATTATATGATGCAAAATGATCTTTCGCCTTGGACCTCTTACGCGAGCCATTTGGACAGCCGGAGGCAAACAAACTTTCAAATTCTATAGTAGAAACATACTAAAACAAGTAGCGATCACATTTTTGTTTCAGCTTTTTTTAAGAACAATTTTTTGAGGCAGACTCATTCTTGAAAACTGACTGATGCTTTTTCACTGATCATAGCATACACCCATATTCCAACACCTGTGATGAAGGGACTCCAAATTAAGACGCTCCACAGTCAAAGCTATATAGACACGGTCTTCCATTTCAAATCTATTTTCCAAAAAGATAGTCGTCTGTATAGGAATAGTCGCAGCAAATAATTATGATACAATAAAATGAAGGAAACATTCACATTGCATCAGGTACGACAGTCAAAAACATTGTAGAAAATCTGACAAACAGGTTTTTTCTTCTTGCGGGCTCTGTTTTTGTAAAACTTTTAATTACTCGGATGTTTCTGACATGTTACAAATATCATCAATATTGTTATAGAAGTTATAGGATTCAATTGTAAGTCCTATATTAGTGTTGTTGGAAGGAGTTACGAATATGTACGAGTCACAGTTACAGGGTCGCCAAGATGATGTCGAATCAAGATGCTTGGAAGATTATTTTGGTATTTTTTCGAAATAATTTCGAAAAGTAATGTGGGCTAGTCTCGCATATAATTTATAATCAGTTATTTAAACAATAATATTCTAATAATCATGTTATTTTTGTGGTGTTGTAATGCATTATTCATCAGTTTTGCAATGTTAAAGAATGAAAGGACACGCGCTGCATAATAATTATTTAGCATTAATACAATTTTCAATGTCCGATTAAACCTTAAATGCTCGACATTGCATTTTCAAGTATGTTGTATTACAGATAGCACAATGAAGTGAATAGATTGAACCGGTGGTGAAAAGTGAACATTTTAAAAATATATGATTCTTACATTTGAACGTAATCAAAAAATTTAAGAAAGTGAGGAGAATATGAACTGTTACAAAATCAAGTATTATTTGAAGTACCACAGTTGCATCTATGGTAACGAACCTATTTGTGCCCTAATTACGAAAAAAATACGCACATTTCTTAATGATTTAATTTATGGCTAAGTGGCATGACTGGGTTTTATTGCTAAATGGAAACAATTCACCGCAAATAGAAGCTACAAAAAATTCCACTGCAGAAATAAGCCTCATGATTCGATTTATGCTTGACTGTACGTACGCCTTGGGGACACTAAGGTGCACTTTATTTTACATGTACTACTTGTCAGAAGATAGCTGAATCTAATTGGATGTACAGAACGGTCTAACCTTATTAATTTGTATTTGTTTATGGGAAAAATGAGGTGAACACCGCTTACAATTGTAACTCCTCAATATCGACTCGGGCAGTTTAAAACAAATTCAGTACTTCAACAAGCATAGATGCCACCATAAAATTAAACTTTCTCCACATGAAACGCTGTCTGATGCACACAAACAGTTCACAAACAACTGTGTAATCAATGTTGGTCGGTTGCTCGACGCTGCTATCAGACAAGCACTTTCCTCATCCCGCAACAACAATGTGTATTTCTACGAAACGGAGATATGTAGCTATACGTGAATATGGCATCAATAGCAAACTTTGATGGAATGACAGTACAATAGCAACAGATTAAATTTATCCGATTTTTTTATAACAAAAAATGTACAGTACATACGTATGATCAAAATAAAATGGACTAAAGACAAAAAAAAATATTTGTTTATCTAACGTTCAGTTTTCGAACAAAAAAATGGTGATAGGTATAATTTTGAGATTCAATTCAGTTATTAGGCAAAATATTTCTCAAATACAACGACTGAAAAAGTTGTAGATAAAGAATATCACCATCAACCTCAACGTTCCGTAATATATAAATATACAAGTTAGGATACGGTGTCCAGCACGACTAGACGTTGGTCCAACATTTTTTTATTGCAATTTCAATTGTTAATCCAACATTATTTGCTATGACTACATTTATGCAAAATTCTGTCGCTACACAGTTTGCGTTCATCTACAATAATTGATCCAATTTGCGGCATTGCACTTATGACCTTATTGACATTTGCATCGAATTCGGTAGAGTAGGTTTCCCGTATTTGGACTTTCAAAGTAGATGGCATGGAAGATATCAAGAATATGATAATCCTTCATATTTTGGCGATGAATATTTATCCGTAAACTTAACATAACTTATCATATCAATATAAATCTCATTTTTAAATAAATCAAAATGAATTTGTCTGAACAAAATAAGATTTTTTTCCTTTGAGGACTCTATTGTTTGATGCATCATTTTCTACTGAAAAAAGTGAAATTTTTTATATTATTTATCATTTACTTGTTAAGGGCACATTTCATGGGTCTTTTATGGGGGAAAACACTTATTTTTGAATTAAAAGTATACGGATTTCTATAGAATATATGTGTAAATCATCTACCCTCATTTCTAAGTCTAATGCATAATCTGAACTGAACACTGGTTATTACGACAAGATATTGCCAAAGAAAAATAAAATGAGTACTTACTACCCCCTACGTAATTCAAAAGTTTAAACACGGAAAACCAATTTCACAGAATTTGATGGAAATATCGGAAATTTCATTGTTGTGTGCGAATCACCAGATACCGGAAGTCCACAACTTTGGTTTCAAATGCCGCAAGCTGGGAACACCCTAGACCTAAGCGATTGCTAACTAGGTAGGTATCGTCCGATTTTTGCATTGCACCTAATTTTGGCCTTTTATTAGAAATTTTTTTTGGTAGAACGTGTAGGCCTTAACCTAATACACAAGCTTATTTTTATAAGCTGGGGAACTTTGGATCTGGCGACAAATAATGGACATAGAAGAGTGTATGAGCCACGGGACTATTGCGTTCTTCAATTTGGATTTATAGCATTCCTCTTTCCTAGCTACCTGCGCAACTGTTCAAACTCGTACAGCGTTAATAACAAAAAATCACTAGGCCTGCAAATACTACTAAGCTAACAAATAATAGGATTACACAAATATGCATTGGATATCTGAACTTTGATTCAATCATACTGATGAATCAGTATTTGCTTTCCATTAAAAAAATACCTATATAGTAGCAAAAAATAATGTACCTCTCGCACTTAATGGAAATTTGCTGAATCAATACTTTTGCAGTTATTGCCTCTCTACCAACAATTCGACATTAGCAAATTGCATCAGTTAACTAAACCGAAGGTATCACAATGCTTTCAAAAAGAAAAATACAAGTTCATTATTACTATATGCGGATCAGTTTTCAGTAGGAGCTACAGTTCTTTTGAGGTATTGTAGTCGAGCTTCACACTTTTTTCTTCCTGCCTAGTGTTACATATCATGCCGAGTTCATATTAATCCATAAATCCGTGCCCACACTAGAATCCAAATTGCTGCGGACGAGGTCACAAAGTGGGTCGAATTCTTTTAGATCTTTTTTTACATAACGCGTGGGTAGTGTTCGTTAGCGGACGACAAGCAGCCATCTTAAAAATTATTATAATTGGATAAACACTCACTGTTTTCCTAATTTTTTCTTCGTACATATGTTTATATGTACTTGTGCTTACCAGAAAACAGTAGGCGTTGTTTGTTTGCAAAACAACTACAGACTATATCCAAAGACATAAGCATGAACCACAAATTGCTATTAAAAAATAAAGCTGCTTGATGGAGCTTGAGAGCGAAATGATATATAAGACATTCGTACGCATTACACAAATATTTATCCTTAGCGCTTTAAAAGCATGGAGTCAGTCTACTTGATGACGTTTATTTTGGAAAGAAGATCTGTTTGCATATGCAAAGATTTAAAACAAATGTCTGCTATTTATACTGCAATTGTGACCCCTGTTACCTATCCTGACAATATCCTGGAAATATCAATGCAGACACATTAGTCACAAAATTACCCTATCTTTTTCAATCCATTAACTTTTATCAAAACTGCAATATGCAACTAGGTGCAGAGCCCGTCTATATTCGTAAGTGCATTAAAACTGCTGTAGAGAATTTAGAATCGTTTGGAGAGAAAAATTCCTCGGTATATGCAAATCTGGCATTTATGAAGTCCTCTAATTGATCTTCAAATGCCGAGAATGCACTGGTTTTGAAAAAGAAAGAAGCAAAGAAGATAAATTAACATCATTCACATTACAGAACACACAAAAAAAACGGATCATCAAAATAAAAAATCTTCACGATCACATCTCTGTCGTTTACGCATTGAAAGTAAATTGGCAAAAATATGATATCATGTAGATTGTAGACGCTTACTTGGTGAAACTCTTACATCATGCAGATAAAACGTTGTGTAGTTTTCACACAGTTTCACAAATAATACTTTCTCTTTTAGTGACGCGTTTCGATTTTTATTAATAAAAAATATGATATTTCATCTGGAGATCTGGATCTGTGGTTTCCATAACTTCACGGGGAGTAAGGCAATCCTTTGTCAAGTTATATGAACACTCAGACTAGTGGTAATTATTGTCATCTCATTACATCAGTTATCATCAAATTAAGATTGACAGTTGAATAATTCTTCAAAATGATGCAACATTGGGACTGAATGATTGCAGTGAATGATTAAACCTCGCTTCAAACATTAGTGCTGTACTGAGAAAGGGTGAGTCAGACCCTTTTTATTACAGATCTATTTAGAGCTCAATAAAAGCAAAACGAACAGCATGGCGTGACAGAGCTATTAAACGGGTTGTATACGGGAAGCAATGTTAACGTCACGCCTTTTTTAAGACTGAATGCTAGAGAAAGCGGCAGGTGTTGCTATAACTTTGTAATCTTTCCGTGTGACACGACCAAGTTGCAAGCAAACCTAGTTGAAAACAGACTCGAAGAAATTATAACAGGGTGCCAATTTTCTACAACGTATTCAGAGTAAAATTTCGTTGAGTGGTGATATTACCATATTTGACAAACTAACAGAACTGATGTAAGGAAATTTTGAAAAGTATAATGTTTTTGTTATTCGCCTAGGGAAAGAATACTACTTGTTATAAGGATGGAGTGAATATTGTTGAATTCTCAGGTTATTAATAGAAAACTGTTTCACTAAAACAAGGAAATGTAAATTGTTTCATTCTGCTATGGTAAGATATAAATTAAAAACATTTATAAACCAAGTCCTTGAAACCAGCCACATAAACTGTCGAAATAAAATAACGCAATTCACTAACAGTTAACAGTTCTATATTGTAGCCTTTCCAAGGAGAAAGACATTTTGCCCCAAGATATGTGAGAACGTAGCCTACGTAAACGAAACTTGAAATTGCTTTCCTATGTCTTGAATAAACTCCGCTCAAAGTTCGACATTGAGGATAGTTTGTATTTAATTTAGAGGGTCAGTACGTGAGCAGAAATTGCGTATTTGTGTTTGACGTGCTTCCAAATAACAGAGGGAGGACGGAGAGCTACCTGTATATCTATGAATTCCTGCAACTATCTATATACTTTGAATAGCCAGTACGAGGTGCGCGCTCTGGACTGAGATTATAGAAAGGGATGTATTAATTTATTCGTCTAACCGTAATATACAGACTATAATCTGTTTCTGTCAGTTAGTAACTGCGTTCATTAATCGAAGCTATGCTCCCACATATTGTACTTTGTTTCACATAATTTTTTTAACCATTTAAATCAATCGATTTTCTAGCAGGGATAGTACACACTTGTATATTTTTAATATGTAATAAACGTAAATGTCACAATTTTTTTTCAATAAATGAGTACTAATCTACAAACTACGGCCGGAAAGTATAGAATCGTATGGAAGTATAAAAGCTAAACAATATTTCTTCAATAATTTGATTGATGGGTAACTTATGAGTTGACTCTTTTCTATTTCTTGATGCTTTGAGCAGAATCCAAAATCGATCGAGATTTTCTCGTCTTTTTGGTAGCAGTAGCAGACGTTATCTTCACGGTAAACATGTTGGCAAATTGCATTAAAATGTTCATTCCAACAGTCATTTACTGGACAACCATTCGTATGACCATTATCCAAATTAGACCAAGCTTGATCAGATAAACAAACTGGCGCGTAACTTTCCTGTCTTTAGGTGCATAGCTTCGACAAGATAGAATAAAATTGTTAAATTATGACCGATCTCTCACTTTTTATTCAAATTTGGAGTATCAAACAAAAAACAAAGAGTAATACGTATGACCATTGAAAATCAAGCCCAAAATACATGAATAATAGGTGGTTTTTGGAGTACTGATATAATCCTGATAATCTTCTCTCGAGATATCAGTTTAACATTCACAATCTTTGGCGAGTGTTCTGAAGATATCAGAACTTTCCTCAAATTAAATTTACATACTCCGAACTCAAACATTAAAATAATAACGCGACTATAAGCATGTAGATTATAGATGTTGGTGCTTAGTGAAAGTCTTCCATCATTCAAATACAAAATTTTTTAGTTGAGCGACTATAAGCTAAAAAATTAGAAGAATTTTGTCAAAAAAAGAAATCTAAGAGAGAATAATTGTTTCATTATGAAGCTCGACAGTTTACAACAAATATATATATATATATATATTATTATAAAAAAGGGCAATTTTTTAATGACAATTCCTAAGTTTTACATAACAATTATTAAGAATTCTTTACAAAAAAAAACGGATAAAGATATTATTTTAGTCCACTTAAAATGACATTTAACTCGAAAACTGTAGTTATTATCATGAACATTCCTGGAAGAAACTGGACGAAAGGTTCACTACTCATTTTGAAGTATTTTGTTGATCCACCATATGATGCATACATTCGTTTCTATTATTGAGTATTTGATCAGTTAATGTAACGACTCGTCAGAAAACATATTTATTTATCCGGTGTTTTGAAGCGTATGTAAAAATTCATTTGAATTTAAAATTTACTGATTGTTTGGCTCACAGATATAGTTCGTCTCCAATGTGACAAAGCAACAGTGTGAAATTAAAATTTTAAATAAGTTAGGAAGTCGGGATGGCTATACATTTTCTTTAAAAGATTTATGATCTTGTCACTGACTGTTATAGAACACAATGTGTATGTATGTATATTGGGACTAACATTCCTAATGATATGCAATAGTTTTACCTTCCTTAGCGGGTTTTGGCAGAACTTACCTGAAAATAAAAGAAATTGTATAAGTATTGCTACCTGGAGTGTGTTCGAATAGAAGTAAAAGAGCTATAATTCTGGTATTCATTTTACTATTGATGTTTAAACTACTAGATGAAATTGAATTATATACGAGTTAAAATTATATTGATTAGTGGGTAAGTAGCATTGATTCATAAGAAAGAATTTCAACAACCTGCCATATAAATTTAGGATCTTCCAGTATATATTATATACAATTCATAAAGTAACCTTTTAAAGGCGCCTATTGCACAAGGTAAAGAGGCGCGCTTATACGTTTTATCTTTATATCGACAATACAAATACAAAGCTATCTGAAATAAAGCTTATAAACACATAAAAAGAAATTCTCAATTCAAGAATTGCGACTAGAACATCTACTACTCTAAGAGATAAGAAAATTATGGATTATTTCAACAAAGAAAAGTATATTTTCGATTCTAATGCTTATTTTAAAGAAATATACTCATAAAAATATAAGTTTCCTCACAACTAAGATTTAAATGCTTTTCTAACAAGTATTCCACATTTTTTTAGTAAAATTATCATATTTCCAATGGAGCCCTGTTTACATCGAATAAACATACAATCATACTGGGATTCACTCCAAGTAATTCATTTCGCATCGCCATCTTAGTCAGTGATATTTCAGCGGTATGCGTCTGTCTGTTTCCGCGCTCATTATTTTCCAATGGCTTTTATTTGTATCAACCCCTCTCAAGATGAATGGTCTATTCAGAAGTTGTGGATGTGATATGTAAGCTGTGAATATCGATTGTGAGCGTTTATCATCTGGCTTAGGTACAGGTACATGTTTTTTATATTGTGTTCATCTATACAACACCTTTCAAACTTGAATTAGGAAAAATACTATCTATATGACGCAGATAAAGGTAAGAAAAAAGTCACATTGGTACAGTTTCGACGTTTTTTTATAATTATTTTAATGGTTAAGGAGCCAACAATGGCCTTGGTACCAGCTTATCAAAATTACCGAATGTTTAAACTAATACTCATAATTCTCTCTCCGAGAAGAACAAAATTTTATAATGAAATTGAACCAAGATTATATAATGCTTCAGTTAACATACCTATAGGTTAAATATGATCTGTTTTATGCTTAGTTCCTAGACTTTCCCAAGTTTGAATTGAAACTATTTACTTGAGTTAACTCTATATGATCAAAAATACAGTATTCTGACTTCAAGATTATGATAAGTTTGCGCATATAGGAAGAAATGGTATACTCGAATGGAAGCACATATTCCTCGTCTGATAATTTATTTTTATGTGTGAATGGTCAGTTAATTTGCTGTTAAATTTGACATTTTTTCAAGTGGAAGTGAAAGTCCATTAGTGCCTAATTTTTCATTCCATATAATGGACCCCCCACAAGAAATACAATGGCTTGGGATTCCCCAGTTTACGCCTATAGGCACTTACATTTCTGTTTTTCCCTTGTCTACTCGAATGGCGCGACTGCTATGAAAAACGAGGATTGTACGACAGTAAAAAAGGGAAGTCGTGTCCCGCGACATTTAAAAAGTATTCACCGAGATGCTTTGGGAATTTGAACGTCTGCGACGACGAAACAACTTTATACTTTCGCCTCCCGCGCATACACGAGCATAAATTTCTTATAGCGAAAATTCGTATCAATCAGTTCGGTCCACCTGTGACTCCGAATTAAATTTGGTATTATGTATATTCACTGCAAATAATATGGAACATAAAAATATACCTTAACCTCCTTTTTTTATATTTTCCAAAATCTCGATTATTTTTGGGCGTAGTCTAAAATATACATAGGTACATCATTACGTAAATTCCATAAGTTTTTTTACGTAACATAATATCCATGATGAATATTACAAAGGCCAGCCAGCATCTGCGACTTCAGCCAAGAAGCTAACTTAGGTTGAATACTACCAAATACTAAAAGAATGGAGTCCTCACTCGAAAAAGTGCAAACAAGCAAACACGTTAAAATTCAGTTTCTAAGAGAGGATCTCGTAAACTTCCAATTTTATCACACCGGAGAATGCTCCAAGCGATTCACAATTACTGAGTCAACCTACTCGCCTTCATTTTTCAAAACTTAAGTGTAGTTGATCATCATCATATTTGACTAAACCTAACATACAGCTGCAATAGTTGTGTTATTTATCCCGTGAAACACACTACGTGCCAAATGACCTAAACATAAATAAAAAGCGTTCAGCAGTTTCCTTTAATCTTAAGACGTGACTATCTTTCCACATAACCTTTATCCACACACGAAGTCTATATTAGTATAGGTACTGAAGTATTGTATGTGCGCTTACGAAACTGCGCAATGTATATATACGCCTATATGTATACGATACGTCGTAACCTAGTTACCTACGCAATATTCACATGAATATTCTCAATGTCAGACGTACTTTACTAACAGAACAGTAATACCTCCGCAAATGATAAGCATCTCCATATGCTATACACCTTGCACGAGAGAAGAGTTTCAACCAGTAGTAACTGACAATTTTGGTGACATTAGTAGTGAAGCGAATAGAACACAAATCTTAAAGATAGCTATTTATCACATTTTCTACTTTTACTTACTACCAATTAGAACCATATTTAATTAACCGAATAACTTTACTGACGTTTCGGCTGTATCATGGAATATCGAATTATAACTTCAAAGTTTAATTTTTTGTACTTGATGATACACGATAAGTTTCAATAGTTACATAAAAGTTTATCAACGTGTTAGAGTCAGTCATACTATTGATACAATTTAGAAATGTTGGTGTCGTGCTCGGTCATTCACTTTACTGTGAATAAGAATCACCTTGTGGAATGTGTGCTTTCATCCAAGTTTACCATGTCTTCCTATATACGCAAAGCTATAATAATCTTGAAGTAAGAATACTGTAGTTTTGATCATACAGAGTTAATTTAATATAATATTTTCAACATAATGCTGAGAATGTGAGAATAGTAAAATCTCAACTTTAAAACAGTCTCAACAACAACTTTTCAACAGCTCTCTTCATCCTGTGATGGGGATGATAAAAATGAAAACCAATGGAAAACAATGGGCACGGAAATGCTGTTGACCAAGATATCGATGCGAAATAAATGAATTGGAGCGAATTATAAGATGTTCGTATTGTTCACTGGGCTCCGTTTGAAAATATGAAAACCTTCCAAAAAAAATTAGAAAAGCATTGAAATCTTAGTTGTGGAGAAAATTATATTTCTTAAGAAATTACCGATATTTGTCTTATCAAGTATACTGTCTTTGAGTGAGATCAGATGTTCTTTTCGTGAGAATATCTACCGAATATAGCAATTCTTGAATTCAGAATTTCTGTCTGAGTGCATTAGATAATTCAAATATTATAATTCATTATAGTGCTTGAATATTAGGAGTACAAAAAGAGGAAAGATATCCTGACAATTCCACACTGAAACCCTCCTGCATAAAATAATCTATAGTCTAAACTCTAAACACTTCCAGGATTCTATAATTTTTATTTAACTGTATTTAGAGTATGCATATTAATATTGTCTTTTATCAGATGAACTGAAATTAGGGATAAGATGATTACAACACATAGGCATCGCAGAGTTTATTTGTATGAGAAGAAAGAAATTCGATATGGTTAACGGGCCATAATTCAAAAAGTTATATCCATGCAGAGCGTTTGTCATATCGTATTGATCCTGTGATTTATCCACACTTTATTTCGTTTAGGAAATTTGTTACCGCCTAGAGTGATCGCAGTGATGTGAAAAAATCATTTCTCATGTGTTTATATTATTGGGTTGCTCGACCTCTACTTCAACATGTTACTCGAAAATAAAATTCAGATTTCCACCTGATATTTAATATAATGGAAGTTTGGGACTGAAACCAGTGAGACTCAATCGAAATTCAATTTTGTAAGACCTTCTCATTTTTATACAGGTTTAGTTTTTTGAGATTATTGCATAATAACAAATGAATTATTCTAAATGCAAATATTGAGGATGTTTCAAGCTACTTGGAAATTTAAGAAGTCCACTGTGACATGACACTGATCAATTATTTATCGTTCTTGTTGGTACATATATATTACTTGCTGTCAATTTTGTATATTTTATTGTTGATGAGCTTTACGCTTCTAGACAACTTTATAGAATAGATCACACGTCACACATAAACGTTTTAACTTATATCCTAAATTCCAGGCCGTAAAGTAAGCGATAACAGATCTTGAAATCAAACTAGTAGGATTTCCACGACCGATTCGAATGCTCGAAAAATATGTGATGACACGAGAAAGACTAATTATTTTATAATCACTGTATATCTTGAAAAGTAGCCTTGATTACGGATTTCATAGATAATAATAATTCTCAGGCATACAAATCACGTTTTTTTAAGACTTACGCTTATTATCTTTGTGTGTCCGATACTAATAACGATTCTCAATCTGGCAACCTATTCCTTTCTCATACTCGTCCCCGTATCGGATTAATTAGAGCTCTTCCAGTTAGGCAAATTCCCGGATTCAACCGTCAGAAAGTTTCCAGCCACCGACCGACCATCACAGCCGAATGTAGTTCCAAAACAAAGAGAGCCGAGAAGCTGCATTACTGGAACGGTAAGCATCAAAACCTCTCGGAAATCCGTAGGTTTACTCATATTAAATGGATAGTTACGAGGGTGAGAAGACACTGTCGTAGCTCGTATGTGTGGAATATAATCCGAAGGTAAAATACAATAACGCCGTGTCCGTAGCAAGAGTCGTTAGTGACATGATATGGGAAATCTGGCGAGAAGCAGTTCCATAAAAAAACCTCGTTTTTACTGTGCGCTAGCGGCTTAGAGAAATAAAAAAATGGGTGGAATTAGTATTATTAAAAACTTTAATTTTATAGCATACGCGATTAAGCGTAATAATTTAAATATCGAACATGAATTCTGCTTGTCAAGAGTGATCAACTCCGATTAGTATAGAAGAAACAATTAGAAAGCTTTGCTGCGCGATGTTTTTGAGTTAATGACTCACGATGAATCTTACTGAAAAATAAGGATACTAAATGAAAGCATCTATAAAATTGTTCATGTGCATTATAAACATGTACTTGTACGTAGATGTACATAACTACGATATTACAAATAATCAGCAAAATTTCATGAAATTATACCAAAGAACGCGAATCCAAATAGAGAAATAATCCGGAGAAATATCAGCAGGACTAATATTGAATGATTTAACTCGAATATAAAATGATGAATGATGCATGGAATCGGGCAAAGCACTACAAGCAAGAGATACCGATTTCGGCTAGCATGCTGTTCAGATCATTGAGGACATTGAGACAACTGTGGAATGGGGATGTACAAACGGAGTTCAGTTTAACGTGCAGAAGACTCGGACAACAACCCTGACAGAGAAGTTGCATGCTGGTCAGCCAGCAGCGGAGAAGGATGGACACCCAATACTTGAATCATGAAAGTCATTCAGGTCATTCTTTTGGAGAACCTCGGCGTTGTCGAATGAGCTACCGCGGACCTTGTTTCTCGATGGTTACGATGTACAGCGTTTTGAGGTCAATGTGAATGGACATTCATACTCGCGCCGTGCTCATGAAGCGCGATAGGCTATCTGCCTTTGCCTGGGGTTATCTATAAAAAAAACTAAAATTTGACCACGGCTGACGAGGCATCCTAAAAGTCATGAAAGTTCTTTCAATACCCATAGATGGCGGGTCTTAGAAGCGAATCGTGATAGTCTAAGATCTGTATATAGGTCGACCTTCACCCATCTGATAACCAAATGAGAATGCTTTTTTATCAATTATTATTTGTATCAAAAGGTATTGCAAGTAGGTTGCCTAAAAAAATTCGGTCAAGGATATTTTTAATTAAAAATTTAGTTATTAAGTATTTTTTTAAATTTAAACTTACTTGTTAACTCATAAAATACGATGCCAATGGAAAGTACACAGAATGAAGAACATACAAACGTAAGGTTGCTTACTATCATATGATCAGAAATGTTCATACCTGGCAACCTCGAGTAATAGTATCATGGGTGAAGGTCGACCTATATACGGATCTCGTACTATGAACGTCAAACTTTTAAGAGACAGTCATGTTTTGTTATTAATTTGTGCCTTCACCGAGATTTCCTTAAACTGCAAGATCTATGTAAGTAGCAATCAAACTCCAAGAAAAGCGAAGCTCCAGCATTAACATTTAGATTTAGCAAGTAAGTAGACTCAGACTCCATCCATTTCACCGTATATGTTTAGTATGACCAAAGTTTCAGCGAAACACTGTACTTAGCTACTCTTAACATGTTGAACTCTGGGTTACAAGCTTGGTGAGTTTCGTGATTTATTGCATAATACATTACGTTATTATAGCAAATAAGTTGACTCGTTCAAAGTGATTTGGTAGGGTTGCTGTAAAATATTGATCATTCTGTGAATTTAGATTTGAACTGCAAAGCAAAATCAAAATATCAAAAATTGATGCCGGCAATCTGTTGGATGCTGCACTGCGATTAAAATGTTCAATTAGTGACGCTTGCACATTACACTCGGCATAGATTTTTATCACCTGATAGTAAAAATAATTTCAGATCTTGAAAGATTCATATAATAAGCATCATTATTTTAGCAATTTACATTTTATTAATTTCAAAATTTCTGAGTTTAACATAACGAAATCATTTATTTATCTATAGTGCAATCCAGATCATTATCGAAACAAAAAAAGTTTGACAGTATACGGATAGGCGAAAAATGTATATAAAAAAAGAAAAGTCGATGAGATGGTAGTCGAATTCCGGAAAATCTTGACTAATCTTTATTTCCTTTTCCTCACTTTCAGCAATTACAAAGGTTGCAACAAAGAAAATGCATATAAATAATTGTTAAAAATCAACTTTACCAATAAGCCTGTACGATTGAAAGTTACATCTTTTTCGAAAAACATCTTTGTTAAATTGGAAAATACTTATATAAAAAAAAACTACAAATCATTCGCAACCTGTTAAAACAGGTATTTTCACCAGATTCTATCGATGTCGAATACTTTTTGAGGTAGGACGAAATAAATGCAATTTTTTGTTTTTCTCAAAAATATCAAGGATATTCTGAAAAGTACCTGAGTCTAAAGTTATAGATATCCTAGGAGTGTACAATCTTATCTTTAACCTTTGTCGGAGGAAGTTCCAGACGAATATTGTAAAGTGCCTAACAAGGCGGTTTAAACTAGAACAAATTCGGACCAGATTCGATTTCGTTGGTGCAACCATAAACGCTCATAAACTACACATACTCAGTATGCCTGATAAAATAATGTAGCAAATGAAACTATTGTATCTATTGTCCTTCTGTATTTGATATTGTTTGCTAAACCAAAATTTTATGTATACAAATGGTATGAATAATTTATTATTTATTTCCGCGCTTACTAATAGTTTTTTTCTTTCGTTTACTTGTACAATAATAACATATTAAATTATCCAAAGTGATAGATTTGAAACTAGTCACAGAATCACTCTGAAAAATAGTATTTTAGAAAAATTATCAAATCCTCGAACACATGTTACAAGTCTCACCTCCAATAAATTAAAATGTGCTTTACTTAGAGTACCTACTTAGTAATGCTGAATTACTAAAACTTTAAATTCTTGTGAACGTTGTGCAGTAATTGAAGCAAAATACCTACGTTTTTCATGACTACTGAACAAAAAATGACAAGTAACCATTTCACACAATCCGTCCTCCATAAATGTTAAACATGTTAAAAGTATAGTGACTCAGAAGAAAGCACGCATGTTATTTTGTTATTAGTTTGCACAACTAACATAGTTTCATAGTTCCATTGATATAAGCCCAGTTCTGCTTCATTTGTTTTGATTGTAACTTTGAACATGCTGATGAATTTTCAACCTAATAGATAGCTAATAATTTGAAACTAAGTACATAATTTCTTGTATAGTTCCTTTGTCTCGTTTCTTTAGCACCATGAAAAAAATCATATCGTATAATAAATACATATAGACTTCTAGACGTACAAGTATGACATCAGTATATGCGACAAGGTCTTCACTGTATAACTCAATTACTTTTTTACAGCTGGGCACACATACTGTAAATATCACAATTAAAATGTTCTCACCGACCAAATAATTCATACATTCCCAGGCCATATGTCTCTTGCTAGCATCAAGATATAAAAAGTAAAGAAATGTGTCACGCTTCCACATATGGCAACCATAAAGTAAAATGTGTGGTTCTACCGCATCATGTGCCTTTGATAATATTAATAAAAATATCGTCAGTACGCTGCATCGCCAGCAAAACAAGGGATATACAAAATAAAATATTCATATCTGAGATTATTCTGCTTGACTAAATATTGTATACTTAAAAAAGGTAGAGTAGATTTTAAAAAAATTTGCTAAATTTTCCTAACATTCTAAGCATAATTCGCTTCAAGACAGTTTAGGTGTTAGGACCGTTGGCTTCGGAAGATGTCAAAGGGCGTCCCCATTGAGGGTGACACTTAGATGAGTTGATGTTGCTATCTCCCTTCACTGGGTAGCGTATAGACCACCCGATTGCTCTCTACAGTTAGACGGCAAGGCTATACTGACGAGTCTAGGCTAAAGACGGAACATGCATGTCTATAGCAGGTCTGATGCATAGTGGAAGGCAAACACTTAATATCAGTTGTCAGCTTCTGATGTGAATGAGCCGAAATAACGGTACACCGTGAACAAGTGTTCACGAAGAACAAGGGATGTCGCTGTAAGTCAAGTTAACCCTTGTTGACAGATGTCGTAAGGGACATCTATTGTCGCTTCAAGGCAGTCCAGGTGTTAGGACCTTTGGCTTCGTCAGATGTCAATGAGCGTTCCCATAGAGGGCGACACTTAGAACACAGTGATCTTTGTTGCACTCATTAAGATCTCTATGACAAGTTTAGCATTTTATCTTCGGTGATCGAAATAGATCCACGTTATAGGGATGAAATGTATCCTTTCATTAGAAAATGAAGAAATTATGAATAAAAAGTACTCAAACCAATTCCCATAGGGGAATGTAATCTTTTCGTGTCTATCTAGTTTATGTGATTTATTATATTCCAGACAATGTCATGCATGAAATGACGTAAAATAAATGACGGCACAAAGCACTGTCTGCTGCTTTGTGTGTTGCTTGGAATTTTGCATAGCATTTCAATATTAAAACCATCATTTTCGTTCACATTTACCAAAATGTCAAGTGATAACCCTCGTTGCTTATCTGCGTCTCGCTGGCATTTTCGTTTGACATTTTCACGCCATTCTCCCTCCAAATATGTAAGCAAGTGAGCTACCCTATTTCGACGTGCGCGATTTAACGAGAGGAGATTTCGTTCTGATGGTCTTTTAATTCAATATTGCTATATGCGGGTCTTTTTAACGCGGTCACTAATTCGTGAAGCGTCAGATGTATATCAAGGCTATTAAAATTCCCAAATTACAAGCCAAGTTTAAGTGAATACAACCCAACTTGTAACAAGTAGTTCTGCATTAATTAAATAATAGTTCTATCTAGTTTTGTTAATGTGTTTTGTTATGAGTGAGCTATCTCCGTCGTATGTGGTTTTAATGAGGGGTCAGTAAAAAATACAAAATGTGCCAGATTAACAAAAAAATTACTCGTCAGGTATGAATTATAATATTTCATACATCAACTTTATAAAACCAGAAAAGTAATAAAACACGAAAAACCAACATTGAAGAGAATATAAAAGAGTATATATTTATAACAGCTTTGGCTTTGGTAAAACAACTTTGATGACATTCATTATTTGGATAATCAAAATAAAAAGCTTCATACTAATCGGGTATCATGCAAGAATCAATGTATCCAGATGGACATTTTCTATTTAAATTATCAGAAGATCTAAAACTAAGTCATAGTTGCCCATGACTAGAAAAAAACTTTTTTTTCACTAAAAATTATATTCTACCAAATGTCAGTATTTAATTTAAAGTGGGTTACATGAACTAAATCCACCTCATCTTAGAGGCTGTTTTTAGTATAGATCATTAGTAGATGAAACACAATGAGGAACTTCACAATGTCTTGTTTGATCCCTAACAAGTACCTGTTTAACCTTCAGATATGATTAAAAACAAGGGCCAGTGAAGTTCGCGGAACTTCCAACTTCATTTAACAACTTTAATAATACAGACCAACAGCAACACGGAAACTTCCCGGAGGCGGTTCTCATCGCAGATTACAATGGAATGTCCTCTTACAAAACGCTGTAAAAAATCTTGATGAAAATTTCCCTAACTTTTCAGATGCAAATTAAATGGAGTTTTTGTGGTGCGGGACCACGTTTAAAATGTTTGCCGACCATAGGACTGTTAATGGAAAGGCTCTTTGTCTCGAGTTAAATACAAGAGTTTTTCATTTGAGAGATTAATTTTGTGTTTTATATAGCCGAATACTGTGAATGAATTATTTGAAATTCGGAAATACACTGCTTTGCGAGAGGAAATTGAACATAATTTCAAATCTCACAAAACCTATAAGAAACCTGACGTTTTTCGCTAACATAGTAACTAATTTAAAGAAATAAATAGACACAGACAAGTATATTTCCCTGTTCAAAGATACTCTTCAAATAACTATCTTTATGATGAAAAATTTGAATATAACTGTGATCATATGAAGATGAGAGTTTTATTCTCATCAAGATTTTATTTACGTTCTATGAAGAGCCAGTTGAGATCGTTCAATATTGATCAGCTAAACAAAATACTGAAAAGCAGATATAACAAACTCTTAATGCCGTTTACAGTCATTTTGATAATCTGACAATGTTTTTAAAAATTAAACCTATATCCGTCACAGATGTGAGACTTTTATTAGTAAAAGCGCAATAGTTATACAATTTCCACTGAAAGTCATTCTACAGTAGTATATTACCTAGGTCATACTGGATAAAAAATATAGTCTGGTAAATTTACTCAGTGCTTTCCAAACCATAATTATTTTCGACCCATGAATACTATTTTCCGATATGTAAGGAAACAGAACTGTTGGCCCAGCCACAGGATGTACGCTCATTGAATCGATCCAGCGTACTGTATCTGCTATGGCAACACAATATAAAAATATCTCGAACTAGAATTTTACATGATTTCAATAGTTTCCCCGCCCATAGACCGGTAACACTTTTGGAACAACCATTTTTGGAGGTGTCAAAACGAGTAGATAGCTCACAGCTATACTCCAGAATTAGATGAGATCACCATTTCCTGAAAGTTAAAGTACTGCAGATATCATGAGTATTTCGAATAGCGTCGGTAGTATCGTGCTAAACCGCCAAGGTAATTATAATAAAAGTGTCCGCGCCTGCAATGAATCATCTAGTGCGGACCTTTAGGCGAATTATCATCGCTTAACGTCCAGGTAAAAGTGTTTACTATGATTTAGGAGTTGTACGACGATGCGATTTTCCACCGATTTATGTGTTTTCCGCGCTACACCTGACACCGCGTTTATTATAGTCGACCAACGTTGGAAATCACTTCTGAAGTTTCGTCAAGTTGGAACTGATTGGGAACATCGTTAATTTTGATCACGTCTCCAATAATATTTCGAGTATTGCTGTTGCCGCTGCGATATTGCAATGAAATGTGTGGAATTTTGTATTCCAGTGTTGTTTACGCGTAAGCCAAATAGTGATAGCAACTTTGGTTTGTAGATCTTAAAATATATTTATAGTAAACTGAAGCCTTTTGTTAGTTTATAGTATAACTTATTTATATCGTCTCCTAAATGCAATAACAGTAACAGACAAAGAACTCGCCTACCTCTGAATCAGTGTTGATTGAAATGTGAAGTTGAAAATCAACAGAATATAAATATATCAACCAGCGACGAACCGAAGACAAACGTTGATACATCGCGTGTAAGGAACAGTTGTCATCGCTTCAGCCATGTAATGAAAGGACCATACATCTCCGGTCAATTAGGCTTGCGGCAAATATTGCGGCGACTCGACACGGCCGTGCCCTGGTTGATGGCTTAAGATATCTCTGCGAATTAAGCCCGCAGGATAATAAGGGTGATAAGGAAGATGAATAGTCCCTGAGGACCGAAAATGTACATGCCGTGCCGAAAGGTAATAGAGAAATTAAGTTGTCTTCTAAGATGGCAGATAAGAGATATAAATGAGATAACACTGAAGTCTGAATCTATCGATATTATGCAGATTTTTATCATTTAGTAACTAATGAATTACTTTCATCTCAAGCTCAAGTTGGTTTAACGTTTTGATTATTTTTAGTCGCAACCAACTACCTTTTTACCATTTCAATTCAGATAATGATTTTCATTTCAAATTCTACATTTAGGTCGTGGACAATTTTGTAAAAATCAATGCTAGGAGTTGTAAAAAACAAACCCTATCTTGCTTGAAAACAAAACCTCTATGTAACTAATTTGTAAAAGCCTCCAATGATAAATATGTTCGGAAGAATGACGGAAAAAGCAATTTTCACCAAACTTGTATTCTTAGTTTCCCTACAAAATGTTGAAATTATTATCATTCTGTTACGTTCCAAACGAAAAACATTGAAATCGCATTGCAACCCTGTGCTGAGCCATTCAATAGATATCACAATTGACAAAAGACCACAGCAAACAGCCCCTATGATGAACAACAATGATAAAATTTCAAATAATCCAAAATGACATTTCAATAATGGTTGTTTCAGAAATGCTTAAACAGTTTCCCCACTAACAGTTGTACTCAATCTCTTTTCAATTTCTTTCCCTTCCTTTCTTCCTCCATCTGTATTTTTTCTCAAGCTATCTGGTTTCTGAAGACAACTAACTAGTGATCGTAGACGGAGCAGCAGTTTGCATAACATTTCGTTCACATCAGATGACGTTTTCCGATGCTCGAAACATACGAGTATATATGTTCCTTAGAACGGAAGACAATTCTATATATGGCTTCATCTTGCGTTTAATTTGGAATCACACAAATTGAATTTTTGAATAACAGACGATTTGAATTTTTTAAATAAAATACTTTAGATAGTTTCGTCAATTGCATTAAACTTATGTATCTTTTATATGGAGGATGAAATCGAGAGACTGTGATTTTTCTTAGATTTTCTTGTTCGCTCCCTCTCCCTATTTCTGGCTCTGAATCATAAATAAAACCATGAAATAGACTAATCTAGACTAATGAGACATTGCACCCAACACACTGTGTCACTCAGTATGAACCTTGTCCATAACGAGAGTAGTTCTGAGCAGGTGGCCTGAGGACATTCATTATTCATCCCGGACTATTCCGGATCTACCAATGCTGTCGTCGACGACGTCTAAACATTATAATGGCGACGTCCGTCGGAGAGTCGCTTCGGTCTTTGACCTAAATTCGCCCTCTGTTCTAAGGGCGCGATGACGACGGCTAGAACGTGGAACGATTTCGTCAACAAAGCATGTGCCTCACACCAGCGCGCTGTGTGCTGACTGTCAACCAAGGGCGTAGTTTGATTTAGGAACTACCAATAACAATATCAGCAGGATTTACGATAGAAAAAATAAAGAAACTATTCTGAAATTCAATATATCCTCCAGAAAACAATATTCATGTGATGAGGTAAAGTCAGCAATGGTGAGACTGCTTGGACTGTTGCGAATAAAGTAAAAGATCACAATGGTCACATAAGAGATGTATAGGGAAATAAAATACTTAAAAAATCAGAGTAATATCTTGTATGGGTGTAGGCTCGGGTTCTCCTGGACACTTTCACGGACAGCGGCGATGTTTTCGGCTGATCTGGAGTTCCTTTGACGTACGGGTGTTGGCTGATTGTTTACTGAACCGGTCGTCTCGAATTTGGTCACCAAACGATGCAGAGTCGACTTTGAAGGGGCATCGCGTCTTCCGTAAAATGGGCGCAACGCGCGCAGCGTTTGCACTAGTGAACACTCATCTTGATAATAAAGTTTTATCATTTGTACGTGCTGCTCAATCGTGTAACTTGTCATGGTGATTGTGCATCTGTGACTAAATATTAAACAACAAATTAGACAGTTGCCGCCAAAACAACATGGCCGCCACAGGCTGCCAACATCGACCCGTCCTTATTGAAAAACCCTTCAGATCATCTCAGGTGAAGCAGTTCCATTGATTCTATTCATTCACACTCGATCAGATTCTTGCTGATTAAAGGGGGGGGGGGGGGGGATTCCATAGGAAGGTGCAGAGACACGTAAAGGAGGGGATGGACACAGAGCAATAATTTTTCTCAAGTGTTTGAAAACCTACAAGCTATTTGGTCGGACTTCTTGGTTCTGAATAAGTTTAACAAGTTAGGTGAACTATGTTTGGGATGGAAATCTACATAGGCGGTATTGTAAGACTCCAATTTTAATATTTTGATGACCACGACTTTCAAGCTAAAGTTATGGTGAACGATATTGTTGAGATAAAATAGAGAAAAATATACTTTGTGATACAAATATGATCGACCGGAATATAACAACTTTCCCAATCATTCATTACCTTATTCCGATTTTGCAGGTAAAAATGAAGAATCGAAATTAAAAATGGGCTCTGAGTCATTCCCACACTGTCAAGTCAATCCTAGAATTTTAAGTAGACATGTGGATTTATGAATTGTGTATAAAGTTCCCAGCTACAAACAACTCTGTTGAACTGAACCTAACACAAAATCCAGGTCTTTGCCAGACCAAATGCAAAGCGAGCTTTGATTTTATTCTGATAAGAAAACTACATTAAAATTTTAAAAGTCATTGTCACTGAGCTCAAAGAACAAGCTGACAATCCCTTCGTTAAACTAATCTCTTCATCAATCTGGATTCTAGACAAATGTGTGTACTCAAGTTTAAAAACTTTCGGAGTCATTCTTCAAAAACCATCACCTAAAACAGTCAGTCCTCAAGCCATCCACTCCACTGCTAGCAAAACACCAACTATTTCAATTTTGAAGGACGGGAATGGTGGCTGGTTGGAAATGTTGCACTATATTACATCCGAATATATATATGATATAACCTACGTATGACAGCCACCTTGTTCAAACATTCTACTAAGATACACTCTGGCTGTATATAGTGAACATCATCGCTCATTATATGTACTCCTCAAATGGACTAGCTGATCCAATAGCAGCACGTTGGTTGCTGATGGCTTGAGTCGCAAATAGCTGGTTATATATCAGTATGGTTCGAGAAATTCGGAGTAGGTAGGTACAAGTAGTGAGCAAGGGCTTTGTTATTTCAATAATGCTGTAAGCAGTGTTTGTGTAACATCTTCATTGTAAATTTTCAACAACGGTTTGTTGATATGTATCATCATCTAGCCTGAATTTGTAATTGCGATAAATGTTTCAGATTTGTGGAAACATTGAAAATAAATGTTTCCGTGAAATATAGGATTTTGAACAATTTTGGAAAATGGTGGAGTGCGACAAATACGGAATAGGTCAGAAAAACGAAAGCTCATGTAATGAAAATGGACAAGTGGAAAAGTACAGTGTACGACAATACTATCACGTTTAACAAATGTGTTTTGTTGATGAAACACCAAACGTGTTACTTGATGGAAATAGTAAGAAAATAGTAAATAAATATGCCTTCAAATCAAGCAACGAATATGAAAGGCAATAATAAAATCACCTTTAAGGAGCGATTATATCTTATTTACTATTATTTCACCAGTATCATAGAGATGACGTGTCGACTTTGTCTGTCGAGTCTTTACTGTGATGTGGATATGTCGACAACGTTGTCAATTGCATCATTTTAGTTGGTGCTTGATCCAGCAACATGAAAGACCACTAAATCCATATTTTTATTTATAATAATTCTTCTTCTAATTCTGGCACTGAGAGAGAACGGATAGATATAAAGATTGCATACGTTACCTTCATGTTAAATTTGGCGTTCTGGTATAACTTACCTGAAACAAAAAATATATGATTTATAACAAATTATAACAAATTATTGCGATAACTAATTGATTTAATTCTGCTTATATTGAGTATAGAAAGTTTGACGCTCAAAGTATAATCGCCCAACTACGATGTGTATCAATAACGCTGCTTCTTACTTCCATTGTCTTGAAAATGTTAGGGTTTGACAACGTTTCGAATGATGTGGTATCTTTAACTATCTTCAAATGAAATGACCAGATGTTCCAGTGCTGTTTTCTACTTTCCCCCTGGTCGTCGCTCTCTACCCACCCCGTCACTGCGGCCAGTGACCCCCCAGGCTATCCATTCATCTTAAGGCAATTGATGATACTACATCAATCGAAACAATGTTATTGAAACATCCAAATTATCCACAAATTTCAAATAACATTTTACGATTGTATATAAAAAGCAGCAGCTCTTGTCCGTTTGCAATTGAAAAATCTTGGAATTATTCAAGCAAATGATCTTTCCAAACATACGGTTTCGACATAAATAGCTTTATCTCAGACACATCCTGCATGAGACACGACGCTGTCCCGACACTGTATGTGAGGTATGAAGTATGAATTGCCATACAAAACGTTTGATAATACGATGAGCATATAAACATTTGGAAAATAAATTTGAGTTTAATTGTCTAACTAAACTGATACTCATTGCAACGTTTTATTGTAATATCAAATACACTAACAGTCGAATCTGATCCAGGACGAAAATTTACAGGAAAGAAATCTGGAAACAGGTAAGAAATCGTGGAATATTATAATATGCCGTCTCTTGTCATAATAGTTTTTGTGTTTCATTCGTATTATTGTTGTTACGTGAATCTTTTGAATAAATTATTGCATCATTGGAGATATTCCAGTGTCTACTAAAGATAAATCATTTTGGTATCACCACCACGATTTACGCCATTCGCATATTCTCTTCAACTAAACATTCTGAAGGAAATAAAAACAATAGTCAAACTACTGCTATCTACAGCAAACACCAAAGAAGCTTTGACGATATTAGTGGATTCCAAGCGGCTATAAATCATTTTTTCACTCTCCTTGATATTCTTTTATTTGAGCCTTCATTACGAATAATGATCAAAATGATATTTGAGGTAGTGTGTGCTTCTGATAATAAAACCAGCGCATCCATAATAAAGTTGTAATATCAAAAAATTATGTAGACAACGAAGGACCGTCAATAGAAGTATTAATACGGTTGCCCGTGTGTAAAACTATTCATGACCTAATAAAAGCCCTTCTGCGCGGAATATCGACCCACTGAATCATTATTATAGCCCGCCTTCAAGAAAAGTCCGACTGAACGACGCGACGCCACGCCGTGTTACTGGAATCACGATCGTATATTTATTATTCCTAGCCCCAAAGTTTTTCGTGACTGTTCACCTGAATCGCTTTTTTATACTGCGTAAACAGATTTATAACATAACCTCATAACGCAACGCAGTACGCAGAAAATATTTCGTTATAGTCGGTTGGTTTCAATTTGAAAAACGAAATAACCTTTCAACGATATGTTAACACGAGTAATACGCCAGAAACCACCAAAAATTATTCTTATATTAGTAACCACTGACTACTACTAAAAGCTACTTATACTCACATTGAATTTATCATTAAATAAAATAGTATTTTGAAATACTACACAACTGTCATAGTAAAAAATTGAAGTTTAGAAGTCATGCTCATTTAATCAATCAAATATTATTGTATTTTATACTCTGACGAAAGCTGCGGAAGCAACCGAAACGTTAGTAAGCCTTCATAAGTGATAAAGTATGAGCATGATAAATCAGCAATTATAGCCTCTGATGTCTGTCATTCAACATTTACGTATTACACACATATATGAAAATCCTAGATGTGACTCAAGCCGATGAAAAGAAAACCCATCTCTTCTCGCCTCTAGCTATATGCAGCATTCGGCTAGGCTAGCTCTCCTTCCTTTGATCTGACACCCAGTGTTGCGTTTTAATATTATCAACATTTTCGCATTTGCTCATTTCCATGGAAAATCGGACTCGTCAAAGTGAAAGCTCTCCTGGAAACGTATTCCCTCTACCGACGTCGCACCGCTTCAAAGGAGCCACCATCCCCACATACATTCACTGGATGTTGATTGGGATCCGTCATAATGACTCAAAGGATTTAGTATTTGAGTTCGTCCTTTATTCTGTTTGCCCTAGTTTTGACAACTGGATTTATCAACAAAATGTGTTAATCATTCACCAGGGCCTGCCCTATAGCGCTATATCAGCATAACATATTGGGAATTAAATTCGCAGCCATACAGTAATTGAAAAATGACGCCAACAAGGTTGACACTGTACTTCTCACTCACACGCAATATCGATGATGATGTTTTAGAATTGGATAAAAAAATATTCAAAATCTTCCAAGTATTTATAATTACAAAAATTCCTCACTTTTTTGTGACTACCACAATTTCCAAAATGGAAGTTCTAAAATCCTATCAAAATCTTCAATACACCAGTACCTTTGCACGTCTAATATGAAGTTAATATACCTACTTGACGCCATATTTTCAGGAGTCCGAATATCACTTAAAAAGCTCTAATCTGTAGTGCTTGCAAAGATAGAAGCAGAAAAAATAACAACATCCTACAATGCTATACTTGTGAGAACATAAAATGGTATTTTTTTTGAAACACCTGGAATCTATAGCAAATTAACTATGTTCATCAGCTGGATGTATTGTAAAATTCAAAGTCCACAGCTATTGAAAATAAATCTAAAATTACTATATACTGAAGCAAATGCATCATCTATGTGTAACAAGTAAGGAGGAGCCAAGGATAACCGGACGGGCAGACAGACAGACGACGGATCCATGAAAGTGAACGTTATGGTTTTTTGTGATATACGAGTATATGTCATGAAACATAAGGAAAATCCTTTATATAAATGCTCCGGCTCCGAATACCATCTCTTAAAACATTCCACACATATAAACAGCATTCACCTTGTACAGTTTATGGTCATTAGTGTTTTGCTTTATGAAGAGCTCACTCCTTGACCTTTGATAAAAATACATGGTTATATTTACAGTAAGTATGCAAAACTTTTCAATATTACATTTTTCCAAGCGACCCAATGTAATAAACGTTTATACGTAGGAAATTCCTTTCTCCAGGATGGAAGCAACAATTTCATCAGATTTCTGAGCGTAAAGAATCTGTAGGAAGCCTTCTGCAGGCCCGTCTTATATTTTATTATATGGATTACTTTCTGCTTGACCTTCGTTTGCACATTCTGTTGAATGGAGAATATCCAAGAATTTTGTTTTTTAAGGGCTGCAAGTAGTTTTGTTTTATTATTTGTGAATCATTGTGCATGAATTGCACAGTTACATCCTGATGCTGGAAGATATTTATTAAGTAAGAGCATATGTAGTCTACATGATAATTCTGAGAACTTATTATTATTTTGTTATACAAAGTTTAATGAATCTAAATCATAATGGGGCTCAAAACGAAACGTAGAAGAGAAAGAACAAATGATAATAATTGAAAGACCAGCTACTTAACAGAAGACAAATGATTGAAAATGAAAATACCACTAACCTAGCATTAGGATGGTCAATAAAGACACAATTGATGACCATGTAGATTTTAGATGCTCTTAACTTGGTGAAACATCATCCAAATTACACAATTATTATCTGAAAAATCTATGATATTCATTTTCTAAGCTCTTTTTGGTGATTCTTTAATATATTAGGATTTGTGCAGATTGTTTTTGTATTTACATCAGAAGGAAAAGCATAGATTACCTATAGATTAAATATAAATCGATACTAAAGGAATGATTTTCTGTTAGATTTCGGGAAACTACCACAACCACAACCCAAACCTCCAAATCAATAAGAACTTCCAACTTCCAACCATATTTTATATAAGAGAGCAATCACATCACACCATATGTTATTGAACTTACAATTTGTGCTTTGAGATCCTTGGAGCAAATCGGTCCTAGCCATTGATGAATGTTTATGAACCGTTTGGGCACCATCTTCAGGCACGTGGTGGTCTGCCGATAGTCCAACTGGTCCAATATGGCGGCCGCAGGTGCCTGAATCGGCGATCCGCTCTCTTGCAACACGACCATGATGCTAGATTGCAACGTGCTGGTGGTACCGCTTATACGAATATACACGCACACATGTCACTATTTTCAGTTCAGTTACTTTTTCCTGTCACTGTTTTTTTTTTCAATTTAACTTATATCACATCCAAACTAGCCGTAGGTATATTTATGTATCACGATATGCTCTTGATAATATAAATAAAACTCTTTCTATATATATTATTGGTCCTTGTACTATATGTGGGAATTAAGCTTATATATCACAACTGAAAGTTACTATTTTGTGATGATCACAAACATACGCGCGCGCACAACAGACAAAACGGAAAATAAATAGATCTTTGGTTATGTCTCTTGATTATAGAAAGGCACTGATGAGGAACCACTTCAGCCCTGCTGATAAAGTTGGAGTGTATATATATTTTTTCTGTTTATATTCTCTGGCATATCACAGACTCGGGGAATAGTACGATCTAGAAAATAAGAAGAAAAATCTTGGGACTTTGATCGTCAAAAGGTTCCAAAATGACTGACTGGAAATTTATGTTTCAAAAATAGCTTGCAATTGTCTGCTTACTTGAGAGTGATAGCTTCAAATAGAAATATTTTTTCATCACAAACTAGACTGCATATAAGAAATCAAAGTTAGGTGTGGTGGAAACCTATTTTAAAATAATACAATATTGCTTCGATACATATTTTTAAACCTATGCATCAATTCGTATTTTAAGATTTTTCAATAGGTTTTATCGGTGTTCTATAAATAATATATGATAATGTTTATGACTTCAGTAATACTTTTGCTTGACCATACATCTGGAGACGATTGAGGACACCACATTATTCGAAACGTTGTGTATTGTATTAGTAAGACATCCACATTGTCCACAAATTTCAAATAACAATGTCGATGACAGTACATCAAATTTTGGTTAATATTGCTTATTAAAACTAAGTTGACGTATACCATTTTCTCACTGAAACAACTATGAACAATAAATTTTCATGAAAACACCAAACAAGGTTTCTTATTTAGTTTGCAGAATTTACAGCTCTCAAAGCTTTCTCATGCACATTTACATGTACATGTAAAATATATATAAATCTTCATTCCAAATACGTGTTAAATTCTACAGAGTCAGTCCGTCACTTTGGAATATAGATCTAACCTAGGTCCATTCCTCTCACGCTGCACATTCAGAGCCATTCTTTCAACTCAGTTCACATCACCCTGTATACATCATTCCAAACTAAATTACTCAGAAAAACTAATCATTTCAATTCCCACCCTTCATAATCTGACAACTCTTTGTACCGCCATTTCTTTCCCCTCGAGTGAGTGTCTGCAGTGTCACGGCTGAATGAGCTGGAAAACCGGCAAAGCCCCGGAAAGGGATCCGGGACCGCTAATGCGGATATTCTCTCATGCTTAAAAATACATATATCACCTATTGGTTTCAGGATTCACAAGAAAAAGCCACGCCTGGTCATTTTTCAAAATGAAGCAGAACTCTAAAGGTTGTGGGCGGGAATAATGGGGATTACATGAATTGTTAGCGTCAGGTCGATATATCATGTCAATCAAAAAACTGTATCGACATGGACTTCCGAAATACAGTCAAATACACACCCGGACAAACATTGCCTTAGCACAGGACCCATCCAAATAGATTCTTCTCCTGCTAAACCTTTTGAAAGGCCCTGCATAATCTCTTCCCTTATTAAAGCCTTTGATGCCACGTTTATAGCATCCTATTAGAAACTAGTATTGATACGTACAAATCTGTAATTCCCCATAGATACAGTAACCCTATCATCAACATAATCATCATTTCAAGCTACCGTCCCGCATGATCCATCTGGAACCGCGAATATTCCATATACATGCAAATCTTGAACGGGTTGGGTTATCCCATTTAAATTTCAGATGACGGATCTGTCCCAACGAAATATTCATTACGTTCCTGTTTGCTCGCGAATGTCTCCTACGGGTTGCTGCCGCCATAATGGCGCTTATCGAAAACAAATGCGTCGTTTCCTTTGAGAAACCGCGCACAGACCGGAAACAGCTGAGAGCCGCATGCGAAATCCAGCCGCAACAATGATGTGAATCAGTTGACACTACTGTTCGACGCTGATGTCATAATAATGATTACAGTAAGCTGCATCTGTCCCCACGACTGTCACACGGACAATCTAAAATTGGGGGCCTTCTTGAAAACCTTCAGAGCAGAAAAACCTACTTGAGGCCTGAAATAGCTCTTACGTAATAGTGCGGAAACGGAAAATTTTGATAGAAATAAAAATGTGTCACCATTGGGGACAGAACGCACAACCTACTGAATTCTAGCCAGCCAATTTAAACCATCCAGCTATGACTACTAAACGTACCTATCTCTTTCGCGCAATTAAAGGATATAGATCAATCTACATCTGGTGGCCAGTGACTGATACTATATTCATTGAGAATTGCCGTGATGTAATCATTGTTTTTTTTTCTTCCTGATGTTTTTAATTTTCAGTTAAATCTCGCTTACGGCTTGCAGTGGAATCGAAAAAAATCTGTTATAGGTACCAGTTTTCCGCATCTGGCTCAACAATGGTTACATAACGGCAATTCGATTGAAGTGAGTATTAGTCACAGGCCACTATCTAGTGATAGATCTTGATTAGACATCTGTCTAACCAAGATCAAGCTATACAGATTGTGAAGTTGGAAAGACGAATTGTGCGGCGGGGGATTTACCTATCATAAAGTATTTACCGTTCTACTTGGCAGTTCACCATAGCTGAATGACATGAAGCGTCTGTCTAGAATCAAGAGGTTGTAGGTTCGATCCACACTACCCACAATTTTTCCTTTATAATATGTAATATAATTCTTTATTATAATTTGATATTAAATTGTATACAATTGTCGATAGAGAGCACACTAGTTTGTGCTCTATATATCAGAGGTCTGGTTTATTTTTGTCTAGGAAGAGATATGATATTTCAGTAATTTTGTTTTTTTTATTCCGAATCATTTTATGGCGACGTAAGAATAGGTATTAATATCTCTATTCGGAAACCGTATTTGAATTTTATACAAACCGGATGCGTTTTACATAACAAAGTGATAACAATACAAAAAATATCGTAGAACTGTAATCGATAGGCATCAATGTGTATTCATTTCAGATAAGTGAGTATATATTACTTAGTGAATTTCCGTTTGCACTTGCATAAAATCGTTATTATTGGTAGAGCAAAACTTCTGTGGAGATTTTGTAATTAGTGTTGAGTTTAAATGGAACATCTTGTGGTTATCTTTACATGTCCTGGCAGTGAGTTTGTACTATCATAAATACATGTACTAAAAGACTATCGCCTTTGTCATAGTACAAAATTTAAGGAATCTTTGCCGTTATAATCTTTGATTCACCATACGGCTGAATTCTATAATATAAATCTTCAAAGAACTATATCTAGGCAATGACTCTTTGCGGTAACGAAAGCTCCGTCTGTTATTTGAATTCCTGCCGAACTTTTCCGGGAGTCCGTACTTTTCCAGGCTGTTCATCGAACCGTAACATCTGGTATTCGGGGCCGATTTGAATAAGCGCGCTGGAGAATAAAAATCTCCTTTCTGAGTGCAGGAGGGGGAGGCCAAAAACACGGATTGTGCACCAGCAGATTTAGGCTTATATGGTCGTTAAGGAGGATTGATGCGTCTCGGATGAAATTGGGTTGAAATATGATATGGTTGTGTATAACGGATTGAATACGGTCTTCGCTGGTAACTGGCAATTCAATATACCCAAAACATGGCTAGAAGCATAAATCTGACATAAGGGTATCACGGAACACCAAATACTGATTTTGAGTTTAGAAAAAAATATGATATTAGCAATGACAAAAGCAGATAGACCGATAGAAATTAGATATATGAATGATAACAACAAACAAACATGAGTTGAATACTGATGTATCTGTTGTTAACGTTTATTTATTTCCATGTACTCAAATACTTCTATCTTTATGTGATACTTCAAATGTGTAACAAAAATTTTAGTGCCATAGTTTCGAATTAGTTTTATTGCAATGTTAGTCACAAAATTCAATGTTGTTGTCGGAGGGACTGTAACTAGAGGTGATTAGAGTCGTAATCTAATTAGCTTGAAAATAGGATCCAGCAGACCGTCGTGAGATATAAATTATAATGAAAGTATAAAACCACGAAAAAATAAAATTGAATCACTTGGCAATCGGTAAAGTGTGTTGTACCTACTATAGCGGTATGAATACCTATAGTAGTTATTTTCGTATGGATAAAATTATCTATCTAATAATAAGCATTGAATGTGCGTTATTCTAGGAATTATGGATATAAAAAAGTACACTACAGAAAAATACCTCCAGCAAAAAAGCACGTTTGAAATCAGAAATCTTTAAAGTAATGGAATGACTCTAACACGTATTTGAACAGTCATTGAGTATTAAACAACTTTTAGATCCAGGTCGAATGTTTTAGACGCAATACAGAAAAAAATCGACGGTAGATGTTTGAATATTTGTTAACCATACACAAAATTTCTTCATCGTTGCCGGTTGATTGATATTTTTTTCCTGTACCTTTTCTATTGTCCTTGACAATTTCATTCCACAGCAACCCATCCTTTGCAGAAATAGCTACGATTCCGATCCACGTAACCGGAGAGGTAATAAAACCATTCTACAATGTCTCGCTTGTTTACCAGTTTCTTCTTAGTCGAGCATGACTTATCAAGAGAACGGCGTAGCTTCACAACAGCATTGATTTTCTCATTCATGTCAGCTTTGTATCTTCCTTTCCACTCTAGTATGGTTAGTATGGTATGCTCAGTTACCAGCTCTATACTCCACCGCCGAGATATAAAATGCATTCAAAAGTTGAACACTTGAAGATCTACTGGTCTAGACCAAATACCAGCATCGTCCTGCAGCGCATTTGCAGCAGTCCTTTGTTAACTCTTTAGGTAGCTCCACCAGCGAGGCGTGTTCCCAACTGGATGGAATATCGGTCTAGTGCAATCTGTCCCTATGAAGCACAAAAAACGTGGCCATCAAATATAGACCCGTGACTCTGCTCTGCATCATGTCCAATGTTATGGAGACTGTCATTAACGTGAATATTCTCAAGTAGCAGGACAAAAACAATATCAATAATCGACAATATAGCTTCCGTACGCATAAATCCACGGGAGATCTTCTGGCCTACGTATATGTAGATCAGAGCGATTGAGCTTCATGCAGAGGCTTTGGTCGTCGCGTTTGACATATAGGAGACTTTCCACATGTTGTGTCATGAAATATTTTTGATCAAACGTTCTGCCACCAGGTCTATACTGGTGGTTGGATAGTTTTCTCAGCGACCGATCCATATGTCGTGGTAGTCGATGGATGGGCTTCTGATTTATTTATTATCAACGCTGGTGTTCCACAAGGGTCTGACATTTCTTCAACGCTCTTCTTGCTGTACATCAATGAACTGTTGGAAATAACATCCAATCCAAATTACAGTTTCGTAGGTGACAGTATCCATGTTTCATCTTCATCGACATTACTGCAAGCAATAATGTAATACGCGGATGAAAATTCCGAGCACCATGACATTTAAGCTGAGAACGATGGTATGTTGAACAATGGTAGTCGATATTTCTTACAGATTCAGGGTATGACCTTGCATCCTCGACGAACAGCCACTGCCCGCCTGTCGGTGCTACAGCGCATAGCGCATGACGAGGAAGTCGTTCGTTTCATATTTCTCTCGTTTTCTAAACCGTCCGTATAGTGTCGGGTACGAGATTTAGGCGCTATCTTCTATATCTGAGTGAAAGGAAGGTGAAAAAGAGATGTTAGAGTCCCTACGTCTCGCGAAGCAATCGCTCTCTAAAATCGGCGCCAGTTTCTCCGTTCGATTTCGCTCAAACAACTCCGATGGCACATTTGGGATGCGCTTTTAGAATATAGCAAAAGTATATGGAAATTATTTAATTCTTGTTGTCGTTGCGTGACATGTAACATAAGATATCAGCATCGTAGTGTCAACATTCTTCCAAGTTGATTTGATTACCTTTTTTGATAATTCCCTATTACGCAATCACAGAAAACGTGGGTTTAGACATAAAAAGCCATCAAACATTTTTGGTAAATTCGAGTTTTAATGTCCATGTAAATGTCCGATTAATTTTATTTTACATATTTCGTCAAGTGTTGGTAAATATTCTTTCGATGTCCATGCAGAATATCTTGAAATTCTGGAACATATTTCTCAATTTCGTTTGGCGTTATGGAAATAGACTGCACATTTTTGCCACAGTCCAGAAAATATATTTCAAGTTATAAATCCCCTATGTATTGCATATCTCATATTGTAGCATTATATATGCCAGCATAATGTGAATTTGTGAACACAAAAGGGCCCGTCAAGGAGGGAGGTGGCCAGATCCGCGCTTTAGAAAGGGAGCCCGGAAATGAAAGGTCTCATTAAATCATTGAATGTTCTATGCTGTTTTGCTGATACCCGGCTCTAGATTTTTCGTGGTCTGATCTGTTCATAGAAACACTGATCGATGCTATGGATTATTTACTCCTCCTTTCAGCCTAAGAAAATGTATTGAAATAAGAAAAATAGGCACGTTTAAATACATCTACATTCCTGTATTTCTATCAGGATGTCTAATACATTCGTAAATTAAAGTTTGATCTGCTCCATTCACACAACTCAAAAATGTAATGTATCGAGTATTTTAAAAACCGGGTATGGTTCAGAAAACCGAATTGTATCTGTCATAAAAATGAGCGAATATAAATTTCAAATAGATACATGAATTCAAATTAGGCTTAATTTTTTACGCACGAATATTGAATGTTTCAAACGATAAATCACAAAATAGTAAGTGATCGATAGTATGGAAGGAATTTCATCTCCATTTCAAATTTCAATGGTAATAAATAATTCAGGAAAAATCTCGTCCGTTCAGCAACCTGCTCTTTCCAGATATATGTATACAATTTCCATGAAAAATTAATTCATGCCCTCCAAATGTTGCCGGTAAATATTTCGCGACACAATAGCGAAAAACATCGGTCGGCCAAACCAGAGTGCCCGGAATGGAATTCAGATTTTTTATGAATGTCAGTCCAGACGATAAAAAAACTGAAATTCGAATCATAATATTTCAGAAGCTACTAATAGTTCAAAGCAATGCCATAAAACTATATTAATATATCAATATTAATATTTGACTGTATGACAAATTTTAAAAAAAATATTTTTTCATCTATATTGTTACAATTTTCCGGTTCGCCCTGGTACACATTATGTATATATTTTTGGATTTCTTCTGAAGTATATGCGTACTCACATTGTTACGTTCGACACAGACGTCCGGTTCTACGTTCTAAGAAAATATGATTCAGTCTGCTAAACACTTACTGAGCATGAGTAAATTTGGAAAACCACAGAAATAGGAAAGCAGTGAAAAATTGGAGATTGGACCTCTTAAGAGAGTAAGGAAACTGTTCTCTTGGAACAAGTCTGTCATCAATATTGTTGTTTCAGAAAAGGCTTTGATGTTAATTTATCTACTTACACTTCCATTTTAATTTGCGACTACCTCAATTATTGAGCTATTTCCGCAAACTTTATCAGAAGCAAATATAATTCAATGAAACGAATAATATTACATTAATAATAAAGCAAAACAACAAAATAAGTATCCATCAACACATACTGCTAATATACATTTTTATATCTTACAAAATATTGCAATTATTGTCCAATTGCCAGGGTAAAATTGTTATTGTGAATTATCACTAACCAAAACTATTGTCCCCAACTGTTGTTTGTTTCCAATATTACGTGATTTAAGCATTTAGTCAAAACTGAGTCATTCCAACACGAAGTCTTCCGGATAAGTTATTTTAGGAATTTATTTGATAAATTTTACTGAAAACTTAATAATTTATTACCCCTTATGAAAATTATCCATTAGCTCAAATTTCTTAATGACCCCTCAAGCGGTATGGCACCTTAAAAGCTCAATAATAGTGAAAAATTCGGTTTTTTAATGTGGGGTGTTAGTTGTCACAAATTGGAGCGTCGTACAGGGCGAGTCATTAATGAGGGACGCATCTTAATATGGGTCGATCCTTTCCATGTGAGACTGATAATGCTTATATTCTTTCATAGTCTTCGTCGACTTATTCAACTTTGCCACTCTATACCTTGTATTTTTTACAATCTCTACAATACAGGGTGATTAGAAGCATGAAATCTTTCACTCATTCATCACACTTGCTTTCCAAAGAACGTATTGACAGCTGACAGTCTATCAGATTTTTAATGATATCCGTAAATCCCGAGTCTAAAGTATATTATTTTTATGTCAATTCAGGCGGCCGGTCTTTGAAGGGTGGATCATGAACTAGGACAGAGATTACATAAATACAGGGTTTATAGGGAAAACGTTTGAGCACTATTCTGAACGTTACATTGTAATAATGAAATTCAGGAAACTATGATAACGTATAGTACATAGTACACTGTTTGAAATGTATTTATCTGATATGAACATTGGATTTAGGGTCAAACTTACATGACGTAATACTACCAGACTTCGAGTAAAAAGAAGTGCATATTTCGTAGTTTGAGCGCCAATCGATAGTTACTGAAGTTTTCATGAAAGGATATTATGTAAATAATTTTGGAGTGATCATGTATATATATGTTGTTCTGCTTTTGAGGTGCAAACACTTGTTTTTTTAGGATTGCTTGTACACTTCGCTTCATCTATACAGAAAAGTGGAATCGTATTCAACTTGGCGTTTTAATTTATTTGTATTCGTTGATCATGGCAATATTCGTAGCCAAATTATTCAATTTTGTAAACATTTCTGAGTGATGATACCAATATTAATGTTGTAGTCATGTACGTTAGATTATACTTTTCCAAATAGATATATAATAGTGATATCCTATGCATGAATTACAAATTTGCATTTGAACATGACATCCTGTTATTTTTCTGAAGATCTTCGTTGATGCCACGGGTAATAAAAAGTTGATTTGCGAAGGAGAAAAATGGGTGTAAAATTCATGCTGTTCTCCCCGAAGATGGATTTATTGGGGCTTATCTTGAGGATATATTGTCCATTTAACGACCAAAGTCCGTCACAGAAATGATTTCCTCTGGGAAATTATCCAAAGCGAAAACATATCTAAACGATGAAAAATTGCAGCATAAAGATTTTGGTGACTTCTTTATATTAGATACAATGCGATAGAAATTTAATGAGATGAAGTTTTGTAACAGTTCCGAGGTTTTAGTGGTTGTAATTACAATTCCCAGTTATCGCTGAAGTACCTATATTATAACTACCTATTATACAATGGCAAATGTGTGGACGCTAAGCCAGAAGACACACTGTGTCCCAAATACATTTTTTTCCAGATAATTCATCAAAATATTAGCTAATTGAGCGATGATTCAAGTAACATATTTCTATATTTTTGCCTAGTACGTTTAAAACAACAGAGTATTAAACAGCTGCACCAAATACTGATGATCGAACCATTCACGAAAGAATATAATGTGTATAAATAGTCCACTAAAGGCCGTCAGTATGTGAGAAATGACCATCTTTCGCTGGAAGCTTCATTTATTTATTCAAAATACCAATCATCAATAATGAATTTATATAATCAATAACCTTTGCAATATGATCGTATAGCAGTTCATTGACCTGTTTCCAAAGATCTTGTTTATTCAATAAACAATATATTTTTTCCTTGGTCACTAAATCTTTCAGTAGAAAAAACATCAGTAACCGAACGCCCCCTTATAAATATTTACTATGCTTCCCGTAGGATATATAAATGGTATTCACAAACAATCAGGTCCTTGAGAGCTTTAGCTACACAAAATGAATAATTTTACGTACATTATACATTATGTGAATGACTTTTCATTCGATTTATCCACATATAGAATTTATAAAATTGCCAAGTGAATAGTTCAGGTTGTGTTGCCACGTTTATAGCCGTTTTCACGAATTCTGGCGACAACCAACAATATCAGTTTTAGATTTATCTCTTTCTCATCTATACATAACATACATTATGAATGTTATGCACGTTTTTGATGCCATCATGAGCCGTTGTTTCGACTTCAACTATGAATAGCTTCAATTCTAACATCTTACTGAAAACCAATTTACCTAAAAATAATAGTTTATTGAGATGAAAGCTATTTTATTGTCACTGTCGCTCAGGACAATACTTTCTGGATTATTTGAGTATATGATATCAATATTATTATTAGACATATACGGAATAACTTTTTGCGTTCATATAACGACAATGTTTCAACAGTTCGATCGATTAAAAGGTTAATAATATAATGGAATGGCAATCAAGGTCAGCGGTTTATAAACGCAGACTTAGGTATAATAGGAATTAAATGTATATCCCAATATAAAAATAATTGTAGTTGAGGTTTTAACTAATCTTTGCTATACAGTCAATTGCATTGTTCGTCGTTTTGTATACTGGGAAATTTGAAGAAAAGTGTATCTATGCCTATAGTTATACGGTGCAATGCAGTTATAATAAGAGAAATAATGAATGGCAAATTGTTTTCTACTGGCAAATAAATTGATTCGTCAAGTATAGCTCGTCTCAAAGTACTATTGATGCACACACAGAGGAATACAGTTAACAAAAAAATAAATTTCGCGTTAAGTGCAGTGTCGTTTTGTACATCATATCATTGAATAGATAGATTGGCTGTCGGATATAACTGAAAATTAACTTAATGTAATTACGAAGTCTCATATCATTTTATAATTATATATATTTATAATTATAATCTGTAACCAGAGTAATGGATAAATGGCTTCATTTCATTATTTTATATAGATATTTAGATATATCAGCCAAAAGGAAATAAAGTTTAAGGAATATTATTCCTGTGAAAAAAAGCCTCGACCTTATATCATATGGATTTGGAACAAATTATCGTCTTGTATGCGAGTCAAAACTGATCTATGCGCATGTAAAATTCAAGTTTACTTGTAAGAGTTTTAAACAAATTCCACATGTTGAACATCTGCCACTCTCCATTATACCAACTTTTATAAGGCGATTGTTACAGCATTATATTAGCAGCAATAATATCGTGAGTCATAACAAATTTTCAGCCCAACCCACATTTGGAGTACCAAGAATCTACTGTAACGCACTGTTTTCAACTATACCGTATTCAAATTTCATGTACGCCGCGTCAACGCAATTGCGGTTGACGGATCGCCAAATGCTCGCGCTTTTACTGACCGATTGTTTATCAGGGGGCTGGGATAATTTCAAAAACAAAGTTTGGTCGTTTTTTTCATTTTTGTCGATGAGCTCTCCGTCCATGTGCAGTTAGCTTTTTCATTCTTGTCATATTAATAAATCGATAAGAATTGCATAAAAATTTTATTGGCGTGAGAAATAAAACGTGGACGTCGTCATTATTAATATTGATATGATATATGCTTGAAAATGAAGAAATGTAGTGTTTGCAGAGAAAATAGATAATGATAGATCAACAATGAGCATAAGGAAGGAATGAAATTGAATAAATTGATTCTGCTGAATAGTAACATAAGTATCGCTATTTCCATCATATGGAAACAAGTAAATAAACGTTTCATACAATACATACATACAATTCAGTGGTTTGATACCAACATCCCATTTTTTATATTTTAATACAATTTTGTGCTGATGCCACATTCTGTCATGAGCATAAAGATGTGACACTATCTTTATCAGCTCAGGTAATCCTAACTGCGTCTGTATTGTTACGTGGAATGTGTTTCAGAGGGCACATAATCAAAGCTATTTCGCCATATGATGATAAAGCTTGCCTTGACTATGAATAGAAAAGCTTGAATCCTTTACAGTACGAAATTGTGATATCACATAATATAGCTTAGTTATACATATAACTATTATTTTGTGCAACTAAATATTCGTTAATTCAATAAATTTTTGCAAAACAATATTGTCCAATTGGCTGTGCTATTAATAATTTTCAAATCGACACAATAGGGTAAACACAGTTCCTATTTAGAAAAAAGTATTGTTTCTTTGTACGGAACAATTTTTATCGAATACGTTTACCAGAAAAAATGAACGAAGGAATTATGAATTTAGGAGTTTGATGACGTATGGTCTGACAGTACGTGTAAATAAGCTCACTAGCAAGGCTTGCTGAGAGGATGAAATGGCATTTCACAATGCACGTATTGGTTATGACACATTTTGATGAAATATGTACACAAAGGTGCAACATACACATATCTCTTTAATTATAGTTATTTTTGTGTTTAAATTTCGTATAACGAAAACATCAAATACCAGGAAAATTGCTATTTTGAAGAAGAGTCAGACCAAAAAGCCATTCCTATCAGCAAAACGGTATCGTTAGTGGATCAGTCTCTGACTGGAAAAAGGACCACACATTTTTTCAAAATAAATTCGCAGATTTTTTTTTGTTTGTCAATTTTAATGAACTAATTATTTTTTGTATTTTAACGTGAAATCCAATCCCAGACTCGAAATCAACGGAACCCTAAACTCCTCACACTGAATTCAGCAATCATTACTATTTGGAAGAATCTGTCAGATTATTTGCATATTTTATTTGGGAAAAACAATGATCAAATTTGGAATGAGTGACGCCTCAAAACTAACGTCAAATTGACAAAATATTTTATTTTTCATCACATGACCACAATACTGGATCCGCAATTTGAGAGGACGAATAATGATGATCAGCAAAGTCATGAAACCGAACTGTCGAAATTACGCATTATTAAAGTTCTCTTATATGTACAATTGTACATCCACTACATTGGTTAGAGGAAATGCAGCACGTCGTGGAACTCGTAAAATGCAACCAAGAACTCTAACAATGACTGAAATTGGAACACAAGGCTCTCTAAACCCATTTAAGATTCACAAATTTCTTAATATATCCACGAATTAATTGTTCAAGACTCCTTTTTGATAGGTGGTTAATGTTTAAGCTTCAAACACAGAAAGAAATCATGAATTATTGATGTAACTAGATCAAACGAATAAAAAGCAAGCCTATGAGAGACGCCTCACAAGTGAAATAGCCACCGTAATTATGTCGACATCAAATATAAGTCTATTTATTGAGAACAAGATAGATCAATAGTAATTCATCAAGCTGCTTAGAGAATAAGACAGCTCCACTTTTTCTCCATGTTCCCAGCATTCGTGAAGAACTTTATACGGTAAAAAATCTGTTGGCTGAGGAAAAATTTGGGAACTTCATTAATTAGAAGTCACTTGGGAGTGCAGCTCCAAGAAAGACTGATCCCTGGCTCAATATTCAATTAATAATCCAGAAACCCTCCAAAACAGTCGAAACAGTTTATAGTTCAAGCTGATATTTGTTCACCAATAAGTTCTTGGGTAGAAAGGCATCTTTTACCGATAGCTAATAGAATTTGTTTTGGTTTGACATAGTCTCTTGTTGTCTGATGACATCTTCATAAAAATAAAAAAGTGATAGGGAAGGATTATTTGAACTTTAAAGCTTTTCCTTGAAATGGTTTAGATTTTACCGTACACCCGCTCAATTATTTGCGCAGAAATAGTGACATATGTACATAGCATTATTTTCAATTACTTTAATATTGTGAAATATATGGTTCAGCTTTCGGAGTTAATATTAAGAACTTCGAATAAGCTCTAACATCTACATAAATCAGCTTCTCATGAATTGTTCCTAGCCTTTCGTTCATCCTTTGAATATGGTTTTCGATGCAGTATTTCGCATACAGAGATACTCAAAACCTTTAAAAATATCTATCAACTACATCACTAGACTTCGTCAATAGTGAACGTAGCATTTAGGTACATACATATATTGTAAGATTTCTGTTCTCAGTAACATCAAGCCAAGTGAAAGTAGAGAGTGGGTGTGATGATATCAATACATGCATCAATATCACGTAGGTATTAGAAATCTACATTACATTAAAATATCATCAGTAGACGACATCAGGATATTCTCATTTCTTGTTACTCTCATTATGATAATACTACTTATCAAGTTCAAATGCAACGACAACAATAAATACTTGGACCATCTACGATCAAAAATTAAAAGTATACTGAGAAAACGAATAGTAATATAGAACTTGAAACACTGGACCTTGTCAGTAGAATAAACAAACAGAAATGGACAGGAGAATTCGCCAACACTGGGAGGGATTAAAGGGGGTAGCTCACGCTAAGGCTTTTATACGGGTTTTAACGGAAAAAGAAACAGTCACTACTAGGGTTAAATAGAAAAAACACTGAGACATTTCTGGGACTGTAAACAATGGTGATTAGACATTACGTCACCACATGAGCTAATTACGCATGGCAGAAAATCCCGAATGCAGACTGTGCCTCGAAGAGAACGAAATGCTAAACGGTGAAGGAGATATTTAGTGAAGATGTCCTGCAATGGGATCAGTCAGATACAAGCCATGGAAAACATTTCTAGAAATGTAATTATGTGTAAGCTACACTACACCAGAATCGCAGTGGAAGATCAAAAAACGATGCACTCTTTAAAAACCCACACCTAACACCAACACCGAGACGTTTTTCTCTAAGCATCGTTTGATTATGTTCCATTTAGTAAATTCCAGCAATCTCGGTTCTTGGTTAGAGCTTAAGCTTAAAAAAGAGCATTTGCCTCTTGTGATTCAGCGCTTCAGACTCACATGAGACGGGAAAGGTGGAATTTGTTCCTTTTCCACATTGTTTTCCGTTGTGGTCTGCATCACATACCCCAGCTGGTTGAAATGCTTCTCCATGACGTAGTTTTATAATAACTTCAATTCTGGTGGGATGTTGGTGAAAGTAACGTAAGGAGGCAGAATTTTCTGATATTAGTGATATATCTATGTTGTAAATGATAATAGGTACTAGAATCACCCTTGAGTTGACTTGATAGAAGGGGGGTAGACGATGAATCCTCTCATACACAGATTATTATCACTTTCTAAGATTGTGCACATACGCATTTATTGCGATTGGTCGTATTCTATTGAACTGTCAGATAACTTATGAAGTAATTCAAACATCATCAAATTTCACAATTAACTTTGCTTCTGTTACGGGCATTGAAGTCACTGACAACCCGCTATACAACTATTATCGATGATCTTGTCAGCATAGCAATACGTCCGTCGACATTCAAACAACAAGCATTCCATTCAAACTTCAAACGCACAAATCCATAAATTCAAACAGGAAGCAGAAATGAACGAACCTTTATGCTTCTTTTCAAACTAAACCAGCAAAACAAAACTAAATTTCACTGGAATTTTCTTAACACTTCACACTATTTTTCGACAATCGGTTGTTCAATAATCCACTAACCACTGTCAATAACTGGATTTTTAAGGATTTTAACTGGCGATGTTATGATCATAGGACCCGTATATTCTCCAGACCGGCATCCAACTTCCTCCACAAAACACTCGAGATATCTGACGCGCACGTACAAGCGTGAAAAAAACACAATCTTCCAACTGATGTTGTTTGGTACTTCCAAGTACTTTCCAAACTATGGAGAGATGCTTTAGAATGCAGTAAACACTCAACCTACTTGAACAAGCAGGACACTTGTCACTCTTGATCGCCGTGTGTCCAGAGGAATCTGAGTGTCTGGTGCGCGTTTTCGCGACTTGCGTGACAACGTCGTCTTCGTCGGCGTGAGTTTCTGGTATGGTGGCGGTGTCGGAAGCACCGTCACCAACGACGGTCTGCGCATAACTGAGGAGCGGCAACCGCGGACAGCCCGACGCGGCGCTCGCGGTGGTGCGGCGTGGCGGCGGGAGGCGCCCGCTTTCCTCCGAGGACGCTGCGCCGCTCCAAGAGGAACACCTCCAGGGTATAGGTCACAGACCCGGTACTTGTCCTGAAAGACTTTTCCGCGCCGACTGAATCTAACCATACCGACTTACCCCAGGCTGTACCAGTGTCTGTGACAAGTTACGTCTCATTCAATTCTTATGATTACTGTTTTAGAAGACAGTAGAGAACAAATTGGCAGTACACTTGATTTATGGATTGTCAGAACTTACAGTCAACTAAAACCGACGTTTCCCTGAATCTGAAAAGCCTTGTTGCAAAAAAGAGTATGAAACCTAGTTCCGGTATGTACATTTCTAACATCGATAACTCCTCAATCTAGATGAAGGGAATAAAGCAAACTAACGTATGTATTCAGTATATAGAATATCGTGATTAATTTGATAGTAAGGGATGAGAGATTCCAAAGACTAGATACATACAAGACTTAACTGTACAAGAAGCCATCAATCGACTGATACCTTGAGAAATAACAGTACCTTTGCCGCATAAGCATAAAACGCGGAGCGGCTGTTCGCCGGTTTGTCGTGTGTCTCACATAAAACGAGGTTTACCGGTCCGACAGAGGGCGGTGACCGACGCTGGACTAAGCCACGTTTTTCTTCCTCGTCTTCATTTCCTCTTTCGTCTTACTTCTGTTCATTGGCGTAGATATGGACATCAAAGCCAAATCGAATCGATGTAATATATTGTGCCTGTGAATATACAATGTACAGAATGTTTCTGCTGACTACCAGTGAAGTTCAATATTTCAGCATGAGATGTCAACTGTATATTTGAGCATCGGGCATTGATTTACTCATAAATCATAATACTCAATGTGCAGTTATATAATAATTCTAGACATATTAAATTGTATATACCAAAATGTTCCGTTGATGCGGTGAATGTATAACTATAATATATCGTTTAGCTGATTCAACGTTTTTCTATGCTATATCCGTTTCAAGGAATAAAATTGGACAATGTGAGAATAAAGTATGCGCAAAGAAGGTTTCAACTGGGCTTGGGACAAATGATTAGTAAATGTATCTAAAAAATTCCAATATTAAAAAAAGAAACAATTTTATTCTTCCCACGAATTCCAAAAAAATCACAGCTTCAAACTGCTCTATCAGATTCAAATAAGTTAATAACAAAGATTTGGACTGAAAAACAACACGAACCGTGGCGCTAATGTTGGGGAAAAGCACAGCTAGTCTCATTAAATCTATATACGCAACATAACCGTGTTATAACCTGGATTTTACATACTATGTAAGAAGTATACCCAAGATTGGGAGTCTATGAATGCATACTTTCCGTTATATTTTCACGGAAAATTTTATCTTCTACTAAGCCTTCCTGCTTCCAAGGATTGATTGCACTAAGGAGATTCGATCTCAAAGTTTCCCATATCAGGAATGCCAATTTCTTGGGAGCAATTCTATTATGGCGACCCAAACACTTCCGTCCCATCCGCAATTTACATCGTTATTTTTTTACTGTATGGGCCATCTATCGTTGATGTTAGTAATCCAAGCCTCCACTCAGTCCTGCCCCTGGTTTCACATAAAAAAAAAACAGTGAATGATATGGAGCAGTAGCCACTATAACGATAGTAAAAACCAGGCTGCGCCAATAGGCGCATATAGATTAATTATAATGTAGACCAAACAGACGACGTTATTATTAACGCTAAATTGATGATAACTCAGCAAAGCGCTTGGACACAATGTAACGCAAGAAGGTAAATGAGTAAGGGCCTGAGAGAAAGAGGAGAACGCATGCCAGGCTCGTCCAAAGAAAATCTGGAGAAAATCTAACATCCCCCCCCTTGAACATGGAAAAAATAAAGTGATATATCTATCATTTCCAAGCCCTTCAGATGCCCCCCTAGACCCTGTGGGGTAGGGGGGGGGGGTTCATCCATCCCTCTCTTGTGGATCCTGACGTCAGCTTACTACTAACCAGACCGTATCACTCTCTACCTAGTGAATCCATCACGTAAATGACGCTTACGCTTCCGAGTTTCCACCATGGAGCTGAGCAAAATCTATGCGAGTTATTTGCGACTATCGATCGCATCCTAGCGTCGTCTTTAGCGCAACAGCTGCCTTAAATCAGTTCATGTGAATACTGAGCTTTTATAACAGTAATCTAAACATGTGTAGTGACTACAGTACGAAGAATTAGGGTGGCGCCATCAGCGGTGCAGAACTAAGTTCATATACAATTGGTAGATATAACTTTTAAAAGTGGTCATATGTGATTTATCGCGCTTCATATCTGGCGATTAAGACTCGTTCATTGAAACCAAAAAAATACACAATGGATATAAAAATGTCTATATTATAACTGCAGCCAAAACGTTAGTAAAGTTCTTTGCAATGTATGTGGTTTTAGTTATTGGCCCAGATAAAGTGCGACGAACAACTGGCAACTAACTTGGTTCCATTTCACTCGTCAATGACAACATCAAAGGTCACACAACTTATTTTGTCATCATAATAGTGCAGTATCTTCAGTTGAATATGTTCCATAAAAAAAAAATTATTTCCTAGCCCTAATCCAATGCAATATGTTTAAATACTTCACACTAACAACATTTTGAAGTTTCTTCTATTCAGGTTGATGATTAGTGATTGTAATGAATTTGCAAAGGACTGTACATTCGAAAATAAGATGGTGCTGGCCTTCCACATCACTGTACATTTTAGCTTTGAAATTGTGAGCGCCAGAGCCGCAGATATTTGGTAAACTGACTGTTTTATTCCATACTGGACAAGCTTTTTCAGCTTGACTAAAACGCTAGTACTACAAATTCAAGCCGAACAGTGAACACAACGTCTTAAGTTGTCATGCAACTTGCCGAAAATGGAACACAAGGGTTTGCTGAATATTTTTTTTTTATTTTAACAGTGTTTAAAACTTAGAAACGAGCCATTTATTCCGTTCGGAACGAACTGTGTCATTCATTTCGTGGATTTGAGCCTCAGTCGTATATAATAATTATATAATTTTGGTTACTTGGGCTTAACCATTTTAGAATTAACATCAAGCATCAAATTCTGAAATTGACTACTGCTAGTTTATGAATTGGATATTTGGATGATATGTAAAAAATTTAATATCATCTCCATGCAACATCACCAGAAGATCTTAAACCGGGCCTGAATCGAGAAAATGGGTAGAACGATAATAATTCATGTACAAGGATGGAGCACACCTGTTACAGAAACAACAGAAAATTATCAAGACCCCATATATTTCCCACTGGGGATTCAGAAGGGTTGATCATAAATAACTTCGTTGTTAATTGCGAAATTTATCTTTTATAAAATGCTCACTATCTGAGCATAACCGTCGGAAAGAATGTGCTGTAAGATAATAAGAATTCAATTTATGAAATATTCGCATAGGTTCTTTCAAACTTTGTAAAAATTAAACTTCTTAATCTGTATATAAAATAAAATACCTAGGATAAACTCCGATTCTCAACAAGGAGAACTATCAGTTTTTTAAGAACCTTAGCATATTTTTGCATTAATACAATTAATTAATTAGGTGTATCATGAAAACAGACTAAAAACAATTAATTCAAAATACAAAATTCAAATTCATATGCATACAATATACAATATATTTATCTATATAAAATCTGATGAACCAGAATCATCCAAATTCTTTTAAATTAATTCCAAAATAATAGTTATAGTAGCTGTTGCTAGACGAGGAATTATCCAGCACGTCTGTCTAGTTAGATCCAATATCATATACGAGTATATAGCAAAAACTGTCAGTTGCATATAAAAATAAAATATAATGCGGTCTAATCAAAATTATGTTGAAAGTTCTTAATGGAGTGTTAACCTATCAAGATTTTCGCATAACATATTGAATATCGAATAAATAGAAATTAGGGTCCACCTATCACTTTCAAGACCCCATATTAAGACTCAGTGAATGGACAACTGCAGCTATAATACCTGTTACAGAAACAATATAATACAATAAATTTCACGTGGTATACCATTTTCACGTACACCAGTTTAAACGTTAAATTATTTTTGAAATGAAGCCTACCATTCAACAAATATTCTGAAAAACGATTCAATTAAATTTGGTATTTGATAAACCGATTATCAAATTATGAAATCATAGTAGTGTTGGCTATATTACAATGCTTTTTTTAGACTGTATCATTGCTTTTATTGGTTCCGGATAAATGTAATGTAAATGTATTAAGTACTATCATATTCAAACAGCGTTTTGAATATCCCACTTCAATATGTGTCAATCAGCTCGTTTATAGCTGTTAAATCCACATAGAGAAACCACCAAAAAAATCTACGGGGATTACAAATTGGACTATTCGCTGTGAATAACGGCCAGTACCAACGAATTTCGTTCGATCAAGCTGAGTATGTATACATTTCATTTATAAAATGCCATAAATACATGCGGGATTGATTTTGAGTACACAAATTTATACTACAGTCGTTCAAATTAATACGGCAATCTGCAAATTAATTTGGATTCGAATTTTCATACATGATTTATGAAACACGAGTCATTTGAAAAGCGCTGTTTATGTATAAAATATTCCAGATTAAATTATATTAGTGTTGTTATGATAACAGGCCTGGATCAATTTATCCATTGATTTCTGTACAGATGAAGTTATTTACTGTATTGCCCGTTTTAAAACCATAAAAGCATAGGTGGGAGTAATGAAGAATTATCGCAAATTTTACAAACAAAACGATCAAGAATTTATCAGAATATTTAGTGAATATAAAAAAACATTACCATCACACGAGACTAGTAAAATTGCCATTTAAATGTTATGTGGTCCGTTTTGTAGTTCACGTCAAGTCATATTAAAAATTATACTTACCCGCACAAAGTGACATAGTGTCGTGTTGATAGACATCCCTTAAAAGAAGGCTGTTGTTGTTTCATAGAGAATTTAATTAGATGCTCGCAATTTTAGCGAATCAACACATCAAAAGTCCAAAACTATTCAAAATAAACTCTCAATTCTGTATTTTAACGCAATTTTACAACCATCCATATCTTAACAAGTACTGATCCTTAATCTTATTTTAGCTAATTGAAATCAGATACGATTGACTGAATAGGCTTAGTGACGTCTTGGCTGCATTGGCAGCCTGTATTGTGATACAGAAACTATGAAAAATTAATTTTTCGAATTATGTCATTGACATATTTGATTTCTTCCAAGAATCTTTACTGTGAACTATTGGGAAAGGCTAGAATACAGATGATAGATAGGTTTGCATTGTTGATACATCCAAAACACGGGACACAAGAAGCGCAGCGCTGTTTGTCCTATGGAATAAAATAAAATACAGAGAAATACAGAGCAGTGAGATGATCCAAGCATGAAACCATAGAAAAACCACACACCCGCTTTCATAAACGTTGAAAAAGTTCACCACAAACAGATAGATGGAAATGAGTATGTTGCATGGTTTTTCGTGATATACGTGTAATGAAACGTCTACAAAACATAATATCACGCCTATTGTTTAGTAGCCTACGAAGTAAAATAGAAGCTTGTGTAGAATGACAGCCCATTTCAACACAGATGCATTCATCCGTACGACGGATTGCATATAGGGTGTGGAAAATAGTAGCCACCTAATCCTTCGACAGATGCTAACTCAAGCTGCAAGAGTTCAACTTCCCAAAGCAGCGATGCAACTTGGAACAAGCGAGCAGGTTCACCTGTAAACTGAACGCATCAGTACGTAAGCGCACACAAATTAGAACGCATATTAATAATAACCTACGAATGTGCTTTCCGTGCTGCTTCGATTATTTCGCAATAATTAATGAGGGCATAATAGGAAGCAGACTAGTTATATGGCTTCACTTCAGTCATAAGCCTCGTGATTTTATACTTTATATGGCACATCTACTAGATAGGAACGACTAGATGCCAGTTGATGTTCCAGAGGCTAGTATATGAATAAACATTATATTTAATAGGATATACCATAACATGGCAGATAGAGGGTGAATTAAAAAATAAATTAAACATTTTGTGTGAAGTAAAATGAGGAAGCACATCCACGCGACGTATATCGCCAACTTTGGTTTCAATTAAATTTTGTTATATAACCCAACCGCCAGGTATATTGACGCAGACTTCCACTGTGTTTGGGATTTGCTATATGTTTATTATCCTTATTCAGAGTACTCATATTTTCATTCGAAAATATATATGTCAACTGAACACTGTATGTCAACTATGTTGAACCGATCAATTTTTCATTCAACAAGGAGCGAAGTAAACAAATCCTTTTTTAGGAATGGATCGCACAAACTACTGATATTAATATATCAATGAATTTACCCAATACATTTTATTCCTGAACAATCTGCTGTTATTGAATACTTGCATTACTTAGATTGAAACTGGCAATATAAAAAGTATTTCAGTGTTTTAGTACTTTTCTGTCATTACAGCTCGGTCGTGGTAATATTAGTGTTTCCACAACGTTAATTAAAACATGGTAGAGAAAACAATGTGGCACTACTCTTAAAAATACTTATTTAATCCGTTTCCATTAAAAACGTGCTACTTATTCATTCAGCTTAACAGAGAAATTTCTTTCTTCTCTGACACGTAATGTCGGATGCTATGTGGCTTGAAGAAATTATACAAAAAACAAACAACCGCACAAGCCAGCGCCTGGAATAACTTTCGAAATGCCGCTGTAGCAAAATCATTTTTGCACCTTTATGTTCAATCTAACGTTTCTTGCGATTTGTATAGTGATTGTTATATAAAGCTATGAATCCAATTTATCAACCTAACGGGCTTCAAAAAATACTTACTTTACAAGTGAAAACAATCGATTTTGCAAGAAACAATCGCTTTCGCTCACCAGATAGAGCATTAAAAGATTTTGTGCAGCGGTGATTTGAAAAAAATGGTCTCACATGAAGATGTTTTGAGTCGTTTTTTTCCTTCTGCTGTTATAAAATTTATTTGTTTAGAAACCGAACGGTCAAAGGCATTCGTGTAGTGCAGGAAACATACGTTACTAAACAGGCTTAGTGAAAGGACGAATATATGTTTATGTGTAATTATGTGAATCGTTTGAGCTTTGAAAACTGGTTCATAATTACCCTGTCACTAAGTATATTTTACAATTTCCCAATATCTAAGCAGTTCGTGGAGTTATGATAAACTAGACACACTAGATGATGATATGTAACAAAACGAATCTTTAATTTATATTTATCAAAACATCAAGTGTGTACTTGAAGTGGGATGAATTATTCGACGAAAGGAAAAACTTATCAACTGGTGAAAAACATGCTCTACAATGGTTTCCAGTGTCCGAAAAAAATCAAGAGCCGTCTTTGTTGCTAAATCAGATGTATCATAAAATTTGAAGATCAAAGATATTGGAAAAATCCATTATTATTAATTTGGAGGCAAATGTATGAACATACTCTGCATCTAAAAATTACGACGCGTTGCCAGGAGTTCAAAAGTTTATAATACTAATTCACTAACGTTAAAAGGAATTTTTTATCTTCCCCTTGATTAACCAAATTTTTGTCACCAACATTTTTTTTTGAAAAATGATCAATGGCCTCATAAACGTAAAAAGCAGATTGTTGCCTTCCTTTTTATAGTTTTACCGCCACTACTATTTCCAAAAACTAGGTTGCCTTTTCGTCTTTGTCACAGTATTAATTTGTTTGAAAATTTCATTGAAATCCGAATGAAACTTTCTGAATCTATAATTACCGGACTTCACGTAATGATTTTACTAAAAAGTTATTAATGCCAATAATCAAAAACTAATTATCTGAAATTTAAAATTTTTGTATATCACTATATTTCGATTATTTTTTACCAATCTTTTACTGATTCAATGAAGATAACATATATTTATCTATATCAACAAATGTAACGAGAATAACAAAGTTTCTAGCACAATTGATTTTTTTTGTTCAGAAACTAATACCGAATAATAACAAAGAGGAGGGTATACATCAGCACTACGATCGTATCGTCGCTGTCGTTGCGGCGAATAATAAAGTGGTATCAACAACCTAGATCTACTTGACGCAAAGATCTTCGCCTAAGATATAATCGATCCAGGCCAATTTAAATGCTATAGGGCTCTAAACTGGAGTAAAAAATAGAATATCCGTATGTACAGTAAGCATAATTAATTAAAACAATTATTGATCGTAAAGCAAACAAAAATGAAGACACAAATTGCACACCCAACAAAGGCGAAGGGATCTGTAGAGTTTGAACACAAAGAAACAATGAAAATTATACTCATTACAGCTTTGAGGAAAAGTAATCACATTTCGGTATTTATGTTATACCAAACAGTCCGAACACTGACCCACGGCACTGAAATAACAGTTCGGTGAAAACTGAACACCGGGCAATAATCTTATAATCTTCCAAAAACTGACTGAAACTATAAAGTTTTCCTAGGAGAGAGAATAAACAAGTACACTGAAAAAAAAACTATCAAACTTTAGTTCTCCGTATCAATAGGTAAAATAAAATACCACATTATGATACAATAGTATTTTAACCGAAAACAGCCTTCACATGGTTTTTTGTTATCCTTTCAGGACAGATAATCGAAGAGAAAAATATTTAAGGTAGCATTTTCACAAATTTTGTTCAGAGAAAGTAGTGAATGATATAAATTGTAAACACTTGAATCTAACTAAGGCCAAGGGAGCTTGAAATTTTGTTAATAGCAAAATTGAGTTTTATTTGTTATAGATATTGATAGCTGCCAGAAATATTTTGATAACTTCATCTGTCGCAGGAACAATCATCATGCCAAATTTATAGCTGTTATGATTTTTTTGACACCAAAATCCTCAAGTACCGGACTATACAGGAATGTTCGTTGATACGTCTAAAATTGAGAACCACACACCGCATCAACGAATTATCAGTCGTGGACTTGAGGCAAATTAACTTCACTTGAAAAATCATCAAATTATGTGAATGTCTAAGCCTTGATCCTGTAATCTGTGGATTATACTTCACTCATACCATTATCTAGTTGATGTTTCCCTCTTAAACGCCCACCACAGCTTTTTGCGTTAAAGTCAGCTACTACAAATAGTGTATCCAGTTGAGGCGCGTAAGTTATTATCTTCTGTTGCGGCACAATGGCAAGTGCAAGTCTGATTTACTGCGTTTTGCCGTATAATTTCGCAATTCGTTACACAGCTCGTTTTTGCCTCGTATGGATTTAAATTGTTCTCTGGGCCTTGTTCTGGTGAGCTTTTTGTGTTCAGAGAATAGGTGTAATTTGATAAAAAGCTCTACAACGGATGTTGGGAGGGTTGGTTTTTCATTCGTAATTCTGCGATGAATAATTATCGCCACCTGCTGGATTTGTTTTTTGTGCAAGGAAAGTGTAATAAGGACAGTTTATAAAGATGATATAGCGTTGTTATTTTGATAATACAGAAAATCTGACAAAAAGATAAAGGTCTTGCTTTGTTATAGAATAAATAATGAATAACTAACGTTCTGGCAAAGAGGGCGAATTTAAGTGTAAGAACAATTCCAAAATTCGATCTAAATCAAACTACTATTCTATTCGACTGCCTCTTCACCGCGACGTGACACAATATTCCAATGCCGTGGTATAATAACGAACCAAAGCAGTATACATATCGGCTGGAAACGATTCTCCCACGTGGAATTTTTTTTACAGATGAACACCTGTCTGTTCATGATTATCTTCCGCATGCGGCATATTTGGCGAGATGCCACTTTCAGTATTTATGCGGTGCGGTGACGGTGGAAGCTGGCCTAAAAAGAACTCTGACAGAAACTCGATAAAACGTACATTGAAAAAGTTTCCTTGGTTGAGGGAATTTTGTTTTTCCCCTATTATTAGATTTCGTAAAACTGCCGCGTTGGAAGAAATACAGAGGTTGAAAAAATTGTAATGATTGCAATTTGTCGCTGATCACCGTAAGATCAAAAAAAAAAAAATATATATATATATATATATATATATATATATATATATATATATATATATATATATATATATGTTACTGTGAAAGACCGAAATCTGGTGAATGTCGAGATATACTGGTGAATATCAACATTCACCAAGTTACTTTGCGTATGTCCGATATATTGATCAAATATAATTATTTCTAACTTACACCGGCGAATGTCAACATTCATCATGCACTCATGGTGTATGTTCAAAAGAAACATTTTTTTCTAAATGAAAAAATAAAACATTATAGGTTATCATTTATTTGTGATTAAAACATGGGAACAGTTTTCCAATAAACATGAAGAACGTGTTGAACTTAAAACAAACAGCAAAAATATTTTTAATATACCAAATGAAATACATTTTATTTTTTAAACTGAATTAAAAAAAACGAAAGAAAATGTATGGTAACCTTATTTATTGCAACAACTTAAACTACCATGACTCTTTGAATTACACAAAAGCCTCTTGTTTTTGCACCTACATTTAGCAGTGGAACACTTTTTTACACAGCGTGTATAGCCTTGCCCTCCACTTTTTGAATTAGCAAAAGCTGCTTCTCTTAGCGATACTTCTTGAGTTGCAATCTCATCCATGGAAAGTAACTTTTTTTTTTACAAATTGCGAATTGGTTCTGGGTAAAAAGCTGCTTCAAGGTGCCATCTTTATATGCTAATTTATAAAAGTCTGAATCCTCTATTTCAACAACAGTGGCTGACACATTTCGGGGATCTGTACGACCACGGTCGACGTCAGGGACACCAATTTGTGCCGCAGGAAACTTTTTTTTGAGGTACGCAACATTTTTGTTGCTTGGAGTTGAAGATTCTATTTTCCGGCTACTCTTTTTGAATAAATTAGCTCGTGTTGTTCAGTCAATATTTGAGATGAAGACATACTCAGCTGCAGATCAGCCAGTATTTGAGATGAAGACGTGCTGGGTTGTGCATCAGTCAGCAATTCAGATGAAGACGTGCCAGTTCTAACCTGTTATTTCCGACATCGACCGAAGCCTTTGTGCGTTTGTCGATATACACCGGTGAAGGTCCGAATTTATAATAAAACTAATAAATGTTCGGTCTTTCACCAACACATTTGGTGTCTGTCGACATTAACCGGTGTATGTTGACATTCACTAATTTCGGTCTTTCACGGTAACATATATATATATATATATATATATATATATATATATATATATATATATATATATATATATATATAATATTATACTGATCGAGATTCATAGGTTGCTAAAACATGTTATTTAGAGATATTTGTTCTAAGGATGGACCTATAGTACAAGCTTAGTTGCTAGCTGAGATCAATGCAGAAATGGAAGCAGAGATCAGAGATGCAATGCTCATAGCAGACCAGATATTCGAATGGTCCAGTAGAAAAATTGCTCTCCTTGTAATGAACCCAAATTATTTTCTGACGTTTCTAAATTCTGAAGTTTGTAAGAGTTCTTCAAATTATGTATCATGTACATCTATTACTTTTCAGTTACCTGTCATTACATGAAGACACCAACAATTTTCGGAACAATATTTTATACCTTCTGTTGTACGAGTTAGTGACATTGAAATAATGTTTCTCAAAACCATTTATATCATTTTTCACGAAAAATCTAGTGTAAATCTAGATTTGCTCTCTATTATGCAGTCGTACTAATCCTTAGAGATGTAGGAAACACGCTTCGAAGTTTAATTTATTCCACTTACCTAAGAGCATCAAATTACCGGGGATGTTCAACGTACCTAAAACAAAAAATAACTCGTTACCAACACTAATATCCATACAATCTGAATTAGTGACAAAAAATCGAAAACCAATAGTCACATGGAATCTGAGAAAAGTTTGAGTATCGTTGTGTTTAGTATAACAACAGATACAGGACGAGACACAGAGGAACCGGAAAGAACAGGCCATACGTGTATAGTGTCTGCAAGGTGTTCTCCATTGTTAATGCCAAAAGAAAATTAGATTATTTTAGTGACATTAGCAAGAGTCAACCTGCAAATAAAATAGGAATTTTGAGGCGATCGGATTCGGTATTTAAAAAATTTATCACTGTCAACAATTATGACTAGAGTAGTCTATTTAGAGCAATTTGCAAATAAAACTCATTTTAAACAGTTGATCAGAAATTATGGATATTTTTTTTCAAGACAATATCGTAGGTAAGTAAATAATTTTCTAATTCGACTTTAATTTTTTACACATTTTTTTTCCTTTATTATCCAACAGGTGTATAACAACGTTTTGTTGTTATGCAATTTTAATAATATGCCCTATTATGAGAAATCTATAATAATTCAAAAACTAGTACAACAATATAGAAAAGGTTACTCAAAACGGAATTTGAAAATGTAGGGATATAGAAATATAGAAGTTGATCCATTTAAATTTTTTGTAAAAAAATACATTTTGCGTATTTGAATACCCTGTATAGATTAATACAAACATAAAAAATCAACTAAACGGAGAAAAGTAGTAGTATTCTGTCATTCAAAGTAGCAGCTTCATAGATTGTCAATCAATGTTTGGTATTTTTTTGACAAAATTCCAAATAAACCAACAAAAATGATTTCAATCTTATTTTTTCGGAAGGGTTATTTTAAATATGCAATGTATTATAGGTAACTGGATGGAGTTCCAATGGAGTCTCCGGAGATAGTGTCTCGAAGAATATTGCAAATCTTTAGGCCACCGACTTTTTGGAGAATTTTAAGCAAAGAATACATTTTTTTGTCTCCTGATATCTCTTCGTATTTTACTTGAATTTCGAGGGAAATAATAAAAGCCAATTCACTGTATGTCCAAACATATTGTTTACATCATCCACATAAAATGATTTTTATATTTTCCCTCGAAAAAGATATGAGATACAAAAAACATTGTATTTTTAGCTGCTTATTTTTTTTTGAATAGGTGGTGGGCAATTTTTTAGTTAATATTATTAGTGAAACACCAATGGAATTCATAATTGTTTTCTAGTTAGAGCTTAGCATCTTATTGTAATGGACAAAACTGCCAAATTTCAACACAATCTGTACAAGGATCTTTGAAGTAAGAACAGCAGTTACGCTTTAAGACGTTATTATGAATGTTTGATGATAAACTATTCTTCAGAGGTATTTATTTTTAAAATCGTAGTGCAATATTCGAATTATTCGTTTCACTTCAGTTGCCAATTACAAATAGCACATTCGTATGCGTACTGAGTTGGATAGTAATTTCATTCAATAAAAACCTATTAAAACCCAATCGATCGAATGATTAAAATGAAATCAGTTTGTGAATCGTTTAAGTGGAGTACCGACAACAGAATTGTTGTTGTATAAATGTTAGTTTATATTGTTCAAATTGATGCCTTCCTCAATTACCAATTAAACTTAATGAATCGAAACCGAAATACTACAAGGGAAAAAGTGATGCTCTCTTAATTTATGTCAAATAATATTGAGATTCGGCTCGAAGAATCCAAAAATATTAGCGCCTGTTGACAATTGTGACTTTACTGAAATAAATACCAGGCTCTATTTCAAATTCAGTAGTTACTAAATTTTAATTTCATGCTACTTTTAAGTTTATGAGATGAAAGCTGTATTCTATTTGCACTTGAGGATATCATTTGAGAAAATTATGTTTTATGAAAGTACCGCATAATTCGTGACCCTGAAAGACACACTTCCAATAAGTGAAAAAGATATTAGACTTTTGGTAATAACATCAAACTATTTTATCGAGAATTCTAACGTGAATGAAAGACTACTTATGCGTTTTCCGAAGTCGAAGTATGAGTATAACTTCGTTGGAGGTTTTTGAAGTAGGAGTTTGCCGCGAATGCTGATTTCAACTATAATAATGACATAATTATAATAATACTAAATAGCAATTTCAGTAATTTAATGTAGGCAACAAAATTATTAAAAATTGAACAAAAAATAACGCATTCTTTAAAAATTCGTCCTAGAGCTCATCTATACATAACTATGCTTCTCTGATATTTTGCAAAAGCCGTCAGAGTTATGGATCCAAAGACATATAAATATATGTCTTTGTTTGGATGACTCACAAACGTAAGAACATAGCATGTAAGTGTACGCTTAGTCCAGATATTGAGACAATAGCTCAGTTATTCTTTTCAGTCAAATGTATGATCATATGGAAATGAAATAGTGATACACAACTTGCTTTTCTCCGCAAGATGGAGTTTTTGATACATAAATTCGCATTTAGAAATCCGAAAAGAAAGACCCAGTGCAGGATTCGAACCCGCATCTCCCGATGTCATGTCGGGCGCTCTACCAACTGAACCAACTGGGTAGCTGGTCAGTCGTTACAGAGCGCGGATGATATGTTAGGCAGAATCCCCCACAAAGCCATCCTTCCGAATTTCAAATTGCGCGCGTCGTTCGTATCTCGAGGTGCCGCAGCGCCAGTGTTTGGGTTGGTAACTATCTCCGACCGCGATTTCTGACAGCAGACCTCTTGTTTCGAACAGCCATAGTCTTTCACTATGCAGAGGTAATCGTGATACACAACTTGCTTTTCTCCGCAAGATGGAGTTTTTGATACATAAATTTCGGATTTCTAAATGCGAATTTATGTATCAAAAACTCCATCTTGCGGAGAAAAGCAAGTTGTGTATCACGATTACCTCTGCATAGTGAAAGACTATGGCTGTTCGAAACAAGAGGTCTGCTGTCAGAAATCGCGGTCGGAGATAGTTACCAACCCAAACACTGGCGCTGCGGCACCTCGAGATACGAACGACGCGCGCAATTTGAAATTCGGAAGGATGGCTTTGTGGGGGATTCTGCCTAACATATCATCCGCGCTCTGTAACGACTGACCAGCTACCCAGTTGGTTCAGTTGGTAGAGCGCCCGACATGACATCGGGAGATGCGGGTTCGAATCCTGCACTGGGTCTTTCTTTTCGGATTTCTAAATGCGAATTTATGAAATGAAATAGCATTTAAATATAGTGGACTTTACTGCGAATGATATTTTCAAATAGATCATTCGTATTTGCAGAACTTTTTGCCACCTGAAAAATCTCTCAATCTCCTCTACCAGTTTGGCAACTTCTTCAATTATAAACTTAGATTACTGGTCAATATCACATTGTAATAATATGGAAATGAAAAACCTAAATTCAGAATAAACCATTTTTTGTATCTTCTGTTCTTGTGATTTCTGTCGAATAATGCAAAAACAATCCATAATTAACGAATCTGAACAAATATAATCACATTATTAAAATCATCCAATTTCTTCATCAGATTTTTATATCGTGTTTTTCCTACAAATACATGGAGCACATTTTTGGGGATTCTGGGTTTTCTAATACATATTAAAAGTGAAATGACAAATAACAAATGTCTAAGGCACCGACAGAAAAATGCAATGTTATCATTAGAAGCACCATATGATGCAGGTCAGGTAATCTAGATCTAGACAAGCGATTTTCAATCATTAACACGAAGTTGGTATTTAGATACCATGAAAGTGCGAAAAAATATGACTTGCAACCTCCAGAATGAAATGAAGAATATATATATATATATATATATATATATATATATATATATATATATATATATATTGTATACTTTGATCACTTTAGGCCCGAATATTTGTTTTTAAATTTCCCTACCTTTATTGTTCCACGTGCATGGAAAGATAAATCTGCCAAAATATCCATAACCTATAAAGTATGAAACTGCAATTGTATATACATAGATTGCATCATTTACAACTCACTATTAATCTATGAAAAATAAGTCTGTTGTTTTACGTTCAATTAAATCTAGGCACAAAACCGAATGCTCTTTGATGTCGGCTATTTCACAATATTTCTATCGATATGTGTATGTTATTTACGAGATTAAGTCATACTGAAATCACACCATAATTTTGAAATTGACTCTCGAATCTTTTTCTTATACGCTATATAAACAGTTTATCGATAATTTTACTGCTACATTTGAACATACAGGTAGCTGGTATTCGGTTTTTACAGATTTTGTATCAAGTGTCTGAACAACTCCTTGCTCCGGACACACATAGACCGAGCTAACAATGTCTGCAATACAGAATCGGGTTTGTGAGATATGAGTTTCGCCATATAAAGACACCTGTCAAAAAATGGACATCCAAAAACGCTGCAGGAAAAGATACTGCATAGGAGCACTACCAGCAAGGCAACGGATCAGGGAGTGCCCTGACAATTGCTGATTTTGTGATACGACGAATGTCTCCGATGCGATCAGAAGATTAGGACAAGGATACGGAATCCAGACCAGATAGTCAAGTAACCCTTCACAGTATTCTCACGAAAACCAAGCCTAAGAACAAAGACTAGGACAGCGAGGAAGCGAGGACTGCACCCATTAAGTACGGCAAGATATACGTCGGAAAGCAAGGCGACCTCTGCAGGTGAGAATAAAAGAACATCGAATTATAATAAACAGCCTGCCAAAACAAAATCTGTAATAACTTAGAATGACGCTAATGAAATACGAAGAGCCACAATCGTTCCGCGGTAAGTTCGTTGCTAGTAACGATGTGTGAAAATCAAAACTATATGATGGCCAGTAATTAACAACATAGATAGACTCCATTTAAACTGAATAGATTAATCCGCACATACACCAGTCATATCTGTCTAAATGAAATCAAATTTTATCAGTCTAATAGCGTGAGTCATCATCGTCGGCCGCACCGGTAAAAGGAAGATGCCACTATGCCGCTGCGCTGATGAAACCAAACAAAGACCAGATGATTTTGCGGTTTGGAGGTGAATGTGAACAGCATCGAAAATAACTTTTCGGTCATTTTGCCTGAAAACATTTTTATTCTATTAGTGAAACACCGACACTGTCTACAGATTTCAAATACTACCCTGAATTTTATTTCGAATATGTAAGTAGCTAGGCAGGCTGCTGAGAAGTAGCTGCAATCAAGGAAATCGAAATGTCTCAACTGAAGTGCACCACGATAATGTTTATTATACTAACGTCAAAAACCCGCAGTTATTAATGTTTGTCTTATTTTCATTATTGACTAATATAAGCAAATAATCTAAAATGCAAATTATAACCTCGAGAAGAACGCGATTGCTGAAGTATGTATAACAGAACAATGTTATGATCAAGGTGAACACTTCAATCAACTAAATCAAGCTGATACATACTTGTCCGTATCTGTAAGATTTTTTACCCACAGTTGAAATACATAACATATGTAATAAAAATGTGTAATGCACCCTTCCTATTTTCTTAACATACTCATAGAATAATTCGGTTGTACTAATTAACAAAAGCAGCAAGTAGTGCGAAAAGTGAACGCAAAAAATAATTAGCAAATGTGCGAGTGACACTTCATTCTCGATTTTAGTTCATACCGAAATTCTAATATTAGAAATCCAGCGAAGAAGCGTCTAGAAATAACTAATATGACACAGTTTTTCGCTTCTACTCCTTGATTAGAATTTGTTTGGGTAAACATCAGTTTTTCATTTATTTCAGTCGTAAAAATGACGTTTGATAGCTGTGCCACTTTCATAGTAGTCAATAAGGACGGAAAATAGATGAGCTGCAGAGCTAAGAGGAGATGTAGGTGTAATAAACCGTCAGTCCAATAAATTGGAGAGATATACGAGATGTTATAGTGCACTTGTAATATGAACATAATTTTATAATGAGTGCGGAATGAGTCAAACATCACCAATGATAATAATTTCAGAAAACTTATGAGCGCCATTTTGTAGATGACTGCATAGATTGAAACCAACGACTGTTACACAGCAAATGAGTCGCAATTACTACCAGATTATAAAAAATAACTTAAAATTCAAAGTTAAGAGACCCATACAAAATAACTTTTAATTGTCATGTTAATCTTGTAATCATTCATATAAAAAATGTGTATTTGAACAAAAACAAATAAAGCTCTTTTTTCAGCACGACGATAATTTAAAACGCGCTATTGGAAAGAGTTTTATTGGTGTAACTCTGTGTTCATATAGGTCCGTCCGTATACTTGAATATAGTAAATTGCCCTGTCCTTTTTGAAGTAATTATCAAAAGGGTTATTATATTCCTTGTTTTTCTAGTGGTTGAAACTCGATTGTTTTGTTTTCTTGTTTAAGTCAGAAACTTACCCTCGTACCAAAGTTAAAATCACCCTCCAATGATAGTAAGGCTGCCTTGCCTGCTTTAGCAGCAATTGGTTGTATTCGTTGCTTTCCTTGTGATACAGAACTTGCTTCTTGTTCAAAAAAATAAAATAACTGCATCTTCATCTTCAGTATATTGTAACATTTAAACTTTTCTCTTTTCGGTAACAATTCAAAACGAAGTTTCAACAATAAAATACACACAAAGTAAGAATGAGATATCATGTGCTTAATTTAACACCATCTAATATTAATATCAGGAATTAATTTTTATGGAAGGTTTTGTATCCTGCAATTCGCTTTGTTGATGGAACATTTGACGCTCCTATCCATAAAACGGAGAATGCTCAAGCAATACTATTTTTGTTGTTTCTATCGTGCACTAAGCAATTTTATGAGAAAAATATGGTTGAAGAAATATAAGTATCGGCACAATATCGATTGTAAATGAAATATAAATCACAATGTGTGGTAATCATAATAAAAAAGATATTGGTTATGTCGGTTACCGCTGAAATCTTGTGGTCTGGTACGATATTGAATACTTTCTCCTTTTATTTGTTTTTAGAATTCGCTACTATTATGTAGAACTCTCAAAAAAAGTGATTCAGATCATATTTTTTGTACGGTTGAAAGAAAATTTGCTACATTTCTATTTAAAGACGGTGTTACAGCAAGCCACCTCATTTATATTTTAACCATTGGTTGCAGTGAGATACATTATGATCTGAATATTTATCGGAACACATTATCGACAACTGCATCAAATGCGAATATGCGCCATACAACAGATAATACCATCCAATGTTAACATTTAGCAGCACTGAAGATTAGCGTCTTACGACGTCAATAGCACTGAGAGCTTGGATTGCCAATATCGCTGATAGGTGGCCCCTACATCTATAAAAAGTTATTCCACCTTTGTCTTATGATTACACCATTATTCACGTTTTCACACCAGAAGTAGTGAACTGATGCTCTTATACTTAATAGTTAGACTTAAAATTACTCATATTGTTCATTAATCATGTGACTAGTTTCAGACATACCTTTTTTGTTCTTAGCCTACATGCAGCTTGTAAGGGTGCTTCCAATCGAGCAATATATTTACTGCAATATTTACATTTACTGCAATATATTACATTGTTCAAAAAATATTAAATAGAAAAGACAAATTTGAAGATTCAACCTTATTTCAATAGGCGTAAAACTTCAAATAAGTCGTGACAATAACTTAATCAACTATTTGCTCTGGGTGTAAGTTTATTTAATTAATTGGACCAAAAGTTAATAATTTTGCTGATATAACCTTCAAAATTTTCAAACAACAGCAAACAAAACATTGCAATATTGCAAAGTGAAGCGACTTGTCTTATTGCAAAATACAAAAATGTATTAGCGATACCAAGCATATTGCAGTGAAAATATTGCTCGTTTAGAATCACCTTAAGGCTTGCGTTCTACAGTGGAGATTATGCACCCAGAATCTAGTTATATAACTTTGACATAAAGACACTAATAGTGGTGTATTCTTAGTGTTTACGAGACAGAAAGGATGTAGCTGTCGCGTAGCTTACCCTCGTGATAGCAGTGCCCAAGCAAAAAGTATTCGCGTCTCTCATTTTGCCTTTCCTCAGTCGTCGGACTGTATTACCAGTTTTGTGCTTTATCCTTCTATGACAGATCATGATGGCTTTTTTAAATATCTACCAATGATATGCTAATACTAGTTGATATCAAGCACACCACACTTTTGTCACAATAAAATCATTTTTTTGTTTCTTTACAATTATAATTTATTCTTTAGTCTTAAAATAAGTTAATGGTCACTTCATTTCGAAAATAATACAATATTTTTACTATCATTTATTATATAGATCCTGGAAAGAGTATTACATCAAAAAGGCAATGTACTACAAAGCAACATACACATTTCAATTCAAATTCTAGGTGTTTAAAAAATAAGACCCCGTAGAACTATCTACGTGATGGACCCTTCATAAAAAATACAATAAATTCAGTCGTGTTTGAGGAAAAACTAAATTCATTTGAATTCTTTACCTCCCATCCCTTGTATAAACTACTTCCAATATACCCTCGTATATAAAAACCAGCTGTTAATGCCGGAAGCCGAAAGTCTTTTATAATATTTGACACAAATGTGAACGAACCCATCGTTCGTTCTTCTACCACTATTTCTTTTTCTTTGTTTCGGAAGCACTTTAGAACGCGAACAGCGTGACTTGTCATGCCTTCGCAACTTGCTCGCTCAGAGTTTAATAAACTTTTCTTCCCTACCTGCTCATACCAGCACACATAATATTTATAATGAAGATAATTATACGTTGGAGATAGTTTCGAAATGCGCAGTATAGGATAGAATGAGATGGTATTGTTTTATGTGCCTTGAACTGTTTAGTTTTTGTATAAGTGGTGAATGTTAACGAAACATCCAGAGTAGAGAACATTCAAAGGAGTAGTAGTAACAGGTTAGATTGCGCTAAATATTGCAGCAAATGTATTCACGAATAGCATACAGATATTTTATGGTGGTAACTCATTACGAGCAAAACTCGGTCCGTAGTTTTATTCAATCTTTAATACTAGTTATGCTGAACAGAAATAAGATCTCAACTATTATCAAAATAACTGTGATAATAAAATAGTCAATAGAAAGCGATATTACAGAGTATTTATTCGATGGATCATCAAAAAAAATATTAGTCATGTACTTATACGAATTATAAATGAGTGACATGGTTTTTCGTTATGTATGTCATGACATCAAGAAAACACTATATCTTGAATTCAAAACTTTTGGCGATTGAAAACTTTCCTTGCCATTCCAAATTTCGATTTCTTCCATTACATATATATTTAGATAAAGGCTGATGCCAGAGTAGCCAAAAAGTTGGTTGAGTTCTTTCAGTTGTCATATGCGAGTTAACTAAATGGCCGGAAAAGTAAAGCTGAATGAAAGAATCAGAATAACTTCCAGAAGTTCCTTCACACGTGCATTCTGTTTCTCATGGAAATTATCCAAACTGATTCTCGCAGGCGCTGCGTTAATTTGCATACAATCTACCGTTAAACGCAAGGTGACAATCAAATCGCCGATTCGCGTTTCACGGAATACGCGGCAGATAGTGAGATACAATGTAGTCGCATTTCACGAAGGTTGTCGACCTGCAACTACACATTTCCATATCTTATCAACGCCGGTAGAGCGAAGCGGTATCGCAAATGCTTTTACAAGGCAGCAACTCCAATTTTTCCCTTCGAGTTTTAGCGATCGATATGTGTCGTCGCGAATGTTGATGCGCTTGTGAAGGTATGTTTCGAATTTATTATGGAAATATTGACTTCGCATATCTCTGTTTTAGATTACTGCATGGCTTGGGCATAGGGACAACGACACATAACATGATAAGTTTTGTGAAATCGACTCCAGTAATTCCACCTACCTCTGTCAGGTGATTTTGTGAAGAGCATAAATCGTATGCGAATACTGAACGAACTTCACGTTCACGTTAGTCTGAAATACATGACAAAAAATTGAAAATTACAGTGATAACAGTGTCTGTTTTAAAATTGGAAATTGGTTTGAACTATTATGGAATGTTCGAAAATAACGATTTGCATTGTTGATAAATTCGAAATGAGGGACATAGAGTGATCAAGATCGACAGATTGATGATTACCGTCATCATACATTACAAGAGAAGTCAATTCAGCTCACCCAAAAAGAAGAAGTTTCAAGTGTAATAGGTAAAATAATAGAAATACTTTAGGTCAACCTAGAATCTACAAAAAGTAATTGAACTTTTTGATGTAATTCATCACATTTCTACGTTCAGTAAGTCTAACTTTTACGGATACTTTCGAATCTTAAACAATAACACTATTAAAAAAATGAGTAAGTACTACTTTTCAAACATGGCCAATGCTTACATAAATGTTATTTTTGCATTTATATGTGAAAAAAATACCGAGTCATAACATTATGGTGAAATTCATCTCGTAGTCAAATGATCTTAACAGCTTAGTGAAAATTATGGTTTGTGCGTCATGGTACAGTTGTTAATGTTGTAATGACTATTCGGAAAGCAAAAACTTCAGTGTCGCCAGATGTCAATATTATTGGCTGTCATTGCCATTTAAATGTCAGAAATGGTGGCGCAAAATCCTGTAACTTGATACAATATATATTTGATATAGATTTATAGACGTCCGTGTACGCATGTAAATTATTTCATGCCAGGTTAGGCAATTCATTTGTTCATTTACACCCAGAAATTAACAAATTCTTAAATGTACTTACTGTAAGATTTTTGAACACAAACAGGGGTAAAACGAATAGCCGACATATTTCTAACGAACTTAAATATATCGAAAAAATACTGATTTGCAAAACATTAAATTTATGAACTGAGATCATATTGTGTAATTTAAACAAATAAAAGTCCTGAATTTTCCCATAAAACCAATCAATTGCGGTAGCAACATAGCGCTACAAAATTGCCACCAACCAGAATAGAAGAAAATTAATTTTGCCCAATTGTTCGATAAGAAATGTTTTTACGATCTGAAACGAATTGCACACATTATTTTTTGATTAAGGCGTAAATCATATTAGGCGATACTGGCGCCTACTCGTATTTCTTTGTCTGGGCACGTTATGGCGTTATTGGAGCAGAGCGTTCCAAAGATAAGATGACCGAATGCGGAATCCCACAGTGCGTGGATTAGCAAGTCTAGGCGCTCAACCCAGACCTGTCATTCCACACACTTGGGAATTCTGGTTTCTGCGTATGAAACGCACGTGCTTGTGTTTGCTTTTCATTGCAACAGTTGACGAGACTATCCGCGTCGGCCAATAATCGCCAAGCTTGCCCAACACCATCAAGCGTGGAATGCCAAGTCCTGACTCTGGAATTCCCTATCCACAAGCCGCGTTGTGGGATTCAGACTCAAAAACTCTCACCAAATATAAATAAATAAATCTACAAAGGGTATCTTATAAACTCTTTTAAGCATCTGTCCTATTTTGAACAGATTCTACGTTTCGTCTACTAGTACTACGTCAGCGAATAGCTATTGACTCAAAGATAAATTGATAGGCCAAGAAGTTAAACTGTTATCAACAGCTCGAATCGAATGCGGTTTCGGTTAGCATTATAAAGTATACAAAGTAAATAGCACCATCTTATATAGTTGTGGTAGTAGTCCTCATTGTCTGATGAATATATAGATACGTATTACTGAACAGTAGTGAAACTATAAGTTACGATATCAAGAATTAACTGCAGTTTATATTTTTGACTTCTGAAGATGCTAGCATGATCCCTGAGTACGATAGTGGATAAGTAAGCGTAAACAAACAAGACACCGAATATAAGGGAACGCACCTCCCAAATACCAACACATATATACTTTTTATGACCCCGAAATTGTAAGCTGTCAGCGCGTCGCCAAAGGGCGAGGGTTAAAAATATATGGCAGGTAGATAAAGGGTCGCTTCCGACCTAATGGACTCGAATATGAACAGTGGGGTGCGCCAGATAGCTTCAAAGCGCTGAATGCGCTGTTCTATACTTATCACGTTGCTGTATTATAGAACTGCGTCCAGCGGGGACGAACTGTTGCGGTTTATTTGAAACATTTTTTTTGGGATGCAATCAAAAATGTTCCTCCTTCTGCAAACACACTTTTGGAAGAACATTCACCCAGAGTCGCTTCCGTGGATCCGCTTCTGGCCAGGTGCCCAGGCTCAGTGCAATAAAAAAACGTTTGTAGAATAGATTTTTTATGATAACTTTTTCTGGCAGTCCATTACAACTAATCTAATTGTAATGAGAGTTTAACAATAGGATACTACCGTGTATGGTAAAAAATATGGTTTTTTAGAATTGACCCAATGGTGGGCGAGTGATTACATACTAAGAAACAATAAACATGAAAAATGTTGACCATTCATCATATAGGAGAGCAACTACAGACAGATGTACATGTACGTTGCATACCGCATTTACTTGGAAACCATCGCCTTTATGGGTCGAAGACCTAGGTCCCTATACCCACGTCATATTATCAAAACTAACGTTTATACGATAAATAATTGATAGGACATTCACAAGGTACAGTTATTCTCTTGGAGAGAAGCTGAGGTTTTCCAGAGAAAACAGGTAAAACAACCTTGCTAACCCACATGATAACAAGTATTCCATATTTTCTTTTAGTAAGGTTATCATCTTTCCTACCGAAGCCCCGGTTACTTCGACAAAGAATACAAAATTTTGGAAATTACAGAATCTGCGTTAACAATGTGATATTCTTGATATAAGCTGATTTCCAAGTACACCCCTATTTACTACAGTAATTAATTTATTTTACAATCTTCGTCAACGGCATTTCAGCAGTTGCTCCTGTTTTCATGTCTGTTTCCACGATTATTGTTTCCGTTGGATTACAAATGGTGGACGTATATCTAATTTAAGTAAAGGTATATATTTTTTATAATCCTTGTTTATCACACAATCCGTTTAAACTTCAATTAGGAAATATATACGAGCACAAAAAGGTAAGAAATAAGACAAATTGGTACAGCTTGGACATTTTCATTATCAAGGTTGAGAAACCAACACTGGCTTTGGGAACAGCTCAAAATGATCGAATGCTCATACATATACTGTTTGATTATCCTCCCAAAAAGCACATTTTTTTAAGAAGTTGAACTATTTGCGCTAAGATTATGAAATGATTCAGTCAACGAACATTATAGTATTCTTATAGGTGAGATATTCTTGGTTTTGTGATCAATTTAAGATTTTGGTATCTTCACTTCCAAGACTCTCCCAGGTTTGAATTGGCAATACTTGATTACATTAACGCTATATGATCAAAATGTAGTATTCTTATTTTTATTACATCCCTGCGCATATATGAAAATATGGTACACTTGAATGAAAAAACATATACTTGGCCTTAGAATTTATTTTTGTGTGTGTAGATTATGTGCCCTATTTCTGAAAAGAAAATTAAGAATAAACAGTAGGGCTATTGTAACTTCGTCAATGGAGCCGTCTACAAAACAGAAAATACCTTGTAATGCAACATGTCTTTTTGAAATGAAAAAAAAAATGGTGCCACTATACCCATAGTCAGTTGGACAATACCGGTTCCAATTCGTTTATGTGTATATAATAAGTAGAATTGGTCGATATTTTTTCAAGCTTCCTCTAGGAAGTGCTTAGCAATACAAGATATTAATTTATAACGATATTGTGTACCTGTTTTCTATCAAAAGACTTTCAATCTAGGTAATACGCATGCGTAGGTATAGCAGTTCTAGGATCTCACTTCATTAGCCCTGGGTCTTCAAGAAACACAGCAATTTCTTACTGCATAAATTTGATAGTTGCGTCTGTATGCTATCAATGGCTTGTCCATTATTCTATTCCACATCAATCCATCTGTGTCAAACTGTCAAAGCCTGACAGGGCGACTGAAGTAGTTCCGGCTAGTTGCAGCTTCAGTCTCTCAATTATTTGTTCCTTAATACTACAGAAAGTCCACAAAAACCTTTTTCAAGTGCAATAATTCAATTGAAAGTCGTTGCGCAAAAAGTAAGTGCTGGTAGTTTTTATGCAGCGCCACTGGCTGCATATACGTCTTGCAAGGCGCTGCTTCCGACAGCGATCTTTAACTCTCCAGTTTTTTGCTCCTTGACTTCCAGCATCGGAAATATCGTCGGGTAAAGGATATAGTATAAAACTCACGGGGGGAGATATGGTCGTCCAGATTTTTTGTAACATTAAGAAATATGGAAAATGTTCTCGGATACAGGGCCGTCTTATCTAATAGGCTAAGTAGGCTATAGCCTAAGGGCCCAAAACTTGCGGGGACCCTTGAAAATTGTAACCTTATCCGGTACTTTCCAATACATAAACTTCAAAATTATAGGGGATCTAAGTAATTCTTAGCCTAGGGCTACTACTCCGGCCCCGGATACAAGAACAGATTATAGCTAAGATAACCTGACCGAGTAACACAGGGAGATAGATGGGTCACACTTTATTAATTAGTAGATTTTCCTGAAATTTTACATAATTATATTGCGTGCTAATTTTGATATTTCACCATAAAGAACAATGTCCTCAAATTTAGATTTTCAAACTGTTTAATATGGTATTGTCATGTACTCGAAGACCGATGATCGAAATTAGTGAAGGTGGGTTGCCAATAAATCGAAACGTATCACAGCAAAAATAGACTTCTTATCTGCATACTTGTCTCAAATTCCATAAAACAATGATTGATAAAGAAAAAAGTTAAGTATTGTTCACCTTGCTATGTGACCCAGTAAGTTTTACGTCGATGACCACATGTTCTAGTAAATCATAATCAAGTATCAACTTGTTTAGAAATTTTCGCATCATTAATTGTAATTTTTTGATGAGTGCATATGTTCTAGGATTCCGGCTACTCTCAGCGATCATCTCAGAGGTATTTACCAAACAGACGGAGCTGTTATATAGATATAATATCATAAACAATAAATGAGGAATAGACTGTTTTCTCTATTTACCTTTTGTAGGTCACCGCTGCGCAATGCCAGAAAATATCTTGACAACATACCTGCAACAAACAAAAATAATTATAGTAAGCACGAAAAATCCAGGTCCTGAAAATTATTCTGCTATTTGAAGTAAAGCGAAGAATTTACTGATGCGACGATAGAATTTCAAGCAGAAACTTTCTCAGTTCAGATTTTTGAATAAAGAGGTAGGTAGATGTATTAAGCAAAGGTCGTGAAATTATATTACGTGGAGAATAATTCGTCTTTTCATTTTTCCGGTCATTCCGGTTCGGTATTCAAAATCGATTTTGATATGTTTCATAATTTTTTGGACAGTTTGGGGCGCAATACTTTTGGAGGATCTATTCTTTAATTTACAAAATTGTAATAACAAGTATATCTGAACAGGTGATATTAATCAGATATCACTACGGCCGAACACTTTTAAAATTTTTTAGTACTACACACACACAAAAATGAATTCTCGCGCCAAGAATATGTGCTTTCATTCAAGTACACCATATCTTCCTATATGCGCAAAGCTATAATAATCTTAAAGTAATAAAACTGTATTTTTGATCATATAGAGCAAATTTAAGTAAATATATTGAAACCTGGGAAAGTCTTGGAAGTGAGAATATCAAAATCTCATATTGAGCATATAATCTTGGTACAAAACATCTAATCTAGAAGAATACTAAAGCATTACATGATCTAGGCGCAAATAGTTCAGCTCCATTATACGAGTATATTGGTAAAAACTAAATCCAATAGAAACTTACGGCCGCGGAAACAGATAAACGCCTATCGCTGAATCGCCATTGACAAATATGGCGATGCCAAACAAGTACATTAATTACTTGGAGGAAATCGCAAGACGTTCGTATTCTTTATTGAAGTAAATGGAACTCCGTTGGAAAATATAATCCTTACAAAAAAATATGGAATACTTGTTAGAAAAGAATTGAAATCTTAGTTGTTAAGAAAACTATATTTTTCTTTACGGTATATTTTTTTAGAATGAGTATTGAATTATATACTTTTCTTGGTTCAAATTGATAATAACTTTCTTACCATGTGAGATGTCTCAGAATAAGATCAGATGTTCTTGTCGTGAGTATATCTTTACAAGAATATCAAAATTATTGAATTGTCAATTTCTTTTTATGTGTGCACAAATTCTGGCTGCGTATTTGCATTTTATTTGTTCCTCGAGTGCTTCTTTGTTTCTCGGGCAGTTAAATACATTTTGAAAAATTTAGTATCGGATGCAATTATAGTCAACTAGATTTAAACGAACTATATACTATATATATAGTGACATACAAATTCTAACTATATTCATATCACAGAACAGCGGTGATGAACATTACAAGGACTGACCAGCCGAGAGATATCCGTTGTACCAAATATTAATGAAAAGAATCTCAATGCAACACCGATTTACGAAAAGTGGGGAAAGCGAAAAGATTTAATCACAACTTGAACATTTACGAGGAGACTTCGTAAAAGTCTGATTTCATTGTACCGGAGAACGATCTTCTCAAGCGGGAAAAGATAACCACAGTGTGGAAAATATAGTCAACACAATGATTAATCAATGGATGCTAAAAAACATCTCTGCTTGTCATCTAAGCAATGCAATAATACATTAACTGTTAGAACACAAGCCTATAACGAAGAGTACCAAAAGCATCCATTGCTCTAATTTTTATACTGTTGCCCAACAGGAGAATTGGGTAGATCTAATCTTACTGTTATCATTTACATTTTGCCATGACTGCCAAAACGTAGACTCTCACATATTTCACCGGATCCCAGTGTTATCTTGCCAACAATAGCTCCTGACTGCGCGAATGCTATTCTCAGCGCTGAAAAAGAAAAAATGAGGAAAGCCCGTGAACCGAAACTCGCGAAAGGTAAATGAACCTCGAGGAAGTTCCACAGTCGACCAAGACCATTGTCTTCCCTCATTCAAGGTCGAGTAGTTGCGAGTGCTTGCCTAGCTTCTGCCGACCGTCGACCACGTCGTCGCTTACGCTGCAGCCGCAGCAATTGAGTCGTTTAATAACAGTATGGCGCGGCACCGCTCTTGATCGTTAATCCTTGCTTACCATATGGTGTACAACGAGCGAGATGAGAAAAATTATATTACAATTTCAACTTTATACTTTAAGGACAATGACACACTAGCTCAAGTTTTACCCGGAGTGAGGACAGTAGAAAAAGGTTCCTAGATGGAAGGAAGGCTATTCGTATGAAACATGGCAAACATGTTCGACTATGAGTATTTTTTTGTCGGCAAAAGGTACGATGAACCTTTATTTATGACGAGCAACTGATTTTTAGAGGTCGAGCACGATTAACCGAGAAATGAATGCTCCGACTTTTATATTACATATTATGTGATGTCTATTCCACAATCAGACCAGAGTACACACATAAAAAGAAATTCTCAATTCAAGATTTCCGATATTCTTGTAAAGATGTACTCACGCAAAGAACAGCCGATCCTACTCTAAGAAAATTATGAATTTGAACCACGAAAAGTATATTTTCTAATTCAACACTTACTTTAAAGAAATATACTCTACTGGATTTAGTTTTTACCAACCACCTCTCATGAAGAATGTGCTGCTAAAAAAGTTGGGGTTGTGACTGTTGTGGGGATCTCATACAGGTGTTGATGTGATATGTAAGTTGTGAATAAGTTCTGTTACAAACGGTGGACGTATATCTTTTGGCTTAATTACAGATACATATTTTGTATGTTCTGTTTGTCTGTACAACACCTTCCAAATCAGAATTTGGAAAAATACTATATGACGCAGATGAATGTAAGAAAGAAGTCACATTAGTACAGTTTTGAACCTTTTTTGATTCTTCTTTTTAAAGGTGAGGAAACAAGAGTAGCTTTGACAACAGATCATCAAAATTACAGAAAGTTTATACCAATAATAAATTATACTTTTGGCGCCAAGATCATGAAATGCCTCAGTCAACCCAATAGTATACTTCTAGGTTAAATTTTCTGTTTTGTGCCAAGATTATGATATGTTCGATTTGAGACTTTGGTATTCTCACTTCCAAGACTTTCCCAGGTTTGAATTTAATATATTTACTTAAATATATATATATATATATATATATATATATATATATATTTATTTATTTATATATATATATGATCAAAAATATAGTATTATCTCTTCGAGATTATTATAGCTTTTACGTTCAAGAGCAGAAGGTGTGATGCTGTTTCTAATGGCATATCTTTGAGGACTGCCCGAATGTTAGTAGCTACAGCAGCTATAGACCTTTTGTTCAAAACTTATTGTGTTGCACAAGTCGCAACTATATGTTTGTAACTTTTTTAACAATCACCTAGTGTAGCATGTCAAATTGACGCAGTATGTTAAATGGAAAATTTCACTCGATTTATCACCAAGTTAAAATACATATAGTGGAATCGCACTTAGTTCTCTCTACATTCTATGTATGATTGTCTAGAAAATTCACAAAAAACAACAAATACAACTATGTAGACCTTTTCTTAAAAAATATGGCGTCAAGTAGGTTGACGGTGTACTACCCACGCAATGGTATCACTCTAGAATTAAATATTTAAATCGGATTTTGAAGCTGTGGATCTTTTATATTCCAATATAAAATGATTAAAAAATACCAAAATTTCAAAAATCATAAAAAATTCCAAGACCTACTTCAACTGGATTAAAACTTATGTAAGCTGATATTCAGTAAAATGATATTACTGCACGCGAAATACAGTCAACTCACTTGCTATTTTCCAAGAGCTAAATATTTTTAGTGTCCGCGAGATGCTGATATTTTTTCATGTTTGGTCGGAAGAGACGTTCCAAGACCTTTATTCCAATTTTTCACGACTTTCCTCCAATGGACTTTTGCCCGGCTGAAAAAGGCATCCAGAGTAGTATACCGCTAGGGAGCCAAAATATAACTAAGATCTTTCTTTATTTGCTATATCTCCCTAGCTTGTCTTGAAAAGGGCAATGACACATAGCGGTGAATGCCAAGAAAGTGGCTGACCATTCAAAATACACATCGGAGTTTTTGGAAGGCTAGGTTACAACTACTACTATATTTTAAGTATTGATAGGATTATAAAAAATCTAGTGTAACCATAGCAACATTTGTGCTTTATATATTTTCCATGGTTGCAGTCTCATTACTAGGAATGTTTTAACTGGTCAGTTTTTTTTCCTTTAGTAGAAACAGCCGGTAAATGTATATTTAAACAGCAGCATTTCATCAATGATTCAAAGTGCCTTAAAAACATAAACAGTCAGAGCTTCTCTTATTTTTCTTATGTTTTCCCTAACAATTTAAGTGTCTAGAAATTGCGTAAACCAAGCATAGCATTATTAACATTCCGTTTCAAATGTCTTATTATTAATGTGTATTATATGTAATTATTTTTTGAGCGTGTGCACAGTGTAATGATTTGGGATACACATTTAAATTACAATTATTAGTGCGGAGCATCCATTACAACACGAGTGTGTGTAATTTTTCAAGCTTCTATGAACCTAAATCGGCAAAATAGCAACAGAACGTACTTCTGATGACCAATATTTAATGCAAGTATAGAAATTTGAGCACATTTGATTCCTAGAGCTGAGGATAACGAGTATGATCCATATACATGCAGTCTCATCCTGTTTTGTTTGTTGTGTCTTACTATTATATTTAGTGATGGGCGCAAATGAACATGTTGATAATTGACATTAACCTCTACCTACTATATACGTATCAATTACTTCAATAACCTAGTGATACTAATTTACTATTTGCTAGTAATATAAGATAAAAAGTTCTGTAATTAACACACAGTTTGACAAATAAAACTCTTTTTTCTTTCAGTGACGTTTTTCGATTTACATTTGATTACACATTTTTTATCTGCATAATAGAAGAGTTTCACGAAGTTAGAGTATCTACAATCTACATGAGTAATATAAGAGCCATCAAGTCTAAACTAAATTAGACGATTCGTACATCCATCTCATTACAATTTTGGGTTTGTTATTAATATGTAGTCATTTACCGAAAGTTTTCATTGATTGTTTATTCATATAAGATTTTCATGAACTGTGTTTTATTGACATTCTTTTCACCTAATACCCCTATTACTTTAAACGAAGATACGTTAATATCAAATGATAAATAAGAAACCTCGCAATAATCAGTGATATTCTGATACTGACGATATTTTGTCTGTTGTTGATGATTATTGTCTATATTCTTTCGCGAGTATACATATAAAAATAAATCCTCAGACGAAGAATAAGTGCTTCCATTCAAGTATATATTCCTACATGCGCAAACCTATAACAGTATTTTTGATCATATAGAGTTAAGTAAATATTTTCAATTCAAACCTGGGAAATTTTTGTATGTAAAAAAATAACCAATAGAGTTTAAAAATAATATAAGATAAAAAGTTCTATAATTAACACACAGTTTGACAAATAAAACTCTTTTTTCTTTCAGTGACGTTTTTCGATTTACATTTGATTACATATTTTTTATCTGCATACTAGAAGAGTTTCACGAAGTAGGAGCATCTACAATCTACATGAGTAATATAAGAGCCAACAAGTCTAAACTAAATTAGACGATTCGTACATCCATCTGATTACAATTTTGGGTTTGTTATTAATATGTGGTCGTTCACCGAAAGTTTTCATTGATTGTTTATTCATATAAGATTTTCATGCACTGTGGTTTGTTGACATTCTTTTCACCTAATACCCCTATTACTTTAAACGTAGATACGTTAATATCAAATGATAAATGAGAAACCTCGCACTATCCAGTGATATTCTGATACTGACGATATTTTGTCTGTTGTTGATGATTATTGTCTATATTCTTTCGCGAGTATACATATAAAAATAAATCCTCAGACGAAGAATAAGGGCTTCGATTCAAGTATATATTCCTACATGCGCCTGTAACCTGTAACAGTATTTTTGATCATATAGAGTTAAGAAAATATTTTCAATTCCAACCTGGGAAATTTTTGGATGTAAAAAAATAACCAATAGAGTTTGAAAATTCTGCCAATGTTATTTCTTTCTTACCTTGTTCTGCGTCATATAGTACTTTTTATAATTGAAGTTTTAAAGGTATTGTAGAGATAAACAGCTTATAAAAATATGTACCGGTACTTAAGCCAGAAGATATACGTCCACCATTGGTAATAGAGCTTATTCACATCAACACCTGTATACTTGTATGAGATACTCAGAACAGTGATAACCCCAACTCATTAATAGATAATTCATCCTCAGAGGGGTTTGATGAAAATAAAAATTAATGGAAAATCATAGGAGCGTAAACACACACACGCTTACCGCTGAAATCCCATAAACGGGGCTCCGTTGTAAAATATACTTTTCTTGATTCAAATTAATGATTTTCTCTACAAGTAAATTGTCTTAGAGTGAGATCAGATGTTTTTGTCGTGAGTATATCTCTAGAAGAACATTTGATAACTCTTGAATTGAGAATTTATGTATGTACTCTTTAAAGGTACGGTTAATTTTGAATACATTGTCATAAAAGTAATTTATAACCATTATGAAGTATTCAGAAGTCACTTGATATGTAAATTCTACAAGAACGTTGGCGGCATGAAGCCAGAATTCCAACTCTATGAGGTAAAGTAAATTTTATCTAATGGTAAATTGCTTTACTAAGTAATCATTCTTATTGTCTTGGAATCACCACTACGTAATTTCAACTGGTGAGATGTAATTTTGTGTAAGTAAATAGCATCGATTTGGCGATGAAAAAGATTTCATTCGCGCTGACGTTTCTGATGATTCAATTACTTTTAAAAGCGACAAAGTATTTTTTTTCTTAAGTCACGGAAGCGAATCCCGTTTTTTCTCAAATCTTCAGACTATTGCTGAATCCCTTTTATAAATTAGTCTGCGCTAGGAGATGGAAATAAGCGAGTTCCTCTCGGGATTTTTCCCATTTCTTATCTGGCTCTATGGATTCCTGCGCCCGACAATATCTGTAATCCTCTTCGCTCAACTAGTTCGATGATGATTGATATTATCTCAAGCGGTTACAGTTCGTCGTCGGTATAGTGAATTGATGAATGATGAAATATCAAGTTTAAGTACTATAAGGGTCAAGTAGGCTGACCCAGTACTCCCAAAGCATTAATGCAAATCTAATTTCTGCTTTTCCACATAATAAAAAATACGAAAATGTGTTATCAAAATGTGGATTTTCTACATTTGTGAGAATTTTTTCCGAACTAAAACGTTCAGAAAATAGGATAAATTGAACCAAATTTATCAAGTACTCATCTGACATTTATATTTCACCTTCCACGCCCAGAAGTTTCGAATTTCAAATATTACGTAGGTCTATTGATGTTTCGAGACGTGTACATTACGAAAAATTATGTTGCTCATTTCCATGGTTATCAGTCTTTCTGTCCGGTATACTTGGCCTTCCTATAACTAGGTCTGTACTAATGGGATGAATTTTGATACTAGGCTACTACTATGGACCATGAAGCATCACAGTTGTTGAAAATTGATACAGAAGCGGGAGAGCAATAATAAAAAACGCGTAATCTTTGACTTCTCTATAACTCGCAAGTTACTGTATTGATATAGAAATGTTCACGGTAGATTAATGATGGTTAATCGGTGCACTGTGTTGGCGACGGAGTTATCCTCAAAATAAAATAAAAACACTCAAACTGTGCTTCGAACATTTCCGACGACCTTGATCATTGAGAAACATTTTTTTGTAGCGTCGGAAATGGCAGGTCTATGACAAAAATATCTAAATTTTTTTGACGTCAGTAAGAGACGTTCATCCGTCAAACTTTTGACCCTTGTAATCCCCGTACTCGTGAAGATACAAATAATCTCTCACATATGTCCCTTCAAACATTTGACATCCAACTAATCAACATAGCAGATTTTCGATGCTTTTAGAATGTTTCCAATAGATTTAAACCATTTAATCTTTTCGAGTAGTATAGCATTTTCGGGCGTATTTAAATTTCTTAAGGAGGGTGATTTTTTCACTTCTCTTTCAGAAATCGTTACTACGAGATTACTGCATTCTAACTGAATAAAGATCAGACATAATAAATAAGAAAGTACTATAAACCTCATAAAAAATGGCATCAAGTTCATATCACATGCAGTTTGTTGAACTGGTTAAAACTATTGATCCTATTTATCAAGGCAATAATTGAAAACAAATAGATTTTGGAAATGTTTCAAACTCATAGATATCGTTTTTCAATATTTTCCATATTTTTAAAATGTATTTTCATAGACCTAGAAAGTACAGCGTTATCTATCAGACGCCTTTATAGTGTGCACGGTAACCGTAGGCTGCTGTCTAAAATATCAGTCCGCTGTAATGAAGCCGTTTTAGACGTCAAAAGACTACTTTATGTCGCTGCAAAGCGTAAAAGTACCACTAGCCGACTGTATTCTGTTTGAGAACCAGAAGGTGCTAGACTCAAGGAAATAATCGGCTTTCCTAAAAAAAATTAATATTCAAAATTAGCGCGAATAGAGGCACAAAAAGATCGTTCCAAATGCTATAGCGACTATTATCGTCAGAAAGACTCTTCCTAATCTAGTAATTTCTTGATTCAACATCATATCAAACAACTCAGATTGAAGTAAATAAAAAGCGGTACTTGATAACAAATCTCATAAAGTGTAAAGTCATATAAAATATACCGTTTAATTTGAACCAGAGCTCATAATATCAACGGGAGTTTTTCAGCCGGCAAAGAAATTTACCTTAACGATGAGCCGGGCTTCCAAAACAAAACGTAATTTGCGAAGCCCTCTGGGTAAGAAAATGCGGAACTCGAGGAGGAAATAGGAGCACTTTCCGCATCTGCGGTAACATGACGAAGAGATAATCGACATTTCACTTTGTACATGGAGAAGCCAGGCTTTGCATACAAAAAGCCTCGCAAAAACTTTTCCCACTTTAATCAAAGCAGAAGGTTGTTAGTCACAGTATTATCAATCGATTACGTTACATCACGATTAACATACTGCTATAGTACACAGTTCCTTAAAGGCCATATAGTATGTTTTAAAAGTTACCTAAATAGAATCAGAAATAAAGAATACGCAAACTGCATATATTGGGCTGACTAGAGGGCCAAAGTATCTACTCAAATGATATAGTTGGTTAAACGGACAGAGGCAACTGTAATGTGTACTCGGTAAGAGGCTCAAAGCTGATGATTTGACCAATTTCATGAACCAAGGCAAATGGATTGAGATTCGATGTTGAGGTATATAGTGCAGCCCAAGTAACCTGACGCGTCCAAAAGACAATGAAGCACGTCATAGGTGCCTTGGTACTGAGTAATAATATCTTTTTGTATGACCTATAACACAGCGTTACCCATCAGGATGAATTGTAACAAGCACTACCATGGTAGGACATTACCACAGACGGCTGAGTGGTTCAAGTGTCGTAAAAATGTGAAGCCGTAAAGTCCGCGTCCTGTCCGCAAAAAGATCAGCTCTAGAAAAATAAAACCAGCGGAAGATGCAAAGAGCAATAAAACTAAGTAGAGATTTGGTACCAAAAGTTTATTTTATGACCTCGCAATTTGAATATAAAATAGAACGTTTGTGGAACACTATGTCAGTTACACAACAATTTTTGAGCTAAAATCTGGAAGCTCATGTTCTACAATAGGGGAAATGGACGACGTGTTTTAATAAAAAAACACGTATGAGAACATGTAACTTTGGTTGCTAAGTGAATCGGTCTGTTTTTTGTCAAAAAAATTCTTAAAGATATCAATAACTAAAAAAACGGAGTCAAATAGATTGACTAAACATCCATTTATACTTCCGACGCATAAGCGAGAAAAATATTTATTACAACAAATTGAGAACCTCGGCACCCCAGCCTCAATTTTTGACCATCATAAATATCTGCTGGATGTGATGGCTTAAAAATGAAAAACAAAATTAACAGCGACTGATGTGCTTTTCGGCAGAGTAGTGACCTGGTATTGCAATATCAGCAAAGATCCAATGACGCACTCAGTCATAGACGGGATAAGGATTTCAGGACCGATGACATTCAATATAGACAGAGAAATATACTGACTGAATGACTGACTGGCACGAGTTTTCATTATGAACTACAATAATTCGGAGCATATTTGTAAGCAATTAAAATTATTTTATACCACTACTTTGAGCTAAAAAATTAGTTTAAATGTTCTTTCTTACCTTCCAAACTTTGTAATATGATCATAGATCTAAAAAACGCACTATAATCGATATTGCACGTTTTTGAAAGACGATCGTTTTGTGGCATAGTGAGAAAAATATTAGGTTTATGAACAGAAAACAAGCTTGAATTTTTAGTTCTCTCAAGTTTTAGATATGTGTATTTTATGTTAATTTACTCTTGAAATATCCAAAGTCATGGAATAGATTAAGAAATAGATTATCTTAAAACGTGAAACATCTTAAGATCATTATGAAATATGAAGGACATTATGACGGCGATGGTTAAAGTTTTCTGGGGTTTCCCCTTAACACTAGTCCGAATGCAGTAACCAATAAAATATTTTCTCTAAGACAGACAAAAGAAAAGTCATTTAATAGGAAAACAGATAGACAGGATAAATAGTATACTAGATTTTAGAGCTCTAGTTTTGCATCCATGATGAGTAGTCTTTGTAAACAGTCTAAATATAAATCGAAACGCGCCACTTTAACGGAAAGTTTTATTTGTAGGTGTTATAAACAATTATTTTATCTGCAAGATGGAAAGTTTCACAAAGTAAGATCATCAATCTGAATGATTAAGAAGTTGTCTAAAATAAAGTTTGTGGATTCTGCAATCTGCCGTGAACGTTTGCACACAGAAAACTTTTAAAAGTGTTTTGAATGCATTTGAAAATGCCTTTGTATGAAATCATATGAAATATGCGTCAATCTATTCGACTTCATAATATTGAAATGCCACCACCAATTTTATAACTTGCAGCCAATGCTCAAAAAGGTGAATGCACCAGCCTGTGTCTACATGAAAGCTGAACGGTGAATCCGCCATTTTTCGAACACCATTCGTGTATTTGCTCTTACTTATTTAGTAGGCGTCAAAAAAGTTTACACTTGTTTAATTATATTCATATGAAATCTGTAATCTTGAATTGAATGCACAATAGCATAATTACACCAAAGTACATTAAATGAAACTTCTGGTAAAATAGAGCGCATCTTTTTCAGTAATCTCGCAAGTCATCGATATAAACTCGAATATAATTTCATATTAGTAAAACCTATATAAATTATGCGTAGGATCCGTTGGGTTTTGTAGTTATCAAAAATTAAATGATGGAAAATATTTATTTTGCTACATTTTGTATTTCATTACACTACATAATGTTCATTTCAAAGGAATTATAGCGTGGGAAATACCGAGTCCGTCGTGGCCTATCTAGTTCACTCTATTTACTACTTACTCTACTTTGACGTAGGTTGACTCTGTATCTCACTTAAAATGATATCAATTCATTGAAGAGACATATAAGATTTTGAAGTTTATGCATATTTTCAGGATTTATGAAATAATGGATACCTACGAAAGTGCGACTGAGCCTTCAAAAAAATTTCGTCAATTAGAATTTACCCCATTCGAAGTGATATCCGTTGAGAATTTCAATTTGACGTAGGTTTTAGAAATATTTGAAATTATAAGTTTTGAAAACTGAAAATTCTTAGTTATTCAATATTTGAATTCAAATCCGAAAGATCACTAATTCCAAAATCCTGCCCACGCCAACAAATGTCTAAACATACCATTGCGTGGGAATTACACCATCAACCTACAGGAAGGGTTTAATTTACCCCTCTTCAAATAGCATCCAAGGTAAATTTGATAACGGAATTTTATTGCAAGCAATCACAAGGAAATATATAATACATAATGGTTCAGAAACTTTTCCGAAGGGTAAAGATTACTAAGTCCTAATTCATTTTACATTATGATGACCTTCTTTCATAGGGATATTATGGCCATTTTGTCTTATTTACGGTTCCATTATCTTCCTTCTCTTTGTTCAGATCCCAACCAAACGACCATTAATTAATTTCAAATTGGCTCATGAATAGCAGGGCCCACCTTAACGATTTTCTTTTTTCATGGGCTAAAGTTGCAAGAAACGATTCACGACTTCACTGAGGCAGATGAACCCTCGTAGGAAATATTGTTAGAAAAAATGGGGAGCTTGACCTATCGCCCAAACAAATTTGTTTTAGTTATACACTCAGCCTTTTTACGGCAAAAAATGTCTAGCAAGTTGTCGTTAGCGCTAAAACGCTAATGGCATGTACCGGGCAACATACTAATCATACAGTACTTTAAACAAGTTTTGAAACGATCAATTTTTTCTGGTCAAAGAATATTTCCAACTTGAACACTCTGATTTTAGAACTATTTCCGAAACCTGTTACTGTTTCACTAGTAATACATTTTGCTTTGTGAATTCCCGTTACGAGTAAGACTACTGTATCCATTTTTTACTCGGACGAGGAAGGAGGAAACCTAAATTTAACAACTACATAATATATAGCAAGTTTGAAGACAAAGTGATATAACTGTAACGTGTTTGTGCTGGCAGAAATTCTTCACGTTTTCATCATAGATGACTTCACCAACAGATTAGCAAACAAATTCCATTTTAATTGCTTTAGCAAGGGAATTTTTACACTCTTAAAACAAGGACTGAAAAAATGTTCCGGAATTTGGCGCAATTACAATTCACGTCATCGGAATGACCTACATGGTTTGAAATGTATACAAATACATACACAATACTGGGTTTGACGTGTGATATCTATCAAAAACATTGTTTCAATGGTTGCTGTAATTGAAAATTGTTATAATACTTTCTGGTAAATAATAGTTATATTCATCTACATATATAAAAAGTGACTTCATGTAGGTTGACGCTGTACATAGAAACAGAAGTATCAGTTGGGATAGATTTAGATCAGTACGTCAAAAAAATTAAGGGAAACTGGATAAAAATAAGCCAGCTATACCAATAACTTTAACACCACGAAAAATGCTGAACCTAAGTTTGTATTCAAATCCAATAAAACTTATTTTACTTGATTCATTTATTTAAATCCACTAACTGATAATATATAAAATCAAATCTACAATCAATATCAGAAAAAATTGTATAACTTTTCCAAGTTGAGCAAACGTTTGACATAGGCCGAAGACATTTTGTAAAATCAGGAAATTGAATTGAAAATGATTTTGTTTGTTCTTTGCTTATAGTATACAGAGTACTAAATACATCGCATTACTTCTAAAGAATTGATTGTAGAGCATCAAGGAACCTAAAAAATTGATTTTTGAAGAGCTCGATCAATTTTTCACCCCTTTAAGTCGAGACAACACTCAAAAACGACGATTTCATTTAAATTAGTATCATTAGTAGATCATAATCATAATTTCAATACAATTTAAATACTAGTAATTATTTAGCAAACTATTAGATCAAACTGAGCGGCCTAAATTGAAGTTAGAACACGTATCATGGAAGTTGATATAAACTACAACCTGCAGATCTCAGCGGTAACTTTTAACACATTACGACGATTTTTTACGGAATTCTGAGTTCTGAAAATTGTGATGTAGAACCTCTACTTAAAAATACGTTTCATAAATTTAAACTGGGTCACCGAGGTAGTGAAATTTACAAACTATTCCTCTAACTTATCTAAACTGCATTAATGCAATAACTACCCCACTCAACATAATATTACCATTCAGTAGGTTTTTGAATTACTCCACAAACGGTTCGTTGGAAGTAAAACTTTTCATGATATGAACAAAAACACACGTACCGACATATTGATCGTGAACATTCCTATGTCTTCGACTTTCTCCTAATTCCCTCGTCATTAATTCATTCCATAAACATTTCCATTTGCAGGACGATTCTGCGTATTTTAATTATCCTGAAGTGGTCTATTGTGTGTGTGTGTATGAGAATATTCGGACGAGGCACGCAACCTATCGTGTCTGTGTGAAATTCCAATCCACATATACTTTTCCCTTAGTAATTTTTTGTTGTCGTTGCCGCACCCTTTGACGAGGCGCTGCGCCCGCTTTGGCTGGAAACAGAGCGAAACAACGCCCTGTTCCGGGCAAGCCTCCCGGAGTCCAACCACAGCTGGGTGAGGCGATACGACACAGGCGGAGGCTCATATGAGATTATTGTCGCGTGAGGTGATAATAACAATAACGTTTTTGTTGTGCTGATACGAATATATGAAATCCTCATAAAATAAAAGTTTGGTCGTATTTTATCATTGGACCATAGATACACCAGGAAATGAGTATGCCATTCCACAAATAGAAAAGGGGCACGAAGGACTTAGAATCATGATTTCTGTGCAGGATGAAGCACCTGTAAATATTTAACGACCAGTTATAGAATTGATAACTGCTGCTGTTGCTGTGATCATGACATCTTTTACATTCACAGCCTCCATGAATAACTCCACCACCAACATAACTACAGAATGATTGATTAAAATGATATATTAGAGAGCACATTGCTCCAATATATCATGTTATCTAGGTCAACGAAGACATAGAAAACATCATCGAATGGGGAGTTTCAGTTTTCGTGGAGACGGAAGGACGACATTAGGGATCGAGTCATCTCAGATCAAGCTTGTGGGGATTATATAATATACATTTCCTAGCACGACCATGTTACCGGCCTTACTAGGTCGCCCTTCCAGAAGCTCGGCGTTCTCCACACCAGAAAACTGTATTCACCAGAACGCCTGACTACTATTCCAAGGCTCAAAGCGCTCCGAAGCACTTCCTGAAGCTTCTGCACTCAAAAAAAGCAATGTCGATTGGAAGTGACTAACTTTAAAAAGGAACTCCACAGTCGGGAGCATAAAGAAGTAGCTTCGCAAACCTTACGTAGTGGACAGATGTTTTCATACGAGACTCTGTTCTATGAGTCGAAGCCTGCTGCCCAAGTCCTGTTCGAAGGATTACCAACTGGTAAGCCTGATATTTCTTATGTAATTGTCCGGGTTAAGAACCGGATTTTGAAGAGACTCCTCAGTTACTGACCTCATTACCTATACCGAGTGATTTCAATGTTGAAGTTCTTCAGGCTTTCGCGGCCGTCAGCGTCGCGTCGTCCTAGAGTGTTCATCGGGTGTTAGGTCGTCGTCTGTTGGAATTTTTTACTTAACGTTTCGCCTCTGAAGATATGCTAGTCACTCTAGCTGGCAAACCGTTAGGAAGAAATCCCATCAGAAGAAGAACCAGAAGAACATTTCTATGAACTCAATGTTACGTCAATGACGACCTCTCTGTAATTGTTGCTTAAGGTGGGTGTGTTACCGATATTCTAAACATCTGCAGTTACTCCACATAGTGGGAGATTGCAGCAGTCTCTACAATAGCCCTCTAATTCCTTCGACATAGCGGAGGTTCCCTTTAATCGTAAAGTACGCTGAACTTCACAATACCTTCATCAGTGTACCTTAGTTTTACTGCAGCAAAATGCATAATAGTGTCGAAATTTCCATGTATTTATGTTTTTATGAATTACTCAGGTTATGAGTTTTGTGAATCATGGCACTTATACTGAGCCCGTTGATAATAACGCTTCTCAATCAAGGTTGTATGAGGGTTGCATCATACCAACCCCTGGCGATAATGTGTATATACACCCTAGAGGCCGCTCTGCAATGTTGCAAGTTAATTTGTATGAAAGCAATTTCAGTCACCATTGCACATCCTGACATCAAAGGGAGTTATAAAAAAAACTTTTCGGGAAATGTTTGTTGTAGGTTTTTTGATATTAACAATTCTATTTACGGTATTGCCTAAAACAATTTTAAGAGTAAAAAGCGGCTATCTAATTTTTCACTGAGTCAATCGATTGGCGTTTATTGTAGGCAATATTGCCGTTGTGTCCAAAAATTTGATTCCTGAAATGAAGTCAAATAAGTTAATACAATAAAAAGTGCCGGGGAAACAATAAATCCTGCGAAATACTGCGAAAGCCTATATGGCCGATTTAGATCGATCTACCTACTCGATTTCGAATATCTCGCTATACACCGTTCACAACAACAGTGGGAATAAAAACTAGCGCAAAAGTGAACTTTTAATAACACGGACTGTGACAAGTAATTGATTGGTTTAATTAATCGCCAGAGCAACGCCCAACAGTGGAAGCGTGTCAGTTTTTTTTCCATTCATATCAGTCAGTGAACGAGTTTCAAACATAGCTTTGGAAATTAGATAAGCGTGGTTATTTTGACGAGCGCATGCATGGATGCTCAGTGGAATGTATGCACTGTGTAAATCCAAATACCACCTCAAAAAACGGACACGTATCATAGACGTACGTTGTATCAAATAGATTGGACTACATAGAGAAGAATACTCTCGACCGTTTATGTTTAATTCATATGTGTGAAAATGACAAGTTGCGTTATTTATAGGTTGATTCCGACAAGCATTGGTGATAGGTCTAATTGAATTTTTGGATCAGTTTTACGACTCAAATGACTGGATTGACAATACATCGCCACATCTCTACAATGACTATGCGAAAAATGAACGTCGACAGATACCTTTCTGTACACTGATCTAGATTGCACAAAATCAAACTGATCACTGATTAGAAATTATATAGTTTGACTTCTCCTTAAGGTGCCGTACAATTTCGGTAAATCGTTATAAGTCCTATGCTATTCCAAGTAGTGTATCTGAATCTAGAACCGTCCACCTTCTCACATTTCTCAACCTAAGCCTTGTCTCCCCCAACTCACGGTCCTTAACCTTGGCCTCCATTATAAGTCACAGGGATGTTCTGCCTCTGTAAATGTGTCTTTCGGTTTCTGACAAATCCAAGGAAAAAGGAAATTCATTCTTCCTAGGGCGTTGTCTATGCTAAATAGGTTCCGTCCAAGATATTTCGAGCATTCTGCGCATTAACCACATTCTAAAGGTTCAGAGGCGTCGCATCGAGAGGGTTCCCATCGTCAAAATTTCCGTCTCATACAGGAGGATCGAGTAAATATAAGCATTCACAAATCTGTATCTGTATCTGTCTACGGTAGTGCACTGTTTTTTAGCAAATTATTCATTTTACAGAATGTACTCCTTGCATTTTCTATGCGACAGCGAACCCCTGTTTCGCGGTTCATATTCTTTGTTATCCAGTATCTCAGGTATTTGAGATATGAGCTGTTCTCTTCGTTTTGTTATAAATAGTTATATTAGTGTTCACATTTGCGGTTTTTTTTGGAAATTACCATGGAATCCAAATGTAACTGTAGATACTTAAAAAAAATACTGCATTAGGTATCACCGAAGAAAGAGTTTTAGTCGAGGACTCTTGCGAATAACTTGCACAGCTTCTTATTGATGAGAAGTCAAGAAATTTCATTATAAAGATGTAACCTAGTCCATCCATAAGATCGGGAATTATTCAAAAATTCTTTCCTCTACTCCTCTGTATAACAAATGGTTACTACCCTCCCCTCAATCTTCACCCTCAGCTTGACACCTCCACCAAAATATATGTAAAATGATCAGGGGCCTAAGAAGCGTCTAAAAACGAAGCGTTTTTATTTTCATTTTTTAAAGATAACTGCTACGCTAATGAGCTGATTTTTAAAAGCTGCAAAACTTTTTTCCATTACCATAATAGTAATCTATTGTTAAAGTTTGATCAAAATTCGGATAATGCTTCTGACTTTTTACAGAGGGGATAAGATTACAAGACAAACAGACACAGAAATAGACAGGAGACAAATACGCAGAGACAGACAAAAACAGAGGAGAGACTGACAGAGATATAAACAGACAGAGGCATTCAGAAGCAAACAGATCGACGGATGTGACTGAAATGGTTTTGTGTGACGTGGATGACACGAAAACACATTATCTCAAATTCATTTTTTCTCGCAATTACAATAATGTGAGAAGTAATAAATTAATAGTACAAAAGCTTTTTAAAATACAAGCTTAAATTTGAATGCCTTAAAAAGAAACTTTTCCTTTGAAACATTCACTATCAACTTCTAACGTCATTATACAATTTATATGATATAAAAGCTCGTCACGAGATTTAAGTGCTCGTGTTCACTTAGTTTGAAAATTTTAAAAATTAAAACCAATCAGATCACGTTATTTAATCTACTTGTTTATCTACGCAGGTGAATCTCGCGACAAGCTTTCATATCATATAAATTATGTAATGACGTTTATAAGTTGATGGTTTTAAAGCAAAACGTTATTTCAATATTTTTAGCGCATTTAAATGAAAACTGGTTTAAAAAAATTAATTTATTGTTCACTTTTTAGTTTTCAGCACGTCCTTTCATTTAATACCCATATTGTAGGTGTGCATTAAAAATGACTAGTCCGCCATGTTAGATTTAAAAATAAAGGTGTATAAAAAAATTCAGCTCAATTGGTTGAATATATCTGCTTCAATATTGAGTTGTAAGAATCCACCCGAACAAACATAGAGAAATACATACATACATACATTCATACATACGTACATACATTACAAGTTAAATGATATGTTGTAAAAATCTAGTCGAATAGATTGAATCGATCCTTTCCACGCATATATATGTGTATGCACTTTCAGAGGATGGACACCAAGTCAAGATAAAATACTTCGATTTTATAGTCAGTGCCTTAATCCCATAAATATATGAGCATAATAGTATGAGAGAATATATCAGTTACACTTAGAAAAGCGCTAACAACTTTAGTCCCATATTTTCTTGGTCCTTTTGCAATAATTGAAAGGTGCTATTTAGAAATTCATTTTCACACCTCGTATAGACGGTGGATTATAACCGAGAAATTCGAACAAGTCCTACAGGCAGCCACCGTCAACGTCGAGAAATTAATTAATCCAATTAAAATCGTCTAGACAAAAATTCACCCGGATACCCTGATATACGTCACTTCTAAGTATTCGCTGCAGAGAATATTAAACGCACTTCCATCACAATTTGACGTACCAGAGTATAGAAAAATACGCTTTCAATAATGGTGAATGCGCTAAACTTGAGTTCCCAATTTTGAACAATGTCGATTGAGGTAAAACTTCTTGAGATAAAAAAAATGCATGCTGTATACGAATAACTCGAAAAAATCTACAAACCGAACGAAGTGCTGAGTAATTATTTAAAAAGGAGCTATTGAGAATATAATATAACCTCTAACTCTCATTCTGCTGTTGTCTCATTTGTAACCATCCTGCCGGTTAATAATAATGAAAAATGGAAGAAATTACATATTTTTTAATATCAGTAACATTTTACAAATTTCACCAGGACATTTTCTTCCCAATCAGAACTCAAAATCAATTATTATGTGATGCTTGAATATCTTATGAGATAAAATGTATGACAATACAATGAGAGCAAGTTTCTAAACTACACAAATAACAATTTCATTTGGATGTTCAAAGAATCTGCGTCATCAATATATAATTATGAAGGCGTTTCCAATTTCTCGGTAGTCTGAACTCAGTATAATTGGGTAGGTTTGCTGTAAAATAATATAATCATTGTTATACAAAGCTACAGATGGGCGATGAGTTTTTTGTCCAGATTTGCGTTCTGATCCCAAATGAGTAGGATTATGTAATGTGACTAAAATTACACTTTGGTTTTCTGCGTTTGTCCTCAGGTAACATATCTGGTATGACGATAGAATTTGATTCTCAATTTATATGAAGAAAACAAATGCTAACTAGCGTGCATTCAAACCTCTCATAATAATTCATGTTATTTTTTTGATTTTCTACTTTGAAAGCTGCCTAGGCAATCGATACGTTATTTTCTTGGGCTTCTTGGTAACGCATTTTAAATGTCGCTATACGTGCTTCCAAAAGAAGTATTTTAAAATGTACGCCTGTTTTACCAGCGTGTTTTTGTTGTCCAATAAAAAATGGAAGAAGCCCCTTTCGCATAACACAGATTTTCGTATACGAAAGACATAAAAAAGGTAATAAAGGAATAATATCGGAACATATATTTCCTTTGGCGTTTCTGTGGAATTTGTGCCCAGTGCCGTAGATAAATCTTTTCAGAAAATATCAGTTATGCGTCATTTTATGGTCAAATCATAGCAAATCGTTGTTTCCGTCTCCCATTCAATAACTCAAAATAATGCTGGAAATATAACATTGAAAAATACGATATTTAAAAAATTCTGAGCCACTCAAACTTTCATAACTGAACATACATGAATATGCAAAATTGAAATTTTTGGCACTCTACACAAAATGTGTGAGGAACTTTTAACAATTAATTTTGCATCGAATATGTTAACAAATTTCGTCAAATTTGATGCCAGTTCCTGAGACAACACGGTGATGAAATCAGATTGACAGGCGAAATAACGTGATATGGATTTTCGTAATAGAGACATCATGAAACGTTGAAAAAAACGTAGTTTCACACTATGCATACGAAGTGAAACGCGTAGTGGAAGCATTTATTGGGTAAACAGTTTCCGGGAGGTGTGCCTAATATTATCGACAATCTATATCGAGTGACTGGAGTGCCTGATTAGCTCAGTTGGTTAGAGACCGTCTGACAGGCAAACCAAAAGGTGTTTGTGTGTCTGCCAAGTACGAATTTATAAAAGGGTTTAGTTCTGGGAGAAAAACAGTGCAAGATATGAAAAAATCTAAAATAACCACTTTTCTGAGTATTAAAGTAGTAGCTGTGCCATATTGTTATTGATTGTATATGAAGTGAACTTCATCAAACCACGATCCGACATCGACATGGAGTCCATAAGACTAGGGCTTAACGATTCACAATAGAACGTAGGTATAGGTAAACATGAATGAAGGATGAAAGAGAATATATTTACGTTGAGATAATTTAAGAAAGTTAAGTAAATATAGCTATTCAATATATGACTGTTCACAGGAACGGGCATACAGCAGACTCGTGAAATAATGACTAGACAGAGGTGACCGCAGACAAGCCAAGATGTAGACAGATCCTGTCCAACGTCAGGAATAGGAGAACAGAATCACTTAACCTTCTGACAGGGATTCGCACGTGCAACTAGGGACTAAGACCTGATGAGAGTGGGAAAGTATCCTGTCTATCTGTCCGATCTGCTGAGAAGATGCTATGGTACGCGGCATAACAGAGTTTGACTGAAAAAACATGGTAGGTTCGACATTAAGAAACAACCATGTTAGTTCTGATGTTGGGACCCGGGGCAAAATAATGAAGTTGAGAGTTTCTGTACTTTCAGGTTAGGATATCGCGATATCTTGACGTGGTAGAACAATTTTGCGGCCGCATTGGTATTAATCACAGAACAATACATTTGTGCAATTAAATGATTGATGAGATAATTTTATCAGTACACTGAATTGAGTTTTCCCGTATATATTTTTCTGATGTTACGTATCACCTCTATAAAAATTAGGCCATCGCGTGTAAGATAAATATGACGCTATAATTTAGAAAAACGTCAATGCACATCATTCTTTAGCAGCAGTTATAAAGATACTGAAAATAAAAATAAAAATTCATGAAAAATCAATTACCTGTACATCGAAGTTATGTTGCTGTTGCTGCAGAACTGCACTGTCCACTTGGTGTGGCTGAGGAGGAGGTGCGTACTGTTGTCCGCTCTGGTCATAGAGATTGTTGCTTTGCCCTTGTTGCTGTTTGGATCAAAAAACTCAAAGTTAGAAGCTTACTAGTACAATGAAGCATATAAATATTCAGTCTGTTCTAACAACAAACATTTCGTCGTTTCAATAATTTATGTGATCTATCTACTGGAACACATGTATTTATTATTCTTAAACTAGTACTGATTGACAATATGGAATGCTGCTATCAAATTGGTTGACCATAAGGAGGAGTAAGCGATAGAAACAAGCAAAACTCAGGTGAATTTGGAACTCCCAGAATACATGGGCAATTTCAGAATCATACAGCTATTATAATTCTCCCACCAAGTGGTATGAGAGTTGATGTTGATAGTTAAACACAGTAACACCTTTCGTTCAGTTTTTTTTAGAACTATAAAGCCTTTTTGTCCATGCTGCAAGGACCAAGTATTCTTGGACAGATCGAAAGACCGACGAAAAAGAACGGGACCGCTTTGTGACACGTACTTGAAAGATTGAAATCTCAAAGTAACCCATAAGATTAACTTCCTCCTTAAGTAGTAATACACCTAAGGGTTGCAGTAGGGGTGGTCCACTCCTCACAACCCATCCAACCTAAGAGAAGGGTGGAGAAGTAAATGCTCCCTAGAAAGCTGATGGTTAAGTACATTGGAATTATATCAGTCTACCACCATGAGTGAGGATCGATCTCCCAATCACCACTATAAACCTGGTGGACGCCATAGGCAGCAAGATTCACTAGACCCCTTACCCTATGGATAGCATCCAATATATCGAGCGCGCCTTACCGTATGATGCTGGTCCTGATGATGTCCTGGATGGTGTCCCGAAGCCGCGGCCGCCGCGACTACCGCGAAATGTTCGGCGAACTGTTGGTTAACAGAGTCGGCAAGCGTGACGCCTAGATGTGGCGTCAGATGGTGGTGATGATGATGATGAGCGGCCTGGGCGGCCACCGCCGCCGCTGTGGGCAGGTGGTGGTGCAAGTGGTGATGCGATGCTGACGATACACCGCCTGACAGCTGCTCCTGCAATATATACAAATTTAAAACAATGTCATCAGGTAATGTGGCGCAGTAATTCTGACACATTGACATAAATTTCATCCAATGATTGATGATGCCTAAGAATGAATCTATGAATAATAAAAAGTCCGCGAAATACATATAAAGAAATGCACTACTTGAACTATTAAAATGGAGTTCGTAAAATCTCAAAAAATGTTAAGCCCATCATATATTTTTTCAGCACTCATTAGATGTTGAATATGCCATATAATATCCAAGAATTTCCAGACGAACAAAATGTTCCAGTTTTCCAAAAATGACTTCAAATGGGCTGATAGTTCAAAAATCAGATCCGATTCATGAGGCAATCTACTTGGCACCACTTTATAACTAAAATAGATAACACTCTCTTAGTTATTCGACACAAATTTAGCCGTGTTTACAAAATACTCGTAGTTGACTAAGTTAAGAAATGTATTGTAGACAAACTTGTTTATATGATATAATAAAGCCGGTTGTTTTTATGTGTTAGAAACATTAGAAATGCACCGAAAAACTACAATTTTCTAAATCAGATCTATCGTCGTAATCCACAGCTATTGATAATAAACTTCAGTATACATATTTGAAAGGAAAATAATGTCTGGATCATTATTCATCTAACGAATTATGGAGGATTACCGTCCTCAAAAGTTTAAAGATGGCAGAATATATTATACCAATGAAAAAAAAAACAATTTTCCTTTCCCAGGACGCCTAATGTCAATTTTTGACCCCTCCAAAGTTATTTGTGATCAAGGGTCTTGGAAACATCCAAAAATGAAACTCTTGCGTTTTCCAATTTTATACATTCATTGACGATAATTCTGTCGGCATTGCATCGATTTTGTTGGCGAATATAATGCGCCTACTGCGCCTATTTTTTACTATATTTCTTATAATTGGTCCAATGAGAACTGTCAGAAACACTACTGAGATGAAGGAGAAAGTCATTGTCGGCTCAGGTTATTATACTACTACTATACTACTATTCTACAAAATGTTAGATAAAAAGGTTACTTACATATATGCTTACCTGTTGCTGCTGCTGTTGTTTAAGTGCTAGCGCTGCTGCCGTCGGATCACCGCCATTTTTTGTCAATTCTTCTTCCGCTGGGGAAGGTTGTCTACTGCCAGGTGTGCGGCTGCAAAGAAAACTATCTCTTAATAGTATCGCATATCAGCCAAACTCTACGGACAAAATGGTCATAGACTGTATGATGTTACCTGTCCGAAACTATTACGTATCAAAAATCAATTAAATCAGATTTTCATTATGTTTGAAACCATAGCGTTAGGGATTAAATTACACATTAATTAAGTATGTACTCCGATAACGATACAGTATTATGGTGTAAGTAATCTCATGTCATAAGACTGTATTGACAGTTTAAAAGTGAAGATAAAGATAGACGTCACGTATCGGTCGTACAACAAATCAGGGAACCGGCCGCATTCACCATTTTTCGAACGAGCTATGTGATTAGTAAGCTGTATCATCCATTCGGGATGACTTATTCGTATGCGACATCAACAAGCATATCCAAAATGCCACTTCGAACCTCGTGCAATACAAACTGATAATTATCAATTCAATCGCCCTAATTATTACAATGAATGACTTACTCTCATAAGCATAAATGATTACAGATTGAGGTTTAATTTGGGTAGATATACAATTCAATGACATGTTTTAATTATGTCCAGTTATTTTAGAATTCAATAGCATGAAACTTATACCAAAAAATTACACAAAATTAAATAAATCTAATTTCGTTATTGCTGCTTTTTTAAACAACATAAACCAAAGGATACAAAAAAATGAAATATCCTAGAGTTCGTGTTTAAAAATAAACAAAAAAAGATCAGTTTCGCTCTGTCAATTATTGTTTTCAAGTAATATTTTTTAAGCGGTTTATATCAAACAAATATAAGATTAACAATCTGCAATTAACAATCTTGTTATTAACAAATGTCTAAAAAACTATTTTTCTTTCGGCCTGAGCTTCAATTATGAAACTTCTGTCAAATAAACAATTTTTCATCTGAATAATGGAAGAGTTTCATCAAGTAACAGCATCCAACATAAACTGTGGAGCTTGAAAAAAAAACGTATAAAAATCAACAGTTGTACTATACAATTTTTCCTCGGTACACCTGAAGTGTCAGAGGTTAATTAATAATTGATGCGTTTTAAATAATTCAATATTAAGACAAGTGCAGCATGTCACAAAAGATTTAGGAATCATTTGGTATATCCGAAGTCGCTGACTGCATCGTTCCATCCTGTTGGGATCAGAAGTAAGATGCTGGTATCGGAAAAAAAAACATTATCTGTAGATCACAGTAAATACGAAATTTGATTTATAAATGTTTAAAGCAGTCAACTTTTAAGTAAAAATGAAAAAATGGTATTACCGAATAAGAACTAATGTCACGACTGCTCATTGGTAAACATGAGTTACTTCTCGTAATTATTATAAATTAACCTCTACCTATTATGATATTAAAGCGTAGATCCTTAATAATTTTTTACTGAAATAAGCAATATCGTGATTAGAAAATATAACAAAAGGAAAAATTCGCCGTTTTAGTATTACCATACACATTTCAGTGGAATTCGCATGTCTAACAATAGTTTGGAAGAGGCATTCGGGCACACAAAAATATGGAACTCGTGAAAATTTTGTAATGATATGCATATGACCTATTTCTTCTAATACAATAAAAACAGTTCTTGTATTATCTTTTAACTGCCTGGATAATGTAAATTTATGGATACTTTGAAAGTATTCACTCAATGTTTCATCAACATTCATGTGGCTTCATGTACATATGCACATGGAATGAAAACATTAAAATTACATACCTGTTGTCTCTAGATGTATTAGTACATTTGACTATTCTATAGATATGATCATGGCAGATGTTCGACCGACCTGTTTCGCATAATAACTCCAAGAGGCGCTAGTGTGCTACTTTGTTTTCCGATGGTTACAATCTACAGCGTTTAAGGTCAGTGTGAATAGACAGGCTTATGAAGCGCAAAACGCTATCTGCCTTTGCCGGTTATCTACATACAAAAAGACTGGACAGACTCTGAGTCTCTGATCCACGTTGGAGAAAAGTAACATATTCGCCAGATTTCAGGTACTTTCTTCAGTTATATAGTCTAATTCCACCTGCATATGTCTCTGAACTACGCTCCACTTTTCGAATGAAAATATAATATATAACATCAAATGTCAATTGCGATTAAAAGTACCACACTATATCAAACACCCATATGTGTATCAAGTATGCCAGAAACCAACGCGACAATGCAATTAGTTGGTTTCCAGTATCATGTCATTAACCCCTGCGCTTCGTGAACATTTACATCCCAGGTATTGTCGAATAGATGAGCGGCACTAAAGAGGATGTAGTATAACACGACTACTAATCAAACTTTGTTTACTTATGCGGTTCCGATTAATGGCTTGGGAAAGCAAGATACATTAAAGAGATAACTGCAGTACACATTTTTCAGGAGTTACATTAACTGTAGATATCTCCTATTTTGATTGGTGTGAAAAAATTAACTTTCATAATGAATGACTTACCTACAGCAACAAGGTTGGAGAAGCAACGACATTTTTCATATTGTAAATCAAGTTGAAAGGGTAAGACTAAAGGCTTTGAAAGTATGGGATTCGAAACTGTTTACAAATCCGGCCCAAAACTTGAAAGAAATATTAAGAGACCCGAAGAATAAAGATAACAAACTTGAGAGGTATAGAGTATACGAAATTAATTGTAGTGACTACAACGAATGTTACATAGGACTCACTAGGGGATCTATCAAGACTAGATTTGAGCCCATAAGATTTTATTCAGTTAGCGCAACGCATGTCGGGTATTTAATAACTGGATGTAATATTTAAGATTGTATGTGGTTGGAATAGACTGAAGCAAAATGGATAGCGCCGGATTATGTCAAATTCCAAAATGTTAGAATAATATTAGTTTCTGTCTACGCCCAAAATGATTAGAAACATGAAAAACATCCTTTCAGCAAAACTGTTTCCATGTCCATATAAGACCATTAAGCTGTTATATATCCTGTACAAAGTTCTAATCTATTACTTTAACAATAATTCAGTTCAAGGACAACCCTTTGGTAGATTCTCTCACCTTGACTTCCTGAATCAGCTCGCACTCACTGTAGAATTACTTTGTTACACTTGGCCAATCTACTTAGATCCTGCAAATCTCAAACCAATGCAAATGTCACTATCTTACGCTAGAATTGTTACGATACGCACCAGTTTTTGAATGCGGCAATCTTTCTGTTTTATATAACATATAAGCGCTCCTTACCCATTCTTATACAATTTATGATGACATCTTCTGCATCATATGTGTACCAGGTGATATCAATTAGCAGATCTGGGTAGGCAAGATCAGAAGTTAACTGCACACTTAGATGAAACAAGCTATATAAATGCTCTTTGTAGTTGAAATATAATCTCTGAATAATATCAACGTGAAACGAATAAACGGTAGTAGGCTGAAAGATAATACATGATATAGCAGGCAGCATTCTGGCAGTGAGTGTATGTTCCACATCGGAGGCAACATTTGTATAATTCTTGATAAAAATTACTGAATACCTTCCAGTCAACCCTGGTATTGTACAGCCTTTCCTATGGCTGTGGGCGGCTATCGCCTTTGGTAAACACAGCCAGGACATGGCCCTTAATTAACGTTGTTTGTTGTTTATACACCGACTAAGCTTGAATTGAGGATCGATGGAAAAAACCATATAATAAAACGGTTCATTGGGCTAGGCGGGGTTATTTCACAAAAGCCGACTGGAAGGGAGAAAATGCGATAATTAAAAATCGATGGTGCTGGTATGAAAGACAAGTCCCACCACTCAAAAATAAATGATGGAAGGGTTCATCAAGTGCTGAGAGGGTTAAGATTTCGGGATCATTAATTTTTCCTCCCATCTTCTACGTGTTCATGTAATGAAATGGCATGATTGGTTGAATAATAACCGAATAACGACACGGACATGAACTTATAGGATAAATTATAGACGCACGTGGGATGTATCTTACTCAAAACTGTTTTCGGCAGATATGCCCAACGAAGATAAAGATACATCTTGGACTAGTGGAGATGGTATTTATACAAAAAACAAAATCGAAATACGAAAAAAAAGGAGCAAATAACATTCTAACTAGCTACATCGTATTCCCTCCTAAATTGCAACACCGACAAAAATACGTGGCAAGGATGTCTGTGGTATAGACAAGATTAATAAAAAATTGGATTAATTATGTTTTCCGCTGACCGCTAATTGAAACCACATAAAAATAATTTTAAGTTTTAGCTGAAAATCATCATAATTATCACGGAACCGAAATTAATTTTTTCCTCAAGTAGCTGATCAACATTCACGAGGTCCAAGATGATATTTCCACTAATTAGTCGAAAACCGGGACAATTACCCTATATCCCTTTTCATCCATAGGAAGTAAAAAAACATAAAACTCGAAAAACGTTACACTATAACTATGCAAAATTTTAATTTCCTTGGTTCAAGTTTCCCAGAAGAGCACAGCGGAAAAAACACAATATCTGGATTACCTCCATGACACCCCAATATCACCTTAACCCGTAAATAATAACCGGTATACATTGGTTATCTCCCTCACTCTGAACCGGTAGGTCGCAGCACTTGCCAGAGGCAGAATTCTTTTACTAACCTACCGCACTGCGCGGGAGATTTTCTGCGGCCGTTCTACTTTCGCATTCCGCCACCAGATGCCACAGCATAGCTACTCGCGGCACGCCAGAACGTTGTCAGGGCAACCAACAGCCGATCGAAACAAGGGAGGGGCGGTGTCCAATGCACCGTTGCCACGTGTCCAAAAACATTATGTAAATATGCCACTTGTCACAAATATCTAAGCCAGAGCAACTACCATCTACAAGAACTAGTTTGGCATGAGTAATTTCATTTGTTTAATTGTCAGGTATTAAAAAAATACGAGACATCAAAATTCCTTGTTTCCCATTGTATTGATTAGGCAACCTTAATCGCCATCAGCAGATTACATAATATGTAATTTGCTGTGTGTTTAATATATTATATTATACAATTTGCACAAGGTTTGAATTTTAACTGTGATAATACCATATACATAAATAAATTGTGATAACTAAACAGAGAGAATGAGCTTGGAATGTCAGATATCTAATTAAACCTATTATTCAAGAAATGTTTAGAAACGCTACACCGAAGTTAGTTTGGAAATAACGCATCGGCATGCAACACTGCCATCCAAAATAACCACATACAGAATAAATCGAAGCACTACACCACAGAATAAATTACTATTAGAGATATTATCAGACAAGTAATCCAAAACTTCAATGTCAAATCTAGTAATTAGTTTCAAACCCACTGAACGTGTTAGCCAAAAATATAGATGCCAGTCAGAAAATAACAAGAGCTGAACATTCATCGCGTTTCGTTCATTAATAGGATAAAAACTGTTAAATACTCAAAAAACCGTATTCTAAATTTAAAAACTTGAAGTTGTATTTCTTCCTTTCATTGCCAGTAACAAAATATGGACAGATGAGACATATAACATCAGTAATTGCGATTTTAAATAAATATAAAATATAAACAAAGTTGATGATGGCCCCACACAAGCGAAACACCGACAAAATAATTTGAAAATATCTGAATATAAAATATAAGATAAGGCAAATTATTGATATTTTAGACATATGTCTACTTATTCCGTTAGCGGGTCTGAGTTATATTATATAAAATTGTTTCCAACATTCCTCATTCGGAATCATTTTCATATCTTAGTTCCTGATATTCCAAAATTTTCATCAATAAATTATCAAGTGTATTCTAGATAATGGGCAATTCATTTGTGTACAAAAAAGTATTTATGTCCACCAAATATAACATTTACAAGTTATAATACATGACTATATAATGACAATAGGAAAAGAACAGAGAAAAAATGATAGCTTACAATTGATATTAAAGTATCATTGTGGAAATGTATCCATTCGGCATCGGCATTTTTTAATACATTATTAAAATTTTCCAAAAATGAACCGCATAACACCGATCTCAGGCAATGCAGATTCAAGGTCCGCGAACGGACAATTCCTCATTGAGATGCTAATGTGAATTCACACTTTTATACGACGATTTAGTCGCATCCGGCAACAGTGTGTGGTCTGTAAGGCAGCGGCGCAGCGAAGCGAGAGAGCAAGCGGAGCCAGTCACACGCACGTGTCATTGACACCAGCCAAGGTAGACAGAAGGCCTTGAACCAGCGGAGGATGCCGGCAACGAATAATATGCTCCGGGATCGGGCGGCTACGTTGCCACTACGAGAGCGGTTTTCTGAATGTCTAGTTTAAAGAAAATAAAGGCCAAGTAGATTCACTTTGTACACCCCACAGCGATTACAGTTTGGAAATATTATCTATTTCCCTGTATACTCGTAAAGGAATCTGGAATTTATCGAGTTTCTTGGTAAATGTTTACATTAAACGTTTTTGCACACTTTGCGAGGCTGTTCGAGCCAGATTGCTTCTATTTATACTTGGTAGTATGCATGTTGTATGTATCGCATCTGCATCCTTAAAAATGCTGTTAACTGGCTGTTAATAATTAAGTGACGACAAAATGATAGATGGAATGCAAATACACTAATCGTGTTCAATACTCAGAATTTCAATCACTAATTTGGATATAACGGTTAACAACAGCAAATGGAATATTTTTTGACTGCTCCATAAATTGATCAGAAACAGAAACCAGTGAAGCATATACCTACTTAGTTTGAAATGATCAATATCGCCAATTATAAAGCAAAGTGAGTGTTTGATATAGCATAACCAAAAAAGCACCCTAAAGAATGTGGAAGGAAAGTCAATATTTATTTTATTTTACAATATTTCGTTTTGTTATACCGCCAATCCAGGACGTATCAAGTCTTTCGATTGTTATGAAAAAACTGCACAAGCATCAGTTTTTACATGGTAATGGGCTGGTTAATGATAATGAACTATTTTCAAGATGATTTTAACTAAGCTCCTGGTTACTGCATTTCAGTACAACAGTGGTAAAGAGTAATTTCCAAATGTATCCCTATTTTCATGTAAAGTATCGATAAAAGTTCAATTATAGATTATAGCTGAAAGCATCGGTAAAGCTGATTTTTTGCAATGTGATATTGAACAAATATTTGTACAACTACCTGACTACTCGAACGCCAAATAAAACAAAAAAAATGCTGTATACTAGGACCTTAAGGATGTTTACAGAAGGTTAGATTAAGATTGCCTCAATAATTCTTTTATTTATTTTCAGCATCAGTATCTTTCAAAGTTTCAATCACAATAAAATACTATTCTGTGTAATGATGATTTGATCGATTGATCATTTGCCGTTTCCGCACTTACATACACGTTCTATAGAAGTAACTAGATAGAACAAGGATCAATGTATTGTAAATGTCTATTTTACTCTACTTGGGGTAAAATTAGAGTTAGGCTATACTACCCTACTATGAAATTACCTTACCTAGTGTCCATATTTGATGTTGATGAATGCCTTAAAATGATCAACCGTCAGTTTGTTATTGAATGTAGTGTTTAGAAGTGGCAGGTGAAACTTTTATCCATTGATTCGATAACATTAATGAATCATGGTCTGTTTATATTCTGCTTATGTTTTCATACCAATAGAACATTGCTTTGGCTTAGCAGTCGTTCACTTTATCTATCTAATGTTAATATCGCCATTATAAGGAGCCTATAAATATGAGTTATCAATTTTTATTAGCTGATATTAGCAGTTCACGATCATAGTCCAAGTTGAGAACTAAATGAAGTTGGAATCTCTGATATGGACAGGCAGATTTCGAATTAATTTCAAAGCTTTTTTTATTGATTGCTTCAGTTGCGGTGATACCAGATATATTCTAATAACTCATATTCATCTTAAATGCTACTATGAATCATGGTGATGTGTGCAAATCCTGATCAACATGGTTTCTCAGGAACAATTCAACCTAAAAAAAATGTTTGCATAAAGACGAATGCGCAAGGAAATACATATTGCAACTTGGCAACAATGCCTGATGTATGAAGTTGATGTATCTTCATCATTGGATTTGAAATGTCTGTTAACTAAATATTACCAACATCAATGTATACGGCGTAGACTTATGTTTCCACTAATTCAGCTATTATCCTGACGATTTCATATTAATAAAAATAATAAATTGTTGGAAGCTGGGCAACGCCGTGGTAATAAACGGCAGGATTCTTTTAATATATCTTAGTAGAGATTAAACAACCAATCTCTGATGCTTGTTGAGATAGGTCAGCGCTTTTATTTCCATTCTGATAGGCGTGCGCATATCTTTCGGTTTATATAGCTATAAATTTCTTAGCAGGGATTTAAATACATAACAGTCATGAAAGCCAAACAGTAGAAGATCATAGTCGCGCTAGTGCGCAGGGAGTAAACAACTAGTTCAAATAACTGCAAATGGTTCGATTTTTCAATTCTCGCGATCCAAGAAAATAACCAACTCGGAAGTTTGATATATTGGAAAATATCACTCGAGATTCAGCAAAAGTTGACAAAAGCTAAGTGAAACTAAATGCTTCTTGAAATCTGAATAACAGTTACAATAAATATGTTTAATCACAATTTACTTATTAAAAAACTGGTATGTCACCCTGCACTCTTTTGTTGGACGTTTCGTAGAGAAAAATTATATTAGATTTGTTTTGTTTAAGAATTGGCATCGAACTTCAGTTCATTTGCCACAGAACCTTATCATCTGAGATGCTTGCATAAATAAGATAGTTCTATAAATATCTAGCAAAGCAGAGAAATACAAGAAAAGGCGAATCAAAACAGCAAGCGCTCTACTCTAGCTGGAACAGAAAAGAAAAATGAATTCCTTCGGTGCCTTTTACAATTGAGTTATCAAAACAGGAATTCCTGTTTTCGTTTTACCGAATCGATCCAACGTAACAGTCAATTTTGTATTCGTTCCGGCGAAACACATTTGCTGCAATATTGCTGCATGGTCTCTTCACACATACACATCGAATTTATTCGTCTATTGTACGACGGGACGGAAGGCAAACAAATAAAAAAACACTAGGTATATTAAAATCTAGTGGCAACGAATATTTGTTCCAAAGGTTTTTGCACGAAATGTTTGATGAAACCATATTTACAGTTAAACATGATATCAAATAGGTTAATGTAATAATATCAGTCTAGAAATAAAGATTTAGAACATATTTTGGAAATGTTTATCTTTCTCTCTAAAAAAAATTAACTACGGCTTACAATGCTATACTTGTGTGAAATGAATATAATGACATTTAAATTTGTTTCAAAGAATTGAAATGTACCGAAAATTTGCGATAGTCAAAGTCCACAGCTATTAAAAATCTGTTAAGTCGCATGTGTTTTGAAAACACATGTGTGAACAAATCATCATGTATAAAGAGTTCGGAAAGTTACCGTATTAAAAAATTTATAGATGATAGAATATCTTTAATAAACGCAAAATTAATGAAATTTTGGTAGATACAAATTTTATTTGGAAAATAATTTGAGATGTACGACGGGATATGTTGACAGTGTTTCATGAAATTATCATTCTGAATTCAAGTAATCTAAGGTCATGATTCATCCCCATGCAAATAAATCAATGAGATGCCAATTTGAGATTTGCATGAAACTGGTACAACTGTACAGTGAGATACGTCGTGGAGCAAGACAAGGAAATATATTTTGGACTAACAAAAATAAGTGCCATTTTGGGGGATGATTCTCCCTCCGATATCTGTCCACGTCTAAAGTAATCAACCAACGAGAGAGAGATACAGAAAAAAACGTCTAAAAGTAGGCGTGATAAAAATGTTAACTAATTGCCTCTACTGGGAGGATGGACAGAAAATCCGCAGCATCGAAAAAATCCATCAAATGTTAAGTTAGTTATTTTCTGATCCTTCTGTTATACGGTTAACTTGCCACAGGTTTTTTGTACCTTCCTTCGTTAGTGAGCTTGTGTCAAATTTACGACTTAAATTTTTTCCTCGTTGGTTTAAACCCACAGCTGGTGAATTGGTGATTTATAGTGTTGATGGGGTTTATGATAATAGTAGAATGACCTTCAAGAAGCTGACAAGTCACACCTTCAAGATACTTTCTTCAACCTTTATTTATTTCCATAATTATTTGACTTAATTGTCAGTAATGAATATAAATAAAACAAATAGTTGCAATTTCATTCATTCACATAAACACCAAATGTGCATGACGTTGTTTTATCCAGCTTTAGATTCATGGGGACGATGTAGGCTCCAGATGAAAAAATTGAATCACATGGTAGTATCTGTCTGGCACGCTCAGAGTTCCATACACAGCTCCTATAGTACTTCAAAGTATGTATGCAATCTATGCAACCAAAAGGATAACCAGACGAACCTCAAAAGATATAACCTTCTTTATCTATATGGCGAGCATACTTTTATCCAAGTATCTTTCACTATCGAAGTGGCGAATATAAATCAATGGTCACCTCGGTCTTAATTTCATTTTATTGATTTAGAGTCGGGTGTTAAGTCAATCTCCGCCTTTTTTAATTACTTGAGGCAACGTGAAGGAACCCTGCCAACTATCCCGGAAAAGTGAAGTTTTTTGCCCTTGCCTTATTACCAATCTACTACAAAATTACGTCAAAATATGAATAGTAGTTATAGATCAGGTGTCAAGGATTAGCGGAGAGATTTACGAGTATCACAGTTACGGATTGAAAAGAATAATTTCCCTAATGGTATTCTGTTAATTAAAATTAAAATCTGAGAAATATTTACAAAAAAAGATCATTAAAGACTTGGCATATGTGTGCTGGAAATCCAACATCACAATGAAGAGTACTATAAAACTAGCAGTCATTGAATTGAGAGCATTTGTTTTTTTAGTAGAACTTGAATTTCAAAAATCTAGATTAAAAAAATAAGATACGTTTTAACCACTTTCGCAGCCACCTTGATTGTGAAAAATTCGCTGTTCACGAGATATTGAATCATATCTACAGCATTAGTTCAGAAGGTGCATTATGTATACACTTGAGAGAATGAGGCATTTCATTGTAACATTTTTCTGTGTCCCTAACAGCTTGATTGATACTAATACGAAACATGCATGACTATAGCGCATGTATAGTTGGGACAGTATCTTTTAATTCTCGACTGCCAAAAATTCTTTTGTTCGGATCCATAGAGCGATAAAAGGAGACCCGTGTAATAATAGGGTATTGTGCCGCTTTGTGTATCCAGAGCAACAGGTTTCTTCGGAAGTAATGTTACCCCTCAGGAATAAAGTCATAAATTTCCAAAGAAGAATGTGGTTGTAAAAGGGAATAAAATATCTCGTTCGCAAGAATACAAGGACCATCCTGGTATAAGAATGGGGTAAAAGAAAGGTATTATAGGTCACCCCAACGCGATGTACATATACGTTATAATATATAGATGCTCGATTAAAGTTTGAACAGGAAGAGTCGAGTACAATTGGAATATCAAATTTGCAAATTAAAATATTATGTTCCTCATGTATTCTCTATAGGCACTATACCATAGCATAAAAAACATTATGTCGATGTTATACGTTAATTTAATGGAAGAATGGTTAGACTAAATAGAATGCTAAATTTGAACACTAGTTATGTATTCATGATAAGATATACTTGAAAAGTAAAATGGGTAGCCTTTGTGAAAAGCCAATTTTGACAGTCTGACGATGATTCAAATATTAAATCGAAACTAGTCAGTCACAAAAAGTTGTCCGACAATTCAAACTACTTTACTCTCACGATTATTTCGCATAAGTAACCTCTAAAAATTATGCTGAGGTTGTCTCACATATGGTTGACTTTACACTGTTACTAACGTTTCGGCAGCCTTGATCAAAGTAAATATAATAAAATTAGATTTTGAAGTAATAGACTTGCTATCGTCTAAAATGTTATGTTTTTCTGGTATATTGACTTTCCAAACTTCGTACAAAATTTTTTTATTCATGCCTTTCAAGTTGTGTTGCTACTCTGCTCAGAAGTTCGAATTAAACTTTTAAAAACGAAACCTTGATCGGTCGAGTATCATAAGCGCGTGACAACGCGAAAGTCTTGGCTCAAAGGTCCGAATATAGCAAGCGACAATTTTTGCTGAGCCAGCAACCACTGTTCAATGTCCGCACACTGGCGTCGCAAGAAAGACACGAAAAAAAAGGAAGAAAAAATAATTGAATAGCAAAATAGCTAGGATAAACAGTATGCTAGATTCAAGAGCTCTAGTTTTGTATCCATGATAGGATCTAGTTAGCAAGTTGGCAAGTAATCTGGGTAGCCTTTGAACAGTCAACTCTGACAGTCTGATGATTATTTAAATATAAATCGAAACAATCTTTTCATCTGTATGATGGAAGAGTTTCATCAAGTAAGAGCATCTACAATCTACTAGTTTACAACACCTTTCAAGAGGTTAAATAGCACTTTTATGCTTACTTATAATTCTTATTCAGCTAAATTACAGTAATTGGTCGCTAAAACAAAATCAGAACAAATCAGCCTACTTGGAAAATGACACACCACCACTTTGGTTCAAATTTGTTCCGAAATGCATCGAAAATTTATTAGCTCAATGAGTCGCATGCATTGTAAGATGTTCACCGCTGTTGAGAGTAAATTAATGTGAAATCATTTCTGTTATTTGTCTAACAAAACTTTGAACTAACATCTACGTCTATGTACCGAAGATTAGCGGATCAAAATTATATATTATAGAATGTCTATTTCCAACGCAACGCCAATAGGGGCGCGTGAAGTAAAAAACAGCCGTTGCTGAATCCAGCAGTTAAAGTATCCCATTATCGCCTCCACAGGCATCGGCATACGCCCTTTCTGCGACCTGCCACCAGGATCCGCAACCCTAAGCGACAAGGAGCGGACGATCCAATTACGACCGTCCGAATCGGATTTAATTAACAGTTTTACACGGCCTAACACGATGGGACGGGGCGACGTTGACGTTGAAGCTGCCCTTTACGCTACTTCTACCGATAATCCAAGAGAGAACGACGCACAGTGAGTCGAAGCGACTACACAGCGGACTTTATTGACGATTGGCACACGAAATGTCAAAAAACATGTTTCTACACCTCTCGCACAGGCAGAAAAATATATCGCACTCCAGAATCGTTGCGAGAGAGTAAATGTGTTCAAATTGCCATTAGAATGACTTTTGTATGACATCCGTTCAAGGCGGTTGATCATGTGATGATGCATCCATTGGTCAACTTAGTGTTTGTTGTACAGATAACTTTTGATTATATTACGCGATACAGCATGGTCAAACATGTACCATGATAGAATGTATACATCAGCTACTTTTCCGCGATGTTCTTTACTAAGAGTGGTCTTTCTAAGTGTTAGGCACATCAACTAGAGATATTACTCTTTTCTGTATTGTGTCAAGAAGCTTCAGATCTGGACCTTGTATTGTGTAGCTGTTTGTGGAGCAGAAGAGAGAACACCCAGCTTCTGGAACGCCGCATGGCTGACAACATGACCGTGTGACAACATGTTATTGTTGATGTTAATCCATATAAATTTGATTAGAGATGCATCGAGTATGGGACGTCGAAGGTAATTTTCTGAGTCTTATGTGCGTTGAACTAAACCATTCGACAATTCTATGTCTTTCGTTGACCTGGATAACATGTTACTCCCTCCAGTATGAAGTTTGTCGAGATAGACGTGGATTCCATACAAAAAATGATACTGTCATCTGCGAAGCTGTGATTTGTTGTTATTTCAAACCGTTCGTTGATGTACAGCTGGAAGACTATTGGAGAAAGGACATGTCCCCGGAAACAGCTGTGTTTTTATGGTAAAAGTAAATGCCTGTCCCACCACAAATCCGGATCGGTCTCTGAGAAAACTGGACCACAAGTTCTAGGGGTTCAAATTTTCAAGAATGCATTTTATGAAATTATCATAACACTAGTACATACTCTCAATAATTGATTATGAAATCGATAAACTCAAAATTCATTTCAATAAATACTTATAAATCCTTATAATGGACAAATGCTCCGAGCTTCACATTATACTGCAACTCTTATTTTTGAATTGATGACCAGGACTTAGGCAATATAAGCAATTTTTTCACATGGTCAAAATAAACATACGCATTCTAACTATGTGTCGATGATAATGGCACCCAAAATGGGGGATGCCCTCTATGCATAGTGAAAGAAAACAATGATTAACAGGGTATCTCTGGAGCTTCGTTGCAGTTTCATAGTTTGTTGATATTTTTCAGAACAATTTGATAATACGAAATTAATGTTTCATCAAGGTAACTACTGCTACAATCCCAACTCATATTTACTATTATATACTGGAGAAAGCCGTGAAAGATATTTTTTGTGATATTGAATCTAAACTACTATACTACAGCTCCTCAAACTGTATTATACGTTTTTAGAACGTCAATGTTGTTCGCGCTTCCTCCATTCAACAAACTCATACGCTCCGTTACTTAGCAGGACACAATGAAACAACCTCGGACAACTTCAATAAGAAAACTTCAAAAGCCAATGTCTATATCTCCGGTGTATGTGTGCCTGTTATCCCGGCACCGGACAGGTAACTCGATACATATCTTGCAACCTCAAATAAGATTTAGAAAGTTTGCACTGGCTTACTTGAAACCCTTGTCGTCGTCGACGACCTGTCCGCCGTTTTGAACAACTTGTTGCTGTTGGGATTGCTGGCCATTGCATTCTTCCTTCGGACTCTGCTTGCCGTCCTTGCCGTCTTTTTCATCTGGTCCTGCAATAATTAAATGAATATATCATTGTCTGACTAAGGCAATGCAAAGTTATAAATTAGTCAAGTACGTTTACTGGGCGCAATGATTCAAGAGTATTTTTGTTTTTTCATGCTGATTATTGATCATAAATAAGGGTGAAAATAGAGAACGTTTTTTATTCGATCGCAAGAAACGAACAAATAGAACAAATATGAAATTTATATGCAATAAGCTGCCATAATAAAAGACTCCAAGAAAAGATTTCAAAACAAAGCTGCTTGTATATTTTCTGATCAAGATATGATAAAACTTCATTTTATGTAAATTAGAGATGCTCTTATGTGGTAATTTCAACACAAGCTTTCACAAATAAAACTCTGTTTTTATGTAACGGGTTTCGATTTATTATTTATTTTATTATTATCTACACAATTTTCACTCTATGTAATTTCACATCTTTTAATTAAAATTGGTCGCATGGTAAAATTAGGCTCATTTTGTGGAAAACGAATATTCTCTAGAAAATGACTTTCAAAATTATTTCTTCATTTTCAAAGTTGAGATAATAACGTGGTAAATATGATATTGAAAAAAATTAATGATCCATCCATTTCACAAAATCCATGCGCGAAACCCCTGAGACATTTTGAAGCATTTTTGATGATTCCTTAAGCACTTCAGCGCAACATTCAAAAAGAAAGTTCCTTACATTACTCCGGCTTGCTAATGGTCTCCAGACAACATATGTGCCCCACCAATATAACACTCAACCCACTGATATAGTAAGAAAAACCATGTACTGACCTTGCGATCCGGAAACATTTCCTCCGGGCGCCCCACCTGCTCCGCCCAGATGCATTCCGCGCATGCGCGTCTCCAACCCTGCCGCTGCCGCTGCATTGGCCACTGCCGCCGCCGCGGATCCCTCCCTTCCCGTCGGTGAGGTGCCCAGCACGTACTCCACCATCTTCACCCCCAGACCGCCCCCGTTGTCACTGCCACGTGGTGACAGAATGCCCGCTGAGGGCGCGGCTGCCGGGTCGCCGCCCGGGCCGACGCCGCCCCCGGCACCACCTCCGCCACCCGTGCTGCGCCGCATCGGTAGTGGTGCTGATACGCCATGGTCGCCTGAAAATAAAACGATATATTGTAAGGTACCACTATTTGCAACAAGCATGCAAATGATAAGTAAAACCTAAAATCATAGTAACCGCCATCGACTGCAAACCCGGTCCAGCAAGGAAGTTCATCATCATTGCACGTGAAAAATGAGAAGAAAACAACGCCCTAAAATGTCGAACATTTGGAAAAAATATATTTAAATATATGAATTCAAATTTTAAAAATTCGAAGTCCGCAGGTATTGAGAATAAAAATTTATTATATGTTTTGAATGCAAATATATGACAATTATCTAACAAGTACGGATGATAACCGGGAACACAAGTCTATAGATGACACATGTATTACAACGTCAAGTAGGTCGACGCCATACTTTCTATGCAATGGTATCAATTCAGAAATTAAATATTCCAAGCGAATCTTGAAACTACCGATCTTTTGGAATTAGAATATTGAATAATTAAAATAATTAAATCATTTATAGTTTTAAAAATTCTCGATATTTACGATTTGTCCAAAATTACCATAATCACCCAACACTTCCAAAACTCACTGTAAATGAAAAATGCTAATGCTCGATCCAAATCTTCAATAAATTATACATGAAATACAGAGTCAAACTACTTGACGCATATTTTGCGTAATTATTTACGATTCTTATCCAGCAGTAATCTATATAATATATGTTCATCCCGAAGCGGAAAAAATTACCCCCATTTAAAATAATAATTAACTGGCCACCTAGATACCTTACAACAGCATGTACAAAAATGTTTTAGGTAAGACTGCTACATCATTTTGTAATCACTCTACCGCGTCTACATCGGTTTTCAAAAACGAAAAAGCTATTATTCTCGTCCCAGCACTTTGAAGAGTATTTTTCCAATTATAGAATGAACAATAATATTAGCCGTATCGCCTATGTAAAACTAAATCTTCAGCACGTATTGGAAAAAAAATATAAAAACATTGGTTTGTATTCGATGCTGTGCATTGTCCTTCGAAAGGTCATGTACAAAACGCGAGTGACATCGTATTATATATCATTTCCTTTCCTGCCGTACTCCTCATTCCTCTCTGTGTAACAAACTTCTGAACAGCTCACTATCCGAGAAAGAAGCTGTGATGGCGAAGCTCGTCTTTTTGTAACCGCACGACATCGATCATTTCATACAATTCGGGCGCCTGTCTGCACTGCAGCTCTAACGTGGCCGGATCCAACGAGGGGAAGGGGTCGAAATAGGGACTAGACGACGGGCTTCAAGATTTCCAAAACTGGTCGTATGGAGATTCTTGGTTAGGTCCAAAATTTTCATCTCACTTACACCTACTTGCACTACTCACTTGATCATGGCACATTCCCGCAAAGGAAAAAACGACATTAGCTGTCGATACAAGTTTCGGACTAATTGGTTACCTCATCAGGACCGGACACCCAAGTCAAGGATGGGAGTACCTTCAGGTTGAAGGTATATGAAAACAAAGTACCAGGAAATCGTAGCGGAGAATGCATGGCTCAATTTATGCACCTACTGGACGCACATTCAGTATCAAGTCAAAGTACATGATCATCAGTTACAAATTAAACAAAATAAAAAACGCGCAACGTTTTAACCGAAAAATTCTCGTTTCTTTCAAGTGTCATACATTGAAGATACAGTTTTCATTTGATTCTATAGTATGTATAGTATGCCAACGTTTCCTCTCGCTCTATTCGATTTTCTCAATAACCTGTCACCTCCTCCGCTCGCCTGTTTCGATCAGCCGATCCCTTGTCGGTATAGCTAAAACGGTCAGTCCTGATTGCGTGTTAGTAGTTGCATTTGATAATTATATTATTGCATAAAATTGGACAGAACTAGACCGAAACTATAGTTTTAGAGCGGAATCGAATCTTTGTGGGGACGTTCACTCATTTCGTTCAAGGCATCAAAAAATTAAGTTCGATTGGTGGCAAGAACGCTTTGCATATCTCCCTCCAGAAAAATAACCACATCCACCACTGGTCGATCATTTATAACCGCAGAAGTGAATACGGGGCAAGGTAGGACGATAAATGTGTAGAAAGCAAAAAGAAACGCCACGTTGAAGAATATAGTCGGAGTAGAATAGGAATCTAGTCTCGGACCAGAAAGAAGATTGATGTGTCAGATTAGGTTTTGCTGACAGCAGTTCAGTGGTGGGATGTTGGAGATGTGAGTCAAGTTTTTCGCGGTAATGGATAGTTATGTGTCATGAGAACACGAGCGAAAGCATCTAGCAATTTGTAAGACTGGTCCTGAAAAACGTGGCTGAGATGCGATTCTGCAAGCTAATCCGATGATTTCGGAGAAATATTTTAATTTTGATACTTGTTCGATAAGCAATTCGTTGCGTCAGCTTCGATTAAAACTTAACGATTGCTAAAAAAGGCGATCAGTTCAGTAAATATGGCCGTAAAATACTTAACTATAATAAGTAAGGTCCTGTTGAATCTGTGAAACATCAACAACAAAGTGACAGTACTGGTTCCAGAAATATTTCTAAATATAGGTAATTTAAGACATTAATGTATTCTGAAAAAATGTTTTGAGGTCATTCCAACGGTGATATGATAGTTGGTGTTTTTTAGAGGTGTTGCACGACTGTAAATGCAGAATATCTTAATTTGCCTAACCCTATTTATGTACAGTAACATATTATATTGAACACAAAATCTATACTTTAGCTAAATAATTATAAAAGGGTAACTATGCCGTAATTTAAATTGTAGTTACGATGATAAGCGTGAAATGGCCACACGATCGTCGATTGCTTGGGCTTGTTGATGCGTGGCCTCTTGGCCTTTGAAGCGATGATTCGAGAATCGAGCACCCGCGCTTGTTTTGACGCGGCGTAAATAAAATTTGAATAGTATAGTGGAAGTAAGATTCAGGGACCGATTTAGCTTTATATTGATACTAAAATTCAGCCAATTTACATTTAACCTCAAAGACCATTCTGAACAATTCTACAGCGCAACTATGCTGAATAGAATAAAAGAATACGCGTCACATGTTTCCGCCTTTGTTATTCGGAAAACGTAGTCCTGGCAATTGAAATTCGAAATGCAAAATACTGTATGAATCACAAAAAACTCACAATACCTCACGATAACTCTAGTCATTTCAATTTTGCAAATCGCTTTGAAGTATCTAACTATACAATCGTAACTCATAATATTTATGTAATCAGGCTCCATCTACATGTGCAGAGATTCAAACTGCAGCATTAGAATCGGACGTACTAAAAACGACCTTGCGTTTTAAGTGGCGGCACTTGACATTTAGCTTTTCTCATAACTAGCCCACCCAAACAAATTTAGGAATAATAGAATCGTTTAGGCGAAATAGCTGGGACAGGAATACCTATTGACATTATGTATATGATTTATCACAGCGATAACCCAGTAGCTGTAGCGGTATGGCACTTAATATCGACAAACTCATAAACAAAACAAAAATGGCGTCAAGTAGAGCTGACGCTGTACTTTCCACGTAACAGTACGAGTTCAGAAACACAGATTTGGATCAAAGGTTATAACTATTGGATCTTTTGAAGTTTAAACAATAATAAACTGTAAGGTTACATGGTTGCCAATATTTTGACAAATAATCCATTAAAACTCCATAAAAACTCTCAATAAACAATATAACTGTCGTGGTCTCTTTCTAACTGTGGCGTCCAGAGCAAGGTTAATAATTTGGGCCTCCCTTGTGGATATAACTACCCTCCACCACCGAAAAACTTGATGGGCAAAAATTTTCATAACCTTATCGAGTACTCATCCTGTCCAAAAAACTTGAGCAAAAAACCTCCTTCTCGAAACTATACCGCACAAAACACTTGGAGTGCAAGCAAAAACATCTCTAATGACATTTGTCGCCGATCCAACTCGTTTTTGCGTGCCATGCACACTGCGAGAGGTCCGCGACCCGCTAATTGGTGACCCCCCTGGTCTAAAGATTATAGATGATATAACGTAAATCGATGGCTTTCGAAAATTACAAAGATGTTTTCATGGCGTAACGTGTCTTTCTTTTTCGGTCTGTTTTTTTTTTCTTCACAGAAATAGGGTTCCATGTTCCTTCTTCTCGGGGCAGGATTTTCGCTCCACGAACCTGCACACACTTGCCTCGCATTTACGTGTGTGGACTGGATCCTTGAAACTGTGATCAATAAATAACTATTTGTTGTAGTATTATTTATGTATAAATACATGTCGGCATGGATTAATGATTTAATAGAACTCGGCACCGAAGCTATATCGTTTAAATTAACATAGTTCTCTGACAATTCGGCACATGACGTAAACAAACAACTATCAGCTTTCAGAGCACCGTAAACCTCCAGCTTCACCCCCATCTGCATTACACCAAGCAAAGACATATTAATCTCGCTGTCGCAGTTCTGTTCCGCGAATGAATAATTAATAATGGCTTTCTTGCTGCCTTAAGATTATATTTCATCCGTCTTCAAGCCCAGAGGCACAACTGTCCCTAGGCCGAAAGGATTTGGTATGATGTTGCATAAGAAATGAAGATAAGCTGAAGTATGAAGACACTGATTTCGAATTCTTACCCCTTTGTATAAATTATGATTGAAGTGGAATTCCGACATATTAGAATGCAAAAATGCGAAAATTGACGAGAACTATCCTTCGTCGACAATTCCTTCGGTACAGATAGATATGTTACCCACCATGACGAAATGCATCAAATACTGCCATGGTGAGACATATTGCGGATGACAGAGTTTAGGTAAGTAGGTATGCACACTTCGGGCAAGCAAAGTTTTCCGTCTGAGATACTTTTTGGCGGCCTATCGTCGGAATCAAAAATGGAAATAGCCTACATCCAGTGGCGTAACCACCACAATATTCTGGTGGGGGGCGAGAGGTTACTACATAAGTAAACAGAATATTGTGCAGGTACAAACATTTTTCGGAACAAAAAGTTTGCTAAGTGAAATCAGAATGAGAACAGGATTCTGGTAGGTGGATGGGTAATTACCCCTCTAATCCCCATGTATACGCCCCTGGCTACATACCTCAGTATTGGTAGAAATATACAATGATTATAATCTGCTAAATTTTCACTTGGGATAAGCGTGCAATTAGCTAATGAGTCAGTTATGAAGTTATGTAAGCAGCTTATGCGAATTGAATTTTTTTGTCGTTGTTTTCACTCGCCAAACCCAAGAGAGAAACGTCTAGCGCGTCCTTGCTAACTGATCTAATCGATACGTATTCCGTTCTGTTCGAGGACCGTAATCTTCCCAACTTTTCCGCTCGGTAAGTATCTATGCTTTATATTTTTAATTCAATTTCGCCGTTTCTAGAAACTGCAATCGTTCATGGCGTTTTCCAATTGTAAATTTAATAGGATTCCACTAGAAAATCAACGAGGTGGTATAACGAAGTTTAATACAAATGTGACAATTCTACGTTGGAGACAGTCGAATCAATGTGGTTCAGAACGGGCATGGCAATAACGAAGCCAAACACTGTGCGTGTAAAAAATTTTTTTTGAAATCAACTAATTAATAATAATAATTTTTGAAACTCACCCTATGATTTACTTTATTGAAATACAAAATGTATGAAGAAATTAAATGTTGCTCATTTGACACGCACACTAATCGATTAACTGTCTCCAGGATAACGGTTTTTTGTTTTTAAATCAAAAATTCGCCACCATCGAGTATTTGAATACAGTGCTGCATTTTCATTATTAATATCACCATCACAGAAATTCCTGGGTAGACCGTGACTCAGTCTGTGGGGTGAATAACTAACCAAAACTACAGATGGACCACCAACTTTTCTTCAGGTTTCCACATTATTTGATCTTGAATTTAAAATCAGTTTTATGTAGTTACATTGGAACTACACAGTTGTAGGTCCGTTTCACTATTTCCCAGTCCAATCTACTCAAGTATATTTGAAAACAATATATGAAAAAAGTAAAAAAAAATGATGAAATGATTATTTTGATATTCCATATATCCCAAGCTGAGGTAAACATATTTCCCTCCCACCAAAGTTATGAAATTGAATTTGCCGAGTGTTCCGCCATGAGAAAACATTTTTCTTTGCAACGTAGCTGAGGGATCCAGGAAGGGCGGTAAAACCTATTATAATAACGCAAAGGTATATTTTCTGGATATGCAGGCAAACGGACGCCAAAGACGGAAACCGAGAAAAGTCGTACGGTTTGGGAATTCAGGAACGGTGCCTTTTATCTTTATTATTCCATTTTTCAGCCGAGTCGATTCACACGCTCTGGGTGTAGGAGCGAATCGGGAGTAGAGTAAGAATAGCTATAGGGTGCTAAACTTCGCCCCGCATGCGTTCATGAGTATAAATAAAGCCGTTATTATTATGTACGTAAGTACGAACACCTACAACTTGGGATTATTATTTCTCATGTTCATTGAACTATTGAAACTAGTAATTGGCAAGCACTTACGGCAGGTGGTGAGTCTCAAGGGTTTTAGAACGACGCGATAGTTCGAAGTAACCTTATCTTAGAAAAGGTAGCTGACAAAGTAAATATTATACAGGGTGCACGTAAAAGTTGGAATATACTCCATAAAATTTACAACAAGCGGCAAACTTAGGGGAACGATATCAGAGGTGCAAAAACATAATTTTTATCTGTGGATAGCATCGCTATTTTTTTCCACCACATGAAAAACGTCATTACGTGGACACACATGAAATTCTCAATCCAAGAATTTCGATATACTCACGACAAGAACATCTGATCTTACTCTGAGACAATTTACTTGAAAGGAAAATTATCATTAATTTGAAGCAAAAAATGTATATTTCCGAATTCAATACTCATTCTAAAGAAATATACTCACAACTGAGACTTCAATGATTTTCTAATAAGTATTTCATTATTTTTTGTAAGGTCATCATATTTTCCTACGGAGCGCCGTTTACTTCAATCAAGATTACGAACGTCGTGTAATTCATTTACTTGTTCAGCATCGCCATATTCGTCTACGACGATTCAGTGGTACGCGTGTGTCTCTTTAGGATTTGATTTTTACCAATCACATTTCAGGGTGAATGTGCTGTTAAAAAGTTGGAGTCGTGACTTTTGTGAGGATCTCATACAAGTGTACAGGTGCTGATGTGATATGAGTAATATGTGAGTTGTGAATAAGTTCTATCACAAATGGTGGACGTATATCTTTATATTTGTTTACTCAAATTTACTCTATATGATCAGAAACACAGTATTCTAACTTTAAGATTATCATACCTTTGTGCATATACGAATATATGGTATACTTTAATGAAATCACATATTCTTAGTCTGAGAATTTATCTTTATGTATGCATACGTAACGGCAAAGTTTATGACTGATAATTTAAATAATAAGAATTATAATTGAATATCAAAATATTCATAAATGACCATAAAAAAATTACGCTTTTTTCATAAAACTTATAAACTGATGATTTCATGGTTTGGCATATGATTCGGGATTTGACGTCACAAAATTTTATAATTGGTTGCAGTACATCAAAAAACATTATTTTTACGTACACAACGCTAAAATGTAGATATTATTAACAATAAGTTGAACAGTGAAAATATTGACGTGAAATGAAAATAATTAAATCATCAGGTAAAATCTAGGCCTATATATTTACATACAAAAATCATACTTTTAAACTGGGCATTTTGTCATAGTATTTGCACTTAGTCTCAATGTCTGAATGTTAGTTCCAAATATTCAGCTTTTATCAAATTAGGTTGAAAAATTCAAGCCGAAACAAGAATTATTATTTTTATTCAATTTATCAATGTCTGTTTGTCTGTTGTGTTTGTTATTAATGATATTGTTTGATGTACTGCAATAAAGGGTAGAAGTTACTAACTAAAGAATATCTAAGTACGTATATTTATTTGAATGTATTGAAAAGGTTTAGATGGGTAACAAATAAAAAAATAATAATATTTGAATCTATTCCTGAAGTAAAAAGCTAACCTATTCGCTTTTTGATATAATAAGTTTCTACTCCAATACACATTGAAATTGCATAAATGGACAACAAATTGTACAGGTTTCATTTTCGCAGTATATCAATACATCTAGGTTATTTCTATAGTGGCTGCGAAATTTCGTCTGAGCATTCAAATCGATGAAATGAGTATAATCTACAAATTTTCTACTAAAAATATTCGAAATGATGCTAGATATAAGTATATTTTTCATTAAAAAGCATTCAGAAACTCTTTATTTTTAGAATTTCTGATGGTTTAAAACGAGGCTTGTTCTTTCAGGAGACTGAGTTTTTCATGAGAACCAGACAAATCTCCTATTTAGCTGTGAAAACAGTTTAAAACTGAAGAAACAAAACGTCGAGGCTCCTAGAATTAAAAAATATATAAATAAAACTATTGTACCATGACACTTGCCAAACATGATTCCTACCAAACTCGATAGGCTGTACAATCATAGATTTAGCCAATTATGTGCTGAATTAGTAGAGCACCTCTGGAAATCGCTGAAAATTTCAAGGTATATACATCGAGGATTTCCCTGATGCACAGCATGGCAGCATCGTGCGTCGAACCTACCGGTTGAAATTTACCCGGGAAATGTGTGTGCGTGCAGCCGGCAACGCGGCATCGTTGTGCGCATCGCGCCGGTCGTGGGCGTCGGGCGTTTCTCCGTCAGCACCGTCGTTGCCCGGGAAACGCACGCCACGACGCGCCGGCCGGCGGGTCGGTGCATGGAGCGTTGCGGCGCCTATCACCAGCGACGTGCTGAGAACAAGATATGGCAGAAACCGCTTCGGCCGGCTGAATGAGTTATTACTAGAAGAAATTGTTAGGTTGACGCTACACCTCCCGAATCCTAATAATTACCAAACCCGTTCTAAAAGAAGCTCAAATTCCTCAATTAACTGATTTAACTGTGCCTGAAATACAGTCAGTCTACTTAGGACAATTTTAAATAGAAAAAATAATACTTTTGTGGGAAAAAGTAGTCCCTTTTGGTAAAAAATCAATTACACCCTAAAATGCCGATAATTTATAAAAATATTTGAATACTTCAAATCTGTTCGGAATGTATCGAAAATTTACTATGTTGATAAGTCGGAGTTATCGCAGAATCCAAAGCTGTTGAGAAAATAAATCTCATTTCTGGATTTATAATGTTCGAACTATAATCATTGTCTAACAAGTATCGGGTCAAAAAAAATCCTACAATTTCTCCCTCAGCACTCAAATTTTTGACCCATCCCAAATATTTCTGGAACCTGATCCGGGCTTTCAGAAACATAAAAAAACTTAATTTGAATTTTTCCGTTTTTTTACCAGAACTCCGTCGCCGATGCACCAATTTAAAAAACACACAGAGAGCATTCCTTGCAGTTGCAAAGTAGCAACATAGTGTCAAAGTTTTATAAAAAAAACTGTATGGTAATTATACAACGACCAAGGATTCGGACCAGACGACGGACACAACAAAAAGACAGACACCTCAGTCAGACAAAAAAAAATAGTCAGGCCGACAAAAATAAGTCACATATATTTTTGTAAATCACAGTACTTGCTCCGCCTATCAGCCCGTGAGGTGAATAAAATTGGATCAAGAAGACTAACTCAGAGATGTGTAAAAAAATAAATGAAATATTCAGTAGTTTCGATTCACGTAACACAAACTAAATATTATACTAATTCACATGGGGTAGCTTACCCACCTCCCTGTATAATACGATGCCATATCCCATACACAATGTTTTTATTTTATTTTGCCAAATGCGATCAGTGAAAAAAATAGAATTCACAATGCTATTTATACCCTAGTGGTTCTAATAGCAAAATACCTTATCGTAGTTTTCGTAGCAATAAGATATCTGTATCCTTATTGCAGATCCCAGAATAATATAGGTAACAAATCTTCGTCCTGTCCGACAATCGATGGTTTACCGCCCGCGTCTGCTACGTGTCGTACTAAAAGATTGACAGAATAATCTTGTCTGGTGAATATTTATGAACCGAATGCCGGATCTCGAATCCCGGATTCCGCGTCAGGCTGCGCTGCCTCGCGATAGATTGAAAAACCACGTCGTCGCCCCGGGGAAGAGAAATAAAGAAAAATCGCTGGCTATTGGAAGACTGCGAACAGATGTGAATTAGAGTACACTTTTACTGGGCCGAAAGAGTGTATTGGAAAACGCTTCAAAAATATGTCACACATTATAGTTAGTTACCTCTTAACAGAGCTACTGAAAGCTGAAAGTAAAATATAGAAAATATCTTTCCCACAACATGCCACTTTTTCAAGCGCCTATTTTTCTCCATTACGTATCAGCACACCAAGGCTAAAAAATACATTAAATCTTTCATTTTTTATAAATATAATATTCTACATGGACTGTGTCAACAGATATGCAGTAAATAGTGCGAGTAGCTGTGCATTTTGCTGCAAAAAAATCTGTTTCAATTTTCACCATGAACAGTGGTAAATATTTTTTGAAGTTTGAATGTCTTGGGTGAATCAAATGTGTCAACAACTCAGTGGTCAACAATCAAACGATTCAAACAGATCGTCACTTGGCTTACGAATGGTTGCCACGCTTTTTCCAGAATTTATAAAGAGTCAATCATGTTTATGAAGTGATTCAATGGCCCTTTTGACCAGATATATAGACATCTATCTAATCTAATCACTAGGTTAGCTATTGTTATACTTTCTAAATCATGTACCAATATTAATACATGTGTCTCTGCCACGGACTCACGAAAATGTTGTAGTTAAATATAATAACAGTCAATATATGAAGAAACGATAGCAGCAAATTAATTTCACAGTTCTCATCACCTAAAGGTTAAAAAACCGAAGGTTCTACCTTCTATCTGAATACGAAGGAGCAAGCCTTTGTTTATATTGCATTTCCCAACCTCTGATAAAGATGATGTAGTTCTAGCGGTGGCGCCATAAGCGATAACATGCAGTTTGTATAGTTATAACAAGACAAGTAAAATTAGGTGTGAAAACAAAAATCAGATGGTTTAGTCCATCAAAAAAGTCTCAGACTAGCTTCTACCGGAACCTTGTACACCAAATTGCAAGCTTGTCCAACAGTTTACATAAAAGGAGCACTGTGATATTCCTCTATTCAATGCCGCCTAAAGGACACTCGGCGCTTTCTATGCAAGACTCGTTGTCTTTTATGATGCCAGTGCCAACTGGATTAGTTTGCGCAGGTTAATTTCATCGTCTGTTAATATGCTCGACTACGGTCCCATGTACTGTGATAACTTCATTACATACCGACAATTTACTATTTAGGAATATGAGAAATAAGGAATCTCTTGTCGGCCTCGTATAGAGTACGGACAGTTCAGCAAATTTCCTTCGATGTTCCAGATTGTGGAAGTTTTGCTAGCACCTAGGTTCTGAAGGGCTGACCTAATAAGGTCAGCAATATGGTAGTACCAGGGAATTTTAATGTCGATGTTATCCCACAGATGTTTGGTGAAAGATGGTGAGTTTTGGGCATTCCTCGATTATTGACATCCAATGTCTAATGATGAACTATTTCTGGTGTCATGTTTTGTAAGTATGTGTACTTTAAATTCCATCCCATAAAGGGAAACACATTTAATGCCTTTATGTTTCTTGTCAAATCAATCCGCCAATAAAAATGTATTTTAAGTTCTAATAATATGTGATGAATGTGACAGTATCCCTTCGTATCCATTAACTGGGGTTATATTCTGGAAAAGTAACGTGAAAAGACTTTTCAAGTCTGAATGGGATTTATTACATCACAGCTTTGGCCAGAAAATTTATTTTCATATTGAAAATGCTCGATATACACGAAAGGACATTAACTAACTTAATTATTTTTTCTGAAATTTCCCCAATTTATATATGGCACAATTAAATCATAATTATTATGGAACAGCTTGAATTATAAAGCCATTGGAATCCATACAACGCACCAATTAGGAACTTTAGGAGGTTAATAATCACTGTATACAACTCGAGCAAAAAATGTTCTCACCTTTCTTGCGTGGTTGCTAGAATCGCCTAATTTAAAGCAATTGCAATGTAGTGAGACACTTAATTTTGTAAAACAATAGAAATACACAAAATTTCACTCATGAAAGTGTCTACCAGCGTATGCTAAATTTTCTATATTATTAACTAATTAAATCCTACAGAACATACCAATACCAATGACAAAAAAAAATTAGCTTGGGAGTTTCACACCTGTATGTATGCTTGAATATCCTAATTATTTTTTGTTCCTTTTTTTTAGAAAAGTTTGCTTATTTTGCTGCCATTAAAAAGATTTTAAACAATCATAAAATCTGTGCGTTAACATGGCAGGTGTAACCAAGTGGCAAAATATTACAATCAATTTAATTACGTCACCTTTGTCAAGCATAAGTAATGCGTATTAAACACTTCAACTTTTCAAAATAATCGTATCACTTTGCTTCTTGAAAGGCTTAATGAGGGGATTTTTGGATAGGTTTGAAAAACACGAAGATTATCGCTCGCAAAAAAATTTCGCATGATAATAAATTTTTGGGGGTATAATTAGGATATGTACATGCCAGGGAAATAACACTTCACATCATTTAATTCCCAGTATATGGGACAGTGTACTGAACATTGCAGCGTCAGACTTTCCAACTTCATCGACCTTCACTTCTCACACCTTTTTTGAACATCCCCAGGACTTGTTTTACAGTGTGGGAAAGTTCTTGGCGACATTGTAACGAAAGGTCTCAGGTCAGACTAGTGTGAGTACCTTGACACGTACATAGTACTGTTATGGAGGAAGCTTATGCGAAAATGGGAACACTTTTGAACTCTGTATTCTATATTGGAGGAAAGGTAATCTGCCATCATCACAGCACTTAGGCCCCATTGTATGTTCTACCCAGGAGTTACCAAATGGTGGGTGTTAAGCCATCCTAAGCTGGGGAAGATGGTGACACGACCTGGCGAAGCATCCCTTACACTGGCCATAGAGCCAGCGCTCTCCCAAAGTGGATTCTCGGATTGATTGGACAGCTGGACAATCACACAGCAGATGCTTAACCGTCTCATCTTCTTGTTCACATGCTCTACATGGGGGTGTTTCATTCAACCTCATCTTGAAGAGGTGTTTCTTTAGCTAACACTATCATGTTGCAATGCCGGTGGCAAAGCATTTCTACCTGTAGACATCGACAGATAACATTTCGCTACTTCTTCACTAGGGTATCCGAGAGATTCTCAAGCGGCATAATCTTTTGGCAGATAGTTACGTACAATCTGACATGGAATAGCTGATTACTGGCTTGACACTTTTGAGTTATTTTTATATAAGCCTATATTGTCATAACTATTCAAGAAAATTTGGAGACTTACTAAACGAAAAACCAATTATTTGGATTTGCTGCCATTGTATGACAGTAGTTTGGTAGGAAATGAATTCAAATCATACTTGCTAATCAAACAGAATAAGAACAACGGAGACGTGGGAACAAAAACAACAGTATCCGAGATGGAAAAATATCTCCGTCAAGCACGGAAAATCATTATAGGGGGCCCCGAGGCTCGCGAGCGAAGATTTTGTTTTCTTTTTGATAAGTAATTTAAGATTGTTAGCGGCAAAATAATGATTGAAAAGTGTTGTGCTTAAAATAACATTGCGTTGGAGGGTTGTTGAAAATATTTTGCACCGTGCAATTATAATTATCTTGACTTAAATTTTTTTGCTGAAGATCTTGGCAATGTGATTGAAGTGAGATACTAGAACGGTCCATGATGGGAGTTACAAAAAAAGGCGTATTGTCAGAACTTCTCTTCCGGAATGACGTCCAGCGATAAAGAATCACATCGCTACTTGCGGTAAACGTGATATCGAGATGTCCAGCGGGACGGGGGTGAGATATCCTGTCGAACAAATGTCTAATAAGAGATATTCTTTTAGTTCCAACATTCGTATACTATTTTCTTTTACGTGGAGACACTCTAAATATCAATGAAGGATGGATTTACAGATTGTAATGGGAGTAACCCCCCCCCCCCCTCACATGTCTTAAATTCGCCGATTTTATTGACATTTGCTGAGGGTGATAGTCTGTGTTTGGTCTGCATACTGATTCATAGGTGGATGTTTTTTTCTTGGTTACTTATACTGGTGGGATTTTTGGAAGACGGCTGTCAGTCGTTTGAGCGATATAACTGGTATACGCCGGGCTTACTAATCACTAATATTAGTGCTGAATCAACCAATCCTAATATTTTGCGGTTTATAAAAACGGTCTGATAACGTAACGTCTAGGACAGCATTAAAATATCGCTTAACATTGAACGATACACCTGACGTACACGATGTAGCTATCTACGTAAAAGTTATTATTGATTGAAACCTCAAGCGAAAGATCGATGAAAGGAGGCGGTGCGGAAAACGAGTGTATACAACGAGAGCCGATAGATGCTAGTACAAAATAAATGAGAGTGTTAGGCATAATCCGTTTATCTTCGTCAAGATATCAGTCATTAATTTATGGTATGTATAGCCACGTATGACCTACTATTTATATACATATTTGAACAAAATTAACGTACTGGCACCTGATAAATAAAGCAATTGTAGAAATAATCTTGAATACAATAAAGATATAAATATAAACAGCTTTAAAAGTCAGTTGTTATGATGAGTTATTAAAAATGTTCCTTGAAAAAAGTTCAAGATAAAGCTGAACTGCACAATTAAATGTTATTTTGAAAGATATAGGTTTTCAATAATTACATGTATTTTTCAAATGTATATATATATATATATATATATATATATATATATATATATATATATATATATATATATATATATATATATATATATATATATATATATATATATATTATATTGGCCTTAGACAGACAGGCTCATCGTCCTAATTCATTTGATATATTTCACTGCATTACATGAAGTAGGTACTTTAAAAGATGTGAATACAATTTCACCTTTCCTGTTAAATGAAACCACGTATCACCTGAACTACACAAACGTTTCAGCTAGCCCGGCAGCCTTTGACTAAACACAAAATAAACAAATATTGATTAACTGTAAAATTACATTTACTACTTAGTGAAAAGGCAAAAATTGAGAAATTTTCTCAAGAAATAATATTCAGAAATCTAAAATGCTATGAAGTGCCTATTGCTTACAAAAACAAAAAAACTGTAGTGCCATCTGTTACCATGCGCGATCATAACTTGAAACCTCGACCGTGATTTGCTAGCAAAACCCTGGTAGCCTTCTCCAACTGGTCATATGGAATTTCAATTAACATGTATCCACAATCTTTGACATCGGAAAAAACACATACTACGAGTACTGGTATTGCCGACAAGAAAAAGAGAAATTTGTCGAGGTCCTGGGGTTCAGTCAATATGTACGCTTACAGGAATAGAACACGCCAGGCAGGTAGTTAATAACTTGTTCTGGAAACAGTAATTTTAGCTCCAAAAGGAAAACCGTTCTGTGATATTTTCAGTAGCATTCAGACGAAGTCGCTTCAGTTCGACGATGCAAAATTCAATTAGTGGCACACGGTTTTGCGTCTGAGGGTATGTTAAACCATTTAACGAAACTTAATCATAAAGAATAAATAATTCTGTTATTTAAGCACATGGCTTCTCAAATAAAACTAGTTCACTTGCAACGCGTTTCGATTTAATCTTTACATCATCGTCACACTGTACTCAGGATACCTAGATTACATGTCATCTAGCGAAGTCCTATAATGAATATATGAAATAAATGATAGACTTGAGAACTGTAGTTTTATTCATTAGCCTTTATAACTAGTCAATTTATACAGTCTGATGATGATTTAGAATAAATCGAAACGTATAATAGAAAAATGATGTCTATTTGTGAAACCTTTAAATCAAATTACACAATTGAAAGTTTCACCGAGTATGAGCATATACCGCCAACATTTGTCACAATTGCGTTTCAAATCTTGTATATTTTTTTATAGTTTTAGTTGCAGTTGAAAATTGCAGCTATTTTTATTTTAATTTCAAAAAATTCAAATTTGCCTGTTATAAATTTAATAATACGCACGTTATATACGTGCTAAATATTAGTATGGATTCAATTAGCGGTAGTATAGGTATGTTCTACACGTACACCAGTTATTACCATGGCAAACGACTAAATGCTGTCTTTGAAGAAAACAGGCATCCATATGTAGATCAAATAGACCACAAGGAGTTCATCACCCCCGGCAGATGTCAATAACACGCACATAAATATACTATTATGCTAATAACTATAGTAATTTACAACTAAATGTGAAGAATAAAAAGATACAGGTTTCTGAGAACGCGTAACGCAGTGGGTAACCTGATGAAAATTGTCGAATTGTTACGTTTTTTGTTCGTTTCACTCATTGCCGCCAGTCGCTCGGTCTTAGTATTCATTATTTCAGATTCAGATAATTTTTGGGAGCAGAACATTTTTTTGTCGAGAATTTTGAAAATCTGAAACTGACAATTCTAAGGAGTAGTCAATTTGTTTTACTTGTCTTAACTATTATGAATAAAATTCAGTATTTTGTTGAGTCACTTAACAGCTCTAGTGAACATCACATAAGCTGTGCGGTTAGACATTACAAGAAAAAGCTCCAGACCAATCCAAAACCAGTCTACATACGATGGAAACGAGTGACATACAATATTTGCATCCATATGCGTGGGAAGTGAAATTCGATAAATTTGCAATTTTTTGTGCGAAATAACTTTCCTCCCATTTCAAATCTGGGTATAATAAATATATTTTTCGGAATATCATTCTGCACCATTCAAAATAATAAACAATTCAATGCATACAATATCCATAGTTTCATGCTCAACCGCCTTGCGCTACGTAGTGAAATATGGAAAAGCAAAAAAATGCATTTGCCCAAATTACAATATTACATTTTTTCAAACACTATATGAGCTGTAGGTGGATAGAAAGTTAGTGTACTGTACAGTTACATACATCGTAGGACATTCCATCTCCGCTAACATTTTTACGAGACCTGTCGGCGAACACAATATTATTTCCCGGTAGCACTTTGACAAATTTCCCGTTCTCTCACCGCCAAAAGTAAACGACTGAACAAATGGAAACGCAAAGGGGTACCTCATATTTATGTAACATAAGAAATTCTGAAATGTTTTTCTCTTGTCGAGTACATTTTCCTCCCTTTTATATCCCACATCTCCTTGACACAATATCATATTGTTTGGTTTCACTCAAGCTATAAAAGTTATGCTTCTACTTCCAATGGCAATAGGTGGGGAAGTATTTTATCCTGTTTATCCGGTAATTTTTGGAACTCTATAACTCGGAACACAGAGAAAACATTCTTTGCAGTTTTTCAAAATTGGTGCAGTGGGTTCCCAATAAAATGTTCCGAAAAACTTACTTAGAGAGAAACCTATTTTTCACGTTGGTAAGAGACCTATAATATATAAATTTGTTTTTTATCAATGGTTAGTAGTTATAGCTAATATATTAGCGTTCAAAAAATATAAACAATAATATTCATTTTCAATTACAACGGCGCAATTTTATCATCTATCCGAGAAAGTTTCTACTCAAATAAAAAAAATGTACTAGTAGTCCGATATCTAAAAATGCAGATTTTCTACTTTTTGGTCAAAATCTTTATTCTCAAATTAATTCTATTGCATGGAAAGTTTAATCGTCAACCAACTTGACGCCATTCTCTCAATTCACTCCAAACATTTTTTAATAACATGCATAAGTACATGTTTGAGTCCGTATCTGTATTTATATGAATCTATAAGTTGTCATGCACTGCACACATCAACGTCACTATTATTATGGGCAGGATTGTTAATTTATATTGAACAAAAATCCATATGCCGATAATGTACCGCCCGGAAACTGAAAATATTTTTAATATGACAATACGGCTCTAAAATGTCTGCGTTTGGAGTTCTCTATGTAAATCTGAAAAATATTAAACACATCCATTGACTTTCAGCCACACATTCCATATTTCCTTGGTATGGGAAATAAATCAAAACTCTTTAGTTTTCACACTATTCACGTACGAATTCTTTCCAGCTTTTATTAGGGTATGTTTTTTTGTTGCTCTTCAGGCCCAAATTTCATATTTCTCATCAAGTTTGCATTTTCTTCCGACGGCCTTTCCTTTGGGGCAGTTTTAATTACTTTTCTTCAGATCTTATTCTAATTATTATCAGTCATTTTTCACTACACATATATATATATATCCTGGTGGTGAGGCTAGCAAGCTGGTGCTGGTGCATTGCGATGAACTTATGCGATATGATAGAAGCCACGACAAGATACAATGCCTTCACATGTCAGAATTTTGTGTACTTTGTTCGGATTTAGTAAGAATAATCATTTTGAATTAACATTGTCTAAATGAGAATTAGGGAATTGAACAAAAAATAATACATAAAATATATATTTTGTGTATTTTGCAATGTTTTCAAACTACTGAAGTGAATATTCAAATGAAATGAATGGGTAAATGTTCAATAGTACATTGAAATATTCCTATGCAATAAAACTCATTAATAAACAATCAAATGGAAGTAGTAACGATGGATCGTGCCACAAGGGTGTTTTTCCCCACTTTCCAAGGTACTCTCACCCCTCCTTCACTTAGTGATTGCAGCAACGGTCGTTGGCACGCAGCCAGAAAATAATGCTGCGCTTGCAGGAAAAACTGGGACGAACCAATTTGATTTTATTGTGCAGGGCGTTTATGTGCTACATACGTTGCAGGTAAACAAGTTATTCAGTATCCTTCAAGGGTTTCATTATGGAATTCATTTCACACGCCATAGACAAGGGAACTATTTTGAATGATTTTTTTTTTGATAGTATACGAAAATACATAGATATTAATAGTTTCCGTTTTGTCCATCGTATGTTGATGTTTTCATTACCGCGTCATCTCATCAACCTTTGCACGCATTTTGATAAAATTTGAGAAGGTAGACACATAAAAATAATTCAAGTATACCATATCCTCCTATATTCGCAAAGCTATAGTAATCTTGAAGTAAGAGTAAATATAAGTCAATATATCATTCGTACCTGGGAAAGTCTTGAAAGTGAGAATACTAAAAGCTTGAATAGAGATATCATAATCTTGCACAAAACAGAGAAAATTTAACCTAGAAGAATACTACAGTGTTGACTGAAGCATTTCATGATCTGGGCGCAAAACTTCATTATGTAATTTATTATTGGTATAAACATTCTGTAATTTTGATGGGCTGTTATCTGAGCTAATGTTGATTCTTTAACCTTAAAAAGAACAACCAAAACGGTGTCAAAACTGTAAAAATGTGACTTATTTTTTACCTTTATCTGCGTCATATAGTATTTTTCCTAATTCAAGTTTGGAAATATGATAACCTTACAAAAAAATATGTAATACTTGTCAGAACAGCATCGAAAACTTAGTTGTGAAGAAAATTAATTTTTCTTCAGTGTATATTTCTTAAGAATGAATATTGAATTCGAAAATATAATTTTCATATTTCAAATAAAAAATAATTTTCTTGTCAAGTAAATCGTCTTAGAGTAAGATCAGATGTTCATGTCGTGAGTATATCTTCACAATAATATTGAAATTCTTGGATTGAGAATCTCTTTTTATGTGTGTGCACATAATTTCGTTTTTTTCATGTGGTGCACAAAAACTGATGCTATTCACAGACAAAAATCATGAAATCGTGTGGGCAGTAATGGTGTTTTTTTCCGGCCATGGTATTTTCTCTATTCGACAATTCTAGATCTGTCCGTCGATCTAAAAAAACATGCTCTCATCAACATAAGGTATCTGAAGACGGTAATGGTTTGCTTGGTTCCATACAGGAAATAAGGGTGCTCGGATTGGATTGAATTTTATTTCAAACACTTCGATGATGTGGAGAAAAAAATCGCTGGTTAAAAAAGTATCTGAGGAACGACGGAGTTGATAATAACTACATTGGAAGCACATCCGTCCATCCATCATCACATATAAGCATTGGCCCCTGAGAAAACTATCCAACCACTGGCACACCTGGCAGAAAGCTTGATCAGAAATCACTCATGCCACACCCTATCGAAATATCGATCGCGACGACTCTAGACTTGCCATGAAGCTCAATCGATCTGATCCACATATAGGTGATGTAGGCAAGATGATCTCCCGTAGATCACTGATGTTGTTTTAGTCCAGTTACTTCAGAAGGTGCACGTTAATGACATTATTTATAACCTTGAACATGACGCACAGTTGAGTTGAAGATGTAGTTGCTGCTACGTTTCTTCTGACCTTTTCAGGGATGGGTTGCACGCGACTCTTCCATCTGGTAGGGAACATGCCTCGCTGGTAACACAATCTGAAGGGTTTGCGAAGGACTGCTGTATGCTTTGCGCCACAACGCTTCAGGACGACATATTTATATGAAAGTTGAATATATTAATGACATATTGCGGTCAACTATGAAACATTGAAATTCACGGGAGGCAAGTAATAAGTAGATGATTACCTACGTAAGTTTGTTTTCAGTCTTATATTGTGAGGAAGGCTTAAATAGTCGTGACGTCACAGCCTGTAACACAACAATACCACCGGCAGCACATATGCGTGCGAAGTGCAATATCGCAACCGGAAACCCCTCTCTGGTCGCAACTTACCGCCGCCCGTCCCCCGGCGCGCTTCATTTCGCTCCGGTATGCACCGACGACGATGGTAAGCGGCAGCATTATGTTACGCGTGATATACATACACATACAGGGAGTTGCACAGCGTACATAGATCAAAGCAAGTCAAGTTTATGGTTGTTTACTTTTTTAGGTTCGAACAGGCAACCAATGTAGTGCCAGTCTCACCCTGGAAGTTTGGACATCAACAGAAGAGCATAATTATTAAAGGTGAGGATGTTATAGCAGCATTTCATACAACGAGGCTAACGCGGAGCTTACCAATTTCAATCCAACAAGTGGATGGCGGACATTGTCGTACAACACAATCGTGAGGTAGCAAGAAAATGATTCAGAAATTGGCAACAAATGTGTATGTGTACTCTTGTAACGTTACTCCGAAATTTCGGATATGTTTGAGTCTATCTTCAGGGCTGAAGTCTTATTATAACAATATAGAAAGTACTTAACAAAAATGGTGAAAATGATGCCTTTACGATGTTAACAAATGGAACAATGCAGTTTGTATGAAAATTTGATTTTAAAAATTAAGTTAAAGCATATTAACATAAAATTATTGAACCGTTGGTTCTGATTTCGCCAAGCACGTGCTCGGCATTTCCGGCTGTTCTGGACATTCTATGGAATTTTTTACAATGTTTGTAATATAGAAAATGATCGATGATAGTTTTCCACTACGCAAACAATTGATATACAAAGGAAGAAAATGTGAAATTTGTGAGACCTATAAGATGACGTGTGATAAAAACACCAAACACTGTCTAAAAAATAATTTTGATTAATAGCATTAGTTAACAGCAACTGAATCTTATATAGGTTGGATTACTCAAAAGATGGATAAATAGGAAAGCAAAACATTTTGATATACACCATGTATGCGTGTTGCCTATCGCGTCCATATGTTTTCAACATCAACAGCATTTCCTGTCGCTGGTTTTCTTTTTTGCGCGAGAAGTTTTTATAGATTCACGACATAGAAGTGGTAGTGGAGATATTAATAACGGAGCTGAAAAGCATCTCCAAAAGAACGAGCGTAGATGGCCGCTTTAGGTAATTCAAGAGCTTTTATAGCGTCTAGTGGAACGGGACTTATGAGGGAACTTTGCAAGGCTAAGTAACATCTAGATTTCAGTCATTAATTAGAAGTATCTATTTGTTCTTCACAATATGGCCGTAAACATGAGGTGGACTAAGAGCCGACTAGACTTCAAGGAAACATAACAGTTACATAAAAGACATTTCACATACTTTGATACATGTTCTATGACACAATTGAGAGAGATCTACATCGTCACCGACATTATGGAAAGTGAACCTGAACCCAGACAAAACAGAAGCCATTCTGATCAGAAGAACACGAGAGAAAGGCCTACGGAAAACGTTAAGATTCAGGTCATGAAACGAAATAGGACAAAGAACAGAGAAAGAGGTATAATCGAGAGATTCTGCCAGATACTTGAGTGTCACGATCGACAAAGTTCTTGTATGGAAAGAACACAAGTCAGCAGAAGATGGTCAGATTCCAGTGGAAGCGTTGATAGGTAGACGCATCAGAATGGCGGTGACCAATAAATCAAAGATCATTGAGAAATGGTCATTCTATCGATCATTCTGTATGCATTGAGCTGCACGAGGATACCCAGCCAAAAGCTATAAGAAACTTCATGCAGAGTATAATATAATGCGTTAAGAGCGCCATCAAATACCATGCTGTACGACGATCCTAAACAACAACAGAATAATTTTTCAAATCCATTATTATGATTACGAAAATCGCTTTATTCAAGAGCTCCCCCGGCAAGCATCAGTGTGAAAGTTCGATTTTTTTATAAAAGCCAACATTTCTGACCCCCCATTTAACACACGGGTATCCCTTCAAAGCCCAGGCCCATGGAAATAGGTCGGGCCCGGAAAAGTCACCACTGAACCCGTCCCACTCGTCGGGCCCGTCCATTCGGTAGGAATCTGTAAACAGATCCAATAGGGCGCATTGGGAAATCAATTAGAATTATGTCATCCGGACAATAAAAATCCTCGACGGAAATCCAGTGTTATGGCATCTACACTTCGAATCGCCTTTTCACAAAACATAATTACATGAAATGGCGCGCGTTCAAAGAAAGCATAGAAAATGCGAGTAGAGCGTCAAAGAAAATAATTGAGGCTTTATGAGAGGATTTTTCGGTCGAATAAAATAGGGAGATTCTTTTGCTCCATTCAAATATACAATGAAGCTCATTTAATGAGTTTTTGATTTGCTATGATGACTATTGACAATGAGCACTTGAAAATACTGCACACACACACTACTGAACAGTTAAGAAATTCGCTAAGTTGCGAATATGCAAATTCTAACAAATTAAAAATTTAGAATGAAGTGACAGTCATGGAAAAAATTGACAAGGAAAGTATTTGAAATTTAATGAAGTTTATCTCATACATGTGCTGGCCACTAATTAAAAGCCACATATAATCAACTAAATAACTTCACTAATGTTTCGACTACCTTGGTAGCACTTTCTCAGTTTCTACTTCGCTGCTCTCAAATCCCAAAATCTTTACATATGTATATAATAAGACTGATTATAATTCCAAAACAAAACACTTTTATTCGGAAAAAAGTTATTCGATGAACGTTAAAGTCATTTCAGTTATCAAAATGTCATTTCTCTCATTCTTTTTACTTCGAAAAACTCACAAAAATAAATATCGGCATAGCGTGTTCCATTTGTCCTTTCACGTGTATATGACAATCAGACCGAATCGAACATGTGCGGGGCAATTTTCACCGCCTGAAGGGATGAATTTATTGGCCAGCTTCCGTTATGAATAGAAACTCTGGCGGCGTGTTTGGCGAGCACAATTGCCATAATGGAGTTGCGGAAGTTGTAGACCTATCGGAAGTTTTAATTGGAATGCGATGTATGAGCTTGTTGTTGATGCACCTCTTCCTGCCTGAAAACTTTGCTGATTCATAACCTCGTAACGTCTGGGGGATGGTGACATGGTATAAAAACATACACGTTCATTAGATCTGATAGTAGCTGCCACAAATACAACGTTGAGAGATGTTGCTGTTTTTACTTCCAATGGCATCCATAGGCAAAGCATTTTTCTGACGTTTTATGACTACGAAGCTACCATACTAGCTAACTTTCCACAATAAACGATGATACCAGTAAGTTTATACTTCGCTCTTCCCTTGCCCATTCAATTTATGAGATTAAAATCTCTCCTAGCGAACATCAGTCTCCTGAGGCAAGAATATATTTAAACTGTTCAATAGCTAACGTTGCCTAAGTGTTGACGTGCACTGTTCGTTCAATTGAAGACACTATGTCAATCAAAATGTTGTGCTCTTAAAGCCAACACTTTAGTTATTATTTATTTAATAATAAATTTTAATTCTGCATTCCTTCTAGAAGAAAACTCACACAACATGAAGGCCAACGTTGAGTAACGTGGAATTTTAAAAAACACGTTTTGTTGGGGGCGCTTCCATCAAATTTGTCCCAAGCACAGAACGATGGAAATGGCTTGTTTTACGCGTTCCACGCTCGCATCAGGCAAAACGGTCACGTTTCGCCAGCCATTGCTGAGATACCGCCGCGCCGCACGAATACAGATACGGATACATACTACCGGCTGAGAGAACTCCAGACCGATTTTGTTGTGTACTCATTTCCGTCAGTTTATTCGACAACCTTTCAGAAATACATTTTATTTCTACCGGGTGACAAAAAGGTTGATCACGCTTGTAACGTTTTTGTTTATCGGTACATTTTCATAAAATTCCGAAAAATAGATCATGCAATTTTAGATTTCATCAACGCCAAAGGTGGCGAATGTCAGGTTTCACCCGGAACCCTCATCAAACTTTTCCAATGAGACATCATTTTATATATTCATATATTTTGAGTCGACAGGTCAAACTTAGTATAGCCACGTTGTCAATTTTATTTGAATTAATTCATTTTAGCGGGGGTGAAAAATGCCAATGTTACAGCCTAAACGAATTTATTACACCAAACTTTTTTAGAATGCAGTTTTCCACTCATACATCATATTAAATTGCCATAACGATGTACTATAGAGCATATCCAAACAGAATTTTCACGAATGAATTTATCGAAGAAGGAAAATAATATCTATTTAAATGCAACGAATACTATAAATAGTGGTGGCCATGAAAACAACAATCGGAATACATGTCAGTTACAAATCTACGAACATGAACATTAAAAACTGAACCGTGCAAAGTACTTGTTTACTCGAAATAAGCTAACCGATATACTGTTGATATAAGCACGCGGAAATGTCGTAAGAGTGGTACAGATACAGAGACATGCACGTAATATGCTGAAAGTTTTCTTCACAAAAGCAAACCCTCAAGAAATAGCATATTTTTTAAGACGAAATTGGGAAAATAACATAATGACTAAGATCAACAAAATCTTCTGTAGATATATTCAAGTCAATCAGACTTTAGGAGTTCCAAGTACCCAAGCCGAGAGAGTGGGGGATGAATTATGCATAGACATGAATACCATTAATCGGAATATGATGAGAATGATACAAAAAGATGATTTAACTGCTGCAATAATAGGAACCAGAAAATTATAGGGCCAATATTTCTCCATGCGCCATTGACTTACTAAAAAAATATAATCGAAATCATGTATTTTCATCAATTTTGGTCCACTGTGCATCTGAGCATGACTTTTGAACGACATGGGTATGATTTCCTAAGTATCCTGATCTTACTCCAAGCAATTTTTACTCACGGGATCACGAAAAACATGAAGATGATAAATTTAGAGAGGGTTTCTTCATCTAGGTTCCACGGAACCTAAAGGTTCCACAATGCACCCACGAAATTAACAAATATATATGCGAAAATAAAAAGCAGTACAACTCATTGCACTGATATTCAAATAGTGTTTCAATACCTTTTGTCCGTTATTTTGAGCTTATAAGTTGTTTTTCAATGGCGATTATAGGAATAATCATTAACTCTACTTACCAGGTGCTGCCCATGTGGGATCCCTCCAAACTCCTTCATGATTTAAATGATTCAAAGCCAGTTTACTTGTTGCATCTTTTGATTCTAGACCCCATAACTTTTTTGCTGCCGGAGCAATCTGAAAAAAAAAACGTTCTTTTAGGCAATTATTCTAATATCTTTCAGGACGGATGCTCATATATAATGTATCTTAACTGATAAATTATTGAGAAATTATAGTGAATTTTCAATAAATCAATAAATTTATTTCTGAAATTGTTACAAGTAGGAGCTCAGAATGATGTATTAATAGAATAACTAATGTTATGAAATGCACAATGACACATTGAAGACCAATTCGTTTTTATTGGTACTCCGATATTTTTCGTCCAAAAATAGAATAGATGTAGCAGGTCAGAAAGTAAATCGACCTAGTTAATACGTGATTCATGTACGATAAATGTTTCCCAGTAAAATTACTAGGGTCGCTATCTGCATTCATGTATCTCTGTATGATATGACTCTGGGTCAGGGTGAGAATTGTTTTTCTAGGTTGTTGCGAGTATTAAAATTCTACAATACCAGTGCTGTATTGTACTCGTAACATGTATATTCTCTGTACAGCAACGTGGACCAAAATTGATTTGCGAATAGGCATGTTAGGAATCGCTTATTGCATGTTGAATAAATGATAATATACGCTATCTCAGTATGACGTCATTTATCATTTGGTGATACCATACAGAAAATAATGTAGGAACTCCTGGCACAAAACAGACTCATTTGTGAACTGGTCCAAAATCCTGAGTATATTATGTATTATAACCTAATTACAGTGTAGAGGTTGAAGAGATTAGCATCTAAATGATTTTATACCCCACGCATATGAATGTATTTTGGTTGTCCGAATTTCATAAATTGAAGTCTTCCATATATCCTGTCACTGATTCCAATCGGTCTGCGTATCTATTGAAGTTTTTGTCAATATATAAGGCAATCTTAGTAACCGCTGCACCAAATTTCTAACCTCGTTTTTCAAATTTTTGGAGTTTACAATAATTTTTGGGGAGAGGTCATAAAGTATTTTATGTGCAGCTCAAAATTTTGAAAGTTCATATCTCATTTTACTTGAGTAAAAAAAATGTAAGGATCCCTAATTTATTTTTAAAAACGATATAACCAAACTGGTGATATACGTTAGACCTTGCTATCACTAAACTGCTGTGTAATTTTTGGTACTACTATAATTCTACAGCTTGTCTAATTTAACTTGCTGTTAAACTTCCTAGTTTTATCTGGGCCCTTGTTTTTATTTGTCAGATTTGAACCATGTACATAAGCTAAATTAATTCTTGGTATACATCAACACGCAAATTCTGCAATTTTGTTTACCAAAAAAATATACAACAGCTTAAAACAGGGTCAGAAACCATCAGCACTACCAAATATTAATAGATAGGTACTTCGCTCAACCACAGACTCACCACAAATAATTGCAAGTTCAGTTTAAGGATCAACGAGGGGTTTCGTGAAATTATATTACATTATATATAAAGGAATGGTTAGTAGAACCACATCATGGAAAGTACTGAGTAGACCTACTCCATTTTGTACATTCTTTATTCGATTACACCTGGCACTCTACCTCAGTCTATAAAACTAACGGCTGCTAAAATTACGTATTACTTTATTCTTGTCGTTGCATGATTATATAAAATGTCCTTGAAATTACCACCTGCCTGAGAGAGTTACTAGTCAGAACATCTGCCACACTGTCTCGCTTTTATTCCACCTTGTAAGACATCAAATAATTATAGGCAAGAATTGAAAATATAAGTTAAATTTTCATTATTAACTACACTAAGATAAAAATGCAAGCAGTAAAAGCAGTGATTTTGTTATGATAATTAGTAATAGCAAGTATATATCTAGATTTTATTCTTCCTTCTTGCAGTGCCATATCAGGTCACCATAAAACTCAAATTGACTATTCAAATTTCTTTTCTAATATTCTGTTATATACCCATCGATTTCATCTTTTCTGTATGTTACTATCAGTATAATAGATTTTTTTTTGAACCTGGAAATGAAGACTAAAAACCCCGATAAAAAAGTCGCATGGAGGTCTGCCAAGAGGGACACCCATCAAGCTTCTGGGAATTAACATCATCAATAACATGTCATGTCACGATCATGTTGCTGGCCTCGCATGGGCGGCATTCCAGAAGCTCGGGGATCCCTTCCGCTCCAGGAAATCCTATTCTCCGTAACAGCTAATGCTACTATATAAGGTACAGATCAGACCATCGCTAGAGTACTACTCGCATGTGTGGGGCTGAGCCTCAAAGCACGCCTTGAAGCTTCTGGACACAATCCTGAAGCGAGCAATATGGCTAGTGGATGCGCCTGACCGCACAAACGACCTCCACAGTCTAGTTCATCAAAGAAGGATAGCTGTTCTGTCCCTATTCTATCGACATCGGGCGCATCCAGGTCGAGCTTACAACGCCTCGAACAAGCCTCCTTCCAACAGTCGTTCTTTTGGAAAACCTCGGCGTTGTGGAATGGGCTAACGAGGACAGTGTGCCCCGTTGATTACAATCTACAGCGATTTAAGGTCAATATGAATAGACATTTCGCGCAGTGCTTATGAATCGCGATAGGCAATCTGCCTTTGCGTGAGGTTATCTACAAAAAAAATAAATCCCAACTATCCCCGTCGAAACATCCTCCAGATATATTTCATTGTTTACGACATTTCCACAGTTGATTGATATATGATAGATACACCGAAGTACAAGGTTATCATTGAGAAAGGCATGTACTTCAGCTATTTATCCATGTCTAACAAGATATGAAAGAAATTCGAGTATTTAAATAATACCCAACAATGATTTACGCAGATGTTCGAAATGTCTATTTTGCAGCTGTACAAATTTCACAATTGGCTCCCTAATAGTGTTTTAATGTTTCCAGCTTCTTTGGTCCTATCCTAAATAGCAATTTTGTAAATAACTTCAAAGTGATCAATACCCTTGGTTAAGACGATCTGGGAGGCCATGGACTTACGAAACACCTGCTTCTAAGACATTCTTAGGAAACAACACTCAACAGCTCCTCAGCTTATTAGTAAATATGCGGAGGTGCTTCATCCTGCATTAAAATCATGTCGATACCGCTGTTCGTTTTGTATTCGAGAAATGACATAATCACGTAACATCTGCAGGCATTGTTCACCAGTAATACTTACAATTGCGGTCTCTATATTTTGTCTCCTCGAAAAAGTATATCATAAATTCAATTCTAAAAACTTCAGAATTCTTGAAAATATATTCGCATGCCCTCAGTGCTCAGTACATTCTCACTCTGCCTCTCAATCGATACCGGAGAACTTCGACCAGTTGGATCGGAATTCTATATTCATACAGTTACATACTTCCGAGTTGTTGTGACATTTAAAATGTCTCTTCTTTTGATTCATTTTTTATAAACTGGTACCATTGCGAGGGAAGTGCGGTGTTAACCCACTTAGGTATACGACAAAATTCGGTATACACGTTTATACACATTAATCACAGTCGTTTCAATACGCTCTCGTAATGTCAGATCATAATGGGTATTACATACACATAAAAACGCTACACGTGAAATGCGTAAAACGATAGACTGGAAATGTATTACCTGATCATATCCAGATGCTGACTCGTATGGTACGTATTGATTTTACGTGGGAATATTTTATTACCCCAAATTAACTGTATTTCATACAGTTTCATCCGTTAAGCTGCCTAACAATGGACTAGAATGAGTATCAGTGGAAATGTACAAATTCTTTTCTGAGACATCAAATTGCCACCTTTTTCAACAAACTGGAATGCTCGTACTATGAGACTTCAATGTCTAATCAGAATGACTTTTTGTAATGTGCCCTTGGGTATACTCTATCATCCCAAACTAGCCTGCGGCAAAATCATGATACAAATTCGCATTTAAAATCTTGGAACAACCCCGACCCAAGACAGAATTCAACAAACATCTGCTTGCCAGGCAGACCCTCATACCCACAATCGCACATTTCTCAATCGATCTGAAACGCCAGCTCGGAATTTCAAACTGCACGCGTTATTCCTTGTTTCTTCTGCCTGTGGTAGGTTGCTAATGCAGGGATGTCTGTGCAATGCAGTAATAGAGATTTTTACTGACCCACAAGGTACTAACAACGCACAGTTTTGAAATTAGGAATAAAATGGTTTTCATGGGGATGCCTCCAACACTGGACTTTCAAATCGATTGAGAAGACGTGCTTTTATAGCTTACGTTGGCAAAAACGTTTACCTGGCAAGCAGAAAATTCAAAGTTCGAATTCCGCAGTAAGCCCATTACTTTCAGAGTTTCCAGAGGTTCTGAATGCGAATATATATCTTGGACTATCACGCTCTTAATCTTGCGGATTAGCAAATTTATTAATCAACCTTCGAAAACATGATAATATTGCAATTCCTATACATACACAATCAATAAATAATCATACGAAAATAGGTAAGGATTGAATGATTTCTCTATTTAGATCTATATTGCTAGCATATTTCAAATATTCTTATTCTTGTTGTAAGCATGGCAAGTAGTTCTATTCGTATACACATGTCAATATTTTTTTGAAGCGCGGCGAGAGGCCAAGTTACCCTTAAAACGCTGTAAATTGTATTAATTAAATTCACCGGCTCCAGAACACTGAGGTTCTTCAAAAGAACGACTTTTGAAAGGGTCCTTCAAGGCGTTGTGGATTCGACCTGGTCAGTATGCGCCCGTTGGACTCCTAGTTTTTGCTTTACTGCCAAAATTACTTGCTAACAATTCATTTCTAGTTAATATATAATTATCCATATTCCATGAACTTTAAACATGAAGATCTCGGTGTAAAAGCATATATAATTGCTTGATTACCCTGCATGTTTCAGCTTGTCATTTCAAAGGGAGACCCAGTTAGTGTGATAGAAGTAGTCGTCCATGAATGAGGAAATTCACTCAACTCTAAGTTCTATGTTACATTGTACATAAAACAGTTCACCTGAAGACGATTGAAGATAGCATATCAATCGAAACGTCGTGATAGTCAAAAATTTTATAGACAATGGAAGTCCGAAATCAAACTTTTGAAGAATCCACCTTGTCTACAAGTTTCAAACAACAGTCTATGTTACATGCTAGCTCTGGGGTATGGATGGAAGACTATTAAAATAAATTGCCGATATGTTTCAGATTTTGTTATTTATATAAATTATATCCTTTGTTTCTTAAAGCCCTTTATGATGACAGGATTTTGGTTAGTGAATTCTATCTTGAGTTATAGCTCAAAACATTTTTTCTCGAGGTTATTTTACAGATCCTTATAAATTATTATCAGTGATTTATATAATCATTTTTCAATTCAGCACAGGGGCTAGAAATCCATACTTTACCATGTTTTTTCTTACTCGAAGCTGGCGATACATGCGGATATTTCAAAGATTGATAGGGACTGAGGCTATTTTGGCATCTGATTCCGATTCAACAAAATATATAGTAAAATATAACAAAAGTTTTTGTATTTCACTTGTTATACGGCTGTGTAGTCTTGATATGTAATGATGTTCTAAACAATACATCACTTTATGACAAAAATAAAATATATGTGAGTTACGTAGCTAATATCAAGTTGTCTTGAGGTGATACTATTAGAGATTTTACACTTTCTAAATTCACATAATACGATGTAATTACCAATTTTTGCTTTGGTAAGCTTCACATCAGAGATTATTATTACGGGCTGCATTTTTCCTTCTCGCACTTCTGGTTTTGTACGCACATTCAACTGCAAGCGCAAGTGATTACAAGACATATGGCTTGTTTGGGCATTTCACTAACAGTTTCGCTCATCAGTATATAATGTACATAATAAATTGATGAAAATATGTTTATATATTTGGCATGCACATGTAAATTAACAGCGAACTTATTGTGTCTGTTCAATTGCAAAATGGGATAGATAAATGAAGAATTATAGAAAAGTTATGTTTAATCGCGTGGCACTACCCGCTCCCACAGTACAAATCTGATGTTAATATCGCCAATATGAGCGTGGAACACCTGGACCTCCACTCTAATGGACCAACTGATGGTCTATGATTGTTGCATTCCGGAGCGATGTCGCAAAAGGAACGAATGGAACGATGAGACAAATGATAAAGAAGCATACAAGTGAGTGACTAGTGGTGTTCACATAAATGATTTGCTAGAAAAAAATATACCTTACTTGGAGCTTTCGAAGAGTTTCATTGATATGAACAGATCTTAGCAATCTGTTGAATATTGAATTAATAGTTAAGCAATAACAACCATACTAAAAAAGTATCTGTTTATAATATCGCGAATAACCAAAATTAGTAAATGAGATTCTCACAATATTTCAAACATCAAAGCACTTGATAAATATTAATATATTATATTTGGAAAACCAACTTACAATTTTCTTTACCCCATAGACATTCAAACAGTAAAAAATGAAGTTATATATTTTTATTTTCGGGATATTGTATCATTAATATTGTATACAAATAACCAATTCATACGGGCATACGTTTCACATCTGCGTATGATGTTTTCAAATCACTCTCGAAATATGTTCAGTCATGAAATATATTTTAGATGTCAATCTTAAAGATATTTTGACGCCGATCGTTAAGGTGAGTGAGGGCTTTCCCTTAACTCTAGTGTAAATGCCATAAAAATATTCACCTAAAAGGCAGGAAATGTAAAGAAATAACAGTAAAGCTAGACATGACAAATAGAATTTTAGATTTGGGAACCTAGTAACCTTTGTAAACAGATAATGACATGTGGTTCTTATTAACGGCCAGTATAAGTTCTCATGTTTAGTCCGGATCTGTCGAAGAAATCCATTCCTCCCAGGCAGACGACAGGCCCGAACCAGCGTTGCCAGGTATAAATGAGAAACTAGACAAATTGTAAGGCACAGCAAATATAAAACAAAATCTATAAAAAACTATTATCAAGTCTTCTGAGTTGCAAAAAAACTGGCCGATGGCTATAAATGTCTGTTGTGGACAAAAACCTCCCCTAGTTTGACATGTAACAAAGGATTTGCATAACGCAATAGGCAGACGAAAAAAATCATGGGTGCAAAACCTGAGAGAGGGTGGTTCTGATGTACCTTTTGAAGTGGCCGCTTCCAAAGTGAAAATAGCCCTAATGGTTACTAATGCTAACCTTCGACTTGGAGATGACGCTCGAAGAAAATAATACGCACACACTTTGGTGAAGGTGTATATAGGTAATCCATATACATATAGCAAACTTCTTAATCTGAGAAAGGCTATAAAACATTTCCCTAAGTAAAAAATCATTTCCTCTGTATCTACAGTTTGAAAAAATGCTTTAACCTTGATAAGTATTTGTTCAGTTTCTGAGTCATTTATATCTGTAGAAGTTCGTCATGAAATGGTGGAAAAGGATTTGTAAAATAAAAACAGGGCATTCCATGAATTTTGGGAGCCTGAGAATCATCCACAATAACGTGAAACTAGGAATTCTTCATAATTAGGGGCAGTTGATATGAATCCATCGGCCATCAAGTTAATAAGCAATACATGTTAATCAGATTCAGGAGGTACAGGACTGCATTTAAACAAAAGTGTAATGAATTTTATCAATACCTATGCTTTTTCTGAAACTTTTTATTGAAAAGGGACACTAAAATGTTTTTGTAATGTACTTCACCCCTGTACGAATGATCTGAATCTTTGTAATTTTTCATTAATATTATAAACATTATGAACACTTTGTCTTCAAATCAATCCCCGTCACGTCACTATAATTTTTGTTTTTAGCAAAAGAAATGTCTATTTGCTGTCTTCCTTTTCTATTTATGAGCGTTTTAAAAATGCAATAAGCAAATACGGTAAAATAGTTGAAGTACGTACCATACTAAGACGTTAAGTATGGTATTTAGGAAGATGAGTACCCGATACTATAGAGCCTTCAAACTATTTTCCGCCAACCAGATCACGATGTTCACGTATGTTGTAAACACTAAAATACATCGACAGAAAGAGATCACTCCGCTTTGTATACACACAACACGGCCGAATTTACACAATTATACACCGGTCTGTACATATACACAATATCTAAGCACTAATCTATACAACTATATACAAAAATGGCGACCGAACGATGCTAAGATGACACAGCGACTAACAACCAAAATCGTCTCGGGCTCAGGGCCAGTCAACGGGAACCCTTGGCGGTGCGGTTTAGAGGGTAGGGGTCGCTCGACGAGAGGCTTAATTGTAGGGTGAGTCGCAGGCACCCGGTCATTTTAACATACAGATGTGGCTGCTTGCACGTTTGCATATTGGAAGAATTGAAGCCTGAAGAAAAACGCTGGAATTTTTGCATTAAGAGGAGACTCTACCTAGAATAAAAGTGGTTTCGCATGGGTTTCCAATATTTAGTTTCCAGCCCTCATTTTCCAAGATAATGGAATTATTTTTTTCAAACGATAGAGAAAGGTTCTATGATCGTGCTAAGCCCTTTTTGCAGCTTTTGATGCAAAATTTTAGATATTGTCAAATGAATATTGACATTTTTTGACTCATTACTGATGCTTTTTAAAGCTTTTGTTAACCAAAGTAACCATAATATCGAGATAAGGTGTTCGCACAGACAGAGAGCTGCCCTTTCTCTATGATCTGCATAAAAATTATGGTCAATATAGCAAAAATCAAGCGCCTCATTATTCAGATTTAACTGAAAATTCTAGAAACAGTTGTTTCTATTATTCAATCCTACGTATTTGCTGTAATTAGAATCCTTTATTCAAGAGAAGTTAACTAATGTCAATACCTCTTCTTGGCTCATTACGGATCATAACCACCATAATAGGAATAATTAAATGATTTCATCATTATGAAACAAACTTATTTTTTTAGGAATAAATATTACGATATAAGTAATATACGAATCATGACGAGATGAAGTGCGAGAGGGTACATACTTTGGGCTCCATACTTTTAAATTACTAACTGACTTCGTTGAGGAATGATTTCATCTATTACATCAGTAGTATTCTTTTTTATTTCATTTTTAAAGTTTTTTCCATAACTCCTTAGCACCAAGAATTGAACTTGTGTAAATTTTCCACTGAAAAGAATCCAAACTCTCAATCCTATTGAAATTCCCCTATTGAAAATACCCTAATTCTTTCAACTTACGGATTAACAATAACTTGAGCCCATCATGGCTTAACAGAAAATACGTAATTTTTCCAAAATTCTTCAAGGTTTAATTCTAACAGTTTCACTTGGATTTTACTCTACTTTACTACAGGCCTATGAATATTATGAAGCCTCCTTTACTATTACGGTGCAACGCAATAGCAGCTACAACTGTATACTCTCTGATAGAAAAGGTTAAGCGTCATAAATATTCCTGGACATAACATTTAAAATTTCTATGTGATAAATCTAGAAAAAGCTGATCTAGCGCATTTTATTATTCTTTGTACGTGATATAATCCGAGCAGAAAGATATTTGCTATCGCATGGTTGGTGGATTATTTCTCAGGTATGCATGATGCTCATGACTAACTAAATAGGTTTTTTTCTTCTTGGAAATAAGCCGTCTTTCAAAAACCACGAACTGATGGAAAACCTGTAATACGATATCGATTATTGTTAGGAAAGAGGTATTGATATCATTACGACTATGACTTTTTGCGTTTAGACCTCTAATATTTGCTTCAGTCATTTTATTCATTCTCGTCCTTGGGCCCAGACCTAAAATAGTGACTGATGAACACACTGTTTAAACTTTGTGTATGTGATATTCACGTCCAATCGGACAAATTTTGAACGTAGAGAACCATGGTCGTGAGGCATTTTCCTTTCAGGCCATCGCAGTCATGAATTTTATGTGTTAAAAAAATGTATGACGTATATGTTAATTTTTTTTACTAAACAGTTTTTTATATATTAAAAGAGTAAAAAAACATTGTCGGACAAATATTTTGGATAGTTTGACGCGTCCGATACGCCGAATATGCCAACCTAATGAAATAAAAAAATTACATCTAAGGGCCGATTTTGGCAGAATCAAATCAAAATCAAGTGGTACAATTTTCAGGGGGGATATTTATTATCGGACGCACTGAACTTAAACTAAAAAAAACGGAAATAATCCACTCAAACTTTGTTCTTGGACGTTTCTGATCTTTTCCCAAAAATATTTTGGGGTAAAACTGTAGAGTGGGCAAAGCTGGTGGAATAAATCTCAATTTTTGTAGGCATTGGTGAAGGTCACTCCTCATCTATAAACCTTTGAACCCGGTAAATCGCCGTACTTGTTAAAACGAACATGATTTTTCACACATATACTTCCAAGATAGGTATATAAAGGATGATTTATTTTCAATAGCAAATATTCAACTATAAATACTACTATATATTGTTTACGATATTCAATTAACTTTGGAAGAACTATACGAGCATAGTAAGGCATATTTAGGCTATTTTTTCAAATTTTTACAAATACTAAACAACTATGTTTCAGTCGTAAACAAAATATAAATAATGACATTGATCGTCCTTCCACCACCGTCCGTTTTGGCATCGGCTTGGCCAGTGCCAATGATGGCAGGTATCCTGCATGAAGGGAATGCTAATGGCGCGAGTCTTTTCATTTTTACTTACACATATAGAGGTGAGGAAATATTGAGAATTTGATGAAATAATAAACCTATTGATTACTGCACTTCTACTGAATAACGATAATTATAAAATTTCTATTTAGCCTTGTACTAAATGGCGTTAAGTAGGTTGTCTATTGATTATGTATTTCACGTACAGCGGTACCCGTGTTCAAACAGATATATGTTCATAACGTACTCATCTAAATCTAGAATATATATTTTAAACATCTTTTGAATAATAAACAGCAATGATGTTATCGGTTACGAAGACACAACGCAAATTGTATTGGTATGTAGTGAGGCTACATCTTAAGTATGCACTATTCAATTCTCATAGTACTGATCAATAACAAACAGTTAAGTGAAGCATCGTGTTCCAATAATGTCATCTCACAATGTATGAAATAAACAGCAATGGACTGTCAATTATAGGGCTGCACTGAAATATAAATAATTCACTGCTTTGAATATCGGTTACCCTTTGTCGCCATATAAATTTATTTTCTATCAAGAACATCAATACGTACTAAAACTAAAATCATGACACATATTTTATTTTCTTTTACTTTGATAGCAAATTGATGTAAAATCAATGACAGTAATAAATTAACTTTTCTAATGACAAAAAACCCGAAAATGTGTATAATCCATTACCAGAACATTCTGCGTCGTAATAACGTTTATCATGTAATACTTTTTTCCAAACATATATTAGCTTTTTACACTTTTCTCCAATTCTAGAGTATTTAAATGATCGTCAGAGGACTGTTAGGGCGATCAAATAATGTAAAATGTATATCAAACATTTTTTCACTAATTTCTTCCTCCCCGAAGAATCTCATTTAAATATTAAAACCCTCGGCACGAGGCTGTACACAACAGACGTATCTCATTTCATATATTATTTGAAGATCCATTATAAAAATGAGCGTGAATAATGTTCTTTTATGCGGCGGTAAATATCAAGCAAAGACGAAAACAATATTTTCTACGGGCTACTGATTGCAACCACATACGACTGAATGGAATGTCCTTACTGACGTTTATGTGAATATCAATGCCATTATAATTCCAAATACATCTTTTTCATGTTCTACTTTAAAGGCTGCCGAGGCAGCCGAAACGTTAATGAAGACATTGCAGTTAATCGTATGATTGAAATGATAGCACGCAGAACATTTTTCAGTACGCTCAATTAAAACCTAATATTGAGTCATTTTCAATCTCCAATAAAATACAATTTTCCTGGAATTTCATACAAGCAGTAAGCTGAAACATGCAAAATAAAAATAAACATTATTCCTCAGCTTTCAAATATTCAGAACCACCTCAAAAATTTTGCTGGCTTGTTCGTTAACTCTCATTGGCATTTGTGTCATGGTATTTGCTCACGGGGTAAGAAACCATTTTTTAGTACGGACTTTGCGTTTATAGCCCTTCTCAGGAGAACATAACTGGATATAGATTCCCTATGATCACCAGCTACACTGTTATCTTACCTTGCCTACATATCGTAGTAGTTCTATTTTGATAAAGCTAGGAAGCGACACGAGGCACGCGATGGTGCTTGCTAAACCTTGAAGATGTCAAAAAGTTACGGCCGCTCATATATTGTTTTCCATCAGACCGGTCCGGCCAGCGGACAAGGAAAATGGACGGAGAGAACAGAGCAAAGTTCGGCCTGACTCAGTGAAAGCAGAGTCTAGTGTGTTTCTAAAAAGTGTTCGAGTATGCCGTCGTCATATATATAGTATCAAAGTTTACGTATTATATACAGTCCACCGATAGTGGACGTGTTTGTGATGAAAGTTCATTGGAAAATTTGAGAATAAACCTGAAGGACATCGAGGTCAACGAAGCCATCAGAAGTTTACAGCATGTTCTCCTACGCATAGTAGTTTGGAATACGTTGATTTTTTTTTAATTTTGACGTGTAAGTTGCTCAATTTCAAAACTGAGGACAGTTCTGAAATGTATTAAATAACTTTTCATTACTTTTGAAAAGTGAAATATTAAGCATTTCACAACCGGTTACGAAAAAAATGTGTATGCTATATAAATTGATTTGCGCATAATGACTTTTTTCGGAATATTTTGGAAGGAATAAGTAGAATAAAGAGAAATGTACTGACTAATAACTGATATTTACAAAAAATCATGTATCTCATTTCCGTCAAGCTCCTTATGAGTCAGTCCAAATTAAGAAACCTCAAGAAACATTCCTTCGTTTTGTTTATCTTATACGTACTCAAATAAGTTGTTATCTACTATAAAAGCCACATGTTGGATGATCCCGGCATTCATTCGCCTCTTGTGTCTTAGGCAATAAAGGTCTTTTCAAAATGTCTGGTTTTGTTCGGTCCTTATAACTTCCATGTCTGTCTGTCTGTTGTCTGTCCGGTAATCCTTGGTGCCTCTATAACTCGAGTCATTTTCGCATTTTGATAAAACATTGACACTTTGAGTTGAGGTTGAGTAGAGTAGCTGTTATAGCTAGACTCCGCCTATTGTAACCATTTGGTTCAATAAAGTCATCATTATTATTATTATTACTAGGTTACTACTGTGACAAGAACGAGAAAGCTTTGTAGTTTTCGAGAATCCGTTCAGTGGCGGCCAAGTTATAGTAAACTCAAACTGCTTGTGGACGTTCCCGAGACTCCAGCAGCTCATTTTCAATATTTTTTTGGAAGAATTAAATTTTAAGATGGGGGGGTGGAAGAGGTGAAGATCGCAAGAAAGTGTTGGTATAATACGTTCGTTCAATCGTTTACACCTACCCTTTTCAGATACGTATTTGAGAAATCGATCAGTGGCACTAGAGTAACAAATAATGCGCGATATATTCCACAATTTTTTTATTAATATTGTTTAAATTCCATTCTTACAATCAACAGTTAGTTCCGAAATCTGATTCAAATGGTTATTTCTACGTATAATGTGTTCGAATAGTGAGAGCGGCCAATACCAAGACGAGGGACAAAATAAAACGTAAAAAACTTAATCTGGGATGAAGTTACTGAAAGAAACAATTCTCGGCCTACGCACCAAGTACTTAAACGAAAACTAAGGTGTGGATTAAAAAATATCAAAACCGTCAAAACCTCTCCAAAAAATTGGAAACAGTTGAACACGCACCCCCAAGACTCTAAATGGCAAGCCAAAACAACAAGAAAACAACCGAAGCCCGAAAGCTATTAACACCCAAACATCCAAGCAGTTTTTAATGACATGAATTTTTAGCTTGTTGTAGAGCATTTGGACGTTTTATCATTTTTTTAATTACTCAATTCCATGCATAAAAGATTGTTTGTTGAATGAGCTTATCCGGCACCCGTTGACCATGTTTTTAATACTGTAACTGTTGTAATAAACCTTGGCACATACACTGCCAATTTTCAAAAGGATTTTTAAAATATTGACGTGATGTGTTCAAACGTAACATGATTTAAAACCAATAGATAATTTCTAAAAATATTGCTAAATCGAAGATTTTCCGTTCAGTAACACTTTAGAGGCTATCCACAATTTTCATCAGCAATGCAGGGCCAACAACGGCATTTTAAATTTGGCACGTTCTCCAGGCAACGCGCTGGTAGCGCGGCACCCACTGACGCTGCTCCGCACAGTGCCAGTGGGACAAAATCACTGTACAGGGAGGGTCTTGGGGTTTTTTCCGTAATATCTTCGTTTTTCATTTCTTAACCAAACGAACTTTAGATAAACTATTATATAATATATAATATACTAATAATAATATATAATAAACTATACTTATAATATGAGAGCAAAATTGTAACAAAAAGTCTATGTAAAATATTATATCAGTAGAAGAAGCCCGTTATAAAAAGTCATGAGACCGCGATTTTTTTGTCTTTTACCACTGTACAACATAGGAAATTTCACTTAACCTAATTCAATTCATTTGTCTATTCAGCTTTCAATATACATATAGTTAATTCGATTTTTTACGGTTATTTATAAATATGAAATAATACTTTTTGCATGTCACTTTCCCTCTGTTTAATGCTACTAATAAAATACAACATTTGGCCTAAGGTTAACGCATGAATGAATGGTGAAGCAGCCAAATACTCTGTTCCTATTAACTTGAGTGGTTCAATCGAGAATTCGAAGAGTGAATTAGTTTTTTGCCCCTATATGATGAAATATAAAATTCGTTTTGATCGAAAACTAATGAAAATGGGAAAAGTGGGAGTCAAGTAGCATGACTAGATATTGTCCCCGCTGAAAAGTTTCCGGCTTTTAAATATATTTTCCGATGTAATACTGTACTGTATTCAGTTTTACGAATAGATACTCAAATTGAAGATGCATGATATTCTGATTATATTCACAGTCGTGAGAATCTTTTAAGTAACATTCGGAGATTATGTAATGTGAACAAAATCGCTGAATTTGAGCATTGATGGCGAAAATTTAGTTTTATATAATTGTAACTAGTGCAAAATACCAACATGAATACGTAATAAGTAGACTTAACACTAGTACTAATATTCAAACACCGCAAAACTTTGGTCGTAGCCAAGTCCGGTTTGGATAACCATCAGAAATATTGAGTTGGGACTTAAAAAATAGTACATTGACCAGATCCTTGTCAAATTTGCTAAAATGAAGTCAGGCAAATTGATCCCAAAAAAGTCAACTACGCCCAAAAATTCTCCGAAGCTCGAAAATCATAAATAGCAACATTGCCTGTTATAGGCACACGGCATACAGCACAAATTTCATCAAAATAGGTGCAAAGTTAATGAGACATACCGATTGAAATAAATGTGACGCATTTTCGTGATAACATTTAACCATGAAAAAAGGTATTAAGAAATTTTGCGATTTACTCATAAGGTTTAATGAATAGTTTTTTTTATGGCGCGTTCCACGTTAATGTAATATTGACAAAAGTTAACCATCCTATAGCTCTAGTTCTATATTCATTATAAAACTAGAGTACTTCAATATAGCATTCCTAACTAATTAATGGTTCTGTTGAATTATTTTTTATGCCTCTTAGGATTTTTTATCACTGCGTCCACAGTAAAGGAAAACCCTCAACCATCACTAGCAACACGCATCAAGATATTCCTTTACTTAAGCTATTTCATATTCCATTATATTTTTATCACAGGAAATTTATAGAGTAGGTTAGGATATACAAAAAAAAATCAAACCTTATTGTAATCTATCGATGAAAATTGAGTTCAAAAGACCGGTCTATGCATTTACCATATTGCAGTCAGGATTTCGTGGTATTTTTTCATTTCTTATGTTTCCATGAAATTTAAATCATGTATTTTATCACCATTATGAAGCACTCTTAATCTATTGTCATTGACTACTTTATGACTGCATAGCGCGTACAGCCTCTGCAATCTGCACAATAAAAAAAAGCGTTGAATTCGAACATTTTCGCGGTCACTACTTCCCTCAAATTAATATCTATCGATCGAATCAAAGCTACTATGAGCAAGTCTCTGCACAAAGTGGTCCCATCATGTGCCGCCACTGCTGCACCTTGTGGCCCGCTTCCGATGGACGCGGTGCATTTTCGGCCGCCCTGCACCAGTTTCCTGCAACTTCACCACCATTCTCCCGCTGCGGGCCTGCAGGCTTTTACCGGTAAATGTCCTGCTGTTTAACGCTATTACGACGCCGCAACGCTTGAGATATACCTATGCGGCAGCGCAAACATATTCATTTGCAGTCTGTTCAGACTTAAGCATGTTTAGCAAGCCATGCGTTTTTATTATGACTCCATTAATTTTACTGCATACGCCAGTTGCGATGGCAATTTTTCTCTGAATCCATATAACTCATATTTCTGACGATTGAATACTGTGAAACACAGGTGCTAGTGCATTGCTAAACAATAGAAACTTTTGAAATACAACTCGCCCACCACAGCTTCCTTTTGAGCCCCTTCCTACCTTACCTTAATTCGTCGAAATATCAGGTAGCAAAGGGTAGACTTACCTAGAACAAAAATAAAGGAAATTAATTAAATTGCCTATCATATAACAAAGGCATTGTGGTTTATGCTACAGCTTTATTTATTTTGGTAATTGAATATTTATTCCAGCAGTATATTATAAGAATCCCTCTATTTTGGAATTTTTGCGTCGACTCTGCCACAGGCAGTGTTTATAATTTTAACGCAGTACAATCTTCGAAAACGACCTACACGGCAATGGATTAACAAGGTATTTGAAGGGTCAGATGACTAATTAAGATAATCTCTCTATATTTCTCTCATCCTTATTTAACAATGTTACTCTGGTAGGAAACACGCCTCGCTGGTAGGAGAGCTTAAATAGCTTACAAACAACTGATGTAAGCTCTGCGGCGCAACAGGACAATCGCCGGTATTTGATCTGGAGTTCAGTTTTCCACGAATGGGTTTTATATGTCACTGTTACCCTATAATACATTATCTGTTTCAGCATTACTATTGTGACGACTGTATCGCAAGCATTGTTTTTTTTTACGTCCCCTATATTACAATATTCGGGCGTCACAAAGTCATTGACAGATTAATCGCTCATAATTCTTCTCTTCTATGCCCAAAGTTGTTCACCTGTGAGAGAATGTTTGTTCCAAAATAAAAATCCTCTTTTATTTTGGAATTATGCCCTCCAACTGCGTGACAGACCATTGTTTATAATTTCACTCTCCGCTGCGTGACAGTTTTCGCAAACAACAAACATTCAGGGCGGTTGAGGTCACGACCCGGTACGGAGGTGGGACGGAGCATTGGTGGAGGGATGTTGGCAGGGCAGGGCAGCAACCCTTTTGAGTCCGCTGTCGACCCGAACACACAGCCGCATATAATGTGAGTTGCGTATATTGGATGGCGCAGATTCAGTAAAATACTGCTGAGAACTCGAATAGCATAGATTGCTGCACTGTACCTGGAGAGTAAATCATCTTTCATGTCACTCCCATCGCTGTACATCTACTATCATCTGCTCGAAATTCACAAACTGAACAACAATGACAAATTCAAACAAATCAATGAAAACTTGCAACTAGAAACTATAATCTGATTAAAACGGAAAGGTTTAAATATGCTAAATAAAAAAAAATCATTAGAGATACATTTGTTCACCATTTTTAACTTATGTTTTTACTCTAAGGAAGAATATGTAGACGCCGTCAGTGCCAATCTTCTAAAATAGCTAGGAGTAGGTAAAAATTATCAGTACAACATTTTATTATTTTCCTTGTGCAAGTGTAGAATTTATTGTTTTTTGTCAACATGATTTTTTAGCTGTATGTTTTTTGCTATACATTGTTTGTTTTCATATTTTCCTGTTTGCTGTGACTTCTACAATTGTATTTATTGTACAAAAAGTAGCAATAAAGTTGATTGATTGATTGATTGATTGGAAAAATAAGCTGTTGGTGGGTTGTTCTCTATAAGATAGCCAATCTACAGTGATTTTAGGGAGTTAGTGGTTGAAAAAATGTTTTTTATACGAGTATAACAGTATTCAAAATTGAAAAACATCATATTGTATACTGCATCTTAAAAATGTGAACAATTTCATATTACATTTATGCCTATCCACAAACTAAGAATTCAGTTACCGGATGGTAATCATCCTTTTTATTGGCTTAGCTATCTTACAACTTAGGAAATGACGAATTAGTTCGAATTTTGAAGTATTACAACTACGTATATAGTTGTTTTTTGTAGGTAGATATTAATCATACATAGGATGTAGCCTAGCACCATTTTCAATGAGCTGAGCTATCTTGAAAAATATCAAAACAGATTTTTTCGTATTTCTCAAAATTCTGATTTATTTTTTACATGTTTTGCTATCAATTTTTTTTATAGTTTTATCAAACTCACGCTATATTTTCACGTACTTAGTGATAAAAATAATTTGGCATAAAAGGAACTTTTATGTGTACAACTTTGAAAATGGGTTCACATAAACCCGTATAAAGTATCAATTCAATCCACTACTCCATTTATACTATCACTCGAAAAATGGTTTAGTTTTTGAGTGTCACCTCAAGGTTAAAACTTTTGACGAAGTCTGAAAAAATAAAACTGCCCTCATTCTGTTGAACGTCGTAAAATGAAGGTACACATTTATTAGTGTCAGAATTAGATGACGAAGTACAAAAATTGAATGAATGAATGAATTCTGGAAAGCAACCTCGTATCAGGAATTGAATTAAATAGTTTTTATAAAAATCTTTTTGAATACATCATAGTCTGAATAGCGAAAATTAAAATGGAGTTATAACGGTTCTTTGAAAACCTCCATTTTAAAAAATGCTTATGCAATGTTATAAAACTCGAATAGACTTTGGAAGAAGCCCATTGCAAACGCTAAAATCTGTAGAACAACTTTGGCATTCTAAAGTTTCTTGGTTAATTAGAACAAGATACATTTTAGGGTAAAATGCGATCACAAGGCAGATTTGTCTTGTCGCTGGCTGCTACGCATCGCGTCACCATAGATGTTACTGCAACTACAAGAAAAAACCTTACTAAATCGCACATATTTATCCTTTTCTTTGTTGACTAAGAAATTTGAAAACAGTGTTCAGTGTTTATCATATTTATTTGTACTGGCCCCTAATTGAAACCATATGCGATCGACTAAATATCTTTACTATTTCAAAAAATACAAATTTTAAAATTCAATTTCATATTTTTTCACCTTCATAGAGGCTGCAAAGGCGAGGTGAAGCTATGTAGTCAAAAGCATGTGGTTTTATTCAGCGGCCAGCAAAAATATAAGATGACTAGAGTGGCAACCGCAAGATAAGGTAAGTCTTGGATTACATTACATTTTGATGGAGGTGGAGATTACAGGGCCAAATATCGACGTTTGTGTTGTCAGACACTATAGAGTATGTTCTAAACAGCTACACTTCCATCTCTTATACATCTTGATCGTACTTTATGGGCTTCTATAGCCCTTATCACACAGAAAAGCTTGATAGAACTGTTTCCGTCAGCCTTTCCTTCCCGAAGTGTGAGACTAAGACTTGGCATGCTAGTACAAACCCTGGGTCGTCCGCTACGTGTTCGAGTGTATGCTATATTTTGGCATGGAGGGTAGCAGTCGAATACTATCCATACCAACGGTATTTGTGTTCTACTTCTCAAGCCAATAGACGGAGGAAGTATTCTAATCGCGAGTAATTTTTTGAATTGGGATATAATTATTTCATGACGAAAAAACATGTCTTTATCTTCCGTTGGTCGGTGTTCCTGTCATGTCATCCCCGGCTTCTCTATAACTCCTATCATTCAGACTTTGTTGCTACGAAGTAGTACTGTGACAAACCCGAAAAAAATATGTAGTTTTTCAAAATGGATTCAGTGGCGGCAGAGATATCTTTTAAAAACCAAAATGAATATTTTTTTGAATTTGCTCTAAAATGATAATACTGGCGTGAGAAGGAAATAACATACTATAAAAAAGCCAAACCAACTTCTGTATGAAACCGTATACACCAGTCGTCAGCTTTTTTCGGTGTCAGCTCTATCAATAAATCTCTCCGACGACGGCGGAGATTCCCCGGTTTTCCAAGCAAAACATCATCATCGTTCTGCGCGAAAGAAAACTTTCGCAAGAGCGCGTTGGCGTTGCCATCGTCTGCGCCCCGTTAGCATCAAAGTTTTGTTCGCACGAGTCGTAAATAAATTTCGCCCTCAAGGAGTGCGCGCCAACTCCCGCTACATCGTAAATCATCATTATGACGATATACAACAGATACACCGCGAAGAATGCCAGCAGAAAGTTTGTTCTCGCTGCAAGGCGGTTGAAAAATTGGCAGCTATAGTACGTAAAAAACGACGTCAAGTAGACTAAGTCTGTACTTCATGCGCAATAGTTCCACTGTGACCGGTCATCTGATTGAGAAATATGCTATTCGGACAGAGACAGTTTTCTCATATGGACGAGTTACCAATGCTCCACAATTGGGCGATCCAATGATCGGCAAACTATTGCTGAACGTCGAAAATGGTTCGTCTAGCGGACTGCAATCCATCATTGACCGTGCAGTAATGGAGTTATATCTTGATAACGCTACCGATAGTGAACTGATTTGAAACAATAGTTTTTCGATTCTTATAATAGTATTAACCCAATAACCAAAGTTAGTTATAATCCTAAAGATTCTTTTCGAATTATCAGTGCCAAGAGTCTGCGGACAAACAGACCGACGAAAATAAGTGAACATGGTTTTTGTGATGTAGAAATGTCATGAAACACTCCAAAAACATAATTATATCGAAATCGAATTTTATCTCGATAACAATACCTCTCCGCATCTGTCAACACAGGACCACAGTGTAAATTATGTATACTAAATTTGATCTCATCGTGCCCATCGTCGATTGATGTTGGCGATCATATTAGCCCATTGTATTTTGTTCAATGTCATTTTGGACAATTCTGTTGATGTTAACCCTATGAATTTTCGACAGCCAGGAAATTCATCTGTGTCCCAGTCCTCTTTTGCTGTTGTTTTTCCTTGCAAGACCAACTGCAGCAATCGATACTTTGTGTTGTGCTCATATATGCTAAGGATTTCCCTATCTTTCCTCGCTATTTCGAGTAACAAATGACACTTGGTAGAGAATTTGTATTTCATCTAAATTGCGAGCAGTCAATTAAACTTTTTTCTATGAGTCAAAATGAATTTTTATTTATTTGGGGGCACCCATCGACAGTTCTGAATGCTGATGGTACGTCAGTGACTACCAATGTGACAAAGTTCAATACTATACTTTAATAAGCAAAATTGGTTCCACCGTAATATAAGGACAGTTCAATTTTTAGGCGCTGCCCATTTTTTCACTGTGTTCAAAATCAAAAATGTTACTTTTTATCGATTAAAAATGTAATGTACAATGTGCAAAATACACATTTCGTACCCACAATGTTAAATAAATTCTATTACGAAAGTATTCATTTCTCAACAGTTACCTGTAATAGCATACAACTGTCGATTGCCAACATAAGTCAGTGAAAATTGGAGACGACTAGCAGCAAGTCAAGGACAGGTTGAACAGCAGAAGTGAAATATATTCAATATGTAATTGAGTTTGATTTAGCAATCAGACGAACAGGACGATGAAAAACTTTATATTTGTCTGATATAACGAGCCGGAAAAGACCTCACTTTTGTAGCTGTAAGCTATTAGATTTACCAGAGAGAAGCACTGCAAATTCAGATATCTTGGCGAAAATTAGTTATAAAATGTTGGAAAAAATATAGACAAAAATTCAACGTGACTAAAAATACAGTAAGGAGAATGTGGTAAATCGCAGAGAGAATAAAGTAACCCCCATTCATTTGAAAAAATCGGGTTAGCTAAGTTCCTCTACAAAATGCAATAGAACTCATTTTCAGTAATCTCGGATAATCACTTTAATACCAATCCATTTAACGAGCTGAAATTTTGAATGTAGCATAACTGGCCTTTAATGTATATATGAAGATGCTCGCTGTATTGTTTTTGCAGAATTTCTCAAAAATAGCTTCTATAAAACGCCCGTAAGACAGTTGGTAGCAAATTATGCTCGAAAAATATCATCTTGAGAGGTTGAAGTACAACTTAACGTAAATATCAAGGCAAAATAGCTGTCACTTGACGTTCTGTACAGCTTTTTGAAACACATGATAAAGCTCACCTCTGTATTAGGTAGAACAAGTCAAATTATTCGTCCAAACTTAGTGACGATAATTTTTTTTATTTCTGGCAAAACTAACTCCAAGTTTTCGACCAGAAAAGAACTCATTTTTAACACCAATAAACCAAAAAACTCATCTCAAGTTGACGATCACAATACGTCCATTCCTCATGCTTAGGAAGTAAAACAAAATAATGCTCATGCAACCATTAATTTATGCTACGAATTCCTCATTTATTCAAAGCTGCTTCCAAATTCTCATTAAACTGCACTTCGTCACTTTGATTATCTTCTCTCTTTGACATCTTTCTTCTCTTTGCTCTCACACACGAAGAGGTATTAGACCGGGTATTGCAGAACGTTACGAAACGGTGGTAATTTACATCCGCTTACTTCGAAGATACTGTCTGTTGGTCTCGTGCGTTGAAAGTTTTCCACTTACAATTAAATGCAAAGATGAATAATGGACATGCTGATTGTTGATACTGCTTCAACAATATCATCAAACCACATCTCACTCTTATTCAATGACAGAACAACGAGATTGTTGAAAATATAAATATTAATCATCATTATTGATTCAATTTTTTTTGGAAATACGTCAATCTTTGGAACATATTTTTTTGGGAATACTCGTATTTCCTGGAATTTCACAGAACTGATCACACTCAAGTCACAAAGAACACTCTAGTGATGATATACTTTCCGCTGATTGGTATGAGCTATGAACAGAAGTATGAATATGAATGAATTGTAACATGAATGAACATGAAAAAATCTCGAAAAAATTGGTTTAGAAAGGATGTTTGATATATAAAAAAGATGTATAACATTTGCCTTTAAAACGGGAAATAACTGAGTAGAAATAGGCTTTCATTAAACACTGACTTTTATACAAAATCAAAATGCGATCTTCCTCTACATACAAATGAATAAACTTAAAAAAAATGTTTGGTAAAAAAATAAAACAGATCATTTGGTTTGGTAGCATTATTTGGTACATGAAAAAATATTAACAGTGAATACGGAACTTGAAACTATCTCCGAAAAAGCAAGAGCACCACCTTAACATGGGTAATGTTAATCTAATTTTTTTTTGTTCATTTTTGGAATTCCCTTTCGAATGTCAATGGCTCTTCAATGGATTGATGTTGCTCAACCTCAATAGCTAAATCAGATCTTACTGCTTTGAGTAAATCTACTTTCAGCAGATCAACTTCAGCTTAGACTTGATGGTTTTCATCAGCTTCACTGCTTAATCTTGCGATCAGTTGTTGGGATGTTTTCCCTATGATGGGCTTTTGAGTATAAAACAGCTCATCTGTTTCTGTATCCTCAAGTTTTCGAATACAACGAAAAATACCAGGCATACACAAGTGCACCTATTCATTCTAGAATTTTGCCTCCAGAGCGGCTGAGATAGAATATTTGTCTTTTCTTATTGCGTTTAACATGAACTTCAGCACTGTATTAGATGAGCATACATTAATTTGCATCTCGACTACATAAGGCTTCAACACAAAATTCTGAAACAATCTGATCGATTCCTGTCAGCTTAAGTGTTACTTTAAGACCGATCACTGGCTTCTTTATGACTTATTTACCAAAGTTCAGTCTCTGAAATCTTGGGAACGAAACCACTCTGATCCCGGGATTTTGAAACAGGAAATATAACAGGATCCACGGATTGTATCCACATCACCAAAGAATCGTCTATGTTCAACAATTACGGCGGATAATCGGGTCCAGCATTTATAGTTAGAAGATCTGTCAACGCCATAAAGAGATTGAGATCTTTCACCCCTCCAAAAAACTGTGTTACGTCGAAACCAATCATGTAGCTTTCCTCTCTCAGTTCTATTCTTGTGGCGACTTTTCAGCGAGTCAGTTGTGCAAGAAACCGTAGCAACCCTCTCCAATATCGGACGGCAATTCATCGGTTCTCGATCCGCAATTCTCTGTATACGAGTACACGCGACACTCTCAAAGGAGGAGTTGAAATAGAGGCGCGGGTATAGAAAACTCTTTGGTGTCACGGACGAGTGTTCGACACAGAACAAAACAGAAAAGGACAATCGTGGTAGACACCCAAAGCGATAAGGAACTGTCTGCAATTGTCGATCGGGAACGGAAAAAGACAAGCCAGCTGCGTTTGCCAGATACTAATTCGAATAATATATGTAGATTGTAGATGCTCTACTTGGTGAAATTCTCCATCATGTAGATAAAAAGTTATGTAATTTACACACAGTTTCACAAATAAAACTCTGTAGATAAAAACTGTGTGTAAATTACACAACTTTTTATCTACATGATCGAATAATATATTCAACAATTTTTACTCTCCACGTATAAGAGAGGAGGGTATTGTAATCATGAAAATGTTCTAATTCCAGATACGACTTTTCGTTGTTATAGAACATTATTTGTTGTCACACTTTCACGATGCGCGGATAGGCGGGACCTCAGGGCCCGTCATGATTTAAGCGCTTACGATGCTTACCATAAGATAATGTTATGACATATATAAAGTTGCTTTCAAAATATTCAAGGAATACCAAAATGTAGGACTGTATGTATTCAGTAAATAGTTGTTTTGATGTATAGCAGTTTTACGTTTCGCACGCATCTTGCTCGTAATTGATCAGGTCTGAAGCTTATCCACATAATTTTCAAAGGCAATATATAGCTCGCATGCTATAGCGGTGACTTTAACGTATGATTTGATGTAGCGTGTTAGTTTTTTAAATCTTAAACAAAAATATCCATCATTAAAAAAGTAATAATGGTACGTAACGATAAAATAAGACACAATTTTTTGAGGTATTGAGAACACAGTGACAACAATGAAATGCAGGTTGTTGCTGAAATAATAATTTTTCATCAGAGTCATACCGTTCTTTTTTGAAGTTACTCACGTCGAAGTAGGAATATATTTCATTCTATCATACATATTATATCAGGATCAAGTCTTCCTGAACTGCATTCCACCGTAGTCTACCGTGGAACATTCACCCATTTCCCATTCCCTCTTTCCCAACTCAAACAGCAGAGTGGGAGAGTTGAGAAATTAAGTCAAGTCGTTAAGTTTAATTGAGGCCGCTAGTTTATTTTTCATCGTCTCTAATTAGAAAATTGAATTATAAATCCCTAGAACGACGAAAGCTCAACTCCAGCGCGCGGTGCAACGACGTCTGTTTAGTTTGGCAGCTCCTGAATTGGAGTATTCAAACGTACCGCACTCGTCACATATTCGTGCATACATACTATATCATAATATTTTAATTAGAAAACGGAATCATTTACGCGGATATCGACAAACGAGATCCATATTTGGATGGTCTTACGTCGACACATTATTATTATTAAACAAAATTTATGACTGTTTCTGTATAAAATTACCCGGCCGGCAGTAGATCTAGCACGAATTTTTCTTGGCGTTATTGTCTGACCTTATCCAGAGTTTCGACTTGATTCACCAAAAGGGACAAGGGGAATGATCGTTGAATATGATCTATTTGAAAAGAACGCTTGAGAATTGTAATTTATTTTAACTGCGAGTTTATGTATTGTGTGAGTGTGGTAGTGTGAAGGCACAGACAAATTGGATTCAAGTTCACGTGTTTAAGTTTGATTAGAAGACAATTGTAATTGTAACTATTGATGAGTTTGCACAGCGCACGTCTTATCCAATCTGATTATTGTCAATTTCCATATGATAAACAACTAGATTTGGCACGAGATCAGAAGGATATTAGCAAGACCTGTAAGTGCTCGAATTCGTACATTCAATTTGTTTTAAAACTTATGCGCATTTAGAATGTAAATATAAAATTGTGGTTTCAAAATAAAATATATTCAGGTGGTTTATGAAAAAAAGGGGTAACATGATAAGATGTGCTCCCACCTTCTATCTTTCTCAGGTAAAGACTCCTTAACATCATTGGGATTTCATGAATTTGCTCTGTCACTCATTGGTACGCACTGTTTTGTCGATAAATCGATTAAATGCCGGTATAAACTAAATCTCAGCTTTGAGACTGTGAATGAACAAGTCTAGAGACTGTTCCCGCCAAGTCGTCGAACAAGATATCGCGGCACCGGCTCCGGCACAGCGACACGACGTCCCGGACTTTTCCCGGGAGCGTCCAACAGAAACCACCGGCAACGTGGCGTCGGCGGGTCGATACCCTGGCGGCAGCGGCAGCAGCGTCGGGCGGCGACCGGCGGCAGGCGTTGCCGCTCCCGCCAAAGGGGCGGCGGCCGCCTCCGATGGACTCTCTGCGCTGTTCCGATGATGCATACTGCCTGTCTCACAGTGGGCGATCAAACGAAGATGTTTTGATATCAATAAAAACATGCGGGAAGAGTATTCTTGCAAAGTTTAAAATGTTTTAGATCTACAGTCGGATTCGTGTTTTTCACAACTAGTCTCAACAGGCCTTGAATTAACAGTGCAAGGGCCCTTTTGTGAATATATATTCTTGCCTCTAGTCCCTATATACCAGCCTGTATTGCAAAAGTGAGTATGGACCTGGGTCCGATTCACTCACACCTGGTTCTATAACCTTCACTTTCAGTATAGTATTCCTGAAATAGCCCAAAATGTGCGCAAAGGATTCTTCCTCCTCCCCAAGTTGTGTCACTCACCATCGTCATTACATGTAGGTGTACAAATATTGTGTTCAGTCGTCAGATCCACCAACAATCTCAGCTGTCTCTTTATCAAGCGAGAGACTGGCAAATGTCCCACGATAGATTTCCGTGCTTGACAGGAGAGGCTTCCCAATCTTAGATAGTGCTGATTCTGAATCCACAGCGCCATCTGCCTTTCCTGGCTTATATGGCCGATACCGAAAATTCAAATAATACAAAACATGTTTGCATACAGATGCTGAAATCAATAAATAGTGCTATTGGTTCCATTCAAATATGTTGTACGCACGTACGGAAGTATTTTGTTTGTACAGCTGTGTTATCGACACCATTATCAATATTATCCTTACAGCCTATCCGGTGTTCAGATTTCAGTTGTGAAAAAGTGTTTTCTGTGATTCATTTTTAAATTGTTTCAGGACGAATAAGGTCTACGCTTTGAAAAGCATAGAAACAATGTAATTGAAATTAAGAAAAAATTAATGGGAGGTGTCCTTAAGGTTTGACAGTAACTTTTGAACATTCCTCGTAAAACGCTATAGTCACACAATATAAAGCTTCACATCGCACCACTGAATGCCTATAGTTTGAAAATCTAGCGCCTGGTTCATCTTTATAATTATTTTAATTTTTTATGAGATTATCGTGCGTACGAGAAAAACACACGTTTCGAAGGTAGAGACTTCAACCCACCGTTAGACAGGGATATTAGACTTCCCAATCTACCTAAATGTTGGAAACCGTCCCTGAAAATAGTTTCTCTGGGAGTTGAAGGCGTATTATTGATTGAGCCTCGAGGACAAACAGCTTTCCAGCAGCATACGTCAATCTTGTGATTGTAATGAGGAATCTGCTGAACGTTCTAGATTTTATATGCGGAGATATTATACATCCTTTGAAAATGTGAAGAGAAAAGTAAGGAATAGGCTTCAAGATATAAATACATTAATAGATTTAGAAACTTCTGTCTTGTCTGTTTGAAACTGAATTTTTCCATAAAATTGCTGCTGGTGAAGTAGTAGAGAGATATATCAGACGTGTTTACTGTTTAACACAGCAAACTGAAGGGATCCTAGTATTTTAATACAGCGGATCTCTCAGACTGTGTAATAATTATGCAGGAAGTGTGGAAACTGGAATAAGTGTAAAGCATTTCATCTTTGATTGTCCTGTTTTATGTTAGGCGATTTGCTTCCTATTTGGACACCGATTCCTGCACCAATCAGGAACAACAAGACAGGGGAATCATAGAACAAAGCAATCTAAACTTCGCTAGGAACTTGAGATTGAATGCAGATTCATTGGGTCGCTCGATATAATGTGTCACATAGCGCACTTATTGATTATTAATATTTTCCGCTAATTAAACTGATCTAAATATTTTGCTGTTTATAGCATATGTTTAATAATAATACTTACGAATACACTGACCGGAGAAACATTTTTCGATAACTTCTAAGTACATTTTATAAATACCCATACATTAGCTGAAAATTGTCGAGTGAACTAATAACCGCCTATATTTTTATATGTGGAGAATCATGACCTATTTTCGTTTATGGTGGACCTGTACCTTTGTGACACGTTATGTTGACGTGCTGACAAATCCTAAAGCTGCAGATTTAGCGTCAATCAAAATGCCTGGGGACCTGATAAATATTCATTTAATTATAGCCATTAATATTCTTTCCAGCGATTTGCGTGTTGAACTGTCGTAATTTTGAAAAAGTCACCCCCACAGTTTGGAAGGAGAAATAGCGCCATTATAGTACAGGAACATTACGGAAGCTGGATTTAGATAAATAAAATTATTATGAGTCAAAAAATGAGCCGATCATCATGTTTGTTTCAGGGATTGTGGAAGAAAACTCCTCATAAAGAAGATGACTAACCTGAAAATGGAATATTGATTTTGGTTGGAGTTGCAAAATGATGAAAACACATTTCTATACCCAATAGAATTTATCCAATAGAATTCTTAAAATACAAATAGCAACTTTAAATTCTTCAAAAACAGTTTTCTTTCATTATTCCGAAAATACATAATATCTAATCACTATACTGGTTATATAAAATAAGATATTTACTGATTATCTCTCCATCTTCTTTGTGGTAGAGAAGAATAAAAAAAATAAATTACTTTGAATGATTTTACAAACAAAGAACATTATGAAGAAGTCGTTAATTCAGTCTGCATAATCACAAAATCATGACCTTTTAGGAGCATGCCTCTATCGACTATGAAAATACTTGTTTTTTAATCTAGCAATACAGCCAAAAAACAGCTAGCTTTGACCTTTTAAAACTTATCAACAGTTTGGAAACTATCGCTTTGTAGTTTTATGAGTTTTCAAAAAATAATTGAAAATCCATGTCAAATCAATCCGATACGATAATTATAAGCAGTTGAATGTTCGTAGATTTGACTATATATTTAATTGCTTACATACAAGTGAAGCTAATAAAATTGTTGAAAATAAATCAGGAATGCCTACTATGTTTTGTGGCCGCAATTTTCCTCAACATTACTCGGTCTGAAAAGTGACAACAGGCAAGCAGACCAGAGACAGACTAATAAAAATACAGACAGTGGCTGACAAAGAGTCAGCTACTCAAAGGGGAATCAGAATAGGTATTTCAACATCTAAGAAAGTTTCAAGACTTGAGATGTGATAATAAAGACATTATATACCGGTATATATTACCAAGCGTACCACTCTTATTGGATAATTTAAATTTGTGAAAGACATACAGCGGAATGATAAAACACTCTGTCTAATAACAGATATCACTTGGAAAAGGTTTGTTTATTTTGCATCAGTATTCTCCCAGATGGCATTCGTTCGTATTGATTCCGAGGTTCGTTACGGGCTGACCCGAAGTTCTGGATGTTCTGCATTTTTTGCAGATTGGAGGATATGTATCCGCGTTAACTGTTCAACGGTGTGAAATCGAGCTTTGATGCAAGGTCGTGAAGCTGGAATCGACAAGAAACAATTTAATGTAACGTTTATTCGACTTGCCAGCGATTCCTCCAGCGATTGAATAATAGATAAATACATATCCAGCCAAATTGAAAGAACTAACGATTCAACCCGAATATGACGTCTATATGATACTTCGTTGCCATGATAGCCGTTAAAGTTGTCGTTCGTTTATGTTGATTTTTAGCAATTTTTCTAAAAGCATGAACTGCTCTCGCTTTGATACGTCACTTTGCAAATCGCAACTTATTTCGCTTCTTCTAGGACCGGATATTTTTCAATCTCTCCACAATTTTGAAGAATGCAAAACCAAAAATTTTTTATACATCTCTAATATCTATTTTGTTGTACTTGATAACGTAGTTAAAAAGAGTAGTTAGTAATAAAAGATTTTTTGACTACGTGCAGAACTGATCAATCATAAAGTCGAAATATAAAAAACCAAATTTGGGCATATAAAGCTATAACTTTACAATCAAAAGCGGTACCGCGGTTACTGATATTACGCGGTAACAAAATACTACAAACGATTATGGTGGTCGACGAAAATGCGGCTTGAATTTTCGTGTGTATAAAACATAAAAAAACTATTATCTTAAATTTGCACGATACCAATCCTTCTCTCGCTTGCACGAGAAAAACCTCAATATCAACAACAAACGTACCGAAAGGTTATAGAGAAACTCCGCTTTAAATACTACACAAAGGAGGTAGTCAGGCATGTAAGTACATACAATAATGTGGAACAAGTATGTGTATAACTTCCCGCATTCAAATGACATAAAAATCACATCGAAACTTGTGCCTGCTTACTTCATAATATTCATTGGGGCGATATGGGTAAGTAGATAAAACGAGCCCAAGAAGAGATTTTCCTGAACGAATCACAAAAATGTGATAACGCAGGTATACAGAATTAAGTTGTTAGGTAAAATGTCCTTCACTCCATTTTATTCCGGATATATTTTGACCAAGTTTTATACTGGACGACTTTCCTGGCACCGACCTCAAAAAGTTGTAAGCGCCTAATTTGAAAGGTACCTATTTTTCATTTTGTTTCTGTTGATTAATTGAGTTTGCATGTACAAAAATTATTATTTTATGATTTCAAAATAATTTTCACTGAAAGTGATTTCCTAGATTGTAAATGATCAGACTTAATGAAACTCAGATAAGAATTGTATATTTGAAATTTGAACACACGCAGTGACGCGTTTCGATTTAATATATATTAATCATAAGTTTGATCTGTGAAACTTGACGTTCAAAATGAAAATTGTTATTGTAAAGCGATTCGATTCTTTTTATTACCTTTTAATTCGCATGACTACTTCCAAATGCACATCCACAACTTACTGTCTTGTGCTGTTAGTACTCATGCCTTATTCTTCAAATCGTCATTAATCATAGAAAATTTACCAACTACCATCAATAACAATTAGGAATATTAAATTTAGTCGAATCAACATAGTTTTAAATGCACCGTTTCCCCTTATAATCCGATTACTGAGACTAAACGATTATACTTCATAGGGGACATCCTCAAAGACCTTGAACTTTGTACGATAATCACAGAGCAACGACTCTACTACAAACAGCGATGTATACCGCAGCGTTTTCCCTTTTATGATCCAGGGCCATCCAAAGAAAGCCCAATCTGAAATCCGGGACCCTTTTTAAAACCTGAATAGCTAAAAAAAACAATTAGTTATAGTTGTGTGAACTCAATTTTGATCCACTCTATCATTTCCCTTTGGCTTTTATTTTTGCCAGACACTTTCTGTGTCCTCTCATCAGATCAAACTGTTGAAGAGCGAAGTTTAGCCACATGGCTACTCTGCCACTTAACCTCAAAATCGAGAGAGGTTCAAATACAAGAACATAGGTACAAAATATGGCACAAAGATACCAGAATAAAAATAGAAACGATAAAGGAATCGCCGCACGGAAATCATTATCACATTATTCACAATAATAACAACAGAAATGACATCAACCAGGTATTATTAAACATACAACTCTAGAAGTGCAGGTTCATAGTACATTTGAAAGCTCGATAGACATCGTGCTTTGATAGTCTAGTTAATGGAATTGTGAGTCCTCACAGCATTGTATGTGAAACACCTATCAAATGATTGTGATCTGTAAGTATGCATGGTAAAGAGGTGATTATGCCGAAGTACCCTTGGAATGATTTGTCCACGAGGAATCAAATTGTTCAAGAGATAAACACACGTAGGTTAGCGAATATCCATACGATATTAAGCACATATAAAAAAAACTTCAATAACCCTCCTGGTCCAGACTGTGAAACTGGACGACAGTATATATTTCAAACATTTTCGAATAATCAAGTTTCAAGTGTGAGATAATGAAGGGTGCAAATACATATGGGTAACGTTACCATACGCACATTGATTGGAAATCAAATATCTACAGACCTTTAGTATCCCCTATATGGGCGATATTAATTCTACAAAACAGTTCAGCTCGGTAGTTGTGTGAGCACCTTAAGCAAGTAAGCGTTGTCGTCTCCTGCTTTCCTATGCGGGAAAATATAATCCCATTAAACATCGGGACCTCGTCGGCTAGATGACACTGCTACTACATGGGAGTTAGCTGACCTCGAAATATGCTGTGAATAGACATTTTATCGATTTTCTAGCTGATGAGATCTAGAGCCATCCCATAGCATTGTGTATTGAATATCTAAACGTTCAATTTAACACAGAACTGAGGTTCGTAGATTCGTTTGTGGGTCTGCAAAGCTAGGTTATGTTTCTGAATATTAGTTGTTACCTCACTAATCTGAGCTACCTTTACACTTTCGATGAAATTTTGGATGGATTAGCTATAGATAGACGTTTATTTCCAGAAGACCAGTTAAGTATTTACAATTATCGGACATGCCAGTACGGTACATTTATTAGAATAAAATAACATCGAAATGAGCAATAAAATGACGTCGTTGTCGTCGCCGTCAGAAATCATCTGAATAACAAACAGAATAAAATACAATAGTATAACGGAAGAGAGATTGAACAGTGGTGTAAGCTGATTCACGTTAAGAGTTTAAAAAATCAGTTATAGAATGATTGACATTCTGAAAAATAAATCGTACGAACAATTTTTTGAATTTAGTTGTATTGATGGTATTGCGTACAGTAGAATCTAGCTTGTTATATATTTTAAATCCAAAGTAATCAGGACTTCTCTCAAACATAGTAGAGTTATGCAATATAACGACTGAATTAAATTTATAACGTGTATATTATAAAAATCCGATGTTCGCATAGGTCGAATGCATCACTCAGGTCCATGAAAAGTGCAGCACATTTTCTACCCCTACCTAAGGCATGCGTACTTTTTTCGCCAGCCACGTAGAGCGGTAGTTAATATATCATTATTATGAGATAAAAATGTATAATTTGGTCAACGATTAGTCTTTCTTAGATCTTTGATATAACGGTAAGTATAGTGATTAGACGATAAATTCAGATATCCGATTTAAGGAAAAATTGCCTCTGTAAATAACATATTTGAGATAGAATATGCCTTTTTCAGTTTTCGAATCATCTAGATTGCTGTGCTTTCATTTCTAAGCCTCTTTTACCGTGAAGACCTGCAACCTGATAGTACGGGGAACATTTTTTGCCACAATTGGCCAAAGCCCGTTCAAAAACCAGGGACTTCTTCTATGTATGCTTATCTTGTTGGGTTAACTTTTTTATTTATCTATACAAGGTGTTTGAAAAAAATGGACATTCTACATTTTCAAATCAACTTTAAGTTTTACTTAGACTCGGTAAAATGGGAGATTCAATACTACAAGAAAGTCTATAAAGAGGAAAGACAAAGCATCTGTCATAAATTTGAATGATTATTGTTTTTCCAATCATGCTACAAAAAAACAATGTTCTCCAAACATATGGAGCATGAGTTTTGTTCCAGGTTTTCTAACAGTTTGTACTTGGATTCCAAGTAGGGGAATTTTTAAAATGCATTATCTGTGTCATAGACTTTCATAATAGTTCATTCTAAGGTCTTATGTAAAAAAAAACTTTCCTGGGTGACAGTGACTCTCAATATCATAATAATTTCAAAATGTAACGTTTTCATCCTTAGTACTTTGGAAAAAAAAATGAATTTTAGTCAATCGCACTGGATTTCAATTAGCGGCCAATGCACATATAGTAGGGGAGCCCAAGAGGAAATTTTCTGCGTCACTCGAGCGCGTCAGAAAATCATATGGGGAGAAACCTTGCACCCTATAATGTACCCCTACCGTATATGAACCTTTAATATAGGGGGGTGCGTTTAGGGCAGCCCGTCAGATTAGCAAAAAAAAAATCGATCCTCAGAAATATTCGAGCGCGTCAGATTAACAGAATGTAAGTTAAGTACACTGTTGTACATCCGACAACACTGCCAGTACCACCGCCTACGAAGGATGACGCTCCGGAGGGGGTCGCAGGGAACAAGGGATGAGAGGTTAACGGTCACAGGGTGTAGTACTTGCCTTCAGCCTCTCGACACGAAACAGACAATTTATCATTACATATTATACACACATAGATCTACACTGTTATTTATATAGTTCGACAATAAATCCGTTAAATCAATCAAAACAATTTGCTATAGTGACATGACGAGCTATACGCAACAAATGGTCCTTCGAGCCGGATATATTGGATCAGAACTATTCGACTAACCGAACAACAGTGAAAATCTCGGTGATAACTATCGCATCAAACGGTTGTGAACGGTGAGGTGCCATCCACAACTACAACGAGGACTACCGGAAAACCAGGATACTCCACCACAAAAGGGCAGTGAGTCATTTTCCTATTTTCCTATTTCCATTATTTGAACGCACATATTCGGCGTTGTTTCAACCTGAAAGCATTTGAAGGTGATTTCAGGGATTTCTTGAACGTAACATATAAACTCATCGTTAAAAATGACCACGAGAGAGGGTTCAGATGAAAGTGGTTCTAGTTCTAGACAACTAATACTTGAAAGGAGACAAATCAAGGCATCTCTTACAAGGTTTCTATCGTATCTAAATAAACACGCAAACAGTCAAGTAGTTGTACTTAAATCAAGATTAGAACAAACTGAACTACTATTCCATGAATTTAACAGAGTGCAATCGGTTTTGGAAATTCTAGATGAATCTGAATTAGAAACAGATGAACGGGAACATTTTGAAGAGCATTTTTTCGAAGCTGTCGCGAGAGCTAAACAATTAATAGCGCAAGCGGAATCAGATAATCAAGTTGAAACTCGCACAGCACAAATGTCTCACAATCATGCCAGTGGCGGCGGAAAAGGGTTTCCGACCATTGATCTGATAAAGTTCAGTGGTGACTTTGATAAATGGCCACAGTTTAGAGACTTGTATCTCACATTAGTGCATAATGATGATTCCATCGATAACGTGAGAAAATTCTATTATTTGATAAGTTCTCTTGAAGGACAAGCAGCTCAAATATTAGAGTCGATACAAGTCACTAGCGAAAATTATAAAATTGCTTGGGACCTCGTTCAAGAACGGTACGAAAACAAGCAGCTTATTGTCAAAAGGCACGTGCGTTGCTTGTTCGAGTTACCTACAGTTTCGAAAGGTAAATACACATTACGGAATCTAATCGATGACTTTAACAAGAGCTATCGCTCATTACAGCTACAGGGTGAGAAAGTAGACTCTTGGGATACACTCTTGATCTATTTAGTGACAACTAAAATAGACTCAAGATCACTCACGTTATGGGAGGAATCACTCATTCAGAAGCGAATTTCAAACCCAACTTTGCAACAATTGTTAGAGTTTTTATCTGATCGGTGTAAACTCTTTGAAACCACCGAACAGTCCTTAAAACACGAAAAAACCGCTTCAAATGATCCATCAAATGGAAGATCTCTCGTATCTAAACAACATTCGTTCAGCAATTATAACAAAAATGAAAAATTTGTCAAAAAACGACATTCATATGTATCAACACATTCAGGGCAAGCTGGCAATGTGAAATGTGTCTTCTGTGGTGACATACATTATGTTTACCGGTGCAAAAAGCTACTTGAATTGCCAGTAGCGGCTCGTGCCCAAGAGGTTGCAAAACTTAAGCTGTGCTCAAACTGTCTACGATCGGGACATGCGATGTCGCAGTGCTTTTCTCAAGGGTGCAGGGTGTGTTCAGCAAAACACAATACAATTCTGCACACGGATCAAAGTGCAGAGTTAAGGAATGAGTGTAATACCTTATCTAGCAATCAAAAAAACAACGCGTCGACATCAGGAATGGTTGTCAATCATTGCACACAATCAGAACCTCTAATTTTGTTATCTACAGTTCAAATCAATATTAGAGATTCAAAGGGTGATTGGCATCAGTGTCGTGCTCTTTTGGACAATGGGTCTCAGTCCAACTTTATTAGTGAATCGTTAATGAATAAGTTGGATTTACATTGCTCAAAAATCAACGTCCCCGTAGTAGGGGTGGGAAATGCTTGTACTAACATTTCTCTACGCACATCAACCGACATTAAGTCGTCGGATGATAAATACATTAATCATCTAGACTTTTTAGTTCTAGACAAAATTACAGAATTCTTACCGACTTGCCTTCAGCCTCTCGACACGAAACAGACAATTTATCATTACATATTATACACACATAGATCTACACTGTTATTTATATAGTTCGACAATAAATCCGTTAAATCAATCAAAACAGTTTGCTATAGTGACATGACGAGCTATACGCAACATACACTTAGAAACGTGTATATTTCAATAATCTGACAATTTGAGTGTGACGTAAGGAAATTAGCGAGTGACAAAGTTGCAAAAAAAATCGTCACCTCGAAATACTCGAGCGCGATTAAATTTTTTTTTATTTTGAAGATAATTTAATCAGGATTACGAAAAAGATATAATCTGACGGTTTTCATGGGGCGATATAGCTCAAACAATCGATAAATGATGACGCGTACAGATGCCGAGAACTGTGTATTCCCCACTCTGCGCCTCTCGTTCCTTCTCACTCGTTCTCTATCTTTCACTCTCTCGCACAGTTCCCACTCTAGCGTCTAATTACACAGTTTCAGCAAAAACAACTTGACAGCATTTGCTTCTGAACAGCTCATTCGATACGTTTTATAGATGAGCAAGTACGGATAGGAGTGTGTTCGCAATCGATCCATCTGTTCGTTTTTTATCGTCTAAAAATATTTTTATTGGCATTTTGACGCATGTAAACAATTTCTTTTAATTTTCTTTTATCAAGACAAGGTAGATAGAAATTGCTTTTTATTATCTCAATACAATCTCGATATTTAAGAGCATAATTGAGCGAAGTTTGAGCAATATTAATCCAGCAGTTCCTTTTTTACAGTTAAAAAAGTAAGTAGTTAATAAATTCATAAAAAGTTCTACTTTTTAACCTTGAAACTGGAGTAACTCTAAAGGACCAATAATTCATCTGTCGAAATTGACATAGAATTTTTTGAATCGGTTGACGAAAAAAATGAGTGCTCACGGAACTCTGTATGATAAATAGTTCTGGAGATACAGCAATTTATTTAAAAAATTCCGCTTGCCCATGAAGAGAAGTTGCTTGTGCGGTGCTGCCGGACTAATTTTTCTAATTGTCAGATTAACAATATCCCTCGATATAATTGTCAGATTATCATTTTGGATGACTGGGACATCAAGATGAACCCACTGTATGAAAATCTGACGCGCTCGAGTATTTCAAGGTCACACTTTTTTTTACATTTTCAAAAATCAGTCATGATTTTTTGCCCCATCCAAATTGTCAGAAATTTGAATTTGACGTTTCTTTCCGTTTACTTAACATTCCCTATGAAAATCTGACCCGCTCGAATAACTTTTTTTAACCATTTTTTACGGCCACCCGCCTCCAGTTAATCGTCAGATTAATAGATATCCGTTATCAGAAAGACAAGGCGCGTATACAATATGAATATCTGACGCGCTCGAGTATTTCCATGTGACCGTTTTTTTACATTTTTGTAAATCTATATACGCTCATCCCCCCACTAAAATGAAAAACTTTACATAACTGTTTTTTCATTTTAGAACCTAATCTTCACAATACGATAAGTCTCCATGATGCTTTAGTTGACAATAAAATGAATCGTACACAAGCTGAGAATTGCTGAGTGCAGGTAAACGGTCACAATGGGCCTTGAAGGATTTCAACCGACCAGCCAGACTGAACGCTGATTAAAATAATGTAAGTATAACGCGTGTAGATATAACGAAATTTATGCGCGGGACCTTGGAGAATCGAGGACGAGCTGAAGAAATACCAAACATTAACAGAGCTGTTCGACCTTTATTAACATGCATTTATTTCTTACGCGATGTATATGCACGATTATGTAGAACGGTATCGTCTTGGCGTCTTGGTCATTGTATTCGAAATTTGAAGTTTAATCGGGTATATATCAGACTGCAACCAGAAAAATAAAACGACTGGTAGGAACAGTCATACACATAGGACGACACATAGAAAACCACGCCAAAGAAAAAATTCCAATAAAGAAAAGACTACATCCAACATGGATATGCGAGGAGTGCTACCAGCATGAAAATGGATCAGAAAGTGTACCGGCGATTGATGATTTTGTTATACGTAGAGGAAGTGTTTAATGCGATCAGAAAGATAGCAGAAACGATACGATCTCCAGGCGAGGTATTCGAAGAGTACCAACCATTTCGCAGTAGGTATCCTCGGAAAAACCAACCAACCAATCTGAATAGCTCATCAGGTATGGACCGAACAGCACAGAATAGCTTGGGACACCGCTAAGGTCAGCCTCCAAAAATTGTTATCGCCAACAGTTCAACGAGGCGGCGTTAATTGATCTAAAGACGACTAAAGATATCACATCAATCGAAACGTGGCGAAACACGAATTCTCAAAACAATAGACGAAAGAAGCAGTATTTTGGAACAATAGCCTAGCTAAAAGAACATAGTGTTTAAACATTACAACAGACTCAAACAAGGAAGTTTCGTTTTAATCGTTTCCGAGTTAGGAACTGGTAACATGTGAGATGGGATTGGAACAATAAATTAAAGAAGTTTAACTTCTTGTTTTAATGTATTTATTCATTTATAGCCTGGAAGAACGAGTGAAGATTGGTCTAAAAGAACTACTATACCACATACGAAATAATAGAAAGAGCGGCTACAGTATGTGTAGAATCAAAAGATGGTTTATATTAAGTATGATTATTTACTTTCAAAGCTATTATTCCACTTAACTACATGTACATTTAGAGCTTCGTTATATGACAAATCAGGTATCGTCAAAGGTAATCAACGAGTTCGTCAATAGAACAGAAAGCTTGAATGAGTATCACTCTCTTCACTCATTCACTTGATAGATTATTTTTACGTTATATATTGCCAATACATTAAATACGTAGCAGTTTGCATAATGAAGGGATTTTTGGGTGAACGCTTCTTGAAACGTTTAGTTACATTATCTATTTTAGTTTTTATTATTAAAAATAAGTTAAATATTTGTATTATAGATGTCAAATAATTCGGTATGTTAGACGTAAAGTGATTCTAGTGATCCCTATTTATAGTGATGTTTTCAGAAATGCACTATCCTGATCCCAATACCATCATGCCAAAAAATAGCCAGAGCCCAAAAATGGATAAATATACACACATAAAAATAAATTCTCAGGCGAAGAATATGTACTTTCATTGAAGTATACCATATTTTCCTAAATGCGCAAAACTATAATATTCTTAAAGTAAAAATATTGTATTTTTTGATGATATAGTCAACTTAGGTAAATATTTTCTATTCTTTTTTTATATTATCTATAATCTTGAAGCAAATAGTTCAACTTCATTATATGACTCATTAATAACCAAAAAAGGGTTCAAATTGTATCAATGTGACTTCTTTCTTCCCTTTATCTGCGAAATATAGTAGATTTCCTAATTCAATTTGAAAGGTATGGAACAGTTAAACAGAATATAAAAAATATGTAACTGTACTTAATCCAGAATATTTATACATCCACCATTGGTAATAGAGCTTATTCACAACTTACGTATCACACACATCACCTGTATACCGTTATGAAATCCTCACAACTCGTGTACCGCTGAAATGCCGCTGACGAACATGGCGATGCGAAATAAATTAATTACTTGGAGCGAATACCAAGATGTTCGTGTTCTTGATTGAATTAAACGGAGCTTCATTGGAAAATATGATAACCTTATAAAAAAATGAAATACTTTTCAGAAAAGCATTAAAATCCTACTTGTCCATAAAATTATATTTTTCTCTACAGTAAATTTCTTTAGAATGAGTATTGAATTCGAAAATATACTTTTCTTGGTTCAAATTAATAATAATTTTCTTATCAAGTAAATTGCTTGAAAGTGAGATCAAATATTCTTGACGTGAGTATATCTTTACAAGATTATAAGAATTCTTGAATTGAGAATTTCTTTTCATGTGTGCACACTCATAGACCATTCCTTACCGTTTCTTTAACAGGAAAATCTTGTGAAAAACATATTAAATTGAATTAATTTCACCAAATGCAAAAATAGTATATAAGATTATTCTCACAATAGAAAATATGAAGTCGACAGATGCGGATTTGGCGATGGAAATATCACCAGATACAGCGATAAATATCAAACCAAGAGAGTGACTTTGAGTGACAACCAACCCGCCATCCAATAAGCTATGGTTGATTAAATTCAATCTGCGATCTCTGACACAACCCCAAGCAATATTGAAATTCCACCTGCACAGTAAAGTAGATGTGAATATGTTAATAAGTAAACCACATACCACTAATAGGACTAAGTTTTGTTCGTGAGCGAGTTGCTAGAGAATCCCGGCTTGTATGATAAATAGGATTAGATGGTATTAACTTTTCGCTATACACCCGGCCACACTACGTAACCCAGCATTCCAAGTTTTGGCGTGCAATTGAGAAGTTCAAAATTCCAAACATCAATTAAACCAATAAGGTACTTTTTCTTTTTAACTTGTCCAGCACAAACAGATACGTTACCTTTGGAGTAGGAAAAAGGAGTCAAGTAGGTTGACTCTTCTTTCCGAATGGTATCAGTTAGAAATAATGTTTCAGGTCGTATTTGGGAAGTGTTGTATTTCTGGAATAAATTTAAAAAAATAAATGGAAAAACTTTAAATCCTATATATATAATTTCAAAAATTCCCAAAATATTCCTGTTTCCAAAAATTTCCATAGGTTGCAGTATTTTCAAAACTCGCTCCAAATGGTTCAGCTCTAAAATTATCAACACCTTCGAAAAACTACTCATGAAATATCGTCAACATACTTGAAGCCATTTTTAAGAGGCTAATTAGTACTCTGGTAATTAATAATCCATATTCATTACAATGCAATAATCTGTAGTAGTTGCGAAGATAAAAGCAACACAAGAAACACAAAGCAACCTCTGAAAATGTTTAACTACTTCCTTAAATGTCGTACTTGAAAATAAATGTAAATGTTTAAAATTTATTTGATGGAAGAGTTATCTCAAATCAAAAAAATGTTCAAAATGAATGTTAATAAATTTGATATTTTCTATCATGCTCAAAGAATAGGACTCAAAACCAAATGGGCAGTTGCCACAAATATTGATCCCAAACTTTTATTATACTTGCTGATTTAAACATATTTCAAAAAAATCACTTATTTGTTTACCGGTTGAATGGCATTTGGTTGATGCCTGTTTTCAATTCTTAAAACTAACCCATGCTGATCTCATATATTATTTAAAGTTCTTACGACAGTGTCATGTTGTATATACATTATAAATAATTCAATTGTGGACCCGAAAGGTAATCATTTATTAACGTGATATCTGGCAACGTTTGCCAGTCAATCCTTATTTAAACATCACGTTAGAAGCTACATCGATTAAACATCAGCCCAAAGAAAATCACATCTGAAACAGCTTCACTGAAAATTATTTAACTTTGCAAGTACTGTTTCATCCCTACTCTAGATTTGAATAATGCAACCTCAAAATAATGAAAATCTTCAGCTCTTAGTGCTACCGTGTGATTTTGGTGAAATTCAGGAAAATACATAACATTTAATTTCAGAATCTTTGACATGAAGAACCAACATGACGGAATTTCTCTTTCATAGGAGATGATCTCAAATTTTCAATTGTTTATATTATTTTATAATTGCATGTGAAAAAATTAGTGCAACTAAGAGTCCAAATTTGTTGAAAGATTTTGTTCGGTGAGCAAGTCTGTTCTAAAAAAAATTATACAAAACTGGAGGTTGTCGTAGAAAGTGTCATTTGTCGTCACCACACAAAGATTTGCATCGTTATGGATCCTACGGACTCATTCGCCAAACAAAACCATCCAGCAAAACAAAGATCTGTGAGAGAGTCGTTTTAACGTGTCATTTCCTGAATATTAGCACCCTCAACGAAGTTATTGACACTGGAATCATTTTTACCCAGTTCTTCACACGTAGTGGCCTATTTATATAATTGAATGAGCCATCTGAAGACGGTGCACATACAAAAAGTAATTCTCAATTCAAGAATTGCGATATTCTTGTTATAATATGCTCAGGACAAGAACATCCGTTATTTTCCATTGGATTTAATTTTTATCAACCACCCCTCAGGATGAATGAGCTGTTGAAAAGCTGAGATTGTGAATGTTGTGAGGATTTCATACAAGCGCGTAGAGGTGTAGATGTGAAATGATTCATGTAAGTTGTGAATAAGCTCTCATCATCTCCAATCATAGGCGTATATCTTCTAGCTTAAGTACAAGTACATATTTTTCATATTATGTTTATCCGTACAATACCTTTCAAACTTGAATTAGAAAAAAATACTATATGACACAGATAAAGATTAGAATCGGTACAGTTCTGACACTTTTTTAGTTGTTATTTTCAAGGTTAAGTAACCCACAGTAGCTTTGATAACAGGTCATCACAATTACCGAATGCTTATCCTAATAATAAATTATATATATATATATATATATATATATATATATATATATATATAATTGCTAGATTCTTCTTTTCCCCCTTTCCATCCGTATTTGGGAACAGCTCGAATCTTGGTTAGACATTTAGTGACCAATATCTTATGCTATCTTCAGTTGGAACAGTAAAAATAACTACGATGGCGGAGGTACCTTCCATGTTTTCCTCGCGATATTGCGGTTTCAATTCCCACCGGTGACAAAACAGTCCCGCTTACGAATGGTAGTAGAGCCCTATATAAACATATTTGATCGTATTTTTTAACGGCGGTTAATAATAATTGATATATGCAAAGCTTTCATTAGTCACTGGCAACTAGATGTCTGAATAAAGGTTCAGCTTTTAGAAATTCGTAATGTTGAAACAGTCGCGCGGGGATAAGTTCCAGAGCGTGTGTGCCATTTTGTCTCACGGCTCGCCTTGAAGGAAAATTTTATGGACAGATCAAACCGGGACCGACAACGGACTACTCTCGCCGTGGCGCCAAAGTTCTCCACATTCTAGGAAAACAACACCATTTGTTCACATATGGTTCTTTCGAAGAATGAGTTTCCCGACAGTCCCGACGGACGATTTTTTTTACAGCGGAACGGTTCGGCGTCCCAGATAGCTTATTGACGTCTTTCATTAGTTTGTTTGCACTTAACTGTCCTTCACGGTCAAAACCTTCTTGTTGGAAAGTATTTTTAATGAACCAGGGTTTAACAGACTCCGCGTGTGTCGGAGATTTTGTGGTTCAAGGGTAGGTTCGGATGAGGAAGTTTGAGGAAAGAGAAGTGGTCTAGATGCTATTCCATTATCAACTGTCAAAAGTTTGTATCGCGGCCGGACTTACAAATGAGTAAGTGTGTAACCGAAAAGTGGTCTACTCTCACTTTAGATTAAAAAAACTGGTGCAGAAAATCGACTTCGCACTATGCAAACAGTTCACACGCGTATTCCTATGTACAAAATACGTTTCTGGAGCAAACCATACAACTAGCTGTCATGAAAAAACAACAAAAACGCTCCAGTAAAATCGTTTCATCCCGGAGAACCGCCTCAATATATTACCACAAAAAGCTATACAAAAAATTAACCGTAAACACTAAAAACTAGTCTAACTTTTTACTCGCTCTACCACGTAAAGAAAGAAAACGAGAAACGAGACAACGCGGCGACCGCCTAAAATTCTAGGTAACTTTTTTAGAGATGAGTGAACAATAGTGAGGCAAATTAGTAAGTAGTAGTAGTAGTAGGCAAAAAAGTAAGTCGCCTGCAACCTTGCTAATCGTGGTGTGTGCTGACACATATTGAATAAAGCCGAAGATACTATTTTTTCAATGGCATTTTCTACTGCTACTAGGGCTTTTCTAAATCTAAAATGTATTCGTCTCTAGCATCTCTAACATCTAGTAATTCATAAAACAGAACACCTGGTTCCAACAAATCAATCAATCATTTATTTGCCATATTTTTCAAATAAAATGGCATTTGTCTACGAAGCTGACGCGTTGAATGTAGGTATTAAGCAGGCTATCACAGAAATTTCTCAAAGTATTTTGCGTTTTTTCACGACAAACGTCAGTAGTTGTCCAACAAAACCAAACGTCTTAAACTCCTAGTTTAGACAGCTAATGAAGAATATTAAGCCGGTAACAATGGATTTTCAAATTGCGAATAAAGATATGATCTTGAGCATCCTACTCCACAACTATAGAAGTTCAAGGTGCTAAGTTTTATGATGCTTTGTCGCCAAGAATGATTCATTTATTCTCATCCACATCAAGCAGAGAGAGGACATTGTTTTCAGTCGTATTGGATTGGCAAACAACGCGTATCACGAACGACAACATTGCGAACGGCCGGAGACGGCTGGCTTGCTCCGAGAAGAGTTCACTAAACCAAATTCATGGTCAACTAGTCGTCGTGCGGTTGTTCCACCGCTGTCTGTTCTGCGGCCAGTTTTCGAGGCAGTCTGCACGATCTGATGATTTCTTTTCCCTCCGTATTCACATGTACTCGTAACGAAGTTGCTGTTCATGTATTCGTAATCATAAATACAAACTTACATGAACAAACGAAGAAACTAAGAGTAATTTAATTGTATCTTAAGATGAAGATGTCGATTTATATGAAACGATAGAGAAAACCTTTTGTTTTCAATTACGTCTAAAAAATACCGGAATTTTGAGGAAAGTAATTACTACGCCAAAAAGTTTGGAGATATTGTGATAAACAGTGTGTTACTTCTCAAAAAAATAGATGAGGAAAGTAGGTATTGTAATCCGGAAAAATTCCAGGTGCAAGATATTGACTGTCTCGGCCTTTTGTCTATCAACCCTTGGACCTCTATGGATGGAAAAGTACGATGCGGAAGTTGATGAAATTTTGACGCTTTTTATGTCAAGGTCGGAAAAGCTCTGCAGTTTTTTGAAAATTCGTGCACTAGTTATCCTCCAAAAAAAAATGCGTGAAGACCTTTCGCGGACGTCAAGAATGGAAAATAGAGGTGAGAGCGAAAGGGAAATCTGATCTGGCCTAGTACTATATAGGTATAAGACGTTCTATTATCTATAAACCTTTTTACAGTAGTAATCATCCGAACTTGCTAAGATATAGATGGTTATTTACATATCGGTTTTCAAAATTCATAAATGATGGATAATTTTCAATAAATTGGACTCATGGAAATAATAAATTTTCGATAAATTTAGAATGCTATAAACAGATGTAAATAAATCATTTAATTTTTTTTACAGATTACCCGGCATTTCACGCAGATCATACTGTCGTATCGCTGGAAATCCAAAGAGGCTTAAATCGCAAATGCTAATTTGGAGTTATGAGCTCCTCCAGCCAAGTGAACAAAATGTAACTAATGAAAACTCTCTAATTTAATGAGTATCTGAAGACCATTCGCCACACTTTTATTGTAATCGAGAAACATTTTATACTGTTTTTATTATGAGCCTTAAGTTGAAATGCGTCTCCTGTGAAATAGCTAAATTTGAATTACGCCTCTTTGTGTTTCCAGCGACAACACGTTTTCGAGAAATACGAAAACAAAAAAATGCACAAAAAAACTTTAGTTTTGTTTGAGTGTTAACGAAGGATGAGGTTCATGAAGCTCTCTGAAAAATATGAAATGGTTCACATCAAAAGTTATACCTCATTATTTTATAATTTAGAACTAACCTAATTATTATTAGTATGAATGTTTTTTCAGTTAGTCAAAATTTTATTCAAAAAATTAACAGAAATCAGGGTTTAAGTTCGTTAGATGATTTTTAGTTTGCTTATATAGACTACCGTTCTTTGGCAAGAGATACGAAAAACAATACAAACAACATATACATACGTTATCTTTATTAACAAACAAAAAATTGAAACCTATGGCATGTCAATCTGCCGTATCTTACCTGGCTTCGCAATTAATCGAAAAGTCAAGTAGGAAAGTGTTGTCTTACCTAGAACAAAAGAAAATCGATTAGAATATTAAAAAATCTGTAACAAACTAGATAGGAGTTCAAGTTGTGGAACGACAAGACTCTGGACTCAACAACTTAAGAAAAACTTAGCCCACATAAAAAATTGTAACAAATATGTAGCCAATAAAAAGGGAGAAAATTTTCTGTGTTATGTCAAAATTTGTTCTGCAGTTTCACCAAAGATTGAGTCGCAAAGACCGTTATTTATGATCAATTCTAAAAAGATGTATAATATTATGTGATTTGTGAGGTCTAGCGTTGACATCCGGGCGAATGATATGTCCGAAATTGTTTCTCTACATATCTCCCAAAACTCGACAATCACAATTGTCCTAATTACAAGTAAGTACCACAGTACGAACTTCTGCTGCTATTTGCTGAGGAGTCATAATATTGCCAAAATAGATCTTTGCTACTTAGTGAGATCGCATATTCTGTACATTGGCGTTGTAATGATACAGACAAAGGCAATGGGATACATCAATTTCACTCCGTCTCCTATAACGGTATGCCTTATCAGTCCCCGCACAGCATCCAGGTTTTACAGTAAATCGTTTGTTTTGTCATCATAAGCATAAAGCATAGCATAGCATAAAGGTAAGCAATATTTGGCAGTTTAGCTTCACGGTATGACGTATCAGAAGATACCATATTTGTTCATTATTCTCATTATATATTATTAAATACCTCGTTTCTTCCAGGTAACTTATAATATTATTTATGGGAATAAAAATCGTTAGATTAAATTATAGTAAGAGGCTGCCCCGAAAATCTGATGCCACAGTGATCCTCATAGATCCCGATAAACACTGCTTGAAGCACTGCTGCCTCCAGCTGTGATCTTTCAGTTAAACTCCATAGCCGTGACACAGTACTGGCACGCATTTATGTATGTATCCTCAAGTAACTGGAGTAGCATGAGAGGTGCACTGGGGGTTTGTTGACATAACCGTCAAGTTACTCCTTGCGCTAGGTTCGTAGGTGGGTTCAGGCGAAAATTTAGTGTTAGAAGACCAAGCATTGCCCCACTGCCTTTCTCTTGAATGCAGTCACGTTATTCTGCTCTTACACAGACTCTTTCTAGCTGACTTATCCCCGATTGGTAATTTCAACACTATACGATTTCCCGGCCCAATCTCTTATAGACTGCTTTGTGTGGTTTCTAGCCAAATCTCAGAAGAGCCTATTCAGCGATTTGAAGCAACCAATTCGGTAGTTATCTGCGTCGTTGCGTTAATGCTAGTAAATGACTGACAGCTCTCTGCCTGAGCTCTTTCACGGCAACCGTTATTTCTACATCAAAAATCGTTGCTTCTGGTGCCATTATTTCATCTTTTTTTACTATATAATTTCTAAATTATACAATGGAGCCGTTACAATTTCGAGGATCGGGTCAGTCTTCTAGTGTAAAATTTTTGGTGATCCTTCCTATCTGTTGAATGACGGAAAGAACATTATTCTGATTTAATATATGCAATGATGGTAGGCCCAAAATAACCTCCAATACCACCTGCGGGAATATTATACAAAAGGGCAAATTAACCGTTATCACTGTAAATCGTTGCCTTTTTTACTAGCAATTAACAGCAATATTTCTGTTTAGCAAAACTACTGAAACTAATTCAGTCACTGTCTAGCTGATTCATATTTATGTTTGTTCTAGCCGCAGACTGCTACTTGAAGTCATAGGTGATTGAATAAATCACTTTATTAATGTTTCAGCCGCCTCGACAAAATACAAAAGATAAAAGAGATTAATTTTGAATTATTTTTTTTGCAACTCACTGATGATATATGCTTAGATTTGCATATTTCTTATGACTTAATACACTAAAAGGAAACATTTAGTGGGCTTAACTTTTTTCAGTCAATTTCTCCATTAACTTATTCGTATAACGTAAAAATGATGTATAGAGTATACCATGTCAACCGTGAGCAATTTTGATCCAGCATATACCAGAAATAGAGCCAGCGCATATATCCATATCGTACTATATAAGGGAGAGTAATAAGCAGCGATTAAAAATTCTCGACTCTCGCTTCGACACATCGCTGACCTCTCACGCTAGGGAACGACTCACGGAACAATGTGGCGACAATGTAGGTACCACTAATTTTTCTAGATGCACTTACTAATATCAAACGAATCGTTGTGAAATGCAAGCCCTTAGTTATTTTTAAAAAACCTTTCCGGGGATTCAAATACTGGTGATGGGGAGTGGAAAGTCGGGGCCGGAGGAAGATATTTCAATGTTTCACAAAACATTGATTCAACACTATAATATAACATGATAGATACTATACCCTATTCAAATTTCCTTCATAACGCATCAAAACAAACCTGCGCAACGCAAAGCAACATTATCTCGCTTCTATAGCCTTGTTGTGTGCCCAGTAATTTAAGACTTAATGGCCAATAGAATCGCAATGAATCAGTACTTTCATTTGTTCTTACAGATATCGATTGATTATCCAAATATGATACAGTATCATAAGGAACAAACATTTAACTAATACTATATTTTGTATTAAAATTAAGTACAATTCGTTCAAAGTAAAAATATTCAATTTATTAACGTAATCAACAAAATGGTTACCATCAATTTACCTGGGAAAGGGAAAATAACAGTTTAAAAAACGGCAAATATGGGGCTAACTTCGATGTAAACTATTGAAGTAGGTCAACAAAACGGCTAAGAACTATGTTTGTAATTCAAAAATGAATGTCTCCTCACCTCCTGGTTCGCGATTTTTTATTGTATTATTGTATATTGAAAATAAATACCAAAACGGCAATGAACTATCACACCAACAGGCTGAAACAAATTCGAATGAAGTGAAGTTCAAACATACATATACATATAAACCACTTTATTCTTGTATTAAAAGCTGCAAGTATCTGAGCAATGCAGTTGCGCATAATGCATTGAAATTTCAAGTACAGTGCAACTGGTACCGAAATACTCGAATTATACAGGGACGAGATACGAAAAGGCAAACAACTTTGTATACAAACAAAAAAGAAAACGTAAACAAGGCCGCACTGCAGACAGCGAGTTTGTCTGTCTGGCAACGTTGCAAGCATCTCAGCCGACGAGTCCGGCGCAGAGAAATTCCGAAGCGTGGTGTAAATATAAACAGAACAGATTCTGTTGTGGAGTCGCTAGAATATTTCCTGAGCTCCAATAAACTGTAACTATTATTATCTACAGTGTACTTGAAAGATAGTCCAGAAAACAGGAACGAGAGGCTAGGATAGGCCATCGACAGTACAGGTGTGTCATTTTAATAAAGGACGTCTACTAGTAGTAGTACCTAGTAGTAGTAGCAGTAGTAAAGAAGACGCAAAGCCTGACAAGTAGGACACCTTTGGCCCTTTTTGCCGACCTCAAAGACCTACACTAAAAAAACTATGCCAGACCTGGCAACTCCCTAGTGTCGAACCTTCCAGACCTTTTAATAAAGGTCACCATGTCCGACCATTCCGCTAAGTAGCATTCTTCCCTGTCAAACTCTGCTGTGCCTAACACCTCAGTCCTAAGGCCGCTGTATACGGCACATTCGCCCAGGAAGTGGAACGAGGTCTCGTCCTCCTCCCAGCACTTGACAGATTGGGTCTTTCACCACTCCTATGAGTGTCATGTGCCTGTTCAGTCTGCAGTGCCTTTGAGGATCCCCACTAACAAGTGGAGTGAATCCCTCTTCCGGTTCAGTAGCCATAGCTCCCTACATTTGTTGACGCCTGCTATGACCTCTTTGATTGCCTGCAGTCGTCTCTCTCCAACCATGCTTTCGCAAGTTCATTATATGCCCAGACATCTAGGGCATTACTAACCTGGCCTCTGCTAATGCCCAGCAAGAGTTAGGGGCCAATGCATGCGCCCCTTGCTCCTATCCTCGCCAGGCAGTGTGCTTTCTCGTTACCTGGCACCCCGCTGTGACCCGGGACCCTCATGAGGGTCAAGGACGTCTACTATATCTATGTCTTGATCTACAACACTGTGAACTGTTGATAAAAATATTAATAATGAAAGTCGCCGAGAAAAAATGTTGAGAAAATTATTTTCAGGTTCCTGAAATGAGGGTTAGAACCATAAATATTAAGCACCAAACTAAAAATGTTTTAAACTAATACATAATTAACGCATATCTACAATTTTTGTAACAAATTAACATGCGTAAACCCTCTGTAGAACCATGATTTGATTCATTTAAATAGGGGAAGGATTGAATACTATTTTGTAAAAATTTTGAGTAATTTCTATTTCTCTGTACCTATTTTCATGATCCCACTTTCATTTAAAAGGGCTGTACAATTTGTATTTAACAAAGACTCCATGTTATAAGCAATGTTCTTTCTTTGACTAGTAGGTGGCATTTTAAGGAATTTGCAGTTTTTGTGCAGTAGGACGACTGATTTTTTTGTTTAATTTAGCAAAAAAGAAAAAATACTAAAAACAAACGTCGTACGATAATTTATAATAGACAGTAGTAACTATGGATTCTTTGGATTGTCAGTTGAATTTTATAACAAGACATTAATTATTGGCTTCACTGATTCATATTTACAAACTTTGAAAGAAAACTGGACCACGTCCTTTTTATCGAACACACTAGCTCAGCTATGAAGGCACGTGCGTACGATGCGAACGTATTTAGTGACACAACGTCAGTGGAACACGGTCAGATATCTTTACTATCCCAAAACATTGATGTTGTGCAACTTAGATAATAACAACGCACGCAGCTTGAAACAAGAGAGTTTATCTAAAATCAGCGTTCGGAACGATTGAGACGTGTCTGAATAGCTCAATTGAGAAAGCATACGTCCGGCAAATGGTATGTGGTTCATATCACGACGTTGGCCATACTTTTTCTGAATGGGAATTTGCGTATTTGTTTCAATCTTGTGGATCAGCAAATGAAATAATTATCACGATTCAAAATTATTGTTCTCTACGGTAGAAATGGTAAATTTAATGCCGACCGAGGAATAATGTATCCCTAGGAAGCAACAATAAAGACGCATAAAAAACTCAAGTCATCACAATGGTACCAGAAATCAAAACAAACGTGGGGATCCATGAAAAAGTAAATATTTCTCGTCGGCGAATGTTTTGATCTCAATTCCGTAAGTTTGACCCAAATAAGAGTACATAATATATACCGTATCGCCTTTGGACGAGATCCAGCATGGCTTCCGGAACCGGGTATATTGTAACAAAAATCTATCGTGGGGACGCGCAAGCTGTGTTATTATACGTCAATCATACGTAGTGCACCTACTCCCGATCTCCGAGCTGCCCAATTAGCAAGTCGATCGATTTCCACCAGCCGCCAATAACCTATCGCATTGACGTATAACGTCGCCAATATGGTGTCCGTGGAGGCAGTAGTTTCAACAACAAGATTACATGACAAAATATATGTCATATCTCTGAAATCATTGGTATCACTATAAAAATATTATTTAGATTCTACTCATAAAATTTTCTTACAAATCAGGTGTTAATAAGTAGCGCTTTGTTCAGCAACGACGTTCCATTGATACATGATTTTTGACGACCAGAACGCTATATAAATTATATAAAATAGTTGAAACATTTATAATAATACATATTATGACTTTCCATTGCAATCACATAACTATATTAGTTAAGTCAAAACTGGTGTTTTATTTAATGGTTTTTTAATTTGACATTCTGCGTCTTATCCACTGGAAAAAAAAACACTTTCACCATAGAGGAGCCAAAATTGCAAAAACATGTCACACATACCAGCTGTTCTTTTACATTCCAATTAAAGAGGGAAATTATCGAGTTTCGATGGGATTTCCCGGCAGTCGACAGATATTCACGTATAGTGTTTGAAAATCGAGCAGATATATTGCGAAAATTAAATCATCACTACCCAATTCATGTCCACTCATATAATTGATGGAAATGCAAAAATGAAATACGGAAATGTTAACCTAGTTTTTGTAAATCACTGCTATTCTTTGTTAGTGATGTTTGTAACTTGTTAACAATGTGTTTGAGTTCATTCAATTCATAGATAAAGGTGCGTCTATTAATTACGTGATGTGTTCAGGGGAGAGGGAGGGGATCGAGCTAAATCTCACCCAATGTCACGTGGGGCAGAGGGGGATGTCAACAAATATCACGTCATTTTTCCTCACAAAAAACAGTGCAAAATCGTAAGAAAATTAGATAAAATTAAACATGTTTTTTTTGACTAAAATGTGGCAAAATCTGAAAAGATAATATTTATCTTTGTGGTCCGAACGCCGCACAGCAGCACAGTAGCCCTCCGATTGTTTAGGCGCTACCGGTCAGCTACACGCGTAACTCGAGGAACGTTGCAGCGTACGAGCCAATCAACAGCGCCGCAGGGACGGGTTCTAATCTAACCTGCTTTGCTCGAGCCCGTAAATACTCGTACTTCTTTCTTTGACTCTTCTAAAATAAGCTATCACGATTAAATTGTATCACTCTGATACTAGACTACGATCTAAGCAATCTCAAATACTAGTCTTCACTAGTCTTAAATGAAAATAATGTTGCATAATTGTATTGTTTAAGTAAATCCAATACATTCACACTGAAATTACAAGTGTTGAAAAATGTCACGTTAGACAAAGGGTTGGGAGAGGGGGTCGAGCCAAATCGCACAACATCTAACCAGAGGGGGAGGAGGGAGGTTCAGAAAATCGCCAAAACTCCCCACATAATTAATGGATGCCCTCTAAAACAGTCACGATATTTAGTCTGAAATAACAGAATAATTGGAAATTAGTAACACGGGTTTTCGTGTTGCATATGTCATAAAACGTAAGGTAAACATATCTCGAATTCAAAATGTTTCAAGATCTCTATCATTATTCCACCTATTTGTGTAATACAGATCCTATTGCTGAGGCTAGCGTAGTGTTATTTTAATTTTGTAAAATATAATGCCTTGTTTTCGCTACTACCGTTCAATATTCTAACTCTCCATACACCTGGCTCTTCACGATTTGTTACACACCGTTGAAGTCGAGGCTGAAGCGCACCGTATCAGGTTCATCAACCATCATTTTTTTCAATGTGTCTCGGAGCTAAAAGTAGCCGTGCATCCTAGGAAAAGTGTATGAGCCGACTATGCCTCCATTGTTGCCGCGGTATGGTTACGTTAAACTCTTATAATGATATCTTCACACATGCGGTCTAAAAATTGAAGGGAAAATGTTTCGCAACGCCACGCGCAACGTTGCTCATTGTTGCCGATCGTTGCCCGCAATATAGCGCAGCATTTACAAGTAACGCCATAGTTTTGATACTATGATAAAACTGAGACGTTTTACTTGTTGCCCAGGTTGAGATTTCTCAAGTTATGGTTGTCATACGTGTAGAAGTTTAGCAAGTGAAGCTCAGTTACCAACATTTTTGTTGCACTGGCTTAAACGTAACGTTTGTTGCATATTACATACACATTGATACAATTTATGTAGACATTTTTTCTCTGCCATTTTCGACATAACGTTTGCAGCAATGTCAATGTCATTTTAGTCTTCTATATAATTTTTCTTATTTTTTAAGGGTATTTAGGTATCTCAAATAATTATCATTTCTATTTAATATATTAGTAATAAATTTCACCGTTGTAGTGTTTGTAAATAATGATATTTCACGTACCTCCTGAAATATAAGTCAGGGGTTGCTGACTTTAACAATGCCTTACGTTACATCTCAAAGAGTGACGCCATCAGTGCAAACAATGTCAAAAAATACTTGATAAGACAGTGTGTTTGACCTGTGCGTGTGTGATTTGAAGATTGAGTTTCTTGGATGACTCATTTTTCATTCTAATTACTATTATATTCATTATTGAATTCACGGATAATCAATTAAAAAATCGTGTAGAAGTGAGGGATGGCATCACGACGAGATATAAAAATGGATAATTAAAAATGTCAAACCTGTTGTGCGTGCATTTTTCTCTTGTAAGCCGGACTGAAATTTTATCGACTATATTCCTACTTTCACGCCCACACTGTAGAGCCTTGTGAATGAGACAGTCAGATTTGGCTTAATAAGTTGACGGTTTCGGCTTTCAAATCAATCTCGGTATTACAAGGCATAGCTTGTGCAACAAATTATACGCAATATCGAACCGTATTCATAATGCCAGGGACCGAAAAGCTCCTACGATAAATCCGTTAAACTACCTTGAAGTGCGTGAGTTGCATGCGTTCTGTCTACTCATTGTTTCATTGTCGAAATGACGTTAATTAGACCTAAATTTACATCATGCAACTCCGCAGCTGGTGCATGAAATAACTGCAACAAGTCAATAAACGACCGAGGTACGAGTTCTTACGTCACGAGCAACCGTTTTTCGTCTGCTGCAATTCTAACTAAATTAATCAGGTCAAATGTCTTCATGGAATGGCAACGTAGGGTGTCCGGTATATAATGGATGTAATTTGACGACCACAGCGTTTTACTTCACTTATATTCACTATCTTCAAATGTGATTGCAGTCAAGATTCACAAAAAAATAGGAGAGGAAGAAAAATGCCTCTGCCTGTCCAACATGTCATCTTGCACTCGTTTTTAATCTTATAGCATCATTTTCGTTACACCTTTTTTATGATTCGTAGTGAATCTCAAATATAGTAAAGGAGGCCGACACATATTTATTGCCATATATTTATCATGTATGGATAATATCCTTAATATATTATATCGCATCAATATGTGAAATCATAAAACCAACTGTGAATCTCACTCAGTGGCTCAAATCGCGGTACTTTTATTTCCCTACATTCTGGATATAACGAACAGTTGCGTTTTTAAGCATGTTATTCGCAATATTTTAACTTTATCATGACTTTTTCACAAACATTTCTGGATAGCGGTGGTTTCTTATGATAAATATGGAATTTAAAAGTCAAGCGGTGGCAGCTTCCGATGGCACGACTTCCACGCACACCCAACAACCCAAATTTCAGGCTAAAAGTCTGGATGCTCAGAGTATTTTATGTGCAGGATTTTTACGATTTACGTCAGCAGTGAAGTACTGTTCGTCGTTATTAAAATCGCCAAAAATATATTTGGAGCTACTCTTAGTGAAAACATATATGTATTTGTTCACTCTTCTCGCTTCTATGAACTTGCCTATGTTAATCTCTTCATTTCATTCCACTGGAATATGAATAACTTTGGCGATTTCATCACGAATCCCCTTGAATTATGCAGCGTTATGACATCGTTTTAGCATGATGTTACAGGTTACGCTTAACAGGATACAAAGTTTTTTATTGCCACACTCTCTTACTTAATGAATGGTTCCATTTCTAGCATTCGTAATATATAACAATTATTCTACTATATTACCCGATAAGTATCATATCATTTTAAAATTTTGTTAGTAGATGGAAACATCCACCAACATATCACATCTACATTATTCTAACATGTTGCTCCCATTTGAACAACGATAAGATGCTTGTCTCTGTGGCTAACATGACCTTGTTAAATTTCTATAGCAATATAAGTCACTGTTGTCCAATCAACTAGTTTTTGTTGCATGATCTGTTATCAATGGCCAGTATTCTAAAAGGCGTCAGCTCTAGATATTAGACACAGTTCCGGCATCCGCAATATCATCGTTATTTTCTATTCTCCAAATTTTTTTGTCACTTTTATGTCATGGATATTACTGGCCTCTTTAACCATCACAGAGACCAAGAATAGTTTTTTATTTCTTTCCTGGAATTCTGTTTTTTTAATTGAACAACACTGAAATGTAAAATTCGCAGAATCTGCAAATGTCGGTAGTTTTTCATTTTTTAATTTCTTTTGCACCCCGTCAAAACAAAGACGGGTGCCTGATTCGCGTACATTTATTGGTATGTTGTTCCATACTGAGTATGAATGGTTTGTTAGTGCCTCCTGGTGGAGGCGCCGCGAACGCTGCGACCAGGTCGTAGTGACGTATTGCATTGATTGTTGTGTAGGTGGCCAGGCTTGCGACCAGCGACAGCGACTGATTTTAAAAATAAATGTTTTCTTATACAATCCAACATCCATATTGGAACGATTAAACTTTTGTATAAGATAAAACATGGGCATTTAAGTTTAGGATTGGGGTTTTGCATAGCAGCAAACTTCTTCACAGTACAAAGGCATATGGTCGTTAATATATCACACTTCTTCCTATGTTTGATCATACCTTTTTAAATGTGTACTCCAGTTTGCCAATAACCTTCACTCAGATAGAATTTTATAACAATAAAAGGTGTCACAAATATAACTCGGTTTTGGTGCGTCGTCAGACGATGATTTAAATATCAAATCGAGTCACAAAATCAAAGTTGTGCTGTGAATCGCCAGTGGCGGTTCTAGGATTTAATTTTGAGGAGGGTCTATGGTTTGTTGACAAGTTATTTTCCAAATGCCCTCATAGCCCCCATGGACACGCCACTAATGAAACCACATGTCTATACAATTTTATCTGAATGATGCAAGAGTTTCACAAGTTAGATCATGTATAAACTAAATGATTGACCTACACATTAGAAATTTATCATTTTGTTCATTTTCTGATCACAGGCTAACCCTGGCTGATGGAGATTGCTTGGCACACCCCATAGGTACAGTAAGACTACAATAAAATTATGTCATATTGCTATTAAAAATCTGAAATAATCGCATAATTTTCAACTACAACTCATTATCTCAAATTTGAGAGTAGTGCATGAAGAAGACCAAGAGCTCAAGCATATTAGGTACATATTTCCATTGTAACTTGTAACCAATATGAGGTAGCATCTTGATTATTTCCTTGTCGATGTTATGCCGTCCAAAACAAGTCTCATCATTTTTTTGTGACTATTAAAGAGGAAGAAATACCAGTGGAATGACAGAAGTTATTATTGTCGTTAACACAGCCCAAAGAAAGAATGCATACAAACAACATTCTTGCTACCAATATTTTGATGGCATCTTTCTTGTTAAAATCAAGAAATTTCACCCAAAAAATTTGGTGGTCGCTCCAATACGATCAAAAACTAAGTTGTATGTGCATATCATAGCCCCCAAATTTCATCAGAATAGGTGTCGTGGTTATAAAACCGGCAACAGACCGATGGGAGAGAGACATTTCTATGACATGTACTCGGACAAACGTATCATATTAAATTTGCAAATTTTACTAGGTATCGGTATTAGATCATTCGCCTGTGGCGTAAAAACAATAGAAAGATATTTTGGATTATCTAGGGCTGTCATGTAAAATTGATCGGAATGACTAGTATGTTGAAATACAAAAATATTCTGATTCGATCTAACTGATTGAGAAATCAGCAATGTTTGATTCTCTATGTCGTGTAGAACTTGTATCAGCTGCGTCACTGGCAACGTTGCCGCACAGAGCGAACACACCCCTCTCGTCGAAAGGTAAACAAACTGAAGGCAGAGCAACCGCCCGGGTGCTGAAGCAGCCGGAGGGGGGAGGGGCAACAGCAGCGGAAGACCAGCGACGTTGGTTTGCAAGGCTGGCCGCTTCCATACCGCCTCGCCTAAACCATAACCTACGCACGTTCTCGCCAAACATTACAAGCGAGCGTTAGAGATATTTACCATTTCGGGTCCCATATCCTTCATGCCGTTTTGTCGCAACCAGTCGCTGTTTCCATATTATTCAACGCCAAACACTGTTTTATGTGTGTTGTCAACACCACTGTCACTGTTTGAGAGACGTATGTTTCCCGCGCACCACAATCCACAAACAAGACCGAGAAGATAAACGGCGCAACCACTCAGCACAACAACAACAATAACGTCTTGAGGACTCTGGAAGATGGATGCAATCAAATTGGCGTTGCCCTCGAAGCAACGTCCGGACCGCGACTGGCTAGGCGGACAAAGGAGAGGCGGCAGACGGACGCGCAGGCGCGTTCAGTATCGCCGCAGTGCCGGTTGACCGGTGCCTTCGACACAGCCACAGCACAGGATGATGTCGAGGCGCCGTCGGACGTAAAAAACACTCACTGCGTTGCCAGATTGCATAACATCTCCCTATCCTATCAGTTTATCACAATACAAGCAAAGTAAATGCAATTCATAATTTTATATTCAATGTCCAATATCCAATCCAAGTAAATAAATAGTAATCCGTTAACCCGAAAATTCGTACAAGGAAAGTATCAGAAATACATATTCTAAGAAATAACAATTCATTTAACAACCTTGATCTATCCAAATATTTCAAATCAATTCTTGGAGGATATCAATAAAAACATAAATTAACTAATAGATAGAGAGAGAGCAAAGGATTTTTGCGTTAATATCTATACAATTTTCCTCATTAACCCTTAAAAATTTATCAATGGTGGAAGTTCAAGTCCACCGCCGAACTTTTCATTGACTATCTATTCCAAGCTACAGCTGATAGCAAACACTTCAGATTTGCGTCTTTCGTCGTCCGTTATGTTAATTTTATTTTAATGAAGTGTTGCCGCTGGACACTGAATGCAATGAATAGTTTCATTTTAGCCAGTACGTATTGTGAACGTTGATATAAACCACAAAAATGGTTTGAGCTGGAATGATCTGTTGTAAGGTACCCTCAGTACAAATGAAGGTAATGAATTTGGATCAATTATGGAAAGATACTTTGCTTAATTTTCAATAAAATCTAAAGTAGCCAGCCAATTCATTTGCTATTTTTTTCTGTGAAATGAAGTGATAAAAAAATGTAAGAGAACAGTGCCTTCCTATTTTACTTCCCATGCCAATTGGAGAGAAAGTATTGTAATCGCGAAAAATAACAAATTCGAGATATTCTGTTTTCTTGATATTGTATGACACATAAATCACCGTCGGTCTGTCTGTCTGTGTACTCTGCCTGGTAATCCTTGGTAAATCTATAAAGCAACGTAAACTCTCCAACTGAAGACGATTGAAAATAGTAAATCGATGGTAACCTCATGACAATCAAAATTAAATAGACAATGGAGTCCGGAACACAACACTTGTAACTGGGATCCATTTTTGTGCTCTCTTATTTAATAATTAATACAGCTGCCGTAGCTGCGAATGATTTGCAGTGATCGTCCATATTTGATTTTTTAAACTGAAGGATTAAACGGAATGATTTTGGACTTTATCGTCTTTTATCTTGCATTACGACTTACACACCTAAAACATACAATAAGCATGTGTTTCTATGACAGTCTCTAAAACTGATTAATTCCAACATTGAGGCGAGCAACAAAGATGCAGCTCTGTACCTATCTTGGGCTAAAATTTCTAAACCAAACTTGGTTCGGAAAATACTTTTCAAATGTTGATAAATCTTTGTACGTCGGTTACTACTGTGATAAAGACCGAAAAGCTTTGTAGTTTTAGAACATCTGTTCAGTGGTGACGGAGTTATAGGCAAAAATTAAAAAAGGAGATCTCAAAAATATTTGTTTGGACAACGTTCAATAATTATTCGTTCTTACGATAGTACCAGCGCGATAATAGCTGAATGTATAATACTTATATATAAGGGAGCTAATATTTTCTCTGTTTCAGATGAATGGGGATCTCTAATAATCGAAAACGAGCTATTTAGCCTCTTAAATAATGACGTCAAGTAAGCTGAATCTATATTTCACGATTGTATCACTTTATGTAATATTGTTATCTGATGTTAGTATTGCTGATCTTCTTGAACTAAATTTTGAGAAAAAGAAAAAAATTGAGCTCTTGAATTTGTTTTTTTTTACTTTTTTGAATTCATTTTTCACATCTAAACTACTTGACGCCATTTTTTTACATCACATTTAACACGAGCCTCAACACTTGTTTCATTCATACAAACACTACTTCACCAGCTCTAGTCCAGCTCCTTGAGGTAACTCAGTGTTACCTGGATACCTGTACGTGGTCTATAGACAGAACGCAAGCAACATTAGGTGTATCGATCAGTTGCGTGTTCTCTCTTCCATGACATGCGTGCTTATCTGCCTCCCTCATCTCGGGAGTTTATAACATTTATTTTATTAGCTGCGTGTTCGAGAGTCACTTCAAGACCACACGGATGAAAGGTGTACCTGGGAAAATGGATCGCGCATATTTCTAATCTGACAATATACAACCACAAATATCGCAAACGCTTTACCACATAGAACAATTGTTTTAAATATTGGATTATATATATGCTAAATTTTTCAACAACAATCAAATAAATAAATGTATTTCTTGATACAGTATCTTCAATTCCCACTTCATGTTCAGGATAGTAGGATCTAAAAAAAATGTATTGTCTTATCCAGGCCATAATATTGGAAGTAGACGGAAAGTAAACGATGGTCAATGGTGTCGAAGGCCTTAGAAAAGTCTAGGGAAATTAATACTGCGGCCATTTTTTATCCAGCACTCTAATTATATCACCGATAAAACCGAGTAATGATATGGCCGTGCTCTGGCCCGGCCGGGAAACCAGACAGATGTGAAGGAATTATTGACTGTTCATTGCAATAACCACGTAACTGGGATTGGACAATCAGTTCAAGCAATTTGGAAAAAAATAGGCAATAAGCTAATTGGATGCGAATAAAATTATGTTAGATGTCACAGACCAAAGAAAGTAGTGTGCCAATCGGAAGAGAAAACGGGATAGAAGTATGTAATATCCGTCAGAAATTGTTTGAATTGTTACGACCTAAGGCTCTATATACTGACGACGCGACTTCAGCTATATACTGCTATAGACGTATTTATGCCTCCCTCTTAAATAAATCGCAAATGTTGACAATCATGAACGGTATTCCCAGGAAAACCGGAAGAACTAATAGCATCCATGTGACCGCTGATTTATTTATAAATCATTTGTTATAAAAAATATATGGAAAAACTACTGTAGCGTGAATTCATATGTTACGTAAAACATTAATAAAATAAGCAAATATAGATGAAAAATTGGACGACCAAGAATTCCTTTTAGTGGAGTGTTTTTTCATTATCTAACCAATGAGAAAACATATATCGTTTCATTTTTATAGAAATTCCATAAGGTAAGCTCCTGTCAGTTATTCGTTTTCTAGTTTCCGTAAATAAATCCAGAGAACGCAAAAAATATTTTTCATTTTGCATTTATTTTACAACAATTTTTGTCCTGGTACATTTTACAACAAATTGTCCAACAATAAAAAACAAAAATTGTATAGACCGATTGACTTGGCCTGAGCAATTCCACCTCAGACGAAGGGGGTTTTAGATATTTGTGACATCTCAAAATTTCCTGCTTTGGATCATCAGCCTAATGGCTCAAGTATATTACCAAGCAAGTAAAACAAACAAAAATGGAATACACACATTGGGTTCTCAAAATTAAACGGTTTGGTGTAACTAGATTTGCTGGCGATATGGTTATCTTAGAATAGTGGTAGTGGTGCCTAGTATTATGATTCCCTAGTTAAGTCCATTCAGGCCTGACAAAAGTGGACGACGGTGAAACCCCCAGGTCGGGGGTCTACACATAAAAATGAATTCTCAGCCGAAGAATATTGCTTTAATTCATGTATACCAAATCTTCCTATACGCGCAAAGCGATCTATCTTAAAAAGAATACTGTGTTTTTTATCATGTCTTGGAAGTGAGAATACCAAAATCTCGAATTGAACATATCATAATCTTAGCACAAAACAGAGAAACCCTTTTCTATAAGAATACTATAATGTTGACTAAAGCATTTCATAATCTTAGAACAAATAGTTCGAATTCATTATATAATCATTATTAGTATAAACGTTCGGCAATTTTTATGGGCTGTTATTAAAGCAACTGTTGGTTCCTCAATCTTTAAAAAAAATTGTCAAAGCTGTAACAATGTGACTGCTTTCTTACCTTTATTTGCGTGATATAAAATGTTTCGTAATTCAAGTTTGAAAGCTATTATACAGATATAATATAAAAAAAATGTACCGGAGCCAGAAAATATATAATTACACAACTTTTTATCTAAATATTGTATTGGAGTTTGATCAGAAGTTCTTGTTGTGAGTACATATACATTTACAAGAGTATCGCAATCACTGAATTGAGGATGTCTTTTTGTGTGTGTAGGAGAATGCGTGAAGCACCGAAATTATAGATTCTATCAAAATTGTCAACTTTTCACGCTGTACTAAGTTTATCAAGAGAGACACGAATTTTAGTTTTCCCCCTCCCGGTGCCCGATTTTCTCTCGACGAGCCTTGTGTCCATCACTATCAATTGCATCGAGGTCAGTCGCAACTTATTGAGCTTGAACTCCATCTCTCGTCACGCTGAACCGCTCAGCAATCTCTATTCGCACGAACGAAACAATCAAAACAACAGGGACAAAACGCAACCCGACGGTGTCCCTGGGAGAAGATATTAAATAAGAGGAGGCATTCAGGCGAGCAAACTACCACTGACGGCTAATCAATATACAGAAAAACAAGCTCAGCCCCCGGCTGCTACCGATGCTACCGGCTGCTGCGGGTTTGGAGGTATAGTCGGTTCGAATTAGCTGAAAAAAACTTTATTTTACCGAAACTCTCATGATGAATGGAAGTACAAGATAAAAAGCGCTGTACTTAAGCAAATGGCATTTTCGTAATTATTTATGGTCGGGATTCAGTTAAATTGTAATATGTAGTAGTAGTTGCTGAAACAGAAGTGGATCATTTACCCCCTTTAGGACAACAACTATGTTGAGAAATGGAATAATCATACCCTTACCCCATTTCTATCACTTCCACATATGACAGATAGCATCACCAGCAAGCACTAGCTAAGCGTATGCCGCGGATTTGGTGGTGGTAAGCTGGCGGGGTAGTTGTAATCGCATGTCTGTTATGTGTTGTAAACAAAATCATTTCATTTATGTACTGCTTCATAATTTAATGACCTTGATTTGATTTATTATTGAAATGCCACAATATTTTGGTAGGAGTTAGCTGAAGATTATTTCAGTTATTTGGATATGAAGTTTGGAAAACATGCAATGAAGGGTTTACAATAATATGGATTGCAAGCACACTAGTCACTAGTGGGATTAGTGTTGTGCTAAAATTTCTGATCGAATTGGTTGCATTAACCAGTTACCGAGATTACGCTGACAGAAATTCAACGGACAGATTCACGGACAAATGGAGAGAACCATCATAAAACATAATTAAGTCGCATTATCTAGGACTGACTAATCTAATATATTTTATATGCCACCATTTTTTCAAATTCAAATGCAATCACTCCTTCACCATATTCCTGGTTTAAAAAAGGTGAATTCGCAAGGTGTGTTGAGAAGTTGAGATTGTAAATTGTCACAGTCGGGTTGAGTTGTTACTAGTAAAGAAAAGGAGGTGCTTGAAAGACTGGTACAGTATGGAATTACCAAAATCGCCATACGGATGGAGGCAAACGCTTTGAGGATTGCTGGAAAAAAACATAGTTCTGGAAGACTCAAGTTGACCTTTACTGCTTGAATTGTACATAAATCAAAAGCAAGAATACAATGAAGCAATTGTGAGTTTGGCTGGGTAAGATCATAAGGATTACATCATATACAGCGAATACTGCTGATGCCGTCAGCTGCAGGGTCCAGAGAGAGAGAGAGAGCGAGCGAAAGGGGAATAGTACTGATAAGCATGATGAACTATGGAGTTCATGAGAATGTAAAAGCACTAACGAATAAAACATATAGACAGTTGATGTTGAGAAATCAGTGCAGATCGGAGCTTCGTGTCATTTTTGGCTGGAGTTCCATCTATAACATGACCTGACAAATGAGCTGGGGTAGACCACTATACTGCACAGTTCCTTACAGGACAGTGGTGCTCTGCGAGCTACTGAAAACTAATACGGAAGAAAAAGTACGCAGATGGTTTATATTATTCTGACGAAAAGCATACTCTAAACTATTACTCGAATATAGTAAATGGATAGACCATCAAAGAAATTACTGATAACTTCACAAAATTACATATTATGAAAGGCAAGATATGATGATATAGGGACGCCTGAGACATAACACGACGCTATCATAATAACGACATTTCATTGTACATGCGTAGTGGTGGCTGGTGGTTACAGGGAATCTATATCTAGCAAGCTTCTTTACATAAGAAGGGCTTTATAAGCTTTCCCCTAACTACAAAAAAGGGTTGGATTGTGACTAATGCTTCGAAAATTGCGACAATTCTCTTCGACGACTTGCAAAATGATTTATGGATGTCGTGTACGGTAAAAAAGTACTCATATGGATGGGAATAACAATTCGTACAGCATTGCAATGCTTGTTAACTTGTTGAGTAACTATATTTGTATATTCTAGATAGCTATAAAATCTCATCGCGGCTGTTGCAGTCCATTTTGCTCAGTGATTATTGAAGGCCCAATCTGAAATCCAATCCCGTGTTGTATTCCGTTGTCTAAAATGAGGTTTCCTCCACACCGTACAAATTTGCCTAGCTGAGCATTCAGACGGCATTACAGTTAGAAAACACATAACCTTAGCTTATATAACTCGAGAGATTATCAACGTCATCCATAAACGGATATAACCTTCGTTTGAGTAGCAATCACATTTAACATTATTACAAAATTTCATTAATATAATCCATCGTTCCTGCGAGTTTCTTGTCCACCCAGCAAACGGTAGTAATAAACACGGCGGGCAGTATTTCGTGTCACAATGTTGCATTCGTTGTATTATTATTATTATCAGAAGAATTAATAAAAATTGGCTTTGAACAGGACTGGTGGGAGGAGTCAGCATCAACAACTGTTTAAAGACAAAGCTAATTGCAGTGAGAAAAATTCTGGAATCATTTTCCAGCACACACCAAACATTTGTTTGAACTTTTATCACTCCAAAATTGTGTATTTAACCTCACATTGCATGTTGCTTTGTTTGTGCAGTCAAAATATCAAGTTACATACTAGTCATGGCTACGCCCATAGCACGATTAGGGTAGTAGAAAAATGGCATCAGCATAAAATGTGTACTTTAAATTTGAAGAGATTATTAAAGCCGACGGTTTTTGTTTAATTATTTCTATAAAGCTAATTAGAAAACTCAGTAGTACTTCCATACATACGTGATGAACCAACGGTTTGAGTCGGCTATGCACGTGTTTTATGTCTCGCAATCGATGCGTCAATGAAAAAAGAGATAAACGATATATCGAACATATTGACAACAGTGAACCGAAACCGCTTAAAAAAATAGCATCTAAGTGAGCGCTTTTTCAACACCCTTCTATTAGCTTCACTTGTATGTATGTCTTTATGTTTTATGGAACCTACGAACGATATTTTCACCCACTTCGAAACGTTAGATTATTTTAAATTTTGCACACTTATCAAGGACCGATGACAATATAATGGTTTTTAAGTTTGTCCCATTATAGCTTTTCGTTTATGATGGAAATTATATTTAAAGTTTAAATACCCGGGCCATAGCACGTTGTCAATGCCGGCTGACGTTAACTGTTTAATACTATTTACTATTTTATAATACTTTCACTTATATTTCCTCTCTGATGAATTTTACAAGAATTATCAGAAAAAAATTTACACAGCTATCTTCCGAATTTTCTTCTAGAAAGTTGCTCTTTTCTTGAATGTCACAAGCTAATTTAAATCGATCTGCCTCAGAAAAGTGAGGATTTTAAAGCCAAAGCCCACTCGAGTGTCTGATTCATATCATGCTGATGGATATCAAATGATGCATGAAATAGTAACAACTGAGATTTTTCGAACTGGATTAAATCTCAGGAAAACTGTTCATGAATATACCACAAGACATAATTTCACGAACGTTCGAGTCTCACCATGCTATAACTCTCATAGCGCGCTATAAAAAAATCCAATTGGTTTTTCCACGTTTCACGCAACTATTACAGAACTGACATCGAAAGAGGTTCGAATGTCAGTGGAAATCAGGGTATCGTATATCTTCTATCAGTCACGAAGGGATTCGTGTCAGGAAGAATAACTGGATAGAAATGCTGTTTTTTATTATCTTCAATATACAATACAATGGCCATGTGCAAGAGATTAGGAGTAATTCCAATTGCTATGAACGGCGCAATCAAATACGATAGCAATCGACTACATGCAGAGCATTCCATCCTTTTACTCCTTTGGCCAGGGGAAGTATTGTACCCTCGAAAAGTTTAAAACTCGGAACGATATGTTTTGTAATATTGCATGACAGAGGTATCACGAAAAAACATATCACCACTGATTTTCGTAGGTTTGTCTGTCTGTCATTTGTCTGACTGGCTGGTAGAAATATACCACTCTGAAAATAGGACACTGCTACTACAAAGACGAAAAAAACCTTTTTTTTTAATTCTGTGGAGTAGCGGCAGAGTTATCATTAAAAAAAAGGTTAAATATCCATTGTTGGACATTTCTGATACCACATTTTGGAAACGTGTTTGACCGTTATTTTTTTTTTAAGTAAATCTAACAGGTTCATGATTGCGGTCTCAAAATCCAGTAACGCTTAATTTCGTACGAAACAAATGATTTTTTTTCGGAAAAGCATCAGCTATTTTGTATCTGAAATTTTCTTTATATATTATTTTATACCAAATTCGTATACAGAGACCTTGAGCACTCTTAGAGACTAAATTTCATGGGCATCAGACAGCAATTAGTATTTTTCTCCAGATTTTCCGGAATTATCCCACTGTTCAAATTGAAAAATGGGTAAAGAAGCCCTCAGTCTTCTCTATTTGTCAGGTTAGTATAGGCCAGGCCGTTACCAAACATTCTGTACTGATGGAAATTAAAACTTTTACAAGAACAAAATACAGTGATTTTTGTATCCACAAAAGTTATGTCAAACTTAATCATTGGTCTTTCTAATCCTTCAATCATTTTGCAGGCGACAACATAGCTGAAATTATATTAACGAGTTTTCCGATCGGTAGGTGTTGATTTTGTTCGCTCCATCCTCTTCCAACATCGTACAGACGAGTTCCACCAAAACAAAGCATCACAAATATCAAACAAACGAGTGGAGCCAATATAACTTCCTAGGATTATGTCACGTCCTGTTGCTAATGAGCGCAGGTAATTATGAATCGTCAATATTTGCTAACGCATGACACTACTAAGTGCAATACCAAAAATAAACTTAGCCGAATGTCGCTGTCAATATGCGCGAATAAATAACACAAGACGATGATAGTCGGGGAAAAAAGTGGAGACAAAAAATACACATTCACAATTTCACATAGATATGAAAGATTATAGTACCGATATCAGAATATCTCCAATGATTTTCAGGCGTAACAAGGAAAATCTGGAGCGCGCTGGAGGGTCTCAACTAATATGTAAGAGCTAGGTTTAGTGTACCTGGTCTATGCCAGGTTTCTTATTGAAAAGACTTCATAATTAAATCAGACAGTCCCATGATGATTTAAATATAAATCGAAACGCGTTAATGAAAGAAAAAATATATTTCTGAAACTTTGTGTTCTAATATACAAATTTGTATCTGATTTGTAGAAATAGTTCCACGGAATATCGTTCTCATATATGGTTTTGATTGTCGCAATGAATTAAATTGATAACCACACACACACACAGGTTACAAATTAATGTTAAATTAAAATAATACTGTTACTGAATTTGTGTATTTATTCACCTCATTTGACAGAAACAGCAAAACAATTATTGAAAAAGCTCATCGAAATGCAGTGAAAATGATCTCTCACTGTCTGTGTCCACTAATTGATAACACGCTATTAAGGATCGAGTAGCTGATTTATAATATATTTTTTTAATGGGAAGGCTTAAGTCAAGATCCAACGTCTCCATCCTAGTCACAGTAAAAGTAAAAACAAACTGAATTATGAAGAGATACTATAGTAACGGAGAAAACACAAGCGGTTTTGCAACTACACAGCTCACGACCTGATAACGTCTTGCACAAACGTTTTGCCGCGACGCATCATGAACAGACACCTCAAAGTAATTCGTACAATCACAGCCCAAAGATGAAGTTAAGGAGGTTATATTTTTGTTCATTCATAATACTTAGATTATCCGAATTGAAAATAGCTGGATACAAGTTTCAAAGACCATGTGTAAGGCACTTCACTATATCAAATATATTATCACGAACGATTGTCGCATTCACGATAAACCTTAATTTATATAACTAGTTAAGATATAATTGAAACATAAAAATAAATTTGGAAAACTTAAGTCTAAATGATTTGATACACTGTTAAATGATCAGAAACTTGAATCTCCGAAGTTGGAGACCCTTTAATTTGTTACACATGAATTACACTAGCATTAAACAATTTTTTGGAGGATATTATTATGAAATAACTCCCGTTACAAAATTGAGACATATTGTGAGTACCTCCGTTATCTTATGTTTTCACTCTAACAATGTCTTCATGACAAGCGCTCGAGAAACAATGAATATCGACGGCGAGGGCTGGCACGATCACAAAATCTGACCATCGGTGACTCATTTTTTGAGTTATTCTAAAACTTTTGCGAAAAAATACACTGTGCGCCGCCAAGGCATGGATTTTAAATAGTAAACAATATTACCTCTCCCCAAATTTGATCAAAATCGATCACTGAGATCAGGCGGTGACAAAAACGCAATGACCAACGGAAATGAATGATATGGATTTTGTTTTCTATGATCTCAGTTTGTGCTCACAATACTTACATCACTTTGGCTAGATTCAGCAGAAAGACTACTCATTATCATCTCTATTCAAGATATATGTTCAAAGTTCAAATCATACGTTGTTATTCATGATATATAGCAAATAAAACAGTAATGAGAAAATATCATCTGAATGATAGTCAATAATGCGAAACAGACGTTGAAACAATTCATCTATACAGTAAAATTAATTCTGGTTCCTATTTTAAAGCATATATTTTCATTGGGATAAAGAATTGTTTGTGAAGATGTAATTGATTTACAATGATAGGTCTATGTTCCACATTATTTGTTTAATAATTTGTTAAGGGTTCAATAAGTTATAGCAGGGCCTAAGTAAATATGTTGAAATGTTGAAATGTATTAAAGCCCCCCGCACGAAAATTGAGAAGTTGTTACTTCTAAACGCCATGAAAAGACATTTCGAAATCTGATCTCGTTTTTCAAATCCCTCCAGTATTTTAGGTTTTACAAAGTATCAAAGTTTGATGGAAAATTTGCTTGTAACGATAATTATGTGCAGCAGTTTATATCAGTTAGTGTGAAATATAGCCAATTTTTACATAGGAACAATATATAAGGGTATATTAAGATTGAAAAATAAATAAATAAAAAGTCGTGTACTAAACTGTATGAAATAATGCTAAAAAATATACATAGAAAATATTATACACACCACACAGTTTTACCAGTTTTTCAATCCCCAACGCGTGTATCATAAGATCCTACTGTGGATAGTGAAACACTTTTCGCGTATTAAAAAAGTGGTAGAGAACTGTAGTGTTTCTGGTTGCTGCTGAGCCCACTATTTTATTATCAAAGTGAATCATCAAACTAGTACGAATTTGTTCACATCAATATATTATATTGATATCGATTGCAACTAAATTTTTTGCATATTTCGTACTTCTACTTCTCAAGCCAAAAGACGTGGCTAAATAGTTTATGGTTCAGTGGCGTAGTAAAAAAATATAAAAAATAAATAAAAACATCGAATTCAAGAGATCGCAAAACAGTTCCAATAACAGTTACATTCTACATAATGTTTTAATCCGTAATCCGAGTATAATAATTTTACTGGAGAAACAATAGTCACTTTTTTTGATAAAACCGTTGGTGTCTATTGTGACTCACTGAAAGAAAATTGTTTAACTATTGAAAATCGTGTGTACACTTCCATAAATACTGGCAAACACGTTTTTTGTGGTGGTTGTAGATATTTAAATAAACCATTCGACTGTTCGAAAAGAGCAGAACGTAACAGCTAATCATTGTTATTGTTGGTGCATTGGTATGTGGAGAGTCTATGCTGTCCTCTTCTGAGATTAAGGTTTCAGGCGGCACCGGCCGCCGTCACGACAAGAGCAGTATGGTAGTCCGCGAGGTATTCTAGTGCATTCAAGCTCATGTAAATCACAGGGTTGTATCAAAGAGCTTGTTGACATGACGCTGTGGGATGATTTGAACCCCCAAAATTCTCCTCCGCACGGCCCTGGTGAGAAGTAAAAGCATCCGCAATACTTATGGTTTGGAAAATACCATGTATGATTATCAACACCATTTTACTTTTCTCGTGATAATTTGTAATTTTACTGAGCCATCAAGCCGAGGTAATACCACTGGCGGTGGTACCCATAACAAGATAATCTTCTTTTAACCTTTGTCCCTTTCTCTTTCGCGTTATACGCAATAACCTGCATTCTATTGCAATACCAAAAAAATGTGCACCGCACCTTTTCATTGTATTGTCCGTCTGCATCTCCGACTTGCCCGGTTTGACTAATTTGATAATTGTCACTATGCAAGTATGGGATCAAGTAGGCGTTTGTAATGTCGGATAGGCACTTCCATCTACTTTCACACACGAACAGTATTTGGTTTTTCTAGTACAGTTGATGTCGATGTTTACAAAGCTGCGGCCTGAAATTCTAATACACTTGAGAACGGTGGATATCAAGAAATTCACATTTTCAATGTACTTACTCAAGATCACACAATTCAAAATAAATCATTTAAATTCATCTCATTACCCCGATCGAGTTGTTTGGGCAAACTATCCTCAATTTATCACATTATTAATATGTGAAATCCTTTGATTACAATGAAAGGTAATTTTTACAGTTCACCTGAAAACGATTGATATGTACTTTTAAATATGGACTATAGTAATCCGATTTATTTCATTTAATCTTCCGATCATGTACATAATGTACAGAAACATGAGTTACCCGGGTTACATACTATATTTATTGTATAATTTCCTCTACTTGTTTGTAACAATGCCTAACGTTCAGAATTCATTATTCATTCAAATGAATCTTCATGACACCTTTGGCTGAATAGTTTCTCTGGGCTACAAGTAGTACAAGTACAAGTGCAGGTAGGTCTACAGTGTTTTCCATGCTTGATACGAACTTGGATTTATAACTGGAACCGCTGTTCTGAAAGTCTTTCTGTTATAGTGTGTGTTAATACTTTTCCATCCCTGTCTCCTATTCTTTATTGTGTTTCATTTGTAGCATATATTTCTAAGATTTATCTTCCGTGTACTATTATATTTAGTAAAATTGGTTATTCCAGGTAGTTCTCCTTAGCTTAAACCACCTCTGTTGGTAGTATGGCTGGCTTGTAATCCTACGTTAAGTGTTGTCTTATTATCGCATGAACTCCTCGCAAAGCGAAAAATATGTTCCTTGGCTCTTGATATCTGTGAGTGTCTTAGTTTATTACTACAAAGATGCAAATCAACAATTCCGTTTACTCCTGTCCTTGAGCTTTACAAGAAAGATACGAAGCCAGTTGCTATCAACCAGTGATTACTGGAGGCATAATCAGTTTCACCTTCAGTATTGATTGATTTTTTGTTTTCACGATACCATTACGTGTATGTACTTTTAGCAGAGAGCCGTACTCTAGCAGACATGATCAGCAGTGCATTGCGTGACTGGCCATGTGATTTGTCGAAGCAAGAGTAGAGTACCTACAATCGATTTTTGCAGCGCCTGCTTTTATATCTCACCTATCTTGGGACACTTGCTAGATGCGCAGATAAGTAAACACCAGTTAGAAAAAGACATCATTTTTTTTCATCAATATTTTGGCAATTGCATGCATGGATACAATAATTATCAGGATAACCATATTGGAAAAAAGGATCGTTATCGATCGTTCACGCCTGCACTTCCGATTTAATCACATTTTCGCACACAGTACAAGATACAAGACGATAATCTTGTTATCTATATTCGAATGTTTGCCATTTTTTGTCAAAGAGTTGTATTCAATGAAGACCTAATTTTTAATTAATTATTTAATCTGTACTACAAAAACGGAGAGCGCATTAAATATATTTTTCGCGCCATCCATGAGCATTTCAGTTGACACAACCGATCAAGACCTCCATCAGTTCGTGGAACGTAAATTTGACTATTCTTTTCACATACTTAATGGAATCTACTTTGACAGTGTATATTTTCAACAAGACGGTGTGACATACCATACCAGCACATCACACTTATTTTGTACCATACTCCAATCCCTTATCATCCGACCTCTTTATACACAGTGCCAGAGGCAATGCCGTGGTAGTCTACTTCTGAAATCAACCTATATTAAATGTTTATTTTGTCTGTCTCAAAAATAAATCATATAATTTTGATAACAAATCTAAATGTTTAATATGATAATTGAGGAACGTCCTACCTGTTGCTGTGCCAGCCTGGGCTGCATCTGCTGCCCTTGAGCACCCCCAGTGATCAGTTGCCCTGTCGGCTGCCCAAGATACTGCATACCGCCCATGTACACCAAGTGCTCTGGTTTTGCCCCACCTAGCCCAGGCATCTCATAAGGGTTGATGGCCATATAGGAACCGCCCCCTAGGGATGGGGGTGGTTCGCAAGGCATCTTTGGCATGCTGCCCGGTATATGTTGCTGTTGTTGCTGCTGCTGAGAAGCTGGAGGTGGAGGAGGGTACTTCCATTTATCATGATTCTGAAAAAATAAGATAATCATAGCATGCTGATTTTACATGAATGACCTGACTGAAGCACAATATAACCAACTGCATATAATGTCAACAAACATTGTGCCAGATTAATGGAGATTGTAACAGACTCACCGATAGGACTGAATAGGTAAAATCTTAAAGCTGTCTAGTGGGGTTGTACACACATTGGAGTGTTGACTTATGAAAAATATTATGCTCAACCGTCATATTTTGATATATTTTAGTTTTAGCAATATCATTGTCACCTAGTCTTGCCAAAAACTACCATAAGTTCAGTTTACTATACAGTAAATAGAAAAACTATTACGTATTTACAAAGTACAGAACAGAAATTTAACTTCAGTATGTGCTGTGTATTGCTGATGCGCAATATAACCATGAAGTGAGCTAATATTACACACAACAACTACTAGTGATTGAAAAAAGAAATTTCAGTTTGAAAAAATATATACTTTGAAAACCTTTCAGTCAAAAATATTGTTGAAGGTGTCAACCTTCATCATTTTTTAATGATGCCCTCAGAACCGATTGTTTCTAATGTAATTTTTGAAACGTACATATAGTTACTTGTCTTAATCATTACTTATCTGGAATTGCACTGTTGTGTTTTTGAGGTGAGAATGCATTATGTCCACAGGATTTATTAACAATGCAAATGCATCACTGTGTTTAAGCACCCTCATAATAATTGACACTAAGTTTGAAGTTGAAAATAAAATACTGCTATCCTGAAGGCAGTCAATCAATTAACAATCATGTTACAAGGCTTGATGTCTGTAGTTGAAGTATGTACATAAATAATCTCTAATGTTAGGAGAGGGTCTTAAATACTAACCTCAATAATGCTGTCATCCCCTGGAGCCCAGCGTAACTGCTTAGGACCGAAACTATTGAAGTCCGGATCAGGGGGCCTTTGGAAAATATAGCCAACAGCAGCGTCATCTTGTGAACGGTGCTGGCCCCTGTCCATTTCAACTTTTATTATACCATCTCCCTCGCCAGTGCCTAGCCACTTCATTGGTCTCACTGCAACCAAAACATTTTGCTTCCACTTCCAAATAATTAAAAGATAAATTAACTAAATCTGTTTGTCCAGTGCACTTATTATTGCAGTACGAGTATTCAACTACTTTTTATCAGTAGACTCAGCTGTAATTGCTGACAAAAGAATAACCAACCTCATGAGCTGTCACACGAGTCTGTCAGTGTCAAGCACAGGTGTCAAGGGTGAGTTGTGGATGACGACAAGTGTAATGGATAATCTTTAAAGGAAATATATGATCCTTTACATTTCAAATCAGTGAATTTTTCTCCTTAAATACAAATAAGGCCAATACATGACATTTGTTTATGACTTGACGTTTAGCATTCCCGGTACAAAACAAAACGATTGCGTTTGACAACCGCGGCAAAGCACAAAGAAAACGTAGAAAAAACATATAAATTGCTTGATACGAGGGCGTGACAGGCTGTTGCAGTTTACCTATGTTAATTTTGTAACTTCCTCTTGCATTAACAAATCATCCACTCGAAGAAATCCAATGTTCAATACGTCTTGGCGTCGGCTTTGTTAAATTTTCACTGTACACAAACACAAGTATCAATCGCGATTTTTTACACTATGTAGCAGAATCACAACACAAAATATTATCACTAACTATACAATGAACTATGTACAATTTACAAGAAATAGAAGATCCGCGATTTACGCCATTTATACAAGGTGATTTTCGTAGATTTAAAAATGACAGGGATTTAAGAACAATTCACTCGCCATTTTGAACATGCGCACGCATCTGTCAGTGTCAAATTGTTACATCTGTTTAGGTATACTGGCATTTTGAATTTGAATCTATTTTGAAAAAATAACGTAACATGGTAATAAGACCAAGCTTAAATATATCAAGAATGAGATAAATATTAAATCTTAGATATTAGATAATTTCAGCACTTGTTGTATATTCTTTAAATATAAAAATGGGGAATGCTGTCAGCTGCTTCCTAGTAATTACTGATCTTGTTACTGGATTAGTTCGATCGTTACTTGTTTTACCAGCACATATAACATATACCTACCTACTTTTCCCTTAACAGATTGAATTCAACATATAATTCTACTTTTAATTTTTCAGGTGCTTTCAATGTTCTACAGATTACAGAAGATATGCAACCATATAATCACCGTACAGAAATCCTAGTCTTGATTGAACCATGGAACGTGGAATTCCAAAAAGTTCATGATAATAACGATCGAAATCAGTTTATCTTCTATCAAGTTTTGTATAAAAACGGATAAGCTAAGAATAGTTCCATTATCTATTTTCTATCACCCTTTTACTCTAAAAAAATTTGCCAATCATTCGGTAAACATCACGTCTATCATTTATGTAATCATTAAGTATAGCCTAATTATAACAAATAATAGTATTTCCTTTGCAATGACACAATTTTAGTTAGATGGATCTCTGCGCCCAAGGTTGTTAAACCTGAATTTACCTATGTTTACTATCGATAATGATGCGCCTAATGTTGCAACTAATGTATGTGTGATTGCAAAAATTATACCTGAGTATAAGACAACCTAGTATTTTAAGTCTTTTTCAATGTTTTATCTTCTATATAAATGATGAGGATCAGAGGGTATGATAATGCATAGTGCAAATACCTACAATATGTGTACATCATAATTATAGGTAGATTTCCGTTGGAAAGTTATTAGATACTTGTCAATAAATGAATAAATTGGGAATAGGAACAAATCATATAATAGTAGATATTTTCTGGATGCAAAGTATTTCCTAAATTTCGACTAACATACAGGTTGACAGACAGGGCGATAGCCTCCCCTGGCAAAACCGACCGCTAGACCAGCAGACGGATAGACGGATAGACGGACCGACATACAAAGAGACCGACAGACAGATTGACAGACAGACCGATAGCCAGGGCAATAGCCCGACGAATGCATTATAATTACTGAATCTATTCTAAGGCTATTATATCTAATGGTAAAATAAGCATCTACTGGCTGATATATTTCTTAGCTCTGTGACTATATAGTCAGGGGTGTATTCACACCAGGGGCAGCATGAGCAACTGCCCAGGACAGTGAGCTGTAGGGGGCGACAAAATTGTCAAACACGCCATTGATAATAGTTTTTTTCGGCACGGGTAAGAAAAAAGGTGATATATTATTATTTGGCCCAAGGCCGACAGTCGAGGTAAATCCGGCCTTGTATATAGTATACATCCAACCGATTGTTAGGCAATTACGAAGAGAAGCGCTTAAAGGCATCAACTCATCTCCAAGTGTTGCCCTCTATGAGGGCGTGCATTGGCAACTTACTAAGTCGAAGGTCCTAACACCTAGACTGCCTTGATACGGCAACAGGTGTCCCATACGACACCTGTCAATAAGGGTAAACTGATTTACAACAACATTCCTTGTTCTTCGTAAAAACTATTTACGATGTAGCGTTATCTCGGCTCATTCACATCAGAAACTGACAACTGATATTAGGTGTATGCTCTCCAGTATGCATCAGACCTGCTAAAGACATGCATGAAGAGGAGCACTGAACCCTTCATCCGCTTTGTGTGTAACCACGCGAATGCTGACAAAGGTGTCTTCCTTTACAAGGCCACAAAAAGAGCATCCGAAGATCTCTGCCTAAAATTTGGCTTCAAACGGGAGAATCAACATTTCACAACTGAGTTGACTTCCACCCAACTTTGCATCCGCATCAAACTGGTGGAGTCAAGTTTCTTATAATGCTTTACAAAGACAAGTCAATGCATGCAATCTTTTAAAAACGTTTAGAAGGGCATGCATTGTCTAAACAGTTGCCATCATCTTTCTGAAGAGCTAGTTAGAGATTTGAGGCTTTATAATGGCTTGTCAGAATGGTGTTTCTCATTGTATAAATATAGGTATGATACCAGCTGTGGAGTTGTATCTCTCCTGTCAGCGTGAAGGGTATATGCCGGCACTGCCTACGTCTATCGACACAATGCAGCTCCACGAGTGCTATATTATCATTTGAGTCAGTCCATCGGTATAGATATGGACATTTGAAGTCTAACGTTCCAGGAAATGTTGAAGTTGAACTACTAGTTCCCACGCAAGCTAATAAGCCCCACATAGCCCACCAACAAAAGACGATGATTTTCGATTCCTGCCAAAATTCACATCGTCTTCAATATAAAAAGTGTACACACATAAAAATAAATTCTCAGACCAAGAATATGTAGTTTTATGCAAGTATACCTTATCTTCCTATATGCGCAAAGCTATAATAATATTTAAGTAAGAATACTGTATTTTTGATCATGTAGACTTAATTTAGGTAAATAATTTCAATTCAAACCTGGGAAAGTCTTGGAAGTGAGAATACCAAAATCTCAAATTGAGCATATCATAATCTTGGCACAAACCCTTAAAGCTCTAACCTTTAACCTTTAAGAATACTATGGTATTGACTAAAGCATTTCATAATCTTGGCGCAAATAAAATTTATTATTAGAATAAACATTCAGTAATTTTCATAGGCTGTTATCAAAGCTACTGTTGGTTCCTAAACCTTAAATAAGATAACTAAAAAAGTGTCAAAACTGTACGAATGTGACTTCTTTCTTACCTTCAAGTGTGTCATATAGTTTTTTCGCCTATTTTATTTGTAAACGTATTGTACAGATAAACAGAATATTAAAAATTTGTACTTGTACTTAAGCCAGAAGATATACGTCTATCATTAGTAATAGTGATCACACATATCAACATGTACGCTTGGATCAGATCCTCACAACAGTCATAACCTCAGCTTTTTAACATTCATTTATCCTGAGAGGGGGTGATCAAATACCGTAGACGTTGATGGCAATGAGAAATAAGTGAATTCATTACTTGGAGCGAATCACAAAATGTTCGTATATTTGAATGAAGTAAATGAGGTTCCATTGGAAAATATGATAACCTTACAAAATAATAATAATAATAATAATAATAATAATAATAATAATAATAATAATAATAATAATAATAATAATAATAATAATAATAATAATAATAATAACATGCCGATATTCATAATGTTGAGGATATATTTACAACTATTGGAAGTAATTTCAGAATTTTATAAATAACTTCAAGTAATTTCTTATGACTTTCATTGAAATTTGCTAATCCAATACTTCCGCAACGAAAGGTTCATTGATGTATTTATTCGGAAGGAAGTGTCATCCAAAACAGGTCTATTACCTACATATTTAGTTACATCTTCTTCAGTTACGTCAGGTATTGATTTTATAATAGTTATTTTATTAGAATACCCAATCACACTACGTACCTTGAAAATTACCAGATCCCACAAAAAAATAAATCAAACCGAATCTGTTTCAATATTCAAAGGAAGTAACCGATAATAATCAAGTGAAATAATTCGCTTGATTTGGTTACAGAATCGGTTAGTAATATAGATCTGTAATTTCGACCCTACTTTCTCTGTTTTTGTGGTGAGCTTCGAGATGATTAATAGATAATAACTGCGTAAGTGGTTCTGAAAAGAAACGCAGAAATGGCATCATTGTTTTTTATTAGAAAATTCATCAGTAGACAGTCTATACCTATTTAAATACATATGCATGCTTATAGGAGGGCTTTTAACATACGCATGCATTTGAATGCGAATATTGGTCAACTTGTTTTTCTACACCTAATCAGCCACGAACCGTAACTGCTACAAAGCTCGAGATAATATGAGTTTTGAATTGACATTCACTGATTTGGTAGATGCGTTTTTCAGCGTATCGCGAACGACTGAGCTGTAATGAGCCAAAAAATTTCTATAATCTCCAATAATTACAAAACTTTAATTGGATCAATAGTTCTATAATTCGTTCAAATTCCTGAATGAATTCACACTTCTGCTTATTAAATACAGAGCCACCCTACTTAATCACATTTTAGAAATTAAATAGTACTTTCACAATTATGTGTCACACATAATACAAGCTTTTACATCATTTTCATAGTAGTAACATGTTGTCAAAATTATATCAAAATCTGAATAGAACATTCGGGTTATAGAGGGGTCAAGAATTACTGGACTTATGCGATGCTAGACAAAAGATAGACAGACTGTCATAAAACATCAAACAGGTGATATTTCGAATTACAAACATACCTTCGATTATAATAATTCCCTCACTATTGACGTGGTAAGTAAAACATACATCCTTGAAATTTGGACAGTTTTAGTTATACAGGTCACTTATAATTACCTGAACTTTTTTTAACTATTTCTGCCTTTTTGGCAGCCATCCTCAAAGTACAAAAAGATCGCCAAGGCAAGGATGAGTTTCGGAAGTTACATCAGATATAATTGTTATTCAAACTATTGATCTCTGCCACTTAGATAGGCAAAAGATGAGGCGACGCCTGCGGAAGCGTCGCCGTCGTCGTCGCCACCGTCTCGGCGAGGACGTCCACCAGGCCATCGTCACCCAGCATTCAGCAGCCGCACTCGTACTTCAACCGTGTTCAGTTCCGTCGTGGACGCCAACAAACTATACACATTCAAATTCATGATGTCGCTGCGGTACCCGAGCCCGTGGTTGCTCATGAAGATCGCGACGGTCGCCATGGTGGTGCTCGCATCAGGTGCCTCCGGAATCAGAGTGCCCGATCAGCAGCCCTCTGCCAAATGGATCGCTAACGGGTTCTACACCTATCCGCACCCCAAAGAAAAACAGAGCGCTCCTCAGGAGGTTATGGTTGAAGTAATCAATCGGTTGGGGCTGGAGCTATTGACAGTAAGTAGATTGGATGGATTAAATGCAGAATATGAAATACTTTTACTACAAAATTATAGAGCAAATGCTTAAAAGTGCATGATGCCTTTAAGAGAAAGTAGACTGCCTGGCGAGGATAGGAGCAAGGGGTGTATGAATTGGCCCCGAACCCTTGCTGGGCATTAGCAGAGGCCAGGTTAGTGATGCCCTAGATGCCTGGGCATATAACGAACTTGCGAAAACATGGTTGGAGGAGGACGACTGCAGGCCGTCCAAGAGGTACATAGCAGGCCCCAACAAACGTTGGGAGCTATGGCTACTGAACCGGAAGAGGGATTCACTCCACATGTTAGCGGGGATCCTCACAGGTCACTGCAGATTGAACAGGCACATGACACTCATAGGAGTAGTCAAAGACCCAATCTGTCAGAAGTGCTGGGAGGAGGACGAGCCTCGTTCCACTTCCTGGGCGAATGTGCCGTATACAGCAGCCTTAGGACTGAGGTGTTCGGCACAGCAGAGTTTGACAGGGAAGAGTGCTACTTAGCGGAATAGTCGGACAGCATGACCTTTATTAAAAGGTCTAGAAGGTTTGACACTAGGGAGTTACCAGGTCTGCTATAGTTTTAGTGATGGTCTCCGGGGTCAGCTAAAAGGGTCAAGGGTGGCCTGCTTGCCAGGATTTGCCTCCCCATTACTACTACTACTACAACTAAAAGTGCATGATGAAAAATCACGGAGCATTTACTTCATAACTGAGGTGAGAGCAAATTAGCAAATTAGCTCAAACTCGTAAAGTATAAAGTTTAAGAACAAAACAGCGACGTTTACTTCGAAAACTATATAGGTATCAGAGTAACAGGGAAATTGGAGAAATGCATATCTCCATATCCAAAAGACTAAAGATTATTATTAAACGCGTTGAATGCACGCGAAATGTACCGTGAAACCCGATCACTATCTTCAGTCTGAAAGATAGGGGCTCTTATCCCATAATAATTCGTGCAAAGGCAGCCGAAACGTTGGTGGAGATTATTATAATTAGTGGTTGATAAAGCGATGATTCAGTGTCACAGAATGATAAATTTCAGAATTTGTCTCAAGTTTAGAGGTAAGCTTGTCTAAATTACTGAAAGCGGTGGTATGATTCAATGCTAAATAAACTGTTCTGTAATTCACAGCACCCTCTCAGCTGTTTATTGAAAGCAATGTAATATAAATATGAGACAACGCAAATCTATTTATATTTATGAGACCCATTGTATCTCTAAATTTTCCCATTCAAGTAGATATTTGGCAATGCCTAAAGAATGAAACATAGAGAACAAACATTAAAATTGAAATGAGCTACACCATGAACCAACATCCACGACTTGGATCATAGATTATCAGACACAATTCCACTTATCTTAGGTGACGATTTCCAATTTGCGTTGACACACGATGTCTATAGAGTCTTTTATGGGCTCTACTCCTGTGCTGACGTAATATGCATTAGGGTCGACGTGTAAATTTTCCAAAATTATAAGGCGCTTCCCAAACTTTGGTTTATTTTCTCAATTGTTCCCAGTCAAATACTCTTCAAATAGGCTATAAAATGGAAAGATTGTATATTACTTGTAATTCCTACTGATGAAATTTCCTCCATAAGGACGGAAGAACTTTCGCAATCAAAAAACTACTCAGGATCGAAGTCACTGCTCACTGCCACGGTGAATCCATAATGATAAATAATTGCACCAAATCAACTCTAATTCTACAAACTAAAAGTTTTCATTAATATTTGCCATTTGGTCTCAGAGATTGGCCAGCACTTGCAGTGCTCATCATGGTTGTTATGAGATGTAAATAAAATTAAGGTATAATTGCGACCGGTTCGAAGCTGCTCAAAACAATTTTTATTACCCTACAATTGAACTAGAGCTCGGAAAACATAAAAAAAGTTTTACTGAAAAACAACAGTTAATAGGCTTGAGGCACTCGCATTAAAATATTGATTCAACTTTACTTTATTATGTGTTCTATAAAAATTAACGTATTAACTGGAAGTTTTAATGTTTTCTATTTAGTTATATGGACCTGAATCCTGATTCTCTTCCCAATTCCTAAAAAGGCTGATACCCAGCCTGGTTGGGTTGTTTCAAAGAATAATTCAACGAATGTTTCCCAAAACTACAGATTAACCTCAGAGTTTTTACCTAAGTAAGTCTTGATTGTGTTGTTGAATATCGAATGAGAAGTGATTTATGTCGTGACCTTGGGAGTAACTGAATGGTGGTCTCATAAGATAGACAACGTTGGATTCCTGGAATGACTATTCCATGCCCCATTTTGGATTTACTAACAATGAAAATAATACAGTTTGCATCGAAACATTTTATAATAGTTGCGATTTATTCCATTTCAAAACACGTCACTGTGATCATTACAACAGTGAAGATAGGAGCAAATGATTGGATAGTCTAATAAATAGCGACTATGGATGAGTGGCACAATGGGTATGAACAGTATTCGGGAATTCTCTCAACCATGGAATCGCTCCTGGACTCTTACTCCGAAACAATTGAATTTCTAAATGATTTTTTGATACAATCTGTAGCCGAAAAATATCCAAAATCGCTTTGTTTCCTCGTTTTTCAATAAAATCACTGCTAGTGAAAGCGATTTTTCAATTGCCGTGTATATGACAGGAGAGGGAGATTAACGACACAATTGCTTAGAAAACTCTCGATACATTTTAGTTTCAAGCGACACGAAAAAACCTAGCAGGTTTAAAAAATCTGTCTGAAAAGCCATGGTCACCATAAAAGGTGGGTTTAAATAGACTCATTCGGTACTTCGCACCCTGTAATGATAACTTTTTTGCTTACAAATATCATTCTCCGGTAGAATGAAATCAGAATCTCACGAAGTCCCCTCGTAGATGTTCACAGTTCTTCAGTTTTTTGGGAGTCTGTAATCGAGTGAAATTATTTTTTGTTGTTCATGTAGTGTAATGTTCATCATTGTTGAATTTGTTCATTGATCAAAGAGTGATGGAACATACCTAATCAATGGATTACAATTATAGCAGGATTAATGTAATACTCAAACCGCGGAAAAAAGTTAGGTCGTAGCAAGCCCTAATTTATATAAACTATATCAATATAACTGTAAAAAAAAATAATTCGAGTCTAAAAACATGGACCACCTAAAAGTTTTTTAGTGTTCGTGTTCAACGAGTGGTAAAACTGTGTAATTTTTGTAGCGCTCTAAATAATAATCATAGACTTTTTTAACATTTAAAATCTATCGAGTTACCTAAAAAAATAGTTCATCATAAAATAATTGAAAATTAGAGAAACACGAAAAACGAAGGTTCGGATGTTCCACAAATAATTTAAATTGTGCTACAGTTACTGAGATTACGTATGCTTGGGAGTACGAATGAAAAAACTAAAAATTTCCATGTTAATTTTTATTTTATTTGTAGGGGTAAAGTGTGTATAAGTTGTGTGTATCTTTTGCCATACTTGTCACAATTACCGATTATCTTCTCTTGGCCATCATTTTTTTTTGTTATATATATATTATTCTCCATCTTTTAATCTGGATGTTCAACCAAACTTCTTCCTACGATATTTTATTGTATCTCATAAGGAATAAAGGATTGATTGATTGATTAAAAAAAAATAAAACTCAAATTTTTTACGGGCCATTTTTTATTTGCATCATCCCACATTTTTTAGTATTATTGAACAGGATATACAGTAAGATCGTAGTAGGCTTTCTATGTTGATAAAAGCTTTTGATTACATCTGTCCACAAAACAATAAAAATGATTTTCTATATCTTATTTGATGGGGCGCCAATTTCTTGGCCTTAGCTACAAGTACGATATATTACGTCATTGATACATTGATATAACATTTTTGAGGGTATACAAAGAAAAAAGCATACGAAGCCTAGAAATGTCACAGCAAAGACACTGATAAATATGTTTATATATAATAATGTCTTTTATCAAATGTGCCTTGAAATCATGCGCACAGATTGGCAGTCAAGACGTCGACAACGTGGAGTACCTTTTTGATAATATACAAAGGGGTGCAAACAAGAATTCAATGAAAATGCTTACGTATAGAATAGATGTTAATTCGATAATAAAATAAATCATTCATTACCGATCAATTGTCATCGATAAAAAAACATGTTTGTAGGCTCTGGCCTCGAAAGAATCCTTTTCAATTTGCAAGATTCAATGAAAAATGATTCGACAGATATACGTATGTCGAAATAGTCTATAACGACTCGGATCCGCTCTATAAATAACAAATAGCTGAATCAAATTAATTTTGTTCTGCCACATCTCTTCAATAATTATGACAGGAAACAAAATGGACTCTGCTGCTGGTATATAATTAAGCTCATTATGCAACTACTGGCGTCTGTGTTCGCAACTACCATAAAAACAAACTGGTGCTGGGTTGTTCACATTCAGTAACAGCTTTGTTACTCTTCCAGGGTTTTCCTATAAATATGATCATAGCTCTGTCTAATATTTAGTACTGTCAAGAAGTTACGCAAAGTGTCTATTTCTTATTTTAGGTGGACCAGGAATCATTTTGTGGTGGTCTGGATGCTTCATGACATATACATCACGAAAAACCATGTCACTAATTTGCGAGGGAGATCTAAAATATTGCTAAGATACGTTCTATCTTCTATAAAATTTTGAAACTGGAATAACTTCGTATTTTTTTATATATCAAGATCAACAGTCCCAAAATGAAACTCAAATCTTCATTTCCAAAGTGATAGCTACCTAACCGTGCAAGCATCGACCTATTTTATTTCACTTTTTGTATTATTGTCAGAAACTTAGCGATAATTTAGAAAGTGGATATATATAAATGAATCGAGGGTAGGGGATTCATCTACTAGGCTCAATGTCTTTTTCCGCATCAACAGAAGCTACCATTACATCAAGCTTAATTATCTCATCTACCGTATTTTATTTTTTTCGCGATTTTTTATTAGTTCATCGAGGTTCTGTTAGAAAATGATTCGCCCTTGACTAAGATACTAGTGTATCTGGAAGGACCCTTGAACTTGCCCAAATGAATAATTGAATAATTGACAAGATTATGAGTGTAGCTAAGTCGTACAAGCGCAAAGCAAATTATCTTTCCCAGACAGGTTGCCAGGTCTGAAGTCGGACTCGAGGACTCGAAGCTATATTACGGTTGACTTTTATTCAAAAAGTCGGACATATATTTTCGAATAGCCAAACATACCTTTTCAAAACTAGACATACTTTTATAACAAAGCTGCTATAAAAAATATGTTGGTGATCCGTATTTTGATTGTTTACCTGATAAAATGAATTACAAAAGTAACTAATATTATAACCATGGACTATCTATCAGTCTGATTGTGATGTGGTCTGAACTTGTGATAAAAACAGTGCAAAACTACTCATGTAGATTATGATTCCAAAAAAACCTTTTTCTCATGAACCACAATAAAGTGAACATTAACCAAATATGAAATATATATGTTTTTTTATTGAGAAAATTCATATCTTGAAGTTCTTCCTGAATAATTGGTAAATATTTTTTCTTCATAATATCGACATTCTATTTGGAGTTTTGTTATCAATCATATCGTAAAATAATATCATCTTTGTAATTGCTTATGTTTGCAATTCACCTTTGCCCTTTGGGTGCGTAGCAATGATGTGGGCGTTGTGATCTAGCTGATTGCAGAAAGAATGAAGTTTTGTTTTTGTGGTTTAAATAAATTACTGTCATATCACATTTTTTTCTAGACAACATATCTAACGTTTCTGCTACTTGGCGAGATCAGCTCGACATCCACTGAGACTGTTTTCATCCAGCAATTAGTTTGTCAAGGCACTCAAGAACTCTTTGGCAGCAGTCATCGTTGATTAACAAAAACTTAACGAAAGCCTGACAGATTTGAGTCTGTACACGTAAATATTTGGCGAGACACAATGCTAAAAGTGGAACATGTCCAGCAAAAGGCGGACATGTGGCAACCCTATGCGCAGATAAAAATGTGCTGTTTGAGCGTTTAAATAACAAATGCACATTACACTAAAGTATAGGCAAGCGTGAATAATGATGCTGATAAATACCAGAATGAGTGACACTGAATATTTGCTGATTGGCTGCATTTATTCCGATACCGTCATTCATATGAATGCCAAATCCATATAGATACAGAATATCTAACAGCTTGTACAATCATTGCACACCATGAGACTTTAACTCTCTGTGCCATTGTCTTATCATCATGGATTCAATCCTGTGGCATTTACAAGAGATAATGTACAAGCAAGCTAAGGCTAGGACTATGCTTATTATCAAGATTAAGCATCGTAATGTAAAGTTATACATTCCATTACATGGGAAGAGCATTTGCTCAACCTTAGATGTCGCATTTTTCATTAAAACTGCTCATTGATACTCTGAAATAAATTGATGAAACAGCTATTATTCTGCTAAGAATTGTGTATTTGGACGCAAAGTTTCAGAAATGAAACTTTTTTTCCAGATACACAATTCTTATCTGAGTTATTTTTTCAACATATGCCGGTTTGATTTCTACTTTCTCAAACACTAAGTTCGATGGTCACAACGCCAGCAGTGCATTTCCGACTCCTCGTATCAACCATCCCTTATGTGGTGTTTTGAATATTGTAGTTACATATTGTAAATTCGTCATGCTTTAATTTGAATTGAATGCGATTCAAATCTGTTCTCCAACGTAGACATTACCAAAGTTTAACCAATCAAAAAATCACTGTTTGTGGAGTTAACTGACCACTTTTCACTGTTATGTTAGCTTAGTCCCCACTTCGGCATGCAAAAAAATTTTAGACAACAATGATACCAAATGAAGATACATAGTTTGACCTAATTAGTCGGAGATGTATGGTTTCATTTATCTACCTGCATGTAGTAATTCAGTCATCAAGTTGAAAATTGATTTCAATTGAAATTACAAATCTTGGTTTTTCCAACAATAAAGTTATGGTTCTCGGCAGCTCTATCTTCTGGCAGCCGGACTTTCATACAGAGGTAAATCTCGAAGCAACCCACACCATCCCAAGTATCATAACTCAGCAGACCCTCTTCATCATAAAGCATCTTGGGGGAGGGGGCATGTGAGATTTATCTTATCTTATCTCCGACAGTTACTATACTACGTTCTACCGCTCTTTTGTCGTGGGATAGGGTAGGCTTGGAGATTCTTGGTGCGGACAGTCCCGTCGCCTAAACGCGGTTCAAAGGCAACACGGGCCTTTAAGCTTCACGGCTAAAAATGCAGTCATCCGAAGCTGTAACGATGCGGTTTTGTTACTGATTCATCCTTTTGTTATTACTAACGCCTTGGGCCTTACGAAGCTGGCACAAGTCTAAAATCACAATCCTATACGGGCACTGAGAGTGCACTGTGACTCTCCAACTTCCGCACTTCCAAGCTGTCAGGCCTCAACGCTCAACCACTGCTTTAGGGGTCTCCCAAACCAACGCGAATTATTCTTAGTGGATTCGTGACTGAGAATCTACAGCGACTTTCACTGCGGTTTCCACAACGAATATAATCGTATCATTTACGTTATATTTTCAGTATCCGAAAGTTTAATGATCTTAGTAAAAAAGAAAAATAACAAGAAGTTGAGCTATCCTAAAAAAATGTATACACAATCGAATGAAGAGAAGCACTATTGGTCCTTGCGTGCAAGAAGAGAGTAAAATAATTTTTATTGATATTCAAAAATCTGCGCGTCCAAAATATCATGTTTTTTTTTTGAAAAATATAAATGAGTTCACTAAACTTATCAAGAAATAACGAAAAACGATTCTATATTTATGAATGACTATTGCTTGTTTTTGATGAATTTTACACTTTACACAATGATATTCGAACCACAAATTTGCTGTATCTTAATAAGTTTATTTGAAACAAATAATATTATTCTGAAAAAATACAGTCATATAAACGTTGCAAAATTACATTTCTATGTACTACAGCAAAAACAATAAACCATGATTCCTATGAGGTGCAAATATTAGTAGATGTTACGTATTTTCCGTGTTGGTTTGAGAAAGCCTTTATCCTCTTCAATGGAGCATCTCGGAGCAGTCTGTAATCAGTGCCATTCTGATCTTAGATCTTAGAAGGAAAAAGTTGGGTTCCGAATTTTAGCATCGAGTGGTCTGATGAAACGGTCTTGGATTTTATTTCAAACTGTATAACTATATTGGGGATATACAATCCATAGAATTCAAATCATAAAAAGTGAAACTTAACCCAAGATTAATCGAGGCGTATTGAGTCGAAAATGTTGATAAGATTTTCAATTATGTAAAGACATCCTCTATCATATTCATTATTTATTTATGCTATTTTAGCAGCGATGCAGGCTCGTTGACAATTAAGCATTTGTCATCCCCACTATATTGATTTCTTTCCCGTTGTCATATTATTATTAGAATTGCTTCGAAGGTCGCCCAAGTCTACAATGACGATCAAGCCTCAACGCTCTTGACTGTATATATCGAGAGCTTACCATTCCACCATTCCACGTGAAATTACGTCTTTAGAATGGGGCCTGCCGAGATCTTCGCACCGGCTACTCTGAGACACGTTGCTTTTCGGAGTTCCTACCAAAAAAACTGCCGGTAAACACCCAAAACAATAAAAAATCTCTAAATGAATAATGTGGACACACATTCTTTTTATATCGTTTTAGCATAATGCACAATTAAAAAATAATCTGTAATCGAGTGTATAGCTGATGTTACGTTTTACTTCCGTGTCTTTATATTCTGATATGTAAATTGCTAGGTTTATTAAGATAATAATTGTAATCGATGAGCGTGGAATAAAATGGTTTGTTCTTGTTGAAAGAGACAAGAAAATCAGCGGTTAGTTTGTATGAACGTGAATTGAATAGATACGCACAATACGAACAAGTTTAGTTCATGTAGATTGTAGATGCTCATATTGCTCCCATTAAATTGTGCAATTCATACAAGGTAAGATTTCAGAAATAAAAGTCACTATTTTGTGACGAGTTTCACTGTAATATTCAAAGATTCCTCATGATTTACTATTACACAACGGCTACCCAGGTGACGTGTCAACTAGGTAACTAAATTCTATCAAGACTATAAAACTGATAGTCTAAAATCTAGTATTCTAGGCATCCGATAAAAATCTGTCATAGTCCTTTGGCCAAGACCTGAAATAATTGTTAATGACCACAGTTGAAACTTTGTGTATGTGATATTCACGTCAAGTCGGACAAATTTTGAACGTAGCGAACCGTTGTGGTGGGGATTTTCCTTTAAAGCCATCGCAAAGTCATGAATTTTTAGTGATAAAAAATGTATTACCTATATTTTAATAGATAGTGATATGCCCACCTTAAAAAATAAAATAGAATACAAGCTGTGCCGATTTTTGCAGGACCGTTTGGAAAAATATTTAAAATCAAGTGGTAACCTAGTCGGACAATTTTCAGGGGGGGGGGATACTTATTATCAGGCGCACTTAAGGGTTTCGTGCAACCCTTATATTTATTACCACGCATACCATTTCTATTTTTATTTTTTTTCTTGCATGTTAAATGCATATTGCACCATTGGTCAGATAAAAAGAATGGGGGTTTTAAAATAAAAACGAAAAATATATTAAATTATCGACATTATAGTGATTACCCTAAAGGTAGTAGATAATTTTTATACTATCGAAGATGAGATTTCAAATTATGCAGTGCGCGTTATTATCTCTGTATTTTATTTCCTGAAACATTGTGGGAATGCACCTAACGAACTTGCGTTATAGGACAGTTTCACACAGTAAGGGCATCTAAAATTCACATGAAGTTCCTGATTGAAGAACGTATTTATATGTAATATAAATAGCTTGAAACATCTTTCAATGCAAAAAACCATGAAAATTATTGAAAAGAAAAATGTCCACGAAATATATAAAAATATGGAACATTGGATCATAGCTAGTGATCTTTACATTTTTTATTTCAACACCAGCTCACTTGAATAACATGAATTCTATAATTACTAATTATTTTAAATTTGGTTAGCAGGTATGGATCCAAATATAGGTATGTTAGATCACTTGAACTATTTTTAATATGATATCATTTGGATTTGTTAAAACTTTTTGCTCCTGGCACAAACTCTTAAAAAGTGTGTGATGGCTGGTGAATATTCATCTGTTTCGGTTGAAAAAAATAAACAACGAATTTGACACAGAGGACGCACAAAATCTGTGTCGTTCGCTAACGACGTCACATAAACCCTCATTTTAGGGTAGAGATTAATGGTTTAGGTAAATTCGCAGATATTTTCGATATTTCCAAAAATTATTCAGGCATCACCTCTGGGAATGCGCTCAACATGCAAATACATTTAATCTGGTTTCCTCTGATGAGAAACATGACATACGGCAAGCCTTCCACATTGTTATATCATAAAAACAATGATTACAGATACACAACGAAAACAATGAGAACAACATTGCGTTATCACCTTACGGTGCATTGAGCGTCTTGGTGATTTTGGGCGAAGGACTACAGGGTGATGCTGTTCCAGAGGTTCAAGATGCTGCCAAGCTGCCGAATGACATTTCTGTCATCCGAGTCGGTCTTAGAGATATCCACAAACACCTGAAGGTAAACTAGAAACCAAATTGGTGAGATTAATCAGTTTAATCAGTTATATTATGTAATATGTATGTTATGTACAGCAGGAAAGTCGACCACATATCGAACATTTGTGTTAACCACTGTTGTAAATAAGAAATTGTATTATCTAAGCAAGCGATTTCTGTCACATCCTTAATTTGCTTTCAGTACATAATGCACTAAAATACATACTTCAATTTAAGATATAAATCCACTAGTGTTTCTGTCGAATGCTGAGAAGAGAGAGAATCTGAGAGAGCAGGTTTATTAACTAAATAACTATAGTATTGCTTGTACTGTAAGTGTATGTTTCATGAATATTCAAAACAATTATCATTTCGACAACCTGTATTGAAACACGATTGTGGTACACAATTTTATTCAAAGATTATGTTACTGAATTTGTACTGTTGCCACTGATAATTGAGTTCAGCCAATTGAAATATTCCATGAGAGCTAAAATAATTGTGCGTTTAACACACAGTTTCACAAATAAAACTCTCTTCTTTGTTAAAATACAATTAATTTATCTGCAAAATAAATAGCAATATGAAACTTCTTGACTATCATGTTTGGTCGTGGAATTATATGAATGTGTATGTACTATGTTAAAACATCTCAAGTGTGACAAAATCTACTCGACTAGAAATCTGGAATTAATAATCAAACAGATTAACTATGGATTTGCCCGGTATGATGACATCATAAGACATCAAAAAAAGTATGATCCCGAATTCTAAAAAAATTACGATGATAATAATATCGGTTATAAGTGAGATACACATACTTAGAAAATATTTTTATTTTACTTTTTACCTAAATGCTGGCATAACACATTTTCAATCACTTCATGATGTATGAAATTATTCAGCCAATGGAACATCACCAAAAAATAAATTGCATGACCAGTTATTTCTCTGAGTATATATATTCTAATAGTTTCACAACAAGTATTGCATGTACAAATGGGATACCGATTGATTGATCATGGCAATATTCGTTAATTCAACAATCCGTTCCTATTTCTAGAGCTATTTCTTTCCGAAAGAAGGTTTTCTGGCAGGTCTCACTTTGAACCATGAGAACATTACCTTCAGACCAGAATACGAAGACGTCCTACAGTTTTATGGATACGACATTTCGGCCTTCAATAGCGCCCTCTTTCCTGATTCCGATAAGCCAGAAGTTGGAACCGCAGTTGTGCCACAAGAAACTACCGATACAACTGAAACATCCGCAGCTACCGGCGATATGCTAGATTCAGATGGATCTGAAACCACTACTGCCATAGCGACGACCACAAGAGCAGCTACAACAACCACCACAGGTGGGAAACATTTTTTTAAACTGGAATCCCATGGCGGATAGATTGGCAAGTCTCGATTCCAACTAGACAATCCACGCTCCGTGTGATGGGACAAACTTGGGGATTCTCGACACAGTATCGTCAACTGCCGGTGAATCAAACGCGGCAAAGGTAAACACGGATTAATAAGGATCAACTCAAGCCAGGATCTCACGGCGCGTGGAAAGACAGGCATCACTTGCCAGTGGGATTCCACCTAAAGAGCAATAATAATATTCGCAATTATTTTTTCTGGGTACGTCATTCATTCCTCAAGTTATTTTAAGCAACCGTAAAAATGAGAGCGCTTGTTTACAACCCTCAAGTATTTGTGTATCTTCGTGAATTAAATCGCTGTGCGTTTTGGAATTATTTGTTATACTTTAAAAGGCTCTTATTATGATCAAGATTGAACGAAGTTCTGACCTAACAGCTTATTTTGAGCAAGTATATAATTCAATCTAACGTTTTCTGGACTAAATAAAAACAAAAGACAAAATGTTTCGGATTATTTTTTCTTAAATCATCTTCAGGATATTTGTGAATCTGAACACAGTTCCTTCTTCTTGGTCAGGTTGTCTGAAGACGATTTGATATCCCGCATAATTTGAAACGTTGTCGAACACAAATTGGAAAAATGGAAGTCTACAGATTTAGACAAACATTTTATCTATTTATTACTCCAACTAACAGATCATAGTTACAGAAATTCCAAGTACTACAACCACTCCTACCATAAAGTCTGGAGCATCTACAGTCACCACAGAAGCATCGACGCTAGTCCCGGATAGCACTACAGTAACAACCACAACAACTACGGAAAAACTGACGACAACAATTACACCACGTACCACCACGACGGAACAACCTACAACAACTGCTACTACTACGACTACCACCATGCCAACCACGACGTTGACAACTACCAAGCAACCAACTACCACCACTCAGGCTACTACTACCACCAATCAACCAACCACATCAACCACCCAGACAACCACAACCTTGCCTAGTGAAGAAACCTCGACAAGCGGTAGCACTGAGAGCGAAGACGAGACCGAGATCGTAACAGAGATTGTCACTGAGTTCTTCACTGAAATTATTGAGGAGGAAGATACTGAAGTGCCAGGTAAATATGTATAGTAGTTGGATAGATTTAAATAATGTTGGTAGAACTATTTTTGCGACGAAGTTTCTCATCTAATCGGGTACGTCGAGGAAAAATCCAAGCTCCGGGAATAAATCTAGAATTCGGGCTCCCTTCAAGATCTAAGGAGCAAAAAATAGAATCCCACTTAAGATCTAGAAAAAGGCAATAACATGTGACAGAGCGAAAAGTTGAATGAATGTTGTTGAAGCATATCGTTTTGGGCCTGCTTCGAATGCACGGACCCCGGAGATCGAGAAGAATTCGTCCGAACCCTTCCCTTCTCATCAGTACTGCATGTCGCCGTCTCTATGATTTATGTAGCAAAATCCAAAAAATAAATTGCATAAATGAATCGATATTTTCGTTTATTTAATGTTGTGTAAATATGTTGTATCGCCACCATAAGTACAATCTTGCCTATCTTATGAGAAACCAAGGAAAGTTGACGATTTGCATATTTGAAGCACATTAATTATTATATTCAACCAGGCAGATTTACATTACACTAAGAAATTAGAAAGAAGATCATGATTCAATTCCATGTTGGCTAGAGGAGAAATATCAACCTCAGTAAAATCGGAACAAGTCTCTCTACGACATAGATAAGATAATACTTACAAGTAGACTATGTTTTCCTTCCAATTCCTGAGTCATTCGCTTAATTTGATCGTGTATGCTTTAAAGAAGAATCTAACCAATGTTTTCAAAACCTAAAGACTAGGGAGAACTAAACGGATCCAAAGGTACCACATGTGAAATTTGCTCTCCACAGTTAGAAGTACATCATTCAGATATTTTCAAGTTGAATAATTTTGTACTTGAAATACTTTTTTGTCTATCGTTTTTATGCTTTCTCATCACGCATGTATAAACAATCTAAAGAAGTGAACCCATGTGTGATAATGGATAACATACTCTTTATATACTGAATTTATTTTAAAGTTAATTGAATTTAGTTACAGAGGATGATACTGCAGCTATGGAAGAACCAACCGAGACAGATAGTTCAACATCATTTACTGTTACTAAAAGTACGACAACAACGGAGTCTGAAACAACAGCCGTTGATCAACCTACCACCCAATCAACAGCAGCCTTAGACACTTCAACAGAAACTTCAACGCTATCGATAGCGGATATTGCAACTGAAAAATCTGTGGAAATCGTGGGTGCAGCAAGGGACACAAGATCCCAATCGGATATTCGAATGGCTCCTCAAAGAAACACTACACGTCCAAAGCCCAGAAAACCAAGATCGGTAACGAATTAGTTATACAATACAAAATATATAAATGTCAGCTATCTACTCCTATATGAAATAGAAAAAATCATAGATTTCGCAGTCCTTTCATCATTGAATATAATGGAAATGATGATAAATACCATATATCAAACACATAACCTTACCACGTTAAAGTGAAATCAACGAATGAAGCGTTCGTTTTCATTTGTATACGATGATGTTAATATAGATCCTCTCCCGTGCACCTATTGGGGCGATTAAACATTTCTGTCGTAATTTTCGCGACATAGATGGATCCCAAAGCAAGACAGATGCCGCGCTAACAGACAAACAGACAGTTGATCTGAAGATCAACGGACACACAGACCGACACTTGGACCGACACACCGCCGCAGTTACCGCCTCACGACTCAACTAATTAAATCTGCCCTTCTAGCTACCGAAATTAAACATTCCTGTTATTCAAAATTGCCGACAGAGACAGATAGACCAACAGACAAATAGACCGCCGACGCTGCCACCCTACGACTCAACTAATTAAATCGATTTACTAAATTTCCAAATCACGCGAAATCCGCAAATGTTAAAAGGACGGAAGACGTGAAACCAAGGGCAGCACTGTACGTGCTCCCTCGCAGCAACATAAATTATTTAACGCTCATATTTACTAGCATAACGTAATATTGCTTCACGCCGGCCACAATGCGTGTCGGCGGATTGGTGTCGGGTCAGTGTCAACGGATAAAAACCGCGTTTCTATGCCTCATATAACATAAAATAAACTTTTCCAATTGAATCATTTCATCTCTTCAAGGGCGACCGAAGGTTTTTGTATTACCATTTGATAAAGGTATTTTGTTTTAGAAGCAAAAGTTATTGATTACCATTTCATTCATCTACCGTGATAGACTACCCATTGAACCTTCTAAAAAATTGAATATCATCGAAACACTTTTCCTGGAAGTTCAAGCATAGTAGGCAAGTAGGCCCTTAAGATGCGTAACGATTTTGCACGATAAATAATCGAATACCGCTTTTCTACTACGTAAGCCCAATTTTTGCGGGACATTTGAGGTCAAGCGAGGTATCCAGGATCCACTACAATTATTCAATGTTTGCCGACCATTCATTGATATATCACAACAAGATGACGTATACAGGAGACAGGAGAGTCCATTCACTATATCATTTTCAGACGGGCAAATTAACCGCACATATAAAATTGTAAGGGCGAATTGGTCAAGTGATCCTATACTAACATCAAGGATGCTGCATCCTTGTTTCTGTTAACTTTGCTCCTTACGATTCGTTGTTTATAGGTAATGGACTATCTACTAGCAAAATATTACGACGACTTCTACGTTCCCGAAGACATAAAAAACGGTGCGAGCAGGACCTTTCTACCATCTGACAAAACGTTCGCCCCAATACCTGCAGCCAATGTACCCCCAAACTTCCTGGTTTACGGCAAATTCCGCGACTACCACGTGAACTTCATGAAGTACGATGCGGTGCTGCCGTACTATTTTGTGCCTCATTTGAGCAGCATTGCCCTCAGTCTGCCCCTTGATAGCACCAACTACTATTTGCTGCTGCTTTTGCCGACCAACGAACGAGGCATCAACAAACTGATTCATGATTTACGTCTGAGCGGTAGTCTGAGGAACATCGTTCGGAGTCTTAGACCAAGGCATGTGATTGCGACCATACCCAGCTTTATGTTGAAAGGATATGTGAATTTGACACCAACGCTACAGAGGGTAAGTGTTCAAATACAATAGGCTTGTTTCTGAAAATACACGAAAAGAAATACGTCAAGTTGGTTAACACTGGACTTTCGACGCAATGTTAATATTCTGAAATTTAATTTGAAAGCTGTTGGAGATTAAGAAAGTTGGATTCATTTATGAAGAAAATAACCCCAAAAATTTTATATTTTTCCAATATTTGCTAAACTTACTTCAAATGGATCAGGACTTCAAATACCCTACCAAGTTATCCACTGTACGTGAAAAAGTGAAAAACAGATTTGACCTACTTGACGCCTTTTATGAAGATTTACTTTTTTAATTACTTATCATCTTTGGTCATTTAGAATGCATTAACCTAATAGTAATTGCTAAGTCAGATGCGGCACAAATTACAACCTTCAGAAAATAAAGTTAACTACGCTCTACAACTTCACCCAGTTTCACATTCAACATGCATTGAAACCGTACGATTTTCGGAAGTCAACTTATTCGTATCATTCCGTACAGTCATTGAAAATAAGTTCTCGTATTTTGGAAATAAATGTAAGAGGAATAATCTCATTCTAACAAATTAATACGGTGGATTACCGGGATCAGACTGTTAAGATGATAGAACGCATTTTATCAACACCAAATGAAATTTAAGATTTTCTCCTATGTTAATAAACTGAAAAGCATTCTCGTCCTTGACATAGGAATAACCTACTGTCATCATTATCTTCAGAATCCGAATGATACTTTCCAAGTTCATTATGACGCATTTATGTGGCCTATTAAACAATGCAACAAAAAGTCAATTGATGATTTCCCCTTTTTCCAAAATATCAATATCTCCACAGTCCAATTCATATGTTATTCCCACCGACATATTATTTTCAATTTGTTGCTCAAATCTCGAAAATGACGCAACGTCTGAAAACTTTTTTGAATATAAATTTTGAAATTTGATTTTTAGCATATATATTAAATAACATTAATTATGCTATTTTCGACACAACTAATGCTGCATATCGAATCTAACGTTTGAAGATTTCTCTCTAATGGCAAGAATATATTTATATATTTATTTTTCAGTTGGGCGTTAGAAGAATCTTTGAGCCACGTCAGGCAGATTTTTCACCAATGACAAATTACAGGGATGATATTTATATAACAAACATCGAGCAGGCTATCACGGTCAACATAAGGAATTATGTAGATTCCAGTATGCTTGGGGAACATGGTAAGTTCCCTTTTAGTGCACCTTATGCTTTTTTATTCCTAATTCCATAAGTTCATGGTAGTGCTGAGATCTCTATTACAATCATCACGGGTAAAAAAAAACAAAATTTTCATAAATCATTAATATTTTTTGATGATCTTCAACATATGGATGTTTGATCATGTAGATTGTAGATGACTCTTAGTTGGTAGAAATCTTCTATCATGCAGATAAAATGATTGTGAAATCAACACACAGTTTCACAAATAAAACTCTTTTTCTTTCAATGAAGCGTTTCGATTTATATTTAAATCATTGTCGACTAAATGAATCGGGCAACAAATACAAAGGGCAAGCTGAACTGTGTTTTTATTTGATTTCATAAACTACATTTGCCCTTCAACAAATGTGAAATTGGTTTACAGGGGCTTTTCCTGCAATCGTTCTTTCGACTTTTTACCTACGTTCTTACCTACATTTCAAAGAACTAATTTTGAAAATTTTACATTTTTTCTCGCCTCAGTTCCTATTTGTGGTATTAACCGAGGAGGAGCTCTAACAAACAGTATCAAAAAGCAGGTAGTCGTATGTATTGCAACAGGCGACACGCAGATACTTGCAAAATTTTTAATGGGTATTATTTTGCAATTCGTTCGGCTCATTTAGGCGCTGTGTCGTCGAGGATGATTTTTATAATTGCAACCGACTCGTTATCCGCCATTATTCTATAAGATTCACCGAGACGGGCATCGTTTAAAACAATTAGATGTAAGTTCTGGAAATAAAAAATAGTACCCACTGAGCAATGTGTTACAAAACAGTAACATGGTAATTTTAGTCCCTACGCCAATCGGCTTTTCAACAGGAAATCTCAAATAGATGTTTGATGTTGGTAAAATACGTCGTATCATCTATAAAACTTTAACCCCTGTGATCATTCATACTTGTCAAACATAGATGATTTTTGATAACTGTGGAATGTCATGATGTCTGACTTAAGAACATAGTAATTTTTCGACACATTTTGAATATTTCAAGCAAGTATAATTCATTTTTTACAAATTGTATAGCATTTTGGGGGTATTTCACTTTTGTCTGCTATTGTTTTAGCAACTACTACAACTAATCAGATTATTGCATTTTAAATTAATAAGGATCAAATAACTGATTGAAAAGATTGATTCAAAATAATCATAAAGATGCACACGCTTCTTCAGAGGTCGACTAACTATCTATTCGTCATGGTTTTTTAATATTCCGTTAGTAGATCATTTGAGGTTTTATTCTCCATCGTGATTAGCTACTTTTATTGTTTCAGTTCACGCTATTGCCGCTGAAATATTTATTTATGCAAAGTATGAGTCACCGGAAGACAACCATCCCGTAAGAATTAACTTCAATGCTTACACTGACCGCAATAATAACAAATTTTTTAAATACATTGGATAGATAGCTAAATCTTGATGAATAATCAAAGTTGATTGACTTTGATACGTTTTCTTGTAATAAGCAATACGAGTATATGAGGTCCAACTTTTAAGCAGTCATGTCGTAGATATAATTTTAACAGAAACGATTGTTGTGTTTGTGTAGATTTTTTTGATAGATAACTGCTTAAAAAGGCAAAAAAATATCCCTCATGAGAGGCGCTGTAAGAAAATAAATGTATATTCACATTGACGTTTTGATGCTGAAAAAAAGCCTTTTGCGCTGGAATAACGCTGCAAGAGGCAAAAAGTCTATTCACATTGACCATAAAACTCTGTAAATTGTAACGATCATGGCACAAACGTCACGGCAGCCCATTTCATAACTCTGAGTTTGACCAATGATATTTGGAAGAGGTTCATTCGAGGTACTGGAAGATCGACCAGGTGTAGATGCGCCCCTCAGGTCTCTTTAGTGTTTGGTAAACTGATGACTTTCCGTGTTATTATGCGAAACAACTTGGTCGGACATTCACAATGATAGAATCTATATACAGGGTGTCCCATGGGGATGTGTGAAAACGAATACGTCATCATTTTTCAACGAATGAACGGATCGGGAAATTTTCAATGTTTTTCAATAAAGGAAAGTCGTCATTTTTATCCATGTCTATTTTATTACAAAAAAAATTATTCCATTTAATACATATTATTAATTTAAAAATATACTAAATAATGATCAATTAATGGCATATATTCTCAAAATGATAACATCAGAATTGGCACACATGTCCAAATGTAATATTCTGTGCAAACTAGTTTTACTTAATTTCACAGCTTACGAATCGATGACTGTGGATTTTCTTCAAAATATTTTGTAACTTCATCGAGTGTCACCTCTGTAGAAACCGAGGTTGAGGGGCCTTGTAAGTCCATTCTACGATCTTGCAAGGTCCCATATTGTGTAAAATTATCAATCACTCTGGACAAAAAATCAATATTGCCGTGAAAAATTACCGGAAATTCAAAATAAAAATAATAAATCAAAAGCTACATGAACATCAAAATATAAACAAAAATTATGTTTATCTTCTGAGGATGGTTTCACTCGAAACTCTTTTAGTTCCAAACTTACTATGGAATCCTCTAAATGACTCACTATAGATTTTTCCCCTTGTGTAGAAGGACTCAATAAGAAATACTTTTTCTGCAATGGATAGCTGACTCATTTTCACTGACGCTATCCACTTTCTACCACAGCTAGAATAAAACCGACAGACCTTAGGTATATAATTTTAACACGCAAGAGCCTTTAGTCGGAGAGGTGGGGGACATTCGTTTAGTTTTCACACATTCTTATGGGACACCCTGTATATGGACATATCATCCTTTTTTCCAGACCATTAAAGTATTCGTAGGGCCGCGTCAACCAGATCGCAGTGTCGCCAAAAAAATTTATACAGTGTAAATCTTTCAATAACACTGCTTCGGACTCCTATTTATCTTGAACATGTTGCGTTTCATAATGTTTCGATAGATTTGGTATCTTCAATTCTTCTATTTTACCAATAATCGAATTCAGGCTGTAGTAGCAATGTACCGAATACATACGAATAGTACGAATTCTGTTTTTGTCAAATGATTATACCAAAGCAAAACTTAGGGAATAAATACAAAATAAAGCATCATCTGATCGAACCAGTTTTTTTCAAAAATACTCGGGCCAACGTCGCTAGCGGAAGCCTTTTTGATTTTATGTCGCCAAAGCGTTGGGTCGGCCGAAAAGTGGAGCACGTAACAGGTTTGCTCCTAGCGGACGAAAAATGAAACCTTTTATTATTAGGTACATAAATTTCAACTATATCTTCCTAACACACTGGACACCGTTTTTACAAGCTTTTATTTAACTTGCAATGTATGTATGTAACTATGTTTGGTCGGGTGGAATCTTGAAACTCAATTTTGAAGCAGATATCTTCAACAGATTGAGCTGAAATTTTGTGTACACGTTGAGTTTGGATGACAATGCACGGTTAGCTGTGTGACGTAATTCTAAATCCAATATGGTGGAACACCCAAGATGGCGGACTAAGTTTTTTATAATTTCCTACAATATGGGTATAAAATGAAAAAAACCGGCAAACGACCTTGCAACAATTATCCGTTGAATGAGATGAACAGACTAAAAAACCTCTCCAGTGATAACTAAAAAGTAAAAAATAAATCAAATGTAATTTTTTTTTGTGTAAAATCAACCTTCCTTTCAGTTAATTATCATTAAAAATATTTAAATAAACATTACCTTTGAAACTTTTACTATCAACTCATAACGTTATAACACAATTTTTATGATATAAGGGTTTCTCCCGAGATATACCTGCGTAAATTAAATAAATAACTTTGAATTTTAAAAATTTCAAATTAAGTAAATCCGAGTACTTAAATCTCACGACAAGCTATTATATCACATAAATTGTGTAATGACGCTATAAGTTTTAATGGAACAGTTTATTTTATTCTGTCAGGGCATTTAGATAAAAGTATGTTCTTATAAAAGGTTTATTAATTTTTACTTATTTCTAAAGAAGTTGATTAACACTTTCCATCATTATAATTCAATTGACATACAGTAATCTGTAGTACATAATAGTTGCTCAAACAAGAAGCAAAACATTAGTCCTGTATAGACGACTACGCACTAAAGTGTCACTTGTCAAAAAATATTTACGCTCTAAATTTGTTAGAAACATTCGAAATGCATCCAATATATAATTGGTTTATAAGTGAAACATTATATTTCCAAAGTTATTATTATGTGTCAATACTACGCACGTGTGATCTCATTTGAGTGAAAATCCAATTTGCATTAGCTACTAAAGGAGAAGCAGATCAAATTATCCACCTTTAGAATACAATACGCCTAAAATGTAAAAAATAATGTTTTGAATGTGTCTATGTCCAGCATGTATGTAGTATTAAGGGATCAAAAGTTTATTGGTGATTAATCGTTCATTCACAAAGCAAAAATTATATATTTTCCGTTACTGCATTACTTTTCAAAAATCACTTTTCGTTATTGCTAAAGCAGTAAGAAAGTATATAATTTCATCAAAATCTGAAGCTTAGAAGTTAAGGATTAGCGGACAGACGTTAAGGCCCCCACAGACGTCGTTCTTTTTTGGCAATTTTACCCGCGCGGTTAAAACTGTCTTTTTTGCTGGCGTTCAAAAATATCTGCCGGTGCTTGATTTTAACCGTCCGTTTTGAACGCGTTCGTTCAAGTCTGTCGGTGTGTGGTGAGAACGCAATTAAGAAGGACGGTTTTTATCAGTGTCGACTCACTTCAATCTCACACAAACAATAATTAGTGTTAGTTTTGAGTAGTGATTTTAAAATTGTATTGTAAAATAAAAATATATTGCTGTAGTTTTTACAATGACTGACTTAAGAAATTACAACAAGCAATTTATAACTTTCATAGAACGGTATAGTAGCCATCCGTGCCTGTGGAAGGTTAAATCTACGGAGTATTCCGATAGAGATAAGAAAAATTATCTCTTCCCGTAGCAAGAAATCTTAGTGTGGCGGTGAGACGTTCATGTGGTGAAATACTTTGTCTCACTACGGTATTTTGTTTTTGTATCAATGGTGCTACTAAAGAGAGCAGTTCCAAATACGTTTCTTCGTCAATCCGCAGGTAATTAAACCAATCTCCCGGCTCTAGTCGTAATTCATTCAAAAGATTGACATGTGAAAATTGTCGTCGCTTGAGTAACCAGTCTTTAGCCCATTTGGAACGTTATTTTTTAGAATATTTTATTTTAATAGCAACTGCGGCCGCTACTGCTAACGTCGTCGTAAAATCCATCACCAATGATTTTGCCCGCAATTTCAAACAAACTGAACGAAACAACGCGTATGAGTGGACGTGGTCGTTGTTCGTGTTTACCCGTACTGTTTTAACCGCACGGGTAAAATTGCCAAAAAAGATCGACGTCTGTGGGGGCCTTTAGACAATGTGATCAACAGAAATGAGTATGATTTTTCCTCATGTATTTGTCATGAAACATCAAGGAAACAATATCTCGATTTCTTAATTTTTCGCGATTACAATACCTTCTGTGCCTTTGGCATTGGACATAAAAAAATTCGAGAAATAGCGACTACTATCCGAATGACGAATGACTAAAAAGTAATTCATCTATATAATTCTCATTTGCAAATCACAACTTCACGCATATAAAGCAAGTCCATATGATTCATAACATAGTTTGTGCGACTGCTAGTATAAAATATATAATCTATTGTCATGATCAATTTTTGTATATTTTCAAGATTTATTTTACTTCTGTTACTGCACTATTCTCATGACAATAGAATTTTCTTAGATAAATTATTTATTTTATCTGAGAAAATAGGAGGTACTAAAACGTTTCTGCAATGCATTGTGGATATTCACTATGTATGCAATCGCAGAAATACATTCTCCTTGTAAACACACGAAAGTATAGAATATATTTTTTTAATTTGTCATTTTTTACAGCGGAATTGCGACAAACCGCCCCTCTGGATTTCACCGCAGATCATCCGTTCCTGTATTTTGTTATGGACTCTGAATTGCATGTATCTCTCATGGCCGGAAAGGTTGTAAATCCCACAAACTCAAGGATAAGATAATACAAATTAGCTGTGCATTGTATTATAGATAAGTTTGTACATATAAATAAAACATATTTTGTATATATTTTCTGAAGCATTCTCCGTTGCACAACTGTTTTGAATCTGCTAGAATAGATGAATATACATTGATAGTAAGAGAATTATTCGAGATGCATCAGTGCTTTAAGGGGACACACATTAGTGAGAAAAACTCAGACAAATGTTTAATGCGGACGGGCCTCCAAACCACGTCTGTGGCATTCCGTGCTGGCGCCATAGCCACTAGACCATTGGGACACAGTGACCAAACGATCTAAGCTGTTTTGTGGAAAGTACGGTCTCGTTTACGTCATCCATCTTTCTGAATAGCTCCTACTCCAGCCGCGCACCGATCGAGAGACTACGTTGCTGATACCAATAGTCCTGTGGTCATTGAAACGAACACAAATATCCGCTGTTCGTTGTCGCGTGGTATCTCAGTAGGGGAGTCGGATGAGTAAACAATCGTAAACAGTAAATTGGAGTGATAAAAAAATGACAATCATTTTTGGTGCTAATCTAATTCGAACCTGTATTCACAGGCACGTCGATCGACGATCGTCTGGGCACTGCAGTATGATAGCCAAGGTCGCTGGCGCCGCGGGTTCGAGTCCCATTCACAACAACCAAATATCTGGATTTTTCATACAAACGCAACGCATATAAGTAACGGTGGGACGATATAGTCTGCGATCCAGCTGCAAGCTTACTGATCCGATGAGGCAACCGAATGGGTTTGATTGATCCGTTTTCAAAATATAAAAAATAATTGACCTTTACGTTTAATTCAAAATGAAAATTCTATGTACTTAAATGACGTGATAGGTGGGGTTATTCGCATACTCGTACGAGTATCACACAAATTCACAACTCGGACTTACATACTTTACAACGTGTATCCTGGCCAATGAATTAACAAAAACTTACATCTTCATCAACCATTACATAATGTAAGGCTAGGTAAAATACCCGTTTTTCCTTAAATGAACGGTTAGCTGATTTAATGATTATGAAATTTCTTGACAATTATTGCAATTCATCAATTCTAGAGGTGGCTACGCAATGAGAATATCCCGAAATTTTTTCGTTGTTCATCAGGATAATAATAATTTTTATTCAAATTGCCTGATACAAGGGTTTGAAATGTTAGGGAAGTGTACAAAGATGTATACTATACAGACGTTAAACATCTACTTAATTAAGTGCATTAGGAAATGTTTAAAATTATTCATTTACACATAGTACATAAAATAGATACATTCACATAACAAGTATAAAATTAAGATGCTGATCCCAATAAATAAAATTCTTGAATCGAGTAGAGTGATTTCTCATACAGGAATTCTAATAAGTATTTCCTAAACATTCTCTCCCCACTCAGGTTCCTTACTGCAGATGGCAATTTATTGTATATAGTGCCACATAGAAATTCTGGACTTATCTTGTACAGACTGAGTTTAATCATAAGAGAATTCCTGAGGGTGCGACTTCACATACATTCATGTCTCTAGGAGTATACCTCCATAAGAGCGTTAACATTTTATAGCCCTCAAATATTGGTCTGCATGAGTCTAAGAGATGGAACGTGTAGATTCATCGAAGTATTCGTTTTTGCAATATAAATACCCGATGCGCATTTATAGACAGACAGTAAAGTGTATCATTACCTCATTTGTGAATGTACAATAGTACCTACATATTCCATTATATTTTTCAAGATTCTTATTGCATGACACGTATAATCACATACTTGATCTATGTGTTTATCCAATTTTAGGCGTTTATCAATCAAATCTTGTATCAGGTACTTGATTAATTTCGGTGTTATTTACTTTAACTGTAAAATCATCCATTTTTTGATGTGCATTATAGACACCATATTTTGTATTGCTATAGTCCATGATAATTTTATTCACTAACAGTCTAGTAGTGAATAAATTGTAATGGCTGGTTAGCACATATTTCAAGCTCATCCAAGGATTTTGCCGATATCGTGATGGATATGTCGTCTGCATATATTGAAAGAACTGAGTTATGATCTTAGATGAATTGGTCCGGATCGACGTCGTGGATGTCATGGAAAAATAATGAAGTTCTAAATATGTACAAAATATGTCAGCAATATGTGCGAGATCTGTCAACGTTGCATAATTTGAAACCACCTGTTCCAAACTTCTTCTGATACATTTTCCGATCCTCTTATTCTATTGTTATAAAATTCTTATTTAAGTTTCAGTTTGTTTTTAAATTCTTTCTTTGGTTTTTTGAAGCCTTCTCTGGAAGATTCGTTTTTGCTATTTCGAATGCAATTTTTAGTAGTATATAGTAGATCTGCAGCGAGATCTCTGGTACTGATTACAAGTACAGTATGTGGCCAATAGCGGCTTTGCCGTTATTTCTACTACCAGACAAGAGGCTTATATCAGTATCATGTTGATAGCGTACTAGCAACAAATTTGCTATCACTCAGTCGATATGTAAGGGCCATGAGGGCTCATCCTCTTCCCAAACAAAGTCAATACAAATTTAGTGTATCTCATATTGGGCAACCTCAGGAAGAAATGGGATATTTTGTTCGGCTAAACTCCTACTTTCGTCATCTCATCGTACCTTAGATCAAACCTGTTACTTTGGTTTCATAAATACACTATATTGGAGTTAACCGTTTCAACAAATAGCTACTTTGTATTCGACTTGTGAAATTCAAAACGTAAAATGAAGTACATATACTCGTATTGACCCACTATTTCCCACGCTTTATTTTGCTCGAGATTTTACTTGAAAATAACATTCTGTTATATGTCGAAATCAGAATTTCATGAGATCCTCTAGTAGGTATATGCACGAGATGAATTTGCTTGTTTTTGCACCTTCTGAAACTTATTGTGGTCGATAGGAATCCTCCTATGAATATTTGCTAGTACTAACTGCTGTCTTTAGGCGTTTTATCGTTAGCATTTGTAAATATGGATGTTATCAGTAACACTCCTTAGAAATTTCACTATTTTGTTTTTTATACATTTTGAAACTTTTCGGTTGAGGATATCGCATGAATCGAAACGTTCTGAAACGCAAAAAATCTCAAGACAATGGAAGTGCTAAACAGTGTTACTAAAACATCCACATTGTCTACAAATTCTAAACAACAGTATGGATGTTATGCTACGTAAATAGAAACACGGAATTTGTGTATTGATAAATACATGGATGAAATTTAGTTTGGTTTAGCATTACTACTTACCCTGATCACGCGATTCAAAGAAGTTACGAACAGGTAGACAGATCAGCAGACCAAAAATTAGACAGATTGACTGAAACCATAATACTTGACTCGCGTGTGCGTGAGAAATAAGAAGCTTCCATTGAATTCTCACTTTAAAGCAATTATCGTTCTCCAAATTTTCTTGATTGAAATACTAGTCATTTAGTGGTAGTAAACATTACCTCAAAAATATCTAGTTGAGTATTGCATTAGGTACATAGTTTTTGACGTTTACATCTCACGTTCACGTCAGACATCGATAAAATCGGTCAGTGATGAGTCAGATTTTGGTTTTTTCTTGAAATTTAGAAGTATTTTCCGTATTGGAAATGGTACTGGGATGGTTTTATGATGCTATAGCGCGTATTTTCGGTGACGACAGTAAACAGGAAGAATTAGGAGATCCACTTGATTTTGAATCTGGGCCATTCCTCGATTGTGGCATCTCATGGGTTTACGTAAGTGAACATCTTCATAAATTCCAGTAATTATGTATATATAATCAAACTGCACTATACACATACCAAGAACGGTTCAATTTCACTTCTACAGCTGTCATTAGTCATGATCCATTTACCTTATTCATTCGTAAATAAATTAACCTCATAATAATTGACCAAAATGCAATAAAATATGTAGAAGCCTAAGACTGTTGAATTCCGGATAAAAATATTGTTGAAGTGATTTTGTTTTCTCTACATATCCTATCAATCACATCTCAATATTTCCAAAAAAACTGTCTAAGCAGCAATGTTGAATTTTTTTTCTCGTGTACACAGTTGAACACAAAAAAATATGCGTCTACGAATTACTAGGCAAATAACCTAGATTAGATTTTCCTATATAGCTTAATCTATAAACTTCTCATTACTAAAATTGAATCTATGGAGGTATGAAAAAGTCATAGGACAATGCAGATAAAATAATTGTGTACTTAACACACGGTTTCACAAATAAAACTCCTTTTCGGAGTGTCCCACGATGATTTAAATATCATAACGCATCACTGAAAGAAAATAATTTTATTTGTGAAACTGTGAGTTAACTACACAATTATTTTATCTGCATGATGGAAGAGTTTCACCAAAAGCCTCTACAATCTACTTCATAGGACCATGTTTTTCGAATATTATATAAATTGGAGCACGGCCCCGTATTTCTTCCTAAGTCTCACGATTCGCCGCTTGTGGCAAACTACGAGCGTCACGCTGAAAGTCTTTAGATAGTCCTAATCTATACAAGTTGAAACAAGTTTGAGCGAGCAGCTATTTTTTCTAAAGTTGTAAGTGCTTACACGTAAAGGCAGCGTTTGAATCGTTCAGTAGTTGCCTTGCCACGGTCTCGATGCATCCAAGTGTTGGCCGAATTTTAACGTGAAAATGTAACCGGGTAGTCGCGATTTTCGAGCCATGATTTTGTATGACTATAAAAAGGGACTAAAACAAACGGAATGTCACGAAAGTTTAGTGAGTTGCTTTGGGGACTCTGCCCCTTCTAGGGCTACAGTTTTCAATTGGTTTGCTGAGTTTAAAAGGAGCTGGGTCTCACTCGATGATGAACCTCGCACAGGTCGACCGCCCTCTGCTATTATTCCGGAAACTGTAGAAGCTGTGCAAAATATGGTAAAAAAAGATCGACATATAACCTACACCGAGATTGAGGGGATTGGATCGGCAGCGGTCCGAACAATCATTCATGGTCACCTTTACCTAAGGAAGCGGTGCCACATTTGTTGACCAGTGAGCAAAAAGCAACAAGAGTTGATTGACCTAAGTTTATGCTTGAAACATTTGATAAATGGGCACAGTAAAAACACTTTTAATATCGTAACCGGAAACGAAACGTGGTTATATCATTATGATCCCAAAACTAAACAGCATTCATTAGTTTGGTGATTTGAAAGTGAGCAGCCTCCAACGAAAATTCGCTGTTCCAAGAGTGTTGGAAAAAAAATGGTCGCATCTTTTTTTTTCTAAAAGTGGATACATCACAACGGTAGCCTTGGAAAATCAAAGGACAGTTACTTCTGAATGGTATATAACCAAATGTGTTCCTGTCGTCTTCCAAGAACTATGCAAGAGCCGTCCAAAGATTGGTCTGCGGGGTATTCAATGACACCATGACAACGCACCCGCCTACAGCGCAGCTAGAACACTCGATTTTTTTGCTGAACAGGGTGTCAAGCTGTTGTCTCACTCACCTTATTCTCCGGACCTAGCTCCATGCGACTTCTTCTTATTCCCTAAGATCAAAGAAAAGTTACGAGGTCGCCATTTTTCCACCGATGAAGAGGCAATCGCTGAATTTGAGGAAGAAATTAGCAACCTTTCAAAGGAACGTTGGTCACAAGAATTTGACAAGTGGTTTTACCGAAAGCGTAAATGTATTGAGGTTGGGGGAGAAATTGTTGAAAAAACCGAATACTGTTTTTAAAAAAAAACTCGTAGTTTTTCTGTATCTAAGGAATTTCAGCGTGACCCTTGTACTGATCACCTACTTCCTGCTTCTCTGATTTGACTCAGTTAGCCGAAATTTTGTCGGCATCGTATAAACGGTCAGTCTAGAGCCCGTACCGGTATTTGTGATTGATATTAGAACATGGTAGTTTAAATGCAGTGACTTACTTAACATTATTCTGCAGACTCAGGATATGGCTAGTTTATGTATGGAAATAAACTTTTTCTTTTCTTTTCAGACCTTTAAAAAGTTGATTCTACCACGGGACTTTCGTACATACAAAAATATTTGTCCTTCAAGATGCCGCATGGACTGTAATAAAGGTCGGAATGTAAAGGAAAAATTCAAATGTAAAACTTAATAAAAGGTACTCCAATGAATGATCAAGTTTTTCATGATTTTAACTTTGAACCGTTAGTTATACATTGGGTTTATACCAGACGATCTGAGTGAGATATGCGGACAAACTGCAATTACTAGTGCGTAACTCAATAGAATGTATCATTCACCGGACAGGAATCTAAAATTTGGAAGCAGTGTTATAACTAGGGACTGTGTCACCCAAAGCAACTTCCGTATTTTGCGCCCCACGTGTGAACATAACCCGCCCTGCTCATCTAAAAACCTGAAGGACAAAAAAAACCTCTCAGACATCTCTCTGCTGAAATCATTTCTCACTGTTTTAGATATTCACCTTCCTCAAAAAGTCTGAAGAACAAAAACACTCTACTGAAACCTAAAACTATTTCCTACCCATTTAGCCCAAGATTTTGTGCCCCATATAGGTACGTTACGCCCAGCACGCGCTCTTTGCCCCCTAGCTACGCCCCTGTTTGGGTCTTCACAGTACCTTAAGAGCAAAAAAGCTCATCTACTGCAAATCTGAACTAGTAAATAATTTTGCGGATCGAAATGAATAGCGTTTTGCACACGACATACTGATCCATCAAGACCGGTATTGCATAAAACACCTACCAGATACTGTAGTATCGTCAAAACTACATTTATGTTGACGACATGTTAGTAACGCAGACTGTCTGTATTTTGGTCCTAAATTTGTGATCTAATTTTTTCTCAGTGCCAGTCGCTGCCTTTAAGTCGTTGTTAACTCGCTCGACTCTGTTGGTCCCAAAGACATATGTTGGTCCACTGATTCGCACGACAGAGATTTGCTGTGCGATTCCATTTGACAATAGCGTCGCCGCGCCTCTTATTTAATGAAACACCTTAAGTACGAGATGTCGAGGTCTCTATGAAGAGTCCTGGTTAATACCCTGCAGGCACAAACTTCCAAAACCTCGTCCATCGCATCCTGCTGATCATGGATCACGACTGGGTCACAAGCGTTGTGTCGTTAGCCTAGAGATAGAGATAGAGACAGATACTGGGGCTGAGGACACTGTGTTCATAAGTGAGTAATGAACTGGTCCAGGAACCAAACCCTGTGGGAAACAGCCCTTATAGACCTTCATGTGGACAAGACGTTGTTCATTTTGATCCAAAATTTCCTCCCACCAATGAAGGATTTTAAAAGTTGTAGAAGCTAAAATGGAAAGCCCATGTTTGATGTATTTATAGAAGACACCCGCATGCCACACCTTGACAAATGCTTTAGGGAAATCTAGAAACAATTTGTCAGTACTTTTGTTCAAGTCTGGCTACCTATAACTCTGTAGGACTGTGCTGAGATCGAAAGATAAATCAGGAATCATATGTCTCTGACGAAAAATTTCTAAGGTGACGATAAATCTGCATTTCGACGACGGCTTAGATGGAGCTGACATCCGACAGATGGGGCGATTCTTTATGAAAATTCAAATCCATCTTTTTGGAAATCTTCCACGCCACTGGCTTCTAAATATAGCATATAACCACCACTACCATATAAGGTATTTTCCCTCAATAGCATTAGTAGATTGCACATAAAAAGCTTAGAGGTATGTAGCAGAACTGATGACAAGTAACAGTTGGAAACAGCAGATGAAACAAGGTGAGTTCTTTTTTTGAATTGCGTAACCCAGGACGCCACCAAGAAGGGGTCGAAGATAAATACTCGTATGTGGCCTACTTCAAAATGTTCAACAGTTACAATGGTAGATTTGGAACCTTGGGCTTGAAGCATTTTTTTTTTAATTTATGGCTATAGAATTTAGTTTCTTTGAGGTCTCCTCAGCTCCGGGGGCCCGACGTGTACTACGTCGTGTCATCCTGAATGCGCCTTTGAACAGTTATCGAACACTATTATATTCAAACCTGGATTTATATATTATGTAATTTGGCAAAATAGATGAACCGTTATTGACAAAATATATAGGATAAAAGAATCGCACCAAATTTAATAATAGATCGGTAGATAATGCAGTGAAATCGAGGTTCTCAGAATCACGTCAGCCATCCCAAAGACATACCACGTCAAGCCATAAAACGTCAAAATTATTTAATTGTACCTACCGTTACTTTTTCAAAAACATGTTATCTCGAACAATCTGGCAGGTAAGATTCATTATAGTTGTATGGCTATCAAAAATACATATTTTGAATTTAAACCAATTCTAACTGCACATGTGCAGACACTGTCAAATATCAAAATAGAGAAATGACAGCTGATGAAATCATATGGTTTCTGTTGGGGTTTACATAATTTTGCGTCGCACATCCTAATACAAAAATAAAACATGCTTGTTAGTAAAGTAAGTAATACTTATATGAGTTATAATCAAAACACATTTCATATTTTCATGTTCTAGCTGGTGAAGAGATGTTTAATACCAGCTGCAGCTGTTGTGGCTGAAGAAAAAATTAAATCTGATTCTGAAAGATCATCCCTATGCAGACCCAGCGAATTACCTATTTATACACCAGAACCTATATGTAACGTTAGACAAGAGACAATAGAAGCTCCTGGAATACTAGAGACAACCATTAAAGATACAAGGCAAACTTTCACCAAGTATTCTGAAGAACTGAAAGCTTATCAAAGAGTTACACAGGAACATCTTTCCAAGAGCAGAGAAAATGTTCAATGTAGGTAATTAAAGCTTAAAGTAATTAAAAATATCAAGGAATTTCCTATTCATAGAAATTGAAACACATAGTCTTAATCTCGCCTAGTAGTGCATTAATAAATATCCACATTTGCTACACTCAGACCAAATACACTTTGAGCACATCTAGTCAACAAAAATAGAGTTCTTGGCAGTTCTTATTTATTTGTAAACCCACTTAGTGATTCATTCATATTACCTGAAGGTGGAATGTTAAATAAATATGTAAATGAAGTGTTAATTTTCCAACAGTGATATATGGTTTGTTGATGTGCAAGTTTTAAGTATCTTTTGTCCTTAGATAGAGTTTTTTCTGCTTCATAAATCTATCATAACTTATCTCTAACTTACTATTACTATTTAATTAATTTATTCATTTCAACAGATAAATCAGATATTTTAAAAATTCCAAGTTGAAACTTTTTTGTAGGGCTGGTAGACTATTTACATGAGGAAGACAATACACTGCCAAGAGCAGGTGCTGTGGGCATTGGTGCATTAGCTGGCTTGATATTTGGTTTAAGAGGAGGAATTATTAAAAGAACTTTGTATGCAACAGCAGGTGCTACTGGAGTAGCAGCAGTTTGTTATCCCAATGAGGCAGCAGAGTACTCAAAAATGGGAATGAGTGAGGCTAAGAAATATATTACTGTAGCATACAACTTTATTTATGGAGGTAGGTAATAGTTATCAGATTTTTTGCTAAGGTATAACTATTTTGCAAATATAATGTCTACCAGAAAGCTAGCTGTCATTCAAAAACTGTATAGAACCTGAATTTTCCAAAGTTATTCCAGAAAAATTACATAGATGCGTAAAAGATCTTTTGTAGCATCAAGCCCACTGTGTTTGTATGATATCAGTGTGTCCAAGTATCTGATGATAGGGGGTATATTTTGTAGAAATTTAGGAAAGGAGGATGGTCAGAAAAAAGCCACCATTTAGAGTTAGGAAAAAGCTGACATTTTTGAAGAACAGTTTAATGTCTGAAAATAAGCTCATTATTGTCAAAATAAATTCAAATTTATTTACTTTCTATCAAGTTATTGGTAATAAACAGTACTAAATCATACCATCCCTAATGTAACAGCAAATGTCTCTACTAATAAAACCTAACCTTTTGTGTTAACAAAATATTTTGAAGTATTGAGCAGCAAAAAATTGTGGTAATTGGCTTGAAATAGCAAAAATATAATCATATGCTTCTGTAAAGACTTTATTGGCAAATAAAACCACAAAAGTGATTAGAGAAATGTAAGGTACTATTTTTGGCATCTAGGGTGACCACCCTGGTTGAATGTGCAAGCATACTCTTGCAGTCAGCAGTAACTTTATTGAAAGAATAATTTATAAAAAATATTTTCCAAGTCAAATTTCTATTATTTAAATAATATGTTTATGTGATTGCTCATTTGCTGAATATATATTTACAGTAAAGAAGGATGACCCACCACTGGAGCTACCCAGCCTTCCAAAACTACCATCAAATGTAACTGAAGTCTGGAATTCTCTCAAATCAACCTTTATTTCAGATGAACCAAAAACAGAAACACCCGAGGAACAGGTAATAGCATCTGATCCCGACTCCCAACCTTCTGACTCCCAAATCCAAGATCCTCTCGAAATCATCACTAAAGCCCATGGAGAGTCTATGGAAAAGCAGTGCCACTGCCCTATAGGCGCATGTTTAGGACATGAGCAAGAAAGCCCACAAACTACCACTCAAGGTGCCGAAAATGAACCTGTTCAAGGTCCTGAAAATCAAACAGAGAAAGTGGCATATATTCCAGATGCTTTGACCACCATGCAGTTTGGCATGCCCAAAGATTGAAACAGAAATTTCCGAGTGATATGTACGCTTTCCAAATCTTTTAATTTTTTTCATACAAAATATAAGTTGGTATTCATAAATTGCCAATTTGATCGGCCAAATGGGCAAATGCTTCTAGTTACAAACTCGTGTAGCTCTGTGATTAGCTAGAAGACACAATAAATGAAGTGTATCAAGTGGAAATACAATGAACTGGAAACTATTTTCAGGATTCATTCCAAGATATTTAATTTCTCCTGAAACGTATTTAATCAATTTCTCCCACTTCACCCTTCATAAATCAGCTTGGACTCTAATTATTTTTCCTTGGTTGTTATACAATAATAATAATAATTTTTAAGTTTAGTAGTGGTAAGAAACTTTCTAAAAATGTTACATCAGCAGAAATGATTCAGGAATTTAATACCTCTCAACGTAGCGATTTTTTAAAAAAATATATTGAGTTCTGGTTCTGCTCGAAATAGACCGAATTGTCAGGCTGAAATTTGATAATCATTACAGATTGTATGAATTGTAATTTTCCATTAGATTGATGAGGATTCCTTCCATTTACGTGCAAAATTTAATCAATTTACATTAAAAACATGGAGCCATACAATTAGATAGAAATTTGATTATAAGATGTGCTCGAAGAAATTAGTTATTATTACTACTTCTAATAAATCAATATTCAATTTTTAGAACACAGCAAAATTAAACTGATTCTCAAGTAACAATGCCCTGCCTCCATATTGTATTTTCTCTTTTTGACATTGTCTGGCATCCCCAATATTCCCAGAAGCTTCTAGATAACCAGACCTCACAGATTTGACTAACCATAATAGATTGTGACTAATTGGACAAATATCCTTCGAACCGCCGAGTCAATCAAACATTAATGTGAAACCTTTGAAATAAATTTATTGTTTGTAATAAAGGTACATTTTCAGTTTTGAAATTTTGACAAAAACTTTGAATTGAGAGTCAAAGTGGCACTTAAAACTCAACAAAGATATAAAAATACAGTATATTTTCTATATTTTGTTTTTTAGATGTTGATCATAATGCACCAAAACATGTGCATTTTTGGCAGCCTTCTAGTTTTTGGGCGATGAATTTTCCTGTATTCACCAGTTGAAAAACATTTTAATGACACGAGACTGTCGAAACATTGTCCATTAATTCTAGAATCTGGAGATTTGTTAATCCATAAACTATCAAACCTCTTGCATTCAAATTTGGATTCTAATTTTAGGTAATAAAAGTCAACTTTCTAGTTAATTGTAGTAGTCATACTATCATCTATTTTTTATAATGGAAAATATAAGTGCCAATTCTACTATAATATTAATATCATAACCATCAAGAAAACATTTTCTCAAATTCTAAAAATCTTTCGTGATTGCAATAATTCTCCGTATCTCCGCCTATTGACGTGGGAAGTAAAAGATCCTATTTGGTTTATTACCAGACACTGTTATTTTCAAGTTTAATTTCTTCAAACTGCAGATGTTTATGATTTCAAGATGCATTATTTTGCATTTATATGTACTTGAGGTAATTTTTCCTGAAACACATTTTTCGTATATTTGCATCAAATTTGTTATCAGGACAATAAATTGATGATAGAACACATCCATATAATCTCAAATCTATCTACAAGCATAATTTTTTGAAAAGTTAAGGTCCAAGTTCAGCCACTGACTATATATTTACAAACAAAAATGAATGTTTTATAAAATAATATGCGAATAAACTTTTCACATTAATCCAAATGAATTTTACAGCACCGTTTTTTTCTATCCAAAGGGAAAATAGATCAGTTTTGGGTGTTGCTACAAAATGTGGTAACTTCATTTCCCGTCTGGAAGCTCTTCTGATTCCACAAACATCCTTTTTGGAAACCGATCCTTGAATAGCAATATTCGAAATTGTGTAATATTCTTTAAGAATGGGATGAGTATGCGAGTGAGTGAGGCAGCAAGAAAGATAGAAAGAGAACGCATTGTTGCCACTCCGAGCTAGTATGAAAATAAAGTCGACCTACTAACTTGGTTGCCAAATGAACTGTTGATTGATTTATAGCATTCTATAATTTAATGTATTTATGGTTTATCATGTTTCAAGTCGAAAAAATCGACCGATATAACTCTTAAATTGAATCGCGATTTAAATCATCACTACCCTGATGGAAATTGAAAAGGCCTGGCTCTGTAAGTACATGATATCTTGGCGACAAACAGTCCCATTTCAACCTAATGTTGTCAGAGTGGTGATACCAACTATATTGACAATCCAGTATATATGCTCATCAAGTATTATTAATTTTATTGCTATATTGTATGATCATACATAGATCTTTTGTAGGTATATATAAATGAACATTACACTGAATATTCAAAGATAAAAACAAAATTATATAAAATCCTAAAGTGATCAGACAGCAGCAATAATCAGAGCTGTTTCTTGTGGCATTTATAATACTTCATTCATTAAACACACTTATGGTTCAATGTTATTGCAGCTAAGTTAAATAAATGCAATGAGAAACAAAAAATACCACGAAAAAATCTGTCAAACCAGAACTTTAATCTGAAGCCATTGCTATTCATGTTTTTACCCTCCTTAACTATTCAGTCATGACAGCTCAGATGCCCACTTCTCCTAGAATCTAATCTCACTCTCAAAGTTAAAGTGCTACACATACCACATGTTTCTATGCTTTTGTATTAATTATTAATTCATAATTTCTTTTTTAGGTTCCAAAATCAAAGTGAGTGAACTTCCCCTTCATCGATAAAAACATTTAATGTCTAGTTTGAAACAAATATTTCACCAAATAAATCCATTGAAACTACAGATAAGGTTTTTTAATCAAAACAAATAGCTGTACTATCACAGCATTCATAAGACACTCAAAAATAACTAATAAAAAACTTAAATGGTACAGTTATAAATGTTATAACTCATTTTTAGTATTTGTAATACTTTTTTTAGAAACAAATTGAGAGCTATACAATGGCACATAAGAAAATATGTAACATGTTTTCATTTATGACAAAAAAAAATATGTCATCATATAGCTGGAACACTTACGTGTATATATCATAACATCACAATCAGTTTATCACTTAAATTAATAAGCAAGAAACATTACAAATGTTCTATGAGAAAAAACAATAAGTAGTGAAATATGGTGGAAAAGTTACTTTACTCTGCAACAAATCAGATTATCTAGAGTAGTTTGTTTTTTTGAAGCTACTGTTCTTCTAGTGTTTCTAGTATAGATACTTTTGTCAAACTCTTCTTGTAATTTCATAGCAAATTCCAGGTCAGCCTTTTCCTGGAGCAGCTTCCTTTGCAGATCCTCTTTTTGTACATCATTTAATGTCCCATTTGTTTTAGCTAGTTTCAATTCACCTTGAAACATTTTTTCATCCTTTTTTCTCTCTGTACGACTTTTCACACTCTCAAATCCGTAAAATGGAGGACTTGAACTACCTTCATTGGAGTGCTTTCCAAAAAGTTGTTTTTTAGTTAAGCTTGTATTTGGATTATTCAGTACTGGAGACTGTCTGTAATAATCATCTAGAGCCATTTTTTTATTTGGTGTTGAAGAATATGCATCACTGCACAAACGCTTCAACTTCAGTTTTTCATCAGTAATGGATGGTAAGGTGGGAGAAATCCTTATAAATGCAGACTCCAACAAATTTGATTGAAAATTCACAGTACCTCTAGGTGATCTGAAAATTGAAATACATTTATTATAAAATAAATAAAGTTTTCTTACCATAATTTTATGATAGGGTTTATTACCAACAAACTGTGCTGAGTTTCAGCAATATGTAAGATATTTTTCACTAACCATACTCTTGTATATTATGAGAGCTGTTATTGGATGGAACTCTTCGATCAAAAAGAATGAATTATGTTCAACATTACATTAAATTTCTAGAAAAGTTACATTTGTTTTCAGTAGCTGTCAAATTCTCAATTTTTTTTCTTTTTTGTAAGAGAAATACTTTTTAGGAGGCTTGATTTACAATAGGGTTTAGGAAAACCCTGAGAAGCTAGGGGACATAGCAGAATCCCCACCATAGAAATCTTAAAAGAAGTATGATTTGTTTAAGACCCACAACATCTAGCATTCAAATAAAATTATTTTGTAATACACATCCATACTTGATACTAATAAATGTTTGTCAACCTTAATTCTCGAATGTGTCTACCACACCTCATCAAAATACATCAACTTAAAAATATCCTTAAGATAGATAGAAAAGATTGTTTAAGATATCTGAAAAGTGAGTTATAAAGGTATCTCAGAAGTATATGAGAACTAGTATAGATACTAGTGCATTGATGGAAAATGTGTAATTTATCTGCTCATTTGCTCCATTGTATTCAGGAGCTTTCAAAATCAGTGTTCATAGATTTGCTACCATACTTCTGAGAATACCTCTGTATGTTCATTTACTTTTAAAATATCTTAAGTAATAAAATAATATATTGAATGGACTATCATAAAGAAATTTTGAAAAATATGGTTTCCCTCATACCATCATTTATGGTGTCAAGGCTCTAGTTGCAAGAAACACTACCTTATAATTTTCTACATGAGAATAGTGTGAATGCTGTATTCAACATTGAGTAAATTTTCTGGTAATTAAGGTAATATGTCCATGACCACTTTTACAAATGAAATAGTAGCTGATTACTCAAGTGATTATCACTTTGTCAGTATATTGTAGAGAAATTAATCTAGATAATTAAGATGTTCATATCACTAAGATAAAACTGTGTGATTTACATAGTTTATAAAATTTTTGTGGTATTTTGCTTTAATCTTTAGAGCCTCATTACAATCTATTCAAGACCCTGCTAATTATTCATTTGTTCAGCTTATACTTACAATATTTTTACATCTCCTTTTTCACAAACTTTCATAGGAGTTATCTTAATGGGCGACTTCCTTTGTGAAGGAAATCTATGATCTATAGGCTTGAAGTACCTCATTTCTGATTCAAAACAATCACTGCTATCACTAACATCCATATCAACTATCTTTTGAATCTGTTGTATTTTCTTCTTAATAATTGGTGAGAAAACTTTCTTATGAGCTTCACTTTCGTTGTGGCCATCTAAACACAAAATCCTGCAGGTATATTCTTTTGAATAAAAATTGTTGGTTAGCTTCTTCTTTGATTCCTGATCTTTAGAAGTGATTGTTTCATTGTCTTTCACAATGAATCTATCCAATGGACCCTGCTTTTTAATTGCATTTTGTTTGGATTCATGAAGAGTAATCTCCTCAGCCAATTTTTTCGCAATTCTCTCATCTATTTTAAGCTTTTCCTCAATCACAGCCTTTTCATATTCATCCTCCTCCTGTAACTTCTGTATCAAATCCTCACTAGCTCTAACCTCTGCCTCCTTTAGTTTTCTCAACTCTTGCTCTTCTTTTTGCTTCTGCCTCTCATATTCCTTCCGTATTTCTCCAGGACGTGCTACTACAATAATTTTTTCTAGAACAAGAATAATTATTGAGATATTTTTCTGTTCCATTTATGGCTCTGCTAATTGACCAACTGGCAGTGTTTTAATATAGAAAAGGATAAAAAATGGTATGCTTCTAGTTATAAAAAAATTAATAGCATTACTTCTTTTTATACCTCCTAAATGTACAACACTAGTTTTGTCGGGATAATTCTTAGTTTCAGCCTTTAAAAAATATCTACAAACACATCTCACCTTCCTCCACAATATCATCTACTCCACAGAGTTTGTTTGCTACTTGCTGTGGAAATTTAGCTTTAATGGCTTCCCACAGCTCTTCATCTAGCAATTTGCAGGCTTTTTTAGTTTTTCTAAACCAAGAAGTCATCCGTATCCTACATAAAGGGCATATCAAATTGGTATTGTTTACAATCCCCAGGAAGCAACTGAAGCAAAAAGCATGGCTGCAAGGCAGAGTAACGGGTTCAATTAGAATGCTCCTGCATACTGGACATAGTACATCACTTAGTATAATTGCGTTGGGGTCCTTTGACTTTGTTTTTTGATTTTTCTTTGCTGCTCTCTTAGAAGCCATGTTATTTCTGTTAATATTTATTTACACTGCATTTGGATATTTTTTTTAGATTCTACTTTGTGACAATTGACAATGACAAGTGACGTTTTGACAGATGTGACTTGAATTGAAAAGACAAATAGCACAGATCAATGTATATGTTTGTGAGTATGTGTCACAGATCATCAGAGTTTTGGCTACCCCTTTCGGGGAAGATCTAAACCTTTTGAATACTTAAATGAAATCTATCCAAAACTGAGGCGCCTGAAAATGTTATATTTATACTCAAAATTATATTGTGATTTAAAATATGTATTTTTATTCGCAACAGAAACACATAAGTACACAAAACAGGGGCGCACCCTACATCATATATGTAAAAAATGCGTAGACTAAAACTGCTGCTTAAGAAGCTGCTTCTTAGAAGCTGTTATTCGGAAAAAACAGGAGCTGCTTCAACTGCTTTTTCGAATATACAGTTTTGCCCATCCTTACCGTCTGGTAACCCAGAGAATGCAAGGCAAAAGAATGCAATTGCATGCGACATTGTCAGATGTTATCGTTGAACTCAACGACGATAGAACAACATCTCTCATCTATCGTCAGTGGTTGAACTAAATACTTAAATAGATCTCTTTTGAGATATGACAACATCTTATACAAAAATCAGATGCAATATATTATTGGACTATTGGTTGAACATTATCCAAAACAGTATTAAAGTTATAAAAAGAGAATAGCTTAGTCCATGCATAACGCAAACTTTAACGCTCTATGCATAACGCTTATAATGTTTTGTAATGATAACATAATCAAACATAACCACAAAAGGATTGTAACAAAACATAAGTGTTTGTAAACTTTTCGATACATAAAATATACAGTTATAGACTTGTATGAAGATTGGAGTCTATCACACATTGAAAATAAGGTAAGAAAGGCCCCAGTTGAGAAATCAAACAGAAACAGTGGCTTGATAACTGCCGTGAACGATTTTTTATTAATAAAAAATCTGGCATCACTCACATGGTCACATAACGAAGCTGCCAAAAAATAATAGTTTATTATTTTATAGTATATCGAACAATGGATATTCTCCACAAAGCAAACTTCACCCTGGGCCCAATAAGCATAGATATGATTGAGGAGAACCTGTATTTAGGCGGTTTGGCTGCTGCCAAGAACATTGATGTCCTGAACAAGTTTAAAATCAACCATATTATTACCATTGATACTTGCCCATTGCCACGTACTATTACCGAACTAAAACATATAAAAACTATGTATATTCAGTTGAGTGATTTACCTAAGGAAGATTTGTTGTCTAACTTTGATGAAACAGACACATTCATAAAAGAGGGCATTGAAAACGGAGCTGTTCTGGTCCATTGTTATTTTGGAGTATCTAGAAGTGCAACAGTTGTTATTGCATATATCATGAAAAAGTATCAGTTATCATTTGCTGAAGCCTTTGAAAAAGTTAAAGCTAAAAGAAGTATTGTGTATCCTAATGAAGGATTTGTAACACAATTAAAACTATATAGAGAAATGGGGTACATAGTTGATAAAAGCAGCATGCACTTCAAAATCTACAGGTATTCAACATTTATGTAAATTATAGTTTATTAGCTAGCATTTCTTAACTATAAAGTAACATACAGTGTATTTGGCTTGTTAGGCATAAATTTATATGTTATTTGGGGTCCACAGGTGAGTGTTTTGAGAACTCTGGTGAAATCACAATAATAAAGATTATATCCCTCAATCTTTAAGAACTTGGACCTGAAGGACAAGTTGGAATATCATGTATATTCATAGACCAATTCATCCATAACATCTTGTCATGCACAAATCATGTTCTGTAGGAATCTAGTGAAACTCATAATAATGTTGAGTAACCCATCTAATATTTAGTTGTTTAGACTGACATTGATTGTTCAAGCTGTCATTTTATTTATTGAAACAAAACTCTCAAGGATATTGCCACTTAGATGAAGTCAGCTGAAACAGACAAAAAAAATATATTTTATAAGAAACCATAATTAATTATATATATTTACTGTCAATTTACTTGCAGTATAAATGTAAATCACTTGTATTCTATGGCATCCTGCATTTTATCATATTATTGATCGTCCACTCTGTCTCCTTGTGGTTGTTTTGCAGTCCCAAATCCTTTTTACTCATCTACTATTGTTCATTCTTAAGATGGCCAAATAACTTTGATTGATTACTCAAATAAATCAATGACTGGCTCAATCCTAGTTTGTTTTTGATATATTGATTTCTGAATCATCTGCCTTAGTTACACCATTAATCTTTGATAGAAATTTCATTTCTATCATCTGCAGCTTCTGTTTCATGTTTTTTGTACTACCCATGACTCAGAACCTTATAATAGTACTAGTATAATGATAGTGTTATATACTTTCAATTTAGTGTTAGTGAACTGTTCTTTTTTCATTTCACTCAAATTATGATGTGTCCCGGTAGAATCATCTACTGTCCCTAGGTATCTCAATATTTCAACATCTTCCAGTTTGGACTGTATTATTGTTGTTTTTCTGCTGCCTAGCTATTGTCATTATTTTACTTTTGCCTTTGTTCATATTCCTGTTTCTCAGTTTGAGGGCTTTATCCCAGATGATATGGTTTTGCTATAGGTCTGTTTTTGTGGAGATGATTGAATTTTGCCACATTCAGAAATTTCTACTGGCTGTAGCTGTGAACCCACTTGCAATCTTTTTGCCTTCTGTCTGGTGTTACTAATTATTTTGTTTGATAACTATGATTAAGAAGATTGTGGTGAGGACTCCACCATGAAATACTCGTAGATATGAATGCAGATTCCCCAACTTGCATTGTTGTTAGTATATCCCATATCTTGTATCTATCCTGTAAAAAGCAATTTCAAGATCTAAGTATGCTATGTTGCCTCTCTGTGTTGTTCAAGGGGTTTTTTATATAATTTGTTTGATTATAACTGTCATTAGGTGTACTGAAGCTTTTTCTAAATCCACTTTGTTCAATTGTTTTGGTTTGCTTGCATTCCAAAATCCTTCTCGAATACTTCCATTATAATATCGACTGGGGTAATACCTCTATAGTTTATACATAGTTTTTAGGATCTGTTTTAAAAAATGGAATAATGACTCCTACTTCCATCCTCAGATATAAACAGAGCAACACAGTTTTTACCTCTTGATCCCAAGGCTTTTATAAGTGGTTTGATATTGTCATATCCTGCCGATATTCCAACTTTGAATTTTTTGATGGCATCTTCATTCATATCTGTTCTCTATTGTTTCTTCTGCTTTATTATTTCTGATATTGCACTGCTTTCTCGGCATTTTCGGTGCGAATCACCTCTTAGAAATACTCTTTCCAGCTCACTTGTACATATTCCTTTTCTGAACTGAGCTGAACCCTAACTAAGTGGATTAGCGTTTGTTTGCCTTAGCTATTTTCCTCCATCTGCTTGCTAAAATTGTCCCGAGACATTGACATCGTTTTGGATAAAGGAGCTTTCACTTTTTCCTCAATGTATCATTGTATGCATCAGCTGTTATCATTTTACAGATATTCTTCCCACTGCTTTTCTCTAGCTTCTTTAATTTCTGATGCCCATCAGGCTGTTTGTTTCTTTGTAAACGTTTAAAACCGCCCATATTTGCTTAGCAGCTTCTAATATTTATTTGAAAATCTTGTTTTCAATGGTCTAGTCAACTTTCTCTTAGACTAGTTCCATAAATTATTGTGCAGTTTCTTTTTCCCCAGTGTGTGATTTTTCAAAGATTTAAATTCGGTTTTCCCCTACAGTGTGACTTTTCCTGTTCTCTATGTTTCCAGCATTTCAACCGTCGTTTAACTCAAACATCACCGACAATATTTTTCCCTTTGGTAGTAATCAATATCATAATATATCTTTCACATATGCTTTTGACTTTCCAACTATATCTGAGGATGTTTTGATGTTTGAATATGTTTATTCTATATTGGTATCCTATACAAAGGTAAATAAATGTTACCCTTGTCATTTCTTATCTGTTCTCCTTCTAAACCTATAGTGCCTTGTAAGGTCTGAACATTTTCCCTACCCTGTCGTTGAAGTTTCCTACAATAATATTTGCAAATATCTGTGGGCACTGCTACATTATTCCAGAACTAATGTTTTACTGCTACATTTCATTTTCAACCTTAACAGCTTTAGTATAAATTCAGTAGTTTTTTTGCATCACTTTACCGTAGTAATGATGTATCATATATTCTCGTATTTCATCAATATATGTTTCATCTCCATTGTGTATCGGTCTTACTACTCCTCCGGAAAAGTGATTTTTCAATTTTTCCATGTATCGTCTTGGAATCCCATAATCTTTGTCTCACGTTTATACATTCGTCCTTTGTTATTCAGTAGATACCGTCACTAATTGTATTGTTCTTATAAAGTCACTGTACTTCCTTGTTCATGTCGTTCATGGTATATTGTATAAATTGACTAGTCTATGAAATAGACATATAAAATTACCTTGTAAATAGCACAGAGTAAAATGTGTTGTGCTTCTAAAGCTAGCTAACCAGCGCTAGGTCAGGTTTTTAGGTTGACTCCTCAGAAAAAATCTTTCCTACCAACTACCAATTGACATTTACAGAATCAATTGTATTTATCTAATTTATATGGTAACTTCCACACCAACATGTGTATCTTAGTTTTACAACACTCTTCATCTCAAAAATTAGTTGTTTCATTGATTCAATAAATCGAATTTTATATTGGTGTACTATTTGCCACGTTTGTCGCACTTATGGCGCCTCTTTCTGAAATTATAGCAATTTTGGAATATTCCTGATTAGTAAGTTCCAATATAGTTACAAAAATTCATTACTTTATTATCATATTTCTCATTTGACAAATAGATCTTTACACAACTTGTATGAGCGTTTCATCATTTTCAGGTTAACTTTAGCAGCTGATAGAGTAAGGAAAGTGAAGATACTTCCACAAGAATTCTCTGATCTCATTGCCCCAGATCCAGGTGTTGAGCAAATTGAACCAGAACCAAAAGTATATAAATGTAAGAAATGTAGGAGAGTTGTAGCATCTGAGTCAAACCTCATTGTACATCAATATCAAGGAAAGCCCTGTAGGCAAACTTACTTTGTAGAGCCAATGGCTTGGATGAATATCAGTGGTAAGTACAATTCTTGTTTTTTAGTATGATTGCAGGAAGCATTGAAGGATGATTCAACATGTGACATTAATATTGTGGTATGGAATATCATGATAGCATTCAACATTAATTTGATCTCGTACCATCACCAATAGACTGGGTTCTGAAATACTTGTTGGTGTATCACCTGTTCAAAACGGTATCTCCTTATGGTTTTATTATTCACTTGGAGCAATATCTGGGTGAAGTTCCTACCAACTGCTCAAAATATGTTATCATTGAAAACTCTTGTGAATATGATAGTGTGATGCAATCAACATGAACTCTGAAAAGTGTATGACAGCTACAGGTATATATTGGATGTCATGGTGCCTCGACATCAACAGAAATGCATTATCTAAGTAAATTTGGTAGAGGCAACAGTCAAATTGCAGCTAAGTAATGTAAGGTTCTCAAAACACTAATTTATTTCAACTAGCAACACCACAACTTGTACGTTAATTTATATACATCTGTTCTGGTTCTTGACTGTCCAACGAATGAAAACTGATTGACTGCTGTCATAGCTCGACTTTCCAATATATACACAAATGCTTCGAATGTTTCATAAAAAAAAAGTTATTATACCATCCTTCATTTTTTTCAGCTGGCACTATGCAGGGAAAGCTACACTGCCCTAAATGTAACAGTAAACTGGGTTCTTTTAGCTGGATAATGGGTTCTCAGTGTACCTGTGGTGTGAAAGTAGCGCCTGCTTTCTACCTAACACCCTCTAAAGTAGATTTTAGTAACATTGTGAAAAACATCGAAGTAACTTTCTAGTTGTTCATTTTCGATCCCTTCCGTTATTGTGATATATTTATTTTTCATAAGTAGGTTTTTAAAATTAGTTGCGCTGGATTCCAATGCGAAGTATGTGATGTATATATACATTGTATTTATGGATTACAATCCATGATGTATTAATATTATTGTTTATATGTGTATTAAAAATATATTATTAGTATTAACGAGCATCGTTCATTTAGTATGGTGATACTATTTCTTATGACACAGTTTCTGTCGGGTCACGGAGCGTTCACGGAGTACCTCCACCGGATGGGCAAGAAGTCATCGCCGATGTGCCAATACTGCCCACTTCTGGTGGAGCCCGCGGAACATACGTTCTTTTTTGCGGCCGCTGGGTCGCGCAGAGAACCAAGATGGAGAGCACCGTGGGACAGACAATCACACCCGACAACGTGGTACCGACTATGCTTCAGAGTCGGGATCACTGGGAGGTGATTGCATATTTCATCCGTTCGGTGCTGAAGACAAGGCGTTTGGAGCAATCATGAGAGGCGGACTAGAAGAAAATCTAGACCGCAAGGGGAGCGCTGGCGCTTGACCACGACGGGTACGGGACAGGGGGAGTCGTCTCCCCCGCCGTCATGTGATGCCAGCCCATAGATGCGTGCCCGGGCTCGCTCTAGGCGTAGTTGAACGGGGTGCGGTACCTAAAACTCGGGTTTATCCTGAAGTAATGCCAACGCAGTTCCAGGATGGTTTATATAAACCATGAGGAGAGTTTTAGCAGGTATTGCAGCGCACTGCACTGTTGGTGTCCAGCCTTCGTGCGTAAAAGCATTTCTCTTCTCAACCCAAAAAAATTATTTTCTATGGGCTCTTGAAGTATCTTGAATAAATGATTATAATGAGTATTCAATTAGTTTTAACCGGTAGAGGAATATCTAAAGAAAATGTCTGGGAGCGTGATAGAGCACCGACGGTTCTTTCATTTGTACATTTTTGCGGATATAATAATCATCTCTTTCAAGAACGGAGAGTTTTCGGTGCCTATGTATTATTCTTGTCTCTGGAAACCCTTTTCAACAAGCTGTCTATCCCACATTCTATTTGAGGTATTTTGGCTCTCCTTTCACTGCGAGTCTGAAGTGTGAAGAAGGGTGTCAAACCCACAAGTTCCGGGCAAATCACTAGCTACCACGATACACACACCGATATGCTGATTTACCTCCACAAACTCGTTCTGGCCACGTAAATATAAAACGATGGTAAGGGTGGGGATAGTCTGAGATGGAAGGCGTCGAGGCATACCAGTGTATGAGTATCGTGCTACCTGACTTATTGCTTGGTTCGTGTAGCATGGATTTTTCAAAATATGTTTCTAAACATTGCGTCTTGGCTTAAATAGTTCGTCAGTGTCGGAAGATGAAGGGTTGCAGTGCATGTATCATTTTTTAGACTATCTTCCCATTATTATAAATGTTTGACCATATATTTTTGTAGATAATAAGAACAAGCGCACATTCCACACGAAATAAAATCGTCTGAATATTCTATAAATACGCGCGTATTGATCCAACATCGATACCACCTTATTTATGCATGCATTTTTTGTCGGCCCACTTTACGAAAATGATTTACTGCTTTCCACGATTTTCCGCAATCTTCAATCTTGAGTATATGAGGGAGTATAGACATTATATCATGGAATTTAACTAATGCAATATCTTTCTTGCTCTTTCTTCATCATGTACCTAAGCGCCGTAACTTACGAGAAGCATACATTTGTTGGGCAAAACCGAATCTATTGTGCGAACTTCGAATCGTGCTTTCACATATGATACCCTATCTAAAGTGTCAGACTATTAGAGGTCAGTAGTTCTGCAAAATACTATCAATGGTAGCGGCAAAGAGAATGTCTGTTATTTTTTTGACATAAATAAAGTCCTGGAAGTATTGAGCTGCACCATATCTTTATGCAGGCAGCGACGACTTACAGATACTGGTACTAAAAGCAGTCGCTGCTAGCCTAGGAGATCCGCAGCAAAGGAATCTATACTATCCTGTCATTGAGAAGTCTGTTATGTTCAATGTATTTTGAAAACTTGCCGTTGATACACGTATCTATCACTTTGTTGACGGCAGAAAACAGAGCAGTGGGTTTGAGTTGTATCTGTTGTTGATCGTGTTTGTTTTGGCTCGGACTGGACTTTAGCAAACTCATAGTCTCCTGGAATATACCGGAACTATATGAAACCCAAAAGACATGAGAGTCCATAATTTTTCACCTCGATGATGGCAGGTAATTCCCCCCCCCCCCCCCCTAAGGTTTTTGACTACAAATTTAATTCAATTCTGATTTTTTTCCAAGGAATTACTCGTTCATATTTAAATTTGAGTAACGTTATATTTATAAAAAATGTATTGCTAATTCAATATCTATTACACGCTGCAAATAAAAATAACAGACCAATACATGATATATTTATATTTCAGCTTATTTTGTACAGTGATTTCCGTTTTCTTTGTATTTTTGAACAACTTTCATATTCTAAATAAATAATTGAAGTCTGGTACCATTGAAATCTAAATAAAATTCCCAACCTGGAAAGGGTTGAAAACGTATTTAATGGTTTTTAATATTAGATATGATGCTTGTGAGTAGTGCACGAGACTGGAATGGAAGATAGTAATTGAGGTCATTCAGAAGAGATTTAAAATTTTAATATAAAATTTCTTTAAAATTGAAATGATAAAATACTTTTGCTGACCTTTTAGACTATATTGTATAGTTAATTTGTTTATTACATAATAGTCAATAATCTTCAGTAGAAATAGGATCTAGTAGTGAATCCGATAAGAATTCAAAATTGACGATAACAAAAAACTGTTAGGTATAATAAATGATAAGGCTAATGCGTCAGGTCAAAGACAAGCTAGCTCCCCTTTCCAGTTTTATGCACTACCTTTCAAACACTGTATATTTCAGCAATGAACAAGATCAATAAATGAGTAACTGTCGACTATCCCTGGTACTGTGCTAAATATATAATAGCCCTCCATTCATTTGCTGCGTATGGAAAGTGGGTAGTCCCCCACCCTTACCTAACCTAAAACAAACTGAGATTGATACTAGTTTATTAATAGCAAAAAATGTGCAATAAAGAGGTGTCCTACACACAAATTGGTATCACATAACAAGTATATGCGCGCTGATTTTCAAAGATGTACCTATCGAGATTGTACGTATTATACCTATATAGATATTTTTACAATTTCACTAATAAAAGCACATTAAAGGCATGCGATATATTGCACAATAGCACTAACCCTAGTAATCCAGCTTTTTTAAATATTTTATACACTGTTTTCATCATTAATGGCATCATGTATTATGGCTGAATGATTGAGATTAATGAGTCATCAGAAACATATCTTCGAACGGATGTCACCAGAAGTAGAAGATGTCACATTCATGACAAATACCTATTAGATCATGTCAGTTGAATAATTATGAATCCAATAACATTTATCTTACCTATCAAAAACAAAGTTTTCAAGTGCTAGATACATATTGTATATGTATAAAATAAAGACGCACAATATATTTTTAAATCGCTAACACGTGCATGGCCCTGGAAAAACTATTATTGTAGTTGGATACAAATATAAAATTACTCGTGAAAATGTGGCTATATCCGGAAAACGTATTTATTCCACAGCCCCATAATCTATTTGCGAGTATCAGGTAAGCTACAGCAACCCATATCATATGTAATGTTATTGTTTGCTTGTCCGTTATATGGTGTGAAATACATTAGAACATAAAACATATTGGAAATATATATTTAAAAACAAAGATTTGTAATTCCATAAATTACCGTAATTTTCCTATACCTATTTCCTCCATTAGTTTAAAAAAATCCAAACAACCGAATCGAATACACTGATACCACTGTACTTGCAATAAGAGTCTGCCTAGTTGTATAGTATTATATGTATTTTGGATATACATGTGAACGATAATTTTTTTCTAACAAGTACGGAGTGTTACTGGGTTCAAAACTTTATAAATAATAGATTATCTTTAGACGACGTGATGCCAACAAAACTGGGATTCCCAGTCCTATCAACTCCCAATTTTTTACTATTCCAAAAAAATGTGGTCTGGAAATTCCCGGAAACGAAGTTAGGACGTTTTTAATTTATTTCGTTAATTGACAACACTGCATTGATTTTCGACAATTAAACTATTACGTCGGTTTCATAGCAGTAACCTAGTTATCTAAATCGAAATGCTACTTACCTTGTCATAGAGAGGCCAATTATCATCGAAGAGATATTGCAGACGACATACGGACCGACAGAAATTAGTGACATATTTCACGATTATACCTCCACGCCTTGGAAGTCTTTTACTTTCTTCTATTTTAACATTCAATTTACCGCCCCTGAACCGATCTTCAAAAACTGCAAACCTTTTTCGCATTTTTCACACTAGTAACCTCATCAAATTCAAAAAAGGTCTTTCTGAGCTATACAAAGGCCAAGGATTACAGCACTGAGTACAGATAGACCACGGACCTCCACATTTTCATTAAATTTTAATTTTTTTATTTGTCTACTGGACGAAATAGTGGCATTAAGCCCCCCTCCCTTTTTTAAAATGTAGATTCGGGGATTAATCTGTCTGCCTGCCTATCTGTATTCCGTCCAGTAATTGTCGGCTTTTAATGAAACTTTGACCCTAGGTTACAATACTGTGAGGAGTTAAAACTTGTGGGTAGGTGACAAGCGGTTGGTCTCAATTTTTTTGGCGTTGCTAAAATAGTTTCTATTATTTATAATTTTTTGACTACACTCATCCTCTGTACTTCTTAAACATAGACGTTTATTCACCACGATATTTGGAATACGAAAATCGTAGATTTAAAATGGGTTCCGAATGTTTCAAATAAATTTAAACCAAATGTCTTTTCATATGCGTTATCCGTTTTTTCGAATGTGAATATTTTGTCTCGTTTCTCGTTCTAGAGACTTATTACAGCTAATTATAAAGTTAACTATATTTAACGTACAATCGAATCAGTTTTTTGATGATTTTGATCTGCTTGGTAGCTACATTGAAAGTGATGGTCATTTTTGAAACCGAGATGATTTTGCGAATATTTTAAGTTATCAAAGAACCACAGATCTCAAATAGTTCTTCAATCTTAAATCCTTAAATGCTATCAACAGACTCAAAATCCAATCCAAATCCTTATTTGGAAACTGATACACCACTTGAAATTACGTGCTTCCGTACTTTATACCCCTGGAGTTACTCACGAGGCCCACCATACATATATCGATATATAAAGAGAACATACAAAATAAGGAAGAGAAATAATACAAAATATTTCAATATTTCAAAATATTACAGCATAATAAATATGAATTTTATTTTCAGTACCAATACTTTCAGGAGAGGCGGAGGCTATGTTTACCAACTAGATGAAATAGAGCCTAATCTATATTTATCAGGGGCAGATGAGGCCAGCAGCATAGAAACCCTAAAAAAATACAAAATAACACATATCCTCACCATCAATGACTACCCCTTAACACCATCTGTGAAAGAAGAACTCGGCTACATAAATAAGAAATTCATATGTCTTCCAGGTTGGTGCTAACAGTTTCTTTTGCTTACGCAAAATGTTAAAAAACAAATTATAGTTTGAAAAACTAAAAAAAGGCGATTAAAGGGCAAACTGTTCAAAAAAACAAAATAATTTTTAATAATTATGATTTTGTTGTTGATTTTACGTGTTTCGTTAACTGTTTTAGCATCTTCATGAGGATATCAAAACAGTGTTAATTATTCGTGAAACACGTTTAGGGTGTTGAAAAATTGATTTGTGGTTGCCTCATCAAGGTGTAAAAAACATACAGCAGGCACTGCGCGTTGGGGATATCGTTCATGATAGATACGTCTCGCAGCATGAGCGTTACCCTGAGCCATCCCATAACAGAAATGCATATCTGTCATTCCTCCGTTAGTAAATTGGACCATTTTAAGCGGAATATCAGTACACTTCTACTTGACAACAAACTCTAAACTGAATAAACTGACAGTTCTCAAGTTGTTTATCAATTATTGCAATTGTTTTTTACAGCACACTTACTAAATAGATGAACATTTATTTATTTACAATAGCCTGCATCGATTCAATAATTTGCATTTTTCTCGAAAACGGTTAGCCCTATCGAGATGTACCAAGAGACCATTTTTACGTAGAAATCTCTGAAATACCATATTCTAAAATCAAAATGTCAAAAAAATTACCATTTAGAAAATGGGGTTATTTTTACCCTTAACCCCTCCCGTATGATACGCCTCTGATTAAAATTATGAAATTCTGAATTCAGAATCAGATTCAGCGTCAAAAGTTTACCCATCGTACCTAATTTCGTAATTTTGTTATGAATGGTTTCAAGAATATCGAGGGAAAACCGTCTTCAGGGTGCCCCATGCAAAGGAGCGTAGCTCCCTTAGAAAGCATTTCCGGACCCATGTTCATATGACATTTTCTTTCTATTTTTCGGAGTACTATTCGTGGTTAAAGTTTGTTAACATACTTAATTAACACCCTGTATACCGCTAATATGCTTTTTATTGAACAAGTTATAAGCCCTCCTAACGAATATACATAATCGTTTCCAGATATGGTCACATCAGATTTGCTGTCCTATTTTGACGAGAGCTACGAATTTATAAGGGAAGGCGTTTCCAGAGGAGCTGTACTTGTGCATTGTCAAATGGGTGTGTCTAGAAGTGCGACAGTTGTTATTGCTTACTTGATGAAAAAATACAGAATCAAATACAGGGAGGCCTTGGATAAAGTCAAAGCAAAAAGGTAACCTAATATTGGGCAGACATATTTTTCATGATATCGATGTAAATACGAATTTTTAAGTTTCGGTTACAAGCTTAAAGTGAAAGACGTATCTAATGGTTTGAGGTCGGAGACTGAGCGTATCATAATAGGTTGCCAGGATGGTGTCTATAACACCTTGGTATATCGTACTAGGCTTATGGGTAAGAAAGTACCCGATACCAGCTGTAGAGTAGGCTGACAGGTGCCAGAGATGCTTATGCATTTCCTGTCAGCGTGTAGGGTGTACGCCGGCACTGCTTACGTCTATCGCCACACAGCTCTACGCGTATCATTTGAGCCACTTGTGCTGCCCTATGCTCCAGGGGATATTTGGTCCGTGGTGGAGAACGAGCTTTACTGGAACTATTCGTTCCTCACTAACGAGCTTGATTGTTATTGAGTTCCTACAGAGATAAAAATCGTCTAAAAGGAGGAGGACTAGGTATCAAAATCATTGGACCCTTAGGTGGGATGAGAAATACGCTGATCTTGGCTCTAAAATCTATACCGGCATGCCGTGCATCGGAAAACATCTTAGCCGGAAGGATACAGCTTCTCCAGCGGGAAACATAACTGAAGACTGGCGTATCGCAGCACACCTTTTTCTTTTCTTATTTAATAATAATAATTTCCTTCATTTGTACTACATATGGAGTGTTTAATTTGCCATCATCCAAAAACTCCTAGCGATGTGCTTGTATTTAGATTAGATATAGATAGATTTGAATAGATATTTTTATTGATTTTTAAATCTTACAGATAGTATAGATACGTTAAAATTAAATGATTTATTTATGGATATATTACAAGTAAAAACAATAGTTTAATCTAACATAAAGGCACGAAATTGAACAAAATAAACAACAAATATGTATAAGAAATTAGCTAGAAAATATTCGATTAAGAAATACTGTTTGAAACTTATAGAAAACTTGTAATAACACTCCCTCGGATTTCCGTTGACTCAAGAATTTCATATATTACAAAAATCTGAAAATTATGAACATTATTTGATACTTAGATCTTCGCCACCTTAGTATTGTATAACATATTGATATCATTTATGGATGTGGAAAAAGGTAACAAAATATATTACTCTTCAAGTGGTGTGGATAAGGTTGAAAGTTGCAAATTACGATTTAGTTAATTTCTTGTATACACTGTCGTCATAATATTTTAATATAAAATTGTATGCCATACCATTTTATTACCCTAATGATATTTATTCTTATAACAAAATTAAGTTACACATACATAAATCCCTATTTTTACAATTAATTTTTCTAGGAACACAGTATACCCTGATTAACATCTTTTTTTAAAATATTTACAGATGTGTTTATCCAAATCCAGGATTTGTTAATCAACTGGAAAAGTACAGCGAGATGGGTTACAACACTATGAATCGGTTTGCACCCAGAAGTAGAGCCAGCTGTTATTATAGATAAATTTAACAATCAGTGAAACTGTCCGAAATATACATCATTTCAACTGTTTTCTATACCGTTGAATTGTCAAATGAATATTTTTATATTGTAATGAGTCAACACACGGTCTCATTAGTTGGGAGTCATCATCCATCCTTAACTTGTAGAATTGTTTTAATGAAGATAGTAGCTTTCTACATAGAGCTAGAGAGATATAACTGACCTTTCAATTTGATATCGATAAAGTTAAAGTTTTCTCAAGAAAACTTAGGTGGTAACTATGATGAATCTGGGAATCTACGACTCTGAGAGTGGTGCAAATATCATCACAATCCCAAAAGAATTGTTGATATTGCAAGGTATGGCTCTTATATTGGTTATAGCATCCTCCTGTTAGATTAAAGATGTTCAATTTTTTAATCATATGTACTGCCTGAGCTTCATTGAGAAAAATATCTAGCTTCATAGAAATTATTTAACGTCGGTCTCCCTAGCTATTATAATACACAAAGCAATCAAGGAACATTCCAAATTTCCATCCTGTTTTTAAAAGTATCTATTCTTATATAAGAAATATGGGACACATCAAATCAACTTGATAGTAATAAATAATATTCACATCAAACCAGAGTTATTGAATGCGTAAAGGATGATTTAGATTACATCATTCCAGAGCCGGTCCGGGGCACGGCGCCGGAATGTCAGTGGGTATGCTTTCCCGGTTCCGGCACGGTGCGGCCCCGGCACGCCGTAGCATGAATATGTTCGCCGGGCGTCAAAAGGGCAGGCGACGAGTCCAGTACTCCCAGATCTTGCGCTTTTTCGATATATTACTAAGCGTTTGAATAGAGCGCTGCTAATAGTACGATCTATTCAAGATGTTACCGTTTCATTTTTGTAGATACACGTCGCTATCTTTAAAATAAACCTATGCTTATTTCATACGCATCACTAACATACTTTTGTAAACATCGTCACCTCACTGGCTGGTTCGAAAGGCAACTGCTACAGACCTCAATTTACCAGGTTTTCACGTTATTGTGTACAAAAATCCTATTAGAATTTATTTTTTTGGGGCTCTATTTAAATCAAGAGACTTTAATTTGGTCAATTATAGGAAACTTTCATATGTTGAATCATTCTACGAGTATGGAATGGTTTTAAGAAATGTTATGGATCGAGAAACTTAATGACGAAATTGTGCAAATCAAATTCAGAGATTCATAAAAAATACAATATTTATTATTCCGTATTCTGATAACCACCAAATAAATGAAGGTTTTGTGCGAGTAATTTTATGGAATTTCCATTATTCCATATCAATTAGAATTCACATTAATCACTAGCAAAAATAGAAACTATCAAATAAAAAACTTGCAATGAGTGAAGCTTGGTAACACTTCGTACATACGCCTTTATCCGGCCGTGGCCGTGAAAATTCTGCTTAAGCAGTCCGGTATAAGTCCGGTGTAGCATGAATGACTGGCACGGCCGGGGCACGGTAGGAACAACAGGGCACGGGCCTGGCCCGGACCTGGCAGGTGTAACCTGAATCATCCTTAAATCTCTAATTTAACCTATCCTGAAAGTAAAATCGTCATTCTGAATTTGTCGAATATTCACCTGCAAGGATAACGTGATTAATTGTCATGTTTTTTTTTCTATATGTGATACTGGATTCTTTGGCGCAGCAACCACAAATACTTACTAGAAAGCTCCGCTCACCGAACCACTTTTTTCAAAATTCAACCATGTATTTCGCCAAATACGTTAGCATCTTCAGGAAAAATCAAAACTGGAAGTTTCAGTCTAGTTATTCATTCATATACCTGTCGTTTGCTAGCAACTGTAACATCTGTCAACTTTTGCTACCTGTCAGAGGGACACAATATGTAGGCTTTCAGAAACTAGCGTAAACAGCAAGCTGTTAAGAGTTAGGAATAGGACTCTTAACCTTATTGATTACATTCCTTATTTTCGTCGCTATAGTCAGGTTTTCGTAAGTGTCCAGCTTTTTAAATTTAAACACTACCAACCAATTTTACATTGTTCTGCCACGTTATTTCTGAGGTGTCTACATGTTCTGAGATCAAAAATGTCGACTTTATATCAGTCCGTTTGAGCGCTACAGAATTTTGATCTAATATAATGATTGTATATTTGATTAGGCAAAACTTCCATTGGGGTTTACAGTGATTACGGTTATGCAATTTATGTTAGTGAAAATAATTACATTTTTTGTTACTTTAAACTTGTTTTACTGCATATTACTGATATATACTGCTAATTTGGACCGGGGAGGTGTCGAGATCCTCTATAGGTAACATGTTTTTGAGGAACAAAAATCGAGGCGGTCCTCTTTCAAAACTACTGGACCAGTTCATCAAGCCCAGTAATCACCTTCAAATTCCCCCTCATTAGTTAGTTCAAAATATTAATAAAATAGCTGTGCATTTATCTGATCCTGGTTACCACATTAACAATTTCGGCATTACATAACTTTCAAGCAGCACAAAAGTATTTGATTCCCGAAAACGTCACGTTAAGTATTTTGATGCTTGACATATCTTAACGATTATATGTACTTTTATTGCCAATATAACAACGCTTATCATTTTAAATTCGTTCTATTTCCGTTCAAAGGCTTTCAAACGCCAGAAAAACTTCTGGTTCATCTTATACTTATGAGTTAATTTAATATATGTGATCGATGATAACTCTATTAACTTTCTAACTTCGTCTAGAAGCTTTATCAACGTAACAAAAAATTAAAAACACATGTGCTTTTAATTTGTGGGCATTAAAATTTAAATATAAATCAGAGAATCAAACATATATGTTTCAGAAGTTTCTTTATACTTTTCCAAGTTTAAACAGCTGAAAAATGTATTCGCTTGGTTCGGCGGTATTCATCTAGTATGTTCGCCGTGAGACTGTGCCGTGCGGCATGCACATAACCAAAGTTCATCAAATAAGTAAAAGGTTGCTTGGCTTCGGGCCGATAGTGGCCGCTTTTGATGATACTGTCTGTCCTTCCTAAAACACCTGATCGGAGCGGATTGCCTTACAATTCTCTCGAAATCAAAGGAATTGCAGAAAGTGATCCAACTTTTCAAAGTAATTTATAAACTTTGAAACCGTCCTTACCAATAGGGATGGGCTGATATTTCATAAGCTGCTAATGCGTAACTGCTTCTTAGATGAAGTAGCTTGAAGCTGCTTCTCAATTGTCTGTAAAGTTGTTTACGGAAAACAGTACTTTATGGGACCGAAGCATTCTGAATATTTTTGATGATACTGTCCGTCCGTCCTAAAACACCTGATCGGAGCGGATTGCCTTACAATTCTCTCGAAATCAAATGAATTTCAGAAAGTGATCTAACTTTTCAATGTAATTTATAAACTTTGAAAACGTTCCTTACTAATAGGGATGGGCTGATATTTCGTAAGCTGCTAATGCGTAACTGCTTCTCAGATGAAGTAGCTTGAAGCTGCTTCTCAAATGTCTGTAAAGTTTACAGTATTTTATGGGACCGAAGCGTTCTAAATATTCTGTGACGTGCGACTGCGCGTCAGCGTAACTGTTGACTGGACAAGAACATTCTGGGATGTTCGACGCCACAGCTGACAGTTGGTTCCCTGCTTTTTTTGAAGCAGAAATTGCCGTGAATGCCGGGCTACGTGAAAATAAATAAGCAGTTTAACGGTTACTTATTTGGCTTAGGTTAGGTGGTTTGCGTTAGCAAGATGAATGAGTACGAACTGATCATATTTGCTATATTTCATCGTATCGTATTACCAACTAGGCTCAGAAGATAGATATAAAGAATTATATGAGAGTTTTAAATTGGGCGAGGAGCCTGAAAATAAACTTTTTACGTTTAAGCTGCTGCTAAAATAAATAATTTTATTGGATTGGAAGATATAAGTAGAGGAAAGTAAGGTTCTCACATTACGCTCATCAAGTGTACGGAATTTCCGAGTTTATGCTGCGTTATATTTGTTGTTTGTTCGGCTTTTTTAGCTGCTACTAGGGAAAAGCAGGAGCTACTTCAACTGCTTTCTCGAATATACAGTTTTGCCCATGCCTACTTACTAATATGTTCGTCAATCATGGAGGTGCGGAGCATTCTGGCAACTTGGATCGCCCAGAAACCACACACAATGAGAAAAAAGGAGGAAAAGAAAAAATACAGGTACAGAGCTGGACTAATACATATATGTACGGGTCATTAATATTAATGATTAAGAAGTCTTTGGAGACTTCCGAGGGTACAAGTTCTGGATGGCAGACAAGATGATATCTAATAAATCAATCATTGACAAGTCTTCCTTTTATGCTATTTGAGTGTTTGATTTTTGCAAAAATAAAACTATAATGATGACCTTTCCTTTCAACTTATCAACATTCTCTGTGAAACTCTTCCATTATTCAGTCCTCTTCTAAGAATATTACGCGAATGGCTAAAGTCATGGGGTCATATTACCCCCTGCTGCCTCCCATATGGGATATGGGTATCCTTGAAACGTTCCAGAAAAAATATATTTAGTACTACAAGTTTCGACATAGAATATCATAGGTTTTCCGGATGTTTAGATGACAAGATATTAACTGTTCCTACCGAATCAACCTATATATTAAAAAATGCGCACAGTTAGTACACACATATTTTATCTGCAAGGCTATGCTGCAAGAAATATATCATACTCGGCAAAATTGATGCTACTCTTGGTACCACCTTTTGATACCATTCCATATAAACATAGATCCTATGATCTTACCTCTTCCTTTCACTCCGTGACATCTGTAGATTATGCTTTGTGTTCTAATACGCATGTTGACGTTGTGTTGTGAGGTGTGTGTACAAGTTGTGTGTGTGTGTTTTCTGGTTGACATGTTGATACAAATGAGTCGTGTTTTCTGACCTCCCGAGGTCCCGTGATTATTCAAAAATCAAAAAGTTCTGGAGTAGTTGTGCCGGTGGTTTTCTGTGTAAAAGAATAAATATTGTTTTAGGGTGTTTGATGGGTAAATTGTAGTCGTTAGAAATGCGTACTGTATTCAATAAGACTTACACAATTTTAAGAACGGCTGTCACCATTAATAATACTCAAAAAAGGTTTTATGAACGTTCTATCACAGGTGATCGCGTGAGAGTTTTAAACGAATCAACTTTAACTGGGCGTCTCCTCTATTACTTAAATAACCGAAAGAGTGAGAATGAAAATCAGAAGAACATTGATGCTACAAAGCTAAAACATATGATGAAAAAAAGTAATTATGTGAACCTCATGCATTATGACACCCAACAAATCAATCGTATCTTCAGTGTGCTGTCAGATCGGCAGTTAGTGAATAATAAGTTCCAATTCTTGAGACTGTTGGATACTTTGGATCAGGAATATACCCACAGACTGAACGGGATGGAGCCAGAAGAAATTTTTGATATACTCCATAATTACATGGCTGTGATACCAAATAGAATAATGGAGTATACATTTTATAAAGAATCTATGAACAAACTCATTAGTTTAAATGACAGATTTAAGAAGGAACAAATAGTACAGTTGATGTTTTTCATTGGACTGAATAAGAAACGTGTAAGAGTTCATGATATACTAAGACAATGCTTAAATTTTTTGGGAGGAAAGGATATACAAACCCTTTCTGCAGAAGAAATTTGCATAATATGTAATGCAACTTTCAAGACAAGTACAAAAATTGACAATAAAGTTTTCTTAGAAAAAGTTATCCAATATTTAAATGATAATTTATTTCTGTTCAAAGACCCAGCACTGTTCATTACTTTAATCAAAACTATCAGACATAATCGTTGTCAGACTGAGGATCTCTTGGCTACTATATCTTGCACTATGTTTTTTAATAATACACTACAATATTATTCATTTACAGCTTTGTCACATATCTTAGCTTTGTACTCAGACTTCTTATATTATGATGAACATTTACTAAAAGCTTTTACTGATAGATCCATTGAGATCCTAAAAGATTATAAGTTTATGTCAAGAAATGACTATAATAATCCAAGGATAAAGGATATCAAAAGATTGTTGTGGTGTTTGAGCAACTTGAACTATACAAATTTACAACAAAGTGAAATAAAAGATGTCATAATTCCTTTAATAATGGAAAACTGTCGAGCAAGTGACTGTATAGATGATTATATAGGTTTGGTTGAAATAATTTTATATCTATGGATGCTGAATTATCATGCATATGAACTCATTCCGTTAGTTTTAACAAAAGTAAAGGTGCAGAAAATTAGAGGTAAGAAATATTAATAATCATTATGAATGTAACTCCTAAAGATTATCCTGTGTTTTTTTCATGTATATAAAAAATCATAAAATGCTTCATTCAGTAACTATTTTGTGATATCTTTTCCATTAAAATAATTGTTTTGGAAAGAAAGGTACATATGTGTATTACATGTCAGAAAGTGTGGGTGTGGTGTATCAGATCCTTTTTCAGAAAAATTTTTATTATCGGATAATATTTCATTCACTAAAATATCAGCAACTGTTCCAGCATTCTGGTTCTGAATGGCATATGCCTAGTAAAGTAGTCCATTGCCACCAGAATGTACTTATTTCCTTGGACTGTCTCTCCTGCTACATTTATGGTAATATCTTCAGAAGGACTTCCAACATTACACTATCTCATCAGAGCTATTGTTTTGTGCTGAGGTCCATTACTTGAGGAACAGAAGAAACACTTGTGACATCATTCTTCTACTGAGTAAAATCACTTACACACCTCTAGCAGCATCTTCTTTCCTCCTAAGTGACCCTCCCCCATCTCCCGTCAGGCAGGCGATGCAATCAGAGTGTACTGCCTCCCAACATGAGTGGCTGAACCCAATGAGTCTTCAGCCTACGGAAAGATGCTGTGAAATTTGGCCAAGCTGGTTGGTGGCCAACAATTTCCCATTCTCAAACTGTCCAAGGTCTTGACCATGTTCTTGATCTTGATGATGCCCTGGTGGTGTCCACTTGTTGCTAACTATTGTTGTTCAACACACATTGATTTATTTCTCTCTGATCTTTGTTCTTGACAGTGCGTTTGCATTCTGATGGTTGATTCCTGCCTGGTACGCAATAACAAAGTCATACTCCTGAAATATTTGGATCCACCTAGTCACTTCTCTTTCAGGATTCTCAATTTGCTGAAGCCACTGTAGCGCTGCATGATCCGTTCTTAGCACGAGCTTTGTAACATAAAGGTACATGTGAATCTCCACCGCTTTCTTAACAGTTAGAAGCTTTTTTCTGGTGACGTAGTTGTTCTACTCCAACTGAGATGCTTAAGTATTCGTTCTTCTGCTTTGTTCTTGAGACAAAACGGCTACAATCACAACATTGGCCGCATCTATGTCGGGAACAAACTGTCCAGCTTGACGCGGATACCCCAAACAAGAGTCGTGATTAGTTAGTTTCTCTTTTTGGGCCTCGAAAGCGGAATGACACTCTTTGACCTTTATCTGTTAGACGGAAGAGTGGTTTTGTCTTCGAATATCCAAATATCTTCACGGATCAACCTCAACGCCCCCTCGCTTGTAGAGGTTCTTTTTTCTCTTCGTCGGAGGGGGGAGGGGGTACAAGGACGCGCAAATTACGGAACATACTCCAAAATATGTTGGAATGTAGGAAAACGAAGAGATCACTAAAGAAGAAGGAAAATCCTAGCTAACCACGCTTGGATTGTGGGTCGTTGACAAGCAACCGCACTGGTATCAACGAAAATTATAGGAGGCAGCTTTCATCGCCAATAAGGACTACGTTTATAGCAAAGCTAGCGTAGAAATAATAACAAAAATTAAGAAATTGTTGCTGGACCGAAAGAACTTGAAAAGGAACGTAACACGAAATAACCACTCAACCTGAACGTCGTCCGGACCAATTAGAACCAGTCGCACAAAGGTCAGATGCCCCTCCCCCGAAAATCCTGAAGCCCATAAAATACGTCCCTATTGAAGGCATTTGTGCCCTCTCAGCCCATGATTTTGTGATCCATGCAGACTGCACCCCTGGCGGCGGCCTCGGTTGCCTTAGCTACGGCCCTATGTCATTCCAGAAATAACATACATTTATTATTTTTGATGTACATTACAATTTCAAATTACAAATTGTGAAATATATTAAACTAGTCATAAATTATAGTTTGTGATCTAGTAGCAAGTTAAATCAGCTTCACTGCTAAAAATAGGAAATGGATTTAAGTCTATTTTTACTAAACTATATTTAAACACCAAATGCTCTCCACTCAAAAATAATAAGTATCTTTGGTATAAACATAACTTCTGAAAGATATTGTATGATTTTTTCAATTCATTTTGTGCTTATCAGTAATCAAATCCACATATTTTATGTAAAATTATAACAGTATAATTCATCATCAAATGTCACAAATGCAATTGAATAGAGTACATGATCAGATCTGTAATAATCTCCCTAGAATATTTTAAACTAAATACAATATCCAACATTTTGGATGGTATGAGGTAAATCACTGCCTGTAGGCATATCAATTTATTAGCTTTTTTTCTGTTTAGTTTTACGTAAATAATAACTTTCATGCATCATGCCACTTTAGCTTATCTAATCCAGTAACCGTCAAGCCGATGATTTAGTAGTGTTTTAAATTCTGCTACATGTTTTCTCGTGATTTTATATTATTGTTCTCATTCGTATTTTCGTGTTACTGATAAAGTTGTTTTATATTTTAGTTGTAGTCATTTCGTTAAATGATTGGCAATTCATTGGTGAATTCTGTGGCTGCAACACCTCTATTTTGACTTACATGCAATTTGTGGTGTGGATGATCACTGCCTCGGACGTCCGTTAACTCCATTTTTTTATTGAAACCTATATTTTGGAATCGATTCACCCACCTAACTGATACATAGATATTGATTCTAGGGTAGCTAATGTCAAAAAATTGTACGATAAAATATGTAATTTTGACGATGATAGTGATATTCCATATAGCAAAATATGTCGCACAGACCTCTCACAGTTAGTGAAATTTCATGTCAAACTACCCTGAGTTTATGAAAATGTTGGATACAGATTTTGTCATGGAGACAGAATGGGCATTTTTTGGTTCCAATGTGTTCAATGAGGAGCAATATGAAGGTCCTCCGAAGCCTTTTGTCCTGCCTAGGTTCTCTGAACACGCCTAGGCCATACTTTCCTTACTATCTTTTAAAGTAAATCTCCTAATGACATCACCTGTCGGCACTCCATATCAATTCAAAAAAGTTATTTTGTCGATGCAGATAGTAACCTCCTAATTTTGAAGTTATTCTTATTTTGTTCTCATTACTTAGTTTAACTTTGTACACAAGTAGGTTGATATTAGGAATTGAATTTAAAAAATATTGAGAAACTTAAAATATCAAATTTCCATAATTTGTTTCTCTAAAGTATATGTTGATGATGAAAATAGTTTAGGAGGTGAAGGTTTTTTTGACTGTGTGGTTTCCCAGAGCTAACAAAGTCAATCAGTCTCGTCATGAATATTTATATTGCTTTTTTGAGTATAATAATACGGAAATTGAATGATTCAGTTGGCCAACGAGTAAAATTTCTTCATGCTGCTGATAGTTAGGCTAATAAAAAAAATACTGATTGCATACATCCCTATAACAAGAAAACATCAGATAATATCGTGGAAACATTTGTAGAAACAAGACATTTTTCAGGTACATCATCTCGACAAAATAACGACAAATTGAACTTACTGCTGTCATGCATGTTTTTCGAAGATCGCCCTCTTTTCCAAACATTCAATATTCATCCTCAGTTCCAAGAATATGATTCACAATTTCAACTAGAGAAGCGCCCACTATTATTGAAGGTCATGAAGAATCTGGAAGCTCTATCATGTAATAATGAAATAAACAAATTTGAGGTGGGCTACCAGATACCAGGATTGAATATTTTGGGAATAACTGGATATAAAAAAAACATTTACAAAGCAGTTAATATTGAAGTATTAGATGAATACACTACTTTGAAAAATACTGAGGAAAGGCCCACTGGACTAATGCAGTTAAAGCTCAGAATTTTAAATGGATCAGAGGAAGGTTTAATAGTGGTAAGACGTATTTTTCAAATATTGAATACATTGTATTGTGTTTGTTGTTAATTTTATGGTATTTCCACCAATCTGAGAAGTCGCAAATAAAATTCTATAAATAAATGAAGCAGCATCGTCCAAATGGCCACCATTGATTTTTTATATGGTTTTATATAGCTAGTGCCTATCTGGAAAAAGATTTTAGAAAAGACGCAGTAGTATTTCAAGGTCGATGGATAAATCGCATTATTTCGAAAAAAGTTCAATACCAAAGGTTCAGTTTCAAAAAGGTCATCTGGTTGATACATTAAAGATGATGACCTTGGAGGCAAGATGTCAAAATTTTCCATTCTTTCCACTCCTGGAGGCGACCTTGGTCATATCTATTGTCTGTATCAGCTAACTTTCGAAAGCCAATTAAAATCGTAGGTTAATCAAGACACATGATGCATCCGGTTTATGCATCTAAGAAATTGGATTCATGTTTCGTTCACATTTAATAATTTTCAGTTGAAAAATAACCGTGAATAAACATTTCCAGGTCTAAATATGCTCCTTTGGAAACATCTTGGGAAGGTACTGAATGATGCTATTATTGAATGTTGTGACTAATCACTAAATATCAGTTGCTTGTACATAGAAGGTGGAGGAATCTATTTGCTTAGTAATACATGTCTGTCTTGCTTCCATAATTACTACTTTAGGTTTCAAATTCAGCTTTATTGACGGGAATTTAAATCTTCATTCTGATTCATTATCGCCATTAAACGCTACTATTTTTCATGTTAACGCTTTCAAAATATAAAGTTATTCGCGTAATTAATTAAAGCTCCGAATTTGACATTTTATTCCACGTTTGTCAGACTCCGTTATTTAAATATGAAAGAACTTTGTTTCAGGTTATGATATGATCAAGCTTTCGATTATTTGACCGTTTGTAGCGATTTTATTATAGTTTGTATCAACGTATCATATTTTACAAGGTTATCATAAAATAAGGGATGTAGTGTGGTTAATGTAGATGTTCGATCTGTCGTCAATTTTACTGCAGTATGATAAAATATTGTTGATTAATTTGCAGCAGTGGCGGATTTACCAGCAGGATGAGTAGGCTGGAGCCTAGGGCGGTAACTTTATCTCATTTTTTTTGTCTTACAGGAATTAAAAAAATACATTTACTATATGCCATTAAATGTCAATGTCATCGACATAATAAATATTATTGTATGTTAAGTATAATATGGCATCGAATTTCAAGTGGTCAATAGGGGCGGCAAACAATAACTAGCCTACTGGCGACAAATTTGTAAATCAGCCGCTGTATCCAAATAGCCTTTCAATTCTTCCAACGTCGTCGTTCTAAACATCAAATTTTGTAAACAACAGGCAGTAATCCGTTTGGCAAACAGCAGTTAACAATTGTTTAATCAGTCGGGCTAATATGCTACCGTGTTCAATCATGCATAAAAATTATGTTTTCAATTCCTCCGTGCTTGTTTTGTAGCCGTGTAATGGCATAAGTTAGTAACAATTGCAGGTATCGTTCACCAGTAACAGTTACAGATGCAGCTTCTCTGATCTGTGTATGGCCCAATGATAAGACAGCACCAAACGGCAGATTACAGTAAAATCCAATTATTGAAGCAACTAGATCAATTACATTCATGGAACAGATTTTAAAATTTTGAAAGATGTCTGTGGCTGAAGCATATAATGTAGCTTTCTAAAATTTCTTAATGCCCTGAAAATTGTTCAGTGTATTTTTAGGATGTTTTTGGAACACGTTACAAGGCTTTAAATATAATTGGTCTGCATACCTTTGTACAGTTGGCACTGCCAATGGACATCCTTAAAATAACATTCTATTATCTCCCACATAATATGCATGACACTAATTTTTTGCTCCCAACATAAATTTCCAAGTGCTTGTAAATAGCAGCATTATTAAGCATATATGAACATGATTCCGATTGAAAAACACTTCCTCTACTAGATGAGACCAATTCAACGTCATATTTATCCATATTGATATCATTGTATGTCTATCTACATTCAAATCTTATATTCTCTTGACTTTGGTGTCTGACAGTCAACAGTGATGATTTGAATATTGAGTTAATGGGGTGAAGAATTATGCACAAATAGCAGATGCTTTAAAACAAAATCTCAATCAAAAAGCGAATGTGAATAAGCCATTGTACCTATTTTTATGAAACAAAAATAACTTGACAAAAATAAAATAAGTTAAGCAGATCTCTACTTAGTGTATTCCAAACATTCATGTTTGCTTTTATGTTGCGATACCGTATTCTTCCGTCTGGAATACTGTCAGTTCTAATGAAACTTATGAATTCAGTGGGATCCCCTCATATCTCTCAACGTGAACGGTTTTCATTAGGAATTAATGTGAAGTCAAAATTAAGCACTGTGCGTGGCCCACAGCATATCTCTCGTCACTCTCCAAATTTCATTGAGACTATGCTGTGACAAAAATAATTGACAAGCAAACAGCATGCCCAAACATAAAAAACGAAGTTTGGAGAAGTATTTGTTCTTGTCGGTGCAGCGGTTACTGAGATAACGCCAAAAGACACCGATCAAGGGAAATAGAATTCCACATCATAAAAATAGAAAAATTTTCGCGATCATAATATTTGTATCAAGATTAGAATTACTGGGAACAGTACATTGAAAGAATTATTCTTCTATGTATGTGCTCATACTAGGTATTTAAAAAAACGATAGACACCGTCAATTATTGTGTTTAAGGTATATTCAGTGATGTAACATTTCTTTGCAATATTATGAAATGTATTATACATATTAATCTAATTTTTATAGATACCAGCTAATGACGTGGAACATTATAATGACGAAGAATTAAAGGAATTTTTGTCTGAGGAAATAGATTTGGTTTGTTGAAAAATTGACTAGGTTAGTGCATTGGAACATATCAATTTTATCAAGAGAGAGTAACGGTGCAACAAGACAAAAATCCTATTGAAGGTAAAAATACTATTTTATCTACACAATAAGCTACAAGTTATGATTCTATGCATTGATTATTTTGTAGAATTGATGCTGAAATTCCTGAGTGCTGCACTGTTGCCTCAATCATAATATAGTACTCCACTACATTTATTAATTTGTTTAATTAATCTGTAGAGTAGACCTTATTTCCTGTGCTTGTATTGGCTGTTTTTTATAATTCAAGGAATTTGTCTGCGCCCAACTCGTGTTACCAGTGTCAAAATCGTATTCTGCTGCTTTATTTCGTCAGCCGACTATAGAATAAAATAAAAAAGGTATGGCTTTCATTCTTTGATTTCTAAATGTATTTTTGTCTAAGGCGTTGAAGTGATATGTTAAGGTATAACATTATTTTGTCCTTATTTATGCCAAAGTATTAACTTATATAATTTAAGTGGTTGGTCATTTTTTATGAGCGAGGTTTATTTTTTACGCATTTGTGATAAAATTTAACTACGTCCATCTGTCCTCCATTCATAAAGCAATTCAATCAATGTCTACATTGCTCTTTGCTGAATAGCTTTATTTTTATTGATCATTGAATAACTTTTACCAAATTTGTTATTTCTGAAATATTCAGAATATATTTTCTGTTACGCTTGAGAAAAAAACGACGATTTTTTATTGGTTTAGAGTTTTTGAGGTTGTTGCTATCAAAGAAACATTTCTTGAACACCGCTAGGATCTTCTTGAAAATATTTAATCTCTCTAAGTAACATTTATGTATTCAATTTTCAATCACTATAAGCATATACACATTTTTAGCCCAATTTTTTTGTAAACTACAGGAGTTTTTTCAATGCAACTACCAAATATATCATTGTTCAATATGTGAAAAGATAAACAACACTTATCACGTATTTGTAATGGATGATAATGTGAGCAAAATAATGTCGCTTTGAAACAATAATGGGAATTTCATTTCTTTGGTGTTTCTTGCAAGGTAATCAGACAGTATAAAAAATTGATATGTGATATTTAATTTTATTTTGGGTGTCTTGCTGATTATCTGGATCAAATCATTGAACAGTATTTTTATAACTATGAAATATTTGTGATGCATATATTTGCTCAAAGGTGCCTATTGTATTTTTGATGTTAAATTTACTTGTATTAATACAACTTTACCATTATTATAATTTATTGAAACCACTAGCCTTTTTATACAAAGTGTAATATATTCTTAAATATATAGTGATCCATCTGCCGGACCTAGGTAATGCAAGGAAATCAAAATAACATCAATAATCGTCCATACTCCTAGCCCCCCAAAGCTGAACAGTTTACCTATTCCTTCTTGCCAGTGTCCTAAATAAAATCTATCAGCTCCAAAACCTCCTAGAGTTATGCTTAGAGCTAATGCTGTGGACCAACGGTAACCACCTGTCCAGTTACAGTACACATTTTTCTTAAATCTTCTGTGACCTAGAATAACCAATGAAGCGAATACAACTTTGGATGCAAAAACGGTTTCCATGGTTTCCACAATTTATACCGTAATATGAATTGCACACTCAGCAAGGGTTCTCAAGACAGAGAGAGAGACGGTGGTGCTTTTGTTCTGTCGCGCCACATCTCAGTCGCTCTTTTTTTGTCCCAGAAAACGGGTGTCTCGAGAGGAAAGTGAGAGGGAATACGTATACACTTGTTCATTTAGTTCTATAGGGTAGTTTACGAGCGTGCTCAGGTTTTTGGATTGTTATTAAGGGAATCTATAATGGAGCTCAAAGAAATCGAGTATATAGATTAGTGTCATAGCTGGAAACTAAGTCAAATTCCGTCATTTGCGTCCATTTGGGCATTCCCGGAAAACCAGAAGACCAGCCTCAAGGCTTTTATTGCCCTTTTAACCCACGATTTTACTCCCCACGCAGCCTGCGCCTCTGGTGCGGGCCTTGGTTGCCCTGCCCTAGTTACGACACTGGTATAGATAGTATATACGCTCTCGCCGAGTGTGTACAGCCGGTATGGGCGTACATAGTACATCGCTAAATGTCGGCTATGCTTCGTCTGGACGAATCAATCTTTGCCAGCGCGGTGTGGTGGCCGTACATGATTTACGAATATCTTGATAACTGCGCCGCCACTTTTAAACATTTTCGTCCTTGCCATAGTTGTAACCTATTTACCAAATTATGATTAAATCAGATTTGTTGTTTTCGACTCATAGAGCGGCCAAAGATGTGCAGATAAAAATAATAGACCCACTGGAAATGTTTTTAGTGATATCTTATCCCAAATATGAAATTTTCGCGATTACAATATTTCCCCGCCTGTTGGAGCGGGCAAGCACTTTATCCATAACACCATAACACAAAACATCATTTTTTGCATACCTAAACACAATATATCATCTCTCACAGTACAGTTTGTAGTATATGTTGCTCTTGGTGAACTGACTGAATTGCAATTTGCCAGTTGCTCACAATGGTGCTCCCAAGGTTCAGTTTGGTAACAATACCGACAAATATACGTTTTTGTGAACTCCTTAGAACCCTGAAAGTTCATATAATTTATACACTGAGGAAATCATTTCAGCTCATTTTTGTGTAAGAAGTGTACATAATTGTTTTTGTAAATGCTTGTTTCGACAGAATTAGATTCAAACATTTTTTTGTTTCACAAGCTGTCCAAAAGATTGAAACTAATGTAGCATTTATATGTTGATTTCAACTTAATAAGGCAGTTTATCAATATAAGAGAACATTGTGCACAAATAAAAATGGAGCCAGAATTAAATGGGTAAGGTGTACAGTAATAAAAATAATGTTTATAGTTCCTGTTGATTAGCTTGCAATTAAATTTTTAAACTAATGTCACCTTAAGTCAAAACAAGAAAGCTTCATAGTTTTAAGAATGATCCATTCGTTAGTAGTATCAAGAGAAAAACAAATCATTTAACAATTTTGAACACTGTTGGACAGCTTGGCTATGATTTAAATATAAATTGGAACAGGTCGCTGTAGGAAAAGCAGTTAATTGTGAAACTGTGTGTTAAATACACAAACAGTTTTATCTCAAGTTCATACAATTAGGATTTGAAAAATGTATTTTTTATGTGAAGCTTTAACTCAAAATGGTAATGTGGCAGGAAATGTTCATTGATGAAATCAATTTAGAACAAAATCTTAATTGTAGACCAATGGTTTGTCTAAACTTGAGAAGTTTATAGCATATACCCTTACACTTAACTTTTATCAAAATCAGAATTTTTCAATAAACCATCATTGATTTGTTGAGAAATTCAGATTTGTCTATGCATACATTATAAATAAATTTTAATAGCAAGTTTACTACATTCTATAACAACTCATCGTATGATTGGGATTGGGACTTCTACATTTATAAATTGTTACTATTTTACTATACATACCTTACAACTAATTTGTTTATCAACCTTACAAGTAGCATTTAGCTCAGCACCATAATGACAAAATGTGGTGAGGTTGCAAATTATACATGGCTCATGAAGTTGCATACAGTCAATGTTTGATGGACAATGTAGGATCAAATCTTTCTGAAAATTGAAATTATATTAATGAATAAATATACTTATCATCTGTTCTACAGTTTATTACTCACAGGTACTGGATTTTCATTTGAGTTTTTTTCTTTGTCAACATTACTTAGCTTTGGGAGCATGATCTGGTTGTCCTCTAAAATTTAAAATGTTGAGCTAGCAAGTTTCAAAACAAATTATTTAGTATCTGGTTTTACACACCCATATTTATTCTATTTGTTAGAAATGTGAGTAAAATAAACGTTGCTTGTCGTATGTTTATATGTATGCATTTCATTTTTACATGAAAAATATAGCATTCTGGAAATTTCTCTAGTCTGAGAAAACTATATGCAACAAATAATAAAGATACTTTTAATAGAACTACATTTTTTAAATCATTATCAGGTGCACTCAAAATGTATGAAATTCATTATTTATAAACCAATTTATAGAATTCAGCACAAGACACAATACAAAAAACTTTTAAAAATCCTAAATTGACATTGACTGTCCAATGGCGGAATACTTCTACCATTCTACAGCACCACAGAATATATAAGGTAAAGGTACAGCACTGTTAGATCACGCAGATCTCATATTAGACAACTGTCATTAATCATAGAACAATCAAAGTTAATCTGACATACCTATACCCACAGAATATATAAGGTAAACGTATTCCTATATATATGCCCACCACCGTGACCAAAGTTTCCCCATTATCATTTTAATCCGGTATTCCAACGACGTCCCATTGATAGACCACGCTTCGTTTACAAAATGTTTTTAGTCGTGCGTGTCTTAGCGACGCAAAGGGGGTGTATAAATGTCAGCTGTTTATATGCGGGCGTAAGGCCATTGGCGTAGACATTTAATTTTTACAAAGGCATAATTTTGAAAAATAAACGTTCAGATGAACAATACAAAGTATTGAGTAGCAAAAATAAAGTATTGTTGAGGTTTCTTTACGATCAGGTCACAGAGTTCTCAAAATGATGAAACATTATCCAATGCATTTGAGTCAGCTAAAACGTAGAATTATATATACATATAAAATTATATGTATCCTATTTTGCTTACCCTGTTACAACACACAATTCCAATTCATTGCTTAAAAATAATATCAATTCTGTATATGATTAGAACAGAAATCGACCTTTGAATAGAAGTTCCGTTCATAGATACCACGTTATGAATCATGCAATATACTATTTCTAAATTCTGCATAGGAAATGTATGTATATTCAGGGAATACACTGCATTTGTCACCTGTAATAAGAGTTCAGAACTCAGAACTGTAACATTGAATTGCCAATAAATGCGTAAAAGGCGAATTTTTAAAGCCATAAAATTATTATTTGGCAATGATTTGTATACAAAAATGTCTGTCTTTTGAGGCTTGTTCATTTTTCGTAAACCCCTTTCTAGGTGGATCATTCCAGGTAGGCAGTATAATACTACTAGCAAGAATTCAAGTAAATACTCGCTGTAAAATGCATAACTGGGAATAATCCTCACCTTACTATATTAATCCTTACCTTGCTACAAGTACGGACTTGAATTCTAATTTTATATCGTATTTATTTTTTATTGATTGAATATGTTGACACTTACATATTATCTCGCTAGCCTCTACGTTTATCCGACTCACTCATGCCACATAACAACATCGTAATTACTTTACATGCAAAAGCAGGGAAATAATTACAGTATAAAGACACAAATTTAAGATCATACTTCAACTTGTAAACATTATTCTAAGTTTCCTTTATAATGTAAAATGTTTCTTCCGACATGTGAATTAAATCATATGAATGACTGAAAAATCGATCTGGGTTGGACTTCATTACAGAAAATACGATAATTTTCAATCTAATAGATAAGAATATAAGTCCTTAGGTTACATGCAATGTCTTAACTACAATCATATGACCTCCAAACTACAGGCTGTAACGTCTACCTGACTAATCCAAAGTCAGAGAGATGCAAAAATGAGTTAAGTAGATTGTCTAAGTGCTTCCTACGCAACAATATAATTTACTCAATTTACAATTTATTATGATCTTGTTCTATACATTATTCTGAGTATTAGTTCCAACTTATCCTCAACTTGGTTTTCTTTTAGCGACCGATTGTAAATAATACCAATATTTTGAATGCCGACAAACAAATGGCCTTGAATGCGTTGTCTTCCAATGGGACGTCGTTAATTAATGCATTTATATTTTCACCGTCAGGGGCTGAAAATAATGACCGTTCAATTATGGAAGCAAATCCAATAGATGTAAGAAATAGCGATGTCAATTCTGAGGAAAACCCAGTTTTTCAGTAGCTCTTCTTTAACCGTTAGGTTTAACCATAGCCGACTCTACCCTCTTAGTGTGGAGTCTGCCATGGTTTAACGGACCTCTATATAACCGGTTTTCAATGGCCGACTCTACCAGATGTTGATTATTTATACGTTATTCCATAAAATCAGTGCCGATTTTACCTTACTTCAGGCCCTGAGCACTGGAGATTTTGGGCACCCCTCATATTGCTCTTTTTTATCAATTAATAAAAAAACTATACATTAAATTTTTAAAACCAGATTATTTTAGGAAAATGGGTAAATTGTCTAACGTTCTTATATTTTGTATTCTCCAATAGGATAAACCGGAACTGCATAAAATGAAATATAATATCCAGTGTTCCGTCGATCAGTGTGTGAATTTGTGAGATTACTGTGGGGGTAATTATCTAATACTCCTCAATTGTTCACGCCACTGGTTGAGGTCGTTCTACCTATGTTCTTATGTTCCTCTTCTTGGTGTTTTCTATTTGTGTTTACTTTGTATTCTTAACTATAGATCTATGCCATAGACATGGATAAAAGATGTCCACTGTCCACGTTAAGGCCATAGATCAAGGTAGCTTTTGACACCTACCCTCTGTAAAATATATTCTCATATGTATATATTAATGATGTTATAGATTGGTTATTCGGTGATTTAAAAAAAGTATAACCGATTGATTGGTAACTTATTTTATATTTATTTGTGGAAAATTTATAACTATGATGGAAGATCCCGAAATCGAAAACTTTGCCCATTTCCGCTATTATGAGTATGTAGGTAGATGCGAACTAAGCTTCCACCTTAATGTTGAAGTACCTGATATTGGCGTTATAAAAGATGATATAACTGCAGTTAGGCAAAGCACAGACACAGTTTCTTCTTTGTTGATACATATTAAAAACAAATTGAAAAAGATGATTATAGATAAGTTTTCTAAAGATGGAATTGAGGTACCTGTATATCTTCAAAGAGGTAAGCAATTTTTATCTTATTTACTAAACGATTATGTGTGGAATAAGTTACAAAAAGGTGTACAGTTTGTGACTGTCTAAGTACTACTCTGTGAATTATTATACCTGCATGATATCTCGTATTTAGTCAAGCAATTTACACTAAAATAGAAATAGAAGATGAAAATACATACCTAAAGAAAAATCCATCTAAGTGACAAACTTGAATTGTGCAGTTTTACATACTTTAAATATGTTCTAAGTTATGTGCTTATTGTTACAGAAATTCTACTAATTACTACTACACAAAACAAACAATCATTGTTCTACAAGACTGAGCAATAAGTAATCATAACTTATGTATTCCCTACTTTTGGTTGTCACTTATTAGTGCCAGATAATGTGATGATCTTGAACTAATAAAATATTTCTGCTGGCAGTTTACTAGTTTAAGAAGGTCTGGCTATATGTTGTCAACTTTAGAGATACTAGATTTATAACTTTTTGATGCTTGAAAACAATCATAGTGTGAAAATTACATTATTTCTTTACATTATATATGTCATAATCATATATAAGTTTAGATCTTCTGTCCATTCTGTGTAATTTTCATTATATAATTAAGAAAACTGTAATTGGTTTTAAATATTTATTATACAACACTCCCTACACCAGAATGCAATACCTCCAAAGTGATACAACCAATGCTTTACCTTCATATCCAAACTTTTCTTTGTATTCATAATCTATGTATTAATTGTCTAATTCCTTGATTAAAGATTTTATATGTGATCTGGATTTAATATTTTTTTATCAACAATTATTTCTGGATATTATTCTGTTCCACTTAATTTATACTGCATTGATGGTCATATGTGATGTATCATCACTGAATTGAATTATCAAAATGAGAGAAAAATGCTATTAATTGTACACATTTCTTGACAACATTTTTACCTAACGTCAAGGCCACCTTATTTTTGTAATTCAACTATTATTAAATTCAGTTAGAGAATTTGGGCTTCATTATCTTTATTTTGTTCACAGATAGAAAATGTCTTTCTGTTTGTAAAAAATGATGTATATTGTGTTTGTGAAAAATGATCATATTATTGTCATATCGAAAAGGGTGATAACATCACCAGTATCAAACTTATGTCAAAACATGCACAATAAAAAATTAGTTTGCACATGTGCAAGTATTTTTTAAATATTGGACTTTTAGAGCCATTATTACTTCCTATGATAATAGGCGCAGAAGTATTGTGATTGTGAACAATTTTGAATTAGAGTTTAAGTACATATTCATTCTACAAAAAGAGATATGCCGAAAAACAGGCACCCTGTGGGGGTTAATTCAGAGAGTAAAATAAAAAAAAAGATAATTTCCGGGAAATGGGATGTGTGAAGAATACAAGAAAAAATGCATGGTATACCCTCAAAGATAATGAAAGTCATAAAACAATGCTAACATAAGGGTAAGTATGGCAGCATTGTTTTATCACTGAAGGAAAAATAGTTTAGTTTGTCAAACTGTGTGTTAATTACACACATCTACAATCTACATAATTTTTGATTCACTAAATATTTTTAAAATTAACAATGATTAATCCACAGAAACATTGTTCTTAGATAAGGAATGAAAGTGCGTATTTTCTTGTTTATAATAAGTAATAAATTGATGAGCAGTAAACAATTCAATACTTCCCTCCAAATTGAAAAAACACATATTGTTTCCTTCAATGATGCCTTCATGGATTCTCCTAAATGGCTGTAATATTCCCTAGTACTTGCCTCCTCGCCCTACCGTGTCCGTGTAAATAGTAATGAGAATTTTATGGATTCTTGGCTTTGTTTGTAGTTTTTATCTTATGCCTTTGTTATCGATAAACATTAAACATATCACTGATATGAAAGAACTGTAATAATTGGCTGCTTAAGCAGTCATAATCTATGCTATGCAATTTTTGTCCAGTCCATATGTGAATTTCAAAATTTATCCATATGGAAATATTAAATATGTCCACTGAATATCAAAATTGTATATTTGGTAATACTACCAAATATAAAATTTTGATATGAGAGGGTATTCCCTATCTTTTGCTTATGTATGTACATTTAAATAAGAGTCAATCTGTATAATACTAAAATATCCCATCTTTTGCAGACAATAACAACCTGAATGGTGCTATGAAGCTAGGAGCTTTTGGAACGTCTATATCCACAAATGTCAAACCTATAACATTTTCTATTTTTGGTCAAGAATATACAGTATTCTACAATACTCCATTTGTTAAAGAAATGAAACTCCTCCCTATATTATATGCAGATTGTGATGTAAGACCAAAAGTCTATGCGCCATTCATGTTTAAAGATAAATCAAAATTTATTTGGCACAGATCTAAAGACAAAACGCATTGGACTGAAACTGGCCAAGGTAACATATTGTGAGATCATGCATGACTACCATCCGTAATTTAGTAGGATGTTAAGTTAGGTAATGGAATAGTATGAAAAAAATGCCGAATATCAGTTGCTGCGAATGAAAATTTTCACGCACTTTATTCTATTTTCGAAATAGTGGTTGTGCTAACTTAATAAGTTACATGGATAACGCAATGGATGAATAATGTTAAGTTTGCATGATCAATTTGACTAATATTTTTATTAAATACAAATAGTGTGACAGATTAGCTCTCATTGATTAATATTTATTGAAACATCATATACTGCATTTACAGAACTTCTTCTTAACATTATTTACGTAAACTTTATTAACAATTTGTAACAGTTTATTTCGTCCGTACATGGATGTAAACTTTGAGTTAACAGTTCATGTAAATTGTTACCGTGATGTTTATACAAACTTCAGGTGAACCACTCATAAATAAAAAAATATTTTGCTTAAAATCTACCAAATCACGGGTAATTTGTGGCTTTTCTACTGTTAATAAATGCCATTTTCAAGACCTTATTTTTGGTAAAATACAGTATCGATATAAAGCTAGCACAACCACAGATCATAAAGAAAAAAAAAATAAAAATATTTCAGGGCTTTAGTGTCTGTGAAGTGAAAGCGGTGAGTTCGGGCCCCGAATGTGCTCAGAGTTCGATTTACACTCGTGATTCCGTTAGTATAACGTTTGAAATTCTATATTTATGATTTTTACTAGCTTAGGCACCAATGATCGGTAGTTTTCACATAAGTTTTGGTTTAAATACTTTTTATTTTATTACAATAGCAATATATATCGACACATGTAGATGTTTGTAGTTTGTTCCGACCATTATATACGGCCACGTAAGTTCAGTGCAAAATATGAACTAAAACTGACTTTTAGACGTGTGAGCTGTCGTGAAAAAATCTAGATTAATAGATACCAGATCTTTGGTTTCCCCTCTCCTCTTTAATAGATATAATGCATTGTAAGCTTGGAGAGGTTCCTAACGTTACTATTAGAAAATATGCAATAACTGCGAAAGCTGATCAAATTCACTAATTAAAAAAATCCTGATTTAATCCAAATACTATTGGAAAATATATTTTCTGGAGAACATGATCAACCTGGAAACCTTTTATGATACTATTGAATGGATTGATACAAAAATTATATTTATTACATGTGTATTAAAATTTATATGTAAAACATCTATGACTATAAGTATTCATTTACTGTTCATTACTTTACTGGATTTGATATACTAAATCAGAACAGGCACCAAATATAGAGCAATAACTTAGATGACAATACTGTGATTCCAGTTTGATCTTACAGATATCACTTGTTACTGATTTTATTTTTCATTTGAATGGAAATCAAAGGTCATAGCTAGAAAGTTATTTTAGATATTACTGATAGATTTTGCCTTATATTTTAGGTTTTCAGTACCATATTAAAAAAGAAGATGTTGATCATTTTCTTAAAGTGAAATGTATTCCCTTCAATTTTGATGGCGTACAAGGTACAACAGCTGAGGTTATATCTGAAAATGTTGTTATGTACCTGGGTAATATTCCAAAATGTCCATTTGAAGACAGGCACCAGTTCACAAAAAATTGGCCAAATGACATGGAGTAAGTGATACAAATATTGGGCAGAAGTTTGATAAGAGGACAGAGTAGCACTACCAGAAAGCTAAGAATTCTGTTATGCTTTTAAGAGTTGTTAACTCGATTGAGATGATGTTTGTAAAAAGTGAGGTTGATAGGGACTGAACTTGTCAGCACTTCTATGAAACGTAGTGGTTTCAGATACAAATCTCAGTCTGACTAATGTTTCTGAATTTATATTTGTTGGTTATAATGGTTAATGGTTATAATGCTTAATGGTGGTGGGAGAGGTTATATCAGTTGCAAAATACACCAAAACATTTACAATGAGATCTTGAACTCATACTGTATGGAACTGAAAGAACATTTTCGGGACAGAGTAGCCAGTGGTGTCAAAACCTTTTGGGTTTCATGTGTCAAACTGGACTTAATTTTATATTTTAGTTTCAATGATTATCTTGTGGACCTCCTAAGCTAATATTTTTTCGTTTTGAGATATATAGGTACAAATTTTGGTTCATTTGACGTATTGTAGAGAAGTTATATTGCTTACTAGTTCTTTGCTCATCAAATAAAACAACCTTTGATGTTTCAGTACCACGTAGGTCGCGGTACATCTATCACGTATTCAATATTCCTTCCAACAACGGTAATCGATTCACGTGTTTGCTTCAAAGATGATAGGTTTATGTACGTAGTGGAGACGAATTGACATACCGAGCTAAAATTTGTCTATAAGACATAATTAGTTTTGAGCTTTATATTGTTTTCAGCGTAATTATCATGCATCTGCATATGTATATGTTTACCTAATTTTTATGTCTTAACACGCGTACTTTGTTTTACAGGCTGAGGGTAGTTACCTACAATATTCTATCAGAAAGATATACAACAAAGGATGGAAATTATTCATATTGTGAACCCATATACTTGTCAATGGATTACAGGAAGCAGTTAATTCTGAAAGAATTGCTAGGTAACTATAACTTTTGCATAATCTTATTAAGATTTAATATTTGGACATTTCTTAATAGGGTACAAGGCTGATATAATATGTCTTCAAGAAGTGGACAGTAATTATTATTATCAGTTTTTTGGACCTAAAATGAAAGAAAACTCATATATTGGAAGATTTCACAAAAAAGGCAATAAACTTCCAGAAGGATTGGCATGTTTCGTGAGAACTACCCGATACAAGTAAGATATTACAAGAACCGATATTGCTCTCATCGGTGGATAATAGTAATGATTAAGGAATAAAATACCAGTTGGATCACTGCGCTCTTATCTTTTAATGTCTAAATTTCAACAAAATGTCGACAGGCCGCTACGAATCAGTCCTTAACCAGTGGTTTTTAATTTGCCGAAATGATCAGCAGAGGAATTGGTAGCTTTTTACAAGAACAGCCTACATTACGTATACTCCAGTGATCGCGAGGAGGAAAAAATTCGTTACCGGCGACGGCTGAGCGACAACTACTACTTTATTCCGTAAACTTTTATAATATTCTTACTGGATGGTATGGAATGGAGTGGTCGTGTCTGTGAGTGTTACTGGTGAAACATACTTGTAGATGCTATGAGATTATGTTATCTTAATAGTTTCTACTGTCATACTCACTATGAAGTCTAATTCTCTTATAAGAATGTTACGTTCTTCTTTTCCCATTGTTAGCGGCCTCTGACACCAGCAGTTCTCATCGGTCTTTTTATGCTCATAGGCGATCACAATTCAGATCATTTTGGACGATTTAGCCTATTAATGGATTTTTCGTATGGTGAGACGCAATGCAAGCCCTTTTTAAAACGCTTATATTAATTTGCTTTACTTGTATCTATCTATCTATTCGTCTATGTAACGGAATTTTCCTACGTAATTTTCATCGACCTCAAGACATATTATTAATTTGAAAATTTGCACATCTTTTTTTCAAAAATTGTTTTTTTTTGAATATATTGTTTATTCCAAAATGAAAAGGGTGCTCGGCGGTTTGCTGGCAAAAAAACTTCAGCCAGTAGCCTGGTTACTATTAGTTACATTTGAGTTTGTTTTTAATAATTCAGATTTTATTGCAAAAAGCCTGGAGTGCGTGATAACAACTGGTATAAATATGTCATTAGTAGCTATTTGTAAAAGGAAAGTTGGTTGAAAAATATCGTAATAAACACCACGTTTTTTCAACGATAAATTCAACAATTAAATCTGAATAAATACATTATTGCTTACTTTTTAGTGCGATTTGCTCTTTAAGCGTGTTTTTTTTTGTTTCCTAATTAAATTATCATTTAATTATGAAATACACGATGTCTACCAATTTTTTTGTCAAAGTCAGAGGAAATCGACTATTTCTAGTAGTTTGTCTGTTGATCCCCTCCCCATGATTGTAAGTGAAATGAATTCATCTTTCGTGATAATATCAGCCTAAACAGTGTCTAGTGTGAACCAGTCTCTTGACTGGATTGCGTTGCCGAAAAGTTTACTGAATTTGAACCACGAGCTTTATTGTTGCATCCAGCATTTTCAACCAATATTAGTATGTTGAACCTCCCCTCATGAATTTCTCTCGGAACGAGACCATTAAAAGAAGTGAGATCATTTAAGAAATATAATATTTTTCCTATCGTGCTGGATTTGATTTTTTTCATATTCATGTAACGTTTTACATGTTTATGTTTCAGTTTGGTGAACGCTAGTCATTTAGTTTATAGCAACGAAGTAAACAAAAAACGTTTCTCCCATATTCGGAAACACCTGAATAGTAACAAGAAACTGGCGGACGATTTTTTCAAACAACATACATCTCTACAAGTGATGGTTTTGGATTCTCCTACGCATATATTGATTGTTGGAAACACACATTTATATTATCATCCTGATGCAAATGCAATCAGACTTCTACAAGCTAATATAGCAACGACAATTCTGGACGATTTGAAGAACATTTACTTCAGAGTGAGTAGCATGAATATTATTTGTTCTTTCCACCCACAAAAAAATACTGTTGGGCCTTCTTTCTAATTCCCTTTGCTCACTAGAGTTAAGAAAATGTTGCCATTTTTTTTCCTTAACTGTAAAAATATAAATCTCTGGTCTCTAACTTAGTAGTTTGTATAATCGTATATTTATTAGCTGTGAACGCTAAAGTAGTCTTTACTGCTTACGTAAATAAAAAAAGCGTAGACAATTGAAATCATTGGAGTTGGACACCAAGTAAAATGAAACGAAGTTTCTATACTACACAAAGAATATAGCAATTTTGAGAGAAAGATCAAGAAATCTGCCTCTATATAATTGAATTCATTAGTAGATTGTCAACCAGTCTGGTTGGGTATACTTCAAGAAGAAATCAACAATTAAAGTGTTGAGCGTTGTGTTTTTTCAAAGGATAGGCATTACTGTACTTTTGTTCGACCTTTAGTTCATATGTGCTTTTAATTAGCGACTTGTACAGGTGAGGCGACTCGGAGACAACCAATAAGTAATAACTTCAATTTTCAGAAATTCAAAAAGGATGTTTATGTTGTTTTCTGTGGAGATTTTAATAGTCACCATAGTAAATCGTTATACCCTTATATGATAGAAGGAAGAATCCACCCCAAACATTCAGACTGTTTGAAAGGTATGTATGGATAATTTTTCTTCAAAATTACATTTCTACATGATATGGAGATATCAACTGATTCTAGATCTCTTTATTTTCAATATCATGTAGATATTGTAGATGTATCATTTAAAACATCATCATGTGATAAGTATCTAAAAATAATCATATAAATTAAAAATATATTTTTTTTAGCATTTTTATTCACTTAGCTCATATTCAAGATAGAAATCTCTTTAATTTTGGGAAAGAGTACCCTATTATTTTGACTTTGATGGAACAGTGATGATCATCATGGTCATTCATACTTTGGAATTTATATGGTACATATTTTTTGTTATAATCGTAGGTTGCCTGTTTAGATAAAGTTTTTTTTTAATACATCATTGTTCCTGACATATTATTTAATGGAGTTCTATACTGATATTGATGAAGAATTTGAGTATAAAAGAATGATTTGATAAGCTTTGCTCTGAAACGTGTAAAATAAGTGATGTCAAAACTACCGATTGGTTATTTTTTGTAAGCCGTTGAAACAAAATTCGGATTTATTAATGTTTTCGTATATTCCAGTTAATGAAAATGGGAGCCTACTATTGAACCATAAGTTTCATTTTATAAGTGCTTGTGGAACTCCGTTATACACAAATTACACTCCTGACTACAAAGGCTGTTTAGACTATATTTTTATTGAAGATAATAGAATGGATGTTAAACAGGTAAGATACTAGGTTTGATTTATATATTTGGTTCATACTGCACTGGGTGTGAGAGAGATTAGACTAATGGCCAAGTGTTCTATCAAAATTAATATTTCAGGAGGCCGCATACTATTCAAAAAAGTGGTTTTCTCAATTACAAACGACTTATATTTTGCATCTCTGAGTCGAAGATTTGCAACCATCTTTTTGGTGCCGTCGCATCAAAAAAGTTGGTTAGAGGTTTCAGAATCATGAGATTCTTCTTCTGCCTATACTGCGTTTTCCCTGGATTTTGCGTTGGACAATCAAGCGTCGAAGTTCATATTTTTAGCTCTTGATATGGCCCAGATATTCCAATTTACGTCTCTTGAATGTATTGACAACTCCTCTTTCCCAGCTCAAGCGTCTCGAAACTTTTGCATTTGTTACTCCATCCTTTACTGCAAGAATTGCAGCATTAACAATCCATGCTTTTGCTCCATAAAGGCGAGTTGAGAAAACGTAACATTTATTTATTTATTTTATTTTTTATTTCCTGAGCATTTATGCTGTATACTCTCGCTCCTAGGCAGGTTCGCTGCTTCTATCCTTTCCACATTTATTCCGTCTATAGTTGGGCTAATATTTATTGGGTTTTTCTAAAGGATCACTATATTTTTTCATATTAATCGTCACATCGTATTCCTCACTATAATCACACACACTATTAGGCTATGTCGATCTTCAATACTCTCCGCGAGCATTAGTCTGCAGATCTTGAATTGTTTATTATTCCACTAACCGTTATCCCACATTTATCCAAACCTTTTCTGAGTATTTCTCCAGAATATGTATTAAGAAGTGTAGGCAACAGAATGCATCCCTGTCTTACTCCTCTTTGTATTTCGATTCCTTCTGATGTGAGGTTTGCAACATATATTGTAGCTGTATCACTGATTATAAAAACCAAAATAAATTTATTTCCTCAATGATATGAGTATGTGACTACTCTGCAAAAAGAAAGTGTAAAATGAGTCGTCAACTGCTGATCTGGAGATGAAAAAATTATCAGGTATAGCAATAAACTCTTGCTCTGACAAGCTTTGACATGGATTGTATGTTACGTTCTGCTAATAGATACTGGAGATAAGCTATAATTCGCTAAGTAAATTCGCCAATTCCTGACAGAACACGAATTATTTCATAAAACATGGGATGTTATCAGATTTTACTCTGTAGAGGGACCGACTTCTTGTTCTTGGTAATTAGAACAGACAGAATAACTTGTCGCCGGCGAGGATTAAACCCGCATCTTGTGTATTCTACCAAGCAAGTGGTTTTAACCATTTTTCCCACTTCAACCAGTAAAGAAATTGGCAAATATGCTATAAAGTAAAGTACCTTTCGCTGTGCAATTTGTATTTCCATATATCTAAGTTGAAACCAGCTCGAGTTTTGTTTCCAAATCTAGTAGCAAGTGTGGTTGCCTCATATTTTCTGTACCGGGATACAGAAGATGAGGGATTGTTGTAGTTAATGATCATTCCACCGCTAGATTAGCAGCTTACGACTTCTTTTACACTGTTTGTCATAAGAAGAATAATGTCAAATGTAACTTCTAAAACGTTCTTCAGTTTTAGCCAACATTATTTGAATGCCTCACATTTTTTGTCTACTTCCTGATGAATTCAGGTAGATTGGAAACGTACAAAAACAACGTTGGGTATTTATAATATTTTTTACCTCTTCAACCATTTTTTCGACTACGACCAAATATGTACGGGAATTCAAAAAGGACACAAAATCGAAGTGGATATTTCATTTTTTTTGACTGTGACATGCATTTTCGTAATATTTTTTTAAAATAATTGATCCTAAATTGTTTTTAGTGGGTTTGTGTATCAGAACAAATAGTTGTAGTTGAATAAAATATCCCTGTTTGCCACAAGTGAAGTACACCACTTACTATTTCACAATGGTACCATTTACAGGATCGAACTACAGTTAATTGCCTTTTTTCCTGAGACTAACATTGTGATCCATAGAATAAGATCAGAAATTGGCGGGGTAATTAACTACTGAAGATCTTGAATCTTCTAAACTTCAACTGGCAAATTCGTCAGTATAGCTTGGCGGTCTGACGGTAGAGAGCAAATGGGTTATATAATCATATAAGGGTGTGTTACCAAATTGTTTTCTCCAGGTGCATGACAAATACTGTCTTTACAAAATCAAATGGTCCTCGTCAAGTCTCCAATGAGCAGCATCTCTTATGAATGATACTTGGAGTATTACTATTACACCCTTACCTGTGATAGGTATGTTCACAGTATATTTGCTATCAATTGCTGCTAAGCCATACTGACGAGTTTAGGCAAAAGGCGAAGCAAGAATTTCTATAGCAATTTACAGATATAGTGGACAGTATACACTTAGTATCAGTCGTCAGCTTCTGACGTAATAGGCCAAGCGATTTCACTATAGCATATACGTAAACAATGCGATGGCACAAAAGCTAAAAATTCACAAATACTTATTTTTTGTACTGAAGTTTCTCAAAAATTAAATCAATGTACTCCAAACATACAGATAGACCATAAGTGTTACTCCAGTTTTTCTTATTTTATCACAAGACATGCTGTTATATTTTGTGGGCTGGCAATGGATCATGTTCGTATGGAATTTATCAACAGTGCAAATTCATTACTCTATTATATTTCTTGGTACTATATTGGAATTTCTGGACCTTGTTCTCCTGAAGTTCATCAGTCAATAACAATTTCATTTAGCTTCAATCTGTACTTCGAAAAAGTTTGTCGAGGCAGCAGAAATGTCGATAAACTTTGCTTGTATGGTGTTGCTTCTACATGAAGTAAAATTGTCTTTTATTCATTGAAACATGTTTTTCATTGAAACGTGCGTTTTTTGAGTTATTTTTGGCTGGAAAAAATACTTATTTTTGTTAATAACTAAAAAAGCATGGATTTGAAGAAATAAAACTTATAAATCATGTTTGCTCAGAATCAATTATTCTACAAACTTTCTCATTCGACGGGTACTACTGGGATATGTTCTTTGTGAGTAAGGTATGTACTTCACCTGTACCAAATAGGAATTTATAACTATTTAAAATTGCACAATGCTTAGTTATTTGCAGAACATGATTTTAGAAATTACGTTTTTAGGTGATCCCGCTACCAGACGAGGCCGAACTGAGTCAGTATGATGGCCTTCCTAATAAATATTATCCATCTGATCACGTGGCTGTGGCAGCAGACTTTTCATTCAAAGTTTAGATACTGCTTATATATAATTTTAGAAATTAATTGGGCTCGAGTGTTATATAGAAAATACCATTTATACCTTTTAATAAAAGGATTTATATTTTCAATTAACATGTGTGCTACTGTAGAATTCAGTAATAGAATTATTTTTTATAGGCATACTGTAAAAAAATGTTTAGGTGGAAGATTGTATCTGCCACGTGTTTGTATGGATGGTAATCGAGTGTCTACTTAAATTTTGTTTGCGCAAAAAAGTATTTTGAATTTGTAGGCTGTTTATTTAGCAACTGGAGATACAAAAAATTCACTGTTTTAAATGCCATATGAAAAACAATTCAAATAGTCTGACTTGGTACTTCCACGGATGTATATGATAATCGATTTTGGAATGAATGTTTTCTATATTCCCAAATCTGAATTAAACATATTTTACATCATGTGTGCCACTTTGACTGTACTACGTTGAGATATTTTTTATTACACTGTACCTGAAAGACCACCTCTTCGTAGTTGTAGAGATTCGTTTTTTGCAGAAAATATTGTTTACTATAAATTAAAGCAGCGTTTCCAGTAAAAAATAATTTCTCTACCATTTTTTATTATTACATAAAGTTGATAGCACCATACATATCTATTTATACATTTTCTTTGATAATACTTAAAAAAGCTATATTTGGAGTACTTTTAGAAATCTAAACCATCGTATTAATCCTATTAAAATTTCAAGATTCAAACCAAATATTGTCTATTAATTATACATATAAACTTTCCGGAAAATCGATTTCTCTACAAAGAAGAGTCGATAATTTTGTGGTATTCAGAATAATATAGAATTAACAAAATACAGATACATAGTAGCCAGGCATAAGATCTATGAAATTCTGCACCTGCTAACTGCTCTTGCTTTCTAAGTGGAGAAATTGATTTTCAAGTCTTGTAGATTCTACTAGTATCTGATTTGCTGCCAGTCCATGACATCTGACCATAAATATAAACAGCATGTTAGCAAAAAATTGCGCATGTCTCAATCATAGACTGGTTGTTGCCTGTGCAGAAACTATGATTACCATTTTCTTCTAATATACATAACACACGATATGTCCAATATCGGTTATATTTAGGAGAAACGATATTGGTTCTACCATTGAGACGAGCGCCCAGGGGTTCACCATATTTCGTCATTGTCATCAAGTCCATGGAAAACTGGAAATAACGCATGTAAGACGTAACAGTGGCAACATTCTTCCTCAGACTTTATGGTAGTGACAAAACAGTCATTGTGACAAGTCTCCCGTGTGCAATCGTCTTTCATAATTCTAGTTTTATACCCTGGATGGGGAAGATGGGAATTATTCATTTGGAAAGAGCTTTAGCTTTACATCATATGTAATATTTACTTAGGACAATTGTCCTTAAATAGTTAAATCCTATGTGTACATTGAATCGCAAGAAGAGAAAATTCGGCAACAAAAGTTGGTAACATATAAGAAATAGATAAAAATGATAATTCTTGTGAATTATATTTAGCTCTAATACTTTCTGATATTTTTACTCATAGCAAAACGAAGGGAACATGAATATTGAACTAGGCATTTTCTTATTTCATATCAATGACAAAAGTTAATTTTACCTTGACATTAATTTCGCGTTTAATTCCTTTGTAATGACTTACATATTTCTTAGACCTCATCAACAACGTTTTTGGGCAGCATGCTGTAGATAATAATTATTATGTGAATAATGGATTTTACTTACTATAGGGTACGACATTTTTTTTTTGTTGGGAAATACACCACCTATATTTGTTATTCGTCAAAATGATTATTCAAGCTCTCCAAGCAGGTTTTCCTATTCAGTGTGGTCGACACATTCATCCTCTAATTTTTATATGAATCCTAACGAGCCTTTCAAGAAATATTGAACAAAATAAACTGTTAGCTAAATCTTCCTGTGGACAATAGCCTAGAGGTTAATGGCGTAAAATCAGCAACAATTTATTCTACTGGGACGACACTTCGTATAGAGAAAAGATCTATAGAAATAATTTGCCGAGTGCAGCTCAGTGCGATTGTGTGAATGGAAAAAAATTTCAGAAAGATCCATATTTTTGAGTTAACGTTATCCTGTTATCAGAATATTCATCAGTTATCTTGTTTTTAGTGAATTTACTTAAAAAGCGACTACGATACAAAATTATTAGGTTTCATATGATTCGTATTTGTTTTATCTGATAAATTTGCTAACCGCTGCCGCTGACATCTAACTTAACCAAACGGAATGCTATTTATGCAAAAAAACGAGCATTAATAGTTGTACTGGCTGCTAATTAAGAACACATGTATTTGATAGAAAAACAAAAGTACAGAAATACCATTGAGGCAGCCGAAACGTTAGTAGTCATTCCATCCGCCGCATGTGGTTTTAATTAGTGGTAATTGAAATCCATTTTCTCTTCTTAGGATCAAAGTGATACTGATACAGTATATGTACCTCGAAACAGTATTAACAAGAACTTTCGTAAGGTAAAAGTCATAGTCTACTCCTATTTTCTATAAGAATATATATATCTATAAAAATTATAACCTATAGAAAGATAAAATTTAAACAATCAACGTTCGGAAATAGCCCTTGAAGTTGGAAAAAATCTTTCCTAGGTACATTTTTTTGTAATTTATGGTTGTTGAGCACACGGTACAGTTCCAAGACTATTGCAAAGTACCATATAAATAATAATAATATGTAATCAGGATAAGGAAACAAGTACGCCCAGAAGTTAGTCCAAAACTTTGTATTTTGATTGTCAAGGCCAAAATGGGTGTGAAGTATTCTCCTAGGGTAGTTCCAACATTCGAAGTTGTAACTTTCGGTAGCGATATTCTGTAATTTTTCGCCGATTCCAAACTTAATTGTATTTTTACCGTTTTTACTCATTCATGACCTTTCCATCAAAATACAGTATGTTTGTTTTCCCGCCTTGGTGGTATGGAGGTGACCAATCATATATATGTATATCAATAATAGTGCGATCTACAAAAAATGTAGAGATACCTTTCGTAGAAAAGAACGGAAGCCTTTTTTCGGTGAAAGTGAAATTACGAAATTTTAGGAATCAAAATATGTAACTTTGCAACTTTATTTTAATTTCAAACACGTCTTCTCTGCGGCAAAATATTTCATGTACAATAGAAGTATTCCACAAAAAGAATTATTTAGTTAGAACCTCTGAGTATTGGGTTAAATGTAACATACGGATATCTATTCACTTTTAACTGTTCATACTTTCTTGGTTTAGAAACTCTCACGGGCTTTGTCGTTTAAATGAGTAATTCAGTTAGAAGGGGACATTATCGAAGAGAACGTAGAACCACCGAATCTTCTATTTATTATAATAATTTTAATAGTTGTGAAATTGGAATAGGAATACCTATATTGCTGTAAACACTTTTGAATCTCTTCTTGCGTCGTTGGTCAAAAGCTACAAGGAAAGTCCACAGTAGCATATTATCCAGTCTAGAAACGGCAAGTGTCCTTATTTCCGATATTTTACCAAATTGCTCACGAAGTTACTGCGCTATATCTACAGATCTATTGCTATGCTACCTGTAATAAGAAAAATAATGGAGAAGTGCTTCAGCTCGGAGCTGTTGAGACAATTTCATCTCTGCTTAATGAACGATGGACAAACTAAATTTGTGGAGTAAGCTCATCCAGTCATGTAGAAAGGGTCGCGCTATGGCTTTTGATATTATGAAGGCTTTCTGAAAGCGGTGTGATGAGCCTTCCCGAGAAGGTTTGCAGATAGGTAGCAGACTTTTTTATCGGTCGTTCATTACAAATGTGACAGTCATGTCACACATTTGATGACTCAATCGCGCAAAAAACATGGTAGCTACAAATCATATGACAGAGAACAACTTCTAGGGAATAGATTTCACAGAAACATTCTAAATAAAGAAGGAGGAATTATACAGTAGCACAGTTTGGAAATGTAGCCTAGAAACAAATGTCGTTAATAGGTTCTATCTGTTCTCTTCTTAGCAGACCATAAGCTGATATAATTTCCAAGAGTTTAAAGAGCAGGTAGAGAATAATGACACGCTGTCATATCGTTAAATTGAACAGCACTTTGAGAATATCCAAGCGAGGTTTTATTTGGTATATTCACTCAGGGTTATCGCCATCTATTTTTTTATCACCAAGAATTATTAAAATATTCATTATTTTATAAAATTGAAACAATTTTTATCTATTGTAAAAATGGAAGTGAAGAGGAAATATTAGGTATACATTAAGCCGCCTGTCGTTGCACTGTACATAAGCTACTCAATGCTCTCATCATTACTGTCGCTTATTGCGCAGAAACCAGGAAGATTTGAGATAGGAGGTTGAATTCCTGTAAAAATTTCCTACACAAATTCGTTTATCACATGTAAGTTTTATCGTTAACCTCCTTTATTTTTCTCAGAAACAGCTATTAGTACAGGCAGTAGAGTAGATATTCCGTTGTTTTTGGTTATTGTGTGGAGTAACAAGTTTTTGTATGTTGCGTTTTGTTTCTGCCGTTTTGGCGCATTATGTTGGCTATTTTGGATAAAGAACATTGCTCTGTATTGAATATTTCTGTAACAAATCATATCAAGTTTCAATTTGAACAAAATTATGTTTTCCTGGAGACACTCAATTAGTTAATGTGAATGTCATTGCAATTTGTCAATTTGATTTCCTAATTTTTTTGTAGTTAGGGAAAGACCGAAGCATCGTAAAGATCGCTCAGCATTCATATGTGGTTTTAATTGGCCGCCAAAACAAGCCAGATGAATCAATGAGAGAGCCACAATATGTTAAGTTTAAGAAGTTACATTAATTTGTTGTATCATGCGAATAAATAGCTTTAACCCTCGCCGAACAACGTACGTACGTCATCTACCGCCTGTACTATCACAATTAGTGTTTATAAACACTTTGTACATCTGTTTGTATCCTGGACCATTTAGGCTCAGGAGGTAGGTCGACCTTCACCCATCTGATAACCAGATAAGAGATATTTATTGTGGCAGAAAACAGATAAACAATTATGCAAATTGGTTTCCAGAGGAAGTTTGGTCCAGAGCATCCTTAATTCAATTTATTATTGAATCTTTTCTCTTTGACTTATTATACGACTGAAACATCTATATTGATCATTAGAGGCAAAGGTATAGGGCGTTACGCGTTTTATCCCTATCATTTTTTGATTCCAATTACTAAATATTGTAGTAATGTTTTGTTTTTACTCAGGAATTCATTTTATACCATTTCGATAGTAATATTTTGTAATATCTACTACTTTGTGTGAATTTTTGGCGGTGCTCGCGCTCAGTTTCAAAGGGTTACACACTTTGGAGAGTAGTAGATATTATAAGATATTGCCATCGAAATAGAACAAAATGGGTTCTTGCATTCATTAAAAGGTAAAACAATATTGCTTTACCGCTGACAGATATCGAACGCGTGGTACTAGGATCCATGTCTCTGTTCACTGAGTTAACGATGGTATCATCAAACTATATGCCTTAAATGAAGACGGAAAGATGAAAAATAAACAATTGAATTAACAACAACACTTGTAAAATTAGTGTTATTTTTCATTAGAAACACTTATCATCATAAGAGGAGTGACGGTCTACCTAAGTTGGGATATCCTATTAAATGTACAACTTTGCTACATGATACACTTAGGTAACATGGAAATGTCTACTATATAGTCTCACCGTAACAATATATATTTTGGAAATGTTAAAATAAGTGAAAGCTATTTGGTCGTGGACGATAAACCGCGTGGTGTTCATGTTGTGCCGTTCAGGTCCAGGTGGGTGGAGGATTACGCCTGACGGCCTCCGGTGTACGTCAAATGGCAGTGTCGAAGACTGCCATCGATGATGTGATTACTTCGTCGGAGGTGCAACATTCCAGGAACTCGTCCAATGTCACTACGCCGTCCTTGTTCTTGTCCATTTTCTGTGGAGAAATAACCGGCTGTTTGTAATTGCGTTGAATCGATATATAAATATATATTGATAATCGCAATCGTTGGAAAGACTTTGTAAAGCACAGTTCCGTGATAATTGAATACATTTTTCTGTTCCGCTGAGATAAGCGATAGTGGATGAGTTCGAAAAACACTGCAAAACCAATACGAAAATGGGAGTCATCCAAAATTATACAAAAAAGCATGGAATATGCATAAATAAGGCAAAAACGTGAAATCAAAATTTATTGTTTATCTATAAAATACATAAGAAAATATATAATAGACAAACAATAAAATATAAACAAGAAATAATTAAATCCTAATTTAGATGTTCTGTCTTCTATCACTTAAAATATTTTTGTTGTCGGAAAAACTCCTACGTCAACACTTGTAATGGGCATATATTTAAATTTTGCCAGCACATCTGGGGTCATTTGTAACTCTGAGTCAGTACTTCCTGCTAATATCAAAGCAATTTTTTTTAATTTCTGAGAACCTTCATTCTTAGACAGACATTTCAACTTTTTTGTACTATTTGGGCAGTTGCTTCAGGAACATTGTCAATGGCTTTTTCGAAATCATTAATAATTTTGATGGAGGTATCCAATGTCATTCCTTGTTTCTCCAAGGACTTTATGGTGGTACTGACAATACTAAAATTAGCTTTTATATAAGCTAAATTGTTCATTAATGCATTTTGATTTAGCACCATTTGACAATCTTTGATTGCTTTGCTAACTGTATCGGGTAGCTCGAATAAAACTTTTTTGAAATTTTCAAAATTATTTGCATAATATAATGCGGCAATCATATGCCCCATCTTGTAAAAACTGGTTCAGGTGGTAATGGAATATTCGGTAGTCGTTCTTTAAAAAGTTGCACCCGCAAGGCGCCTTGAATAAAACTTTTTCCATTTCTTATAAGTTCATTGAGAAGAGGAAATTGTTATCTCATAGTTTCAGCAGCAACACTATTCAAGCCATGAGCTAAGCAAGTGCAATGACATAAATTACACTGTTAAATTAGTAACTGTTTTAACCATATATTATGCTGCTGTGTCAGAGAGCATGAGCGATATTAATACACTTTTGCCAAAGCTTTTGCAGTATGTACAAAAAATCTAAAAAAGGCTGTAAATAGCACAAACCATAAAATATGTATAAAATCAAATTAAGCATTATAAACCCTGCTTTTTTGTATTTTTTTTTCTAATTCATTAATATTTCAAGGTGTCTAATATTTGCTTGTAATATTTACAAAAAGCATAATGCCTTAAAATCCGGACTCTATTGTTGAGAAAAACTAATGTGAAGTTTTGGTTGTAATGAAACTATTCAAGTTAATTCACTCTCAAAATTTACCCAGTATAGTGTTTTTGACTTATTAGGGCCTTTTCATTCATTCTGTTTTTTCTGTGCGTTGGCATAAATATTATGAATCTAAAACATGTAATAGATTCTGATTTATTCATTTGAGTCACTAAATATTTTACCATTAGATGCAACATTCAAAACTTTTTCGAAAAATACACAAGTCAAAGTCCCGTAATAGTGCTTCCACTAAGTCACTGTTACTTACTTGAAATATCCTGTCAACTCGCTCTTTCACGGTGCAATCTTCTATACAGGGTTCGACCACCTTTCCCATGAGGTCATAGATGGCTGTGACTATATCTGTCATCTCTTCCCGGGTGATGTAACCATCACCGTTGATATCGTACAGTGAAAAGGCCCACTGAAGTTTCTCTTCTAATGAGCCTCTCGACAGAATGGACAGATTTTGCACAAAATCCTGAAAAGATCATTACTTTTTAGAAAAATGAGGGTCAAGCAGGTTCCCTTATGATAAAACACTCCAAAAGTGAGTAATTCTCATCTTGGTTGTCTCACAATATAAATTGTTAAAAATATATTCTAGGAGTTTAATTTCGGACTTCCATTGTCTATAAAATTTTGAGTATCACGACGTTTTGATTGAAATGCTATCTTCAATCGTCTTCAGTTCACCTTCAATCGTCTTCAGGTGAACTGCAGCTGGGGTTAATTCCCCATTTTTCTGTGCATTCTGTGCATATTCTAGAACATGTTGTTTGAAACTTGTAGACAAGGTGGATTTATCAAAAGTTTGATTTCGGACTTTTGATAAATCCACCTTGTCTACAAGTTTCAAACAACATGTTCTAGAATATGCTCAGAACATGTTGTTTGAAACTTGTAGACAAGGTGGATTTATCAAAAGTCCGAAATCAAACTTTTGATAAATCCACCTTGTCTACAAGTTTCAAACAACATGTTCTAGAATATGCTCAGAACATGTTGTTTGAAACTTGTAGACAAGGTGGATTTATCAAAAGTTTGATTTCGGACTTTTGATAAATCCACCTTGTCTACAAGTTTCAAACAACATGTTCTAGAATATGCACAGAATGCACAGAAAAATGGGGAATTAACCCCAGCTGCATATCGTTCTTCTTATTGACCTGTTATTGCTTGGTTATATGCACTTGCATTTATCCTGGTATGAGTTAATTCTGACGGAGGAGTTTCCTGTAAGCTTAGACCAGTTCTAACTCATTTGATCGAATAGTATTGCTTTTAATAGCTATGGATTTTCCTTTGTGTTAATCTCATATGATAATATATCCAGAGGTAATTTTTGGACAACAAACTAGTCAGCCATAAAATAGGCCTTTTTTATTAGAAAAGTAAACCGCGAATATGTCAGGAATTTATCATTTACTCACCTCAAAGCTAATTAGTCCGCTATGGTCTTGATCTAAGGTGTTGAACACGTAGTGTGCATATTGGTGTGTATTGGCTGGAACAAAACAATAAGCCATGTATTAAATAATTATTATACTATCATCTAGAATTGTAGGCTAACTGATTTTTTTACAAGAGAGGCCAGGAGAATAAAAACAAACTTTTTGTTATAATGATGTTATGAGTAAAATTCTATTTACATCTTTGTTCACAATATTTCCCAACCCGTCAACGCTAGATTGGAGCTAAATCACGCTCTGTCTGTCTGCAGTGTTTGTTTTCATTAGCCATGAAGTTATTTATTCACATGAACGATAAAAACCATTAATGAAAAGTTTCAGTGGGTGTTAGCTGAGAAGTTTCTTCGTTCTACAAATAAAATTTTCCTGCTGTTATTGTGCTGCGGTTTTAATCCGGAAAGTACATTCCTGTATACATCTGAACTATTCTATGTGTATATATTGTTGTTACTTTTTATGCGGTTTTTCATTGCATTTCTTGTTGGAACTGTCTTAGACGAAATCATAAAGCTGGTTTATTCGTTAGTCATAAAATTTACAATTACATTCCAGCACAATTCCAGTATCTCAGATTTTGAACGATAATTGAAGAAAATATTATAAATATCTAACAACTAGCCTCACATTTCAAATTACAGGAATATGATGATCCAAATAGCATGACAATTACATTGACGTAGGTATCTGGCATTTTGTAGATTCGGAAGGTCTCATTGATCTATTATTATTTCTATACAGACTTTTATTTTCTTACGAGTTAATTGACAGCACCGATCAAGATCAAGATCTAGAACTTCGCTTGTATATGACTCCATATTTTATGAAACATGTATAGAATAAATTCATTTATTTTTACTGCTATTATTATATAAGAGAAAAAGGTGTGCAGCCCGGGCTCTGATACACCAGGCGGCTGTTTCGTTTCCCAGCGACTGCTCCCCACACTGCATTGTAAGCTATGTCTGGGTCTGCTAATCGTACACCTTAAGCAGACGGAGCGAATGGAGGATGACTGCTCTCTGCTTCCTTCCGACTAGAACGTTTTAGATTTTAGACCGAGTCATCCCACTTAAGGATCCAATAACCATAACTCGATGCCAATAGCACGACTATAATCTTACGATACGCTTAGCGATTGCTATATTAGGTCATTCAAATAAAACAGGTGGATGACCTTTTGGCTTCGGTAAGTAGACGTGCCACAGCGGTATACTTTCATGTTTCTCAGTATTATGGACATCGTCAACAGTGAAATGCAGAAGTGCAGAGGACTCGTGGAATCTTCTTGGAAAACTCCTCTCCTGAAAGACAGCAGCCCTGTCCGAACCCGGGTTCTACCTGATGTATTTCTGAGTAGCATCAGTTGCTTTATGTACTTCACTATTTGATCGTCTATTGCAAGACATTTCAATATTTCAGAGAGCAGCTTATTCCTTATTCCACCTAAGGATCCAATGACCATAACTAGCAGACTAACAGTGTCGTCTGCCTGCGAAGCTGGTTGAGGAGCTTCTATTACTAGGTCGGTTTTTTTCCAACAAGACGATGTTTATATTGGCAGGAGTCGAGAGTTCAGTAACGAATATCTTCTTTTGTTGGTGGTCGAGGGGGACTATGTCTCAGTTAGTAGCTTGCACAAGCTCGAGCGTGAGATATGAATAGTTCCAGTAAATCCGGCATCTCTCGGTCTCCACCAAGGACTCAATATCTACTGGAGCGTAGGGCAGCACAGGTGTCTCATCTACACTGTAAATACAGCACTCCTAGAGCTGCGTTGTGCCGATAGACATAAGCAGCGCCAGCGTATACTCTATACGCTGACACCAGATCTATAGCTGGTATATGGTACTTTCATACCCATAAACTTATAACGATATACTACGGTATTAAAACACATCATCCCGGCAAGCTATTATGGAGCCCTTAGTATCTGACTTCAACCCACTAGACCTTAGGTCACACATTCAAGGTGTCTTGGAAGGTATATATATGGGACTGAGGATTTGGGATGCAAGCTTCTCTCCATGTTCATCCTTATTCGGATCTTATTGTTGCAGCTCCTCCACAGTCCACTGGATGTCACCAAAGGTGTATAAATAACAGTAAGCATATTTGTGTCAGCGACTTTGTTCTTATTGGATAGTTCAGATACCTGATCTGTGTAGGTCGATGCATATACTTGTGGCGGAGGAACACTTTAACTGTACTTGCCTACTGAATATGGCGCTCCCCCACCCCGGTCTCTCCAGGATGTAGATAACGCAAAATGCTTCTCATTGTTATTATCAGCATTATTATTTTTATGATTATTATATAAAGCCTTGCCTTGCAGCCCAATATCAACAATCTGTCGCCAAGTATCTATCAACGCTGCGAGTTGATGGGACACATGTCAGCAACAGTGTTGACAACACGTATCCCGGAGATTGTTGGCCAGCCTGTACTTCCCTCCCAAGGCTGAGATGACAAATTAATATATCATTGCATTGTAGTTCTGTGATCTGTATTATTATACACAGCGATTCGAATAGTTTGAATAAGTGTAGCACACGGTGAACACCGTGGGGATCTCAATTATCAATATGTGGGTTGACATATTTCTCAATATTTTATGCAAACCGTAAACTCTCAGAATTTTCTGATAAGGTCATTGATTTGTTGATTTACATCCCTCAGCCACCAATGGTGTACTGCACCGTTTCGTCCTTGTTTGCTAGTATACATCAGTACCATATTGGTACTGCAGAGAGATCCACGTCTATGCGCCTGCTTACAATAAGTGATCTATGCCACCTCTTTGCTACAGCTGGTACACTAAAGTTCTGATGATAGACTACGCCTGATATACTCAATGAAGAAGTAGTTATTACCTGGATGCTACATCGTGTGCCGTATACTAGTAAGCAGTTTCAATAACGCAGAAAGTTTATCGCGTCCCAGAATTGCTCTGAGAGGATAAATATCCATTGACATTGAAGCTCTAAGCTGTAACTCGTGGAATAAATTCCCTTGTAGCTCATTCCACAACGCTAGGTTTCCTGAAGAGTTATATTTGGAAGGCCTCGAGAAGATGAACTCGATGAGCTTTCATAGAGGTTCTTGGCGTTATTATCCGGTACAGCTTGGTGGAAGATTTACTATGGTAGAATCTAGAGAATAGTGACTAACCAGCCACCTTTTTTCTAATATTATAGTTTGTGGAGGTCCTTTGTAATGTCAGGCGCGTGAAAGTCTTGTATAGTAATCGTTGTTCCATTGGATACATGAATACAGTTTTCTGTAGTGGAATAGAACCCCAGCTTCAGCGACGCCGACCCCGCCGGAAACATGGTCATATGAGTACCAGCGTGTATTTTCCCTGTTAGGATGTTTGTTTAAGTTTTCTGTGCATTGAAATGAACTGTATTTGTAGATAGACATGTAGTGTCATTTTTGTTATTTTTTCGACGTAGCCACTAGTTCAAGGTCTCTCGGGATGATAAGGGTTTGCCGAGTTCCATGCATTAAGGGTGGTGTTATCTTCGAGGCTGTAGATTACATGTAATTTTTTTTCTCGCTACTACAGGACAAATTTCTCGAATCAGTGAAACAAAACTTTATTACAGTCTGAGCAGTACATCTAAGTTATAAACAAGGTACGAAAATAAGTCTGATAGGTATAAAGTTGAAATTACTTGTACCCTTGGGAAGTTTTTTTTTAGCTAAAATGTTATAATGTCTGTACAGAACGAGCTATTTTGATACCAATCTCGAATGTGGTAATGTGGGGCTATTTCAGCAATTCCTATAAAAATCTGGGACTGAAATTACAAACCAATCGCAATGTGAAAAAGAAATTAGCATTGATGTAAATAGCGCAACATTTACGTTCATGAATTCCATAAATCTGTCCTGGTTTCCCATTTTTAATCAGCGATGTGCAAAAAATACGCCCCGGTTATAATTCACTTACAGTGGTGGAGAACATGGCATTCATTATGTCAGTGTATCTGATGGCAATTCTCCGCAACTTTTTAATGTTGCTTGGTCACTGAAATTACACATACATTGTGGACGTGAATTTTGGAATATACCCAATGAAGCAAACAGGATATAAACGCTTGCACAGGTCAACCGCCATACCTAATTGCACCTTTTTTGAATTAGTATTGCGCTGGTCACGTCATCACCTATATAAATACCAACTCCAATTTTTTGGAATACAGGAACTTTTTACATATATAACGGTATAATTTATTTTTAATGAATAAAATCATAAAAATGATAATAAATGATAATAATCATTAGCCCAACAAATTTGGTTTAAGAATAGAATCACAGATTTGAAACGTATTTTGTTATTGTGCATTTTGTGACAGAAGTTAACCACTGGTGACGTTATCACTATATGAGATGTGAAACTATAGACTTTTTTAATCAACTGCTATTCTTATTGCATTTCATGAAAGAACATCATATTATAAACAAAACATCAAAATAATCATTAGCTATTGTAGTCGAATTCTACCAAATTTTAAGAAGATTGAACTTTCAAAACTAAAAATGATTTAAAAGCAAACGTTAAGTCAAAATGTTCTTAAGAGATGCAATTAAGAATAAGGGTTACTATTTCCAGAAAGTGTCGATTAACGTCATATATCAAATGGTGATGAAGTCACTAGTACAAACGTTGTGTCAAAAAAACGTGATAAACATATGTTTAAGCTGTGCGTTTTCCCGTTGTTTGCTGGAATAATATTTTGTGAATACATTTCATCTTTTACGTCCACATACTTGGAGATTTATAGATTTCAGACCGATATTGCCAAAATACCAATATAAACTAACTCACTTAAATTTATGAAGCTGTAGTCCCCCTTTTTTTCTAGATAATCTCTCGCAAACTTAGAAAGCCCATCGCATCCGACAGTGCTGTGACATGACAAATGATTATTCACATCGAAATAAAAACGCTGTAAATTGTAACGATCGGGAAACAAACTCCTCGACAGCACTTTCCACAACGCTGACGTTCTCCTAAAGAATGACCCTTGGATGCTCAACTTGTTGAGGAGGCATAAGTTCTGTAGTAGTGTTTGTTGTACTGCTCTTCGTGTTATTATTTGAGACAGCTCGGTTGAACCAATTGTGGAATCTATATATAATTTCGAAAGATCAGATAGTTTTCTGCGATGTTCCAGACGGTGAAGGATAGATTAGATTTTATTACTCTTTTCTGGATTCTAGAAGCATTCAAAAATTCTTACATTTCCTCGTTGATCTGGTGAACATGTTTCTCCTTCCAATATAAGGTCTTTAGTTAGTCTCGTTCCATGCAGGAAATAAGGTACCATCTGCGAAGCTTTCAATTAGATGCGATGTTATTACCAACAGTTCGTTGACGTACAGCAAGGAAATCGTTGGAGATAGGACAGATCCCTGGGGACACCATCGAGGGTTACCCATTTACTACTACAAATAAGGACAAAACTATTCAACCATTGATACATATTCGATCCTATGGTGCTGGATGTATTACCTCGTTGGAAGTTTGCCGTAGAATTGGAGGAAACGTGCGCCAAGATATCTGAATAGAGTAAGCTTTATGTAAAAAATGTATTATTAATAAAATCTGGTATATCATGAACTAAATTAATAAATGATTTAGATCCAGATATCGAAATTCCATATAATATATATGGCTTATACAATCTTATACTATCTATACTAATTATCTAATTTCTTTGAGATAAAAGTGCTTCTCTATAGTACTGACAAAAAAGAATAGCGAACCGTAAATTCAAAAAAAAAATTCAATAAAAAAAGATTTACTATGAAATATTTATAAATGGTAACCCCAAGAATATCCGATCCGTAAGAGGGGCTGAACTCATAATTAAAAAAATTAGAAAATAAATATTGCTGGTGGGAATCGAACCCACAACCTCTAGCTTTGCAGCAAACGCCCCAATCATTCGAGGCACGGCGAGCCATGAGGGAAATTGGCAAATATGACCCCTTATAAATTCTTCTTTCTAACTTGAATCTTGTGGCCTGTGGGTAACTGATTCTTCAGCCTAAATTCGTAATCATTGAAAGTAATGAGAAATGACTTCAAATATATGTGTCGCCAACTTTGCTGATAGCTCGCCATGCTTGAATGACTGGTGCGACTGCCTGGAATGCAGAAGGATGTAGGTTTGATACCCACCAGCGATACATATTTATTTCTAATTTTCCTAACACCCTCTGGATTGTTGTAGATTTCGATATGAAAATATTTTATAGCGTTTTCTTCAGGAGGTTGTCTCTGCATTCGGCTTCACAATGGTTGTATTTCAGCAAAACTCGACTGATGATATAACTATTTAGTGACTACTTAATGTCTAACCAAGACTCCAGCTGCTGACATGGAAACGTGGAAAGAAGAGTTTTGCGGAGGAGGTACCTTCTATAGTGTATTTACCGATTAACCTTACAGCTCGCCTTGGTCTAATCCTAAATTGTTGAGGTGTCTGACTGCGACTACGGCAGTTTTTGGACTCCTTCCTCTCCGGTGTCAGAAATTATTCTTATTTTTATAACTACGATAGAATTATGAAAAAATAATATCTACGGCATTACTATATTTTTATTGCGCAAATATGCGATCTAAACTGATTCGCTGACTAAGCTATTTTATGGAAGCCAATTGAGCACTATTGTTATTTAAAGCTTTTCATGCAAAAACTGGAATAGAATTGAGGATAAGGCAATTCTAATAGATTTGAACAGGAAGCAATTCGTCGCAAGGCAGTATGCTGCATAAAATTTACATGCCTTCAAAAATTCTATTCGTTATCCATGATAAGAAGCCGTAAGAAATACGAAGAAAGGTCAAGCGAAACTTTCAAAAAATATTCATATTTCTTTGTATTCGGTTATAATTGAAAGCAGTTTTTATAAAAATGACATTTTGGTTTAATATCTATATAGCGATCTTACACATTCTTTCCTACAGGAGTTTTATTTATTTAGAATTGTATTTAAAACTGCCTTCTCAATGTCCCAAGGCAGCATGCAATAAACATCCATATTATTCATGTAAAAAAAAGATAAGAAATAAAACAAATCGTATAATAAACAAAACTAAAATACAATAATAAATAATAATAAATATATACGGGTAAAAAATATATTGAAATCCGTAAGGCAAGGCGCAAGCTGCTAGTTTTGTTGTATTTTATGAAATTGTCATGTTTTTTCCTAACAATTAATTACACGTTATCGAAACCGATATTCAGTTTAGATTTTTTTGATTGGTTTATGGTATATACGGAATGCTGATATACCTGCTATTATTGTAATAAAAACTATCTTAAGCGGTACATCATCAATGTTGCAAATGAACAGTAAGCAGCATTTTTCAAAATTAAGTAACTTAAGCAGATAGAGACAATATACCAAATGGATTGTATACATTAAATAAAGGCCATACATATGAAATTGCAGCTCTGGCTAATATACCTATATATATATATATATATATATATATTTATATTTATTTATTTATTTATTTTAGTGACCGACCAAAGTTCGGTTTCGGTTTCAATTTAGGCCAGTTTCGGCCAGAAAATCTAGTTTCGGCTATAGTTTCCAAAGGCCGAAACCGAAACAGATTTCGGCGAATCATAGCTCGTGCTTTATGGAGACTGATAATTAGGTAATTCTCTAATACTAAATGAAGGATCTCAATAAATGAGAAATAAGTTGTAAGAATATTGTGAACAAAATACTAAATTAGGAAGTTTATGTTTAAGTTTTTATTTTTGACAAGATAAATTTCGCTTACAAGAGAATGCTTTTATCCTTTAACATATTTAGCTAATATTATTTACTATTCTTGTTCATGTTAAATTGTTGATATAACATATAAATAAATACATATTTTTGTTATATACCTGCTTCAATTATTGATTTTCATTTGACTTAATATGAGTTAGTTAACTGTCTGTATCAACTAACATATCTACATATATCTCAATCAGTTTCGGTTTCGGTTTCGGCTGAAAATCCTGTTTCGGTCGGACACTAATTTATTTAAAAAGTGCCATTTACACACAAAGTTTCATAACTAGAGGTTGGTTTGAGTGACGCCTTTCCATTTAGTATTTAAAAGAGCAGTCAAAATAGACTGTTTATAAAGCCTTAATGAACATTCAATTTTCTTACTAGAACTACAGTTTTACCAGTAAGAGCATTCAAAATGCAGATTATTCAAATTTCATAAACTATCGGCTGATGCAGTAATTTTTTATGATTTGATGAAATAAAGCAGTAGTAGAAGCTTGAAGATTTTAATATACTCCATATAATTTTTATGTTTTATTTTTGTTTCTTCATTTGTCTTCATTTCTTTGTATGTTTCATTTTATATCTACGATTCTATTGCATCTGTGATTATTTGTTCGTCCCTGAAGTTTTCTGCCTTTAGATTGAGAAGGCAGTTCTGACTTAAAACAATAATTTGTAAGAATTGATCCATATTTACACCATCATTATATATATAAAAATAAAAGCCTTGAAAATGTGTAACAATATCTGGAAGTGGATTAAAACATAATAACCAAACCATCGGTTGTAAACGTTTTTCAACAAGTATAAAATGATATACATATTGATTTTCTCTTGAACGTTACAGTACGGTCAGGATGATATATAACGAAAGTTTCTAAATTTAACGCTACCTCTCACGTCTTCCCATTAATTCCAAAGCTCTACGCATCATCAAATGCGTTAATTAATAATTACATTCAATTTTTGATTGAAAAGTTTGCAGACAATAAATACAGTTCAAGTTAACCTATCTATAACGGTTTTAATCAGTCATCTTAGCATACTTTTTGTAAGTATAAACTACTTCTCTGGGTTTCTTCGGAAATAAATGTTCAAGAACAGGGTTCTAGGTTACTTTCTGGCTTGTTTGTGAAATGAACAACGATTTGGACATTTCGCCCTGAGGTCTCAGACTACATCAGCTGCAATGTGTGTATATTTTGGTTTTCTAAGAAAAAATATACAAACAGTGCAGCTGATGAAGTTTAAGACCCCAGACGAAACTTCCAATTAGTTGTTTTAATCTATTTAACAAAAAAGGAAGAAATTACACAAGTACAGGAAACTGTGAGTAAGTATAAGAAACAACAGGTGGAAAATAAGTGAGAGAAACATACCCGGTATACAATGTTTTACATATTATAGAGAAATATAAGTAACCTACCAATACAGGCATTCAGCAAAGCTTTTGCTTGATAAGTTCAGCACGACTGTGATTGGTGATGTATAAAGCAATACCTATTACATAGACATACAGTCGGAAGTACATAGACCTTATATCAAATATCTTTGCTAGGATCAAGAAGTCTAGATCTGGCAAAAAATTGTATTGCAGAACAGAGACTAAATGTTAGGGTTCTCCTTGGTTAGGTATTTTAGGTTTATATTGAGCTCAGTTTTTTTCTTGTCATGCCCGTTTCTCCAATAAAAGGAAATAGTGGAAAATTTAATATTAATATGGCTTTTGGTAGATTTAAAGCTTAAGGAACAATGTATAGTTCTGATACGACACTATCATGGGAATATTTTGGATGACAGAAAAGCAATTGGCATTACTCAATATTTAACGAGAACCTATCGTTTTCATTCTTCTTGTAGATTCGCCTCTAAAATCTAGCTCGTGATTATTTAGAATTATTAAATATTTTACATACATATTTATGATAATGAATGATTTCCTATTCGATCTTCAGGCATTCTTGGTAGCTGGTTGAGGGAGCGTTCATACTATGTCACAAAACATACTACATAAACACAGGTCGTATTACTTCAAATGATTGGAAATGGTTTTGTATTTTTATGCAGATTTTATATATTATGTAATAGAGTACTTTTTGACTAAATTACGAAACTGCTAATTTTGGTTTAAATCGTTATAATTTTTTCTCGACCATTAAAAAAATCATATGAATACTGTTTGATTATTTAATTTTTTTTATGAGAATATAATGTATATCATTGTACAGTAATTAAAATGTAAACTTAACGATCTTGCTTTTTTGAATCCTTCTTGCGAGCCTATGGATGATTACTTTTTTTTATGACAACTTGATATCTCAGAAAATGGTCAAGCCATATAGTGTTTGTGTGATTTTTTGTTAAAAATCAAGGAATTTTTTCAATGCCTCATACTTTGTTCACATTTGATTGAGTATAAGAATTGAACCGTTAAATTTTTTTCAATTAGCTCCAACTAGATTACAAACTCATAAAATATAATATATGAAAATGAAGCTTGGATAATTTCTAAAACTTATGAGCTAGCAAAAAAAATATTTTCATTCCGCCTGGAATTAATGAAAAATACCAAGTTTTGATTAATTTCACATGCCCAGAATATGTCTAGTGACGGATTTATAGGGGAGGGAAGTTGGTGAGTGTTTTTTAACTAATGTAGCTTCTGAAATTCATCTGGTCAAAACTGCATTAGTGATTCTACCGCGCCGACTGAATGAATTTAAATACATAAAACATATTTAAAAGTGTAGACCCGTAACAGTGTACTGAAAGCTTTGCTTTCATCATGCATTGTTTCGAATAAAAATAATTTATTTTGTGCAATAACTGCAAAGGCAGCCGGAACATCAGCAAGTTTTTGCGACTAATATGTGAAGTTTTAAATTTTTGTGGGAATGGGAGGGTGCTTCACACTGATCATGTCATTCCCATAATGTCATCAAGATTGGTGAAATTTTCACAAAGACCACTCTGTGACAATAACGTGAAGAACAGACACAGATAGACCAAGGAAAATGATTGACATGCATTTTCGTGTTGTTTATGTTACGGACAAAGACGATCATCTAGCCAATAATATTATTAGTCGGAGAATGGCCAAAATATCTAGCTAAGTTATATATTTTTCATGACTGGACAATAATGTTAATTAAGTGCGCTGTTGACATCGTTTCCCGGGTGCTGTCTCTGTCGCCCAGACAGTGACTAGTGTCAATAAAGTTAAATGTTGGTTTATATTATCATGTGTCCTTACGTGCTATTCTACTGGAACGTCAGCAATTGCGCGAAAGAGAAAGTAAGTTCCCATAGGGAAGTTGTACTTAAGATGGAGAGAAAAAAATATCAACGGATTGTTAATTTTATTAATTTGATATTTTTGATGTTAGACAGTAATATTTGATGCATGCTTTATGCATATCTAGTTTTGATTGACCAAATAATTGAATTTGTAATTAAATTTTGAACATTGTGGGATACAGGCTACAGTCCTTAACTCACACAACAGTGTTGCTGTGCTGTGATTCAACTTGACTGTTCTGTCTCTGTGTCTGTTGGTCGGTGTCATTTCTCAGATTGATGTGAGGATTGCTATGAAGGGCCTCATTACAGACATACTATAATGTGTTAGTGATTATACGCAAGGTTCTGTAGGCGCTGTGGGATAAAAAATTTGCGGACATTTGCGCCTGTCTTCCCTGGACGCCGTGGGGTCAAGCCCCCATTGGTCCACCCTTCAGCTACGCCGCGTTGTGGGCGTACTTGAAGGACTAATAAACATTTTGAATAGCATAATTTTGTTCAGATAATAATCGTATATTTGAACATAAAGTTGTACAAATGAAACGCTTTTTTTCAGTTTCGCGTTTCGATATATATTTAAATCATCGTCGGACTTTAAATATAAATCGAAACGTGTCACTGATTAAGAGAGTTTCATTTGTCAAACTTTGTGTACAAATTCATAATTTTTATCTGTATGATCAGATGAAGTTTCAACAAGTCAGAGCATCTCAAATTTACACGAATTTCCTCGTCAGACATAATTCGGAACTTTTACATAACAAAGGATAACGCTATTGAAATGTAAATCAGAATTTTGTCATCAACAATTCAATGTAATTCTGCCAGTGACGACGTTGCCAATGGTAATTCAAAGGTTATTCTTCTCGTTTCAAAAAGATTTATGATCATCGATCGACTTCAAAAAAATGATTCTTGAAAAAGCTCTATTCAAATGAATCTTTTGGCCAGATTTAACGAATTACACCTACCATATTATTCACGTTGAGTAGGTACTGTTTATTTATCTATATATCTATGTATTTGGTGATGCTTTATTTCTTCAAAACGAGTCAGATGAATGCTGTCGCATGGCAATCGTGCATTGGCTAGGGTGCTTATAGTCAAGACTCACCACCTTGGGGAAAGAACTGCGCGTAGATCATCTTGAAGGTATCTTCCTTGACCAGTCCTGTGGGACACTCCGCCTTGAAACCTCTGTATATTCTTTTGATTTCGTCGTGCGTAAATCGCGTCACGCGACACAACGACTCGACGCTATCCGGTCGGTAACGGGCCGGGCTCTCCAATTCTTCGAGCTCTGAATCTGGAACAGAATAGTAAATTATCATCTAGGCAGCATAACACTGAGGGAATGATAAAATATCGTTGAAAGCTGAAATTTTGCGTGAATCTTTGTATCAAAGTTATAAAATGTATATAAAAGTTCTAAGTGCCGCTTCCTTAAATTGGGGGGGGGGGGGGGGGGTTGGAGGGTCAACCGGTCAAACTTGTAGATCTTAAACGGCTAACGCAAACGTATTTTATAGTGGATCGATGCCGAAATAATTTGCCACAAATTATAAGAATAACGAGATAAGGTTTCAGAAGTAATGTGCGACGTTATAAATACACTTGACAGATTTATTATTGGTTATTTTTTTCCCAAGAGCCCAAAAATGGAAAACGTCGTGTTTTTCGCAAAAAAACTATATATTTCGTCATAGAGACAAAACGTATTTTTTACCACTCCTTATTCGATACTTACATCTAAATGTTAATCGTTCTGGAGACATTACCAAACCACTAGTTTGTATGAGTTGAATAAGGGAGCATCAGGGTTAGATATGGTGGAGGTATTCAAAAGGGTGCAGGGTATCCCCATTATGTTAATCTGCCGCGCAAAATTCCCTATTTGTGAAAATGTGTGTAAATTATACAACTTTTTATCTACATGATGGAAGAGTTTCACCAAGTAAGAGCATCTACAATCTACATGATGCTTTTGCAACCGAAGCGAAACAGGTAAAAAACAGCTGTAATTTGAGAAACATTGTGTAGAAACTACACAATATTATCTTAAAGATGTTGATGAAGTTTCCCCATGATCGTTTATAATCTAACCGGAACCGGATAATCTCCAATTGGGGAAATTTCGCGGTCTCAATGCTTTCCCGTTATATGAAAATAATCAGAGGGAACGAGTTTTCAGCTAGTAATCGAATTTGCATCCATAAAGGCTTGTGTGCCTGACTCTGACGAATATTCATTAAACTCGCTATTACAATTTTTATGTGCATTCGCTTTAATGAAATCTGTGCTGCCTATAGACTGCATCGTATCAGCCGAATTGCAGCTCTCTGCAAAAAAATGCGCCACCAACAAAATTTCAGTTTAGGTTCGTGAATATTCATTCCTATATTGGCCAAAATTTATGCAGTTTTACTCATAGAGAAAATATAGAATATTAATAAGCAATTTCAGAAAACCATTGTCCTTTTGTTGGTTCATTTACACCTATACTTTAGGAACGTATTGGGATCGTGAACATTTTTGAATGTGTTCGTCCAGCTGCCACCAATAAAAAAAAATGGCATTGGTATTGAAGCAAAAACAGAGGCTTTGAATAAAAAAACTGAAATAACACGCTTTTATTGAAACACGCGCATGATACGCGCTAAACATGCAAAATAATTTTAAATTGCTGAAATCTTTGAATCACGTAAGGTATAATTCTTACGCTTTACATTTAGTTGAGAAAATTTTGCATTCGAAACTTGCTTTGCATTATTTATTGCATATTGAAACGGTAACTTTAATTTTATTACATTGTCTTTGATTCTGCCAAAATGAAAAGTGTGAGTATCTATAATCGCAACTATTGTAACCAGAGTGGTCATAGATATTTTGGGTACCTGCTAAATTGGATTTAGAATGAAGTCATTTAGCATACCGAATATTCTATTTGTCAAGCTCATTCATTGATACGCTCCTCAAAGAGTATATCTGACCTAGAATGACGTAATTTACCTTTACCATGTATTTCTGGCACAACCAACCGTGTGTGCATGCTAAATATACAAGTCACTAGAACCTCTTTAAAGAAATATAAAAAAGTGCCAAATTTTGATATAACTTCCCTATAATTTTCGGCCCATTTAAATAAGGGAAATAAAACAATGACTAAACTTCATATTGGAACTTCATTTCAAGTATGGAAATGCTTTAGGCTGTAATTGAGTAATTTTGATTGTTGGTCTGTCTGTTGGCATTTTTGTAAACGCGTATTTTTGGCGAACCCTAAATTTTGTAGGTTATATGAAAAAAATTATTAGATATTCGAACCTAGTTTATGGTTCTCGATATTCTGGTCATTTCAACGTTCTATACTAGACAAAGAAGATTGCAATTTTAAGAGAAAAGTAAAAAATTCTGATTTCATAAACTTTAATAATGATTATAATTTTGATTCCTCAGTTGACTGTACCCAGTTTGATAGACTATGTTTCAGAAAAAGGCTTAGTCAATGTTCTCCAAATCTAAAGATGGACCAAAAGTTTTGTTTCTACTTATAGTTTTCCTTATTTTAAGTGGCAAGATATTCTATTGGGTATCATACTACTGTATGTTTCTTTTTATCCTATAGAATAAGCAATCGTATGTGGTTTTAATTGGGAGCCAGTGGAATATATAGGATGAAATTATTCCATAACGCGCATATAATATGTAACAAGTTTTTGTAAGAATTACGTAATACCTTCTTTAAGAGAAAGAGAACAATTTATATCCTCAAAGACCAGCAATTATGGATTATTTGTGTACTACTACTTCTACAACTATAACAGTACAAATCTCTATATTAACATTAAGTTTTAGAATCATGGTATAATTACACACCATGCGGCAGTTTTATTACTACGAACAGGTGGGGAAAGTCATACGGAACCATTTCTATATGTTCCTCCACATGCGAGAGAATTTCTATATTTAACCTGTTCGTGATCTTGCGAGAAACCCGTAAATTAGTTAAAACCGAGGCCAGAGGAGCGTGTAAGGAGGTAAAACTATCAATGTTTCATTGTTTCCTTCATAAGCCATTTTGTTTTCATTCGTGCTAGAATAACGGTTCATATAATGCTCAATATGTTTGTGTACTTTTATTTCGGATTTAAAAATAACAGACGTCTTACAAAATGTGGGAAAGATGATTTTATGGCCAATAAAGATGCAGTAACGAGATATATATTGCGGCTGTTTTCCATGTAAATTGTCCATTGCTCATATGGCTTAACTTGTGAAAATTAACCTTTCTTAATAGATAATTTCATGTAAAGACAGAAAGTAAACTAAACTCCATTTGTACTGTCAGCATGATACAATCAAAAAAAATTATACATATTTCGAGGACTTACGCTTACGCATTCACTTTGCAAATATCAACAAAATATGCTACTTCAACAAAGAAATTTTCAATTTCAAAACAAAAAAAATATTGTCTCATTGTTTCTAATATTCCATATAGCAGCATCACATATTACCCTTGCCTAGACCGAATTTCAGCCAACAGACTACGAGAAATTCAAAATTCATGTTCTCGCTTAATATTTAATCTTAAAAAATATGATACATAACAAAATCTATCTACAATTTGGGATGGCTTAAAATCAATTATATATCTATCTATTTTTTCTGAATTTTATAAGGATGATCATAACAACTTAACAACTTGCTCACCACTTTATCTTTATAATAAACTAAATTTGAGGCAAAACGTATATAAAAGGAACTCATATATCTTATGTATGTATCTTATGTTATGAGAATGAGCATGTTTTAAATTTTATGCATTCACCAAATCAAACGTACCTAATAGTATCTTACAATATCCACCTCGGCAGCTTTTTTCCGAAATGTCTTACTGATATTGACATTTACTCTCACCAGTTTTATAACTATAACTATTACTAAGATATAGGCTATATAATTCCATACCTTCTCATTGTAAATGTTATAGTGCTCATAGATTCAAAACATATGTTCGTGTTCAATATTTTTCTAAAAACTAAACAGCAGTATAATAGCTGTTGATTGGACTCAAAAGGTGACCCCCATGCATGTTTTGTTGTGCTTCTTATTTTAGAATAGTTTTAGTTTACTTTTTTTATGGTACAAATGATAACACATACAAGGGTTGAGTGGAAGAACACTTTGCGTGAACTCCCCATTGGGGTTTTCCCTTTGCTAGTATTTATTTTGACTGAATGTGAGGATTCTATTATTTTTCTTTTCCACCAGCAGTGTACTAACAAAGGGAAAATAAAGAAAGTATTATTATTATTATTATTATATACTTGAATACAGAGAGCACATTAATATCATTGATACACTCAAAATAAGAGAAGTAAAAGTATAAGCCACAAGAAATTCCTCTTACAAACTTATGGCCCATTTTTTAGCTTGTAAAATATCTAACAGATTTTTTCCCAAAGCACACCCAACTGCACAGAGAATCACATGATTTTGGGGTAGCACAGATTTTAATTCATTAACAGAACAATAATGGATTACTTCATATTGACTATTCCATAACCGATAGAGAATTAGTATACGAGCTTTAACTCAAAAAACACACTGTTATCCTGAAGATAGTTGAGCAATTTTTGTTAATGTCAAAATCTTACTCGGTTTGAATTAACGATTCGGAAAGCCTGATAGTGGTGATACACTGTCCCTACGACATACATGAAACATGCATATCTATAGCAAGCCACATATATAGTGGAGAGTATACACTTAAGTTTGCTTGAGGATTGGACCATTAATACTTACCATTGGTAGTATATGCATAACGGTAGGAAGTTGTGTATCGTTCCAAAAATAAAATATGAAATAAATGTGCTGTTGAAGCGACTTTGAATTTCAAAGTTCCGGAGAATGCCAGTGAACAAAAAACTTTAAAAGTATGTACTTTCTTACCTTTAGTGTAGTAAAACTTTTTCATTTCCTCGATTCCTGATTCAATGCAATTTTTTAGTTTGTTCACTCATGATGGAGCAATCGAGAAAGTGGAAAATACAGTCGCATAGAAACTGATTCCGATACAGGAACTTATAAGAAGATCCTACACACATCATACCAACATTAAGATCGGACGGGAGTTTACATGCGCTTTCCCATCATCAACGCTAATCGAACGGTGTGCTGCGTGGGAGAAACCATTAGCGACGTTGTTTTATATTTTCGGAAGGTAGTCTGGGCCTTGGAATTTTGTAGTCCGCGGAACTACATGAAAATTCACAGTGAAACAGAGGTATGAGATGACCACGGAAGACTATTTAAAATATTATTTCCTTCGATAAGGCATGGCACAAGGGCGTCCTTTTTGCCGATCTCGTGAACCATCACTAAAACTAGAGCTAACATGGTAACTCCTTAGTCTCAAACCTACCAGAGTTTTTGATAAAGGCCATGATGTTAGGCCATTCCGCTGAGTAGATTAATTCCCTATAAAACTCCGTTGTGCCGAACACCTCAGTTCTAACACTCTCGGAGATGCCGCACTCTTTTAAGAAGTGGGACGAGGTCTCGTCCTCTTTCCAGCACTTTGACAGATCGGATAGTTGACCACTCCTATGAGTGACAAGTGACTGTTGAATCTGCAATGGCCCGTGAGGATCCCTACCAACAGTTGGAGTGAATCCTTGTTCTGTTCAATTCAGTGTGTCCCTAATTGTTCACTTCTCGGACCAATCCTTTATTCATGTCTTACATATGCCGCAGTAATTGCAAATCCTAACTGTATGCTGATGACACTGTAATGGTGGCCCAGTCCTGTTCCGGTGACCTAGTCTATGATGAGCTATAGGCTTTTGTGGAAGAAGTATTAGAGTGGAGATATTGGTTACTGATCAAGATTAATCATTCGAACTCAGGCAATTTATTGTATCAGAAATTGTTGGGGGCCTTAGTTCGCGAGGCCCCGTCTGAGGTCTTTGATAACATGGGAAAATTCTGTCAGGTATATAAGGGGAATTCTTAATAATCATATTACTCGGAAGAACCACATTGAGACGGTATTAAAACTCAAATTACATATCACGTTTCGAAAACTTTTTCTTTAGCAGTGTAAGAGAAAAATTATGTGTTATAAATGAAATTCGGTTACACAAAATAGTCGTTTGACCAGTCATCTCTCACGCATCGCAGGCTTGGTGATTTCTCGCTAATACTCACATGTGGAGTTTGTAGGGCCTACAGATCAGGCCGTTGAACACAGTAACTAATGCGCAATGGTATGTCTCATATGAGATTACAAGGAATTTACAAATCCCTTATTTAAGCACTAGAACATACACTGTGAAGTACTGTGAGTCCGAGGTCCCATAAATATTGGAAAAGTCAATTTTCAACAATGATGGTGGACTAATAGGGCAACGAACTGATGTATCCAGTTGCAATAAATAGTTATTGTGGCAGCGATACAAGTTCCGATAGTGATTTTGAATAATAAAATTGTACAACCAAACCCATGTTTTCCCTTTTGGATAGTGCATTCAAATGGTTTTCCTGTTATTGTAGTTATGTAGTTCTTTTCAAATTATAGCTTTTGAATACATTTTTCGCATCTCAATCCTGCACCTTCGGCTCTTTTGATGTTTGTGTTGCTTTCGCTTATTTTTTCGGACCATTAGTCTAGAAAATCTTCTTAAAAGTTAAAATACTGTTTTTTATTCGAAAGGCTCAGCAGTTTTCAGAACGTAGGACTGGTCGTTACGAAATTTTTTTCATTTTTGTCATCCTATACTTTTACTACGGATAAAAGATCTTCAATAAGCTTTACAATTTCTTCTCAGTAGACTAAATTTTCAAATAGCAAAAAATAATAAATTTTACGGTACGAAATATTCCCACGTTGTCTGTGGGAGCGGGGGTGCAGGGGTAGGTGGAGGTTCCCGTAAGTTATTTATGAGCGAAATTACCTCATTTTTATTTATCTCTGGAGATTACAAGATGAAATTTGATTCATTTTTTGAGTAAGACATAGTTTAATGTTTTATAGAATTCTGGTCATCTGCGGGACGTTACGAACAGGCGGAATCGTATTTCAACCCTTTGTAGCGTGAATCAGTGGACTATACAGTTGAGAGAGTTCGCAAACATTCTAGGGCGAGGCTGGTGCTGTGAACAAAATTAATCATTGGGACATAAAAACTACTCGAATCTCAATTAAGTAAGCCTAGGCAAATAATTTACAATAGGGGCCCTTCCTCTCCTTTGCTCTTTTCCTTTCTTGTTGCCCCTTTCTGGTTCCATCGATTTTGTCTGATTTCAGGGTAAATAGACAGATTATGCGGATGTATGAGACAGTGATCCAAGGGCAAAAGGCCTCGGCCTCCGATGGCAAGACAATTAATAGTAGTGTTTGACTTAACGTCTGTGGAATTGATTACTTCTGTTCGCGGAAAGAATCCAGAGATAAACTGAATGTGTTCGAGAATGAAGTTATAATTATGTTGTTCCTCGAACGGTAATTGAACATAATCTATGTCAAAGTGACCTCGCGGCACGATGTTGTAGAATAGTCTGAATAGTCACCGTTTTAATACTATTAGTAACTACAGCCTCACCACAAACAACAGATAACACCTGAAAAAAGTAGGCCCCCAGAAATACGGAATTTATAAGGAGCTTTGACATAAAAATAATGAAAGTATTGTATTACATTTATAGATCTGTCCGAGTTAATCGCCGAACACATTAAAAGCACACGAACAAAGTGATAATAGAAAAAATTGGATCGACTCAGGACTTCCCGAAGATTCATGTTTGCTTATTGCGCTTAGTGATATGGTACTTTGCTGGCTAAAATACCAGCATCCTACGCAATAAAGTTACTTGGAAACATCTGAGGTCCTTCGAATAGAATTTTATCTTCACGTGAAGGAGCGTGTATACAATTCGACATTCTGTTATTATTTGTCAGTGAATGTTTTGTATTGATGTGTTTGGTAAGAGTTTAACACTGCAGGTGATGTTCAATGGTAATTTGCATATGCAACTTAATACATATAGTGTTGATAAAAGTTGTTCACCCGACATTTATTTGACCACTCATAATTTATGACTCACAAATGGCAAATTTCAAAATGCTTGAGTCTCTTAAATTTGCATTAGCCGCGGCCCAAATTACCGAAAAACTTGTGAACATATGAGATGAGTGTCTGGGAGTTTCTACTACGTGACCTCCTGTTGGTACTAAGATTTTATCAAAATCAGTTCAGCAGTTACAGAAAATAAGCGTTATAAAAACGTCATACGACGGAAAGACCGACAGACGAAAATCAGTGACACAATCGGTATCTACGGTATCGGTATCTATGCAACACCAAATTTGATGAGAGGATTACTATTTTTCACCACTACGTATTGCTTATAAGACTTTTGTAACAAATCGTATTTTATGAAGGACATAATTAGTATCACATCACCCTCAAAATGGACAATCTTTTGGGAACAGTTCTCTATGCACTTTTCTCCGCTTCTTTGCAAACTGGAATAGGTTTTTCTATGAAAGATATTCTTTTGAGCTGTTTCAAAACAATACTATAACAATTAGCAAAAAAACATTCTTCAACAATCGGATAGTTCAGTTTCTCTTGATTTTTCGCGAACTGTGCAAAGCTACTACCGATGATCTCACTATATGCAACCGCTACTAACCGACAGCAGTGTAGTATTCCCCCGCCTTCAGGAGTCTAATAGTTTTGGTGACTCCTAGCTCTCAGACGATTCTTCTTGCTATACTCAGTAATAATTGCTAAATAGAGTTCATTTAGTGACTGTAAATCAGTTTCCGATTCTTACGAAGTGTATCATCCTAAAATAACTGCGATTAAAATATAAAAATTCGAAATAGGTGAGGATAGTAGGATACTCAGTGGCTCATTCGCCAACATTTGATTGACTAACACTCTCAAAAGAGTGAAGACATACATATACATGGTTTTTTTGAAAAACTTTTATTCTGTTTTTTCAACATATTCTCCTCCCACCTCAACACATTTACGCATTCGGTAAAACCACTTATCAAATTCTTGTGACAAACGTTCTTTTCAAAGGTTGCTAATTTTCTCCTCAAATGCAGCGATTGCCCCTTAATCGGTGAAAAACTTTTCTTTGATCTTAGGGAATAAGATTAGGTCGCACGGAGTTAGGGCCAGAAAATAAGGTGGGTGAGGCGATAGTTTGACACCCTGTTCAGCAGAGCGGCTCTTGCTTAGTTCTTGGAGGACTACATGGTTAAATATCATTCAGAAGTAACAGTCTGTTGGCTACCGTTGTGATGTATCACTTTCAGAAAAAAAGATGTAACTATTTTCTTTCCAACACTCTTGCAACTGCTGTTCAGTGTCGGGAGCATAATGATATAACCATGTTTCGTCTCCGGTTGCGATATTAAAAGTCGTTTCACTGTGCCCATTATCAAATTTTTCATAAACTTCTAACTCAATCAACTCTTGTACCTTTTTGCTCACTGGTCAACAAATGTGGCACCCATCTGTAACACCGCTTCCTTAGGCGAAGGTGATCATGAATGATTGTTCGGACTGCTGCCGATCCAATCTCCAAAGAAGCCTCAATCTCGGTGTAGGTTATATGTCGATCTTTTTTTTACCATATTTTGCACAGCTTCTACAGTTTCCGGAGTAACAGCAGTGAGCGGTCGACCTGTGCGAGGTTCATCATCGAGTGAGACCCGGCCCCTTTTAAACTCAGCAAACCAATTAAAAACTGTAGCCCTAGAAGGGGCAGAGTCCCCAAAGCAACTCACTAAACTTTCGTGACATTCCGCTTGTTTTAGACTCTTTTTATAGTTATACAAAATCATGGCTCGAAAATCGCGACTACCCGGTTCCATTTTCACGTTGAAATTCGGCCAATACTTAGATGCATTTAAGACCGTGGCAAGGCAACTACTGAACGATTCAAACGCTGCCTTTGCGTGTAAGCACTGGCAACTTTAGACAAAATAGCTGCGTGCTCAAACTTGTTTTAACTTTTATAGATTAGGAATATCTGAAGACTTTCAGCGTGACCCTCGTACATATAATTCTAAAACCTTGACTTAAGCATTAAACGTAAAACGATGGACTGCTACACTTTCGATATTCATAACATAAACAGATATTTCAATTGTACAATGTACCCAAAAACCTAATTTTCCAAGTTTGAGATTTACATGTGCAGAGTGACCAAAGCTCAAAATTATTCGTTTCCTCATATTATCCCGGAAAAAAGCTGTTTCTATTCCTTCGACTAAATATATTGTATTTGAACGCTGTCGAATATTATCAAAACATCAGATCCAAACATCGAACGAACGGTTCATCATTCTGGTCGATGGAATCCGTCAAACACAATCTCTAGCGACTACTTTGTTTACGTTTCTGAATGTTTTCATCCGTTCTGCATGCTGATGGTATCCATTTAATATTGACCCATTTTCACATTTGATGTTTTATATTAGGTTAAAAATAGCATGTTAGTCCAGTGAAATAAGCAAGGAAAGATTAGTAGCATACCGAAGATTACCTTTTGGTCGAATCTGAAATCGTTTGTTCGACAGATATCATTAAGCGGATTGCAATGGCGCGCTGTATCAACCAATACATACATTTTTGTACTTCGATAGGTTTTGATGATGCTGTTAATATTTTCGACATCGTTATCGCGCTGTCATTCAGAATACGGTTACATAGTGGCCTTCAATTCATCCCGTTGACAAACTATATTTTTGTGCCTCTTCTCACCGATTAGCTAATATGTTAGATTCTGCAGACGATATTTGGACTTTTGCGTCAAAATTTCTTACCTAATCATTGCTTCAAAGGAACTGCAAACTATCTATAACAGGCAACAGAGTACAGCTAAAGAATATGGTCTCAGTGTGAACTGCAAAAAACGAAATATATGGAATGCAGGGGAAAAAAGAACCGAAAGCAAGCAACATAAGTTTTGAGACAAAAGGCGGAAAGGTCAGTTTCGAAATCGTAGAGCAGTTTGATTATCTAGGGGTTATGGTTACCAGCAAAGGTGAGGAATCTGCTGAAATCGGAAAAAGGATTCTGAAAGGAAACAAGGCCGCAGGAGCCTTGAACAGAATATTCCATGCAAAGAATATATCACGAGCAGCAAAAATACGATTATATAAAACAATAATTAAGCCAACGGTGATGTACGGATGTGAAGTCTGGATAATGACACAAATAAATCAAGCTAAGTTGGAAGTATGGGAAAGTAAAGTTTTTAGAAAGACATTTGGAGGGGTTAAAACTGATGAAGGTTTATGGAGGAGAAGGACAAACGACGAAGTTATGGAAATGTATGGTCAGCCATCCATTACAAAATCGATCAAAGCCCAAAGAATTCGGTGGTTGGGGCACGTAAATCGCATGACAGAACAGAGGTGTGCAAAAAAACGTTATTAGAAGAGAGATGTGAAAATGAAAGAAGAGGAAGACCAAAGAAGAAATGGTTGGACAGCGTCACGGAAGATCTAAGGAGACAGGGATACAATCATGGAAGGATATTTCTGCAGACCGGAATGCTTGGAGAACTTTGGTATATAGGATGGAACAGGAGGAATAGATTTTTTTAATGTGATTTTAAATTTTAGGAAGCCATGTGCCTATAAGGCCTTGTAGAGCTGTAATATATAATCATTGCTTCATGTGCACCCTTGTGACTACCTTTATATGATATCTACTCGAGGACCTTTGTTCAATCGACTCTCTTCTGCTTAAATTGGACACATGAACCTGTGTCGTAGCTAGGAACCCAGGGCAAATTCTGCAATTCGCGCAATTTTGGACATTCTGACTGTGCATCTGGCATGGGCCTAGTATGCCCTACCCTAGCTACGACCTTTACCTGGACAATTACGTCTGGGTAATGAGTTAAAAGAGTGACAGGTCGTGTCATAATAGCGGGACTGAAAAACAAGAAATCATTATCTTCTGATTGTTGAAAATCACATGGTCTCTTGTCAACTAATACAGTGAGATTATTATCTTCAATACTTCAGGACACCCTCGTTCCGGCGAACTGAAATAAAATCCAGAACATAATAACACCTGCAAAACTGGAAATAGTTTGATCTATGTTAAATTAGACGTCATCCAAAATATTGTGGCAGTATATCAATGATAAGTAATTAACGCAGTCTCTATTGTACGCCAAAAGTGACGTAATTCCGTTAGTGTTGAACTGTTAAATTGATGCAGCAAGCAACTTGCTGCGTTTATCGAAGACCAAAACTTTATAGTTTCTAACTAATACGCCGTACAAAAAAATGTAGAATGTTCAGCGGGTGCGGGACAAGATGTCACGTTTTGCAAAAAAATAGCGTAAACCACTATTTTTCATAGGTCAAGATATGCTGGATGCCATCTTTTCTAATGGGTCTTAATTTAAAAAACTCCAATCCATCTCGTCTGAATGTCAACCGCTTGTTTGCTTTGCTCCAAAATACCACAAACCTATGTTTTATATATAACGTTATCCATAGGAGAGACAGTATCAGGTGACATTTTACCATTTGAGGTTTCGCTGCAAGAGCTTTTAAATACCAAATTCATACTATTGTATTTATTCACTAAATATATCGTATTGGCTGTTTAGAATCTGCGTTTCGTTGATTCACCTGAGACCAGGCTATGGTTTATTCAAATATCTTGTTCGAGTAAATTAGAATTTTATAATGAATAATTTATTAGTAAACATGCGAATATGTGCATAATTTGCACTGAAATTCAGCAGGTGCTATAAACGCAATAATGTACATACTGTGGTTGAACTCGTTACCCAAAGCCGATTTGACGCCAGACCAGGCTTCTCGTACGTAAGTGAAAAATCTCCTGTGTAGAGGCCCGTGTCGTCTCCTCCGCCTATAAACTTCCTCTTCAGCGTCTTGCGCTTCTTCTTCGTCGGAAGGTTGAATCTGCAGAAAAGTTTTATTTATTGGCTAGTGAAGTACTGATATGGTAGTGTTTTCATTTTTTGCAGGCAATCGAATAATTGCACTAATCGTAGGTTACTGCAATAACCAGATAACTGTTTTAGGTTTTGAAATAATCGTTCGAGAAAATATTTCTTATGTAGATTCTTATGCAAGATATTTATCTTAATTTAATTGATTAAAAAAGAGTCATGAGGATGGATACACTTTTTCTCATGCATTAATGGTTTTTTATAGCTCATAGCGATATCGTGTACTGCTGACTAAAGTATCCGCTCTCCGTCATATTATAATGCAGTTACTTAGAATTTTATGACCTCCCCTCAATTAAGGGGATATTTTCCACCGAATTGCATCCAAATCTGCGAAATAGTTATTGAGAGTACACATTAACCAGAAATGGCAAACTGATTTGAAGAAAAAAAATGATATTACAGAACATCGCATAGAACCCGTGTGAAATGAGAAAAAATAATTTGGCGTTCGTCAAAATTGTCTAGCCTTCCAAAAATGCAAGACTTAGATTTTGAATACTCTGAAGTAATTTTTTGTACTACGACCTAAAATACTTGGAAACCACAGAAACATTAAAAGGATGGAGAAGTTTCGATAATGTTTGTTTATTAATCGGCTACCAATGCGCCGATTCCAATAATTCATCCAGTATTACCTACTTTGTACATACCTATATCATACCTTCTTAAAATTTATCATGAAAAATGGTTAATGAGATTACACGGTGACAAAAGCGGTCGTAGACAGACAAATCGGCAGAATTGAGTGCCATGGATCTTTGTGATGCATAAATTATAGAATATTAAAAAAACTACTATTTCAAATTTGAACATTTTCGCGATTAGAAATCACAATATGATCGTAAGTTTGCATTTTTGTAGAAAACCAATAAATACGTTTTTATTAGATTCTGATGACGAATCCTGATCTACTCTGAACTGTAGTTTCGAAGTTTAGACAAGTTTCCTTATTGTATAATGGTGAATGTGCTAACCATAAAATGCTCAGAAAATGTGGGAGTGTCAACAATCCAGTGCCTCCGCCTCGAATTTTTTGTTTCAATGTTTCAAGAGCTTCACATATATATATATATATATATATATATATATATATATATATATATATGTCAGTAAATTGATCGCTTCTCAAGTTAGGCAAGTTAGGCGAAAGTACGAGATACATGAAAACTAAGTAGTTCAAAATGGCAAAAACTTGAAAAAATTAGCATATTGCTAAATTATCAATCAGATAACCATCGTCATATGTATTTGTATAGCATGCAACATTACCTTAGGGAGGTACTAGCGGTCAAGTTTATATGGTTTGTAAGAAAGTATTGTGACATACAATACATGCAAATATCATAAGCATTTCATTTTAAAAGTAAAATATTATATATTAACGGGGCTCCCTCTGCATCTATAGTAGAACCGCTGAGGTAGGCTTTGTACCCCATCCCCCCCTATGCACAGCCCATAAATCTTTTGGTCGTGAATTAAAAAATGTCGTCCGGTGTATTTCTGATGTCTGCGAGATTATTGATTTTTTTATATCGTAAAGATGTATCGCGGGAAAGAAAATGCTGATATCAATGGAATACCGTTGAACACACATCAGGAACACGTGATAAGCGATTGCTTGGAGTGACCTTTAATCAATTCTTGCTTATACTGTTTACCCGGAACAACTGACTTTTTCATACCTTGCATCATGGAAGGTTCCAGACTCTAGACTTGTATTTACTGCTCTCGAATATTCTTGTTCTTCGTCATTACAAAAAATATTCCAATTGAAGGAAGGTGTTGCAAGGCTCTCTTACCAACACAATATTTTTAACTTCACAGATATTTTGAGGTTACATCTTAATTTTACAAAATTAATTATACTTATTTCATTACAGCAAATTTGCAGAAAATATACAAGTTTCCCGTATCGCTGAAATTATAGTTATCTTGGCTTTGCAGTAACTTATCGTGAAGTTGAAGGGATTAATGAGTCTAGAAGCCTGGAAGAATTGATAGCATAGTTCTAGTATGAGTTATCAGGGGATATTGGCCTGGTACAGGAGGAGGAGAATTGTAGTTTCTTGGAAGTTAGATGAGGAACGGGAAAAGGTATTTTGTTAATATTTAGTACAATTAGTAGAAATCCTTTTTGTAATTTACTTTACAGGATTGACATGTAGAGAGAGGCAAGAGTCCTTACTCCACCATATAGGGGCAGGCTTAAGGTGAATTTTTAACTAACAGTAACGTCGTTGCGTATTTTTTTCATTTTTTAGGGAGGAAGGGGTTATGACTTGAAAGAATTAAGCTTCATTAATAATAAGATAATTTTGAAATCCGTTATACTGTGACTCCACGTAGTGAGATACACCGAGTATGCTTACGATCACAATTTTGCTGCATAGGGATCAATCACTACTTTAGTTTATCAAACATGTTTTCTGTACCAACTGTATCATAATAATCCTTGTAAGACAGTCATTGAACACATTTTCAATTCCAAGCTCGAACTTTCTGTTATCAAAACAAAAATAGGTTGGTCTGAAAATGTATTTACTACCGTTTGTTAACGTATTACTTAATTGATTGTTAGATATTTCTTGCGGAAGTGTAATACGAGCGGTTTTGAATTTTGGATGTTCAATCTCTTATTTTCAGAATGATGAAATGGATGAAGCTTTAGGGGGATGAAGATTTTATCTTCATTCAAATAACTGTAACAAAGATGCACTATTTGAATTCCTGGCTAACCGCCACAGATTTTTAAACATCAAAAACTGACTCAACATTTTTCATATACTCATTAAAAATTAAAGGCTGACACTTGGTATGCAAACTTTTAATGTACGAATAACTTGGAGAAGTGAGTTACGAATGTTTGATCAAACCACTAACCTGTTCCTGCAACGGCTGAAGGCCCTGCTGTGTAATGAGTGCGATCTGCGGTCGCCTGGTCTGTTGTTGTGGTGTCCCCGTTTGCCTGTTCTTCTGTACCATGGGGTGCATCATTTGCTTGAGGGGGTTGAGGCGCGGCTGTGGGGCCCGCCGAGATGGTGGGGCATCGTAGGGCCGCCAGTGGAAACGAGGGCCTCTCTCGACGACTCACGACATCGCTCGATACGAGGTGCTGTTAGTGGGGTTAGCTGCAAAGCCAAAACCATGCTGGTTAGTGTTTGGGGGTGGGATAATACGGTGATTTTTAAAAATTCAACTTCTGAAAAATACTGACACACTACCTGCCTGTTATTTAAGGTCAAATGTAATCTCAATTTTTGGAGATCGCTAAAAGAAAAATCGATTTTTCATGCTTAATGAGTTGTATATTTGTAAATTACAGGGTGGGTGAATAGTGCGTGAGGGGAAGATTGTGGGCTTATTAAAGCACATTTCTGAAGTATGGCAGTGGAACGTGTAGGAAGCTCTTTTAACTTGAGATACAACATTTATACAGGGCGATTTTTGAATGAGTTACAATTTTTGCTATTTTTGTCAAATAGAAATATGTTTCTTTGATGTATAATTTGTGTTTTACAACGTTTCGATCGAAATTACATCTTTAATCATTTTCAGATTAACTGGCAAATACGCTCTTTTCGTGAGTACTGATATGATGTCAGATGTCGCGGTGTTGTACGCTCAAGTTGAGTGGGACATTTTCTGCCGTGATCGCTTGTGACAAAGTTTATAGTTTAAATGCAATCTAGTGCACTGGCTGGTTAAACAGGTTTTTGCCTTCGTTATTTACTTCACCTGTGTGAGTTCAAGGCACAAGACTGACAGGAGTGTGTGTGTGTGTGGGGGGGGGGGGAGGGTGGCCCGTACGCCTGAAGGGGGGAGGGAAATGGCAGGTTTCATGAAAATGTTCGAATTTTGATACTGACACGTACAAATTTTATTGAGGCTTCGAGTAGGGTCTCGGCTCTTCAGGTTTTGGAGGGGGCTTTTGATGTCTGTACCTACGTCTCTTGTAAATTCTCGTATAATGTTTTTCCAGGTACAGCTTGCTTTAGAAAATTCGAAATCAAAGGAATTTAGAAGTGATCCAACTTATATTTATTTGTAAACGTTTTACGAGTGTTACTGTGATACTGTGTTCTATTCGTGATCACATCTATTTAGGGGAAATGCAATTTATTGATTTTATCTCTTAGTATTGGCCCTATATAGGGTATATCAATTAAAGAGATGAGAAACAAAACTTCTGAATGACTAAAATAAGCCCGATGCAATGCTTTTGAAGTATTTTCCTAGGATATCTACGTGTTAAAGTAATTATAAATTAAAAGGTGAATATTAATTACTTCCGCAAGACATGACTTCCGAAGTTTTCCGAAACTCTGACAAGTAGTAACGACACCTCAAACCCTAAAAACTGAAAAAATATAGCAATATTTTATCTAAGAGATCGATACAGTTTTCTGGATATTGATTTTCTAGAAGCAGTCTACTAAAGTATGTTAGTTCAATTAGTGTGTAAAATCTATTTGCTGAAACATTTAAATCAAATTGGTCCAATGTTAACAAAAACCAAAATAACTTTTATCATTAGAATAGAAACACATTCTTACAAACTAATTTTGGATGTTAGTATAAAGGCTTTTGTAAGGGTTCCTGTAGGGAAAACTGTAGTCACTAAACAACTATGTATCCCTGATACAGAGAAACGATAAATTCAAAAATATGATAAAACAATTACTGGATACGGCAAATGGAAAGTTAGATTTTAGAATTTCAGCTCATATTTATGATAGATCTAGTCACAAGTAACCTGTATACAATTGTTGATGTGACATCGATTTTAAAGCGAAAAGCTACCTAAAATACGAGCTTGAATTGCGAAACAGTATAGATAGTACTCAATTTTATTTTAACGATGGCAAAGATTCACCAAGTAAAAGCATCAACTAACTACATGAAAATAACCGGATCATTTAAACACATGATTGATTTTTTACCTAGTATACTCCGTGGCTGCATTTTGTCCAGATGAATATTGGACACACATGTATCTCCATGCATCAAGCTCATGATTTCCTTGAATTCTAATATTTTGACCGCGCACTTTCTCCAGACCGAGTATTTTACAATTGATAGAGATGGGTTTTGCAACTTTTATTATCGGAACTGTGCACATAGCAGGATATACTACTTCATCTCACTTAACCACCTGATGTAGAAATGAAATATATAACTTAAAAAAGCAAAAAAATCAACGGAAGATGTGTTATTAAAGGTGGAAGAGAACTGGGCCGTCGATTATAATTTCCAATGAAATATAAAAAACTAATAAAAGTAGTTGAATAAAAATCCAGATGATTATATAAAACACTTTTGAAATCAGCACGAAGTTTATATCGACTAACGACATACGCATTTTTTCACTTTGTTGTGAGAACTGTTTCGACCGCCACAAAATCGTGGAATTTTATACATGCAGGATGATGCAAGAGATTTGGATGGGATCAATCGCAGATATGAACAAGATAAAGCAAATTATTGCCCAGACGTGTAAATAAAAATAGAATAGATAAATTTGTGAATAAATATATCGTACAAATACCTGTAGATACAATGGTGTATCTTGACTTTGTTATGATTTTATAAAAGTTCATATCGAGGAATCACAACATTGTACAAGGTTATTATAAAGTAACGAAAATATGCGTTCTTCTGTCCAACGGTGGTTAATGCAAACGTTTGATGTCGTAGCAGCCAGCATTTCTAGTTGAATTGAAGTAAATTTGCTCCCTGTAAAAATCTTTCACGTGATTCCAGATCCTTTAATTTCTATATAAATTTGAAAACATGACTTCCATACTCGTTGATGATTTGGAATGAAAAATATTCCACAACACATATTTCAAAAAAGAGGTTTCAGTACCGTTAGCGTTATCATAGCCAGAATACAAAAACAATTAGCAGATAAAAGGATTGTGTATTTTACACACAGTTTCACAAACAACTCTTTTTCTTTCAGTGACGTGTTTCAAATTATATTTAAATCATCGTCGGACTGTCAGATTTGACTTTTAACAAAGGCTACTCAGATTACTTGCCAACTAGCTAACTAGATCCTATCATGGATACTAAACTATAGCTCTAAAATCTAGTATACTATTTATTCTGTTTATAAAATTATTATTTTTGCCACTCATTTGTCTGTCTTAGAGAAAATCAGAAAACGTGACATATCTTAAGAAATAAAATAGTTTATCACATGAAATATTTTAAAGACATTTGCACATTCTGAAATAGTATGCTCAATTTGAGAGCTATAGTTTCGTATCCATGATAAGATCTACTTAGCTAGTTTGCAAGTAATCTGAAAAAGAGTTTTATTTGTGAAAGTGTTTGTTAAATACACAACCCTTTTATCTGCATAATGGACGAGCTTGGCCAAGTAAGAGCATCTAAAATATACATAACAAAAACATTTGTAAACCTTTGTTTTCTGATACATCTCATCCAATAAATTTAGACGATCACAAAGTAGGTGAAAGAATGTCTATTATCAATAAATTTTTAATGTTAGCAATTTACAAACCAAAAATCTCTAAATGCGAAAATCTTTTACTTTGTACTTGCTGCACCAATTGGCGTTGGTGAGAAGGGGATCTCAAAAACATTAGTTGTTCTATGATCTATAAAATTTTGAATTAGGTAGTACTCAGTACTTTGAGCGATATCCATCCAGTGGCAGCAGAGTAACATTGAATCTTTGTATCCATGTGGCAACGCACAATATATCTGTCGAACGTTTCCAGTCTATTTTTCAAGAAATAATGACGGTCGTGTTGAAAGAAAGTAAGTATAAATATAAATAGACACTCCCGGCTAGTTGGGTTGCCACGCTTACTCTAACATTATAATTTGTACTGCATTTGTTTTAACAATTGCCAATACGACATTTTCCTGAATGAAGATAATAAATAATTATATACCTCAATACATTTACGCATTCGGTTGAACTACTTGTCATATTCTAGTGACCAACGTTCTTTTGAAAGGTTGCTAATTTCCTCCTCAAATGCAGCGATTGCCTCTTCATCGGTGGAAAAATGGCGATCTCCTAACTTTTCTTTGATCTTAGGGAATAAGAAGAAGTTGCATGGAGCTAGGTCGGGAGAATAAGGTGGGTGAGGCAACAGTTTGACACTCTGTTCAGCAAAAAGATCGCGTGTTCTTGCGGCGCTGTGGGCGGGTGCGTTTTCATGGTGCTATTGAATACCCCGTAGACCAGTCTTTGGACGGCTCTTGCATAGTTCTTGGAAGATTACAGGAGCACATTGCGTGTTATACCATTCAGAAGTAACTGTCCTTTGATTTTTCAAGGCTACGGTTATGATGTATCCACATTCAGAAAAAAAAGATGAGACCATTTTCTTTCCAACATTCTTGGAACGACGAATTTTCGTTGGAGTCTGCTCACTTTCAAAGCACCAAACTAATGACCATGCATGATTGTTCGGACCGCTGCCGATCCAATCCCGGTGTAGGTTATATGTCGTTCTTTTTTACCATATTTTGCACAGCTTCTACAGTTTCCGGAGTAACAGCAGTGGGCGGTCGACCTGTGCGAGGTTCATCATCGAATGAGACCCGGCTCCTTTTAAACTCGGCAAACCAATTAAAAACTGCAGCCCTAGAAGGGGCAGAGTCCCCAAAGCAACTCACTGAGCTTTCGTGACATTTCGCTTGTTTTAGTCCCTTTTTGTAGTCATACAAAATCATGGCTCGAAAATTGCGACTACCCGGTTCCATTTTCACATTATAATTCGGTCAACACTTAGATGCATTCGAGACCGTGGCAAGGCAACCACTGAACGATTCAAATGCTGCCTTTACGTGTAAGCACTTACAACTTTAGACAAAATAGCTGCGTGCCCAAACTTATTTAAACTTGAATAGATTAGGAATATCTAAAGACTTTCAGCGTGACCTCGTATAGGTCATTCAGTAGAGTCAATATTTTTTTATTGAAATTCAAAAAATCGACATTCAAGTCTATATTTCTCAATTGGTATTATTACCTTCATTGAGCCTACAATACTGTCTCTATGTCAATTGATTCCTGTTGTTTTACCTGTCGATATATTCGCCTGAAAAGTACTTACATTTCCTATTTTAATTGAATCCTTAGACTATGTTAGTTAAGTAAATAGGCACAGTGTTTCTAAGCAAGTTACTACTCCATTAAAATTCTATTCGTTTTGGAAAGTTTTTTGCTATGTCCAACTATCATAGATTCAAGAATATATTCAAGAAACGATAATAAGTAAGTACTTAATTGAACAAAATAATTTAATTAATGTGGAAAATATTTAGAATAGAGGCCCATACAACTATACTTCACATGCTAAAATAAGCAGTAGTTAGAGAAATAGACAAAAATGAAATATGTCGCATTTCGAATTTTAAAAAAATTTGTTTCCTGCATAGTTTTGATGCTTCGTTCATAGCGACAAGAGAAATGCAGTACAAGCTAGAGAAGTTCAACGGACGTATTCACACCTGGTCTGCCGTCAAGAACCTCGAAAGACCATTTAACCTATTCGTTGTGAAATGGAGGGAGTTTGTTTCCAGATGGTTACAGTTCACAGCGGTTTAAGCTCAATTTGAATAGACATTTATCATCTCGCAGAGCGTCTAAAGCGCTGTAGGCTTTCTTTCTGTGAGACGTTATCTATATAAAAAGATTTTACATTCTTGTAACATTCCCTGTTAATGCAGATAAAAAGATTGTGTAATTAACACACAGTTTCACGGACAAAACTATTTTTCTTTCAGTGACGCGTCACTCTTTTCTTAGTGAAATAGAGAAAACGAGAGTTTTATGTGTGAAACTAATGATCAAATACACAATGCTCAGCTAAATGATGGAAGAGTTTCATCAAAATATCATCAAGTAGGTTGAATCTGTATTGAAGTGGTATCACTTAACTGAACATTTTGAGCGTATTATCTATAATACAATTGATCCACTTTGAGTTATTTTTGGAATATTGGCTTCGGAGAACAATGTGTGAGATTAAAGTTTTTCGATATAGTTAACATTTTTTACTGATAATTTCAAAATATCAATAGTTCTATTGCATTGGAAATAAAAAGTCAACCTACCTTTATATAGATTTTTAGAGCGGACACGGATTTTGCATAAAACATCAAAAAAAACAGATTTTAAGTGAGAAGTGAACTGAAAACCGGAAACGTTTCAATATGCCGATTAGATGTGAATATGCTTCATCCTTAATGCGGAAGTCAAAGAGGTCAGATGTTTCCAAAGCAAATATGTTCGATTTCGAGCACCCATTAAAATCGACACGTGAAGATCCGCGAAACGGAATACTGGATGGATATGTCGCTGAATAGATATTGAATAGTTCGGGAGATCTCACATGGTATAAAACTTCATATGAATTTATGTATTTTGCCACTGTGCAGATGCCTTTCACGCGTTTTATGGTTGAACATAGTAGTCATAAAATACTGCAAAGGGTAGGAATTGTTGATATCTGAGGTATTATTTTATCTACTATTCATTCTGCATTTTTTACAGTTTAGAAGACAACAATAACGCATCTACCGGAATGATAGAGAAGAACAATGTATGCGCCTCTTCATGAGTTGAAATGCAGCTTATCGTCGCAAAATGTATATTATATGTGGCGAGGAAAAAAGCAATATTTTCAGTCAACCCATCCGAGAGCTGTCTATAATTCTAATTCTATGTTAAGAAAAAGGAGCTGATCGAATTCTATAAATGCTTCTCCTGAGCTGAAGTATTGTTTATCCTAACGATTATCACAACAGTATAATATTGACTAAAAAGAATGCAGGTCAGTAGCTAATTATCAAATAAGCAGAAACAAACCTTTGTTTGTGAAATTATCTAACATTTATTTGAGGATATCTCTCAAATGGTTCAGTTTTGCCATATTTTATAGTTTATTGTTTATTTTCACATTCACGCGCTTATAGTATTATATCATCCACCATAATTATTCACTAAATAACGGTTTAGTTTTAAATATATACAGTGGTAGTGACATTCTCATTAGATTCAATCAATTTTCCCCTTACGCATGGAATTCCTGGGAATAAAAAGGAGTAATGTAGCTTTAGTACAATTATTCCGTCAAATTTTAGATACTAATTTGCCTAGCTTGCGGATACGTGTTAGAGAGGCAAAAAGATCATAGATTTAGAAAAATATCAAATACCGCAGTCATACAGCATATAACATGTTGAAATAACGAGGATTCATTTTACATATTCATAAGTGAGGGAATTATTGTTATCGCCTGGATTTACGAATTTGAGATAATACGCCTCTTAAATGTCATTATGTCTATTGTCTGTTGACATCCAGCACCGATTTATCTCAGTAACCACTGCATCGATTTCTATTACATGTAGGGAAGAGTATATGATGTGGGCGTAGTAGGACATAGTAGGTTCTGTTGCTTTCTTTTTTGTAATCGGTTCTTTGACGTTCATTTAATAAATAAAACATAAAAAAATTGATACAACTTCGCCTAACTTTGTTATTTATATCTAGTGGGTTCCTAATCGCTTTCGGGCGTACTCAAATATTTTTGTGGGCGGTTCAAATATATTGAATAGTATTCAAAATTAAACTTCAAGAGTTTGTGGTCAATTGAGATATGAAGAAAACATTTACAAAACCTAAAATATTTGGAGAAATTAAGAACTAAATTTTTGAATGTTCAAAGTGTACCTTCAAAAAAATTGGGGCTTAAACAGCTTTTGAATCGATTTTTCTATTTGGCAGATTATTTGCCATTTCTTATTTTTGTCACCCAATTATCTCAATGCAGATTTTTGATAAAATATGGGGAAGGATAAGTTTTGGGTTATTAATAATGATTAGTGGTGTTTTATTCTTTTATATTCATCGAATTTCTAATCATATTCGAACGTAGCCAAATACTTTTTAGGGGGCTTAAACATAATTAAAGTGTTTAAACATTATTTATCAAATTATTCGGATTGCTGAAAATACCATGATTTATCTCATATTGTTTCTCCCAATACGTGGATCAAACTGCAATATAGAAGTCAGACAGCAATCTATTTTAGCTTCTGATCAGCGTGTTGAGACATATATATTTGTTCCTCTTTTACACCATTGAACTCTTGTGTAAACAAAGTGGTGTAAGTATTCTTGTACTTGTACTTGTACTTAGACTAAGATCCTAAATCCAAGTGCTACAAATATCGTACAGATATGACCCATATTCGATGTAACGTAATGACAACGTGTAATCTGCTGTTAGCAGAAACATAAATTTTACGTCATTTGTAATTTATCCGCATTGACACATATAACACGGTTTGATAAATGCGTTTTCGCATTTAACGAAGCTTGATTCAACAATTTTTGAGTTCAATATTTCATCGATGAGGGATCTTCCGTGCTTGTAACCATTCCATACCTTTTTATAAAAACAGAGTTGATGTCCATCATTTTGAAAGATATAAATAAGCAAGTCGAATACAATTTGGCATGGAATATAGTATTCGTACAAATATATATTATATAATGTATCATTGATTTGCAGATAACTAAATAAACCTTAAAGAAATTGCTGGCGAGGCAGCTGGAACATTAGTAAAGTATGGGTGCAAGAAATACAAGGTAAAAGTTTCGGTGTAGTAGGATGAACAAATTCTTTTACCTCTCCAGTCTATGCCTTTTCCAATAGAATGTTACAAAAACCGTTTAATTAACCTTACAGAATAACTAAGTTTGTCTAGCTAGACATATTCGGCAAGTAATCTAGATTGGTTTGAAAACTGACAGGCTGGAAGCAGATGTACTTACTCTTAATCTGAATTAAAATATCGCTTTATCTCTGTCGCCTATTTTAATAAAGAAATACTTCTTCTAGCAGTCTATTTAAAAATGACTGTCCTATATTTGGCAATACAAGGGTCACGCTGGAAGTCTTCAGATATTCCCATTCTATACAAGTTTAAACAAGTTTGAGCACATAGCTATTTTGTCTAAAGTTGTAAGTGTTTACGCGCAAAGGCAGCGTTTGAATCGTTCAGTAGTTGCCTTGCCACGGTATCAAATGCATCTAAGTGTTGGCCGAATTTTAACGTGAAAATGGAACCGGGTAGTCGCGATTTTCGAGTCATGATTTTGTATGACCATAAAAAGGGACTGAAACAAGCGAAATATCACGAAATTTTAGTGAGTTGCTTTGGGGATTCTGCCCCTTCTAGGGCTACAGTTTTTAATTGGTTTGTTGAGTTTAAAAGAGGCCGGATCTTACTCGATGATGAACCTCGCACAGGTCGACCGCTCACTGATGTTACTCCGAAGATTGTAGAAGCTGTGCAAAATATGGTAAAAAAGGTCGAAATATAACCTAAACCAAGATTGAGGCTTCTCTGGGGATTAGATCGGCAGCGGTCCGAACAATCATTCATGATCACCTCCACCTAAGGAAGTGGTGTTCCAGATGGGTGCCACATTTGTTGACCAGTGAGCAAAAAGCAACAAGAGTTGATTGGGCTAAGTATATGCTTGAAAAATTTCATAATGGGCACAGTAAAAACACTTTTAATATCGTACCCGGAGACGAAACATGGTTATATCAGTATGATCCCAAAACGAAACAGCAGTCATTAGTTTGGTGCTTTGAAAGTGAGCAGCCTCCAATGAAAATTCGTCGTTTCCAGAGTGTTGGAAAGAAAATGGTCGCATCTTCTTTTCTAAAAGTGGATACATCACAACGGTAGCCTTGGAAAATAAAAGGACAGTTACTTCTGAATGGTATATAAACAAATGTGTTCCTGTAGTCTTCCAAGAATTATGCAAGAGCCGTCCAAAGGCTGTTCTGCGGGGTATGCAATGGCACCATGACAACGCACCCGCCCACAGCGCCGCTAGAATACTCGATATTTTTGCGGAACAGGGTGTCAAACTGTTGGCTTACCCACCTTATTCTCCAGACCTAGCTCCGTGCGACTTCTTGTTATTCCCTAAGATCAAATAAAAGTTACGGGGTCGACATTTTTCCACCGATGAAGAGGCAATCGCTACACTGAGGAGGAAATTAGCGACCTTTCAAAAGAATGTTGGTCACTAGAATTTGACAAGTAGTTTAACCGAACGCGTAAATGTATTGAGGTAGTGGGAGAATATGTTGAAAAAACAGTATATATTTTTAAATCTTGTAGTTCTTCTGTATCTAAAAACTTTCAGCGTGACCCTCGTATATTCTGATATGACGTTATCAAATACCAATGTTTATTTTTTCTTTTTTTATATTAACCCAGCAATAATTATAAAAGCACTACAGGTCACTATCAGATCTATAACTGCCTGATAAATGTTATTGTTATTTTGAATTGTTTGGAACACTACCTTTGGCAGATACGTTCACGTAGACTACAGTGAAAAGGGGATGCCTGTTTATTCTATCCGGTAGGCTTCCTTCGCCACCGAGAAAAATTACCGATCTCATCTTACTTCGTTTATGTTCGTGCTCAGATAAATACGCGCCTTAAGGATACAAATCACTGAGCGCAATGCTGATGTGAAGGCATTTCATTTCCAGTTTCCTTGAATTGCTGTTCCGCATCGCCCCAAATTTTTTACCGCATGGCGGCCGTGCTGTCACACCAATTCGTTAAGGTGACAAATCCCCATGCCGTGCTTGTTGGACGTTAATTACAAAAAAAGTATCACCGAAAGATATTTCTCACCCAAACATCTGCGGTAATTTATCACCTGCTGGACGAGGGGAAATATAAGGGATTTAAGTGTAAAGTAAATTCGGTGATAAACCTTTCTTAAGGTGACCTTTTTAATTATTTTCTGCTTCTGAGTATAGTAGACAGATCTGAAATGGGTCACCACTTAGATTGTTTAGAAGTTGCGGACATGTAATCGATAAGGCGACCTTACAGGGTCTTGAACTAATATGAGACAACATAAACGTTTATTTGATGCAGTATCTATCGGAAAATTTTATGGAAGAAGGATCACTGCGTTAAGATACTTCCATTTACGAGGGTCACGCTGAAAGTCTTTAGATATTCCTAATCTATACAAGTTTGAGCACGTAGATATTTTGTCTAAAGTTGTAAGTGCTTACACGCAAAGGCAGTGGCAATGTTTGAATCGTTCAGTAGTTGTCTTGCCACGGTCTCGAATGCATCTAAGTGTTGGCCGAATTTTGACGTGACTATAATATGGGACTAGAACAAGTGACAAGTTTAGTGAGTTGCTTTGGGAACTCTGCTAAGGCTGCAGTTTTTAATCGGTTTGCTGAGTTTAAAAGGGGCCGGGTCTCACTCGATGATGAACCTCGCACAGGTCGACCGTCCACTGCTGTTACTCCGGAAACTGTAGAAGCTGTGCAAAATATGGTAAAAAAAGATCGACATATAACCTACACCGAGATTGAGGCTTCTCTGGGGATTTGATCGGCAGTGGTCCGAACAATCATTCATGTTCACCTCCGCCTGAGGAAGCAGTGTTCCAGATGGGTGCCACATTTGTTGACCAGTGAGCAAAAAGCAATAAGAGTTGATTGGGCTAAGTTTATGCTTGCAAAATTTGATAATGGGCATAGTAAAAGCACTTTCAATAACGTAATCGGAGACGAAACATTGTTATATCATTATGATCTCGAAACAGCAGTCATTAGTTTAGTGCTTTAAAAGGGAGCAGCCTCCAACGAAAATTCGTCGAACCAAGAGTGTTGGAAAGAAAATGATTGATCTTTTTTTTATAAAAGTGGATACATCACAACGGTAGCCTTGGTAAATCACTGGACAGTTACTTCCGAATGGTATATAACCAAATGTTCCTGTAGTCTTCCAAGAACTATGCAAGAACCGTCCAAAGTCTGGTCTACGGGGTATTCAATGGCACCATGACAACGCACCCGCCCACAGCGCCGCTAGAACACTCGATTTTTTTATATATTGAAGACACAGAATAAAGTTTTTAAAAAAAACCTTGTAGTTTTGCTGTATCTATAAACTTTCAGCGTGACCCTCGTATAGGATAAACCACCCACTACTAACCAGCCGTTTCGCGAGCATCGGATTGTAGCATCAAAGGTGATCGCCCGTTGGCCTTGAATGGGTGAATAGAGGTATGAAGGAAAAAACCGGTTCCATAGCCTAATTATCCAACTTGTATTCTTAAGCAATGGGATATATGGTGGGAAAAATAAAAAAATGATGATGAAGTGCGAATAATTCAATGCTAAAACCTGTTAGTCTCAAATAATTTTGGTATAAATCAGCTAAGCTTTTTTTGCTAAACAGTATTGGAATATGAATCAGTAAAAGGATTTGTTAAATTGAGCTATTTATTTTCAGTTGCGTCATCGTAATTTATTAAAGATTCAAACTGAAAATCGGTTCAATTATGTTAATGGAAAGAACCATTAAATGATTTGTAGAAATGTGTTGCACATACGTAAATCTATATGATCAAAAAAGGTGTTATAATTTGAAGCTTCATTATTATATAAAAACCTCAGATGAACAAATTAGTAACAAAATAACTGATTAATAATCAAAAATCACGTTCACTTGTATGGGGTCCATTACCTCCTTGATTATGTACTTTTTATAACGTTTGCATTGCCTCCATGATCCAAATTGAGGAAGAAAAAAAATATAGAACCTTTGTTTGCTAAGGTTGAAGTTTGCTTAACACAGCCAAATTTAAATATTTAAAACAATTCATCATCTACTTGGTTGAAACAACATGTGATTGAATACATATCTTTACTAACGATTCTGCTGCCTCTACTTTTTCAATTCGCGGCAAGTTCTTTGGATTATGGAAGAAGAAAAATATAATTCTCTGACGTTTCGACATTTAGCAATAACCACTGACTTGGGTGACTGCTTTCAGCTTATAAGCAAGTGCATTACATGATCTGAGAATATTTCTTCTCGATAAACGCTTGCACTGCAGCTGCGCTTCAATAATACAGAACTGCATGAAGGATAACAGTTCGTCTTCTGAACGCTCTTTCATTAATACATTATGATAACGTAAGTTCATTCACGTATAGTCTATAACTATCCTCCGCTTCATCAAAAGACGTTCTAATCATGATTAATTCTGTGCTAGACATCCTGGAACAGCTGCATTGGCGGTGTTCTCTCTACTGTTACACTTGCTTAATTAAATATTGAATGGGATTATATCCAGCTGAGGAAGAAATGACCTTTTATCTTTCGCTGTTAACCGGGAAACAAATCAGCCTTTGATGAAGTCTTTTCAAATTTAGAAATCGGTTTATGGTTTTAACAAGCCGACTGGATGCTTTTGTTATTACACAATCAACAAGTTGGGTCATTATAAAAATTCTAGGTCAGTTAGACGGTGGTTTCCTATAAACGATGTGAGGTATGTACATCGTCTCGCAAAACGTTGCATATGTATGAATTTTAATGTATGCCAAATGTTGCGTTTAACTGTGGCATGTGGTGTTTAATCGTGAAGCCCAGTTTCTGGTCACTTTTGAGCAATATGCAATATGCAATATGTAATATGGTCAAGGGTATACTATACGAGAAGTGTCACAATCGACAGTTTGCTATCATTTTCGAACATTGTGATGTCTGGACATGAGGATACTATGTGAATTGGAGATCATTAACGAAACGAAGGCAATCAAGGACTTTAAACCCAATCATTTACAAACATGGTTGCAAAAATAATGTAGATAAGGTTTGGATGCCAAGAAATACAATTTGTAACTCAGTCTCAGTGAAAATCGGAACCTATGGGCCATACCAAAATTGGAAAACAAGTTAGATTAATCAGCATCCATAATGTACCTAACAAGGCGAATGCAATGCGGCGTCAGCGCGGAATGCTGGAGAAATGGGTTCGATTCCCATCTGCACGAAAACAGTACCTGAAGTGTTATCACTCTAAATTTTGACTTTGATCTGTGTTTACATAGTTATGGATGCTGAGTCTTTCATATATTCATTAATTTAATATATATTTTCAACGTGCTGTGCAACGAAGTTACAAATACTTGCTTCAATATCCAAAAAATTGCTGAATTGGGAGGTCTGTTCTCCAAATCTCACGTGGTTTGGAGTTGGATAAACTCAGAAAGTTGAATGGCGCGAGTAGAAACGTTATTTATAGTACGCCTTGGATATTTCTTTTATAGATAACCTCTCGCAAAGGTAGGAAGTCTATCGCACCCCAAAAGCGCTGCGATATGATAGATGACTGATCACATTGATATCAAAATGCTCCAAATTGTAACTATCGGGGAACATACTTTCCAGCAGCTCATTACATAACGCGAGGCACTGGAAACCTGACCTAGTGGGGATGCACCCATTGGCCCACTTGTGCTTAATATACTGATGACTCTTGGCATCATTATGCGACTCAATTTGGGCGAAAATGTGCCATGATAGTATCTATGAGGACATCTCAGCCCTCACCTCCGATGTTCTACACTGTGGAGGTCCTTTGTAAGGCCAGGCATGGCAACTAGAAACACTGTTTGTTTCCCTATTGCATTCAGAAGCTTCAGTGAGTGATTCTGAGCGCATCTCCATACATGTGAGCAGTACTCCACTGACTTGTCGAGTGGCGGAAGCGGAAGAGATCTTCCACCTCCTAGGTGGCCAGTCCAACTGGCAAGGCCGGAAAGGGGATCCTGCCAGGAAATTTTATTCCCACAAGTTTGATGAAAGATTGGGCATCTCTCTTCACGGCTGGAGAACTAGCATGTGATTTTTTGGCAGGTTTGTTGTATGAGTCTTCCGTACTCGATTTGTAGATCCCCTTTCGACAATAACTTAACTTAATATCCTCATTGATCTGGACAGCATGTGATGTCCTTCGCGATGGTAGTGGTTTGTCTGGTTCCATAAAGGAAATAAGGGTGTTACCATCTGCGAAGCATTATATCCAACAGTTTGTTCATATATAGCAAGAAGAGCATTGAAGAAGGGACAGATCACTGTGGGCAACCGAGTTGATGGTAAATATATCGGATGCATATCCGTCCAAGACTGCAAATGTGGAGCGTTCCCTGAGAAAACTATCCAACCATTGGCGGTGGAAGCCCATATGCAGCCTGCTTGGTTGGAAGTCTCTCTTGCTACACCATATCCGAAGCTTTCGACATATCGAGTGCTGCAAGTCGAGATTTTTCATGAAGCTCAATTGCTCTGCTTCACATCATTGATAATATTGTTTTTGTCCTGGAAAATACGTGATTATGATGGTTTCCATAAGTTTAGACATGATGCAGAGGAGAGGAGACTCAAGGTTCCAGGATAATCGTCGGTATTTGATCTGGATCACTAGCCTCACTGGAGTTTTTCGCGGATGAGTTCTATATATTTATGTTGAAATCTTGTTAACTATTATTTTTGAGTCTACGCTGATGGTAGCGGATGATGTACCTTTTTGGAAGTTCATTGTATAATTAGGAACGAAAATCTGGCACTTCTCTTGCAGATAAAAGAATTGCGTACTTAACACATAGTTTTACAAATAAAACTCTTTATATGATTTAAATATATATCGATACACGTCACTGAAAGAATAAGAAATTTATTTGTGAAACTATGTTTTAAGTACACAATTATTTTATCTGCATGATGGAAGAGTTACACTAAGTATCTACAATCTACACCATTCTCTCTCATCAGTGGTGGTATGGACGAATAACAGTACTGCTCAATAATAATTTTGGATACAGAATGATCTGGCTGACAGTGATATTTATCATAAATTTTTATCTAGCAAATCAAGGGTACTTTTTTTATGAAGGAACGCCACTGAGTGTATAGCAACGATCTTTCTCGGAAGAACAGTGAAAGCTCCCCATTTTCTAACACAATCTGTTTTCCCTCGACATCGACATTCAGAAGGTATCGTTCGATACCACTCCTCTATCCTCAAAATTGAAACCAATTTAATCTAGCAACTTTTCGGGGCGCAAACCGCCCATATAGGTTTTTATTCAATAATCTAGATGGTTTCTCTATCGGAAAAATTACAGACGGGCAAAAAATGTCGCTATAGCGTAGGTAGACGCTATAATATGTAAGCGAACAGTCGAGTGAAAAGCCACGAAAATGCAGGTCTGGGGTGATATATACAGTAAAATCGATAGAATTATAGCACTGATATTTAGAGATCTTGATTTGCATGTCTTATTTGAAAGAATATGTTCCCATCTTGTTACTAGCATTGGAGGTCAGAAAAGATGATTTAGGTATTGCAAAGTTATTTATGTTACAGTGCAATTTTATAAACATGGAATGCTTTAATTTACTAGAATATGAATGACTTAAATAAAACTAAGGATACGTTAAAGCTGCATTCAGTATGCCTTATTTAGCGGGTCAAATCTTGAATGATTAATTGAGAGGAGAGGCATTGCTGTGTAGGCGACATTTCGGGCTGTATTGAGTCTCTATCCACCCTTCACTGCTCATCTTACGTCTTATGGTTCTAGAACTGTCTATCTTGGTATGATATTGATACCTTACCGTGACAACATATGTATCGAGCACTATTCCTTTTCGCATGAGCGTTACCACGTTGCGTCATTAACACAGATTGTAGGTGGTTGGAGTTTGAATTGTTCATGTGACTCCTATTAGGAGAAAACAAGATGGTCACTTTCTGACAACATGCCTCATGATAAGCTTTTGTAATGAACAGGAATACCTCCTTGTTTCCTTCACCTCAGATTTCGCTGTTTTTGAATGATTCGTCTTCGTACTATTTACGTGGCTAGCTCTAGCCCCTAGTTGAAGGCCTAAAACTTCCCGTTTCCCTGTTCTAGCTATTGCATTCGTTATTTAATGTCCATATATCCTCACAGATTTGATAGTGCTGCGCTGCAATTTCAACAAAAGCCTTCTTATATTGAAGGACGAGTTCCGAGATTATATTATTCGTTGATATTTGAATATATAATAAATTGTAGCCTAAGAGCATTACTGTTACAATGTAGTTCGTTTAAAAAAAAATTAAAAAGTTGTAAAAAACAATAAAACCTTCAATAGTAAACAGTTATACAGTAAAATATGAATTTTATTAATTACATTTTTAATAACATTAAAATAAGAACAAGGTGATTTTCAGAAAAAAAATATTCTATTGTCAAAAAGTATGGAATGTTTGATATCAACGTATAAATATTTGATTGGTAGCGATTTGTACAAATAAAGTTAGTATAATTACATAAAATAACGCACCCCGAAAAGAAGGACAATATTTTATATTTTTTGTATATTTTTTAATCATGATTCTACTGGCCAATCTATCAAATTATTGTATTGTATCAGTCCTTAATATATTTGGAATTTTTCTTCGTCTTGGAGTCACTGACTGATACGTTTAAAGGTTCCGATATATTGATAGATACATACATACGTACACACATACAGGTCAAGCTAATAAAATACATGTTGAAAATGCGATTCTCCTGTTAAAAAGCTTGCACTATCTGATTTTTTTTGAGTAGGGCAAATACGTTTCATGCATTCAATGGCGTAGCTACTGGGTAGGCCAGGGGGGCAAGACCTTTGTCGCCTCTTCGTATTCTATAATACGCGCCAGTAGATAGACTTGCCCTTCGGCGCTGACATTTCTAGTTACACCACTGCATGTATTGTAGGAATTCTCTGAAGATAGGTTGTTGTACTTGCTGCTGCAATCCGTTGTTGCATTCAGCCTCTAGAGGGCAAACTATACAGGAGTAGTGCTAACATAGAGAGTGACCTAACATATTGCTAATTTCTTAAACCTGAATATCTGCTCATCAAGTGCTTCATTACCTATTTGCTTGTACTGTAAATTAAATTTAAATCGGATGTGAAGGTTGCTCCAAAGTATATTCAGCTATCATCTTGAATGCCATAGGTATTTTTCACGAGCGTGAGATACTAAGACTTTGATGACATTTAAAAACGTTTTGCTATTTATATGTGTCATAAACCATATATAATGGCTACCGATTGCCACCGGTTAGGGGGTTCGTGACATTCTGAACCGAAGAAACGAAAAGTAGCTTGCTCGGGGCCACAGGATTTGAATGGACTTCGAGGAAGTATTTCTGTTTGATAATAAAGGTGACCAGCTGCCCCTGGAGTCGTGAGCGGATAGCCAGAAAAGGAATGGAAATGGCGGAAAATGGGGTAACATATTGTTAAGGATCCATATGAAAAATTTTCTAGATGTTAGGGATACGCGATGCTATCCTATGCGTTTAACTGGAAATTTTTCTTGGAAATTGGAATTTCAAAGTAGATGTGGATTGAAATGGCTCTGCTTTATGCAAAGATATCTAAGTAGGAAATATGTTAATAATATTCATTTCTCAAAGGGCACCTCTTAGCTGGATACTTCTACTTACTAGGTGGAAACTGTGGCTTGGAAGTTTGATGCGTATTTTGCTCTATTAAGTAGCAGAAAATCGACCAATGCCTAAAAAACAATACAAATAAGCTGGGTACAATTAATTTTGATATCACATGGTGTAATAGACGATGATTTAAATATAAATTGGAACACGTCACTGAAAGACAAAGAGTTTTATTTGTGAAACTCTGTGTTAAGTACACAAACTTTTTATCTGCATGATGGAAGAGTTTCAAACAAAATGACGATTCTATATTTCTTTGTTTGAACCTCTTATTGGAGATATGCTTACCTAACACATTTGTAAGCAGGTAACTATGAACCGGTGGATGCTAACAACCAGAGTTCAATATATTTAAATAAGTATCACAGAATATTGTTGTAGATTAATAATATTTTCTGAGTGGGCATAATTGATATCACAATCAGTACAGATTATATTGAAATTAGAATGTTTCAACAGTAATGGTGATTTGCCATTAGGTGGTTCTAGCGTATGTAAACGCTCAGATTTATTTGGAGTTGAAACTTGGTACTGTAGAATTTCGTTATCCCAATATATTATTCATATATATATTTATATATATATTGTCTGAATCAAATTGCAAAAACAATGTACGTTGCAATTTTTCAATTTAGGATATAGGATAGCTCTAAAGTAGTAAACAGCTAATTGAGCAATATTTTACTTTTGATCTTTGGTCCAAGAGATATAATATTTTCGATATAGTGCATATAGCATGTAAATTACTTCGTGTTGCGTATTATGAAATTAAATGACTAAATGATAAGCTTCAGAAAGCTGGTAGTTCGATGTTCAAACAGTTTCTGAAGACCCTGTATTCTACTGAATCAATGATGTGCTCTTTGCCGACCTTTCCTAGTTTCCGGCATTCACGCACTATGGAGCAACATTAAGAAGGTCGACCGCTTGGGTCCGTGAATGCCGCCACTTACTATTTGAAGCAGGGTTGAAGGTTCTCGAATACCTACTTCCGCTGAACCTTTGGCCACAATGACATGCGATTATGGCTTGCCTTGTTGCGTAGATTGCAATAAGTTATGTTAAGTGTCCTCTTCAGTTATGAAAATCGCTTTCAGAAACTCAGAAAAAAAGAGGCTTATTGCAGGATTCGAAACACGTCTGAAACGTCGATTATCTTAGGTACACTCCCGTAAAAACACTTTTTTTCTGAATTCACTGAAGTAGTTGATAAATACGAATTTATATAAATTTAACTTACTAAATGAATGTAATTCACAAGGAGTCACAGAGTTTTTGATGCAAGATTACGCTAAGATCCATGAGGCAGATGCTGGTGATAGGGATAAAAATATACAGAAGATAGGGGCGCAGACTTTACGGATTCAGGGGAAGATTCATCGGCACACAAAAAGCTGACAACTTTTTTGCTCTTCGGATAGAAATAAAACCCTTTACAGCATTTGAGATCGAGATTCTCAAAGTTAAAAGGTCAAATTATTGCTCCAGTTTAGAGGGGACCTAGATCTAGAGCCGTCAATAAATTATGTGGGGGGGGGGGGGGAGGGGTGTGGGTAAATCTGAGCTTCATATCAGTTAAAAAATGTTTAGCCTGGCTCTGGGTTCAGATGAGGTCACGATTGTCAAAATTGAGCGATAATTCCTAAAGTACATTTTACATTTAAATTAAACATTGTAAATGTGATGGATGGTCAGAGTATCCTGCATTATAAATAGATACAGCATCCACCATTTTTGAAAGTGTTTCAAAGACGTGAATCTCGCCTTGATGATTTCTAGGCTATAGTAGTCGAACAGTTAAAACAAAACGTATACTTTTTGCTTGCTGAGTTGTGGCACTTGAGAGTGCATTACGTTTGTTACCATATTGCTAAGCAAATTTTCTAAATATTTCCAGGCAGAATGTTTAACAAGAGATTTAAAAAACGGCTACGTTTTACCAGGTACTTGTATTATAGAGTTCAATCTGAAATCACAGAGCAATCATTTTAAAAACTTAGATGAACATCTTATACTGCATATGGAACAGTGCTCCAGCAGCTACATTAAAATCCCACTAACTGTACAACTGTACGTGAAGCAATCTGGAAGGTAGACGAGATTGGAGTGGTAATGCCACAAGACTAGTTTTATTCATGTGGTAATGCTCTGTGAAAAGAGTGGAGGTTTAGCTGAATAAAGTTTTTTTTGTGCTGAAATTATTATGAAAATTTTTTCGAGTACAAGATTATCTTGATGCTTCATGGCATATACATCACGAAAAATTCATGTCATCCCGTTCCGAAGGTCTCTCTGTCTGACTGTGATCCATGGTTCCTCTATAACTCGGAATATACATTTCGGATATTGATGAAATTTTTACTCATGAAAAATTGAGTCAGTATATTGACAAACTACTTCGCACCCATTCATTTCTTCCCATCCCAATGAGCGGGCACTACCGCGAAATGGGACCACAAATTACCATAAAATAATTTTGCTAATGCTTTGGCTGGCTCGGATGTAATTAGTATAAGATGAAAGGAAATTAAATTTATACATGTCCATTGACAATGCTATTGTATTAAATATCAAAATGTTAGGATAGAAGCTCTTTACAAGATCAAAATCTTGACAGCACGCACATTCACCAATATTGTAAAATATTGAATCGTAATCGTCTATTAATCAGATTTCGAGATTTGATTGTAAGATTCAGTATTCATAAATCTCATAATTCTAGGTCTGCGAAATGTATATGGCTCATTTGGCTTATTTTCTGCACGTTGCGTCGCATGCAGTATTTCGATTTATTTATCTACCTAGGCTCGTCGAAAAAAAATATGGGCCCAGAAGGAATCTGAAGTGCACGCCTCCCTCAAAAACCTGGAGAGCAGAAAAAGGAACTCCCACTGAAGACCTCATAAAAACTGGTATGTAACAGTCAGAAGAGGAAAATTAAAAGCTTTGATTTAGCCTCTCATTTCTAGGCTCCCTAGTTTCCAAAGCCGGGCTCGGGGATAGTCGCCCTAAACCTCACTAGTCTAACCTGTGCTGAATATTTGATGCAATGCTGACAAGTACCGAGGTTTCAATAAAGTTCATGGATATTCATAGTTCGGCCTTCACAAGAACTTCGTTGGATATAATTTGTGTGATAATATCGTTTCCATACGATCGTACTTATTTGGTACAAGCTTTCATAAATTATTGACTATTGATTGTAATGCATTCAGCTTCATTTAAATGACTAGTTATAGATAAAAACTGATTTTATTTGTTGAAATTTCAATTTACATGAATATGGTTTCGACATAGTGCCTTTATCAGTATAAAGCACTTTTTCACCAATCATTACTCCAATATTTAAGTGGAAAGGAAGATGTGAAGAACACAAATTTTTAAGTCAGGCAGAACTATAATGAGAAACAAAACTGAGAAACAAAAGAAGCAACGTAGTTGTTTAGACAACGAAAAATCTGCATAGAGCAAAAGTCAGCAATATTCAAGCTAAATGCTTGTGGATGCGCAGTAACTATGCCAGTTAAATGTATGTATATTTTATCTGCAATGTATAAATTTATCTACGTAGTATAAGCAGATAAATAGCTAAATTCACAAATCATTACTACTAAGCCTTAATAGAAATGTGTAAGGAATATTAGCATGTTAGATTTACAGTAATATAATAACATGAATGTTTATAAAAGTATTATTCCCCTAGTTTTACCGTACAGGTATATAACAAAACCTTGATTTTCCGCAGTTTAGAACGTTTATAATGAGTTATACTTTTAAAATTGAGAATCGCTATGCAGTAAAACATAAGACGCGCAAATGGTAGTATGATATTCCATTTCAAAGCTCTTAGTCAACTACAGCCTAGAGGTACGACTCGAACGAATTCAGGAAAGCATAAAACACAAAAACATAATAACTACACATGCTCCAAAAATCAACACTCTAAGATGAGGATTGAAAAACTGGAGATTTTCAAGCTTTTCCGAAGATACGCTGAGTAATTTCAGAGTATTGCACTGTGTTAGAATATACTCCATTCCACCACATAGCCTGCCAAAATCGAAAGTATTTCAATGTAGCAATACAAAAATTTTACACATCGAAGACATTAATCTTGAATAGGGTTGAAATTAGTTTAAAGCATACTTTCATATTAGACGACCAATTTATAATCCTTATAGTCCCTAAAGTCTAGTCTCCTCTTTACAGTCTGTCGCAAACTACTCACTTCTACCCTACATATGATACATCGAAAACAAAAATCGTTCAACATAAATGGAGGCGATACGGATAAAGATGCAAGACTAGCGATTCTAAAGAGTTATAAAATTCTCCATGCTAAGCATGTTATTCTGGACAATGGCGATACAGTTCGTTATATATACACAAAAAGAACGGAAAACTAACACAGAATCATATTTTAGCAAATGCCTTTTGCATTTTTTAAGCCTACTGTAAATATAAGCGGACAATGACGCACTTAGTGGAGGAGCAAGGAAGGTTTTACTGTTCCCAAATGATCGTTTGTTGCTCCTTGAGAAAAGGTTATTGCAAGGCTACTAACGTTCAGGTAGTTGAGTTGTAAAAAAGCCATAATTCGAAACAGCACTTCTTAATGCACATTTAATATAGTTCATGCTGATTGAATTGCTACGTTTAAGGATACAACCATCTGGTAAGATAAAACCATGACGGTAAATCTGCCAATAAAGTAAATTAGTTAAGGTTCCACGAATACCGGTCCCAGATCTGTGACTATTGCATTTTAGTTTGAGTTGATTAAAATTGAAACATCCTTAGTGACGACATTTGAGAAAATCAAGCCTATACCGCCAATACCTGATATACTCCCGACTCTCTAAATACATATTTGTACCTTTGACATTACCTCTTACACAAGTAAACAATCTTTGCAAATTCTTTCGATGTATTACTGGTATGTTCAGTCTTATAGATATTAGAGAAAACGTACAAGTGTTCTATAGAACCTGAGTGCGGCGAGATTTGCAGATGATCCTACCTCCAGAATACTGTACTGTACTGACTTGAGAAACTGGTGCTAAATATCTTCAAATCGGAATTGGATGATTTGTTCGAAACAAAATGGAAAATGATCTCGCTGAGCGTTTTTTATATTGGAGCTTAGATTGGCTCTATCTAGAGTGGTTCAATTGGTTGGCGTTAGTACGGATGACCGCAGATTTGTGATTCTAATATTACCTTCAGGAGTCAGTCTGTTTAGTATATTGTCAGTGAAATCAGCTTGGGTAACATGTAGTGCAACCGTATGAGATACCACAGTTACTGTGATGATGAATGAATCGTTTAGAATGAACATTTCCAGTGTTATTTTTCAATTTAATAATGAGATATTTGACTTTACATTGATGAATATCTGAATTCTTGTGATGTTTACGAGTAACACTTCTAGATAGTAATATAAATTACACATAAATTACAAAAAAACACGCTCCAATAGCAAACCGCACTAAAAGGTAAAAAATAATATTCAACGATTAAGATTTTGTGGTTGATTTTATTGTAAAAAGGATTGGGGTACTTTTCAATATATCCTTACAGTAATTCTATTCTCACAAATAGCTAGCAATCAGTTGAAATCAAGCATCTCACGCTTTTTCATAATAAAACAACTTACATAACTTTAACAATCAAAAAATGTTTTTTACCTTTCAACACGGTTTTCTGTTAAAACTTGTTATTTTAATTACAATATATTTTTTCTCTTCGTAAAAGGTTTCCAACTTTTCATTTTTTAAAGAAATTATTGCATTGTCATATCGGTCCTTGATACGTGTAAAACTTTTCAAATTTCATTACATAGGTACATTTGAAGCTAATATGAGCGTGTTAACAAACAGTTATATCCATAGCAGAACGGGATTATCACATTATTATTCTGATACGGACGTAATGTGTTCATCGGGTATTGTTTTCCTTCATTTTCGTATAATACCGTATAATGTACTGCATAGCAAAATGAAAATCAGTATCAATAAGATAATTCAAATAATGATGGATGTGCTGTGTAAGTTCCATTATAAAGTGGTGGAGCAGTTACCGTTTTTGAAATAAAAATTATCAAATTCTAACAAAATCGACAAAATGTTATATTTTTTTATGAATAATCGCTTATTTTGATTCACTTTGAAACGCTTATTCCAAAAAGCTGTGGCACTCCAAAAACTTACTTTTCAAGGAGGCTTGATCGAGGTGTTATGAGTGAGACCTGGCCAGGACGCCCCTGTTGAGCTCCTCTAGTCTAGGCAAGACTACTGTTCTGGCGAACACACTCTAGATACGAGTAGTCGGTTGACGTAAGGTAAGGGCCATACTTAAAAGTGCTTGAAGTCAAGCTAGTTAGTCAAAGCATGTGGAATATAGCTGCTGCACAAATTTCAACGTTTAGTGTACTTTCATAATTAATTTTATCTTTAGGCCATATTTTTCTGAGGAGTCAAATAATGAGCTGGGCGCAACTATAACTGTTACTGATAAACAATATCTGCAGGTGTTAGGAGATTATGCCATTTCACAGATTCAAAATAAGCACGAAGGAATAGAAAATATGATTATCATGTGGGAGAGAGAATAGAGCATAAATCGCATAAATTAGCATAAAGAATTGTCAATCCAATATCATGTTACAAGCGTCTGTCTATATTAATGTAGTATATTTTGTAAATTCTTGGCCTCCACGATTGCCAGAGCGGTTTGATGGCTGTGGGGGCTAAGAATTGTGGTATTTCTAATACGACCATGACGATGGAACAGCTTATAGAGTCTATAAGGGAGCAAATAGCTGCAATTAAACCATAAATGGTAGATAATTTTGTGTACAATTTCAAAGAACGGTTCTGGATTGTATAGTAGTATATAAGAAATCCTATTATTTAAGTAGATTCCTTTCACATCCTTTTGTAAAAAGTATATAATGTGCTAAAATATAGATCCTACTGTTTGGTAAACTCATATTTGAAAAGCTCAACTAAAACGAGACATAGAGGCAGAAACGTGGAGATACAAAGGATGTTAAGCTACCCTTAAGGGATCGTTTGTCCCTATATCAGGAAAACATATTTATCAGCGCACAATGTTCGGGCTGTTGACTTTTTAACGTATAAGCGAAAGAAGTATTGAGATCGAAAGATCTAATTATTTGTTGGTCTATATATGCGAATGTCGGCATTTATTGAAACGTGTAATTTCATTGCATTACATTTGAGTAACAGACTTTCGGGCGTAGTGCATTTTTTTAGGGTTCTGATGTTTTCGAAAACTCCTTTTTGGCCCTCTTCAAGATACTGACCATTTAAGTCGGATTGCAAAAAATTAATGTATCAAACATTTGTAAATGAGTCTTAATACTTTTTTGGAGTATGCTCTCTAATAATTGTGAAATTATTTTTTAAGATTCTGCTCAGTAAATATCGAATGCATTTCAGTTAGTTGAAGTCTGGTATGGAGCCTACAGTATTTAGGTCGATAAATGCCCCTCCAAAAATAAACCATCGTTCAAATACAGTTGTAGAAGAGCAGTTAAGCTAAAAGTCTAGGACAAAGGAAACAGGAAATGAATCCTGAGAATCATTGCAGCTTCATCGACACTAGAAGCCACTGTGAACGGGCCATCGATAACAGCAAGAAAAGACACAACCAGAAAATTGATAATAAACTCCTCTCTTGTCTTAACTCGTAAAAATCATTCTCGTCTATACTACGACTGACAAGTGAGTGTGATCAATCTCGTTCACTCTAGAGGAAAAGTATAAAGGACATACGTTGGGGCAGAACTTCGTGGATAAACTTGGGTCGTCGCACTCTATATATCGAAACCCCGAGGATCTTCTGGTAAAGCTTATTATCTTTAGGTGGCAACTAAGTCTATGCCAATGTTTGTATAGTTTTCTCAGGGACTGCAACGTTCTCCTCCATGTACATCATCGGATAGTTGTACAGCATCACAGATTATGTAACCTGCTACTTTTAATAAGGCATACTACTAGAATTCCGAGATACCTCTCACTTCGACGCCACAAATAGGTCATCCCGATCGACAAGGACATCAAACTAATTGTTGAACAAAGATATAAGGATAGTTCAACTCATAGATGATTCAGAAAACTACCCTGATAAGAAGATCAAACGCTGTTCTGATTTAGAGATGGCGGAACGTGCAATATTCGAGTTATCTTCCATCAATTCCCCGTAAGCGATTTCCTGAAGTTTCTAGACTCAAACCGATGAGGAACATTATGTCTATCAAAATTAAAAAATGCGGAGTAGTAAGAACTGTAGTTACGGTTGACATGGTACATCTTTTATTTGAACAGAGCTGTTTATGCTTTTCATGTATGCCTTTTATTTATTGTACATATCAGTATTTTTCTTCTTTTTTATATCTTTTCATCTGAAAAAAGAAAAAGTAGACCTGAAAGCGTCGCAGAGGGGAGCAAAAACGAAAAACAAGATCTCGTGGTGTGTTCGTCAGAAGGTGCAAAAGACATTTTTATCAAACATCGTTTCGTATATTTATCGCATCTTTATTGTGTTAGTATCACTAGGAGGCATCAGGGAGATCTCCCTCTAACCGCTGCGAGGGAGATGACCCATCAGATTGCATGTCGTTCGAGAATTTTAACCTTAATAATATTTCTATCGCATCGCCACGCAAATCAAGTAATCAAGGTTCCCCAAGGCCTTTACTTGCATTTTTTAAGAAACTAGTGAGATAGAGCAGCCTTGAGAATGAAGAACAGCTATATAGGATGCAAAAAGAAGACCTGAAGTCAAAAAGGGCTGGATCATTACTTGAGGATTTACAATGTTTATGACCCTGAAAGACCACCTATAATATACTGTCATTTTTTAATTGTATATACGTCAATTGTTAGAGATAATATTTTGCATAATTTACATCTGTTCTGCGCAATAACAAGGTATTGTGAACCAAGGTTGGTACATTTTTGAAAATGTGTCCATTTTCCTATATGATATAATGACCTCTTACCATAACCCTGATGTAGAAAAAAAATGATAAATAAAATAAACCAAAACAATTACTTATTGTGCCATAATGTAATTCATTTGTACAGTAATAATTGAACATTAATATTGTCCAAGTATATTATTCAAGTATTATTTTGCTGTGGGGTAAGAGTGGGATTTAAGTTAGGAATTCACTTGAGGCTCTAGACTACTTAACTGTATATTAATCCAGGAAATTCTGAAATTGCTCCCGGCTTCCGTTATAAAATTTTCAGTGGAGCTTAGACGTTCACTATTACTTGGATTTAACTAATTAATAAGTCTGCGTTTATTAAATATTGACAGTTAATAGGTATATGATGAAACTCTCGGTTAGAGTATCCCAAGGATCCACATGTATATTTGAATACATTTTAGAGCTCAATATACAGGGTCATTCAAAGCTTCATCGAATCTGTGCCTAGACGCTTTCGGAAAGCTGATGTTATAGGCAGAAATTTTGTCCAATTGTCTAGCTACGTATACGTACATGCTTACCCTAAGGCTTTTGAAGCTTATGTGTGTAAATACCTGCAACAAAAAGATACTTTTAATAAACAATGTATTTTTCATTATCAGCTATTAATTAAAATACGAAAACTCTTCCTAGAGCATTTGAGCTTACAGTTATGTAATGAATAAAACTTTTGATGAGGTGTTCCATTCTACGCTCGGTCCGGACAGTGTAATTTTACTTTACAACAATAGGCGGAGACATGCTGCAATAACGAATTATTCAAAAGTCGTGATATGCCTTTTTGATTTGGTATAATACAACACTCATTAGTTTCCCTTCTTAGATTACAGTGGAATCCCATAAAACTCTGCAACATAATATCTGTACTCTGTCCTGTAATTCTTGGCTTCTCTATAGATAGGAAAATACTTCTGGATATTGATGAAACCGGCCCACTACGTTAGGTACTAGTGAAACAACAACAAAACAACTATGGCAGTTTTGGATACTTGGTTTAGTTTCAAAAACGTTTTTGCCCATTTCCAAGCCCTTGATCGTTTTATAAAAAAAGCCTCGTATGATCAAGAATTAAGGTCCAGGGCGCGGGGTGGTGTTCTGCTTCTGTTTTAACAACTGCTAATATCACTGATCACTGCATTCTATCTGAATAAAGATATTAAATAAAAAATAACGTCAAGAAGGTTGAGTCTATATTTCACGACAGTGATGACAGTCTACTAAAAAATCTTATCAAATATCAGAACTGTTAACTCAGTGGAAGTAAGTTTTGGAACATCGACATTTTTTGGAATTTTTTAAATCCAACAAGTTTTTGAGGTCTTTCAGTGGTTTCCATATTTTTTCATGGAAATTCATAATATCAGCAGCTCCAAAATCCGATTCAATTTTTTAGTTCCAAGGTGATAACAACACAATAAGTTTCAGAATTTAAATCAATTGCCATGATCTCGCTATAATGGTTTATTATCTTAAAATTTAAAGCCAATACACGATATTTCAAATAAAATGTTATTAAATTTTGAATCCATTACAATGATAAATATGATTTTCTTATATCTGTAACAACTTATTTTAAGCATGAATACAATGATAACGATAAGTTCTCACGTATTCCTTTTTAAATGCAGGAGTCCGTTATTGTGAATTATGATAACGAATCATATTGATTCAACCGCACACAATGAGTATAACAATAAATACAATGGTATACAAAATAAGAGATGCAAAAGGATTCTGCTGATTTTCAGTAGTTATGCAGTGCTAAGAGTGTACATACTGGTAGCATAACTTTTAATGCAATCAAACATGAAAAACACTATCTCAGACTAAGCTCTGTATTTATACAAAACAGTATTTCATAGTTTTATTTTTTATTTAGTTTTTTTAGATTAATAGATCGGAAAACCGCGCTGAATCCCGGTGTGATATAAATGAATCGAATGGTACGGCTATTGAATATTCCACGCCATTTTTAATTACGTTTTCAGACTCCAATTCAATTATGTAGATTAGTCTCTAGTTGATTAAAACGAAGTAGATTCATATAGAGCTAACCGGATTAAAAACGTAGGATTAACACATTTTGACTTTAATTACGGTTCTCTCTGTTCAAGTCCGTATATGAGCGGGTTTACCGTTTCGGAATGAATACATTCAATAGAAATTATGTCAAGTGGTGGGGTTAGCATTCTGCGTGTCGTAACATGGATTAATTTTAATGTCTTGAAAGCATTTTCCATCGTTTTGAATAGTGTGCTATATTTTATATTCTTTTGTTATTCATTTCGAAACAAATAAGGAGGTAAAATTGTTTTCATCCGTGAAGCCTGATATATTTAACAAATGCAAGTTAAGTAGAGTCATCTGAAGTTATGAAATATATTCACCAGGTTGATCTTCAATTGTAATATCAATCAATCAAAAAAACGATATTAAAGACTCCTTTTATTTTTGTCTCCAACCCCATGCTCTCTTTGCTTGAATATTTATTTCAAAATTTCCTTCTTTGTATTCTGAATCTAGTTGTCAATGTTTATTGATCCTTATTTGGGTAAAAGCTTCTTAGCTTTATCTATTCAGAACAAGGTTGAACTGCTTATCAACTAACCTCCTTATTTCACATGTACCCCAGATAAGACCTGGCCTTAAATACTGCTCTAAAATCTGATATGAATTCAACTAACTGGTGACTCTTCTCTAACTTATAACCTCAAGCCACCTCCTTATCTGTGAGAGATCCAGATTTCTACCGATATGTCAACTGAATCTGTTCTTATGAGCTTCCCCCCAGAAAATTTAATTGGGAAACACGTACACTGGACATTGGACCATTACGGGAAGCTTTAATACAACATATTTTCTCCTATCGATGTCCACAACTGGAAATTAATTTTCCCGTAGCACAGTCCAGATGAGCTGCCGTTTGTGCGACAATCCAAGTTCATTAAATATTCAGAGCAAGTGCACGTCTCCTAATAACGTTGGCAGTAAAACGGTTGATAATTTCAGAACTGCACATCGTTCCTTCTGTTTGACCCAATTTCTGATAGCTCAATGTACTAGATGTAGTGGAAAGTTAATCATGCTAGTTTTAATACTTTCCAATCAAACCACAGTCACATAACTCTGCAATGTTTGTAATTTCACCATGATTTATGATCCCTATTCAGTGAAAATACAATAACATATAAACTGCAGTAAAAGTTGTCGTAATAGGAACAGAAAAAATTAACCCCCTATAAAAAAGATGTTAACTGTTCCCGTAAATTCATATGTTCTACATTTGTTTAGAACAGTCAAATTATATCGAAAATATGTATATTATGTTCATTAGGTGAATGTCAAATGTGGAAAACTGTGTAGATAATACAACATATTCCAAGAATACATAACATTTTTGAGAACTCTCAATTTTTATCTCCTAATCTTTTATCCTTTTTCGTTGAACTGATTCTGAAACTACAGCTTTTTCATCCTTGCATAATAGTAAAGTAGTATCAAAGCTTAGTTGATTCTTTTATATGCCATGAAACATCAGGAAAACACAATATCTCGAATTAGGAAGTTTTAACGATTACAATATTTCCCCACCCATTGGAATGAGAAGTAATAAGATTCATATAGCATATCATAAGATGGCTGTCAGTTATTTAGTAATTTGGTCGTTTGTGTAAAAAAATCAATCAAAACAGTTCATTACTTAAAGACACTATGCTACATCCTAAAGTCTCCACACACATGATGTATTTCATATGCATCTTAATGTTCTTCATACATGGAGGAGCAAAATTATTTCTGGGAAACTCGAAATATATTTAAAGGTCAATCTTGAAATGCGTCACAAAACGAAATTACCAACAAAGAGGTGTCATATAACATCCGACGTTTTGCATCATAACGCGCCAAAAAATGGTATTAAGCAAATCAGACGAATACTTTCCCTAACTCCTCTTCGGCTTTGCTTTTTTGCTATCTCGTTAATATTATACGGAAAAAACATTTCATAATAGAACTTTTTTATAATGGCAATTTGCGTCTCGGTGGCATGCGGTAGTGTGAAAATGACGATCCTATTATGGTGGTGGGCTTAGCCTGATATTTATTAAAGCTAATTCTGTTTTTAACAGCTAACGGAAAATATCACCTGCAGTGTGAAAACTCGTTAACGTTTCGTCGCTGAAATTACTAAAGGATCGTTACTGCAAATTTGAGGTGCGAGAACTATTTTCTTGTTTCATTACCCACACCATACACGACGAAAGTATTTTGATCGCGAATTGACGAATTCGAGGTAGCAAATAAAATATAATAACATCTAATTCAATCTACAGCTTCGCAGATGACAACACCCATAGATCCCATCCCGAATAGTACCAGAAATACAACTATCAACATCGGCAGAAGCAGCATGACATACAAAGGGAGCCCAGTTCAACATAAAGAAGACTCATGCCATCCCATCCACCTGACATAGATATCAAATTGATCAATAACATACCTTGGAACGTTCATCTTGCTGGTTTTGTTAGGTAGGCGTCCCAGAAGTCGAGAGTTTTCTTCCGCCCTAGAAAATTATGTTCACCGAAACAGCTATTACTACTTTACAATGTTTCAGATCTCTGGAATAATGTTTGCATATGTGGGCATGCGCTCCGGAGCATTTAAATACGCCTAGTGGAGGCGTTTGGCATTACAAAGGACCGTCGTAGTCTATAATGTCAAGAAAAAGTATGGATTTGTTCCAATTCCATAGATTGTACCATGATAAATGTTTCGCATAATGACATCAATAATCATCAGTATGAAAAACGCTAATGGGGTCTAACGGGCATATCGTCACCAGGTTGAACTTTCAACGCCTCGTACAAACCAACATCGGAGAATTTTAGCATTAAGGAATTTGCGGCCCGGGAGTTTGTACCTGATAGTTATAGTTTACAAAGTTTTGAAGTTCATATACACTTTTGTGGCACGATAGGGTCTCTGTCTTTGGAAGAGATCATCTATAAAAACAAAGATTTATCGGAACGTGTTGATCTGAAAATAAAATTAATACAGAAGTAGTTAATATTTTGGACCAAATAGGCGTCATTATATTTTCGCATGGGTTGCATTTAGTGTATCTATGTATATTTTTACTCAGAAAACATGCGGATTCATTAATATTCTGCATGATATATTTCATTGTGATATCGAAAATAATAAATAAACTTTATGATAGAGATGAATGTTCATTGCATGCATTCGATATTTCATCCTGAAATGGTAACAAAAACTGTTAATATTAGAGATGTTCAATAGAGTTTGGAATATGTCGAATAATTGTACCTGTCACAAACCCTAAAACATATCGCATATCAGATAGAAGAAATTATGGAAAACTGAAAAATACCAAATTATTATAACAATGCAATGACATAAAGTACCTTATACTTTGTCTTCAAGAAACTTTGTCATGAAAAAACTTTGAGAAGAATGGATGATTCATCTGTGGTGTTGGATTTTTTGCTGAATGAACCCAAATAGACTAGATCACAATTTACTGGGGACTCGAAAAGACGATTTTGATTCATACTTATTCCGATACACCTACATCCCCTAATTCTCAATAAGCTGTCACCCAGTCTGAATAAGTATGTTTTAACGAAACATTGCCAATGTTCTGTAAACCACAAATGGTAGTTTATTCCAGATTTTTATATGGTTTTTCTTGAATCTTTAATGATATTTGTTGGAAAGCTCGAAAAGGAAAATACTTACGCGCTGTCAGGTAAAAATTGAGGCAATTAATTACGAAGCGTATATACCGGGGACGTGATCTCAGTCCTCAAAACAACTAGTGACAAGGAAGTGTATCAAGATCTCTCTAATCCATAAGGGATGTAAGCACTCTAAAATCAATCCAATAGGGTTAGGACAGACTATCTGAAAAGGTCATTTTTATGCCTCTTTCGTGTAAGTTTCGCATAACCTGCGTTTCATCTACGGAAACGGAACATACAGCAAGAAAAAGCCATATTAAAATCTAGATAAAAATGTATGGTCCCTCTCTAAGTTTGGAGAACATTGACTAGATCTTACCATGACGAATATTCAACCAAACTGGGTCACAGTTTACTCAGGAATTAGAAATACAGTCATCGTTTAAGTTAGATAGGCAGATTATTTCTTCCTTCTCTTGAAATTTTATCTCTTAGTATAGTATAAAAACTTTATTCTGTTTTACTTTATGGCCGGTTTCACTGAGTGCTGATTTGGTAGTTTCTCTTCTAGTTACATAATTTCGGTATTCTTGATTCGACAGTTTATAGGTCCAGAAGACTCAACAATAGAATATTTGCCACACACACATATGCCTATTTTATATATGTTTTGAATTTTTTGTATCAGTAAAGCTATTCAGCTATTCAGTTATTCGTATAAGTTTTCGAACATATCTATAATGTCCAGTATTTTGAACCTACTTCAAGTGGATGATTTGTTCTAAAATCCGATGAAAATGTTCAATAAGCAAATCCGCTGCACGTGAAATACAAAGTTGGCACACTTGATGACACTTATTAAGGAGCTACATGGTACTTTTATAATTGAGATTTCCTCCTTCCCACAACTGCCTACCCCTTTTCCTAAGCCCCTCTTATTTCACCCCACCAAATAAATATGAAATGATCTGGTCCCATTATAGGTAATTCTTCTTATCTTGTTAGTTTTTTATGATAAACCACCGGTCCCGTTTTCAAAAAATATAAAGCTATTTAGTTTTTTTTCGCAGATGTAACCCCAAAAAATGTTCCTTAATATTTGGATTGTACGTCTCTCCAAGTTATAGATGAGCCACTATACCGGGACAGAGTACTAGCAGATAAACAAACCGACAGAAGTGAGTGACATGTATTTTCTGGATCTGCCAAGAAACACGCCTGGTGTCATATGTTATTATAGCCATTCGAAAGGTATTCAGCGTACACCAATTTAGGGGAATTACGTCAAACTATAAGAATGAAATCATAAAACGAAAAATAAGTATACTCCGTCAGGCCGAGATGTATGGAAAAACATGATAAAATTCAACGTCGTGAAATAAACGACGCGATGCCTTCCAAGTATTCGATATAAACTTACACATTAAGCTGAGAACACGCACATTCTGGGCGCTGAGAGCAACCCGTTGAAGTTCAATAACAATGTTCCGCTATTGCATGCTTTATCTCTCGTTCACCTGTTGCTGAGGCTCGTAAAGGTAATTTGCGCCGCATTATATGAGGCCCTTGCGAGGAATATACGTTATGACAACAGGTGCGAACACACCGATTTTTTTCCGGAAGTTGTCATCTCGAACTATCATCGCTTTATCTCAGGATGTTGAGGAGGGTTTGTAACATTATCATTACAGGTTTGCCTCACCAGTCTATCAGACTTATCACAAAGCGAAAAAGGTGAGCTATATTTTTTCTGTCTCTATATAACAAAAATAATTGATTTCATATTATATATATATATATATATATATATATATATATATAATTGATTAAATCATTTAGAACACCTAAAATCATTTATTGAACTAAATTTACTACTTTCCAAATGTTTCTAAAGCTTATTTCAAGTAGATCAATATACTTAGAACAATATAGTTCTGGAATACGAACAGATTTTTGAATAAATTGATAACTGATAACGTGAAAACAGAGTCAACCTACTTGACGTTAATATTTTATGAAAGAAATTTTATAATCATGATTCATTATGATCCCTACTCAGTTAAACTGGAGTCGTAATAGTGATATTGCTAAAGCAGAATCTGAACAAATTAGTCTTTTTATAAGAGTTAATTGAGTAACATCCGGTTTTTGATCAAATTTTGATAATTAGTTAGCAGTTAGTAGTAGCGGCAGAGCTGTCATACGGAAATGAGAAACAAAAAACGTTCAATCCTTTTCCAAGACGTTTTCCGCTCATTTTCCAATAAAATTAGAGATGCAAAGAATTGGGGGCAGGGGGTGGATATGATTTACCTATTACCCTTTTTACAAGCATTCATTTAACTTTCAATGTTCGTATATATCTATGTAACTAACTATGTTTGTTCGGTGGAATCTTGACTCAATTTTGAATCAGATATCTTCAACCGATTGTGCTGGAATTTTGTGTACACGTTTAGTGTGGATGACAAGGCATGGTTAGTTGTGTGACGTTATTCTAAATCCAACATGGCGGATTACCCAAGATAGCGGACTAGTTATTCTTAATGCACGCCCACAATATGGGTATCAAATACAAGGGCTTGCTGAGAATAACTCTAAAAATAAAGTGACGTCACTCTAAATCCAATATGGCTGAACACCCAAGATGGCGAACTAGTTATTTTTAATGCACTATTATAATAATGGGCATCAAGGGCTTGCTGAGAATAGCTCGAAAAATAAAGTGACGCCACTTTAAATATATGGCGGAATACCCAAGGTGGCAAACTAGTTATTTTGACTGCACTCCTACAATATGAGTATCAAATTGAAGGGCTTGCTGAGAATAACTAGGAAAATAAAGTGACGTCAATCTAAATCCAATATGGCGGATTTCTTGACATGGCGGACTAAGTTTTTCATGCTTTTCTACAATATGGATAACAAATGGAAGGACTGAGAATACGAATGAGAATAAAAAAAAGGTGATCATAAACTCCGTTGCACCAATCCGTCAGAAATTTTGGGGTTAGAACAGACTTGTCTAGCAATAACTAAATGGTGAAAAATAAATTAAAAGTAATATATTTTTTTAAAACAAGCTTTTATTTATATGCGCTTAGAATGTTGAAATAATCTTTTCCTTTAAGACTTTTACTATCAACCTATCTGATTGATTTTAATTTTTAAAATTTTCAAACTAAGTAAATAGGAGTACTCGCGACAAACTTTTATATCACACAAATTGTGTAACGACGTCATAAGCCGATAGTAAAATTTCATTTCATTCTTTTTAGCGCATTTAAATAAGAGCTTGTTTCCAAAAGAGTTTTTTACTTTTAATCTATTGTCTTTGAGGAACCAGTTTTGTTCCCAATATCATTGATACTTTTAAGAACATACAACAAGATACATTCGAGTCATGAATATAGTAAATTTTCGACGCATCGTTCATTTCGCATGTTCCAACAATTTTAACTTTTCAAAAGTTTAAAATATTCCACGTCTCTAAATGTTGTTCCGCTTCCGTTTTAGCAACTACAATTACAGATTACTACTCTTAAAAAATAGGTTCACACTTAAGATATAAATATAGATAGTTTGGGTTAAATCGATCAGCAGTTTGAATAGCATATTTTTTGTCTTCTCACTCAGATGTGAATAGTTAACTCAGTCTGATTGGCAGATGTCCAATGTAACGGTAGCAAATTTTATAAGCCGCAAGCGAATGTAATTACAGTATGGCTCTAATTGGTTTTATTTACAACTTGTTTTCAATACGGCAACTTCGCATTCCAATAGTCAAGATAATGTGGAAATCATACTGCATCCATTGACTTGTTTTTCAGACGTTACGATATACGTGTGGTACAAGAATTTTGGTCAACGATCACCGTCTTAATCCTATGTTAATGAAAAGCATTTCTCCAATTGGTTTAGCGAATGAAGAAATCTCCAAAAAAAATTGAAAAATAAGAATGCACAAAATATTTTTAAGGTATTTCTGACTGCTGATAATAAAAAAACGTGATTATAATTAATTATGGGCAATGCCTGCTGCGTTTAGTCATGGTGCGTTAGCGTTCATACCGATGGTATTTGTCTTTTTCCCTCACTTTCCTCGCGAATACCTTCCCTGTTTATGCACAAATCTCAGTGAAGTTATCAATCCTATTATATTTATTAATTTATATTTCCATGTAGATTGTAGACGCTCTTACTTGGTGAAAATCTTCCATCATGTAGATGAAAAGTTGTGTAGTTTTCACACAGTTTCAAAAATAATACTCTCTCTTTTGGTTCAAAACGCGTCACTAAAGGAAAGAGTATTATTTGTGAAACTGTGTGAAAACTACACAACTTTTTATCTATATAATTTATACTTGTTTAACGTGATACTTGTCAATACAGGTTGAATTTCAAACCATTTTCCCTCGCTTATATGCTTGCCAAAATTGTATTCTTTCCCTTTTTCACATGAAAGGAAACAAAAAATGATAAATGATCAACGAAGAACAAAAAATTCTGGACGAAAATTACTCGCTCGGTCGGAATATCCGGGTAGAGGGAATATTAGGAGGAACAAAATTGCTATTGAATTATCCTTTACCGACATGTACGGAATAATAAATATTTGCTGCCTGATGATATTGCTTGTTTGTGCTATATTGCTTCCTGTCTTATTAGACATTTCTATTTAAGAATACAAAAAGGCTATTAGGAGCATATTATATCCGCATAATGCACAACAGGAAACCAAACGATACACCAGAATTACTTATTTTAGAAACATTAGCAATAAGATATGGAAAACAATAAAACGGTGTATGATAATCAAATAAGTATAGCTAATAGGTCGACACCTAACTTACGATCATGTTTAATAAAAAAAAGGAGAAAGAATCAAATATGTGTCATTCGGGTGTTTATAGGAGTTCATGTGCCTTCTGTAATGCTGTTTATATAGGTCAAACAGCTAGAGCATTTACAACAAGCTACAGATAACATATAAATGCCTTCAAAGACCACCATACAGAAAGATCAAATATTGCCAAACACTTACTAGATACCAATCATAAGTTTGGCTATGATAATAGAATGAGTATACTTCATACTTGTAATAAAATACATGATTTAAACTTAATGAAAACATTAGAGATTCAAAAATATCTGCGAAACCCTGAGTTCAGCGTAGTAAATGAACAGACTGATATTTTAAACTCAATTTTTATCGATATTCTACTGTAAGTTTCCATCTATTCGTATTCTAGGTCAACTTACCCCTGAAATTTCTCAAGTTATAGAATGTATTTAGAAGAATAAAATAGCTTAAGGAATAAAATAACTTAAAACGCGAAGTATCATAAGAAATAAAATAGTTTATCACATGAAATATCTCAAGGACATTTTGACGGCGTTGGTTAAGGTTTTGTCGCCAAAAAAATATTTCCCCCAAGACAGACCAAAGGAAAGAAAAAATAATTTCATTGGAAAATAGCTTGACAGGATAGATAGTATACTAGATTTGAAAGCTCTAGTTTTCTATCCATCATGGGACTAGTTAGTTAGTTGGAAAGTAATCTAGGTAGTCCTGTTAGCAGTCAAATCTGACAGTCCAACGATGATTCAAATATATATCGGAATACGTCACTGAAAGAAAAAGAGTTATATATGTGAAACTGTGTGTTAATTACACAATTTTCTATCTACAAGTGCTTTTGCCATTTCGTGCTTTTCATTTTATCTGGAATCAGATCAAGCTATTGGACTGATCCTCCCCCCGACTACCACGTATTCTGTTTTCTGCACATTTATTGTTAATCTCCACGAACGTTTTCAGACCGTCTGTTCTTCTGACTTCATTGGATTGAGTTTGGATTACTCACATTCTTTATGGATTCGGAACGTGTTGATCCACGTCACTTCCATATCAATTGGTATTCTTAGGACTGATTTTCCTCTATACGCTTTGTAAATACTTGCCTCTAATTTTACCTAACAGCTCCTAAGTATTTTCCTTGTCCAACACCCCTGCATGCTATTTATATATATAAAACATTCTTTTTCACCTTTCAACAAAGCTGCGATCGAATCCCATCTAGAGACATAATTTACAAGCTTTCACGAAGCTTGTGCCTGAACCTCTCCGTTCTTCTGTTACATAAATTTGGATAACCATCTTATATAGGTATAATAAAGTTGAGTAGTGTTCAGCTTTCCAGACTGCGAAGCTCCACAAATTGTTGATCTTTCTATAAATTAATTAAAATTTGCATGTTTCTGGCAAAGTAAACATAAGCTATTTGATAAATCAGTTAATTTCATTATGTCAAAGATTACTTCGCTCCTTCATTAACACTCTAAACACGAACATGCTTGCTTGATGTTTAAATTATTAATTATGAATCTTGTTAGATCCCATGGCTAGCTAGATATGGTCCGTAAACTAGCAACGTATGTTCTATGATCATCATAATGCCTTGCATACATGTACATCACACGAATAACCAAGTCAAGCATTTCTGTCTGTCTGTCTGTACTCCATTTGGTAATCCTTAGTTTCTTATAAATCGGGAAGAACTGATTTTTGAACATTGTTAGTAGGTTACTACTGTGACAAGGACGAACTGGCTCTTTAGTTTTCGTAAATCGGCAATCAAAAGTAAAAAATTCTCAAACCTTGTTTTTGACCGTTTTCGAGGACCCTTGACATCTTCTAAAAAAACATTGGGGAGGTCAAAAATTTGGATTGGGGGTAGAGCCGGTGAGGGGGAGATCTGAAAAAAATGTTCCAACATTCAATCGGAGGGGTCTGCTTCAGACGCTAATTTTACAAAAATTTTATCATTCATCTTGTGGATCGTATATAAAAAATTGATGAAACATGAGACATACTAATAGTGCTGGCGAAAATCCTTATACGGAGTGGGTAGTTATTTTTATTACAACTTTGTCACCTGCACCAACCTCCTCACAAAACACAATTTTAACTCCGCATGTGTATTTTTGAAAGATAATTAAAACTACTCAACTGCGACTTTCTGTGAGTAAAAAGGTTATAAACAAGATAGAAAAAATTCATTTAACCTTGGACCTTTGATTTAAATCAAATCTTTCATATGAAGAGATTTTTGCATGAAACTTTATTCTCTAGAAATTGTAGAGCAGAACCTTACACCTTTGACTTGCCGATTTTCATTTATGAACGAAAATGGAGAAATGTATATTATAGGAAAAACGTTGACCTTGAAGGCTAATGTAAATATATTATCAAGGTGAACTCAGTTTTTTTTTATTGCGAATCGACACATTCAATATGTAAATTGAATCATACAAGGTTTTACGATTAGATTATTGGTGGCGGATTTTTTACCAGGAGTATATTTTTTATGATTTATGATTTGAAGTATGTAAAAGCATCGGTTTCCCCTTTTTTTAATTGAATCTCCGTCTTAGAGGAAATTTTCAATTTAACTTCCCTGGAAATAAAAACGCAAGGATGCCTTCAACCGTGTGAAGCAAAATTTCCCCTTTCATTCAATTTTGGTGTCAGAAAAATTGTGTTAATACATGAGGCACCTACCAATTTCCTGCAAATTATGTTGTTTCATTTACTTATTGCGATTTTTGATTTTTCCTTGATAATGAAAACGAAACACTGTCTGAGCTCGGCATTGAGAAAACTCTGCCCTATAAAACATTCAGATGCATGATTCGCCTTCTAAGTGATATGTTACTGGATTCAACAGATTAGGTAGAGATGGATAATATGCAATATCATGGGTCACATTTCAAAATCGATGAATTTACTCCATACACAAAAGCTGATAGAAGGATCTCGATATTAATTTCGGAAGCATACTCCTAAAGCGTCCATCGTCTTAATAGCACAACCACTTTGATTAATCGTATTCCACGGCAGCTTAACCGAGCGCTATTGAATAAAATATCGGTGGGAGATTGTTGAGGAGTGGAGCTCATCTATATGCACGCCAGGCACATGCAATATATCTGACCACAACCTAATAACGGTGCTGACGCCGGTAAACAAAGGTGCTGAAAGGCCTTTACTTAGTGCGAACAGGGTCATAAGCGCCGTCACTTGATGCTAAGGGTGAGAAGCTTACGATGCAGTAGAAGAGCCCTTGCGTTTGCTTTTCTGGTATTCGCTTCGGGAATAGTTGCATTCTGCTTCATTGAAACTTATATTCTCATTCACTTGCCAGCAAACCTGCAATCGAAACCCATCTGGAAACAAAATTTACAACTAGTACAGCTTCGACGATACTTGCTTGCCTTTCGTGTTCTCATGTATCATAAATATTGATAGCTTAGCTTTCACATTATCCAGATGGAAGCTCCATGATTACCATTTGTATTTATTAATGAAAATTTGGATGTCTCTGAGCATAGTGGTAAGGTGATAATTTCTTGATCTATGAGGTCCAAATGCCGTGTCATTTAGTTCCTTACTGTAGGTTGAAAAATTATTATTGATCTGAATTTTGGAGCATGTCCTGTGATTTAATTTCTGATTTAGCTCACTACTATAAAGTAAAAATGACAAAAAGTTATATTTTGAGCAGTACACTGGTAGTAACATTAATTGGCTGTCTTCAGGATAACAGTATTTTGTTTTCAAACCATAGTATACTCTATTACGGTATGATCGAATGGAGTATAATGCAGTTTAATTGTTAATACAAACAGAATGAGGAAAATAATGAATTAACACCTCAGAAGCACTACGATGTCAGTCTTATGAAGGCAACATACAACATATGATCCCAGGTTTAAAGCGCCAAATCCAATCTCATTTTGGACCAAAGAGAAAACCTTGAGAAAGCCTGGTGAGAAAAAAGTATGGTTTCTCGCTGACCTGGAGAACATCGATTAGATTTCTCCTTGAAGTACATCCAATCAGACTACGTCACGGTCTAGTGAGAAATATAATCTAATCGATCTTTTAAAAACCTACAGATAAACAATGAATTTTTACTTTCTTTTCTCTAGATTTGTTCTTGGATTTGAGATGAATGAAGATTTGTTTCATTGCCTTGACGATATGTTACTCATTTTGGATCTATCAGCAACACAAATGTACACACACATCAACAATCTCTACTGGAGCATATCATTAGTATCATTACAGTTCATACTAATTTCCAATTTGAGGATAAAACCGTTATCCTGGAGACGGTTAATCAATTAGTATCAAAGATTTTGCAATTTCCCAAATATAATTTTTGTCATTTTTTATTCACATTCATTCAGTAGACACATGTCGTTTCAGCTAACGGCCAAGATGAGTAGGATGAGTCCATAATGACTAATACTGGCACTAAATACTGAATAAAGTTAAATATATCTTGTTTATAATTTGCTGGCGTAGTTTCTGACACAATTTATGTTCCTCAAATATCAAAATATCAGCTAACAGTACAGCTGAAATATAACTTTCTCTAGTTCTTCCCTTTTGTCCTATGACGTGATTATGACTTTTTCTCGATGCACCATGTAGAGATATGTGTGAGCATGAAGCAACTCTCATTTTTTACAGTACTGTGACTTTGAGAACCTGAAGATGCAAAAAAACATTTTCTCCTTCAGAGTAATATTATCCAATCCAATTAATCATAGAGGTCCGCGATATTCAATTTTATAAGTTAAATTCCTTCCTTCAGTTGAACCATTCTTTTATGAAGGGTTCAATTTTTTAAATCTTTCATGTGGAACGTTTGATTACGTCTCATGGGTGACATAAACATTTTCATAATGAAGTATCAGAACAAAATAATCATATTAAATCATTTTTTTCAGCATCTGTGGTTGAACCTTTTCACTTCATCACTAGTGGTTTGTTCACGAAATCTCCATTGAAAATTCTTATTATAAATGCCTATATTGTAACTAAATGTGGCGTTCAAGTTGGGAAGTTATAATAAGAAAATATTTTACCTGAAAGGGATGTATATAGTTAAAGACAACTGTAATTTCAGGGAAGAAATTTGGATCCTGGGTTCAATCAAGATTTTCGCCAACAACATGAAATGAAGACCTGTAAAGTTTTTTGCAAATTATATGAAGAAACTTATTTTCAAAGAAATTTATTGTAACTTTTGTTTCACTAACAGAAAAAGCTAGAATATATAAATATATACTCACTTTGAATATAACTAAAAATGGTGAATTTAAACTAATCAAAATACTAACCTATTTCTAAAGGTAGGTAGGCATTTACAACTACAAATATAAAAAATTATATACCAATACAAGCAGATAGGCTGTTACTGCTGATACCGAACTCAAAAAAATCGGCCAATCTAGCTTGAAATTTTCGCAAATTTTAGTAGTTAGTATAGGTGTGGAATATTGCATATACATCTTGAAGTACGTGTATTCATTCCACGATAGTTTTATTTCAGATTTCTGATACTGTCACCTAGCATAGACAAAAATATAAAGTCAACAAAGAACTGATTTCTAAGTACAATACTAAAGAAGTGAGAACCTCACACTGTAACCTAGTTGGAAGAGCCTGTCGTTCTATGGTCTTTCCTACTTCGTGAAAAATGAGTTGCTTTTTCTAGGACGGCTAGATTACTACATATCCTATTTTACATAATCCTGGCATGTTTTCTGCCAGTTGATGGGGTGGAGTCATTCAGCGTAACGATACGGATATTTATTGTACGACGTGCATTTTTTTGATCCTAATGGACATGTGTGATAATGATATACGATGAGTGAGGAAGACACTTCTAAGCGGCAATCGTTTTGGCTAAATATAATTGGTGGTGCTTTGAATTTATTTAATCAAAAAACAATCATAATTTTGTGCTTCCAATAGCTTAATCAGACAATATTGCAACGAGATCAGCGCTGGCAGCTAGGAAAAGATCGGAATGTAGGTACTGCATCTGAGCAGTTGTCATAAAACTTTTCGGTTATGGAACTTTCAGGATGGAGGAAGCGATGATATGACTTATTCAGTCTTCAGACTTTGCAGAGTCAAGAAAGAAGAACCAGTGGACGGGGATACAAATTAGAGTATGTGCTGTTGTACTATTACTTGAAATAAATTAGTGTTTTAAAAACGTTACAATATGTATTGCATATGCAAATAGAGTGCGCACATACCAAATTTCTGATCATCATTAAAAAATCGTAAATTTAATTAAAAAGCAATTTTGCATAAAAAGTGAATTTATTTATCAAATATATTTGAAGTTGGCAAGCATGTGAAAGTCCTCAAATAACAATGTTTTCTAAATAACGTAACACTATCGACTACCCAAGTATATCCTTTTCTAAATAAAATTAAAATATATTAACCTATTGCTGTGAGAAGAAAACAAAAGCGACACAATATTTGATATGAAAATATGTTGGAAATTCCTTCTCCAAGTGGTAAATTGATTTTTCGTTTTATTCACTCTTGAAACGGGAGGTAATACCAGATAAGAGAAATTTAAGCTTGCATTTCTTATCTCTTTATTGGTTTGAATAAATGGCTAAGTAAGCAGGATGAGGAATGGAAAAATTATTACGTTGCATCAATAAAACATAAGTTCTTTTGACAATAGTTTTAGACAGTGACACTTTGTAGATTATCTATATCATCGGTGGTCAGGGAAAGGGATACTTGTGCTCCCTACATGCACTTTTTAAGACAAAGTTTAAGACGCTTTCTAATAAAAATTGATTTGTTTGGCTACATATTCTTCCATGTATCTAAAAAACGGCGATTCTGAGTTATGTCACTTTTTTTTGCGTACCACAGACTTGCAATGTTTGAAATACAAGAGTCAGACATAGATGACATGGACATTCTTTATCTCTAAATTTTGCGAAAGCATTTTCCATACCTCTAATGTATAACAAAATCCACAAATCCTACAAATTCATGGAGTTCATTCGTATCCATGACAAATCAATCTGAAATAAATGAATAAGTCGAAGTACTTTTAAGAATACCTATAATATCAAAAAAATACTGTAGTACTGTTCTATTAATAACAGAAGTGCAAAATAATTTCCACATGATCACAGTATACATGTGAGAAATCAATTAACGTTAAGATAATTTAAGCTAGCAACCTTATATTTAATGATACTATGAGAAAGCTTCAGACATCTTTAAGTTCTATTTCATGAAGAATACCCCTCAAGGTTCAAGGAAGCAGACTGTTCTCATTAGACTGATTGGAAAAAAGAAAAAAGAGTTGCAGCGACTGCCTCTCAATAGAAAAATTGGGAATCGTCAATACATGGGGACATCAGAATATGGTGCAGTCCAATTATTTTGAGACTTGATACTCTGTTGAACAAGATCCACATGAACGTACATCTAATATTGATAATTAACCAAGTTTCGTCAATAGCACATGTACTCAAATTACTGAAAATATGATTTGACACGAAGTCTCATCGACAACAGCTGTTAGGTAAAAGCTAAGATATCTATTCAGAGCTAGAAAGTACTTCTCGCCATACACAACTTGCTTTTCTCCGCAAGATGGAGTTTTTGATACATAAATTCGCATTTAGAAATCCGAAAAGAAGACCCAGTGCAGGATTCGAACCCGCATCTCCCGATGTCATGTCGGGCGCTCTGACCAACTGAACCAACTGGGTAGCTGGTCAGTCGTTACAGAGCGCGGATGATATGTTAGGCAGAATCCCCCACAAAGCCATCCTTCCGAATTTCAAATTGCGCGCGTCGTTCGTATCTCGAGGTGCCGCAGCGCCAGTGTTTGGGTTGGTAACTATCTCCTACCGCGATTACTGACAGCAGGCCTCTTGTTTCGAACAGCCATAGTCTCTCACTATGCAGAGGTAATCGTGATACACAACTTGCTTTTCTCCGCAAGATGGAGTTTTTGATACATAAATTCGCATTTAGAAATCCGAAAAGAAGACCCAGTGCAGGATTCGAACCCGCATCTCCCGATGTCATGTCGGGCGCTCTGACCAACTGAACCAACTGGGTAGCTGGTCAGTCGTTACAGAGCGCGGATGATATGTTAGGCAGAATCCCCCACAAAGCCATCCTTCCGAATTTCAAATTGCGCGCGTCGTTCGTATCTCGAGGTGCCGCAGCGCCAGTGTTTGGGTTGGTAACTATCTCCTACCGCGATTACTGACAGCAGGCCTCTTGTTTCGAACAGCCATAGTCTCTCACTATGCAGAGGTAATCGTGATACACAACTTGCTTTTCTCCGCAAGATGGAGTTTTTGATACATAAATTCGCATTTAGAAATCCGAAAAGAAGACCCAGTGCAGGATTCGAACCCGCATCTCCCGATGTCATGTCGGGCGCTCTGACCACCTGAACCAACTGGGTAGCTGGTCAGTCGTTACAGAGCGCGGATGATATGTTAGGCAGAATCCCCCACAAAGCCATCCTTCCGAATTTCAAATTGCGCGCGTCGTTCGTATCTCGAGGTGCCGCAGCGCCAGTGTTTGGGTTGGTAACTATCTCCTACCGCGATTACTGGGTCTTCTTTTCGGATTTCTAAATGCGAATTTATGTATCAAAAACTCCATCTTGCGGAGAAAAGCAAGTTGTGTATCACGATTACCTCTGCATAGTGAGAGACTATGGCTGTTCGAAACAAGAGGCCTGCTGTCAGTAATCGCGGTAGGAGATGTGTACCAACCCAAACACTGGCGGTGCGGCACCTCGAGATACGAACGACGCGCGCAATTTGAAATTCGGAAGGATGGCTTTGTGGGGGATTCTGCCTAACATATCATCCGCGCTCTGTAACGACTGACCAGCTACCCAGTTGGTTCAGTTGGTCAGAGCGCCCGACATGACATCGGGAGATGCGGGTTCGAATCCTGCACTGGGTCTTCTTTTCGGATTTCTAAATGCGAATTTATGTACTTCTCGCCAGTCAAATTGTTTATATTATAAATAAAGCCAGGCATGATCAAGGATTTATTTATAGGATTCACGATATATTGGCATTTAGGCTTTGCCTTCCTGTAACATAAAATGTCTATTTGCGAGCATTTGAAGGATACACAAGTATATTTAAAAACTTTCATTTGAATTAAATTCAAACATAGCAGCTACCGAACTAGTATATTCCGGTATGGCAAGACGCGTTGCATATGTGAGAACTGAGCATGGCTGTTTGTCGTAGTTCGTTTTGAGTAGGCAGTTTTTTCAGTTCCAGGCATATTGAATCTCTTATTGTCATTGTGTATGTTGCAATATTATGATCTAATTCAAATCTGCAACAAAAAAATTGAGAGATTTTCGATTTGATTTTTTATTGAAATATTCGCCATATTGTATTCTACAATACACAAGTCACTATACAAGTTTAAATAAGTTTGAGCACGCTTACACGCAATGGCAGCGTTTGAATCGTTCAGTAGTTGCATTGCTACGGTCTCGAATGCATCCAAGTGTTGGCCGAATTTTAACGTGAAATGAAACCGGGGACTTTCGAGACATGATTTGCTATGACTATAAAAAGGGACTAGAACAAGTGGAATGTCACGAAAGTTCAGTAAGTTGCTTATGGGGACTCTCCCCGTTCTAGGGCTATAGTTTTTAATTGGTTTGCTGAGTTTAAAAGGGGCCAGGTCTCACTCGATGATGAATCTCACACAGGTCACCGCCCACTGCTGTTACTCCGGAAACTGTAGAAGCTGTGCAAAATATGGTAAAAAAAGATCGACATATAACCTACACCGAGATTGAGGCTTCTCTGGGGATTGGATGGACATGATCACCCTCGCCTAAGAAAGCGGTGTTTGAGATGGGTGCCACATTTGTTGACCAGTGAGCAAAAAGCAACAAGAGTTTATTGGGCTAAGTTTATGCTTGAAAAATTTGATAATGGGCATAGTAAGAGCACTTTCCATAACGTAGTCGGAGACGAAACATTGTTATGTCATTATGATCCCGAAACTGAACAGCAGGCATTAGTTTGGTGGTGAGCAGCCTCCAACGAAAATTCGTCGTTCCAAGAGTGTTGGAAGGTAAATGATCGCATCTTATTTTTTTATGAAAGTGGATACATCACAACGGTAGTCTTGGAAAATCAAAGGACATTTACTTCTGAATGGTATATAATCAAATGTGATCCTGTAGTCTTCCAAGAACTATGCAAGAGCCGTCCAAAGACTCTGCGGGTATTCAATGGCACCATGACAACGCACCCGCCCATAGCGCTGCTAGAACACTCGATTTTTTTTGCTGAACAGAGTGTCAAACTGTTGCCTCACCCACCTTATTCTTCAGACCTAGCTCCGTGCGACTTCTTCTTATACCCCAAGATCAAAGAAAAGTTACGAGGTCGCCATTTTTGCACCGATGAAGAGGCAATCGCTGCATTTGAGGAGGAAATTAGCAACCTTTCAAAATAACGCTAGTCACAAGAATTTGACAAATGGTTTTACTGAATGCGTAAATGTATTGAGGTAGGGGGAGAATATATTGAAAAAACAGAATAACGTTTTTTAAAAAAACCTTGTAGTTTTTCTGTGTCAAAAGCTTTCAGCGTGACCCTCGTAACATCAGATCTAGTAATCCGTGGTGTAAATATTAAGAATGGAAAATTTTAAAACCGTAATAGAATAGCTTCTAGTTTTCGACAGGTTTTGATGTTGCAGAAATATTATAGTGAACCGTTTACAAGATGTTTTCAAATGGTTTTTGTATCATTTCACTTCACATAATTAAAAATAGTTGAAAAGGATGACCAGAACTTTTGAATACCTTTACAATCTTCTCTTTAAAATGTATGTTGTCCAGCGACTCATCAAAATCTGGGTATATACGTATATATCCTCAGTTTCAACATAACAATAACCTGAGGACCATTGCAATGTCATCCAATTATTTTTATTCAAAACGCAGGATTGCTAGTCAGCTGCATCCTTTTGGAGAATTCAAGTATCATTATCTAGATTAGAGCTTGCATTACCCATATTCATCTCGTTGGCTACGGTATTACTGCAGTTCCACGAATCTTTTTCATAAAATGAAGCATTGAAATCGGATATTTTTTCAATCCGATATGAAATAATCTTTTGCGAGTGTTCCTCAACTTTCCAAGTGGAGACAATAAGATCAAAGGATTTGTGGTGAATTTGTGGGTTTGCGGTATTTCTTGGTGTAGACAGACTCACGAATGGAATAGTAAATAAACGGCCCTAAGCCACAACTTTTTTCGACTCTACAGCCTCTGATAACGTTTTTTGTCATTTTGTGTCCGAAATTCTAACAGCGCTCCATAGTGTGGTTTTTTGTATACATTTAATTTCTACTAAGCAGAAGATTAGGTTCTATTTTATCTTATCGTTTATATATGGAATTGGGATTGCTGTATAAAAATATGGAAACCCACAATTCTCAGAGGATTAAAGGTACCAGTAAAGAGTTTCAGCAATTAGGAAAATATTCGACTTGTTAGCAACAACGTTTAGATTTTGAACATATATACTTAATCATTAGGAAAACTGTGTTCTGTTAGATCAAGTAATTTTATCCTTTAAGTCCTGCTCTTAAACCCTTCAGTCATCATCAATTATTATGGAGAGGTGGAACAAAATGCACAATCAACAATAAGAAATTGTTTACAGCTATTGTAGTGAAATAATCAATGCATAAGATTTTGTCCACTTCTTGCTAGTATAAATAACAGCTAATTAACTATTACTGTTGGTTTGTTTGACATATTTCCAAAAAAAAGCCTCATAACAACGCAAGCCCAGCTCAAATAACGCAAAAGTACATGAACTAACTATTGGAAATAACATTCAGTCCAATCTACAGCTTCGCAGATAACAGTATACTTATATATTGCATATAACTGGGCTAACTACCATCTCAACAGACCTTACATACATCGGCGGAAGCAAGATGCTATCCAAAGAATTATATATATATATATATATATATATATATATATATACATATATATATATATATATATATATATATATATATATATATATATATATATATATATATATATAATCACTTGCATCTGCAGGGATCCACACCTGAGCGCTTTGTGGAGCTAGACCCAATTTATAAAAGAACAATATATCTTTTGGACGTGACTGACCTGATAAAGGACCTTTACAGTCTGAATCATCGACGTGAGGTGGCTGATTGGTCCTTATTCCGTAGATTGCACAATGGTAAATGTTCGGCTGTCTCACATCCTAAAATCAAGGGTTTTCGGTTCAAAAAAACACTGAAGTCATTCTTCTGGAGAACCTCAGCGTTGTGAAATGGACTACCGAGGAGTTTGTCACAGTTAACAGCGGTTTGAGGTCAATTTAAATACAAATTTATCCTCTCACAGCGCTTCTGGAGCGCAAAAAGCTTTCTGTATTTCTTAGATGAATAGGAAGACACTTGTTAAACGTCTACATTTAAAGACTTAATGTTCACTTGAGTGCAGTATACTCGATGCCTATAGACAGTTATGATAAAATTGAAGGCATTTTCGTTTTGTCTTGCTAATTCTGAGCACCAGCTTATATGACAAGTTGGCGGTGAATTGAATTATTATCATCTAGGGCATTGAAGACAAAAATCTCTCTTACGAATTTGAGCGTTCAATCTCTTTTCCCTATGTGCGGATGCTGAGTCATCCGACTAGTCTTTAGTGGTCATAAACGAGGTGACACCACGCGACATTGCGCAGCGGAAATACAATGACCAATACAATGGTTTGAACGAGAACCTTATAAGACACCTGATCACCGCGGTGCGGTGCAGATAGCCAGATATTACTGGAGACATGAGCTCGAGTCATACCGATATTTTGTCGTGAATTCTCAATTTGTGTCTTCATTATTCCTCTTCCATGTATAAACAGTTAAAGATGCTGAATCTTTCGGATTGTTCCATTTTAATCGTTCAATAGTTTACTATTCGTTCGGACATTACAAAAGACAAAACCTGATATGATGGAGAGTAAATAGTTTAGTTCTGTTATGTCTTTGTTCAGTGTAGCATTTTGCTTTGTTCTGAGTATCGATATGACCCTATATCACCAAAAGCTATTGACAGATGATTCCCTCTTGACTTCCAGCGAATCCATCTCGATTTAGATTTATATGTCCCAGTTCACTCCCAGAGCCTGCTGCTAGCATATGCTCTTTAACCAGTATCGTCCCTGATGAGGTGTAGAGCACAATTATCTGGAAATGTGTTGGACTCGCACAACAAAAGATACGATCACTGTCACTGACATATGATTTAGGTGCTCTGTAATACTGTGTAGTCAATATAGGTGAATCTCCATTTTTTAGAGGGAAAACCCGATACCTAAATAGGCATTTGTTACTGAAATGGATGTTAACAATATTACGACCATCCCAACTATGCATTATTTTGAGATAAAATTGAACCATTAATACAAAAGTTTTCATCTGCTTCTACATATATCTATGTAGAAGCAGTCTCTGGCTTCGTCAGTATTGCAAGTACTTGAGTTACAATAATAACTTTTCAAATAAACTCAATTAGAAAGTGTTCTTCTGTGAGTAAAAACTGTCAACTTTTATACAGCATCTATATAGTAATACTGAAACACACAAAATCATTTAGATAATTAGTTTACATGAATAATATAGTACAGCGATAACGACTACAGATATTTGAATATTGGCTAAGCAGCTTTACACCATATTCCATACTTAGAATGCATAAAATACATACGAATTTTCACCAGATGCAACTGTGCAAGCTTGGAATAGTAATTTGTATTCTGGACAGTCTGTAGAGTTCCTCCAAATACATACAAATGTCCTGGGAAGCCGCAGTGGCCATGAACGTCGATATAAACGTAGGTATACGGGCGACACCTCACGCCTCAGAGACTTTGTATTCAATGCGGCAACAAATGATATAAATCGAGGGTGGCTCACATTCGGACCCTCAGAAATCTCCTCACGTTGTCTATCCGAATTATTTTTATGGGATCCGTTGACTTATCACTCATTTTATCTGTACTGTCATATAATATATTATTCATATCTTAACGTTACAACCAAAAATAGACTGATAAAATATCAAACCAGGTGCGCTGGGTTTGTTTTTACTTGAAGAAGATATGATTACATTAGACCCCAGTAAAAGGCTAATTTGGTTACGTATGGACGATGTTTATAAATATTATATGCCCAATCTCACTTATCCAATTTTGAGAACACCCGCCATGTCTCGCTGAAGTAAAGATTTCCAATGTTAGACTTTAAAAATTCCTTTTTACAGTACTAAATTGTTTTGTCGGTCATTCATCTAAAATTATGTTGAAGTATATAATGTTCAAGATGGTAATTTAATAATGTTCACCGTTGGTATAAAAACATATGCATTATCTTCTGAACTGTTAGCCTTACGTCGGCAGGTTGTTTCAGTTTTCAATATCAATTCTATCGAACCATATCTCCAGCCCATATTTTTTTGTTACAGCCACAAACAGAGCATTTTGTATAATGTCGTTATTTAGGCACAACTTCATTTAAATGCTTGGCCATGATGTAATTCATGTATTCAAATATTGTAGCAGGTTGAGTGAAATAGACTCACCTAAACTCTGCCTGCAATGGAAAGGTGTTATGTAAATTTTTGTTTGCATCAAGTCCCTTTATTATTATTATTGGTACGCCCTAAGTAGACGGAAAGAACCGAGGATGACCGCTTTCTGCATCCTTCTGGCCAAGATGTTTGCCGATAGACGATATGCCAGTATATAATAGCAAAGAGCAGCGTATTTCTCATGCCACCTAAGGATCTAATGACCATAAGCAGACTGTTGTCGTCTGGCCAAAGCCTGCGAGGCTGGATCAGAAGTTCCTGGTACTTGTTCCATTTCTCTTCCTCCTTCCAGACGATGTTCAATTCAATGACGAACGTCAATACATTTTGTTGGTGGTCGAGGAGGACCATGTCGGGCTTATTAGCTTGCACAAGCTCGAGTGTATGGATCGAATAGTTCCAATAAATCCAGAATCTCTCGTTCTCCACTACTGATTCAATATTCTCTCCAGTAGGGCAACACAGGTTCAGATAAAATTGTATGAACATTAAAGCACAAGAATAATAATTAAACTCCAACAAAATTGTTCCACCGCCAGCGTGACCAACTATCCAGGAGTTAGCTCAAGCTGGACATAGAGCGGGTATTTGCCACTGGTTGGGTAACTTTCTTAGAGATCACTCCTTATTTGTGGTGGTGAATGGATATTCTTCCGATGTACTTACCATCTCTCCTTTCTCCAACGCTATTCTCGCTGTACATTCAACGATTTGTTGGAAATAGCATCTAATCCTACCTCCAGCTTCGATGATGACAGCACCCTTATTTCCTGCATGGAACCAGGCAAATCACTACCATTCCGAGATTCCGTATTTCGGCGAGGTCAGCATGCTGTTTAGATCAATGAGGACATTGAGATAATTGTTGAGTGGGTATATACAAACGGAGTTCAGTTTAACGCACAGAAGACTCGGACAACAACCCTGACAGAGAAGTCGCATCTTTCATTAAGCTTCTGGGAAATAACATCAACAATAACATGTCATGGCACGATCATGTTGATGGCCTCGCTAGGTCGGCCTCCCAGAAGCTGGGGTTTCTCTTTCACTCCAGCAAACTACATTCTCCGGATAGGCAGCGATACTATACAAGGTTCACTTCAGAGCATCGCTGCCCGCATTTGTGGAGATGCACGCGAAGGCACTACCTGAAGCTTCCAAACACAATCCTGAAGCGAGGAATACGTCTAGTGGATGCGCCTTACCTCACAAATGACCTCCACATTCTGGAACATCGAAGAAGGGTTGCTAATCTGTCTCTATACATATTATCATGGCAGATGTTCGACTGAGCTGTCTCACAGAACCTTCAGAAGTCACCAGTACTACTAAAGGGCACATCGGGTGCATCTTCACCAGGTCGAACTTACAACGCCTCGAACAAGCCTGTTTCAAAAGGCGTTCCTTTGGAAAACCTCGGCGTTGAGGAATGAGCTGCCGAGAACTTTGTTTCCCGATGTTTACAATCTACAGCGTATCAAGGTCAATGTGAACAGACATTTATCTTCGCGCAGTGCTTATGAAGCGCGATAGGCTATCTGCCTTTGCGCGAGGATATCTGTATAAAAATAGACATTTAGAGACTAGCTAGTATGGTTGTCTCTCTTATTCATGACGTGCCCGATAATTAAAATTAAATATTTACGGAACACAATTTGATGAAATTTTAGCTGCCTCGGCAAATGTTTAATAGTAAAGTGAAATTGATTCCAGTTGATTAATTGTCCTAGGATAGCAGTTTGTTGTTTGAGAATTGTAACTCAACATTAGGATAAGGTGATTCATTCATCGCCACACTAGAAAGATAACGGAAGGACAGAATCAACAAGCTACAGTCAAAGTTTGCGGAATGATGTATTCACAGTGTAATGGCAAGGCAACGACACAAAAAGCCCGTCATTCGAGATTAAAGAAAAACTTTTAGGAACATTTGGAAAAAGCTTTTAGTTCATCTGTAGTAATCTTGATGTTAGGATCATCCGAACAACCCCACAGTTGACAACCGTAGAGCCAAACGGGCTTAAGAATCTGATTATAGATCATGATTTTGTTATAGATCCTCAAAACTGTCTCTCTACAACAAAATCATGATCTATAATCAGATTCTTAAGCCCGTTTGGCTCTACGGTTGTCAACTGTGGGGTTGTTCCAAAGATCCTAACATCAAGATTACTACAGATGAAATAAAAGCTTTTTCCAAATGTTCCTAAAAGTTTTTCTTTAATCTCGAATGACGGGCTTTTTGTGTCGTTGCCTTGCCATTACACTGTGAATACATCATCCCGCAAACTTCATCAAGATTATACAAAGATTCCAAAATAAAGTTTTAGGAGCTATTATTAATGTCCCTTGGTACATTTGTAATAAAGATATCCATCGCGATTTGAATATACCTCTGGTAGTCGACGAGATCAAGAGAAACCCAAACGCAGAAGGTCTTCAGCTGCTAGACAACCACAACGCTGTCCGACGATTGAAGAGAACCAAGCTATACGAATTAGTGTAGTGCTTTGGTGGATAGAGCAGAGCATGTGTACAAATTCGTAGTTATAGTGTTAACTTGATCTAAAGGACATCGATGGATTTACTATAGTATTAGTTTGTAAGAAATTCAAAAGAAATTAATGGTTGATCAGTTTGATCAGATTTAATATGAAGGCATTATACCCCCCTAAAACAAAGCAAAAATCTGTAGTAAGTAGTAATGGGGGGGGGGGGGCAAAGCCTGGCAAACAGGCCACCTTTTGCCCTTTTTCCCCAGTTCATCTGTAAGTTTGAAGGATATGTGAGTCTATTGACTAACAGTTATCAGATAAATGTAGGAGAATCTGCTTATATAAAGTTGGATCCAAAAATCCTAACCAGTATGTGACCTGGTCTGGTTGGTTTCTCTTCCAACACATATATGGATTATTATAGGGACAGAAACAATTATATGTATTGACCAAAAAAAGGACACAAGATCTTTATATAACGTATCAAGCAAGGTGCACAACATATGTGAGCAGCTCAAGGAAATACTAGATGCCAAACATAATCCTTTGTCTATTTGTTTTGTGTTAAATTTTAGAATACGTACAATCATTATTAACTTGTTGTTATTATTAACTTGTGATGTTCCGATCACTGTAAAAATTCCGATAACAACAGTTTTTGCTGCAGTTCCACGATGGTATATCGAATGTAATATGCAATTAAAATTTATCTATTCGATACAGTTCATCCATTATTTCTGATACCAGAATATCACTTAGGTTATTAATGCATTCACATTTTTTATACAAATGTACATATATTTGATTAAGTCCTAAATCTGTGGCGCGATTCGCTTCAAAGTTAAAACATCTTAATAGATTTGAGATTTACGGATATTGAACATGAAAAAATATCAAACCCATTAGCCGTGTATTAGAATCGAAAATAAAGAATATAAGGCAATTTTATGCAATTACTTTTAATATAATAGACAAAACAATGTCTCAGGTACTAAAGGGATAGACTGAGATATAGTTTTTTTTAATTTTTAGTGCACAACTTATAAAAGCGAGCTTTAAGTTTCTCAAAACAACACAGCTGTTGATTGTAGTATTTTCATCTTGTGGCTCTATCATTAGATTAGCTAGACGCTGTAAAAGTATTGCATTATCTTCCGAATCGCATATACATAATTTTGCGAGCAAACACTTTGAAGCGCAAGGAAAAGTTCCTCCACTTCTTTCTGTACTTCTCATTAGTCACCGACTCACTCGCTAGGCCAGCGTCAAGGGATCGTAAAGATAAATACTGATTTTGAACAGAAAATAACATTGTTTTCTCCTTAGCCAGTGTCTGCTTTCCCCTGCTGTGGGAGCCGAGACTATGGCTCCCATGGCCCTCCTCCAGATCCATTACCGTATATAAGTGATCTCAGAATAACGGGGGCTAGTGACTAAATAATACCTTTCAAGGATAATATATAATATATAAGTTTTCTGGACAGCATGTTGCCACCGCCTATTGGGATCTCTCGTGCTGGTAATGGTTTGCCTTGTTCCATGCAGGATATAAGAGTGCTTTTATCTGAGAAAATGTAGATGAATTAAATGTTATTTTCAAGAATTCATTGATTTACAGTAAAAAAGAGTATTGGAGAAGAAGCAGCTTCCTGTAGAATACCGGCGTAGATGGTAACTTGAGGTTCCATTCACATGTAAGTAATGTTACACAAAAATCATATTTCAAATTATTGAAAATTTTATATTCTAGTAAAAACATGTTCAGCCACAATGTGAAAAAAACTTATGTGAAACATAAATCATGTCAGTTGTTCGCTATTGTGATATTATATATATATATATATATATATATATTAAACTTTTTGCCCGCTTATTTGAGGAATGGCGACAAATAAGTTCAAGTGCATTTTCACGCACTGAAATTGATACAACTTCACTTTTCTATGAAAAGTTCAATAAAATTGGATTTGAAATTATTGTGATTGCAATGCACACTATTATTTATTAAATATCACTGTCATTTTCATAAATTAGTATTATACTAAAATCTGAGAACTTAATCACGTATCATTAATTTCTTAAACAAATATTATGGTAAAACAATGGACTATATTTGTAATAGCTTTCAAAAGTAATACAGACACAAAATGTATTGTGAAGTCTTGTGTGAATTTGTTAATAAGAATAACAAAATCCTGAAACTCATCTGCCTTCCAAATACCTCGTTGAATACACATCATTTTTGACATGTCTCAACGTTCAAAATGTCAGCAGAAATATTTCGATTTTGATATTTTAATTTATAGAATTTTCCGAAACGGGTAAGATTGATTAGTGCATCAATCGATGTTTTATTTCATCCTCTTAAAATTTCAAAGACTCCACTGTTTCACTTGCTGTTCATCTCCGTCTTCTCAATTATCATACATTTCTGTTCCCTCGACTATGACAAAAGTATCACAAAAATGGTGAAAGCATACACAAACTTCATGCCCTGGTACCACTCCCCCAAGTCTGAGGTCTAGATACACCCTTGCTCCAGTAAAGATTTCAGAATACGCATTTTGCTGTTGTTGCAATTTTAAAGAATTTTACATGTGCTCAGATTTGATCTGACTAACATATAAGTGGCTGAAGTAATTGCAGTATTCCCAATGATTTTTATTATTTTGGGTTTGTTTTATACATAATTATAATGAAATTATCATTTACTGTCTATAATTGTTTCAGGGTACAGCGTCACAGGAATTGATTGTGTTAGTTCCATGAAAATTAAATTTGAGTCTATTTAAAACATATAGGGCCTTCCAATACTCATTATTCAGGAAACACCGTGAATAATTGAAATCAAAGCAACTTTCGGGATGGCATAACCGGTCCATTAGCCTAGAGCTCCATTACCCGAATGTCAAACATATTTATAATTCAAATCATTCATTCCAGTAGACACTAGTTAAACAATTCCCGATAAATCTATTATTCAAACAATTTCAGTACCAGCCAGCCAGTATGTAGTCATCAACGAAGCACGTTGCGAATATTATATAATATACATATAATATACATATATATATATATATATATATATATATATATATATATATATATATATATATATATATATATATATATTTATTGCAAAAAGCACGTAAATAGTATTCAGTTTCAGAACTGTACATACATATTATGTTGTTTTATTGTATCCATAAAACTCCTTTCAGCCTCTTGAATGTAAGTAGGTGTAATTTTTTACTAAATTCCAAAGTTGGAAGTGAACTGTGAATTAGAATCCTCTTTATAATTCAGATGATGCGACTATGACACTATTCTGCGTAATACCTCACAGAATTGTATAATCGCAACACTGCCCTCTCTGAATATTCCACCATAAATTATACGTGGCGGCGGTCGTAATGTTATCTGCGTCACGTGAAATGGCAACGTCAGTCCATGTATTGTGGGTTTCACAAAATATAGGCCAACGAGTAGTCAGAATTGACAGCCATCAACGATATCAGTTGCCGGAATCTTCTGGAATGAATTATTCTGATTTTATCATGATATATACTTTATATTAGTACTTGAATTAGCGCAGTTCATCAAAATATTTTATTAAAAGAGTGAATTTCCCACTTTTATGCCGGTATTCATACGATGAATACAAATTCGATGGTATTTTTTTGTGGCATATAGATGAATAAAAGATCAGTAAATATTACATCGTTTCTAAGCCACGTGGTTTTCCCCCTGCAGTCGCAATATATAGGTCTTTCCAGATGAAAAGCAGACTGTGACGTCACCTATTTAATGACATATTTACACAATGAACATGGCGACCTTAAAACATATGATTGGCACTCGAAGAAGTTCAGGGCCAGAGCATATACAATTACTTTACAAGAAAAAATCAACCGGCATAAAGCAAATATCAATAGCAATTGTCCCAAAAGAACATAAAGGACAATAGTTATCAAAACGCAATGAATATAATCAAACGATGTGGCTTACAATAAAAGGTCGAAAAAAAGTTTGGCGCCCAGGTCGATATTAAGTACGTCACTGTTTAAATATAATCTGAAATACCGCAATTAGCTTAATCATGTTAAAGTGGAGCTTGCAGGGTATCACGTGGGTACGACAGAACATGAAATATTGATTTTGAATTTAGAAAAATTGTATCTTCCGATAATAATTTTATTTGAAAAAGTTAGGAAAAAGTAGAAAACTATGTAGGGGCTTCAACTTTTTCGAAAACTAACAAATTTTCAAGTAGCGCGTCGCTCTATGCGTGCTCAAAAAAATGTGAGTGTACATTTTTTCGAAATCGGTAATACGTCAGGTGCCTTATTTGTCTCTTTGAAATTTAAATGACCACTTTGTTGATAGTTGAAGAATTATGCTATGGATTCATCTTGACATCACATTAGATTACTAACATCAACAATGAACACTCAAAACGTCCACTTTTTTACTTATTCTTTCCCGTAAAGAGAAGAATGGACCCTACCAAATTCTAAAAAGATTCATTGAAACTCACAATTTAATGGTATGATAGCGAGCCGAAACTTTAAAGCGAGGGAATTAATGAGTGGATTTACTTGACTACACACAAACACTCAGGTGAGTGAGGCACGTTTGCCACCCATATTTTAACATAATTTAGACATCACGTTACAATGCAAAATAGGCTGATTGTTTTTAGGCTTCAGTGTGGCCAGATCCAAAAGTGAAGATTCTATAGCTTATGCTTCAAAAGTTTCTTTCTGCGATTTTTATGAAAATGCAAGGGCGCATCTAAAAGCATAAGGCGGGTGAATACCGCATATACAGACAGCCTCAATTAACCTCGTAATACGTGCGATGAGTAGAGATATGACCTGCTTAAAGGTTTGGCTAAAGATTATTCAGTGGACGATCCTTATTTGTGGTGGTGGATGGATGTGCTCAAGATGTATTTAACATCAACGCCGGCGTTCCTCAGAGATCTGTCTTTTTCCAACGGTCATGTTGCTGTACATTAACCATTTGTTGAAAATAACATCTAATTTAATCTACAGCTTCCCAGAGGATATCACTTTATGCAGCCAGACAGATATATATGACTTTAGATCTGACTAGTGACTGACTGTGTGCAATTTCGAAAGAGAAGTTGTGGGACCCTTCTGCTATATTTTCAAGCTTTCGACATCAGGAAAAATACAGATAAGAGAGAAAACGTGACAAGAACCTGATATAGAAAATTGTCGAATAACTTATATATACGTGAGGGTGAAAAGGGAGCCAGCTGTTTCATTTAATAAACAAAACAAAAATTCCAGGCTATGTAGCCATATAGCAAACACATTAAAAACCTTTTTCTAAAACATTATATAAAATTGAAAACCCCCAAACTGACGATCACACATAATGGACGGCCAGGAAATGCCGTTGACTTGTAAATTTTCGACAGGCACAGAATAGAGAAACATTTTGGACGTATCGGGAAAACATGGCCTCGTTGTTTATGGTGACAAGGTGTCATGTTTGTCTGACAGATTTTCTTGAAAAGTCGATGTCCGCGGTAGTGTGTTTGCCCCCATCTAAAATCTCAGATACATGTAAATGTTGCTGAGACTGATACATCCGTAGATTTATTAATGGAGTGAGGGTTATTATATATATAAACCATTTCTAGAAAACTGCGTTTAAATTTTTTTCCATATTTAATACTCTAGCCTTACCGTAACACATTGTATGTCTCCTATTTATAGTTTTCCTGATGAAGACAATAAAGTTTGTTGAAAATATAGCAAAGAGTGTTACCTTTATTTTCTCAATTGGCCACCTATTGAGATTGACTGCAGACAGCATACAACTTCCCTCTCGAAATATATATATATATATATATATATATATATATATATATATATACGAGTATATATCCAACTTACAAATATAAAACTTCAACAATATAATGTTGCTATTGTTGTCAGGATTTTCACTCCCGTCGCCGTACCTCCATTTTTTTGTTTGGTGAGTTGATAACAGCAATAAGCGTTTTGCGTTGCAATACGCTCAATTGACCCAAGTACTGCTGAGATGAAAACAGCGCAGAAAACAACGTTTCTGATAAATATTGATGAAAGTGAAAATACTGTGTTTTAAAAATATTGAAATTATGACAGAATATGTAAGAGGAAATAGCTTACAAACTTACCCTAACCTAAAAGCAGGTCGTGACAGCCAACGTTGTATATGCGTTTATCAGCCTGAGTTATCCAGCATTGAGAGAACCACGAGTATCGATTATGAAACAAATATTACTGTGTCTACTGAAATTTGGTCGGACGTCACAACTGTGCTAAATTTGAGGGTAACGTGGGGTGGGAAAGGAAGGACAGATATTGTCACCTTCTATATACATACGGAATATATGTCTATTCCTACTCGCTGATCCCTTAAGCGGCAAATGCAGAAGGATTAAATTAAGGATTAAATATATTCTCAGGCGAAGTGAGAATTTCACATTTATTTTCTTCCAACACATCAGCATAAAACGAGAGTAAACCTTCAGAAATTGGTTGTCAACAATATGTTCGAGTTATTATTATTTAACCGGAAATACATAAATAAACTCCTCCGAGCTATATGACAGTTATAAATTCTTCCGCCACAACAATCAATTATTCTCACGAGCAAAGCACTCCTATCAAATATTCTTCCCTATATATAAAGGTACATAAATTCTATCCGACGAAAATATGAAATCACTCAATTTCATCCTTTTCACCTCGAATTATATAAATGAAGGAGGTCGGTATTGATTACACATCAAAGTCAAGCACGGCGAGCGTTTTCGACAGATTCCCGTGGGAACTCTGGTTAGTTTCAGTCATTTCGCAGCTCTCCTCGAATAGATACAGGGCGGTTCACTTATTTTGGTTACATTCCTGTAAACATTTTGATTTATTATTTGTTTATTAGCACTTAGTTTACCGGAATGATAACGCCATTTAGGGATCTAAATATCTATGTTAAGAATCAATCACCAGCAATGCGAATGATTCATTTGTATTCTATTATGGTTCCAAAATTTACCTATTCATATTTTGTAATTTGCTGAATGGTAACGAGGCACCCAAAATAATAAAACTATTTAGTTTAATCACATGTGGTTTTAATTTTTGGCCAGTAAAATTATAAGGTATAATAGGTTTCTATACTCAAAATTCAAAAAGATACTATTAGGAATATATAGCTAATATAAAAGTGAGAAGCACTAAGGCTTCCCGATAAATAATCAATTCTGACATTTTGACGATGATTTAAATATTGAATTGAAATGCGTCACACAGGAACAGAACCTTATTTATGAAACCTTGTATTCAAATTACACAATTTTATCTGAAAGATATCAGATGAAACTAGTTATGCTCTTGCATACCTATTACTTTAAGTCACATCACCAATTTTGCTTACAGATCCTCTGAAGAGGAGATTATGATTGACGCTACAAAAGATGTGTATCCAGAGAGCTAAACTTTTGGGTTAAAAGAAAGTGGCAGTCATTAAATATTAATATTCACAGATGGGGAGGGAGTATAAAGAAACTTATTCACATCACGTTTTTACGAGTCTTTTTGTATACTACGCAGGAAATAAATATAGATTTTCAGAATAGATGGGTAAGCGTCTGTTGGTGCATCTCGAGCCTACAAATAATTTTGGGCATGGTGATAAAGCTTCAAAATCAATGAAATGAAGCTAGCTTTATTAATGCATCATCCACTGGATATTCGAATTATTTTGAGCTGAATACAGAATGTTTGTGCTCAAAAATATCCGGAATTTACTATTCCATTATTGAAATTTCTAAAACTCATCCTTTCACCCTTCACAGTTTTATGCTCTTCAGGTTTTTCGAGAAGGGCTGAACTACATATTTTCCCTTGGCCTAGGATCGTATTTTTTCTTGACGGGCTAGACGATACGAGATAAAAATTATTAGACTTGGTTTTGTTGGGCCTCCTAAGGTATGAAGCCAGACCAGTTCTTTCATGCCAGTCGGCCACTTAGTCCGTCTGGCTCGTCTTGTACATGCGAACGTCGAAGTAGTTCTATTTTTTGGCTTTCTTGCTAACATTTATCGAACTACAAAAATTCTGAAATTGAATTGCGGATGAGATTGATACAGATGACTTCATTACTGCTTACAGAAAAATTGTTTTTTAAATGGGATACAGATGAGGCAAATTGTATTATTTCAAATCCAATATAATTGATATAATATATCGCCACGTCAGAAACTCAACGTTGCCTCTCTTAGAAAAAAACATGAAACAAAGAGCTAGTTAAATCAGGCAACAAGATCGTCCATTCGAGATCCAAGAATATGCAATAAAAAATCTGAGAATAACTAGTTCATCTGTAGGGCTGGGCGACATTGATCAGATTTTTCCCTTCTAACCAAATTGGCTCAGAGTTGACTAATAAATTGGGAAAGCAATTATGATGAATTTTTATGAGAGCAGATTTTTCGAAATTTCTTTTAAAATTGTTAATTTTTTGTCTAGTGTAGGAAATTGGTTTCATTCTACTCTGTGTCCTGTTTCCCCACCATGTTTACGTAGTGTTGATCTTAATGTTAACCTTGTTTTCGCAAAATATCTCATAATTGTCAGTCTATTTATATCTATTCGATACCGGATCAAAGGGCACATGAATTATATAAACAAAATGAAAATGACTAAAACATCACTCACAGGATATAGAGTAAATTGGAAGCAAGTTTCTATACTGCACAAAAAATATCATTAAAAAAAGAGGACGGTCAAGAAATATATCTTTGTAAAGTTGAATCAAGATTGTTCAAAATTTGGAGACATCGCAGATGTTCCATTAAGCTGTGATTTGAACATCGTCTTATGAGAAGAATTCCAATATTTTGTGGAGATAGATGGTATAGATAGCCTATACACTAATGGTCTGGTTGAAATGCAATCCAAAGGAAGATAGAAGAGGACTAATCACTGAAGAAAAACGAATCTTTATCTGGATGAAACAAAAAAACCTATATATGGAGTGGTTCCAGAAAACTGCTATCGAAAGCTCAGCCATCAAACCAAGACTATGACTTCGTTGTGTAGACGATACGTTCAAAATATGGAACCATAGATACAACCAATTGCAGACGTACTTTAAACATTTGAATAGTATTAGATTATCGATAAAATTCGTGACAGAAAAAGAAAGCAATAACAAATTGCCACTTGTGGATGCTAGTAACAAGAAAATGCATCGCAATAGAAAGCACAGGAAGCCAACCGCATTCAGTCCAAATGCATTACAGCTCAAGCTACCCAGCGTCAACGAAGAAGGGAGTCGTTAGAATTTTAGTTGACCAAGCTAGGAGTATTTGTAAGACTTAATCGGCTCTACAAGAAGAGCTTCACTGCATTAAGGAACATCTATCTAGCAAAACGTATCCAAAGAAGTTAGAGAAAGTAACAATACAAGAAGATAACGCTCATATGAAGAACAAAAAGTCCAGAGGAACCTCGAGAATTACCTATTCTGTCATTCGTTGAAGAAAAGAGATCTACATCTACCAAGTGTAGTGCGAAAGCGGCAAAATATACGTTGGTGAAACGAAAAGACCACTAGAATCTAAAATTTAGGAACACCGACTCAGCGAGCAGAACAGGAAAGTCCGCAATAGCTGACGACGTATGGACAGAATTACATGAAATGTTCGACTTTATCATTGACAAGGAATTGCACTGGTATCGACGGGAATTAAAGAAGACAGCTCTAATCGGCAACAGCGACATCATTTATAGCAAACCAGTTCAGAAATAAAACGAATCTGGTAGTCACTCATAAGAACTTGAATACGAACGTGACACGAAATATGAGCGCCGGATAGTCACGTTAGCAGAAAACAATGCCACTCAACCGTAATGGTACCTGAATCAATCAAAACTAGTCACGCAAACTAGAGTGGTATAAACAGCTATTGACGGAGAAGGAAACACAACTTTTGAATGATGATTATTACTTCAATTTGCAATTCATCAGCTATGATCTCGTTTGGTTGAAAATGCTTCAGGAAAAAATCGAATCAATATTCTATGCGTCTACAGATGGACCACAAGATTTCCTCCAGATTCACAAATTTTAAACAACAACTACATCTGGATTATTGCCTTCCATAATGATTCATACTAAGGCTTTATCAAATGAACACAACTGACTGACTAACAGTCGATCAAAATCTGATATTACAAGTTTTATACGTTAATAAAGGCTGCAAAAGCAGTCGAAACGTTCGTAATGTTATTTCGTTAATTGCAGGCTTGTACAAATATATGATGATCCATTATCGTTAACGATGTCTACTTTGGACGTAAACTTGGATTTAGCTTGATTTAAAGTGTCTAAGCTGTTTCTGAAGTAGTTGATCTGTTTCGGCATTTTTAAAACGAATAAAGCCTTGAATCATTCCTATTTGCATAAATAGTTTTCAATACAACAATAGGTTGATATTTATCGGGCATTTTTGGTTAAATGGAACACTGTAGTGTATATAATATTGCATAAGGTTTTAAGCAGACCTTAATACTACCCCGCAACTCTTTAGCCAAGCAACCAATGATTATGCTTAATTAGTGTTCCAAGTTTCATAAGGCCACCACAAAACCTCATTAAGATTTCATTTGTTCTGGATTAGAGTTGCTCTGAAAAATTGAGATTGCGCTTTGTGATACAAATTGATAATGTGTAGGTGCACAAAGCTGTGTGACGAAAAAGCTTGGCTGAATTACGCTGCATTTGTGCGCCGGTATGGTTATGTGATTGCAATACACAATCAACTGTCTGAAATTGAATGTATTTCTCAATATAAACGCTTTTCGGTTCTCAAAAGGCTGCATGTGAGGAAAAGACATCCACCCAGCCATTGGATTAAAGTAACAGAACAAAGAATTTGCCTTTATTGAGGAATTAGATGATTTATCCTAAAATGTTAAACTTTTCAGAAATACAGGAAATCTGGAAAAAAACCCATATAATTGTGTATTGAGATATTGGTTAATGTATTTTGAATGGCGTGTTCGATCAGTAAATTAAATATTGGCGTCAATCTTCATACCATCCTGTATGGGATTCAATTGATAGGTATAACTCCCCATATGCATGTAGATTACTCATAGAGTCTACGCGTTTTTTAAGGACACTAATGGATCCACACCTAAGTTATATTAATATATAATACTTTACAGATAATGGAAAGTTTATTGTGGTGCAAAGAATCGTAAATTGATATAAGACTAAAGAAGGCATATTAACAACAAATAAAATAAAATACACGAAGATAAGATGAACAGCGGCATAAACTGTTAGGAATTAAAAAAATCAGATATAAACATGAACATTCTCTGAAAATCCATTTGCTAAATAATAGTAAAAAATAAATATCATGGCTGGCGGTCACAACAAGAGAGAAGCAATTTCAAATTCTTACGCTTTTTTCATGGTCATACAGATGAGCATGTCTTTCACGGTCCTACTGTTTTGAATCTTTATTCTGAAATAGATCCGAACTTATATTGCTGTATAATTTATATACAGTGATTATTCCCAAATCTCTCCCTTGAACTACTACACTGTATAAAATAAGACACGATTTAACTGTGGAACTTTTTGGAAAGAGTTGGGCGAGACGTTAAAGTAATACAGATGCCATTTAAAGTTGCTATTCCCATATTCCTCCGAATCAATACCAGCCTAAAGGATCCACAAGACAACTCAAGACACGGAATTTCAATTTTCTTGCTATTGGAGCCTGTAGTGGTGCCCTGGAGGATATAATAGTGCTATCTGAACCGAGGGGTGAATTAGCTTGTTGATTTCGATATTTCGTGAAAAAAGATTTGCTGTTTACTAGTGGATTCAGTTTCAGCTGTATTATGATTGGCTTCGATTCAAATTTATAGGTCTTGGACAAAACCGTGCTTTTAACTATGATGGCAATTAAAAAAAAATAAAATGAAAATTTGACGAGGCTCATTTAGCAAACATATTTTGAAATTGTTCAAACAATTTCGTCTTGCTATCTCTTTCATAAAAGAAATCTGCAAGTGGGGTACAATTATGCGGTAAGTATGTTTAATAGATATTTCAGTTTAGTCTTCAAGTGTGCTGAGAACATTTCAATCACATTCTTTTTCTTATTTTTTCTGATTTTCAAAGGCGAGTATGTGGACAGTAATATAAAGTTGTTAAAAATCAAATCCAGAAATTTATCTGTGCCCAACCACTCTATAAGATTCACCACTGTTATAGATTAATTGACGACGAAATCCACACACACACACACACACATACACACACACACACACACACACACACACACACATATATATATATATATATATATATATATATATATATATATATATATATATCGGATCTATCATTTAGTTTAACTATATATATACTCCAATGCCTTCAAAACTACAAAACTATTGAAGCCTAGCTAATGAGAATTTCTGTTTTTTCATGATGGTAACATGTTTGACCGAGAATTTACGTCATAAATGCAGACGGACTAACAGCCTGATATGGGATAAGTGACATGGTTTTTCGTCACCATGAAACATCTAGAAATGAATAACTCTAATACAAAATGTCATACGATTACAATGCTTCTCCACGTACTGGGGAGCGAAGTAAAATGCTGAATAAATGCTCCGCGTAGGTACGAGAAGTTCTGTAAGATGCCATGCCCCTCAGATTCGAAAACACAACAATGTGACAATTCGACTGAAGCGAACATCATCACGTCTGACAACAAAAACTATTACGGAAAGTGCGTTGATGTTCATGCGATTATACATCTCAGTGGTATCGATCGGCAAACTTTCCAGGCCCTTTCTCCCAGTTAATGGAACGTCTACGCAAGAGATTCAAGCACGGGCGTACGACCTAAAGAGAAGGGTGTGCGTCATACCGGCACATCTTGATTTAATTACTATACATTTTGTTCGAAGTAAGACTAAAAATGATTTTAGTATTTCGTAACATCCGCACTCTACTTGTGGCCTGCTATAGACATGTATATTTCATTTATTACCTAGACTTATCATCAGTATAGCTCGGCGGCCGACAGTAGATAAAAAATACGTTGTATATATACATATTCCAGGTAAGTCTGTAACTGTCCAACCGTTTACAAATTTCATTCTTTATAGAATGCTGAATTCATATGTAAATCTCCTCTATCTATTCTTAGTAATAATTTTCTAATCATTCATATTTCCCCGATTTTATTCTGGTTCAATCATAGCGAAATTCAATGTCCCATCTCTATTACTCTTATTAACAGGAAGTCAATCCTTCTGTTATATTGCCCTCCTTCCCTAACTTGTTTTGTGATTCCGATTTTTAATCCCATGTGTGGTTTCGCGCTTGCGCTCTTATTGCATTGTGTGATTTGGATGCGTAGCACCTGAAAATCATCCCACTCGAATTCTGACCGCCGAGACGTTCATTCATATTAATTAATCCGTGACGCAATGTCGTCTGTTCTCTTCACTGTAATAACTTAATACAAAATGCAAATATAAAGGATTTTTTCTAGTGTGCGGAATATGCTGATTCCTTCAAAGAACACTCCTTCCTTTTCGGGAGGACCTTCCCTTTTTGAGGACCCTCTCCTTTTGGGAGGACCCCTTTTTCTTTTGGAGGACGTTTACCTTCTGGATGACTCCTTTTTCTTCTGGAGGACCCTTCTGGAGGATCCTTAGAGGAGTCCTTGTCCTTCAGCTTTTTTTTCTTTAACCGGACCTAAATGAAGATTTAATCGACGCTTAGCTGCTTTGCACCTGTAGGGGATGACCATTGACGCCATAGGAACCTGGGGAACTCAACATGTCCCCAGCATCAAGATAACTTCTATTTTGTGATGCCGTTATGTGGTCAGAGACATCTTGTTCCAATTTTTTAAATACATTCTTTACATTTATGTTCTATATATTTTCTTCCCCAGTCATTCCACCTCGTCATGCCTAGTGACTCACACCCTGAAGGCTCATTTCTTTCTCTGAGCTGCTGGTAGCTAGTTGACACTCTTCACCCAGTTTTCTTAGGAAAATTCCTGGTTTAAGTTTCTTTAAACTTTCATGAACCTAGTAACAATTACATCTAAGCGTCGCGATAGTGATGCTGCCCATTAACGTATTTGTTACGACCATTGGAGAATGTTGCTTACATATCATTGTCTAGTATAAATAAGTTTATGAGGCGCACTGGACATATATTTTCTTTGGTTGCTCAAAAGAGCGGGTATCAAAGTTAGAAGATTAGAAGATTAGAAGATCCACCCGATGACGCATTGCCCGCAGTTTTGATACGCATGACAATATGTAAACGTTAGTTTACACGAGATGACGTTTCACATATACGAAGTATTGTTCATTCCTTCTTTTGAACTTATATTTATGATTCTCCGCCAAAGTTTCAGTTCATACTTCTCACTTATAAGTAAGGCACCATAAGGAATTGAGTTTTCTTGCTACTCCTCCTTTCCTACATCTTGGACTCCGCCGCTACTGCACTGGGGGGCCATACGGATTATCGTAAACACAACGACGGCGACGACAAACAGATAGAAATACCGTCGAAAATGAGTGACATGGATTTGTCATAAAACAAAGAAATTATTATATGGCTTAGGAAGTGAAACGATTTTTGTTTTGATATGCATTTGCTTTTTGCTCTGCCCTCAATTCATATATTTAAAAAATGAAAGAATTGCTTTTTAAATTTCATCAGAATCGGTACAGCTGTAATCGAAGTGACAGTGACAAAAAAATCAACGGACCCAGTGCCGATTTTAACTAACTTTGGGCCCCGGGCGCTGGAGATTTTGGGCCACTCATCTTTATCAGTTAGTAAAAAAACACATGCTTCAAATTAATATTTATTATAAAAGCTATACAATACATTTTTAAAACCAGAGTATTTTTGGAAAATGGTTAAATTAGCTAACATTCTTATATTTTTTATTCTTTTATTACTATGATATCCGGGCCTCTCCAGGTCCCTCCAGGATCCGGGCCCCTGGATGCGAGTCTTAAGCGCCCAGCGGATAAACCGGAACTAAACGGACCGACAAATAGACAGAAATCAATGGCATGGATTCGTGATAAAGTAAGAAAAAATATTAACTCAATTACGAAAATTATTGCCATTACAATACTTTCCTCACTCATCTGTGAGATTCAGATTGGCACGAAGTTGTTTCCTTAACGGTTACTAGTCTCTTTTACTTCTGTACACCTTGGTCCTCATAGGAAATCACACCTTATTAAAATTTCGTGGGATATCTGTCTGAAACGTTTGATCTTGTGAAATCCTCCAATCTTTTTACACAGTTTGTTTAGTTCTAGATTACGATTTTCGCTCCTCAAGTGTCTTTTTGCTACGGGATACATATGGTTTAATCGATATCCCGTTTCATACTCCCTATCGGGCTCATCAAAGCCAAGCAGAACACGGATTCGGCGCATTATTAATGAGACTTCCGTGTCATATGTTAAAATGCACAATGTGACACTCGAAAGTCACTTGGCCTGAAACATAATGGCAATACTTGATATCTGAGGAATAATCGCCAATTATTGTCCCTATCGCCTTTTGCAGCTGCCAGGGTAACCTCATCAATTTTTAGTAATTGCAAGTCCTGACCGTATCTTGCCCATAAATGTCACCGGAATGGTTACTCGGGCTCTACCGGAGTGTCCAGTTAGGCGACATTCATTGAAACTTACCTCATGATGTCTACTGATGTCAGTTTCATTCTGTATAGATACCGTACTGTGAAAAAAGCATTAAGAGATGGTGGCGAACTACCGGATTGCTTAAAAATTTCAGAATGGTACAAGTAACATCAAATAATGATCCTTAAAATCATAAAATGAAACTCCCGTGGGAATTTGTGAGTTCTCTTGTATATTCCTTTGATCTTGACCTTATTGATATCAACTCAGCTATTCTCAATAAAACCCAACACTGTTGAGTATTGGAATGAAAGGAGATGAACATTTTACGTTCGAGAGTGCCTTGTACATTATCCATGTCATCTGCATACCGTTCCAGGTTCAGTAATAGCAAAACGACAAATAAGAAGATTATAGGAAATGCCACGTTGCCTACTTGATAGTAATATTCGAATTGACCTTGAACTTCAAGGTAATTTCAAGGGCAAGTTATTTAAACAGGATATTTTAAATATTGAAATAAGAACAACCATCTTTATTAGTAGTGACTATGAGTTTGAAAAATTACGGATGTCTCTCAAAATCATCCAGATCGGTGCCCATGAATGTAGGTATCTGGAGGAAATGAGATTATGAGCGAGACGGAGGATATTTTTAACGAAACAAAGACTGACAGCGACTGGCCAAGGCAATGGAAGGCGTTCTTAATATAATTAAGGCGGGTTTGATGGGTTTTATTCAGTCTCTGGATCGTGCAATGTTGGCATTATATGGGATATGTGAGACTACATACTAAATTAATGAAGTTAAAATTCATTCCCTTCCCACTGCGATGTACAAAAACGCATGAAGGAGGCGTAACCTTCATAACAGAATTGATTTTTGATACGTAATTGTCATTGTAATAAGATGAAGTAATTACATTGATTCGGTACTTTCTACGCTAGTATAACGCCATTTTGCGCTTCATGACAGCATTATGACGTTAAATGTAATAATAAATATACGAGGTTTCCTCGTGAATATATAAATTAAACGTACGCGTTATTTCGCATCTTTTGCGAGTTTGTGTTCGAGCAAGAATTTTTTATGTAAATTGTAGATGCTCTTACTTGGTGAGACTCTTTCATCATGCAGATAAACACAACACAATTATTTTATCGGCGAGATTTTTTTGTTTTTGTTGCATGCTTGGTTGAAATTCAGTTCGATATAATCATAACTGATATGAAACTAGTCAATATGTTTTTAAATCTTCAACAAATTAATGAACTAAAAAAATTAAATGGAGTGAAATTATCTTATTAGGATTACCGTAAAAATTAGTCTTTGAAGAAGTTTAATTAAAGAAGCCCTAATTTATATAACTAGGTTGTATACAACGTTTACAGAAATTATTGAATTAGATGGTAATGACATAGTCACCGCAAATTATGTTTATTATGCCAGAAAACGATGGGATACTCTAAAAATATAAAAAACGATGCCTGGAAAAGTTTGGATCGACCTTTTTGCTACATACTCCGCCACCAATGCCCTGTTTTTGAGCAGTATTGGCTACATTCCCACAACATAATCCTTTCCAATTTTCATCAAAGTGATGACGTGGTAACATGATCATGCAAAAAACCTGTTACTAAATTTAGAATTTAGGAAACAATTTAATCTTTCAAGTCAGATAATTGTTTTCTCAAAAAAAAAATTAGAAATTTTCCATACTTACATACATACATACACTCAGTATCGATCAAATCTCTATGCAACTTTCAGTATATTAACAATATTTCCCTGCACGTCAAATTATGAATGTAGCCAGTGTTTGCTACAGGATCTGACAAAACAAGGAAATCGAATTATGTAAACTGCTTTAGTATATTGTTGGAAAACTGTATGCGCATATATCCATCCATCGCAAACTTTTAAAATTCTCACACCACCGAGGAGTATTTTCTACTGGATGGATGATCGGTCACATGCACCATATCGCAAAAATGGCTAACAACTACAGACTAGTGCTGCTCCTCTGCATAGTGTCCAATATTATGGAAATCAACGTGCAGGTTCTGAAGTATCTGGACGAAAACAAGATGATTGATTGCCAGTACCACTTTCGCAAGCGCAGGTGCACGGGAGATCTTCTAGCTTACGTAACCAAAATGTTGAGTAAAACGATATAAGTGTATGAATAGTCTCTAGTCATCGCTCTCCATATTTCAAGAGCTTTCGATGTGATCAACAATGACAATAACATGTCCTAGCACGACCATGTTACTGGCCTTGCTAGGTCGGCATGCCAGAAGCTGGCCGTTGAATCAATCTCAACTTAGTTTTTTCTGTAGCTTATGTACCTTGTTCTTTGTAGGCTCATCTCAGATTTAGCTTACACGTGTTCCAGTTTGGCCGAACCAGTTTACCATAACAGAACAGCCGCTTCAGATGTTTTCAAAACAAAACTATTAGGGGAAGCAAACACGAGGGCAGCGAACACGTTACTCCGGCTTTTCAAGAGTATTTATGTTCCGTAATCGAATACTAGCGTCTATCTGCTTTTGTGGTAGACTTTTTGATCTGAAATCACTCTTTATATTGAGCATTTTTTGATATTTTCAAAACATAAGAGGTTCAAATATTTTGCAGGTATGAAAAGTTTTTTATTCACATATTAAATTTGACAGTTCCATCATCTCCCAACATCTCCTCCAATTCCACCCCCTTCAATTAGTTTTGAAATATCATCAGGGATCTCTGAAACGCGTAAAAATGAAGGTTGAGCGTTTTTTCCGTCTTTTATCCATTTTTCGCTGCCATTCAGTTTTTCAAAAAATATCGCGATTTTTTGTTCTCGATTAAGAAATCATTTGGCGTGAAAACTTCAGTTGGGAGTTATAATAGGGTCAAGTATTACCGGATAGACAGGCAGACCGATGGAAAAGCATCTTCAAACGCTTGAAAAATGTACAATACTTTCTCGTTTATTGGCGTATTGGCTATCAGGCTATTTAGTCTCTAAAATATTGGATGGTTGAGCTTTTGATTTAAAGTTTTAGAGCTTTTAAATGATCGATTCTAAGCTAATGGGGGATGTAAAGTGTTAACCTACTACCATTCTTATCTGCTCTGGCTACAGCTGCTACGCGAAAGACAAGAAACTATACTATTTCTTATAAATCATCAGAAAAAAATCAAAGTAGTTTCTAAAATTAAATAGCTTGAAAAATATACTGAAATGTTACAAAGCATAAACACATATCAATGTTTCATGTAGATTGTAGATGAGCTGATCTGGTGAAACTCTTCCACCATTCAGATAAAAATTGTTTATTAGAACACAAAGTTTCACAAATAAAATTCCCTTTTTTGTAGCGTTGCGATTTACATTTGAATCTTCGTCTGACTGTAGTTGAAGTTAAAATCACCTGGATAGCCTTTGTGAACAGTGAAATTTGATAGTCCGACCTCAATTTAAATATCTATATCTAAGCACGTCACAGAAAAATAGAGTTTGATTTGGGAAAGTTTGTGTTCAAATACACATCTGACTTATGCATTTACCAGGAGTACTGTATGAATATAACGAAAGTGATTTCGTTTTTCATCACGTCATGTTACCTTCATTTTATTCTAGGTCAATGATTCCTTCAATAATATTTTGCTATAGGAGCTTGACAGAGGCTGCAAAAAAATGATATAGTACCTACATGTATTCTGCTACTGCGCTTGATTTTAACCCAGGCTATGCGTCTACACACGCATCGCTATTCAATGTAAATTCACGATAACAAAAAACCTCTCCGATTTGAAAGGGACCTCCCTAGTGGGCAAATGGAGTTACGTATGGCGGCAATATAGGACGCTCGGGCCCAGTTCATAAAAAAAGAAGCCGCTGTAAAGCACTTTGATCCTTTTCCGAGTGTCAGACCCTTTTGTGTATGTGATTGACCTATTGTTGAAGCCAACTACATGAGAGACTGTAGCAGTGAATCCGTAAAAATACAAACGAGAATTTTGTCCATCTTTGTAACGTTATAATTGTATTTCATATTTATTCAGTCATTTTGAAATGAATTAGAATTCGAAAAGTATTGAAAAACATTAAATATTTTATAATCTAAATAATTCCAAAAATTGTCAATTATGTTTTTTTATCATGACTATGGGAGGCTTATGAAATTCTTTTGCACCCTTTGAATGATCATAATTATTAGTCAAAATAAAGCTAAGGAGATTACCGTTGATTTTATGCTACTTATCAAATATTTTTTTTAGATGAGAGTATTGATTTTAAATAAGGAGAGTTTGAAGCTCTGCACGGTTACAAATCTTACTCGCTGGGAATCAATTAATTCAAAAAGACATATAGATTTAGATTCAAAGCAAAGCTGCCAGAACGTGAAAAAAATGATCACGTAATTATTCTGCCAAACTTCGCTTCGGTGACTAGAACATTTTCCCATTACCGGAGGAACAGCTATCTATTTTCGACAAAGGGAGTGAAAATTGCTTTGAATTCTGCTGAATTTTCCCTCTCATGGATGTCGGGGCGCTTTAAGTTTCTCGACTTTTATTTTCCCTTTTCCTTAAGAGAGTTGAAAATTATTATATCAATAGACATCCATTTATGCAGAGAGTTTCATTCTGCAAGTAAAATGTACGAGAATTACTACTCTTTACCATTATGAACTGAATGTTTCTATATTCCGAATGGAATTAGCGTTTAGTTTGTGTTGAGTTTTCTTCCAAAATCGGATATGATACCTCTAGTGATAGTCTGGGCAAAATGTCAATTATATAGTGACTATACTCGTACTGTAGTGTAATAGATTGATTTGTAGCCATACATACAGTACAGTCGGTCTGTCGGTCTGTCGGTCTGTCGGTCCGTCGGTCCGTCGGTCTGTCGGTCTGTCGGTCTGTCGGTCTGTCGGTCTGTCGGTCTGTCGGTCAGTCGGTCTGTCGGTCTGTCGGTCTGTCGGTCTGTCGGTCTGTCGGTCTGTCGGTCTGTCGGTCTGTCGGTCTGTCGGTCTGTCGGTCTGTCGGTCTGTCGGTCTGTCGGTCTGTCGGTCTGTCGGTCTGTCAGTCTGTCGGTCTGTCGGTCTGTCGGTCTGTCGGTCTGTCGGTCTGTCGGTCTGTCGGTCTGTCGGTCTGTCGGTCTGTCGGTCTGTCGGTCTGTCGGTCTGTCGGTCTGTCGGTCTGTCGGTCTGTCGGTTTGTCGGTATGTAGATCTGTCGGCCTGTCTGTCGCGTTTTTGTCAAGGCAAAATATCACTAACCGTTGAACTCAGTTGTGTTGTCTCCTTTTTAGGATTACAATAGCAGATTTTTTTGCCAGCCCTTTTTTTGATGGGCAGGCCTCAGATGTTTTACAGGTATCTGCTCATTTTAGGTCGAAGTTGGAAAACTTCTTAGCGAACCATCATTTTTTAAATAAATTGAACTTTATTTTGTAGTACTGGGTGACCCTATTCGATTCCAAAAACTGTAAAAAATGATTTTTTTGGCAAGGAACTAACTGCTCGCTAAAATTGTATTTGTTTTCATTGGGAACTCAAATAACGGAAACTAGATTCGAATTATTTGATATTTCCGTTTGCTACCGCATTACCGCCTACATCAGCGAGAGCAATTTGAATTGTACATTCAGTTTGCTGACCGCTGTTGACTCTGGTTGTGTGCACACGTACAAGTATGTATGTTTGTGTAAATGCGCAAGAAGTACTCCGAACTCATTTTGTTGTATCTGAAAAGCTTTTCTTGAAGCTTTTCAGGTCATCTGTTGACTCCTGTTTGCCAACAAGGATGCAACTGATACTTCTCTCTTGGTGTTTCTCTAACTTGAGTTTTACATGAATGTACTGAACATCTGCGCAGTTTTCCACGTTCATCTTTTGGACGGTTTGATTAGGCTAAAATACGCAACGGTTTTTGCTGATAGGCTAAACCTATATAAGCGCTGTGCGGAATTTGAGGCTAACCGGATTCTAATCCGTGAATGTAATAGCAACGGCAGAATCCGGTTGAGACTTGATGTCTGCTCAAACTATTTGAAAAGCTGACATAGAAGAAGTCGCAACATTATATTGTGGTAAAACAAAATCCGTATTCATAAAAACGAGATGAAAGCAAATTTGTTCCTTTCCTTTCGTAGAGAATTTCGCACTAACAATCATTCGCAAATCACATCTATGACGTTTATTTTAAGTATTTGTGTCAGAATAGTGTGAGCATTTTGTATTCCAAGTATAGGGTCGGTTTCAAATCTCAATAGTAACTTTTTCGGTATCGAATTCCATTCATAGCTACTCAAAGACATTCGTAGGCATATAACAAGACTATAAGGCAGATAGCCGCAAACTAAACCTATAGAAGAGAACCACAAAGGGAATTTCCAGTATTCGCAGGATTTGTTTATCGGAAAGGGCAAATAGGGGTTTTTTCACAACGACAGTTCTGATGGAATTTTTAGAATTTCGGCTTTATAGTTCGATTTCTGTACATTCTAAATTTAGAATTTTGGGAAATTAATATTAGTCATAACACCGTACAGTTATTTATAATTTTCTTTTATTACACTCTGATCTATAGGCTTATATTCCAAATAATAGTTTGCCAGTGGATACAAGCATAGAAAGTAGAACTACTGAATATCGTGAAATGAGGTTAGATGGTAAGTTGCTACAAATCATGAATGTATTTTTCTGGATATTTGAATATTTCCAAATTGCTCAGGGGATAACGCTGGTATCCAGTATGAAGTGATTCATATTTTGCGTTTTATTATTCACACTGTAAGGTACATTTGTGGACTTTACTAGAAAGAGAGTTCTGTTGTGATGACAGGTAGAATTTCGACAATAGCAGTATGAGACTGGATCGAAATTTAAGTTCTGAAACAAAACTTTTCTCCAATCAAAGTCTGAAGAAGTGCCAAAGCGCCAAACTCCCAATATACAATTGTACTTGCAGACCATTATCTTAACAGGCACAGAAGATTGAAAGAGAAAGCTTTAACGGAAAGCACGAATTACATCGTATCTTTCGCCAAATCAGTTAATTCAAGTGCCTCAAGTCTTGGGAGGGGTGGTAAACGGGCATGAAGTTTGTTTATGCTTTCATCATTGTCTGTAATACCTTCGTCGAGGTAGATGAGACAACAGAATAAGGGATATGTCAATAGTAATTATAATAAAGTTAGAAGGCAAAGCAAGTGAAACAGTGGAGTCTGCGCTCTGATCCACCACAAAGGAGGCATCGTGATGTTTTTTTATATGAGATCAAACCGATAAAAACTATGTGATTCAGCTCATTTAAATATTTACGTTCATCCTGTCTCTCTAATACGTACAAATGCGTGGTTACCTTGCCGAATTTTATTTCAGTGACACTCGACCCGAGGTCATCGCGTATTCAAATAAGAATTACCCTCGCGTTTCGTATGCGTATAGGGTATTACGAAACCCCCAAGTTTGACAGGAAAATCCTGTGCATAAATCCACGATTTGTAGATCTTAACTGGTTGATGTCTGAAGACCGACTGACTGCTGTCACTGCTCGATGCTCCAATATATACAAAAATGCCCATCTCGAATGTTCCATAACCAAATTTCGAATAATTTTGACATTCGAGATGCCTGTTTTGACAATTGCTCTCAAATTCAGGATGATTTACATACAGGGTGATCTGTTTTAACCGCTACCGCAGGATCGAGTGTCACTGGCTCTCATAGTATCAGAGAATCGTACCAAAAATATGTAGCTGATTTTGAGTAATCGCAAGGCTTGCGGAATTTTATTTTGACTCAATGATACCAGACGACTTTTATTCATTTTGAAAATCAGAGTTGTCCAAAAATACAAACAAAACAGAAATGACTGCAAAAAATAGGATAAAACCATCATGTATTGGGCAGTTATTTTTATTTGCAACGCAATATATAGGACTAGATACCGAATTAGCAATGCGTTTATATAAAGATTACGTTCTTCAGATTTACATATGAACCATTCATTTATTGGAGAAAATAAATTATATAGTTGATCTGAAATCTTGGTATTTACCCCCATGAATCCCCCCTTGTATACGTCCTTGAGTCAATTTATCATAATGCCGAATAATCAAAATATTAGTTTTTCATCGTGATGCGTTTTGTGGAACCACTTTTTTCAATTTCCCGGCGAAAACCCACGCTTATTGATAGGGAGGAAATTTTGAGATCAGAAATCATATTAGTCTGTAAGCGCGTTTTTCCGGGTCGATCTGAGTTGAGCCAATTGGGTCGATTGTTGAATTGAACGGAAATCGAATATAACCACCTTTCAGCTTGGCCAGTTCGCGGAATCGGTTGATCCGACAGAAGGAGAAACGCTGTCTACTTTTGATCGGCGATCGATGTCAAATAACAGCAATAGAATCTGTAAACACCTCTACGTATAGAAAGAAACTTGGCAATTTATAACATTACTTCCCACAATTTTCCTAAGAAATATAAATGAAATATGTTGTTTGAAACTTGTAGACAAGGTGGATTTATCAAAAGTTTGATTTCGGACTTCCATTGTCTATGAAATTTTGAGTATCACGACGTTTCGATTGATGTGCTATATTCAATCGTCTTCAGGTGAACTGGCGAACACGTTCCTTTCACGACCGCGCAGAACGACACGTCACCGGACGTGGTATGAATAGGCATGAAAGGAACGTGTTCGCCAGTTCACCCGAAGACGATTGAAGATAGCACGTCAATCGAAACGTCGTGATACTCAAAATTTTATAGACAATGGAAGTCCGAAATCAAACTTTTGATAAATGAAATATATTATAAATATAGCATAACATATAAAATAGAATTTGTAAACGGTTGAACCCAAATTTTGTGCATGAAGTGTTTGAAACATGACCAAATGCGAACATGGCATGAATTTTGCATGCTTGTAAAAGCTATGATCTCAATATATACTCCGCTAGCCGCTAATTGAAGCCACATACTTGTGATGAGTATCTTTACTGACGTTTTGGCTGTCTCGGGAGCCTTTACCAAAGTACAGATCATAACGAAAGTAAGTATTTGAAGTTAAAATTATAATGACTAATGTTTTTATCAAAGATACTCAATCTTACATATGTGGTTTCTATTAGCTGCCAGTAGGAAAAATAATGAATTAGAGAAACAATCAAAGGATAAGTTTTAGAAGTGACATGAAAATATGATGTATTATGGAAGCTTTAAATCGAGCTTTATCGGAATGTACAAGTGACCTAAAGTATACTACAATAACTATTCAACATGCAACATCTAAAATCCAAACTTTTTTGTTTCAAAACCAGATCAAACTATGGTTGGAAAACTAAAATTTTTGAATTCAAATCGACGTGTTAGAGCGTTTAGCACTATGAGTGGTTTGCGCGCGGTCGCATGACAATGGGAATAGAAATGCGTTTTTGCAATATGTTTTACGTATATGTTGGCGTTAACCTCTCACTGGACTCTGTTTGTGTTTTGATTGCCGCCCTTGGGCTGTTATTTGTTGAACTTTTATGTTTTGGTTATAGCGTAGATTAAGTTTGTTTAAAATAACACCCCGAAATGAACAAGCAAGCAGAAATGTTTGTGAACAACACGTCATCAACTGTCAAGAGAAATGAGATGAGATCAGTCTTTGATCACTTCTGAAACGAAAAGGTTTGTTGAAAGACGAGTATTATTGTTGCGTTCATTCGGGTACGGTGTTTGTGTTTGTATTGTTACTCTAATTAAACTTTGTGTGAAAAACCATATTGGACTAACTTCTGAAACAATGAGTGGCAGGCGTGGCAAAACAAGAACCTCGCCTATTATTCCGACATATATTTTTTTCCGCGGTTATGATCAAATGGTTCCACGCATTGCGGGTAACTGCATACTGTGTGTGCAGGTGAAGCCTTATTCGTTTGTAGGCGAGGGTTAATATTTTCCCAAATACCAGGTCAGTTCATCGAGTAATCAGGGTCAAACAGCGGGTTGCTATTTTTATCCCTTACCGATCCTCGTTTGGCTATTCCTGTATCAGACTTATTTTAGAAATATCCCGTAAATGTCCGCAAATAAAACATTTTGATAGAGGGAGGTCGAATGACCTACTTCTTCCACGGTGAAATATCTATTGCTCCTATTTTTATCGTCGGCAGTTTGCTGGGTTTTCTTTGTCTGCGGTGGAGTATGATATACCTGCGAGGCATTCAAACGTGGAAACAAAAGTCGCACATAGGGTGTGAAAACGTATAAGGCTTCAGTCGGACATCCGTGTCACTGACCTGGTTTTGTGTTTGGATTGTCCTTCTATCTGAATGTGACCCTTTCTTTTTGAATATATAGTGCGATAATAAATTGACTGTTACCGATAGAGCACGTAATTCTCATACCTAATTTATAAGGATAACCTATGAACCTGTAAACATTCAGACTTTTCCCTATTATCAATTTCTCTCACGGTGTTTTTCATTTTTGTTTTTCAAGTTCGATCTCCTAGCGGAGGTTGGATTTTATCATGGCAATCCTGACTTTGTTTGCAGCTGTTCTAAACAATTGATTTGACGTCATTCCAAACCAATCCCTCAGTTTTTCAGCCAAGTGGTTCTTTGTCTTCCTTGGCTTCTCTTGCCCTTGATTTTCCCTTCCATAATGTTTTGTAGCAGTACATATTTGGGTCCCCTCATAACATGACCAAGGTATTCTAGTTTTTTCTTTTGATGGTGTTAATTGTTTCTTCCTGCTTTTGTATTCTCTGTCGTAGTTCCACATTTGAGACCCTATCAGTCCAAGAGATCCTCAGCATTCTTCGATAACACCATCTTCGAAAGTCTCCAGTCCATCCATTTCCGCCTTCTTAAGCGTCCAAGCTTCGGAACCATATAGCAGCGTCGAAAAAAAACAACACCTCAGCAATCGTATTTTAAGTTTTAAATTTATATCTCTGCTTTTGCAAAGTACTTTATTCAGATTTATAAATGCAGTTTTTGCACTCTCTATTCGAGCTCTTATTTCCTGACATTGGTCGGCAGTTTCGGTTAACCAAGTTCCTAAATATCTATATTTTCTTACCAACTCAATTGGCGCGTTGTTTATTGTAAGATTTCCGATTATGTTGTTATTTGTTTTTGACTTGATATGTACTGAGCTACAGTAATACATTTCTAGGGTTTGTTGCTTTTTGTTGCTTTTTGTTAAGCCTACCATCATAATGCTGTAGACATAGAATGTCTCAAGGAAAACTATTTATTTTATCGAATATGTAAAGGCAAGTCCACACCTGACAGAATTAAACTCAAAATGAGGAGCTGGTTAAGCAGGGGTAGCGAATGTACACTGGGTAAACATTTCAAAAGACCTTAGAGTCATTGTTTCAAAAATAAAATAGAGAATGTACTTCAATGATAAATTGAAAGTAAAAAGCATTAATTTAAATTCGCTAGAAAAAAAGAAATAAACTTTTCCTTCAAAATTTTTGCCTATAACTTATAACGTCATACACAATTTATATGATATAAAAGCTTGTTGTGAGATCTACTTACTTAGTTTGAAAATTAAGAAAATTAGAATCAAACAAATCAAGATATTTAATTTACTTGTTTATTTACACAGGTGAATCTCACGACAAGCTTTTATATCATTTGAATTGCATAATGACATTATAAGCTCATAGTGAAAGTTTTAAACGCAAAGTCTATTATATTTTTCTATCGCGTCCAAACGAAATCTTGTTTTTAAAAGTTTTTTTTTACTTTTGATCTATTCTTTACTTTTTAGTTATGGCTGGACTGGTTTGGTAAAACTCCAGTACACCAAAATTTCAGACAGATTGTAGCAACGGAGTTTATGATCATCATTTTCTTTTTCGACTCTCATTTGTATTGTCAGCAAGTAGTTTCATTTGATACCCATATTGTAGGAAAGCATAAAGAAACTTAGTCCACCATCTTCATAAGTCCGCCATATTGGATGTAGAGTAACGTCACTTCACTTTTTCGAGTTATTCTTAGCAAGCCCTTTCATTGTAGGAGTGCATTAAAAATAACTAGTCCGCCATATTGGATTTAGAGTGACGTAGAATTAAAATAATCAAAGTTTCCCGCTTTTGGGCGGTATTGGTTATTCGTTCTGCCCTCACCACGTTTCAGTACGGGCATATTCTCTACATATGCATACAATTTAGTACGGCTATAGGTTACATTAACTCATGCTTTTGACAATTGACGCAATGGACATAATGCGCTGCATTCAAACCTTTTGCTATTTGAATCGTGTTACATACTTTCCGAGACTGGCTGACGTTGACAACGCACGAAAATTTGATTCGATTAAAAAAGTCAAAAAGAAACCTTGAAAGGTTCCACCTTCCAATTTCCTCCATTAACATCTTGTACGAGTATTATTGGATATTTGAAATACAATACATATGTCATATAGAAGTAACTCAACCGCTGTTGTATTTTAATTTTATTTCAAATAGCATCAAAAACATGTTATGTTCCTAAGGTGTATCATAGAATTAAATATATTTTCTATAACAACAACTTTGCCTATTCTTCAGAAACTCCGATCTGTGCATTTAATGCTGGATAAAAGTGTAATGGAACAATTTTGTAAAACTGTTAGAACTAGAATCGATTCTCAATAATTAAACTGATAACATTACCCCATCTCTGAACTATGAGAATTCACTGATTCATAAAATAAATCACATTTTCTTGGTTATTTGAAGTAACCTCGTCGATTCTATTCAATCTTGAACTTTAAGATTATTTATAGGCACTCCTACCATCTTGAGCATGTCTTGTAAAAACAGACTTTTTCATACATAAAATATACGCTCAGTTTTTGTGGTAAATAAGCACAATAGCATTTTCCGTGTTGCTGGCAATAAGCTGTTCTATAAATATTACGGCAACTCAAGGGAAAACTTTGTGATCCGGAAAGATTGCCTGTATATTTCACACTCATAAATGCGCTTACAGTTTCCTACAGGTTAGCCGCGTCGTAGCAAGACGGAGGCTGAAGATGTAATTTTGGAGCTTATGCATGACATTTTTTCGATTTGTGGAGGGATCTTATCACAAAACACATATAGCCAGTATAGAGAGGAATGACAAAAAGGGGTTGAATAGAATGTCTTCGTACTTCCCATATTTGATATATCCAATACCACCATATCATATGAACCGAAGGCCAACAGAGTATTTATCATGTAGAAGGGAGTCTTAAGAAAATAGCAAGGGGTAAATCAGGGGTAACTTGTAGAGACATTTTTGGGATAAAAGCGGATAAAAAAATTATTTCGGAATTTGAGTGATCACGAACTGTAAAATACCAGAAGCTCAAAGTGCATACGTTATCAAAAGCAGATACTTGTCATAAGTACATGGGTTTGAAGTACAAGAGCAAGTCGAGGCATAATTTTCAAGAGCTGGAATCTACCTGATTTCAGAAAACCAATGCGTTTCTCTTGTCTAAAGCTTATTACATACTACCTGAAAGGCAACACAATTATTTGAGCTACTATTTGCATGTAGCTATTATATTAAATTTAAATTTAAATTCTTTTATTTTGTTTGTCAATAATTTTTATTTTTAGTTTTATTTCAAATGGACCTTATTCATATTTTGGTTAACATCAACCGTATATTTATTGAGTAATCATAACTCATTATCTAGATGATCCAGAAATAAATAGTTTTTGAATTTGATTATGAAAAATTTTCAAAATATACACGTAATAAAATTCTGAACACCAGAGAAACATTTTAGCATTAACATTTAAGTTGGCGAGTACCTAAGAATCAATTTTCCTAGTTATAGAGGGGTCATAAATGACAGGAGAGAGTACAGACAGACATGGTTTTTTGTCATGTATAATATAATGAAATTACAGTATATGGAATTTGGATTTTTTCGCGATTACAGTACTTCCTTGCCAAGTGGCGTGGAAGATGAATTTATAAAAACATAGTATGTGGACGAGAGTTGCGTTAGATGGCGGATAATGCATTGAGCAGGAACATAAAATTTAAACAAAAACGAAGGAATGGAACAGATGAGGTATGAGACACGGTTAAGTATACAAAAATATATAGTATATTGAGATACTGAGAACATAGTGTTGTTAGGGTTCTTAGACCGCCGTCTGTTGGTATTTCTACCTAACGTTTCGCAAGCATGAGTGGCTAGCATCTTCAGAGGTCGGTGACTTCACTGCGAGACCTACCAGACAACCGAGGCTGAGGGAAATTGATATACAGGTTAACAAACGAACAACAAAACGAAATCACGTGAAATGCTGAAACAGCAAAGTTAGTGTATGAAACCTAGGGGGTATGTAGATATCAGTCTCGGAGAGAGGCGGGGGTAGAACGGCATGAAGTTTGCTTATGCTTTTACCATGTTTTGTTATACCTTCGTCAAGATAGTTGAGGCAACCGAAAAAGGGATATGGTAATATTATAATAAAGGAGAGGATAGCAGCAAGTGAAACAGTGGAGTCTTTGAGCTCTGACCTCTAACCCGCCAGAATTGCGGCATCGTGATGTTTTTTTTAAATGAGATCATAGGGATAATTATACCTTGTGCTGTAGCTCATTTGGAACAGGTTAAAGAGACATTTTCGTCTGTTCTGTCTCTCTGATACGTATAGCTGCGCGCTTACCTTGCCGAATTTTAGTTCCGATCGCGCTATGCGATTTAGAGAATCCTGCAAAAAAAAATATGCAGCTGATATTGAATAATTGCAAGGTTTGTGAAATTTGATTTTGATTTCAATGATATTCATATGAAAATAAATTATCTGTCGAAGAATAATGCTTTATAATAATATAATAGCCATTTCGAGATAAAATAGTCTACCTATAAAACTTTACGGCTAATAATTCAGCTTTATAGGGTTTTGTAGAGGCGCATATAAAACTAAAATAGTGAGAATGCCTTACGCCATATAAACATACTATATACTTTGACCGATGAGGCATGATGATCCCAACATTGTGATTGTTATTTAACTAAACTGAATATGAAAGTGGTGTTTAGTAGGTAGTTTCCAAGCAATGGTATCCACTTAGATATCAAGATATCGATCGAATTTTGGAACTTGGATGTTTAGGAACTAAATTTAAAATTTTATATAATTCCAAAAATTCAAAAAATATGGAGTTTCTAAAAATGTCCATAATTTCCGTAACTTACTTCAAGCGGATAAAGAGTTTCAATATCCTTGAATGAACTGCTATTACAATCAAGTTATTTAGCTGAAATATAGCAATCTGTAGCAGTTGCTAAAACAGAAGCGGAATAAATTAGCCGCATGTGTTCGAATACCCCAGATCCCTCCATCGTAATGTTTTCTAAAAGCGAATTTGTATAACGGCTTCCATCATGAAGATTAGCAAATAAATAATTGTCACGGTTACATAGTGGTACACACTGGCACTGTATCTCAAAATACGAATGAGGCGCGCAGTTTGAATTTTAGAGTACCCGCTTAACTCAGTCTACTCCACTGGTTGGCTGGTTTCTTGCGGTAAGCGAGACCAGTGGTCGATGCGTAAGCATTTCCACGGCAGTTGCGAATAGACGCAGCGTCTGAAATATGTTTCAGCAGTAATTGTAGCAGGATTGTATGTCTGGACGGATATATGACCGTTCAACATGTCAAAAAAATTGGATGGTCCAAATTTGTTTGAAACATGCGAAATGTCTAGAAACTATAGTCACAAGCAGGACCAAAAAAATCTACAGCAGTTGAAGATGACACTTCAGTGTTCTGAAGCAACTATGTATCTTTAATAATAATAATAATAAACTTTTATTTATACTGGCGGGGTGTCTGACAAGCAGGTATTAATACCAACTCCCAACCAGATGAAGAATACAGAAAAGTAATTACAAATTTGAAAAGGATAAATGATTGCCAAGGCCAAAAGCATTATATACTACTACCAACGCCAAAGATATTGAGATTTATTCGAGAACCAGTAGTATTTTTCCGTAATCGGGAAAAAGTGTGAACGGCATCGTCTTCGATATATCGAGCATTAGTATAGATACACCACATTGTAACAGAGATTTAATTAACACGCGGCCATTCATATACTTCGTCCTCATAACAGATTTATTGCTCTGAAAATAGCAGTCATAATCATTATGGCATTACTCCAGCCCAGATAGTGAGTCGAAAAGATATATTGGCCTGGAAGTTTCAAGGATCTGATAATCACTCGCTCTTGGATTTTCTCCGCACAGTGGTTTCTTTCAGGAAGGGAAGCTGTTTGATAGTTCTTAACAGAAAAAAAGTCCAATCGACAAAACACTTCACGATATTCGACATATTCACCAAAACCCTGGTCTTCCGCAATGATATAATTTTGTTCCACTGAGTAGGATCGCCTTATGAGGAGGTCATTTCACTAGAGGTAGTTTCATAGGTATGAAGAAATATTTTAGTTCTGAGATATATTGTCGAATTTCGTACAAAACGTTAAAACGCAGAGAAATAGCACTAGAACAGATGTGCAGTGAAGAGCATGTGAGGAAAGTGATGCATGACCACCTTCAACCTTTCATCATATGACTCGTTTAGATTTAGTTAGTTAATATCTTACAAAACTCTAATTCGTCTACAAAATGCAAAACCTCGTTCATATAAGTTATAAATTGAAATTTTGTAACAACAGCTATGATGACTGACTAGACGCGAAATATCCGTACTAACAAATAACAATGAAAATAATCAAACATCTATTGAGACGTCATATAATTCTTAGGAGTCTGATTTTATTTTACCGGATAATGATACTTCGAAGTCAACCTACCTGGTTCCATTTCCGTTACACGAGTATGAGCTGGATTTCAAGGTACTACGCTAGGTCGGAAGTAGCGAGTTAATCTACCTAACACCATCTTTATAAGGTTGACAAGGATTAGGCATACATTGTTATTTCAACCTTAAATTGGTATATGTTTATACTGAGTGAATCTTCCCTCCGCCCTCTAATGTGAATCTCTGGTTGTCTTCAGGTGAACAGTTCACCTGAAGACGATTAAAGATAGCACATCAATCGAAACGTCGTGATACTCAAAATTTTATAGACAATGGAAGTCCGAAATCAAACTTTTGATAAATCCACCTTGTCTACAAGTTTCAAACAACAGTGAATCTCTGGTGTATTGTAGCTTCGAGAAGGAATAAAATGTAGGCTTCTGGAAGTAGACCATTCTGCTGTCTCTTTCAAGTTCTTTGATGGCAGCATAATGATCAGGTCAAAACATTAGCCTGACACTTCCTAAAACTGTTTTCAAGTGTGTGAAGTTAATCTACTTGACTCAGTTTTTCAGATATATAAATAACATCTGGAAAACTTAATGGCTCGATTTCAAAATTTTTGACGATCACAACCCTTCTCCAAGTCTGTTGGTATGGGAAGTAGTTGAACAAATGTTCTACTCGGAGAAGGGTTGTGATCGTCAAAAATTTTGAAATCGAGCCATTAAGTTTTCTAGATGTTTCATGACATATGCAGTACCAAAATCGATAATTCTTGGGCTCTCAATAATTTGAAAAGTAATATTCAAATGTTTATGAAATTTTGACTATAGGTTAGTAGGTTACTGCTCTGGCAAGGATAAATAAACTAGTTTTTAAGAAAGAAAAACATTCATTTCGTTTTTGGACGTTGTTGAGGCATTCGATCATTTTCCAAAAATTTGGCTGGGTTGCGGGGAAAGGGAATTCCTCAATACGTTTGACGTTAGTAAATGACGTCATGAACCTTTGACCTCGGAAACCTGCAGCACTTGTTGAGGCATAGATTTTATTGTTCACATATTTGCTTTCAAAATATAAAAATGATGGTTATGTTTCAATGGCTTCGGACTTTTTCACGACTAGTTCAATGCCTATGAACATAATAAATAAATGACTTTCTTGCAATAGCCAGGAAGGTGTTCAGATTTAATTTCATTTTTAGGCGTTATCTTTTTTCCTAAGAAAGAATATATTTTTTTACTTATGCTTCAACAACTACTATTGCAGATTGATGAATAATTCCAAGAGCCACTTGTACGTGGAAAGTGGATATCAGTTAATTGAACACTTTGTCCGGGTTTTAGAACTGATCCACTTGCGGAAAGTTTTTGAAATACTAGAAATTATGGACAACACGTTAATTTTTGGAATGTCAGGTTTTTCAATTCAATATTTGGTAAATTTAATTCCAAAAGACCAACAGCTCCAATATACGACCAAATTTTAGTTTTTGAACTGCTGACGTTGGCAAATTACAAAGTAAACCTACTTGACACCATTTTATATTATCATTCTGATAATTGGCCTAAGATAGGAGTTAATTAAGTTGCCCGCGCCTTGTAGGTGAGCAATAATTTTCTGATTTGGGTCATGGCAAGATTACGTCACCATCAGGGCTGTACGCCCATCTTCTTAGACAATTCCAATTTATTCAAGCTTTCCGGATAAATATTCATCAACTAGCTGATTTAATTGTATCCAATTATGCAAGTAAGCGCGCGGTTAGCGTCAAATCTTTTTCGACCACAAAGTTGAAAGTAAAAAATTACGGAACGAGTATCCCGTTACCCTTGATTAATTAAAACTTATGGATGGTATTAAGGCCTAATAACTTTTGCTGGAAATTTTGGGAGATATTACTCGCTGGGTAACCTCATTTTTCAGCAGGGAGCATACGAAAACAGAGCAAAAAATGTATGGATAGAAATAATATTTCATCCGCCCAGCCATAATTCATTTTGTTGAGCAGATGTGCCGACATTACCACAGTCTTTGAAATGAAAAAAATGCGGTACACATGTAAAAAAGGACCACTTGCTGATCAAACTTAGCAGGCATAAATCATTTTTTTTCACGACATACGACGCTGTTCTCTCCGAGTAACCTTGCTAGTGGGTGTAAAAAAGGGCGCGCCTCTTGAATGTTGCTTTAGTTAGAAAGTTCTGGGAAACACAATTGCGAAGCGAGAAATCCGATGGATTGACTGTTGTTTGCACGCATCAATTTGGAACTTATCTCAAAACATGCGTGTATTTGAACTTTTGTAGGGTACTATGGCTTAAGAGAAGTTAATTTGACATTACTCAGATATTCATTTCAACCAAAGAAAAAATGGACAAGATGTTAGAGCGGCCATATATTTTAACTACGTTTCAAAGTAATTGGCAAGGAGTCTGAGCGATATACAAATCTCCCTAAATTCTGATTGGAACCTAGAAGATCAGTTTTGTGACTGCCCTGCAGATTAGAGGATCATACATTTTTTTATAGCGAAAATTTTCATTCTAAAAAGAACTTGGAGCATCCATTAGTAAAGAAGAAAAAAATGACATCAAAGTTATATATGAATATCGTTGACATACCAAATCTCATCAAGAGGTCACTCAAGGTAAATGATACAATTTTAATTTTTTCAATCATAAACGCAAAGTTATCAGTCGATTCATGCTGAAACTATAATTTATTATTACAGCATATGTGCATACACCATAATGGACGCAGTGAGGTTACATATTTTGTAAGTTTATAGAGGCAATTTAAAGCTTTTTACGAGGCAAATATTAAAATAAGTGTTATTACTATCCAAGTTTTTATGCAGCACTAGGGCTGTGGAAGTTCCACTACCATCAGCTATAGTACTTAACGTTTTAACGTGGAAAGTATGGACTATCATATAAACCCAAATCTGGAAGCCCTGCTGTATATGTGCTACTGGATCTTTTGGCGCAGCCACCATAAGCACTATCTAGTTTCAACACTCACCAAATGACATTTTTAAACCACGTGTTTTGTTAGGTTAGCATCTTCAGGGGAAAAACTAATATAATGTATTTAATCTTCTCCTGATGCTCATACAGTTAGCCAAACACATGTCAGGTTAAAATAGGTGGTTTGGCGAGTGGCGAAGCTGTGTAGTGATTGAAGCTGTAGTTTATGGGGTATGTATGGAGGCACAACACGAATCTTTTCGAATATTTTTCATTATCCTCTAACTGGAACCAGATACAAATCACTGAAATGACCAACATTTCGGCTGTCAGTGACAGTAGTATAAAAAAATTAAATTTATGATGGTCTTGAAATTTTTACTGCTTCCAGATGAACAGTTTCGCTTTTAATAAGGCATTTGAATCATTGAGAAATCCAGAACAAGGGACACCATGCGTATTCTATACAGCAGTGTGATGCGATGGCAAATATATTGTTGGTATCCATCCATCCATAATTCGCTTGGAAAGATCATTCCTGTTTGGTGGAATCATAGTTTTGTGAAGCATATTCGTTGAGTCTTGATCTGAGCTTGTTACAATTACTTAGTTGCTTTTCCCGCAAGGTGGAAACTGATAAGGCGTTCGATCAAATTGTTGGTGAAGTTATTTTCCAGATCATCTACCTGGATAATTATGGCACCAAATGACTAGTATCTGACCCTTTATATTGCAGGGCATTTACACAAAATGTGGTCCACCTTTTCGTCCTCATCCATGTTACTTCTGTATTCAGCGGTTTCGGCCATGGCCAGCTTGCTTTTGTAGTAACATAATGTACGATGATGTACATTGTCACTAAGGACTATCAAAAAGATGCACAGCATCACTTCTAGTGGATCTGCCTACCTTACAAAGGACCTACACACAGTCTGAAGTATCGAAGAAAAATGGCTGACCTATCTCTCTTCCATAGACTTTATCACGGTAAATGTTCAACTAAGCTGCCTGGCATCACATCACCTAGTCACCAGTACAACAAACACTTTAGGGGCTGAGCGGGAAAATCTTCGCCAGATCGAACTACTGAAAATTCGAACCAACCTCATTATTTTGGAGAACCACAGCGTTGTCGGATGGGCTGACAGGAGTTTGAACCCCTATGGTTACGTCTTTCAGCGCTACTGGAACGCAATAAGTTTTCTGTTTGTGAGAGGTTATCTATAAAAAATTCTATGCTAGCTAGAGCTCTCTGCATTTCTACAAAATTTAATAGCTCATTAATGGCAATAATAACATTCCCTTATAAAGTATATAGATTCAAAGTATTCCGGAATCCTACGACGCTCTGTACTTCTATAGTATTGATAAAACTACTAAAGCTATTCAATTTGAGCGGTTGCTTCCAAAAATATACGTCTCTACTTGTGATTGAAAATAAATTTATAGATAAAAGGAAGCTCTTATCTGTAATAGGTCTGCAGTCCATCTACCACTTAAATTCAGAACAATGCACTCTCTTCATGTGTATGCGAAACGTATGTGTATTTTATGTTCTCGGCGCTGACCCACTCCAAAGCAACGTAGCGATAAGTGCCAATTGTGAATGCATACGTTACAACTTCCTAACTATTTCGGAGTTTTCTCATTAATATGAGTTGGTTCTCTTGACAGCCTGAGGCACTGACGAGAGAGCCCAGTGGCGGTTAAGGAGGTAATCACAGTACGAACCATTCTAATATAAAGACGATGATACTATTTACAGCATTCATTTCAACAGTGACTCCGTATTTTTGAAATTTATTCATTATCATTCTTCAGATTTCGAAATAAACATTTCTTGGATTCGGTCTAAATTACAGTAGGTATTTATCAATCCTATGTTTTCATAGATAACGTCACGCAAATGTTTATTCACATTGACCTTGAAACGCTGTAGATAATAGCCATCTTGGAACAAAGTCCCTGGTAGCTCATTCATTATGCTGAGGTTCTCCGAAAGAACGACTTTTGGAAGAGGCTTATTCGAGGCGTTGCAAGCTCGACCTGATGAGGATGCGCCCGTCTAGTTCCTCTGGTCTTTGCTGTACAGGCGAATCTTGGCGTGTTCTTAGATGTTCTAAACTGTGGAGGTCCGTTGTGAGGTCCGGCACATCCACTAGACATTGTTTTGGTTTATGGATTGTCTCCAGAAGCTTCATGCAGTGCTTTGAAATGCATCCCCACTCATGCGAGCAGTACATGTCGTGCTTTTCCTGGAGCGGAAGAGAATCCCCAGCTTCTGGGTCGTCACATAACGAGGCCAACATCAGCATGGTGTCATGACATGATATTGTTGATTTTAATTATAAGGAGCATGCTGCTTTTGCAGAAATATGGTTTCTCAGGATGGTAATGGTTTGCCTAGTTCCATGCAGGAAATAAGGGTGTTGTCATCAGCGAAGCTGTAGATAGGATTAGATGCTATTTCCAACAAATCGTTGATGTACAGCAAGAAGAGCGTTTGAGAAAGGATAGATCCATGAGGAACCCCTGCATTGCTGGTAAGTATATCGAAAACGTATTAATCCATCACCCCAAATAAGGAGCGATCCGCAAGAAAACTGTCCAACCAGTGGCATAGACCCGGTACTTCAACGTATTTTAATGCCATCTTCAGATATGCTTGCTTTTCTACAAAAAAAATTATAAAAGCGCCACAGATTTTCCTATAAAAGAACTATAAAATACTAATAAATACGAATATTAAATAACTGTAAAGAGACAATTTTGCGTAGATATGACATTTGAGAGACGTGATCGTAAGATTATTGGTGTATGATTCAATATATGTATGAAAATGAAGCAATAAAGAGTATAGAAACAGAATAATATTATTTCAGGCTGAAATAAACTGGTAAAGCAGGAAGAAATGTGTAAACCTAAACAAAAAAAATACATGAAAATGTATATTAGTTAAGTGGTTTTTAAGGAAGCATTAAGTATTTTTCATAAAAAATAAGTGTAAATCACATGCGAACCTGAGTGTGTAAAACAAAATTCTTCATTAATTGACTTCCATATATTTGTTTTCCAGAATGAAACAAATTTTGAGTTATACAACAATTCATGAATAAAGCTGCAAATAGAATACCACCGGGAGTTTGTTTAAGTGTTCTAAGAATTGAGGCGTTACAAAACTTACCCTTTTCTTATTTCTACAAATTTTGCTTTCATTCCAGTCTCTAGTTACGCCTTCAGATGCAGGATGCAGACGAGTGCATAGCCGCTATTTTATTAAGGAATATATATTGGAAGCTTCAAAACTCGATTTGAATATGCACGGCTTAGATTTTAGGTACGTATAATGGAATCACTCTATCTTCCGCAACGATGAGTTGAGTATTACAGCGAAGTTTAATCTGTTGTTCGGGAAAATTTGAGCTAGTTGGAACCTCGCATAGTAACGAACTATTGCAGGACGAACGTGAGAAGCGACTAAACTGAAACCTATAGCATGCGAATGATGAGTTTTTTGGATTAAAGGTTACACATTCTGCTTATTATGGTCGATTAGCAGCTACAAAAGAAATTATATAGAGTTGAAAGTTTTCATGTTACTTTTTCTGTGGTTGTCTTTCAAGTATTTTCTGGCTAGTAATTAAAACCACATACGATTGACTAAATGGCGGAGCATTCCGCCTGTCTCACCAACCTTTATCAAAGTACAAAATAAGGAGAATAATATTTTTCATATATATATCTGTTCACATTGACCTTAAACCGCTGTAAATTGGGAGAAGAAATTTCCTGGCAACCTATTCCACAGCGCTGACATTTTACAAAAAATGACTTCTGGAAGAGGTCTGTTCGAGATGTTGGAAGCTCAATCAAAGTGAGAATGCACCGATTCGACCATTCTAGTGTTTATCGTATTGTATGTTTTTTATATTTGGCCTGATATTTCCAAGAGAATTTCTAGCGTCAATCGACCTGAAGACATTTTTTGATGTTTATGACCATTATAATTCACTGATGTAAAATTCCTACTAGAATCTGTTTCTCCATATACCTTGAATCGGTAATCTGCTCCAGAATTGAATTTTTTCCAAGGTCCTAGTATGATCGAAAGCAGATATTTCGAGGCGGTATTCAAGCAACATAATTTTTTGTTCATTAAGTTCACATAAAATTCGCTCGTTGAGAAAAGTTCCGGTATACTATCCGAAAGGCCAATCCATTTTCCTTCCTAATTGCCCTCTGGAACGTGCTTCCGTACCTTCAAAAGTTTGTAATCGTACACCAGCTTCTTTTTGAATCGATCGCTGTTCAATGGGTGGATCCTGTCGACACAACAGCGTCCGTGTACTTATTTTAACGAGAAAACTCCGAAATAGTTTAGTTGCTGCAGGACATGGAGATTCAAACATTTTCTACTAAAAATACACAATGTCCATGGTGGAATAATGAACTACCGCTCTTAATTAACGTGTTCAGTAGCGTTACATGACCAAATCCTAAGAGCTACTAATAGGCAAGTGCAATTGCAATTTTAAGTGAAGTATCAATACTTGGTATATATAATAATAGAACCCAGGTGCATTCATATTTTGGTGATGATATCAATGAGCTAGATATCCAAGCACTAATGATTTTTTGACGCTTTCTGAGTAATTAAGCCTTTGGTCTCCAATAAAAACATCACGTTGCAAACTGTGTCAGTTTGATAGTCGGAGAATAGTGACAGCATTCATTACTTATCAGATAATTATATCATACAGATGCCACTTAGAGCGAAGTACTCAACGCATATCGTTTATTGAAGACCTAAGCCTGAAAGATGGCGCTGGAAAACCCCAGGAGAGCGTTTACATATTTATTATGTCCATTTGTGTCTCTCAAAATCCGTACAATGTGTTTTTCTGTATCTCTGCCTGGAGAATAATTTCGGCTTGTTAATCAATACGTATACTTACTTGACATAAGTAAACATAATATACAGACAAAAACAAAACAGTACACATCAATCACCTGTTCTAGAATACATGTAATCAAATATCCAAAACAAATAAGAATATGGATTATATATAAGTCATAAGAGGAGACAAACCCAGAAACGATATAGTGAACATATATATATATATATATATATATATATATATATATATATATATATATATATATATATATATATATATATATATATATATGTTACCCATTTTCCAAAAATAATCTGGTTTTAAAAATTAATTGTATATTTTTTATAATAAAAATTGAATGAAGCATGTGTTTATTTATTAACTGATAAAGAAGAGAAATGAAAGGTGCCCCAAAATCTGCAGCGCCCAGGGCCCGCAATTAGGCAAAATCAGCACTGACAACAATGTCGCGTTTTGCCAAGCACTAGTTAGATGCCGACCGCTCTTCCGTATTTGACAACATTGTTCAACATTTGTGGTTAAGTCCTATGAGTGCATTTTAATTTCCATGGAATGTCATAATATCGTAAAATCTGGAAAAAGAAGTTTTGGGAATCGCAAGAGTTAACTCGTTAACATGTGTTCCAGAGGAGTGGTTGGAACTGTTTCTAAAAACGTTATAAGTTATAACACAACAACTTATAGGCTAATTAACATTCACGTCTTCTGGTTCTTGACATTTCGACGTTTAAAGACTGACTGACTGCTATCCAAAGTTCCATAATCATTTTGGAAAGATCTAGATGTTCTAGACATCTCCTTTGACAACTCCTAGTGCTGCCTCCGCTGATTCATATATCATTATTCCCACAACGTGGTATATGTTATTTACGATAGTCGAAATCGCCCAGTGACAGATAATTTTCCCATAACGTGTTATGGTTATGGTAGTTTAAGATATCTTTCCAATCAGCCAGTAAGGCGAATTACAAATAATGCCTTGTGGGAACATTATTCCACCACAGGACGAAATGATTGTTCACCCGCTTTGTTTTGCTTTGTGGACATTTTGTTTGTTTACTATACGTTTTGGCTATTAGGTTTTGCATAGAGTGGTCGGGACAATTCGATCGGCTAGAAACAATTTCTAATTTAAACACTATGCAACGATGACCAGCATTAGCAAAAGTCAATGAATTGCAATTCTAACTGGTATCCCAGGTCCCATATTCGCCGTATTAGCCCTATGCAAATCTCAAGTTATTTGAATATCTATAAATGTAGTATTTGAGAAGTAAAGAGGTAGCAAACCTGCTGTCAAATATGATTTTTATATATCACTTGTCATAAATAAAACTAAGCTGTTTATATATTTACATTGTGCCAAAGCTGTGTGATATAATCAGCAAATAAAACGAATTAGTATCGGTTCATATCAATAGAGATACTAGTGGTGTACGTTCATATTAACCGCATCATACAGAAACGGATTACTTTGTATACACAAATATGACCGATTTTAACATCATTTTTATGTGCAAAGTACGTACAGACGAATATATCACCAAAATAATTCATGCGTCCATTATGGCTTGACGCCAACCCTGCAATGGTGCCCTTCAAATTCCATCGCCAATAAGTCGACAATTGCGGACCCTCTAAATGTTTCACAAAATGCAGGTCTATCAATTTGGATGGGTGAAAAACGGCATAGTGACCATCTAAACGCTACTCGACTAGCAACATGGTCTCATAAATTCCGCCAAATGTGCCAAACCGTTACTACCGTGAAAAAAGCAGCCCACTAGCATGCCAGAGTCACGGAGAGCGGTTATTTGCAAATTTGTTCGCAGCCTTACATTTAACTTTGTAATGAGCGGTCGCTGTATTGATTGCCGGTAGTAGTGGCGCAGCTGCGAATATTTACAAACAGATCAACCAATAGGTAATTTAGTACGCTGTATTTAGTTTACCGAAATAAAATGTTTAGATATACATGGCCTAAGATCTTATAGTTGCCAGACCTACGTCACTTCAGCAAAGCCACAAACAGCTAAAAACTTACTACCTCAATAGCGAGCCCTTCAAGGCAAACAGTATTTACAAAGAAACTTGCGCTACGTAAAAGTAAACGCCGTTTTAATATGTCAAATTGCTCGTACGCGGACGGTCACTAGTTCGATCTCTGACGGAACCTACTTTTTGCAGTTAAGTGTGTTTTCTCATTGGCAATTAGGCTTTTAAACTATGTATAAGCATCTGAAACTGTAAAACATTACGTATTTATGAAAAGCTGAAGCTGAGCATCATCAACCTTAACACATTGCTCACAACGTGTTACGGCTACGATAGTTTACCCACGATGCTGACGTGTTTTTAAGCATTTTTCCAGGCAGTGAGTAAGGATAATTACCCATAACGCGTTGTGGGTACATTATGCCACCCACGATACGAAATGATAGTTCGATTTCGTATACCTACGATGCGTTTTGGCTATAAGGTTTTTGCATCGAACGCATTGCAGGTGTTCTACCTACAGATTATCCACACATTTCAAGGTGACGCTTGTAGTAAAATAAACTCGGTAAGCACTGATGAATTGTTGTGTGATGTGTTTATTGCGAATGTTTCAAGCGTGATGAATTCTCAATTTGAAAAAATATTTTAGGAATTAATATTAAGGATACAGAAAACAGGATTGACTTGAACTATTTTCAAAGCAGTATAGTAGATTGAAATGCTTAATTGATAGTTGGCGAAAAGGCAGAATAGGAAAATCTACTGAACAAAGAAGAGGTGATTCCCATATATATGTGTGCGAACCATGTGGCTGGAGAAAAGACGATAAATACTCGTACCTAAGTCAAAGATTGGTCGTGAAACCCATTATTATGAACGAAATTAGCTCACATTTCTAGGTAATATTATCAATTATTTGATTAATATGCTTTTCACTACACTCAACGTAATATAATATTTTAAAGGTGGATTTTGTCGACATGCAAAGTAAGCCTGTTGAAGAATATGAATTCATTCTTAATTCAAAGTGTCATAACAGTAACTGTTCTAAAAATAGGTAAAGTCTGTTCTTTATTCTCTATTGCCAGTTTTCCTTGCGTGTTGCTTATCAAATTGAGTGACGTATAATTTATTATGTTGATATGATGATATTTACATTTATACTTATTAATTCGCTTTAATCTCTGTTAGAAAAAAGTTTCTAAATGTGTCGTGTATTAACGCTTATACCACAACGCGTTGTCGACGAAAAAATTGGGATTTCGGTCATTGGGAATAACATATATAGATGAAATATGATTTTTGCTGAATAGTAGTCCATTGTGGGTTAATGTAAGTATTTGAAACTGAAAAAGATGAGACAGAACAGATCTTGCCGGGAATCGAACGGATGGCATTTCGCGTGTAGATGTGATCAACAACATTAAAACCGCAGCTGAGAGTATTTCCCTCAGTATCATATTTATGCGTAGGTGAGCAAAAATTTTTCTTTGTACTCAGTACTTGTTTTTTTGATGGCGCAACTGCAAAGCTAACGAACACGCACTGCTCTCAATTATATATCAAACTATTTATGGTCAAAATATTAGCTTTCCTAAAGTGAGGTACATCTGGCGACTCTAAGATCTTAGTCTGCAAACAATCGAAATTAAGAGATATACTTTAGCTTATTATGTTTCTTTTAAATCCAAATCAATCTTTTCATTACAGGATTTTTTATAGGTAACCTCACTCAAAGGCATATATGTCATATCCTATCCTGCATCAAAAGTTCCAGGCGGGAAAAAAATCCCCGTTGCTCATTCCGCAACGCCGAGTTTATCCAAAAGAACAACTTCTGGAACAGGCTTGTTCGAGGTATTGTAAGCTCGACCTGGTGAAGATGCGCTCGATGAGCATCTCTAGTATTGCTGTACTGGCGACTCTTGAACTTGTGCGGTCGAATATCTGCCTAATAATATCTATAGAATGGGGATAGATCAGCCACCCTTCTCCGATGTTCCAAACTCTGGAGGTCGTTTGTGAGGTCAGGTGCATCCAGTAGACGTATTTCCTGCTTACGGATGGTGTATAGAGTAATTTGGGACGCATCCCCACACATGCGAGCAGTACTCCAGCCATGGTCTGACCTGGGCCGTAGCTGTTCCAGAGAATATGATTTCCTGGAGCGGATGAGAACCCATAGCTTCTGGGATGCCAACATAGCGATGCCAGCAACACGATTGTGCCATGACATGTCATTGTTGGAGCTTCCCAGAAGCTTTAATGAAGATGATTCAAGCACTGGATGTCCCTCTATCTCCACGGCTGGCAAAGCAGCTTGCTACTTCTTCAGCAGGGTAGTTGTCGAGTCTTCTGCGCGTTAAACTGAAATCCGTTTTTATGTCCCCATTTAACATTTCTCTCAATGTCCTCATTGATCTGAACTGCATGCTGCTCTCTCCGAAATACGGTATCTCGGGGAGGTAGTGGTTGGTCCGGTTCCATGCAGGAAACAAGGGTGCTGTCATCAGCAGAGCTGTGGATAAGATTAGATATTAGGTATTTCCAACAAATCGTCGATGTACAGCAAGAAGAGCGTTGAAGAAAGGACACTGCTATTGTACAACGCCCAGTTTAGACCATCACTGGAGTACTGCTCGCATGTGTGAAGATGTGCCCCCTGAAGATTGCATCTCAGAGCTTATACCAGATCCAGAAGCAATCAATACGTCTTGTGGATTCACCTGACCTCACAAACCACCTCTATAGTCTGGAACAAGATATTATCATGGCAGATGTCTCGCATAATAACTTCAAAAGTCAATCGTGCAGCAAATACTAGAGGAGTTCATTAGGCGCATCATCACCAGGTCAAGCTAACAACGCCTCGAAGAGTTCTGTTCCAAAAGTTGTTGTTTTGGCGAGCCTCTGCGTTGTGGAATGAGCTACCGAGGACTTTGGTTTCCGGATGGTTACACTCTACAGCGTTTTAAGCCCAATGTGAATGGACATTTATCCTTCCGCAGTGCTTATAAAGCTCTATAGGCTATATACGGCAGATCCTTAAGGAACACCCGCATTGATGGTCAGTCCACCACCACAAATGAGGAGCTATCCCGGACAACACTATCCAACCAGTGGTATAGATCCGGTGGCAGCCCATAGGCAGCAAGCTTGATCAAAGGTCTCTCATACCACACCCTATCGGAAGCCTTCGATATATCAAGCGCGATGATTCGAGACTATCCATGTAGCTGTATTGCTCTGCTCCACATATGTGTGACATAGGTCAGAAGACTATGCTTGCGGAAACCATATTGGCAATCGTTGATGATATTATTTTTGTCCAATTACTTCAGAAGCTGCACGTTGATAGCAACAGCTTCCATAACCTTGGTTATGGTGCAGAGCAGAATCACAGGTCTTATAGTTGGTGGGTATATTTTTCCCGCCCTTCTTAGGTATAGGTTATACTTGACCGATCTTCCACTCAGTAGGGAACACTCCTCGCTGGAAAGAGAGCTTAAATAGTTTGCAAAGGACAGGTGTAAGCACTGAGATGCAACGTTTCACGAAAATTTCTGGTATTGGTCTGAACCACTAGCTTTCCTGGAGACTTGGCTATAGACCGAAATGATCTGGACGAGCTGGAACATGAGAAAAGTTTTACTTAATTTCCAGGTTGTGCTCCTCTTTGCTGCTATCGATGATCCGCTTACAGTGGCTTTTGGCATCAATGAAACTGCGATGACTTTCGGTAGTAGGATTTGTCTTTCATTCCTTGTACCGTTGGTTTTCTACCATAACTGCAGCTCCGATTTCACCAAGGTCTTGGAGAGCAGCGTTATCAACGTGAGATATGTAGGTTTCCATACCGGATTTATTTTTTGGCCACAATCTGACGGATCTCTGCACGTGAAACAGACTTCATTCGATGGGAAGAACAGGTAATAGTTCCTGGGATCATTCCGCTTTGCTGATTTGTAGTGCCAGACTCTACGCGCTTAAGTATGTTGTTGAGCTAGTTATGTCAAAATACAGTGTATTGAAATTTTATAGTGATCGGATGTTCCTAGTGGAGTGGATATATTGACAATGTATAGAGCGAGATTTGTTGTGAGATACAGGTCCAGCACGTTCGCAGTCTTCATTGCGATCGGGAATTCTTGTTGTTTCGCTGATTATCTGTTCCAAGCCACAGCTGATAGCGTAGGCTTCAACTTTGCGTCCCTCCTCGTCTGTATTGCTGGAACATTTTAGCCAGTATATATTGTGAACGTTGAGATCACCCAAAAAAAATATTTTCGGGCTGGGATAATAAGTATTGTTGTGAACTTTTAGTAGCTGGACGCATATGGAAGCCCAGAACTAGACTAAATATGGTAGTGGATTGATGCTAACATAGTTGGCGAAACTCGTGTCCGGTTTGAAGAAGTGGTTTGGCGAGTGGTGAAACTGTTTGATGTGAAACAATTATTGTTGGTATAAATATGTTTTTTGTTTGCAAAGTGTGTATACACTTCTAACGAATGGACAAGTAGCTTAGTATCATGAAATGATGAAGAAAAATGTACCTATTGTCTGAATGTATATTGCAATATTTAACTATATTGATCAAATACTTAGGACAGGTAATGCATATTTTTGGTGCATAATTTTGGTTAATGCTGGTCTACCTTTTGTTTCTGTTTTATAAGGCAAAAGTTGCTTAGAGAATTTTGAATTTTAAGAACCAATAAAAGGACAAAACGCGACTTTATAATAGAGGCACAAAAAATTATATTAATTGAATAATAATGTTAACTTACAAATACTATCGTGAGTAAATAATGGTTGGAACAATTAAAAACCAAATGTTCAACCTACAGCCTCATTCAAACCTAAGCACTTGATATAGTTTCTAGTATATTGAATTCGCTACTCTAGTCGCTATTTTCTTTACAATAACTGCAGATTTTCGAAAACTGCACAGACCTTAGGACCTTGCCACGGTACAAACTTAGTTCAAGAATTTTATCAAATTTGAGGATTGCCGGACAGATAGGCAGGCGATAGATAGACAGACGGAAATGAGTGATATCGTTTTTTGTAATGTAAAAAAGTTTGCGATTGCGATACTTACCATCTATTGTTGTGATTAGTAAAAAGCACCTACAAGCATTGACATGAAACAGATTATTGAGAAAAAGTGACCTGCTGAGGCAAACAAGTTCTGGAAAGAATGAAGAATTAAACGTTAAATAATCAGCTACATTTATTGAAGAAGAAGCTGAGAATTAAAAAGCTGCAAGACTGCTATAAAAACTTTTTGATGCTAGTATTTTTTACGATGTGGAGTATCAGACTGGAAACGAATTTTTCGAAAAGAAGTTTTTGAATCACGAAAATACATACCTTATCTAGTGAGGAATCAAAACAAACACTAAACAAGTTCGTAAGTATCATATTCAAAGAAATGTTAAAATAACATACATTTTTTACATGTAGACTGTAGATGCTCTTAATTGACCAAACTCTTCAACCATTAAAATAAAATTGTGTAATTTAGGCAGAAGGTTTTTCAAATAAATCTAGTTTTTGTGAGGTTTTTCTACTAAATCTTTAAATCATCACCGGACTGTCGAAATTGATTGGGTGGCCTTTGCGAACTTTTATCTAAATCACTGTTGAATTAGAGTTTATCATGATAATTATAATGTAGCTACAGCGTTCAGCTCATTTCCTCTGACGGAAATAATTAAATATGTATATTTTGTGATCCTGTGTAAACAGGAAAGATTACTAGCTACCTTTTTTTATTGTGAATTAATAAAAAATAATGAATCCAGATTAGTGTCAGGTATGCATGTGTATTATAATCTTACCAGAAACACGAGACAAACTAAAAAAGTCTAGAAAAGTACAATCCTAATATTAACATATTAATTACGCTTGTCAATAGATATTTCATTCCTTTCTTTTTAGGAGACTTACTAGTTTTCCATCACTCATTTGGAATATTTCAGAATAGGCACGTGCAATAGTTTTATGATATATGCTTGTATAAGCATTATTGAATTGGTTTGAGAATTTGTGGGCTTAAATCTAATCCTGGACTTTATTTGTGAATCTCTCGCATGTCAGATCAAATCGAAATTTTAGGGAATAGTACATATACACGGGAGAAACTAATTAAAACTCACTTTCATATACGCTTGTGATGTGTATGAATAATTCTTGAACGGTCCAATATTTGAAAAAAATTAGTTGATTATTGCATGTTTCCTAGATTTTTAACTATTTTGACATATACTCAATGCATTTTCATATCAAACGATTCTAAAAATTCTTAATTTGATTGATAATTCGTGATACAGATGTTAAACTGAGAGCGAGATTAGAATGAAAAATTATCTGATAAATCAATATATCATTTTCAATTCCCCATTTTTACGATTAAACAAGCAAATGAATGGAAAGTTGGATAAACCTAGGCTAACGTTTTTTAAAAATTTTGAGAAATTCATTAGTATTTTTAAATCCGCCCTGAAATGATAGTGAACTAGATAAGCGTACCAAAACAAAATCTGAAAAACGTCTAGTGTCCTCCAAAAATATGATCTAGGCCTAATTTTTATGGCATTTTAGCTTTAGAAGTTGTATTTATCTTCGCCTAGTACTTCGACACCGAAGCAGCGGAAAAAGGAGCAGTAGTTTCTTCCGTGTACACACACACACACACACACACATATATATATATATATATATATATATATTATTTCCTAAAATTTCTATTTGATCTTCACAAATAAGGTCCAGGATTAGATTCAAACCAACAAATTCTTGAACCAATAGAATAAGGCTTATAAAACCATGTATCGTAGAACTATTACACGTACCTATTTTGAAATATTCGAGATAAGTGATGGAAAACTAGTAATTCTCCTAGAACAAAGGAATGAAATATCTAATGACATGGGTAATTAATATGTTAGTATTAGGATTGTACTTTCACAGCCTTTTTTAGTTTGACTTGTGTTTCTGGTAAGATTGTAATACACATGCATACCTGACACTAATCTGGGTTTATTATTTTTCATTAATTTACAATAAAAAAGGTAGCTCTAAATCTTTCCTGTTCACAAAGGATCACAGCGTCAGCGGAAACAAGCTAAAAGCTGTAGCTACATCATAATCATCATATTAAACTCGAATTCAACATTGATCAAAATAAAACTTCGCAAAAGCTACTCAATCAATTTCGACACTCCGATGATACGGAGAGAACGAGTTTTATTTGAAAAACCATCTGTTTGAATAACACAATTTTATTTTTTTTCTTCTTTCTTGTGCCAATTCACAGATTCAAAGATTTTTGTTATCTTCTTCTTCTTCTTTATATGTATCTTAAGAACTTTTCACCGTTATATACTCGAAATTTTTAACAACCAATGTGATACATTAGGTAACGCTTAATAGATATTATACAATATTTTACGATTTTGGCGATACATTTTCATATATGCTGAATTGAATTGTAATCAAATCTCTTGCTAATGTAACTGTTGCTGGTATACTCGTATGTATAAAATAAGAATTAAAATTAGGCGGACAGAAATATTGATTGCAAAAATAGAAATAACATACTAATAACTCCTGAACTAAAATAAGATACATTTATGCTAGACAATCCACAAGGACAGGCTAGTTAAAATATGAAATACAGCTGCATCAGCATTTATGGCGTATAAGATAGCAGTAATGTTTTATGCTTATTGTTCGCACATAAAGCTTTGGACTAGACGCTGCAATTCACGGAGATTAAATAAAGCGTAACATTATGTATGACAGGATAAGCATCCAATAGTTAGGTTTCTAGTTTAATCTACTTGTTATTTGAAATAAGGCCAAAGTGGTAGTCTGGTAAATCCATCAAACTATTTCATCCTAAATGTGTGAAGTCTAAATTTACACTCAGTGCTTATCTAGAAGCACGACTAGTTTCCTGGATACCTGCGGGTGGCACAAATAGAAAATAAAGTAGAGTGACGATTAAAGAATAAGCATCGGAAGTCACGTCCTCAAACTAGTGATCCTCAAAGATACAATAATATTTTTGTTCAAATTAATATAAGTAAGAGATAACATGGATGTGCAGTTTGAAAAATCTTAAGATACTGTGAACTGCTAGAAATAGCCTTATGTATTTTACTTATTTACTATCGTTACTGCTCCCTTAGCTCTTATAAAACCAAGACAAAAATTATGTTATAATAGAACAATGAGAATATAGTTTTCCATGATCACTTTTCACGCTACCAAGGTCTTGGTAAATCCTAAGATAACTATGAATACAAATTCAAGTGTGTAGATCAAATTTACAACCAAATGTAAGAGTTATCATGACAAAAACAATGTACATGACAGATCTAGGTATTTTATTTATTTCACTTATTAATGAAATATTGCACTTTTTGATGTTTCATGACATACGAGTATGCATCACGAGAGACTATGTCACTCATTTCCGTCTGTCTGCCTGTCTGGTAATCCATGATCCTATAACTCGGTGAGTGCTTTTAGGATTTTGATGAAACTTTGGCAGTAGCATACTACTGTGACTAGGACAAAAAGGCCTTTAGTTTTTGAAAATAGGTAATTGGCGGCGGAGCAGCCGTCAAAACATAAATAGAAACGCTCAAACTTCTTTTTTGAACGTTTCCTAGACCCTTTGGGGGGGGGGGGGGTGGTTAAACATAGGGGTTCGAGGGTGGTTCGGTGGAGATCTTCTTCCAGAAAAATTGGTGTTCCAATTTTTTTCATTTAATTGGATATATCAAGCAACTTTTTTCCAGCGAGAAGCGATAAGTAAGTGAAGAAATGCAAGATTTATAAAATATATGCTTCCAGAAAGAAACATTTTACTTAGAAACTCACTAATTATTTCTCAATTAATTAATCCTGTATCAATCGTAAGTATATTTTGATCCTTTCATAGGACATATCATGTATGATTACCTGATTAAAATCAGTCTACAGACTACCATAAGTGGAATATTTTTTATTTAATTAACGTTTAGGCAGATGTTTCTTTCAATAAATCCAATAGTAGCCTTGTAAATCGTCGATGATGTCATTTGGTGAAAATATTCTACAGTTTTTGAGTAATTCTATTTATTGTATGTAATATGGAAGGCTTCATTTTGCAAATAATGACAAATAACGTTATCATTATTCTTATTATTATTATTGAAAAAATAAAAGAATAAGGTGTGCAGCCCGGGCTCCGACAAACCGAGCCGCTGCTCCTCACATCGCTCTAATTAGACAGAGATAACTGAGGATGACTGCTCTCTGCATGCTTACGGCCAAGATGTTTGCCGATGCACGGCATGCCGGTATAGAATTTTGGAGCAGAGAGCAGCGTATTTCTCATCCCACCTAGGGATCCAATGACCATAAATAGTGGACCTATTGGTGCTTAGTTCATTTTTACTGCATCTTCAAGACGATGTTTATCTTAGCAGAAGCCGAGAATGCAATAAGGAACATTTTATGTTGTATTAGATTGTACAAGCTCAAACGTGGGGAACGAACAGTTCTAGTATATCTGGCATCTCTCGTTGTCCACTGCGGACTCAAGAACCCCTCCGTAGGGTAGCACAGGTGTCGCAACTATACCGTAGCAGTGCCTCAAATGATAACATAGCACTCGTAGAGCAAGGCGTATGAGGGGATCGGTGATCCTCATAACAGGACAGGCTGTGTCTAGTACAACTCTGGTATGCAGACGCTCAAAACTCAATAGTCTACAACCTTCCAGGTGTCTCGGAAGGTATATACGCAGAATGAAGTACTTTTCTCCAGGATTATCTTTTTTCGGGACTTGGTCTCAAGTTGTTGCAGCTCATCCACAGTTCAGTGGATAGTACTAAACGTGTATAACAACAGTGGGACCATAAGTATGTTTGTGGCAGCGACTCTGCTCTTATTGGAAAGTTCTGATGTCCAGATCTGTCGAGGTCGATGCAAATACTTGCGGTGGAGACTGTTTAAGCATTCTAGCTTCTTGGATATGACGCTGCTCTATCCCGAGGGAGGTATATGTCTCTCCGGTATGTAGATAACCCAACATTCTCTCATCCCCTAAGTATTCCTGCTCTTCACTATCACCAAATCGTCCTTCCTTGAGATGAACCATTGCACTAATGTCTATCACGAACTCCATGCCAATCGCATGACTGTACTCCTGCACATACTATTAACGATTGTTGTAATTCGCGCTGTCCCGAGGCATAAAGTTCAGGTCCTTCAATATAAAAAAGTTGGTGACCTTATGCCTCCCGTATTTCTCAGTGTTATGGAGAACGGCAAGAGTGAGATGCAGAAGACCAGGGGACTCAAGTAGTTTCCCTGGAAAACTCCTCTCCTGAATGATACAAGCTCTGTCCGAACACTGGCTCCATCAGATGTAATGGTGAACCGAGTCTTTTGTAGAAGATAATCTATCGTCCATAAGGTTTTGATCCCGGTAATTCCCCATACTTGTAACACCTAGATAACTGTTCACACATGTCCTTGTTTGCTGACGTTCTGTTTGTCGACACGGTGTGGGCTGTGCCTTTGTGATACCTCGAACTTCGAATCTTTTAGCCTTTGTCGTCTCTAACCATTACTTTGAGCGCACAATGAAATGATGCCGAATATTTGTATGTAAGTTGTGTTCAGACATCGTCAACCTAAAGTAATCATGATGTAGATGTTGAAAACCCACACATCGTTTTTATACGTTTCACAAGTTCCTGCTAAATTTGGTCGTAGAAAAAAATTATAGCGCTTATCAGTGCAGGAATTATTTAAATTTCATTTTTGTCTGCTTGTTGTTTTTTACCTTTCTATATTTACTTGGAAAATTATTGAGGTCACAGTTTTTAGTGGCATTTACTATTCTCATTGTTTCAATCTTGTAAGGATTTATATCTTTTACGTGTGCATAATTAATTTATATTCTAACTTATCCAAACAGCGCTTGGCCATGAAGCATCAACTATTGTAGGTCACGGATATAGTCACTTGCCAAACATCAATGGAGAAAAGCAATAAAAAAGTCAATCATACTTTTAGCCACTATTGTACATTCACTTCTAGTGAGATGAACAATTAATGTGGACATGGATATTTTTCATGATTAATCCATTTGAACATAAATATTGCAATGAATTTTTCTTATCAGTTTTCAAACATGTGATATCTTTTTAAGGCCTCTGTCATTGAGTTAACACAAATCGGGTATAAATGAGCTATAGTTGCTGTAGCCATTCAGTCTATCCACTGCCTCCGCTCTAGTCATCCAAAATGGCACAGGCCAGGCTCGTTTTCCTTATTCTTTTTCCATTTTTGAACAGTGCAAGTGAGTTCCGTTTTGTAAATATTCCTCTAAAAACGTTTTAAGCATTATTATGCACAAAGGATATTTATATGCAAAAACGTTTTGATATTTATCAGAATTTCATCTTCGGGAACGCGATTGAATAATATGTCGGAATTACATGAGCAGTTCACATATATCATATAATATAAACATTTATATTGATTGAAAATAAAAATATCCTCACTGTAGTGAAACAAAAAGTTACTTCATAATCTATCGTGCGTGAAAAATGGGATGCTCATATTAAAAAACGGATATGCACAAGAGTACGACGTTTTAATAATAATAATTTAATATTTTTTTTCTTAATATATTTTATGCCTTAAAATATTCTATACCTTAAGATATTTCATTAGTTAGATGATTGATAAGTCACCTGGGTAATTTTTAATGAAATTTAAATTTTGACAGATTAACGATGTTTTATTGATTTAAGAAAAATGCTCCACAAAAACGGATTTTGAAACCTTGTGCGTAAATTGCAAAATTTTATCTCAATAATCGAAGACTTTCATCAAGTGAGAGCATCTAAATCTACATGTTTTTTTTTTGTTTATTTCAGAGTCCCAAACCTTGAGTTCATGGCTATTAACACCAGGTCATGAATGTGTCAGGGAATGCAAGGAAGACGAATTTCCAAAGTTTTGCTACTACAAATTCACAGTGGAGCAATTCCAAACTTTGGGGCCGTGAGTGTTACTTCCGTTTATTTGATGAAATAGTGCCATTTGCATATATATATATATATATATATATATATATATATATATATATATATATATATATATATATATATATATATATATATATATATATATATATATTTATGCAATCTAGAAGTTAAATGTAGAATAAATATTATCCGGACAAACAAGAAAATAATGTGTAGACGTCACACAAAATTTTAGATACAGTTCTCTTTCAAATAAATTTTGTACCAATCACGTTGTCATTGATTTGTTTTAATAGCATTCTCTATTTATTAATGCACCATATGAACAAAAAATGTATTTTTTCAAACATAATTATTGATTAATCGATTAATGAAAATAATGATTAAAATGAAAATACATTACAATTATGCTATTTTGACAAAAAATCACGGGTCCTTTGAGATATGACGCAGGTTGTGAAATAATATATTTTTTTAGATATTATCCCTTGTTTTTTATTGCAATACACGCAATCACTTAATTTTTTATATACATAATGACTAGAGAATAATAATCAAAAATAAATGGTTAGTCAAACAAATAGAACATACGGTCACTGTTTGTACTCAATTTAAAATTTAAGTTTGGCTATATAATTTTGAGCTCTTTATGTAATTACAATTTCTTCCATGTAATGCATAGAATAGAGGTTGTTAACTGAGAAAAATGCCAATGACGTCATATCTCAAAAGGTACCAGACAAACCAGAGAACAACATGTAGTTTTATTTGAATATTTTCTGAGGAAAGATTTAACTGCTTAGTTCAAACTAAGCAAAAGTCTCGTTATTCTAAAACTGAATTCTTTATCGGTTTTCATTGCATGAATATATCCTGCTATATTTGAATTGTTCATAAAGTTGAGGAAATTAGCATTTAGCTGTACAGAGGTTTTGATAACTTATGAATCAGTCTCATGTAGGTATTGGAATGGATATAAAGCTATATAGGAGAACCCTAAGGTGACCTAAGTAATGTGAAAACTAGTAAGTTATTATTTATCCGAATCTATAAACAAGCAAATGCGTATAAAAGTTCATCATCAGACTCCTGTATGAATCAAATTGAATTCATCATCATCAAAGTGACGGTAGAAGACGAGAGTATTTTAGTTTTATTTATGTGCATTCAGGGCGTGCGACCTGTGCCATCCAGATAATAATATGTTCAACTCCTCGTGTCCATGCATCTTAGCTGATGGCTTCGAACGAACCTTACTCTCCATCAACAAAATGCTACCTTCGCCAAGTATACAGGTATGTCTTCAGGGAAATTTTGAATTTCTATTTTACATTGCTTTTAAAAGGTCTCAACGATTCTATGGTACATGTACAATTTTGATGTTTTTATATAAAATCTTCAGGAATAACAAAATTTAACTCGAGGGTTGATTTCGTTATTGTTCTTCATACTTTCGTAAAAGTATTCTTATTCTGGTCTTAACAATTTCTCCTACAAATGTAGAGATTGGGATAAAATTATGAGCAACTACAGAGTGATGGAAGGTAATTAATACTATACCAGTATTGGCCCGTAATTATAACAACATCCGAATAATAAAAGTAAATTTTGAAATTATAATGAAATTGATATTGTTGAGTTTGAGAATAAGAATTCAGTATGGATTATATTGGAACTCTTGAATACAGATCATGCATTGTATACAAAATAAGAAGTGTGTTATTTCAAGGACACGTCCTTCCATTTAGGACTCCGATTTTCCATGAGTGGTGATATTTTATCTCCTGCGTACTTTTTAGACAACATGCTTGGACGTTTTATGGTGTTTACATCACAAAAACTAATCTCATTTATCTCACTTCGTTTCTCTAGATGTCTGTCATGCGGTATCAACTATCACTAAGGTTTTGATAAAATTCCCTCATATATGTTGCTTATATTCCTAGCATTTTGTATTGATAGGCATTGCATTATTCTTTGAGGTCGATAAGTTCGAAGAGCATCCAAAACTTAATTTTTGTAACTTTGATGTTCATAATTATTGTAAAGAGTACATTTGAAGGACTACAAGAGTGCACTTTATAAAAATTTAATGTTTTGAATCCCCGACTTTAAACAGCAGTTGGAGAACTGTTAGTTGCCCTATTTAAAAAAAAAGTTTGAAATATTTTGTGATTTAATTAAGCTTTACCTATTTTTGAATGCAGCTGAAAAATTATTGCATGTTATTCCTAATTTAATGCAACAGTTGTGTATTCATTCATATTTTTAAAGTTTTCGGGGAATTAATGATATGTTCCAAGCTCCTGAAATCATAAGAAGGATTTATGGGTATTTTGTTCAATTACACTACAATAATCCTTGAGGAGTGGTAAGTGAAGCATTCTATATTATCATCTTATTTCTGTGTAATCAGGTTTGCGCCAGTGACAGAATCATTGTTGATGTGACTAACATGATGGATGGTTACGAAACTACTCTTCATTGGCATGGTCTTCGGCAGAGAAGCACCCAATATTTTGATGGAGTCCCTATGGTCACGCAATGCCCAATTAATGCGGGGGATACATTTAGGTAAGAGTAACTCAAGTCGCCAGGAAGATGAAAAAAATTCGTCTATATCAATTTATATAGGCTTCTATGGGCCATATTTTGGGAATAATTCTGCAAGAATTAATCAAGTGAAAGCAACGTGACCTTATCTGAGGAGGGATGTTCTTATGCAACAAAGACATTTGGGTCATGTTGAGATTTTTGGGTATATACCGAAAACTTTAAGAAAAGCAAGCTCCATATCAATTTCATTTCTAGATAGCTTAGCTGTAAGCAACAGCATTGATATCATCTTACTGCATTTATCTTTTCTGCTTCTAATAAATAGTCATGAAAAAAACAGACATAAACAATTACATGGAGATAATAATATTCAAGAACCTGGCAGTATTTCAAAGCTGTTTACTAGAGAGGATCAATTTCCAATTGGCTGCCGTTTTATTTTATGGGAGATGAAATCGTTTATTAACTGGGATAACGTTCTTTGCTCATTCTGTTTTGTGAAGGAGACTTCATTATGCTGAACAGTCTCTCCCATTAAAGTTAGGTTACAATCTAGCTGAAATATAATGTAACCTTGTTGATCATAAAATACTTTAAAAAACTTCCAACGTCTCTCCTATTAAAGTTAGATCACAAAAATTTAACCAGCTGAAATACGTCGCAACCTTGTAGATTATCGAATAGCTGCTTTGATTAGGAAACTGCAAAGTACTTTCCGACTAAATTTCGAACGGGTAATTTTAAGAATTTCATAAAATTTCAGGATATCCTTTAAACTAAGCAAAGGTAAAATTAAGTAGCAATATGGAATTTTATAAGTTCAAAAAGCTTCCAAAGCTGCTCCGAATAAGATGACAAGGTAAATACCAAAAGAGTGTCTTTCATCCACTATTACCTAGCTATTTTTCTGGTAAATTATTTTTAATTGTACATTTTTTTTCCCCGCTACCAAGGGTAGTGCTACTCATATTCGAGATAAGCATATACTCAAACCGGTTCACGGTGCACCCCTCTCACTGGTGAAATTACTAGTCAGTCGAAAACCACCAGCACCGACCACTTAACGAAGATCGGGAATATGCTTCCCACCCAAAAATCCAATCTCAGATTACATAGTTCCAATGACAGACTGTCCTGATCCCTTTGGATTAATTTTACTTGTCAGATCATTCAAAGTCGTTTCACCTGTAGATGATTTGGTTTAGTGCTGGGGACTTCTAGCTCTTGTATTGTCAGGAATAACGTCAAAAAGGAGTGAAGCAGCAGTTATTTCAAACATATGCTTATTTCTATTTTTTCTACTGTAATATTACTACATTACCATGTGTATGTTACAGATACCAGATGATCGCCAACGATGGTACATACTTCTACCATACACATTCTGGTCTTCAGAAATTCGATGGTCTTGCGGGTAGTGTGATTGCAAGATTGCCTCGTAGCATCGACCCTGTAGGACATTTATTTGACTACGATCTCCCCCAGCACGTGGTATTTGTCTACGACTGGCTGCACATGCACATTGAAAACAAGTTTCCAGGGTTGGTAACGGTAAGAATAAATTATATGTACATTACTTAAAGTAAATAAGCAGCGCAGTTATCTCTAGATTAAAAGTGGATTGTGCTATTTGTGTCACACACAACAGCTTCTCGAATACGAAGAAAACAATCAGTTTTGACAGTCTGACGATGCTTCACAGATTAAAGCAAAACGCGTTACCAACAAGATACTTTTATTTCTTTTATTTATTTTTTCCAAGCTGGATTGAAAGTAATTAGCTTCATGCAGCTCATATCCAAATCGGTGTCGGAGGGTCGAAAACCTTAAATGAACTGAGCAGCCTAAATAAGGTATGTGGTTTGAAGGACATATGAAATTCATGGGAATAGCAGTAAGAGCTCTTCAATGAATATAAGAAAACCTCAGCGCACTATTTATGGCTCTGAGAAGGATCTGAAGAGACATAGTTTTTAAATATTTGGTAATACAAAACCTGAAGCAAGATGCTATGAAGCCCTGCGCCAAGACTGTGGAGTCTCATTACAGGATCGGGACTGGATATTGTGATATGGCTGCAATAGATCATGTGGTTCACAGTCGTGAGTATATTACCTTAGCCGAGCCCAGCAAAGCTAAACAATCTAATCGGACGTTGGCATGTTAAATCCAGTAACATAAATACATCAAATTCCATGTTATACTCGCATCTACCCCGCACCAGTTCATATCATCCCTATACATGATACTAAAGCGCGCAAAGTCTGAAACTACGAATCAACAAAGTGGGATGATCTCAGGAATTCTTACCATTTTTTCCATGGAGTGACATACGGTTTGATATCAGGTATCGAAGCTTACATTTTTCTTGTTGGCAATCGCCTCTCCAAAAAACATGGTTTAATAGGAGAGGTGGCAAAAAGCTTACAGCGAATGGAGGATAAATCCAAGCTCTCCATGTAGCCACAGTTTGATGAATTCATATCTCAACTCCGATATAAAACGCATTATTAAAAAATTGAACTCCAGAAAAGCTAGTGGTCTAGTCCAAGTAGTACGAACTGCTCTGAAACTTTACACTGCGTAGCTTGCTTGAGTCCTTTGCAAAGTAACTCTCCTACCAGGGCGGAGTGTTGCCTGTGGTAGATGACATTAACGTGCAGCCTCTGAAGTACCTGAACAAAAACAATATAATCGATGATCGCCAACACGGTTCCGCCTGCACGGATCCAGAGGAAGTCCACGTCACCCATATGTGGAACAGAGCAATTGGGTGTGGCATGAGAGTCCTCTGAACAAGCTTGTCAGTGGTTGGGTTGTTTTCTCAGAGGCCGTTCCCTGTTTATGGTGGTAGATGGATGTGTTTCTGATGCGTTTGTCATCAACGCGGACTTTCCTCAAGGACATGACCTTTCTTCAACGTTCTTCTTGCTTTCTGTTGGAAATATTTAATCCTACCAATAGCTTCACAGATGACAGCACCCTTATTTACTGAATGGAATCACGAAAACAACTACCATTCCGAGTGACCCTATTTCGACGAGGGCAGCATGGTGTTCAAATTAATGGGGACATTGAGAGAATTGTGGAATGGGGATCTACAAATGGAGTTAAGTTCAACGCACAGAAGACTCAGACAATACTCGTAACCCCGACAAAGCTACTACTACTCTATAAGGTCCAGATGATCTAAAGCCACCCAGATGATAGAAGCATTATTTCGTGTTGAGTTTGTTCATGGATAGTTCCGAATTACAGTGTATTAAAGTGAATTGACATGTATCATCTCGCAGCGATTCTGGAGCTTTTTTGCATTTGCAGGAGGTCATCTATAAAGAAATATGTCACCAGGGTAGCTGTAGTAGAAAATTTTAGCACCTTGATGATGCTAGTAAATATGGTGAAAACTGTGAAAACCTTTGGGCTTTTATTCATCTGACTGTGTAGTCGATATTGCAAATTTCAGGCTCAAACTTAATATAAATTTCTAGCGAATCCCTAATCAAGATCCAGTTACACTCTTAATCAACGGAAAAGGTCGATGGACCAATCCACGTGTTGGAAACACCACCACAACTCCACTGGAAGTTTTTAATGTGACGAAAGGATTCAGATACAGGTTCAGAATGATAAACGCCATGACATCTTCATGCACCATGGCGATGAGAGTTATTGGCCATAATCTGACAGTTATATCTACGGATGGAGAAATTGTTGCACCAAGAGTGGTAGATGCTATCCATAGTGCAGCTGGTAAGTGTAATTATTCCTTCAGATTCCAATGGTTGAAAAAGCCACCTAAAGTTGTGGTGAGTTTTCGAAATTTCTGTTGCCGTTTGACAGCATAACGTGAATAGTATTCAATCGATGCGAAAATTATAACTTGATATAAGAATATTCGTTGAAAAAAGTAGTCAGTGCTGCTTCCTCTAATAACGGAACTTTTAACAAATGATAACCTGACCACTGATCTTCCAGCTTAAAAAAACACAAGCTCTTCATCTTACAATCAAGTTATGATAAACACTGAAAAAGCTAAAACAAAATTATGTATAAAATATAATATTACGTAGGTATTTGCACTTATAATAATCTGAAAATTTGCTAGGCGAAAGATACGATTTTGTCATACATGCAAACAAAGATGTGAAGAAATACTGGATACAGTTTTGGTTAACCGGTCTGTGTGTCAATCGGACGATCCAACAGCTTGCGATTCTCAACTACGAAGGTGCAAAACCAATTCTTGAGAATTCGGCTCCCACGTTCCAACAAGCAATAAATCACACAGGCTTTGTAAGTATTCTTAGTGTATAAAATGGTGGAGGTACATCTAAAACAATAACGGGAACAATTATCCCGAATAATAGGTTAATGACATATTGTAGTTCCATAACTAAGCTAAGCCCAACAGTATTTATTTTCGATCCTGTCTTATCATACTTGATTGTTTTTTATAAAACAAAGTAATGTTTCAGTCACTGAATGACCCAACGACAAACTGTACACAAGAGAAACGTGGAATTTGTATGACCAGTTTGAAAAGTGGAACGCCTATTGCTGACAAGAATCTTCTCAAAGAGGAACCAGATGTCAGGCTGTACCTCAACTTTACTTTCACTTTATTTGAACCAAAGGAACTTTATAATACGGAAAGAAAATACGCCGGTAGGTAATGGTGACTAATCTAAACTATCGAGAGGTAAAGTGCAAACGGTGGTGGAGAGGATGTTATTCCTAGCACGCACTGTCAGTGAGCTCAAGTGGCCGTTATTATAGGCGAAACAAGTAGTTTTTGGCGAATAACTTTTATTGCGTTAGGAATTTAAAAAAAAGTTTTATTTCTTAATTCCGCATCGAATGCAATGAATAAAGAGGGGGGCTTATATTTAAAATAAGAAAGAAAAAGTATTTTAAAATTTGAAAAGTTTTGAACACCCTGTACAATTAAGATCAACCAAACTTGGTCAACAAGACATCCACATCTTACTTAATAAGTTCCTAGATTAAATGTGATAATTACGCACCATTTGTATTTTTCAGCAATTTTCAAAGTCGGTGATGCAAAACCGATTTTTTCTACATTTTATTTTTTTTCGTCGGTTTAACCCCATCGATTTTGATAATATTTTAGGATAGTAGAGGTGACCATTGGAGACACCCAAATATGCAAAAAATGGGTAGTTCAATTTAAAAAAATACGTCATTATGACGTCACACTTTTTTGGGACACCCTGTGATACAACATGCAAAATATTGAAATCCCAACTTAATTGATAACGGAGCTACAGAAGACGGGAGCTAAGATGCAGGGCCCTGTATAACAGTGTCTTGTTTTCAAATTAGAACTTAGAAACTAATGATGCAGTTGCATTTTGGATAAATAAAAAATGATGATTATGCATTATGTTCATTACTTATACATATCTGGTTTCAGAGTTTATACACAAGGGTTTATATTTTACATTCAATGTGTTTCAGTTTTGAATGGCCAGTACTTTGCACAAGCCTTCATGAATGGTTTCTCCTTTACATTTCCGCCATCACCCCTGATCAGTCAGTATCAAGATGCCAAAAGGTCAATTTGTCCCCCTGATGGCAGTAATCCAGCGGGATGCGCTGGGAACTGTAGCTGTACTAACGTCATCAAGGTACCACTCAATGCTGTTGTGGAGATCGTGCTGATTGATGGAGGTGAGTTCGGCTAAGTAACTGAGTATCGATGTTCACCAAACTTTTGTTTTCGACCTTCTTCGGATTTGGTCTCCAACAGAAGTAGTGCCTTCCGTAATGCGTCAATATGACAGTTGCGATTGCATGCTACCAGACACAGAGCAATGGGACTGCAGACTTTTGATTTGCTCTGATAACATCATGATGCGGCAGTCAAATTGATGCCTTAACCAACACGCTGACTTTTACTGGAGACCAAATCCTTACTTATGGACTTTCTTGCCTAGAGGGGCGTCATGTTTATATTGGGATCCATATCAAATATGGAAATTTGTGCTAATCTTTTTTAAGTGTGAATTTTAATGTACATATTGTCTTTGTCAATGTTTTGTAGTGGTTGCACTTTGTAATACTTTTATGATGTATTTCATGTAATCGTCAGATAATTCGTCGAATAATTATCATTATTATTAATTAGCTATTTTGATATTATATATTTATTTATCAACATCCTTCATGTCTTCTTTTAGTTACACTTAATGACATCCATTCTTTCCATCTTCATGGATACTCGTTCAGAGTACTAGGAATGGGAACTCCTGCAGATCTCAATATTACCGTTTCGAACACAACCATCATCAAACAATTAGACAAGCAAGGACTACTGAAAAGGTGAGTACATAGCAATAATGTATACTTTCGTCTCATACGTGCTGATCTTTTATGTATGCACATGTATAACTAAAAATTGTGTAAAGTATGTTGATTTTGAGCCTCCCACGCAATGGTAACTTCCAAGAAATAAAGATTTAGAGCGGATTTTTAAACTATTGACCTTCTGAAATTATATTATATTATATACCCTTGTATGATTTGAAAGGTTCACAAAATTTGTTTTTTTCATTTTGAATATTAAGTCTTATTCAAGTGAAATGTAGTAATTGCTAGTGCACACCAAATCAACCCCCCTCCTAACGTGAAGTAACAATTTGGGAATAAATTAAATTATTACCGTATTGAAAATCCACAATGTTCATGAGTGAGATGTATTCAGAAGTCCACAGCTGAGGAAAAGGCATGAAAAATAATCTATGTGTAAGAAGAATGGAAAATGACATCCATGACCAAGGCCAAAATATTCTTCCTCCACCTCCAATTTTCCCGGCCCAAAAATTGATTATAAATTCTTTGAGAAAATAACAAGAGCCACATAAACGGCCAAAGACGAAGTTCGAACGTGTACATATTTTTGATGACAGTTCGGCCGCTATAATAACGATTTTCAAAAATCAATATGCTTATTCGTTCTTGCCGTAGTAGTAAAATAATATCGAAATTTGACCTAATTCCAAGTGGTACTTTCCAAATTATAGAGTGTCAAGGAATTACCGTTCTATGCAGCTAGACAGACTGACGGAAATAAGTGACAGTTTTTCGTGGAGTATGTGTCATGGTCATGAAACATCAAGAAATCATAACAAAAAGAAAGAATTTGTTCGCGATAACTATAAATCCCTCGTCTCTGGTGTGACAAGTGAAAACGTATTTTAACGTTTATTTTCTCAATAATTATTATTGACATGTATGAATTTTTTTTTGCCATATGCTGGAATACAAATTCTTGCGTTCGTAGACACTTTCTAAGACCCCACCACAATCGCAGCAATAGTTCGTCTGACAAAAATTGGATGCTCCTCATTGGAACATAAAGACTATACGTAGGAATATCTAAAATTACAAACACATTAAACTTAGGAATAGGGAAATCATGAAAGGCGGATAGTCTCGAGAGTAAATGGTACAATCTCTCTAAACTTTATTATTTCAATGATTTCACATGACACCACTCAATTTATTTTTGAAAGGCGCTCCGAAAATATATACAAATGAAATCAAAATAATGGAAAGCTTATAGGCTATTGAGTTGATTAAATTAACCCATTTCAATCCAAGCATTAAATTGAATTAAAATTGAAATCATTAGAGAAAGACGACTGGCTGTGACCAAACTGACAGCGGAATCGAACACTCAATTAAACGCCTTTAAATTGATAGTAAATTGGGGAATAGCGAAAACGATTTTTTTTTTTATAGTATTATGTAGATTTTGCTGCCTTCACTTGGTCTTAGTTATCTAGCTATATGAAGAAGAGTTTCACTTGTCAAAATATGTAAATTTGGTTTCTGATTTATTGATATTAGTCAAAGAATTTTTTATAGTCAAACTTAATTGGAACTGCTCCATTCTCAAGTAAAATTGACCCTGATAATTTTAAGCCCTTGTTCAACCTATCCGAACGACCTCTTGATCGAATCAGTTCATCTTCATTCCAGAAATGTATTAATATAAGTCTTCGATACAATGTTATCTAAAGCAAAAACAGATTATCTCAAATGGATCTCCCAATTTTACACTATCATTATCCAGTGGTTTTTCAGCAGCCCTCCAGAACTAGCACTCTTGAAACTATTATATCTTCAATGTTTAGTATTTTGAGATTGAATCAATCTTCTCGATTCCGTTCTATCAATATCGAAAATAGTTCATTGAAGCCAATCACGTAAAATGTAACCATATATGATCAACTAAATATCAATCTGCTTTACAGGAACCTCATCGACCCACCTGGTAAGGACACAGTGACAGTGCCAAACCACGGTTATGTCATCTTACGGTTTCATGCTAACAACCCAGGCCCTTGGCTGTTGCATTGTCACTTTGACGTCCATATGAATGTCGGTATGGCGGCCGTTATAATGGTTGGAGACTGGGAGGACGTGCCTCCGGTTCCTTACGGGTTTCCTAAATGCGGCAACTATATACCTGATATAAATATGGCGCTGCTGGGTCCTACGCCAGCTAAGGAATAATCGAGAAAATATAAGCATTTTCGAGATTCATGATCAATCATAGGAGGCAGAAATTTTGCATCGAGTTTGACATTAAGGTAACAAAAGATATGAGGGAGTTCTTACTTGTTCCAATATCCATTTCGATAAATGAGATCAAAGCAAACGGTAACAATTTTTCTGAAATATTTCATAGATGGTGGGATTTCATATAGCAAATGTACCATGGTTGACAAAATAATTACGCTTTTTTTCTCATGACTTACAGTTTAGAAGAGTAGTGGTGCAAGGACTATTTTAATTAGGACTAAGTTTTTGCAAATAACCTATATAGCAATTCGAAAAAAAAATAGGAATTCCCATAAAAACATATTCAATGGTTAATTTACAACCGATATAGGTTCTTTTTATAAAAGATGTTTTCTTCGTTTTATGAAAAATAATATGTAGTATTTTTTGAAAATGTGTTAATTTAGTAAGATAAACAGTACTGAAGCTTAAAATACTATGTAGAAATGTATTTGTATCAATATTAAAGACGAGAGAGTGAGGTACCAATTCAGAGGAATTCAGTATTTTCATAAGATATTCATAAAAAAAGTCTCAAATTAAATAGCTATCCAAGCATTTTTTAAGAGAATTGTTTCAGTAGCACTCTGCTATGAAGTATTTAATATCCAATATACAACCATTCACCGCATATTTGCAAAAAATGTCTTTATATCATGTATGACCGCACTTAGTAAATGCTAATTAGAGAGGATCAAAACACTCACATATGTTTGTGACCTAATATAACTGTTTATTAAAAATTCCTGTCATCTATGAATAAATACATAACTGAACCTGCGCACTTTATAGATCATAGGATATTCTCTCATCTACATAATATTTTCCTAAGATAGATATAGCTACTACTGCCATTATAGCTTAATTATTTAATTATTTATTTTACTTTTTTTATTGTAACCATATTGATTATTCCACTTTAGAATTTAAAGAATGCTAAATGCAGCATTGAACACAATATATATTGTCACATTATTTATCTATTTGAACATTATCTAAATGTACTAGTATTATCAAATAATTTATAGCAATAAAATAATTTCGTTAAAAAGTATCAGTTTTCTTATCCTGATCTTGTTACACCATTTTGATTAGTTGATAAAAACAATAATGTTTTAGCACAAATTTGTGCCGGAAGCATCCGTGCAAGCAGGTTCAAATATATAACCGCTTTTTGCAGATTAAAATATAATCTTGTCATGGTTTGAAATTTGTAAACCTAAAAGTCGTGGTAAAACATATAAAATCAGATTTACATTTATCATCCTCGATTTTGCAGATAGAAACATTAATAATATCTCCAATTTGCATTTCTGCAGAACCAAACCACTCAAGTATGCTATTATTACAACAACGTTTGAGTGTAATCGCTTTTGAACAAATTAGATTAATGCTAGCGAACATCAATCAATTACTGGAACAAGACGAAAGCTATGGCTACAATCTCGGTGGGAAATTATATCGATATACAGTCCCCAGGTCGTTAGCAAAACGTTAGTTGGCTTCTCAGACATAAATCACGTTAAATGAACCGGATGATTAAGATTATATACTAATTTTTGCACTTCAAATCAAGTTGACTTTGGATATTCATATAGTTTTCTGAAGCTCTTGTGCCATTAAGAGCTACCATCTATTCTAGATGATAATTGATTATTTGCAGAATTCAATTTAAATAAATGACAGGCTAGTCAACAAGGAAACCCAGAGGAAAATGGAGAAGGTTTATAAAAATTTCCATCTCCATATGGATTCCTGGAGTTTGCATAAGAATGGCAATCGTACGAGTGAGGAGATTATTCATTGTGTTTATTTTACAAATGTCAAAAATTCCTCATTTTCAAGCAGATTCGGAAAAAAACGGTGGATTTGATATTAGTTTATTTATCACAAATATTTCAATGTTCATAACTCATTGTTCTTTTATTGGTTTTCATTATTGCGAAAGTTATTGTATCATTGCCATTATTTTTGTCGCTGAAATGCTGATGCACCCAGAGACTCATTAGTGAAGAATGGCATTTGAATCTCGTGAATCACTCTAGCGGACATAACTCTAAGCTCAAGACTGATCGTGTCGTTTTTTTGACAAACATACATAATTCATGTGTATTTTTGAAATATGAATTAATGTATGAAGTACATCATTTTAAAATTCAAAATTATATTTTCAAGTAGTAACAGAGCTTTTATTTGGTTGAATCAATAGGTTGAACCTCATGACTAATTTAGCTGGTAGGTGGCATTTTATGGAGCTATCACCATTATTTTGAAGACTTTCAATTATATATTATTCACTCTCATTGTTTGGAAAGTAAATAAAAGGTCCTTAAAAAAATGTGTACATTGCAGGTAGATGTATTCATTATTCATAAAAATATGAATGTAAACAATAATAGAATCGAACACTATAATTGAACTTTTTTGATTACGCCCTAAATTGATCAGGATTGAAATGTGCAATGACAGAGTAGGGGTTTTTTGATTACCTTTCTACTAAATCAGAACAGCATAAATATATAGCCAAAGACTAGATTTGTAATTTTTTGTATTTTTTTGCTATTGTCGCCAATTTTCCAATTTTAAAAAATACGTCGAAATCAGAGCAGTCATTATAAAGCTTGAGACAAGAAGATGGATGGAACTACACTTTGAACAGCTGCAACTGATAAATGGTGAGTAGGTTCTTGCCTTGATATGAAAACTTTGCCCCGCCAGATCCTCGTAATGGTTTTGCGCTATCGCCAGTGGAAACCAGGATCAGTACAATGCCTGTTTTGTGTTTATGTTCGATATATCATTTCATTGTGAAAGTCCAATAGCGCCAAAAGCTGTACGACATTATTGAATTAATGTTTTGCAGCATAAATAGCACAGAATAATCCTCCCATGAAATATTCGTTATTATGCTTTGACATAAATGTTTGTATTGAATCGGTTTTATGGTGACGTATTTTACGTAGTGGTATCAGTTACGCTTAAAGTGTCGATGTATGATACCATTTCACGTGTTCCATTCGCCTAACAATGTTGAACTGCTAACTAGTCTCGATAAGTACTATATTCTTGCAATTCTAAAGCTGTTGTCAGGCTGTAAGCTCTCGATCATGGATAATTTGGCCGGAGAGATGTCTCAAAAGAATAAATGTGTCAGAATCGGTTGTTCTGGTTGGTAGGTCTATATGATGACTTGTCTATAGTTTTAGAGAAACCACGTTACATTACTTTGATAATTTGACGAAGAGTTGCGATCTGATTCGTTCATCTAAAACGAATTCTGGTCCATGTTTATTCTAGATCGTACTGACGAGTCTCAAGGACGTAACCACGATCGGTTTCGTATGAACGAATTAAATTACAACTCTCCATTTATATATTGTGTACATGTTACTCTACTAATGCATCACATATCTCTTTAAGAATAGAAATATGGAGATAATCACGCCTACCTCCAAGTTTGATTTGGTCCCATTTACTATGCTAGACGATCATCTTAGTAAAGTATCAATGCTACCGACTCAGTTTTGTGATATGGGCAAAAGCAATTAATTGCAACAGCCTGAATCTCAATTTCGTCTGGTTTCTGGACTACTAGACCTGACAGAGTCATCAACTGATACTAGGATATTAGGAACTCCAAAATCAGATAAAAACCGACTGTGAGGATGCCATTATAGTTTTTGCTATTTACCACACTGCCAATGTTCCGACTTTAAAAACAAAGTTAAGACCGCAAAGCTGTCAAAAAGTTAATCAAAAGTAGTGCGTGGTTAAAAAAATGTCATCGGACCGACAGAAAAATCGAGGGTAATGAGTGAAAGGGATTTTTGTAGACATCAAGAGGCACCCCAGAACACAATATTTCAAATTAGAATATTTTCCTACTACTACTTCCGTAGCTGGAAATGAAAGACTGACAAACACTTGGCCTAGGGCATAGTACCTATCACGTGTGTGTCTGATAGTTTAGTTGAAGATTTTGTCAAGAGATTCTTTGAAAAGTTTACTTTAAGAATATAGAATTTTTAATTACCAGAGAGGTGTCACAAGATGTGTAATATATTAATGGTGTTATCATCAAAAAACATAACATTCTCAGAATTCCTCCAAACTCTGTTTTTGTTTCTCGGTGAAAAAATAAATAACTGAAGGGCATACCTCAAAACCAAAACACGTTTGAAAAACAGGGTATGAAGTGCAGATTTCTATACTACACGAAGATAAAAAATTCAAGACAAAGGTAAAAAAATCTGACTTTCTCAAATTGAACGATGATAAATTTCTCAATAAACTATTATCACTTTTGGTTGAATATGCTTTAGAGGAAGACGTAGTCAATGTTCTCCAAACTTATAGATAAAACATAAGTTGTGCTTCAGGTTTACTTATGGTTTGTTCTTGGATTCCAAATAAGTATGATTGCTGCATTAGAATCGCACTGCTATATGTTTCGTTTTATCATTTTCAGTTCGACAATATAATGGATACAAAACTAAATTTAATCCTCTTACACATTAAAAAGCAAATACGATTTTTTATAATACCATGATGAGCGCCACAAGAACTGACCAGATTATAGATGTACGTATAACCAAATATTGATAAAACAAGTTTCTCTTGAACAAAGACTCGCCCAAACGTGCAGAAAAACGACTGGGTGTGATTTGATATCTACAAATGAACCTCGCTCAATTATACGGGAGTACTATTTTTCCACTGCATCGTTACAGCGCATCGCGGGAAGCACAGAGTCAAGGTCTTACGTCAATTTACATTCTATCCATAATAGTTACTATTTCTGGATTGCGCCTGGCCAGGAAGGCAAAATTAGTATTCAAAGAATTTTTGAAAAACTTATTAAGGTTAACACTAATGTAATCTGATCTCTAATTATTCAATCTATTTGATAATGACCGCCTGGTGCATATTTAAATTCTGTGAAAAACGACATAAGTTCTGACTTGTTTATTCATCCTTAGTTTTATGGCTGAACCATAAGTCAAAGTTACGGTTAATTCAGTCACATTAAAGGAGTATATTCTCAGAAATGGTGAGGACATTCTTATCCTGATTGCCTAACAAATTTCAAAAGTAGAATATAGAATATCAGTCTCTACAAATGAAATAGATACTAAAGCAAAACAGCAACCTAATTGTGAGTCAACTCACAGAATCTGAGACATTTATGTTATCTGATGACTGTCCATTATTTTTTTGATATTCAATTTGATATAGAACTTTTTGCGAGAATGTTGGAATCGACGTATATGCGATAATGCTTTGATCAATATATATATATATATATATATATATATATATATATATATATATATATATATTTGTCTATTTGTCAGCGAAATCGCGATTTTTTTAGTAGTAATTGATAATTCAATGAATCAATTAATAACCATGAAAAATAAATTCATTATTCATACTATATCTACAATCAGTCTAAGCAAAAGTATTGATAGAATTAGTCATAGAATTATGCAATGTTTTGTTACTATTTATTTTTAGTATTTCGCATTGCTAACACTTTAAATGCGTATACGTGGGGAACAAATAAAATCTACAACGTTTCTATATTATATCCCAATAGAGAACTCAACAAAATTGGTATAGCGACTACCAAAATTACGAGGAGATGAAAACTGAGTAACACGGTTGCAGAAATAATAATATAATATATCCAAAAGTAGACAAAAAACGGATACAGACCGACAGCACGACAAAACCACAGACCGACAGACCAACAGTAATCTCAACACTTTTGATACAAATTGTATCTCTGTTTTTTTACGTCTATGATAGTGACCTACGAAATGCAAACGTTATGCGTAGCCGACACCGCAAGTCATAACTGAACTAAAACCATTTCTGAAAACTCACATCATGTCATATGAATTACGTCTTACGGTAACTATGAACGGATTCAATATCATAAGGTTTATCAAAAGTTTGATTTCGGACTTCCATTGTCTATAAAATTTTGAGTATCACGACGTTTCGATTGATGTGCTATCTTTAATCCATTTCAGGTGAACTGGCGAACACGTTCCTTCCATGCCTATTTATACCCCGTCCGGTGACGTGTCGTTGTGCGCGGACTGTTCTGATTGGTTCCCGATGCGCGGTATTCCGGTCTGCTGACGTGGCTGTTTGTCGGTCATTGTTTGTTGTCTGGTCCAGTCGTAGTCTGTTCATCTTCTTTATGAGTGGCTGCCAGATTGGTTTATTGTCTACGCTGGCTTTGCTGTACACTTTGCTGTTGTTGGTGATGAATGCCGCCTCCTTGAATTTCCTTCGATACCAATGCGGCTCCTTGGCAATAACCTTAGCGTCGTCCCAAGCTATTTCATGGTGCTCCGTCCATGCGTGGTCAGCTATTCCAGATTTTCCTGTCTCTGCTCGCTGGGTGTTGAGACGATGTTCTTTGATTCTTACTTCCAGTGGCCTTTTTGTTTCTCCAACATAGATTTTACCACATTGACATGGTATCTGGTAGATGCAGTCCTTTGTCTCTTGAGATTCATTCCTGGGCTTAGTTTTTGTTAGGATACTTCTGAGGGTGGCAGTCCTAGAGAATCTCGTTTGGATCTTGTATCGCTGACCTATTCTTTTGATTTCATCTCAACACCCAGCGAGCAGAGACAGGAAAATCTGGAATAGCTGACCACGCATGGACGGAGCACCATGAAATAGCTTGGGACGACGCTAAGGTTATTGCCAAGGAGCCGCATTGGTATCGAAGGAAATTCAAGGAGGCGGCATTCATCACCAACAACAGCAAAGTGTACAGCAAAACCAGCGTAGACATTAAACCAATCTGGCAGCCACTCATAAAGAAGATGAACAGACTACGACTGGGAAACCATATTGGCAATCGTTGATTATATAATTTTTGTCCAGTTACTCCAGAAGCTGCACGTTAATAGCAACAGCTTCCATAACCTTGGATATGGTGCAGAGCAGAATCACAAGTCTTATAGTTGGTGGGTATAATTTTCCCGCCCTTCTTAGGTATAGGTTATACTCTACCGATCTTCCACTCAGTAGGGAACACTCCTCGCTGGAAAGAGAGCTTAAATAGTTTGCAAAGGACAGGTGTAAGCTCTGAGATGCAACGTTTCAGGAAAATTTCCGGTATTAGTCTGGACCACTAGCTTTCCTAGAGACTTGGCTATAGACCGAAATGATCTGGACGAGCTGGAACATGAGAAAAGTTTTACTTAATTTCCAGGTTGTGCTCCTCTTTGCTGCTATCGATGATCCGCTTACAATGGCTTCTGGCATCAATGAAACTGCGATGACTTTCGGTAGTAGGATTTGTCTTTCATTCCTTGTACCGTTGGTTTTCTACCATAACTGCAACTCCGATTTAACCAAGGTCTTGGAGAGCAGCGTTATCAACGTGAGATATGTAGGTTTCCATACCTGATTTATTTTTTGGCCACAATCTGACGGATCTCTGCACGTGAAACAGACTTCATTCTATGGGAAGAACAGGTAATAGTTCCTGAGATCATTCCGCTTTGCTGATTTGTAGTGCCAGACTCTACGCGCTTAAGTATGTTGTTGAGCTAGTGATGTCAAAATACAGTGTGTTGAAATTGTATAGTGATCGGATGTTCCCAGTGGAGGGGATATACTGACAATGTATATAGCGAGATTTGTTGTGAGATACAAGTCCAGCAGGTTCGCAGTCTTCATTGCGATCGGGAATTCTTGTTGTTTCGCTGATTATCTGTTCCAAGCCACAGCTGATAGCGAAGGCTTCAACTTTGCATCCCTCTTCGTCTGTATTGCTGGAACGTTTTAGCCAGTATATACTCATATTGTGAACCTAGAGATCACCCAAAAAAAATATTTTCGGGCTGGGATAATCTGTTTGTGAGGTATCTACAGTGGCTGAAAGATTCGCGAAAAGATTTCTGTAATTTTTGATACTCAGTGGTCTGTAAATGCAGCAAATCAATTTGGAAAAATTATTGAAAGATACTTTGAGCCAGTTAATGTTGAATCCTTCAGGTTCAAGACCTTCCCCTCGCTGACAAGAGTCCTGATTTGACATATACGCATACACCAAATCTCAGTCTGAATCGGGTGTATAGGTCATATCCGGGATAACTAAAACATTTATCCACAACTGACGAGCCGACTTGGGTCTCTGGAAATTTCAGAATGTATGGCCTTTCTGTCTGCAGATATTGATGGATGGAGTTTATGTTTGAAGCGAGACCTCGAACATGCGTGAAGTCGACCCTGAATACGTCTTGCAGCCTGTCGTCTCAGCGAAGTTGCTGCTGTTATTTGCCTATTGAGAAGCTGCAGCACATTAAGATAAAGGAATTTCGATCAAAGTGCGTTCAGGACCACCTGGCACCCGGAGATCTGAACGGCCAGGTATTTTACTTGCGGAATTCTGTGATCTTGGAAGCGCTTTGAGCATTATTCTAATTACTTGTGTCACATTAGGTAATCCGGTCTAGCGAAGGAACGTAAATCGTGAGGCCACTTGTCATCAACAATATTCCAAGCTAGGGGTGACCGGACGATGTGTACGTCATGCATCTCCCCCTAAGACAGACCAAAGTCCCGGTGTGAGTTTGGCTGCGTATATCCAGGCTGTAGGCCATGAAGCACACGACAAAGAATTTTGGGTTGGTTATTTGTGAGATGTGTAAGTACTTCGGTTATCTAAATAATGGTTAAGACAAATGTTTGATATGTCATCCATTCTGCTTCTGTACAGTCATTCCTCAAAATTATCATACTGATTGATTGTAGTAATTTACTCCCTAATAGTGTATTTTTGTTTTTTACTGTGTAGCTTATTTAATATCTGTATCTATTTTAAGGTATAACATGTTATTGGAAACAAACTGTTCGGATTTTACTGCCCTCTTTAAGAGAGAGACATTTTGTAAGCACAGTTTACCTATAGAAGATTATATTAAAAAAATCTGATGGTGGGAGTGGGATTCAAACTCACATTTCCGACACTCCGTTACAATTTTTCCAATTGTGTTTACAAAATAAAATGATTAATAATTTGCTAGACGGTCACTATAACTGTAATCATGACATGTGCTTACCCTGGAAAAATTCAAAGCAGAGATACATACCTGAAACAAAAAGATTTTTATTAGATTGATATGTAACACTACAAATTTATCGCCTTTATGCTAATTAAGAGCTATGTTTATACAATATTCTTATTTGTCATACTATGAAATATTTCGACGTTTGACACGTCATCTTCAAGTACGTTTGAATTATAAGTGAATAATCTAAAATCACTGCTATTGACGTATTGGAGGTGAGAAATTATTGATTGATTGAGGAAACTGATACCTAGGACTGTTTAATCTTATATCCTTGAGACACATCGATTAACTAATCGAACGTTCGGTAATTAATTTTAGCGAAAATGATAACATGATAAATTATCACCATAAAATGTTAATCGATATTACTTGGAATTATGAAAAAATCCCGAACATAATATTTTCTCCGTTTGTCGTGTGTTCATGGAATGTGATATATCGTACAATATTTGAGATATGCTTTTCAATCAGTTTCATTGGACAGCTTCAATAATTGCGATACTAGAAATTATGATTCATAATAAGAAAAATTAGAGAGAAAAATGTTGCTGCTAGTGAGGATCGAACGCACGACATTCTGCATTCTTGGCAGAAACTTGATCGTTTAGCTATGGAGAGACTGTCAAGCAGAATAGTACGCTATGAAACTTTCTCTCCAGCGCGATGATTCCTTTCAACTTTATAACATTCGCAGCTCGACCATGGTTAGGGATCTTATGGACAGTGACTGACATACTTTCGGTTTAACTTTGTCGTGATGAAACCAACATTAAGTCAAATCCGGAAAACTGCCGCCATCAGGAAAGACCTTGACATACTTTTATCGCATTGCAAATCAATCTGTTAAAGGATACCTAACTAACAACTAAAATCAAAGTTCCAAAGAATAATTAAGTGGGAGAGACACCTTCCATGTTGTATTTGCTTTTCTGCTTGGCAGTCTCGCAATAGATGAACAGAAAAGTGTCTGCCTAGAATGCAGAAGGTTGAGTGTACCATCATCGTTGGTAACAAGGTTTTTTAAAATGTTTCTTGTTATTAGTAAAATAGATGAAACAGTGTCGAAAACATTGTGTACATGTTTTCAGGAAACGAGGCTAGCATCCAAGTGTCGTCAAGTTTTGAATATTTAATATGCAGGTGTGAGACAACGTAGTTGGATATGACCCTTAATTATGCCCGTATGGGAAAAGACACTTCACTCTTTCTGACCTCCTTTTTCTGAAGGTAGGCGAGCTCTGGCTTTGTTATAGAACAATTCATTTCACAGACGTTTTCTGTAACGTCGTATTTATTGAATTCATTTAGTTTCTTTCTAATTAGATAACTACGACAACTGTCTGGCAAAAATAGTTGGAGCTTCACAAATAATTCGTTATACTGAAAGACAGTATATAACATTTCATCATTTATTGGTTGCGTTCATCTAAAAGTTCGAAAACAAATCACATAAATTATCCTTCATGACTGATCGTGTAACAGGCAGTATTCAAAGCAATTATATCAAGTAGATTGACTAAAACTTTTACATGAGATCATAGGTTTTCCTGACAAATATACTTTACTCTCTTACGTTTGGTTTGTGTCTAGATCTTTCTGTCCGTCTGTGTATCGGTCTGTTTGCATGCCTTGCTGTCTGTATATCTGTCGGCCTATATTTTTAACGGTCTGCATATCTATCGATCTACGTGTCTGCCAGTCTTTATGTTCGCAGTTCTTTATGTCTCCTGGCCTATCAACCTTATACGTGTATGTTTGTCGGTCTTATGTCAGTCGGTTTGCATGTCTCTCCGTCTGTATGTTTGTGAGTTGCACGTAACTGTTCTGCTTTCTTTTTTGAAATAGGTATGTTTACGGTGGATCAATTAGCAAAAAAGCTACTAGAACTGAGCTTTTGTACGTTTTTTGAAGTTGTTGATCATTTTTGTGCTTCGTATTTTTTCTGAACTGAACGCTTCAGATGTTCTGCATTTCGGCATCGGCAAAGAGTCCTACAACAAAAATATTGAGAACCTAAAATAATATTGGTCTACAGTCCGACGATGATTTGAATATAAATCGAAATGCGTCACCGAAAGAGAAAGAGTTTCATTTGTGACACTGTGTGTTAATTACACAATCTTTTTACGCCCTGATTATTCAAGTGCATGGTTACAAGCATTTGTTGTTACTAATGTTATTTTTGAAATTCACCGAATTTCATTTTTAAATCTTTCAAATAGAATCATAATATGTTGAATGTTCATTTCTTCTCCAAACTCTGCCTGTCAGGCTTGTACTCGTATGAAACTTTTCGTTCAGGTCACTGCGTAATCTCAGTAATTCCTGCACACAGACAAGTCGCAAAAGAGTCCACGAATCATCTTCACTTTGAGGCTCTATGAGAGAAATTCTGATCTCAATATTGCATGCAGGGTAATGATTTTTTAGAGGAAATTGTAGCGTGTGCGAAGTACGGAGTAAATATATTTGACCTAACTTGCAATATACCCAAAATACTAACAATACTGTGTACTTTTTGCAGGTGGATGGTCGGCCTACATACTTTTTTATTTATTACGGTTTCCTGCCATACAGTGTTCGGCAGCAACGCACACCATGCGATGCTTAAAATAAACAAGAAAAAGAAAGTTATGAGGCAGAGCTTTAAGGATGGCGAGGCACAGCGGTATAGCCTCAGGTAATGTGGCAGAAACCCTGCAGGACTGGAGGCCCGGCTTGTTTCCGTCACTTGCAGCTCTCGCCTCCGAACGCCCAATTTATTTCGTGCCGCCTCCATTAAATACATTACAAACGTAGCCTTATTAAATCAGCAGATTAGGGAGAACCCACCGAATTCCCTGTATTGTTCATGGTGATATAAGCACTGTTGCCGTGACTGATGCGCGGGAGGTAAATAGCGGTAGTGACGAATGGACTTTCCAAATACCTCTAGATGGCTTAAATATACATGTTTAAAAAAGGTACGAGGCTCACGTGAAAGTCTTTATATATTCCTAATCGATAAGTGCTTTCACGCAAAGATAGCGTTTGAATCGTTCAGCAGTCATTAGTATGGTGCTTTGAAAGTGAGCAGCCTCCAACGAAAATTCGTCGTTCCAAGAGGGTTGCAAAGAAAATGGTCGCATCTTTTTTTTTCTAAAAGTGGATACATTACAACGGTAGCCTTGGAAAATCAAAGGACAGTTACTTCTGAATGGTATATAAACAAATGTGTACCTGTAGTCTTCCTAGAACTATGCAAGAACCATCCAAAGTCTGGTCTGCAGGCTATTCAATGACACCATGGCAACGCACCTGCCCAAGCGCCGTTATAACACTCGATTTTTTTGCTGAACAGGGTGTCAAACTGTTGCCTCGCCCACCTTATTCTCCGGACCTAGCTCCATTTTTTCATCGATGAAGAGCCAATTGCTGCATTTGAGGAGGAAATTAGCAACCTTTCAAAAGAGCGTTGATCACAGGAATTTGACAAGTGGTTTTAACGAATGCGTGAATGTATTGAGGTAGGGGAGAATATGTTGAGAAAACAGAATGAAGTTTTTTAAAAAAACCTTCTACTTCTTCTGTATCTGAAAACCTTCAGCGTGAACCTCGTAGCTCTCAACTTACATAGTTATTAAAGTATACTAGCATCATAATATAAAGAAAAGCTTTTGTAAGTTCGACGATGATTTGAAAAAAAACCGAAAGTACAGCAGTCTTTTTACTTTTTATGATTCGTTTCAAGGAATAGACACAACGAAGTTTCTAGTACTTCCTTAGAATATGAAATAGATACGTTGACGATATCTTTCCTGTTTTTGAAACAACATCCGGGAGTATTAAGGAATTTGTTCTTAAATGGAATTTTCAATTTCAATTGATTGAGATTACTTTCAAAATTCAGCACCATGGAGATTCGCAATTTCTGCATGCTCCGGTTATAAGAAACAGTTTAGAGTTTCAAGTCTACGGAAAAGAGAATAAAATTCGATACATCGGAGACTCTAACCACTGGCACCAACACAAATCTGTTTTCATCTCTAGTATACATTTAGTCGGGAAAGGTTTAAAAAAAAGTATGAGAGTATAAAACATGTTCTTAGGGTTAATGGGTATGATGCAGACATTGTAGGAAAAGAGATTAGAGAGCTTTAAGAAAACACTTCATAACTCAGCTAGCATCTAAGTTGAAGGAATAAGACCAAAGAATATATCAGTACCTCTTGACCCCAAATAATACGAAGGGTGAAATAAAGTATTTAAGGGCCTGGAATTCAGTCTGGTTCAAAATTTATAGAACTATTAGGAAACCCGAATATCAACGTTGACAAACTTGATCGAAATGTAGTATACGTAGTGCATTGTAGTAGTATGTGTAGGACTTAACAAATGTTACATATGACCGAGTAGGAGATCGACTAGGACTAGGACGTTACAGATACGGAAGAATGAAAAAGTCTAGTGTGACGGAAAACATATTCAATAGTGAACATTAGATAGACTTAAGTATTGTTGTGAACTTTTAGTAGCTGGACGCATATGGAAGCCCAGAACTAGACTAAATATGGTAGTGGATTGATGCTAACATAGTTGGCGAAACTCGTGTCCGGTTTGAAGAAGTGGTTTGGCGAGTGGTGAAACTGTTTGTTGTGAAACAATTATTGTTGGCATAAACATGTTTTTTGTTTGCAAAGTGTGTATACACTTCTAACGAATGGACGAGTAGCTTAGTATTATTTATTTATTTAACTATATTGATCAAATACTTCAGGTAATGCGTATTTTTGGTGCATAATTTTGGTTAATGCTGATCTACCTTTTGTTTCTGTTTTATAAGGCAAAAGTTGCTTAGAGAATTTTGAATTTTAAGAACCAATAAAAGGACAAAACGCGACTTTATAATAGAGGCACAAAAAATTATATTAATTGCATAATAAGGTTAATAAAATCAGCATTAACTTACAAATACTATCGTGAGCAAATAATGGTTGGAACAATTAAAAACCGAATGTTCAAAAAAACATAACCTAACGACTTGATATAGTTTCTATTATATTGAATTCGCTACTCTAGTCGCCATTTTCTTTACAATAACTGCAGATTTTCAAAAACTGCACAGACCTTTCGACCTTGCCAGGGTACAAACTTAGTTTAAGAATTTTATCAAATTTGAGGATTGCCGGACAGATAGGCAGGCGATAGATAGACAGACGGAAATGAGTGATATCGTTTTTAGTAATGTAAAAAAGTTTGCGATTGCGATACTTACCATCTATTGTTGTGATTAGTAAAAAGCACCTACAAGCATTGACATTAAACAGATTATTGAGAAAAAGTGACCTGCTGAGGCAAACAAGTTCTAGAAAGAATGAAGAATTAAACGTTAAATAATCAGCTACATTTATTGAAGAAGAAATTGAGAATTAAAAAGCTGCAAGACTGCTATAAAAACTTTTTGATGCTAGTATTTTTTACGATGTGGAGTATCAGACTGGAAACGAATTTTTCGAAAAGAAGTTTTTGAATCACGAAAATACATACCTTATCTAGTGAGGAATCAAAACAAACACTAAACAAGTTCGTATGTATCATATTCAAAGAAATGTTAAAATAACATACATTTTTTACATGTAGACTGTAGATGCTCTTAATTGACCACTCTTCAACCATTAAAATAAAATTGTGTAATTTAGGCAGAAGGTTTTTCAAATAAATCTAGTTTTTGTGAGGTTTTTCTACTAAATCTTTGAATCATCATCGGACTGTCGAAATTGATTGGGTGGCCTTTGCGATCTTTTATCTAAATCACTGTTGAATTAGAGTTTATCATGATAATTACAATGTAGCTACAGCGTTCAGCTCATTTCCTCTGACGGAAATAATTAAATATGTATATTTTGTGATCCTGTGTAAACAGGAAAGATTACTAGCTACCTTTTTTTATTGTGAATTAATAAAAAATAATGAATCCAGATTAGTGTCAGGTATGCATGTGTATTATAATCTTACCAGAAACACGAGACAAACTAAAAAAGTCTAGAAAAGTACAATCCTAATATTAACATATTAATTACGCTTGTCAATAGATATTTCATTCCTTTCTTTCTAGGAGACTTACTAGTTTTCCATCACTCATTTGGAATATTTCAGAATAGGCACGTGCAATAGTTTTATGATATATGCTTGTATAAGCATTATTGAATTGGTTTGAGCATTTGTGGGTTTAAATCTAATCCTGGACTTTATTTGTGAATCTCTCGCATGTCAGATCAAATCGAAATTTTAGGGAATAGTACATATGCACGGGAGAAACTAATTAAAACTCACTTTTATATACGCTTGTGATGTGTATGAATAAATCTTGAACGGTCCAATATTTGAAAAAAATTAGTTGATTATTGCATGTTTCCTAGATTTTTAACTATTTTGACATATACTCAAAGCATTTTCATATCAAATGATTCTAAAAATTCTTAATTTGATTGATAATTCGTGATACAGATGTTAAACTGAGAGCGAGATTAGAATGAAAAATTATCTGATAAATCAATATATCATTTTCAATTCCCCATTTTTACAATTAAACAAGCAAATGAATGGAAAGCTGGATAAACTCAGGCTAACGTTTTTTAAAAATTTTGAGAAATTCATTAGTGTTTTTAAATCCGCCCTGAAATGATAGTGAACTAGATAAGCGTACAAAAACAAAATCTGAAAAACGTCTGGTGTCCTCCAAAAATATGATCTAAGCCTAATTTTTATGGCATTTTAGCTTTAGAAGTTGTATTTATATCCGCCTAGTACTTCGACACCGAAGCAGCGGAAAAAGGAGCAGTAGTTTCTTCCGTGTACATATATATATATATATATATATATATATATATATATATATATATATATATATATTATTTCCTAAAATTTCTATTTGATCTTCACAAATAAGGTCCAGGATTAGATTCAAACCAACAAATTCTTGAACCAATAGAATAAGGCTTATAAAAGCCTGTATCGTAGAACTATTACACGTACCTATTTTGAAATGTTAGAGATAAGTGATGGAAAACTAGTAATTCTCCTAGAACAAAGGAATGAAATATCTAATGACATGGGTAATTAATATGTTAGTATTAAGATTGTACTTTCACAGCCTTTTTTAGTTTGACTTGTGTTTCTGGTAAGATTGTAATACACATGCATACCTGACACTAATCTGGGTTTATTATTTTTCATCAATTCACAATAAAAAAAGGTAGCTTTAAATCTTTCCTGTTCACAAAGGATCACAGCGTCAGCGGACACAAGCTAAAAGCTGTAGCTACATCATAATCATCATATTAAACTCGAATTCAACATTGATAAAGATAAAACTTCGCAAAAGCTACTCAATCAATTTCGACACTCCGATGATGATTCAAATGTTTAGAAGAAACACGTCACAAAAACGAGTTTTATTTGGAAAACCATCTGTTTGAATAACACAATTTTATTTTTTTTCTTCTTTCTTGTGCCAATTCACAGATTCAAAGATTTTTGTTATCTTCTTCTTCTTCTTTATATGTATCTTAAGAGCTTTTCACCGTTATATACTCGAAATTTTTAACAACCAATGTGATACATTAGGTAACGCTTAATAGATATTATACAATATTTTACGATTTTGGCAATACACTTTCATATATGCTGAATTGAATTGTAATCAAATCTCTTGCTAATGTAACTGTTGCTGGTATATGTATAAAATGAGAATTGAAATTAAGCGGACAGAAATATGGATTGCAAAAATAGAAATAACATACTAATAACTCCTGACCTAAAATAAGATACATTTATGCTAGACAATCCACAAGGACAGGCTAGTTAAAATATGAAATACAGCTGCATCAGCATTTATGGCGTATAAGATAGCAGTAATGTTTTATGCTTATTGTTCGCACATAAAGCTTTGTACTAGACGCTGCAATTCGCGGAGATTAAATAAAGCGTAATGTTATGTATGACAGGATAAGCATCCAATAGTTAGGTTTCTAGTTTAATCTACTTGCTATTTGAAATAAGGCCAAAGTGGTAGTCTGGTAAATCCATCAAACTATTTCATCTTAAATGTATGAAGTCTAAATTCACACTCAGTGCTTATCTAGAAGCACGACTAGTTTCCTGGATACCTGCGGCTGGCACAAATAGAAGATAAAGTAGAGTGACGATTAATGAATAAGCATCGGAAGTCACGTCCTCAAACTAGTGATCCTCAAAGATACAATAATATTTTTGTTCAAATTAATATAAGTAAGAGATAACATAGATGTGCAGTTTGAAAAATCTTAAGATACTGTGAACTGCTAGAAATAGCCTTATGTATTTCACTTATTTACTATCGTTACTGCTCCCTTAGCTCTTATAAAACCAAGACAAAAATTATATTATAATAGAACAATGAGAATATAGTTTTCCATGATCACTTTTCACGCTACCAAGGTCTTGGTAAATCCTAAGATAACTATGAATACAAATTCAAGTGTGTAGATCAAATTTACAACCAAATGTAAGAGTTATCATGACAAAAACAATGTACATGACAGATCTAGGTATTTTATTTATTTCACTTATTTATGAAATATTGCACTTTTTGATGTTTCATGACATATGCATCACGAGAGACTATGTCACTCATTTCCGTCTGTCTGCCTGTCTGGTAATCCATGATCCTATAACTCGGTGAGTGCTTTTCGGATTTTGATGAAACTTTGGTAGTAGGATACTACTGTGACTAGGACAAATAGGCCTTTAGTTTTTGAAAATAGGTAATTGGCGGCGGAGCAGCCGTCAAAACATAAATAGAAACGCTCAAACTTCTTTTTTGAACGTTTCCTAGACCCTGATCATTTTATAAATCTTGGGGGGGGGGGGCGGTTAAACATGGGGGTTCGGGGTTCGAGGGTGATTCGGTGGAGATCTTCTTCCAGAAAAATTGGTGTTCCAATTTTTTTCATTTAATTGGATATATCAAGCAACTTTTTTCCAGCGAGAAGCGATAAGTAAGTGAAGAAATGCAAGATTCATAAAATATATGCTTCCAGAAAGAAACATTTTACTTAGAAACTCACTAATTATTTCTCAATTAATTAATCCTGTATCAATCGTAAGTATATTTTGATCCTTTCATAAAACATATCATGTATGATTACCTGATTAAAATCAGTCTACAGACTACCATAAGTGGAATATTTTTTATTTAATTAACGTTTAGGCAGATGTTTCTTTCAATAAATTCAATAGTAGCCTTGTAAATCGTCGATGATGTCATTTGGTGAAAATATTCTACAGTTTTTGAGTAATTCTATATATTGTATGTAATATGGAAGGCTTCATTTTGCAAATAATGACAAATAACGTTATTATTATTCTTATTATTATTATTGAAAAAATAAAAGAATAAGGTGTGCAGCCCGGGCTCCGACAAACCGAGCCGCTGCTCCTCACATCGCTCTAATTAGACAGAGATAACTGAGGATGACTGCTGTCTGCATGCTTACGGCCAAGATGTTTGCCGATGCACGGCATGCCGGTATAGAATTTTGGAGCAGAGAGCAGAGTATTTCTCATCCCACCTAGGGATCCAATGACCATAAATAGTGGACCTATTGGTGCTTAGTTCATTTTTACTGCATCTTCAAGACGATGTTTATCTTAGCAGAAGCCGAGAATGCAATAAGGAACATTTTATGTTGTATTAGATTGTACAAGCTCAAACGTGGGGAACGAACAGTTCTAGTATATCTGGCATCTCTCGTTGTCCACTGCGGACTCAAGAACCCCTCCGTAGGGTAGCACAGGTGTCGCAACTATACCGTAGCAGTGCCTCAAATGATAACATAGCACTCGTAGAGCAAGGCGTATGAGGGGATCGGTGATCCTCATAACAGGACAGGCTGTGTCTAGTACAACTCTGGTATGCAGACGCTCAAAACTCAATAGTCTACAACCTTCCAGGTGTCTCGGAAGGTATATACGCAGAATGAAGTACTTTTCTCCAGGATTATCTTTTTTCGGGACTTGGTCTCAAGTTGTTGCAGCTCATCCACAGTTCAGTGGATAGTACTAAACGTGTATAACAACAGTGGGACCATAAGTATATTTGTGGCAGCGACTCTGCTCTTATTGGAAAGTTCTGATGTCCAGATCTGTCGAGGTCGATGCAAATACTTGCGGTGGAGACTGTTTAAGCGTTCTAGCTTCTTGGATATGACGCTGCTCTATCCCGAGGGAGGTATATGTCTCTCCGGTATGTAGATAACCCAACATTCTCTCATCCCCTAAGTATTCCTGCTCTTCACTATCACCAAATCGTCCTTCCTTGAGATGAACCATTGCACTAATGTCTATCACGAACTCCATGCCAATCGCATGACTGTACTCCTGCACATACTATTAACGATTGTTGTAATTCGCGCTGTCCCGAGGCATAAAGTTCAGGTCCTTCAATATAAAAAAGTCGGTGACCTTATGCCTCCCGTATTTCTCAGTGTTATGGAGAACGGCAAGAGTGAGATGCATAAGACCAGGGGACTCAAGTAGTTTCCCTGGAAAACTCCTCTCCTGAATGATACAAGCTCTGTCCGAACACTGGCTCCATCAGATGTAATGGTGAACCGAGTCTTTTGTAGAAGATAATCTATCGTCCATAAGGTTTTGATCCCGGTAATTCCCCATACTTGTAACACCTAGATAACTGTTCACACATGTCCTTGTTTGCTGACGTTCTGTTTGTCGGCACGGTGTGGGCTGTGCCTTTGTGATACCTCGAACTTCGAATCTTTTAGCCTTTGTCGTCTCTAACCATTACTTTGAGCGCACAATGAAATGATGCCGAATATTTGTATGTAAGTTGTGTTCAGACATCGTCAACCTAAAGTAATCATGATGTAGATGTTGAAAACCCACACATCGTTTTTATACGTTTCACAAGTTCCTGCTAAATTTGGTCGTAGAAAAAAATTATAGCGCTTATCGGTGCAGGAATTATTTAAATTTCATTTTTGTCTGCTTGTTGTTTTTTACCTTTCTATATTTACTTGGAAAATTATTGAGGTCACAGTTTTTAGTGGCATTTACTATTCTCATTGTTTCAATCTTGTAAGGATTTATATCTTTTACGTGTGCATAATTAATTTATATTGTAACTTATCCAAACAGCGCTTGGCCATGAAGCATCAACTATTGTAGGTCACGGATATAGTCACTTGCCAAACATCAATGGAGAAAAACAATAAAAAAGTCAATCATACTTTTAGCCACTATTGTACATTCACTTCTAGTGAGATGAACAATTAATGTGGACATGGATATTTTTCATGATTAATCCATTTGAACATAAATATTGCAATGAATTTTTCTTATCAGTTTTCAAACATGTGATATCTTTTTAAGGCCTCTGCCATTGAGTGAACACAAATCGGGTATAAATGAGCTATAGTTCCTGTAGCCATTCAGTCTATCCACTGCCTCCGCTCTAGTCATCCAAAATGGCACAGGCCAGGCTCGTTTTCCTTATTCTTTTTCCATTTTTGAACAGTGCAAGTGAGTTCCGTTTTGTAAATATTCCTCTAAAAACGTTTTAAGCATTATTATGCACAAAGGATATTTATATGCAAAAACGTTTTGATATTTATCAGAATTTCATCTTCGGGAACGCGATTGAATAATATGTCGGAATTACATGAGCAGTTCACATATATCATATAATATAAACAGTTATATTGATTGAAAATAAAAATATCCTCACTGTAGTGAAACAAAAAGTTACTTCATAATCTATCGTGCGTGAAAAATGGGATGCTCATATTAAAAAACGGATATGCACAAGAGTACGACGTTTTAATAATAATAATTTAATATTTTTTTTCTTAATATATTTTATGCCTTAAAATATTCTATACCTTAAGATATTTCATTAGTTAGATGATTGATAAGTCACCTGGGTAATTTTTAATAAAATTTAAATTTTGACAGATTAACGATGTTTTATTGATTTAAGAAAAATGCTCCACAAAAACGGATTTTGAAACCTTGTGCGTAAATTGCAAAATTTTATCTCAATAATCGAAGACTTTCATCAAGTGAGAGCATCTAAATCTACATGTTTTTTTTTTGTTTATTTCAGACTCCCAAACCTTGAGTTCATGGCTATTAACACCAGGTCATGAATGTGTCAGGGAATGCAAGGAAGACGAATTTCCAAAGTTTTGCTACTACAAATTCACAGTGGAGCAATTCCAAACTTTGGGGCCGTGAGTGTTACTTCCGTTTATTTGATGAAATAGTGCCATTTGCATATATATATATATATATATATATATATATATATATATAGATATATATATATATATATATATATATATATATATATATATATATATATATATATATATGCAATCTAGAAGTTAAATGTAGAATAAATATTATCCGGACAAATAAGAAAATAATGTGTAGACGTCACACAAAATTTTAGATACAGTTCTCTTTCAAATAAATTTTGTACCAATCACGTTGTCATTGATTTGTTTTAATAGCATTCTCTATTTATTAATGCACCATATGAACAAAAAATGTATTTTTTCAAACATAATTATTGATTAATCGATTAATGAAAATAATGATTAAAATGAAAATACATTACAATTATGCTATTTTGACAAAAAATCACGGGTCCTTTGAGATATGACGCAGGTTGTGAAATAATATATTTTTTTAGATATTATCTCCTGTTTTTTATTGCAATACACGCAATCACTTAATTTTTTATATACATAATGACTAGAGAATAATAATCAAAAATAAATGGTTAGTCAAACAAATAGAACATACGGTCACTGTTTGTACTCAATTTAAAATTTAAGTTTGGCTATATAATTTTGAGCTCTTTATGTAATTACAATTTCTTCCATGTAATGCATAGAATAGAGGTTGTTAACTGAGAAAAATGCCAATGACGTCATATCTCAAAAGGTACCAGACAAACCAGAGAACAACATGTAGTTTGATTTGAATATTTTCTGAGGAAAGATTTAACTGCTTAGTTCAAACTAAGCAAAAGTCTCGTTATTCTAAAACTGAATTCTTTATCGGTTTTCATTGCATGAATATATCCTGCTATATTTGAATTGTTCATAAAGTTGAGGAAATTAGCATTTAGCTATACAGAGGTTTTGATAACTTATGAATCAGTCTCATGTAGGTATTGGAATGGATATAAAGCTATATAGGAGAACCCTAAGGTGACCTAAGTAATGTGAAAACTAGTAAGTTATTATTTATCCGAATCTATAAACAAGCAAATGCGTATAAAAGTTCATCATCAGACTCCTGTATGAATCAAATTGAATTCATCATCATCAAAGTGACGGTAGAAGACGAGAGTATTTTAGTTTTATTTATGTGCATTCAGGGCGTGCGACCTGTGCCATCCAGATAATAATATGTTCAACTCCTCGTGTCCATGCATCTTAGCTGATGGCTTCGAACGAACCTTACTCTCCATCAACAAAATGCTACCATCGCCAAGTATACAGGTATGTCTTCAGGGAAATTTTGAATTTCTATTTTACATTGCTTTTAAAAGGTCTCAACGATTCTATGGTACATGTACAATTTTGATGTTTTTATATAAAATCTTCAGGAATATCAAAATTTAACTCGAGGGTTGATTTCGTTATTGTTCTTCATACTTTCGTAAAAGTATTCTTATTCTGGTCTTAACAATTTCTCCTACAAATGTAGAGATTGGGATAAAATTATGAGCAACTACAGAGTGATGGAAGGTAATTAATACTATACCAGTATTGGCCCGTAATTATAACAACATCCGAATAATAAAAGTAAATTTTGAAATTATAATGAAATTGATATTGTTGAGTTTGAGAATAAGAATTCAGTATGGATTATATTGGAACTCTTGAATACAGATCATGCATTGTATACAAAATAAAAAGTGTGTTATTTCAAGGACACATCCTTCCATTTAGGACTCCGATTTTCCATGAGTGGTGATATTTTATCTCCTGCGTACTTTTTAGACAACATGCTTGGACGTTTTATGGTGTTTACATCACAAAAACTAATCTCATTTATCTCACTCCGTTTCTCTAGATGTCTGTCATGCGGTATCAACTATCACTAAGGTTTTGATAAAATTCACTCATATATGTTGCTTATATTCCTAGCATTTTGTATTGATAGGCATTGCATTATTCTTTGAGGTCGATAAGTTCGAAGAGCATCCAAAACTTAATTTTTGTAACTTTGATGTTCATAATTATTGTAAAGAGTACATTTGAAGGACTACAAGAGTGCACTTTATAAAAATTTAATGTTTTGAATCCCCGACTTTAAACAGCAGTTGGAGAACTGTTAGTTGCCCTATTTAAAAAAAAAAGTTTGAAATATTTTGTGATTTAATTAAGCTTTACCTATTTTTGAATGCAGCTGAAAAATTATTGCATGTTATTCCTAACTTAATGCAACAGTTGTGTATTCATTCATATTTTTAAAGTTTTCGGGGAATTAATGATATGTTCCAAGCTCCTGAAATCATAAGAAGGATTTATGGGTATTTTGTTCAATTACACTACAATAATCCTTGAGGAGTGGTAAGTGAAGCATTCTATATTATCATCTTATTTCTGTGTAATCAGGTTTGCGCCAGTGACAGAATCATTGTTGATGTGACTAACATGATGGATGGTTACGAAACTACTCTTCATTGGCATGGTCTTCGGCAGAGAAGCACCCAATATTTTGATGGAGTCCCTATGGTCACGCAATGCCCAATTAATGCGGGGGATACATTTAGGTAAGAGTAACTCAAGTCTATATCAATTTATATAGGATTCTATGGGCCATATTTTGGGAATAATTCTGCAAGAATTTATCAAGTGAAAGCAACGTGACCTTATCTGAGGAGGGATGTTCTTATGCAACAAAGACATTTGGGTCATGTTAAGATTTTTGGGTATATACCGAAAACTTTAAGAAAAGCAAGCTCCATATCAAGTTCATTTCTAGATAGCTTAGCTGTAAGCAACAGCATTGATTTCATCTTACTGCATTTATCTTTTCTGCTTCTAATAAATAGTCATGAAAAAAAACAGACATAAACAATTACATGGAGATAATAATATTCAAGAACCTGGCAGTATTTCAAAGCAGTTTACTAGAGAGGATCAATTTCCAATTGGCTGCCGTTTTATTTTATGGGAGATGAAATCGTTTATTAACTGGGATAAAGTTCTTCGCTCATTCTGTTTTGTGAAGGAGACTTCATTATGCTGAACAGTCTCTCCCATTAAAGTTAGGTTACAATCTAGCTGAAATATAATGTAACCTTGTTGATCATAAAATACTTTGAAAAACTTCCAATGTCTCTCCTATTAAAGTTAGATCACAAAAATTTAACCAGCTGAAATACGTCGCAACCTTGTAGATTATCGAATAGCTGCTTTGATTAGAAAACTGCAAAGTACTTTCCGACTAATTTTCGAACGGGTAATTTTAAGAATTTCATAAAATTTCAGGATATTCTTTAAACTAAGCAAAGGTAAAATTAAGTAGCTTGTATAAACAGTTCAATATGGAATTTTATGAACTCAAAAAGCTTCCAAAGCTGCTCCGAATAAGATGACAAGGTAGATACCAAAAGAGTGTCTTTCATCCACTATTCAACAAAGTAAAAATTTTTGGTTTGCTTACCATTCATCGCTAACGTTTAGTTGCTTATTTTCCCTGAGATGAAATTGTGTGATTTAAACACAAAGCTTCACAACTACTGTTTTGTGACGCGTTCCGAGTTAGTCCTCAAATCATCGACAGGCTGATGATTATGAGAATCCTAAATCCTTAATCAGCTTATTATGGTGCTTAGCTATTTTTCTGGTAAATTATTTTTAATTTTAGATTTTTTCCCCGCTACCAAGGGTAACGCTACTCATATTCGCGATAAGCATATACCTAAACCAGTTCACGGTGCACCCCTTTCACTGGTGAAATTACTAGTCAGTCGAAAACCAACAACACCGACAAGACAGACTGTCCTGATCCCTTTGGATTAATTTTACTCGTCAGATCATTCAAAGTCGTTTCACCTGTCGATGATTTGGTTTAGTGCTGGGGACTTCTAGCTCTTATATCGTCAGGAATAACGTCAAAAAGAAGTGAAGCAGTAGTTATTTCAAACATATGCTTATTTCTATTTTTTCTACTGTAATATTACTACATTACCATGTGTATATTACAGATACCAGATGATCGCCAACGATGGTACATACTTCTACCATACACATTCTGGTCTTCAGAAATTCGATGGTCTTGCAGGTAGTGTGATTGCAAGATTGCCTCGTAGCATCGACCCTGTAGGACATTTATTTGACTACGATCTCCCCCAGCACGTGGTATTTGTCTACGACTGGCTGCACATGCACATTGAAAACAAGTTTCCAGGGTTGGTAACGGTAAGAATAATTATATGTACATTACTTAAAGTAAATAAGCAGCGCAGTTATCTCTAGATTAAAAGTGGATTGTGCTATTTGTGTCACACACAACAGCTTCTCGAACACAAATGAAGAAAACAATCAGTTTTGACAGTCTGACGATGCTTCATGGATTAAAGCGAAACGCGTTACAGAAAAGAACTTTTATTTCTGAAATATTGTATGTAGATTGAGCAATTTTATCTCAGTTATTCATTAGGCAATACACAAATTAGAATTTAGAAATCTGGAAAAAAACTGACCCACAGTTGAGCATGCTAAGCCTGTTGAAGAGACACCAAATGATCTACGAAGGAACAATGAAGTATTGTACACAGAACTGCAGGCTGATCGAGTTTTATGAATGCCTATGGACGAAATAGTCCCAATGTACTATTTTAAACGAGAATTCCAAATTGAGATGCCAGATCGGAAGAAATGATCAGACAAACAATCTATATACAAACGGCTAGAAGATGGAACGAGAATCGAGATTCGGGATTTACGGGATAATGCCGAAAAATCTCGTTGAGTCTGGGGTAGGAAATTTACAAGCAGATCTAACAACCATACAGGCCTGCGCAAAATAACTACCGAGGCAATAAACTGCCAGTCAAACAATTGCTCTTTGTTCTAAGAGTCAGGCTGGATTGAAAGTAATTGGCTTCATGCAGTTCATATTCAAATCGGTGTCGGAGGGTCGAAAACCTTAAAAGAACTTAGCAGCCTAAATAAGGTACGTGGTTTGAAGGACTTATGAAGTTCATGGGAGTGGAAGTAAGAAAACCTCAGCGTACTATTTATAGCTCTGAAAAGGATCTGACGGGACATACTTTGTAAATCTTTGGTAATACCAAACCTGAAGCAAGAAGCTATATAAGAAGAAGCCTTGCCTTGACTGTGGAGTCTCATTACAAGATCGGGACTGAATATTGTAATATGGCTGCAATAGATCATGTGGTTCACAGTCGTGAGTATATGACCTTAGCCGAGCCCAGCAAAGCTAAACAATCTATCGCACGTTGGCATGTTAAATTCAGTAACATAAATACATCTAATTCCATGTTATACTTGCATTTACCCCGCACCAGTTCATATCATCACTATACATGATACTAAAGCGCGCAAAGTCTGAAACTACGAATCAACAAAGTGGGATGATCTCAGGAATTCTTATCATTTTTTCCATGGAGTGACATATGGTTTGATATCAGGTATCGAAGCTTACATTTTTCACGTTGACAATCGCCTCTCCAAAAAACATGGTTTAATAGGAGAGGTAGACATGCAGTTATGGCAAAAAGCTTACAGCGAATGGAGGATAAATCCAAGCTTTCCATGTAGCCGCAGTTTGATAAATTCATATCTCAACTCCGATATAAAACGCATTCTTGAAAAATTGAACTCCAGAAAAGCTATTGGTCTAGTCCAAATAGTACGAACTGCTCTGAAACTTTACACTGCGTAGCTTGCTTGAGTCCTTTGCAAAGTAACTCTCCTACCAGGCCGGAGAGTTGCCTGGGGTAGGTGCCATTAACAGCAGCCTCTGAAGTACCTGAACAAAAACAATATAATCGATGATCTCCAACACGGTTCCGCCTGCACGGATCCAGAGGAAGTCCACGTCACCCATATGTGGAACAGAGCAATTGGGTGTGGCGTGAGAGTCCTCTGAACAAGCTTGTTAATGGTTGGGTTGTTTTCTCAGAGGCCGCTCCCTGTTTGTGGTGGTAGATGGATGTGTTTCTGATGCGTTTGTCATCAACGCGGGCTTTCCTCAAGGATATGACCTTTCTTCAACGTTCTTCTTGCTTTCTGTTGGAAATATCTAATCCTACCTATAGCTGCACAGATGACAGCACCCTTATTTTCTGAATGGAATCACACAAACAACTACCATTCCGAGTGACCCTATTCCGACGAGGGCAGCATAGTATTCAAAATAATGGGGACATTCAGAGAATTGTTGAATGGGGATCTACAAATGGAGTTAAGTTCGATGCACAGACAAAGCCCGACAAAGCTACTGCTACTCTATAAGGTCCAGATGATCTAAAGCCACCCAGATGATAGAAGTATTATTTCGTGTTGAGTTTGTTCATGGATAGTTCCGAATTACAGTGTATTAAAGTGAATTGACATGTATCATCTCGCAGTGATTCTGGAGCTTTTTTGCCTTTGCAGGAGGTCATCTAAGAAGAAATATGTCACCAGGGTAGCTGTAGTAGAAAATTTTAGCACCTTGATGATGCTATTAAATATGGTGAACACTGTGAAAACCTTTGGGCTTTTATTTATCTAACTGTGTAGTCGATATTGCAAATTTCAGGCTCAAACTTAATATAAATTTCTAGCGAATCCCTAATCAAGATCCAGTTACACTCTTAATCAACGGAAAAGGTCGATGGACCAATCCACGTGCTGGAAACACCACCACAAGTCCACTGGAAGTTTTTAATGTGACGAAAGGATTCAGATACAGGTTCAGAATGATAAACGCTATGACATCTTCATGCACCATGGCGATGAGAGTTATTGGCCATAATCTGACAGTTATATCTACGGATGGAGAAATTGTTGCACCAAGAGTGGTAGATGCTATCCATAGTGCAGCTGGTAAGTGTAACTATTCCTTCAGATTTCAATTGTTAAAAAAGCCTCCTAAAGTTGTGGTGAGTTTTAGAAATTTCTGTTGCCGTTTGACAGCATAAGGTGAGTAGCATTCAATCGAGGCGAAAATTATTTCTTGATACAAGAATATTCGTTGAAAAAAGTAGTCAGTGCTGCGTCCTCTAATAACGGAACTTTTTACAAAAAGATAACCTGACCACTGAACTTCCTTCTTCAAAAATAAACACAAGCTCTTCATCTTACAATCAAGTTATGATAAACACTGAAAAAGCTAACACAAAATTATGTATAAAATATAATATTACGTATTTGCACTTATAATAATATGAAAATTTGCTAGGCGAAAGATACGATTTTGTCATACATGCAAACAAAGATGTGAAGAAATACTGGATACAGTTTTGGTTAACCGGTCTGTGTGTCAATCGGACGATCCAACAGCTAGCGATTCTCAACTACGAAGGTTCAAAACCAATTCTCAAGAATTCGGCTCCCACGTTCCAACAAGCAATAAATCACACAGGCTTTGTAAGTATTCTTAGTGTATAAAATGGTGGAGGTACATCTAAAACAATAACGGGAACAATTATCTCGAATAATAGGTTAATGACTTATTGTTGTTCCATAACTAAGCTAAGCTCAACAGTATTTATTTTCGATCCTGTCTTATCATACTTGATTGTTTCCTATAAAACAGAATAATGTTTCAGTCACTGAATGACCCAACGACAAACTGTACACAAGAGAAACGTGGAATTTGTATGACCAGTTTGAAAAGTGGAACGCCTATTGCTGACAAGAATCTTCTCAAAAAGGAACCAGATGTCAGGCTGTACCTCAACTTTACTTTCACTTTATTTGAACCAAAGGAACTTCATAATACGGAAAGAAAATACGCCGGTAGGTAATGGTGTAACTATCGAGAGGTAAAATGCAAACGAAGCGGGAGAGGATGTTATTCCTAGCACGCACTGTCAGTGAGCTCAAGTGGCCGTTATTACAGGCGAAACAAGTAGTTTTTGGCGAATAACTTTTAATGCGTTAGGAATTTTGATAGGAATGTATTCAGAAAAAAGTTTTATTTCTTAATTCCGCATCGAATGCAATGAATAAAGAGGGGGGATAATATTTAAAATAAGAAATAAAAAGTCTTTTAAAATTTGAAAAGTTTGGCAGTCATTTTTAAACACCCTGTACAATTTAGAACAACCAACCTCGGTCAACAAGACATCCACATCTTACTTAATAAGTTCCTAGTCTGAATGTGGTAATTACGCACCATTCGTATTTTTCAGCAATTTTTAAAGTCGGTGATGCAAAACCGATTTTTTTTACATTTTATTTTTTTTCGTCGGTTTAACCCGATCGATTTTGATAATATTTTAGGATAGTAGAGGTGACCATTGGAGACACCCAAATATGCAAAAAATGAGTAGTTCAATTTAAAAAAATACGTCATTATGACGTCACACTTTTTTGGGACACCCTGTGATACAACATGCAAAATATTAAAATCCCAACTTAATTGATAACGGAGCTACAGAAGACGGAAGCTAAGATGCAGGGCCCTGTATAACAGTGTCTTGTTTTCAAATTAGAACTTAGAAACTAATGATGCAGTTGCATTTTGGATAAATAAAAGATGATGATTATGCATTATGTTCATTACTTATACATATCTGGTTTAAGAGTTTATACACAAGGGTCTATATTTTACATTCAATGTGTTTCAGTTTTGAATGGCCAGTACTTTGCACAAGCCTTCATGAATGGTTTCTCCTTTACATTTCCGCCATCACCCCTGATCAGTCAGTATCAAGATGCCAAAAGGTCAATTTGTCCCCCTGATGGCAGTAATCCAGCGGGATGCGCTGGAAACTGCAGCTGTACTAACGTCATCAAGGTACCACTCAATGCTGTTGTGGAGATTGTGCTGATTGATGGAGGTGAGTTCGGCTAAATAACTGAGTATCGATGTTCACCAAACTTTTGTTTTAGACCTTCTTCGGATTTGGTCTCCGCAGTGCCTTGCGTAATGCGTCAATATGGGACAACAAGGAAATGGGACTGCATCCATTTGCTTTGCTCTGATAACATCATGATGCGGCAGTCAAATTGATGCATTAACCAACACGCTGACTTTTACTGGAGACCAAATCCTTACTTGAACGTCATATACAATTTGTGTATGTTACACATGATATAGTATTTTGAGTTATTTCGGAAATATAGTGTTCAAGAGTTTAAGGACTTTCTTGCCTAGAGGGGCGTCATATTTATATTGGGATTCACATCAAATATGGAAATTTGTGCTAATCTTTTGTTAGTGTGAATTTTAATGTACTTATTGTCTACGTAATGTTTTGTAGTGGTTGCACTTTGTAATGCTTTTATGACGCATTCCATGTCATCGTCAGATAATTCGTCGAATAAAGGCTATTTATTATTATCATTATTAATTAGCTATCTTTATATTGTATATTTATTTATCAACATCCTTCATGTCTTCTTTTAGTTACATTAAATGATATCCACTCTTTCCATCTTCATGGATACTCGTTCAGAGTACTAGGAATGGGAACTCCTGCAGATCTCAATATTACCGTTGCGAACACAACCATCATCAAGCAATTAGACAGGCAAGGACTACTGAAAAGGTGAGTAGCAATAATGTATACTTTCGTCTCATACGCCTTGATTTTTTATGTATGCACATGTAAAACAAAAAATTGTGTAAAGTATGTTGATTTTGAGCCTCCCACGCAATGGTAACTTCCAAGAAATAAAGATTTAGAGCAGATTCTTAAACTATTGACCTTCTGAAATTATATAATATTATACACCCTTCTATGATTTGAAAGCTTCACAAAATTGTTTTCTTTTATTTTGAATATTAAGTCTTATTCAAGTGAAATGTAGTAATTGCTAGTGCACACCAAATCAACCCGCCTCCTAACGTGAAGTAACAATTTGGGAATAAATTAAATTATTACCGTATTGAAAATCCACAATGGTCATGAGTGAGATGTATTCAGAAGTCCACAGCTGAGGAAAATGTATGAAAAATAATCTATGTGCAAGAAGAATGAAAAATGACATCCATTACCAAGGCCAAAATATTCTTCTTCCACCTCCAATTTTACCGGCCCAAAAATCGATTGTAAATTCTTTGAGAAAATAACAAGAGCCACATAAATGGCCAAAGACGAAGTTCGAACGTGTACATATTTCTGATGACAGTTCGGCCGCTATAATAACGATTTTCAAAAATCAATATGCTTATTCGTTCTTGCCGTAGTAGTAAAATAATATCGAAATTTGACCAAATTCCAAGTGGTACTTTCCAAATTATAGAGTGTTTAGGAATTACCGTTCTATGCAGCTAGACAGACTGACGGAAATAAGTGACAGTTTTTCGTGAAGTATGTGTCATGATCATGAAACATCAAGAAATCATAACAAAAAGAAAGAATTTGTTCGCGATAACTATAAATCCCTCGTCTCTGGTGTGACAAGTGAAAACGTATTTTAACGTTTATTTTCTTAATAATTATTATTGACATGTATGAATTTTTTTTTGCCATATGCTGGAATACAAATTCTTGCGTTCGTAGACACTTTCTAAGACCCCACCACAATCGCAGCAATAGTTCGTCTGACAAAAATTGGATGCTCCTCATTGGAACATAAAAACTATACGTAGGAATATCTAAAATTACAAACACATTAAACTTAGGAATAGCGAAATCATGAAAGTCGGATAGTCTCGAGAGTAAATGGTACAATCTCTCTAAACTTTATTATTTCAATGATTTCACATGACACCACTCAATTTATTTTTGAAAGGCGCTCCGAAAATATATACAAATGAAATCAAAATAATGGAAAGCTTATAGGCTATTGAGTTGATTAAATTAACCCATTTCAATCCAAGCATTAAATTGAATTAAAATTGAAATCATTAGAGAAAGACGACTGGCTGTGACCAAACTGACAGCGGAATCGAACACTCAATTAAACGCCTTTAAATTGATAGTAAATTGGGGAATAGCGAAAACGAAAAATTTTTTTTATAGTATTATGTAGATTTTGCCTGCCTTCACTTGGTCTTAGTTATCTAGCTATATGAAGAAGAGTTTCACTTGTCAAAATATGTAAATTTGGTTTCTGATTTATTGATATTAGTCAAAGAATTTTTTATTGTCAAACTTAATTGGAACTGCTCCATTCTCAAGTAAAATTGACCCTGATAATTTTAAGCCCTTGTTCAACCTATCCGAACGACCTCTTGATCGAATCAGTTCATCTTAATTCCAAAAATGTATTAATGTAAGTCTTCGATACAATGTTATCTAAAGCAAAAACAGATTATCTCAAATGGATCTCCCAATTTTACCCTATCATTATCCAGTGGTTTTTCAGCAGCCCTCCAGAACTAGCACTCTTGAAACTATTATATCTTCAATGTTTAGTATTTTGAGATTGAATCAATCTTCTCGATTCCGATTTATCAATATCGAAAATAGTTCATTGAAGCCAATCACGTAAAATGTAACCATATATGATCAACTAAATATCAATCTGCTTTACAGGAACCTCATCGACCCACCTGGTAAGGACACAGTGACAGTGCCAAACCACGGTTATGTCATCTTACGGTTTCATGCTAACAACCCAGGCCCTTGGCTGTTGCATTGTCACTTTGACGTCCATATGAATGTCGGTATGGCGGCCGTTATAATGGTTGGAGACTGGGAGGACGTGCCTCCGGTTCCTTACGGGTTTCCTAAATGCGGCAACTATATACCTGATATAAATATGGCCCTGCTGGGTCCTACGCCAGCTAAGGAATAATCGAGAAAATATAAGCATTTTCGAGATTCATGATCAATCATAGGAGGCAGAAATTTTGCATCGAGTTTGACATTAAGGTAACAAAACATATGAGGGAGTTCTTACTTGTTCCAATATCCATTTCGATAAATGAGATCAAAGCAAACGGTAACAATTTTTCTGAAATATTTCATAGATGGTGGGATTTCATATAGCAAATGTACCATGGTTGACAAAATAATTACGCTTTTTTTCTCATGACTTACAGTTTAGAAGAGTAGTTGTGCAAGGACTATTTTAATTAGGACTAAGTTTTTGCAAATAACCTATATAGCAATTCGAAAAAAAAATAGGAATTCCCATAAAAACATATTCAATGGTTAATTTACAACCGATATAGCTTCTTTTTATAAAAGATGTTTTCTTCGTTTTATAAAAGATAATATGTAGTATTTTTTGAAAATGTGTTAATCTAGTAAGATAAACAGTACTGAAGCTTAAAATACTATGTATAAATGTATTTGTATCAATATTAAAGACGAGAGAGTGTGGTACCAATTCAGAGGAATTCAGTATTTTCATAAGATATTCATAAAAAAAGTCTCAAATTAAATAGCTATCCAAGCATTTTTTGAGAGAATTGTTTCAGTAGCACTCTGCTATGAAGTATTTAATATCCAATATACAACCATTCACCGCATATTTGCAAAAAATGTCTTTATATCATGTATGACCGCACTTAGTAAATGCTAATTAGAGAGGATCAAAACACTCACATATGTTTGTGACCTAATATAACTGTTTATTAAAAATTCCTGTCATCTATGAATAAATACATAACTGAACCTGCTCACTTTATAGATCATAGGATATTCTCTCATCTACATAATATTTTCATAAGATAGATATAGCTACTACTGCCATTATAGCTTAATTATTTAATTATTTATTTCACTTTTTTTTATTGTAACCATATTGATTATTCCACTTTAGAATTTAAAGAATGCTAAATGCAGCATTGAACACAATATATATTGTCACATTGTTTATCTATTTGAACATTATCTAAATGTACTGGTATTATCAAATAATTTATAGCAATAAAAATAATTTCGTTAAAAAGTATCAGTTTTCTTATCCTGATCTTGTTACACCATTTTGATTAGTTGATATAAACAATAAAGTTTTAGCACAAATTTGTGCCGGAAGCATCCGTGCAAGCAGGTTCAAATATATAACCGCTTTTTGCAGATTAAAATATAATCTTGTCATGGTTTGAAATTTGTAAACCTAAAAGTCGTGGTAAAACATATAAAATCAGATTTACATTTATCATCCTCGATTTTGCAGATAGAAACATTAATAATATCTCCAATTTGCATTTCTGCAGAACCAAACCACTCAAGTATGCTATTATTACAACAACGTTTGAGTGTAATCGCTTTTGAACAAATTAGATTAATGCTAGCGAACATCAATCAATTACTGGAACAAGACGAAAGCTATGGCTACAATCTCGGTGGGAAATTATATCGATATACAGTCCCCAGGTCGTTAGCAAAACGTTAGTTGGCTTCTCAGACATAAATCACGTTAAATGAACCGGATGATTAAGATTATATACTAATTTTTGCACTCCAAATCAAGTTGACTTTGGATATTCATATAGTTTTCTGAAGCTCTTGTTCCATTGAGAGCTACCATCTATTCTAGATGATAATTGATTATTTGCAGAATTCAATTTAAATAAATGACAGGCTAGTCAACGAGGAAACCCAGAGGAAAATGGAGAAGGTTTATAAAAATTTCCATCTCCATATGGATTCCTGGAGTTTGCATAAGAATGGCAATCGTACGAGTGAGGAGATTATTCATTGTGTTTATTTTACAAATGTCAAAAATTCCTCATTTTCAAGCAGATTCGGAAAAAAAACGGTGGATTTGATATTAGTTTATTTATCACAAATATTTCAATGTTCATAACTCATTGTTCTTTTATTGGTTTTCATTATTGCGAAAGTTATTGTATCATTGCCATTATTTTTGTCGCTGAAATGCTTATGCACCCAGTGACTCATTAGTGAAGAATGGCGTTTGAATCTCGTGAATCACTCTAGCGGACCTAATTCTAAGCACAAGACTGATCGTGTCGTTTTTTTGACATACATATACATAATTCATGTGTATTTTTGAAATATGAATTAATGTATGGAGTACATCATTTTAAAATTCAAAATTATATTTTCAAGTAGTAACAGAGCTTTTATTTGGTTGAATCAATAGGTTGAACCTCATGACTAATTTATTTTTAGCTGGTAGGTGGCATTTTATGGAGCTATCACCATTATTTTGAAGACTTTCAATTATATATTATTCACTCTCATTGTTTGGAAAGTAAATAAAAGGTCCTTGAAAAAATGTGTACATTGCAGGTTGATGTATTCATTATTCATAAAAATATGAATGTAAACAATAATAGAATCGAACACTATAATTGAACTTTTTTGATAACGCCCTAAATTGATCAGGATTGAAATGTGCAATGACAGAGTAGGGGTTTTTTGATTACCTTTCTACTAAATCAGAACAGCATAAATATATAGCCAAAGACTAGATTTGTAATTTTTTGTATTTTTTTGCTATTGTCGCCAATTTTCCAATTTTAAAAAATACGTCGAAATCAGAGCAGTCATTATAAAACTTGAGACAAGAAGATGGATGGAACTACACTTTGAACAGCTGCAACTGATAAATGGTGAGTAGGTTCTTGCCTTGATATGAAAACTTTGCCCCGCCAAATCCTCGTAATGGTTTTGCGCTATCGCCAGTGGAAACCAGGATCAGTACAATGCCTGTTTTGTGTTTATGTTCGATATATCATTTCATTGTGAAAGTCCAATAGCGCCAAAAGCTGTACGACATTATTGAATTAATGTTTTGCAGCATAAATAGCACAGAATAATCCTCCCATGAAATATTCGTTATTATCCTTTGACATAAATGTTTGTATTGAATCGGTTTTATGGTGACGTATTTTACGTAGTGGTATCAGTTACGCTTAAAGTGTCGATGTATGATACCATTTCACGTGCTCCAATCGCCTAGCAATGTTGAACCGCTAACTGGTCTCGGTAAGTACTATATTCTTGCAATTCTAAAGCTGTTGTCAGGCTGTAAGCTCTCGATCATGGATAGTTTGGCCGGAGAGATGTCTCAAAAGAATAAATGTGTCAGAATCCGTTGTTCTGGTTGGTAGGTCTATATGATGACTTGTCTATAGTTTTAGAGAAACCACGTTACATTACTTTGATACTTTGACGAAGAGTTGCGATCTGATTCGTTCATCTAAAACCAATTCTGTTCCATGTTTATTCTAGATCGTACTGACGAGTCTCAAGGACGTAACCACGATCGGTTTCGGATGAACGAATTAAATTACAGTCTTCATTTATATATTGTGTACATGTTACTCTACTAATGCATCACATATCTCTTTAAGAATAGAAATATGGAGATAATCACGCCTACCCCCAAGTTTGATTTGGTCCCATTTACTATGCTAGACGATCATTTTATAGTAAAGTATCGATGCTACTGACTCAGTTTTGTGATATGGGCAAAAGCAATTAATTGCAACAGCCTGAATCTCAATTTCGTCTGGTTTCTGGACTACTAGACCTGACAGAGTCATCAACTGATACTAGGATATTAGGAACTCGAGAAGCAGATAAAAACCGACTGTGAGGATGCCATTATAGTTTTTGCTATTTACCACACTGCCAATGTTCCGACTTTAAAAACAAAGTTAAGACCGCAAAGCTGTCAAAAAGTTAATCAAAAGTAGTGCGTGGTTGAAAGAATGTCATCGGACCGACAGAAAAATCGAGGGTAATGAGTGAAAGGGATTTTTGTAGACATCAAGAGGCACCCCAGAACACAATATTTCAAATTAGAATATTTTCCTACTACTACTTCCGTAGCTGGAAATGAAAGACTGACAAACACTTAGTGGCCTAGGCCATAGTACCTACCACGTGTGTGTCTGATAGTTTAGTTGAAGATTTTGTCAAGAGATTCTTTGAAAAGTTTACTTTAAGAATATAGAATTTTTAATTACCAGAGAGGTTTCACAAGATGTGTAATATATTAATGGTGTTATTATCAAAAAACATAACATTCTCAGAATTCCTCCAAACTCTGTTTTTGTGTCTCGGTGAAAAAATAAATAACTGAAGGGCATACCTCAAAACCAAAACACGTTTGAAAAACAGGGTATGAAGTGCAGATTTCTATACTACACGAAGATAAAAAATTCAAGACAAAGGTAAAAAAATCTGACTTTCTCAAATTGAACGATGATTGTACTTTAAATTTCTCAATAAACTATTATCACTTTTGGTTGAATATGCTTTAGAGGAAGACGTAGTCAATGTTCTCCAAACTTATAGATAAAACATAAGTTGTGCTTCAGGTTTACTTATGGTTTGTTCTTGGATTCCAAATAAGTATGATTGCTGCATTAGAATCGCACTGCTATATGTTTCGTTTCATCATTTTCAGTTCGACAATATAATGGATACAAAACTAAATTTAATCCCCTTACACATTAAAAAGCAAATACGATTTTTTATAATACCATGATGAGCGCCACAAGAACTGACCAGATTATAGATGTACGTATATCCAAATATTGATAAAACAAGTTTCTCTCGAACAAAGACTCGCCCAAATGTGCAGGAAAACGACTGGGTGTGATTTGATATCCACAAATGAACCTCGTTCAATTATACGGGAGTACTATTTTTCCACTGCATCGTTACCGCGCATCGCGCGAAGCACAGAGTCAAGGTCTTACGTCCAATTACATTCTATCCATAATAGTTACTATTTCTGGATTGCGCCTGGCCAGGAAGGCAAAATTAGTATTCAAAGAATTTTTGAAAAACTTATTAAGGTTAACACTAATGTAATCTGATCTCTAATTATTCAATCTATTTGATAATGACCGCCTGGTGCATATTTACATTCTGTGAAAAACGACATAAGTTCTGACTTGTTTATTCATCCTTAGTTTTATGGCTGAACCATAAGTCAAAGTTACGGTTAATTCAGTCACATTAAAGGAGTATATTCTCAGAAATGGTGAGGACATTCTTATCCTGATTGCCTAACAAATTTGAAAAGTAGAATATAGAATATCAGTCTCTACAAATGACATAGATACTAAAGCAAAACAGCAACCTAATTTTGAGTCAACTCACAGAATCTGAGACATTTATGTTATCTGATGACTGTCCATTATTTTTTTGATATTCAATTTGATATAGAGCTTTTTGCGAGAATGTTGGAATCGACGTATATGCGATAAGGCTTTGATCAATATATATATATATATATATATATATATATATATATATATATATATATATATATTTGTCTATTTGTCAGCGAAATCGCGATTTTTTTAGTAGTAATTGATAATTCAATGAATCAATTAATAACCATGAAAAATAAATACATTATTCATACTATATCTACAATCAGTCTAAGCAAAAGTATTGATAGAATTAGTCATAGAATTATGCAATGTTTTGTTACTATTTATTTTTAGTATTTCGCATTGCTAACACTTTAAATGCGTATACGTGGGGAACAAATAAAATCTACAACGTTTCTATATTATATCCCAATAGAGAACTCAACAAAATTGGTATAGCGACTACTAAAATTACGAGGAGATGAAAACTGAGTAACACGGTTGCAGAAATAATAATATAATATATCCAAAAGTAGACAAAAAACGGATACAGACCGACAGAACGACAAAACCACAGACCAACAGACCGACAGACCAACAGTAATCTCAACACTTTTGATACAAATTGTATCTCTGTTTTTTTACGTCTATGATAGTGACCTACGAAATGCAAACGTTATGCGTGGCCGACACCGCAAGTCATAACTGAACTAAAACCATTTCTGAAAACTCACATCATGTCATATGAATTACGTCTTACGGTAACTATGAACGGATTCAATATCATAAGGTTTATCAAAAGTTTGATTTCGGACTTCCATTGTCTATAAAATTTTGAGTATCACGACGTTTCGATTGATGTGCTATCTTCAATCCATTTCAGGTGAACTGGCGAACACGTTCCTTCCATGCCTATTTATACCCCGTCCGGTGACGTGTCGTTGTGCGCGGACTGTTCTGATTGGTTCCCGATGCGCGGTATTCCGGTCTGCTGACGTGGCTGTTTGTCGGTCATTGTTTGTTGTCTGGTCCAGTCGTATTCTGTTCATCTTCTTTATGAGTGGCTGCCAGATTGGTTTAATGTCTACGCTGGCTTTGCTGTACACTTTGCTGTTGTTGGTGATGAATGCCGCCTCCTTGAATTTACTTCGATACCAATGCGGCTCCTTGGCAATAACCTTAGCGTCGTCCCAAGCTATTTAATGGTGCTCCGTCCATGCGTGGTCAGCTATTCCAGATTTTCCTGCTTCTGCTCGCTGGGTGTTGAGACGATGTTCTTTGATTCTTACTTCCAGTGGCCTTTTTGTTTCTCCAACATAGATTTTACCACATTGACATGGTATCTGGTAGATGCAGTCCTTTGTCTCTTGAGATTCATTCCTGGGCTTAGTTTTTGTTAGGACACTTCTGAGGGTGGCAGTCCTAGAGAATCTCGTTTGGATCTTGTATCGCTGACCTATTCTTTTGATTCCATCTCAACACCCAGCGAGCAGAGACAGGAAAATCTGGAATAGCTGACCACGCATGGACGGAGCACCATGAAATAGCTTGGGACGACGCTAAGGTTATTGCCAAGGAGCCGCATTGGTATCGAAGGAAATTCAAGGAGGCGGCATTCATCACCAACAACAGCAAAGTGTACAGCAAAGCCAGCGTAGACATTAAACCAATCTGGCAGCCACTCACAAAGAAGATGAACAGACTACGACTGGGAAACCATATTGGCAATCGTTGATTATATAATTTTTGTCCAGTTACTTCAGAAGATGCACGTTAATAGCAACAGCTTCCATAACCTTGGATATGGTGCAGAGCAGAATCACAAGTCTTATAGTTGGTGGGTATAATTTTCCCGCCCTTCTTAGGTATAGGTTATACTTGACCGGTCTTCCACTCAGTAGGGAACACTCCTCGCTGGAAGGAGAGCTTAAATAGTTTGTAAAGGACAGGTGTAAGCTCTGAGATGCAACGTTTCAGGAAAATTTCCGGTATTAGTCTGGACCACTAGCTTTCCTAGAGACTTGGCTATAGACCGAAATGATCTGGACGAGCTGGAACATGAGAAAAGTTTTACTTAATTTTCAGGTTGTGCTCCTCTTTGCTGCTATCGATGATCCGCTTACAATGGCTTCTGGCATCAATGAAACTGCGATGACTTTCGGTAGTAGGATTTGTCTTTCATTCCTTGTACCGTTGGTTTTCTACCATAACTGCAACTCCGATTTAACCAAGGTCTTGGAGAGCAGCGTTACCAACGTGAGATATGTAGGTTTCCATACCTGATTTATTTTTTGGCCACAATCTGACGGATCTCTGCACGTGAAACAGACTTCATTCGATGGGAAGAACAGGTAATAGTTCCTGAGATCATTCCGCTTTGCTGATTTGTAGTGCCAGACTCTACGCGCTTAAGTATGTTGTTGAGCTAGTGATGTCAAAATACATTGTGTTGAAATTGTATAGTGATCGGATGTTACCAGTGGAGGGGATATATTGACAATGTATATAGCGAGATTTGTTGTGAGATACAAGTCCAGCAGGTTCGCAGTCTTCATTGCGATCGGGAATTCTTGTTGTTTCGCTGATTATCTGTTCCAAGCCACAGCTGATAGCGAAGGCTTCAACTTTGCGTCCCTCTTCGTCTGTATTGCTGGAACGTTTTAGCCAGTATATACTCATATTGTGAACCTAGAGATCACCCAAAAAAAATATTTTCGGGCTGGGATAATCTGTTTGTGAGGTATCTACAGTGGCTGAAAGATTCGCGAAAAGATTTCTGTAATTTTTGCTACTCAGTGGTCTGTAAATGCAGCAAATCAATTTGGAAAAATTATTGAAAGATACTTTGAGCCAGTTAATGTTGAATCCTTCAGGTTCAAGACCTTCCCCTCGCTGACAAGAGTCCTGATTTGACATATACGCATATACCAAATCTCAGTCTGAATCGGGTGTATAGGGGTAACTAAAACATTTATCCATAACTGACGAGCCGACTTGGGTCTCTGAAAATTCCAGAATGTGTGGCCTTTCTGTCTGCAGATATTGATGGATGGAGTTTATGTTTGAAGCGAGACCTCGAACATGCGTGAAGTCGACCCTAAATACGTCTTGCAGCCTGTCGTCCCAGCGAAGTTGCTGCTGTTATTTGCCTATTGAGAAGCTGCAGCACATTAAGATAAAGGAATTTCGATCAAAGTGCAATCAGGACCACCTGGCACCCGGAGATCTGAACGGCCAGGTATTTTACTTGCGGAATTCTTTTATCTTCGAAGCGCCATTGAGCATTATTCTAATTACTTGTGTCACATTAGGAAAACCGGTCTAGCGAAGGAACGTAAATCGTGAGGCCACTTGTCATCAACAATATTCCAAGCTAGGGGTGACCGGACGATGTGTACGTCATGCATCTCCCCCTAAGACAGACCAAAGTCCCGGTGTGAGTTTGGCTGCGCATGTCCAGGCTGTAGGCCATGAGGCCATGAAGCACACGACAAAGAATTTTGGGTTGGTTATTTGTGAGATGTGTAAGTACTTCGGTTATATAGATAATGGTTAAGACAAATGTTTGATATGTCATCCATTCTGCTTCTGTACAGTCATTCCTCAAAATTATCATACTGATTGATTGTAGTAATTTACTCCCTAATAGTGTATTTTTGTTTTTTACTGTGTAGCTTATTTAATATCTGTATCTATTTTAAGGTATAACATGTTATTGGAAACAAACTGTTCGGATTTTACTGCCCTCTTTAAGAGAGAGACATTTTGTAAGCACAGTTTACCTATAGAAGATTATATTAAAAAAATCTGATGGTGGGAGTGGGATTCAAACTCACATTTCCGACACTCCGTTACAATTTTTACAATTGTGTTTACAAAATAAAATGATTAATAATTTGCTAGACGGTCACTATAACTGTAATCATGACATGTGCTTACCCTGGAAAAATTCAAAGCAGAGATACATACCTGAAACAAAAAGGTTTTTATTAGATTGATATGCTAATTAAGAGCTATGTTTATACAATATTTTTATTTGTCATACTATGAAATATTTCGGCGTTTGACACGTCATCTTCAAGTACATTTGAATTATAAGTGAATAATCCAAATCACTGCTATTGAGGTATTGGAGGTGAGAAATTATTGATTGATTGAGGAAACTGATACCTAGGACTGTTTAATCGTATATCCTTGAGACACATCGATTAACTAATCAATCGTTCGGTAATTAATTATAGCGAAAATAATAACATAATAAATTATCACCATAAAACGTTAATCGGTATTACTTGGAATTATAACAAAATCCCGAACATAATATTCTCTCCGCTTGTCGTGTGTTCATGAAATGTGATATATCGTACAATATTTGAGATATGCTTTTCAATCAGTTTCATTGGACAGCTTTAATAATTGCGATACTAAAAATTGTGATTCATAATAAGAAAAATTAGAGAGAAAAATGTTGCTGCTAGTGAGGATCGAACGCACGACATTCTGCATTCTTGGCAGAAAATCGATCGATGTCAAGCAGAATAGTACGCTATGAAACTTTCTCTCCAGCGCGATGATTCCTGTCAACTTTATAACATTTGCAGCTCGATCATGGTTAGGTATCTTATGGACAGTGACTGACATACTTTCGGTTTAACTTTGTCGTGATGAAACCAATATTGAATCAAATCCGGAAAACTGCCGCCATCAGGAAAGACCTTGACATACTTTTATCGCATTGCAAGGATACTTAACTAACAACTAAAATCAAAGTTCCAAAGAATAATTAAGTGGGAGAGACACCTTCCATGTTGTATTTGCTTTTCTGCTTGGCAGTCTCGCAATAGATGAACAAAAAAGTGTCTGCCTAGAATGCAGAAGGTTGAGTGTACCATCATCGTTGGTAACAAGGTTTTTTAAAATGTTTCTTGTTTTTAGTTAAATAGATGAAACACTGTCGAAAACATTGTGTACATGTTTTCAGGAAACGAGGCTAGCATTCAAGTGTCGTCAAGTTTTGAATATTTAATATGCAGGTGTGAGACAACGTAGTTGGATATGACCCTTAATTATGCCCGTATGGAAAAAGACACTTCACTCTTTCTGATCTCCTTTTTCTGAAGGTAGGCGAGCTCTGGCTTTGGTATAGAAACAATTCATTTCACAGGCGTTGTCTGTAACGTCGTATTTATTGAATTCATTTAGTTTCTTTCTAATTAAATAACTACGACAACTGTCTGGCAAAAATAGTTGGAGCTTCACAAATAATTCATTATACTGAAAGACAGTATATAACATTTCATCATCTATTGGTTGCGTTCATCTAAAAGTTCGAAAACAAATCACATAAATTATCCTTCATGACTGATCGTGTGAATTATTTTTTCTCAGAACATGTAACAGGCAGTATTCAAAGCAATTATATCAAGTAGATTGACTAAAACTTTTACATGAGATCATAGGTTTTCCTGACAAATATATGTTATTCGCTTACGCTTGGTTTATGTCTAGATCTTTCTGTCGGTCTCTGTATCGGTCTGTTTGCATGCCTTGCTGTCTGTATATCTGTCGGCCTATATTTCTGTCGGTCTGCATATCTGTCGATCTACGTGTCTGCTAGTCTTTATGTTTGCAGTTCTTTATGTCTCCTGGCCTATCGACCTCATACGTGTATGTTTGTCGGTCTTATGTCAGTCGGTTTGCATGTCTCTCCGTCTGTATGTCTGTCAGTTGCACATAGCTGTTCTGCTTTCTTTTTTGAAATAGGTATGTTTACGGTGGACCAATTAGCAAAAAAAGCTACTAGAACTAAGCTTTTGTACGTTTTTTGAAGTTGTTGATGATTTTTGTGCTTCGTATTTTTTCTGAACTGAACGCTTCAGATCTTCTGCATTTCGGCATCGGCAAAGAGTCCTTCAGCAAAACTATTGAGAACCTAAAATAATATTGGTCTACAGTCCGACGATGATTTGAGTATAAATCGAAATGCGTCACCGAAAGAGAAAGAGTTTCATTTGTGACACTGTGTGTTAATTACACAATCTTTTTACGCCCTGATTGCATGGTTACAAGCATTTGGTGTTACTAATGTTATTTTTGAAATTCACCGAATATCATTTTTAAATCTTTCAAATAGAATCATAATATGTTGAATGTTCATTTCTTCTCCAAACTCTGCCTGTCAGGCTTGTACTCGTATGAAACTTTTCGTTTAGGTCACTGCGTAATCTCAGTAATTCCTGCACACAGACAAGTCGCAAAAGAGTCCACGAATCATCTTCACTTTGAGGCTCTATGAGAGAAATTCTGATCTCAATATTGCATGCAGGGTAATGATTTTTTAGAGGAAATTGTAGCGTGCGAATTACGGAGTAAATATATTTGACTCAACTTTCATTATTGCAATATACCCAAAATACTAACAATACTGTGTACTTTTTGCAGGTGGATGGTCGGCCTACATACTTTTTTATTTATTACGGTTTCCTGCCATACAGTGTTCGGCAGCAACGCACACCATGCGATGCTTAAAATAAACAAGAAAAAGAAAGTTATGAGGCAGAGCTTTAAGGATGGCGAGGCACAGCGGTATAGCCTCAGGTAATGTGGCAGAAACCCTGCAGGACGGAGGCCCGGCTTGTTTCCGTCACTTGCAGCTCTCGCCTCCGAACCCCCAATTTATTTCGTGCCGCCTCCATTAAATACATTACAAACGTAGCCTTATTAAATCAGCAGATTAGGGAGAACCCACCGAATTCCCTGTATTGTTCATGGTGATATAAGCGCTGTTGCCGTGACTGATGCGCGGGAGGTAAATAGCGGTGGTGACGAATGGACTTTCCAGTTACCTCTAGATGGCTTAAATATACATGTTTAAAAAAGGTACGAGGCTCACGTGAAAGTCTTTACATATTCCTAATCGATAAGTGCTTTCACGCAAAGATAGCGTTTGAATCGTTCAGCAGTCATTAGTATGGTGCTTTGAAAGTGATCAGCCTCCAGCGAAAATTCGTCGTTCCAAGAGTGTTGCAAAGAAAATAGTCGCATCTTTTTTTTTCTAAAAGTGGATACATTACAACGGTAGCCTTGGAAAATCAAAGGACAGTTAGTTCTGAATGGTATATAACCAAATGTGTACCTGTAGTCTTCCTAGAACTATTCAAGATCCATCCAAAGTCTGGTCTGCAGGCTATTCAATGACACCATGGCAATGCACCTGCCCAAGCGCCGTTAGAACACTCGATTTTTTTGCTGAACAGGGTGTCAAACTGTTGCCTCGCCCACCTTATTCTCCGGACCTAGCTCCATTTTTTCATCGATGAAGAGCCAATGGCTGCATTTGAGGAGGAAATTAGCAACCTTTCAAAATAGCGTTGATCACAGGAATTTGACAAGTGGTTTTATCGAATGCGTGAATGGTAGGGGGAGAATATGTTGAAAAAACAGAATAAAGTTTTTTTAAAAAAACCTTCTACTTCTTCTGTATCTGAAAACCTTCAGCGTGAACCTCGTAGCTTGCAACTTACATAGTTATTAAAGTATACTAGCATCATAATATAAAGAAAAGCTTTTGTAAGTTCGACGATGATTTGAAAAAAAACCGAAAGTACAGCTATGGCGAACTGCATGTCTTTTTACTTTTTATGATTCGTTTCAAGGAATAGACACAACGAAGTTTCTAGTACTTCCTTAGAATATGAAATAGATACGTTGACGATATCTTTCCTGTTTTTGAAACAACATCCGGGAGTATTAAGGAATTTGTTCTTAAATGGAATTTTCAATTTCAATTAATTGAGATTACTTTCAAAATTCAGCACCATGGAGATTCGCAATTTCTGCATGCTCCGGTTATAAGAAACAGTTATAGAGTTTCAAGTCTACGAAAAAGAAAATACAATTCGATACATCGGAGACTCTAACCACTGGCACCAACACAAATCTGTTTTCATCTCTAGTATACATTCAGTCGAGATTAGAATGTAAAATTATCTAATGAATCAACATATCATTTTCAATTCTCCATTTTTACAATTAAACAAGCAAATGAATGGAAAGTTGGATAAACTCAGGCTAACGTTTTTTAAAAATTTTGAGAAATTCATTAGTATTTTTAAATCCGCCCTGAAATGATAGTGAACTAGATAAGCGTACAAAAAAAAATCTGAAAAACGTCTGGTGTCTCCAAAAATATGATCTAAGCCTAATTTTTATCGCATTTTAGCTTTGGAAGTTGTATTTATCTTCGCCTACTACTTCGACACCGAAGCAGCGGAAAAAGGAGCAGTAGTTTCTTCCGTATATATATATATATATATATATATATATATATATATATATATATATATATATATATATATATAATTTCCTAAAATTTCTATTTGATCTTCACAAATAAGGTCCAGGATTAGATTCAAACCAACAAATTCTTGAACCAATAGAATAAGGCTTATAAAACCATGTATCGTAGAACTATTACACGTACCTATTTTGAAATATTCGAGATAAGTGATGGAAAACTAGTAATTCTCCTAGAACGAAGGAATGAAATATCTAATGACATGGGTAATTAATACGTTAGTATTAGGATTGTACTTTCACAGCCTTTTTTGGTTTGACTTGTGTTTCTGGTAAGATTGTAATACACATGCATACCTGACACTAATCTGGGTTTATTATTTTTCATTAATTTACAATAAAAAAGGTAGCTCTAAATCTTTCCTGTTCACAAAGGATCACAGCGTCAGCGGAAACAAGCTAAAAGCTGTAGCTACATCATAATCATCATATTAAACTCGAATTCAACATTGATCAAGATAAAACTTCGCAAAAGCTACTCAATCAATTTCGACACTCCGATGATGATTCGAAGGTTTAGAAGAAACACGTCACAAAGACAAGTTTTATTTGAGAAACCATCTGTTTGAATAACACAATTTTATTTTTTTTCTTCTTTCTTGTGCCAATTCACAGATTCAAAGATTTTTGTTATCTTCTTCTTCTTGATGTGCCTTGTCCGGCCTTTCTGACGTTGGCAATCAATTTGGCGAATTTTGCTCGATCCCGTGTAAGTTTAAATAATTTGTTAAGTCGCGATTATGTTCAAGCCATGATGTTTGTTTTCTACCAATACCTCTTCGTCCTTCATCTTGCCATTTATTTAGTTGCAAGATACGATACTGATCACTATGAAGAATGTGTCCTAGATAGAAGATTTTCTGGCAATTTATGGCCGTTCAGAGTTCTGGAATAGCGTGAATAGTTCTTCATTCATCTGTTTTCTGTGTATTCATCCTTTCTGTCATCAGCCAAGATAAAAATAACTTTTCTTCTTCAGATTCGGAGTTCTACAGATTCTCATAACATAACGGTAATTTAAATATTTTATGTTTGTAACTTTGATACCTAAGAATACAAGGACGATTTCGAAAACCGTAGTAATCCTGCTTTAACAACATCCATGACAGCTGAGGGAGATGTGGATTAAAAACATCAGCTGTGGCAAATGAGTCTATGACTTTTTTATGAAAAAAGGGAATCTCTTGTGTTAAAATCTGAATTAATATCTTAAGAGCTTTTCACCGTTATATACTCGAAATTTTTATCAACCAATGTGATACATTAGGTAACGCTTAATAGGTATTATACAATATTTCACGATTTTGGCAATACATTTTCATATATGCTGAATTGAATTGTAATCAAATCTCTTGCTAATGTAACTGTTGCTGGTATATGTATAAAATAAGAATTAAAATTAAGCGGACAGAAATATGGATTGCAAAAATAGAAATAACATACTAATAACTCCTGAACTAAAATAAGATACATTTGTGCTAGACAATCCACAAGGACAAGCTAGTTAAAATATGAAATACAGCTGCATCAGCATTTATGGCGTATAAGATAGCAGTAATGTTTTATGCTTATTGTTCGCACATAAAGCTTTGGACTAGACGCTGCAATTCACGGAGATTAAATAAAGCGTAATGTTATGTATGACAGGATAAGCATCCAATAGTTAGGTTTCTAGTTTAATCTACTTGTTATTTGAAATAAGGCCAAAGTGGTAGTCTGGTAAATCCATCAAACTATTTCATCTTAAATGTGTGAAGTCTAAATTCACACTCAGTGCTTATCTAGAAGCACGACTAGTTTCCTGGATACCTGCGCCTGGCACAAATAGAAGATAAAGTAGAGTGACGATTAAAGAATAAGCATCGGAAGTCACGTCTTCAAACTAGTGATCCTCAAAAATACAATAATATTTTTGTTCAAATTAATATAAGTAAGAGATGACATGGATGTGCAGTTTGAAAAATCTTAAGATACTGTGAACTGCTAGAAATAGCCATATGTATTTTACTTATTTACTATCGTTACTGCTTCCTTAGCTCTTATGAAACCAAGACAAAAATTATGTTATAATAGAACAATGAGAATATAGTTTTCCATGATCACTTTTTACGCTACCAAGGTCTTGGTAAATACTAAGATAACTATGAATACAAATTCAAGTGTGTAGATCAAATTTACAACCAAATGTAAGAGATATCATGACAAAAACAATGTACATGACAGATCTAGGTATTTTATTTATTTCACTTATTTATGAAATATTGCACTTTTTGATGTTTCATGACACATGCATCACGAGAGACTATGTCACTCATTTCCGTCTGTTTGCCTGTCTGGTGAGTGCTTTTCGGATTTTCATGAAACTTTGGCAGTAGGATAGTACTGTGACTAGGACAAAAAGGCCTTTAGTTTTTGAAAATAGGTAATTGGCGGCGGAGCAGCCGTCAAAACATAAATAGAAACGCTCAAACTTCTTTTTTGAACGTTTCCTAGACCCTGACCGTTTTATAAATCTTGGCGGGGGAGGGGGGGGGGTCGGTTAAACATAGGGGTTCGAGGGTGGTTCGGTGGAGATCTTCTTCCAGAAAAATTGGTGTTGGAAGAAGGAGTTCTATCACCTATAACATTTTAATCGGGTAATACTTCGTACTTATTCACCCAGAGGCAGCAAAATAATTAAAAAGTTACGATTAACCGCGCGCCCTGTATCGGTTAACACACTCACTCCAGGGCTTAAGCAATACTGATGAACGCCGAATGTTCTCATAAGCATTAGAAGTGTATAAATAGAATATAAATAGAGATAGATGCCCCCGGATTTTGCCAGGTTGCAACGCAGTCACACTTTTCTGGTTATGTTTGAACAACTGCTAATAGTACACATTAATACATTCTACACCCTCGAAAAAATAGCGTCAGGTAGGTTGACTCTGTATTTCATGTGCAGTAATATTAGTTTACTGCATATTCTTATCGGTTGTCAGAACTGTTAAACCAGATATATATTAGGTTTAGGAAACCTTGGAAACTTTGAATAATTTTGAAATTTTGGGAGTGTTTCAAATTATAAAAGATTTAATGTCTTTCATTAGTTCCAATTTTGTTCATTTAATTGGATATATCAAGCAACTTTTTTCTAGCGAGAAGCGATAACTATGTGAAGAAATGCAAGATTTATAAAATATCTCCTTGCAAAAAGCAACATTTTACTTAGAAACTCACTAATTATTTCTCAATTAATTAATCCTGTATCAATCGTAAATATTTTTTGATCCTTTCACAAAACATATCATGTATGATTACCTGATTAAAATCAGTCTACAGACTACCATAAGTGGAATATTTTTTATTTAATTAACGTTTAGGCAGACGTTTCTTTCAATAAATCCAATAGTAGCCTTGTAAATCGTCGATGATGTCATTTGGTGAAAATATTCTACAGTTTTTGTGTAATTATATTTATTGTATGTAATATGGAATGCGTCATTTTGCAAATAATGACAAACAACGTTAATTATTATTCTTATTATTATTATAATTGAAAAATAAAAGAATATGGTGTGCAGCCTGGGCTCCAACAAACTGAGCCGCTGCTCCTTACATCGTAAGGTAGGCATTAGTGGGTCCGCAACTTGTGCGCTCTAAGTAGACAGAGATAACTGAGGATGACTGCTTTCTGCATGCTTGCGGTCAAGATGTTTGCCGATGCACGGCATGCCGGTATAGAATTTTGGAGCAGAGAGCAGCGTATTTCTCATCCCACTTAGGGATTCAATGACCATAAATAGTGGACCTATTGGTACTTAGTTCATTTTTACTGCATCTTCAAGATGATGTTTATCTTAGCAGAAGCCAAGAATTCAAAAATGAACATTATATGTTGTATTAGCTTGTACAAGCTGAAACGTGGGGAACGAACAGTTCTAGTATATCTGGCACCTCTCGTTCTCCACCGCGGACTCAAGAACCCCTCCGTAGGGTAGCACAGGTGTCGCAACTATACCGTAGCAGTGCCTCAAATGATAACATAGCACTCGTAGAGCAAGGCGTATGAGGGGATCGGTGATCCTCATAACAGGACAGGCTGTGTCTAGTACAACTCTGGTATGCAGACGCTCAAAACTCAATAGTCTACAACCTTCCAGCAGGTGTCTCGGAAGGTATATACGCAGAATGAAGGACTTAGAAAGTAAACTTTAAACACAAAGTTCAGGTCCTTCAATATAAAAAAGTCGGTGACCTTATGCCTCCCGTATTTCTCAGTGTTATGGAGAACGGCAAGAGTGAGATGCAGAAGACCAGGGGACTCAAGTAATCTCCCTGGAAAACTCCTCTCCTGAATGATACCAGCTCTGTCCGAATACTGGCTCCATCAGATGTAATGGTGAACCGAGTCTTTTGTAGAAGATAATCTATCGTCCATAAGGTTTTGATCCCGGAAGTTCCCCATACTTGTAACACCTAGATAACTGTTCACACATGTCCTTGTTTGCTGACGTTCTGTTTGTCGGCACGGTGTGGGCTGTGCCTTTGTGATATCTCGAACTTTTTTCTTTTAGCCTTTGTCGCCTCTAATCATTACTTTGAGCGCACAATGAAATGATGCCGAATATTTGTATGTAAGTTGTGTTTAGGCATCGTGAACCTAGAGTAATCATGATGTAGATGTTGAAAACCCACACATCGTTTCTGTACGTTTCACAAGTTCCTGCTAAATTTGGTCGTAGAAAAAAAATATAGCGCTTATCAGTGCAGGAATTTTTTAAATTTCATTTTTGTCTGCTTGTTGTTTTTTACCTTTCTATATTTACTTGGAAAATTATTGAGGTCACAGTTTTTAGTGGCATTTACTATTCTCATTGTTTCAATCTTGTAAGGATTCATATCTTTTACGTGTGCATAATTAATTTATATTGTAACTTATCCAAACAGCGCTTGGCCATGAAGCATCAACTATTGTAGGTCACGGATATAGTCAATTGCCAAACATCAATGGAGAAAAACAATAAAAAAAGTCAATCATACTTTTAGCCACTATTGTACATTCACTTCTAGTGAGATGAACAATTAATGTGGACATGGATATTTTTTATGATTAATCCATTTGAACATAAATATTGCAATGAATTTTTCTTATCAGTTTTCAAACATGTGATATCTTTTTAAGGCCTCTGCCATTGAGTGAACACAAATCGGGTATAAATGAGCTATAGTTGCTGTAGCCATTCAGTTTATCCACTACCTCCGCTCTAGTCATCCAAAATGGCACAGACGAGGCTCGTTTTCCTTATTCTTTTTCCATTTTTGAACAGTGCAAGTGAGTTACGTTTTGTAAATATTCATCTAAAAACGTTTTAAGCATAATTATGCACAAAGGATATTTATATGCAAAAACGTTTTGATATTTATCAGAATTGCATCTTTGGGAACGCGGTTGAATAATATGTCGGAATTACATGAGCAGTACATATATATCATATAATATAAACATTTATATTGATTGAAAATAAAAATATCCTCACTGTAGTGAAACAAAGAGTTACTTCATAATCTATCGTGTGTGAAAAAAACAGAGATGTACAAGAGTACCGCTTTTCAATAATAATAATTTAAAATTTCTTTTTTTCCTAATATATTTATATATATATATAAAAAAAATTTCTATACCTTAAGATATTTCATTGGTTAGATGATTGATAAGTCACCTGGGTAATTTTTAATAAAATTTAAATTTTGACAGATTAACGATGTTTTATTGATTTAAGAAAAATGCTCCACAAAAACGGATTTTGAAACCTTGTGCGTAAATTGCAAAATTTTATCTCAATAATCGAAGACTTTCATCAAGTAAGAGCATCTGAATCTACATGTTTTTTTTTGTTTATTTCAGACTCCCAAGCCTTGAGTTCATGGCTTTTAACACCAGGTCATGAATGTGTCAGGGAATGCAAGGAAGACGAATTTCCAAAGTTTTGCTACTACAAATTCACAGTGGAGCTATTCCAAACTTTGGGGCCGTGAGTGTTACTTCCGTTTATTTGATGAAATAGTGCTATTTGCATATATATATATATATATATATATATATATATATATATATATATATATATATATATATATATATATGCAATCTAGAAGTTAAATGTAGAATAAATATTATCCGGACAAACAAGAAAATAATGTGTAGACGTCACACAAAATTTAGATACAGTTCTCTTTCAAATAAATTTTGTACCAATCACGTTGTTATTGATTTGTTTTAATAGCATTCTCTATTTATTAATGCACCATATGAACAAAAAATGTATTTTTTTAAACATAATTATTGATTAATCGATTAATGAAAATAATGATTAAGATGAAAAAACATTACAATTATGCTATTTTGACAAAAAATCACGGGTTATGTCATTGTCTTTAAAGATATGACGCAGGTTATGAAATAATATATTTTTTTAGATATTATCCCCTGTTTTTATTGCAATACACGAAATCACTTAATTTTTTACATACATAATGACAAATTTTTATTGAGAATAATAATCAAAAATGAATGGTTAGTCCAACAAATAGAACATACGCTCAGTGTTTGTACTTAATTTGAAATTTAAGTTTGGCTAGATAATGTTGAGCCCTTCATGCAATTATAATTGTTTTCTTCCATGTAATGCATAGAATAGAGGTTGTTAACTGAGAAAAATGCCAATGAAGTCATATCTGAAAAGGTACCAGACAAACCAGAGAACAACATGTAGTTTGATTTGAATATTTTCTGAGGAAAGATTTAACTGCTTAGATCAAACTTAGCAAAAGTCTCGTTATTCTAAAACTGAATTCTTTATCGGTTTTCATTGCATGAATATATCCTGCTATATTTGAATTGTTCATAAAGTTGAGGAAATTAGCATTTAGCTGTACAGAGGTTTTGATAACTTATGAATCAGTCTCATGTAGGTATTGGAATGGATATAAAACTATATAGGAGAACCCTAAGGTGACCTAAGTAATGTGAAAACTAGTAAGTTATTATTTATCCAAATCTATAAACAAGCAAATGCGTATAAAAGTTCAATATCAGACTCCTGTATGTATCAAATTGAATTCATCATCATCAAAGTGACGGTAGAAGACGAGAGTATTTTAGTTTTATTTATGTGCATTCAGGGCGTGCGACCTGTGCCATCCAGATTATAATATGTTCAACTCCTCGTGTCCATGCATCTTAGCTGATGGCTTCGAACGAACCTTACTCTCCATCAACAAAATGTTGCCTTCGCCAAGTATACAGGTATGTCTTCAGGAAAATTTTGAATTTCTATTTTACATTGCTTTTAAAAGGTCTCAACAATTGTTTAGTACATGTACAATTTTGATGTTTTTATATAAAATCTTCAGGAATATCAAAATTTAACTCGAGGGTTGATTTCGTTATTGTTCTTCAGACTTTCGTAAAAGTATTCGTATTCTGGTCTTAACAATTTCTCCCGCAATTGTAGTGAATGGGATAAAATTATGAGCAACTACAGAGTGATGGAAAGTAATTAATACTATACCAGTATTGACCCGTAATTATAACAACATCCGAATGATAAAAAGTAGATTTTGAAATTATAATGAAATTGATATCGTTGAGTTTGAGAATAAGATTTCAATATGGATTATATTGGAATTCTTGAATACAAGTTTCATAAGAATTACAAAATTTAATATTATTTTTTTTACTGTAATAAAGACTGCCGAGGCAGCCAAAATGTTAGTAAAATTATTTCATCAATCGCATGTGTTTCTGATAAGAGATCAATAAGCCTACAAGATAAATCAAAGATGACTACAGGATAACATCCAGATATTACATGAGTGCAAACGGAGATCAAGTAAAACTTAATAATTTCAGGACTCTGATTTTCCATGAGTGGTGATATTTTATCTCCTGCGTACTTTTTTGACAACATGCTTGGACGTTTTATGGTGTTTACATCACAAAAACTAATCTCATTTATCTCACTCCGTTTCTCTAGGTGTCTGTCATGCGGTATCAACTATCACTAAGGTTTTGATAAAATTCCCTCATATATGTTGCTTATATTCCTAGCTTTTTGTATTGATAGGCATTGCATTATTTTTTGAGGTCGATAAGATCGAAGAGCATCCAAAACTTAATTTTGTAACTTTGATGTTCATAATTATTGTAAAGAGTACATTTGAAGGACTACAAGGGTGCACTTTATAAAAATTTAATGTTTTGAATCACCGACTTTAAACAGCAGCTGGAGAACTGGTTGTTGCCCTTTTTAAAAGAAAAGTTTGAAATATTTTGTGATTAAATTAAGCTCTACCTATTTTTAAATGCAGCTGAAAAATTATTGCATGTTATTCCTAATTTAATGCAACGGTTGTATATTCATTCATATTTTTGAAGTTTTTGGGCAATGAATGGTATGTTCCAAGCTCCTGAAATCATAAGAAGAATTTATGGGTATTTTGTTCAATTACACTACAATAATCCTTGAGGAGTGGTAAGTGAAGCATTTTATATTATTATCTTATTTCTGTGTAATCAGGTTTGCGCCAGTGACAGAATCATTGTTGATGTGACTAACATGATGGATGGTTACGAAACTACTCTTCATTGGCATGGTCTTCTGCAGAGAAGCACCCAATATTTTGATGGAGTCCCTATGGTCACGCAATGCCCAATTAATGCGGGGGATACATTTAGGTAAGAGTAACTCAAGTCTATATCAATTTATATAGGATTCTATGGGCCATATTTTGGAAATAATTCTGCAAGAATTAATCAAGTGAAAGCAACGTGACCTTATCTGAGGAGGGATGTTCTTATGCAACAAAGACATTTGGGTCATGTTGAGATTTTTGGGTATATACCGAAAACTTTAAGAAAAGCAAGCTTGATATCAAGTTCATTTCTAGATAGCTTAGCTGTAAGCAACAGCATTGATTTCATCTTACTGCATTTATCTTTTCTGCTTCTAATAAATAGTCATGAAAAAAACAGACATAAACAATTACATGGTGATAATAATATTCAAGAAATTCAAGCACCTGGCAGTATTTCAAAGCAGTTTACTAGAGAGGATCAATTTCCAATTGGCTGCCGTTTTATTTTATGAGAGATGAAATCGTTCATTAACTGGGATAAAGTTCTTCGCTCATTCTGTTTTGTGAAGGAGACTTCATTATGCTGAACAGTCTCTCCCATTAAAGTTAGGTTACAATCTAGCTGAAATATAATGTAACCTTGTTGATCATAAAATACTTTGAAAAACTTCCAATGTCTCTCCTATTAAAGTTAGATCACAAAAATTTAACCAGCTGAAATACGTCGCAACCTTGTAGATTATCGAATAGCTGCTTTCATTAGAAAACTGCAAAGTACTTTCCGACTAAATTTAGAACGGGTAATTTTAAGAATTTCATAAAATTTCAGGATATCCTTTAAACTAAGCAAAGGTAAAATTAAGTAGCAATATGGAATTTTATGAATTCAAAAAGCTTTCAAAGCTGCTCCGAATAAGATGACAAGGTAAATACCAAAAGAGTGTCTTTCATCCACTATTACCTAGCTATTTTTCTGGTAAATTATTTTTAATTTTACATTTTTTTTCCCGCTACCAAGGGTAGTGCTACTCATATTCGAGATAAGCATATACTCAAACCGGTTCACGGTGCACCCCTCTCACTGGTGAAATTACTAGTCAGTCAAAAACCACCAGAACCAACAACTTAACAAAGATCGGGAATATGCTTCCCACCCAAAAGTCCAATCTCAGATTACATAGCTCCAATGACAGACTGTCCTGATCTCTTTAGATTAATTTTACTCGTCAGATCATTCAAAGTCGTTTCACCTGTCGATGATTTGGTTTAGTGCTGGGGACTTCTAGCTCTTATATTGTCAGGAATAATGTCAAAAAGAAGTGAAGCAGTAGTTATTTCAAACAAATGCTTATTTCTATTTTTTCCACTGTAATATTACTTACTACATTACCATGTGTATGTTACAGATACCAGATGATCGCCAACGATGGTACATACTTTTACCATACACATTCTGGTCTTCAGAAGTTCGATGGTCTTGCGGGTAGTGTGATTGCAAGATTACCTCGTAGCATCGACCCTGTAGGACATTTATTTGACTACGATCTCCCCCAGCACGTGGTATTTGTCTACGACTGGCTGCACATGCACATTGAAAACAAGTTTCCAGGGTTGGTAACGGTAAGAATAAATTATATGTACATTACTTGGAGTAAATAAGCTGCGCAATTATCTCTAGATTAAAAGTGGATTGTGCTATTTGTGTCATACACAACAGCTACTAGAACACGAATGAAGAAAACAATCAGTTTTGACAGTCTGACGATGCTTCATGGATTAAAGCGAAACGCGTTACAGAAAAGAACTTTTATTCCTGAAATATTGTATGTAGATTGAGCAATTTTATCTTAGTTATTCATTAGGCAATACACAAATTAGAATTTAGAATTCTAAAAAAAAACTGACCCACAGCTGGATTCCAGTTAAGCATCCTAAGTCTGTTGAACAGACACCAAATGATTTCCGAAGGAACACTGAAGTATTGTACCTAGAACTGCAGGCTGATCGAGTTTTATGAATGCCTATATACGGAATAGTCCCAATGTACTATTTCAAACGAGAATTCCAAATTGAGATGCCAGATCGGAAGAAATGATCAGACAAACAATCTGTATACAAACGGCTCAAAGATGGAACGAAAATCGGGATTCGGAAATTAAGGGGTAATGCCGAAAAATCTCGTTGAGTTTGGGGTAGGAAATTTACAAGCAGATCTGACAACCATACAGGCCAGCGCAAAATACTAGCGAGGCAATGAACGGCCAGTCAAACAATTGCTCTTTGTTCTAAGAGCCAGGCTGGATTGAAAGTAATTGGCTGCATGCAGCTCATATCCAAATCGGTGTCGGAGGGTCGAAAACCTTAAATGAACTGAGCAGACTAAATAAGGTATGTGGTTTGAAGGACATATCAAGTTCATGGGCGGAGCAGTAAGAAAACCACAGCGCACTATTTATAGCTCTGAGAAGGATCTGAAGAGACATAGTTTTTAAATATTTGGTAATACAAAACCTGAAGCAAGATGCTATGAAGCCTTGCGCTAAGACTGTGGAGTCTCATTACAGGATCGGGACTGGATATTGTGATATGGCTGCAATAGATCATGTGGTTCACAGTCGTGAGTATATTAGCTTGGCCGAGCCCAGCAAAGCTAAACAATCCGTGACGTTGGCATGTTAAATCCAGTAACATAAATACATCAAATTCCATGTTATACTCGCATCTACCCCGCACCAGTTCATATCATCCCTATACATGATACTAAAGCGCGCAAAGTCTGAAACTACGAATCAACAAAGTGGGATGATCTCAGGAATTCTTACCATATTTTCCATGGAGTGACATACGGTTTAATATCAGGTATCGAAGCTTACATTTTTCATGTTGACAATCGCCTCTCCAAAAAACATGATTTAACAGGAGAGGTAGACATGCAGTTATGGCAAAAAGCTTACAGCGAATGGAGGATAAATCCAAGCTCTCCATGTAGCCGCAGTTTGATAAATTCATATCTCAACTCCGATATAAAACGCATTCTTGAAAAATTGAACTCCAGAAAAGCTAGTGGTCGTCTAGTCCAAATAGTACGAACTGCTCTTAAACTTTACACTGCGTAGCTTGCTTGAGTCCTTTGCAAAGTAACTCTCCTACCAGGGCGGAGTGTTGCCTGTGGTAGGTGTCATTAACGTGCAGCCTCTGAAGCACCTGAACAAGAACAATATAATCGATGATCGCCAACACGGTTCCGCCTGCACGGATCCAGAGGAAGTCCACGTCACCCAGAGGCCGCTCCCTGTTTGTGGTGGTAGATGGATGTGTTTCTGATGCGTTTGTCATCAACGCGGGCTTTCCTCAAGGATATGGCCTTTCTTCAACGTTCTTCTTGCTTTCTGTTGGAAATATCTAATCTTACCTATAGCTTCACAGATGACAGTACCCTTATTTTCTGAATGGAATCACGCAAACAGCTACCATTCCGAGTGACCCTATTTCAACGAGGGCAGCATGGTGTTCAAATTAATGGGGACATTGAGAGAATTGTGGAATGGGGATCTACAAATGGAGTTAAGTTCGATGCACAGAAGACTCAGACAATACTCGTAACCCCGACAAAGCTACTGCTACTCTATAAGGTCTAGATGATCTAAAGCCACCCAGATGATAGAAGTATTATTTCGTGTTGAGTTTGTTCATGGATAGTTCCGAATTACAGTGTATTAATGTGAATTGACATGTATCATCTCGCAGCGATTCTGGAGCTTTTTTGCCTTTGCAGGAGGTCATCTATAAAGAAATATGTCACCAGGGTAGCTATAGTAGAAAATTTCAGCACCTTGATGATGCTATTAAATATGGTGAAAACTGTGAAAACCTTTGGCCTTTTATTTATCTATCTGTGTAGTCGATATTGCAAATTTCAGGCTCAAACTTAATATAAATTTCTAGCGAATCCCTAATCAAGACCCAGTTACACTCTTAATCAACGGAAAAGGTCGATGGACCAATCCACGTGTTGGAAACACCACCACAACTCCGCTGGAAGTTTTTAATGTGACGAAAGGATTCAGATACAGGTTCAGAATGATAAACGCCATGACATCTTCATGCACCATGGCGATGAGAGTTATTGGCCATAATCTGACAGTTATATCTACGGATGGACGAATTGTTGCACCAAGAGTAGTAGATGCTATCCATAGTTCAGCTGGTAAGTGTAATTATTCCTTCAGATTCCAATGGTTGAAAAAGCCACCTAAAGTTGTGGTGAGTTTTAGAAATTTCTGTTGCCGTTTGACAGCATAACGTGAATAGTATTCAATCGATGCGAAAATTATTACTTGATATAAGAATATTCGTGGAAAAAAGTAGTCAGTGCTGCTTCCTCTAACAACAGAACTTTTAACAAAAAGATAACCTGACCACTGATCTTCGAGCTTAAAAAAAAAACACAAGCTCTTCATCTTACAATCAAGTTATGATAAACACTGAAAAAGCTAAAACAAAATTATGTATAAAATATAATATTACGTAGGTATTTGCACTTATAATAATCTGAAAATTTGCTAGGCGAAAGATACGATTTTGTCATACATGCGAATAAAGATGTGAAGAAATACTGGATACAGTTTTGGTTAACCGGTCCGTGTGTCAATCAGACGATCCAACAGCTTGCGATTCTCAACTACGAAGGTGCAAAACCAATTCTTGAGAATTCGGCTCCCACGTTCCAACAAGCAATAAATCACACAGGCTTTGTAAGTATTCTTAGTGTATAAAATGGTGGAGGTACATCTAAAACAATAACGGGAACAATTATCACGAATAATAGGTTAATGACATATTGCAGTTCCATAACTTAGCTAAGCTCAACAGTATTTTTTTTCAACCTTTTCTTATCATATTTGATTGTTTTCTATAAAACAAAATAATGTTTTAGTCACTGAATGATCCAACGACAAACTGTACACAAGAGAAACGTGGAATTTGTATGACCAGTTTGAAAAGTGGAACGCCTATTGCTGACAAGAATCTCCTCAAAGAGGAACCAGATGTCAGGCTGTACGTCAACTTTACTTTCACTTTATTTGAACCAAAGGAACTTTATAATACGGAAAGAAAATACGCCGTTAGAGGTAATGGTGTAACTATTGAGAGGTAAAATGCAAACGATGGTGGAGAGGATGTTATTCCTAGCACGCACTGTCAGTGAGCTCAAGTGGCCGTTATTATAGGCGAAACAAGTAGTTGTTGGCGAATAATTTTTAATGCGTTAGGAATTTTGATTGGAATGTATTTAGAAAAAAGTTTTATTTCTTAATTCCGCATCGAATGCAATGAATAAAGAGGGGGGCTAATATTTAAAATAAGAAAGAAAAAGTCTTTTAAAATTTGAAAAGTTTGGCAATCATTTTTGAACACCCTGTACAATTTAGATCAACCAAACTTGGTCAACAAGACATCCACATCTTACTTAATAAGTTCCTAGTTTAAATGTGATAATTACGCAGCATTCGTATTTTTCAGCAATTTTTAAAGTCGGTGATGCAAAACCGATTTTTTCTACATTTTATTTTTTTTCGTCGGTTTAACCTCATCGATTTTGATAATATTTTAGGATAGTAGAGGTGACCATTGGAGACACCCAAATATGCGAAAAAATGGGTAGTTCAATTAAAAAAATACGTCATTATGACGTCACACTTTTTTGGGACACCCTGTGATACAACATGCAAAATATTAAAATCCCAACTTAATTGATAACGGAGCTACAGATGACGGGAGCTAAGATGCAGGGCCCTGTATAACAGTGTCTCGTTTTCAAATTAGAACTCAGAAACTAATGATGCAGTTGCATTTTGGATAAATAAAAAATGATGATTATGCATTATGTTCAGTACTTACAAGGGTTTATATTTTACATTCAATGTGTTTCAGTTTTGAATGGCCTGTACTTTGCACAAGCCTTCATAAATGGTTTCTCCTTTACATTTCCGCCATCACCCCTGATCAGTCAGTATCAAGATGCCAAAAGGTCAATTTGTCCCCCTGATGGCAGTAATCCAGCGGGATGCGCTGGAAACTGCAGCTGTACTAACGTCATCAAGGTACCACTCAATGCTGTTGTGGAGATCGTGCTGATTGATGGAGGTGAGTTCGGCTAAATAACTGAGTATCGATGTTCACCAAACCTTTGGTTTCGACCTTCTTCGGATTTGGTCTCCAACAGAAGTACCTAGTGCCTTGAGATTGCATGCTACCAGACACAGAGCAATGGGACTGCATCCATTTGCTTTGCTCTGATAACATCATGATGCGGCAGTCAAATTGATGCATTAACCAATACGCTGACTTTTACTGGAGACCAAATCATTACTTGAACGTCATATACAATTTGTATGTGTAGTTACACATGATATAGTATTTTTAGTTATTTTGTAAATGCACTATTCAAGAGTTTATGGACTTTCTTGCCTAGAGGGGCGTCATGTTTATATTGGGATCCATATCAAATATTGAAATTTTTTAAGTGTGAATTTTAATGTACGTATTGTCTTTGTCAATGTTTTGTAGTGGTTGCACTTTGTAATGCTTTTATGACGCATTCCATGTCATCGTCAGATAATTCGTCGAATAAAGGCTGTTTATTATTATCATTATTATTAATTAGCTATCTTGATATTATATATTTATTTATCAACATCCTTCATGTCTTCTTTTAGTTACATTTGATGACTTCCATTCTTTCCATCTTCATGGATACTCGTTCAGAGTACTAGGAATGGGAACTCCTGCAGATCTCAATATTACCGTTGCGAACACAACCATCATCAAACAATTAGACAAGCAAGGACTACTGAAAAGGTGAGTACATAGCGATAATGTATACTTTCGTCTCATACGTGCTGATCTTTTATGTATGCACATGTATAACTAAAAATTGTGTAAAGTATGTTGATTTTGAGCCTCCCACGCAATGGTAACTTCCAAGAAATAAAGATTTAGAGCGGATTTTTAAACTATTGACCTTCTGAAATTATATTATATTATATACCCTTCTATGATATGAAAGGTTCACAAAACTTGTTTTTTTTATTTTGAATATTAAGTCTTATTTAAGTGAAATGTAGTAATTGCTAGTGCACACCAAATCAACCCCCCTCCTAACGTGAAGTAACAATTTGGGAATAAATTAAATTATTACCGTATTGAAAATCCACAATGTTCATGAGTGAGATGTATTTAGAAGTCCACAGCTGAGGAATATGCATGAAAAATAATCTATATGTAAGAAAAATGAAAAATGACATCCATTACCAAGGCCAAAATATTCTTCCTTCACCTCCAATTTTACCGGCCCAAAAAGAGCCACATAAACGGCCGAAGACGAAGCTCGAACGTGTACATATTTCTGATGACAGTTTGGCCGCTATAATAACGATTTTCAAAAATCAAAATGCTTCTTCGTTCTTGCCGTAGTAGTAGAATAATATCGAAATTTGACCAAATTCCAAGTGGTACTTTCCAAATTGTAGAGTGTCTAGGAATTAACGTTCTATGCAGCGAGACTGACGGAAATCAGTGACAGGTTTTCGTGGAGTATGTGTCATGATCATGAAACATCAAGAAATCATAACAAAAAGAAATAATTTGTTCGCGTTAACTATAAATCCCTCGTCTCTGGTGTGACAAGTGAAAACTTTCTAAGGCCCCACCACAATGGCAGCAATAGTTCGCCTGGCAAAAATTCGATGCTCCTCATTGGAAGATACAAACTATACGCAGGAATATCTAAAACTACAAACACATTAAACTTAGGAATAGCGAAATCATGAAAGGCGGATAGTCTCGAGAGTAAATGGTACAATCTCTCTAAACTTTATTATTTCAATGATTTCACATGACACCACTGAATTTATTTTTGAAATGCGCTCCGAAAATATATACAAATGAAATCAAAATAATGGAAAGCTTACAGGCTATTGAGTTGATTAAATTAACCCATTTCAATCCAAGCATTAAATTGAATTAAAATTGAAATCATTAGAGAAAGACGACTGGCTGTGACCAAACTGACAGCGGAATCAAACAATCAATTAAACGCCTTCAAATAGATAGTGAATTGGGGAATACCGAAAACGAAAAAAAATGTTATAGTATTATGTAGACTTTGCCTGCCTTCACTTGGTCTTAGTTATCTAGCTATATGAAGAAGAGTTTCACTTGTCAAAATATGTAAATTTGGTTTCTGATTTATTGATATTATTCGAAGAATTTTTTATCGTCAAACTTAATTGGTACCATTCCATTCTCAAGTTAAATTGACCCTGATAATTTTACGCCCTTGTTCAACTTATCCGAACGACTTCTTGATCGAATCAGTTCATCTTCATTCCAGAAATGTATCAATGTAAGTCTTCGATACAATGTTATCTTAAGCAAAAGCAGATTATCCCAAACCGATCTCCCAATTTTACACTACCATTATCCAGTGGTTTTTCAGCAGCCCTCCAGAACTAGCACTCTTGAAACTATTATATCTTCAATGTTTAGTATTTTGAGATTGAATTATTCTTCTCGATTCCGTTTTATCAATATCGAAAATAGTTCATTGAAGCCAATCACGTAAAACGCAACCATCTATGATCAACTAAATATCAATCTGCTTTACAGGAACCTCATCGACCCACCTGGTAAGGACACAGTGACAGTGCCAAACCACGGTTATGTCATCTTACGGTTTCATGCTAACAACCCAGGCCCTTGGCTGTTGCATTGTCACTTTGACATCCATATGAATATCGGTATGGCGGCCGTTATAATGGTTGGAGACTGGGAGGACGTGCCTCCGGTTCCTTACGGGTTTCCTAAATGCGGCAACTATATACCTGATATAAATATGGCGCTGCTGGGTCCTACGCCAGCTAAGGAATAATCGAGAAAATATAAGCATTTTCGAGATTCATGATCAATCATAGGAGGCAGAAATTTTGCATCGAGTTTTACATTAAGGTAACAAAATATATGAGGGAGTTCTTACTTGTTCCAATATCCATTTCGATAAATGAGATCAAAGCAAACGGTAACAATTTTTCTGAAATATTTCATAGATGGTGGGATTTCATATAGCAAATGTACCATGGTTGACAAAATAATTACGCTTTTTTCTCATGACTTACAGTTTAGAAGAGTAGTTGGGCAAGGACTATTTTAATTAGGATTAAGTTTTTGGAAATAACCTATATAGCAATTCAGAAATAATAGGAATTCCCATAAAAACATATTCAATGGTTAATTTACAACCGATATAGCTTCAAAATGTTTTCTTCGTTTACCAGATTATAAATGGTTTTCAATCGATTGAATCATCATCCACCATAAAAGATAATATTTAGTATTTTTTGAAAATGTGTTAATCTAGTAAGATAAATAGTACTGAAGCTTAAAATACTATGTAGAAATGTATTTGTGTCAATATTAAAGAGCATAGAGTGAGGTATCAATTTAGAGGAATTCAGTATTTTTATAAGATATTCATAAAGAAAGTCTCAAATTAAATAGCTATCCAATCATTTTTCAAGCGAATTGTTTCAGTAGCACTCTGCTATGAAGTATTTAATATCCAATATACAACCATTTACCGCATATTTGCAAAAAATGTCTTTGTGTCATGTATGACCGCAGTTAGTAAATGCTAATTAGAGAGGATCAAAACACCCACATATGTTTGTGACCTAATATACCTGTTTATTAAAAATTCCTGTCATCTATGAATAAATACATAACTGAACTTGCTCACTTTATAGATCGTAGGATATTCTCTCATCTACGTAATAATTGCCTAGGATAGATATAGCTACTACTGTCATTATAACTTAGTTATTTAATTTTTTTTTTATTGTAACCATATTGATTATTCCACTTTAGAATTTGAAGAATGCTAAATGCAGCATTGAACACAATATATATTGTCACATTATTTATCTATTTGAACATTATCTAAATGTACTAGTATTATCAAATAATTTATAGCAATAAAAATAATTTCGTTAAAAAGTATCAGTTTTCTTATCCTGATCTTGTTACACCATTTTGATTAGTTGATAAAAACAATAATGTTTTAGCACAAATTTGTGCCAGAAGCATCCGTGCAAGCAGGTTCAAATATATAACCGTCTTTTGCAGATTAAAATATAATCTTGTCATGGTTTGAAATTTGTAAACCTAAAAGTCGTGGTAAAACATATAAAATCAGATTTACATTTATCATCCTCGATTTTGCAGATAGAAACATTAATAATATCTCCAATTTGCATTTCTGCAGAACCGAACCACTCAAGTATGCTATTATTACAACAACGTTTGAGTGTAATCGCTTTTGAACAAATTAGATTAATGCTAGCGAACATCAATCAATTACTGGAACAAGACGAAAGCTATGGCTACAATCTCGGTGGGAAATTATATCGATATACAGTCCCCAGGTCGTTAGCAAAACGTTAGTTGGCTTCTCAGACATAAATCACGTTAAATGAACCGGATGATTAAGATTATATACTAATTTTTGCACTTCAAATCAAGTTGACTTTGGATATTCATATAGTTTTCTGAAGCTCTTGTTCCATTGAGAGCTACCATCTATTCTAGATGATAATTGATTATTTGCAGAATTCAATTTAAATAAATGACAGGCTAGTCAACAAGGAAACCCAGAGGAAAATGGAGAAGGTTTATAAAAATTTCCATCTCCATATGAATTCCTGGAGTTTGCATAAGAATGGCAATCGTACGAGTGAGGAGATTATTCATTGTGTTTATTTTACGAATGTCAAAAAGTCGTAATTTTCAAGCAGATTCGGAAAAAACCATTGGATTAGATCTTAATTTAGTTATCACATATATTTCAATGTTCATAACGCATTGTTCTTTTATCGGTTTTTATTATTGCGAAAGTTATTGGATCACTTGCTGTTGCTTTCATGGCTTTTATTTTTGTCGCTGAAATGCTGCTGCACCCAGAGACTCATTAGTGAAGAATGGCGTTTGAATCTCGTGAACCACTCTAGTGGACCTAATTCTAAGCACAAGACTGATCGTGTCGTTTTTTTGACATACATATACATAATTGATGTGTATTTTTGAAATATGAATTAATGTATAAAGTACATCATTATAAAATTCAAAATTATATTTTCAAGTAGTAACAGAGTTCTTTTTAGCTGGTAGGTGGCACTTTATGGAGCTATCACCATTATTTCGAAGACTTTCAATTATATATTATTCATTCTCGTTGTTTGGAAAGTAAATAAAAGGTCCTTAAAAAAATGTGTACATTGCAGGTTGATGTATTCATCATTCATAAAAATACGAATGTAAACATAGAATAGAATAGAACACTAACTGAACTTTTTTAATTACGCCCTAAATTAATCAGGCATTTGAGAAATGTGCAATGACAGAGCAGGGGATTTTTGATTACCTTTTTACTAAATCAGAACAGCAACAGGCATTTTTGTATTTTTTTGCTATTGTCGCCAATTTTCCAATTTACAAAAATAGTCGAAATCAGAGCAGTCCTTATAAAACTTGAGACAAGAAGATGGATGGAACTACACTTTGAACAGCTGCAACTGATAAATGGTGAGTAGGTTCTTGCCTTGATATGAAAACTTTGCCCCGCCAAATCCTCGTAATGGTTTTGCGCTATCGCCAGTGGAAACCAGGATCAGTACAATGCCTGTTTTGTGTTTATGTTCGATATATCATTTCATTGTGAAACTCCAATAGCGCCAAAAGCTGTACGACATTATTGAATTAATGTTTTGCAGCATAAATAGCACAGAATAATCCTCCCATGAAATATTCGTTATTATCCTTTGACATAAATGTTTGTATTGAATCGGTTTTATGATGAAGTATTTCACGTAGTGGTATCAGTTACGCTTAAAGTGTCGATGTATGATACCATTTCACGTGTTCCATTCGCCTAACAATGTTGAACTACTAACTAGTCTCGATAAGTACTATATTCTTGCAATTCTAAAGCTGTTGTCAGGCTGTAAGCTCTCGATCATGGATAATTTGGCCGGAGAGATGTCTCAAAAGAATAAATGTGTCAGAATCCGTTGTTCTGGTTGGTAGATCTATATGATGACTTGTCTATAGTGTCAGAGAAACCACGTTACATTACTTTGATACTTTGACGAAGAGTTGCGATCTGATTCGTTCATCTAAAACCAATTCTGGTCCATGTTTATTCTAGATCGTACTGACGAGTCTCAAGGACGTAACCACGATGAGTTTCGGATGAACGAATGAAATTACAACTCTTCATTTATATATTGTGTACTCTGTACTCTCGTAAATTGAATTACATCTTATGTCATAGTCGTTTGTCTGATTGTTGGTCGATAGATGGCGCACATACTTTCGAATATCTGCCCACTATCAATGTTGCGTTTTATTATTGAGGTTTATTTACGCATGTTGCTCTGATAATGCATCACATGTCTCTTAATAGAAATATGGAGATAATCACCTCGAAGTTTGATTTGGTCCCATTTACTATGCTAGACGATCATCTTAGTAAAGTATCAATGCTATCGACTCAGTTTTGTGATATGGGCAAAAGCAATTAATTGCAACAGCCTGAATCTCAATTTCGTCTGGTTTCTGGACTACTAGACCTGACAGAGTCACCAACGGATACTAGGATACTAGGAACTCGAGAATCAGATAAAAACCGACTGTGAGGATGCCAGTATAGTTTTTGCTATCTACCACACTGCCAATATTCCGACTTTAAAAACAAAGTTAAGACCGCAAAGCTGTCAAAAAGTTAATCAAAAGTAGTGCGCGGTTAAAAAAATGTCATCGGACCGACAGAAAAATCGAGGGTAATGAGTGAAAGGGATTTTTGTAGACATCAAGAGGCACCCCAGAACACAATATTTCAAATTAGAATATTTTCCTACTACTACTTCCGCAGCTGGAAATGAAAGACTGACAAACACTTAGTGGCCTAGGCCATAGTACCTATCAGGTGTGTGTCTGATAGTTTAGTTGAAGATTTTGTCAAGAGAATACTTGAAAAATTTACTTTAAGAATATAGAATTTTTAATTACCAGAGAGGTGTCATAAGATGTGTAATGTATTAATGGTGTTATTATCAAAAAACATAACATTCTCAGAATTCCTCCAAACTCTGTTTTTGTTTCTCGGTGAAAAAAATAAATAACTGAAGGGCATACCTCAAAACCAAAACACGTTTGAAAAACAGGGTATAAAGTGCAGATTTCTATACTACACAAAGAAGATAAAAAATTCAAGACAAAGGTAAAAAAATCTGGCTTTCTCAAATTGAACGATGATTGTACTTTAAATTGCTCAATAAACTATTATCCATTTTGGTTGAATATGCTTTAGAGGAAGACGTAGTCAATGTTCTCCAAACTTATAGATAAAACATAAGTTGTGCTTCAGGTTTACTTATGGTTTGTTCTTGGATTCCAAATAAGTATGATTGCTGGGTTAGAATCGCACTGCTATATGTTTCGTTTTATCATATTCAATTCATTATTATTGATCCTACGGGTTCAGTTCGACAACATAATGGATACAAAACTAAATTTAATCCCCTTACACATCGAAAAGCAAATACTATTTTTTATAATACCATGATGAGCGTCACAAGAACTGACCAGATTATAGACGTACGTATAACCAAATATTGATAAAACAAGTTTCTCTCGAACAAAGAGTCGCCCAAACGTGCAGAAAAACTACTGGGTTTGATTTGATATCTACAAATGAACCTCGTTCAATTATACGGGAGGAGTACTATTTTTCCACTGCATCGTTACAGCGCATCGCGGGAAGCACAGAGTCAAGGTCTTACGTCAATTTACATTCTATCCATAATAGTTACTACTTCTAGATTGCGCCTGGCCAGGAAAGCAAAATTAGTATTGAAGTAATTTTTGAAAAACTTATTAAGGTTAACACTAATCTAATCTGATCTCTAATTATTCAATCTATTTCATAATGACCGCCTGGTGCATATTTACATTCTGTGAAAAACAACATGAGTTCTGACTTGTTTATTTATCCTCAATTCACCTACCTGAAAGCTTGAGAAATTATGTGTATTATGTCTCTGGCGGTTTTATGGCTGAACCATAAGACAAAGTTACAGTTAATTCAGTCACATTAAAGGAGTATATTCTCAGAAATGGCGAGACCATTTTTATCCTGATCGCCTAACAAATTTCAAAAGTAGAATATAGAATATCAGTCTCTACAAATGACATAGATACTAAAGCAAAACAGCAACCTAATTGTGAGTCAACTCACAGAATCTAAGACATTCATGGTAATATGATTCTAAGCATTCAATCATTAGTATAAATGTTCCCTTACGACAGTTTACGCTTTATGAAAAATAGCACAGCTTCCGGAGTACGCCCAGCTCATCTTGTTGTCTCTTATTCTCCATATTCCAACGACTTACCATTTATGAAGGCCTTAAGCAGACAAAGATGGTATAATATCAGAAATTAATCTGAGAAGTAGTTGATCAAAAAATTCCCTAAGTGGTATATAAAAAGACAACAGTCTAATCAAGATATAACTCACAAAATCAGTGAGATTCACATTGATATAATTCTAAGCGTTCAATCAATCTTATTATTCATTATATCAGTTCACGGTTTATGAAAAACTGCATCAGTTATCTTCTACGCCTCGCTTTCTCCTTTGTATTCCTCTCCGGATACCCCAACAAATTATAACTCATAGGTATATCATTTCCTAAGACAAAGTTACGCTAAACACATCAACACTCATGTCATTCCTGAATAGTTGGTGAACACATTTCAGAAGTGGGATATAACACAAAAAGTGTTTGCAAATGACATACCAAAAGAAAACAGCACCTAATAGTGACTCAGCTTACAAACTCCGGGGCAGACGATGCCTCACCATATGGCAAAAAAGAACACCTGACGATCGCGTGTAGATGAAACGTCACAGCCGTCGATGGCGTCACGACTTCTACGGATCCGCACGGCACGTTTTGTGACGGTCTTTGAGACACTGACGGGCTGACGGCGGTTTGCACCCCGCATCCGCGCGTCGCATAGCAACCTCCCAGCCATACCACGCCTACCGAGATGTGCGGCCGACGCCGCGGCGGCAACTTCGGATTGACAGGTGCGTGTGACGCGTCCGGGATCGAGTAGTATCTCAGTAGTAAGTGGAGTAGGTTAGGATCATAGCGGCAATAGAGAACAGGAAGGGTGTATAAAGCACCTAAACTACAACAAGTGGTTGACGCTGACGGTATCTTTGTACTCTTAAAACTGACACTGAGCAGGTTGAGCTCTGTAGTAAAGATCGATAAGCCATATAACCTTACTTCTATTGACTATTTCCAGTCACACTCCGTAACAACTATAAACAAGCATTTAAAATTGACAGGTACATGTGATACATTCGGGATGGGGTTGATTGAGGAGAAAATTTAAACCAAAAGTGGAAAAATAGATGATCCTTCATTATTAGAACCAAAGAAACATTTGTGCAGAGTCAAAAGTCAATATTGAGTCGCAGCAAAAGTCATGGAAAAGGGTAGGTCAACAATAGAGCGCTTGGCAACGTGGCATCGCTGATCGCTACAGAATTTATAGCAGTGCAGTTCTACTTTTCAATTCATACCGAACTAACACAAATGCTGTACAACTTTGAGATAATAGAATACCAATTTGTTTTAATGCTGTTGTATTAGTGCGGCTTGCGAGTGATTTTGTCCGGCTGATGCTGAAATAATTATCAATCAGCTTCGAGAAGCAATATAATTATCAATCAGCTTTGAGAAGCAATATGATACTTTAAATTTCTGGGAAGAACATTCTTGGAGCAAAATTATACAGCAATATGGAGTTATAGCTCATTATTGTTCTATAAACTTAATACGACAACTATTAAACCAGATATTGGCTTATAGAGCTAAATTGCTTCATAAAAGCACTACAACAGTAACCTCAGTAATATATGGTACCTATTAGTCAGCTTGCTCATTACTATAAAATTGTCCTCCCAAGGTGTTTGTGAGCAATTATGGAATGGTTTTATTAATGATCTTAACAAATATTGATACGAAAAGCATATCAGATGATACTGTTCAAAAATTATTCCAAAGTAATACAGCATTGATCAAACTGTTAAAAAACTATACAAGATACAGCATCGGCAAATGCTATGTAATATATGGAGGAGATTAATATTACCAAACTATTCCTGAAAGTAGTACAGATATCGAAAACTGGTTTGACATAATGGAAGCGGTTATTATAATTATAGTTTGGACCTAATTTGAATTGCATAAACACAAGAAGTAGCTTGGTTGACGTACAGTTGACACATAGTCAATAAAATGTCAATTGACTAATTACATATATATATATATGTATATATATATATATATATATATAGTTTTGAAGCTCTTGAAAAATTTCTGTTGGAATCTTAGTCGGAATTTATGATTGTTGATCCACGTGTTCCTAAAATTACGGAAATTTCGGAAACCCGAAAATTTTGGGAATTAAAAAGTGATTAGTGTTTTACAAAGTGTATTTTTTTTTACTTTGATTCTTCTCGATCAAAAAACTTAAGATTCGTTTCAAGTATTAATTTTTAAACTGTAGTTATTGTGTCTGAAGCACAGCAGTAGTCTACTTACTTGACGTATATTTTTTTGGTCTGGTTATTGTGAATAAAAAATGAAAACAATTCATTATCAGTATCTATTATTGAAAAAAATCGAATGACAAACTCACTTAAAGAATAAGACTGTAGAAAATTTGCCAATATGCAAAGTATATTGAACATATATTTTGGAAACTGTTGCTGCATGTATAAACATTTGTATGAACGTTTTTGTAACTGTAATAAAAAAATGTTAAATTACTAGTTTGGCACTTCGAAACTGCGTATCTGCTTTTGATCTAGCAGGATGACTTTGCATGTGCTAGATGTTATATTAAAATTGAATAAAATGGAGCCTCACTATATTTTCGGCCAGCCGTCAGTGGAAAGCACATACTTATGGAAGCCAAATGCTTGCGAAAGCCTAGATATGGCAAAGAAGATAAGCAATGTGGCCTGCTGTGTGCCTTAGCTCTTCAAAGAAGACGTGTCTTCCTGACAGGTGCATGCTATGGTTAGCAGAACACGACAGTTATATAAGACAACAACTAGTAATATTCTAGTTTTAATTTTCGCCTGTAGATGCTAACATAGTTAGCGAAACATGTGTGGGCTTGAAAAATTGGTTTGTCGAGTGGTAAAACTGTGTAATGTTTGCACATACGTATGTGTTTCGAATCTTCAGTAAAGATATTAATTAATACTTATGTGGTTTCAATTACCGGCTAGCTGAAAATATATTGAATCAGAGAGACAACCATAGGCTAGATTTTAGAAGATACATTATTATTATGCCTGTTGAGTGTATTTAACGAATTGCTCGTAGAGGTTAGTTGCCTACTGGTGAAGTGAAAAAGCTGCCCTAATGAGAAAATCCAGCCATCATCTTTGGATTAACATGAAATTTCGTGGTACGATTATGTTGCCGATCTTTATAGGTCGGGTCCTAGAAGCCAGGGTTCTCTCTGCCTCTCTAGAAAATTGAATTCTCAGAAAACATTGCTCTGCATTGCTCAGATACTGCTTTCACGTTTCAGAAAAGAGCGATCGCTCTAGTGGAACTACCTGACCTGTCGATATTGAGTTACTCTGTATGTGTTGTTATCACATTGTATCGAAACTGATTAAAAATAAATTTACGGTGAAGTACATAAATAGATAAGTTTAAAATTACATGCGGCGCACTAATGGAAGATAATTCCAATTATTTTCTAAATATTCCATTTATCCTGAAAGATACTTTCTATCACAACAGCATATAATTCCCAGAACTTACTTAGGTATTTCAGGAATGGGACACCTCAAAAATTCATTGCCAATCGATAAATGTCGGTGCATACTTTTTTACTCGAGAGGACGTCACCATGAATTTTACATCGATGTTGAAGAGCAGTGGATGTTATATTGAATAATAGATCGTGTTTGTTGGCTGCTATACAGTGTTCGTATTCTGAGAGAAATAAAAATCATTATTTGTAGTGGTAGTGGATCAATGATTCAGGAAATTTAGTATTTTGCGATAAAACAAGGGATGAAACATGAAAAACCGTTTTCAATTGTGTCATTTATTGGGAACATGTTTGCAACAGTTGTAAGCCTCAGAAAACGATATTTTTTTCTCATAGACTTGGAATTGATTCTGAAATATGTTCCTATTCAGTGACAGCTAAAGTGACACAATAATTATATTGTGATCTTGGATTAACATGCGTAATTTCTTATCAAAATCATTTCTTATTTAGTTCTATTGGAAACGTCAAAAATGATAGATCAGAAATTTTAATCAGCTACTATTTAACACATAGGAATCAACAGATATTCTTGGGCTCGCAAATGTCAAAAGCTACGGCTATAAGATTCAGTATACCGCAAGGTTCATTATTAGGACCCTCATTTTTTTCAATCTACATATCTGACTTCCACGAATATATTTGTAACTGTACAATTCATCATTATGCCGACTATATATTTTAGTGTCCAAAATAACAATAACAAAAATTGCAAAAGTCGATTAATGAAGAAAGAAAATCGTCAGTACTTTTTGGCTCAAAAAATTGGGGAACCTTAATAAAATTGGATCTGAACCTTGAGATTTGTTGTAACCGTCTACTTATCAGGCGTGAGGCTGGGAGCTTGGATAAACTCTGATCTTGAATACAGAAGCATGTAAGCTCTCCTTATGCAGCGCTTCGTACAATCTTTTGAAGCTGCTTCATACACTGCAGTGAATAATAATATAATATTCAGTAATAACCTTTATAAATTATAATAATTAACCGCACGTTTGTTCTGTTTCGGATTTACCTAATTTGATGTCCTTCAAAGTCGTTTTTAATAAGTCATTCTACCTCAAGTGGAGATTCTAGAATTTCTGAATAAAAAAATCCATAGGGATGCTTCACAGATTTTCACATCCTATTATCTATACTAGCCATTGAAAGGTAGTGCAGATCTGCATTCGAAAAATCAAGTTACTTCAAAACGAGATTCTCTAAATTGCCGTAGCAATTTCTCTCCGCACAAACATAATTCGAATTTGGCCGTCTGGTAAACACAGTAAAAGTAATACCGTAAGGACATAGCCTCCTAGATTTGATAATCACTACGATATTCATTTTTTTTCTGACGTCTACTTATACCAAAAGTTACGAATTGCAGCTAAACGCTTAATTTTACGTACCATGTATGATAAACAAAGTCGCACTAGAATTGACCAAGGAATTCAAATATGCAATAATATACAGGAGGATCGATTTGCAACTTAGTTATAAATTATCCTGTATAAATGTTGAAATTCAGGTTAAATTATTTTGTTTTCAGTTTTAGGGGTGTCCCACTTAGTTACATTGACAGAATTCAGGAAAGTGTTTCAATTGAGCCACAATCTTCCATGCACGCTCTATTCTGAGAACTTAAAGATGCCGGAAAAATTACATATATCAATTTATTTGGATGTTAAATGGATAAAAGATAGTTAACCAGAGTAAAGGTCGAAAATCTAAAATCTATAAGTTTTGTATTTAGCCTCGCGCTGATGAGTATCTCCAAGCCGGCTTGAATGTCAATTATTAAAAATATATGGGTTATGTTGCATTTTATGATTTATCCTAAATGCGTAAGAAATAGTATTAGCCACGAACTATACCTTATACATAGAAAGTTTAACGATATTTGAAAAAGGCAATGCAGTAAAATGCGCCTTGATTTACTTTTCACCATTGTGTAGAAATATACCGTTTTGTTTTTGAGCACCGGACGACGTATCGACAGCTATATTGGTCCTCTGATATTTTTGACAGGAAAGGAAGCAAAATTGTATATAAATGGTAGTGCTTGTCAATTAATGCCAGGTATCATGCATGACATTAGTAGTGGAGGGCCAGCGGGATGTGATATTATTTTCATCGGTTTATCAATTGTCAGTTTTATTATCCCGTCATCTCAATAATACCATCAATGTTTGATTGACGAAATTTGAAAAGGGCTATGTTATGGTTACGTAGTAAGAGTAAGTGACGCTGATTTTTTTCATTGACGTGGTTGTGGCATGTCACTCCACTATATTTCTGTGTTCTTTTTACGCCCATTCAAGAACGATCAGGAGAACACATCAATAGAGAGATATTGGCGTGAGAACGTACCTTATAGAACAGACACAGTAATGGGTCACGATCTGTCTAAGATGTCAGCAATGAGAGCTGGAGACACGGGATCGAGTTCCTTTCGCTTTTAAAAAAGATTGATTCATTTGCTTACTCTAAAACTATGTCATTAATCTCACCTGTGATATCCTGCTTATTATGGTTGTTTATTTGAGAAGATCCAAATCGAGTTCATGACAGTTAGTTCCTAAAGGTGCAACTGAACGTTTCCTGATACCTCATTACTTTTGAAATTGAAACAATTTATTACTTTACTTGCAAAATAAACTTCCCAGCAACAAAAATTGGAAAATGTAATTTCTCAGAATAAATACATCCCATTTCAGGAAAGCAAAGGTCGGTAGTTATGCGAAGTGATTAATTTTTAAATGAGAGCTTTCTGTGTATGCACCATACGCTACAAAAGACGCAAACACTGAACGTAATCTCCCTCACAATTACGATTAATCTCCAGCTTTCTAGGCAGCGGCACTCACCAACAGATGTGGTTCTCATGTACCGTATGCCTTTGCCACAAAAAGGCGTAATTTTCTTCTCGTTTCACCCGTTCTACAAACGTGCATAGCAGTACATCCAGCCACATTTTTGCTACTATAATGCGGATAAACATACTTTCCGCATTCGCGTTGTACTAATGACTTTTTCAGTATATACCAAGTAAGCTATATTAACTTTACTTATACCAACGGGAAAAAATTCACAAGATACCATCGTATCACTGTAATAATATTCATTCAAAACCAGTTACATACGGTGCTCCTCAAAGGATCGTTGCAGAACCAATAACTATATACTATGTACTCGATCGATGTGTCAGTAGGATTTTGAGTTTTGCTGATAACTCTATCAATTTATATAAAGAAAACTGCTGATATTCCATCAAAAATTTTATGAGGGAGAACCAGGTGAAAATCATCCAATGGTTTATGGTTTTACAGTGACGTTAATATTGATGACTATATCCAGGGTAACAGTTTTGTTTATACTCAGGCCATTAGTATCACCTATTATGAAAAGCTGGAATACAGATGGTGCATTTTGCATTGTAGATCCAATATAATAAAATAAGAGACACCATGCAGTATAATTAGGCCTTTTTTATAATCATTGTATGGTTAGATTCGAACATTTTATATCTATTACTGTGTCGGTTTCTTATAAACTGATGTTACAAAACAGCTATTAATTTTTCCTTTACATATATCTGAAAAGGAAGCATCCTATAATTTTCGATCTGTATGGTGAATTTCATTGTACAATTATTACTGTTTCTTTCACCATCACCAAAACACGAATTTAACTCATCCGTAGTGGGTAGGTATAGAAACATCAGCTTTGTGATTTGAATGCAAATAAAAACAATAATATGGGTCTAACAAGCACGCAGTATTGCCGGGACAAAAATATATGTTAGATCATATTCACTGCCATTGAACAGTAAAACCATGTGTACTTGTCAATTTCAAACTTTGATATTGTGTATTTAAATCTGGGGTATATGGAAATTGCATTTATAGTTCTCTTGGACCTTCTTGTGGACAAGTAAGGCAAAGATATTAAATGGAGCCCTTTACAGGCCACATATCTCAGTTACCCTTGTGAAATAATCATTGCACAAGGAGTGTACTGATTATTGGGTATTTTTATATAGTTATCATATCATGGAGAAGTTAAATAAGGTGCCTGAAAATATCGTCATTGCATGTAGATATTTTTAAGATATGTCCAAGAGTGACTGGAGCTTTGAAATCATACAAAAGTTTAAGTGGAATGAGATGATTTCTTGTTTTCCTTTAATCACTTCAACGCCAATGCATGGGCTATGAACTTCCTAAAATCTCATCAAAATTGATGCAGCAAACTAGGAACAGATTTTTTGAAAAGCAAGGTTCATCTGATGATCGCGTAATAAAATGTCGATACATCGTCTTAACGAATAGAGTTGCTTTGCTGACCAGTGTCAAGCATTAAGCATTGTTATATATATATATATATATATATATATATATATATATATATATATATATATATATATATATATATATATATATATTTAAGTATACGGCACCGCTAGCGGTTTCTGATAATATATCAGCGTTGGTTATATTCTCCTAATAAAATTTCACACTTCTACGGCTACAAATTGCAAAATAAAACGAAGCAGCTGGAAATACATTCACCTCAAGGCTAATTCTCTCACTACTGAGCTACCATTTAACTCTTCCCTGAAATATTACGTGTAATTTGGAAGCGCCAAAAGGATTTCGTGTTATATAGTCTCGTACCAGCTACAAAGGAATTTGTGTTTATAATTGCTGTACCCGTGAATAGGACTTAGATGAGCAGAGGAAATACAGAAACTAGCGTACATTATGTTCTGGGAGATGTGGAATCTAAACTAGAAATATAGCAGATTGAAATATATATCACATTTGTGACATGCTTCTATTTTGTGTTCGAAATTTTTATAGGCCATACTGACAAAATAAATCACTATCGTTGAACATGTTTCTTGATTCACATACTGATTAATGAGGATATTTTGTCGAATACCGATCCGATATTTTTTGATTTACCTAAAATGATGTTTATCCAAACAAAAAACATATAACTTTAGTGAGAATCATCATGAACAACTTTTTCTGATCTGGGATTTGAAACAGTTATACCTGATTTGCACTTATCAGTGCTACCAATTACACCATCCAGCATAACACCAATCAAGGATGGCGAATTGTAATTTGTAACTATCTCAAGCACAAATCAGGGATAGTGGGAGAAAAGCCATTTGATATCCGTAGTTCTTCATGGAGATTACTAAGTTATACTTTATAATCTTTGTTTATGATACATTCAGTTATTATTGTCTATCTTCTGCTGCCCAAGCTACGACTGAGCATGCAGAATATACAGCGTAGGAAGAAATTGTGGTCCAACAGCTCGCTGGCAAAAAGAACAAGACGTTGTATAGATATTTTTCATATTTACCATATTCTAAAAGCTGGTTGATCAAGTTTAGTAGAACAAATCCTCAAAATGTTTAAATTTCAATGAAATATTATGTTTATTCCTATTAATTTTATTTTTCAAATCACTCAAATGTATTTGTTATAGGTAAATAATTTTTTTATGAAAGTAAGCCCGATAGATGAGTAGAATACTATCTTGTTCTTGAAACACCAGTGTATTGACCGAAAAAATTCAAGATACCCATTTATAATTCAGTACAGCAGTCAACACATAATGAACATCCCAATGCAGAATAGCGACTACAGAGTTTCATTACAATCAGCCAAGTACTTTATGAGATACTTCAAAAATGCTTACAGCACCATGTATCTCTACTTAGCATTTTTCCTACGCTCTTGTGAATAGTACGATTTATAGAGCATTTCGTTTTCATCTATAACCTCCATGATGTTTAAGGATTAGTTTATGGTAGGTATACCTCAAGTCATCCTTTAAGATGACATCCCATGCAAAACATTGGACTTTCTTATTGTTGATGATATGTGAAATCACTACATATATTTGACAGCCACAGAGAAGTTCATGAGCTTAAAACTTTGTACATGGCGCTTCTGGGGTCACTGAGTATCGAATGTCAATATCTTGAATATGTTTTGTTTTGAGGTCCATGATTCGTTAGGCTCAGAGGTATTTACGAATATCTTTGGAAAGATAAAGATAATTCTCCTCGTTTATTTGTCTGCGAGGTTCATAGGATCTGACACAAACGGAAGCACAAAAAAGAGGATTTCCAAAGATTACTGTCTATTGTTTCGGATACTGTGATAAGGCGACAACAGGAATAACGTGAAATAACCAAAACGGACAGGTTCACAGTGATCGAATGCGACCTAGTAATCCAATGGCATCATCTTCTAGGTCAGGCTATCGTTAGTCAATCAGAGAAGAAACCCCATTCGGAATCAACACTTATCTCCATGCGTCGAACACTATTGGACTGCACATCGGCAACTTTCAAAGGTCCTAACATGAAACATGCATGTTTATAGCAGGTCTGATGCATAGTGGAGAGCATACACGTATTTGAATTGTTGAATTTTCACATCACAGTATTTCTTTCTAAATAATCAAGCAATATATGCTTGCCACTCTATATACCTGGGAAACTTTGAAAAATACCAGTTATATCATTAGTCACCATACCTTCTTACCCTTCTCACTATTTCAAGCACGTTTCATGTACAGCTATTACAGTTAATGAACAATAACCTATCTCGTTTGCAGTCTCTAATTAGCAATTTAAAGGCTCCTAAGTGAAAAGAGCTGCTGCCCTAAATAAAGAGAAGATGTCTGCTATAAAATAATTAATTAAGCTTAAGAACTGAGTTATCCATTACACCTACAGCATATGCGTTACTTTGGAATTATGTTACTGTTACAAAATATGCAAATAAGAAGATTGTGTAATTAACACAGTTTCACAAATAAAACTCTTTTTTTTCACTGACGCGTTTTTGATTTATATTCAAAACATCTTCGAACTGTCAGAACTGAAATATAGTGTGTTTTGGCAACATAGCTTCTAATTCATTTTGTGGACCTTTGCTGGACTCCATGGTTTTCCCTAGGTTTACTTTCTTCCAATTTGGAGCTTAAATATAGAGAGGAGGATACAAAATGGAGGGCACCCGAGTGACGCGTGTTTCTGCTAATTGGTTACATCAGACCCGAATGAATGTGTATGTGCAACCATAGAAGTAAGCAGACATGCATACATTCGGAAACGGGTGTAACCTGAGAGATACAGATGGAAGAAAGCACCACTTTTGTATTTCTGCTGACGATATATATTAAGAAAGTACAGATTCTCCACCATCCCTGGGCTTTTTGTCTTGACAAACTTTATGTACTCATTGTTCCTCGGAAATTGATACGCAGGGTGAATATTGAGTTACTGGAAAAACAAAAAGTGTCCACTAAAATAAGAATAAATTAAAAATGTACAAACCTCGGGCGATTCAAGAGGGTTTGGGAGAGGTGATTAGGATAGATTTAAAATTGTGTTTCCGTGTACAAAAAATTAATTGAAAATGTACAGACCTCTTCAGAGGCAATTTAGGGGGAGATTCAAAATGGAGAGACGATTGTGATCAGTCGAAATGACTGAAAGAGTATAAGCTTATATTACTTAACTAGGCCATTAACGGACACATCGAAATGGAATTTGTTGATATTTCATCATGCAGATAAAATAATTGTATACTTAGCACACGGTTTCAGAAATGTGCTAAGTACACAATTATTTTATCAACATTTCTCCTCACTTATTCAAGTACAGAATGACAAAAAACTTTCGAAGGCAGCATAAACATTAATAACATTCCCTCAGAAGGCATGTGCGGCTTGAATTAACGGCCATGTTGAGAGGAACCAAATATAAAGCCACTGAAAAAAATTCAGAAACTGCACAAGTTTTCAATTTTTTGAAATTTGTCGTGGAAAAACAAACTACTTGTTTTGTATTCCCCGTATACTACCAGATAGGAGAGGATTACTTTGAAACTGTCTGACGACGAGCGTAAATCGAATTAGCTCATTAATTGCATTTTATTAAAAAGCACTTTGCGGGTACCTTATACAAGGGCCAAAAACCAGAACCGGATTAAGGTTAGAGTTACCTTTCAATTTGTCCATGACTGATCCTCACACGAGACAATAAAGGATTTGTAATAATAATCAAAGTTGTAAATGCAAGAGTATTGAGTTTTCATGGTTCTATTTCAAAGTACTTCTGCCAAGCAAACGATCTGCGATTCCAAATACTTTGAATGGTTACTGTAACCCAACGGTATTGCTACTACATACACCATTTTAAAAGTAAACAAGGGTTATATAACTTCTTTCCTTTTCTATTACAGAATGATGTGCTGTTTTATGCCAGATAAGTGAATTAGGTGTTCAATGTTCAGACAGCTATTATATACCTTTTATGTATTATTTACATGCATTTCTAGCTAGACACCGCTGCAATAGATAACCAATGGAAGACAAAAAAGAAAACATTCATACTTGTACGTTTCTGATGTGTTTCCTTTCTATCCATGAAAAATACTTAGTGTGCTCTAACATTAGTTTTGTATTTGTAGATTGGAAGCCTTATATAGCATATCAGATAATGGTGAATGTGCTACCCAGCTACATATCCCCTATTATCCCTATTCTATACACATCCAACCATATTTCGATATAATTAAAGATTGTTTATCTGGTCAATAGCTATAATCGCATATTTATGATTCAGGAAAAACTTTACTAACGTGTAGTCTGGCTCTGTCGTTTTTATCGAAGTAAGTGAAATTTGGAAATAGATCACCTGTTCAGTTCACCTGAAGACGATTGAAGATAGCACATCAATCGAAACGTCGTGATACTCACAATTTTATAGACAATGGAAGTCCGAAATCAAACTTTTCATAAATCCACCTTGTCTACAAGTTTCAAACAACAGTTGGGAATAGATTATCATTAACATTAATTGATTGATGGTCCTCATGGTAACTGTTCCTTTTTGAGGTTCAATAGCCAAGCGTACTGGTCCATACTGTTTTAGTACTCACTTGAGCATTATTTGCATTCTCTTCATACTAATATTGAATAAGTCTTCTACCACAACAATAATATGTTGTTAATATGTTGTTTAGTTCCGGACCTTTTACTGACACAGGCCTACCAGGCGATGATTTCTTTGAATCTGTCCAAACTCAGTAAGTGTCCCACTGTCTGTGTCCTTATTTCGATGTATTGGTATTTGCGAGTCCATAAAACTAACGTTTTAATGTTGTTTTTGATGATGTAAAATTAAAAGTAATACAATAGAACGTTGTTTATCGAAAGAAGATCTATGTGAAATAAATTCCTAAGGCTTACTATAGATTTTATTAATTTCAAAATTAAGTTTAAACTGAGAAAAAAAACCAAATTGAAAATATTAATGACGACTATATATTTTATATCATTTATTGCGAACAGCACTGATAAAATTATCAAATATTCATTTATTCACACTAAATCATGCGCATAAATAAACGTCCTAATAGTAGAATCACAGGAAAAAATCTTAAGGTCGATATTTTGCAAACATATTTTTCGACATATAAATAGACATATGAACCCCTATTACAAGTCCTCATAAGAAATTGCTTTGAATATTTTAGTTAACTTAAGCAAATCTTTTATATAGAGAAAGATCTATCTCAGAATCTCAGAAACTCAAGAAAAAGTTTATTCACTTTTGGATATTCCCAGGACACCAGCCCTGGCATTCTTGTTGAAATTAAATTTGCATTAGTCTCGCATTTATATATTCCCAGAACGAAATTGCGGAAACATAAATTCAATGAAGAGCCAGGAGCAGCTGCGAAGGTTAATTTGCATCCCTTGAGAAAATCTTGCTTACTCGAGTGCTCTCGTTGGTCAATGTTCAGGGTTCCAATATTTTCATGAATGCCCTTGAAGCTTTAGCGCGTCACGAATGAGGATGAGCAAGGTAGAAACCAAGATATTTTATACTAGAAATCGAAGCTTCTATAGAATATAGAATATGTCCAGTTATGTGATCACGAAACTTTAATTTTTAGTAGAACTCGTAGAAATAAATAGAAAAGTTTAAAAAATTTCTGCTTCTTTTCAAATAAATGTCTAGAATGCTCAAAAATCATCAACAAGGCAGAAAGGGAGTAGTCATTCGAATTTAAAAGCTTACGATACATCTGACTTATGCATATAGTAAATTTGCGGTACATTTCGAATGTTTAAAAGTATTTTTGAAATCGTAAATTTTGTACAAGGTTGAGCTGGGTTGCACAAAACTGGATTATCAAAATTATTGGCACACGATATTTTACATCTTAAATCGTAAATACAATATAAATAATAATTTTTCCTGCAGCGGCTCAGATTGTCGTGTCACGTTCAATGTCTAGGGCCAACTACACTAGGAAAATTTGGCCAGTACACGTCAAAATGTTTCCCCTCCACCTGCCCACTTAATAATACACAAGAAACTGAAACAGACATACCGATAATGAATGATATAAACATTGCCCTGTTTGTTGCAGCCGATCTTTCGAAAATCAGGCTTTGATGGCTGAGAATGTTTGACAATATACAAAGATAATGTTTCGATGTAATTCTCGAGTGATTTTTCCACTGTTTCCAATGTTCGATGAATCAATTGTGTGTGATATGGTAGATATGGTGATAAATAGCCTTAGAAATATTTGAAAGGCAACGTTAATTTACCATGTAGATAAGTAGGATCGAGTTTCACATTTCGGTCCAGAACTTCATCTCTGAATTTATACTATTGCAGGGTCAGCACAGCTTCAAACTACTTCAATGGTAAAATAGTTTATCTTAGCCAAGAAAAATCTCAAACTTCGTTCACATTGTATTACAGGAAAATGAAATAAAGATTTCAGTATGGCAATATGTCTAGGAAAAAAATGCAGCTGCAAGAAAATATTCGTTTTGATCCACAGCAATATCACGTCTGGCATGGGAAAAACAAATATCTCCGGAAACAAGAAATTGTCAGCCATCAGCATTTCTGCACGAACAGCTTATATCGTCCACTTCCAAGAATAAATTCGCCTCTATTCTGTTAGAGCCATTCATGTGAAATTTCGTGCATTCGGGCATGAGTTAAAATAAAAGAGCTGTATTGGTTGAAAACGTGGCCATGGTGAGTGTTGGAGACTTGCCAACTGCTGAAATTTACCGACAGCGTTCACTTAAGGATACTGCACCCTTCAACTCATTATATTACTTTCCGGACTGCAGTTGGCATTGAACAGGTGGTTTTCGAATCATGCCAGCGATTTATAAACTGATTGTGTTTTGTATAAGTTAGGATGTGCACACTTTTATCTCTTACATACCAGCAAGGTAGTATTGATGGCCATCTTTTTATTGATTTGATGTTCACCCATACGCGAGGAAGTGCTTTTCGAAATCGAGAAAATACCTTTTCGTACGTTTTATGATGTACAATACGAAAATCCATGTGACTTATTGCGGTCTGTCTGTCTATGTTGGTCTATATATGAGAATGTTATGTTACGGTTCTTGTCACCGCATTATCTCGGGAAGAGCTGCTGCTTATTTTTGTATGCCTATGAATGTCTCAGAAATTCCAGGCTGAGCGTGTGCACTTTTGCAAATTCTTGACCACTTTAGGGCGTCGTAAATTTTTTACTGGTATATACCGATACATTATCGGGCTAAAGCGTTGTCTTATAATCCTCAAAATAAAAGTAGAAATCAGACAGAACTCTCTCTTTCCCATAGATTCCACCATGATAATTATTCGTACTTCAGAAAAACCCAACGGGCTTATCTACATCAGATCAAAATCCGGACATGTCTCTAGTCCATGAAATTTATGAACAAAATATTGGTCTGTCATAATTTTCAGGAAGAACGATAAAAAAAACTTCAAAAATCATTCATTACAGATTTGATGTATGTTTATTTATTAAAATTTTTCAGATTAGTACGTTTCAATCGAACAAAGATTAAGAGAAAATATTTTCAAATGTGTTTAATTGAATTTAATTGACTTCTATGTAATAGATATACAATTTTTTTTTCGATGATTTTTGATTTGTAACAGCTAAAATTGTCCAGATGATGTAAACTAATACTGAGAATGTTAAATATAGCATGAAAGAAAATATCTACAGTGATTCTCTCCTTTTCTCTCGTAATCTTATAGAGATCATTGGTAATTTTATATATGTTAATATTGATAGAAGAAGGATTGAGGAAATCACATTTTATTATCCTAATTAAAATATTCCTATTGTCTATAAGAATCTGTATCTGGCAACGTGATTTAACTTTTTAAGCCTCTCCGACTTTTGAACGAAAAAGCTTTTATAGGAAAGATAAACAAAATTATAAATAAATATGATATTCCCAAAACTTATTTTTTGTGTTTTTCAAGATTCTGGTTATTTTTCGACGTATGGATGTAAACGCTTTTCAACTACTGAGGATCTTGATTAGCGTATTATGTGATAGCATTAATAACATAAAGTTACACTTTCATTGCAATAAAATCCTTGTAAATGAAAATTAACTTTAATCTTCTTATCTATATGCTATGGGTTGGTTTCTATGCATTATGAACTTAAATACTTTATTTTTTATATATTTCGAGATTTCTACAATTTACTCCGCAATGTTTTCGCTTCGGTGTTCAATAGGCGAGAGAAGTATTTTTAATCGCGAAATGTTTCGAATTCAGGATAACTAGGAGAATTTAATATCTAAGAAAAAACAGGTATTATAGGTTATTATAATGTATTTTTCACAATATAGCTAGAAGACCTATTCCAGTTGTTAGAAAATGTATTGATGGAAGGCGCTGTAGAAGTAGACTATCACACCACATAGGTCTTTATAGGACATGGATGTTGTGAAAGTTATATACGGATATACACAGAGAATTATCAAACTGATGTGCAAGCTACGAAGATAATAATAATAATAATAGCACTTTATTGCCCAACAGACATAGTCCCTTTACAGAGCAATATACAATATTAAATAAAATAAATCAAAAGCTTGAGCAGACATTAGAGGACAAAGATACAATTTGAATATAATCATTAGCAGTACATATAACTAGGAAGAATATAAAGGGTTTATAATAACAATTTAGCAGTTGATTTCAATTCCGTTAGTCTACAGTTGAATAAATCGACGTGGTTTGACATACTATTGAGTAAAGTACACATTACCATAATTGGCGACTTTAATAATAAATTAGTTCTTGAAGAACTACAGTAGAAGGTCACGAAGTGACGTGAGTTGAATTGAGGAACATTGAAATTGATAAAACAAAGCAACTCCGAGCAATCAATGATATTATGACATAATTTATATAGAAAAGTCAAAGATGACATTTTCCTTCTAGTTTCCAGCTTATCCATATCAAAGCGACTCAACAACAACTGATATTCAATACCTTGTTCAGGATACACTTTATACATTTTAAATGACAAATATTTCAAAAACTTCCTTTGAATTTTTTCCAACCTATCAATGTGATACTTATAATATGGATTCCATATTATACAACAGTATTCCAGTTTTGATCTTATATACGCAAAAAACAAACATTTTAAAGCTGAAATGTTATCAAACTTTCGACAATTTCTGACAATGAATCCATATCTCTTGTAGGCTTCTGAGATTTTCTGATTGATGTGTGATAAAATTAATTTCTGAGTCAAACAAAACTCCTAAATCTACAACACTATTCTGACGAGATAGTAGCGCACCTTGAATACGGTAATCAGAAGAAAGTATAGTCTTTTTCCTAGTAAAAGTCATCATTTTACACTTAGCGACATTCAAATGAAGTTTGTTGGATTCACACCATAAACTGATATTATCAAAAGTTGACTGGAGCTTAATGCAATCAGTATGACTACAGATAACAGAATATATCTTCAGGTCATCGGCATAAAACAATCTATTAGATGCCATTATATGATCTAAAGCGTTAATGAACAGTGTGAATAACAATGGGCCGAGATTAGATCCCTGTGGGACACCTGAAGATGCTATGTAATTATTAGACACAAATCCACTGTAATGTACCATTTGCAATCTGCTCCCCAAATATGACACAGAAAACCGAATAAGGGTGGATGAAATGCCAAAGTAGTCTAATTTATCAATTAGAATGCCATGATCCAGTCGGTCGAAGGCTTTGGCAAAATCTGTATATATTACATCCACTTGGCCACCAAGGTCAAGGGCTTCAGATATATGTTGTGTAAAGACTGCAAGGTTTGTTTCAGTAGATTTGCCATTAAGAAAGCCATGTTGTGATGGGACAATATGATTTCTGACTACAGGAAATATACGATTATAAATGACGATTTCGAATAGTTTGGAAAAATTCGACAGTATGGATATGGCCCTATAATTGAAAATTTCATGTTTATCACCCGTTTTGAAGATTGGTACAACTTTCGCAATTTTCCAGTAATCAGCAAACGTGGAAGTATTCATTGCTAGGTTATAAAGTATGCATAGAGGTTTAGCTAAAACATATATACAGAAGAATAGATACTATGAAAGAAGGTATCTTGTCAATTCCAGAAGTCATCTTATCTTTCAATTTTTTAAATGCAGAAATAATTTCAGCTTCTGTAATTTCTTTTATGGATATAGATTCATTGACACCGTTCAGATTATATACCTTGTTGATATGTTGACTTGGATTAGAAGAAGTTACTAAGACACTACTAAAGAATTGCGAAAAGATATTAACAATCTCTTGTGAATAATGCTAATAATCTACTCTATCTACGTGAGTTGATGCTTGATGAAATGCTTACTGCTGATAATTTTGACATGCATATAAGCGTAGGCACCTCGACCAATATCAGGACAACTGATGGTCAGTAAGAAGTATGACAATAGAAATAAGCAAAAGAGCGAACAATAAGCTTGAGAGAATACCCCAAGCACTGTCGTGGTGGGAGCCCTAGGGAATGACTAAAGAGTCTCACACTTTGGACAAAAAAGCAGATGAAACACCTCTCGAGATTTCTTGACTAATAGATGCTGTAACTGCACTCCCCTGTCGAAAACAAATTACAAGTTGAGCAGCGTATTACTTCAGCATGAACAGGATGAATCCGAAACAATCAAATTTATAGGTAATCTTACTTAAATGTAGCTGTGCATATATATACACCGGCATACCGCTTCCTGTGTAAATCAATAATTGCCAATCAGGCTCTGCTTATCGAGTGTGTCAACACGAACAGGAATTATGTATCCAATAAATCTACGTTATGTCCATACAATCATGTAATGGATGTATGTACATGTATAATAATTGATATGGAAATCATTGTATTTTGTTTTCCAGCTCCTTTACATAGCATTTTAGTGAAAAAGTAGTTATTTCAAAAAATGTAGTTCATAAAAGTTAACATGGGTATCAAGTATCTCAATAAGCGTGGACCAAAAGTGACGTCGGAAAGAGGCGCGCAGAGCAGAACATGTCAAACACACAATTTTTTACCTGACTGATAGAAGAGTTTCACCAGGTCAGATCATCTACAATTTACATTTGTATATTTTATTGTTTATGCAAGTTTTTGGCCAAACTATTGTATAATTTTATATTATATATGAATTTTAATGAAAATTCAACTCAAGATTTTGGAAAATACGCCTTGCTGTTCGTTATAGATAATGCATAATTTTGACGCATACTCGTATAGTCAGATTACTCTTGTCTTGGGGATGAGCCACTCTGTGGCACAACTCTCCGGTATAAATCGTAAAAGTATCCTAACCCATTGTGCATGCGTATCAGGCTGTGAGTAAGATGGTGAAATAGATTGAACCAACATTGCCAGCGTTACTCAGAACCATGTTAGTGTACATCAAGCATTTGATCGTTAAATTGAGACAAAGTTATCATCTATACTAATGAAGCTGAGTGGTGTAATTTGTATATGTAAACAGGCTTCACAGTAGATGCATCGACGCTGAGATATTGGACACAGCGGGCTAGCTGTAAATGCCTTTTGAGTCACAATTTCATCATTTATTCACTTCGAAGCACAAATATCCCAGTGAAAACATAAAAATTGCGACCATTTATCTTCTGCTCATATTGAAATCGACAATATACTTTGCACTAAATTCATGAGCCACGCCAAACAAGGTGCACGGCCAAGCATTCCAGCCCTGTTGAAACATGCCATAAAGGTGCTACTGAACTGTGCCCCTCCCTACGGCGTCTCCTCTGGTCCGCGCTAATCCAGGTACTTGATATCCGAATAATGTTGTTCTTTTGTAGAAATGGCAACGTTGCAGAGGAAAATTGGTGTAGTAAGTTGCAAATTCAGCACTAAAAATGACATAAGTGACACTCCTAAAAGATACTACCTTAGAATTTGAAAGGTAGACCTTTTCTTTTGGCTCCAATGCCTGAGCAAGAAGCTGTCTATACATGGAAACGAATACCCGTACAATTGTGCTCACGTTTGAGTAACAGTTCCTGATCCAGGGGGCAAGAAGAGGCACTTGCTCCGGGAGGCGGAAACCAGGTGGCATTAAGCTTACAATTTTGCATAAATGGTAGTATTTTATTAGTTGAAAATATTTGCCTACAGGGCGGCATAGTGGCACTCTGCCCTTTTAAAAATGTAGATTCTGGGATGTTGAGCAAACGCAAATTTTTTTGGTTAAAATCTCAACGCCAATGGACGTATATCATGCATTTTTCAGTTACTAGTGTTAAACATGGCTGTCAATAGTGTTAAATATATATCAAGAATGACTACTTTTTTAAACCAATGGCGTATCGACCCCATAAATTTTCACGTTTAGCTTTACGCGGATGATTGAACGGACATCTCCGAAATTGATCGGCTAATCGTTTCTAGTAAAAGCCGCCTTCAAAGGCTAATCAGCAAGCTTACAGCACACATGAATGGAGTAATCTCATACAGGCCTTTGAGGAGGATCTTGATATCGCCAACGCTTATAGTTAGCTAGTTTCTAAATAAACTTCTATTCTAAGTCTTTCCGTGAGGTTTTCCGAGCAACTCTTTTTTATTTGCCTTCTTTAGAGTATTCATTAGATTTTGATATCTAAATAAAAAGCACCAGTCAAAACAGCAAGTCGTTAGATTGAATATTCCTTTCAGATTCGGTGTACTTATCTTGAGCATTGGACTCATGCTTCCAACGAACGTATGACGAAGAAAAATCTCAGGAATAATATTTATTGAATTATAGGCATGATAAATACCCGGTATCACGTAGATAAATTTAAAGAATACGTTATTATTAAATATACAAGTTTCACTTTCATTTGCCTTGTATGCTTCCATATGTTGAGAATAATGATGATTGATGATGTAACTAAACCATCCATATTGTCTACAAATTTCAAATCACGTTTTGACATTAGCATTCAATTTAACCCAGCAGGTGTTTTCTGTGGGACTGCGATATTGACTAACGTTAGACTGTACATTTTATCTTTACATATTTACTATACTAATAATTTTATCATTAAATATTATTATATCATTGTTATCCAATGAAAGGGTCAGATCGATTCTGATTTATGTAACTTATAAAACTTATCCTGTGGTTGTCCCTTTTAATCGTATTTTTCGCTGGTAGATATTTGAACCATATACGTACGAATTAATCTTTACTGATATTTCGGCAGCTTGGCAGCCATTATCAAAGTACAAAACAGAATGAAAAAAAAATAATTTCTGCTTTGTACTTTGATAGAGCGTGCCAAGACAACCGAAACGTCAGTAAAATAATTCGTACGTATGTGGTTTCAATAAGGGGCCAGCGAAAAGCATAACGATCCCATCTGTTGAAATAAATGATAAATTTGTACTCATCGCAATGGCTACATCTAGGAGGATGTTCTTTATGTCTACTACAATTGTCCTCCGTAAACTTTGCCTCGATTAAATGAGAACGTGACACCGATAAAAGTTTCACTAAAGATTGCTCCTTACTTCGTGTGATTTCAGACAAAGCTCCGAAGTTTTATTACAGTTTCGCCTTGGGGTTTTTAGAACAAAGTATTACGTTGGATGTGATAAGGGCCAGAATAAAAAGAGGCACGTAATTTGCACCTGCTATCAATAAATCTGATTAAGTTATCTGACGACTGTCCATTATTTTTTTGACATTCAATTTGATATAGAGCTTTTTGCGAGAATGTTGGAATCGGCGTATATGCGATAATGCTTTGATCAATATATATATATATATTTGTTTATTTGTCAGCCAAATCGCGATTTTTTTAGTAGTAATTGACAATTCAACGAATCAATTAATAACCATGAAAAATAAATACATTATTCATACTATATCTACAATCAGTCTAAGCAAAAGTATTGATAGACTTAGTCATAGAATTATGCAGTGTTTTGTTACTATTTATTTTCAGTATTTCGCAATGCTAACACTTTAAATGCGTATACGTGGGGAACAAATAAAATCTACAACGTTTCTATATTATATCCCAATAGAGAACTCAACAAAATTGGTATAGCGACTACTAAAATTACGTGGAGATGAAAACTGAGTAACACGGTTGCAGAAATAATAATATAATATATCCAAAAGTAGACAAAAAACGGATACAGACCGACAGAACGACAAAACCACAGACCAACAGACCGCCAGAGCGACAGACCAACAGTAATCTCAACACTTTTGATACAAATTGTATCTCTGTTTTTTTACGTCTATGATAGTGACCTACGAAATGCAAACGTTATGCGTAGCCGACACCGCAAGTCATAACTGAACTAAAACCATTTCTGAAAACTCACATCATGTCATATGAATTACGTCTTACGGTAACTATGAACGGATTCAATATCATAAGGTTATTTGCCTTACTGCCTACCCTAGATCACCTTACGGAAATTACCCGAAAATCTAAAGGTGTAAAGTGTTGGATTCGTGACAAGATTTTCATGAATCTATATAATGGGATCTTGTACAGAATACTGTGGTGACAGGATTCTTCCAGCATTTAACATATATATAAAAACATATCTATAATAATAATAATAATAATAATAATAATAATAATAATAATAATAATAATAATAATAATAATAATAATAATAATAATAATAATAATAATAATAATAATAATAATAATAATAATAATAATAATAATAATAATAATAATAATAATAATAATAATAATAATAATAATAATAATAATAGATGTCTTTATTAATATTACAATAATATTGTAGCATGTAGTATTGTGTTAGGCCTATATGGCGAATATTATCGTTTGCTACTCTTACACTTAAGGGGAGGTGATATGAGATTTTTATTTCTAACATTAACATTATGTACATCTGACCTGTAAACAATTTTTTGATATAAGTAACTTGGCATCATACTTTGCATAATTTTGTGATTTAAAACTAAGCAATGCAGCGTCCATCGCTCTAACATATTCATCCAATTTAATTCGTTATACTTATGCGATATATGTTGTCTTCTTGGTATTCCACAAATCAGCCTAACACATGAGTTTTGTAGAATTTGAATTCTGTTAGAATCGTGCTTGCTTAAGCAGGAATTATATAGTACATCCCAGTAATTGAAATGTGAAAGCACAAGGGAATCGCATAAAAGGTTTTTTAAACCTTTATTTAATACCTTCCTATGTGAGTAGACTTCCAAATGCTCTATTTATAGTTTTATTGATGTGACTAGAATATCTTAATAACGTATCCAGTTCAACACCCAAATTTTTTATCAATGCTACAACAGGCAAAGGTTCATCATGAATTCTCACTGAAAAGTTACTATTGATGACCCTTCTCCTTGATTTATCTCTTCCAAATATCATTACTGCACATTTATTGGGATTGAGTTCTAAGCAATGGTCTTTAGAGACACGTGAAAGATTGTTCAAGTCACTATTAATTTTCAAACTAGCATTATACTAATCATAGGATAGAAAAGAGAGGTAGAGCTGAGTATCATCAGCATACAAATGTGATTCACAGTGCTTCAAACACTTACAGAGTTGTGAAGTGTAGACGCAAAAAAAAGTGGTCCCAATACTGAACCTTGGGGCACACCACTCGAAATATCAGCGGAAATAGATGTTTTATCTTTTACTTTCTCTATTTGTTTCCTTCCATGCAACTAACTTTCCATCAAACGTGTTGAATCATTAGAAAAGCCTATATGCTTAAGTATTGTTAGTAGCAACGTGTGATTGATTTTATCAAACGCTTTGCTATTGGTATAAAAAAACAGTTGGTAGTTATTGGAGTTGTAGGAAGTAGGTTCTCCCCAGATATTCTATTAAAAATAAATAAATGAGTAACTATTTCTGAAACTATGTAAAAAGTTTATCTGGCAAGCATATTCCTTTTTACTGAGAGCGGAAACATTCCATGAACAATGCCGCTCTAAAACGATTGTTACTATTTTAACGGCTCTACTGTGACGCTTCTGCATTGTAGTACAGTCGACTAAGCATTTCCACTTCGCACATAGGTATTTACCTCATTATTCATAGTAGAGATCGATCTCATCAGATGAATTGAGGAATAGGACACTACCTGTGAATCACTCTTTCTCTCAAAGTGGATGATAACATTCCCTTGTGGGCGTTAGAGGGCTTCAGGAGGGTAGTAGAATGCCCTAAGAAAGCTGGGTGTGAATCGGTTAAGGTTATTTTCTTTCTTCTTGTCTCTATCTGGTATCTGAGTGAACGAACGTGACAGGCTGACTGAATATCATACTAGGGGTAAAGGTACGAATCGATCAAACAGCCAATATTGGATAAATTTTAAAAGTTGCAACGAAAAACTTAGTTCACTACTAAATTTGAACCACGCACCGCCTGTACTATATGCAATAGCTCTGCAGAATGAGAAACATAATGTAGGGGTAGAAGTAATCCCGTAAGAGTAGCGAGTAGCGGCTCGCGTTGGACGAAGTTTGTAACATCCACAGAGAGGGATAATGTCTTCCGCTATAACAGGTGTCGCGAAAACACTCAGGGATTAACTTCGGAATATTGCCAGACGTGTTGTCAACCATGAAGGGAACCGGAAATACAAATCTAAGATTACTTCGCATCCCAGTTATCTCTTGACTACAATCCTATTAGGTACATACAGTGTGCAATTGATCATAACATGAGAGAAACTTGAAACCAGATTGTAGATGCTTTTACTTGGTGGAAAACTTAGAAATACATGCCTGGATAAAAACGACTTCTTTGAGAATGATAATCATTGTAGTTCTTCATAAAAGCTATTAAAACAAAATTATTAGTAAAAAATAAAACTTAAGCTAGCATCCCTAATGCATAACCAAATCTTTCAGAGAGTCCATGCATTCAGGCTGTGTAAGAGTGAATGCTACTTAAGGGTTGATTTGGCGCCAACATGCCTCATCACCTGCAATGCACAGGTATGCACCGATGTACTTCTTCCTATCCAACCTCCTTACCAAGTATGAAGTCCAGATGAAATCCCAATTTCCCTATCGATTCTTGATGCAGCTCTATGGAGAGCAATTGAACTTATTGGTGACTCTTACTCCTACCTCCTAACGTACCACCTCAGGCCGCTTCCTTATCGAACAGCGGTTCGTGAATTGGTACCTTTTTAGTAAGACGCAACGGTTTCTATTTATTTTCTGAGTCTTCTAGATGATATAGTCTTCTGAACAAATTCTTTCATGATATGCAAGTAGTTTTGATATAAATTCGACCTCATGGTATACCTGTACTAGTTGTTAATTGAAACTACATACATGTAACTAGATAAATAACATCGATTTGACTATCTCTGTAGCCTACATCAATGAATCAAAAAATAAAAAAATAACCTTTGGAATTATAATGACAATAACGTGGCCCATCATCACAGAAAAAAGGGTTCTTTTTAAATAAGGCTTTATCAGAAGCTATCAAGAAAGGCTAGGATATAATGAATTTATCATCGTGATAAATGAAATACGAAGAGGATAATACATCGTTATATTATAAACGCAACACTGCTTCTCTTATAAGAGGACAAAGGAACACAACAATGTAATGCCAAAGGAACGATACAAAATACGAGATTGTATTTGTCCGGATTTTCGGAATCTCAAATGGGGGGATTTTGTGTATTTGCGTTGCGAGGACACATCATTATGTCTCTTTGTCTCGTTTTCCCTCATAAAGCAGGCAGCTTTGTTTTTTGGATGGGACATGCACAATGTACTTTATTTGAAATTTATCAAGAACGCAAACGCAACATTTGCATTCTAGACTTTTATAATTGGTGTTGCCGCTGAACGTGTGCACTTACATGTGCCCTTAGTTCCATTGCCATGCTATTAAAGACCTACAGGCCTATTAAAAATGGTCCCGTTGTCCGGATCAAGGCCGTTTCGCCGCCATATTTGGAAATGGCCGGCAAGAATATACATTTTACGAATAATTTAATAAATTCGACCTAACCCAGGAAATACAGACTAAACAACTTGCGAGAATGAAAAACAAATTATTGAGGGTTGAATTTTTTCATGCGTCTTAGTGTCAAGGCAATAAAGTGGATTCGGAGGGTCCAGTTCAATATAAATGACGCTCCATTAGTTGGGAGAGGAAGGTTACGAAATATGTTTTTTATAAATATCTCTGCCAAACGATTGACCTCAAGTTTGGTCAAGTATGCTTTGAAAAATATCTAATCATTGTTCAGAAAACCAATAGATATATCATTCTTTTAACACGTTTGTTTTTTAATCCCATGTGGAGGGATTTTGTGCCGTGTTGCATTGGGATTGCACTGCTTTATGTTTCTTTCATAATGCAGGTAGGTGTTCTTAATGTAACGATGTCAATTTTGTATTTATCAACAACATAAACGTATAAATATATTTTTTCCACCTTGTGGATTAGCAAGCGAATAACCGTTAGATCCCGCTTACATTGCTCGATACAGGGAATTGCCAGTAAAACTATTGATAGTAAACCTGTCTCAAAGCACTGACATCTTTGGATACGAGCTACCTGCTGAGTTTGACCTTCACATCAGCGCTCGGATCGATTGAGAGCATGCGTAGCTTAGATAGTAGAGCGACTGTCCGGCAAACAGAAGGAGTCTTTGTCGACCCCTACTTAGGCTAGGTATTTAAGAATTTCTAGACACGAAATTGTATATTTATTTCCCTATCGCGTGTTAGCAATCAAATAGCCTTGAATACTAGTTGTGAAAAGTATAATCTATTACAAGCTTTTATTTAACTTGCAATGTATGTAGCTATCTAGGTATGTAACTATGTTTTTTTGTGAAATCTTTAATCTCAATTTTGAAGTAGATATCTTCAACCGATTGAGCTGAAATTTTGTATACACATTTAGTTGCTTTTCTACAATATGGGTCTCAAATTAAAGTTCTTGCTGAGGATACGAATGAGAGAAAAAAAGATGGTGGTCATAAAGTCCCTTGTTCCAACTCGTCTGAAATTTTGGTGATGGCCCAGCGATAACTTGAAAGTAGAAAATAAATTTAAACTAAAGAAACTTTCTTGAAAACAAGCAAGAAAATGTTGAACTGTAGGGCCCAATAGTGCACCTATCGCAAGAAAACATTTGGTGACCAAAACCAGTCATTACCTAAATTTCATCCTTTTAGGTGGCCAAACATCTGCGTAATATATGTGACTTTATTTGACCCTTTTTCCATACATGAGTTGTGAGCTTCGCACTTATGGCGATGTTTCTCAAGCACCATTTAGTCACTTCATCTTACAAGGTTGATCCATTTATAGACAATGAATTATATCTGATCGGAGGCAAGAGCTGGAAAATGGAATTTAGGGCAGTACAAGGGGAAATTTGGCACGTCAATTTAGGAAGGAGATAATGGATGCAAAACCGATGACTCACCACCTTGCTATCGGTAAAATGTAGGGTGAATATTGATGGGAGTATTTTCAAAACCTTGAAACTCTTAGAATCTGAATCAGACTGGATAACATATATTGTTAAATAAATTGATACTGAGATGGAAAATTTGATTAGGAGTATATGATATGAATAAGTATATTCATTATAAATAGCAGTGTGACCTACATCAGTGCTAATAGCAGACTTTCCCGTTACAACACGATATTCAGATTAAACAGCAGAACATCAACTCATACATCTTAAGTGAAAAGTAATGCTGTCATAGAACTGCAAATATCAAACAAATTAAATGATTTTCATTATTTTTTTTTTTTTTTCTTCTTATATCTGAACTGGCGGAAAACTGAAAACTTGTTATTGAAGAGAGAAACGCTACAAATATTTTAGGTCCCTTATTATTTATTATATACATAAATGACATTCAATATGTATTTAAGGAGTGCAATTTTCATCTATTTGCTGATGATACCATAATATATCTGGAAGAAAAACAAGCAAATATACTAGCACAGAAAATTAATAAAAAAACAAAAAGTATGATTATTGGTAATGGTAGTGTAAAACTGGACTTTGAAGAAAGTAACTTGAATTTTGAGATATAGTTTATGTTCGGACGTCGTGGTGTGCGGATGTTTCGTTATACACCGATCGCATTGCTGATGTTTCGTAATATAAACAATAAGTGAAAAGTGGGTCGTGCGATGACCTTCGTCGACGCGCGTATATGCGAATTATGAAACGTAACAAATATCCATATGCAATCCCGTCAAGTTTCAAAGTTAAATTGACTCCGGTCAAGAAAATCGAGACAGAGTCAATGCCAGGAATAAGAGATGTCGATATGCAAGATGATTTAACGGCATCTAGTTCTGACAAAAATCAATCGCTAGGTCCCAGCCAGGAGATGGAGGACCAAGGAGGTATCACTGACCTGAAATCAGCGCTTCAGCAAGCGCTAGCGAAAATAGATACACTTGAGAAGGAACTATCATACTTCCGCAATGTGTATAGAGCAAAAGATTTCAGTCCCACGAAATCTGAAGAGGAAGAAATCGTGAATCGCGAAACGGAATGGTTATTGCCGAAGTCCAAAAGAAAGAGGACGTCCAGAGCTGCTGATTCCTCTGAGCATTTGCAAAAGCCAGAAACAAAGGTAGTAAAAATCCAAAAACCCCCACCAGTTATTGTAAGCAATGTTGAAGATTACGACCATATTAAGAATTCTCTAGCCAAAGATAATCTCAAATTTAAGGCAGTTTGTCTCAATAACCAGCAGATCAAAATTAATGTGAACACACCAGACGAATATAGAATATTAACCCAAGCTATGGAGCGTGAGAAGCAACAATGGCACTCCTATGAAAATAAGCAGGAAAGGCCCATAAGAGTTATGGCAAGACACTTGCATCCCACATGTTCTCCCAATGACATAATCAATGATTTGGTACTTCAAAACTTCAAAATACTGAGTGCAGAGCCAAAACGTAAAAAAACTCCCGAGGGACTTGTAAATCTTCCTTTGTTTATTCTCACTTTTGACAAATCGGAAGATATCAAAAATATATTTGAAATACAATATATATGCTCAATGAAAGTCAAAATAGAAGCCATACGAGCTAACAAAATGATACCACAGTGTAAAAGATGTCAAAGGTATGGACATACTCAGAAATACTGCAGACGTGATCCTGTTTGCGTTAAGTGTGCAAAGAATCACGCTACCAAAGATTGCTCAAAACCGAAAGATCTTCCCGCAAAGTGCTCTAACTGCGGTGAGCCCCATCCGGCCAACTATAGGGGTTGTGAAATTGCCAAACAGCTCCAGAAGCGTAAAGATGAAGCTAGAAAACCACCTACAGCCCGAAGAGAATTTATCTCCAATACAGCTAGGCCAGGCGTATCATACGCACAAGCCGCTCAAAATCAACATATACCCAGTTCAGTTGCAACCTCAAGTAACGTGGTACAAGACCTTAGTCAAATGTATCTCAGCCTGATGACAATGTTTAAGCAAGTCAACGATAGACTCGACAGGCTAGAAGTCCAAAGTACTGTTGCTGCTACCAAACATTAATGGACAGAAAAGACTTGAGAATTGGTACCTGGAATGCTAATGGCATTCTAAACAAAAGGGCGGAGCTAGAGGTATTTTTGGTAACCCAAAATATAGATGCATGTCTGATTTCCGAAACACATTTCACTAAAGAATCATACCTTAAGGTTCCAGGGTATAAAACCTATCATACTTTTCACCCGGACAACAAAGCGAAAGGTGGAAGCGCAGTTATCATCAAAGAGTCGATCAAGCATCATGAAGAGAAGCACATTCAGGAAGCGGAAGTGCAACTTACACTAGTTTGTGTTAATTCTTTAAAGCAAAATCTGATAATTGGAGCAGCTTACTTCCCACCAAGGCATAATTTAAAAACGTCTGACTACAGAGAATTTCTCAAACAAGCAGGTGAAAGATTTATAATTGGAGGAGACTTTAATGCAAAGCACGTTGACTGGGGCTCAAGACTAACCACTACCAAGGGTAGAGAATTGCGTAATGCGATCAGAGAGCTGGGATGTGAATATCACTCTTCAGGTAAGCCCACCTACTGGCCAACGGATGTCAACAAAATACCCGATCTGTTAGACTTTTTCATAACAAAGAAAGTTTCTCCCAATTTTTTGGAGGTTGAAGAAAATTTTGATATGGATTCAGACCATTCTGCGGTTATAATTACTCTCAGCGAAACAATAATTAAGAAAGAATCTCGCCCTATGCTGGTCAATAATTCCACTGATTGGGATAACTTCAGACATAAAATTGAGAATAATATCAATCTAAATGTTTGCCTGAAAACAAATCAACAACTAGACTTTGAAGCAGAAAAGTTCGTGAAAATCATCCAAAATGCTGCGTTCGACAGCACTAAACCATCTACTCATATTACTAAAGGAAATAACTATCCGACAGAAATAAGAGAATTAGTGGCTGAAAAACGGAGGGCCCGGCGTAAATGGCAACTTTCGAGAGATCCAATAGACAAAAATATTCTTAATAACAAAACGCAAAAGCTGAAGCGAGAAATTCAACAACTTAACAATAAATCTTTTAACAATTACTTAGAATTATTAACTGATCGTAAAGATTCTGGTTATTCTCTGTGGAAAGCAGCAAGAAGAGTCAAACGACCAATCACATCAAATCCTCCCATAAGAAGAAGTGATACTGGAGCATGGGCTAGAGACAACAAACAAAAAGCAAAATTATTCGCAGAACATCTAGCGTCAACATTCCAACCAAATGAGGTGAACTCTGAAACAATTCCTGAAGGTGTCGCTAGCAATCTTCTGGAAGACATTGCCTTCGTTACCCCCAAAGAAGTGACCAACGAGATCATGACCAACCTCAATCCAAAAAAGGCCCCAGGGTTTGACCTCATCACTGGAGAAGTCCTGAAACAGTTACCGAAAAAAGGTATAGTAATGTTGACATACCTATTCAACGCAGTCATTAGGTTGAAATACGTGCCTGAAATATGGAAAGTCGCAGAAGTGTTGATGATTCCCAAGCCAGGAAAGCCACCAAATGAAGTTAAATCTTATAGACCCATATCACTGTTGCCTATTATTTCCAAATTGTTTGAGAAGCTGCTACTCAAAAGACTTAAGCCACTTATTGAAAATAATGGTTTGATCCCTGATTATCAATTCGGATTCAGAGATAAGCACTCCACCATTGATCAAGTTCATCGCATCACGAACATCATAGAATCAGCTTTGGAGGAAAAAAAATATTGCACTGCATTATTTCTAGACGTCGCCCAGGCTTTTGACAAAGTCTGGCATGAAGGACTCATCAACAAATTAAAAATACTCCTTCCTAACCAATATGTAGAAGTTATCAAGTCATATATTTCTGATAGAACTTTCAGAGTCAAGCAAGAAAATGAGTATTCTGACCTTATGGATATCAAAGCTGGAGTACCTCAAGGAAGTGTCCTGGGTCCAATATTATACCTATTGTATATTTGTGATATTCCAACGATGAGGGATGTAACGGTTGCAACGTTTGCAGACGACACAGCTTTGATTGCAACTGACAAAAATCTTGCTTTGTCTACTAACAACGTTCAGACAGCTGCCAACGAATTAGTGACTTGGTCACAAAAATGGAAAATCAAACTAAATGAATTAAAATCGATCCATGTCTGCTTTTCTAACCGAAGACAGATAAATCCTCATCCAATAAGCGTTAATGGGACCACCGTACCACGAGAAGCTAACGCTAAGTACCTAGGTATGACCCTTGACACAAGACTGAAATGGAAACATCACATCAAAAAAAAGCGGGAAGAACTCAATCTTCGCTACAAACAATACTACTGGTTATTGGGAAGATCTTCAAAACTGTCCCTCTATAACAAAATCATGATCTATAATCAGATTCTCAAACCTGTTTGGCTCTACGGTTGTCAACTGTGGGGTTGTTCGAAAGATTCTAACATCAAGATTATACAAAGATTCCAAAATAAAGTTTTAAGAGCTATTGTTAATGCCCCTTGGTACATTCGTAATAAGGATATTCATCGCGATTTGAATATACCTCTCGTAGTCGACGAGATCAAGAGAATGGCGGCCAGGCATGAAGAAAGGCTCCATCACCACCCAAACGCAGAAGCTCTTCAGCTGCTGGACAACCACAACGCTGTCCGACGATTGAAGAGAACCAAGCCATACGAATTAGTGTAGTGCTTTGGTGAATAGAGCAGAGCATGTGTACGAATTTGTAGTTATAGTGTTAACGTAATCTAAAGGACATCGATGTATTTACTTTAGTGATAAGTATTAGTTTGTAAGAATTCAAAGGAAAATTAATGGTTGATCAGTTTGATCAGTTTTAATATGAAGGCATTATGCCCCCCTAAAACAAAAAAAAAATTTTTTTGAGATATCTGGCGAAAGTACTGAGATGGTTAGTGAAATTAAATACTTGGGAGTTATAGTAGATGCTGAGTTAAAATTTGATAAGCATGTGGATTACATCAGTCGTAAAATTGGAATAAATGGGTTTTTAAGAAGAGTTAGTAAGTTTCTAACAGTCAATTCAAGGAAACTAGTTTACAACACTATAATTCTGCCACATTTTAATTACTGTCATACTATTATATATATGACAAAACAAAGTGATTTGCACAGGCTACAGGTTATGCAAAACAAAACTATGAGGTGTATTTTACAATGTAATCACAGGACATCAGTAGACAGTATGCTCAAAACATTGCATTGGTTAGATACAAAGGGATTTATAAAATATAATATGTTACTTTTTATTTATAAAATTAACATAATTGTAGTCCCAGAATATGTAAAAAGTATTTTGGTAAATTTGAAGACGTGCATATGTATGACAATGGAGGAAAAGACGAAAACTTTCAGCGTGACCTTCGTATGTGGATGTCTCTCGAAGTAGGCATTGCTGCTCATACTGGTTATGATAAACGGCCCCAACCTTAATGAACGTCTCTAATTTCTCTGCAAAATTTAATTATCTTCTGCATGTCTGAATTACACCTGGGCAGGATCCAAGGAATTGTACCCTATAAATACTGAACGCGGTGAGAAAACAAAAGAAAACTGCTCGCAGCCGACGTAATTGCCGGTGAGAGCGTGATGTTCATTCGTAGTTAGGAGTTTGGCTCACTTCTCTGATTGTGCTATTGCACTGATTTATGCTGCTCTTGTATACTTTGTTCCGTAGTGAGATTGCTTTAGGCAATTTGGTAGGTCAAGTGAGACGATAAATGCATGCATTCATTGGAATTCATTGTACACTAAATATAGGTAAAGTGCAGTTATTTAGGAGAAAAGCTGTTCAAGTAATTGGTACTAAAATAAGTATAAAACAAATACGAATTACCTAGTTTGATGAAACTGTCCGACGTAACTCAACACAAAGTAGGGAAGTAATATTATGAAGTGAATTAAATTTGGTATAAACGTTCTATATAAAAAAATCAATATTTGGAAGATATGCCAAATTTAATAATTTTAAATGTTATTACAGTGATTTTGGACTTAAAATTAGTTATATAATTTCTAAGCTGATAAGCGCTTGTTGCTTATTTTTCAGATTTTTTTCAAATCGGGCATGTAGGAGGAAATATGTACAATTTATTAGAACTTTCCGGATAGTTTCAATTTTTTTTGTGATTTCATGGTTATCATGACTAGCCAGACTTAAATAATCGCCTTCACCTCTAATATATATATATATATATATAATATATATATATATATATATATATATATATATATATATATATATATATATATATATATATATATATATATATATATATATATATATATATATATATATATATATATTTAAGCGGTTTTGCGCTAGGTTCCATTAAGCACAGTCACTGAATATGGATACGAATATGCCAGATGTAGGATAACCTGTAGTTTAATAATAATATAATAATAATAATCGTCTTTATTAAGTAAGTACATTGTCTGGTACAGGTATGTCCCTAACCTGTTTAGTCATCCATCTTTAAGGTTATGGTACAGGAATTGGTATAGGATTAATGAATTTTCTTACTAAGTATGACCATTGCGTCGGCGTCGCAAGGAACTTGGAAGTCATTTCACCTGAAGCCCATTGAAGATTCTACGTCGGAAAAGTCGTACACACATTCTAAGGCCATGGAGTTCATAGCAGTGTTATAGAAACATCGAAATTCATTGTCGACAAGTTTCATACATCAGATGACCATTTGGTCGTTGAAAAATGATTTCCCTTCTGTGTTGAGTCGAATATCAAATTGTCCATAAGTTAAACTATTTTCATAAAAATCTATGGCTTGTGTACAATATTTTATGCCTTTGGTTTTTTGAGATGGCTGATTTTGAATTTGTTGTCAAATTGTCCATAAATAAAATAGCAGATACAAAAAGATGAGCCATTTCCCAGAAGATGCATCGAATATGTGTGTGATGTATCAGGTTCCTAAGTAAAATCACATATCTACGGGTTTTTGAGATCGATGTTTACGATGTTTTACAACATGGTAAATTTTCATCTACAAATATATATAATAACATCATCTACATACATACACAGACACAAACAAACATACCTATAGATATTTACACGCATGTAAACATACTTAAATATAATAAAAGTAGTTTTTCAAATACTGAGCAATTGATGAACTATGACTCGAATTTCCGGACCACCAAGCAATGAACTATCTATTCGAAGGGTACAGATTGCCCTTTGTTCACATCCATTCAAAATAATGAGTTTGTATTGGGGCGTCTATTTTTCGTAATTTTTTATATTTCCATATTTTAAAAGTGCAGTAAACACAATATAACCTGTTGGACCTCAATTTGCATTTGTCACAAAATCACTGTTACAACTTTGGTGCAAGGTCCGTACATCTTCTACTCATATTAAAGAGTGACAACTTTTAAGTATGAGTTTTTTATGATAAGCAAAAAACGTTTTCCGATATTTTAGGTTGATTTTCGATAAAAAGTAGTAAAGGCCTGTAAGAGTATGTAATTGTAGTAATTTTGAGCCAATGCTATTACACTAGCTGCCTAATGTAGAAACAGAATTGTAACAATTTACACCACTTATTCCGTATTGTCTTCTTCATCGTATCCACGATATTTCTAAAACTGTATAATTGGTTTGAATGCTCACATTTTTCACACAGGAGCATATGTGAAGTCATTCCATTTCAGACGGAATATAAAAATTCAATCAGTGCGCATTCAGAATTCCTTTGTCCTTTCTTGCGAATTAGGAAAGTTTGATTTTGTAACTTTTGCACATAAAGTGCTATTCACGATAACGTAGCATAAGAAATTAGGTGGCTGTAGTGATATAAACTAATCAAACAGAAATAGAAATCTGTTGGTAATACCTTTGCGAAGACGTAGGTTCCTCTTTGAAGCCCAAAAGCCATTAGCTTCAGTAAAACTTGTTCCAAGAAGCTTTTATTAAACCCAGACTGACGTACATATGCAAATATATCCGGGAAACATCAATATCGTCCTCAACCATGACTATGAACTCACACAGAGATATCGAATGCATTTGCGTATATGAATAATGTATGTCATCTCTCAATGTCTTTCTAGCTTTGCGTTTTCCTTAAAAGCCTCATCAAGACGACGTCGATCTCAATTGTAATAAAGTAGTTGGCTGAAGGATAAAGCAGGACTACCATCATATTAATGATTCATGTATTTACCGCCTAACAAAATACTGTATGAAAGCAGAGCTCGTATATAATCAAGATTATCAGGCTAGCACCTAAATAGCGCAACACAAAGAATACTTTCTGTTTTATGTGACGCGATTCGATTCACCGATATAAGTCGTCGGGCTAAATATAAATCAGAACGCGTCACACAAAAAGAGAGTTTCAATATTGTGGAAGTGTGTGTTCAAATTACATGATTTTTATCCGAATTATGAAATAGTTTCACCAAGTGAGAATATCGAAAATCTACTCTCTTAGATGTTACTATGATTTTAACTGCATATCATTTTTATTGATCATTTATAAATGCGGCTAGCCCGAAGGCATGGGGCCTTGTAGGGAATATTAGCATAATATTCCAAATGTGCGTCAAAATTGAGCTTATCGATATTGCTGTGTTATACCTATTCAACCTGGAATTCTGCAATCGTATAATCTCTCGCCATTCAAAGCTTCCTATGCATAATCATTATACCCGGCAAGTCTCATGATGGTATTCCATTACAAAACCATATTTGATTTCCTCAAAACGCATTGCCAAAAGTCTTAATCATGGAGACAGTTTTGCAGGTAACCAGAAGCATCTAAAAACGTGTCAGTAGTGCGCTATCATTTATTATGTAGATTCTCAAAATCAAGTTTGATGAATAAACATGTACAATGGCACGATGTTGAAATAAGCCGCTGTTTGCTTTGAGAAAAGATTCATTTGCAAAATGTAAGTATACTCAAAAGTAGATTCTCAATTAAATATATATCTTTCTTTTCTGATAGATCTACCTTATTTTCTTTGGGCCTTTCCTACCTTCCGTCGTTTATTAATAATTTTTTTATTGAAAACGTCTGGTTTTTTTGGGCAACCAGACCTGATTTGTCTATCCTAAAGAGCCATTTACTTTCGCCGGACAAATATTTTCAGCACAATAAGAGGAACACAGAAATGGGTGAATGAAATGTATTACTAAATAAACAAATGTTGAGACTAATGAGGTGCTATGAATGGGACACATTTTATAATTATTTTTATCAAAAGTATGATTAATTACTAAGAACATAAGTGAGAAACAAAATTTCTTTTTTTCTTTTTTGAATTTGAAAAATAGTACCAGGACAGCCGAAACATCAGTGCACATATATTCATTCATTCGTATATGGTTTCGATTATCAGTCTATAAAGAATACATAGCAGATTATGCAATGAAATTTCCTAACAATTGTTTGTCGACACGGGTACATTTACAAATTTGTCCCCGGCACCACCAGCTGTGAGCTCTAGCGACTGGACTGGTTTAATATGTTCCATGACGGCCATTTACCAGCAAATTGCCGGAATTTCATACCACATTTCCTCAACGGAAATTGTTCGGCAATTCGCGTGGAAACACGATTTGGTTGAGGTTCAGTGCAGAATCTAGTCCAAATATGTAACTATATTCTGTTTCTACTATTCACTTCGGTAGAATTCGAATTGACAAGTAAACAACGAACATATATTTACCTCCCCGCTTGCATGTAATATGCAAGGCATTCTGTAATGTCCACACTGTATTCCAATTTTTACCAGAATTGCTCGGGGAATTTACTCTGAAATGTTTGTTTTCCCCAGGTCTCACTGACACGTGTACAAAGAGTGGTTTTTACCGTTGAAATGTTTTCGTGACAAAAGGCAGCTCAGATGCTGTTGTTGATTATATAATTGAAAAATACAACAATGGATATGAAACAAAAAAAGCAGAATTTCTGTAAGTGGATTGATTTAGGGCTGATTTGTCATGGACGATAATAACAAATAGCTCATAAAAATGCGGCAAACTAAACGTTTACTTTTCCCGCACACTGATTTTGGCAGTCCAATTGGTATGAGCACGATACACATACACCGGTCTGCTGACTTGGGTTCACAAATTCGTTCTGGCCGCGCATCTACGTAACACACACACAATACACAATTCTCATTGAGCGTATAGTCTACATGATCAGATGATTCGCTCATTTCCTGTTTGAACTTGTCACTTATCGGGAGGCTTTAAGGAAGGGATTTCTTTCCTTTGTGTTGAATTATATTTTTTATATTTTCAATATTAATATTTATTTTACCCGAATACTTTAAATCCTTCAAAATGCCAAACTGTGCTATGGCTACGTGCATAAATCATAGTAAGAAAACCAAAGGAAATACCGTGAGGTATTTCTCATTAAAAAAAATGTTTTGTATCATCTTGAATCTGTTATATTTATTGTCGTTGTATATAGTAAACGGAATTAATGACTAAGTCTCCACTCCTAAGTTATGTAACTGACAAACCAAAGTCTATATCAGTTATGCAGCATAAATTAATAGGAATAAAAAAGCTGGAGGATTGAAATTAAGTTCAAAATCTTATGATCGATAAAACTAATATTTTATTTCCTTAAGGATGGAACCGTAGGATACACGAAAAATGTTGAGGAAATTATTAAGATTAACATGCGCGATTCGATTTGAAAATATCATATATATGTCAACAATGTACCTTGAGAATACATACAATTTTAAGCTTCCAATTTTCGATACTTTCATGGTAAGATTTTGAATAGTATTTTGAGCTCTGCTGATTTATTCTTATTCATTAAGGCTTTTATGTTTTGTTTCCAATTACGGTTAACATTTTGGATTTATAAATTCAAGGGAAGGTTTTCTCATGGTTAGGTGTAGATTAAAATATTCATAAGAATCTTTCTTCTGAGTTACCAATGATAATTATTCATTAATTAAAGATTCGTGATGTACTTCCCTCCATCCCATATAATAAATGCGAGCTATTAAGTCTATTCCTTATTATGAACTAGAGCTTTTTTCTAAAACCGTAATTGTGTGAGCATAACAGTGGGTGCATTTCGGTGTCAAGGCAATGGCGTATTCACTCAAATTACCGCCCCAGGCTAATTTGCGATCTCTTGTGGACATTACCCCCTCACCCCGAAAAACCAGGAGAGTAAAATAACCTCTCTACTGAAACCATTTTCCACCCTTTTGAGCATTCACCCCCACAAGTATAATCACGTAAATAAAACAATTTACTCAAATGAAACATTTACTTCATATATGCATGAAAGGGGCAATTATTGTTCTTTGTGCCATTTTTTTTTGCTGAATGCAACTTCTGAAACATATTTTGTGGTTGTTCCTTTCATTCATATTACTTATGTACTACAGTAGTCACATGTAGTATTCATGATCATGAGTTTTAAATTGTATAATGTATTTCTACTATTCCTTCTGCGGTTGCATTCGAATCAGTCATACAGGTTTTTGTAAGTTTAATCTCTATTAAAAATGGTTACCTTTTTGTTCCCCATATCCCGTTTTTTTATTTTTTTGTGAATATTAATGCATGTCGGTTTTGGGATACTAATTTCCCTACAATACTCACTGAAAATATTTCGAAGTCTCGACATCAAGGCAAAAATCAAATAAACTGTTGAATATGTGAACAACTTACTCTAGCAATTACGCCAGTGACCAAGTGAATTTTAAGCAATATTTCTCCATGTTGTAATTTAAATTGAATTGTGGCAATAAGTTACACAAACATATCTGTGAGTGACAGATCACCGATGTATTAGAAACAAAATGTTAACGTATGTTCACAAAGACAATTATTCGTGATTTGTTTATTTCATTTAAAATGCAGCACCAAAGCGTTACGCGTAGGTACTGCTTGTTAATATTTTCTATAGTGTGCACTTTGCGTCTACCTTATATACATCAGACATGTTCCATTGCATATGTCCTTTCATAGCGGTTTTCATAATTTTCATTTCCAGCATTCTATAATAAAGAATATTCCCGGAACAGTTCAGCTATTTTACTGGTTTTTGCGCAGTCAGCTTCACTGTTTCACTCAACAGAATGCCTATTTATTTACATATACGAGTAAACAACTGTTCGTAGAATCGCACAAAACACTGGCTGTGTTGCTGTTCCGTTTGTTTCGTTCGTTTGATGTGGCTCCGGTGAAATGATTGTTAAGTTATGTTTTCTGCTGACTGCTAATTTAAACCACATATGATGACTGAAATATCATTACCAATGCTTCGGCTGCCTCTTCAGAGTTAAATGAAACTTTTGTTAGGTTTGGTAAATGGCAACACCTCTCTACCGTTCACTTTTATTTTATTCTTTTGATGTTTATGATCATGTGTGGAGAAAATGAATAAATGAATTAACTATATGTAAAATCGAAAATGAAGAAATATCATTCCTAAAAATTTTGCAATAAGTAACGCATACCAAAACTAGACTGACGTATAAACTCGAACAAATGGAAAAGAATCAATAGTGAAAATATAGGATGTTACTCTCCAGTATGCATCTTTACTCGACAAATTTCTGTAGACGTTTTAGATTCCGGATACTTGGTTGACATGTGGCTATGAAAATTTATTTATCCCTGCAACGAGATAGTCTGATAAATTACATTAGGTCGAGGTTAATTCTGTGGAGATTATATTGCTACCCCGGGGGAGCAAATTAGCCTCATTTTATCCTGCTAACGGACCTTTATTGATCAGTCCGTTTTATGTTACAGGAAATCCTCTTATAGTGATATCTGTACGATATTCAGTTATGTAAACAGGATTTACTTGAACATTAAAATTGCGATTTCGTGGAAACTGTATGAGCACACCATACCACCTTTTGTTCGAAAATTACATCCTTTGGCGTAACGGAACCAGTTAAAGTGTCATGAGTTGCAATGAAATTATATTTTCTGACGGCACACCTAAAAACTGACACCCAGTAGATTGATGCTCTACTTCCACCGCAATGTCAATAAAGAAATATTCGAAGCGAATTATGAAACTGCTGATCATATGAATTAAATGGAAACAAATTGATAATACTGAAACACTGAAGTCTTTTTATAAATAAAAAAATCTCAAAACTTATCGGACTTGAAAATTCCCATAACTTTCAGTATTTCCGCGACTTTTTTCAAATGAATCAATAACTAAAACATACGATCAAAATCTTCAAGTTTCATTCGATTTTTTGACGCTGACCGCAGCATTCAAGTTAAAACGCCTTTTCATCTATGCTAGTGTCTTCAATTTCATTACAGTTCGAATGATATTTTAAAAATTGTAGAGGACACAAGTATAACCAGACAATTAGTCTTACGGGAGACTGGCAGCGATGAAAAGAGTGACATGGTTTTTCGTGAAACTTATAATCTTATAATCTCTAATTAAAAATCGTGGTTCCAATCCATCCCCTATCTATTATAGGCGTTGGAAGTAAAAGTCAACAGGAAGTAATATACATTTGACTCTCTGAACTATATGCCATGAAAATCAGTTCTGTCACAAAATTGACCAAAATTTAATTATATAGGAGACCGTTTTCTATTTGAGAATATCTTTGGTGTAACAAAGTAAGTTTGAAATGAATGAGGTCTCCTCGCAAATTGATGTAAATAAAGCTCAGACTGTATGAGTGTTTTGAGTACTTGAGCGAGGATATTTTCAATCGCCCTGCATGTAAAATATAAAATGTAAATAGCAAGTTTGATTAATGTGATTGTACTAACATATTGAATTAAATCTTAAATCAGGGCGCTAGCGAATTGTCCTCATTTGAATTTCTACTGGTTTATATAACTGATATTGGATGTGTCCTAAAATTCGATGAATTGTTTAACATATATGTGCTTTACATTTTATTTATTGTAATCTTACTTAAATCTAAAGTAGCTCTCTGCTTGAGCTCAGGAACTTAATGGCCGATACACAGCAACGATTTCAAAAATTATAGTAGCTTTACATATTGTGACCATCGGCTTCAAAATTAGATCTAAATCATTGCAGCGTATACTGAGATTACGCGGTGGCAGAGACGACAATAGAGGCACGGACAGAGATCGATGGAAATAAGTGATATTGATTTTCGGGATGTAGATGTCACGAAAAATCCAAGCTATGTAGTGTAATAAATCTGTTACAATATTTCCATCGCTCTTATGGAAGCAAAGATAGTTAAAATAAATATAAGTGTCTTCAATACACTTACGAAATATTCAAAACATATTTGTAACTTGACAGGCTACAGTGACCGTAACAAGATTTCACATTTACAATTATATTTTAATTTTATTAGAAAAACTATTTTATGCTAGCACCTGCCTCGCAGATTTGCATGATGAGTAACTTCATAAGTGATGACATAAATAGCTGTTGATATACGCGTCTTATCCATACTATGAAACAGATTTTATGAGGAATAAAATACCTCAATCATGAAGTATGATAAACGGTATATAGTTTGAGTGAATCAACAAACTAAGAAACAGTTCATGTGGATATTGGAGAAACATTTTTCATCAAAACTTTCCTGATCGCTCTTAGCCATCTCCCATTGAACATGCTAAGTTGTGCAGTAAATTTCATCGTTTCCGTCTAACGCAGACGGCCAGAATCCATTATGCTGCAAAATTGTTCGGCAATAAATATCACTCTGAGACCATGCGGCCGTGATTGGTTCCTATGATATGGAATGGAATCGGAAGTTTAGCATATAAACGTCTGCTTGATGATGTTCTAGTTAGCTTCTGAACCTTACTTGTATGTCCTATACATGTAGTCTGCTGTAGACATGCATATTTTGTCTTTTGCCTAGAAGTCAGTAATATCTCGAAATCAACGCCTAATTAACGACCTACAATATATAGTATTACATAAGATATATACTGCGAATCTCCTAGCTTATGTCACACATTTATGAAGTGAGCTCAACCACCTAAAAGGAGCTTACGTCGTTCTCTTTATGCTGTTACAGGCTTCAGATGAACTCTGGCATCCCAATTCTCTTGATAAAATTTTATCCCACAGCTCTTCAGAGAAGATTTACAGAGAAGGTGGCATCACCCGTAAGATATTCGTTGAGTAGGATGGGTTTTTCACAAAATGGACGTGATTATTTCTGACGGCTCGCTTCTAACTTCAGCAATATTACTTTACATTTATTTTATTTTATTTTATACGCTGATATTCAGAGCAGCAAACCGGTCTCTGTAGATGGTCACTGCTTGAGGGCTTGAGAACATGGTGCAGAGTTCAATGTTTATCAGACTCGATATCAAATAAGTGGTTCCCAAGCGAGTATCTGTTCTGGTGAATAACATAGCTTTTTCAAAAAATCACTCATTTAGGCTTGTGGAAGTCAACACTGCTGAGGAAATGAACGTGTAGTTTAAATTGCAGAAACTGCTAGGAAAAAACTGGTTTATATCTTCGGAGCTCGGAAGTACTACTATCAAACCTCCTTGCATTGCAAGACGCAGGTAATTCCTTTATACTGCTGTTATGTCTAGGAGGTTTCAACTTTAACTATACAGACAATACTTGATGCAGATCAGATCGTAGCATCTCGGCTTATTGGTAACACCGTAGATTTTCTAGCCTTCCTCTTCAGCATTGAACTTCATGGAGAATTTCGGTCTTGGTTAATCGAAAGCTTTCGATAAGGTGTGACATGAGCGACTTCAGATTATATGGGCTGCGACCAAGTCTATATCAATGGTTGGATAGTTGTCTCACGGATTGATTCTTATGGATAGATCTATATATTTCAGATGCATTGTGGAGGAAAACTATGTGAATAGTCTCTATTCAATAGAATTTACCAAAGTAAATGTTCGTTCGAGGTGTTTCGCCTGGACTCACCTAGAGTCGTCAGCCAGTTTGATGTGAATAAACATTTTCATCCTCTGTAGCGCTTAGAGCGATAGGCTGCTTGCTCTTGTCAGAGGTTATCTATAAAAAAAAACATCTTCATGATGCCACTACCTCCTCAGTCTTTCAGTCGTTCATAGAACGGCTCCTTCCTACTACATCAATTTGGTTGCCGCCTGTGCATAAAAGGTTCTATGAACATTATTCGATCAAAGCTCATGTTAACATAGACAACATTGAGAAGGGAACTGTTCAAACTACAGATGTATTAGTGTTATAAACTCACTCGCGCGACTCTATGAAAAAATAGTAAATCTTGCATCCATAGATAGTATTTTTTGTCCTCGGCAGGTAACTGAAAAACGACTGGTACGTGGACTGGAAGTTGTATTCGTTGATCTAGATTCTAGGGAAATCAAGGCATATAAGAAGTGCATATAAAGGCGGTCTAGGGTCTTTATAGTTAAATCCCTACAAGTACTCGGCCGTAAAGATTGAAGGAAAAAGTGAAGAGGAAATAGCTGAAAACTGGGATGCGAGAGACGGCGCTAGCTGTAACAAACTCCCCTTTTAATTCTACTATTCTCCGTATCTTCTTTACATTAGGCACTACTTTGATATTTAGAGTTTACCTTCGTGACTGCTATATGAAAGTACCTATCTCTTTGATGTATGAGACTTGATATATTCATTTTTCATTTGTACTATTTTGAACACGTACTGTCCTTAACAAAGGGAGTTTTTTTCATAGTAGTCAAACACGCTTTCCAGCTCATGGTCTTCATTACTTTGTGATAATGCCTTGTCGCCGTCTATGTAACCACAGCAAATCCACATAAAAAGATAACCACCTGAGCCTCGAACAAAATTAAAATTTTACAGTACGTTTGACAAACTAAACAACGAAATTATTCCCAGGAAGCTTCTTATGTCAAGCCGCATTTTACTGTAGACGTCAGTACTTAACGTAACTGAACATGGCATTTCAGCGAACAGTTTGTATCAAATACTGAAAAAGCTGGTCGGTGGAAAATAGCGTTCATAGTTTATTGCTGGTGGAGGAGAAAACAAGAAGAGTATTTTGATGTAAAAATGGAAACCCATTCCTAAAGTATAGAACAGATGATAGCAAGGCGTTTACAGTTTGAGGTGGATGTTTTCTGAATCAACTTGGACATCTATTGGAACCACTTCAAGTACTTAATTTTAGGTAACATAAGTACCAAATTATACCAGTCTGAAAAGCAACAGAAATTTTTGAAAAATAAAATAGGAAAACTCGCATCAGCTTTTTTCTCATATTTCATGCTATATCTTGAAAGGTAAAATATTCATAGCAAAAATAAGAAAACTATATGTATGTTTGTTTTGAGAAAATGCCTACAATTGCTGTATTTTTATGAAATTTTGCAAAACTAACATTGTAAGTCAACAGATGTCAATATTCCTGTGACAATACCTAAAATTTGGATCACGAAAATAATATGTAATAATGACTTGTGGAATGACTACACATATAATGGTCAACCCGATATTCATTAGTGAATATAAATAAATGGAATTAATTACATTCATTGCGTATATGATATAATTGCTGTAAATAATTATTGACCGTCCAGGACGCAACAGGAAAATTTGGTAAAACCGTACAAATTACTATTACTATATTTTCACATAATATAGTTGATATCTACTGGTAATATTTGTGAATGTATCGAATATACCGTTATTTTAGACTAGTAATCACCTTATGTATATATAAGTTATTGTAATTAGATAGCACATTACATAACATCTTGCGTCTCTCGGAGACCAAAGTGGCACTACCAGCGCTGGAATGTCCATACCTCAGTATAGCGGAACGAAGACTGAATTATTTGTTTGTTCTTTGAAGTTTTTTGTCAATTTTTAGCCGAGCAAAGTACCTTCAAATATTTGGTGGTACTTATAAATGCTACGTAGCGTATGCAAAATTGCGGTATTTGCATATAAACTGGTCCAAGCGTTTGGCTTAATAACAGCCAGTTCAAACCCATCAAAATGTTCCTATTTGTTAAAGATACGAATAACGACTCAAGAAACATAAAAAATGAAATAGATAGAAAATCACGGCTTTGGGACAAAAAGTATGAGATATATGAATAAAGTTGAAAGTATTGATATCCTGGCAGATAAGAAATTAGATATGGTTTACACAAATTTTGTTTGAAGTATGAATATATTTTTTTTTGAAGACTGATATGAAATATTGATTCTTCAATCATACGCATAAAACCTTAGCTTTGTGAAAATTAATTTAGTCATCCCCTTAACTAAGCATGAGTAAGTTTTCGCGACCTTTCAGGGGATGTGTTGAGTAAGTACCAACAGTCGGCGGATATTTTTAATGTAGACTGTAGGTATCTTATGGGAATATTCATCTCACAGGTGAGAAATTATTTCAGTGTAAAATATCTCCTTAGTGGCAAATTCATTTCAATACTGTTCACTGGAAGGATGTATATGTGGAGGCCGCAAACATTTTTAAAGATAAAATTGCGTCACCAAAAACGTAGGTTGCATCTATTTGAAGGCATGTTTTGACGGACGAAAGAAATTAATGGTACACGATTTTTTCGCGATAAAAGATATTTGATATTATTCTGCTTATATCCCAGAAACGAAATACGCTCCATTCAAAATAGAGCACAAAAAAATATATTTAATATCTGTAACTATGAAGTTAAATTTCATTTTACCAAGAACATATCAAATTAACACAACTCCATAGATGAAAGCTAAATGTTACCAGATTCAAATTAGATCTGGAAATGTTAATACTTTCAGCCATAAGGCCATATTTCAAATCTCAAAAAAGATGAATAGGTAACTTTGAGATATGTAGTTATATGAAATTATCTTATATTAGAGCTTTTTTATACGGAAATGATGCCAATTTTCTGTTCGGGATTTGCTTTCATAAATACATACCGTTATCTACATTTTCGCTCTACTATTTGAATGTATGTAATGTCAGTAGATTGCGAATATCCACACTAGTAACACTAAGAAATGTAAGCAGTATCAGACGAAATCAATTAACAATAAACTACGAAGCTATTAATTAGATTTTGGAGAATAGAGTAGATAAAAATGGAACACTGCAATATAACGGTTAACAGACCCCCCATCAAAATTATATTTTTAATTGTATGCTCTCCACTATGCATCAGACCTGCTATGGACATGTATGTTTCGATTTAGCCTAGACTCGTCAGTATAGCCTGGCGGCAAACTGTAGATAGCAATCTGGTGGTATATACGTAACCCAGTTAAGGGTGTGATAACAACATCAACTCATCTAAGTGTCGCTCTCTATGAGGACGCCCATTGCCGTCCGTACGAAGCCAAAGGTCCTAATACCTGGACTGCCTTGAAGCGGCAAAAATTGTCCCTTACGACATCTGCCAACAAGGGTGAACTGATTTACAGCGACATCCCTTGTTCTACGTAAACACTTTTACGATGTACAGCTATCTCTTGATATTAAGTGTATACTCTCCACTATCCACCAGACCTGCTATAGATATGTATGTTTCGTCTTTAGCCTAGACTCGTCATTATAGCCTGGCGGTCTCTGTGGAGAGCAATCGGGTGGTATATATGTAACCCAGTCAAAGGTGTGATAGCGACAACAACTCATTTAAGTGTCACCCTCTATGGCGTCCCCATAGAGCTTGCCTAATAATATTGATTACGTAGGGATGGAAAATAATACATATCATAAAGCCAGACAAAGATCATATGGAAGAAAATAAATTATGAGAATGTTCAAGTAAGGCTCAAACCGTATTACCTTGCAGAATTACTATCCCCGTCGCCGGTTCGCAGAAAATTGAGGCATTACGATTATCTTTCTGAATTTATATCTTCGATTGCTCCGCGGTTATTCGGATATTAATCAATTTATTTGCCGTCCTTACCGTAGGAATACTATTACCGTTTCCTACAGCGGTAAACTTTTCTACCAACCTTTCTCGCTCTTTGAATAGGGTAGGAATACAAATTCAAAACTAATTATAAGGAGCTTGAGCGCAATAAGTAACATTTATAGCTTTTATTAGCTCGACTCTAATACAAAAGGGTTCTTTACTTTCCTTGTAATTAGATTCTTGGAGTTAATTTCTTTGGCAAAAATTTCATATTTCTTCTTAAACCACTATTCAGAACTGGCATTTTTGTCTCGAGTTCCTCAGATATAATTAAAACCTTGCACTGGTAGAGAGTTCACAAAACATTTAATTGCACCTTCTTAATTCCAGGTATTTATAATTTCTCTTAAGAAGCTGATTTATGATATATTTTTATCTCGGAATCACACCATCTCTAGGGAGGGATTGAACCAATAAGTAGAAAAATTGATTAAATTAAAAGTTAAAACTTTTTCAAAAACAATCATCTTCTATTTAAATGTGCGAAGAAGAATAAAGTAAACTTTGCCTACAAAACTTGTACTCGTATTTATTCAGTTTAAAAAAGTTAAATATGGAAATCAATCAGATCTAGTTATTTAATTTACTTGTTTATCTACACAGGTAAGTTACGCGACAAGCTTTTTTATATCAAATAGATCGGGTAATGACGTTATAAGTTGATAGTATAAGCCTTAAAGGGAAAGTTTATTTTATTGCTTTTAGCATGTTTAAATAAAGCTTGTTTTCGGAAAAAGTTTTCAGTTATCGCTGGACATGTTTTTTAGTCTGTTCATCTCATTTAACGCGTCATTGTTGCGAAGTCGTTTTTCGGTTCGAACAGTCTAGCACTTCAATAAGGAGATATTCTAATGACTACTTAGTACGCCATCTTTAGAAGTCCGCCATATTGGATTTAGAGTGAAGTCACTTTATTTTTCGATTTATTCCCAGCAAGCCCTTTCATTTGATACCCATATTGTAGGACAGCATTGAAAATGACTCGTCCGCCATGTTGGGTGTTCTACCATGTTGGATTCAGAATGAAGTCACACATGCATTGTCATCCAAACTAAACGTGTATTAAAAATTTCAGCTGAATCGGTGAATGAGTGACAATTCAGTTTCAAGATTCCACCCGAACAAGCAGTTCATTACCTACATATATTGCAAGATAAATAAAAGCTTGTAAAAAATGTGCGTCGGTGAGAATTGAACTCCTCTTGACAGACATCCACATGGAGCAGTGAGATAAATTGGCAAATAGTTATTTTCAACTGTATGAGCTGAAGTTTGTACACATAAAGTTCGCATCGGTTCTTCTAAATCAATCCTTCTTGTAAGGAAAATGTACAAACAGTTGGCTAAATTAAGTACCATGGAGATGTAGAGACGCCCAATACTGAGACATTACAGCAAGCTTGTGATAATTAACATCAATAATAACACGTTCTGTCACGATCATATAGCTGGCATTGCTAGTTCATTGGGGATTATTTGTCACACCAGGAAAATTTATTCACTGTAATAGCTACTGCTACTATATAAGGCTCAGATCAAACCATCGCTGAAGTACTGCTCACATGTGCGAGGATGCACTCCAAAGTACTCTCTGAAGCTTTTGGACACAATCTAGAAATGGGCAATACGTTTGGTAGACGCTCCTTATCTTACAGAGGGTCTCCACAGTCTGAAACATCGTAGGAGGGTGGATGATCTGTACCAATTCTATAGATACTCTGCTGGCAAATAATTTACTGGGGTGTTTCAGATAATAGCACCAAGCGTCGTCGGTGCAGCAAGCACTAGAGAGACCTAACGTATGCACACTCAGCAGGGCGAACTTCCAACGCCTTGTATGAACCTCTTTTAGAGACTCTCGGCGCTATCAAATGAGCTACCAGGGAGTTTGTGCCCTAATGGTTACAATTAGTAGCTTTTTGAAGTCAAACTGAATAGTCATTTTTCCTCTCGCAAGGCTCCTGGAGGGCAATAAACTTCTGCCATTGCAGAAGGTTATTTATAAAAAACGTAGAATACAAAAGTTTACTTTTTACAGACCTTTCCATAATAATATTTTATCCTAAATGATGCGATGCTTCAAAGATCTCTACAGGTGAAGGTCAGAATAATCTAATTTGATTTTACGATTATCACTATATCCAGATCAGATTAGTAGTTTGGGAGGAACAAAATGTTAAATATTCACACAAGTCGACGAGACTAATTAACATGATTATTTGTGATATATGTGTATACTTCGTCAAGCATTAAGAGTAATACAATTCGACGTATTTCACAATCTGTCCTCATTTATATGAATATATTTTTACCACATTCCTTCATTCTGATAATTGGTTTCCTGTATGTACAGAGTCAAATTTCCAATTGATACTGCCTTGTGAAATAGGCTCTTCCATATTCTCTATGTTTCGGAACAATTAATATATTGAACGAGGGTATCAAACTCCGGCAATCCTCATTCCCCTTTCCCAAGGCTCTTGATCTTAGACTTTTTGGCTCCATGAAAAGTCTTGATAATATTGCAACTGACGTGCTCGTTCTAGCCTTATCTGTATCAGTAGCTATGGCAACAAGTTTAAATCGAGGATACTATATAGCTTGGTACGGTGGTGGCTAGCACAGTGGCGTACAGCGGTCCACAGACTTCGTTTCTACGAGACTTTTGTTCGATGAATAAAATCTCTCGGATGTAGTGATCATATCAGAAAAGACAAAGTATACGAACAAATATTAGGAAAGTTAAAAGACGTGTATTCTAATGTAACAAAAGAAACTGTAAAAACGCTTTGCTAAGTGCAGGGCTAGAGAAACAAATCAGTGTTCATCGCTTTTGATCGAACGTCCTTGTTCGCCGGGTTAACAAGTGCCGTAGAAACGAAGCAAAATAGCAAAATACTTAAGTGTATGCTCTCCACTATCCATCAGACCTGCTATAGAGATGCACGTATATACCACCAGATTGCTCTTCACAATTAGACTGACGAGTCTAGGTCAAAGACGTAACATGCATGTCCAGAGCAGGTTTGATGTATAGTGGAGGACATACACTTAGAGCGTCTATATTTAGAATGAAAGGCATTTTGCATGGTTGCCAACATTTTGTATCCAGGGCTCATTTTTCAAAATATTTATGACGATTTTTTTGCAAATGATAGAGAAAGATTGGTTCTATGTACGTTTCATTTTATGCATTTGTTGCACAAAATTTTAGATATTGTCACATTAGTGATGACATCTTTTGAGTCATTTCAGACGTCTTTTTGAACTTCTGGTAACCAAACTAACTAAAATATCAAGCAAAGAGCTTCATACCGACATAGAGCCGTCTTTTCTCTATGATTCGCATGAAACGTATTTTCAGTACGTTCAAAATGAAGTGCTTCAACCGAAATATTGTGGCACCATACATGAACATATTTTTACCGTTGATACGAGCGCACTTCCGAAAATATCTAAAATTTTGTATCAAAAATTGAATAATGGCCTTCGCAGAAGTATAGAAGCAACCTTTCTCTACCATTTAAAAAAAACCGTTCCATTATCTTCAAACACTTTTCATCCTAGGTAGAGTCCTCTCTAGATATCAGTTGTCAGCTTCTGACGTGAATGAATCGAGATAACGGTACATCATGAATAGTGTTTACGATAACCAAGGGATGTCGCTGTAAATTGATTTCCCCTTGTCGACAGATGTCGTAACGGACCTACGTTGCCGCTACAAGGCAGTCTAGGTGTTAGGACCTTTGACTTCGTAAGTTGCCGATGGGCGTCCCCATAGAGGGTGACACTTCGAGAGAACTTTTTCAATTGGAAATAACAATAGTCTCCACGTACCTGTCCTTGACCAAAGTACGGACTGAATCTACTTGACTTCATACTATGGCATGATAGATGCCAACAGTTGCTTTCGCACGACACTGTCTAATTTCGAGTAAGCGCAAGGTTAACCCAAACTCTTACTTATAACATCAATTATCTAAAACCGGCGTTGCCCTAGCCCATAATTGGCGATGGGTCACCTGAACCTATTTTCGTCATACTTTATTTATAATTTAAAGGGTGTTCTGTTATACGGTGGTTTTGTTCGAATTAACCGTGAGCCAAGGCCAGAAAGAAGAAGAGCGATATGAGGTTATAGGTAACTAATTGAAATGAATATTATACAAGGTTGACCCAAGCTGTTGTTCATAACATCAATGATCTAAAACCAGCGTTGCCCTAGTCCAAAATAGCCAACGGACCACCTGACCCTGTTTTCGCCATACTATATAATTTAAAAGGTGTGAAGCGGAATTATGAACAAGATTAGCAATAGAATGAAAGGTAACTAATTGTATTGAATATGAAGATATCAAATTTTCAATTTATGTCTTGTGCTTACTGACGTCGTGCACAGCTAAACCTTTCACCCCATCTCACACCCACCATCATCATCCCATTTCTGTAACTACCTTCATTGAAAATTATACGTTTATAGCTATCGCTCCCTATGCACCTATTATATCGCACAAACATATTCCTGCATATGACAGAGTCGAGCTGTTGATTCAATTTATCTTATAACAACCGAATAATAAATAAAAAAATGTTCGATAGCTATCTAAATATAAAAATGAAATGCAGTATGGTGAATCCAACATTGAATCATTTTCTGAGAGACTTTGCATAGGTTAACACCTCGTCCTCAAATGGTTGGATCACCCTCAACTAATGGATATAGGATTTGAAAGAGGTGCGGAATCGGAGTAGTTATGCATAAAACAGGGCAAAAAACTGTATTGCACCCAATAAAAAAGCAAAACGTACCTAAATTACTAGACTAACAATAAATATTGAAAACCTCATCTATTACGAAAACTGTTAAATTTATGCAATAATGTGTGGTTACAAAATATGATTGATTTATTTATAGAAGTATGGAGATATGCTCAAACAAACATTCAGCTATTTGACGGCAATTTTCAAATATGACAGCCAAACGATCATGATCTGGATCATGTGACGAGTTTTTTTATATATTGTTGTAGGAGTTTAACAAAGGCCTGTAACTTAGCATATATGAGTGCACATGTGATATAGATCCAGCGCTTTTAATAAATAGTTTATACTAATATAATACAAACAAATTCCGAGCGAGACTTTCGCATAGATGTCACCGGTTTGAACTCCGATTTCTCATTATTTGGGTTTTGTAAGAGGCTGCCAGGCCAGACGAAACATGAAAAAATTCCCTCCATCAATCAATAATTAGCGGCAAATATAAATATAACATTAATAAGAGAGATATAGAGATAGAGATTGGAGAAGTTACACCAAACATGATTTATGTTTAATGTGTTTCACCTCTCGTATTCACAGATCGTCAGCTCAAACTTTAGCGGATGTCGTAACATTTTTCATCGTGATAAATTTTTCGCTGGATCAGGAGCGACTTCTTATGTATCGGCCGAGCACCCTGAAACAAAGCTCCGTCTCGACCCCCCAAATTTCGCTTTGTTGAAAATAAATGGAATGCAAAAGATTAAAAAATCGCTTGTCACAGAGATTCTTCGCAAATTACTTGTGCTCCCTTTCTTCTTTGTAGGTTTAAAAATAATGTCAGGGAGGCTACACTATCATTAAGAGCGCCAAGTTCTGTATTTGGAAATCCTAGATATTTTATATTATCTTTAGCGTAAGTTTCGCGATTCACACAGTATAAGGAGAGAAGCTGCTCTGGCACTTGATCGATTTATCGGATAAAATTTTCAGATACGTTTTAACGCGAAATACCGTCGACGCGGCGTGGCAGAGACTCGAGAGGACATTGGACCTGTTCATTGAAAATATGAACCCTACACGCGTTAGGCGAAAACTAGAATAATTTAAGAAATTTAATAAATAATAAATTAAATTAAAAAAACTTGATTAAAAAACAAGCCTTTATTTAACTGTGATAAAAAGAATGAAATAAACTTTTCCTTTAAAGCTTTTACTATCAAGTCGTAACGTCTGTACAGAATTTGTATAATCCAAAAGCTTGTCGCGAGAATTAAGTACTTGTATTTTCTTAGTTTGAAAATTAAATAAATTAAAATCAATCAGATCAAGCCCTTCCATCAAAAACTTCATTTTTCGTCACATAGTTGACCATGCATTGTCATCCAAATTAAACATGTATACAAAATTTTAGCTCAATCGGTTGAAGATAATAAAAGTCAAATAAAAGCTTGTAAAATATATTATAATGATTTCCGATGATCCATGAAATTTTTACCGCGCGTTTATCTCGCAGAAGACTCGGATAAAAACCCTGACAAAGAAATCGCATACTGATCTCCCAGCCATGGATATAAGCTTCTAGGAATTAACATCAACAATAAGATGTCATGGCCTAGCAAGGTCGACGTCCCGGAAGCTGGGGGTTCTCCTCCGCTCCAGAAATTATATGCTCCGGAATAGCTACTGCTTTTTTTCCCCGAGTGTCACAATCTACAGCGTTTTGAGGTTAATGTGAACTGACGCAGCGCTTATGAAGCGCGATAGGCTATCTGCCTTTGCGTTAGGGTTTCTATATAAAATAAGATTCATTCGAAACGAAGATATTATTCTCATCTGCCACTGAGTATAGAACATCCATAGAAAATACTGCAGAAATAGTGTAAGTACTCAATCATTTGAACAAAAAAGGCACGCCATTTAGCTTTATTCCAGATTATCAACAATGTGTCTAAAAACTGAGAAAATGCTTAGAAAATCCATCATTCTTACGATATCCAAATTTTTCCATTCCACGTAGCGCTTGTCTAGAGCAGTACTGAATAATTAGAGCGAGTGTAACATACATTTATTGAAATATGTGTGTATGTAGTTTCAATTCCGAATTTCTCAATTGATATTATTTCGTTCTTTTTCTTTGTGAAACTGTGTCTTATCTAATTTTTAATTCGAAATTTGAGTTTTTGAATAAATATCTTTAGATTTGTAGTGTGTTAACTGTCACCCATCAGTCGTACTCCAAGTATGTTTTAGAATGTGTTTTATAAAAACAACAGAATGTATCCAACTTCCAATTCAACAATGAATGCTGCAAACAACACCGTATTATTTTTTTCGATCATTTTGAATCTATTTGTCTTCCTCTATAACGTATTTCTTTACATTATATGGAAACATTTGGAAACGTCGTTTTGTTTCAAATTATTCAGTTGAATATTACCAAGAAAGCCTCCATTATCATGTAAATTAGTCCATTTTTTCTGTTCCCCTGGGCCCCGGTCGTTCCCAATTGCGGTAGAAAGGAATCCAAAAAGACAGATTAATCCCTCGATCCAGTGAAGTAGTGATGAATTTAAGATCTACAGAAGTTTCGACAAATGTACATCATTTTCATATGCATCGCAGTCAGCATTCAACATTAGCTTCAAAGTTGATATTATATTTAATATATAAGAAAATACTACACTAAGCCGAGTCAAAATGCCGCTATGAAAATCAGAGCAAGAACAGTTAATTTTACAAAATTGTATGAAGACAATGGGATTCCTGCATCTTATTGTATAACAATTATAAAGCAGCTCTAGATTCTGTTGTAACATGTGTATACGAGTCATTTTTTAGTCATGTAGATTGTAGATGCTCCTACTTGGTGAAACTCCTCCATTGAGCAGATAAAAAGTTGTGTAATCAAGACACAGTTTCACAAATAAAACTCTTTTCCATTACGTGACGCGTTTCGATTACTGTCAAATTTGACTGTTTACAAAGCTACCCAAATTACTTGCCAACTAACTAACTAGTCTTATCATGGATACAAAACTAGAGCTCTCAAACCTAGACAGGATGGATAGTATGCTAGATTTGAGAGCTCTAGTTTTGTATCCATGATAGGACTAGTTAGTTAGTTGGCAAGTAATCTGGATAGCCTTTGTTAAAAGTCAAATTTGACAGTCCGACAATGTTTTAAATATAAATCGAAACGCGTCACTCAAAGAGAACTGTGTGTTAATTACACAGCAATTCATCTTCATCATTTTTTAGTGTTTATTAATAAGGGAGAATAAAATAATAATAATCATATAAATGATGAGCAATAATAAAAATACGTAAATAAAAGCAGTCGCTTTTACATACAATATAGCTTACACATAGAATACAACAAAATTAACTCGTTTTTGGAGTCCATACAGCTTATGATATAAAATATAATATATTTTCAAAACTTTTTTATATTTTTTTCATATATTTTTCCACATAAGGTACCTTCAAGTTCAATAACCTTGTCCATATACTTTGCCTGATATAATCTAAATTTCAGAAACATTTAAATTATTTACAAACCTATTTCTAGTACATAAGGTACCTTCAAGTTCAATAACTTTGTCCATGTACTTTGCCTGATATAATCTAAATTTCTGAAAAATTTAAATTATTTACAAACCTATTTCTAGTGCTCATGTCTTATGAATTCTGCATCTGAAAAGGAAAAAGCTTAGTTTTTGTAGCCATTAAATAATACCAGCCAATTATAACAGTTTCTTTGTAGAAAAACTGGAAGTATGCTACTAGAATATAGTGTATTGGCTAGCCTCAGAAAATGAGGTAACGTAGATGCTACAGTTACGCAAATCGAAAATGCTAGATCCCCACCTCATCCGTTTTATTTCTACGCCTGTGGTTGGAGTAAATTTAATAAAACAGGCTCAATCCCCTACACCTTATCTGCCGGTATATTTTATCATTGTTACCGAAACTCCTGAGTTAAGCAAGTTTTATATGAAGTGTTATAGATGTGAAACGCGGATCTCATTTCTCTTGGTTTCAGGTTTATACGAGGGTATCGTCAAAACAATGTGTATTTGGTGATGGATAAAACAAGATAAATATAGACATTGGAAATCAGCATTTAGGTTTCTTCAATCAAAAGGTATTATTTTATCTTGTCTCCTTTATTGAAGATTGGAACACAAGAAAGAGTTATTTGGTTTCTCAAAAAAGGTCGATTTATTCCAAAAATGTCATTTAGCAGCATTTTTCAGAAGCTAGGTGGATTTTTATTAAAAAATATAGAAATGATAGCACACTGAAATAATACAATATCACCACTGATGATGAGTCAAATTAAAATTACAGGATTCTAAATCACATCGTAATATGCAGTTCCCATGTCCTTTGAACAGTACTTTTTTTATTGAATTTATTGAAATATTCGAAAAGATTTCTGTAAACTTAGTGAATTTTTGACAAGATCTCAGTATATATGTTGTATACATTTCTTGATTCCTCAACAAAATCTAAAGCAATTTTACAAGGGAACTGTGGGCTAATCTCCTGGATACTTCTCCGAATCTTGGTTGTGCTACAACAGAATCGATGCAGCAAGACTACCCTACAAAGCGTTCTATATAAACCAAGGACTGAAACAGAAAGTCACACGTATGTGTTTGCACTCCAGTAGTACTCCTCTCCTCATCTCACAACATTATATGTTCTCAGTAACATCGACATGTAATCTCCCCCAGGCAGAGCCCCGAGAAAGACGAAGCAGCGGAATTCGCCCAGACTGTAATAACCGGCATTACTTTAAAGCTGATACAGCATTTGTATTCCAAACTAAATACGCTGACAAGGGACAGTGTCCTTGAAATAATATTATAAAAAATAAATTGAAAGCCCTGCAGCCTGAAATTCAGGTCTATATCCAGCATCAAAACACTGTGAAATCCATAGTTGTCAGTTCAAGCCCCAAGATTTATTATAAGTGGTTGGTTGATATATGATAGCTCATAAATAGATTAATTTTATTTGGAGAATATAACAATAAATATAAAAATACAATATACATATCGCATTGAATGTTGTAAACCTGTGTAAAAAATGAGAAACAACACACATTTTTACACGATATAACATATACACTCCACTCCACACTGTAAATTCCACGAGGAGCAAATTCTCACCACTAGCATAACAGGATAGAAATAAAGAACAGCTTAAAAGATACCATGAATATCAAGGATCAAGAATTGCATCACGCTGAGCAAAGGAACAAGACCGTCAGAAGTATGCTGCTCTACAGTAACAAGGCTCCTAGGTCTTGGATCATGGTAGTCTCTTCATTTTGGTCAAGAAGTGTGCACTGAAACTTGCTCTCATAGTTTCTGGGTACTTTCAGGTGTTTTACAACTTACACCAATATTTTCCCGAAGTTTGCTTGTGGAAAGCGTATATCATAAACTGATTTTAGTATTTATACCCAATAAGAATAATACCTCTGCTATCGTAATAAGCAGGGTATTATTCTTTTGATCAAGTCTTTTGAAATATCTTGAGCAGCTTCGGTAAGTCAACTAGATGCAGTATGGATTCCTTCGCCACAATCTTACTGCTGCTCTTGGAGATACTAACGTTGTTGCTTTCTATACTATTATGGCTTTAATAAGCATGGCAATGTAGCTTTCCTAATAAAACTCTCATCCTAGGTCCCTTTGAGAGGTTCGAAAAATGGATATTAGACTTTATCGCCAGTCGTAAGGATCTATTGTGAGGGATTGTTTTTTGTTTCCATCCCACAATGGCAGGTCAAGGCGCTGTTTCGCAGAGATTGGTTGAAAGGACAGCAATTCGACTTCTCGGTAGATCTTCCCAAACGCACTACCTCGTCACTTTCTTATCGATGGCAGGTAATCACCAAGCAGTTTGCTACCGATATTTAATGACATCTGGTCTTTTCAGCTTTCATCCATAATCATATGGCTGTTTAGCCTACAAAATTTTCCCAGTATGTCAAAACTTTGGGAAGGTACCTTTCCTAAATTTGTGGTTACAATCTTCATAAGACTTGTTCATAGCAGTCCTGGTATATCGGTATTTAGGCGTTCTCTTCGCTGCTGCTTATGTAAACAAAACCATTGGAAAATACATTAACTTTTCAAATCAATTATCTTACTCTCCCTGTATAGCAGCATGCATCTCTCAGGAAAACCTTTGCGGTTTGGCAGGCATTCGAGAGTTTCACACCGTAGCGTCGTCTTTTTGTTTACACGCTAGCAGCTAAAAGCAAAGCGATAGCTTCGATGCAGGCGTGCAAATCCACAACGATTGGCCGGATGATACTCGTGCTACGGGACTCATTTACACTGGGATTACCCAACGGCAAAGCTCCGATAAAAAGCTTTAAACCGCGTACAGTTGCCAATTTTTGCTGACTTGATTGAATTATATGACCCGAGTACCCTGCGAACTGCTGTAAAATTTGTAGGGAGCTGAGAGTGCTAGAATGATAGACTGTATACGTTTATGTGTAACTTAATTTGATGATCTTTCTATCTATATCTATCTAAACTACTAATCAAATCCATACAATAAAACAAGGAGCTCCATAGATGATGGCGGAACCAATTGATAATGACCCAATGACCACACAGCTACGCTCACCGTGTTAGCCCTTTATGATGAAGAAGCTTTCTCCGCAAGCAATTCGCTAACCTTTGAGATGAATTATATTGAAACTAACAAATGTTTCCTACTAAATATGGTGAAGATACTGTTGCAAAATCAAAAAAGGAAAGCTATAGCCGAGATATAAATCGCTTTTGAGTATACATCGAAAGAAGTGGTACACTGTCCGAACAAGGATTCACAGCAATAAACAATGTTTTCATTGGCAATGATATACACAAAGATTGTGATAAGCCAAGGTATACATCACCTCAGACAAATTGTTACAGTCAAATGTACTTCGACAACAAATAGGACAGGAAATACATCCCATGTGTTTGAGCACAACCTAGATATTATCAAATGTTCTTTTCTCAGTTTCACCAAAAGTATCATCAATAAAATACTTGTATAGTTGCAACTTAACATCTGTTTTGTGGCCATCAATGCGACTCAAGAATTCGCGACTAGGATCTTTGTAGCAATGGTAATTTATAGAAATAAAAAGTTTGGCGGTATCTAAGAGGAAGTAATAGTGGCAGTAGTTTAAATAGGGCCTGAATGAGAAATATCCTTCAAGTACCACAGAAAAATAACACGTGCCAAAATATAAATTCCTGCGGCATGGAACAGTAACCAAGATTTCGGCTAATTCACGATGATATACAGAATAGGACATTCGTACTCTGTGGGGACATTTCAAAACCCTTCGAATGTAAAAAAATTCGGAGATCCTAGTTAGGACTTTTCATGATGTAACGCCACTGTAAATTATTATCATGAACCAAATTACTTTCAGTGTATGCACTGCAGTGTCTTAAATTCGTCGGCCAAACTGAGACAAGAATCTGGTGCGACGTAGACAAATTGCGTTGCAACAGATGTGACTATGGGTTAGTTCACGCCTGACGGCTCGAAAATCGTTAGCAAACTGAAATATCCTTGTCTCTGCACGTGATGTACCCGTTCGTTCGTGGTATGCTTTCGTAGAGAAGAATGGAAAACCAAGAAAATTGAAACAGTATTGGTAGTGGCATGTAGGTATACATCAAGATGCAGACGTTCCGTCGTAGTTTTATTATCCAAGGAAACTTCTACTGCAGTAGTCGTAGTAGCAGCAGCAATTATTTGAATTTGATAAATGGGAAAAATACCATACAAAAGCAGTGATTCTCCACTTTTTGATTATTCTGCTTCTGGTCTGCCTATGCTGTGGGGCTCTGGTCCTGAATGGAAATGCCTCACAATACAGTCTAATGGAAAATGTTTACTGATGAACGTTCGTGAAATATCGTACCACGGTTTTGGATACCGGTTACCATTAATGTGCTTGATATGTGATTGGGTTTTTACTGGTTGCCAAAAAATTGTCAACCATACGCTGGATGTATATAACTTCAAATCCAATAATTTAATAATCCAAATTTCCCAAATTTGTCGAGTATTGGGAAATTGCCATCACATCTCATAGTATAAAATCTTACTTCAAGTGGATTTCATGTGAAATCCAGTGATTTGTAGTAGTAGTTGCTATAACAGTAGTGAAACAAATTAGCCCAAATACCGAACCACTCATAAAAAACATTAAAATCGTTTGAGTTTTATTAACTTGGGAAGGTTTCGCGATATCAACACTTTTATCGCTCAGTATAAGTAGTAGAGGTCAGCTGCCAATGTGATGGAGGTGGTGTGTCAGACGTGAAATTAAAATATATCATAAACAGAGATCGAGTGAAGTTTTCAAGTACTCATATTTCACAATGAGTAACTTTGAAATATACTCATATTAATAAAATTTTTCGTGAAAAATGAGTAATGGGTGTGGATATTTCAGATAATCATGATTAGACACGTCATACTAAGAATAAAAAGATCAAATGGTAGATGAGACGTAGAAAAACAACAAGAGACTTAACTCCTGCCAATTAGCACCTACCATAGCCATACATAGCAATGTATGGCCAACTTTTGCATTTCAATTTCTAGTGACTTGCCTTCGCATTTTCTACACTATTGAACTCAAAAAAATCGTCATCGTTTTTAAAAACCTTTTCAGCCAAATTTTCATATGGACTCACAAATTTGGTACATATATCAATTAATAACTTTTGAATGTATTTAATCTCAAACATACGAATTTTTCATAAATAGAATTTTTCCCAAATTATATTCAGATAAGTAGATTTGAATTCACAGATCAACACAAATTTGGAGTAGAAAGTAGGATAAAGCGATTTAAAGTAAAAGACAAGGCGAGACTTGCATGTGCACGCGTTGGTTACCTGCTGTAGGAATAAACGTAATAGGTACTTCAAAATATAGAGTACTTCTAGTATTTTGAGTTCTCATTATAATTTTGAGTAGGTACTGACCAACTCACAATCATTATCCGGTTCATAATTTTGAAGACGAAAAAAATATATCCTTGTTTATCAATCATTATCGATACGACTGATCCTGTTCCTATACGATTAAAGTGCGGCACATGAGCCCGTGAGCCCTGATCTATTGAAAAAATGGCGAATGAGTTAGCTTAATCCAGTATTAATCTATATCTATACCAAGCACGTTCACCTTTTTTCTAAGGTATAGAGCATTTCCAACAATAGTATCATTGGGCATATTACTTAAATAGTTCATCGTGTCTTACGGTGTTATTATTTGAAATCCTCTATATTGGCTAACTGGCGTGGATTCAACCAGCAGTGCAGGCGGTTCTCACTTCGGAGCACTGGTATGAAATATCTCCCAGTTAAGCCATTATCGTCGGTCGCGCTGATCCTGTTGCTGCACGACCACATCGCGCCACGCAAGCCGTGGCCTGCCTGCGTCCCTCGTAATCGCATTCTACATGACATCATATTCCACAATCCCAGGTCCAGGTGCCCCTGCGGTCGCCCTAATATTACCATATTCAAATGATCATTTAGATTGGGCTTTTAGTATGGGAGCTAGATTGCAGGATAGCTTTGTGCATTGGGGATTGTTGCGCCAGTTACACAATGGTTCAATGGCGACGAGTCTAAGCAAATTAGAGCATTAGTTTCTCACAGCAGTCAATTGCGATAGTAACGATTGTTAGGTGAGTATTGTTATAGTGCCAACTGTGAATTGTAAGATTGGAACTGTTTGGAAACACGTAGATTGTAGATGCTCTTACTTGGTAATTTAAATATGAATCGTTCGAAGTGTCTCTGAAAGGAAGAAATTTCCGTTTGTGAAAATTTGGTGTTAAATATACAATTTTTATCTGAATGTTTTGAAACAGTTCGCTACCAAGCTTATCTAACGGTCACTGCGTCTATGCGTAGCCGTCTCTTAAATGAATGTTAGCTGATTGTAGATATAAACTAACCGGAACTGACAGGATTTTATAATGAGTAATGCTAAGTGATAGCCTAGGAAGAGAATAAATGCCCTAGTTGTCGAAAGATCGGTTTGAAAATAAAGATATGTACCAGATTTTATAACTTTTATGAAACAACTGGAAGGATATTGGAAATATTGATCAGCATGAAATAATTTACAATTTAAAAAGTTACAAAAATGTCCATAATTTATATCATCAGAAGTTAATCGAGTGGACCAATCATTCTATATTCCGATTGAAATTTTCAATAAACTGCACGTGAAAAGGAGTCAACTTATTTGACTCCATTTTTTAAGAAGCTGAATGGCAATATCGTTGTCACTTATGATTCTCATTCTCACCCTATCGCACTGGTTCAGAGCCAATTATTTAGATCCAGTATATGGACTATTGATCCTTTGGAATTAAATTTAAAATAAATTAAATTGAAAAACTGATTTTCTTATAATATAAAAAAATTACAAATTTTCGGGTTTATGAAATTTTCAATTATTTTCAGTATTTAGTTAATCATAGACGTCCAATGTGGGATAAAGATCAACGTAGTTATTTATATTTTATAGTTGGAGCATATGTTCCAAACAAATTTTGCTCTGATCCAATGTTCATAGAAGTCGGAGATCTTGTATAATCCCAAGCTATTGATAATAAACTACATTTTCTGTATTTTAAAGGCACATATGTGAATAAGCATCTGTGGCTTAACAATTACAGAGAGGTAATGTCGAATGTCTATAGATGCAGAAACTCCTTCTAAGCCCCCGTTGTCAAATTTCTATCCACCAAATATTGTTTAGGAAATGATAAAGGGGTTCAGAAACGTCCCAAAACAAAGTTTGGGCGTTTTATTTTTATGTTTCATGATCACTCCGCCGCCACTGCTCCGGTTTTAAAAAACATGAAAGATATCGTCTTTGCCTAATGTCCAACTATTATCAAAATGGTGATTTGGGACATTTAAAAGTCGATTTTGTGACGCGTTGTTCACAATTAGTCCAAAATTAGTTCTAATTCGAATACTGAATGTTATCCTAATAAAATTAATGTCAATGCTACTAATAAAATTGCTTGCTTCATAATTGTATAAATTATGTGGAGTCTCAGTTAGCGACCAGGACAAGTGAAGATAATTACACTTTAAATCAAATAAATGGAAGTGTATTGCCAAATTTCAATGAGATTCCTTTATAATCTGCCCCTGAATCTTCCAAGTATGCATGTTTTACGCTATATACTTCACTTTCAGAGTCTTCAAGATACAACCAGATGGCATTGTGTCTAATTGTAACCTAATTTGATATATTCATTCAACTGACTATTGTTTAACCACCCGCACCCCCGATTCTCATCTATACTGGAAATTTTATCAAGTCAAGTCACGTGCAATAACATAATTCAGAGAAATGTGTCTCCTGTTCACGCAACGCTCTCATGCGGAAGGTTTTTATATCTAAAAGAAAAATGATCCCAATGAAATATATAAGAGGTGATATGGTTCGCGATGGAAATACTATACGCTCATAGGTCATCTTGCAGTGCTTTTCCTGAAAAGGGAACGGAACGAATTTGAAGATTAACGGGTTACGTGGACATCATTAAATCTCTAGGATTTTGTCTGCTAGTATATAATCACAAAATTCTAGGTCAGGCAGAAAACTAGAGGATAAATGTTGAAGGTAATATTTCAAATAAACTGTTTCATTCTGCTATACTGAATCTGGGTGTACCATACCTGAGGTACACACCTAACCCACAACATCTGAAAAGCAAATACGACTACTTGATTTTGAATTGTCAAGAATCACAGATATTACAGAAACATGCCAAGAATCTAAGAGTTATAAGGAAACCTGGGAAAATTTTATATAAGCATAGGACTGGTAAACCTTCGATTTAAAGATCCAGCGTGTGAAATTTTATTGAGAAAAATTGTTTCATTTTTCGTTTAAATGTTGTTCATGGTTCAGCCGATAATCTTGAAAGTTATGTATTCTGTGTGTCTCTCACAATATTTAGGCTTGCAATGCAGCTCGGAAAATACTGCTCTGATTATTATGAAAGTTTAAATCAAATCACTGGGACAAAAATGCACAAGATAAGCTCGTCTATCTGATTCTCATCGATCGATTTAATAATACATACTGGGCAATTTGGATTCTGGAGAAAACTCCCAAGATTTGTGGTGATTGTTCTATCATTTGAATTTGAAGATAGAAGAGCAAAAGAACTATCCAAACCAACTGTACCTTCAGACCACTTTACGTTTTTTCGGCATTTGAGCGTATTCCTTATTTTTTTCAAATGATTCATTCTGTTCTAATTCTGCTCTAGTAATTACTGCCACAAATTATTTTCATAGATTACTATGTACAACAGCTTCAAAGGTTTCAGAGAGAAAAGAATATGTTAATGGCTGTATAATAAGCAACCGCGTTCCTCCTGTTTCATCCGGCATTTCTGTTTGAATTGCAACGATTTTATCTTTAATTAAGTAGTTTGAGTTTTTCTATTCTTTCAGATTGTAAGAACCACATTTTTCAATTGAGAAAGCATCCTGTCATCAAGGCAATCTTGAATTCCACGAATATTTGTTTAACTGATTGTGCTCTCTACAGCAAAAAAATCATGTGTCCGTAAGACTCCATAATCTACAGGTATCGTCACCATTAACAGTCACGGTCACTTCCTCATTTAGCTTCTCAAAAAGGTACAGTTCAATGCTGAAATTAGCGTGGAACTACACACAACTAGATGAAGTAAACTGAGGCTACTATTTTCTTTTCGCTAGTAGCTCTGTTTAATTAGATATGACAGTTTATGATGACCTCATATTAGTAATGGATCATTTCAAACCACCCTATTAAAGCTACAGGCTCTACGGATCCTACATGGCTTACTTGGATTCTATCAATCAAATTTCATGTATTGCAAAATCACATAAAATTAGTAACCTAAGATGAAACTGAAAATCCGAAATTTATCTTTTTCATTTATTCATTCATACAAAAATATTCGAAAGGCAATTAACTTATTTTTATATCAGTTTTCTATAAAAATTTATTTGCTCAGTTATCAGTCATTTGTCATTATTTTATTATTTAAGTAATGTTCTCCATAACCGAATTCTAAAGAAAATATTATCTAAATTAGCTTTCTCAACTTTAGAAGTGAGCTTGATAAACCCAATCTGGCTTATGGTGACATGAGCATGCGTGGCTTTATAACAGAAGAGCTTACTGGCATAACGATCACCTGGCTTAATCTCAAGCTATCTTCTAACGAATGGCCTGGAGGGTTACACAAACAAGAGGTTTTTTAATCCAGTTTTATCCTGACATCAGGATAAAACATCCGAGCATACAATGGTGAGCTCCGAGTCTTAATAGTTCCATCACAGGACTTTTTGTCGACGTACTTCGATGCCGTAAGGTGGAATCGTCAACGTATATCGACAGGAAGTGAAACAAATTGAAGCTTTGCCACCATCGCATCGTTCGACCAAATAGTTTTTCGCTGATATTGGCGCTTTCGATGTGGACCTTTCAGATTTTACGTGAGCTTTGGACCGATGGCAATTACATCCAGCATTTATTCAAAGCCGCATTAACGCAGTCTGGCAGAATTCATCGAGCATCGTATCAAAATGACGCGGTGAATAGTATAGGAGCTGTAACACAGTAAATGCATAAACAAACCGCATTTTTACGTTTATGTCAGCAAATACATGCGAAACACACTGAGCTATTGATTAAAAATATATATACTTCCAAAATATTCACCAAGAACATATCAATTGTATGTCACTACACTATCAGACTTGCTACCCAAGCAGCAAAAATAGTCACTGTTACCAATATCATCGAATCGGGAACCTAGAATGAGTGACAATTACGGATATGTCACTGAATGGAGTAATTTTTAGGTCATGCTCTATCAAATCAGTTTCAATTATGTGGTTTTTACATATATCGGCCATTATAAGGTTTTTAACTGTGTGTTCGACTTTAAAGGTTGTTGAGATCTCCATCAAAAAAATCCCTTATTGGCTCTACAACTTAGTAGTCAGAATAGGAAGTTGAAGCTACATATAAGATACACTGTAATTAAACTACAAAGTTATTGCTGCTACAGGGTAGTATTTGGGACTTCATGGTAGAAATTATATAAGGTCATAACATACATACATAACATTTTACTGCTCCTCCACTAGCAATAGTCACAACAAAGTGACAGCTACACCATCAAGCTATAAAGTAATTTTTGGGTGGTCGCATTTGTTACCACCAAGCTATAGGTATTAGAATGTATGAAGGTTGGGCTTTGCTACTATGACTTAGGTTAATATTAATTCTATGAAGTGACAAAGTTGCTGAAAGTCATATTTTTTAATAAATTTGTCAGCCATGGTAATCCAGATATTTTTTATTGTTGTCTACGCTAAATTATGTTTCTAAAATAGAACCAAAATTCGTAATAAGTTATCCTATAACTTCACAAGTTGCCTTCTTTCGTTTTTCATCAAAATAAATAACAGTTTATCGGTGAATGTATATGGTTCTACAATTTTCACTAATAAATAAGACATATTGAAAGGGGGCTCTGAAATTCCAAGATAACCTCAAAATGTTTATCAGTAAACTGCTATGCGTTTGAAAGAATATACTTCAGGAGTATGAGGTTGTTCAGACCAGTAAGCTGAGCCACTGCTTCCTCTAGTTAGAGACGGCCGTGGCTGGGCACGTGAGTATTATTCTGTACTGGGCACGATAAAAATGAACAGGCTTGCATTCAGCAAGAAAATAGATAGCTATATCAGGACGATTTTAAGCTACCCCGTTACCGCCCAACGACGAATATGCCACCACCGTGCTACCATAAAGTTAGAGGCGACCACGTGACAACTGAAGTCATGTAAAGGTTGTTGCGCCTGTACTGCGACCTTGGATATGTTCCCCCTTTTATATAAGTTTCCTTGGGTGTAGCAAATACGTGGAAAATCACTAAATATGGTGCTTGGGTATAAATATGTATATTTATTTGAATATAGACTCGTCAGTATGGCCTAGCCATCTAAGTGTAGCGAGCAATTGGGTGGTATGTACATAACTCAATCAAGGGTGCGATAGCAACATCAGCACTTATCTCCAAACGTCGCGCATGGTGACGCTGTCCATTGGCAACTGACGAATTCAAGGTCCTAACACTTGGACTGCCTTAAAGCGGTGACAAATATCCCTTACGACGTCTATTAACAAAGGTGAAATATTGAAAGTGATTTTTGTGGTTTACAGAATTGTTCCTCAAAATAGAACCATAAAACTCAGGTAGGCGTATATTGAAACGATAAGAATTGTATATAAGATGCATCTACAAACAGAAATAGCCGTAGTAAACCGAAATTCTTATCAAAGCACAGCCACATTCATCCGACAATGCGAATGTCATACTCATGAACGATTATCCCATATTTCATGTACAGATGATGCTCAAATCTCTCGAAATGGATGGTAAAGTCAGTAGGCAAAACTGTCGAATATGGTCAACAGATAAATAATCCACATATAATAGTTCAGGAAGGCCTCTTCGATTGTCAACGGTTATTCCGGTTTCATAGCTACCTTTTATTGATAGAGACGCTGTATCTGTGACTATAACTGATCAACGATACCTGCAGGTGTTACCAGATTATATCCTTTCAAGGATACAAAGAAAGAATTGAAATACATGATGTTCTTCTATCAGGATGAAGCCAAGTACCTCCATATATGTTTAACGAATAGTTGAAGAATTAATTTTATTTTCCGAAACTGGTTATAAGCAAACATTTTTAACATTCTTTGTCTCCAAGATCGCCTGATCAGTGTATTGCTGGCTGTGAGCTTAGTGGAAAAAAAGTGTTCAGAATACAAAAAAACAATATTAAAGGAACTAAAAGACTCAATTAGGGGGTAAATTGCTGCAATTCTACCAAAAATGCTCGATATTGCCTTATACAATTTGAAGGAATAAGAAAAATGTCTCTGTTTAGCCTAAAAAAATGTCTCCATTGTCATTAGTCGTTTAATAGTGGCAATACCATTTACTTGTCTTGAGCTTAGTCGATTTTATGCTACTTTTCATATAGAAAGAAAATCAAAATGATTAAAATTCACAGTCTAGAACCTCATAAAATCAAAACCACCTTGACAGGCACATTCCAGCTTGGTATGTCAGTTTATAATACATATATTTCTAACAAATCTTTGAAATTTTCTTGAATAATATATATTTGACCATTTATCTGATTATCTATCTAGCTACATTGTATAATCAGTTCCAGGTATTCTGATTGGCCGTAAATACCTCATTTCGATAGTGGTGCTTCTGAAACTTTCATCTAAACTTCCTTTTAGAATAATATAATTATTAGGTGACGTCATTATCATTATTTGTCAATTATTGATTCGATGCCGTTAAATATTGTGCACAAGAGAAAACAAACTAGGACTTATAAAGACACAACACACAACTTGATTTATGAATGTATTGTATAACAGCATCGCCCCTAAATGAAACATTCGACACAGGCAAACTTCCTTCGATGTGCAATTTGCGAATTCTCAGCATCCTTAGACTGCCTTCGAGACACTTTCTCAAATGATCGTTTTTGCAACAAGTGAGCTACCCAATGGAAAATCAATAACGTGGAGATGGTGATGATGGAAAAAATATAGGTCGAGTATATCCTTTAATAAATCATCTCGTTCAGTGCAAGTTATGGATATGTTCTGGCTCAGAGAAAATATGCGTGAGCTTTGTAAATATTCTAAAAACATTTGGTGGTATTTACCGATGCAAGTCAGCCTTTGTGATGTTTATTATCGAGAATATGTTACGTAAAGGAAATATCGTCATACCCGTATTCATGTATACTCAGTACGAATTCAGTTTGGTGCGATTCTCACCAGTCCAAAATCCTCAACACATTTTTATTCGTTCAACAAAGGAACAAGAACAAGAATAGCATTAATGCTATTGAATTTATATAACTAGTTGTGGATATGCCATTCAGAAAAATCGAACAAGGGATTGATAAATGAAAAACTAAATGATTTTTTTGAAGACACTTGAAATTGATATCAGTGAAATTTGTATAAATGAGTTCTGGAAACATTTCAGTGTCATTTTGAAAAACTTGGTTATACCCCAAAATTAATCTAGAGCTCTAGAAGCAGTGACAAAAATCGCAACAAGCAAACTGCCAAACAGGCAGAGCTTTGTAAATGTTTGATGCTCCAATTGTATTTTTTGCTATTGAGAACGTAGGTTGACAACCCATATGAATAATAGTATATTTAATTTCGCACGTATACAACTTTGATATTTTTCGCTTCTCGCATTTAAGATGTTCTGTCGATGCGTAATCTCAGTAACAGTCGCACTGATTTAAATGAAACGGATGTGTTAAGTGATATTGACTTCCTTTTTGCGATCAAACATATATCATAAATTTGAAACTTTTGATAATAACGCTTGCTTTCTTACACACTATTTATAAGGGAAATAGGCTTTTTATAACCTCATTTAATTTCACAACCTTGAAACACCTTGATATCCCTAAATATATCATTTGAGTAGATACAATTTGCTTGCTATCATACAATTAAAGTTGTAAAATAGGGAATATTTATTTACAAAATAAAATTCTATTAAAAAAATGCATCCCCTAAAAATGGCTCATCCTTAAATTCGCAACTGGTGTTCTTAGGTGTTCATATGACTTAATTCCGACTAAAACGCTCGTCCTCGACCAGTCAGTAGATAAACTTATCCAAAAACCAATTGTATACGTCGTTCTTTCCCCCCTTCAAATCATTTGACCGCTCGCAATCGAAACCCGAACGGCCAGGCGGTCCGCCTCGCACAATCCCTCGGGCCTTTCTCGACCATGAAATATTGTCATCTTGTGTTCCGCCAGAAAATGGAAAAAGTTTTGTAGGTTAAGATAATAAAAAATGTATTTTATATGGATAACAAGATCGATAGCGACTTGGAGGACGTGCTGCAAAATATGCTTATGAATATTGAATTGAACGTCGTTGTCAGAGTTACGACCGAGCCATATGTGGGTAGAGATATGTTTAGCACTGTCGCACCTCAGTGTTGTGAATTAACCAGGATAAACACCCTACGCAAAAGTTTCTTCAAAATAAATATTACATCCGATCAATAAACTAATACTAAATCATAATAATTTATCACCCCTGACACAGTTGAACTGTAGTGATCTGTATTAGAAGTCGCGGAACAACATAGCCTCCTTAAAAAGAAAAACAACAGTGGTTAATTTGTTTGTTCTGTTTTTTCAACATGTTCTATCCCTACCTCAATACCTTTATTTAATTCTTGTGACCAACGTTCTTTTGAAAGGTTGCTAATTTCCTCCTCAAATGCAATGATTGCCTCTTCATCGGTGGAGAAATGGCGACCTCATAACTTTTCTTTGATCTTAGGGAATGAGATGAAGTCGCACGGAGCTAGGTCCGGAGAATAATCTATTAATGAGTTTCTCATCTACAGAGCTTACATTTGAGATCAAGTTAAGAGCTGAGCGGTATGAATTTATAACCGAATAAGTTGCTCCCGAGTTGAACTGGGTTTTGAGTAAATCCATAATGTAGAACCCATCGCTGTTATAATAATAATAATAATAATAATAATAATAATAATAATAATAATAATAATAATAATAATAATAATAATAATAATAATAATAATAATAATAATAATAATAATAATAATAATAATAATAATAATAATAATAATAATAATAATAATAATAATAATAATAATGCAGTCTGCATGCTTTTCCGATAACTTGCCATCAGGGTAAGGGATTTTCACAGAAAATGAGGGTTTCTGAATGGACACAAAATGAGATCTTTTTAAGATTCAAGCGTCGCTGGTTCCTCTATCAACATGTTTTGGAATAATGGGTACCACGGCTGGCAAGGCCATAAAGGAACCGCTACAATTCCCGGGGCTTGATCTTTAACTATTTTTTTGCAAAACTTTGGATATAAGAGCAAATGGCGAGAAGGCGTAGAAGAGGAGCCTACTCCAACTTATCGTAAAAGCGTCGATAGCAACCGAATACGGATCTGGTCGCCGAGATAAGAAATTTTCACTTTGGCATTCAGATAACTGGCTAAAATATCGATCTCCGGTTTTTATAAATATTCAGTTACTATTTCATATGCTGAGGTATAGATTTAATACTCTGTTTCAATGGACCCGTTGCGCGATTCTTGGTCTGCAATTGTGTTCTGTTTAGATTTAATATAACTCTCGAGTGATATTTTTAGCTCGTGAAACCGCACACTGCCCATGCGGTTGATAAGAGTCATGGCTGTAATATTGTCAATTTTTAGAAGAATGTTTGTGTTGGATAAGTTTTTTGAAAAGTACTTAAGACAATAGAAAGCAGCTTTAATATCTAATACATTAATCTGTAGGCTAACTTCTTCTTCTGCCCAGTAGCCCCATGGGTTTTTGTCCCTCTGAATGTCCTCCCCATCCTGTGCGAGAGGCATCTTAATATATTTCAATATCAAACTGTTCAGTTCCAAAACTTTGAAAAGATGTGTTAATGTTTTGCACCCACCATACGTCTGTAAACGCGACAGGATTTTTCGTTTTGTTGTCGTTCAAACTTGTTGTTAGAATTTAATTGCGATGGGAATTAGCCGTTTTATTTTCCATGACCTCAACATTGTTGTCACTTGTTCTCTCCTCTGAAGACAAGGGGGATGAGGACGTTTCCAAAAACTTCCTTTTCAATTTTCTCCAATACCGTTCTAGTTTCGCTAGTTTCCGTTTCTTCCATCCCTTCTTGGAAATGTCACTGCCACTGCTATGAATCTTGAACCCCCGCATTTCCACCACACCACAGACACTAGATTGTCACGATTATTACCAAATCTTTGTATACAACTGTTCCGACCGTAGCACAAAATCATATTGAGCTGAATAAACAAGCCGAGAATTACGGAATGCTGAATGGTATTTTTTTGGATTACTATTAAAACTGTGCCGATTTGGAACGAAATTGTACACTACACTCAACAAAAATGAGGCTCGACGAAGGACATTAAAGTTTTCTTAACGTGGATCTACCTCTGAGGTTTTTGGAATTTACTGTATAAGCAACCGTTGCTGCAATATTCTGATTATAAGAAACCCTCGTATTCATGAAAACACTTCTTCCAAGATGTTGCCATCTAATCCACCTCTTAGCTGTATTTCATATCAGTATATCAGTGGTATCCCCTGAGATGATAAATGCATCTATCCATTAATTCAATTAGCTGCCGAGTAGATCAAAGGAGCTGAACACACCTTCTGGAACATCTATATCCTTGCTGCTTGATTAGTCATTACATAGTTAATTGCATTAGTGGTTCATATTCTGCCTGTGGGAATATGAGCGATAATCAGTGTAATGGAACTGCGCAAATCATTGATATGTACCAGAAATATAGCTGCAAGTTATCCCTCTGCTCACACGCAATTATTTTCAAACGAATCAAATCATTGATAACTTCTATTGAGCTGTATTAATCCGGCAAACAATTTTATAAATAAGATTGAAATTGATGTGGCGCGTTCTATTGTTTTCAAAGACATATTCGCACTGCTAGCATCAATATGACTGTGGTTATAAGATCCCAAACCGACTGCTCTAGTTACCGTCAAGGGCATATCTAGGCCTCAGTCTTGAGGAGGGTTGGAAAGTATAAGGTTTCTGTATGTTTCACCGTTTTTGGTAATACCTTCATCGAGGTAGTTGAGGCAACAGAAAAAGAGACATGATAATAGTAATATAATAACAGCAAATGAGTCTTTGACGTTTACAAACTTCTTGAGAACAACCGGCTAAAGTTAGGCGCGCACTTGTACTGAGCCGCCACAATCGAGACATCGTGATGTTCTTTCAAATGAGGTAAAGCAGATGGATATGATGTGCTTTAGCTTATTTGAAAGAGGGTTGAGAATCGTTTTCGTTCATCCCGTCTCTCCGAAACGTAAAAATGCGCGCTTACCTTGCTGACATTCAGTACCAGTCGCGTTATAGGATTTAGGAAATCGTACAAGAAATATGCAGTTGATATTGACTTATCGTAAGGTTTGCGAATCTGCTTATAAAATCTGAAACCGACTATTCTATAATTACCATATTTATAAGGTATGTGTAAATACCTTTGATATAGTTCCCAGAATGCTCTTATATATCATTTTGGCCCTAAAATATCTTGAAAATTTAAATGATATACTATATATATCTAAAGCAAACAAAAGATTAAGCCAAAAAATGTTTTGAAAACATACGCTACACAAATGATAGGATATCATTGATTGACTTTGGATTTAGGAACTTGTATCCAGTTTTATGTTCATGTTATCGTTCAGCGGGTTTTATTGTTTATTGTTATTTTCCTGTCATGTCAAGATGTATAGTTTATCTAAGCAGGATGAAATCATTCGTCAGATGTTGTAATTGCCAATGTTTTGCTTATTCTTATTTGCGGGATCGAAATTGGTAAATAGCTAAATATTAGTAATGTGTATATGGTATGTAAGCCACACATGATTTGTCATTGTTAGTTTTGTTCATATGAATACCTACTACATATTTGATGGCAAAAATAGAAAATTACAATTCTTCACATCACATGAATTACGAATTATTTTACTAATTATTAAAACTGGTGATTGGAAATATGAGGTACAAACCTGTATTATACGCAAATTTTACTTTCCAAATTTCGAATTAAAAATATTATGTTTCTTGATGTTATATGACATGTGCATCACTAACAACCATTTCACTCATTTCTGTCCGTCTGTTGGTCGGTCTCTTTCCGTGTGTCGTCCTCAGGGCCTGTCCGGTAACATTGGCCGTTCTAACTCGCTAAGTATCAATCACATTTTGATTAAATTTTGACACCACTACTTTTGGAAATCGATGCAGTGACGGCGGAGATATGGTCAAAAACCAGCTTTAGCGTCGTTTTTGGATGCTTCAGTGGCCGTACCATCTATGACCATTTGACACCGGTACTTGCTAAACATAAATAAATGTTGGCACATTTTAAAATCCCAATATTATAAAAAAAATTCTTTTGTAATTTTACGATATATCCAACTGATGAACGTTATAGTTTTTTTACAACTTAGTTGTTTCAAATGACTTTAAACCATTCATTTTTTTCAATTTAGTGGTACAGACCTGTAAGGAAAAACATCTTTTTATAAAGCGAGATCATTTTAATCATGTAGATTGTAAATGCTCTTAATTGGTGAAACTCTTCCATCATGGGGATGTCAGTGTTCAACTACTGTTTTATTTTATTTTATCCTTGTTTAAATTCTGTAACTAAAAATCGTCTACAAGTTGCACAAAACAATTGTGTGAGATTCATTTTTGGACTAAACAAGTTCAACCATGTTTCGGAAAAATATGCATGGCTTAGCTGGTTAAAAATCCCTAAAATTTTCGAACTCCACTGTTAAGTTCTCATACACAAGATTTTGCTTTCCTCAAAACCCGAATATTTAAGAGAAAAATTGTTATTTAGGAGTGATACACATGATAGATGCATCAGATTTGGAAACACACTTACAGTACCTAGACATAGTACTTCTACGTTCCGTCGTAGCTTTTCATATATTGCTGCTACATTGTATAATTCGCTAAGTTCATCGTACAAAAACCTTAGCTTGGGACGCTTTGGAAAAGCAGTAAGAGTTTTGTTTTGTATAAATAGATTTGGATAGAGCTCTTATATGTACATCTTTTATGCAAACTACATGCTACTTTCAATTTAATTTAACCTGTATCTAGTCTTACTTTAGTCTCAGTGAATATCATCTTTATATCTAGCCAAAGTGGTTAAGTGTAAGAATAGCTAACTGCTAAACTTCGCCACTTGGGCCCTCTTGTACACCATTCCTCAATAAAGACGATTTTATTATTATTATTATTATTATTATTATTATTATTATTATTATTATTATTATTATTATTATTATTATTATTATTATTATTATTATTATTATTATTATTATTATTATTATTATTATTCAGGTAAGAAATTGTGTTTTAGCAGGTGCTGCCACCTAACTACATTTTATCGGAATAAGAATGATAAATAATTACCTTTTAAATAATTCCGTCGGGTAGACTGACTCCGTATTTCGCGTATCATTTTAATGAAGGTTTCAATCGGATTTTAGAGACGCGGTTTTAATTATTGAGAAGAACCGTATAAAATGCTATACTATATGGAAAGGATGGAAGCCAGAGCACTAACTTGTATTTATTCGGTAAACTTTGCTATGTGTGCATACGTTTCCAACGATTCGCGGACACAATTATGTGTCTCATATAGAGGACCCGCGTTTCCGCCTGTAATTTGGAGATATACTGGGTACAGTCGTGGTTACAATGAAACTGAATTTATATATGCTATGAGATTACTGCGAAAATGGAACGCAGGCATGAACTAAGCTTTCTGTTCAGTTCAGATAGAGAATTTAATATGCATTGGTGTGTGAAGCCGCAATAATTTGGAATTAATTTTGAGAGTGGATATGATATGATCCTATTCTATTGGAACCTCAAAACTTGTGTCAATCAGAGCTCATTACTAAAATTTTCACTAGGAACTATCAAGATATACGAATATTTCACTTTCAGTTTTCGTGTATTACGCGGTACAACTTATGAATAACCAGATGAATAATAGAAATAATTTGATATCCAAGGAAATATGAATATATATTTATGGCAAAGAGACACACACTGTCCAACGTAATCCCGGAACGCATTTCCCGTTTGTTCTGCTTCAACTGGCTATTTATTATTAAAACCAAAAATATGTTGATAGAAAATGGTTCAATAATATTTCAGCTGCCACCGTATCTTGAATCAATCCATGAAACAAGAACAATATTTAATTAACCAGGAATCAATATTTTATTTTCTTATTATTTCTATAATGAAAAGCTTACAATATAAAATTATGCATTTACATCTTTGATAAATGAAAACATTTGAATATTATATCCCCACTCCCATAATATAAAACTCTGTTACTCACCACTACTAATATTAACCACTAATTAAGCCAAAGCTAGAAAATGTCTCCAATTTTATTTCACATTCTAAGCCACATATTTTGTAAATCTGAATATATCTTCTACGTTCTTAAATCATCATCAACTTTGTTTTTCATGCTGTCATTTATAATATCCGCAGTTATTAATAGTCCTATAACCACCCTAATGATGCATTAGATATTACCCTCAAAATAAAAAAAAAAACATGAGCTCAAGTGTCTCCCTCTATGGGGACGCCCATAGCCATCTAGCGAAGCCAAAGGTCTTAACTTTTCATTCACATCAGAAGTTGTCAACGAATATTTCTTAATACCGTTATCTTCAACGGTACATCGTGTTTATGAAGAATGATTTATGTCGCTGTGAATCAGATCATCCTTGTTACCAGATTTCGTAAAAGGCCTCAGTTGCCATCTCAGATAGTCCAAATGTTAGAACCTTTGGCTTCGCTGATGCCATGGGCGTCCCCATACAGGGCGACACTTGGAGATGAGGTGATGTTCTTATCACACCCTTGACTGGGTTACGTATATACCACCGGATAGCTCTCTACATTAAGACCACCAGGCTATACTGACGAGTCTAGGCTAAAGACGAAACATGCATGTCTATAGCAGGTCTGACGCATATTGGAGAGCATACCCAAAAAAACATTGTTAGCAGCAAGAATGTCTTCACCTTTTAGAATTATTATCACATGAGGCTGATATTTCCATCTCTCTGCGAAGATGAATGTTGCTGATAAGGAAAAACGGAACACTCAATTACATGAGAGTAAAAAAATTTAATCAGAAGGAAAATAATCATGACGAAAAAGTAATTATGCCGATGGGAAGCGCCACCGTGCGCGACATTTGAGTGTTGATGAAGACTGTTATTATCAAAATTGCTACTAACATATCTGAATAATGTTAATTCAAAATTATTATAACAAACATTGATACAAAAGCTGATCCATAGGTATATGGAAAGGTAAGAGTACAAGAAAAATACCTTTTGGGGTGAGCTCTCCGCCGATCTGCCACCCCAAATTTGTATGCCCCCAAGTATTTTTTGATAAATGATCATGGAGTTCGGGTTGAAAAAAAGGTTGAGCGTATTTAATTGTTTTTTGAGGATGATCATTAGCGTTTTTTATAAAGATAAACCCGCTGCAACAGCACGGATTTTCAAAAGTTGCAAAGCCAAAGTCTAGTAGTAACCGTGGTTCTAAAGTTCATCAAAACCTGAATGATACATTCAGAATTACAAATTGGTGGATGATAACCGAATAGAGCGAAAAATAAGTGGCATTGTTCCTCGTGATGTGATATTCTGCACCACGAAGGAAACGCAATCCGAAATTATTCCCTGTTACAACAGTCCCGCCCATTGGCCGGGCAAATAAAATGAAAAGTTTGATTTCGGACTTCCATTGTCTATAAAATTTTGAATATCACATTTTATAGACAATGGAAGTCCGAAATCAAACTTTTGATAAATCCACCTTGTCTACAAGTTTCAAACAACAAATAAAATGAACTTGTGAGATTTTTATTGGAAACGAAGCATTCGACCATAGATTACCATTCGACTAAGCGTTAAGCTCAAAATGCCGTTATCACAGTGTGTATGTATATACTCACTTAATTGATAAGCTCAAAAAAAATTGAAATTCTTTTTAAGACAAATATAATATATACACTCAAATTCGTCAACCGAGAGCCATGGAATTCAGCCATGTATGTGCATTTTTCAATAAGCTACGTGAAAAATCACCGAGTCTGATATCAAATTTATGCTGCTCTCCAATGTTGCAGTTCTGGACTAGAATACAGGAGATGCCAGCTATGTTACGAGAACTAATTAACTTAGCAACATGATTAATGCATGTATTTGTGTGCCGTGAAAGTAAATTCACTGCGCTAAAATATGAACGGCTCTAATTGCAGGGTAGCTAAGCACGGTACGAACGTTTCTACAATAGGTGGCGAGTCCGCAGTAAGCATTGTGTCTGAGCGTCGCCAACGGTGAATAGAATAGGTCTGTCTCCAACGGTGAAAGTTGTTTATTGCGGAAGCAAGAAGCACGAGGCGCGCTGATTTATGGTGGTTAACACTGAGAAAACATCCTGGATTATATTTCTCCTTTACCCTTCTCACGGATATGGCAGGCAGCCACTGCGAGCGAAACGAAACTAAGCTAAGCGATTATGAATTTTCAGTAAATTAGTTTCCACAAGATTTGTGAACGAAGATTGAAACCTCAGTTTCGTTTCGTTCGATTTAGCTTGTGTCAGATTCGGACGAAGTTTTTCGCCCAGGAATTCATTATTTATTTACTTTCCGCTGTGTGCGCATGACTTAATGATGTCCAAAATGTCACAATGTGAATGTAAAGTCAAGAAATGCATGTTCACATAATCCGATACATTTCACATAAATGTCATCAAGCCTACCCAAATACTTATTGCTTTATTAAAAAAACGAATTCAATGCTTATATTGTTTTTTAATGAAAGATAATTTCAGACCTGCAAAGCATTTCTACGATTTTTCTTAGTCTCGTAATTCCTTAGCCAGAAACCTGCATGTTTTGTGACATCTTGCTACAGTCCGGGCACCTGCATTCCGGCTTTGATTCGAAACGTGGCAGATCTCAAGTTAAAACATAGAGAAATCGTCTGAGGAATAATCCTGTATTGAAATCAGCAAAATGTTGGATGTTGACCTACATAATTTGCATAATCGCGCAGTCAGCAAGTCTTTTCTTTTTCCCCGTTCTTTATTCGCTATTCGCTGAGGCAAGATCACTTGAAATGGTTTAGCTCAAGGCCAGGTCAGTCGGCTCTTATTATCTGATTGACAAACAAAGATAACACCTCGCACGCAAAGTATGGAGTCATCATAATTTAAGGGGTGTATTTGAGGAGTTATATATGATATTCCGATTTAATCATGAGTAGTATCAAAAAATAAACACAAACTTGTTTGCCATAATAATTGCATTTAATTGTCTGTACGGTTTGATGTGGTTTGACAGATAATCTTATAATTAGATGGGGCATGTTTGAGGATATATAGAATGGAGAGGCCCTATTTGTAACTGTTACAGGTGAATGATACCTGCAGATATCACACGACTTTCCATTGCATGGGTGCAAATGAACACGAAGGAATTGGAAACATGGTGTGTGTCCGGGATGGGTCACCGCCACACATTTAATGACCAATTAAATAATTATTGAATGCGATTATTCAAGATTGGGTTATAAACAATCTTATAGCAAATCCACGACATACAAGATCATCTGATTTTAGACCAGCTGGTTACTGGATCTGAGGTTTTTGAAAATCGTGGTGCTTACAACGCGGTCAATGGCGCTGGAAGAATAAAAAAAATATTAGGTAGCAAACTGCTGCAATCAACTAACTAGCTGGCTAATTATATTTAAAATTTGGAAGAATGGTTGGCGATTGTGCCGCAGCATAATGGGCGACATATCGATACAAAAACATAGCCTAACCAGTATCTGAGACATCAGTACTACTAGACAAGAATTCTGCTAGATCGCATACTCACAAAAAGTGCAGAAAACAAGCAAGTTCAATTTGACGATCTGCGGAGGAACTTCATTCAGATTTCATTATCCCGGAGAATTTTCTTTCCAAGCGAATTACAGCGTGAGAAGTACTTGATCCCAATAAGTCTGAGTGTTCCTATCTTACAAGTATCGATTAGGGGTAACAGCTAGAGCTTACTCAATGTTTGAAGGAAAATTACGTTATAATTCGATAATCTCTGGCAGCTCAGCATTGGAGCGTTAGCTATCGCGTAGTGTCTCTAGGGGCAACGTTGCCGGTATTACAACATGTTCCGTATTACGTACGTACTTTGAGAATGATAATTATCATTCGATATTTCATATCTTCTCTTATATTACTAAGTGCCAAGTCCGGAGGCAATCAACCCGACATGATTTTTCCAACAAGTTGTCCCCCTCCAATTCGTTACATGATGAATCTGTTACAATCAAGTGTACCCTACAAATTCCTCCTTAAAGTCAGTAAAGCGACTTATTATTACCTCCTCTATTATATACTGCTGTTGATGGGATACCGGAAATACGACATCAACATCAACAATTTGTTGGAAATAATATCTAATCTTATCTACGCTTCGCTGATGACAGCACCCGTTTGGTCGGGATCCGAGAAACTGATGGTTTTCTTCCCTTCCAGACAGATATATTCTCCAGAAAATCTACTGCTACTATATAAGGCCCAGATCAGAACATCGCTGGAGTACTGCTTCCATTTGTGGAGATGCGCCCCAAAGAACTCGCCAAAGCTTCTGACACAATCCAGAAGCAAGTAATACGTCTGGTGAATGCGCCGAATGAGCTCACAAATGACCTCCACTGTCTGGAATATCAAAGAAGGGTGGCTGACCTGTCCCTATTCCAGAGATATTATCACCAGGTCGAGCTTACAACGCCTCGTACAAGCCGTTCTTTAGAGAACCTCGGCGTTGTGGATTGAGCTACCGGAGACCTTTTTTTCCAATTGTTACCATCAAGATCGTTTTAAGATCAATGTGAACAGACATTTATCGTCGCGCAGTGCTTATGAAGCGCGATCGGCTATCTGCCTTTGCGTGAGGTTATCAATAAAGAAACAAATTTCATATGCTTCGCTTTCATATAATCAGGCCCGTTGAAACATTTTACAGTTTTTTGTGTTACGTCCATTTTTTTATATTCCAGGCTTACATGGGATTTTTGATGTTTGTACTTCATTGTATTTTTTTCTTTAGGGACCCGAATTCCAGATGACTTCCTTGCATGACTAAGATTTTATATGAGGGCCTGCGCACAGGCCCTCTTTTAAATCACCACCCCTCTCGTCGGATCTGCAGATCATGTTGTCAATCCTTCTCATATTTGAATGGTGCTACTGTCCGAAATATATATGAAACTGGAATATACCAGTCCAATGCTTATAACCGATCTCCTGAAGAAGGTGATATGAAGTTACCGTGTAAATTATGGACATATTGAGATTATCGCCACCTGCACCGAATTAGCGGTACAAGTTGTAGCTTGCTACTACCATTTCAGAGAAAACGTCACACTGATCATACTCTCCGCCTTCTTCCTAAAAGAGAAAGCTGTATCAACCGTACCAGCGGATCAATACATGCCTGCATAGCATGTACAGAAATGCGCAATAATTTTGAAAGCTTTTGACTGTGGCTGCCAGATGGCGGAGTAATCCAGGGACTTACCTAAATAAAACAAATCCAGGCTATTCAAATCATCTGGGTCGACTTCTTTTGTCTCGGTGAATTTGGCCCATGCTGGAATAAAATGTTTCAATCAATAGTCATTAGGGGTAACCCGTTTTAGGAGGTCTAAAAGTAGCATTCTCAAAATATAAATTTTTAGCCAACCTATGAGGTAAGATTGTAGATAGAATGGATCACTTGGAACAACTAAAAAAATTATTAGTGTAATGATTGCTTACTTCGTCGAAAATGTATTTTTACTATCCGGCGTTCTGTGAACGCAGCTTATAAATTTGGACGGATTACTAAAAGATATTTTGGAACAAATGATGTCGAGTTCTTACGATTTAATGTCTTCCTCTCGATGATAGTAGAGTCCTGATTTAACATACACGCATCAATTCTAAATAGGTGGTTTGTCACAACCGAAGATCCATTGCCGAAGGGACAACCTCGGACTGTTAGTACTACAATGCAGTTGCAGGAATTGGGGCACACCGTTAATGTTTAAGGCGAAACCTCGTACATTCGTAAAATCGAATACATGTTGCTTGGGCATTGCGGCCTGTAGTCCGACTGAAATTGCAGAGGACGGCTGCTGTTATCAGCTTGATAAGAGGAAGCTTCCGTAAGTTTTTGATCTTGGGAGTTCCATAGGGTGTTCTTTACCTTAGATTCGTCATACATGGGAAAATCGGTATACCAGTCTGGTAACGGGAGGTAAACCGTGAGGCCAGTTAGCACCATCAATATTCTAATAGGCTCTAGAGGCGTAGCTAGGGAAAACCTGGAGTGTTAAAAAAAATTCACAACTTATCGGAAATTCACACTGTCCAATAATCTTGAAGAGCAAAAAACCCCTCTTTTCTGATACGTTTTCACTGAACACCTGAAAAGCAACGTGCTGGTCTTGAGACTATATGAGCACATTCTGTTGAGGACTATTCTTTACTCATCATGCTGTTTGCCTTATTATACTGCTAATTGAATGATATTGACTAAAATTACTCACTTTTTCGTAGAAATCCTATGCAACCACCATCTTCCTTTTGTCCATTAGATGATATCTCTTCATTGGGGGGCAATATGTCCATTTCTATATCTTCATAGGTTCTTCTTCTATTGTTCTGTAAATTAAGATTTATAGTCTTTCAATATACGGAATCTTATAGAATTCACAAGTAACCAAAGTTGGATCTTGGAAATAAACGACAAAATGGAGAATAAACCAAGCAATAAAAGCAACATATGTTATATAAAAGAGAAAACCACTAGTAGCTGGCAATCGTGTATTTTGTCTTGTTACGGAGCTTGCAGGCCATCGCACATGCAAATAGACACAATTTAGTGCCTGTTGGTATTCATGATGTGATCACAAGTGATGTGTAACGCCACTTGTTCGCCAGAGCTGTTTCAACCGAAAATGTTTCGAGGCAGCTTGTAGTTGCTCGTTCAGTTGCCCTATTTGATATGCTACTACACATTAAGAGGGTAGACATTCATTGAACCCGTGTTCAACGTGCTGCTTTTCATCCCACCAACTAATAGTATGTGGCCTCATCCGTCGGACTCGTCAGTACGATGTTGTTTTTGAAACCGAAGATAGAAAAAAAAGAGTTTTACCACTATTTAAGATACAATTCTGTAGTTAGAGAGGTCTAGAAAGAATTTGGTGCTTACGGGACCCGAACCCGTGTTTCCAGCATTCTGTGTTAACGCCGTAGCCATTTCTACGTAGTCGCTCGCGCCATTCTACCTTCTGATCTACACCCACTCCACACTACGCGCAATCTGGAGCTTCGCCACTCAGGACAGTAATTCTCTAGTCAGTGAAGTATGCATATGTATCTCGGTTGTGTGATATCGAGTGATTTCAACGCGTGGAGAACAGTATGCAAGACAAGTCACATTGTTCGGATTAGCGGTTACGGCATCAGCATGGAATGCTGGAGACACGGGTTCGAGTTCCGTCCTCACGAAAAATTCCTAGATTCTTTCGAGGAAAGCTATAGAGACATTTAAAGTTTTAGTGAAGATTTGCTTTCTAACATATATTTCGATTATTGCATTTCCATCATGCAGATGAAATAAATGTGTACTTAACACACAGTTTCACAAATAAAACTTTTCCGAACACACTGTAAGAGCAAGAGTTTTATTTGTGAAACTGTGTTAAATAGACAATTATTTTATCTACATGAAGAACTTTGAATTACTCCATTCTACTCAATTCCTTTAAATCGGTGTATAAGTATTATCTGATTTGCTTTTCAATAACAGCACTAGCAATATTATGAAACAATTAGTGTAAAAATAGAATGAATCATTAACAATCTTCGATACAGTCAAAAAACGGAATACACAATCAATGTAGTTCACCTTACTTGACCTAGCGATAAGATAAAAGCTATATACAAATAGGTGCTAAACGAACTTTACAAATGTTTCGCGTACCTCGGAAAAGCAAAGCAAGATACAAAATAAATAAATTTACTTTTGAGGGTTTCTATCACATCGAAATATGTTGTGGACGACATGTCACCAATATAGTATGATACTTCAGATGAGATGATAATAAAATAAAATAGTTGTAATGAGTATATATTCAAATTAGTACAATTTAGGTGTTAAACATGCTAGTACCTGTATATAGAGATCAGAGAATGTCAAATTAGAGTGAAACAAAGTTACACAGGTATTTCGAGAGTGTACAAAATTCACGAAAGAAACAACGGAACATAATCAAATAAAAGGATTGTGTATTTAACACACAGTTTCACAAATAAAGCTCTTTTTATTTCAGTGAAATGTGTGTTACACAATCCTTGTATCTGCATGATGGAAGAGTTTCACAATCTACAACCTACATAACGAAAATTTTTCCATCACTTTCAACTTACTGAAAAACAAGTATTATTTCTTATGAAAATTCTGTTCGGAGGCAAGATGTGTGTGTTTACGCTGGACTCGATACATTTTCTTCGAAGCATTAACGCATTCTTCTGCTATAAAATGCGATTTATAACCAATTTTTTTTGCCTCTTACTATACGCTAATTGTCTATGATCCTCTCGGGCCGTATTCATCTCTACCAAAATAGACACTGAATAAATGTAATTTTATATTATTTACGACATAGTATAGTTTTTGTGCATTAAGAGAATAATTCTAACTTGTCGTAGACTGTTGGCCCAATTATATTTATAATCTACACTGTTGAGATTGAAATAATTGTTTCACAGCAAGGCTGCAATGTGGAACGCCAATAAATATGTCATTATTTCTGTTTAGTTCTAGCAATCTCGTATTGGCTTTTATGTCAAAGTTAATTTGTTATTCATTTATCACCAAAATGCAGGCTGCCAAATAATTTATTTGGTTGGTTGATCTAATGCATACTTTTACGCTTGATTTGTAACGCTCAAGTTTGTTATTTTTGCTAGTATTTATAGATATAAATACTGTAGGAGTGGGTATAATGAGATAAATCGCTTATACGTGATGAACGCATTGTTTTACAGAATGAAGTATTATTTTAGCAATTAATAACAAAAACGTGCTATTCAAAATGTACCATACGAAGTGATCGAATATTTTGAGACATGTTATATCTTGAGAAATATGATAGGAAACTAGCAAAAGTTTGATTTCGGACTTCCATTGTCTATAAAATTTTTAGTATCACGACGTTTCGATTGATGTGTTCTCTTCAAAACACCAAAATAGAAACAACAGTACACAGAAAACCAACTCACACAGGTCAGTACTTACATTACACTTCAAACCACCCAACAGCCACGAAGAAAGGCGTCATCCGGACTTTAGTCGACCGAGCTAGGAATATTTGTAACACACAAGAGGGACTAAAAAGAGAGCTCAATATCAATAAACAAGATCTATTAAACAACGGATACCCAAAGAAGCTAGTGGAAGTAACAATATAGGAAAATACCAACAGTAGAAGAATTAAACACGAAGAATCTCAGCACTTACTCATTCTGCCTTACGTCAAAGGAATATCAGATGGAACCAAAAGAATAGGTCAGCGATACAAGATCCAAACAAGATTCTCTAGGACTGCGACCCTCAGAAGTATCCTAACAAAAACTAAGCCCAGGAGTGAATCTCAAGAGACAAAGGACTGCATCTACCAGATACCATGTAAATGTGGTAAAATCTATGTTGGAGAAACAAAAAGGCAACTGGAAGTAAGAATCAAAGAACAACGTCTCGACACCCAGCGAGCAGAGAGAGGAAAATCTGGAATAGCTGACCACGCATGGACGGAGCACCATAAAATAGCTTGGGTCGACGCTAAGGTTATTGCCAAGGAACCGCATTGGTATCGAAGGAAATTCAAGGAGGCGGCATTCATCACCAACAACAGCAAAGTGTACAGCAAACCCAGCGTAGACATTAAACCAATCTGGCAGCCACTCATAAAGGAGATCAATAGACTACGACTGGACCAGACAACAAACAATGACCGACAAACAGCCACGTCAGCAGACCGGAATACCGCGCATCGGGAACAAATCAGAACAGACCGCGCAATACGACACGTCACCGGACGGGGTAAAATAGGCATGAACGGAACGTGTTCCCCAGTTCACCTGAAGCCTATTGAAGATAACACATCAATCGAAACGTCGCGATACTCAAAATTTTATAGACAATGTAAGTCCGAAATCAATCTTTTGATAAATCCACCTTGTCTACAAGTTTCTAACAACATGATAGGAAACGTCTTAACGGCATTTTGGTGGCGATAGTGGAGGTTATTGGGATTTTCCTTAGCCCTGTTGCAAATCCAGTCACTATATTACATCAAAATAAAATAATTCAATAGAAAAATAGCTAGACAGCATAAATAGAATGCCAGATTAAAGAGTTTCGGTTTGATAATCATAATAGGACTAGTTGACAAATATCCTAGGTAGTTTTTTGAAACACTCAATTTTGTCAGCCTTGGCGGTGATTTGAAGATTGATTTTCATTTGTAAACCATTGTATTTACACACCCAGACACACAATTTTATGTTAATGATGTAATAGTTTCAACAAGTAGGTCCGCTGATGAATTTTTCACTGCGTAATATCAGTAAGTGTTTGACTGATTTAATGAACTTTAGAAAGAGATAGGACTTGGCCAAAACGGTAGACGATGCTGACTTATTTTTTGAAATATGCGGATCAGAGGCAAATCAATCAGCAAAAACAAACTCCGTTCATTTATAGTTTTGCACCGTTCGATCACCTACATATGTGGTTAAAAATGAGATATCAAAGCTTTTCAAGTTCAATTTCACTAGTGTATTTTATTTCAATTCTTCAATACATTTCTCTTAAAGTTTCGTGCAAAGTGGCGCTGTACATTGACATATTACGAAATCAAATATGCCTAGCAGCACAGACTCTGCCTCACAGCAGTAACAGCCGAAGATAATAATTAAGTCACGCAATAGGCATGGTGAACATATAAACTGTTGAGTCGCAAAACATCCGTACGAGCAAGTATACAAATAACAAGTATATTTATTTCAAAGCCTTTTTTAGCGGTTTGGAGTGAATCGTTTAGAAAGCGTATATTTTGAATTCCGAGTTAGTCAAAAACTGCCGACTTTCTGAGAAAGCCACATATACATTTTGCCCGGAAGGTGTCATTCAATTTTATCTAGGGAGATACCTTCCATTAAATTATTTTATACTGGACTATATCTCAAACAAGCTAGCATTTGAAACAACAAAGACAGTAGTTTCAAATGCTAAATGACATACAATTGTAAACTTTATCTGATAATATCTAGTGTTTCCGCATATTTAAAAAAATTTAAACAAAATGCAGACTTCCTCATTTGTACCAATATTTTAAATAGCCACGCGTATGTACACGCTGTTATGATCAGAAAAACAAAAGTTAGGTGGTATATCTTCACCACACTTAAAATGCTGTTTGGATGAATAAATATTTTTATTCATCCTGTGAGCTCATGTCTACATATCTATCGTAAAGTGATTGCACATACAAATGCAGGAGTCAATAAACGTTTTTAAGCAAGAGTGAATCTATTTTGGGGAAATTTAGTGGTTAAAATTGGATCAGAGCGATGGCTCTTATCTGAAAAAAAAACGTTAGTCAGCATACACAAATATCGCGTGTCTATACATTTGAGATTTTGGTATTTACTTGAGAGGTTTGCGTTTTATCATTAGGTGTGCTGCTTAGGATCATCCAGATGTTTCTTGAATTGAAAAAAACTACTTCACATTGCGTAAAAATGGATCGTCGCTTGAATTCTTCATTTAAAAAAAAAATGATATTTCAAGTAAGGATGTACCACACAATACCATTCTTTTTCTATTCGAAAATTATGTTCTGTGGTTTTAGTTATTCTTAGTTATTTTCCATGGTTAATAGCCATACTTTTTATGTTGAGAATCGACTTTAGTGAATATAATACAAAATATTTTTATATTTCTCAAAAATAATATGCTTTGAGAAGCAATATAACAAAACACAGGTAAAATAAATCTATAATTACAATGACTTTGAGAAAGACAGATTAGAATAAGTTTCATGATGAAATAGGTTACAACATGCTGAGCTGACTGGAATATTAGGAGATACTGGGGTTGACAATCGTGACATACGCGTAATGAAAAACCTATATTGGACACAGAAGGCAAATGCAAAATTTTTGGAAATTATACAAGTACAGAATGCCAAATAGAAAGCAGAGTGAGGCAGGGGTGCGTCCTCTGACCATTACTGTTCAATTTACATTCTGACAAAATATTTAAGGAAGCTCTAGATGATCAAACATGTGGCATAAATGTAAACGGTGAACTGATAAATAATGTCAGGTATGCAGATGATACTGCGATATTCTGCAAGATCTCCAGAATCTGCTAAAGTGTGTCAGTAGAGTAGGAAGAAATATGGGTTAAAAAATAAATATATATCCTGATGCAAGTTCATACCTCCATGGTCAGCTAATTGAAAGAGTGCATTTTTTTAAATATCTGGGAAGTTATGTCACGGAGCAGATGGACCCTGATAAAGAAATCAGACATAGAATTGAGCTGGGTCATCAAATTTTCATCAGAATGAAATCTCTCTTCGACAGAGGATGGTAAAATGCTACATATGGAACTGAAATCTGGATATTGAAAACTACCACAATAAATCGGCTAGAAGCCCTAGAGATATCGATACACAAAAGAATGCTACGGATACCATAGGCTGCAATACGAACAAATGAAGGAGTTCTACGAAGGGCTAACACTATGCGAGAACAAGATAGAAGGACTATTGTTAACAAAGTAATACTTCAAATTAACCGGTATGGCATATGACAGCCTTTTGATGATTTTATGCACCTAATATATATTATATAATATACAGTACCGGCTGAATTTCCTTTAGCATGCAGAATCAATATGTAAAAAAGACAAAATATGAAACACAAATCATAGATTGAGTGAGTAAATCTCCCAACGTCTGGCATCGCTGCCCTTTTGCAGGTTCGGGTTATAGTCTAGTAAAATTGGAATTTCAAATGATCAACATTTTATGCAAGATATAAGGGTAAATAAACCGCCATCACTTTGGTATAAGTGATGAGCTCCATGTTATTCTTAAAGAAAAAGACAAGGCACTTTCTTTATACAAAGCAAAAAAAACAAGAAAACCTATGAACAGTTTAAGTCGCTCTGGAATCATGCACTCAAGATGATAAGACGTGACAAAAAAATATCGAAAACTTAGCAAATCAAAATGATTAAAAAAAACTGTGGGGATGTCTCAGACTACTTGACATACATTGTCCTAATAGACCCACTTTGCCAGCTAACTTCAATGACCCGAACAAAATTAACGATTATTATATCGCTATCAAGTCATTGATGTTAAAATATAGGAATATTATTCCAAAATCAAATTGAATCCGGAATTTATTTTTTCATTAAATACTGTTGAGCCAAATGAAGTACTACAAGCAATACAAAGCCTAAAATTTGATGCTAAAGGGCAAATGTGCGGATAATTCTCATATTCAAACATTTGCGGACGACACCCAACTATTGTATTATTTTAATCCTTAAAGTGTTACGGACTATCTTAAATCCTTAAACCATCATCTCCTTGTTAATCAAGAGAAATCTGAAATTTTGATGTTTTGTACTGGGGAAAAGAAAAAAATTTAAGCTTAAGTCTGAAAACTCAAATAAATAACCAAATTTTACAGTTAACTGAATCAGCAAAATTCTTGGTTACTCTTTGTTACAAAGTTGAGATTCATTGAAAATGTAAAAGGTCTGTCGAAAAAAACTTATTTGAAAATACGTGCTCTTATAGCAAACCGGTATTTACTAACTCTCAAACTACGTGAAAAACTGAGGCTCTAGATCTGTTATAAATTATTCGACTCATATACTATACATGTTTAGACAATCTTACAAAAATATAATTCAAGTAATTCAAAACAATTGTGTAGGTTTTATCTTTACGCTGCGCAAATTTCATGATGTATCAGCGAAGTATCCAACACCAAATTGTTTGAAAATATATGATATAGTTAAGTGTCATTATTCAGTTGTCTTACATAACTTATTAATCACCTTTAAACCAGTATTCTTAACAAAAAACATTTCTTTTAATCAGAATATTCATACAAGATCACTCCGAGATTAAATTATTCAAATACCGCAACATACTACCACCCTATTCAAACGTAGTTTCTCTTATAAGGTTGCAGTTATATATAATGGAATACCCAAAATGAATAAAAAGTATTCCTTATCATCTTTCCATCAAAGTATGAAATATTTGTCAATCAGTTTATCAGCAACCTATTCACTTAATCAGAAATATTCCGAATTTGTTAATGATTTTTTTTCTTATATCCTCCACTTTGGAACGTATGCCAGTTCCTTTTTTCTTATATCTGTTCGTAAAAGTGTTGTTATGAATATCTCATATCCTGACATTGTTAACATGTTCTGCGTCTGTCTGCTAGTCTATATGGTTAAGTGTAAGAGTAGCAAACGCTAATATTCGCCATATAGGCCTAACATCAGCTTTGCTACAATATTATTGTAATATTAATGAAGACATCTATTATTATTATTATTATTATTATTATTATTATTATTATTATTATTATTATTATTATTATTATTATTATTATTATTATTATTATTATTATTATTATTATTATTATTATTATTATTATTATTATTATTATTATTATTATTATTATTATTATTATTATTATTATTATTATTATTATTATTATTATTATTATTATTATTATTATTATTATTATTATTATTATTATTATTATTATTATTATTATTATTATTATTATTATTATTATTATTATTATTATTATTATTATTATTATTACCTATTAAATATGTCTAACCAGTTGTCAAATATATTTGTTCGCATTATTCGTGATTCAGAATTTGATACCTGGTCTTATTATTGCAATTTTCGATATTGAAGGCCAAGATGAATAGTTGATTTCGGATATAGTCATATTGTAATATTTTAAATGGGATGAAGTATAGCAATTTTCAGGATGATAGAATGAAATTTCAAAGTGACTCGCAAATACATGCAATAAAAACATGATGACTTTGTAGCTCATTGCGAATAATTACAGTAATCACTACTTTAATGTTTCCGAAGTATTCATTTCATAAATGTAGGGAGTTTACGTAAAACTATTAATCATGAACAACTATATTGTAAAATATCGTAATACTGCTCAGGATTCGTTACGTACATCCTGCGAACAGATGTTGATCAATTGATATGCTAATTTTACTAGACTATAACGCCAGCCTGCCAAAGTGAGATTTGCGCACTCATTCTAACATTTGTCTTTCATGTTGTCTTTTTCTCACACAATGATTTCTACATGCTAACGTAAATACTGCAATACTGTATATAGACATCATTGCACTGTGTAAAGGTGTAACATCAACTTTTAGATCCTAGTCAGATCAGGCTTCACTCACGTTGAAAAATAATGCATTGCTTCACCCATGCTAAGATTCCTTGAACGCCTAGTAAACAAGGTAATAGACGAGAAGTATTGTATTCCTGCAAGATATTGAATTTGTAAAATTTATCTCACATAAATTTCTATTCCTGGTATGAAATTGGGAATGTTTTCTGAAAATAAATTTACATATATGAGGGGAGAATCAAGCCAATCCACTTGACTTAGGTTTTTCACAATGGCAACTCAGCATTTCACAACTCCTCATTGTGGAAAGGCAGAAACTTATTTCACTTGACAGAAGCGGCAAGTAGAAGACGCGAAAACGAATTTAATGTTTAGTTAATGTATCATTGAACAGTGAGCGTGATTGTCAGCTATATCCAATTAAAACAATCGAACAATATGTACAACCGACCAACCTACATGACGAAATGCTTCTTGTAGATAAAAAGTTGCGTAATTATCACACAATTTTACAAATAAAACTCTTTTATCAGTGACGAGTTTCAATTGTTATTAAAATCATCGTCGGACTGTCAGATTGGATGAGAAAAATCGAAACGCGTCACTGAAAGAAAGTGTTTTATTTGGGAAACAGCGTGATGATTACACAACTTTTTATCTACTTGATGGTAGAGTTTCCAAGTAAGAGCATCTACAATCTACATAAATGCTTCTTGACAATATTGGATGATATTTAAATATTTTATGTCAAAAATCAATCTAATTGAGTCGCATAAAATCAACATCATAAAACAGCTATTATTTCAGCAAAAAATGTTACACGTACCTTACTCCGCCTCCTGTCCATTCCTTATGTTCTTATAGTAACTGACCTTACACTTAATACTGAACTTACGCACATACACAACAACCGAATTGGATAGAACGTCGCTCGCACTCTCTACCAGTTATTCAACAGTTTATTTAAGAATATTACCGTCGATTATGGTCCATTAAAAACATACAGGAACAGAGAAATTCACACGCGTTCGCCACATCGAAGCGTTTCCAACACTCGGCAGATACTAAAACAGAGTTTTTAATCTCCAGGTGGTATTGGCGATGTTCCAAGTTATTTTAGTTCGGCAGTTCAAGAAGCGAAAATATTATCATTCCTTTCGAGAGAATAATCCCAGAAATGTGCACCTTTGCACCTTTGTTTCTATTTCCTACACGCGATGAAGCTAGGCATATGTTTCAGGTGATTTGGTCGCTCACTTTCTTCTCCACTGCGATTTTTTGTTTTATTAATTTTGAAAAAATGGAATTGCATCAAGATACGATTGTTCTTGGATCTAATACCATCCATAGTATAGCTAATTATTACTTATCACTGCATTTACAATACGGTTGAAGGGAGCTCATATAAAGTCTAAATAAATAATTATCACCGTAAAACTATTTCTAAAGCTATATTGCTTTCAGAAAATATTTAAAACCGTTGAATAAATATTATACGATGAGGAAACAACTGCCCTGAATTTGTAAAATAATACCATTTTAACAAGAATTACCCAAAAATACCTGGTTTTCAAAAATCATACCTTAAGACTACCCAAAGTGTTTGAAACATATTTAAGAATACACAAAAATATCCGAAAATATTTGAAAATACCTAAGAATACGTCGTTCAAAGGAATGGCGTCAAGTAGGTTGACGCTCTAATTCCCATGCAAATCTTATTAGTTCAGAAATAACAAATTGAATTGAATTTTGGAACCAACTGTTTTTAGTTAAACACAGCCACAAAGAAAGGGAGTCATCCGGACTTTAGTCGACCGAGCTAGGGGTACTTGTAATACATAAGAGGGACTAAAAAGAGAGCTCAATATCATTAAACAAGATCTATTAAAAAACGGATATTCAAAGAAGCTAGTGGAACACGAATAATCTCAGTACTTACTCATTCTGCCTTACGTCAAAGGAATATCATATGGAATCAGAAGAATAGGTCAGCGATACAAGGCACAAACAAGATTCTCTAGGAATGCCACCCTCAGAGGTATCCTAACAAAAACTAAGCCCAGGAATGAATATCAAGAGACAAAGGACTGCATCTACCCGATACCATGTCAATGTGGTAAAATCTATGTTGGAGAAACAAAAAGGCCACTGGAAGTAAGAATCAAAGAACATCGTCTCAACACCCAGCGAGCAGAGACAGGAAAATCTGGAATAGCTGACCACACATGGACGGAGCACCATAAAATAGCTTGGGACGATGCTAAGGTTATTGCCAAAGAACCGCACTGGTATCGAAGAAAATTCAAGGAGGCGGCATTCATCACCAACAACAACAACGAGTACAACAAGCCCAGCGTAGACATTAAACCAATGTGGCAACCACTCATAAAGAAGATAAATAGACTACGACTGGACCCGACAACAAACAATGACCCACGAACGGCCACGGCAGCAGACCGGAACACCACTCATCGGGAACAAATCAGAACAGACCACACACAACGACACGTCACCGGACGGGGTATAAATAGGCATGGAAGGAACATGATCGCCAGTTCACCTGAAGACGATTGACGATAGTACATCAATCGCAACGTAGCGATACTCAAAAAATTTTATAGACAATGGAAGTCCGAAATCAAACTTTTGATATTCGAGCTAATATTATGCTTCTGTGACGTTTCATGACATTTACCAGAAATCCAGTCATTTTTGATTTGACCCTCCATAATTAACAGAGTACAATTTGGTGAAATGTTGTCATTACTACTATGGCAAGGCCAAAAAAACCTTGTAGCTTTTGAAAATTGGTACAGTGGCGATATAGTCATGAAACACGTACTATTATTTATAAGCTTTTGACTCCAGTAGTGAATATTTGGATACAGACTATTATTGTTCATAACTTCGGTTTCAAAACACGAGCAATGTGTCCGGCAGCTCATTCAATATTGCGGAGATTCTCCAAAAGAATTACTTTTGGAACAGGCTTGTTCGTCGTGCTGTGCGCTCGACCTGGAGAATTTGCCCAATCAGTTCTTCTAGTATTGGCTGTACTGGCGACTTTTGGTGTTTTGATACCTCGGTATTGGGAAGTAAATATTATATTTCCAATGTAGCTATACTGATTTGGGTTTTAGAATAAAAATATATAATAAATATAAGTAAGAGGACAATTTTGGTGGAACTGGCGGCCGGTCATCGTGGAAGATCGGAATTTACGTTATACACATTCACATTTATATCGCGTACTTCCATCTTGCAAATTAGCAACTATAATTGTTACTGTTGTTTCCTGCATAGTGGTACTATGATAGTTCGATGTTGGAACCTGTCAGTTAACGTGGGCGCACATCTTTACTGACCCAAATACTGGAGGTGTACCTCAGGATACGAACCACACGCGCAGTTTGGCAATCAGAAGGTATGTGATTCGAATCTCGAAAGAGGTTTGGTTTTTCCGACACTCTAGATGCATTTTTCTTATATCGTCTTACAGCTTAAGGATTAGCAAATAAATGATTGTCCAGGAAGTTAGGTATAATACACTAGTATCAAAAGTTTTCTGTCACAAGTTAGACTACCTCTCGGATTATTTTGCTATGTACTATACTGACTCATGTATCATGTGTTGCCTATACCTTATCCGAACACAAGAAGCTACCTATCTGCCTACACCTACCATTTCTTATTCCATCCAGCTCAAGGTACGACCCACCATTTACTCAACTAATATTGCAGCGTTGTCATATTGTGAAAATTATCAGGTTCGATTATACAATTGGGAACTCTGCTTTTAACATTTTCTTACATTTGTCATGTGAACATCCCTTATAATGGCAGTTAAATACTTACTATACTACTACTTTAGACACTGCACAACAGAATTTCAATAGAAAAATTAATTAATATATACAGTCCAGACGGTACCTAAAATTTCATGCCAAATGATAATTCAGTCATATAGATGTAATGTAATAGACAGATTCACAGAGCGAGCAATTTTATTACTAGATGTCACAGAAAATCCTAAAGACCTGAAAATTTGAAGAGAATACCAATATCAACAGAAGTGTTATAAAAAAGATTAGACCGATATTCAAATAAGAGAGGATATGTACCACTACTTTGAGAAAGTATTGAAAACACATTTTCTGAGATTAATGTCTCCCGTCCTGTTCAGAAGCTTGCTTAAAAAGATGATTACAGATGAACATCCAAAAAGCAATTTGCACTTACATAATGTTGGTTAGAGTATGGAGGTTTATTGAAAAACTCACCAGGCGCAAATTCTCCATATTATCAAATATAAATAAAAGAATTTCACTCGGAGGTAGCAAAAAGTGCAGAAAAGCAAGTATACTTAACCTAAATATCTACGAGAGCATCTCGTGAGGTTACAATTTTATTGTTTCGGGCAATATTTCTAATTTTTATTTGTGGTGGCAGGTGGATATGATTCTGATGTATGTACAGCTTCAAAGATGACAGCACTCCGATTTCTTGCATGGGATCAAGCACACCATCACCATTCTGAGTTACCTTATGCAGATCAAGGAAGATATAGGAAGTTTTGCTGATCTAGTGGCTGTGCCTGACGCAACAAAGCGCTCCAACAGTATGATACTTTGATGAAAAGTGGCTAAATCATCCTTGATGTATAGATTCTATCATGGTAAATGTTCGATCAAGCTGTCTCGTATTATATCACCAAGAGTCATCATTGCATTACTAGAGAAGCCCAACGGATGCGTCCTCACTAAGTCGAGCCTGCAACACCTCGAATAAGCCTGAATGGAGATTTGTAATCTCGAAGTGCTTCTGGAGCCTTTGCGAGAGGCTATTTATAAAAAAGTGCAAAATGATATCATCACTGCGTGAGCGGGTACAGACTCACTCTCTATTTTTGTATCTTAATTCCGATTCCCTATGTCATATATGATGAGTACCTGAGCACAATGAGGTACTAGAAGCCAGAATGTTCTGACAAATAAAACTGCAATAAAGACCACACTCAAGTGTCTTTTAAAGCAAAGAAGAAAAGGATAAATCATGACAACACCGCGCGACGTACCATCACCTGGGTCAGGTCTAAGACACCGCAACGCTTTGGGTACGACGGTGTACCGATGACAGGTGGTTACCGTTTCTAGTTTCACGTCAACTTTACGCTCGTACCGGTCGACGCGAGTTAGTGCCGTTACCGTACTAAATGTGAGATATTCCTTCTTGTGGTGTAGTGAAATGACTATTTTCCAGGATTAACTCTTACCCTGGTCACCATCAGTAACTTAAAAGGTAAGATTTGGGTCAGATTAGCTTTCGGATCTGGGTCATCCGCGAAGCCGACGGATGAGCAGAATTGGGTTTTGATGACACGTTACCGGTCTTCAGATCAGAGACATACTTATGTACATCTTGAAGATGTTGTGGTGTGAGGCCTAACATAAAAGTTTACATTAGTAGGTCATGCTTTTGATGCTTTGAGATTAACCACGAATTGTTTAATTTTGGAAATTCATTGTGAATGATTATTTACTATGATTATGGAAAAGAAGGTAACTATCATTAATATAACTCCTGAAACTTATTCTGTGGTATCTGTGTGGACCATCAAATATTTTCTACTGGTCACTAATCTAAACCACATACGATTAACTGGATACATTTACTAACATTTCGGCTGCATCATCTCGCTTAATCAAAGTACAATATGAAAAAATCGATTTTTAAATAGTGATGATGTTGATTTTCCTATCGATGCCAAAATCAAAATTTATTTTTTCATATTGTACTTTGATGAAGCGGGACGATGCAGCCAAAATGTTAGTAAATTGTATCCAGTCAACTGTATGTGACATTAATTACAGTAGAAAATATAAGAAGATACTTTATGATACCACATAAATTGGAGAGCATTCGTTAATCACACTGTCCTACTTGTTTGCCGGATTCAAGAATGTATGTTGTATGTTGGAGGTCCCACAGCGATTATAATTGTCACGAAAATGCTTAACGGCCAATAAAAAAAGAATCACATCCCTTAGGGATATGGAATGAGCTTCGGATCATAAGTAGTTGATAAGATTACATTTCAGTCTAAGAGGGAAACCTCGATGAAGGACCAAATAGAAGTGATAAGAAATTGATTCGACATAGGTACATAGTTTATTTGTTTCGGTTGGATTTACTGGCCTCTTAAAATACAAAGTACGTGTCCCGACCTGCCATATATGTTAACTGAGTGTATTTCACATAAGGTTCGACCCAACTGGTAGTTCCACATTAGAATTTATGGTACGGATATGCCACTCTCGAATGCAAATTGATGTGTATGCTTTGTTGGTACAACCAAAAGCCATAATATATCATTTCTCCTGAAACACCATTCTTGTTGTAGATGCTCTTACTTGGTGGGTTTCTTCTATCATTCAGATGAAAAATTGTGTGTTTAACACAAAAGTTCCACAAATAAACCCCTCGTTCTTTCAGTGACGGGTTCTGATTCATATTTAAATCATCGTCGAACTTCAATGTTATACACACACTTTTTTATCTTAACAACCCTATCTGTCTTATAAGAGAAAACACAACATAAATCAATGTAATCACAAGGTACCCACGCAAAATTCTTATTTAAGATCTATGGACAATTCATGGGAAAGCATGGCGCTAAATCTTATGTTCTATTTCTGGTTTGTAGAACAGTAGATTAAAATTTTCCTCAAAGCATATCCAACTAAACCAAGTCCCACTGTACTGAGAAATTGAGAAGATAATCATGATTCAATATATAACGGCAGATCTTCAGGACATTTCGACGGCGACGGTTTTGTCAAGGTTTTCTTTAACACTAGTGCAAATGTAGTCGCCAAAAACGCATAGCTAGACAGGATAAATATTATGCTAGATTTGAGAGCTCTAGTTTTGTATCCATGGGCAAGTTATCTAGGTAGCCTTTGATAACAGTCAAATTTGAAAGTGTGACGATATTTTAAATATAAATCGAAACGCGGCACTGAAACAAATAGAGTTTTATTTGTGGAATTGTGTGCTGAATACACCATCCTTTTCATAGAACGGCAGATTCTTCCACCTGTAATTGTTATCTTCTTTGTGGAACTCCACCTCCACTGTGTATACTCTCATAATGCAGGTACCATTGTGTTCGCAATGCATCTCGATATGCATTCGAGCATCTTATAGTGGTCTATATTAAGAAACTAATTCTAAGACAAAATTTGCTGTCCTGGAACCAGTGAATGAGTCAATGTCATTGTAATTTCAAAATGTAAGTCTCTTCATTCTGTTCTTTTACTGAAAATGGCAGTCGAGTCATCTGAGTCATCGCTTCAGTTGTGTTTATCAAGTGAAGTTACTATTTTACAAACAGTAGTGATTTCAACTACTTACCAGTTGATGAAATTTCAATATTAAAAAATGTCTAATAAAGACCATTTATTGATAAAATATGCCGAGAAGTATAGATATTTAATTTGGTAATCTGGCCACTTACATATATAGCTGTCAATTTAATGTTCTACCCACGAACCTGATCTGTTACCTGAGTCCGCATTGGACAAAAAGTTTTTAGAGGTGATAAAAACTTTGTATTAAACCAACATTTATTTTTATGCAACTCTCAAAACCGCTGCGAAAAAAAGTCATACATTCACTTTGGCCCGACTCATGGTCGCTACCCACCAGTCAATAAAAATAGTTATTTTACCGATGAAGTCATCTAAACAAGTAGCGCCCAGTATAGATGAACAAAAATACTGAGAGACCAATGGTCGATGAGAACAGAAACCTTCCTTATTGCTGTATAGAAATAACTGTAACCTTTTTATTTGTACATTGATCAGTAGAGTAGTTTTAGAAAATGTCTTATATATTGTCGCTATACGAATTTAGTGATTGATAAATAGATCTTCACTCATACCACAACGGTTTAAAGTATAACCAATATTTCAGCTGTAGGCGTGTGTAATTAAACAGGGTTTATAATCGCTGGTACCTCAAAGGATCTGAAATGGTGAATAAACGATGCTATAAAATCGCGCAACGACTTTTCACTTCTCCTGCTTATCAAAACGATACAGCTTGACCTAGATGCATTTGCTGCAGGATAAAATATATAAATACCATACCTACCTCGTATCTTTGTTAAACGATAACTTTCTAAAGTCATATAATTGGGTATATTTGGATATATATAATACTTATATTAAGAATAAATGCTTAAAAAAAGCCGATTCTTGTTGTTAAAATTAATTGATATATGATTAACAAAATGCTCTGGTCATAGTAAGAAACACCTATTGTGTATGTAGGTTGTTCTAATGTTGATTGACCCTGTCAAGTCCAATTAGGAAAAGGATTATGGAAATATGTAACAAACAATTTACCTTTCTCCTACCAAGAATCATCTTCGCTCTCTTACAGGTATGAAACAAAGATAATAACGTTGGTGGTATTTATTGATGGCTTCGGATAGGTATATTTAAGTAGTATTACTTATGTAAATTAGGAAGGCAAAATGCTGTCGTTATTTCATTTGAAGGCCGTATATGAAATGTTTTATTTATCCTCAGTGCCGCAAGTGTGATTATGTGTATCAAGATATATCGAGTTGTATATTCGTGGAAAGAATGGTTTGTCATTGTAATGGCCGTCCGTCAAATCGGACTTATTATCAATATAATTATATTTAAGTAAATTACTAGAGGTCGGTTGAGTTGGTATGATTCAATATTCAAAATTGATGGCGTATGGTTACAATGACAGATTCAGCTAAAAGCCTAGGTTTGATATTGGATACAGAATATGCGCTTTCTGAAAAGGATTTATGTTATCATTACAAATCAGGATATGTTTAGATAAATGTATTGGTCTTAGAACTTGTTAAAATATTTTTCAAACACAAAACTGCAATTTCTTTTTTTTCTTTCAGTCTTTTAAGAGTTTAATGTTTAAGTGAAACAGCTACTGTTTAATATTAGTTGCGTGACAGTGGCCACCGCTTATGATGTTTGGGGTGGTACTAGGAAGCTTTTTTGTATCCTAACTGTCAGTAATAAGTCAGTTTGTAATCTATTCGTCAAGTGGGAACTTCTTCAAGACTCAAAATACATGGCATGAGTTTCCAGAATATCTAATATTGTGAGAAACAACAGTTTGAGCACTCCAAAAAATGTTCATTGAATTTCTTTTTAAAAGGATAATGTGCTTAAATAATGTACAGAAACAATATTCAGAATTATAAAAAGTGACTGCGTTTACTAACATCTTTTAGGTCATAGAGGTTACTTAGATTCTACGGGGACAAACAAGCTGCGGACAAATTGGCAGACAGAAATGAGCATCAAAAATCAACAAAGCAATAAAGGCGGAAAAACGCGTCATTGTGGAGGGGTGCAGTCACACTGGGAGGCCTCGAAGCCTCCATAACTTTTTCAAAAATAAAGTGGCACTTCTTATGCTGCTAACAATAGCAGTTTTAAACAGTATGTTGTTATTTCTGCATCTTTTTGGCACATGCTATTATAACAGACATTTAATATAAAATAATCAATAAAACCCAAATAAAGAATCTTTGAGAAATTGTGGAACTAAAAATAGAAATGAACACAGAACGCGATGTAGATATATTGCTTCTTTGGCATTCAGTGAAAAATGAATACGATTACTAGTACATGTTAGGTGTGTTCTTGGAATGTCATCGGAATGCTGAGTATGATGGGCTGGTGTTGATGTACAAATGCTGCCGCTGTATACAGGGTGTTGTTGACTTTTTCCGTTACGTTGAAATTCAACGGTCAAGACTTAACACCTTAGCTGGCAGATTTGATTAAAACTCCAAAAGAAAGACTCAATACCATTTTTTAAGTCTGTATCTTCCATTTGTTCGGGAAAAAATAAATACTTAAAATTACTGCTCTCATGGTGTCTTAACCTTAAAATTAAAATATCTCTTCGCGATAACTTCCAGAAACCGTGTCTGTGGCTATAAGCAAAAAAAAGCTCCAGCGAAGTTCTACCATGGTTTGTGTAGCACTTTAAATGTCTTGAAAACTCTTTATTTTAGAATTAGTCATTACTTACAGGCTTGAGACATATCGTTGTACTAGACGCCTGTGATCTAATAACACCAATCTTCTCCTGTCTTAAGCCGCGTACTACTGATTCGTAAGGGGCTCACCTGGTACTGTCCTATCGATTTTTGACTAGGTCACCCATAGAGTAGATGCTTCTTGAAGTATAATTTTTCGCACTCACAACAAATGCACTCAGCTGAATTCCTTAATTGTCTCAGCATCATGTCGGACAGATTAGGTTTTTTTGATATGTCATTGTCATCGCATATATATATATATATATATATATATATATATATATATATATATATATATATACTAATTTCCGTTTGTCAGTCTGTCTGTCTGTACGGTAATCCTGAGCTCCTCGATAACACGCATAGTATTATTCGAATTTTGATGAGGTTTTGACAGCTGACATGATTACGTGCGAATTATAGCTTCAACCCATTTTTTTCAGCATAACTTGTATATTTTTAAAATGTAAATTAAAGAAATATACAGTTTGAAAATTGGATCAATATCCTATTTTCTGAATAGGTACCATTTCGTGGGAAGTACCTACAGTATTAATCACTTCTCATTATTTTTTAAGCAGGATTCATGGCTATGCGAGCATGCTCTCATAATATTTATACCAGTGTTCGTGCCCTTCAGCATTTGTTATTGTCTTGGAGTTTGTTTAACAAGCAGGATTTTTTGTATTGAATATTCTTCGATTCGGTATCCTTGTACCCACAACCTATGCCCTGAAATATCATTATAATCTGACCATAGTAGTTTTTGAGTTACAGGAACCTATATTTAGTCTTTAGTATGTATCACTTCATGAAAAATTGCACAAAGAATGCTCCATCTTCTAGAATTGCAGGATTCTTGATTAATGATGCTTCTAATACGTTTTGCCGAATTCTAGAAAATATATACTCCAGTTTCAACAATGAACCACTAATAACACTGTTCCTTCAAGATAAATTGATTTTGATGCTGTAAGAGCTCTTGTAAGCTACGACTCATGAGTAAATCTGCCATTAATTGTTGTAAAGGTCGAGAATGATAATCCATTGGTTGAGGGGATGGCTCAACTCTTCTTTGTCATGTAACTTCAAACCTTCACCAGAATTATAAGTCTACTGGTTCAGCAACTAATCTTATTTCAGCTGGGAACAATGACACGTAACAAGAAACCGCAATGTTTTAATTACAGAATTCATAATATTCACACAATACTGTAATCTAACCGTTCAAGCACATTCACTGAATATGTAAATACTTAGTATATTATGCAATGTATCATTATAAACATTGTACATAGTTGGAATTATATCGTATTACATAATAAAGAAGAATTTTTATGTTATGGCGGTCAATTTATTCAAGAAACTTATTATCCATAATTGAGAATAGTTTCATGACATGGCCAGTAACCTGCATGTCGTCTGAGCAAAATCGTTGTTTAAATCTCATCTCTACCAAACTTTCATCACAAGAGTGTTATATTACTATATTTATAACCCCAGAAATTTGATATAGATGAAGTAACTTTCCGGGAATACAAAATGTATTAAAATGATGTTGTTGTCGTGTAGTATGATCATTTTTGGATTTGTAGTGATTTTTTGCGTATTGAGAATACACCAACTCGTTGTTTTTAGATCTTATATGAAAAATAAGATCTTGGCGAAATATGTTCTCGTCCCTGGGCGTAGTTCAGGTTGTTATTACGGAAATTTTCAGGGAAGAAGTTTTCTGCTCTTCAGCTTTGTTGGACAGGATTTCTCCAGGTTCTCTTCCTGGACGCAACAGTTCCTAGCTACGACTGTGACTGTAAAAGTGAATTCAGACCGCGACAGTAAATTGAACGGTACAATAAAGAGCCCACATGGAACGAATTGGGTAACTCCTGCTTTACAGTCTCACAGTCTTAAGAAATTAAACTAGTAGTAAAATTGACATGATATCCAGTTGCTTCATTGATTGAATTTCATTGTATATCCAGTCAAGTTCGGGGATGGCATATATAACTGTTACTGGTGAATGATACCAGTAGATTTTACGAATTTATGCTATTTCACGGATATCAAACGGAGTCATTGAGGACATGAGCTTTATGCAGAGTGGAGCATTCCCACGTATTTACCGACCGGCTAGCTATGTTAGTTGTTAGCTGCTTTTTATCAAAACCAAATTAGAGCAAGCATTTTGTGAATTCATTGCTTTCAAGATCATCCGAACTTAACCCAGCAATTTATTGGATGTACTCAATTTGTTGAAAATACATAATAAGCTGAATTATATACCTTACTTTGTAATGTCCTTGTAGAATATGTGTATCAAAAATACTTCAGAAGAATTCCATGAAAAATTGTAGTACTTTCGATTTTCTACTTATACTATACTAAGCGAAACATGTTATTACATTCAAAAAGAAGTAACTGCGATATATTCTGCAGACAACACTTTGAATATTTTATTCCTGACTTCCATTGTACGTACACACAGATAATTATACAATATGTAAGCCTATATTGTTATATTCAAAATATTTTTCAGGGGCTTAGTTTGAAACCTTATTTCGTACATATCTCAGGTTATTGATGGTTTTAGGGCATGAAGAAGAGTTTAATGTTTGCAGCCTTTGGATCCCATCAGGTGGTATACCAAGCTATATAGGTATAGCAATAGTATACCTGCATCATGCTTCATTTGTTGGACATTATTTGGGATTTTGTTTCGTTTGCATCTAAAATATGCAGTTTATACCAACAATAATAAATTCACATCAAAGGCTCACCAGACCATACTACCAATTATTATAAAAAATAATCTTACTGCAACAAAAGCTCTCAAAGAGATGCAGAAGAGCGAATACATGCAATCTGTACATCTGCGAGGGACCGTCATAAAACTCTTATTTCATTAAACTAGATATTTACTTACAAAACACGGTGTGTTTACAATTTGTAAAGCAAGTCATTTTACTTGAATCTATTTTTGATATTGGTTGGATGCAAACAAATATCACTCCTCGGTGGGAAAAGGTGGCATGAAAACAGGATCGTATGAGTAAAATTTGGTGCAGTTTTTCACGACAAGAACCAACTTTGCCCTTAGTGTCTGTCACACCTCTACCGACTAACATATGAAGGTGCCTAAATTTTCATGGTGAATACGTCATGGAATTTCCATAAATATTTAATCAGTATTTGAGATAGCATCTAGTCTTTTCAGCAAACTCCAACTAACTAAAGCATAACCACATATGGTGTAGGACGTAGGTAGACCACAAATCAAGATTTTACTACGCCACTGGTATTTTTCGAATCGGTATTACGAAATAGGTTTCCTGAAATGCACGCCCGGCGCGAATGGTATATGAATTTACATAAGAGACTGGTGTAAATTAACGATTTATAAACGCCTATTTACTATAGAGACGGGAAAGTAACTGTACGTATCGTAAACTGTGAGACTTTTTCGAGCTCCGACTATTGTCTGGTTTTCGTAATGAATACCAATTTGTGCCCCACTCATTCTAGCGCATGATCTTTCTGTCTAAAGTAGTTCTATCGAGTGCATATTTGTTATTATCAAGATACCATCATTCTCATGGGCACTGTGTCACCTGCAGAAAAAACGACGAGGCCTGGCCGTTGATAAAAAGCGAATACGACCACTGACATAAAATTTAGAACTACCACGACAGCCTCCTATTTCAATGCAAACAGCCGGAAATTTACTTTTGATTATTACAGCTATCAGCAGTTGATTAACTGCCTCCAGGATAACATCGATTCGTTTCCAAAATAATAGTTAGTGTAAGCTACTATGGGTCCTTGAAATCAGGGTTTTTTGTTTTGTTTTAGGGGGGCATAATAATGCCTTCATATTAAAACTGATCAAACTGATCAACCATTAGTTTTCCTTTGAATTCTTACAAACTAATACTTATCACTAAAGTAAATCCATCAATGTCCTTTAGATCACGTTAACACTATAACTACGAATTCGTACACATGCTCTGCTCTATGCACCAAAGCACTACATTAATTCGTATGGCTTGGTTCTCTTCAATCGTCGGACAGCGTTGTGGTTGTCCAGCAACTGAAGAGCTTCTGCGTTTGGGTGGTGATGGAGCCTTTCTTCATGCCTGGCCGCCATTCTCTTGATATCGTCGACTACCAGAGGTATATTCAAATCGCGATGAATATCCTTATTACGAATGTACCAAGGGGCATTAACAATAGCTCTTAAAACTTTATTTTGGAATCTCCGTATAATCTTGATGTTAGAATCTTTCGAACAACCCCACAGTTGACAACCGTATACCCAAACGGGTTTAAGAATTTGATTATAGATCATGACAGTTTTGAGGATCTTTCCAATAACCAGTAGTATTGTTTGTAACGAAGGTTGAGTTCTTCCCGCTTTTTTTTGATGTGATGTTTCCATTTCAGTCTTGTGTCAAGGGTCATACCTAGGTACTTAACGTTAGCTTCTCGCGGTACGGTGGTCTCATTAACGCTTATTGGAGGAGGATTTATCTGTCTTCGGTTAGAAAAGCAGACATGGATCGATTTTAATTCATTTAGTTTGATTTTCCACTTCTGTAACCAAGTCACTAATTAGCTGTCTGAACTTGGTTAGTAGATAAAGCAAGATTTTTGTCAGTTGCAATCAAAGCTGTGTCGTCTGCAAAATCAGGGTGACGCAATTACATTTTTGGGATTGCAGTGTTCGAAACGATCACTTTTCGATCGTTTCATTTTCACTTCCCCTGTCGTGGTGGACCCTAAGGTCCATCAGTCATTTCAGTTCCTATCGGACCTGTTATTTTTTCTTGATAGACATTTGAGTATTTTTCTCTTCCTACTTCGTACAATGTAAAAAATATAAATCTAAAATAAAACCAATGTTTTTTTACACAAAATTAACTTCAATATGTGATCACCTGATAAGAGAAATATACAGCATCCAACATCCTTATTTATATTATCACATATTATATCACGTTCCTTCACTTAAATTAGTATTATTGCCATCAATTTGATCCGACCGACAGAATACAACTATTGCAATACCAAGATAACGACACTGAACCCCTCATTGGGGTTCAAAAATAAATTATATCTTATTACTATTGCATTGTTTGTAGCACAAATTAAAATATTGTTTCAGTAGAAAATTTCGTAGGCACATATATGTACTATGCATGTATTTTATCATAGCCGTATCAAATTTCTACATAATAGTGTGTTGGAAACGTACTATACGGTAACATATAGCATGTTGCCTATAAGGTAACTGTTCCACTTAATCATGTGAATAATCTACCACAACTATTCCATCCATCTGTATTTTGTGTAAGCTAAGGAATAGTCTATAAAATCCAGTGTTTTATTCTATATATGGAAATACGAAATGCATGCATTTTGGATTAGCCTAGTATTCGGAATCAAATCGACTTCAAAAACATTTACTGCTTACGTCGCTTTAATAATTTAAGTCGTTATCGCCACAAAGATAGTTTTATGCTATAATATAACCTTTGTTAAAATTTTCGTCCAAAATAATGTTTTCAGCAGTTGAACTACTTTACTATTTTCTAGAGATACTTTATATTGTGGAAAACAACTGTGAGAACTAATACAATATTATGGTGATATTAAACTGTGAATTTTTGCTAGATGTTACGCAGTTACTTTCACCTACTCTATCTCCTCTAATATCGACATACGCTTCATATGCAGCATTCTCAGCTTGTCTTTGTAGACCATCCAATAGCGCAAGCCATTCTTCACAACGTCAGAAATGTTTCTATTGTTGTGATCGAACAAAGACTCAAACGGCGTACTACATAAAAAATCTCTTTTCTCATGCCGCCTTTGTATAAGCGGCTTAGCAGATAAATCAGATAGAAGGCGATCGGTTAAGTAGCTCAATGTGATTTATCGCACATACGTAAAATACCTTTTTTGTATCCCGGTATGGATGTAAAAAATTGCGACTGATACTAATTTTTGATTAGCAATGCGTTACATTTTTTAAAGAAAAAATATAAGATTCACGCACCAAATGGCTACGGGCCCCCTTTGTACTACATGCAAGTGGCAATTATGCAACTTTAAAATACAAGAAAATAAAGATAATAAAACAATAATCAATTTTTATACAATTTATTATACTTAAAAATATTATTAAACGCAAAAAATTGTGTCGTGAAAAATATGTGACGGCTGAGCATACATATTTGGTTTATTTGTGGATGTGCCCTATTTGACATGTCCCCACTTTGTAAACCAGTGAAATAGATGATAAAAATAACAATTATATATAAATATATAATGTTTATTTTTATATTAAACAGAGAAATAAATTAGAGTGAATTAATAGGGGAAACAAGCAGCTAGTTACCTGCAAAGCTATGTGCGGACATGAATACAAAATGCATCAAATCATATCCAAGAAAAATTCAAATAAAAGACCTGCATAATGCTTATGTTCAATTTATTCCAAGAAATACGTAATAATGCTGTGACAGCTTTCACAAGGTGAATGTTCTTTCTAATATTGCTACAGTTGGATTGAAAAATATTTTTTTATATATAACCAATCAAATAGGACATCTATTCGGAGCTCATACCGGTTGTCGACATTAATTATAGCTCAAGTAATTTAAAATCTTGCTTTTATAAGTACTGAGAGGCACATTTTTCAAATAGTTATTTTAATAACAAATATGGCTTACATTGAGACTCTTACTGGATATACAGAGATAATAGCTTCCATAACTAATTTATTTTTTTTACCATAATATTCACTTTCTGGCTCTATCACCATAAAGCTCACGAGGTTTAATAGTAGCCATTGAAGAGTTTCACTACCTTCCTTTTGGCTTTCTTGCCATCTCGATAGTATTAAATTATTGTATTCTCATTCAAACAACATATACTTTTTTCAAATCTATATGATAATCAGAACTAGTTCAACATCGAGTTACCAATATTGTTTACAAAATTTGTTTTTCACATATAAGTGAAACCAATAAATACATTCTTTGTTGAAGCAGAGAGCAGAGCCACTCTTTACATATTAAAATTTTCAATGACTAGCTTGTTACTAAAAACTTCCGAAAGAACATCCAGTACTGAACATAACAGTTATCCATTCAAGACATCGAAATGTTTGATGATAGGCATAAGCAACTACCGACAACTTTCAAAAATAAATGGGTAATATTCACAACTCGAAGATAACACTCCAATTATTAGAGTATGAAGAAATCTAGTTAAGCTTTTAGTGAAATTGGAAATTGAAGCTACAGCCTTCGGCATTCCATAACAACATCATAGCAACCAGATCATCGTATTGCGATGCAGCATTGTAGATCAAGTGGCACTTCGTCTAAACGAACAGACATTGAAATTTTTGTCTCAAATTTCTCATTAATACATTGAACATATTTCTTATTAAATACTCTATGGTACGTCAAATAGATAATTATTTGACATGTTACCCATTTCAAATAATTATTCTTAGATAAAATCAAATACTGTACCAAGGTTTAAGATTTGCATTGATTTAAGACAAACACGTATCGATTACCTTATAGAAATACTTTTCAACGTCTTGAGATGTAAACCCATGTATTTCTTAAAAGTAGTTGTTGATTTCGCTAAAACTGATGGCTAAATCAAGGCTGAATGTACATGGTATCTGCACTATGGCAATTGTAACTTGTGGTATTCGTTTCTTCACAATGAATGCACAATAACGCATTGCACTATTCGTGTTACGGTTTCCCATAGTTTAATTACGTTCTTGTTTTTACACGTCACGCAATACACCTATTTCTATATCAAAAACTGTAGATGCATGTTTGCATATTTCAGAGATTCATGCATTTACGTTTGAACTGTATTAGTGATCGAGAACTTTGCTAGAGGTCAAAATACCAAATTAATTCAAGTCTAGCGATTGAAGAGTTTCGAGAAAAATGGAGCTCAGCGGTATTCGAAATCTGGCTCCTTTGATTCCAACACATTGTATTTTACAACAGATCTTGACACAGTATAATGTTTGCTGTGTAATATCTCTCCGCACCGTACTCCTAAACTGCCATACAACCGACATCTAGCAACTATAAATAACTAACTGTTGTTTGAAACTTGTAGACAAGGTGGATTTATGAAAAGTTTGATTTCGGACTTCCATTGTCTATAAAATTTTGAGTATCACGACGTTTCGATTGATCAATCGTCTTCAGGTTCACCTGAAGACGATTGAAGATAGCACATCAATCGAAACGTCGTGATACTCAAAATTTTATGGACAATGGAAGTCCGAAATCAAACTTTTCATATAAATAACTATTCGATCAGGTAGATCTCTGATCTCTAAGCTGCTCTGCATCGCTAACTGAAAAGCTTCTACGTGTATGGGGTTACTATATATTAGTGAAAAAAAAATAATACAACCCTTGATTTCTTGGGATACATTATAATTTTGCGTACAATTTCCCAAACAGTGCTGTATGCAATTTGCAATCATTTTATAGTGAATTCACATTACCGATTGATAGCGGAGTAGTGCGTGCTATTTTTTTCTGGCTGATCTCTATGAATGAGTTACATACCCGTTTTCTTCAAATTGACTGATTAAATTGCGATCCGCATCCATTTGACAGGTCCAGTACTCAAATCCATTTTTGTATTAAATCTGAGTAGGCCTGCAGTGTCATACATACTATCGATTTTTGTTTGTATATCCAAGTTATCAAAGTTCAACTTATTTCAATACACTTTCACATGAGTTTTTTATTTTAAGAATAATTTTTTATTTTGATTCCATTACTAGTTTTAGTATAGTATACGCCTTAGTTTATATATTCGGTTGGATAAGTGGCTATGTATGCAGTCATTCAAGTTTACTTGACTCAAATTTAAATACGAATCATCATATATCGCCAACTCAAATACGTCAGGACATTCTAACATTTTTTTCCTAACACCCTACTTCTATAATCGACAGTTTTTGCAATAGAGCCACTCCAAAATATGCCATAATTTGAAAGCGCAACAGACCAGGACAAAAACAATAAATTATAAAAAGCAAAATAATTAACATACGGAAAGCTCCACTGTCTAATCCTGCCTTTTTACACAGTAATTTGATTTAGTAGTTGCTAACGGGACAAATTGAAAGAAACTTAACTACGCCTTAAAATGTTGCCCAACTCGCAAAAATTTAATGGTATAGATTTGTTCGAGACATTTTGAAAGAATCGAACCTTTACTATGTTTATGAGTAGTATATATCGTATAATTTTAAGTGCACAGTTAGTGCGAATAAATCTAATTTCTGTATCTTGGGGGAAATGTGTGAACAATCTTCTATCGTAGGATTAATAGGTTGAAACATTTATATATGATAGAACGTCTTTCACAGATATCAAATAAAATTTTAGATTTCACCTTCCCTCTGCGACCCGACCCTCGATTTCTGACTCCCTAACAAATTTATTAAATAATAATGAATTATGATCAGAGGCTCCAAAAAAGCAGTTTCAGTGATTTTGGTTTTTTGATCATAACTCCGTCGCCGCTACACATAGTTTCAAAAATATGGAGCTTTAGAGTACTTTCAATAATAGCATCAATGCTTCATAATTTCAGCTAAATCCGAATTGCGATTTGCGTGTTCTTGAGAAACCAAAGATTGCCAGATTACCAGACAGACGGATAGATAGGCGACAGAGAGACAGACAGACGGAAATGAGTGACATGTGTACGATTATGTATGTCAAGAAGCTTCAGGAAAACAATATCTGGCATTAAACATTTTCGGAAGTAAAATATTGGAGCGGGGCTTAAAAACGTATAATATCATGAAAACTACTGCTTATATTGGGCGACACCTTATACACATTTCTTATAAATAACGGTTTATGAAACAATTCGGTCGAAAAGTGAATGTCTGAACGTGACTGTGCAACGAAGACGTGTAGTAAGTCCTATGACAACTAAACTACTGAAAATTGCCAACCGTGAAATCGAAGTATGAAACAAAAAAGCCAGTGTTGGTTGGAAAGAATTTGAATTTATTCACTTTGGTCTATTTGTAAAAGTTCGGTGAAAACGAGAGGTACAAAAAAGTGATATTTTCGATTGAAATGGAATTGGTTGCTTTTTATAGGAGCGGAGACGAAGTGCCATTAGAAATTATCTCACGTCTTTTTGTTTGGCGGTCCAAGCTGAAACAATGACTTTTGCTACGGTGCAGATTGACTCATAAATCGCAAACAAAAAATAAGAGGTCTTTAACCTTTTACAGGAAGACAAAAATATATGCTGAGAAGAATAATTATTAGTGTTATGATTTCTTGTACGCAACAGTCAGAGCAGGGCTCTACCAGAAAAAATATACGATAGGCACAAAAACCTTGCTACGTAAACATATGATATAGATGGTTATAATTATATGTTTTATATAATATTGTTAAAAAAAACCATTTCCATTATAACCGCACAGCACCCGTAGCTATGACTTCTGACAGGCTATTGGGCATATCTGCTTTACATGGAGAAGCTCTTTGGTTGGAACTTTGAAGGAGGAAAATAATTTTTATAGATTTTTTCTATTTAAATAGGCACAAAAGGTATTTCAAGATTACAATTGATTTAGTGATTATAAATTCCCATTTCATTTACCATTACTAGACAGTTTCTGCCAAGTAAATCAAAGCATTCATTAAGGTATGGGAATGAGGATATAATAACCTGACTTGAAATTCAGCTTTTCCTTCTTGAGAGGATAGACCTTGTCAGCCATTGTGTTCATTTGAATTGGAAAGATGGAAAAAGTTGACTTCTGCCTTGCAAATAAAGCACATATGATACCTAACACATCGTACAGAGAATAAGTTACTCGAGATATATTTATTCAACCTGTTCTCAAGGTACTTAGGGTAAGAAATTATGCTCTCTTAATCCGATATCACACTAGTTATGGTAAGATTATTGGCTTTGCTAATATGTTGTGGAGGAATCAATTTATTATAATTTACAGTTGTTACAGTGATTCAGTATGGGATAATAAATATCTTATAAATTACACAGGTAGTTTCAATTTCCTTGTTTCCAAGAACAGTTGAACAAATAACATCACCCACTAACAAAAACACGATTTGTTACTTCTTTAATAGTGACGTCTTTTCAGATCAACCCTCCTTAATACCATAAGGCTGAGTGCGCACTGTGAATCAAATAACTATCATTCTTTCGTAGTTTCTCATATTCGCAATTGGAGCTTTATAATTATTATTACGGTTTTATAATTATTGAACTGAAGTGTATGAATGTAGAGAAGCTTCAAGAAAATAACAGATATCTGGTTCTTGGTTCTTTGACCTGCATGCACTTTATGGATAAAAACGTGTGAACCAGACCAGTTTTTTATCGCTGTTATAAAATGCTAGGTGTGGCGGATGCTTGAAATGGATTTGTGTATAATCCTTAGTCAAAGCAGAAGCATGCAAACTTATTGTGATATACTAGAAGATTTCAGACAGTGCTCTGAGAAAACGTATTTTCATATGATTCAATATAAAAAGTTCTCATAAAAATCATTTCTACATACAGGCTTACTAAGTTGGTTACACTCCTGCAAAAACTTTGAGTGACTCCATTTGCATCGGGTTTGCCTTCTCTGTAAAATAACATGAGGATATAAGCATTTCTGCTGTTGTTCTAGTCAACGGTAAGCTACCATTACTTTGTAGGTGCAAAATCCAAGGAAGTAATGTCATTAACATTCAAATCAGGAATTGAATATGACGAATTCTCAAAATTCTCTGCCCAAAATTTCACTACAACCAAGTGGTTTGTTAAAACGCCATTTTCTAATAAGTAACTACAAAAATTTCTATTGCTCTTAATTACATTGAAATTTTGAAACAGGTAGGTTTGAGCTTTGAGGGTGCAGAATCCGTTGGTAACACTCGCCTACTGATTCAAATGTCACTGATATTCTTTTGGAGTTTGACATAAAAAAGGAATCATAATTTGTAATTGATTAATGCTAGAATGAAAGTATTCATGTCCAATGTCTTCCACACAAAGCAAACCTGGTGCAAACTACTAAATACAATTTTTAGAGATCGTTATTCAAATTAAGTGAAATTCGAGACGTACAAATAACAGTCAAAGACGATAGTTAGCAGAAGTCGGTCCAGTAGTACTCTTTCTGAACATGTGCATTGTAAGTAAGTAGTTGTTTGACACTGCGGATACGTTCCCAAAGGCGAATGTTCTTCAGTGATAATGCTTGTTTACTATCAACTCCTATTTGACTTTCTATCTTATTTTTCTTATCAATTGGAGGATAAGGTACTGGGTATTTCAGAGAATGTGGTACTAATAAAATTTTAGTAGAAATATATTCTTACAACATGATCAAAGTCAGTTCAAACTGAACGTACCCTTCTGTAAAAATTGGAGTGCAACTTTTTCGTTTAATTTTTTTTCAATGGGAATTATTATCACAAGGTACAACAAAGGAGCTGCAAAAAAATGTTCATTACTCATTATACTCTATGCGCGAATTGCGCCATTTTTTAGAAATAAAATCAACAAGCAGTTCTATAACAAAGACGAAAACACTAAAAGCCATCATATATGGATACAGCAGAAACACTAGAGTCATGTTTTCTAGAGAGAGAGCCTCATAGCCATGGCCACCTACTTCATTACGATTTGGCTTGCAATCTTTTTCCAATATATGAGCAGTCAAACCTGCTTTGTCAAAGTCGGATAGCATTCTACTGAGTTTATCCGTGAATACAGAGTCCTTTCTCAGATACATGACTGTATTGACCATTGTGTGAGAGATTGTATACGCATCAGTGGACTGCAGAAGGTACCTAAGCTTCAAATGGTGTCCAAAATAAACACTGTTTTTATTATTTTTAAATACTCTCAGGCATTCCTTCAGATAAAAGCAGTACACCGTCCTAGGCATTATATTATTTTTGAAGGAAGGCTCAATAAACCTTTCACTTCCTACCTCAAGGTATATCTTCAACTTGCTATTATTTATGTCTTCTAAGCTTCTGTAACTTCTGATATAGGTTCTGTCTGAGAGATTCTTAAACATATAAACAGAAAATATCATTGAGGCAAACAATCCTAATAAGAAAACTTGAAAGTATATGAAACGTATCATCGGTTTTCTTGACTTGGTTTCAACAGGTTGGCTCAATAAACTCAGGTATATCAGCATCGCTGATTTTTGGAAATTTGCGTCGGAAGGATGGAATATCTTGTTTATATACCAAGTTAAAACACTTAAAACTAGCAATGAAGCCAGGCAAAACAAGACTGGAATGTCTTTCTTCGCCAGTTGCAAATGTTTCTTTTTTATGAACACGCTTGGGACATACCAGGAAACTCCATCGATGAAGTACACTCGAGTTGAGTCTGCGTGTTTGTCTCTCATAGCTTCTCTTGTGTATCCTGGACAAAACAGAAAACAGAAGTAACATTTGTAATAAACGAACAACTAGAGAGGCCGTACAGCATGACTTTTACCTAGCATCAAATATTCATTCGAAAGGTTTTAAGGAAAGATGATATTTTAAAAATATGCTAAAATACTCACCATTTGACCATGAAAATGTCATTTTTTCAAAATACATTTTATATGTACTTATCTTCTTTTCTGTTAAGAATTTGATTTGGAAATTCTTTTTTGAAATTAGGTTCTCTATTTTAATCCATTTGAAATGGGCGAGGCATTCAATGTTATTTTGGAAAAAGTAATTATTACTACTTAGTAGCATCAATGTTTATTATTATTGTTTCATGTTCACTACATCCTTATACTGGAGGTTGAACATTGTCAACTCAATTCTTTCAGGCGATGCGTATCTCTCTATGGGGTGACACGGTTATTTGGATTTTGAAATATACCAAATACTGTCACATTATTGCATTTAGTTCTTCGAATAGGTAAATGAAGAACCATACGATAAATTGGTGCAACGCTTACGTCATGTCATGTCTGCATTCGTTATGAAACTAGGATATTAATAAATCCAGATTTGAATTATAATTTGAAAGGGAACTATAGCTATGATATTTGATAGAAGTTAACAATAAAGTATATTTTCAATATATTGTAGACTGCAAATTACTCCCATCTGTCGGAGATGACTGCTGAGGGACAAAACTTAATTTTTTTTTTGCTTATATATCGAATTCGTAAACCTTCCTGTTTTGAATGGACTCCCATTTAGGTTGATTTAGATTCTAGAACTTAAACTTTAAGATTTTCAGAGCGTGTTGTAGGTATGACCTTGCTTTGTCTATAAAAGTATCCTGGCTGTAGGTGTGACCCCACACCGCGCTCCCCGATCCGGAATTAACTTGAATGACTTGAATGATAATTCAGCAAACACAAATAAATCAAAGATTTCCTATTTCTTTAACTTATCTTATAATAACCAGAAGCTATAAAAAATATCAAACATAATATTCCGACATAGTAGTGATACTTTATTTTTTGGTATAGTGGTGGTAGTATGATTAAATCACAATATTTCGTTCCTTCATGGTTATAAATTCTTGTTCAACATTTTGAATATCTTTTTGAACTCGCTTAGCTTCAGATGATTTTTTGTAATAGGCTCTTAAGTGATCAATACATTGAAAAACATTCTAGGATAGGGTTTCGCGTTCCATTGATTTTATTTCTCCTTTAATTTTTTTTGAATACTCTCTAAAATTATGGTTGAACATCTTGATAGAAATATCTAATTAATTTTTTCCAACTACCCATAAAAATGAAAAAAAAATTAAAGATATAAGCCAGTAGCTACACCATTTTACAAATTATCTGCGCATTAGCCCTTTGCAATTGTATACAATACACTCGTCTGGTTGAACATACACAATTATAATTTCCAAACTTGCTCACCTGCTATGGAAATTTCGATTACACCTTCCTTTAGCTTCTGGAAGCTCTCATTGCAAGTGTTGTTGGGGAAACAGCTGCCCCTCCTTTTCAGATTCACGTAAGCTATTTGTAAGCTCATCTTTCTTGCAAATATTTCGATGATATCTTTCTCCAAACCGCCGTGCAACTTCCCACGCGATTTGATGACATATGGCGGTGACCATACAAACCCAATTTTGATGGTGCAGTTTTTGAACATAGTACGCTTATAATCTTTTGGTATCCAATCGTCATTCTTGGATGTAAGTCTGTTGCTGATCAATCTAGGTTGAATATAGTCACCATTGCATATATATTTAGACCACGTATAGATTTCTATCCAATCATCTCTGCAGCTAATTATGTACCCTTCGATATTGTACTGTCTTAGGAATTTCGTGTACTGAATCATGCTCCGTTTGCTAGTAGATGATAGCAGAACTATACAAAATTTCTTCCAATGTTCAAATGACGAGTATGTTATCGTCAATTCTTGTTCAATGTTTTTGTGGATGAACATGATGTATAAAGTATTTCGTGATTCGGAGACAATATTACTGCATCCATCAGCCTTACATACAGTTACTGATTTGCCCACCTGGAATAATTCACAAAATTGGTTGATTCTCTAGATTTACGACATCAAATCTAGCAACATATTCAGCGTAAACAAGCTGCAATGAATGCTGAATTGCGATTTTTCCATCGACCTACAACGACGTCTATAGAAGGTCCGAAGTCGAAAGCTTAAACCTGGCAGACTTGACAAAAGCACAAGTATTTTCCAGCCACTTTTTTTCTTGCTCCCAATACTCAATCCAAATTATAAAAAAAGTTTTACAATCGTCGATGACGTATGGGTACTTGTTATAAACAACCCCTTCGCACCAGGCAAACTGGGGTGTAACACGGCGTAGGCAAGGGCACACCCAGGCTCGTAACCAGAGTGGGGGGGAGGGCGAAGGGACCGCCCCCTTCTGAATTAGTTTAAACACAATTTCATTATTTTTTGAGATAAATCATTTTGTCGAGTAAATCTTACATCTATGTAGCGAAATATATATTTTGCAATATTAAATGCATAACTTTTCCACTGTATTTATTAGGTAAAATATTACTATATGTTGAAACAATCATCGCCTTTTGATCACCCCTCTCCGAGCCAAATCGTGGTTCTGAGTCACAGTGAGCTCTGATCTATACGTGACAATTATCAATATTCTCACTTTTGAAACTGTGCCTAGGCACACCTAGATTATTTTAAGGGCTCGTCGACCCCTACAGGTTTATGTAAATTTTTACTCAATCCGACATCAGGTTAATTCTCAGGATTTCTTGAATTTTCAATAATTATTCTATGCATCTTTGCACAGGATGTTCCTGACAGACTTGGGGGTTCCATAATACCCCATATGCATGATAAACGCGTATTGAACTTTTATTTAAATCCTCGATGACGTAGGGTTCAAGTATCATTGGTTCTCATGCTATAAGCTAAAGCACCCAGGTTAGGTTCATCATTTATCAACCCAAATAAATATGTTTACTAGTGGTGCACGTCAGATCCGCATCTTTTTTCAAATCGGATCAGATCCAAATTTTTAAACATGCAGAATCCGGATCCGGATGAGGAATGTTCGTATCTGAGATCCTGATCAATGATCCGAGATGATGATCAAAGATACGAGATACGGGTTGGGGGTTTTTGAATTTATTGTTGCCTATGACTATTTGACTTATTTTTAGATCATAAGTACTCCCTACAAATCTTCTTCGGCGCTAGGACGTTTCTTTGTTATTTGTTCGTTTCGTGTTTTTTGTGCGGATCGAGGGACTACTTGCAGTACTTGTGCTTCTACGTGTCATTTTGAAACTATGATCAATATGAACCGTAAGTTTATATATTATTCGTGCCAAGAGAATTTTACTTCCTTCGGAAAGGATGGACACACTACTGCACCCACTTAAAATGTATTTGCTTCATATTGCTTAATAGGAAATGTACATTTTCTGCTGTAAATTATACTGTTTCCTTTGTATGTCCAAACATTATATCATAATCTATGATGCGGATATTGGATGCGAATTTTGGATCTAGATTTGAGATCTGGGAACCGAATTTCAGATCCAGATCCAAAATCCGAGTCTTGGAACCGGATCTGACTCCGGTTTCTGTATTAAAATTCGGATACGGATACATCCAGATCCTGATCCTTTCTTTACTGAACCCCCATGTCAATCAAAGTGGGTTGAATTGTTGCTGAAATGTACATCTATTTCTAAAACCGAAAGCTATAAAAAATTTTGCGCAATCCTCAGACTATGCCTTAGAATCGCCAAACACTGGACAGTTATAAGTAAATAGAAGCGCACTTTTTCAAATATTTGTACCATCCTAAACATGTAATGATAATCATCGTATATCCTCAGAGATTTGGAACAATGGAAAAGGCCAGCTATTAATTGAAACACCATATTTTGAACATTACTAACGTTCCGATTGCCTCAACTGATACCTCAATAAAGGCTACCTAAGCAGCCGAAACGTTAACAAAGTTCTTCATTCAATCACAAGTGGTTTCAGCAAGAATTCAGTACAAGTAGATGCAATTTGCTTCATGTTATTTTATCTATATTACGTTTCATTAGCTCACATCTTCTAGCTACTCCCACTGATTTGCACTAAATTTGATCATAGGCTACCTCCTACCTGCTCTAGAAATCTTCTGGTAAACTCCATAACTCTAATTTCATCGCCGTCATTCAATAAAACTACAACATTCCTATCTATATTGGCGTAATACAATGCAAGTCGAAGCAGGTGTTCCTCCGATGTAGTCAAGCTATAGCTAACTGTATGTATCTTACATGTAACTGAACCTACGAATAACAGTAACACAGTGAAGATATGCATCATGTTCAACTATAAGTTCCACTCCAAATGGACACAAAAATACAATCAGAATGTTGTTGTGGGGCTATAGTAGTCAATTAACCTGGATAATGAGCTTTGATCAGCTGATATGCCCTATTCGTAATAAGACACAAGCTAATGAGTGTAAAGTTCAGACTTTCTGTATACAGTGTACCAAAAAGAATGATGGCCAGTAGCTGGACATCCGAATAGAGGAACATACAAAGACGAGTAAATTGAAAAAATGGAATCAGAGTGGATGGACTTGGTGAATTCTACGCATTTACGTTTATTTGTAGTGCCAAACGATACAGTGTTCTACTGGCTGAAGTATCTATAACCTGACAAATATTTGTCATAGTACAATCAATAGAAAAGGCACAAATTGGGGATTTGTCCAGGCTCTGGAAGTTCCTTGTAATGGCAGACGGATCAACCAAGCGTATTCTTGAGTTATCTGTACGTTGGAGTGAACTCATTTGTATATTTCTAGATCAGCATCTAGCAAATATAAAGTAAAATTTCATCTGGATGTCTGTTTTTGAAGATGTAACATAAATTATACGTCCCGACAGCTTGTATGAAAGGATAAAATATAACCAGAAAAGTTCATTGAATGGCTTGTACAGGTGAAAATAAATCCACCAGGCAATCAAGGGATTGTCGTAGAAATTAAATTCGTCAATTGGTTAAACAAATCTACTTGTTCAAAAAGATAAAAAGTACTATAAGAGTTGCACGTGTGTTATCCAATACCTCCACTTGTTCTTGAACAATATGTTAGTCACACCAGCAGCAACATCTGTAGAATGCCGCGTAGACCTTTAATGTGGCGACATGCACCGTTACATGAGCTTTATGTATGCGACGTATGATAATTTATTCGCGGACAAGCCTGTAGCTCCTTTAGCAGTTTACTCTATGGGTGAACCATTTAAAAAGGAGTGTGTCGGCCAATTAACAGTTCCGACATGTGTCTTGTTTGCATTACGGTGAATTTTAATTTAATTCTTCTTAGCTACGTTATGATCCTTTGTACACTTGACAAATAACGTGGATGATGGAGTACGCAAGGAGCCATATTCATAGTTTAGTTTCGAGAATCGCTCAGTTAAGAAGCCGTCAAGGGATTTGTTGAGTATTGACCACAAAAGTAGTTCTTTGGAAAACTTCTAAATCATGGTTATGTGTTGAGCATGTAATAGTCCCTACTAATATACCATAGATTAGATGTTCGATTAGAGTACGATATATTGTACGAATACATTTTTTCTGATATAAAGCTTACATGAAATTCAGTTTTATGTGATACAAACCACACTTTTTTCAAAACATAGGCAACATGAATATCTCAATTTATGTGCGGGCCGTAGAATAATCTTCGATATTTTATGCTTGGTATTGTATCAATTTGTAGGTTTCGGAATAAGGACATCCCGCCCTGAAGAATCGACGGAAGACACAGATTGCTTAAAAAGGGTTAGAATTACATTGAATCATGAATGAACACCATCAATTCGAGAAATTTGGAAAATAATAATCTTTAACTAATACTGTTCCACAAATCTGTCATTATCAAAATATGATATTATTCTACAAAAGAATAATTACTTGAACTTTTGTGATGTTCAACAAGTTCGCTGGCAGCTGGCCTGGAAGATGGCATTCAAACGTTCGGCTTTCGATACATCTTTAGCGCCTTTTTATATTTTTATTTATTTTCCATACATCATTAGTAAATTATGACGGGTGAAGATCAAAAAATAAAATCAAATAGATTGACTTGCTACTCACCATGCATTATTTATTTATTATTTGAAATTTCGAATTCCATATATTGTGTTTTCTTAGTGTTATCTAACGAAAACCAATGTCAACTATTTCCATCTGTGTGTCCTATGTTTGATAATCCTTGGTATAATTCATGAAGTATCAGTCAAATTTCGATGAAACTTTTCCACCAGGCTACTTCAATGGCTAGGATGAAAATACTTCATAATATAAAAAGGTGCAAATTTTGCTTTTGTCTGGCAGTTATAATAATTTACAAAATAAAAAATTTGAAGGATTCAAAGATTGTAGGTCAATGGATGGTAGGGAGCAGTCTCATTTTTATGATATTGATTAAAGGTTTCTATGATATATGATAAACTTTTGGCCTCGGCATTCTTCACCGCTTATTAGACATATAAATATGACTGTTCACAACTTGCTTTCAAGTTTTAGAATTAATAGATTTTGTAATAGCTGTTTTGATAGCTATTCCTAGTCTGTTATACAATTTTTCTTAAAGCGGATACTTTTTTCAATTCTGCTTGAGCAATAATAACTACTACTACAACTACAGAGTACTGTACTCTAGCTTGATAAGGATCATACATAATTCCGAAAGTGTTATACAGCAGTAATGTCCGGATATTGGGCGTTTCAGAAATAATGAATGTTGATTTCCAAGCTGAAACCTTTGAGCGGGAACATAGGAAGTAATCAAGTAATCAACATACTAGACTTCATTTTCTTGACTACGCCCTATCAGATGACGAATTTTTGGAACATACTAAAGTGAAATTTCATACTTTTAGTCATTTTACCTATGTATATCCAAACATAAAATTATTCATTCCGGGAACTAAATCAGTAACATTTGTTTTAAAAATATACTAAGACAATGGATACTTTTACAGTGGCATAGTGGAATAAAAAAAATAAATCCAATTTCATGTTTATATATTTTAGTCTTTAGATTAAAATCTAAAATGTTACTAGAAATAAAAGTCACCGAAGCTCATTTTTCATACAGTACTTTCTCTTTTGGTCTTGTGAATTATATGTACACCACTGAATTTACTCAGCCGAATTATTGACGCCTCATAACATCCCTGTTAAAAGTAGCTGACTAGATTCAAAAATTGAAACGCTTCATTCCGTAATTATCAGAAAAATCATCAATCATTTAATATAACAGTTGAAAGTTGCACGATGAAAATATGGATCAGTGACCTATGCGAACAAGCTGACCATTTACTAGATTTTTTACAACAGAAACGATGATAAATATTTATTTAGGACATAAATCAGCTTTCTTACGTCTACAAGAGAACCTCAACTTCGTTATAGCAGAAAATGAAATTTATTCCGGTAGACAGTATTGCCACCCACTTGAAATGAACGTTAATGCTTTTGACGTGCTGAGTCATTTCCCTTGACTCCATTTGTTTAGTGTAAATGCCCTACAAAGGGACGGAATGGCATCTGATTTATGGAAAGTGCTCCATTCTAATGACAAGAAATATGCACTTCCAAACAAGCTTATAGCTTTTGGCAGGAAAGCATATTAGTTTGAAGAGACAAATTTAAATATATATTTTGAGGAAGTGACTCCCAATAGATTGAAAGTAGCAGGGAAGGCCTGCTATCAAGTTGCTTCACGATTTTACTAGTAATGTTCTCTTATTTTGTTGCAGGAATCCGAATGGAGTTTCTTTGGATAACATGCTCGATATTTCTGCTGTTGTATTTGCCGTTTACAAGATCCCAAGGTTAGTATGCCGTCTAATTTCTCATGAAAAATAACCATTGAACAGTCCTTAAAAGCAATCTGCTGTGTGTGGTATTGGCATTCCTTTCTCCGGCCTTTGTTCGAAACTTAATCACTGATTTTAATTGCACCTAACCTTTAATTTTGTTTGGTAATTAAGATGGTTGATAGCAAGCATACCTGAAATTAAATGAACATCTAAAAGTGATTATTAATCCATACCTCACTGTTTACTACATTCTTTCATACTATACAGTAAAAATAATCCCGACTGGATGGATGAACTTACCTGAGAAAGGTTGTTTGTCTAGCATATAAGTGATAAATATAGAAAAGTAAGAAGTTTGGCGTCTATCTGCGGTAATAGGTCTGAGAAAAGGTGCCAGAAGGGTTAATATACTTCAATAATAATTATTAAAGTGTTGTCAACTCCAAATCTCAGGTATATAATAATAACTTGTCAGCTTTACGGATGTAGAAAGTCAAAATTATTACATAATTGGAGGAAAATATAATAAATAAAAACTTTTCTCGCAGCAGGATACAGCTTATAGTTGCCTATGGGAAAAGGTCATGTTCAATTTAACTTCTTTTTAATCACTGTGATAGTATTTAATCGGAATTGGAAATTTTTACCAGATTCTACAGCTTCTTTTTGGTTTGCTAAAGTGTCATTCAGTACCGATAGTGAATTTCCAATAATGTCTGAGTAGCATTTCTATGAATATGTAGTGATTTTGCCTATCAGCCAGAGTGATACTGAGACAACTAAAACACAATTTTGCTAATTTGCTAAACTGATTAAGAATCTATAACCGTAATTACAAATACTTATCCCCAAGAGTCGCGCACTATGGCGCTGCCCATTGGCATATTGCGCGACGCTTGGAGATGAATATTAATGTTGATATCACTCCCTTGGCTGGGTTATGTATATACCAATATACAATTGCTCTCTACAGTTAGACCGCCACGCTATATTGACGCGTCTAGGCTAAAGACGAAACATGTATGTCTATAACAGATTCCTGATATTAAGCAAAGTATATTTTATGAATACATATTTGGTGACAGATTTATTAGAATAGCGTGTACAGTATGTCAGGTAATGCAAAAGTTAAGTATGTGAAACAACAAAAAAGTACAAATTTATTAGAAGTTAACCCTAAATGGGATACCATAAAACGTATATGTTCATCAATAATGTTCATATAGTTACGAAGAAAGCTGATTCAATATTTGATATACTGTCTTCCATAACAGGTCGGAATATGACCTTTAGCCACAATATATCAAAATTAAAAGTGGGTGATTTATAGCGAAACTCTGACAACAAAGTTCAATTAGAAATAAGATTTGAAAATGAGAAAAACAGGTACTTTTGGTATGAATATCGTGTACCAAATATACGCATTAGTTCAGCAAGAGATGGAAAGTGCATTGTTATTAAAATTCTGTTACCGATAATTGCCAATCATTCACAGTTAATCAACATTGCATGTTGACACATATCAACTATCGGATTAATTGGCTTTCATTTATGTTATGTTATGATTGGAAGGAAAATTTAAATAGCAATTAATATGAACAAGCCTTCAGATCTTGTGATGCATATGTATTCGCTATTTTATATAATAATAGTGCAGATTAGTGAATAATATATATCATATACGTAAATATACGAACCTCGCTTGCTTTCATATATATTAAAATAGAAAACCTATTTCGGGCTATTTTTCATCGTTCTTTACGTAACTACTAATTGAAATCACATTTGCTCGACGGACAGATTTTATAAACTTTGCTTGGTTTAATACTTAAATTATATTGACATTAAGTTCCAAAAATTAATTCCATTTGCATATTCTACTTCGAAGATCGCTGCAAAGATATCTAATGCGTTGGTAAGACTTTTCAGAATTCACGTATTGGTGATGCTTGCTATTAATACAGTTTAATATAACTGCAACTGGTCCAAACCTATGAAAATGTTTTTATTTGCTTGAGAAATTAACAAAGAGTCAAAGTACGCAAAGAATGGAATACAAGTATAATGTTAGAATTGTTGTCGTAATGAGACTCAAAAGTAACAAGCCGTTCTTTCACCTATTTGCTCATAACTTTCACAAAAATTTAATTGGGGGGGAAAAAATTAACCGCCTAAAAACGTGTCTTGCTAATCACTATGCCTCCTATGCACTGATTTTCAAAATTAACTATTGCGTGCCTATATCATACCCTTCCCCAAGTTTCAGCAAAAGCTCTCTAGGTCTCACTGGATCGCGTGGTCAATATATACTCAGACCAACACACAAGCATACCGAGAAAAATGGATTAGTTGGATTTTTGTAATGCAAACATCGTGAAACATCAAAAAAACATACTACCCCATAATAGAAAATTTGTGCGCTTACAATATTTATCTCGCTTGTTTGTAGAAGTGTTTCATCCAATACCAATTTAAGTGGTAAAAATTGTTATACCCGTTCATTGCGGTAGCCTGCAATAATAATAATAAATATGGCCATTGACAAAAGCAATGAGGAAGTATTAAAAACAGTTTTATCAACTTTCACTTTTCACACATAAGGAAGGGAAACATTGCAAAAATATGCAAAGTAGTCATACATAGGTTTCTGAAACGTACTATCGGTCTATTGGTTTGCCTCTCGCTATGTTTGTCTGTATGTCTGCATGTACCATTTTTGTCACCAGGTTATCGTAGTTACGGTAACACTGATATGACAAAATTATAGAAGCATAAAATGCTGGTTGTCAACACCGCTACAATTCGCATTTCCAGTTATTCATTATAATTGTCAGAAGTGGTGGAACATTTGAAGTGCTAAACTTTGTCTTGGTATGTTTTTTCGGTTTCACATACAATAGTAAAAATAAGGGGCTCATACTTTTTGTTGAATTTCAAACGTTTCTGGTTCTTGGTTGATTTCTGACAATAAAAACTTCATGATTTTTTTGCAATTTGGCTGCAGTTAACACCAAACGTTTGGAAAAGTGTATACCATAATATAGCCACCAGATTAAACTCCTAACACCAGGATGCAGCCTCTTCCAATATTCATTCTGTTGTAGAATTTCAGCATTGTATGTTACTGTGGAGTATATTCTCCCATAGCTACAATTTACAGCATAATTTCAACGTGGAAATGCGACATTTATCATCTCCCAGCAGATCTAGAGCACGATGCTTTCTACCTTTGTTGGAGGTTATATATAAAAAATTGGCTCAAACTGATACTATCTTTATAATATTCTGTCGAGATATAACCAAAAAGTACAATGATCTATTTTATGGGAATACATTTTCCTATTATGAATTAAGTCCATCTTATAAATGATAATGATGGATTTACTGTAAAACATAATTCAACCAAAGAATAATATTTTCTGATGGCGGCAGTTTCTGCATTTGGCTCAACAGTGGTTAGTGATCGGTATAATTATTTCAGTCAATTTTTTCTGAATTCTCTAATTATTCGTTTAACCCTTCTTAAGGATGTTGATCAAATCCGATATAAAATCTTAAGTTATATATCTTATGAAGGTAGTGATCAATTGTTCCGATTATTTTGATATGATTAAGTCTTCGCGGATTAAGAAAAGAGAAAAATGAATATAATGCTATCTTTTAAATTTATTAATCAAAGCTGAAACAAGGTTTAATAGAACGTCATTTCGTAAGCCTCACTTGATGTCACTTTTTGCGAATTTGCAATATATCTGAAGTATAGGCTTAAATAATCAGTCAAATCGATAATGAAGAAACAGTAGAACAACAAATAACTGATCAACGCAATACCGAGCTGCAATCATCATTAGCATTTCATTCGGCAAATTACCAAACCAAATATTTTTTCAGACCTACCTCCAGCGAAGCTCTGAACATTCCTCGGTTTTATTTGGTCGATCGTTACCCAGTTCATTCTGTGAAAATCGATTTTCCTTTGCATCACACTATCATCACACATTTCGCAATACTAGGATATGCCGTGAAAGGTTACATACCTTCATTCACTGCAATTAATTGAGTAACAATCAGTTGTCGTTAGAATAATCACAGAAATTGGCAAGTTATTGATCAAAATGAACTACAAATATATTGTATATTAATTTAAAGAATATAGAAAATATTGACAAACTTTAATTTATTTATAATTTCAAGTTTCCATATTTTTTTTTATTTTTTCTGAAATGTCCGTAATGTTTGAGACCATCGTTTCTAAAAACCGATCAAATTTTTCATTAAACAAAACAAAATTTCATAATTTATTATGTTCCTTATGAAGTTATTCATAGTAGTAGAGGTTAAAGCAGAACAACTTGTAAAATAAATAAATGTTTTTAATTTTTGTTTAAAAGATTTGAAATTTATTGTAAATTTGCCCTGTAAGTAATAGGCTAGTTTCAATTTTTTATCAAAAGGAATGGTACCTTTCTAGTTTTATAGGCACCAAATATTCCCAGACAGACAGGCAGGTGTACAGACAGATGGAAAGTGTGTATAATTTCTATGGCATGAAACAACATGAAAAGAATATCCCATATTCGAAATGTCTTGTATCCACATTACTATAAAAAGGTTGCTACATATATGGATTATTATTACTCCACCTTCTACTAAAATTGGTTTCAATTAACAGAAAGTTCAACCAAAAATAAAATAACGATGCAACTATTTTATAGCTTTCAAATGTTAGCTCTACCATTCCAACATGTTTCTCGCACTTGTCTGTGCTTCATTTGCACCAACAACACTGTGTATCTGAAAACAAGTTGTTTAAACCTGCTTCAATCTTATTCGTCTATTAGTGTGTAGACAACCCACGTAAAAATCGTTGCCCGTTAAAGATTCAGCGAGAAATCAAGATATTTAAACCAATAACCTGCTCTTCTGGTTTCATCCCACATAAACCTCCAGTTTTCATATTCAATGCCGACGATAAAGTGCAAGCGGTGAATGGAAGCCAGACGACGCAGACCGACTGTAGTAGGTTTGCTGTTTCGTAATTTAATATGCTGTTTTGCAGAATAAATACCAGGGTCAATTACACTAGTCTACATAGTATCACTTAGTTATAGCATTTAACTAACATATAATGTATAGAAACTGGACATGAAGTCCGCCTTGTCCCCTCCATTTCCCGAAGCATTCGAATCATTTTCACGATATTTGGTGATCTTGTGTAAGAGCAAGTTAGTTACTTTTAACAAGATTTTATTTGCATGACAAAAATGATAATTTGAAAAATTATTATTCAACTACACCCCAAAACGAAGTAATGCCAACATTAATCTCGCCTATGGATGGCAAATTTTACCGAAAAACGTATCCGTCTAGGCTAAACGTCTAGACACCACCGAAAACTAGTCCCAAGCTCTGCGTGAGCTGATCGCAAACAAATTCTGTCTACGGACTGTTTGCAAACTGTCCACGAACTGCTAACAAATGAGTTCGTTTGTGGATATGAATCTTTAAATCCTCAATTTTTCGTGTGTTTATTTTGTGACTACCGCTGATTTGGATCATTTCATGCCAATTTTTGCATATCATCTTGAACAAACCTTTTATGTACAATATTTTTACTCCATTCAACAAACAGGCAGTTTTTATACAATGTTAACTGGATATTCGTTTCCCTAATACAATATCGCTTTTTTTCTAGGCCTCTGTGAGGTGGAAAATGGACACTCAAACATCATCATAGATATACAAGAAAGCCGTGGAACATGTAAGTATTACTCACTATTCATATCGATCATCAAGCCGCATTAGTTTATTGTTTATCAAAACAACGAAAGTGAGCACTAATGTAGGTCAGTCGCACCAAATGCTGCCTTTGTTGTTTATCGTTTCTGCAGCTAGTGTTTGCTTGAAATAGTACAGCTTTTATATAACTGCAATTTAGTAGTTGTATAATATTACTAAGGTAAGAACCTTACTTGTATTACTAGTTTACACATTCTTCCTTTACCATGAGATAAAGTGTAATATTATAAAACGTAGTATAACATCATATTGACTTTGCTGATACAACTCAAGGTGCATCTAATTGTGCTTTCTACTATACATGTGGTATACATTCAAGTTTCATCTACATTTCAGACTTGTCGCTATAGTCAGTGGCTGACAATAACTTGTTAGGACCAATGTTTTCGTAAGATGATAATAGACAGCATCATTGGTCGCGACAATTGGAGTATATTACAAACAAAGTATCTTTACCTGAATCGATAAATATTACCATTGTACGTAATGCATTGTTAAATTCAATCAAATTTTATCAATCTGAGATATCGAAAAAACTAGTCATCAGTATATGATTACACAAGATAAATTTCGAATCAGTATAGTAGTGTCAATAAACAATAACACCAAGATTCAGCAGTACACAAAACACTAGAGAGGTCCAACATCACACATGAAAATAAATTATGAGACAAAGAATGTGCTTCTATACAAGTATACCAATATATTCCTTTATGCGCAAACCTATAATAATCTTACAGCAAGAATATTGTATTTTTGATCATACGGAGTTAACTTAAGTAAATATTCTCAATTCAAACCTGGGAGTGCCTTGGTAGTAAGAATACCAAAATCTTGAATTAAGCATATAGAAGAATACGATATTGTTGAGTATTCCATAATCTTGGCGCAAATATTTCAACTTTATCATAAAATGATGATATTGGAGGAACAGTTTAAGAGTATTACTATGAACAATCGGTAATTTCGATCAGCTGCTAAAGTTACATTGGTCCCTTGACCTTAAGAATAGAAACACAAAAAAATGTCGAAACTATTCCGAAGTGACTCCTTTATTACCTTCCTTTGCGTCATATATAGCGTTTTTCCTGGCTTAAGTTTGAAAGGCATTTTAGGGATAAATAGAATATAAAAAATATGTACATGTTCTTGAGTCAGAAGATATACCTTCAGCTATTCACAACTCACATATCACATAAATACCTTCATATCTTGAAAGGGGGTTGATATAAATGAAAATCTATGGAAATAATAGGCGCGGAAACGGACAGACGCGCGTACCGTTGACCAAGATGGCGATGTGAAATAATTACTTGGAACGAATTCCAAGATGTTTTTATTCTTGAGTGAAGTAAAATATGATAACCTTAATAAAAAAAATGGAATACTTGTTAGGAAAGGATTGCAATTTTGATTGTGAAAAAAATATTATTTTCTCTAAAGTATATTCCTTCAGACTGAGTATCGAGATCTAAAACATACTTTTTTGTTTCAAATAAAACAATTTTTTCAGCAATAAAATTTTTTTCGAGTGAGATGAGCTGTCGTGAGTATAATTATATTCTTATATGAATTCTCAATTTCAACAAACAATTATTAAATTGAGAATTCGTTTTTATGTGTATGAGCTTCCAACACTTCGAACGAACCTCTTCGAACTGTCATTCTTTCGGAGAACCGCATCATTTGTTTAACCGTGTCCAAGATAACAGTATTTTTTCAAAAGTATTTACAACTATAAAAGGCTAAATACAGAGTAATGCATTCGTATCACTAATAAATTAAAAATAAGGGAAATAATGCAATCGTCTTCACCAGAAATATTACGATGCCTGTTTTTTTTTCGCGTGGGCGAGCCACCGTTGGCTCTCTAGTAGTTACATTACAAATGTATTCTCTGTATTTGAGCAATCCACAATTCATGCTACATGTGTAAATTTCTAAATGTATTTAGTTGTCACTTTATATGTCGATTCAGCCGAAATGACGATACATTGTTGTTGTTGTTGTTGTTGTTGTTCCTTGGATACATGTGGTTTTAGTTTGTGGCCAAAATGGGTGAAATGTTTCAACAAGAAAACTCCAGGATAAGTTTTATAACAATATTTGTATTTTTATTTACGGTACACCCGCGGAACGGTATCAGTTTGTAGTTCATGTTTTGTAACATTTGATAGCAATTCTCATCTATTTATATCTTGACTTAGTTAACCTGACCCAGTTTTAGCTTTTAATTAAAGCTCATTTACTACGAAAATTAACTGTACGCAGATACGCAAAACTCGTTAGTAACAACCAATCACCAAACAACATTCTACTTAAATAACTAGGGTGACATAATAAATAATCAGCCTGCACAGCAGAGAATGGATATCGCGATGAAAATTGATTCACAATGCTGATTTCGCGGTTATATCAAAAATGTTTTTTTCTAACAAGGGTTACATCAATGCCTTATTAACCGTAAAACACAATTTATTGTGCGTATTCAATTTAAAAATGCAACCACTCATCATATTCGTATTGAAATATTTGCATCAATTTAAGAGGTCGAATAACTTTGCAATTCTGTTCAAATTAAAAATAGGAAATAGTTGAAAAACTAAAAAACGGGTTTTATGAGCATCGCATTAAAAATTAAAAAATAATTATCTATTTTAATTTGAAATTTATGAATCTTCTTGAGCTTTTACGATCACATAGCTTTAACGTTAAGAGCAAAATCGTTTATTCTAGAAAGAGTGCCTCACCAGACAGAAAGAGCGAATATGTTCGATAATTATTATTCAATTTTTAAGGCATGCTTTTAATGAGTTAATGAAATATTTTTCTAATATTAATGGCACTACGAAACGAAATTTAATAATTCAATTGTTGGCGAGCCTAATTGACATTTACACGTGTGTTGTGTATAAAACAGAAGCCAAAACGTCCCCAGAATTACATCTAAAGTCGTTATTTTGATGACATGGTGAAATCTATATATTTGCTGTGCATGATTTTGTGCCACATGCTCTATTCCGGATCAATCTTAACCGACAATTGAAAATCATCATGCTGTATCTATATTTAAGTTGAATCGAAAGCGATTATAATGAAATACCAGCAATTCTCTTACTTGGAAAAAAATGCGTATAACTTTCTGCTTCATTACCGTACAAAATTGAGTAGTAATTACAACATTAAACAATGTTTATGTTGTGCTCCAGTCATTCTAGCTTCATTAGAGTGAGATAACGATCAGTAAACTGGATCGGAATGAATTATTATTTTGCATTCCACCAAATTTTCCCTTGGACGTATATTCATTACCATGAATAAATACTGTAGTGAGGAAGTGCTATCAATGTTAATGTACACAAACTTTCTCCGCGCTGATATACAGGGTTTTGCCACGCCCTTATATTGCAGAGTCAACACCATTTTCAGACCTCAAAATTGTAAAAGAATCATTACAATATTTCGCTGAAAGTTGATAGGGCTAATTAAGAGAACAGTATTTTGATGTTGAGTAAATTTTGTAGGAATATACTTTTGCTGATTTAATTTAGCTCTGAATTTATGAGGCACAATATTTATTTTTTGATTCCATAAGGATGTCCATCATAATGTTATCAGTGAAAAACCCTCTGACAAGCAATTTTTAAAGAAAATATATGAACATTTCAAGTCATAAATTATTTATTATATTTAACTGAGATCTCTGATACCATCAAGGTAGAATATCTGAACTAGTCAAGATCATCGTGCGGATGTCCGATTCATTCTGCTTCCAACGGCCAGTTATTGTTGTTCTATTTCTTGATGGACATATATTTATTATATTGTTTATTTAGATAAATGTCTCAACAAACCTTTAACCTATTTGCTTTTGCTTTGCAAGATTATCACTGGCGAGCCTTTCACCGAGCGTCTGTGTCAGTTGTTTCTGGAAATCTACCCAAATACTGCATTTAAGTCTCGTCCTCATCAGCATAATATTCCCACTCTTTTTTTCTATTCACCTTAGTTTGCTTTTAAAGCATCCATATCCTGTCAGGAATTGTGGGGTGTAGTAATCTGTTCACAATTATTCCTTATTGATCGATTTACTAATATCTAGAATCAGTTATAATCCACATTCCATTGTTAGCTGCTTTCAGCTTCTCTCTCATTTGATAAGAACCACTCCTCTACATTTCAATTCTCCACTTTTCTGTAGAGTTCCGTCTCTTATTTACCAGCAGATCAATTGATGGGACCCCAACCCCTACCAGCATTGCTTCAATCAAGACACACAAATGACGCGCAGTGCCAATTTCCATTGGCTTCTGAGCTTTTCAGTTTTTACATACTTTTTTATAGGGGCTCCTTAAAGAGTGATTAAGTTCTCTCTCTGACCTCCGTCACATTGCATCAGTGGAACCAAAATGCAAGACCTTATTTGTGTTATCCATAAAAAAATTATTTATGATTAGTCTTTGTCTTGCCATACGGGTTTTCTCTGTCCCTCTATCTTTTTTAAAAGGTACTATTTTAAACCCAATATTCCTATGATCTCTCATGTTATCGTCATCCCATATTGTAGGTTCTGATTATGTATAGTCAAGATTGCTGACTGATTTCCTATGACTTTGAGACCGCTACGTCTTCGGGCTTCTTTCTAATAACTAGATTTTTATCTGTATCTCCCTTCCATAGTACCTTTTATACTATTTTATTGTTTGGTTCCAATACCAAAGCCACGCTAATTCAGTTGTCTTTAACAAATTGTTCAAGTCAAATTCAAAGTCATTTAGCGAACTGCACCTCTTTGGATTTACTTGAACTACATCCATGGTGTTTTCTTCTCTCTCAGAATTGTCAAATACCAGGCTGATGGTCTTTTCTGTTATATCTGTCTGTCCTAACTTATTATTATTATGAGCTTTTTGTTAGGTTATTTTATCTAAAAGCTCCTAATACAATAGCAATTATGAGCGTACGTAACACCACAATCAAATGTTATAACACTCCTTTCCATTTGCGCTGACGCGTTATATTGAACTCGGTGTATTTTGTTTCAGCAATCAGTCAAGAAACAACTCCAGCAGAGTTACCAATAATCGGAGAGCCAAACGTAGACATCTTCCTAGATCTTTCATTTCCGAAAGGTGTACCCATATTTTTTCTCAATGAGAAAAAGCTTCAGTTGCTCACTCCCTTGGATAGGGATGAGAATAATTTATCACATATTGTGTTCCAGGTAAGACACATAAACATCTATTATTAAATAGTTTTTTAGTCTTGTAGATTGTAGATGCTCTTACTTGATTTCTATACTATAGTTCTTAGTTTAAAATATTCAATGTAAATTTAACGCTTAGTAAGGATAATCTAGCTTTGATAAGTTAGTTTGGTGGTGAAGTTATGATTAAAAATCCTAGCAATTTTTTGTTCAGTTTTAGTGTCTTTGGAAAGAATACTATAATGTTTTGTATTCTTAAAGGAATGAATGCAGAGTGTGTGCCTTATGGATGAGTTTTTTGCTGTTTGTGTCCTTGTTTTGAAATTAAACTAGAATAAGAAAATCTGTACCTCCAGTACCTACCCCAGAATGCAACAAAGTGCGTGCACGGTAATATATTAAGTTTTGAAATGCTTAATCTAATGTCACTTACCTTAGGAGTAGCTCTCAGTTTTGATAAATTTGCCCATATTTTCAATTAAAAATGGCGAAAAACGTATAAATATATAGACAACACAAGCAATTGGTAACTTTGCATACTTGCATTAGCAATAGTTCATTTCAAGCTTTAATATTGCCTGTATATGTATATTATAGTGACACCATTTTAGTGATTTTAACGTTGATTAATGATTGTCAACCACAAAAAATCGTCAAAAGACAATAAATTACCAAATCTTGTAAAATAAATAGAATAAAATGGCTCTTAAATGTCCTTAATCTACAAACAATATACATTTTGCCTTAACGAACCTAACCAACCTTAATTATTGCGATGCCAGAATAAATGCACCAGTAAAGCTACCTTCACACCCATGAAAACGTAAGCTAATATGAGCCGAACCACCCACGAAGAAGAAATCACACCAGATTGATTTTTCTGTCATGTAGTTGATCGTGAGCAGGATAAGAGGAACGTTGTGGCAATGGTGCTCAATATTTTGAGATTTATTGACGCAGACACAATTAATTTCCGCAAATTTCATCAAAATTTTAAATAAGGTTAGGCTGGTCTTGTGCATCATGTTAGGTGAAAAATAGATAGATCAAAAAAATAGAGATTCACGTGCAGCAGCAGAAAGGACTGCTACATTTTAGGGACTATATTTTCTTACCAACGTAGACAGACTTCTGTGGTGAAGGTACTTTAAATGCGGGTTGACATTAGTCTCAGCTGCGAACGTAGAAGACCTCGTCTTCATATAGTCGTTTTGTGAATGAAGAATCTAATGGTTACACTAAGCATTTGAGCTTTGAATTCTGCAGTGAAAATGTTTCCATGTATGCTAGATAACCTGTTAAATAATTCGCGTAAACATGGAGAATTATAAAAAAAATAAGATGGTATATATCAAGCGTCGGGGAAATTTTCCAATTACATCCGATTGGCCACTCTACAGACGTACTTTGGCCTTTTACGGTTCCACACAATAATTGGACTTACTGCATTCAAATAATTATAGTCATGTGTATTCTTGTAAGATGAGCTGTCCACCACAGTATTAATGTTTGCTGAAAAATGAGCCTAGCAATTATATGACCCGTGGCACTCTGTAAAGATTGATCAACTTCATGCGATTTTTTATTCAGCACTTACCATTCTGAGCTTGAGGCAGTATATGTGAGTAAAAGAAGACAATATCTGAAGTCAGTCAGGTGTGACAATGCATCTATACTCACCCTTCTATCGTGTTGCAGCTACCATATTTTACGGAGAATATCTTCCATCTGTTTCCACACCTCTCGCTGCACGCACGCCTTTAATTTAAGCTTCATTATCTGTAGAAAAGAGCAGAGTAAAAAAGCAGTAAACATGTAGGCAGAATAGTGTGAGTTATCGGCTAGATCTAGACCAATAATCTGTATGGCTTATGGTGTGCTGCGTAAGATAAAAGGTGCTTTACTACTAGCCTTCAAGGGCAATAAGTTTATACCGATTTGATTAATATCAGTTGTTAGTAGAGTTGTGCATTAAACTGTGAATTGCTCCTTGTGAATAAAATTGAACATCAACAAGAGTATACGTCGAATGACTTGGAATGTCCGATTTTCTTTATTACGAGATTAAGATTATAGTTCTGACAGGTCACTAATGAATTTTATCGCTAATTTATCAAAAAATTGGTGGTATAAAAACAAACTGATTATCAAATCATACAAGACTTACATCCAAAATACCAGGTAATCTGGTATTTTAGGTTACAAATAATGCTAATACTATTTTCAACGATAGCTTGAGACTTTTGACAGAAACAGGGACCGAAAAACGGGTTCCGATACGGCAGAAAGTTTTTTGTACCAACATTCTTAATTTAGAACTATTTTCCAATCATCGATAATTAATATTCGGGTTTGCTCCGACGATAGTGACGATGGATATCAGACGTATAATTATAATGTTATCATACTGGATGCGTTTCTGATTTGCAGGCTTTGCAAAGATTTTGATTTATTTTTTGAGAGGTTATGTCATTAATTAGTGTATTCTGATTAGAGTATCTGTAAATAACGCTACACTTGGGTGGACATTCTTGTAATGACCATATCCAGGTTAATTGCAGTAATTTTTACTGCGATAGTTATTTTTACCCTATTGTCTGAAATTTGATCAATAAATCGCAGACAATAGAATTAATAGTTAAAAAACAATTATCCAGCTCATTTTCTGTCGCCTCCCGTCGCATCAAACTATTTGCTGTCAGACTTTACGAGCATTAAAATCTTTATGGCGGGTGGATACACCCTTTTCTGAATACCCGGTAAAATCAAACAAGATACTTGTTCGAATGAACACAAGAAACAGACGTTCTTTTGTAAAAGAGCAATGTTATTATTGTATAACTGTTGAGCGTTTGGGATTAATTTGAAATAAATTATTCAATTTAGAAGATGATGTCTGCTAAAAGTACTAACTACTCGTCTTCTAGAATTAAATTTATAAATACTGGAAATAATGAGAGATGTGAAAGTTTCAAAATGTAAAAATGCCCATATTTACCAAATTATTAAAGATATCCATAATTTTCAAAATTTAGTTCCAGTGGATCATACTAAGATATTTGTTAAATAGCCTAAGGGACCAGATTGGATCAAAATCTAATTGACGCGATCCTATGAGACGATTTATAGAACTTTGATCCTTATTCAGGTGAAATACAGCATCTGTAGTAGTAGTTGCTGATATGTAAGCGGAACAAATATTATCCTTTAAAAAAAAGTTAACAACGCCCAAAAATTCCGTAATTTTATTGTGATTAAAGTTTAAATCCAATTTTTTAAACGTCTTAACCATTAAAAACTAACAAATTGAGGTTAGGAAGGAATAAATTTAAAAATTCTCCAAATATTCTGAACTCGATCTACAATAACTCTACAGAACCTATGTAACTGAAATATTTTCAGCCCAAAAGTATATATGAGAACCTCGTCTCCATTGAAAAACTTATGGCATACATTTTTTCTAAATACAATTCATAAAATGCTGCAGTAAAAAAAACCTGAACTGATATTCGAACGTTACGCTTGCAATTCCTGGCAGGAAATGGCTTAAATCGGTTATAAAATGAGCTACTGATAATGAAGCGTCATCTTAAATCCCCATTCGGTTTCATTCATGGCCTGGTGAGTCAACGAAAGTCGTCTCATCCATGTTTGGACATGCGATTGCTAACCAGTTTCCCATAGATACCGTTCTTATTTATTTTGTAAGGGATAAAACCTGGGATTTCTTTCTTATAATATATATGGTAACACACTAGTCTGCAATATTGCACCTGTTACCTTCTGTATTTTGCAGTACGCTTGTACAGGCCTCTTCTGATTAGATGAGACAGTGACATCACATATTTAATTAAGTACGTGCGCAAGAAACATACTTACATAAGAAAACTACCATTCTCGAACACAAAAAAAAAGTCAGTGGCTTCACCAAATACTTTTCATATCACTGATTCCATCGACATATCGGAAAATCATAGATCAAAATTCTAAATCAAGGGCTTGTAACGGAATAAAATCAGGCAATATCATTAATATAAGTAAATATTACTTTGGTGTTTAGAATAACAGCTGTTTGTGGAATGCAGTGATGTTTGCAATGTTGATAGATGCAGGTTTACTGATGAATATGATAAATTTTACTTGAATACTTAGCTGCCAATGATTGAAAAAATTTATATGTTTGAAACGAATAATGAAGCATTTTTTATATACCTTATACTTAAATTATCTCTGATCTAACATCCGTAAGCATCCATATAAAACACTCTCACTGAACAAAAAAATGTGTTCATCCAAAGTGAAGTAATTTACACGTGTAATATGACTACTTGCCAAGTAAATAAGTAAGAAATAGTATGTTGATATTCATTCAAACTATACTAGACATGCATAAAATGATATAAATTCGAACAGAAACTAGGCGTTTAGGTTCTAGTAGCATCAAAAATCGGAGAGCGTTAGAAAACGAAACTATAATTGACACTTGTTCAGAAAATTGTCGCACTAGTATCAAACTTTAATATTGACTAAAGTACGAACAGCCTTAAAATCTGTAATTTTATTAATTTTTGATTATTTTCTTTCAAATGTATAATCTTATCAAACAATATCAGGAGAAAAATATTAATTTATTTCTGAGGCTGATTAGAGTTTAAAAAATCAGAAACGTTACCTATTTTGCAATAAAAAATCATGTATATTGTAAGAGTTCTTGCTTTATGGAACGTATTCCCTTATTGAGGTAAAATTGTGCAATTATATACAAGATGGCACACATAATAGCTAGTTTTTAGTGTAACTCGTTTCGCTTTAATGCTCATATTGAAACTATCAAAATCGCTCCGTCGAGTTAAGAAATTAAAGCGGAACTCCTTGCACTGAGGAAGAGCTTGCCGTTACTTTGTCAATGAACTCTTAGTTCCTTCCTTTTCATCTTCTAACATACTAATACATAACCATTAGTTACCTGAGATTTTTTTTGTTCCAGTTAATATGCACCATAAAGTCCACGCACAAGAAGAGGACAATTCCAGTAATCGTAAGACTGACTGACATCAATGACAATGCACCTCAATTCATCAACACGCCATATGAAACCACGATATCAGAGGTAAGTTCTACTTTGAAAATCCGGCAACGGATCCAAGTACTAAAATTTATTTCCTTGGTAATGATCAACAGAATGATTGTAATGAGTGAGTTTACATTTCAGCTCAAACGAATCGAAACTTCTGATTTGGTCTACATCAAATTTAAAAAAAAATAACTTTACTAGTAACTAGTTTCCACGTATATCTATATGTTAATCTTCACTAAGTGGTAGAAGCATGTAAGCATTTAATTCATATTTCATACAATTCATAATTTCGTTTGTAATAAGTAAACAGTCTCTCTGCTGCAAGCAGTTTTTAACTACTAGCAACTGAAGCGTTTAATTTCAGAAATATCCATATTCTTATTACCTACCTGTGTTTAATCCCATGAATTAGTTTATCCGTGTTTGTGGAATCAAAGCATCTATCATAAATAGTTAAGTCCATAGTAATTATTGGATATCATATTTTTATACCTGTATACATGAGTGTGGGCTTGTGTAATCCAACGTCACACATAATCCCTCATTAATTTAATGAAACTGTACAGCTAATTGCATACTGTATAACGGCATGTTCTAGACACAGTTATTTCGTTTAGTAGATAAAAATTCAGCTAATTAAGGCTCAATATCAGTATAACCCAATTTCAAATTTTTATTACACCTGTAAGGATAAGCTCGAGACACATTCACACATACATATATAACGAGTTATCGATTATATATCATATACATATATACGGATTGAAATTAGTTTCACATGATTAAATACATAATCTGGCACATAAAGAGAAATAATGCCTCTCAGGACTTGTTCCATACATGCAGTATGCATGCAAAGTAAAAGTACTCGTGTAGATTGTAGATACTCTTACTTGGTGAAACTCTTCCATCATGCAGATGAAAAGTTGTGTAATTAACACGCAATTTCACAAATAAAACTCTTTCTTTCAGTGACAGGTTTCGATTTATATTTAAATCATCGTCGGACTGTCAGATGTGACTGCTAACAAGGCTACCCAGTCTACTTGCCAACTAACTAACTAGTCCTATCATCGATACAAAACTACAGCTCTCAATACAAGCATACTATCTATCCTGTCTAGCTATTTTTCTACTTAATCATTTTGGAGACATTAGCAATAAGATATCGAAAACAATGAAAACAGTGTATGATAATCAAATAAGTATAGCTAATAGGTCAGCACCTAACTTACGATCATATTTAATAAATGCAAAGGAGAAAGAACCAAGTATGTGTAAGTCAAGTGTTTAAAGGATTTCATGTGCCTTCTGTAATGCTGTTTATCTAGGTCAAACAGCTAGAGCATTCACAACAAGGTACAGAGAACATATAATAACCTGCAAAAACCACCATCTAGAAAGATCAAATTGTGCCAAACACTTACTAGATTCTAATCATAAAGTTGGCAACGGCAATAAAATGAATATACTTCATACTCGTAATAAAATACATGATTTAAACTTCATTAAAACATCAGAGATTCAAAAATATCTACGAAACCCTGACTTCATTGTAGTAAATGAACAGACTGATCTTTTAAACTCAATTTTTATCGATATACTATTATAAGTTTCCATCTATTGTATTATAGGTTAACTTGCTCCTGAAATGTCTTAAGTTATAGAATGTATTAAGAAGAATGAAATAGCTTAATGACATTTTTACGGCGATGGTTAAGGTTTTGTAGGGGTTTCCCTTAACACTAGTGTAAATGCAATCGCCAAAACAAGATTTCCCTAAGACAGACACAAGAAACAAAATTAATTTAATAAAAACATAGCTAGACAAGATAAATAGCATGCTAGATTTGAAAGCTCTAGTTATGTAATCTGGGTAGCCTTGCTTGTTAGCAGTCAAATCTGATAGTCCGATGATGATTTTAATGAAAATCGAAACGCGTCACTGAAAGAAAGAGTTTTATTTGTAAAACAGTGTGATAATTACACAACTTTTTATCTGAAAGTAAAAGTACGTTATCTATTTCCTCAGTTTTCTGACTTCACTAAAAGAATTGGACACAATCAAGTAGAGAAGAAACAGCAAATATGATCTGAGATTATAAAGAGATAATAGTTAAATTTATTTGAAAGTTATTGGGGACTTCGGAAACGTTCAGAAGCAACAATCAAGCATTCAATTGAGTTTTTTTGACATTAGCCTCGCTTCCGATCACAGCCTTCCATCAATCTAATTCAAACGCACGTGAAATACAGATTGAACTAAATAACGCTTTTCTCATTGTTTGAGATCCCTATTCAGTAGGAAGAAGTTATATTATACAAAGCAACCCCTTTTTCTGAAGTTTCTATTATCTCACAGAATGTGAGATTCATTCACTGTAAACAATCTATCTGATTTTGTTAAATGATTCTAAGTTTAGAAGAATAAATGTCGAATTTAATGAAAATGACAATTACTTGCTCGAAAAGCAATGAATGCTCATCGTTGATGAAAACTAAAATGGAGTCAAGTCGATGAACTTAGGATTGCCCTCGTAGAAGCTTCACTCGAAAAGATATGGAAAAAATGGAAGAAACATGTTGGGTTTGTCATTAGTTGAGATGCATTTTTGTAAATGAGCATTATATATATATATATATATATATATATATATATTAATTCGTATCATGCAATATTTATTAGGGATGTTAAATGTTATAACCAAAATTGACAGTGATAGGCAGTAGTAGACTATACAGTAAGAGGCACAATTCGAGCTAGCTAAAAATCGTCAAAACACATTGAAGCTACATAAAGACAAACGGGAAACCGACGGAAATGAATGACACATCCAGACTCTCGTGATGAAAAAATCATGAAGCATCTAAAAAAGTATCTTATTTTCTACTTACGCGGTGATAGTACTTTCCCTCGCTTATGCATGGGTAGTAAAAATGACTCTTTCAAACATTGCCACTGTTGTGCGGGATATAAAAGAGATATAGTTTAGTTCACTGCATACCAGTATGTTATCTGTTCTCACGGATGTATTAGTTATTAAAACTCGTACACTATTGGCATTCAATGGGATAGTAAGAAGTCATTGTCCATTGTCTCAATTTATTAACATACGAATACATCCTTATTGTATTGTTGCAGCTGACACCGGTAGGTACTACCATCTTCCAGAACGTGGCAGCCAAAGATAAAGACACCGGCGTGAACGGACTGGTTGAATACTCGATAGTAAGAGGTAAGAAAGTGAATACAATATACAATATACTGTGCTCTATTTTTAGATGCCACGGAATGAGGCACAAGTTGCATAGTTAGTAGCTGCCAGCCATGGCATTTTTCTTCTGGAGCTGGGGAGACAGCGACAAACGTTTCACATTACTGTTATCTAAAAAGGCATAATATTTCTTTGATATTATCAACGATGGTTAGTGTAAGTCTTCCAAAACTTCACTGGTGCAACAGATAGTGAAAACGTATTCTTTCACCCTTTCTTATTGGAGCGTTGATATACATCTCATATGACTTTAAAATATTTTACTAATGTTCCGACTACCCCGTAATGTTTATTAAAGTTTATTACAAAATTAATTATTGAATCTATTACAGTCACATTGGCATTAATTGACTAACAATATTTAGGATAACAGTGTTTTGTTTGTGAATGATTGTGGCTCTCTCGAATAATAGCGACAGAAAATTGTCCTTATTTGGGATTCAAGAGAAAACTGTGACAAAACCTGCAGAGAAAACATGTGAATCATCTTTAAGTTTGCTGATCATTGATAACATTTTTCCATGAAGCATACTCATCCGGACTGGATTATAGTGTATTGAGGAACTGAAAGACTGTCATAACCCAACAGGAGGGGTCAAAAAATCCGTGATGGTGCATTTATAAACCATCTATTTAAAAATCAAGAAAATTAAAAACGTTCAAGTGTTTCTTAAGATCCAATATTAATATCACTATTTTTATATTCCTGCTCGAACAGTCGAACCACGCCGTATACAGCATACCAACAACAGGAAATCTAACTGTTTGTTATTAAACAACCCGATACTCCAAGCACCAAACAATTAAATTCTAATTTCATTGAATGTATAAAGTTACTATCTAGAAGTCTCATTTATAATAGAGACATTTTAGGAAAGGCAGATGCTATGACCACAATCTTAGAGGTATAAAATATTGTAATTATTGTATTCACAGTGACAGCTATAATGAAGATGTTTCGAAATGGGCATCGGGGGTCTTACTTTCTATGAATTAGAATAGAACGAGAAAATTTTTATTCCAGACAATAAGTGATTTTTATAGTTCAAGGAATGGCGTGTAGTGTGGGGTATGTTTATATTACCACATGCAACTTGATTATCGAGTTACTAGCTTGCTTTACGAAACCATTTTCCTTAGAGAACATTCTTGCAGCCGTTGGGCACGTAGACCGGAGATAATAATTTCAACGTAAATTAGGTATAAACTAAAAATAAAAAACGTATTTTTATCGATAGCTTCCAGAACATATCTTGACCTTGATCCTTCTGCCACAAACTCGACATGAATGAGTCACCGTTTATATTTTTTCCAAACCTAAAGATTAATACATACATACGCGGTATGATCAGATTAAGGTTTCCGCAATTCTTGTGAGCTTTTGATTATTTGCCTACGCCTAGATCCTGAATTGATTCAAGATTCAGTGAGTGAAATCCATGAAAAAACTGAGCTGGGAAACGAGTTCGTAGTAAACTTATTGAGATAAAGCAGGTGTTGCTTGTACTCGACTGTCTCTCCATTTCACATGGTGGATAGAGATAGTTAATGTATAAAGAGCTCATGATCACAGCCTCAATCTCGGTTAAAATCAAAATACGCTGTATAGAAAATTGACAATTGAAATATCTGGAGCTCACAAGAAATCAGAGAAGTAGCTCGAGCAGGGCAACCGGGCCTGTGCAAGGAGCGCAGGTTGCATGAGATGCAAATTTGTGAGCTAAAAGGGCGTTACATTTCTTCACTAGGGATATTTCGATCTACTAGTTTTTTGGGGAGGGAAGTGAATGTCCAGATGGGCGTAAGTTAGGGAATTTTTCTACGAGACTGTTGGAAATTACTGATGCAATTCAGTTAAACGGTTACAATGATGTAATTTCATCAAGTACAATAACTCTAAGCTCTCCATTTCAAAAATTTTACTCATTACATAGTTTTTAAAACCGTAACCACTGGGTGGGAATTTCTGGGTTGACGTATCTAATACCATTTTGCCCGAATCTATTTGACTGTAGTTTATTTATTGGTACTGCTAACAAAAGAATCCAATTTTTATGCTTTCAGGTACTGCTCTACCAGACGACGACAATAGCATCGGTAGAAGAGTACACAGCGAAGACGGTTACGGATATTTCGCCATCAACTTGCCACATCAGGGTCAGATTACGGTCAACAGGACGCTAGACTTCGAGAAAACGCAGAGATATTATGTCACGATCGTTGCTACCGTAAGTTGTTGAACAGCATATTATCCGTTTTGTTCCTTCATATACTGCATTATGAAAGTCTCACATTTTTGAAAGATACGTCAAATATGATGATGGGGTATACATGTAACGAGAATTTGAGGCTCCGAAGATGGGAAATTGAAGACCGTAAACGTGCAGGATAAATAAATATTTCTTTAAACTGATATCCACGGAGGCAAAATCTCAATATCTGAGTACCGGGACTAATATTAGAAGGTCAAGAAGAGTTTGTTGATACGAGTCAGACCAGTATTCACGGAATCTGGAACTGATAGGTTGCTCCAAATTCTCGTTACCCTAGGAACAAACGACCAAGTTAAAATGGAGGGTTTCACCCTGATCAGTCCATCCAGCAGGCTTGGAGAATGACATCACCCTCCAAGGAAGCTAGGAAGAAAATGTTCCGCTGATATATTGTTAGAATAGCTCAGGTCACCGACCGCTTGACGATGAGAAATCAGCTTGTGATGCCGCTCTAACGAAGTTTTATCCATAAGATGGATTGCTCTTTCCTGAACTTCATCAGTGTTCCAGTCCAGGATTCACTACTTATTTATTTATTTATTTATTGACAAAGTATCGCTTAGAGCAACAAAAAATGTCGAAAAAGCTTTGTAGGTATCGAGAGGCTTCAGCATATTTTCGCGACTGTCTGGATTGACTTATACTATAAAAGACCCTTATTACTAATGAAACCTACATATTATGAGAGATATCTATCATAAAATTGGCCACAAATATCTTACCGGAAACCGTTATATTTAAATAAAAGTCTAACGACAATGACGATGCCTTAAAGATAAAAACAAAACGAATCACAAAAAACGGCTTTTATTTATTAAACTTTGTGTATCTATGATACACAATTTACATGGTTGAATTCAAGTTTTTGCCTGAAGTACTAAGAATTAGCACTACACATTTTATATATTTTTTAAATAGTAAATAGAAAGTCTATCGTTTTGCTATACAGTATACGAGGTGTTCAATTTCAGTGAGAATTGATGCCTTTGCAGCTTCTGACAGTCTTTACCTAAGCAAACTAATTTCCGTACCCTTCTTATCACCTCCTACAACGCAACAAGTACTCTTCTCTGCTGGGACAAGTACAAGTATTAGAAAGGGTTTATCGTATTTATAGGGTAACACCCTGTAAATCCGAAAGTACATCCAAAAAGTTCGCTTCCAGAATTCACGTAACACATGCATTTATATTGTTTGTGTTCTTCCTCACTGTTTACAGTAACAGTAAAGTTCCCGAGAGGTTTTATTCACACTGCCTTGTGAGAATTGTTAAAAGTAACGGTTAAATGTAATGTTGATTACCAATATTTTTGTTTATAGCAGCATAACATAGGAATTAAACGTTGAACTGAATTTCATGCATATGTATATGACCTGAATGCCTACATCTTATCTTGACTACCTATTCAGACTGTGTGGGAAAGTTACTCTTTATTTTTTATGGAGAAATCAGACTTGACTTGAACGAGACTTTTCATACTTCTGATACTACCTGAGTTTGAGGGTAACAACATAATGAAGGAAGCTAATAAAGTATTTGTGAGATACTTGTTATTGGGTAACAGGACAATTTGCATTCGCGAACACAACTTAGGGAACAGTAGGTAAAAATTGAATCATTCAGAATTTTTTTCCATAATTTATTTCCATTGGAAAAGTCCACAAAACTTCACAGACAGAAATGCATTAGATTTGTGGAGCATTATATTAGGTAGTGAAGAAAACTGCTTTTATAGTTTTTATAGTAAAAATGTATATTTAATTACAAACATGACTTACACTAAGGAACTTACGAGATAGAAAGAGAAAATAGGTTCGGTATTTTTTTTATTTTTCATCCAGTAATTATAAAAACGTACACCTTTTAGTTTCCATACTTTTATTCACGAAATTTTGTGTCGTCACATTAGCATTAGCAATAGGGAATATTATCCCATATTTTGTATCAATGAGGAAGGTAATAATTTGTTTATGTTAGCTTCACCTTTCTCCAACTTACTGTCATTTACAAGGGCTTATATGGGGAGTTATACTGTGGTAATACATCGGATGCAAAAAACTCCATACAGTTCCAAGATTTTAATTTATGACAAACTCTAGTGGTTAAAATGCAATGGGATATCATCTGTTGAATAGGCAACTTATGGCAACATAACTTTACATGTGCTTCAGAAACCTTTATCAAATTCAGAAATTGATTTACGAATTGAGATAACTATTTCTCATTTATGTCCTTTTGCCTGCCTGTCTGTCAATCAAAGTAGTATAATATTAGTAACGACTTCACTAATTTTAATGGAAATTGAGAAAGATATTAGAAATTGAAAAAATATCAAAATATCAAAAATATTTAAAAAAGCAACACTTGTTTCGGTTTTGTCATTTCAAGTCATAGTTGTATGCGAAACGAGATAATGTGTCAAACAGCTATCTCATAATTATATTTCTGACCGACACCAGAAAGTATTGAATTTTTTGTACTCTCTTCCTCGTATCGATAGGGAATCGATGTTATGGAGGTACTTTATGAAATTCATATTATGCGACTTTTAGCATGGTGAATGCTATTCTCGCCAAACACTGCCTGCTAGTGTCCTACTACGATAGTTCGTGATACATTTGGTCACGGTGGGTTGTTTTACCGATCCTAGTATATTATATGCCCAAAAATCTGCTGAATTTCAATCTATTTGCTCCTAATTATATATTTGGTGAAGCTATGTGCAAAGCCATTCACCGAGCATGAATTCCAATTGTCTATCAATCTGCTACATTTGAGAAGATCGATTTACATGGCAAGTACTGAGTCGATCTACTTGACTTATTTTCAATCTTTTATCTACGTGAGATCGTTTCATAACCTAATAAAAGCAGTGTTTGATTGGAGGTGAAATTGAACTAGATACTTAAACGCCTCTGGACTAGCATCATCAATTGATCAATCCGACTCGCTTCCTGCCTTTTGTTTTTCAATTAAGTGCAACGTCGTAGACTAAATAATAACTTTCCTGCAAATATCTGGTGGGTGTGTAGCTCGGCATTTGAAAGCAAAACGCGCGCCGGCTGCGATTTCGATCGCAATAGCCTTTGCACCGTTAGGTTATGCGCAGAATTCAACAAAGAAATCGCCCATGGTCTTTCTCATTTCCGCATAAATTTATTCAGGCCATACTATCGACGGTTGTTTATTTTAATAGTTTTCGTGAACCTGTTGTCTGTTGATTCAGGTGAAGTGGTCGTTTTAGAACTGACTTATCATACATGAGCGCCGTCACTGATTTTTCCTGTATTATCAACGCGACACTCAAACTTGAGTTGTAGTGTATGATGAATCATCTATAATAGATCTAAATTAAAAATCTTTGTGTTATAAAAATGTTTAACTGATGATAATATCGCTTAGACTTTTTCTATAGATATCCTGTCTCAAGGTCTATCGCGATACAGAAGCACTGTGAGAGAATTAATGTAACGATATAGTATGTAACCATCGGGAAACAAACTCATCGGTAGCAAAGCTGTGATTCTGCGTAAGATCTAATCTTGGAAAATACGTATTCGAAGTGTTGCAAGCTCGAGTTTGAGGATGCGCCCATCAGGCATCTCTAGTGTTTACTGTACTGATGAACCTTTATTTCTTTGAAATAGGGGAAAACCAGCCACTTTTTTAGATATCTCAGGCTTTGGGGGTTCTTTGTAAGGTCAGGCATGTCCATCAGATGTACTTCTCTTTATTGGATTGGGTCCAGATGCTTTAATGAGTGCTTAGGAGCACATCTTCATACATAAGAGCAGTCTTCCAGAGCTGGCTATATCTGAGCCTTGTAGAATAGTGGTAACTATTCCGGTAACTGTTTCTTCCTGCAGGGAAAGAAAACCTATAGCTTATGTGATGTAGATCTATGTAGCAAGGCTGTGAACATGATAGTGTCCGCGAATGTCACTGGTGATATAATTCCCAGAAGCTTGATGGAAGTTGACCGAATGAAACCTTCATCGGGATTGTAGTGGTTTGTTTAGTTCTATATAAAAGTGCTGTCATCTGCGACGTTATAGACTAAGAATTTTCATTCTCATCATGTCATTAAATTTTATACTGGAGACCTTCGTCTCATGCTGCGAAAATGTTTGCAGTTCAAAGATAATGTGTTTGGCTCTCAAAAGAGATCAATATTAAAAAACACTTATATTTGAAACGCCTTGATGCACATTAAGAATAATATTCAAGAATATACGCGTAACAATTACCATTTTGAATATGCTACCCCTTCACGTACTTAAATTCCATATGATTTATTTATAACTGCGTATACATTGCGATTTATGAGTCTTTACACTCCCTTTTGTCATTTTACTTATTATTATTGTATACTTAAGAAAAGTGTGACTATTTTTATTGGTGCCATAGAAATAGTTAAAAATTGATGTAATCCAAGCAGTCGATAAATAAGTATTCAAATTAAATATATATAATGAAAGAAAAAGTAATTAGTAAAAATATAGTCAATGACTCCTAAAATTATTATATACTCATGTTTAAAAAAACATGGTCACTGTCAGATGAAACACCATAAATGCTACACGTATCAAAAACCTAATTGAACACAAAGTCTTGCAAAAATTCGAAGAACCGCAAAAAATAGGGATAATAAAATTTATTATTTATTTAACTTCCCTGGCAGAAAGTTTTTGAATTAGTATGTGGGCTATCATTCACATATTTTCACTTTTTGCGTTGAATTCGTTCAGTGTTAGTAAGTTTTGAAACTTTAAAGTAGCTCATAAATATTATGTGTCACAATTATTGAAATAAACAATTTTTTGTCTATACAGTCCTGCTCCTTGAGATATCAACGACATATCGACAGACATGCAGATAGGTATACCGACAGAAATGGCGTACATGGATTTCCATGATCTGAATTTCATAATGTTTTATCACCACGGATTCCCTTATTATCGATAATTTTTACAATTATTATATCTGCTCCCAATATTCTTCAGAAATAACTTATTTATTATGCTATTCCAGGCAATACTACCACCTTTTTCTAGATATTGGTTAATTCATGATATAATAAAAATTGAATAAATACTTCTACTGCCATTATGATACCGTTATGGTGAAATATCTGGATCAAAATAGCATTTCTGGTCCTCTTTAGGAGATTCAACCTTTCCGGATCGGACCTGTATCTGATTTGCATGGACCGGAGTCTCTACTAAACCGGATAAAACTTTGTTCAGTATCCTGAGGATGCCCGTTCAATCTTGGATGAACTTTCGTGACCATATACAAATCACATGCAGGTTTCATCCGGAATTGAAGCATTATTTGGTAAAAATGTTTGTGAAAGTTTTTAAATCAAGTTATCTGGAGCAGTCTATTCAACATCTCAGACCTATTGCCATTATCTGATAATTTACTTCACCTCTTTAGCAAGCGTTTTCATTAAAAAAAGATCAAGACATTACACAACGATACCGTAATACACGTGTAATCATCGCAATGGCGTGTTGTTAATTGCTCTCATTGAAATTGTCTCATGCGAAAAGATGATGGGATAACACTTATGGTGGCTGGCAGTAGCCCGGTGAGAGGCATTCGAGAGAGAAAACGCGCTGCAGAAGGCGCGGTATGACGTACTTCTTTCTGAAATAAAAGGTCAAGAACGAGCATGCCATGCACTTTAGATGAACACAACGCAAAAGCTTAATTTAGTGACTGCTTTGAACCGCCTCGTAGATAATGAACTTTAGTGCAGAGTAGCAGTATTTTCAGCATTTGATATAATCATACACGCAGTAGAATTGTGCATTTCTGTCTGTCTGGCTACTATGAATGCTAATGAAAAAATCGTTCACTTCTTATTAAAAATTAGATAAAAGTATCATAAATACTGATATTCATATTCAAAATACACGTTGATTTGAGTCAAGTCGTTTTCTTTGTAATTCAAGCCATTAAAACATCTGCTTTTATGAATTGGAATGATGAGGGTATTTCTACCGTCTATTCTTTATTGGACTGTGATTCTGTTTGACTGAGTATGCTTGACAATAGAATCTAATTAATGTTTTCCGAATCTATATATGAACCAAAAGCTTTGGTTCCAGGTATCTTCATGGTTTGATATTGAATCCCGAATGAGATATTTTATTGTTGCCTTACGATCCCACTGCTGTATGCTACGATTGTTTTATGAAGTATCGTATTTCTGATTTGGCAGCGCATTATGTATGTTTTTTTGGGATTTGTGAACAATGCAAATGCACCATATGTATTCTAGCCTCTCATAATGGTTAAAACTAAGGTACTTCTTAAAACAAAATTGATCCCCAAAAGCAATAAATTTGTCATCCATTATAGTATTAAAATTTTATTTTTTATACTTTGTACATTGACACAGGTTGCAATTAGATGCTACGTCAAAAAGAATGAACCAAAGAAAAAAATAGGTTAGGTTTCAAAGATTATGTTCCATTGTTATATTCAGTATATTGAATCTAACTAGTAATAACAGTGACAACGTCGCAGTGGGTACATTGCTTTAAACGAAACTGTTTGAAAAGTTTCCTTTTAGTGGTTTTGTTTTGCGAAAAAAACCTCACTGTGACTACCTGGTAGGAATTGCCCAATATTATACTATTACAAAACCGATTGGTTCTGGGTATTTGCCACACACGAATATTAGTGACTCAGGATTTTTAAAGCCACCTTTTATTCGTACTTCCTGCTATCTTCATTATACCTCGCATCTATACTAACGAGTTTAAATACAGTATTTTCAGATTTTACGCGTTTACAGGTACCTACCTACTTTTCATTACTGTTAGTTGCTTTTTATGCTTCCCTTTGCAATAAATTCCCACATTTCACAATATTCCCTAGGAAATGCGCAGACGTCATGTAACTTTATAAGCTTTTTAATCGTCTCATGAGAATTATATGGCACTAAAGATTTTTTTAGAAATACAAAAATCTTTTTTGTTTTTTCATAACTCACACAACAATCCTTCGCATCTGCCCCTTATTATGAAATGTTCAACCCCAAAAATTAAATATAAGTAGCTCCCTCAATAACTGAAAGACATTTTTTAGTCATATATTCACCAATCCTTGACACAGATTGCTGGTTGTGGTATCAATGTCAAAACTAGATAACAGCTAGTAGTTTCTGAGCTATAGGAGAAACATAGGTTAGATGTATTGGAAAACTGTAAGCCTACCTGTATCGGATGATCCTCACTTTGCCCACAAAGTTAAATAAGAGTAAATTGTTCAAATATACAAGTATAAAAGGATGCCAAGATGAACGCTTATAGAAAACCTTTCAATAATTCCCCCCTCTATCCCAATGACCCAGGGGATTGTCACATTAGTAGTGCAGTTTAATTGCAGCCAGAGCAGTTCCGTTTAGATAGCCAAAAAATTGCCAGACAGAGAGACAGACAGACCGCAGAAGTTGTTACATGAATTTTTGAGTTTCCAGAAATAACCAAACTCCACTGATATCTATCGCTGCAATTGAATATGTACATATATTTATAAATGTTTAGTTTATAGCACACATAGTTTCTGTTGTTTTATATACAGATGTGTGGTAGGTAAATATCTACCTTGAACATTTTTAGAATGTTGTACACCAAGAATTTGTCACGATATACCTCACACATTGTTTTTATTTCAAGGATTTCTGTGGAAAGTACAGTCTTACCGCGAATGAAAGATTAATAAAACATTAATGTGTGCCCATTGGTACAAGCTGTAATTTATTACTTTTTACCTATAATAAAAAATTGATTATAAGGGTAATAAGGCATATAACTGTATAAATACGTGTACGAGGGCAACGCGAAAAATGCCAATCTGACTATGACAGAATACAGGGACAGTTGAATCTTTTTTCATCTTATGCAAAACACGATAATAGACGCGTGCGTAAAAGCCCTTCTGTAGGACCAAGTTACACATAAGGAAGACATTAGAGCTCACAAGAATTCCTAACCATCTGAATGGTGAGCCAACGATATATGAGATTAGCATAAAGTAGGTTCGTTAACGGGCCATTGTTGCGGCGGTTAAGAACAAAAATTTTATTAACCCATCTAAGTGACGCCCTCTTTGGGGACGCCCATTGACATCTTACGAAGCCAAAGGTCCTAATACCTGGACTGCCTCGAAGCGGCAAAAATTGTCCCTTACAACATCTGCCAACAAGGGTGAACTGATTTACAGCGACATCCCTTGTTCTCTGTATACACTTTTACGATGTACAGCTATCTCTTGATATTAGGTGTATACTCTCCACTATCCACCAGACCTGCTATAGATATGTATGTTTCGTCTTTAGCCTAGACTCGTCATTATAGCCTGGCGGTCTCTGTAGAGAGCAATCGGGTGGTATATATGTAACCCAGTCAAAGGTGTGATAGCGACAACAACTCGTGTCGCCCTCTATGGCGTCCCCATAGAGCTTGCCTAATAATATTGATTACGTAGGGATGGAAAATAATACATATCATAAAGCCAGACAAAGATCATATGGAAGAAAATAAATTATGAGAATGTTCAAGTAAGGCTCAAACCGTATTACCTTGCAGAATTACTATCCCCTGGACTGCCTTGAACTGGCAACAGCTGCCTCTTACGACAGCTGTCAACAAGGGTGAACTGATATACAGCGACATCGCGTGTTCTTCGTAAACTCTTTTACTATGTACCGTTATCTCGGAAGGCGAGGTGTTAGGACCTTTGCCTTTGTAAACTGTCAATATATGTCCCCATAGAAGGCGACTCTTAGATGAGTCGATGTTGCTAACACACCCTTGACTGGATTACGTGTATACCACCCGATTGCACTCCACAGTTATACCGCCAGGCTATACGGACGAGCCTAGACTAAAGAAGAAACATGCATGTCTATAGCAGGTCTGATGCAGAGTGAAGAGCATACACTTAAAATTTGTCTTGCTACACATCAGATGGAAACCTAAAAGTCTCAGTTTGACTATGAAATAAACAATAGAGCGACAGTTGAAAATTATCACATCACAACAAATTCCCGCTAGTGGAGGCGTGTGTAAAACCCTAATAGGTACACAGCCCTTGCCGTGTCAGAGGTTATTGAATATCGAGCAATCCAAATTATGCAGCAGATTGCGATATATATGAAAAGTTCAGAAGTCGAATCCTATAAGTGTAGTTGTTGGAGAAAGTATCGTATATCGAATTAGGTCGTACTAGTATAGGCCGTTAGTTAATTCTCACGAGAACAAACAATGTGGTATAGTCTATTCAAATTTAACAATGATTTTGTCTTTTTAGGACCGAGCACGCGACGAAACACAACGATTGTCTTCGACGACAACCCTAACCGTCAACATCAAAGATGACGATGACCTCCCACCATCCTTCATCTACAAGGGATGTATGCTATTGGATGGATCCTGTATCAACCCCGAGTACACTGCATCGGTGAGTTAAAAATGATACCTTAAAAATTCATGCTCTAAACTCATTATGCTTCCCACAAAGTAAGAAAATGCTTGTCTCTTCTGCACGAGTCTATAACATGTGGCTTCAGTAGCAGCATTGGTTACTACTTGTCGATATGAAGATAGGATTTACTCTCTTCCCCTGATGATGCTAACGTAGTTAGTGAAACACGTATTACATTTTATAGAAAATGATTTAGCGAGTGGTAAAACCTTGTAATGTTTTTGTTAGCTTCCTTTGGCCCGTCTTGGTTATGTACAGTAAGTTATTATACCTATCGGATTTTAATTTATCTTTGTTGTCATCTAACTTGATTAACATCATATGCCTCCATATTGATGAATTTCAACTCATTTGCCTTCGAAGTTTTCTTTGGTGGTCTACCCATCTACTATATTCCAATAAATTTTACTCTTGTTTTAAGCCTGGTGAAAGCTTTTATATTTTATAGTCTTTCTCATTTTTGTTGGATTTATCTATATTTATAATATCCACCAACCTGCATTTGTGAGAGTCTTCGGAAATTCGGCAAATCAAAACTTTTGGCAACACACTATGCAGACTGCAGGCCATAGCAGTGCTTGATTGATTTCGTCATGATGTATAGAGCCGTATAGTATGTATTACCAAAGGTATTTGGCTTTTGATTTACTTATCTACATACCTGTATATTGGCTTTTACACTTAAACATTTCATTACTAATGCACCTAGCCTATTTTTAGTCAACCCACAACCACAAATAAAGCTTTCATCAATACCATTATATACCCACAATGACACCCGTCTTTTTTACTGATTTCACGTAGATAGAAGCTTCATATAGCATAAGCCCTCAAAATTTTGAACACATTTAATTCTGGTTTTAATTAATGAGTTTAATTGGTCGCCTAACATATTGGTAATATACTTTATACTTGTTTCTGACATTTATACCTACTTGATTTAAAAATATGCCGAATACTTAAAATGCCAAGGCATTTATATCTGTTCCCATGCACCTGACATATGTTACAATACGTTACAACAAAGTCTGCTTTATGTAAGTCTCCGTATTTCTACCTGTTGTGTGTGTTCGGATTTAATGCCTGAGCCATCCTTAGAAATGATAGGGTACGCTTTGTCATATCCATATACAGCTGGCTGGAATATGAGGTATGCTGTGTATACTTGGGATCAGGTAGTAAAAAGTACCAATGACGTCGTTACTGTTAATAGTTTCCAGATAGAATCATAAATCTATAAGGAATCAACGAAATACTGAAATCCTTTGAATACTTATTGAAAAATCATGTTGTTTTCACGTGAGCTACATTGAGGATATCTGGGTTCGCAGTTGGGGACGTTTTAAAAACAAGTTTCCCAAAAATAGATGAAACAGTTCACATAAATCCATAGAGATAATGGCTTCGAGACAAAGGGCGTTGATAATTTGGGAATGAAAAAAATTAAATAATGAAATATAAAAGTTTATATGAACCTTTCTGTTCTGTACTTGTAGCAGTTATATAATACGTTAGTTCATAATTAAGGCTTCTAACACGTATAGACTATTTAAGAGACTCAATATAGATATAAGAAAATCTAGAAATTTAGGTAAAAAGTTTCTGAAACATCTGAAAAAATATATACGTATAACAACGTTTACCGCCTTGCATCTAGGAAAAGAAGCTTTGAAATACGAAAGCCTAGTGAAGTGAACTCCTATCAATCCTTATGATTCCTATTCATGAAGATTATTAGAATATTGAATATTTTTTACGAAGTTTTTTTTGTTTGTTTCAACAAACCATAGAGAAGAATCTCACAATTCTGTAATATTATAGTAAGGTATCAAGAATAAAATTCTAGGATCCATCATGTGTAAAATTTAGATTTCAAGGAATAGTTGTATATCCACTCTAGCTACATTACTACGGGTTTTTAAGGAAAACAAATGAAAGTAGAATGGAAATAATTTTATTTATTACTAATTGACAGGTTGACGCCGTTTTAATCTTCCAGGTAGCTCTGGGTACTCCAAGGTATAATTTCCTTTACCAAAAATAATTATAAGAAAAATGCGTTAATAACAGGTTTGTTATGCAGTTTAACACGTATTAACAAATCACTTCAGTAATTAGAAACATGACTTAGATTGATGCTCCTTGATGAATACGGAAGTGTAAATTGAATATTAGTAGTGAAGTTTCATGATTTTTCAGGTTCATCTATCATAACAACACTTTCAAAATACATGATGAATCACTTTGTCTCTACTCATTGGAGTCATTAATGTGGATCGTGTTTAACGATCTATGCTAAAACTAAAAATGTTCGAGTTTAGAAATACAGTAGTACATATGTGACGCTTTCCACTTGAGTCATACAGTACTATCAGCTTGAAAATAAAACTAAAGGAGTATCATATTTACGACTCTTTATCATTGAAACTTAACGTAACGATTACGCAACTGAATCGCAATGATGAAAGTTCCACAAAGTGAAAATATATATATATGACTAAAGATATTGCTGGGAATTTACTTGATAGCTATGGTGGTAGTACTGATACTCTCTTTATGCCGTACCTATCTAAGAAAGGTCAGCAAAAAAAGGAAGTATAGGCAACTAATAGTCAGAGGCGCTTGATCTTTCTATATAATGGCGGATTCCCCGTTTGACCTCTTATAGTTTAGGAGAGGTTTAAACTCCTTTCAAATGGTACAGAAATCAAATGTGATGGGGGCGAGCAGCTATTTATTAAACTGCAGTGAAGGTGAGAGATAAATAACCCGAGAACCTTGACAAACAGGGTAAAGAGACTGTGCAGCGTACTATAGTTTCTTACAGAGCATAGGTGCGTTGTAAGCTACCTAAGATACCTGAAGGGAGTACGTGAGTCGCGCACATTGCTAGGAAGAGAATACAACCAATTTGGATGGAAGTGGGTAAACCACCAGAGACAAGATTAAAGGCTAATGGGTGGAAATTCAACCAACATTGGGATATATCATGTTAAGCAAGATGTACGGTGATGAAAGATTGAAAGAAATAAACAATAAATTCTATTTACTGACACGCACGAGGGATTTAGAGGTGAAAACGCAAATGCTATTGGTGATAAACTCAACAGTATGCTACCCATTATGACGAAACTCATGAAGTACTACCGTGGCAACGTATATAATGGACAATCCTGGAGCTTTAGGGATTAAGCAAACTTTTGGAGAGTCTCAAACTTCGGAAAAATTCTATCGAGCTTCTAGCCTAATAAGTGTAAAATCTATTTTTCTGTCTAAAGAACAAACTATTTGATTAATCAGTAATTATGCAATTTAGCTTCATATTTTGTTCCTCTTGATTTCTATAAGTAAATCCATCAGGAGTACTTATGTTTTGTAAATTTTAACTGTTATCTAAGTAGGGTTTGTTGAGATTGTATGATAGATTGACATTTGCGCAGGCCCGGATTGATCATATCGTGGCTCCTAGCCTTTTTATCTTTTTCTCATTTTTTTAATTATATTTTTCCTACACGGTACGAACCAGTGATGTAGCGGAGAAGTGTAGATGCCGCTACCGTTTAATAGTATAGTAGATATACTTTTACGTACCTATTTTCTCCTAAAAAGCTTCGTTCGCTAATGATCAACATGTTGGCTTTGAAAAGGCAATGTAGATCTGACGATTCTGGGATCTAGGAATAAACTGGAAGAATTACTGCGCAACGTGGTGCTTTATTTTTTTTAAGTTTCAGAGAAATTATACATAAATATACCTCCAATTATTATTTTTTACTAACTGGGTCAGTCTTCTTTGTCTTATTTTTGTACATGCCCATACATATTGTTCGTTTATGGTTATGTTACAAGAACTATTTATTTCTAGGTTTCAAGTGGCGTACTCCATGGGGTACTCAACGTACACCCAGAAAAAATCCAAGCCGTGGATATGGACACAGTTAACTCACCCATCAAATACTCCTTCGTTAGCGGAGAACCTGCATCATATACGGATTACTTCAAGATAGACCGCGACTCGGGAGCAGTGCATCAGATCAAACCTGTGGATACTAGTACTGCGAAAAAATTCAGCTTGATCATTAAGGTAAGGCAAAATTCAATGAAGAACTGTGAAGCAATTTTACTTCCCACGCATTAGCTAGGGAAGTCTTGTGATCAGGAAGGTTACCTTACAGATAATAAGCTTTTTTGACGTGTCTTGATGATTGCTTCTTGAACAGTAAGTAAAGAATATCAGCAAGCCCTCTGAAATACAAATTTGAAAAAATGGTACCCTTTTTTGCATACAAAAATATGGTGTATCAGCTTGATCATTAAGGTAAGGCAAAATTCAATGAAGTACTGTGAAGCAATTTTACTTCCCACGCATTAGCTAGGGAAGTATTGTGATCAAGAAGGTTACCTTTCAGATAATAAGCTTTTTTGACGTGTCTTGATGATTGCTTCTTGAACAGTAAGTAAAGAATATCAGCAAGCCCTCTGAAATACAAATTTGAAAAAATGGTACCCTTTTTTGCATACAAAAATATGGTGTATCAGCTTGATCATTAAGGTAAGGCAAAATTCAATGAAGTACTGTGAAGCAATTTTACTTCCCACGCATTAGCTAGGGAAGTATTGTGATCAGGAAGGTTACCTTACAGATAATAAGCTTTTTTGACGTGTCTTGATGATTGCTTCTTGAACAGTAAGTAAAGAATATCAGCAAGCCCTCTGAAATACAAATTTGAAAAAATGGTACCCTTTTTTGCATACAAAAATATGGTGTATCAGCTTGATCATTAAGGTAAGGCAAAATTCAATGAAGTACTGTGAAGCAATTTTACTTCCCACGCATTAGCTAGGGAAGTATTGTGATCAGGAAGGTTACCTCACAGATAATAAGCTTTTTTGACGTGTCTTGATGATTGCTTCTTGAACAGTAAGTAAAGAATATCAGCAAGCCCTCTGAAATACAAATTTGAAAAAATGGTACCCTTTTTTGCATACAAAAATATGGTGTATCAGCTTGATCATTAAGGTAAGGCAAAATTCAATGAAGTACTGTGAAGCAATTTTACTTCCCACGCATTAGCTAGGGAAGTATTGTGATCAAGAAGGTTACCTTTCAGATAATAAGCTTTTTTGACGTGTCTTGATGATTGCTTCTTGAACAGTAAGTAAAGAATATCAGCAAGCCCTCTGAAATACAAATTTGAAAAAATGGTACCCTTTTTTGCATACAAAAATATGGTGTATCAGCTTGATCATTAAGGTAAGGCAAAATTCAATGAAGTACTGTGAAGCAATTTTACTTCCCACGCATTAGCTAGGGAAGTATTGTGATCAGGAAGGTTACCTTACAGATAATAAGCTTTTTTGACGTGTCTTGATGATTGCTTCTTGAACAGTAAGTAAAGAATATCAGCAAGCCCTCTGAAATACAAATTTGAAAAAATGGTACCCTTTTTTGCATACAAAAATATGGTGTATCAGCTTGATCATTAAGGTAAGGCAAAATTCAATGAAGTACTGTGAAGCAATTTTACTTCCCACGCATTAGCTAGGGAAGTATTGTGATCAGGAAGGTTACCTTACAGATAATAAGCTTTTTTGACGTGTCTTGATGATTGCTTCTTGAACAGTAAGTAAAGAATATCAGCAAGCCCTCTGAAATACAAATTTGAAAAAATGGTACCCTTTTTTGCATACAAAAATATGGTGTATCAGCTTGATCATTAAGGTAAGGCAAAATTCAATGAAGTACTGTGAAGCAATTTTACTTCCCACGCATTAGCTAGGGAAGTATTGTGATCAGGAAGGTTACCTTACAGATAATAAGCTTTTTTGACGTGTCTTGATGATTGCTTCTTGAACAGTAAGTAAAGAATATCAGCAAGCCCTCTGAAATACAAATTTGAAAAAATGGTACCCTTTTTTGCATACAAAAATATGGTGTATCAGCTTGATCATTAAGGTAAGGCAAAATTCAATGAAGTACTGTGAAGCAATTTTACTTCCCACGCATTAGCTAGGGAAGTATTGTGATCAGGAAGGTTACCTTACAGATAATAAGCTTTTTTGACGTGTCTTGATGATTGCTTCTTGAACAGTAAGTAAAGAATATCAGCAAGCCCTCTGAAATACAAATTTGAAAAAATGGTACCCTTTTTTGCATACAAAAATATGGTGTATCAGCTTGATCATTAAGGTAAGGCAAAATTCAATGAAGTACTGTGAAGCAATTTTACTTCCCACGCATTAGCTAGGGAAGTATTGTGATCAAGAAGGTTACCTTTCAGATAATAAGCTTTTTTGACGTGTCTTGATGATTGCTTCTTGAACAGTAAGTAAAGAATATCAGCAAGCCCTCTGAAATACAAATTTGAAAAACTGGTACCCTTTTTTGCATACAAAAATATGGTGTACTTAACACACAGTTTCACAAATAAAAATCTTTTTCTTCCAATCACGGGTTTCGATTTATATTTAAATCATCCTCGGACTGGCAGATTTGACTGCTAACAGATACTACCAAGATTACCTGCCATCTAGCTAACTAGAACCTATCAACCTATTAAATTATTTTTTCTTTCGTTTGTGTGTCTTAGGGGAAATATTTTTTGGCGACTGCATTTGCAGTAGTGTTAAGGCAAACCCCTACAAAACATTAATCATCGCCGTCAAAATCTCCTTAAGATATTTCAAGTGCTATACTTTTTTATTTCTTAAGATATTTCAGGATTTAAGATATTTTATTCCTTTATTAGAAATAATGAAATAATCTTCTTAATACATTCTAGGACTTAAGATAGTTCAAGATTGAGTTAACATAGGTAATAGTTATGAATTTTATACGAAAAAAATACTTTTAATATCTAAACAATGACCACAAAGTATTGTTATTTCAAGATTATCCACAAATTTTCCTTAGAGATTTGACCAAATGTTTATTTTTATCTTCTCCCGACAATATATAGAACCCACAAGGAGTTTTGCCCTATTTTTGATACAATGACGCCTTTAGCACCAATGATAATACCATTGTGGACTAAGGAGGTCTTCATTTTGATATTCATATGTCACAGATTGCAGACATTAAATAGAAAACGAAATAGTGTTTTCGATATAACATCTACTACATCTTATATTCCTTGCACAGGCCCAAGAAGTCTCGGAAGCTAAACGGTCAACTACAGCCAAACTCTTCATAAATGTGAAGCCAGTGGATTCGCATCCACCAGAAATAAAGTTATCCGCCAAAGAAGGGTTTGTCGATGAAAATTCGCCGATCGGTGAAGCCATATTGGATGAATCTGGAAATCCATTAATTGTGACCGTTGAAGATAGAGACTTCGTGAGTATAACCAAACTTAATTAAGTCAATCACAATCATTGATCTCTGATTTGCTGCATGCATCGAAATTATTTTACTATCCCGAGTTAGCAGATGCCTGTGTAGTCTTTTAGATGAAAGACGCAAACGTAGTGCAGAGATGTGTTTTAAAGATCACATAATAATCAGTCAAATATTTACTTATACCGTGAGAGGTACCTATGAATGGTAACTTTAGTTCCTGATAATTATGCTAGTCAACATGTAAGTAACATATTAAAGTATATAACGTAAATAACGGAACGTCTAGTGCAAATTGATTACCAAAATTGTTGTATTGTCGTTACGTATATGAAAAAATGATTCAATAGTTTTAAAATAATGGAAATATTCATTACCTTCTAGAAACCATGTAAAATGGATAAAAAGTTTGAAAATTATCTAACGAAGACTAGCTCCGATTATTTCCAATTAAATTCGATTCTGATATAAATAAACTCCTTGATATGCATCAAATCCAACTTTTTCATTGGATAAGTTATAAATTCGATGTCTTTCAATGTTAAAATTATTTCTCAAAAATATTAAGTATGTCCGGTTTATTTTCTCAATGAAACATTCTTCTTTATGCTCAGAAATAGGATCGGATTCATTCATTCATATTATACGTTCGAATATAAACGTGGCTCTAAAAAAATCTCAAAGTGGGCAAAATAGTATTGTGAGCCTATATACTAGATAATAATTCTAATTCCGTTTTTTCGTTCGATATGTTTTCTCTGCTCTTTTTTTTATCCTCGATCACCTTCGGTTAGCTTTGTTAACTAATATCTACTCTATTCTGGGGACGATACATATTTATATGGAATGAAGTAAATTATTTAGGATTACGCCAAGGAATTTAGTACTTTAACTCAAAAAAAATTGAAATTAACAAATATTAAGACGCGTTTTGAAGCACGTACTTTTACGCCAGAGTAATTTTTCGTACTACAAGCATACCAGGATTCTAACTATTTTATACATTATATCACATAAACAAAGCTGCATACATACATTTACCATGGCCAATCAAACTAACTATCCACTGAATCACTGCACAATATCAGTAACAATATTGTGACAGGAACATGGTGATTTACTACGTATTTCTATATTAAATCAAAATTTGTTAGCTTATTATTCAAATAATTAAGCATCAGGATCCTCAAACATACCAACAAATGTCTGAAGATGGAAAGTAATTAGAGAAAATAAAAACGTTGAAAATGAGATAAAGATTTGAATTTTTTTAAAAAACAAGAATAATTTGGATCACTCTTCAATTTTAAAATGATTTGGTTCATGAAAGAAGAATTGTGAAAAATGAATTATGATAAAGAATCGTTTATTTAAACGAGTTGCCTATTTAAAGTATCCTTGATTTGAATATCTCTTCTTAGTTTTACTATTTAATTTTTTTGAATTATGTATCGACGCTGTGTTCATGAGCATGTTCTATATATGCTTTCTTTACGGTTCCTATAATTATTTCTTTAAATAGGGGCCCACGGATCCGAGGCCATCTTATACCTTCGAACTTACAACTCCGTACTTTTCGGTTGATCCTGTGAGCAGAAAACTTGTTGTTGCTGACAGCAAACTGGATAGAGATCCTCCTAATCCTGCAGTATTGAAATTCCAGGTAAAGTTTTGACACACATTTTTTGAAACATCATTTATTTTATTTTCCGCTTTTTGATGGTGATTGAGGTGGACTACTCTAGACTTATTTAGCTTGCACACCCCGAACGTGGAAAACGAATAGCTATAGTAGATCTAGTATCTCAGGTTCAGGATAACGGACTCTATATCATTTGGAGCATAGCATAGCTCAGGAATCTCATATATGCTGTAAGAGTGATAAAAATAACCTGTTGTGGCGTACATCTTACACGCAGACAAAATATGCTGCAGAGAATTTGGTGCCACTTAATATGATCTAGAGCTTCGTATCGGGTTTATACATTACTATAACCCTACTATGATAGAGTAAAGTATTGAAAATAGAAACTCTATTTGCCCAATAACATGTGGTTTCAATAAGCAGCCAGTAAAAAATATGAGATGAAGAGTTTATCTTAAATAAGTAAGCCATTGTGTGAAGTATATACTAATATTTTTTGTAGATTGTAGCACGTGAAGTTCAAACTCCAACATCGACCCAATCTCATGGGGCAGCTTCGACTCCAGCATCTATAACTGTCAAACTCAGGGATGTGAATGACAATGCTCCCATGCTTCCACCCACAGGATACAAAGTTCAAGTTCCTGCCGGCGAAGGTAGACGGGGAGTTGTCGAAGTGAAAGCTACAGACAAGGATGAAGGTACTTTGAAATGGGATCATTGCATTTATTTCTATTTCTGGGTAATATTGAGTGAATGCTCAAATCATCGAATATTTGCACTAGTTCAGGTTATTACAAGTATATGAAGTCCTAGTTAATTCATTTTTCAAATTTGAAATTTTTTATCACAACTAATTAATGTCTAGCAAGTTTCTAGCCATTAGTCTGCATATTCTATAGATTTTTCAAGTAGGTTTCTATTGGTAGATCATTTTTATTCAAGTATACTATCCGAGATGTCATTTGTATTCATTTTAATATTTACAGGTGACAATGCAAGGATTAAATACTCAATCTACCACGTATCCAACAATGGAAATGAGAAATTCACTATCAATCCTCACACTGGCCAGATTGACGCCACTGGAAAACTCCATGCTGGAGAACAGTACAGTCTCACTATCCAAGCTACAGATAAAGGAGGCCTTTCATCACAAGCTATTGTAGAAGTAAGTGCTATGTACTATAGCGAGACTACCTTGTTGTGAATATGCTGTAATCTTTTGTGATCTCTATATTTGTCCGCTAGACAAAGATAACCGGTATAGTTCAGAACGGGAGCATCTTCCCTGTATATATGCCCAGAATGAGCAGTGTGGTACCGAAAATTCCTGACAGGAAAAAAGCTTACTGTGCTCTAGAAGCTTTGCAAGATTATAAAAAATATCTATTCACATCGACTGTAGAACACTGTAAATTGTAATCATCAGGGAGCAAACTCCACAGCGGCTCATTCCACAATGCCAACATTCAAAAATAACGACTTCCGGAAGAGGCTCTTTTGAGGCGTTGGAAGCTCGACCTAATTAGTATGCACTCTTTGAGCTTCTCTGGTGTTTGCTGTACTGATGACTCTTGGTATTATTATCTGAGACAACTCAGCACGGTCAAACATTTGCCAGGATAGTATCTATAGCATAGTGACAGATCAGTCAACCTTCTTCGATATTCTTGACTGTGGAGGTTCCTTTTAAGGTCAGGTGCATCCACTAGAAGTATAGCTCGTTTCTGAACTGAATCTAGAAGTTTCAAGGAATACTTTAGTGCATCCCCAAAGATGGGAAGGTGTTCGATTGATCTGGTATCCTCATTCATTTTTTCTCTCCCTCTACCACACTTTCCCTATTATCCCCTTCCCCTTCACCCCTCCTCCTTTTCACCTGAAGTCCATAGTCGCATTGAATAACCTAATACCCTATAACTATTCACAGCTCTAATTAATTGGTTATTTTGAAAAAGATTTATGCTGAAACATATCCATGCCACACAGGTGACCATCAGTCCGGGACCCAACAAGGAGCCTCCGATTTTCGAGCAAGCCGCCTACGATATAGAAGTGAGCGAAGGTGCTTCAATCAACTCCACCGTTGCTACTCTTACTGCCACAGATCCTGAAGGGGAGCCAGTGACTTATTCTATCGTCTCTGGAAATGATCTCAGACAGTTCGCTATTGGACCAAAGACCGGAGTTATGACCATCATAAGACAGTTGGATAGAGAGGACCTGAATCGATATCAATTGGTAAAACATTAATAGCAGTCACGAATGGAAACTAATTAATCAATATCCTTTATCAACTAATAAGCTTAATGAAACATAGTCATCCAACACTGGAATGGTCCGATAAGAAATAGTGCTCCAGATCAGTCGGAGTTCGACATGTTTATACACCCAAACAACTGTAGCCCAACTAATGGATATTTGGTCATGTTATTATTTAACAGTAAAGTGCTTACACTCTAGCTACTGGTAAAGTTTATAACTGAATGAAATCCTGCTTTGACTTTTTTATAAAAAATAAACATGTTGAAAAGATTAGGTTTTTTTAATTTTGTTTTTGGATGAATCGCTCAAATGGACCATTGTAACGAACTGGAAAGCTAGAAAATTGTTATAAACAGATCGCAATAGAACAGCCGAGGAAAGTCAGAAAGATGCTTAAAATTGAAGCCTGTAAGAACAATTATGTGGGTTTTTTAGTATCCTCAAATCATCTATTGTAAGTAATGCGATTGTTTTCATACTTCTAATGAGCATCAGAAAATAATGAGAAAAAATCAATGTCATTACATTTTTTACTATAACAAACAAAAGTTCACTTTTGGTAATATTTCGTGCATTATTCAACTATGAGAAGTCATGCCTTAGGTAAGTCGTTTTTTCGATTTAATTGTCAATAAATTTTACATTTACATTTACTGAATATTTCCCCCTCAGATGATAAAAGCAGAAGACGCCGGAAAATTATCCAGTTTGGTGACAGTCAACATAAAGGTAACAGACATAAACGACAAAAATCCGGAGTTCCAGGATGAGCCATACAGGTTCAGAGTCAGGGAAGGACTCAATCGGACTTCAGTTGGATACGTAAAGGCCACAGATGCTGATGAAGGTGTAAATGCGAAAGTCACTTACGTTATTCCAGGGTATTTACCGTTCGATATCGACAATGAAACTGGCGAAATTACTACGAATACCGTACTAGACTATGAAAACCAAAAAGTAAGTTTCCAGGGATAACCTTAGTAGTATGGATTGAAATGTTTTTGAGTTTCATCGAAGTTGTTGCTGTAATTTGTCGCACTTTATTAGAGCGGAAATCTTTGATCAAGCGATATGTCTTTTTAATACTTGCCTAAAAGTCTTTCCCTTTATGATGGCCTGCAAATGTGCTTTGGACACGTGTCTTTCTACAGCTTGACCAATTGATTTTATTCGGTAAAATTTATTCGCATCCCACTAGAAAGCTGCTTAAAGTTTCCGGGATGGAGAAGACGTAGCGTGACTATGTCCTATTTCTTGTATACATATCATTTTGATATACTTATATCGTCTTATAACGGGTGTCTTCTTAGACGCGGAGAACTTTAAATTGGCAACACTGTTTTCTGTGACAGCCGATCTGTTACTTCTGGGTTGATGTGAGGCTGGTTTGGTTTGGAAATTCATCATGAATAGACTCACGCTGGAGCAACGTGTGCAAATGGTTCAAATTTATTTTAGTTCGAAAAACCCATCGGGAATTACGTGCGTTCAACGGTGCTCATAATTATCCATTAAAGCTTATTTTAGCTATACAAATTTTGGGTACACCTTTTGTAGTTGAATGACACATTGTATGTACTCCATAATAGTCGTGATTAATGAAACACATTTACTAGCCTGAATCAATTGAAGATTCCCCAATATTTTCTTCTTTCAGGAGTATCAGTTTGTAGTAACAGCTAAAGACGGAGCTCCAGACCCTCGAATAGCTACAGCTACAGTCACAGTTGAGGTCATTGACGTAGAAGATGAATTACCATTTTTCAAGAAGTTATTGTATGAAACTACGGTACCTGAAAATATTCCTGAACATTTTATCGCAGAAGTTAAGGTGAGACAGCTATATATTCTGTCTGAAAATTTTATCACAGATGATAGAGGCTGTAGCATTGCTCGCTCACCTGCTAGTAGTTTTATTTTTTTGGTGACAAGATTATCACTCTAGAATATAAGGGAGTTATTTAAAGGTTATTCATGATAATTTAAAATCTATATACTAACCATTGTGCTCCGGTATTCACATGAGAATCATATAAACCCGTATAAATAATAAGATTTAAGTATATAGGTACTTCTATCGCTTTGTATTATACAATATAATAATAATAATTTCTTACAGGCTTACGATCCTGACACGATTAAAAAAATAACATATGTTATTCACCAAGGACCCACAGATCTTTTCAGGATAGACGAAAATACCGGCAGTATTTTCACTACCCGTGGACTAGACTACGAGAAGGATCATCAACATGTCTTAGTGATTGGAACTTTAGAAAATATGTCCAGTAAAAATGGCAGTACAACTAAAGTTATTGTCAATGTTGAGGTAAGCATGGAATATGAAGAATAAGTTGAAATATCTTTTGGGTTGGCCTACTAGTAAGTCAAACAGTCCCGGTCTAAATTAGTCAGCTAATCTCAGATGCCAGTTTTGTCTTGTTTCATGTTTATCAAAATACTGAAACGGAGTGAACAGTAATGCTATATAATATATAAAACACTTATTGTACTGTCAAGAGCAATCTTAACTCAATAGTAGGCAGTATGACAAAAAATGTATAATATATCTATTTATAAGAAATGGTCATTAGTGGTGCAATAGGAAAGGGAGAATTTGTCAATGAATTTTTCAGTCAGCATACCGAACTGCTTTCAGGATAGAAACGACATACCACCAGTTTTTACGATAGTGCCACATCCTATAAGCTTGGAAGATGATGTGCCTATAGGCACTACTGTAACTACGTTGATTGCAACTGATTCTGATGGGACTGCACCTGGAAATACGGTAAGTTTAACTTTTTAAAGATGTAACTTTTAGTAGCCATGAGGCTAGGCTCCGCCTTTTGTATCATATTTTGTAGTGATGCAATAAAGACATGTTATTATTATTATTATTATAATAATTATTATTTTTATATCTTCTTCCTCTTTATATAACAAAATTCTGTATAATCTGGATCTAGATGATGCATATTCTGGATAAGGGGGATGAAAAGGCCAAATTTGAATTGCATTCAAGGTTATAAAGGCACGTCTTCAATTGTGCTTCGCCAAGTAAGAGCATCCAAAATATGTATGCTTGCTTGAAATATGAACAAGAAGTATCCAAGAAGCATTCTTAATATAACAATTCATGTTATTTATTCGAGAGGCAAAAAATTCTGAGCCGAAACATTATTTATAGTTTAATGTGTTTGATAGATATGATTATCTCTTCAAAATAAATATATCTTTACAATGAACTCTTCTTACATCATTTCTTTGTTTTTATATTGATGTTACTTTGGCCGAACAATTAACTACTTTTATAAAATGGTGAATGACATTATTGTTCTATCTCTATATATTTCATATAATGGTGAAAGTGCTGTTCTCTTTTACAAGACCTTAACATTCTGACTGCACATTCACCATTTATTAAATTTTTTGGAGATTTATTTCAAAAAAATGTTCTAGGACAAAAAACTATCCAGTATGGAAACATACCGAGTGTAAATACAATCTTGGCTAAGCTTCTGGCATGTTTGCGTAGTACCTCAATTATTATAATCCTTATGTTTTCACAGGTTCGATATGAAATTATCGGACGAGGAAAAGCAAAGAAATACTTCCAAATTGATCCTGATACTGGAGTATTACGAGTAACCAACGATCTGAAAAAGGAAATTGATACTGAATATCAGGTAAGACTTTCTGTATTATATTTAACTACCGAAAACCACATATTGTGCTATCTAGATTTTGTTTATTATATTATTATATTCTTGCTTTTCAGGTCGGTTACTATTGATTCTATATCCTTAAGAACATATTGCAAATCAGTTATTGTTATTAAACCCGAATTGATTGATCTGCTGTATATGTAGTAATAGAATAGAGCATTATAACCTACAAAACCATCGGTATTGCCTTTTTCAAAGTTCTTCTATTTAACTTATGAAAATCACTCTTTAAAATAACTGATTTAGCCCAGATTTTTCATGAACTAACATAGGTTCCACCACGCAAAATTCTGTTAATCAAAAGACAATACAAAATTACACATTTTTTTCTGCATATATTGGTAACAAAATTAATTGTTCCTTCATAGTACTTTATACATTACAGAACTCGTTCTCAAACTAAAATTTCAATCATTCGCATTTCATTTGAGCACTATATTTTTTTGATTTATGGAATACTCAAGTCAACATTCCTACATAAATTATTGTTTTATGCTGTTATAAAAAATGCAAGAGAATAGATAGAGAAAAATTTTGATGAAATTCAACACTTTGAATGTATCTTGCATTTTTCACAAACTGTCCCGAATTTGTTCATGTTACAGATCTAATGCAAAACGCTACAATAAATACGCAAATTATATACTCACCATATATACCATAGCATACGTATCTTCGTCATAAATTCATTGAAAATTACATTTTTACCTACATGGAATGAAGAAAACAAATTTTGATAGAAGCGCCTATATTGGCGAAGCTATTAACTTTTAGGATGATATATTTCTCCTTTTTCGCCTATTGCATTACAGTTTTCAATTCATTCAATAGTATTGCTACTGTTCTTTTGGGTGTGAAGAGAAAATTATTTAAAAACCATGATATCCAAAGTTTGGAAAATTTTGAGTTAATGTGATACATGTGACTGTTCAAACAAAAAGATCGCCTCACGATACTTAAAAATCAATTAGTTGGAAGTAATAAAAACGTGTTTCAAAGCATTAATAACTTTTGTCTAACTAGAGTGGAATAATAAATGCTTTAAGTGAGGTAAGAATAATTTTAGGCTGCCTTGTTAGGATTCTCTATTGAATCTGCTGAATTTATGCTATTTTCTGTTAATTTCCTACAAGTTTAATAACGATTTCCCTACCGCTTTTCAGGTAGATGTTCGTGCTTTCGATTTAGGTGATCCCCAACTCTCTTCCGTAATAACGGTCGACGTTTACATTCAACATGTCGCTACTGTTGCTCCTGAAGTAGGACTGAGGTTCGCTGACACCTCTTACAGCTTTCAGATACCCGAAAATGCAACCGAAGGTTACAGGATAAAAACTTTGACGATAGTCAACAGTAAGTTGCATGGAAATAGCATTCCGCTGAAATGTCAAATTATTTCTGGAAACAAGGAAGGTAAGAACTCAAATGAATCGTTATCACGGCTAAAAATATTTTACAATTTGAAATATCTTTCTACAATGAAAAAATGCATAATGTAACTGCTGAATTTTCTCGTGTATGTCTGACACATACTTTTACTAGCTTCGTCCAAACACATGTTGTTTTGATGGTGCGGTCAGTGCAAATATAAGGTAAAAAATTGTATCAGGTAGCTTCATTGTGCCTCTCAAAAGAACTTCACTCCCTAAAACGTTTTCACTAAAAGCGATTAGAATATTTCAGACCTAAAATATCTATAGTATTGTGACTCATCATTGCTTCAAAAAAACAAGGGACCCATGAGTTAACATACAAAATATACACTGTCCCATTTTCCCACATTATCCAACAAAGTATTCAAAACGTGATTTTGATTGCAGGTAAATTCCACATAAACGTGACAGAAGATCGCAACTGCGCCCTTTATCTCAACTCATCTCTCGACTATGAAACTCTTGAATCTTACCACATTGAAGTGGAAATCATGTCTTTACAAGGATTTATCAATAGAGAGTTCGCTATTACTCAGATCACCATCAACGTGCAGGATATCAACGACAACAGGCCTTACTTCATATATCCGATGGAAGGTTTGAAGAAGTATTATGCTGCAGTGTCTGACGACGCTGGTATATCGACGGCCGTGACTCAAGTAAAAGCAGACGACAAGGATAGTGGGAAGTATGGTAAAGTTGTGTACTCTTTAAGCGGGAATGCTAGTGATGGATATTTCTCCATTGATGCGACTACAGGTAATTCATAACATTATGTATATTGTAGATTCTCTTACTTGGTGAAACTCTTCAGCCATACAGATAAAATTGTGTAATTTTTCACACAAGTCTCACATAAATAAATCTCTGAATTTTTCACGCTTTTCGAAAATCGCGTTAATAAAATGTGTGGTACTTTACATATTTTCCTCTACACGTATTGCATTCGCTCAAAGACTCATAAAAAAGTGCATGGTCAGTTTAAGCATCTACGAGAAGACTCCATAAGTTTCTGTTTTCATTATACTGGAGAGCGAATATATTTACAAGCGGTATCATTACAGATTGGGGAGTACCGAGTCAAGTTACTGGACATCGAATGAAGCTTTCAACAAAATCTGTACATTTTTTCCAAATAATTTATTTCACTATTTTCTTATTCAAACAGGTGTGATTAAAACGAAGAGGTCATTGCTGAATCTGGACGAAGAAGCATTGCCTTTCAAACTTACAGCCAAAGCGAGGGACAATCCAAACTCGACTAATGACTTTTTTGAGATAGAAACCGAAGTCGTCGTGAATTTGATATCTTCTATCAATAGGATGATTTTGGTTATAGGAGATGCCAAACCAGACATGGTAAATATACTTAAATTTGAAGTACATATATGGAGCATTTAGAGATGCTTCCTACATACACCGTAAATTCCATAGCAAATTGAAGATTTCCTATGCATACATACTCGGTATCGCATTAACTCATATAGTTCTAATCAACTTGTGTTACACATTTACTGTTAAAACCATGAATACTCAATTTCAGTGATACGGTGGGTGAATTTTGTGGCTCATGTATTTTATGCATCATGTACTAAATTAAAGTAAACGTTTCTTGATAGCTATTTTCATCTATTTCTGAAACAGTTTAATTTTCCGCCACGAGTCTCATTCTGAGGGAATATAGTATTATCTTTAATAGTCTTATAATATCAAAGGCAGCCAAGATATATGATTGGAACACGGCAACTGCTGAATAACATTTTCATAATATTTTTAGACCATATTATATATTTTTCTCATTGTGACAATCCTGAATATAAGCATTCCTCTCCGAAATAAAGCAAAATGCTCGTTTTGAGACTATTTAGACTAGATTATTAGCTGTGAAACGTTATTGGCAGCCTATAAGTTTTGTTTTCTTTCTCAAATAGGTTCAGAGTAAGCTAGAAGATATAGCAAGGATAGTTCAGGAACAGTCTGGGTTGATAGTGGGCATAGAAAAACTGACACAAAGAGAATATATTGGAGGTAATGGAACATTAGAAGTTGATCCAGATGCAACAGACGTTTGGTTTTACGTTGTGGATCCAGAGAATGATGTTATTCTTCCAAGAAACTCTTCAGTTGTTAAAAGGTAAGTTTATAACCTTTTAGCGGCGGCATTATAAAGAAGCATAAACATTTTCCATTGATCTAGATACTGTTCAGTTTTGGTATATGACATTCATGATATTGCCGTCACACATCAATTTTGGATCATTGATTTTTCCATATATTTATAGAATATATAGGACGTTCAACTTTCGGAAGGACAACGAATAAGCAAATACAAAGCATAAAATGAGTGAAACGAAAGAAATGTAACAAACAAGCCGACTTCTCTGATTTGAATGCTGTGTAACAGGCGTTCATCTAATACAATTTCCAAAAGTGTTTAGTGCACACTAGAAATTACAAAAATATTTTTTTTATTGTTTATAAATAAACAAAAGGGCAGCCTTGTCATTCATTCAGTCATTCATTCTGTAGTCTATATAATTGAAATCATAATACACGTAGTTTTGCTTTTGAGTTTACGAACACGTAAAAAATCACATCTGGTTGGACCACATCTCAGGCAAAAAGTTCAAACTGCATTTAAAATTTGGGATCGCCCCAAATGATTTGGATTCTCGCTCTAAAAAAGAGAGAAATAAATTGTATTAACTTCTACACTACGTGATCGCTGCCGTACAATATGTAAAGTATTCGATATTTGTTTGTATAGTGTTGCCACGTTTTGATTTCTTTTCAAGGCATTTAAACACGAATGTGTTTGCCTGTAAATGAATAAAATATTTTTCTACTGCAATCCAGTTTAGCAGCAACTTTCAATGTCAAAGAACCGTTCTTACAGAAAAAATAAAACAATGAATAATTATTAAACACTACCATGTTAGCATAATAGTATTATATCACCTGTCACGCTATAGATAATGCGTAACTTTGGGGGCTTCTAGGCAGCTAACAATCCTGAGTAAATAAACAAGTTGAAGAATTAGATTGTAGATTCATGATGAAAATGCATTTAATACTTGCAAATAATTGCCATTAAAACCAGAAACTCAGCTTAAAATTAATGACGGAATACTGAAAAGTAACATACAGTGTATAAACAAAGCGTTACCGGTATATTCTAAACACCTACATTGTTCTGAAGAGTTTCAAGGAGGACGAAACGTCCAGGGTTAGCTTGGGATACACAGATGACATTTCAAGGCTCTGGTTATAGACTGAGAAGCATTGTAGCCCTTGATAGGTAAAATCTTTCTTACACTCAAAATATGTCTCGATATATGATCCGTATTCTAATGGAATTTTAGAACATCGAAATAATATTGTGATGAGAATATTCAGTGGTAGTCGAACAAGCAATTATAAAAAAGCTATAAGCTCGCTTACTCTGTAACAACTAAAGCGTATCCTGTGGCTGTCATCAATGTCATCAATGCATGTTGAACTTGTAGTGTCTTCTGAAGAACAAGTAATTGATTAAATAACTAGTTCTACTTTCATATTGCCTTGCAGTTGAATGAAGATCAATATGACTATAGTAAGAAATTTTTTGATATTTCGGCATCCTCGGCAGTCTTTATCAAATAAGATAAAATGTAATTTTGGAGTTATAACGCCAGAATAACTACTTTATTTTTGAACTGGAACTTATTACGTATCATGATGGCATGGTTTAATTGAACCCTGATCTTTTACCATTGTTGATAAATCCCAAATTGTGAGCACAATCTATAGACACACCAGAAACAAAATGCCGCCTATATTATAAAAGAAGGTGCAAGAAACAACAGTCTAATCCCAAGGAAATAATACGGACTCCACCTTATTGGGGATTTAAGCACAAATCATACGAAAACTTAGAAATAGTTGCATTTCTAGCTCCATTAGCGTGAACAAGAACGTACTTTACAAGACACCCTAGATCCGATGGTTACCGATAGGCAGTAGCCCAATAACAAGTGATTTTTTCTACAAATTGTGCATTTAGTCTCCCATTTAAATCAGATTTACCGAGGAAGGTTCCTTGACCTTCCTCTTGGAATTCTTGTCTTTTTGTGCAGTATAGAAACTTCTTCCGTTTCGTATGTATCCTGTTTTTTAATGACTGAGGGCTGATTTTCCTCTTTGTCCCTTAGTTATATACCATCTATGCTCTTAGATTCAATGTTCTTTAGAAGAAACTTCAAAATTGAACGTCGTTCCACTGTATACTTTGATAAAAGCTGTCGAGGCAGTCGAAACGTTGATAAAATTATTTTCGTTATCATATGTGTCTTACGTGAACTGTCAGAATGAATAACGATGAATCAAAGTGCCTACTTGGCACTATATTCTGGCACGACTTTTAGAATAAAGGGAACTACGTCACAGATGTATGGCAGTTTTATTTGTGAAACTTAGTGTAACGTTCACACAGTTCAATCTTGATCTAATGTTCCATTAGCATCAACATAAGTTGAAATACGATCCTAATTCAATTGCTTGTACTAATCCCTAATTCAGTTTATCCTAAACTTCATTGTAATGCATAATGCATATTAATATGATGCGCCTACAGCGTTCTCAAAATATTTCCAAGATACCTCGATCCAACGCAAACTATTAACTGTATAATTTGTAAATATATATTTATAATCTCAATGTATCCGTTCAGCACACACCTTACTTACATACATACACGCCAAGTGTTCGAACCTGATCACCAGAAAGAATAAATGAATAGGTAATTGCTCGGTACGCCTATGCATTAATAAGCGTTTCGCCTTAAGTATTGAATTTTAACGAACTATTACTCAGTCATGACTGCGATTTTGTTAGGATGTGGTCGTGCGTGGAGGATGCATTTCGTTAGGAAGTAGTACCATAAAAAATAACTGTGTGCGATAAAAAAGCCAACGGGTGAGTTTATTTGTAATATTAACGATAAATACCGTACCTGCCAAACAAAATTACTGACTGTACTGTACTGAATAGTAAGAGCGACAAAAATAATAGCAAATAGTACATGACAACCCACACAGGATCTTTCCATGAAATAAGGACATCTGAAGTTTTACAATCATCAGTGAAAAGCAATAATATACTTTTCTTTGTTTTATATGCGCATTCAATTTCACTTAGGATCATCAAGAAGGCGTTGTATAATTTAATTTCATTTAATAGTGCTACAGGTTACAGTCTTAATCGAGTAACGTAATTTAATAATGAAAGTATATACCATAGATTTGATTATATGATTATATATGAATATGTAAACCACATGATCATTCAAAGAACTTCACTGACTTTCCGGCTGCCTCAATAAAAGGAAATTTCTAAAGTTAGATATAGGTACAGGGTGTGAATGCGACTACCCAATAGTAATTAAACGAAGTAGTAAGATATATCAGATTGGTTAAATCAAAGCTAAGTTGCGAAATATAATGCTGGTTTGAAATTATGTCGTTCCAAGAATGCATGAAGCAACTCATAAGTGGAATTTTAGTACAGCGACTTTTCGACATTGACGGTATGTGGTGCTTTGTCATTTGTAATTCTAAATACAGTCTCTATGATACAGCATATAGGAGATACCACATTCCGAATCAAATCTTACGAAATAAATGGACTGAGGCCAAACGGACCAGTGTCGGGTTGGTAGCAGCTTTTGACCGCCTCTGATAGTACTGTCCAACTATCGTAAAGCGGCAAAGTAGCTTATTCGGAGTCCCATGACGGCATATGCTTCACATGTCTTGACATGGAAGAAACTCAAGGTCCCATTTACAAAATGGATGTATGGATAAAGGTGCGCAAACGCCTCTAATCTTGGAATATCGCGTTTCTGGTTACTCTCTATGCTATGGTAAATTTAAATACAGATCAAGAAAAAAAAATCACTAATTCCAGTGAACAATCCAGTTTTATAGAACAAGTTATTGTTTGTTGAAGATTTGAGCAATATCATTAAATTTTGAATTTTTTTATTATAATCATTTACAAGAACTAAATTATCCCCAAATTCTCACAAACCCGATGCACATCCATAAACACCCCATATACGACTAAAAAGATGAAGTCTCAAAGATGCAAATTCACCCTGTTAGGCATCAGCCGCAACCATATTATCTGATAAGAAATTCTTATAAGCACTACGCTATATCCACAAGTGTATGAAACCGAAGTGTATAAATAATACTAACAAGAACATTCACCCCAGTTTTATATCTTTTTATAACCACATGGTTCTTTATGATTTGTTTCAGGTCTCTTTTCGAAAAGTCTGCTATGGCCAACTTGACCTTCGACATCACTAGCCAGATCAAGCACAACGCCTTCAACATACACCAGCCCATCGCGATGCCGAAAGTCAAAAGCGCCTCCATTGCCTCCTTCAATGGGGAGGTGTTCCCCTATGCTCTCATCGTATTGGCGAGCGTAATTTTTGTATTGGGCATCATCGGAATTATTTACATTTGCGTTTCTTGGTCCAAGTAAGTTTTATATTCTTTGCATATTGAATAATATGTGATAGCACTCGCCAGTCGATCCGTTTCCCCCATAGGTTTGGGAAAGCTCAGCGGCCTACCACCTCTTCGTTGGTTGGGACAGCTCTTAGCCCTTTGCCGGTATCGCTGAAAGGGCCTGATCAAAGCACATGTCAGTGTAAATAACCCAAAAACTCACCATCGCCCTCTAAGGGGACGCCCATTGATATCTTACGAAGCCAACAATCCCAACACCTTACGTATATAACACCCGATTGCTCTCCACAGTTAGACCGCCAGGTTATACTGACGAGTCTAGGCTAAAAACGCAACATGCATGTCTATAGCAGGTCTGATGCATTGTGGAGAGCATACACTTAATTTTTGAGAACACAACCAAAAGTTAAATAGTAATTTTTTATTCGTTTCCTGCTACTACTGGACAAACTACTAAATAAACGTCACTATACAGTATGTTACATTATTTTTAATCTTTTTCCAGGTACAAATCCTTTAAGGACCAACATGTGCATCACGCTCGGCCTTACACTGTCCCTGCTAGCCCTGCTAGATACGATTCAGTTTATGTGGAACCGAATCTCAAAGAGTATGAAACGCAGGTATGCTATCACAAAGTGTATTTATCGATGTACTGTGATGAACCATTTTAACCGCTTGTTCCTTTAGGTACTTCAGATGTGTGTACCTGTAGACGACCCCGAAGAATACAACGATCTGCATCTAGATTTTAGCGACAAAAATCATACATTCAACTTAGACAATGTTAGTTATATTAGTAAGGACAACACTAGTAAAAAGTATGGTGAGTGAAATTCCGATAAGCTGAAACACAATCACTGATTTTTTGATGACTTTGAATGTCGCATTTCCCAGTAGAAAATCAAACCTTAGCTATAATTATGAATGGTGGAACTCAAGGACATGGCTACAGTTATATACGTTGTATCTAGGATACAATGGCTCGAAGCTAGAGAATCTTCCTGCAGAGTATGACAAGCTGCACTGACGAGTATCTAGACTGAGGCCACATTTATAGTGGAGACTGTGCTCAACTATATTATTATGGTGACCCGGTATATTTCCTCAGTCAAGAGATTCGATGTTACGGCATCCATGATGGCAGGAAAAGCTGACGCTCTTCAAAAGCGTTATCAGAGAATAAATGTCTATTCACACCAACCTTGAAATGCTGGAAATTATTTTCATTGGGGAAAAACTTCCAAGAAGCCTATTCCACAACGCTGAGATTCTTCAAAGTAATGACTTTTGGAAGAGTCTCGTTCGAGGTGTTGGAAGTTCGAACTGGTGAAGGTGCGTCAGCTGGGCCTCTAGCACTCGTTGTACTGGTGGGACTCCTGTTGTCACAAGTTACAACAAAAGATAAAATTGTCTCCCTGATAAATGAGATAATAATCCGGATAGTTTTTGTACTGTTATGAAAGACCGGTCGAATGGTACACCATAGACGATCTGATCAGAGATCCACAGAGTAAAATTTTCATGAGCGGATTACATGAGCTTAGATTCTGGGAAGTCAAGCTAACAAGGCTGACAAACAGGCAAAGTTGCTGTTGAGGATAATACCCAGATTCTTGATGGAAGATGTTTCGAGTATTGAGGCTCCCTTCATTTCCACGGCTGACAGATCAGCATGTTATTTCTTTGTTAAAGTACTTGACTGAGTCTTCGTTGATCTTGATAACACGTCGCTCCCGTTAATGTAAGGATCACCCGGGAGAGTTGTGAAGTATCCGGTAACAAGAAATAAATGCGGGTGCTGTCATCTGAAAAGCTGTAGATTGTATCAGTTGTTTCCATCAGTCACCAGATTACCATCTTTTTGTCCATGTACAACAAGAAGAGCGTTGGAGAAAGGTCAGATTTCTGAACATATCCATACACCGACACAATAATATTACCCAACCCAATGACCACACCACTTGAATAGACCCCGTGGCAGCCCAATTGGAACCAACTCATTATGCCATGTCCTAACGAAAGCTTACGATATATCGATCGCGACAACGTAAGACTCCATGAAATTCAATCGCTCTGCTCCACATGTGGTTGACGTAGATCAGAAGATCTTCCGTGATCACTGATAATGTTGGTTTCGTCCAGGTACCTCAGGATCTGTACATTAATGACAGTCTTAAATTACCTTGGGCACGATGCAGATTGGAGTCACAGTTGTATAATTGTTGGGAACGCTGTTTTTGCCCTTCTTAGTAATGGGTTTCACAAAACCTTTCTTACATCCAGTAGGGGGCGTGCCTCCCTGGTAGAAAAGTCTAAAGTGTTGGGGAAAGACTAATATAAACTATCTGGTTTAACATTTCGGGGCGATTCAAAAGTGTTTTTGTGTTCAATGTGTCAAGAATGCATTTTATATCCTGGTGCTTCTGATATTGTTGATCCTACGTTGATGGTAGTAGATGGATTACTTCCTTGGCAGTTTATTGTAGAACTAGCAAAGAGCCTCCTCCAAGGTTTCTGCTTCACCTTTATGGGTGAAAGTGGTGATATCGATGTATACAGAAGTTCTGGCTAACAATCCTGGCTACATTCCAGGATGATCTGGACGACTAAGGACATTAGAGGAGTTTATTCTTAATTTTCGGGTTGTATTCCCCTTCCTCTCCATTCATAGTCATCAGGTATCGCTCATCTCAATTGATCACATACATGTTTTATGCATTTTCAGGACAGCAAAGTCCAGCAAGCAGTGAATCGAATACGACGGCAAGGGCCTCTAGCGTCGGAGATGCCCATATGCTGAAAAACAATGAAAACTCAAGACGCGATCATGTATATAGGTACGTACAAGACAACCAATGTTATGTTTAGATCAAAATGATCACACATGAGGCAGACATCAAATTCGGAAAATCATAAAAGCGTTATGTTGACACGATTCGTACCTCCAGCATTTCATACCAACTTTGTAGCCGGTAGACCAGCGCACCCCGATGACGAGATGATCTATGATACCCCATAAGAGTTTTCGCACCCATGCCATCCATTTCTTTGAAGGCACAAAGCCTATCACCGGAATCATTGCGAGATGATGTCCCAATTCACCTTGACCTTAAAACGCTCTAAACTGTAACATTCCTAGAATGATTAAAGCAACTTACTTGTATAATACCGATCTTTATACGATACGGATATTGTGCAAAGGAAAACGATCCCACAAATTGATAAAAAAATAATTTCAAATATTCTATGAAATTAGTCTCAAGATCAAATTATTTTTGCGCTATCCGTGAGTGATGATTAAATTTACCCCAAAAATTCATTGCTTTAAATAAAAAAGCATTTTCAGTGTCACCCATTTTTTAAATTTTTTGTATTATTTCAGGTCGTCTGATGAGGATGAGATGAATGCCAGTTCTTCGAATGATAATGTGATGTTTAAAGAAAAGAAAGACTACTTGAATATAACTTATAGTTACGGTGATCATTCTCCAGTAGAAACGACAACCGAATTGTAAATGCTCCTTTTAAATAGTCAGATATCTTTAACTAATTTATGTTTTAATTTTGTAAGAAAGGTTTTTATAGGTTAATTTTTTATAATAAATTTTATTTCTTATTCTGTTGAACTTTCTCCAGCACCTAGCCGTGTACCTGACAGCACTAGCATGAAAAGATTGATTCAAATAGCAGCATCAGTTAATCTTGTGAATTTTGCATACAGATATGATTATAGTCACAAGAAAAATAGAAAAATGCACCTATTATTTTCTGATACTTTTATGAATCGGTAGTTTTAATTATGAGTGTTTTCTATTTCGACTCTCAGAAAACGGTATTAGGCTAAACGTAATATATATCCACATCTAAAAACAATTTTATTCGTTCTGAATTATACGTTTCAGAAAGTGACCTCTAAGGTATGAAGTGAATTATTCCTTCACGTACTGTACTTTTACTGTTATTAAAAAGTTTGTATAGTTATAGGTAGAAGTATAGTATAATAACATATAAAAAAAGGTATAAGTATGTAAGTTTTCAATTAACTAGTATTCACAAAATCACGAAAAATCTAATCTTAGATTACTCCAAATTCTTGATACTGTAGGTATGAACGAGTGGCAGTACTGACCAGTTCTTTTTTTATGGACAAGGTAATATTGAGCCCTAAAAGCAGGGAATTGTATCGTATCTTATGTCACAGAAGTAATAACCTTCAGATCCTTTAAAAGAGAGATCGCCGCTACTTAGTTCTCTACCTGCATTGATTCGTCTACTGCTCTGAATGCCTGAAAGTACGGTTGTGTACGAAACTGTTGATAAATGAGAGAAATAACGCTGAAGCTAGTATCGAACCACGTGAAACACCAGAAATGAGTTTATTGAATGAATAGGCAAACTCATCTACAACAACGGATTTTTTTATATTAAAAGCTAAATATTTTTATTTTAATTTATATATATATATATATATATATATATATACTCATTTAGTTTTCTATAATAGCAAATCAAGGGAAAACATCCACAGAGTTTATGATCACCATAAAAAATTTAGTCCCCCATCTTGGGTTTTCCGCCATGTAGGATTTAGAATGACGTCACACATCCACTGTCAACCAAACTACACATGTATACATAATTTGAGCTCAATCGGTTGAACATATCTGCTTCAAAACTGTGTTCCAAGAATCCACCGAAGAAATATAGTTACATATTTACATAGATAGGTACATACATTGCAAGTTAACCTAAAAGCTTGTAAAAAAATCAAAATGATTTTCATTGGAATGGCTGTTCATGTACCTAATCAGTTATGAAATTATGTGGAGTGGTTTTACGAAAAGGGCGCTGGCACTGGCGAATCCTGCACACATTTTTTGAAGGAAATAGATACAAAATAGATACCTGATGGCCGTGATACCTACTCAATTGTTGTACGCATTTTGATATACCCTCGTATAACTTTTATTACGTGCGCCCTCTGGGATGAATCACTGAGAGAAGGTCCTTCCCTCACTTTAGACCTGTAGTTCGCTGCAATATGTATTGATTTGCCTGTGGCACATGCGTTGAACAAAGCATAAAAAGATATCGTATAATTGGTTGCCTGAAATCTAGCTTGGTTTGAATTTTGAAGTATATAGGTAGTTATAAGAACGATTTTCGGGATGTCGATATCTTCCCAATATAGGAATTTATAAATATTGGAATGGAGGAGACTAGCACTAAATTTAGAAGTAGAAAAAACTGATAATAATATAATTATGTGATATTGTTAAGATTCCGATGTCTTGCCTTCAATTTAAGTACATATTTCAACCTTCTTTAACATACAAAAAATTGTGTGTGCCATACAATTGATTATAATTGTATCTTAGGGTACAGAAATGGATTTATTCATTATGTTCGCGTTTTAGATAAATAGAAATTTTATACCAAGTACAGAAAAGATAGTTTTATTGTGGTACTTTACATGATTTTGGGTTGTTCTTGTTTGATAATTCCTTTTACCGACACATTTATTTAGTATTTATAATAAAAGAGTTTCTTTGAGATGAATTCGTAAGTATTGAAGTAGTACAAGTTGCGAAAACATTAACTCCGCCTCCTGAATGCATGAAATATGTGAAACGGCAGCGTCGCACTTTCGGCAAGGTAGATGAAGGGTATTTACCTCTGACTATTGAACAATAGATCATCCTATCCTTTTATCTGCCTTGAAGACAGCGCAATACCTTTCCTATACGAACATATAAAAGCATTCTAGAGACGAACTTTGCTTTATCACAATGTGTACATGGAAAATGCCATCCAGAGCCGCAGCGACAGTGACTACAGCCCTGGTGTGCCAATTTCTCCGGATCACCTTCTATTGTTCATCTCAAAAATATATTTAGCAATCATGTAGATTGTAGATGCTCTTAATTGGTGAAACTCTTCTATCATGTAGATAAAAAGTTGTGTAGTTATCACACAGTTTTGAGAGCTCTAGTTTTGTATCCACGATAGGACTAGTTAGTTATTTGGCAAGTAATGTGCGTAGCCTTGTTAGAAGTCAAATCTGATAGTCCGACGATGATTTTAATAAGAATCGAAACGCGTCACTAAAACAAAGAGTTTTATTTGTGAAACTGTGTGATAACTACACAACTTTTCATCTATATTTAGCAATCTTCTATGATAGTCAAACAACAAGGTGCTCCTTGCAGCCGAGCCTTCGATGAATGAAACATGCCTGAATTATTTTTTGAATTCTCCTTCAGCTGGGGTCCCTGTCGATTTCATTGTTTGCAGGCCCAGGCGGATGGCATGACATAGATTTGAATAATTTGTATTTCAAAATCTGCACATATAATCATATATAATAAATAACTGCGGACAAACTGTGGGTTTTGATGGTCTCTATTACTTTATTACTTTTGGGAAGTACCTCACTATTTTTGAATGCCATAAATATCTTCCCTCTGAAACTTCTATACATCTCTCCGCACACTTCAATATGCGCTTGAGTATATCTGTTTTCTATAAAATCAAGAATAGCTTTTTCTATAGGAGTCATTATCCAGGGCTTCTGACGTTACCCAAAGTCACCCAATAGCCAGGATTGTGTGTAACCTGTGAATATTTGAAATATTCATTTTATGAATGCAATAAAAATATTTATATTAGCCACCATTTTGAATAATCAATTTCCATTTCAGCTTTTTTTTTTTGACTGCCTTCAAATATGTATAATATTTTATCAAATAAAAAGCAAAGCATACTGCAGTATGTTCTCACGGCAATGATACAGACCCTCCCTATTTGAAGCCAAAAAAATTAAAAGAAAGCATTGATTAGATTTTTCCCTGAAACATAATCAACCACGCTGGTCTGCATGCTAGCGATGAACCGAGAAATAGCTTTACGATTTAACTTTATCAACGCAGATCTAATGACCTGTACAAGTTGTTACCTTCTTTGTGCACATTATGGAAACTTAATATAACAACAACAAGGTATGGTGGAGAGATCTAATGCGCATCCATATCTGAGCGCGAGCCTTAATAAGAAAAATCGAAGCTGCATCAGGCAGTCAGTGCGGATACATTTTGTGTTAAATGCTAAACAAATGAGTCCAGGGTTTTGCTTTCCACAAATTGATGCTCATAGAAATAAGGGAGGTATTATGCAAACCCCGCAACAAACTAATATTGTATTTTTTTGAATATTTCGTTCATTATATCATTTAATGCTATAATCGAAATAATCTGGTACAATTTTCTAAAGTTCGAAGGGCCTCATAAGCCAACAGGTCACTTACCAAAGACATACTGTTAATGTTGCGCATACAGCGCCTTTTCAAATTTAATTGCGAAGACCATTTTCGCCTTTGTTTTTAATATTTTTAACTTGTTCTTTAATGAGCGATAAATGAGTATAAATCTGACACAAGTTAGATACTTGTTCATCCGAAATGTTTGTTTTGGCTCGGCGAACAACCTCATGACCTCATGTGTTTTCATGGAGAATAACTCTGTCGCAACCTTGAGACATTCGATACCCCTTCGACTTGCCTCATTGGCGTCCGTGATCAGGTATAGACGCACCGTTAGACCATTTTTTTCTCTCGAATACTGTTTCAATATTGATTCCTTTTCAAACATTATGAAATGAAATGGAGGCAAAACTTGGTGAGTATTCTATCTCTATTAATTTTTCAGTCAAGTTACACAAAAGCTATATAACTAAGTGGGGAATCATCAAAATCATAATTCGGTAATCCAGTTTGGGAAACGTCAAACAAAGTAAAATGTAAGTATACGACACAAAGAAGATAACAATTGCATGGGGAAGGTTAAGAAGTTCGCCTTCATAAATTTTAATCATGATTGACTTTCCAATTCTTCAGTAGACAGTGGTTTAGTTTGGTTCAAGTATACTTCAAGAAACAACTTACACATGGACTTTTTTCCAGGTTTTCTTATGGATCCCAAATAGGGGTTTTGCATTATTACCTTTATTACTCCATCTTTCACATTTTCTCTCATAATATGGGCATAGGACATCGAATGGTTGTCGAATGGGATCTGCAAATGGAGGCCAGTTCAGCGTACAGAAGACTCAGACAACAGCTCTGACAAAAAAGTCTGTTGCAGGTCTGCCGTAGAGATGGAGGGACGCCCCGTACTTAATTCATCTTCCATCAAGGCGTCCCAGCAGCTGGGCTTACTCTTCCGTTACTGCTACTCTATATGACCATCGCTGGAGTACTGCTCGCATCTGCGCCCCTAAGCGCCCCCTGAAGCTTCTGGAAAGGATCCAAAATACGTCTAGTAGATGCACTGGACCTTAAAAGGGGAATAATTAACTAAGTCAGATATTAGCGAGCTGTACAATATATACGGTGATTCAGAAAGCTATGCCCTATCTGCACATGCCTTGTATACTAATCATTGTTTCAGGATCATCATGGTTCTCGCTTAATTATCCATTTTGGAATTTTGGGTAAAATTCACGTCTTATAAAATTTTCTCCATCTTCATCACAGTCACAGTTTACAAATGTTTCAGCGGACGTAAGCTGTCTTATTAAGGTGCAAATACATCCTACAAGACTTGCAAAATCAAATTACACGCTTGCTAATAATTATAATTTATAAAATATTAATAGCTGCTTGGAAATAAATTTCACAGACAGCTGCCGTTTACGTATGTGTATACATACATTAATACAGTTTTCGATGGGTCGGATGATAACGAATTCTGATTAAATTTCATGAATAAATAATAATTCTGCTCGTTTGCAGTCATTTTCTGTTATAAATTATATTTCATGTACAGTTGTATTTGTTGATTTGAAAAGCAAATAATACCTTTACAACTACAAGAAAAAGGTTATACCGATTTTTTTTTATTTGACAGTATTTTCTTATTTTAATTAAACCTTGTGATACATATACACATGAAAAAGTGGAAACATCAAATTGGGGATGATTCTGCACTAAATAAAGAAGACAATTTTAAGAGGTAGATCGAATGATCTGCATTCATAAAGTTGAATCATATTTGTTTCTCCAATTACTTAGTAGACTAAGAACTCATTCAGTTCACAAATCAATGAATGTTCTCCACACCTGCAGACGGGCCATTTCTCTCCAGGTTTTGTTATAACTTGTTCTGGATACTAAATCAGTGTGCATTCTTGGTTTTGCTGAATTTGCGGTATGAAGAACTTTATATTTTAAAATTTCTTGGCCTTCGTCTTGATTTACATCTGGGAAAGTATTTCGGGGAATATTTGAACATGCTTTTCGATTTCCGAGCATGACAAGTAGGGTAGCTGCCATCTGTGTTCATATCAGAATCTACTGAATCTTAAGAAAAATAAGACATGTAAAATTAATAAACATTGCTAATGTAATCATTATTGATTCCTACCGTCCACCATGTTACAAAATATATGTAAAGCATTATTTTTGGAGCTTTTATAATACCCGAATGTTCTCGAACTTGAACTATATGGATGAATCGGTTAGACAACCGCAGGCTAAGTTTCAGAATTTACTTTAGGTGATATTCAATATCTCAAGAGGTGCGTGATAAAGTTACTGATTTATTCACTAAATGACGTGTATTCATCCATATAACCAAACTTTAAAACTGTGTACTTTACAATCTGTTGACGTATCTCACGTATGTATAAGAGACAGTTCCACATTACTGAAGCCTGGGAAGTTTGTTTGCATGCTTGACCACACTAATTAAGGTAACGAGTAAACAGGCCGAAATGCAGATGGAACCCTCCGATAAACACATCATCCTTGCTCCAAGTACCCAGCAAATATTTTGATATACAGACCACTTCACGCAAATATACTCAAATTTTCTCGCCAAGTATCCGATTTTTGACACTCTTCTTATTCGTCGGTCACAACAAAGACCGCTTCCATCACGCGATGGTTAATGAGCCATATAGTTGTGACCGCTCCAGGATCAAGAGATTAACTTTCGTTTCGATTTTTGCGTAACGCGAAGGTCAGTCTTGCTCAAACATTTTCATGGAAAAAAGTATGTGATGAGCCCACCCGCATATCGAAGTTATCATCAGCATCACGTAGTTTGACTCTGTATTTTCCTCGTAATACATTTCAAAATTCAAATATAAACTATAAGTACGTATAAGTTATCCACAATACTTGGCGCCTGTTACAGAGAGATACATGTTCCGTCTATTGGATAGATTCGTCAGTTCTGACGTGAATGCGGCCAACGATGGGTATGAAAAGTGTTACAAAAGACGAAATTTTACTGTAAATCAGTTCAACCATGTTGATAAATATGGCAAAGGCCATGCTTCGGCGCTTTTAGGCAGACTAATTCAATAGCACCATTTTTGAGGCTTGTTGCACACTCAGAGTAAATGTAAACGTTGACATGTTCAGGACGTTTTCATCAGAAAAAGATTAAATACATTTACCTACCATATTTAAATAACTGAAATTTTCGATCTTGCTATGATGTGATAGATTAAGTTAGTCCTGATGTGTACATTTTCTAGTCAGTGAATAGACATATTTATCATTTGTATCTGCAAACTTCCTAGTACAACAAATAAAATGTCAATGTTTAACTGCTCTGAAGCAATTATCATAATAATAATAATAAGAAGATGATGACTCTCCCTTGACAAAATAAATGGTTACATTCAGAAGAGGTAAGCGGTATTAGAAATATGAAAAATGGAGTAGAAGTAGAGCGACTCAGTACTGTACCTAATTCGCTTGGAATAAACATACCCAGTAAAAAAGAATTATAATTTGTCGGTCCTCTCGTAGATATCCTAATAACTTTTTTTTATCAATAGCCTCACGCTAAAGCAGAAAGCCTATTATGTTTCACAAGCGTTGCGAGAGAAATGTCTATTCACGCTATTCATCGAGGAACAAAATCCCCCGCAGCTCATTCCACAATGTCGAGGTTCTCCAAAAGGGCGACTTCTGCAGACTACACCCGTTAGGCTCCTTTAGTGTTTGCTGTACTGGCGACTCTTGGTATGGCTAAGTGAGGTAGCTCGGTTGAACATCTGCCATGGTAATATCTATAGAATAGACAGATCAGTCACCCTCCTTCTATTTTCTATATTGCAGAGGTCTTTTGTAAGGTAATGTTCATTCACTAGATATTGTATACGAGCCTGTGGGAGGAGACTAATAATTGATACTGCTTACTCATGTTGACTGTGTAAGGCTCATTTTAGATTTTACGTCAGTAGTAGTAATTGGGAGGCAAAGCCCGTTAAGTAGGCCACTTTTGGCCTTTTTTGCCCACACCGAGGTCATCACTAAAACTAGTAGTAGTTCCTTAGTGTCGAACCTTGTAGACCTTCTAATAAAGGTACGACCACTGAATAGCTCTCTTTCCTGTCAAACTCTGTTGTGTCGAACACCTCAGCCGCTGTATACGGCACACTCTCCCAGGAAGTGGAACGAAGTCTCGTCCTCCTCCCAGTACTTCTAACAGATTGGGTCTTTGATCACTCCTATGAGTGTCAGGTGCCTGCAGTGACCTGTGAGGATTCCTACCAACAAATGGAGTGAATCCCTTCTCCTGTTCAATAGCCATAGCTCCCTACGTTTGTTAGGGCCTGTTATGAACCTCTTGGACTGTATTCAGTCATCTCTCTCCAACCATGCTTTCGCCAGTTCGTTATATGCCCAATCATCTAGGGCATTAATGACCTGGCCTCTGCTAATACCCAGCACAGCAAGTTTTTGGGGCCAATGCATGCTTGCTCCCATCCTGGCCAAGCAATCTGCTTTCTTGTTACCTGGCACCTCACTGTGAACGGGACAAGCGTTGGAGGGCGACGTTGCATTACTGGACCAGTGATTATCTGATTCGTGGAGATGCTACCGCTCTCATAGCTGCCTTACTATCGGTCATGCTCCATGCACTGTTGTACTTCTGCTGAGTATGCCACCATTAGGATGGCAAATATCTCTGCCTGAAATATTGACGTTGACGTGTGGATTCCCAGAGCTACGGTTGCCTTTACCTGCCGCACATTCCCGCACCACTGTATCATATCATCACTTTTGAACGAGATCCGTCAGTATAGCTTACCATACTGTGGGGCGGAAATCTTATCTTTCCTCCCGCCCACTCTTCCCTAGTGGGAACAGCCAGTGAGAATAGTCTATCGATCTTATCTTATCGTTGTCCCTTGCCCTTCCAACAGATCCTGAGTGAGGAGATGGGGAGGTTGCTTTCCGTATGGCGCACCAACGGGGCGGACTTAGTTTACAAACCTCCGTCCGTTCTCATTGCTCCCGTAATCCCCAGCGCTGCCATCCTTAGAATCTTGGCCAGTTTGCGGACAACAGTGGGTTGGGTGCAGGTTCACCATACCAAGTACCCGTACTGAATTCTGGCCCTGATCAACGACTTGTAGAGCCTGAGGCTGAGCCCAGGGTTCTGCCTACAATCTGGCGTAACTACCACATGTTAGCCTTCTTGTACAGAAGTTCGATGTGCTTATTCCATGACATTCTACTTTCTACTACCATCCCCAGGTACTTCACTTCACTGGCCAATGTTAGTTGTGACCCTGTAAAGTAGGCAGCTTAAAGTTACCTATGTCTTTCTTGTGTGTGAAAAGGACCAACCCAGTCTTGGCAGGGTTGACTGTCCGATTTCGTCACACCATCGTCTTAGTATATTACAGGCTCCTTGCGTTCTCCCGCAGACGATGCCGTCGTACGTAGGCTTGTGCTTAAAGCCCAGCAGCGCTGAACTTCTCCAAGAAAAACCTTGACCAGGCACCTGAGGCAGGGAGAGAGGGAGCTGCTTTGCGGGCATCCCAACTCACCTCCACCTCTAGGTTATCCTCTCCTAGCGCTAACTGTCCTATTCCTGAGGGCAGAACTGACCCAGCAGACAACGGAGGGTGGCACGTCAAAGAAAACTTCCAGAGCTACTTCCTTGTGGTGTTAGGCTATTTCGACCTTGTCCACTAGAGCGTGTAAGGCTGACTCAGTGGAGCCGTCTTGTTTATAGGCGTGCTGATTATGGTGTATAGGGCACTCTCATCCAGATATCTGTTAATAATCTCCTCCAAAGCCTTCATAAGGAAGGAGGTAAGACTAATCGGTCGAAACGATTTCGCAAATGAGTAGTCAGTTTTCCCTGGTTTGGGGATAAACACGATCCTTGCTGCTCTTCAGAACTTAGGTACATAACCCAACGCGACTGAGCCCCTGAGCGCTATCAAAAGATGCAGCAGCACCACCTTCAGGCTCTTTTGTAATAGCGCAGGGAACATACCGTCAGGTCTCGATGACTTCAAAGGACTGAACTCATTTATATTCCAGGAGACTGCTCCTCCGGTGACCAACTCCGGCCAAGCCGGTGGCTCTTTCGCAGATCACCAGCTTGGTCTCCGAGTCTGATACGGCAGACTCTTCCGGATAGTGCGTGTCAAGGAGGTGATGGAGAGACTCCTCTGTTGAAGGAGTCCAAGTGCCATCCTCTTTCTTAATACAACTGATTGGATGTTTCTTCTCGCAGCTGAGCATTTTCATTAGTCCAGCGGAGTCAGAGATGGACTCCAGCTCCCTACTGTGTGATGCGTATTAGCATCCAGTCCGAGTAGGATTGGTAATCTATTGGTTTGTGCGAATTCTATTATGTTTGCTAAAGTTATAATCGGAGCTCGGTTCGCGGTGTCTTACGGTAAGTAATAAGTATACGCTGACTAAGACTATAACTTTATTGTTATTACCCTGTAGCTCCAGTACAGCGGCTACTGCGTCTCTGGTCTACAACTGCGGAAATGGAGTCAGGAGCAGGTCTTTAGACGTGAAGATATCTGCTCTGGAGGTGTCAGCTTCACCTGACAACAGGCTGAAGGCAGTTGCCTCCAGCCCCTGAATGCGCTCCCTAAGGTAAGATATAGTATATAGATAGAATTAATAGTATACTACTGCATTTTATAGCAACTGTGGCAATCAGTTCAGCAGTGGCACCTTTACTGTACTGAAGATTTATTTGACTCACCGGCAAACTCATTGGTTGTTGGAAGTTCTGCGGCAGGCAGCCCTTTTCAATTACTAAGTCTTCTCAGTCTGCTTCTCCGCTGCGAAGGACAACCAGCTGCCAGACGGTTCCAATCTGGATGCCCTACCGTGAACTACTACTCTATGGACTGTCACAATGAAGAGCTCATAGAAGAGAGTCCAGCCCGCCTGCTCCAGTATCAAGACCTCCTCCCGGCTGATGAGGAAAGAGACTAGTGTCTCGCCCTCTCTGCCTTCATATACTTGACTTGCCACGGGGCATCTACAGACCTGATGGATCCGTAGACTTGGTCCCCAACAGTCAGGGCAGGCAACCGACTCAGAAGTTAATTGTAAAGTTAGCAGCGTAAACCTGCCCCAAAGTATCAGCTTTTTCTTTGGAGGTGAAGCCGATAGACCAATCATCTTTTGTTAGTGGTGGAATGGAAAAATAACAGATGATCTGTACGAGAAGGACATGAGAGAAGTTTGTTCTTACTCGTAATTTTCTGGTTGTGTTTCTTACTATTATCAATGAACCATTTACAGTCATAAATGATATAAAATGTATGCTTGCAATTTATTTTTCACAAAAATTGAATCAAGGCTTATAAATTGACTTACACAATTTTTTACTACGCTTCAATGGGTCATTATTGTGAAACATGAAACATGAGGTTTGAACAATTTCCAATACTTTCGAGCCTCCCAAAAAAATATTTTTTCGTTAAATTATAAAATAATTTGAAGCTAGAGAAAGAAGCAGAATTCTTATAAGATTTGATATATTTTCTTATTATTAGATACTCTGCGCTACAAATAAGCCGATTTCACAGAAAAGCATTTTTAAATCTGACTTTCCCATATACTCCTCACATTTCATCAATTGGCCCCGTGGTTATTGAGATTACGCGATGGCAAAAATGGTGCACCTAAAAACTGCTCAAATTCGAAAATAACTTTACTGTTATGACACAGGTCTAAGTCTAGAACACATCTATTTCAAATGTGTGATTTTGGGAGTATCCTCACTCCATTAGCTGCGTTTCTGGATCTGAGAGGTGATTTGAAAACACTCTGAGCTAACGTGACATCAGTGAGGAAAACAGAAACGATAATATAATCCTTTACATACGTGATATTTTTAATATGACGCGTAATGCATTCTTTATATGAAAAACTTTTTGAGCAAAAAAAATATGAGATAATAGCAGAGTTATTAGTTTCGGATCCTATAATGCCCATAATAAAATAATGACTGTGTATAGCGTAAAAATCGACATATTTCAGACGTATTCAAAAATCAGAATTTTATAATAAAGGACAGAGGCCGGGCAGCGGTTGTGCGATAGAGGAAATTGTGGAATATTGATTGACAGGTGGGGTTTTTATAAAAATAATAGGTGACCCTCTCGTCTACAGAAGGCAGACGGCAATTACCTATAAAGCACTGTGGACGAGTATCCCCCATGTAGAGCTAGTTTTGTTATTATGTATTATTAGGTACGGTGTTACGGCAGCTTTCGCTACTTTTTTTAATAGGTATAAATATGGCTTACGTAAGTTCTGGAACTCACATGCCAACTTAACTCTCAGGTCATAAATTTATCAAGTATATAAAGATCGAAGCTACTAGTCGTTAATTATTTTTCTTATGCGAATCGTTAATTCAATAATATTTCCAAAATAATGTATGAATTAACACATTTGCGTCCCCATTCAAAATTCTAAGTAAGCTTAAGAAAATGAATCCAACTTTGAAACTTGACAGAATAACGCCACATATGATAAAAGAACTTTTTTTTGCTGCCTCGGCAGGAAAAACCTTAAATTTATTTTTCATTACTTCCTAAGCTAATTGGCGAGAAAGTATTGTACTAGAGACATATTTAGAATTCGAGATGTTCCTTGATGTTCCATGACATATAGGGACATACCCGAAAAACCTATAATCTCTATACTTAGGAAAGTACATTTTGGATCAATAGCTTAAATTCCGCTTTTGAACGTTTCCAAGGCCCCTCATTATTTCCAAAAAAACTTTTGTGGTCGAGAGTGTTGAGGGGAAGATCTAACAAATATTATGAAATGAAATTCTCATCCGGTACCGTACCGTACTTTTTGAGACATCAATGCAGTGGCAGCAAAGTAATACTGAATCTTTGCATCTATATAACAAAGCGCGACTAGAATGTAACTATGTATGTAACAAAATACCCAGTCTGTCGTCCCAGCAATACTGACATTAACGCCAACGCCAACACGTAACCCTGCATAGATATGATACAGAGAGACATGGATGCATGGTTTTTAGGTTTACCTGAATCAGTATAATAAATAATGATAAAAGTGATATTTAGTCCTTGAATAGCGTCAGGTAGTTTGATTCTGTAATCATGTCCAATGATATCAGTTTACTGCATAATCTCATCGGACTTCAGAACTGTTAATCCAGCTGACGTAAGTTCTGGAAATCTACGAAATATTTGAAAACGCTGAATTTTTTCGAATTTTCATAAACTTAGTTATATTTGAAATTTTTCAGTAGTTTCAATATTTTTTCATTGCAATACAGAAGATAAACAGCTTCAAAATTCTGTTTAAATCTTCATTTCCTGAGTAATTATATTTCGTAAGTACAGATTCAACCTACTTGAAGCTATTTTTTATTGGAAGTTATATTTTTATGTCGTTTGAATAAGAGGAGAGTAAAAGTAAGAATTTCAAATGCACTCTTTGTTGTTATGCGATCCTTCAACTTTACCTTGGTATTTTTTTTAACATTCAGACTAAAATCAACTGTTAAAAATTCTTCAGACAAAAGTGTCTTCTTATGGTACTGTTTTATATTATGTGTCCTCAGAAAAAATATGACTTTCATTAGCACATTATTTATACATTCATTATTATTAAGTTCATTTTGCACTCACACGGTACAGTACCTACCGCATAAAACTGATAAAGTTAGGGATAGTAGATAAAAATGAGCTTCACTGAAGTATCAAATCATGGCTCATAGAATGAAACGATTTGAGTTAGTATTGGACCGTATCCGTGTAATTATATATTTAGAATGTTTTGTATTGTAAATGAAACGATGGATTCGAATTGAATAATTAAAAAAAAATAATTATTCATTATTTTTCGATAGTGATAGAAGTTCTGATAATTATATAGTATATTAATGAAAATATATATAAATGATATAAATAATTAATAATGGAATGATTATAATAAGGTTAAGAATGAGAATAAGGTGACTAACCCAAAAAGATGGTTTCAAAAACTGTGGTGTAGCTTTTAAGTACCCCAAGCTTTATCACAATAAAATAATTTCTTCGACAATCATTTTATTCTTATTTTAACTTTAATTTAAAATTATTCATTTGTATTAAATAATTGGAGTTTCTATTGATGTTGAACAATATTTTGCTATTAGAGGGTATATAGAACTATAGTTTATATTTGATACATACATAGATACATATGACCATAATCATTATGTGTATGAAACAATCTATTTTTTGGCTATTCTAGTGGTTTCCAGCTGCTAAATAATATGAAGGGCATTTACGCAAAACAGAAAAAGTACACTCATGACAAATTTTTCTAGTTTCTCCAAATCTACAAGATTAATAATTTACGCTCCGAATAGCAGATCTAATTTCCAGATTCTCTAGAACCCGCGCGTTTGATTTCAAACCGAATCTTAGGTATATTATTATAAGCACACCGCCTAATAATACCCTATATAATCGGATATAATACCCCATAATCACCCTGCAATTATTCCCAACAAAGTTTCCTTTTTTTCTCTACAAACTATGTATATACAAAAACAACTTTTCCAACTTGTGTACATTCTCTATATCCGCGCTCTGCGAATGGTCGATCTTACAGAGGCGTATTGTACTGTTTTGGTGCTGCCTTGAATGATACCTTTAGGCTACACTGTGGTCTTCGCGATGCCAGAAGGTTAGTAATTAAAGCATTCAAGTTTTTCTGTCAGAAAAAGAGTAATAGTTCTCCAATTGTAAAATTGAAGCAGCGATCTCTTCTGCCCATAATATTATTTAGTGCTATAGTGTACCATCAACTGGAAACTGGAAGAAACTCTTCTCCATTCTTAAATTCCTCCATTCTAATCTTTAGCCAAGACTGTTAGCCGAAACTTATGTTATCTATCATACCACCACTAAATAAAGAAGACGTGTCTATCGCCTCTATACAAAATGGAAAAGCAGATACCTTGGAACAGGTGCTCGCTGCTAATTCTAATTTGAATTACCTAGACGCACTCCATCTACTACCACCAGAGTGGTCAAGACACCAGAAAAGCTAGGGGTCCAGACCAAGTCCCAGTAGTCGTAATGAAACATTGCAGTCGTAGAGGTTATGGTGACTGTCATTATCGTGCAGCTTCTAGCACTTAGACTTAAATTACATTATAAATGATCACCAGTTTGATATCCGCAATTTTAAACTTAATTGGGGTAGCGCTCAATATTTATAAAACCTTTCGATAGGGTGTCACATGGGGGAATTCTAATCAAACTTGATGCCTATGGGTCGCCACCAGGTCAAAAGATGGATATTTTTCCTATGTATTTACCACTGTACAGCAACGAACTCTTGGAAATGACATCAAATCCAATCTACAGCTCCGCAGATACCGGCATTCTTATTGCCTGTATGGAACCAGTCAACTGGCTACCATACCGAGAGATCTTACATCGGCGGGAGCAACATCTATATCTGCGAAGACATCTAAAGAATTGTCAAATGGGGATCAACAAATGAAGTTCATTTGAGCACACAGAAGATTCAGACAGCTACATTAACAAGACAATCACTTTCTGGTCTGACGGCCACTGAGATGTAAGGATGCCTAATCGTGACATCTTTCATCAAGGTTCTTGAAAATAACGTCAACAATATCGTGTCCAGGCATGATTACTTTACTGGGCATGCTAGGTCGGTGTCTCCAACGCTGTTTTTTTTTTCAGCTCTAACACTCCCTCGAGCTTCTGGACTCATTCCAGAAAAGAGCAGTATGTCTGGAGGAGGCCTGATCTTACAAAGCACCTCAAAAGTCTGAAACGGCAAAACAAGTTTGCTGATCCGTCCCTCTTCTATAGGTTCTACCATGGTACATGTTCGATCGAGTTTTCATGCAAGAGTCATCAGGACATCAAAGACGCACTCTGACGAGGTTAGGCTTTCAACACCATGGATGAAACTTTTCCTAAGATTATTCTTCTGGAAATCCTCAGCGTTGTGGAAGGGGCTGCCGCAGAGTTCGTTCTTTGATGGTTACAATTTACAGTGTTACAATCTTAATGTGAATAGACATTTAACCTCTCACAGCGCATTCGCAGTGTGATAGGCGTTCTGCAAAGATGTTCTGCGGATATATCAGCAAAACACTATACATTGATACATTATTTCACAGCAGTTAGAGGTAACTACTTTGTATTGGCGTTTGGTTTGATTTATTTTTACAGTACTTACCTAATATAATAAATAGAAATAAAGTACTGCCGCCGACCCTGCTTCATTCCCTGTGGACCCAGCCCGGTAAATTGTCCTTATCGCGTCCTTTCAGGGAAATTACAGGGGCTGGTGACGTGAGTCTGACAGGCAAATTGGCTCGGAGACGACGATCGACCAGAGGGTGAGAGGGGTGAGGTGCGGTGAATAAGGGAAGATGCGATCACCGTAGCCAATGTTCTTATAATTTCTGTCTGTTACAGGGTCCGGTAATTGCACAACAATTTCCGTCTTGATCTGGAAACGATTTGCTTTGACCTGTCGAGGGTCACGATTTACGAAGAACCAGAGTTCTGATTACAAAAAACGTAGAACTTAATCTTGCCTACTTATAAATGTTTTCAAAATAATTCTACATTGAATGATTTTTATTAAAATCATCGTCAGATTGTCAGATTTGAACGCGTCACTAAAAGAAAGAGTTTTATTTGTGAAACTGTGATAATTGGACAACTTTTTATCTACATGAGCGAAGGGAGTACCGTTATCATGAAAATTTCCGAATTTGATGTAATACATGGTTTGAACCTTTTATGAAATCTACATCACGAAAATAAGATTCATTCAGTACTATCGGTCTGTATTTCGGTTTGTGTGTCTGTTGGTGTTATTGTCCGTACCTATCATCAGTGATTGCCACACTGGTTTTGATGAAATTTGGGGAGGAGTACGTGGTAGATAATGCGGTAAATTAATAAGCAGAAATAAAAGATGGCATCAAGCAGGTTGACTCTGAACGTTCCCCAAGGTGGTATTATTTTAAACATCTGGAGTCGGGATTTAAAAACCTTTGTTCCTCTTTGAGTAAGTTTTGATAATATTGGATATCGTCGGAATTTTAAAATTTTCAATATTAGAGGTACTCAATAACACTAGTATCAAATTATATTCCTTATTTTCTATAACTGATGCTACTGTGGGGGGGAATTTAGAGTCAGTCTAAATGGAGTCATTTTTTAAATAATACTACAACTCGTATATCGTATGGAATGTCTACACAGCAGCGTCGATGTGATGTTCGACAAAACCTCGCCGAACGTCGGCAATGCGTCTGGTGGAATCCATATTCAGTGGCGGTACATGATTTGCAATAGTTTTATAACATTGCCGCCACACAATTGATATTAAAAAATTACCTGTATATAGATTTACCATTCTGGTCATAGCAGCAACCTAGTAACTTAAATATATTGAGATTAAAATACTACTGTTCGAGTTATGAAGAGATCAAAGATATTGAGACAGACAGGCAGACAGACAGATAGACTGTCTTGAATGAGTGACGTGGTTTTTCGTAATGTATGTCATAAAACATAGGAAAACGTTAGATATCCAAATTTATTTTTTCCGCGATTACAATACTTTCTCCAACCTTCGTTTTTTATGTTTGAACTAGTTTCAATTATATTAAACAAAATTTAAATCAAGTATGCATCAATATCAAAACTTTGTGATATTGTTTAAGTAACATCGCAGTCATTAGAACATTATAATGTTTGACCAGCATTTAAAATAATACTAGTTATATCAAATATTACTGAAATGGTATTGTGCTTAACCACTGACTCGCAAAAATTAAAAAACAAACAAGTTCAGTTTGAGGATCTATGAAGCGGCTTTTTGAAATTATAATTTTGTCATTGTATACCGAAAAATGATTTTTACAAGCAAATTACAGTATGCGAATAGCATTTACAATTACTAATTCTACAAGAATTTATTTATCTTGCAATGTATGAAACTCTTTAACTATGTTTGTTCAGTGGAATCGTGCGACTCAATTTTAAAACAGATATTTCCAACCGATTGAGCTGCAATTCTGTATACACGTTTAGTTTGGATGACAATGCATGGTTAGCTATGTGACGTCACTCTAAATCCAATATGACGGAACACTCAAGCTGGCAGACTAGTTATTTTTAATGCACTCCTACAATATGGGTGTTAAATGACAGGGCTTGCTAAAAATAACTCAAAAAATAAAGTGACGTAAGTCTAATATGGCGGACTTCTAAAGATGGCGGACTTTCATAACTTATAACTTTTCTATGCTTTCCTATAATATGGGAACCAAATGAAAGAATTTCTTGAGAATACGAATGAGAATAAAAAAAGATGGTGATCGTAAACTCCGTTGACCCAATCCATCCGAAATGTTGGTGTACTGAGGTTTTAGCATATAATTTGGCGAACAAAGCAATATTTCTCTTTCAATTATGATTCCTCCGATGTTGCAATAAAAACAGTTCAAGGAAGTCGTATTACAAACGGTGACAACGTCAGCTGTGCAAGTACCTACCTACCTACTTTCTACAATATTGTCACTTACTGTACCTACAATTAATTTGGACTATTTTTGGGTATAAGTAGGTGTAGCAATATCTAAGCAATATTTTATTATGATATCCACTACATTCTAGACTGCCTATAAATATTTGAGTGATTTGTTTAACATAACGTTATTGAGTGGATAAATAGTGGAGTTAGTTTGTTCAGGTCAAGTGCAATAAGTTTTAGAGAGAAAGTTTGAAAAGTCCACAGCGTTGGATTCTCTGGAGTACCTCCTGGGCAGGTCTTTGTTAATGAATATATTCACTCCCATGTTTGTTGATTTTGTGAATTGTTAGAAGAGTAAAATTATTGTATTTCTTAATTGTTTGTCGCGTAGAACAATTTTCTTGCTTATGAATGAGGCTTAAGATAACTAAGATTTGAATTAAATGAATAGATACATTGTGTTTTCTCCGAATTTAGTTATAGTGAGTTGTATTTTGCATAATTAAATATAGCACTCGGACCTCGTTGACACCCCATTCAGTTTTCTAGTCAATTTCTCTCACATTCGTGCAATGGTGGATAAAACAGAAAAAGATAAAATTATCAAGAAGGCTTCCATTTTCCTGTCGCAAATACACTCACTTACACACACACATCAAAGGCATCACACACACGGCATCAGTATGGCAGTTTGCGAACAATCAACTACTTTGCACGCGAGGGCCCCAAGTGGGGCCTGTCCCAGCCTTCGCTCGTGTCTGCATGTATGCATCAGTCGTGCATGTCTCCATGAGAGATGCCGGCCTTTCCTCATGTTACCCCGAATACATGTCAACCCAGTGCGCCCCGTGGGTGATGCTTAGGTGACATCAAAGACTTATCCTTTTTTGGTTAATATTGTGCGTGAAGGTGGTCTATAATCCATAGAAAATCGAGTGCTGTGTTCTGTTGCGTTCGATCACGAAGAAGAAAACTTCCATGTGTTGCAAAAAATTGTATAACGGACTCCATTGTTATTACTGTGACGTCACAACTCTTCAGGTAAATAGACGAACTTTTTCTTTTTGTGACTTATCTCTCGTTGGCGTATGAAATGATAACTCGTTCGTAATGGCTTAGCTATAATATGTCGACGTTCGAAATCCCCTTCTTTTTGATGTAGAGAGCCGTGAGCAGTGATACTCACCACTTCTGCTAAAGGCACCTAATAGTTTGGTAAACATATTTTCTTGATGCGCAGTCCAATTTTGATGGATTTCCGATATACTATTTGCACAGGCAAAATCTTTCTTCTATATCGCCTATTCTGAACAAGTGTTCCATTTGACAACATAACTAATAATTGAATTACCTTATTTCAAAACACTTCGTCTGTCATAAAAGTCAAAAATGATCATTTTCCTTCACTTCCTAGGCCAATAGGTAGGGGAAGTATTGCAATTGCGCAAAATTCGAATTCGAGATATTGCTCAGTTTATAATCAATGGGATATATATGATGAAAAACCATTCTGTCCAGTAATATTACAGCCTTCCTATAAACCGGAAGGGGAAACAAATATACAGTTAATCTCCAATTTTCTAAGGTGCCTGATAATTTTTCGAAGAGACTTTGGGATGTCAAAAGTTGGGGTAGGAGGCTGGGGAAAGAGAAAATATCATTTTTATAACGTTGGCTAAAGATGTTCGTCCATCTATCAACTTTCGAATCCAATATCCTTTATAGTTGTGCTTTCGGAACACTGGAATTATTTATGTGCAATAGTTAGCCTTGCAATATTTTTTAATAAGTTACAGAAAATCATTAGCTCCAAAAGTCCTACAGAAATATTATTTCTAAATTATTTTTTGATACCCAACGAGTGTTTTGCTAACGACGTTAGCAATCTTTGGGGGAGGATTAAAACTGAAACTCAATTTTAACATTTAACGACTGATTACTCGTATGTAAAAAAATAGCTACACGAGTAGTGAAACTGCGTAGTAGTATTTGGGTTTTTTTTCTTTTCTTCGAAGGTCATTTCAATTGTCATTCTTCCATATTGTATTATTTGTGATTAACGGATTTTTGAAATTTGTATTACAATATTTGTCTGGACCTTGACGTCTAATATAATTATAATATACGTTCAGGCGGAAAAATAACTTTTCTGCAACAGTTAAATATCGACATAGGTATTACTTTTCTATAGGATACTTTATAGCTCTGCCACACGCGAACTGGATCTTCAGGGCTTGAGTTGAGATAAATCGTAGATGTAATGTTTCACTATGATGTATAAATTTCGAGAGGATACTACTTTGAGGCCAGAATGTCACAGTGTTTTCAACAAATTTTGTTGATAAGGTGCTATAATTAAAATATGATTCTCTATGAACTTTTATGTGGAAGATCAAAAAATACGCAGTTGAAAATGTTATCAGAGAGATGAAGTTCTGCAAACATAATTATCTTTGTGAATGATGAGTTTCATTTTCCATATAAATAACGCAGCGGTGGATAAGACGGTACATTGCAACATCGTTCACAATCAAATAATTATCGGAAAACTCTTATGGAAACTCGTTTAACGTATAGATTCTCAGAAAAGTCTTCGGCAGAAGCTGTCATCTGTTTTGGAACTATTTACTACTATGTCGTCTGCTGAAGAGCTAGGTGTGATTCACTATAGTGTCCGACGCGACGGTAAAAGAAAAGAAAAAGAAAAATGGTATCTAAATCAACTGAAATAATATTGTATATAAATTATAGATACATTTTAAAAATCATTTTCCTTGAGTTCCATTTGTGAATTATTTATATCTTGTCCCATATACATACAAACAGTTAAATGTCAGTGACAGGTACAGGATAACTCATATTTTTGTAGGGAGATGCCAAATGACATATTTTAATACACGGAGACTAGTTTTACTGAAGGCATCATCCCACGCTGTTTTGAAGTTTATTACTCATGGTATCTTGACTTTTTATTCAGCTAATTATTACTTAAGGTTTAAAAAGCCTACAGTATACTGATTTCAGACTATGATCATTTGATAGTTTTGTTGAATGTAATCTGTTATGATTTATATTAATACTATTTTCTATCAGACTAGACCCATCCTTGTGTTCCATTCGCTTATCTCGAGGGCCACGTGGTGTTGAAGTAGTTCTGCTAATGATCAGGACAATAAGACGCACATTTTTCATAGCTCAGCTGTTCTGTCTGTCTATCGGTCTGGCTCGTAGTCATCGTATTGTTCCACTGACCGCTATATCAACAATTTGTGGAAGGATATAATGTCGGTCGAGAAAATCACATTATTTTGACATCACATTACGAGTACATCTCGAATGACCTCCACACGTTCTTATATCGGCTATTAAAACCCTACCGCTCTATCATTGCATCAACGATAAACAACAAAATTGTGTCTGATTGTTACTAGATCTTTCAGGTGAATATGATATATTACCTAACCGAGTCAAGGGTATGATAGAATTTTTTTGCTTTATCTGAACCTGAACAAAATTTCTCCAGGACCCTTGGTTTCTTGGCTGCCGTACACAAATTGTTATTGAATGCCCGTGAAGCATAATCTGGTTTGCATTCCATCTTCGATACTCCATAGTTCGACGACAGTTCTACAGCCGTCAAAGTACAACGGATCGTCGTCAAAAGAAAAAAAGTATGTTATGGAAGAGAACAAAACATTTGTTACTTTGACAAGATGTTCAAAGATTAGGCCAGCTGAAATGCGGACCGTTCATCGTCTATTACAGGGCAGCTATTGTCATTTTACCAATAATTTGCTTAACATATCTTGCATGACAATAGACATCCTCTGAAAGGAGGAAACTGGCATGTTATTTTGCTAAAAATGTATTTGTCTTATATCTCTGAACTGGTACTAGGTATAGACCATTTATCTTCTAGGGAGACAGCCCAACTGTCTCTCGCTAGGTACGCCCATGACATAAGTTTCAAGTGCCACATTGAAGTACATTTTTTTCAATTCGTTGTCTAGAACTACCTACACAATACACATCGTACGATTTTCCAATAAAACACTAATACGATTGGTTATAATCAATCGGTTGAGAGAGATTATTTCAAAGTTGTATAACGTGTTTTCTAATCCTCCAATACGAGATGCATCGATATTTTTCTCAACTCCCACATTCACAGAAGTGTTCGCAAATGCCTTCACGTATATACGAGTACTTACATATATCTAGTCGAAGGACTGAGAGAAAGAAGGCACGCAACACACCGAGCCCGATTTGCATAAATGATGTGTGCAGATAATTTCATAATGGCTTTATACCTTTCAAACTCTGCTTTATTGTCGTATTATACTATATACACATGTGTACACAGGATCCGATGTACCAGATGCGAGAGTTGTCGGAAAAGGTATCTTGATGCATGCCGTGGTGTAAGTAATCCTTTTGGATGTGTACACCTCCTCATATACTGGTGGGTGGCTTATGGAATGCGAATGTCTTTCCTATAACGTGGCATATCGAATGGGCTGTGGATTTTGGTCGAATTCTAGAACAGTTAACATCTATGGCAAGATGATAGAAGTTAAAAGTAGAACAGCAGCCGTTTAATTTTATGGATTCTGATACTGGAGCTTAACTTTGGATCTCTCAAATTAGTTCAGATGGATGAGGAGTAAGTTCATCCAGTCCTTTGGAGACAAGTCATCGTTACTCTAGATACTACTAATATATCTATTCTGTGCTGCCCGATGAGCTCTGCAGATGGATATCAAACTTCTGTTTGACTTCAAAATATTCGTTATCGTGGATTCTCCTCTTCTTCCCTTACAGTAACACGGATATTTTACAAGAATCTGTTTTAAAATTAATTATCTTCTAAGAAAAATAAATCCGATCCGCTGTTTTTCGGATGGTATCACTTGCAGGGATTTAACGTTGTGAGCCGATCTCTGTACATAAACTGGAAAACTATAACGAAATTACCATTGAGCATTGTTAATAAGCCTAAACAGAGAAATAATGCATCGTAACATTACTAATCCAAGAGGCTGTATGTTTTATGAGAAAAAAAATAACATGAAGTATTGTAATACCAAGGCAATAAAACAAGATCGCATATTTTGGATCTAAGAACAAACCATGAGAAAATGGGAAGAAACTTATGGTATTATGTTTGGGAAACTTGGAATAGATCTTACCTGGAATCAATCTGGGATACAATCGACTGAGGAATTGGCAAGGTAATCATAATTCTACTTCATAGAAGCACATTTTTTTGGCCTTCCCCTTGAAATTGTTGTATTTTTTGTGCAGTATAGAAACATGCTACCATTGGACTGTATGACTTACTCTTATGAAGGCTCTCGAGGCAGCCGAGTTGAGTTCTTAAATGCATGTTTTATCAATTAGCTCCACCGCTTGTGTGAAATTTGACGGAAGCGTTAGACTGCTACTTCTCAATCAAATACTTCTGTGTTACCAGTGTTTCAGGAATATGGAATAATCTGTAAGCATTGATAAATTAAAAACTTGTATTAATAAGATTTCGCACTTCTGTGTATATACCAGTCACAGTTTTCTTTATATATAAACTCTCACAAATGTAGGAAGACTGTCGCGCTCCAGAAGTGCTGCGAGAGAATAAATGTCTGAATTGTAACTATCGAGTTCTCCTCGGCAGCTCTCGCACAACGCCGAAGTCCTCCAACAGGGCGACCTTTGGAAGAGTCTCGTCCAAGGTGTTGGAAGGTCGAATTGGTGGAGGCTTTAGGACGATCTTAGAACTTCATCCCCACATAAGCTATCAATACTCCCAAGATGCTCCACTAATCTAGAAGCTGTTTCCTCGGTGTGTATAGCTTTCAGAAGTGGAAGAAAGAGAACCTCAGCTTCTGGAACTCAGGTCGGCCAAAGCTCGCAGCATGATTATTCCAATACATGTTATTGTTGATGTTAAGTGCTAGAAGCTTGATGGAAGATGATTCTAGCATTGGGCGTCTCTCCATCTCTACGACTTGGAGACCAGCATGTGATTTTCTTGTCAAGATAGTTATTTGAGTATTCCATGCATTCAACTAAACTTTATTTGTATATCCACATTCGACAATTCTACCGATGTCTTCGTAGATCTAGGAATGTTGTTTCCGCCAATGCAACGGCTCTCGGGATGTTGGTCGTTTGCTATGATGATGAAGGGTAGATATTATTCCCAAGCACAGAACTCTGAGGAACGAGCGTTGATGGTAAATACACATCAATAATATCAATCTACATTTACCACACAGATAAGCATCGTTCTTTGAGAAAACCATCCAACTATTGACATAGACTCAGAGGCAATCCATAGGTCGCAAGCTAGATCAGAAGCATCTTACACCATATCATTGGTATTACGCTTCGCCATTTTGGCTGCTTAGTTATACACATAAAGCGTCATGAGGACGTTTTGACTAAGAAAATGTAAATTCATCGATTAAATCATATCAATGGAATTATTTTTAGCTACAGAGGCACAAAATGCATATAATATGATGAAACTGTAGTATTATACTTTATCTCCATATATATCTATATTCCTTTTTTACTCTAAGCTTGGTTTTTAGGCTGTTAATTTAGTCACTCAAATATGTATGATCTCCAGAAAATGTAGATTCAGTGACAGGCCACCAAAATACGTCAAGTAATTACAAATACCACGTTCTTCTACAATTTCATTGCCGAATTACTGGTACAATAGGCCCCAGACTAAAAATCACTTAGAGCATGTATAATTTACTGAATACCGTTATAATATCACCCCCTATATGTCAGTGCATTCAAACCCTCAAGATGTCAATCTTGCATTGCATCATCCTCCTACCAAAAAGTATATGTACACAGCTACAAGAGATAATCATCCTATATTCTGCCTATTCTATGCCAGGAAGCTTTATCTTGTTCACGACTACCGATTAAAATCCAATAAAACTACACGCACCATTTGTACATTTCGCTCCTGTGTATATACGATATGTGTACTGAAGCTCACCCCTCGATTGCAACCCTCCGCAATCATAGAGCGCGTGGGCGTGTCTCAACTGCCCCCAGCCAATCGGGCGGTCGAATTCGACTGTGTGATAATGGCACGACCATGTTTGAAAATTATCCTTATTACCGCTGTGGAAAATTACGCTCCGCCGATCTCCGGCCGCCATTTTTCAGGCCAAACCGACGCCGCGTCGCTCTCTGATTGACCAATTAAATGTATTATTGTGTATGTTGCTACAACATATCAAGAAAAAACCGTCGGCGGCTGCGGTGTTTGCTTGTACATAGCGCAATGCCGCACTCATTTACTTCATTCAATTTTTCAAATGATAATATATAGATATGATTTTATTTCCTAAAGGTATACACCCCATTACAGGAAATGCTTAGAGTACAGTAATTAAAATATAGCAAACATAAGTAAACATTAAACAAAATCTAACAGAACCAAAGGAACAATATTGCCTATATTATCACAGCAAGGATATACTCTAGATGTTATGAGTTAGTCTGAGTAAGCATTTTTTTATTTCACTCCTTGACGTACAGTGTATATCACACAATCTATCAATAAGATTAAAATTGTTGCACATTAATGTTATGGGAGACTTTCTTAGTGAATTTGTGTGTGCTTAATCATAATAAAATATTCGCGAATGCCTAGAGTTAATACGTGGTACATGGTAACAAATTTGCCTCAATAAATATTGGCAATCAATTTCATTATTTAGTAAGCCATATAAAAAATACAAAGAGCTCAAAATCCTTCTAATACTCAGTGAAGTGTATTGACCTTGCTCAGGCAGAACGGAATAGTCGCATCCTCTTTCAGGATACACACCATTTGACTTAAAGGATAATAGCTTCAGGTATTTACGTTGTACACGTTCAATTGCACTTACATGAGTAGCATAAATCGGATACCATATGATCGAGCAGAACTCCAGTTTAGTTTGCACATATGAGGCATAAAGGGTGCTGAGAACATTTAAATTTGGAAATTCTCTTGCATTTCTAATCAAAAAGCCTAACATTCTGTTTGCAGAAGATACCATTTCTTTGATGTGTGAGTGAAAGGATAACTTTGCATCAAAAAGGATTCCTAAATCTTCAATCTGACTTTCTCTATACAATAATTCACCGCCTATTTCATTCGACCAGCGTAATGTGTGTTTTTTTCTGGAGTAGGTCCTACAACACTTTTTTTTTTGTATTTAAACTTAGATGATTTCCAGCACACCAGCTTTCAACTGTCAAGATATTAATTTGTAATTCACGGCAATATATTAGTTTTGAACAGATAAGTAAAGCCGCCAGATCATTTATATACAGAACCTGGAATACCTGATGTAGGAGTAATGACTTTGACCTATACCCCTCATATTTCACAAATTGCTTCCTGTCAAACAAAACTATGCGAACAACAATAATTTTATAACAGAACATTCATCCGGAGAGGTAGTTGGTGAAAATTAAATCCAATAGCAACGCGATTTCTCGCAGTTGAGAAAACTAGCCCAATACCGAGTAATCTCATGTTTTCAGAGTCAAATAGATTGAGCTATCTGGATGATATTTTTGTCCCAGGTTGTGTGGTTGTCTCACATATGACCAGACAGCCGTAACTATAGTTTACTTAAAGGTGATACCTAACATTAAACCAAACTCTGAACATTATACTTGGACATTAAGGGCGAAAATTCCTCAGAGATCAATTGCGGACCATTGTCCACAACGACAATTGGAGTGATCGCAAAAATATCGAGGACCTAGTTTTGCGAGAACTTAACAATAGCCACAGAAGTTGCTTTTGATAGCGGCTGAACCAAAACAAATTTAATAAACTAACCGGTAACGGAGGTGGAAACAGACACACGCGTTGACGAATATGGCGATGACAAACAAGTAAACGAATTACTTGGAGGGGAATCTCGAGATATTCGTATTCTTGATTAGAGTAAACGGAGCTCCATTGGAAAATATGATAACCTCACAAAAAATAAAGAATACTTGTTAGAAAAGCATTGACATCTTAGTTGTGAAGAAAATTATATATTTTTTAGAGTATATTTCTTTAGAATGAGTATTGAATTCGAAAATACACTTTGCTTCGTTCAAATTGATAATAATTTTCTTATCAAATAAATTGTCTTAGAGTAAGATCAGATGTTCTCGTCGTGAGTATATTTTTATACTTACGCTTGACTGGAATATGTTTATCAACGTTTCTGCTGTATCGGCTACCTTTTTCAAAGTACAAAGTGAAAAAATATTTTTTCGAAATTAGGTATTCTCGTTATTATATTCATATAAGTTTTTTCAAACAAGATAATATATAGTATGAACTATTGTGAAAGGATAAAATACAGACGACGCATTTTTATTGTTGAGAGTCTAAAACGAAGGACATAAAGCAACAATAAAATGTTCTCCCTATTTGGCAACCAAGAAGAAGCCATGAGGGAACTTAGAGAAAATCTTATGATTCATCTATAGGTTTGGAGAACATTGATTAGATCTTTCCCTGAAGGAAACTCAATGAGTCACAGTCACTCAGGATTAGAAATACAATGTGGCTTTAATTAACATACAGTAGAAAATATAGTGAACCAGATAGATAGCCACAGTATAAGTTTCATTTATAAATTCTTATAGTCTCAAGCATGAAATTGAAATGTCCTCTAAATCCAAGTTTCTGTAAGCACACGCATGTTTATATTTTCATCATACCTGTATCTAAATTTGGCATTAGTTAGTATGTCAGTATATCCAAGGCATCAAGTCAACAAACCCCGGAGCCAGTTGGGTAACACAAATTCCGACCTTTGTGCATTTGCTTTGTGTAGGTCAAGAAATGTTCTACAGATCAAGCATTTTTCCATTCCATTATAAATAAATTAAAAAAATACAGTCGTTTGAATTAAAAACTGGTCAACCAGCCTCACTTCTATACTAGTTTACGATGAAAAATAAATTTATATTTTTGATTCAAAAAGCTACAATGTTTCTTCCCCGATTGGCGTCAGAAGACAGAATGATTAACTCTGTTGCTGATATTGTCGATATTCTGCATGTGTTTGATGTTGTTTAAAAACATTGGTGCAACTCATCGCCAAACGATCAAGTATTTACCAGGAGAAGGTAGCAGCTCTTCTAGTTCTACCAACGCTCAGCTCAACCAACCTTGCAATTATGGTCTGTCTCCGACATATTTTTATACATACAAGTTTCAAAATATCTTGTTATCTGTTTTTTCAATCTAATGACTTAGAAGTCAGAATTTTGTGAGATTTCAGACTCTTCTGAGCCTAACGTTTTGCTGATAAAACCATCTCGTACACTTTATTGAAAATTCCTATAAGAAGCTTCACACACCTTATTTGAATGAACTATGTTAGAGAGATGGATTTCTGCATACATATATTGTCCCAAAATTCAGTAGATAGCTACCTACAACAGAAAATAAATAGGACCTGGATCTGGTATGAAGAGATCTTCATGACAGGCTCTTCACTTTAAGGCTCTGGATAGCTATTTGGTGATCTGCAGCTCTATGAGATTTTCCTTTTTCTGTGGCTGTGCATCGGATTGGTTTGGATTCAGTTATAGGTAGCTGCAAACCTATCAGGCAACTTTCAAATAGACTCATATGAACAATTTGATTCCTTGACGTAACTGATAAAACTTTACGCAGTTTTCCTTCTGGTTCATGTTTCTTGCTCGTTACCGGTGTGTAAATCCGTCAAGCTGTTATTTGTACAGAGGGGTGATTAATCAAAATCAATTCACTTGAAATAGTAAACCCTATTATTTAGGGGACTGCCTACATTAGTGATCCAGAGGTCTTACCATTGGTATTGGTTACTTACAGTGTAAGAACCATACTAGAGAAGTTGCAGAAGACCGAAATATAACACCTTATGAACAAGAAACCATGTTCGTCGAACTTGAACCAAGCCATTCCGAGAATCCTTACACTGGCGGAAGGAACATGTTCTGCAGATCAACGACACATCGAAAGAATTGACTAATAACAACCATTGAAGTTTAGTTCAAGGCACAGAAGATTCAGAAAACTACCTTGACAAGACAATCTTATTCTGGTCGTCCAGCTGTCAAGATGGAGAAACACCCAATCCTTGAATCAAGTATCGTCAAGCTTCTGGTTATTAGTACATAAACACATCCAGGCATGATCACATTGCCAGCCTTGCTAGGTCGGAAGGCTTCTCCATAAAATTGTAATCAGCGGAATAACTACTGGTACTCTGGTCTAGGATCATCTCTGGAATACTAATCAGTGGGGATGCACTCCAAAGCACTCCCTGAAGCTTCTTGACGCAATCCAGACCAGAGAAGTACTACTGATGTGCTCCACAATCTACCAAGGTAAATATTTGTCCGACTGTTTCGTACCATAACACCAAGAGGCATCAGTACCACACCAAATGTGCACATCCTTTATTGTGATAGGATTTCAGAACTGTTGATCCGTGGAGTAACATTTGGAAGAATTAATAATTAATCAAATTTTTATTAAACATTTTAGGAAATCATATATGTATGTATGTATAAATGCTCTTAATCGGTCAAATTATTCCGGTCTGATGATGATTATACTATTACATCGGGTTTATCTCAATTTGGAAAATATAATATTTCTATTCCTCTATATATTTCAAATTTAATAAGATTAACGGGTCCAATATACGAGTACCATTTAAATATATATCCTATTTATTACATTGCATAAAAAGTACAGCGTCAACTTACTTTCCGTCATTTTTTTGTGTGTTCTCAAAAGTCCTGATAATTTTTTGGTAGTTTTTCTCGTGTCAGAAAATTGAAATACCCAGTCTCGAGACTGCTTTCTGCTTTCGGTATCTATGCATTTATATATCCGTTCACGAATACCTATTATCGTCATTATCAGTATGATAGTTTTGAGTTAAAAATATATTCGGAACAAAATAAAAGCACCAATTGTGATACCATAGGGTTATTTATTAGCCGTTGAGTGGCACTTCTACATTATCAACTGTTGTATGCATTCAATAAAGCTCTGACGAATAAAATACTTTGACTGTACCTCCCTCATTGCACAATTATTGAATCAAATCTGCTATAGTAAAAGATGAACCGGGCGTTAACCTTATTTTGGTGCTGTATCCCTAGTTACTTGTATTGATAAATTAGCTAAAACGCTTAGATAATTAGCTCATTATGAAATTAATTACAGTATACGCTGATTACACAGTCTTTAAAGTACCCATAATGATATTATAATGACGACTAAAGTAAAATACTGTTTTGAATCTTGATAAGTATACATCAAATTACCTGTGCTAAATTATACTCAGTAGTATTTGCCGTTTACCAGAAGCTTGTCAAGCTTGCATTCGTGTTTAGAAAGAATTATTACAAATATAAAGGGTGTCCCAAAGTAAGACATATCTCAAGTGATGAGCGAAATGTGTATTAGTCATGGTGACGTATACTAGTAACATTATAGAGTTAAAATAAAGATGATCGAAGTCACGATGACTGAATTCATCCCTCAATAGAAAAAACTAAACATTTTGAATAGGCTAGGGTTTTTTTGCAGCAACTACTTATGCAAACTAGCTCAAAAAACATCTTCCTGCGGACAAATAAATATTTATGTGTCGGCGGCACTCCAATTGGTAACAAAATTCTTTGCATTGAGCCATCAAAAATCTCTAATAGATCGCTATATCAATTTATTGTTAATTTCAGCGTTAAAATGTGTATATGGAGCTGTGTCTTGAATTACTAGATTACAACAGGTCATTACGCAACATTATCTAAGCCAAATAAAATAAGCGGAATCCGTAGCATATCTGATGACATGACAAGGGAATTTAGGGCAATGGATGATCACACTACACTACGAGAGTATCTGGAAAAGTGGCTGTGATAATTTGCTTTGCGGTTGTTTTTTGTTGTCTATCGCGTACTTGTCTATACATCACGAGAATCCATGTCAGTCATTTCCATCGGTCTGTCGGTCTGTTGTCATTCTTGTCACCCCATAAACTCATTATCGCTGTACCCAGCTTGATGAAATTTGGGGAGAGCATGATGTGGGTACGTGTAGTAGGTTATCCTAGTTTTTTATGATCAGTGCATTGGTGGTAGGATAATAGGAAAATAAACAAAATAGTTATAACAAATTCCCTATTTTTCATGTTACTCTAGTTTGCAATCGTTTTCGCTAGGATAAAAGTCTCTTGTGCAAAGAGAGATGTAGTTACAAAACATTTTAAGGGGATTCATAATTTCATAAATCCATCAAATTTCACGTTTGAATATATCTCAACTAGCAGGTTACTTTTTTTAGATATGCCCTCAAATATTTTAGTTTTATTTTTTTTAAGAAAATTTGCTTTATCGGTTTGTTTGTCAGTAGCAGTTTTTTCACGGAGCAATCACAGTGACCACTTTACCGATTTTGATGAAATTTCCTGATGAGCTGAATACTATCCGAACCATTTTGTATCGAATCTTGGAATGCTAACAAGCAAATCAATGCAAAACGCAAGAGAAAGCAGGCATGTAGTAATTTGATTCTAAAACCGAAATATAAAACGTATTCTGGAAAAACGGAACTCCAGGAAAGCTAGTGGTCCAGACCAAATACCAGCAATTCTCCTAAAACGTTGCACCACAGAGCTTACACCTGCCCTTTGAAAGCTACTTAAACTCTCCTACCAGCGAGAAGTATTGCTTACTGGGTGGAAGATTGGTCTAGTACAACCTATACCTGAGAAGGGCTTAAAAAAATTACCCAACAACTATAGACCTGTGACCCTGCTCTCTATGTCGAAGGTTATGGAGATGGTTATATACGTCAGCTTCTGGACTATCTGGACAAAAATAATATCATCAACGATCGCCAATACAGTTTCCGCAAGCATAGATCCACGGAAGATCTTCTGCCACACGTCACACATATGCGAAGTAGAGCAACAGATCTTTATGGAGACTCTCGAGTTGTCGCGCTGGATATATCAAAAGTTGTCGATAGTTTGTATCATGAGAGACTTTTGATCAAACTTGCTGTCTATGGGCTGCCACCTACTCTGTGTCACTGGTTAAGAAATTTTCTCAGGGATCGCTTCTTATTTGTGGTGGTGGATGGATATGCCTTCAATCTGTTTACCATCAGTGTGGGTGTTCCTTAGGGATATGCCTTGCATTCAACGATCTTCTTGCTGTACATCAACGATTTGTTAGAAATAAAATCTGATCCTATCTACAGCTTCGCAGATGACAGCACCCTTTAACCGCGCAAACCACTATTATCTCGAGAGACCTTTTTTCGATGCTCACCATAATGATGATATTGAGAGAATTGTGGGATGGGTAATATAAACTGAGTTCAGTTCAACGTAGAGAATCATCTGGGAATTAGCATCAACAATAACATTTCATTGCACGATCATGATGCTGTCCTTGCTCAGTGGGTGTTCTAGAAGCTAGGAGTTCTCTTCCGCTCAAGGAAATTATATTCTCCAGAACACCTAGTGCTCTACAAGATCAGACCATCGCTGGAGTACTGCTCGCATGTGTGAGGATGCGCTGCAAAGCACTACCTGATGCTTCAGGATACAATCCAGAAACGAGCAATACATCTAGTGGATACGCCGGACCTCACAAAGAACATAAACAGTCTATAACGTCCAAGAATAGTGGCTGATCTGTATCTATTTTATAGATATTATCATAGTAGATGTTAGACCAAGCTATCCCATAATAAGACCAAGAGTCGCCTGTAAAGCAAAAACCAGAGTGGCTCAACGGGCGCATCCTCGCCAATCGAGCTTATAACGTCTCAAATGAGCCTCTTCTAAAAAGTCGTTCTTTTTTGGAAAACCTCTTCGTTATGGAATGAGCTACCATGGATCAATGCGAATAGACATGTATCCTCTCACAGCGCTTATGAAGCGAGATAGGCTATTTGACTTTACGTGACGTTATCTATAAAAAAAACGTTACTGACAAACAATAAAAACATGTCCAATTTTCTTATTTGCATTTTCACTGGAAGGGAGGTAATGATACTACGAAAGAAATACATGCAACTCATGCAGGCTGACATCCACAGTATCGTGCCAACGTTCTTTTTTGTACAATTCTCACAAATTCTGGAAGCTATATTGTGAATCGCGCTATGTAATATAGCAAAACCATCATTGGAAAGGTAATAGTCCATGAAAATATTAAGGACAAAAGTATCAAGGCAATATCGCAGATCTACTGGCAAATTGATAGCTGGGACCAAAATCCTAGGTTATTGCACTTTACCCATCGGTAGCATGAAAATCCTGTTAAAATAGTTTCTCCACAAGGTTTCTAAAAATATGTGGAACAAAATTTTAATCTGCTTTTAAAACAAACAATTCTCCTAGTGAGAAGTTTGAGAAATGCTACTTGACCATGTGCAAACTACAATTAACTGATTACTAAACACTGTCAGCAAAAGAGATACCTCTATAATATGAGTTGGAGCGAGACATCTCTACACAGAGATGTGAATAGTAAAATGGGACACTACGATTACACATGTGTTCTATCGATGAGATGAGAACCATTTTTCGTGAGCGCTGGCATTCTATGGATGCTTCACTGGGTCAAATTTTCACCTCATTACTAGCTTCTGTCCTAAGAATTCTCTAAATGTGACATTCAAGAGATCCAACGAGGCCTAATTCCGGTGATGTAGGTTAAATACGTTTTTTTTCCAGCACAAAATACATAATTATTTATTTGATATATTTGTGGTTTAACCCTGTGATTAACTGCTGAGCCTAACTTCTGTTGTTGGAAGGAATCTGTTTTGCAAATTTAGCAGAACCGATGTTTTGTTATCTACTAAAAAAAATTAAAATAAACTCAAGAAAATTAAGACTTATGATTCAGTGTGATTGTTGTAATTATGGTACTATTTAATTGTGCAACAACAATGCAGCCTTGCAGACAAGCGTAATCTCTGTCAGTCATTTTGAGTAATTTTAGTTCTACCAATATCCATGTTGAATAAAAAAATATCCGTACAGATCAGTTATGCGAGAGTATAATGGCTATAATCCATTATAGGCTATGATTATCACATTATTATCTGATTTCAAACCATGCCAAGCATTATGATTTACACAAAGGCTCATAATTTACGTGAAAACATGTATTATTATTTATTCCTTTTGTCATACTGATATGGTAACTTGATCCAAAACAATTTTTTTCACCACTGAGATAATGTCTCTTTTTTTCATTCCAACAACGCTTTTAGAGTTATTAAAATGTTTTTTCACAACGATGTTCTGCTCAGGAAACAATTACATAAAAATCAGCCATCGGTTTTGAAAGCAATTTTTTGCTGGAAAAAAGCATCGGGACTGAGGGAGATGGTATCTTTATCACGAAAGTGCATTGAGAACATTGTCACACGGAAATCATTAATGAGAACCAGTAGCGTCACTGTATGGGGTCATCATAGAGTTTTTCATAGATAATCTCTCGCAAAGTCAGGAGAGCCTGAGGACTAATTTCTATTCAGGGAAAAAACTCTCCGATAGCCTGTTCCACAATACTGAGGATCTCCAAAATAATGACTTTTGGGAAAGACTCGTTCTAGCTATTGGAAGTTCTACCAGTTGAGGATGTGTTCACTGGTCCCATCTAGTGCTCGCTATACTGACGACCATTGATGTTATTATGTGAGACAGCTCGGTCCAACGTTTACCAAGGTAGAATTTATGGAACTGGGAGGAATTTTTCGCTTTTCTTCGATGTTCCAGACTGTAGACTATTTTGTAAAGTCAGACGCATCCACTAGACGTATTACTCTTTTCTTCTGAATTGTATGCAGGAACTTCAGGAGCTCCTTCAAATATGCGAGCAGTATTCTAGAGATGGTCTGATATGAGCCTTGTAGAGAGCAATTTTCTTGAGTGGAATAGTACCTTCAGCTTCAGGCATGCTGACCTAGCAATGGGAGCAACATGTGGAGACACTTGCACCAGGCGTTAAGTAAAAAAATACGATAGATGTAAATTAGGCTCAAGCATTTAAGTTATAATTAACATTTATAGGAAGCTGATTATGATCCAAATAATTCATCGTAGGTAATGATAATGATGATCATAATTAATTGATCAATTGACTTACCTGTAGGAAAATTGATCCATATTATATGAGTATTGCCGTTATCGAATTACAGTTACTTGTAGTAGCAATTTTTTCCAGCTCGGTATGCACGAATTTTAAAGCAAAGTCCCTGAATATGATCCCTCACTCCTGTCTATCCCATCTTCCGTACAACCAACCTTCGTCACCACTAGACTTCATTGCAATTTTGCTGAAGATTCTGGATCAACTTGGGGAGAGGGAATGAGATGGGTTTGTAATTCTTCGAACGGCAGTACTCATATAATATGGATCAATTTTCCTTCAGGTAAGTCAATTGATCAATTAATTATATTTCGTATTGCCGTTCTCGAATTACAATTACTTGTAGATCAAAGCGAACGATCTAGAATCTCCTCAAGAATTATATACATAGAATTAAAGTAATGAGTGAAGCAGAACAAGAAAGCGTGTTTTATGGTAACAATAATAATGAACCATATTAAAAATAAACTAGAATATAGGAGCATACGCACCTAACAACTAAATACAGGTGGAATCAACAGAACTTAAGATCACTTTAGCAAATGCTGTAGGATCGTTTGACAGGGGTCGATTGTAAAATCTCGCAAACATTTTGTACTTTTGTGTTCAGCCTGCCAAACCTCCAATCACCTCGATGGAAATTTTTGCCCTAAAGGCTGCCGAAGTAGCTGCAGGTCGAGTACTATACGCCGGAAAAATGGTGATATCGATGCCGCTAGCTACAATAGTAAGATTAATCCACTTGCTCATTGTCTGTGCTGACACTGGTCGACATGGCCTATTCATTAGCAATCAGTGTCAGTAAGACGAAGATCTTTATTGATAATCAATAGAAGAGGCCAAGCAAGGAGTAGGATTTTCCTTAAACTATGGTATTACCAATGGGGTTATTTGGCAGATAAGTTTTGATTCCATCGGAAAATCTAATTTCTAATCGGTCTGGAAATCGGACAATATTGTGTTGACAAATACTAGTCAGAGTTTGAAGTCAGACCGGCGCTGGGTGTTTCCAAAGTTGTCAAGCTTTGAATGAAAATGAGCTGAAGATCATTGTAGGAGTTATCAACTTGTTATAGCGTAGTAGCTAATTTATCCTCAGATAATGAATGCAATTCATCCTTCGTTAAATTTCCCTTCGATATCAGGTAATCGACCGATACGTATCGCAGTTGCCACTGTTTTTGCCACCGAATTGACAGCTGCCTACTATGAATACGATGTCTCAGCGACACGGCACGGCATCCGCAGGTCTGTCCATAAAGAAACAGTTACGGGCTAAACGAGCTTTTTTCCAATCTAATTGGCTTCGACAGCGGTTTTGTACAATGTAATTCGAATTGTATATTGCCGATGTAACACCTAATTATCCAAAGAAATTAATGCGTTTTGATGGTCGTAACAGAATTGTGTCTTAGCGACGTTTATTATGAGGGTTATGGTTTATGGTTATAGCGGTGTATAATTTTTTAGGTAAAACGCATAAGTACTAGACATTAAGATATCAAATTCTGAACGATTTATGACAACATTAACATCAATATGACTTATTTCCATCGCTGTATTCGTCTATGGTTTGCGGATTAACGATTTTATATCGCGTAATCTCAGTAACCGTATATGTGGTGTTATATCAATATCAATGTAGCCTTTGAAGCCTATATTCATATCCAATTCATTATTTGACGTTATAAAAAGTACCCAACCCTGAAAGGGGAGCAAACGAAAATACGAGGATGGTTTTTAATTTATATGAAGGAAAATAAAGGGAATAATTATTCTCAGCTTCCGTGCATTAAAACGTCTAAAAATGCACCATTATCTTTCATTGTAAAAAACTTTACTTTACTTTTCCACATATTTTTAAGGATTAAGAATATTATTGAGGGAGATGATCTAGTACTTAATCATCACATATTTATAAATATGATTTTTCGAATTCTCCCCTCCCGCTGCCACTAAATTATCAATTTCCGTTTTCGACACTGGAACAAAATGTAGTCCTGGATTTCTCTAAACCTTTTTACTTCCATCATATTCTCTGGCACATCCTGGTGATTCTAGATCAAATTAATATCAAAGCAGGTGACATTCCCTTCTGCTGTTACAATTACAAACGGTTCCCAAATTACAGTCAAAGACAGAGCTGCTTCATTATAATTCATGTCTCGGAATCATGTAGGTAGGTTGGTTGATTTTCATGTACTCGCGAAGTTGTCGTTATCAAAGATGTAGTCATATCACGCTATCTATAATCGATAACTTGACTCGAAAACCTAACCGCTTATTATGTGAGCCCTTCTGCTGTGCCTTCTAATTATAAGATATAGTAACCAAATTCACAGGCACCTGGGTGCGAAAGATATACTGCTGGTCAAAAGTAGTTAAACTCTACGAAATCAAATAACGATGAAATGTTTTTGTGAAATATTGAGAAAGCATCCCCAAAATCGTGTTTCTGCAGGATACATCCAATTTTTTGAGTGGTTTTCTTTCCATGTATGCTAGAATGTTTCCTATTGATGTTGTGGTAGATATGTTGATACTCTATACAAAGGGTAGAACGGCTGAAGGCAGTGAAAGATGACACCTATTTATCAAATGACAAGGAAGGTGGGAGACAGCTCCCAATGAAATATCGATCAGCTGAATCATTCCAGATAAGTGATATTGGATCCTTTAGCGCCGCAGCTATAAACACTACTCAGTTTTCCCACTTGCCAAACCACTTTTAATGAACTTGATACGTGGTTCGCTTACTATGTTAGCATCTTGAGGAGAAGATTAAAACTGTTTTAATTTTTCCCTGAAGATGCTAACATAGTTAGCAAAACACGTGTCGGGTTCAATAAAACTGGTTTGGCAAGTGGTAAAGCTGTGTAGCCTTTATCACTCCAGATAAAATAATAGTTTGACAAAGAAGCACTCTGAGTAGACAACAATACCGCACAGTTCCTCACATCACATAGTTGCTCTAGAAGCTGTGTAAAACGAATAGAAAAGAGAGAGTGAGAAAATTCCCTACACTATACGGGCGAAAAGTATCATCCTAATCATCTACTCATATGTAGTGAACGAGCAGACCACCCGGGAGAACTCGAACTGCGTTTGGTGAAAAGCATACTGCTAACAGACTTACACAAAGAACAAATAAGCTGCTATTCTATTGATACTGAGGCAACCCTTGCTCAGTAAGGTGTATGATGATAATAATTGATAAGGAAAATAAAAATAGGCTAGATAACTCACTTAGAATCATACATAAATAAAATAGTATATACGAGGCAAGTGACAAAAAATGCAAATATCGTTGATATTAATTTTAACAATAAGCTACCCAATATAACGAAATGTAGCAACCACTATCGTGGTGAGACACATAGCGGACCTCTGAGGGGATTTCCAAATTGTCAGCGATTCTCAAACTTCTAGCAAGAAAAGCTAATAGAACAATTGTATATAGACCTTTATTGTCCTACAAGAATTGGCTATATATTTGAGAATGATGTTAGATAATGAATGATGTGTAATATAGTATTTTTCTGGATATTTACCGAAAATTTCATTAAACTCATAGAGTATTCCATACATTTCCAATGAGTAATTGATTATTTGCAACCACGTCTCGAAGACTTTCGCAAATCATGCCATTTTTTCTTTACCAAAGTGTCTTCCATTTAACGCAGTAATCAACAGTGAAAGCTTAACTTTCTAGTAATAACCAAAGTAACGTTAACAATGAACATATATAAATATTAGAGGAATTCAACTTGTCTAGTAGATGAGATTAAAATATTGTTCTTCTTCTTCCTCATTCTTTTAGTATAGGCGAATCGCCTTTTTTTTCGTCGTCATTTTGCCTATTATATCGACAAGTTGTCACTCCATCGTTTTCGAAGGCGCCCTGGACTCCTGCGACCTAACGGTGATTTGTCGCATGCGATTCCGACTACTCTTCTGTCGTCCATTCTATTGATATGTTTTAATATAAATTAATGTAAAATATTGTTGAAACTTAATATTCTTCGTCTTCTAGTACCATCTCCTAACGGAGGTTGGCAATCATCATGGCTATCCTGACTTCTAAACCATTCTTTCAAGTTTTCAAGCTAGGATGTTCTTCTCTGCACGTGGCTAAGTAATCCTTTAATTTTACCTTCAATAATATTTTGCAATAATTTATACTTTGGACCTCTAACCATATGTGCAAAATATTCAAGCTTCTTTCTTTTAAGCGATCTTATTATTACCTCTTCTTTTCCCATTAGATCTAAAACCTCAACATTTGTAATCTTATCAACCCATGGTAGAATCCGACGAAAACACCATCTTTAAAACGCTTCGAGCTTGGTGATTTTTGCTTGCTTAAGAGTCCAGGCCTCTGTTCCATATTATAATGTTGGAAATACATAGTACCGAAGCATTCCAATTTACTGCAAAGTTACGTTCTACATATCGACTTAATATTCCATAACGTCACACATTTAATGACGTATCCACCCAAAAACATGGCGACCTCCAAACTTAAAGCCGGAAATAGGGAAAGGATGAAAGAGGATCTCTTAAAATTCTGATTTTGTTTTGAAACAAACTGCTGCGTAAGAAGTACTGAGAGATTCCAGTCGGCTCTATTTTTTACTTCATCAACCGAGTTACTGAACTTGTGAACTCTATACAGCATTACATTCACAGACAAGATCAAATTTGTAGCACTCCAAGCAGTAGATATCGGACACGTCCCACAGCGGGACCTTGTGTAGCTCCAGATTTTGTTTGATCTAGCTCATCCCATAATTCGTAACAGAAAAATAAACAGGTCTCTCGCCAGCATCGACATTTAAGACCTTGTGTCAGACCCCGTACCTTCAGAGGCAGGCCGCGGCATGTACTGCGAGGATATACAGATCGTCCTATGCATTTTTAATGCTTTGTAAACAGGGTCGGTCCGCAGGAAGGCAATAAATCCACTGGATACTTTGTGTTCTCACATTCATAATTGAGAAATGGCTACAACTTGTTGGTTTATTGTAAAGCTTCTGACTTGTATTGGCCGCATTTTATACCACCACAGACGGTGTGCAACACATCAGAGTGTGCTGCTCTGAGTTTTTGAATTGTGTATTTTTCGGCTGCTGATTTTCGTTGGTTGAATCTAATGATTGCCAAGTTATATAATTACTCAAAATTATTCTATTTTAGTGGACATTTTTTGTCTTTGAATGTACAATGCCCCTATAGCAGCTTCACTATAAGAACACAAGCAGCAATGGGGGAAGTATCTAAAAATTAATCTTTGTAATGTAGAAACTTTCCAATCCCCTTTGAAGCGAAACAACCACTGTCTAAAAAGTTCTTGAAGGTTTTCATGATAATGAAGTTATTAATAGAATTAAGTGCCCCTTCAGCTTCAGCTTTCTAGTACATCGTCGTAATTATTTCAAAGGGCAGCAGTTCATTATTCAATCCATCCTGTGTGACTATTATTGTGTTCACACAAATAACTAAAAAACCGTACTAGCGATGTTGCTTCTGATACAGTAGAATTCAAGAGGTGCATTAGCAGAATCATAGCAGTATTGAATCCTTGTGGTAGTTTTGTCCCAGCAAGCATTAGTTTACGTAACTAATCGGTATATTAGATTTAAAAATTAAATTAGGGATTGAAAAGGAACCGTCATGAAATACGTTTGATTAGGATGTTTAAATGAGTTGAAAACCTTTCAGACTCCCAAAAAATCGAAGCTTTAAAATAATCGATAGCTCGTGAAATATATAAAAAACTGAGTCTGTAGAGTTTCTGATAATTTGTATGTTTTTGTGTATATTTATCGGTAAGAAACTTATCCTGAGTACCATATTTATATTTGCCATAAATGCTCACGTTTGTTCAGGAAATATAACATTTAGCTACGAATCCCTTTTTGCCGCACAGAGCCATGGACTTGAAAATTCAATAGACAAATTTTAATATGTAAGTAAAACAAAGTATCCTTATTGTTGAATTATATGTACTCTGGATATATTGTGTTTCTCTTTAAAAATTATTCTTTTGTTAACCTTTAACTTTTTCATTTTGCTTCAGTCAGAGGTTCTCTCAGAATTTGAAATGCACCGTTAAACACAAATGATGGATCAGTGGACATACGAACCACTGCAAGATAAGCCAGAGAGAACTTAAGGTCTTGTAACAAAATTTTCTGGAAATACACAAAAAAATACGTAACATGCTAGACTCGAAATTCGGCAATATTCTAATTCAAGAAAGGTAAAAGAATGAATACACCGCGTCTAGATATACATTATGCTTCTCTGGCAAACATTCAAACAAGCCTCTCATCAATTTTTTACAATTTATGTATTGTCTTTAGTATGTTAATACATGCGTAGCATCGATATTCAAGGTCATAGATGTCACAATAACTATAGTAAAAGCACATCAGTGTTTGAATTCCTACGGTTTTTGTGCAAAAAACTTTGTAAGAGCACCAGGCAATTACGTCAGCCGCTAAGTCCTTTGTAATTATGGAAATCAATATACACAAATGGGATGTATAGATAACTCATTGAAACATGCGAAAAGGAACAATTCTGCATATGCTCAGATGAATACGTTATAAAATTAAGTTATGTATAGTATATACAATTATACAAGTATCGCCATTCTGTACTCACGCCGAATTCAAGATATTGTAATCTCTTGATGTTTCATGGCATCATCAACATGAAATTATGTCACGCATTTTCGTCGGTCTCTCTCTCGGTCTGTTTTCTGTCCCTTAATGCTTGGCCCCTTGGTAACTTGGGATTTACTTTTCGGATTTTGAGTTACTAGTTTGGAAATTTTGCTTCTTTAAATTTTCGAAAATTGTCTTAGTGTTGGATTTGTTAAAAAATGAAACTGCTGAAATTTCGTTTTTGGATTTTTCTGATGCCCCTCATTATTTCCCAATTGTGCGGGGGCAAAAATAATTGGTGAGGGTGGTAGGAGATTGAAATATCTAAAAGTTTGAATTATTTTGTGTTTCACCTATACTTGCATTGAAGATCTAAATCGGATCTTAAATTTGCTGATCCATTTTAAGTAATATCGGTTACGGAAATTTTTGAAAATTTTTGTATATTCTTCAATGACCGAAGGTTTGACGTTTTCCAATATTTTTTTATGCAACTCCAACTTAAATCTGTCCAAAATCCGGTCCAAATGCTCATTTTTAAACTGATACCATTGTGTGAGAAGTACAGGGTCAAAGTTCTTTTTGATTTACAAATAAAATTTTCTACCCCATATATATACTAGGGTTAAATGTAAGAGTAGCCTTTGGCTAAATTTCGCCCTAATAAAGACGTATTATTATTATTATTATTATTATATGTCGAATAATAGTTAGTATAAGCTGGTACGGAATAAATATCATAGCATCAATGAATCAAAACGATGTTAGATATAGCAACGTAAATAGGAACTTTCGATTTGAAGTCCATCCAACTATGAACAGATTATGTGCTATTTCCAGATTCTTTCATAAAATGTTTTTATATCTCAAATTGGAATTTTTCAGTTTCTCATTGTGTTATCCTATTTTTATTATTGTCGAGTGATATATGGATATTAATAGATTTATGAAGAATATAAATCTCAAATTACGAACATTTGATTTGATTTACTTAAATTTCATACACTCTGTTCTTCGATAAATGCCTAATTATAACACAGTTGTTGAATGTTTCAAAACAACTTTCCGATTGCTCTCTACAGCCACACCGCCAGGCTATACTGACGAGTCTAGACTAAAGACGAAACATGCATGTCTAAAGCAGGTCTGATGCATAGTGAAGGGCATACACTTAAATAATTTGTTGTTATATACCTATCTAAAGAAAAACTTTTCTTCAAGAACTGTTAAGTTGCCAAAGAAGTTAGCTTTAATTTATACCTGGCTAATGTGATGGGAATGTTCAAAAAACCAAATCTATGACTATTTTGTCTGTTATCATCACCTTTGTATTAGCAGCAGTTTGTGAGATGCAGTACATATTCAGGGCCTGATTATTATTTCAATAATATTGCTAATTATAAAATGATAAAGTGGAAAGAGAAATATAATATCTGTGGGTGAATTGAGAGGAAATATTATTGATTTCAATACTGTGGAATTTTAAGTTATAACATTACTCAGAATGTTTTAAGCATTATATGATATCTGTCTTCTTTATATAGTGTAGCAGAAAAATAAAAATATTCACGTCAAAAACAAATTTTGTCATTCAAGGTGGGCTAAACATTAGCGGATTGGTCAATTAAAACTACAGACTCGAAAGCCTTTCTCGAAGTAGAAAATGAGACAAACTAATTTTTTTAAAGATTACCGTGACACACGAACAGTGATACTTTTGCGTTGTTGATAAATCCAAAATAAGGAACATCGTCGCCCTAGAAAGACAACGACTGTCGTAATAAACAATTACTACTAATCCTGAAATGGAAGAAAATCGTTATTTTATAGGAGATATATTATCAATTAGCAGCAATATCAATTTTCTAAGTCAAATTAATTTTTTAAATTCGCTTAGTAGATCAATAAAAAACATGAATTTCAGAAGAAATCAACATTACGAAACTACGAATTGGAAAATTGGAAAGTGTAATTCAATATGAGACCTACCCGTATAAGGAAATCGCTGGGATGATAAAATCAAATGAGAATTATATGGCCGTAAATACGTTAGTTTTTTTCGTATCGATGTAGCATTAATATTAATGTAGATATGCTCTGATTTATAACAGAGTGGAACGGACGTTGTTATGTACTTCGATATTCACATACCTCATACGGTACCTGCTCAGCAATGCATAATTAAAAACGGTTTGCTCAGCTGGAATAACAGGCCACTAATTAGTGTCTAATCGTCTCGATACATGGAACCACATCGAGAATGATATTTATCGATTTCATGAAAAACCAAGCAGTAGGAAACATGGATGACTATTTCTATATCCTGCTAAGATGATACTCGATTTCGGTATTCATGCAAAAACTACATGCATTCAAGTGTTTTGAGCTTGAAAATATACCTCACCGGTACAATGAAACTAGCATACGATGTTCTCTTGTAGATATTTAAGGTCGTGTATCATTTTTTGCACATTTGTTGAGTGTCTTTGTTCGAGGGATTATTTGTATTGATTTTCAATAATATTTGGAAACATGGATATCGCGCATCTGGCAAGGCCTTTTTATCACGGCTATTAGGCCGCCAATCACCGAGAAATGAGACCACAGCCATGTTCCAGACACTTCAACCACATCCAGTCTGCAACAGCGAACCATGTCAGAAAAATCGGCCTATGATGGTAAAAGTGATCTTGCATTGAGATGACTGAACTTTAATATATTATTTTGACTATTTTCCATGAAGAAATCTATTATTTTTGCCTCTTAAGACCTAACAGATCGAGTTTGAATTTGTCATCTGCTGCATTATATCTGTAAGTTAAGCATTCCTCTGTCTCCCACAATAATTCACTGAGTCACTAACATCTTTTGAACTTAGTTTTGCACAACCAGAAAATTTGTTTTTTTGAATTTACAGTGTTTAAGCTCATGATTTTCAGCACATATGGGTCATATTACAGTTTATTTAAATATCTATACGAATGATTGTAGCCATTACAGCTAAAACAACGATATACTTCAATTGCATCGAACACACTGCAGCTCTCCAAAGCAATAAACAAATTTCCGTTCCTTAAAATGCGTTCATAACTATTTTTATCGACTTTAACAATTGCTTGAAACACATTCATATTTTTTTTAATTGGATAAATCTTAATGGATTAACATTCTGATAGAGTTGCAAACATATGTGAGTTACCGCTCAAAATTAAGCTCTGTATATCTTCGCTAGAATACTTTTCCAACACACGTATATGAAGGAATTCACCTGTAAGATCACATAGTTACAGGATATTTTTTCTTGAACTAACGCTTTACGTCTTCCTTTGTCCTACAGCCGATAATTATACATCTCGGGAAGGACCTTTCAAAAGATCATAAATGGTTCATTACGCCCGAAACATACAACTCTTACAACTGTGGCATTGTGCAACAAAGGGAAGTCATATCGAGAATAAACTTACATATGAGTAGCACAGCGTTTTCGAAGTTGCTCAGGACTTTCACCGAGGATAAGAACACTCGAAAGCCACCAAAAGAACTAATAAAAATCACCTATTCCTACATGCATCAAAAGTTCCAAACGTATACGAACATACTAGCATTCGAGCACGTCAAACTATGGCATCGGCATTAGTTTTCACTAGTGTTTGTTTCCATGACGTCAGCCATCTAGCACCTCCACAGTTTTATTCATCATGTGGTTCCCGCTCTTTTCTTCTTATATAACCTTTCGCAAAAGAAGAAAACCTTTTGCGCTTCAGAAGCGGTGCGAGAGGTTAAAAGTTTATTCACGTCGCCCCTAAAATGCTGTAGAGTGTAACCATCGGGGAACAAACTCCCCGGTAGCTTGCTCCAAAATGCCAAGGTTCTCCAAAGCAACAACTTTTGGTAATTTGTGAGGCCAGGCACATCCACTAAACGTATTGCTAATTTCTGGATTGTATCCTGAAACTTTAGGGACAGCTTCGGGCCACATCCCCTCATGCGAGCAGTCATCCAGCGATTGCCTTATCTGTGCTTTGTAGAGTAGCAGTAGCTTGAGCGGAAGGAAACTTCCAGCTTCTGAAACAGCGACCTAGCAAATCCGGCAAGATGATCGTTCCATCCGTTTGTTGATGTAAGTTCCCAGAAGATGGAAGATCCACCACATAGAAGTATCGGTCCTTGAGGAACATATACAACCACTGGCATAGATTCGGTGACAGCCCATATCCAGGAAGCTTGATAGGAAGTCTTTTAAGCCACACTCTTTCAAAAGCCTCCGATATATCGAGCACGACGCATCGATATTTCCCATGGATCTCAATCTCTCTGCTCCAACGTATAGCAGAAATTCTCTCGCGGATCTTTGCTTGCGAAAGTGCAACTTTTTAGCATTTGAACGTTCAATTCATATTTAAATTTTAATCGAGAGCTTTTGATCAAATTTGGGGGCTTACTAATGTTGCTATTCCACTTTGTTAATGTACAAATAGGTATAAGAAAACTAGTTGAGGTGATTAATTGAGATAAATTGATTTGTAATGAATTGAAGAGTAAAATTGTTTGATCATCTGGAGAACCCCCAGAAGAGGTTATGGTGTTTGTATAGCGTTTAATTCATGCCAGTGGAACCCGCTTCTGCTGAAGGTATATTTTGCCGAGTCTTCTTCCCAGACGCATCAATAGCCCGATCATCAGGGTGTCGTCCATATAAATGTAAATCACGTACTGTGTGTGCTCGACGTTGCTCCAATAATTCGCTCGATGAGCTCGTAAACCATCCACGGCACGGACTGCGTCTCGCAGGACACCCGCGGGGAAAATGGCTTCACTTGTGTTTCGAATCGGGACTTCAGCACATGACCGTCCAGGTACCCTATAACGCCGCACAGTAGAGGAGCTTGGACTGATGGGGTCTCAAATGTGTAACTACGACAGAGAATATAAAAGCAGAAAGAAATAATTAATACCCTCAAAAGAAAAAACTATAGTACCTTGGTCATGTGACCACATATGTACTGCTACAAAACATTATGGAAGGGAAAATCAAGGGTAAGAAAAGCCAAAGAAGACGAAGAGCCTCTTGGCTGAAAAACTTGAGGGATTGGTCTGGAATGACGTCAAATCAATTGTTTGGAACAGATGCAAACAAACTAAAGATTGCCATGATAATATCCAACCTCCGCTAGGAAGTAGAACTTGAAGAAGAAGTAGAGGAAGGAAAGTCTGCAAAGGCCATGCAAAATTGAAAAGCCGTCTATATCATATCATTTTACTATTCACTTTGAGAAATGGCGTCAAGTAGGTTGACGCTGTAGATACCAAACAATTGTATGAGTCTGGATAAAGAGGGTTAGATTAGATATTGGAACTGTTTATCCTTTGGATCGCGTAATAACCAACAAAATTACGTAAGTTGTAGATGCTCTTACTTGGTGAAACTCTTCCATCATGCAGATAAAAAGATTGTGTAATAAGCACACAGTTTTATTTGTGAAACTGACACAATCTTTTTATCTGCATAAACAAAATTACGTTACTTAAACGTTTCAGCTGCCACGACGTACTTTATGAAAGTATCTTTTTATATTTCAATGACTTTTTTATCATTTATATTGTAGATGTAAACAACATCATGAAATTTGTTAATTGATGTTTACTTAGTATAATAGCAACTGGTCCAAACCAACTCCCTCACCTGATGAACGAGTTTTTTATCACTTCAATTAATTTTTTGAACAATTTATGGTTTTAACTATTATGAAAGGCTACAATTGATGCATTTGCATTGTCGATGAATCCAAAATAAGGTAAATAAGTCATTTTTGTCATGTCAGAAACTCAACGCTGCTTGCTTTATTAGAGATATTGCAGCAGAATCGTTGGTAAAATAATTTCAATTAATTTTCTCAGTCACTTGTGGCATTAGTTAACGACAAATGTAAGATTAGATAGACGCCGACAGGCAAGTTTCGGCATTTACTTCAATCATCTAACGTCTAACGAGTAACACACTGTAATTTGCCTGGAATGATTATTCTTCAGGAAACTGGAATTTTTCGAAGCCCCTCGTGTAGCATTAAACCGAGTCAGCATGTTTTTGTTGACCATTATGTAGCGTTAACAAAATAAAGCAATTTGCATTTTGATGCTTACTTGGTATTATTAATTGGTCCAATCAAACTCACTCATCTGATGACTGAGCAAGGCATCAGTAACAAAAAATGTAATGTAAATGGAATAGTACTAAAACTTAAAAGCAGTTTGGTTGTAGCATGCCCCAATTTATATCACTATTTTGGATCTATTCAGATATGTTAAGGAAGGGAATGAAAACGTACCAAGTGAATGGACATTGGCTGGTGATGAAATGTCCTGAACAAGTTATGGTGTGTGACATAAATGCCTACAATGAGGGATAGGACCGGCATATTGCAGTTCCTTCTTAAGGAGCCATTTATATGTGCACCAAATCATATGGAATCGATGCAGCGTAAAAAATTTACTATACCGGCTTTCACTACTAACTTTATGAATTCATAATCCGGAGTGATATGTCTATTGCATACTCTAAAGAAAATAAAAATGGGGTTTGAAATACCATCTTTTGTATAAATTAGACCTGAGGACTTTCCACCAAAATAAAGAAACGCGGCTTGTATATCGATCCTAGAAAATGCATTACTTAGACGGTATAAGCGGCAAAATTCACCTAATCCATCTTCCACGCATAACGCGCTGTGAGTAAGACAGAAACAGATAGCATTTATTTTAGTTTGTCAGAGTTGAACAATGAAAATCCATGAAGCAATTGATGATACAGAACAAGCTAATTAAATGAGCCTCTAAGTATGAAAACTATAAGAAGACGTGTTATGGGAAATCAATCCAAAAGGTGCCGCAACCTTGCCAGAAAATGCATCGAAGCTGCGGTATCGGAAAAGGCGGGCATCAAATCACTTGCAGCCTTTTGCGGACACTTGGCTCAGCTGTCTCTTCTTCTACTATGACAGCTGAACATTTGGACACAACGAAGTCATAAGGGAGATAATGTCAACAGTACGGATGATGTATTCAAATCATCCTGAATATGAATCTATAAATGTAAGGCTGTCACCTTGCCGTGTTCTTGAAAAAATACCGACTGCCGAACGAAAAGCCTGCTAATTATCACTCTGCAATTAAATTCGTTAAATGCAGGAAACGTTTTCGACGCAAAAAAAGAAACTCAGGTGCATCAAATTGTTTATCGTTTATCATCACATGCACAAAGCGAGTTGTTATCTGTGTTCTTTCTCTCTTACTTATAAATACAAACGTCTTAATTATTCTTCACGTATCCGTTTATAATTATACAATTAATATGGAACTACTCCAACTATACATCAAACTTTTTTAATAAGGTCCGTTAAGCGGAATCAAATAATTTTTTTAAAACTGTGTACATCTACTACATCTATGGAATCTAAATAAATCACACATTAATCTACATTAGAGGAAACAATAATATCTATGAGAAAGGCAAACATTCTGATTCAACTTAACAAATCCAGATCCTCTTATTCAATTATCATCTTTTTGTTAAAACCTTACTCCGATCTTACCTTGGATTGCGCTTCTTGAACGTTTTAAGACATAGCTTCCATTCTTCGTTTCATAGTTCCTTTCCTGGTTTTTTTGTGACTGGAATAGCATAACGATCAGCTGGATGAAAAGCCAAAAAGGCTGCTTAACCAGAATTTTAAGTTCTGTCCCTTACTGTTTCAATGAGTTGTTAATGGGGCGCACCCACAAAGCTTGAAAAGATGAGATTATACTTCTGGCTTATCAATCGCTAGAGAATTTTTTTATTGTATCCTTGCAAGGAAGTATTGAAATGCTTTACCTGTCCATGTATAGACGACAGCTTTGCCTTGCTTCCAACACCGAAACTGGACTATACTAGGTGAGAAAGCACCCTCATACTTTGAGTTAACAATTAAAGTCATGGAGGAAGATTTGCGCGGGGGATATACCTTTGATAACGTATTTGCCGTTCTCTCTGAGAATTTCGTCATAGCCCAACGGTAGGGCGTCTATCTAGAATGCAGGAGGTTGTGGGTTCGATCCCCATTGGCGAAAAATTTTTCTTTCTAATTTTTATATATTATTATGTTGTATTGTGGTGTGCGACTAACCGACGTAAATTTAGTTAATTTTTACATATGTAAATCTTATTTTTTACTCAATATAATGCATCATGCACTACACACTGTCAGACAAAGATATCCAGTTATTGTTATTGTTTTTGATACCTCTTCTGCATGTTCGTGCGTTAGACCAAAAGTGGATATGTATGTCCCCTCCTTGAGAAATAGTCTGGCTCAATAGGTAAGGGTTTGTGATCTACATTTTAATATAATGATTTTATAAAAAAAAATATAAAGTCAGAGATGTTTTTTTATATTTTATATACCTACTTTAATATATACTTTATTTTTCTTATACGTATTCAAAATACATCAAATTTTACGCTATGTCGTAAGATGTTCCTGATTTAAATTTTCATTTTCTAATATTTTTGTCAGTGGCTTCGCGGCCTGTAAAGTTTGACACTCTATGTGCTGCTTACTCTATTACATTTTAATGTATATAAAAGGGAAAACAACGATTTATTTTGAAAAATTAAGAAACGCGCTTTTTTGGAACTAAAATAAAAAAATAATATATAAAAAAAATAAAATGATAAAGAAAAAATTAATTTCATGGTGATAAAAGCGTGGGGTACTCGATATCAATTGTTATATATTTTTACTAGTTGTATTTCAAAATGCCGACATAGCCGTTACCTTATATAATTTATCTTATATTCGGGTAACTTTAAATATTATTTTTATCAGAAAGAACTTGGAAATGGGGAGCTATAATTGGACAAATTTATTGAATTGTTATATTGTTATCGGTCCTTGATAAGTGTGCAAAATGTTAAAGTGATCTGACGTCTTGAAGTGGGTCAAAAAAGCGTTCGAATATTCCGTTACAAACATACATACACGTGAAGCATGTTAAGTATTTGAAATGTGGATATATTCTCTATGATCAACAATGTTCTCTTTGTATCTTGTTGCACTGATGAAGGAGTAAAATAAACGCCGAAATGCCGACATATTGAATACATAACTTCTTTCCCTAGGTCCGAATAATACGTGCTCCTTTTTGACATTTGATCTGATATCTGATAGCTCATTTTTGTGAGTAATATTCTGGTAATGAAAATGCATTTTTGTTAAATTTTTTTCGTAAATAATTGTCGTAAAAGGGTGTTCTATCCTTAACCCTGTTCCCTTTGTGCGTACGTAAATATACGAAAATATCCATTCCTGCGTAAAATAAATGGTCGCTCGCCTTGGCGGTTCGCATGAAGCGGCGATATCCCGGTGTAATATCTTAATAATAACATACGAAGTTGATTCAGCTAATTTACGGTAATGTAAGACGGCTGCCGTAAATCCGGCGACTGGCTCTGCAGAGAGCTTGAGAGATGCGAGTGAGAGCTGCAGACGACCGGACGATTCTTGGTATTGTGCTGTTTCAACCGGGACCCCGCTATTAATTAATATATGCTGTTAAATCGAAGGAGGATAACCTCTGTCCAGGTTCAGAGACGGATTACGCTGATCAACAAAGGTCATCAAGAAAAATCTGCAATAGTCACTTACTCTATCGCGTCCATATTTCTAGATAGCCACCCTTATCTAAAACTGCAAAGCCACAGCAGAATAGCCATGAGACTTCTGTTCAACACTCCCTTCAAATCGTATATCTTTTTACCAAATTTATTTATTCATGATTATTATAATTAGATAAGCATAAAATTTAAAGCAATAATTGCCCTATTAAGACGTTTCCCTATTCAAGCGTTGCATTATCAACAATTGCATTTACTTTCGCCCCCAAACGTGGCGTGGAACTCACTCTATGTATTCTTCGCTATCCCAGACTTCCGTTTCAGCTATTTGTTAATTCGGTTTTCTTTAAACCACAGATCCGGTGTTCTTCTTGTCACATGGTAAATGATCCTTGTGCCTCTGTTATTTCTGGGACTAGGTTTTCGTAAGTATGGATATCAATTTTTTGTCAGGTTCCCCTTGATGCGCTGGAGCTCGTCTTCCTGGCACAGTTTTAAAAATATTCCTCACTCTGTCTATGAGTGCCTGTATAACTCCTTTTTAGTGGCTACCTGGTAATTTTTCTGTACACCGTGGTCTGTATTTCAGTGTCATTCATAATTACTATTTGATCGAGTGAAATGAGGTTGTCACTATCCCCTACTTTAAGGCCATAGTTTTTTTCCATGAAGAATCGATGACGATTTCATCAAGCCACTCCTTCTTTCTGGTATTCCTCCTTCTCCTAAAGATAGTTCTATGTAGCTAACTTTGTCTTGTGGCTGATTCCGTTCCTGGTGATCGCCCCCCGCGGGATCTTGATCCGACGGGGCGCCCCCCAATATCCGAGTTCACACACCTCTGACAGCTCCCAGGTCCGCGGCCGCAGTGCTGCCCCAATAAACAATTGCCTGGTTTCCCATAAATATCACAACGAATCCCAGCTGAAATTCATTTGGAGCTCGCTGCGAGCCGGGCCGGACCGCGTCGGACTCCGCTCCGGCCCCAGAAGTGCATATGCATGAGCCGATATTCGAATAACTCAGCGGATATACTCTCGTATATTTATGAGGACTGAGTTATGATTTTCGCGAAGAGAAATTTGTATTTACATTTACGTAGGTAGCCTTGCAAACGTCTACTGCTCTCCTTATAGCCAGTGTTACAAATGGACTTGGACTCAGTAACGTTTTGTTTGTTTTCTACCGCATGTATGCAGTAGACATTACGTTTTAATTTGTTTATTCATATCATTCTCAGCCATCCATGAATTACGTCACACAAATTTGATGGTTTTTTGTGCCCCCCGCGCATATGCTTGTCACGAGTGATCACACTTGGAAAACCCCCTGCCCCCTGCAATTTTTCCCATTTTTTTTCATTACATTAAAATTTATATTTAGGCGATTTAACGTCAAATTGTTTTTGCCTATGCCCCTTGTCACACAATGTCACATTTCGTCGACACCCCTGAACGTGTGACGTAATTTATGGATGGCACAACATTTAATTTTATTAAACTAATGGTTAGATTATCCTACATAACATACATCCGAACGATCTTTGCATAGAATTTTGTATATCAACTTAAATTTGCACCATCCTCTTAAGAAAATATAAAAGGTTTTGACGAAATGTATGTTGCTTCTAGAAACAGCTCTCAAAGCGCAACTATTTGGTTTATGCATGAAAATACGTGTGTCGGCATCTCTAATCTAAAAATAGCGATAATAACCGTGTGACAAAGGCCAAATCAAGCAGAGTAGGAGTCATGCGGCGTTTTTAATAAGTCTTGAAGGAAAAATAACAAGGCGGCCTTTCCGAGAATACAGAGTTCTAAATAGGAACCCCACTTATCTTGTTCGACAAGCAGAGTTGCCAAATTTATCATGCGTACCGCCATATCCTTGAAATAATGAAAAGAAATCCATTCTAATTGAATTATAATATGATAATATTAAAAGGTCTGAACGATTCGTGATGCATTAATCAACAATTTATTACCTTCAACTCTTGTTCAGAAATTTGAAAACTACAAATTCTGGAATATTATATGAGTCGGTAATATTAAAATAAGGTATATTGTGTTATATTTGAAATGAAGAAGGGATTTGAAGGTCTAAGTTTGGAATTAATCTTTATAAAAATCCTCTTTCTATGCCTTAAGCCTGGAAATTCATACCAATTATTTATATGTGGATCAAGCATTTTGTGTAAGTCTGCTGGCAATGTGCCCCAATTCTGACAGACGACGACAGACGGACCGACAGAATTAAATGACCTAGTTTTTCCTGCTGGATATATCATGAAACATAAAAAAACAATATAATATCTCTATATCAACATTTTAGCACCAATTTGAGGGAATAAAAAATACAGTTCACAAATTTCTCGTTATAGTGACTGATGCTTTGTGAGTTATACTTGCACAACTTACGTTGTTATTTCTCTAGCTTTACCCCATTACCTGTAGCCATGAAACACAGGAAGGCTCAATTAATCCTTAAATTCCACAAAGGCAATTAAGCACTAACCTCAAGCGGCAAACTGTACCTCAACCGTCCGAAGATGGAATGCGAATATCATTATACCGGATTGAAAGTCCAAAAACCCCGAACAACAACAATCACGAAATCACATTTTGTCGGTCGTCCCATGAATCGTCACAAACTATGCTGGAACGCTTGAAGTACTACTACTACTATGCACGCCTTTGAGAATACACTTTACTATGACCATCACTGTCGGACCAGCTTCATATCTTCACTCTCCGATTTTGACGTCACTTCAACCGATTTTTAACTATAGTATGAATCTGAATCTGGTCCCACGTCATATACAGTCGTCCTAGTAAACTGCAATTTTTATCCATGGAATTTACATTAAATCATCTTTTCAGGACATGTTTACTGGTTTGTTGTACTTTAAGATAAAATTCTGTTTTTACGCACAAGGTTTCACGAATAAAAGTCGATTTTTGTATCGCGTTTCGATTCGACCTTGAATATTCGTCATTAATCTAATGTATCCCGCTTGCGTTTTAACAGCTACTACTTCTAATCGCTGCATTTCAACAGAATAAGGATAATAAAGACATAGGAAACTGCAATTTATCCTTAAAAAAATGACGTTAAATATATTTGCTCTGTAATTTATGTGCTGTCATAGAATATCTTAGAAATGCAGTTGCAGTTCTACAATCCTATCCAATCAACCCACTAGGCGTATTTTTTACATCAATATACGATCGACAAGCTACTCAACCAACATTTACTTGCATAAAGATATCCCATGCAATTTTGCCCTGAGACATCGTCACAAATCGCAGATATATAATCTGTCGAGTAAATCTCATCCAAAAGCTTGTTTTCAGTCAAACACTTAGGATGAACAATATATCAACGGCCTCGAAAACGAGAATGGAAAATATGTTTGCGGCGACATCTTACATCATGTACTTTGATAATTTAATGATGTTTAAACATGTCTCGTGTTTCTTCTGCAGCTTTCTTGAATATTTATAGCCAGTAAATAAACTGCCAGTCTTTTTTCTTTTGTTTTCTCGCCAAGTTAACTGGATACGATGAGTTAATTTTTTTCTCCCTTTGTTCAACTTAGGCAAGTAAAGAAATGGTTTATGAAAGCTATTTCAGTTCGAATATTGAGGAGAATATTTATTGATACAGCCATACATCTACCTTTTTTAACTTCATATTATGTGGAAACTATCTGACGAATGCCTTTACACAGGTGGTAACTAGGATTCTTCTGTTTGGATTGGATTATGCTTGATTAAATTTCTGAACCAATCCTATGGTATGAATAATTCCATCTCTTCTTGCCAATCACTGAAATGAAATGGTATTTAAAAAAGTTTTCACTATGACATAAAGTGTGAGACAAGGATTCCTCCTCCTCCCACAGCATGCTGCAGACGTTGGGTCCTCTACAAAATCTGTTTCATGAAGGTGGCTTCTGAAAGTATTCTCATTGGTCAACAGTCCCACGAAAAGTTTCGAGTCTCTCCTATCGAAAGAGAGAGAGAGAGAGAGAAAGAGAAAGAGTTGTCCTTCCCTAGGAATATACGTTCTCTTTCCTGATAGACCTACTTGGAGATACTTTCCTGCCTCAGAGAGCTAATATTGAACCCGCCCTCTGATGCCTTTCTAAATCTATACATGGTTCGTGTAGCTTTCCCTCTACTTTGTACTCTGTGCACGGGTGATTTCATTTCCAACGTGTCCAGGCTCTCCATACACTGTTAAACACTTATTGCTGCTCGCCTATCAACGTGGCGACCTCAATTGTTGACCTTGACATGTCGACAGTATGTGTACTCAAATTTTAATGTTGGTTGGCTCACAATATTACTATCTCTTAGGCGTGAAAGGTAAAATCATGAAAATTGTATTAAAATTAGCACCACTGTTTGGTAAGTTAAACACAAAACTTTTATGTACCACTAAAGATATTGGTAACGATGAAAATAATAGTGAAACGATTATATTTTATCGAGCCAAGCTTAATCTCCATACTAAATGATATATCTTCATCACACTAAGCGCTTAGATCTTCAGTGAAGCGTGATTTGATTCATTCATTAAGGCTAGTTAATTAACTAAACAGAATCTCATCAATTAACACCTCTGATTTTATGTAACCCGCACACAACACCAGGCATGTTCGTGCTCAATAAAATCAGCAGTCGCGTTCTTATGACTGCGGTAATTATAATAAATTCAATGGCCTTTCGTCTAATACACCTGACAGTCATAAGAAATTCGCAAAAAACAGTTTTTATATTCATTGGTACATTTTTACTGAATAAGCCCTTTATAATCGCTGCAACATTATATATGAGCGGTTATGCAATTTATCATCGATTTAATGTTTAGATTATGCATTTATATGACATAGTCGTAGGCAGGATTTTCACTATTATTTTTTCATACGCAAGTTATTGGACAACCATTAGAAAACACCCAGGTTAGGATATCTGTCAACTGAATATTGCCTACGGAGACTCAACATTCCAAGTGTTAGGAATCACAAATGGTGTATTTTCAAAATTTCAAACAAGAGTAGCATACAGAAGTTATATAACTACGAGTTTGTCGAATAAGTGTTATCTTATAATTTCCTGGTTTATCAGCAACCTAGTTCATACTAACGAGTCTCAAAAATACAAAGTTTGTCGCCTACAATTTGTTCTGATTGAGTGAATGAAATCAAATTTTTTTGTCTACACGCTGTTGGTTTTACTCACGCACAAATCTAAAAAATTGATCATATTCAGTATAAACGAAATCTATCAGCATCCACATAAAAAACAAGTAATCTGAGTACTTCACACGATGTTCAAATTATGCAAGGTTTGATCAGAGTTCTTAAATTCATAATAAACCTGGCTCATTCAGGGATTGGAACCACTTACCTTCTGTTAGTCGGTCAGATGCTCTAGCCAACTGAGCTGAGTAAACATTTCGAAATTCGCATTTAGAAACTGGTGAAAAATAGGCCTACAGAAGGATCGAGAGGGCACCTTCTAATAGCCGGTCAGATACTCTAAATAATTGAGCTAAGCAGAAGCTCCGCTCACTCACTCTAGAACGCCGATTATGTTGAGAGCTACAGTTCCCATTTTGGGTCTGTCAAAATTTTCAACCACGGTTGCTGATTCCTGCATGAAACAGTCATGTACCCCTATATAGGAAACAATTATTGTAACACAACATTCGTACCATTATTTACATAGTGGTATAATGATTGTTCGATGCAGGGCTCTGTCAAAATCGACGCAACCGTCGTATATGCCCAGCGAGTTATATGTCTAGTGGATGTGCTTGACCTTACAAAGGCCTTCTACAGTCTAGAGCATCGAACAAGGGTAGCTGTTTATGTGCCTATTCTATAAATAATATCCTGGCAAATGTTCGAAAGAACTGTTTCACAATAATATCAAGAGCCGTCAGTACAGCAAACAAGAGGTCCAACGGCCGCATCCTCACCAGCTTCCAATGACTCAAACGAGCCTCTCCCAAAAGTCGTACTTTTTAGAGGAAATGTGAGTTGTGGAATGAGCTGTCGGGGAATTGGCAGCTGTTACCCTTTACAGGATTGTAAGGTCAATGTGATCTGTCCTCTCGCAGGGCAATAGGCAACAAGATGATAAATTTTAAATACTATCTCTGGTGTGCAGTGGTTAGGCCAACCGGACAAATCGAAACCGAATTAGGCCATAGCTTCGAGTCATATCGGACAATTCTTTGGTTAATTCAGGTTTTTACTTCTTACTTCAACTGAAAGAATATCAAGGAAAATGTTTAACGACCAGGTCGTCTACCAATAACATCATTTTTGTCAGTTATACCTTGTGAATTACTATTGAAAAAATAATAAGAACATAATTAAATAAATTATTTATTCTACAATATTGTGTGATTGTTAATGTTTTAATATAGTTTTCATACCTATGAGTTTTTTTGTAATTACTCTCCTAGTATGCGAGTAATTATCTCACAAATCGATCTCGATGGCATTTTAATTTCATATATATTTACGTTAGTCAAAGCAACTAGAATACAAAACAAAGATTTACAAAAATTCAAAAGAACGATATATTGAATGAACACATCGATAAACGTCAATACGTCCAAACAAAACCATCGAAACATACGATAAATATCGCAAAGAAAATATCGACGCTTTTGATATGCCAAAGTAATGTGGACAACTTGTCGGTCATTTGCTTTCGTCTGATAAATGGACTTGAGCATAGTGATCCAAATGATAATTCCGGCGTTGTCTGGATATTGAAGAAGACTGCAGGTATTATTTTCTGGATGGTACAAGTTTTTTAAATAAAAGGCCAGACAGGACAGTGATGATTTATACTTCCACTCCCAATAAGTGAAGTAAGCATTGTGACGGCAAAGGAGGTCCACTTGGGGTATATTTTTTTGTTTCCTGAAGTAGGTACACTTGAAAGAAGCCATATCACACTTGATTTTGTTCTTATGTCGTTCTGTCGTCTACCTGGCGGCTAATCTTTGACTCTGTTGGTTGGAAACTACTGGCCCCCTTTCAATGAGGTTTTCAAAGTAAATGACTATTGAGGTAAGGATGAAAAAGTTCCACATATCTTTCGACACTCGATCCGGTGGCGACAGAGTGATAATCAAGTAACAAAAATGTTCAAAAATATCAATGACCTGTCAACGAAAAAGATAATTCACAGACGTAGTTAATCCGTTACCTGTTAACGTACATAGCAATTTGTTTTCAAATTCAGGATAGTGATATAAGGTACGCCTCTGTATATGAGCTTTTTAACATTTTAACGCGAGCATTATAGCAAAACGTATTCATAGTGTATACTGCAAAAATTATATGGCAGCGATATGGTACTAGGAGAAAAAATTAATGGACTCTATGTAAATTTTACGTTACGTAACATTAAGCATTCAGTTGGCAGCTTATCACAAATCTATATTTGCGTTTCATTTCTTTTGTGGTTCATTTTGCTTTATTGCTCCGCTGTGATTTTCTAGATATAACGGAGGGCTGGTATTAAAACATATATAACTTCCACAGACCACTTTCTGGACTGCAGAAGACTTGCCGTTTTTGAGTTCTTTGGTCTTGGTGATAAAACAATTTCCGCAATATAGCTTGTATGTTAATATCAGTCTGATTATGATTTTCAAATATCATGTTTTTTGTTACTTTACATTTTGAACAATCGGAAACGTTAGAAAAATATTTACTGGCCGATATGGTTTTAATTAACGACTATGACAAGTAAAGTGAGGCATAAAAGTTCGCTAATAGATTTATTCATTTTAATTTTCAACCGGAGGGAAAAACTAGTCTTAATTTTCCTACCAAATAATAAAAGTATAAATAAGTTTTGCTATTCTTTAGGTTATCGTATCAAGTAGGCTATGGCGGCCTACCTGGATATGCGTGACCTGATGGTAGGCCGCACAGGATAAGGCAAGGTTGCTTTCGGGAAGAATAATAAAATAACCTTAACATCATGTTTGCAATTTGACTTATTCCTACTAGGAAATAATGTGTGTGTGTCGTTTGCTGCATTGGCAGATCTCGCTCTAAGGAGATGGAAAACAACGATGCAGAAATGTGCTCGAACGCAAAGGCGTGGAGAAAAGCGTCGCGCGTCCTGTCTTACACGGAACCATAGTAGTGTACGGCATGGAACATATGAATTAATATGTTCCGATACTTAAACACCTCTGAAGGCGGTAGCATTTTCTAGAGCTCAATCACCTCTGGTCCAGGAATATATTAACACCCTCCAAAGCTTGGTGTAATCCAAAACTGGACTATTATGTGGATCCCTGCATACGGTGGTATGCCAGGATGATGAGGATGAAGGACTAAAACATCATGCATTGGGTGTGTTTAACTGGACCTAGCGGGCGTAGGCGATTGTGGGCGCCTTCGGCTAACTGGAGGATGAACGGCAAGTTAGAAGGAAATCGCCAGTCAGCTCAGCTAGCACTCTTAAAAAGCCCTGCTTTGGTTAGTCGAAACGTCTTTATGTCATGTCATGGTTGTCACCGCAAAAACTTCATCCTCACCGCCTTGTGAATGGAGTTCTTTCATCTTTGTATCCATATTATCGAAAACATGGACAACGTTAACTGGATTCTCGCTACGAATGATAAAGATGAAGTCATGTTCAACGGAAACTATATTGTCTTGCAGCATAAGCTGGACGTATCTGACATAGGTTGGCATGTATATGAAGAAATTGGTTTGGTTTCATCAATGCTTCATAGCATTATGAATGTTGACATACTCACTAGTGAAGCTATCGATTGAAACGATGGTGATGCCAAATTGGTCAGTCAAGAAAATTTAATCCATGAAAATGATACTGCTGACTCTGTAGTGGGCTACAAGCAATAACATTCCTTTAAAATATAGTATGATGTTACAAAATCTTAAGGAAGTTGCTTTTGAAAGCAATAAAATACTAGTCATCAGAGTAAAATCACCAACTCTCTTCAATTGAATCAGAAAAATGTGAAATAAGGTGGGCAAAATTTAAATGATGGTGGTGAAAATAATGAACAAGAAGGAGTGAAGAAAACATTGACTAGTTATTTTCAATACATATTTTGTACTTACATATATAGTTCTATGTACAATAATGTATTCAGTATACATATTATGTATTATTTTGTTATTCTCTATGTATACTTAGTTTGAGTACAGCATGTTATTTTATTTTTATATCATTTTAAAAGTTCTAATTGATCCGTATGATGGCGGCAGTACTGTATATCTTATTGTATCAAGCAAACCCCAATTTGTAAAATTTCAATAGTATTCATAGCATCTTCCAAACTGAAAGACTATGTATTGTCTGTACTTTCCGACGGTGTCCGGGAAGTATAACGTCTGGAGCTTCGGATTGTAAATTTCGAGAAACATAATCTTTTATAGTAATATCTCCAGCACTTCGCCTCACAGGACGCGTCTTGGCCAAGGTTATAACTCGCTTTGATGCCTTCTCCATCCAGCGCGCCACGTTTGCCCGGCGAGTTACGAGCAACATTAGTGCGAAATATTGAGGGTATCCCGTTGCATATACATTTCTGCGTCAAAAGTCCTTCGCTTTATCCTCTCGTCTCGTATATATTTTTGGAATTTTTCAATTCGATATGTGTTTGGATTATCTCGAATGTTGTCATGTACATACTTTACCTCTCGAAAATGTTCGGATAAAAGTTCATCATTTCAAGTAACGGACTAATAAAATAAGTTTCTCTTCGCGCACATTGCATCAAATTAAAATATTTTCTCGTGAGGGTAAGACTTTCATCTCCACTGCGTCTCGCAGAAAGTTGCGTCGGTTTGCTATCAAAATCATGCGTCTGTGACAACCGCGCCTTCATGCCACCAAAGACAAGCACAATGCGGTTCTATTTCCTTGCGTTTGGTGTTATGTCAACGCTGCTGTCAAATTGACACATTGCGCATCTACTAGAGACCAAAGCGGTCTATAATGTACGTTAAAGCTTGCGGCAGTCCCTCAGTGTCAAACTGTCAAATTGACGTAGTGCATTTATTGCGTTTGTGCGAATAAAGGCTCCTCTCGTTGGGCGTATACATAGCCTATCATTTTACTTCCCACGCCAGAGCGAAAAGGTACTCGCATTGTAAGGTTTTCTTCATGTTCCATAACATATACGTCTGTATATGTTATGTTGTTGTGGAGTGGGGGTGGTGAAAAAATAGGTGTTGGTAGGAAACTTTCTGTTATCTACTGGATTCTGACCATGGTAGCACTTCATACTTTTTGAGATCCAGTGGCAGAATATCAATACTAATACTGAAACTACTTATCCATAGGTATAAAAACGCAAGATACATCCGGACTATCGTTCGAGAAATGCTGATAAACGTGAGTAGTCGGATTATTTAGGGAGCGGTAGGCATGCGTTTGTGAGAGATCACGTTTTCCAAGGGAATCTCATGCTCTCATTAACGATGAATAAGGACTAATTTGTTCTGTTTTTGCTTCAGCGGCATATATTTTGCCTGAATGTGGATCTGGAATAATGAGAAAAGTAATATTCAGCTACCGCAACGGTTTGTGGTCAGCCGTATGACAGTGCGAGTAAAACTTAAGTTTCGCATACATTCCCAGCCACTATTATTGATTTCTTTGGCGAATATCGCTTTCATTTGCTCGCATCCTAATGCGAATTCAAGGTGTGAACGGTTTATTCGTACGTGTTTGCTTTTATGAACACGCAAGAATCTTGGTATTTGAATGATCGAACAGTTACGGGAAGTAAGAACATCGACAATCTTTATGGAAAAACAGTGTTGCCTTTATCTATTTGAGCTGGCAAGTATTTCTAATCAGTAATGGCTAAGATGCAAAAATTTTCACAGTGAATAGATAATTAGAATTTCAACTTCTAACTTTATTAAAAGTAGAAAATATCTGACTAGTCGGTTAGAAACTTTAAAAATTGCTTATTTTCCTTTTCTGACTACTTGTATAGTTATCATGGACAATGTTATACCTTTATACTAATCGGTAGGGAAATGTATGCTCTTTAAATTAGCAATACATTTTTAATTGAAAAATGAACGGTTACCGATAAAATATAAAAAAATGGAAAATATTAATTAAGCGCGCGGTTTTCAGGGTTGTTTTCTAGAAATATAACATGTTCCCGTATCCTTACTACAAGCCAAACTTCAACACTCACCGCTCATTTTTATACAGGAATTCATACCTACTAAGGGTATTGCTATTAGTGGTGTCTTGGATTTAACTTGCGGGATGCTCAGGGTGGCAATAAACTCTACCCGATATGAGGTTAAAGTGCCAAAAAGGACGTTTTTGCCTTAGAAATGGGGTTTGATAGTAGATTTGAAAAAAGTTATGCCATCCCGCGATTTTCGCTATGTTAACCAGTATTATAATGATAATTTTCTCAGATTCGATCTTGAGGTATGCGAGTTTATGCAGCTATGTAGTAGATTAGAATTTGTAGAACCTCATAATACCAACATTATCATAAATGTCATCTTATTTCATAAATTGTATTAATCTCAACCTATCAACCAAATTCAATTATTAAATTATTTGTAAATAAAGGAACTGCAGCAATGTTTACTAATGTGGATCTAGTATCTCGAGCTTTTATCTTCAATTTTATTGTTCAATCCTAAATATTTTTTCAACCACCATAGTTGTAGTCTTTTACGCAATTTAATTCCGTCCGTAATCATTATATCGAATAAACTTTTGTTTTAAACTCGTTTGAATTAGGCAATCTTATATATATTAGCATGTTCAACATGTATATCGTTTATAACATCATAATTGACAACTCGTGCTACTGGGACTTGCTGAAACATTGTTGACTAGTGTCGTAATTGCAATGGCATCATTATTACGTCGCTCGTGACGTGCACGTCATCACATCGAATAGAAAACAAGCTTACGGACATTTTCCGTAGATGGATTGCTTGCACAAACAACGCACGAAAAATAAAAGTAAATGTGATGTGTATAATGGAATAAGCTCTAGTCTCTAGCCTCTTTTAATGACCTAGCGTACACGTACATTAAACTTTTCTGCTACCAATGATTTAAATGATATTTCATCTCCATTCACATCCAAGACGACATTATGCTTATACGTTACACACATAAAAATAAATCCTTAATTCAAGAATTGCGATGTTCTTCTAAAAATATACTCTCGACATGAACATCTGATCTCACCCTAAGAGAGTTACATGATGAGAAAATTCTTATTTATTTTAACCAAAAAAAATGAATTTTCGGATTGAGTACCCATTCTAAAGTAATATAATTCTCTTCACAACAAAGAATTCAATGATTTTCGTCCATATTTTTTAGTAAGGTTATCATATTTTCCCATTTATTTCGATCAACAATATAAACGTTTTAGGATTTGCTTTAAGTCATTCATTTATTTCGCATCGCCATTTTCGTCAACGGCAGGTCAGCGGTAGGCGTTGTTTGTTTCCGTGCCTATTGTTTTCCATTGATTTTTATTTTTGTCAACCCCCTCTCAGAATGAATGAGCTGTTGAAAAGTTTAGGTTTTCGTAACTGTTGTGGATCTCATATATAAGTTATGTATAAGCTCTATTACCAATGATGGACGTATATGTACTGGCTTAAGTACCTACAGGAACATATTTTTCATTTACTTTTTATTTGTCTTATCTTTCAAAACTGAATTGAGAAAAATACTATATGACGCAGAGCAAGGTAATAAAAAGTCACACTGGTACAGTATTGACACTTTTTCTCCTTCCCTTTTCTTCTTTTTAAGATTGAGGAACCAACAGTGGGTTCGATAACAGCTTATCAAAATTACTGAATGCTTATACAAATACTCTTAAATTCATCCTCCAAGAAACAAAATTTTATAATTAAGTTGAACTCTCTGCGCCAAGAACATGAAATGCTTTAGTCAACATTGTAATATTCTTTTAAGTTAGATTTCCTTCGTTTTGTGGGAAGATCATGATATGCTCAATTTGAGATTTTGGTAATCTTAGTTCCAAGACAATGGAAACGAAAATATTTAAGTTAACTCTGAAAATACAGAATTCTTACTTTAATCAGATTATCATAGCTTTGCGCATACCTATAGGAAGATGCTAAAAGCACATATTCTTCGTCTGAGAATTTATATTAAGCGATGTGCTTTCCCCTCTCACCCTGAAAAACGACTCCCATGGATTCTGCTGTATGGACATTGTTGCATACTGGCTAAGCATCAGTAGTGCTCAGAATACGATAAATTCAATTCTGTGGAAGGTAATTAGCTTCTCAAAGCTCCTACTGATCTACCACACAAGTTATAAGCATATTCCATGTTTGCTACTATTATAGACATATATTATAGCTATATTTTTCATTCATTGCATTCAAGTTTCAATAATCATATTTATTGGAATTGAATTCAAATGTTAACAGCAAACCAGTCTGTTCACGGGATGCTTTCGGATATATATGGAATTGATTTGCTAATATAATTCCCGTAGATTTCTCCTAATGCCCACGCCAACAGGTGGTGTTCTCGCGTCGCGGAAGATTGCGAAGTCAATATATCTTGTTTGTATTGCATGACGCACACATACACATCACTCAGATCCATATCACTTATTTTCGTCCATATGCCTTCCTATTTTTGGTCATTCTGTGTATAGGCCTGTCGATCTATCAATCTGTCTAATGATTTTTTGCCGGTATTTCTGTTTGTCAGATAGTCCTTGACACCTGTATAACTCTAAAAGTGGTGACCTTATTTCAATAATTGTTTTCTCGATTCACTGTGTCATTTTTATAATCTTGGAGCGCCATTTCTTCAAAAATCATAATTTCTCTTTTGTTTTCGCGAAAGTGGAGGTTTATGTTATAAAAATGTATGGTTCAGTAATTTAAAAAGCAAAGCACATGTCCACTTCTTGTAGGAAAAAACTTGGTGCTTTGGAAGTTTTGCATATAAAATTTCTCAAAGACTAACTCCAAAAGCGCTCTGAGATGTTAAATGTCTACCTGTATTCACACAAATTAACCTTGAAATGCTGTAAACTGTAATAGGTATATCGGTTTATACACACCCAGAAGCTCATTCCACCACGTAAAAGTTCTCCAAATGAGTGGAGGATAAGGCTCGTCTAGGTGTTGGTAGTTTTCAACCTGGTGAGGCTGAGCAATTTCGGCTATTCCATTACTTATTGTTCTCGGGGTTTTTATACCTTAACGATGACAAAATCTGTACAATAGAAATATATCGCACATATCTTATATCTCAGACTGTGGAAGTCCCTTGGATTGTCCGGTAAAGATCACAAGACATATTACTATTTTCTGGATTCAGTCCAGAAGCTTCAGATACTTACAGGCAGTACTCAAACGATGACCTGTAGAAGCAAAGTTGCTTTTCCAGTGTGATGTTCTTGTCAGAACAGTTGTCTGAGTCTTTTCTGCCTTGAATAAATCTCCATTTCTAGATCTGTTTGATTCAACTTATACTTTCCAAGCATAGAAAAGAGACGCATTGTGGTCTAAAAAATTCGCGTATGCGAGATTGAAAATATTTTTTATTATGTCTATATCACTAAAAGCTATGTCGCTAGCCTCCGTCGGTCCAACGACAGGAAAATTGCTTCATGGTACTCCGAAATCTTATCGCTTTTAGGAATTTATTACGAGAGATATTATTCGTGTTCAACAGTATCTATTTCACATTAGGTACCTGCTGATAGATATCGAATGGATGATAATCTTGTTTCGTTTCAACGCGGCTAAAGCCGAACAGTTTTATTATGTGACATAGACACGTCATCCATATCTTCTTTCATCGCTACGTCTAATCATTTTCATGACGATACATTGCATAAGGTTACCATATTTATTCCTGCGTATCAAGGAAGGATCTTAAAAGTAGTGCAAAATTTTTATTTGAAATTATATGTTCTTGAAGGGTGGTGTTCGGTTTTCAGAAAATAGCGAGGATGGACTGAAATATTCCTATCGATATCAGTTCGTCGATTGATCCCGATACATGCATGTGAACAAAAAAGGCTGACAAGCGGAGAGATAGACAGAATAGCTATTTATCAATTTACTAAAAAAACCTATTTTGTTGAATGGGTTGATTTCGGGGGAAGAGCGAAGCATACAATGGAACAGGGATGAAACAAAATATCATTTTATAACGTCTTTTATACAATGTTTCCTATAATTTGGATCAATTTAATGCTTTTTAAGAGAGATTAGCACCAAGTGGTATTTTCAAGAAAAGCCTACTGGACTCCAGCGCTCTAAGGGATCGCCAAATGACCTGACAAATTGTGTTGCCTAAAACCAACATCTCGTTGAGATTTGAATTTGCTATTCAATATACAGGTCTATACAAAAGATCTACAGAAGCAAAGAACTGACAGGAAGGTTTTAAATATATAATAATACAAATCTGAAAGTTGATAACTGTATGAGAAACCCTTTCCGAAGCTTGTGAGATCAGGGCTTTAGGTACGTAGTTGTTGAGGGAACTATAGTAAATCAATTTGGATCCTAATGAAGACCATTTGTCTTATATAATACTGAAATTATTAATACTCACGGCTTCATTATTTTTTCTTTGCTAATAATTTATTGCGTAATAATTTACATTTCATAGTAACTGTCATCAGTTTTAAAATTTACCACTTTACATGTCAGAATTGGGCAAAATGTTTTGAACTCTTTTTGGATCCTATTTCCCGTTTTGATCAATAACTATTCAACTTGCAAAACGAGGCATCTTTGAAATCCACGAGTTAGAATATATGATGTAGATATTTACGTTTGGTCCACATCTTATTTCAAAGAATTGCTTTCTGGAATTGCTATAAGGAGTACCATATTTTAAATTCCTGGTAAAACAAGGCTTTTCACCAAGGAAATATACATCACGTACGTGTAATCCTAGGAGCATAATGACTTTCATTATATGCACTCGTGAATTAATAGTATAAAACCACTCACTGGGAAAACACCCGCGCACCATGTTGCGGTGTTATCTGCTGACGGGTGTCAGACGACGAGACTAGTAATTTCCATAAAAATAATTCATCATGGTAAGCTGTGCATAATAATACTCGGCTAACTGAACAATTGCCACCGACTCTGACGTACGTAAACATTTTTTTACACTTAAGCAGTCACAAAGTTGAAACATGAATGCAAAGGTAACCTGGTTTCTATGAAAACTAGAACATGCAGGTTTTGATGAATATAGATGCTCATTGCAGTTTTAAATAATCGAGAAGTGTTTTGCTAACTAAGTTTACATCTTTAGAAAATAAGAAAACTCGAAACAGTTCTTCTTCTTCCCCTGAAGAAGCTAGCAATTTGGCGAGCAGTGAAACTATGTTGTGTCTGTGATTGCTGCGTCCAAAGGATCCAGTATCAGTTCGGCGAACGGTAGGTAATAGAAATCAAATACTTTGTACCTACACATATCTAAGGTTAGCACCAAAATAAGTGTAGTGGAGATTACGCATTTGTATCAGCCTGTGCTAAAAGAGACTAATAGCAGTATATCGCCGCTGTTAAAAATCCAAGATATTAGTGCATAGTCGTCATACACGTAAATGGTCAAAGATACAGTTGGTTTCTTGGAGAAATTTTTTAACTGGTTATGGTCTAATTATATTAAGTGATAGACGCAGAAATTCTTACAAATTAATGATATCCTAGAACAAGAGACGGCACTCGTTCTTGAAAAAAGAAAATGACAGATCTAGAGTGTGGCAGAATCATGGGAAAATCCTCCAGCGCAGATTATATATGGGCTTTATACAATGCAAGAAGATGAGATAGAAGGTGGAAAGTACTAGTTTGTTTTGAATATATTTTCTGATCTGAAGTAACCATGTTTTTACAATATCACATACGACATTGAAATAACGGAATACCTGGACTCGGTCATCTTGAAATTACTCACATCCCTTCATCAACTGGAAAAGACGTGATGCATTGCCTAGGGGCCCGGACATGGCTTTTGCCTAGGGGCCCAAACAGGGTTAAGCCAGTCCTGTTTCTTGGCAGTGTTTGGTTGTTTATCGGAACTGAATGTTAACGTTACAAGTAGAGCATGAGCCGGTGAATTATTTTGTATTACACGTTCTTCAATGCAAGATAAAGCATTTGTTATAGTCCTGTTTTGATCAAATAGTAGGTTCGGGTACAGCCGATGTTTAATGGATATACGATGCACAGAGTCTGTTATCATTGACTGTATGGTACATTGACATAAGTTCGAAGTGACTTTATAACATAATCGTAAGTGGATTATATTATAAGAAATCTGTTTATTTTAGCCATCAAATTTGTTCTCACATTGCTACGTCACATGACCACAAAGGTGTTTTTATAGAATGACCTAGAATACAACAAAAAATATCTGATGTTGAGCCCTAACCCTGACTGTGATTAGTGAAGCCACTGGACGCGTATTCAGTATCCTAGGCTTATCTAGTGATATAAACTATAACCAGAAGAGACTCGGTCACTTTGTAATCTATGAATCATGACATATGCCGCGTAGCTACCAGCGTCGGATCCAAGGTGGTGTGGGCAGACGGAGGCAGTTTTCCCGGGTGCCATGACTGCAAGGGCGACACAACGCTTTCAGGGAGTGGAAATTGGGGGGAGATAAGGGTACTGAGATGAAAGCAAAGAAGACCGAACTTATTGTATGTCTTTTTTGCGCTTGAAATCATTTTTAGGTAATATTAGGGCGCATGTAATTTGCCCCCCGCAGAAAATAGTCCTAGATCCAACACTGGTACTTACGTTTTAGCATGTCGCTTCGTGAACAACGTTGGTTGCAAGTTTGGTAACAGCACATCAGTTTATACACAAGTTCGCGGTGCATCTTTGTAAAACCAGATAGGTAGATTATTTTATGAATTTTGAGTTTATACAAAAAGGAAGGCAGGGTATGAATAACTAACAGCTGAAAGGTTGTGGCAAAAGAATATTTCGTTTCTCAAAAGATCTTTAAAATATAAGTTTTGTCGCCGTTATGCGTGCAGCGCATTTTGGCTCTTCAGAGATTTGGTACATTTTGGTCCACTTTGTGAAAATCCGGGCCCTATTTGGACATCCCCCTGAAGAGCAAAAAGCATCCCTATTGAAGGCTACGTATGTAATGTAAGAACCATATAAAGCTTCCTCTTTGTGGAAAACCCGCCACTGCTCCGTTTGCTTTAAGCGTACACATGACTTTTTAGCTCAAGCTTTCGCGCCCCGTGAGCCCTGCGCGGTTGCCTTGCCCTACGGTAGGTACTGTATTTGGAATACAGTAATGCAGACTCTTTATGGAGGTGTACCTGCAAAACTACATAGGTAGTAGGATCACATAGGTATAGACTATTTGGTCTTTGGTGATACAATGTCCCAAGTAGAAGATCTCAGGTAATCCCCTCCCAATAACAATTGATTTCCACAGGCCACAGGAATAGGAAAATTGTAAGAAATGTACCTAAGTGTATAAATTGAACAATAGATAAAAGAATCACAGTTCGCAGTGAGGAGTATATACAGGATGACCCACTCACCTCAAACGCTATAGACACCTAATGATATATTATTATGAAAATAACAACTTTTCCGTCTCTGTCAGCATGTCTACTGTCTAGACACATTCATAACTTTCCAGATCAGTCCCATCGATGTTCGTTTGAGGGCACCCCAGATAACGTCACTACCATACATTTAAGTGACGGCTATCTGGATTCCTGCCACCGTGCAGCCGTTTTCAGCCGATTGGTGGAGAGGCGCCGACGCACGATCACTGGGGCGGGGATTGGTTGATAGGCCTCGCCTCCGCTGTCGATTGGCCGTCCGACAGTCAATGCGGATAGACGGGAACAAAATGTGGCATTAGGGGCGAGTGGAGCTGTGGAAGTGGGTGAGAGAGTGAGGTAAATGACATTTGCATAGCAATCAACAGTTATTGAGATATTGGAAATAGGAAGCACCTATAAACATAGTTAAAGAATTAGGTATGCACTAATTCAAATATCCAGTATGGAGATGGGCATATTGAGGATATACGAAAAACATTGATTTTCCTCAATTCTCGTTGAAAAAGTGCAGTAGAGGAGATACTTAGGAAAGCCCTCCCCAAAGTTTCCTTAGGTATGTTGAGAAAGGCGATAGATTTTCATAGAATATTAATAATAATAAGTCATCAGAACTGTCCAGTAAGAACAAAGTCGCTGCCACAAATATGCTTGCGTTCCTCCCACTGTTGTTATACTCCTTTGGTGCCATCCACTGGACTGTGGACGAGCTGGTACAACTTGACATTAAGATCTGAAAAAGGATGAACATGGAGACAAGCTTGCATTCTCTTCAGTCCCAAGTATATACCGCCCAAGATATCAGAGCAGCCAAAGAACTCAGGATTACACTAGACTTCAAGCGGGAGAATCAGCAGTCCATCACAGAGCTGGTTCCCGCCCAATTTAAAACTGACATCAAAACTGCTAAAGCTCATTTCCTTCTAAGTCTCCAAAAAGGCGAGCCCATGCATGGAATCTTCTACAAACATCTAGGAGATCATGGCTTGTCTAAGCAGTCGACCTATTCTTTCCTAAGGTCTAGTGAGCTGAAGTCAGAGACTGAGGGCTTTATAATGGCTTGCCAGGATGATGTCTTTGATACCATGGTATATCGTAGTAGTGTTATGGGTTTGGAAGTCCCCCATACCAGCTGTAGAGCTTGCCGACAGGAGCCAGAGACGCTTATGCATCTCCTGTCAGTGTGTAGGGTGTACGCAGCTCTACGAGTGCTATATTATAATTTGAGCCACTCCTACGGTATAGATGAGACATCTCTGATACCCTATGTCCCTGAGGATATTGAGTACGTGGTGGAGAACGAGAGACTCCGGATATACTGGAACTGTTCGTTCCTCAGGCTTGAACTTGTGCAAGCTAATAAGTCCGACATAGTCCTCCTTGACCACCAACAAAAGAAAGACGTTCGTTAATGAATTCTCGGCTCCTGTCGAAATGAACATCGTCTTGAAGGAGGAGGACAAACGGGTCAAGTATCAGAAGCTCCTCAGCTAGCTTCGCAGGCTTTGGCCAAACCACACTATTAGTCTACTAGTTATGGTCATTGCATCCATAGGTAGGATGAGAGATACGCTGCTCTCTGATTTAAAATCTATACCAACATGCCGTGCATTGACAAACGTCTTGGTCGGAAAGATGCAGAAATCAGTCATCCTCCGTTCTCTACGTCTACTTCAGGCACACAATTTCCGGACCCAGTGATTGCTTATAACACGGTGGTGCAGTAGTTGCTGGGAAATTCAACAGCGGCCCGGTGTATCGAAGCCCGGGCTACGCATCTTTTTCTTCTCATAATAATAATAATAATAATAATAATAATAATAATAATAATAATAATAATAATAATAATAATAATAATAATAATAATAATAATGATAATAATAATAATAATAATAATAATAATAATAATAATAATAATAATAATAATGATAGTAATTCCCTGAAGCAGTAATATTCTTGAGAGAGCGCCCATTGTTAGTAATAGAAACAGTACCAAAGACTAGGAGGAGCTTTTTTTGTTCTTCTAAACGTCCAGATACGGCCTCTTCTTCATGCTCGATTTGATTCTAATCTGTCGGAGCCTAATATTTATCGAACCCTGGTTTTTGTGTAGTGACGCCCATGCATATGGTGCACGTAGAACTTTGATAAGCGCTCTTAGACCTCTTAACAATGTCTCATTATGGTCAACTACAAGTCAGTACCATTACACCCAACGCCAGCCGGCAGTGACCGAGGATGGCTCTTCATAGGTCGATGTGAGGTTTTGTTGTCACTCCAACTGTGTAAATTTTACTCAGCCACCACCAGCTTATAGTATCCACACAATAGGTCATTCTGTGATATCACATCAGTTAACACGCATTCGGATGATGAAGCAAGGTTGCCCAGTCCCGAAGATGTAGCGCCGTAGTTACTCCCACAGGCAGCGATCTACCACAAAATAATAAGTTAGCGATTGACTGCGTAGGTCAGTCAAGTGCATCATGCGACTGAATCTCAACAAACGACGGAAACATACCAGTCTTTGTCATATCGTCAACTCTTCGTTCCAGTAATTATTAAATTGACGAACCTTTTTGGTGCACTCATTTTCAGGAGTTTCATAAAAGTCAAATACAGAAACACATGCAGGGGATTACGTGTTGTTTTTTGCAGACAAGGAATAGCTCTAATATCTCATATCAGGTAAGAAATCTCCATTAATGTTTGAGACTATCCAACAATTTGGCACTCCAGTCTCAGTCGGCATTATTTTTTGCAGTTCGTCAAATTTTCACCAGTGAACTTTTCACCAAGTTCAACTCCAACTATCTGGTAACGGTCTAGCCATCTACACATCCTATGAATAGGAGTGTTCTCCTCGTCAGTACATTACGTATATACAGTTCACGTAATGTCTGTCCTGTATTCGTCTAAAAACGTCTAACTTTCAAAGCAGCCATGTCATGTAACCAAATGTGCTGTGTAGTAATCTACTCGCGCCAATTTCTAAAATCCGAAATAAACCTTCCGGTCCATTGTTAGTTGTCTCCCATCTTCTTAGATACTTTCAACTGCTCTACCATTTCCATACAATTCATATCTCTCTTCAACCAGCAGATTGATTGGTCGCATCTCAGGCACCAGTAACAGTGACTGTCGTTGCTGTCCAATAAACACAAAACTGTCACAAAATTGGCACTTCTCGCTGGCAGCTGAGCATCTGGTGCCTGTACATTTTCTGTTAGAGTGCTTTTCTGAGGATTAGCTGTCTCTTCTGTTCCAGTGCTTTTTCAAAGACAGGTGTCGCCACGTAGAACATAATTCCGTTTTCTACCTATGCCAAAATCCTACGTTTTCTCACTACTTGGATTTTTATCAGATGACATCATATTCTCCATATTAGAGGTGCATGTACGCTCAGCCATCTTCATGTACTCATCTAGTTATAAAGTCACATCAAAAGAGGAGAGGGTAATTTAAAAGAGGCCTGTGTGGAGGCATTTCAAGGTAAAATCCAGATCCTGGAAGGAAATCATATGGGATGCCAGTCCCATGAAGAATAAAAAAAATGAGAAAAGGAAAAACCTTCTGAAAACCCGAAATAACAAGGAAATGGCACGCAACATCAGCAAATTGTAAAATTTGATAAACTGTTCTATTCCTGAACCACTTCCAAACGCCTAGTTCTCCTTTCAAGAATCTGCCCTTCCATCCCTTTCGGCGGGACTTTTGCAGGAACATCAAGCAATCTTAACATGTCTATATAGTAACTAACCCCAGTGATTCTGCAAAGTACTTTCACCTTCAAAACCCCATTGTAAAATACATTCCACGGGAACTCCCATAGTGACCTCCATCAGCTTTTGGGATGTCCTAACGTGAGTGTGATTTTGTTAAAGCAGCTTCTAACCAATTCCAGTAGGTAAGGGGGAGTGTCATTTTTTGTGAGTCAGTAATTTTTTGTCACAGTACAGTATTGAAGGCATGCTTGATACCAAATCCTCCAATACATACAGTTTCTTGCTACCGTAACTACCACCATCCGATGTCTCAGCTGACTGCACTACTACGTTAAAAGCGTCTATAATGAACTTCTCCCTTCTGAACACACATATTGCAGAGGAGACAGTCCATAGTCCCTCAATCTACCTTCTATCATTCGTTTAAAGAGTGCTCTCAGTCCGTACTTATTCTTACTTAAGATTATCGTTAGGCTTTTATTATGCACCAGTCCTGCTTTTTTCAACTATTTCTAAACGTTCTTGCCTTCAAGCAGTGATTCATTACAAAAGCACATTATCAGGTATTTTCCTGAAAAATACTTTAACTATCTCATTCATATTTGCCCTAGTGATCCAATACCCATACAATCAATCCATCATATTTTGCTTCCTCATTTTCAACTTTTTGTCGTTATCACGCAGTTACTGTCACATATAGTATTTGATATAGCTTGTTAGTTTTGTAAGTGAAAACTGTACCCTTTAGTTGGTCGGTCAGTTTGTGTAATCTATCAAGTCTGGAAAACCAGAAATCAGACTTTGTCAGTGGAAAATGGAATAAAATGTAAGAAGGGTGGGAAGGAAAAGATAAGGGAGAAAATCACAGAAAGACACATAGCCATTTTAGTTTGACGTTTATAGTGATTTAGTTGTTCCAAAATATTAATTTTGAATCTGCTTCAGTGAAAATTAGACTTTGGATGTTCGACTGCGTAGTCCACTGATTCACACAAGGGAAAATTGTAATGCGATTCACCTTGACTATGAAACATTAGATGTCGAGGTCTCTGTCAAGAGTTTCGTTTGAAACACACCATGGAGCGTTTATGATGGTACAAAGTTCTGTTATGCATATCTATCTTAGCGATATGAAACCAAGCCGCACAAGTAACAGCTGGACTAATTACAATTCTGGATAATCGAGTTATGTTAATCAAACTTATAGCTTAAATTCTACATAACATTTGGTAGAGTTGACAAAACGTAATTTGAAATTTGGTTTCTCCAGTGTGTTTCTGCCAATCAAGTGAAGTCAGTCAAGAATAAAACCAAAGTACTTAGCAGAGCATTCACATGGTATGCGAGCTCTGTTAATTGAGAGGAATTAATTGCCAGGCCATCACGGAATCAGTCAATAACACAGATAGCCTGCGTATTCCGATGGTTAATTTTGATAAGCTACCTATTAGCCCACCATACTATTTCATATACCGCAACCTGCGGTGGATCTGATCATGAGACCACGTCTAGGCTACAAGTGCAGTGAAGTCAGTATAGAAATAGTATTCACAGTTGCTGAGGAAAAGGGCATGAGATACAATAAGTGAACAAAGACCCTGACGGGCACTGGACCATGTTATCGATATAATATTGCAAATGATGGTCCCTTTAACGAAGGATTTCAAGAATTTCTGCTACCACATGCCATCGTGAGTATCTTTCCAAGTTATGGGATCTTATGGGATATTGTCTGTTTGTTCGTCCAGTTTCATATTCCACAAAGTCAATTGAAAATCGACAGGAAATGTATTATGTCTTGTAACAAAGTCGCACTGTCACCATTTGGGTAATAATATCTGCGGAAACAATAAATAGTCCACCTTTTGACAAAACAATCTTCGAGAAGGTAACATCAGCGCCGTTACTGAAAGCAGCTTCCACCTCTGTCAGTGGTTAGACGCTCAACATGCTCTCTAAAAAGGAGTACAAGATATTGCAGAGGATGCTACCACGAGAAGCTTGGTAACTAGATACTTTTTATAGGGCTGGGTTCCATGATCACTTCTTTGGAAGCTTAATCTTGATAGCCTCCTGAGCAGGATAGACTCTAAAGGTCTCTAAACAGTAGTGTATGCAGATGAACTTGCGATACTGTTCAGCTGTAAATTGGAGGGCATCTTTTGCAAACGTGTGAAAGTTGCCTTACGGACTATTGAAAAGTGGTGCAGCGAATACGCTCTGTCAGTCAATCGGAATAAAATAGAGGAAGGTCTTCTCTTTAAGAAGAAATGGAAGTTGACAAACGTGAAGGCACTCCTGAATGTAAGCTTGAGCTTCGCATCTGAGGTTAAGTATCTTGGAGGTAGCATGGATCCTAAAGTAAATTGGAATCTTCGTGAGCAGTGCTGTAGAAATACTGGCAAAACCTGGGGCATGAAACCCCCAATGGACATATGGATATATAGCACCATAATACACCAACAAGAAGAACGGAGGGGATTTTGAATTTTCCACCACTAGAAACGTATCGAGAGGAAGTGTCTTTGATGGCGATGTTACGCGTTAAATTTGTTGGTATACAGCCCAACATTGGATGTGGCATAGCTAGAAAACTGTGAATTCTACAGGCTGAAGTCGACAGTATCCATCCGAAGTCTTATCTTTGATCGTCGTTATGGAATTCTCACAGCTTCAGAAGGTCAGACCGTTGAGAGTGTTATCAACACCCACACAGGTAGATCTAAAAAATATAGGTGACTGGATTGATATATACTCCAGGAATCTCCACACGAACGGCAAAAGGCATTTGTATAGACATGCCAGGGTAACCGAAGTAGTACTGGCTAGCATAACCATAGCACCTAATGAAATCAACCATAGGAACATCATGGACAAAAATATTAGAATCTGCACAGACAGCCTTTACTGAATTTCAAGTGTTACAAACTACGAGGTTAACAGTGGACTGCCACCAGGCACTTGTGAATGCTGCTACTAACAACAACATAACAGTTGTTTGGATAAAAGGACACTCCGCCAAAGGCAATATTCTATCTCAGCAATTGGCAAGTAGGGTTGCTGAGACCAAAATCCCTCATCCAGACCCACACAGCATCCTGCCTTTCAGAGCCACGAAAGTACTGAAAAGAATACACCCACTTAATCTTCAAGAATATGTGGGGTGACACTTCTGGCTGCCTGTATGCTAGATAATTCCTCGGATACCCTAGTGAAGAAACAGAGAAATACTATCTGTCCATGTCAGAGTATAAATTATTAAAAATTAAATTTTGAAGTTATAATGACATTGACATTTGCTACTGCCCCCAAGGGAACAGCTTTGTTCTCAAACAAGACCTTGACAAGGTCATAATGCATTGCCAGACTAGAAGCTCATTCACTTATCATTCAATTTTACAAAGGCAGATTGTTTCACTTTTCTATTGAGGAGCTTACTCCCATTTTACTCTGTGTCCTGTTTCAGAAACGTGGTTTGATTTTTATTCGACACTTGATAGGTCTAGGATTGTCACCATTATAAAATTTGCCAACCATACATATTTAACATAGGTATTAAATTTCTCATATTAGCATTTGGTAGTAGTATGAATAAATCTCTTCTTCACGTGAAACAAGGTCTCTCATTTCTGTCGGTCGGTCTGTCTGTTTATCAATCTAGCTCATCATCCGATACTTCTTGGCCCCCTCAGAAAGTACTTATCGGAGTTTGATGAAACTTTGATAGTAGGTTAGAACAGTGGGAATGACGAAAAAGCTTTGCAGTTTTTGAAAATGAGTTCAGTGGCAGTGGAGTAATAACTAAAAGACAAAACCAAAATAACTTCGAATTTGGACGCTTCCGAGGTCTAGCATTTTCTAAAAAATTGGGCGGGAGGTGATTTTTGATTTGCAGTGACATTAGTTTACTAAGTATTCTAGAAATCGGAAATATGTTAAACTTTGGGAATTTCAGAATATTCACAGTCTTTCTATAGCTCCAAATGTTTTACTGCAATTTAAATGATCAAGTCCAAAAATCTTATAGAATCTCAATTTTCAAAATGATAGGTATGAGAATTACAGCCTCAATCTATTTGACGCCACTTTTTATAGTCTGAATTATTATAGGGCTACTTTAAATATTTGCTAATGTGTTGTAATTCTAAAAAATGATAAGCCCATTTTTGTATGTTTTTTAAGTTATTGGTCACTCAAGGGAGTGTTTATAATGGTTCGGGTGGTCATCCACTAAGTGGAAGTTAGTTTTGTCAGAAATTCCCTGAAGATGTTGGACATAAATTTGTATTAATGTATAAGGAAATTATTGAATCAACCTGTTTAAACTCATGTCTAAATATGTCCTTCTAAGGATCCAGGTTTGATTTGATATAGACTACGACAGTTGCAGCCTGAAAAACAGACAAGCACTACCAAAATACACCAATTACTAATTATAAAATAACAGCACTCTTGTATCTGTTTCCACATCGGCCATATGGCTATCAATACGGATTATCACAAGGACTGTAACCGCATATCATTATCCATCGAAATTGTGTATGAGGACATCGCGCGATAATAATCCGCTACTGTAAGTGCCCATTCTTGTCTGTCGCATCGGAAAAAATTGCTGGTTCAAGGGGAATCAGATCGGCAAGATAAGGTGGTCGCCGCATTAAGGTTATGGACATAATTAGCTTGCTTTTAGGATTACTGGAAAATTATTGTTGGTGGTGTGATCAAATTCAAGATTCCAACATATACATATGAAGCTGGACAAGATAGATCATACATCGTCATCAAAACTAATTTTTTTTCATTGAACTAATCGGTACAAATCCTTAGTAGTCCTCTGAATAGCACCTTGTGCTCCGATACTCGCTTTCGGAATACCTTTCCGTTATGGCCCATTGTGCGTCTTCTACGGAGTTGTATAGCTTTCCCTTGAGGTCCCGCATGAACTGAGGAAAGAGGAAGAAGTCGGGAAAAGCAATATCTGGACTTCAAGGGGGGGCAGCGTGCTTGGACAGAAACTCTCGCACCAGCAGCACGGTGTGACCCGACACGTTGTCATGGTGAGGCTTCCAAGAATCGGCGAAGTCTGTCGCACGCACTGACGATAGAACACTGATAGACCTCGTATGTTTACAAAAACTTTCGTCAGACATCGGTGCACAGTTGCCCGAATTCACCAAAGGACCACAATAATATTAATTTTTCTACACAGCTAGTTCACAAGATCTCATGAATAACTTAGCCATTAAATAGTAAGGAAAATTAAAAATATCTTCATAATTTAGAACAAACCTGCAATGTTAATCACACCTCACACACTAGCTGGCAACATGGCTTTATAGTAAATTCTGACTGCTACTAGCCGCTACGTATCATTTTCATTCGTATTTTGCAAATTTAACGTCTGTCGGCATTTGAACAAACCGAACCGTCAGCCGTCTACGTCAGGTCACTGTCAACCGCTTTGAATTTTGACGTGAGCGTTCGAATCAGACATCGTAGTTTTTGTTCATTTTCTGTTTGATCCGGTTTGAATGTTGCTTATTGTTGCCAAAATGATGATATATTGTTATTTGTGTAAGCTGTTCAGCACCCAGGCTGAAGCTGCAGGTGTAACGTTCCATCAGTAAGTATAATTGTGAACTTTTTCAAATTCCCGCCATGTCAAATTTCGTGATTCATCCAAATGTCATCGATGCTTACAAACAGAAATTACGGTCCCCATCAAGCGGCCATCTTGCCACTTTCCCCTCTATCCGCTGGTCCCCTCGCCAAAAGTCATGTTTGACTATAGACATAAATGAATTTATGAATGAGATGCCAGGTCGTCAGTTGTTCTATCGTCGTTGGTCGCACGCAGAGGACGCTTTTACGCAACCTGTCACACGTCCATGTCAAATATGGCATTCACAGTCTGTCCAAACTCCCTGTCAACTACACCACGATGGTAATAAAATCGGACGGATTTGGCCTTTGACTTGCTTTTTTTGGATTTTTCCACTCGAACACTGTTGAGCCACTCATGGCAGCATCTCCGTGGGCGTCCTTGATAGTTCTGAGAGTCTCCGTCGCTGCTTTTCCGAGTTTGAGGCAGAATTTAATGGCGAATCGCAGCTCGATATTTTGTTTATCTTGAATCAGGACGACGCTTCTTAACAGAGTTTTCGCAACTCGAGCCTACTATCCATTCTTCCGCAGGCCCCACTACCATGCCCAGGTCGCCCAACTGCCCTCTACCGCTCTATTCACGCTACAGAAATTCAGTCAGTATCTCCTAAAGCATTTGTCTAACCAACATGAAATTTCGAATGTGAGGTTAACTGTGAATCTCGGTTGTTGAATAGTTCCAAATGTTTAGCTATCATACTTTTACAGGTGCCAATTCAATCTTCTTAATAGCACTGCTAATTAAAATTATCATCATCATAAGGAACCTTATCATTTTCAACTAGCCATGTTTCTTGTATAATAGCCAGGTCCTATCATGAATATAAACTCACATCTACACATAAAAATTCTCAATTCAAGAATTTCGATATTCTTGTAAAGATATACTCGCAACAAGAACATCTGATCTTACTCTAAGACAAATTTACTTGATGAGACAATTTTTATTAATTCAAAGAAAAGTATGATTATCATATGCTCAATTTGAGATTTTGGTATTCTTACCTCAAAGACTTTCCTCGGTTTGAATTGAACATATTTACTTAAATTTACTCACTATGATCAAAAATACAGTATTCTTACTTTAAGAATATTTACTTAAATGAAAGAGTTTATTTTTATGTGTGTATTTATACTGTGAAGCTAATGTTCTACTCCTATTCAATGTAGATTGCAGATGCTCTTACTTAGTGGAACTCCCATCATTCAGATAGGGTTGTGTAATTTAAACACCAGGTTTCACAAATAAATCTTTTTGAGAGAACTAGATTTCAGAATTCTAGTTTTGGTATTCATGGTGCGTCTTTAAGTAGTTGACAAGTAAGACTTAAACATTGAAACAGAGTTTTATTTGTGAAACCTTTTGTCTAAATTACACAACTTTATCTAAGTAGGTATATTCCTTTATCTTATGTGGGGAATATAATTCAAAGTACTAAGGAATAATATATAATGTGTTATAAAAGATCTTTCTGTAGCTACAATATTTTTTTTTTGTTATTCAAGAGATCAAGTTCTCGATTCGAATCTTGATTCCCAAAATGATACCATTTAATGGGAATATATAATTAATCAATTCCACGTCATTTTTCAAGTCTTAATGACTTAAGGGCTGCGCCAAGGTACTAAGGAATGATATAATGTGTTGGAGCAAGAACTGGACATTATATTGATGCATTTAGCTTTTACTCCTTTTAATTTTTGTGAAGACAAATATCCCAAATAATGTTCAACAATAATTTTGTATATTCTTCAGGTCTCTCATATTTTTTTTTACGTAAATACATAGTGGAAAAGTGAGATATCCATAAAAGCTTTTTAACTTCATGTTTCACCAATTCCAGGAATTGTTACCCAAGTTTTTCTCATTCATCAAGACATTCCCTGACCTTGTGTTTCAGCTTTTCATAATTTTTGTTTATTCTTAGAGTTTATAGTTATTTTACGAAATATAATCCGTGTAATTCTTTTTCGTAGCCCAATCTGTCTCTCAGTTGATTTTTCTGGGTGTTTTTCAGTTTCTCGGTGCTTTTATCACCACGGAATCTCACTAACCGATGTTTGTGAAACTTAGGAGACTTTATGCTACTATCAGTAAGTGATGCTATTTTGAAAACAGCAGGTTCATTAGCAAATTATCAAAAAAGTATCAAAACATCCCCAGCCTTCGTTTAGTATGTTTTTTGGGATTCTGATCATTTTTGGGCATATGCAAAATGTTATATAGCCTAAACTTTGTTTTTATGTATATCTCACGTCTCTCATCATTTTGAAGCATAGTCAAATAATCTTGAGAGGCTCAAATACCTTATATCCACACCGGTAATAGAACTTAACTTCATACAAGCAAACTTCATAAAACTTTTAGTACTACTTTTATCCTATCAGTGTGATATTCATTTCTATGTTTCCCCAGTCCTTCATTATTCTTTATGCTAATGAAAAACATCTTGAAGGGCCTTGGACCAGCTGGATTCATACTGAACGTGAACCAAATGTGGATTGACACGCAAATTCCGCAATTTTATTTACATCTCATAACATGCACACTTGACAATACAGAGAAAACGTCCACCACCAAACATTGATAAATCAGTCTTTCGATCAACGGTAGACTCGCGAAAAAATGCCAAAACGCGTACATGTTTAATCTAAGAATCAACGAAGGGACCTCGTTAAACTCATTCCATTATACTGGAAAATGATTTTTCCAAACGAAAAACTGTTAACTCACAGCGTCAAAGGAATCAAGTCCATTCACTTGAATCCATTTTGTTTAAATAATATCAAAAAGCTCATGTGTCTGCAATTTAATTTGACTGTAACCTAACACTAATGCGTGAAAAGCACTGAAATGAGGAAATGACACTGCAACAATCCACTTCATGGAATTTTGTTCAAGATATCTGTAAGGATCAAAATTATTATCTATCGTAGCCAGGAACTACCAAATTATTTCATGTCAGTTCGTCCCTTAGCCTGAAATAATTAACAATCCAATCAAAGTACTATCAAAAATATTTGATCATAGTTAATCATGCAAGTTTAATATATAATGTTATTATGGATGCAGCAGCAGTTACTTAGTCTTTGCGTTTAATTTATCGTACCAGATGCATACATAATTTATAATTTATTGATATATCAGTATTATACAGAAAATCCCCTTTTTGCACAGCTAAGCTCATGTACCTAAAGACTTATATATAGGGTATAAACGGCTATTATTTTCCTGATTTATTGCCTGCAAATTGCCATAATTAAACATAGTCACGCCGTCTTATATTGTTGGTAATAACATACCACACAGCAGCACTCACAATAGATGTGTGCACACAGTATGCGCACAATTATAAAAAACTAAACCTTCATTAAAATAGGCGTATGTTATGGTAAAAGGCCAAGGTATGGTTTAGCCTAGGATCAACCAGATGAAACTAGACTGGTGTCATTTGAAATCAAATACTTATGTTTTGACACCTAAATCATGGAGTCTACACATGATATTATTCGAGTCAAGGAAATGGTGGCTGTACATGCAAAGGTGAAGCCATGACGGAAAGCTTCTGGAGCCGAAACCGACCCTTCCATACAATCAGAATGGCAACATAATAATAGATCCATAATCAGCACCGTCTGAGGTGGAGAAGTTGTCGGGCAGAGGAAAGAAGAATCCCGGCGGCACATTTCATATAACTGTGACAACTTGTGGTATCATCGGCGTCAGACTGGGGGACAGAGTTCCGAAAAAAATTATAGTTTTCAGAAAGAATATACAAAAATTAAATTTCGATTTTCTTGATAATAATAATACCACCTATAGGATGATTCTTGTATGAAAGGTCCATACACTATCATTGCGTATATGACATAAAAAATGGGAAACACTATTTTTGGGTGCCAAACCTCAATATTTTTGACCCTTTCAAGCTTCTGATCAGTATAGATGAAGAATTTGGCAATTTGATACTGATTAATTCCATCATTTTATCACAAATTTAGCGAATATGCTAAAGACTGTGCTGTAATCAGTAATGAATGATTACTGTTCAGTAATATTATAGTAGTCCAAAGAAGGCTTGGCTCTTAATTACAGTTTTGAACTTGAAGACTGGCCAAGCAGTATTACAATAGTTCAATTATCAAACTTATTGACTATTTATCATTGCGTTATGAACGAAACATGAATATAAAAGCCCTCACACTTGTAGTGATTATTTCACAATTGTTCTTCATTTTTCAAAAAACTTTTATTTATCTGTTGAAGAAGTGTTTTGAACACAACTTTGAAGAAGAAACTCTGCGAAACCTTGATTCTCTCTATTTTTCAGTATTGTTTTGTTGTTTATTTTTTATGTTTGGATCAAAATACTGCAAATAGGATACAGAAGATCCAGAACACCTGTTGTCGGTACATTCTTAACGTTAGGAAATATGACCATATTTCAGCGAAGATTCACGAACTAAACTGGTTAAAAATGGTTAAAAATCTTCTTATTTATATCCAAAAGCTACTCGCCGCATCAAGACCGTTGTATCTTCGTGAAAAACTCGTTTTTAGGCATAAAATCCATGCAATTAATATTAGACATAATTTGACCCTAACCATGCCACTGCATTTGACTGCCCTATTCACCCAATGTTTTACGTATACCGCTGTGATAGTATATAACTCTTTACCAGATAATTATAAACATTTATCTTGTAGTCGTTTCCGCAAAGATGTTTTCAACTACTTATTGTCTAATTAATTCAATATGCTAAATTAAATCATGTTCGATGTCATATATATGTGTATATGTATATATGTGTATGTATATATGGTGTATGTATGTAGGTATATCTGTGTATATGGATATATGTTGTATATTTGTCATATAAGTTGCAATGATGTTTTTTTTGTTGTTCTTTCTGTGCTCCGCACACACAAATTGTATTAAGGATTTGGCTGGTCTACTTTAGATTAAGTGGAAGAATAGCCGTGCTAAACTTCGCCTATTGTAGATGGAGAACAAATAAAGACGATTTATTATTATTATTATTATTATTATTATTATTATTATTATTATTATTATTATTATTATTATTATTATTATTATTATTATTATTATTATTATTATTATTATTATTATTATTATTATTATTATTATTATTATTATTATTATTATTATTATATATCCTCACAATGATTATTTTTATATCAGTCTGAAAGCCCATGTTTAAAATAAATCCAGACCGGTCCATTTTTCAAAAACACTGCCTTGTATTGCTTTTTTGGAAATTTTCATGATTTTGAATTAAGTTATGTTATTAGATTTCGTCATTCTAAATTTTAATTGTAAAGAAGCCATCTCTTTCTTTGGAAACACATTGAAGTATTTTTCCGCTTCCTATACGAGTTTTGCAACAAAAAACTGTAATCGAGCCCGCAATCTGTTTGCAACAAAAAACTAACATAGTAAAAATTAAGTCAAGATGATATTTGAAAAACTAGTCAGCCTCAAAAGCTTTACAATAAAATTGAAAATAATCGCAATTGAACATATTGGAATACTTAAATTTGCGTTCCTGAAGCTACTAAGCTCCAAATCAAATCAACAAATGAAAAAAAAGTTTATTGATATATTCATATCAAAATGATCGAGCAGTTTCCAATGTCACGTCTTCAATAGTTTGCAATTATTAAATTTTCTGCTTTTTTGTAGAGGTCTTGAAGCCATATATTAATTTTTTCAAGATACTTTTTTATTCAAAGCTGTTTACCTGGAATTTTTCATTATATCCCAATTATTTCCATTATATCCTTATCTTCATATCAAAATATGATTTCCAGTATTATATTTTGAGTTTTCGCAGAGCTGTCTAAAAATTGGTGTGAGAATCAATGAAAGTCTGAAGCTTTATGCGTTAAAATACTATGATGAGTACAAAACTTTTTGAACTAACGAGTGAGTTTAAAGTAATACAACCTGATATAAATTTAATTTGTATACGTGCTCGAGCATTCGCTAAATATATAGATACAGTCATTTCCCAATCATGCTTTATTGAAGCATTTTTGTGGCTAGGTTTGGTTACTACGTGGGTACAGATCACTACATACCTATTTGGCCACATCCCTTCTACTTTCCCGAAAAGTCCTATGGAATTAATCTAGCTTATAGAACAAACATATTATATGGTATTTGCTTCCCTTTACTTATCCTTGAAGGTAAATATTGGAGAAGACTATGTTCTAAAACTACCCATTCACGCCATATCACTCATACTTTGGACGAATTGGGAAAATTAGTTAAAAAAGTATTTGTTCGTATTTTTTATATACACATGTATAATGCAAATATCTGGAAAATATTGACACCGGAATGCAATCATGGATTAACTACCTTATTCCAAAGCCATTCCAGTAATCATATCATCTGTTGCTATTACAATCGTTCAGAATCTATTCGAAAGGTCTAATTATGGTATGTTCGGATACAGGGTAAAATTGAGTGACGTAACACATCGTCACCGCATAAAATGCGCTGTTTTAATTAACAGCTAGAACCAGTAAGATGATAATTCACCTTGCATATAAAGGTTTCAAGAAATTGTTCCATGTTAAAATGTTAAACACAGCATACGCATTCCCATTAGTGTGTTTGTGCGACCTCCTGCCAGCTACTTAATACAAGAAAAATGTTAAAAGTATTTCGTTGTAGTACATGCACATGGGTCAGATAGGATCTCCAATTCTATAATGACATATATATATTGATAAATATTCTGCATGGACGGAAACGGACTTAATCAATTTATGTATGAGGTATGGCTGGTCCTCATCACCAGGCTATCACTTTGATAGAATAATTCATACGAATATATTAATTAAGGTTGCAGCTATTCTCCATATCGTGTTGCAAGGCCTTGTCTGTTTCAATATAATGAGGAGTTACATTTAACACATTGCTTATAGCAATTATTAAAAAATGGGTACAAGTTGATTGACCCATTACTTCCCCTACTGTGAATATCACGTTTCTTATTTAAATTTTTTTTATCTGGTATAATAAAGTTCGTTATATGAGGTTTGCTCGAAATTTTATGTTGAAGCACATTCTTGATGTTTTTGATGTTTTGTGTGAGGCTCGGACCTTGTTTATGTGAAAAATATATATTTAGTATACTTTTGATTTTCAAATAGAATATTGAATAAGCCGTCTTTGTTGATTTCGCGATTCAGTGGTTTATTGTTTGATACAACTGATATTTTGGATATGGTTGATCCGTGTAATGTTCAACTAGAATGCTATATAGCGTAAACAAAATTCCATGTTAATGTATATTTACCATTATTGTACATAACAAAGTTTGTAATTAAATCAATTGTCCTCTACAAAACTAACAGCAGACTGACAAATAGACCAAAGTTCAATTCAATAGAAAAATATCAAGAAGTATCAACATCGTATCAGTACCCCTATATTTTGATACACTGAATCCATTATTGTGCAGAAGAATTCTTTCCGCTGCGTGAATAATTCTTTACATCCTCTGATACCGTCAAACACTGACAGATATTTTGTTATTCCTATAATCATTTTTGAATAACTTTGTATTCTTGGAGAATGATGCCAAATCTGAAGTCAAGAACAAATTTTACACAATGATTGTCAACAACGATTCAAATTCAGAATACTTCCTACCATCAGAATGATCACGTACCTCAGTTTCATCATTGGCGAACACGTTCCGTTGAAATATTGATGAAAATACTACCAGATCACCGACCACACGACAATGAGAAAGTACTTGAGCTTTTAGGAAAGAAGTCCCTAGAACTGCATCATGTATGGACAATACAGCTGTGGCAGCTGCCGAATAGTATTACAAGAATGGTCTTATATCTGTCCATACAAGATTAGGAAGTACGTCTTGAAAAAGTAGCTTTCTCCTAGTAGCTATTGCAATCAACGAGACGACTGTATACCAAATAATGTCTTCAATAATTTCGACTTTCACGATCCTCACTGCCTGCCTTTTGGCAGAGATTGGATATTTATCAGAACTAGATGATCTAACAGTGAAGAGACAGAGAGCTGTTTACTGTTATACATATTTGTTGTATTGTCATTCATGTTTAGTAGAAACAGCGTTGGAGTTAAGCCAATCCTTGTGAAACACTGGCGTTCGTGTCTGAGATGAAGAAGAAATTTCATCAATAATGACGAATGTTTAACGACTGGAAAGTAAGTCCATCTATAGAGCTTGTCAAGAAGATTGCTGGGACAGTTTTTTCAGGAGAGAAAAGTAATGGCCTTAGCCTCACCAAAGGACTAGATGCGCTAACTCCACAATTGTGTGACGTAAGCTAGGAGATAATAACACTGCATCTGAATTCCATCATCTTGAAAATTTGCGTTTCAGACGTTTCGATTGATTTGGTATCTCCAATCATCCTCAGGTGATATGCTAATTTGCAACAGGACGAGAGTCGCAATTTATCTTTCATCTTGGAATCTAAACTAACTGTTGTTAATTGGTTGGTAATTGGTTGGTAAGTAAGTTATTGTCAAGTCACCTCAGCACCCTTCTGATGACAGTCTTGGGTTCCCTGGTTCCAAACTTCATGTTTGGAAAAGATTGGTACCCCGACAATCCTCTTATGTGTGAAAAGTAAATTCATAGTCACAGTCTCTCACGAGTAGACCACAGGATTATCTTCCCATATCTACAACAGGAAATAAAGTATACAGAACAATAGCGCCCTAATAAAAATGAGCACATGTAAAGTGGAATAAAAAATGGACTTAACGTCTGGCATAAAGAACAGAGATATGTATATCGCTTTCAGCAATCACAGTGGCAATTACCGGAAGTGCATGTTTCCCGCCAATACATTTTTTTTAAATCCAATTATAATGGCCCCGCAAGATTATTTTATTGTTTTCAACCAACCAAGAGCGAACTCTATATGAATATTATAAAGTTTATATACTATAATAAATTAATGATTTTTTATATATAATTTAAAGATTAATCGAATACTTACCTGTATGAAGATTAATCATAATTTTTCGAGCTTGTACCATCACCCTCCCCCCCCCCCCCGATTTATGCAGGCTATGGCAGTTTTATTATCAATTCTTAATAAAACTCGAATATTCATTTTGTTTTGGTAAAAGATTTCAAACCGTAAAAAGCAGCTTTTATTTCAAGGCAATTAATATGTTGTAATTTATCTGATTCCTGCCAAAAGCCCTTTGCATACATACCATTGCAATAAGCGCCCTATCCTGTGGTGGACGCATCAGAGAATATTTCTAAAGAAAATGCTTTGCGTTTAATGTTTTCAGAAAAATGTAAATTTTGAATCCACCATTTAAGAGTGTTTTTGAATATTTAGCCACCTGTTTCATTATTTTTGTAAAGATATAGGGGGCGATATTTAGGCCAAACGGAAGGCAAGTAAACTGATATCTATGGCCTTCTAGAATAAACCTTAAATTTTTTCTGTACTTTGGATGAATAGCTAAAAGAAAATATGCATCCTTCAAATCTAAACTTGTTGCATAACAATTCTTGGTTAGAAGTTTATTAACGGTTCTGAAGTCTTAGAGTTTGAAGTCAGGAGCGTAAACATATTTATTCAATGCTTTTAAGTTTAAAATAAACCTCTTTTTTCCATTCGGTTTGGTAGCAAGAAAAAATGGCGATAAGAATTCGCCGGTATCATAAGAACATTTTGAAATGGCGCCAATGTCCAAGAGCTCTGTTATTGATTTTTTGAATAACCTTGAATCCACACCCGAAAATGTTTTTGAATAATAATGTGACTGATTAGGCTTTTGAAGAACCAGAATTAATGTTTTCTGAATTGGTCGCGGTTGCCCATTTTCTTCGATTTGTACAGATTGTCGGTTTTCATTCGGGTGTTCCTCTCCCCCCGCCGGTAGTTCAAATATCTGGGGAAGAATTATATGATGGGGGACCGGGTACAGATCTATTAGAGGTTGATGGTCTAGCTGATGATGACCCGGCTGAAGGTGGTCCTGGAGGACGGGTGGAGTTGGAAAACCTATTCTTCAACTCATAACCTGCCTTTTTCAAATTTTGTTTATTCTTGACAGCTTCCCCAAACTTCTCACCAAACAAACATGAATCTAATTGGCTAAGGAAGCCTATTTTGCGTGACTCGGCATTTGGTTGAGGCAGAATGTTTTGTTTGCGAAGCATTAACAAGGCATTATGGACGTTTGTGAACAATAATGCTGCGTCAACTAAACATGCCAATTTGGTTTCGGTGTGATTTTCCTTAATCAAGGCATCCATAACTACGCCTATCGCCGTTAGTCCCTGAATCAATTGATGTTGCAATGACCTTAAAAAATAATATTTTTTGTTGGCCTAGTCATTCAAACAATCCAAAACTTCATCATTGATCTTTGGTGGAGCCATCGCCGGGTTATTTTTAGGAATCGGATACTTCTCTATGATCTTCTGTCTCTCTTCTTTTTTGACGCGTTTTTTCAAATAATACTCCCAACGTGATGCAATTTCATCATGCAGCTCTTCCCCTTCAATTTTGCTATCTGATGGTTTAGCCCCCAAGGCCGTCGAAAGATCTGCGTTTACGGCCGGCGTCTCCAAAGAAGAAGGAGGATCATCTACGGGTTGTGGTGAGGAAGGTCGAGAAGAAGGTTCTACTTGATTACTTTCTAAATTGACCTCCATTAGTTTCTTGAGTAATAAGTAGTCCTAGGGCAGTACGGTCCACGACCAAGAGGTAAATACAAAGACAGCCGACGGCTATAAAATAGTCTACTCACGGTAGACATAAGATAAATAAGAAACTACAACGTATAACGTAATCATATCGGAAGACAAGCTTGGGAAAATTAGATTATTATATTTGACAAAAAAAGTGTGCTGAGCTCCAATCGGGTCCGCGAATCGTGTGCTCTAAAGATTTTACGAGTAAAGCAGAGAGCAGCGCATATCTTATCCCACCTAAGGATCTGATGACCACTTCTAGCACACTAACGGTAATAGCAAGAAGAATAAGTAGACAGTAATATTCACCCCATCTCTATTCCATATGATTAGGTACACCTGATAATCTTACATCCATATTTGGTAAGTATTTAGGCCAATTCCAATAGTTTGCAATCTGTATATTTTGAAAATGCTCCACATTAGTAAACGTATGTGAAGTAAGACAAACAACCATATAAATGATTGCAGTATCCATCGGGAAAACAGTGACTGCTAACTTTATCATTTGAACACGTGTTTTAAATTGATGTTACGTATATACTCATAATTTCACAAATTATATACCACGTTAGTTGTTTCTTGTTTTGTTTATTCATAAACCAATCTACTACTTTTTTAAATAATGCTAATTATTATGGAGTTTATATGATTCGAATCATTAAAGTTGTTACACTACTCGGTACTCGGCAATTCAGGATAAACAATTTTTGACGTCATGCCTTTTTTATCTAAATAGCAGATACAGTTCTCGGAATAACTTAAACTCATTATAGAAATCTAGAAATAGCAAAAACTACATTACAATACTATAAAGTAACAACACGACATACGAAAATTTCACAGGCCAATAACACGTTATAAGGGGAACCTGTTGATCAACCGTTGTGCTTTGGTGCCAATCACTGTATTGTGGATGAGCAGCGACAACTTGACACTAAGATCCGCTAAGGGAAACATCACAAGTCCTCGACCTCATATGTGTACCTTCCAAAATACCTGGGAGGGCATGAACTATTGAGTTTGGAGCGTCTACATAGCAGAGGTACTAGCCATAGTCAGCGACGTTATGAGAAGTACCGATCACCGCATTCGCTTAGTGCGTGGGAATAGAATTTGAATAAAAGAGCAGCCAAACTACTCACTCCATCCATTACAGAGCTGGCTCGCGCCCCACTATAAGCCCACACCAAAACAGCTGGAGCTGATTTCCTTCTCAAGCTTTAAAAATTCCATGAATAGATACATTTACAAACACCAATAATGATTTGTATAAGTATGAGACATACACTGCTCTCTGCTCTAAAATCTCTACTGGAATGCCGTACGTCGGCAAACATCTTAGCATGCAGCATGAGAAATGGAAGAGTCGCTCAAAGTATCGAAGCTCAGGCCACATATTTTTTTCTTTTTTGAATGATAATAATGATAATGAATCTTCTATACGGAATTTAGGAGTCTTTTGCCCAAAAATATCTAAATATAAAAAGGTACATGAATTACAGTCTAATCAGTTAGCACCGGTTTTCCCAGGTTACGATGCGTCTCTACCGAAAATGCTAATTTGTGTCATACAAAATTACCAGTCGAGGGTAGAGTATTGCTCCTAGACAAAAAATATTAAAAAAATACTTGTGGATAGTACATCGTATTTGAAAGAATATATTATAAAAATGCTTAATTATATACAAAACGTTTAGGTTATGAACCTCATACCACAAGATTGATATAATGTACCCATATAGTGTTTTATTAAGTGTATGCTCTCCACAATGCGACAGACCTACTATAGACATGCATGTTTCGTCTTTAGCCTAGACTTGTCAGTATAGACTGGCGGTCTAACTGTAGAGATCAATCGGGTGGTCTATACGTAACCCAGTCAAGGGTGTGATAGCAACATGAACTCACCTAAGTATCGCCCTCTATGTGGACGCCCAATGACATCTCACGAATACCTATAGTGTTTTGTTGATTAGTTGCTGAGCTAATTTTTATTTTGTCTGGAAAATACTCAATTTTGATATCCCGTATTCATTTAACTCAATTTGGCTAGTTTTTGAATTTTGTATTTTATCTATACAGGGTGTTCAAAAACGCAAAACATTTTCGATTTCTGCCTTGAATAACCTTTTCCATATAGGGCTCAAAGGAGTTTATATTATTCGTTTCTGACTTATTGATAGTCCTTAATATTACGGCATATCAATACAAATTTATAGAACATCGTATCATTCATGGAACCCTGAAACAGGTATTGTAGTCATCAAGTAAAATATCATTGATATTAGACTTTTATAACAAAAATCAGGCATGCACACGTTTATGTTATGTAATTAGACCTTTGAAAAAATGGGATACAATTATAAATATACATTATTTATAATTGTTATTCTCCAAATCCAGAGGGAAAGAGAAACACGTTCAATTTCATTTCAGTATACCGGATAGTGATATTTTTTACTGAATAACGGTAACATTGCAGAGTATCAATACGCATATGATGTTCAACTCATTAAGAACAGAATACTATACAAAAACTCATTTCAATATCACCAGAAGCTGCAAAAATTGAATTCAATTTCTTGAAATGAAAAAATCATATTTAGGAAAATCACAAGTGGATTTCTTCCAGCGCAACGAGAACCGTATTATAAGATGAATTCTAGAGATGAAGCTGCCACTATATCTGATAAAATAGCTCATCATATTTCGGTTATACCCTAAAAACTTACATTCCATTCCACTCATTGTTTATCAAATTATGAACAAATCAGTTTTTGGCTTCTTTAATAACTTGTAGCTCGCTTTCAAATGCCCATGCAGAGAATAGATATTTTCCGCTATACCTACTGTTAAATAAAGTTTTTCTTTAAAAGCCTTTGGAGATCACGGGCCCGCCGAGAGAAGATCCACTCCCCTGAAGAAAAAAATGGAAAGCCCTGAAAAATGGGAATGGCACGTAACAATGTCAAAAATTCTGAAAAATCCTTCCTTTTCCGGGCCTCCATCAAACGCACCAGCCTCACGTTTCAAGCCCTAGAGCTCCCTCGCCACGCCTGGATGAGTAGATATAATCGTTCAATGTCGGTAAATGAATAATAAACATCTTCACCATTCTGTAACTACAATATATGACTGAGGATTGGGTCCTAAGCTACCTGAAAGTGTAAGAGTTACATTTTAGGTGAACTTTCGAAGTCTATTTGATAGAGATGTCTATCACGATCATTGCGTGCTGGGATTGCAACCACAAATCATGAGAGGAAGTCAACGCCAAGCTGTTTTTTGGCTTTGTTATAAGTCATTTCATTCATGATAAAGAACACAATGATGAGTATCAGAAGAGAGAAACCAACACCGGATGTAGTGCTGCTATGATTAACACAAACTTTCAGATGAATTCTTCTTTAGCAAAAAGTGATCAAAATCTACATTCACAATCAGCTAACTCCCACAGAGCTTCCTTCTCATTACGCATCGACTTATTTACTCATTATTCCAAAAACCGTTTTCCCATACCATGCCGTGCCTAATCAATTTCGAATCGTCATATTTTCTCCAATTATCAAAAGAAAATTACAGCAACAACCAAGGAGCCTAAACTAGTTAACTATAATCAAGAGATAAAATTCCGAATTAAAGCCGTAATTGAAAACCATCCCTATGCAGAGAAAGACAGCACTACGATCACCAGTAGAGCGAGAGAGTGGGTGATTCCACCACCACAACGAGCCCGGCAGCCATCTTGTGACGTCATGGTGGACTGTAGGCCAATAGGGTCCCGCTATTTGCCGAGGCTCGGCCTCCCGCATTACCAGGCCTCAGTCTTGTCGGAACCGCGAGGCCGTGAGTATTGAGACGCGAGTGCCAGCCACCAAGGAGTGCCACAAGGTGTTACGATACCGATTACAACACGGAATTCACAGGTAGTGCCCAGTTTCTAGTGAATTGAAGAAGTGGTGGTTAACGAAAAATGTGATTGAAATTGAAGAATCCATGGTGACAACAATAGCAATTTTTGAATGTTCTGACAGAATTGATAACCCAAGTCGTTCATTCTAATGTTGATATAGTACATTTTGATTCCTATTCGTAGACAAGCCAATCAGAAGGCCACCAAATCTCAAAAATCCAATAAAAACTGATCCTTAAGCATCATCATGAACTATTTACTGGGTATCAAAGTAGGTACCTACTAACCTACAGAAGATTGTTTTGGCCATTTAGTTTAGATTAAACCTAGACTGGCAATAACAAATTCTCGAATATTGTTCTTTTCTCACACTGCTTTGAAGATACAGATCATCATCGACGCTTGCGCCTCCTCAAACTAGTGCCGCTAACATTCTAACCAATCACCCAAATTGAACATCAGCTAATATGTTCATATATATTTTTCCCTTCCTCCTCCCATAATGTCAAGGCTCCTTAATCACTGATACTTTCTTCTTTTCTGCAACCCTAGATTTGTTATTGGTATGTTTCTGTTGTTTTCCTACGATAGGTACTTGCAGTATGCCGATAGCACATCTAAAAAGCTTTGTTTAGCTTGTGACCGCCATTATCCTATGAAGTGTTGGAGATTCTCTAGAATAACTGCATTTACACTAGAATTCTACGTCCTCAATAGCTTCTGTTACATTATTCAGTTATTTTACTGAGTTTTCCTCGGAAATTTCAATATATATTATTCCAGCTCTTAGCTCACTGATCTAAGTAGACCTTTCCAATGATATAAAATATCTGCTAGCCTCCTCACGCTCGTAGCAGCACCAGGATGGATGGATGTCATGTTAGTTTACTCTAAGGTGTACTGCTAATAGCTTTACTTTACTGTCTGTAGCTCGCATTGCTGTAGGTATGTGATAACCAAGTGAATCTGATGAAAGAGCTCAATCTCTAGTTCGTATGGTGCCTGAAAAAGCAAGTCCCATATTGATGATGGATAATGGCTTTCATCGTCAATCCACATCAGGAGAGCTCTATGTCTGCTGAACTGTTGGATGTGTCTTCACCGGCTATAGTTTACTAGCCTAGTTTTATGGTGTTCTGAACTAGGCATAGGACATAATTCTTAGATCAGCTAGGTAGTTGTAGTTCTCTAGGTAGACAAAACATAGAAAGTCATTGTTATATGACAAATGTCCCAGGATCTGCACACCATAAGACGAGACGATCATAGGATGGAGAATATTGAGTTTTGCGGTAGTATAAATATTTGTTACCAAATTATGAGAAATATCTCATATGTATGAACACTAAAGAACAAGAATACTAGATAGTATGGTAACTGGCAAAGATAAGTTAGAGAATTGCTCAGTACATAAACATTTTCAAAACAATGGTAGTCTGGAGCAGTCTTTTTGAAAATGGAAAATTATTTTGAGCGCCACATTAATGTCTAATGACTAGGACTATATTATTATTTATTTCATTATTATTTTGAAAAATCAAGCTATTGGCAAAAATCCAATAGAATGGAATTGCCTCAATAATTGGATTTTACTGAGATACAGAATGGAGATGCCGTACACGCAACTGTAAAAATACACAATAAGATTAAATATATATCCTTTACTTTATGATAATATTGTATATTAGCACCAGACCAAATGCACTACTTGACATAAGTATAGCTAACTACTTACTAACTGGAACATCGAGAAACTGTCATGAACGAATTCAACCAGTACGAATCCCACACAAAAAAATCCATCTAAAGAATGTCGACAACCCGTGCGTTTATAATGTGAAACGCATGAAAAGCCGTATTAGATATCCAATCATGTCAGCTGATCTGAGATCAATCACAACAGTTTGAACCGATAAATGTAGTAATTTCATGTGATCTCGCTAAGATTAGTTTCAATGAATGATGCTGGAAAATTACCATCCCCTCCACAAACTCTGAGGGTGCTAGCACTGCGTTTTTAGTTTAGGAAATGCGGTTGAAGGCGAGGCTTTTTGGTATATCCATCCACATTATTCGCCCGAAGTGTGAGACTCTCCGATAAATCCCCTTGGTCGTTCGCTATATGTTCCTCCACAGATGTGCGCGATGCATTAAGTCATGGAAGATAGCATGTTATATATGTTTTTTATCTCACCTTTCTCTAACCCCTTTTACTGACAATAAATCTAGATTCCTCTGCTCGTTCGCCCATTTACTACATTCGAGTATAATATTTTGGGGTATCCTCCTACTCTAGACGATATACTCAATTTGCGTCTTCTTGTTCCCCTATCCTCTTCAAGTAACTGTCAAATCCCTCATCTACTTTCAGGAACTTTGTGGTGTAGTGTTCTATACGCGGCCTCTCTTTAATATATTCTTAAGCGTTAAGGGGTATCTTCTATTCCGTGCATGTCTCTCGTTTATTCGCCCTAACTTCCATTGTTTACACCCTAGCAAAACCTACATCCTAATGTACCAAGACTGCTATAAAAAGCAGATAGCTTGTTAGTACGAGCTTTGGAGTCATCAATCTTCAAGATTTGGGAAAGGTATCTCATAATAAATTGTTCCAAATTCTTGACAGTCTTGGAATAAAAGAGAGTTCGTACCGACTAGTTCTTGATGTATAGAGATATATATGAGAACGTTGAACCTAACCAGTTCAGAGATCCATATAATCCTGGAGGAGAGCCCAGAACAACAGATTCTGTTCACATATCTGTTGATAATGCTAGGTTACATACCTGCATACATACATAACTATAACTATAAGTGAATTTGATTAATTATTTTGAACTCGAAGAGAACTGAAGAGAAATTCGAATTCCGAAAACATTATTATGTACAAGTATTTATAGTTCTTCCTTTAATATGACCTTTACAAGTAATATAGCCAAATATCACTATATTTGAAAGCCAACATGGAAATTACGTTTTCCGCTGAATATCTTTAAAGCCTTGTGCCAGTTAGGATGTGATAGAAAATTGTGTTCATATATCGAAATTTCAAGCAGTTAAATATAAAACGCCCTGTATTAATTGTGTTCATCGTCGATCAAAATGCATTGAATAAATCAAAGCATACTATTGAATGTTTGATGAGCAGCAAGTTAAAAATAAGTAGGAGAGAATAGTGATTTCCATAAGTTAATTATAGCTTGAGATGCTAGAACCACTACCGATGGGTTATTTAAGGATCTATACTTCTGATAATTTATTGACATGAAAATTACATGCTGATGTCACCAAAGCCTATTATTAGTTCAGTCATTGATTATTTATCATGAAGGACTTCAGTATCTGCTCAGATGATGGTTAAATGCGAAATCAGTATATTTGAAAACATGAAACCTACCCTATCGTCTATTGTATGAGATTATCAGTCCTCAATAGTTCACTGCAAAGTTTCGGTCTATCGATCTAGGATAGGTTTATTGATTTGACAGTGATTTTATTCTTTACCTGATGGATCCGATATGAATTCAAAATATCTAAATATTCTGAGGCTAGAATGCATCAGGGTTGTGACATGTAGAATGCAGACTATAGCTTTGTTCCATTGCACGGTGGCACTTGACTCGGTAGGCTAAACAAATTTTCTTGAACAGCTTCATTGAAGCACTGATATAACCTTTCTACAAGAGCTTTGTTTATTTCCCCTTGAGCATGTCTCAAAACCTACAGTCTCACTTGAACCATATGCTTTTTCCTTGCCAAAGCTTACTGAACCTTGTTAAAACCTGTAGGTTTCAATACTGTATCGAATACTGCCAGGATAAAAACTTTACTCTTTGTATCTCACGATCTCACTCACAGATCCCACTTCAAATCCCTCATCAAATACGTCTGGCGTCTACCATTGTTAGTATAAATAAATACCATACCATGTAGGAATCACCTGAAATGCGACGAACACAGGCAATATCTTGAAACAAATTTATATCCATACTGATTATGTTAACCTTTTTTCAATCCTGATACGTTCTTTTTTCGAAGAAAAATACTCTCAAAAGTATTACCTCATTGCATTTTCCGAGGAATGAAGCTAGTTGCTCCTGCATGGAGCAAAACGGCCTTAGGTGTGTTTTACCTGATTGCCTCACGATAAGTGTTCTTAAAACATTACATTTTCAAGGTTAGACAAGCATATAGAGAGTTTAGCTTTTTGCTAGAGCAACTTTGAATTTCTAGCGAATGCTGACAGCTGGCGCAGCAATTTACGACACTCTACCTACGAGGTTCTCTATGCTACCTTAAACAATCTTCCTTAATATCTCTTCTAAAAAACTATTCTCTGAACTATGGCAGATTTGACGCATTTTTTAATCACTGGAATGATTTTTGTTTCCTCAATTTTCATATATTTTTTCTAGTTTTGCTTCTTGAATGAAAATGTCTCTTTATTTTGCCACACAAATATTATGATAAATGTTCTTATATGAAAATAACCACTGCAGTTTCAGCTATGGATTATCTTTGTGAGTAATTTGACATCCAATGTGTCTCGTTATCAACATTCCTGTAAGCAAAGAGTTTTAACAAGGTTTTCTTATGTTTATTTGTCTTGAAAAAAGATGTTGTTTTAGTGTTGGTTTATTCATTATTCCTATTTAGTTCCTTATAACCATATCACTATACTGAAAGATTCGTAAAGTCCTCAATGTTTCATGGTAACTCCACCGACTAAATAATTTTAGCATAGCGTTTTTACAAACCGGAGCCTATTAGCCTCGTTGGTTTTGTTGTCATTCCGTATGAAGTTATGGAAAGATTTTGCTCAGTGAATTGCAATGATGGTAAGAATTGTTTGATTCTCCAGCTAATTCAGTGGCGGCTCGGCCCTAGGAGCATCTAAGCGCATGACCCCCTAGCACTAGATTAGTGCCTCTTAGCCGCCACATGGAAAACGATATCAGTTCAGGAATAATGATTCGGATCGAATTTTGGATTTTTTGAGAGAGGAATGAATTTGAAATATACTGAATCTTCTATCACATGGCAAATTTCTCATAATATTTTGTATTCCCAAATATCACTCCAAGAAGGTAAGCAGCCCTAAAATCTTATCAAAATCTTGAGAGTACTGCACTTTTTCTCATTTCCATAGTTTTAATGTTGAGCAAAAAGGTATTTTTTATATTTCCTATTAGATATACATTTTTGAACTGGAGGTGTTTCAGAAAGATCAGATTTCTGAAAAATTGCACAGACTTGTTCTTAGTTTCGGCATCAGTGACCTGTTGAAAAGTAGGTATCCTGACCTGTTGTGGCTTCTCCATAGGGTCTTTCGGTCAATGACCTCCCAAAAATTACATGGAAATAAACAACATATGCTTAAATAATTTACCTCGATTTTATTCGTAAATGTAATTAATGGAACTCAAAATATAGATAGAAATGCACCTTAAAATATTTATTAATGTACCTATGAACTAAACGCTGACTTCCGGAATTGATTTTATGATGATAAGAGATGGCAATACCTGGCGGAAATACTCGAATATTTCCCTTCCGGATCGGTAGCCGTTCGTTCACGATTTTCACGAATATAGAAGGCTTTCAGTTAACACCCATGATGTGTGTTCGCCTAGACTTGCAGATGTAAATAAATTGATTAATGGATTTCACTACTTTGTGTCTTATTCTTATGGATAAAACTCAAGACACAAAGTTTTTGAAAGAGGAGACTGCAACACGTGATTCTTTTTAACAATTTTAACGACTTTTGGGCAACAAATCGACGCAGTATCTCCAGTTTTGCGGGATTTTTTCCTCCACCAACATCGCAATTGTTGACCCTCCTACGACTCTTAACACGATCCGCCACTGATGAAAAAACTACAGCTTAATTTGCACATCAGATTAAAAACACTTAAATGTTACACAACAATGTTGCCGAAACCTTTAAATATCAGAAGATGGCATCCTTTTACTGCCTCTCATTAACTAAATCATCTTTTATATTATGGACACAATAAATCATGTGAAATTGATTAGCATTCTTTATGGGAACATTATACCGATCTAAATATTCATGAGTTGTTGGTTTTATTGGTCAAATTTGATAAATCTGATGATTAGCCAAGAAAAATAGTGACACTATAAATTAAGATCTAAATGGTATGGATATATAAACAATATTAGCAATTTATACATTGGCGAACTAAATTTGCATTGGGTATCTTAAACGACCTGTTTTATACGACAGCCTTTTAAACGTGAGGTTTATTCACTTGCTGATCCGCAAGATGGAGACAATGTACTAATTCACGTTTAGAATATCGGTGAAAACTGTGATAACAGCGGGAAGGTTGATCGAATGATGAACGAATGCAGCTAGACTGGATTCTGTTCACTAAAATACGATATAAATATCATATTTAGTAATTTGTAAACTTTATTAAAACAATTCCAATCAAACGTATGCGGTTTTAATCAGCGGCAAATAAAAACGAACTATAAATACAACCACATACTTCCAGGAGTTACATTAAGGTCATTTCCATTTTCTCATTTCCATTTTCTCATTTCACACGTGTCAGTCCTCATCTAAGTTTGACGTCTATTGTCAGGAGGTGGTACTTTTTAAGCTAAATCATCCACCTCAGATCAAGTTTATGGACTCTTTATTCTGATCCTTTGTCTAGGCATTGTTTCCTTTCAAATCTGAAAATTATGTACATTTGCCTTTTTTCTATAGTAGCTGATCAATCGCAATTTAAAAATGGGTGAATGCGTATGGATATATTCATACTATGCCAGCCCGCGAATTGAAACCACATGTGATAACCCTCTATAATGTATTCTTGGGGACATGATGCAAAAACAAGGTCGTTTGAAGCATAGCAGAATCATTGGAAATCCAGGAACATACCAGAAGAAAAACTGGAGAAAACGCTTTTGCTTCATATATGTAGTTTGAAAGAATTATATTAGACTCTTGCTACAAGCATACTTTTGAAGGCAGATTATTTCACCTTCCTTTCAAAATTGTAATTTTCCTTGCCTTTCTCGAGCTCAATCATGATTATCATTCCAGCTACTTACTAGGCTGCAAATACTTTTGCTTAAAGGAAGAATCTAATCTATGTGCTTCAAACCTACAGATTGAATTGAATTTCAAATGTGTTATTAGTAATTAAGCTCTTCAGAACGGTAATTTTGTTTTTATGGTGTTGCATTATATCCTAATTTTGGTCTACCAATGATGTCCCTATTCTAGCCTTTTGATACTAGTTCATAACTAAGAAATTATTTTAGAAAAATTCTAAATATCTAAGATGCCTAACTATTTATTCTATCAAGGATGTGAATGACAGATATCGACGGATATGATATAAAACAGAATCCTGTTATCAATACCGCTACTTATCACCATTTTTGGCATCCCTATCTACGCTATCGATCTGAATGTTTGTCTTTTGTTGCAGGCCAATGTGTTGGCGCGTCGGCGTTGGGCGGCGCTGTATCGTACGCGCATCACCCAGTGGCCGCAGGTGAGGGGGTGGGCATAACGGGGGGTCCCGGGGGGCCGATCGGGGGCACGGTGCTGACGCCGTCGCCAGTGGCGGCGCCGGCGCTGGGCACGGTGGCCCACCACGCTGCCGCCGCTGCCGCAGCCGTAGCCATGAACCAGCTCGGCACCGTCTACGCCACCAAAAGGAGGAGGAGAAATGGAAAAAGGTTAGTATGATTCCTATCAAGAGCTTCACAAAATAACTCTAAAATTCAGGACCAACGTTCGATACAGCGCTGTTGTGTGAGTGAAACGAATTCTTCTTACGAATTTGTACAGAATCCTGTCACGCGCACTCATTTCGCTGCCTGTCACTATCGACTGGAGCTGATTTTAGTGGTTCTGTTCTGTTGTTTTCAATAAAATATAGATATAGATACGCGATAACATGCGAGGAGAGGTTTTGACTACACAGATGTTCATTAAGTGGCCCGATCTATAGCTGAAAGACACGATGATAGATATCAAAAAAATTACAACAAATGTCTCTTATAATGTAATGTAAAATGAGGAATGAACATTCTTGTATGATTTCTCTCTCTCGAAACATCTATTATTTAATTCGACGTGATAAAACTTATCATCCCCCAATGCTAATTTTCGGATCAATTTATACTCTTCATGTTTTGTAATATGTGTGTCAGTTTGGCAGTGAAATGCAATCTCCGTACAAAAGGTTAATTTCGATCATCGGGTTTCCATATCAATCTTGGTTTCTCAATCTAAAAAAGTGGCCTCAAGTGTGTTGACGTTGGAATTCCCATGCATTGATGTCATATTAGAAATAAAGGTTTCTTTCGAATTTTGGTAGTATTGCTCTTTTCGAGTTAAACTGGAAATACTGGAAATTTTTTAATATATCAATTCAAAAATTCTATTTTTTTTGTAATTTCCAATTTTTCCATAAGTTACGTCAAGTAGATTGATACTCCTAGATTCCGATCAGAAGTTTTGGAGATCGAAGAATCTTGTTGATTCGCTGACCATCTGTTCCAAGCCACAGCTGGCACCATAGGGTCCAGCTTCGTATCCCCCTTCGTTCGTTTTGTTGGAATGTTTCAGCTAGTACTTTGTGAACGTTGAATTTGGCCAAAAAGATTATTTATGAGTTTAAGTGATTTGTTTGTAAGGTATGCACAGTAGGTGAAAGATCCTGGGAAGGCTGTGTCTAATTTTTGCTACCCGGTGGTCACTAAACGATATCTGAAACGCCAATCATTCCAGATGAACTAGTGAATAAACTTTAGATTAATGATGAACTAGGTCATTTTGTTTCAGTTTTGTTCAGTCAAAGGATAGTTAATTTTTTCACGCACTACACTACAATAATAAATAATAAGAATGCTTGTATTTTGAATTTAAATGTGTTGTGGAGACAGCGTAATCATGCAATTCACTAGCAAGTAATCAGTATTTGTAGTATAACGTGCACACATAAAAATAAATTCTCAATTCAATAATATCAATATAGATTTTACTTGATAAGAAAATTATTATTGATTTGAACCAACAAAAGTATATTTCCGAATTCGATACTCATTCTAAAGAAATATACTCTAACAACTAACAACAGGTATTCCATATTTTTTTGTGAGGTTATCATATTTCCAACGGAGTTCCGTTTACTTCAATCAAGTATACGAACATCTTGCGATTCCCTCCAAGCAATTCAATTACTTGTTTGGCATCGCCATATTCGTCAACGACAATTCAGCGGTACGCTTTTCCGTGCCCGTTAGTTTCTATTGGAATTAATTTCCACCAACCGCCTCTCAAGATGAATGTGCTGTTAAAAAGTTAAGGTTGTGACTGCTTTGAGGATCTCATACAAGTGTACAGGTGTTGATCTGATAAAAGTGATATGTGAGTTGTGAATAAATTCTAATAAACATTTCTTTGGCTTAATTGCAGGTATATATTTTTATATTCTATTTATCTGTACAACACCTTCCATACTTAAATCAGGAAAAATACTATATGACGTAGATAAATGTAAGAAAGAGGTCACATTGGTACAGTTTTGATACTTTGTCGGTTCTTCTTTTCAAGGTTAAGTAACCAACAGTAGCTTTGATCACAGCTCATCACAATTATAGAATGTTTATACCAATAATAGTTTATATAATGAAGTGGAACTATTTGCGTAAAGATCATGAAATGCTTCAGTCAACACTATATAATTTTTCTAGGTTAGATTTTCTCTGTTTTGTGCCTAGATGATGATATGCTCAATGTGAGATTTTGGTATTTTCACTTCCAAGACTGTCCAAGTTTGAATTGAATATATTCACCCAAATATACTCCATATGATCAAAAATATACAGTGTTCTTACTTTACGATTATTATAGCTTTGCGCATATAGGAAGATGAGGTATGCTTGAATGAAAGCTCATATTCTTTGTCTGTGAATTTATTTTATTGTGTGTACCTACTATCTAACTTTCTTGCTGAATACAAAAACAATCACTAGTGAACCCTGTAGAATAAATATATTTTTGTATGCTCTGTATTATTATAGCTCCGCGAATATATTAAAATCGATCCAATCTGTTACCAAGGCAACGCCAAAACTGTTTTATGTAAATGTGCTACCGAGCCCGGTGAAATAAACCCGAAATTACACTGAAATGTTCTTTGCTCTAGCAATAAAACATCCCTTGTCTGACTTTTATTACCCTTAACAAAAAAACTAAGCAAATTATTCCACATTAATTAATAAGCCAGCGAAAAAAGTGGGAAGGGAGTGTAGAGGTGGAACTACGTTAATATACAAGAATTCCTAAAAGATCGAGATGAAACGTCTTTGTTGCTAATATATAGTTTTGATATATCAGCAATTAAAATATTTGCCACAAAATTAGAAATTCCCCGCATTTCTAGTCCTCTGCATATTAATTAACAATGCTCCCCCTGAGCTTTCTTATCAGATAAAACACTCCTAAAGAGAGGTAACAATGGGGAGGGTGGGTTGATATACGGTAACGGCCGTTTACCCTCTCTGGCGACCCCAAAAAAAGGTAAAATATTTTTATGACGCCGCCGCTTTATGTAAATTTGTAGGTAACATGCAAAATGCGGACTGTTTTTTTGGTAGGTAGTTAGGTCGAGAGTAAAGCGGTTGTATAGGGACGAGATATTCCTCAACTCCTCCTTAGCTCAGCGCAACAAATCACTAGAGAGAAAAAATAGATAGGGATAGGTATTTCGAAAAAGAATGTGATGTGTCACCCCACAGAGTTGTTATTTTAACATATCCTATAGCGATTTGACCAAATCCCCAAATTGTCACCTTCCTACGACAAGACACATCGATCGACAGCTGGAATGATTTCAGATGAGTTTAAGTTCACAAAAAGATCGGCCTGGATGCCAATTTTAATACTGTGTATAGCACCATGCTACACACAGCAGAGTGCAAGCCGATCCAAAGGATATGATCAACATTCTGGAACTCGATCCTCATTTGATTATCCGATTCGAAATCCATCTGACCAGATTGGCTCATTTTTATTACATTTATAAAAAATATTTGATCTGTATCCAGAAAACGAGTCAAAAAAGCGAGTAAAAATGCTCATCAAGCTCTTAGTCGCAATCCTATAATGTTATAAGTTTTCATCAAGTGATCAATTCGATTTTAAAACTTTTACAGAATTAATGCAACGCCAACCAAAATTTGAAACTCCTAATTCAGATTTATGACCCCTCCAAGAAATTTTAGATACATTTTATCAGAATCCTTGGAAGCTTTCTGAAACTAAGATCAGAGTAATTTTTCAGTGATAACTCGGCCACTTTGCCGATCGTCCTTTACCTAGATTTCGGAAATTGCTCCTAAAACTAGTCACATGATGGTATTTATGCATGGTTATGTATGTCTCATTGCTGGTTGATAAACTTCTACTCATAGAAAGTTTCACTTCACAGACGGATGTGGAAAGTAACAAAAAATCCTAATATATGGAGTGTTGACATAATTGCACCAGTATTATGCGCTTTTTAGATTGTAATCACATTTGTAAAAAATCGCACATACGTATATCATCACTTTTAGACGATACCGTTATAAATACAAGTCGTACAAAAGCCATTAGTACAGTTTCTTCTTCGCTTTTCTATAAATAATAGTAATGATGGTTTGGCCGGGAATTTATGTACGTATGTGGAATGCAGGCCGCGTATGTGGTATAGAAAGCAAGAGAATTGAGCTGGCTTAGTGATTTTTTGTACTCCTTGTTACAGTCAGGACAGGATGGAACATAGAAAATTTACACCTCGCCATCTAAAGACCATCATAAATGACTTAAAACCGGAGAAGCATAACAAACAAGAGCTGTATTCTTCTTTAATTTTTGATTTAATTGATTTGCCTAAAAATATGTAGTCATTTAGATTGACTCGGTACTTCTTAAGGATCAATATGGAAATTATCAACACCTGCTATGCTTTTGAGGATTCAGGAAGAATATTAGTTCTGGTAACACTGCTTTGGACGTCAAATGTCTTGAATTTTTTGGCGTTTCATAACGTTCCAATTGATGTGGTATCCTCAGTCGCCTTGAGGTGAAAGGAGGAGGACAATTTAGGATATCATATCAACCAAAACGTTGTAAAACGCACAAAATCTCAATAAAATGGAAACAGTGCTAGTAAAACATCCGCCCATTGTCTGCAAATTACAACAGTATGAGTTTTAGAAAATAGAATCCCTAATAATATGATGAGCGCATCTAATCAGATCCGAAACCTGAAAAACATTCGGAAATTATTTTAAAAAATTTTTTTGACAAAATTATACGAAAAGCCCATATTTTTTTTACTAAACCTATATTGTGCATGAATTTACAGAACTTACTAAAACAAAAATGTAAATATTTTGTGCTTTCATTTAGGTTGGATACCTATACACAAAATTTTCGCCCATTCACTGACACAAGAAACTGATTTGCCTGCTCCTTAACCATGCGAAGATTCCAAATAACCTACTGATAAAGTTGATAATAATGAATCACTCGTAAGGATATGACTTTTCAAAAGAACTGTTTTATTCTTCAAGATATAATGTTTTATCTCTTGAAACTAGCAGCTCAATTACATCATATCATTTGCAGCCACCAGGGTTTCGTGCTCTACTGCCTATAGATAAATACTGTCTGCACATACATAAAAGACTCCAATAGCAACTGGAAGGGTGGTACCGCCCACTGCGAGACCCTAAGTCCTAGCTAAATAAAAAAGTTAATTGTTAACGTACCATTTACGACTACATACCCGTGGGTTCCCTGGCATTATTGGAATAAATTGAATAACAGTAATAATTTCCTAGAAACGATTAGAGACATCTAATAACCTGTATGGGTATGAGCCAGTTTTAGTTTTTTATTTCCATTGCCGGTCTGTCGGAAACATGAGACCAATTATATGCAATTAGATGAAAAAAATATTCAGTTTGTATGGAAGATGTATGCATTTAAGGTTAACTTTGATATCTAGACCTCTCAGTTCAAGGAGGAGCAATAGGTATATGTGATAATTGAGCTTTTGTTCGGGATATGCCCTCAGATGTTTATTCTAGTAATATTAGCATAAGTTCTGGAACGAAAAATATCATGTAATTTTCTCCATTATTGATCAATTACTAATATTGACCGATTATTATCGTAAACACGTATCTACATTAAATTTGGAAGGTGTTCTACTTCTCACGCTAATAGACGGAGGAACTTTGATGATAGCAAAAAATTATAGGTATCTCCTGATATTTCCTGTCAGCCTTTTTTGTCGTCCGATCATCAATTCTTGGACCCTCTGTATCTTGAAAAGGAGAAGTGGAATGTTAACTAAACGAAAGCTTAACACTGGCTACTTCTGTAGCAAAGACCAAAGAACGTTATTGTAGTTCTTGGAAGTAGGCGCATTAACAATGCAGTAATCGTCAGAAAACTTGAAAGACAAAAAAAGGATCAAACCGTTGTATATTTTCGAGGCTTCTGGTAGTGTCCGCTGGTAGTGATAGAAGAGAAAATTCAAATTTTTACTTTGCCGTTGATTAAAGACGTTCATGCGTCAGAAATTGTATAATTCCTATTCATGAATAATAGTCCTAAACATGTGTGATACGTTTCGCTTTGATCATTTAAGCATCATCAGGCTAAAACAAAAGGCATCACACACATGTGCGACTTTTATTTGCGAAGCTAGTGCCGGAATTACACAATTTTATGGTAGAAAAGCATCTATAATCGACAACATAAAAGGCGTTCCATACGCCGATACTACTGCGTACTTGTCGACATGGTTGATTGTTCATGTATTAGCTTTCAAAACCAAAACCATTAATTTCCAACAGCTGAGTGCATTTGACTAAAGGACACAGTATTTTTCGATGCAATTCAAATCTTTCCAACCAATTAATTTTTTAGGGTATATTTTTTCCTAAAGGAGTCAAATTACTTCATAGTAAAATACGAAAGTAGTATTTAGACTTGAAAAATGGTGCCAAGCAAGTTGACTTTGCTTTTTGATAATGTGGTTTATTGAATATTTGGAATTAATTTCGGAAAATTCAGGTATTTTAAACATTTCCTAAATATTTAATCTCTTTCCAAAATATCAACAATTGCCAGCTGCAAAATAAATCGCGTATTTCGGAAATATCATTTCGTGGAAAGTACAGTGTACCGAAGCCATTTTATGAAATTCATTTTAATACCTTCTCGATCTTTCGCAAAAACAGCAAAACGATTGAAACTATTTTAATCACCTTCTGGCATAAGTAAGACCAATGTAATAATACTTTTCAACATCGTAGTTATTATATTGACCATTTGTAAGATATTTTCAATCAATATCGAAGGACGCAATTTTTATTTAGTAGTCATAATTTATTAGGGTAACGTTTATTTATCAAGTGATTGAATAGATCATGAGGAAATGTAATGGCTAACTGCAAAAGCATTTTCCTAAATTCCACTTACCACGCCATTTAACAGGGAAGTAATATAATGGCAGAACATATATTTTATCCAATATATTATACTGTTTGGATATTTGATAACATATATCACAAAAATCCACGTCATTAATTTCCGTCGGTCTACATGTCTGTTGTCTATCCAATAATCATTGGCAACTCTATCAATTTGATAATTCTCATCTGATCTTTATGAAAATTTTATAGTTGGTTAAAAGTTGGACAAAGATGAAAAAATCTTCATAGATTTTGAAAATATATACAGTGGCGTCGAAACATAATAATAACTGGCTGACATCACAAAAACGTTCAAGATAGATCACCATTAGCGTAAGGATGGAAAATCGTCCAGTTGAAATGAAAAAAATGAATCAAGATGGGACAAGATAATTAAAAAACAAGAATATATATAATGTTCAAACTTTGTTTATAAAGTGAATAAGTCAGTTCTGATCTCTGCGATTTTGAAATTTTAGTAAATTTTTTCTGTTATTTTTTATGCACGAATCAACGAAAATACTGCTATCCTGGAGACAGTTATTGAATTAATCCCACTGTCATTTAATTAATAATAATACTCCTTTACTTTTGTAATTTTAATCTTGGTAAAATATTATCAATGCAACCAAAGCATCAGTTAAGTTCGTTCATTTAATATCCATAACCGCCGGTAAAAGTGCGATGAGTCAAATCAGTGCCTGCCCCTTGCAAATGCTTCTCCTGATTATTCGTCGTAGATAAAATTACTAAAATCAAATAACTTCTCCTTGTAATTTTGTAATCAATATTTAATCAGTAACTACTCATTGTCTCTACTGCGCTTAAAACAAACCATAGCAAAAATAACATCATACTACAGTGCACTTCAATGAACAAAAACCTATAATCATAAATGCTAATTCATAGTATGCATATCTATGCGCTATACGGATGAGCTTGGACTTTTTATGCCAGCTTCAATGTGGAAAGAATAACAGTATCAACCTACATATACGGTGCGTAACATTGTGTTTTATAATTTTTACGGTTACTGGAACAGAAATGCAATATATTTAACATATTAATTTTATGATGACTAATAACCGTAAAAAAATGCAGTGAGTTAGATGCTTCAACAACTACGTTTCGCTGATTAGGCAGTTCTAATGAAAAATTATGCATTCAAAAGCAAGGGTGTAGTAGGTTGACTCAATGCTTCTCATACTATGGCATTAGTCCTAGATGTTATGATTGGATCGAGCTTTGCAACTCATATATATACAAAACTTACTACAATTGAATTACCTTCAGGTATTCCTGAAACCAAAGCTTGTCGCAGTAATAATTTCATATGGAAACTTCATTAAGTAACAGGGTTCTTTATTATTCATAATTGAATATCAAAAAAACATAATACGTCGATTTTCATTGATTTGATTCGATTGATATTTGCAATCACATGATAGAATTTACGCGTTAATTGGCGTGTGAAGTGATAATACGATATGTGTCAAAAATATAATAAAAAAATGCCACATACGTACGTCATATTGTTATATAATATATGGCAATCCACGTCTATTATCCGGTGATTAATATTAATTGAGACATAAATGATTCACTAACCGACTGTCACTTCGTAAACACACTGTGCGAAAATATTTATCATACAAACATTCGCACTACATTATATGAATTTTCATATACATAATATATTATTATAGGCGGAGTTTAATTCATATAATTTACCGATACTCAAATGTGCCGACGTAAATTAGAATTAATTTGAATTAATTATATGAGAAAGATAGTTATAGTAAATTGCACGTAATGATAAATATGTGTATAATATATCTATAATGGAGTGGTATGTCATACATTTATAAGATTGTACGTATACGCAAAATTACATGTCTATTTGTATACAACAAACATGAAATTAATTAAACTTTATACATGAATGCCACAAATAATAAAAATCTAGTTTTTTCGCAAGATTTAAAGCCATGTTAAAATGAAGTCTGGTACTTTCAAACATTTTGAGATTTATAAATCATTTGATTTGCCTTTTACCTAACCTAATAAGGGAAGTCGAAGTATTCAAAGGTGAAATGCACACTTAAAGTGACGAGACTTGAGCTACGTGAAATAGCACACACTTTGCTGATAAATGTATCACAGATATACGCAATATTTTTGAAAAAGAGTGTAATCGTAATATAACTACAGCAAAAATATATAGAAGTTACAAAAGATCCTAAAGCATAGCCATTGTCTATTTTTTCAGTTTTAGGCGTAGTTAAACAGGTTTTTCAGGGAACTGAAAATGTTCATCATACTGCATTTTTTATGTTCATCAGATATCGAGTCACTTTATGAATGTCTGAAAATATTTTGGGTATAAAATATGTTTTAGATATTCTCTATACTATTCTTACCATCGCGTAACGGTTACAGCAGTTTTGACTGTGAGCCAAAATGGCTGCTCGATGTTGTATGTACTGTGAGCCCTTGTTTATTTGGCGGGATAGATAGCCATTACGTTTAACCAGTAACTAGGAGAATATCAGTACTACCTAATATTAATTAAGAGGTATTCTGCCCGACCACGCACTCGCAAAAAAAGGCAAAAAATAAAAATAAAAGCAAAAAAACATAAATGTCCTAGGGCTTTGTTCGAAATTTTCATAAATCATTTATTTTTTAATACTTGTGTAGGCCGGATGTGGGTTTGAGCTATTTTTAGGGGGACTCTCTTGATTTAGCGTCACCAAGGTGACTGGAAATCAAGACACACCCTCCTTTCAACTATTCGAGCAACGCCTATGAGGAGAACACAATCCTAATTTATATGCCAAATGATATTTGATAATAATTCCTAGATTTAACATGGTAAGTTCATATAAGCCGTTATCTTGATGCATCGCAATGAGTGAAAGCTAACGAGTTATGTTATTACGTAGAGAGTGTTCCAGAGGGTGCGATTTTATACACACTTTTATTTAACCTGCAATGTATGTATGTATCTATGTAACTATGTTTGTACCGTGGAGTCTTGCAACTCAATTTTGAAGCAGATATCTTCAGCCGATTGAGCTGAAATTTTGTATACACGTTTAGTTTGGATGACAATACATGGTTAACTGAGTGGCGTTATTCTAAATCCAACATGGCGGAACACCGAAGATGGCGGACTAGTTATTTTTAATGCCCGCATACAATATGGGTATCAAATGAAAGGACTTGCTGAGAATAACTCGAAACATAAATTGACGTCACTCTGAATCCAATATGGCGGTCTTCTAAAGATGCTGGACTAAGATTTTTATGCTTTCCCACAATATGGGTATTAAATAAAAGGACTTGCTGAGAATACTAATGAGAGTAAAAAAGGATTGTATCATAAACTCCGTTGCTCCTATCTGTCTGAAATTTTAGTGTACTAGGGTTTTTGTAGACCTGCCAGCGATAACTAAAAAGTAAAAAAAAATAAAACAAGCATTTATTTTAATGCGCTAAAAAGAATAAACTTTTCCTTTGAAACTTTTACTATCAACTTATAACGTCATTACACAATCTATATGATATAAAAGCTTGTCACGAAATTTACCTGTGTAGATGAACAAGTATATTAAATAACTTGATCTGATTGATTTTAATTAAATCTCACGATAAGCTTTCATATCATATAAATTGTGTAATGACGTTATAAGCTGAAACTGAAAGATTTAAAGGAAAATTTAAGTTCATTCTTCTTAGTACATTTAGAGAAAAGTTTGTTTTGAGAAAAAATTTTTAAGTGAAGTGTATAACACTATGTAAAGTTACTTGAATCTTGAGGAGTAAATAAATAGACAACATACGTTTTCCTTATAGATAATGCAGCAGAAAGGCAGACCGCCTCCAAAGGAATTAACTTAGTTATGCCGGCTACATCCTCGTAGTATAGTATATTGTTGGTGTTATGGCCTAGAATCTCAATAGAAAATGAATCTAGTTAGGAGCATTCCATTTCTACTACTGGTAGAACAGCTTGTAAGGTTCTTGTAAGGTCTTGGGATAGTAGTTTACTCGCTATGTTGTTAATTAAAACCTCACCGTGTTAATGATTAAAGAGATAAGTACTCACAGGGCTCTTTAAATTTATACACTTCTTGCTTGATAAGAATAAATTATCTTGACTATGAAATGCCGTCATGTCCATCATCAGACAGACCCTTGTCAACAAGTATTGTTCCCATCAAAGCAATTCAAATAAGTCCAAGCCCTGGAGATCCGGGAGTACCTTTTGAAGAGATCCACTACCAGCTTTTTTTTATTCCACCAGCTAATCGATGGATTCAAATTATTGTATTTTAACCCAAACTACATATCACTTGTACGTTACATATCTTCTTCCCAAATTAGTTTACCTACTTACAAGTGTTGAAAAATTGGATTGAAGTCAATGTAACTTCTGTCAATTACCCTGTGGTTGTCTCGTTCACTTATCTGATATCTGATCCTGAACAGGCTTCATAAAGTATAAAAGGGTAAATAAAGGTAACATGGTATTTTGTACTTCAATAGTGACAGCCACTGTGACATTACTGAAGTTATTTATCAATTAAGTGTCATTTCAATCAGCAACTAGTACAAGTACAAGATGAGTCAGGAATAAAACCTTGCTATAGCCACATTCAGGGTATTTTTCCAAACAATATAGCAAATAGCGCCTTGAAATCCTTTATCCACACCTGTGTCACATAAATATCATCCTTGTCCATATATACAGCTAATTTCCAGCAGACCATAAAGAAGCAAAGATACGAACGGATCGTTCTAAATTTCGATAAAGAACTGTTGCTACCGGATTTAATCGTTCACACATAAATATTCATCTTGTCTTTACAACATTTGTATAGTTTTACTGATTTCATGGCCTTTGGCATCAGAGGCGACACTTTCCACTCAGCAAAGATCTCCCGTGGATAAAGTGTACCTAAGCAGGGTCAGCTTTTAGCAAACGCCAAAACAAGCTTCGGAACGCAGGTATCTGGTGGTTGGAAAATGTGAGTACAGATCAACGCATGGAAGAACCACATACTGATCTGCCAACCTTGAAGATGTAAGGACGCTCAATACTCTATTCACCTTTCATCAACCTTCTGGGATTAACATCATCAGCACTATGTTCTGGCACTATAGTGTTGCCGGCCTAAGTAGGTCAGAGACAGACAGGATGTTCCCCAGAAAGTTGTCTTCACCAGAACAGCTACTGCTACTCCATAAGGCTCAGAACTGACCATCGCTGGAATGCTCACATATTTGGAGGTGCAATGTGAATCACTCCCTGAAGCTTATGGACACAACCCAGAACAGATGAATACGTCTAGTGGATATACCTAACCTTAAAAATGATATCCACAGTCTGGAATATCAGAGATGTGGTTGATTTGACCGTATTCTATAAATTTTACAATGAAAATCTCTTAGGGTTTGGTCAAAATAACAATATTTATTTGTACTGCGATGTTTCGGCGTATTTCAATGCCATATTCAGGTAAAACTCAATATAACGAACTCCAGATCCTTAGACATGTAGTATTCAGGCCGTTTATAAGAATTTTACCTGAAGATCGTACACGCAGTATTGATAAACACTGTTAATTTGACCAAATCCTAAAAGATTTTTTCGTAATTTGATCTGATCAGTAATAATAAATTAAAATTAAACAAAGCTTTTCTAAAAGCAAGCCTTTAATTAATTGTGCTAAAATGAATGAAATAGACTTTTCCTTTAAAACTTTTACTATCAACCTATAACGTCATCACACAATTTATATGATATAAAAGTTTGTCATAAGATTCAGGTACTCGTATTTTCTTAGTTTGTAAATTGTAATAATTAAAATCAATTAGAGCAAGTTATTTAATTCACTTATTTATCTACACAAGTAAATCTAGGGACAAGCTTTTGTCTATATAAATTGTGTAATGCCGTTATAAGTTCATAGTAAAAGTAAAGAAAACGTTTATTTTAGTTTTTTAGCGAATTTAAATAAAAGCTCATTTATAAAAAGGGATATTACTTTTAATTTATTCTTTACTTTTCAGTTATTGCTGGACAGGTCTGCAAAAACCCCAGTACACCAAAATTTCAGACTAACTGGAGCAACAGAGTTTATGATCACCATTTATTTTGCTCTCATTCGTTTTCTCAGCAAGTCCTTTCATTTGATACCCATATTGTAGGAAAGTATAAAAAACTTAATCCGCCATCTTTATAACTCTGCCATATTGGATTTAGACTAACATCACTTCATTTTTCGAGTTATCCTCAACATTTCTTTGATATCCAAATTGCAGGAGTGTATTAGAAATAACCAGTCTGCCATCTTGGGTGTTCCGCCATGTTGGAATTAGAATGACGTCTCATAGCTAGTTAATCACCTTTGTATAATTGAACTCTCAACTTAAAATGATTAGTGGATTCAATATGGCTGATTGTTTTTCATCCCACGAATTGTCGAGGAAGGTATTAATTGTGATCGCGATGATGGTACTGGTTATCTGTAAAAATGTACTATGTACTACGTGGTATGGAGGGTGAACGCAATATAGCTGATATCGATGCCAGATACAAAAGAAACATCGAGTCTCTAAACCAGAGAACATGATAATTCTTGTAACAAGAAAATATTCATCAAAACTGGGAAACATTTTCAAGGTTGTTCTACTATGATATTTTACTACTAGGTTGAGCGCTAATTCATTACTACTAGCGTAATCATTATTAAGATGAATTCGACAATTATAACAACTATATGCATTTTACATTCTGCCTTCTGTATCAAGCATATATTTTTCAGCGTCGCTACCTAAATCGATTTGCATTTGCCACCGATTCTCACGAGAGTAGGTATGCCGTTATTACGCCTCCTCCTTCCCCCGATCTGAGCCCTGTAGACGAAAAATTTTGGTTGGTGCCCCGGCTACTGTGTTATTAATTTCCCGCCAAATTATCGGTTTGGGATTTGGCCTAAACTCGATGCGTTTAACATAATATCTACATAACGCTGGGCTACTAAAATTGCCAAACTTGGCATTGCCTATGGCCGAACATAGGAACAATTATGAAGTATAGTAGTTTCAAACATCATTGCAGTAAACATAAGCGGAGAAAACTTAGTACCTCATTTAAACATATAAAAACCTGCTCATACCGCTAGCTGCACAGTGCACATGTCAACATGTAGATTAAAGACACAATTTTTGTGTCATTGAGATGACCTGATCTTGCAATCATTATCTAAGCAGAATCCCATTGATAGATGACTATTGTATTGACCTCAAGACTTCAAGAGTCATCAATCCTAGAGGCAAAAGTAGCTCGGTAGGTTTCACGCACAAAGTTTCATAGAATATAACTCGCAAGTTGTGCATATCAAATAGCCAAGACAAAGATAAAGATTTTCAGTCAAATTTTCTAGTTTGCATGGCACACCAGGAGGCGGTAAAGTACCTACTGTAACTGCGAAAAGTTCCGAATTCAAGATATGATGTGCTTTATTATTACATAATATGATAGGATCACGAAAAACCACATGTCACTCGTTTTCATCTTTCTGTCTCTTGTATGCCTATGCCAGATAATATTTTTACATTTCGTTTTTGATAATTGATGCAATGGTGGCAGACCAATTGTCAAAAATGAATAATTCTGTAATCTTTAGCCCCTCAATAAATCGGAAAGTAACATTCGAATTTTGGTGAAATTTTCAAATTAACAGCTTTGCAGTTTTCAAAACTTCACCTTTGGACGTTCCGGTTACCTTGATCATTGACCAAAATTTTTTTTAGTGGCCAAAAACTAAAAGTGGACGTATGATCGATGAGCTTTTGGCTCCCTTTATCATCCGTACTTGTTAGACATGCATGATGGTTTATACACTTGCCTTCAAAATACAGAAATTATAGATAATTTTCCAGTACATGCGTGAATTTTACGATACATCCAACTCATGAACCTAATGGATGTTTCTTGCATTTCCAATGCTTTAAGCAAACTTTGCTGTAAATAATATACAGATTCCTGATTCGGCGCCTCTGTTTGCTACTAAGGCCGATCATAGACAGTTGAAATTATAGTAGTATAGCCAGAACCGGAGATGTTAATTTTAAAGTGAATCCCTTGCAGCTCGTAATTGTGTAGAATTCGGATGATTTTCGACCGAGTCAGGTCTCAGAGTAAGCTTAACTTATGCAAATTGGAATATTACACTCTTGGATCGCTGCGATTTTTTTCATAAAGTGTTAAAAATCGGGATATCTGATACGCCCAACCACATTCGCGTGAGAATTTCCTCGGCTGTTCACAAAATTAACGTGTAATTCTCGTCATAACCCTCAATAAATCGGTATATCCAAATATATTGTATGAGAAAAAGAAATTGTATGTACTTTTTACAAAAATCTACAGTGCTGGGTTTTGATAATTAGACTTTTGATGGGGCCATGAAAATCTCAACTTGCCATGGCCAAAAACTCCTTACATATTATAAAACTTATATATTACACGCTACACGTGAACACGGAAATTATAACAAAGGCAGACACTTAAGCATTAATTCAGAACAGCACTGTTGGATATCAGCTTAGAAGGGGGGGGACATAGTCAACAATTATTAGGAGAGAAAGAACTCTAATCTTTCCTTCATGTCTATTTCATCACTTTTGTCATTCTTGAATTTGCGCCCTCTGCAAACCTTTTGCCAGCCTCTCATGAGTTCCCACTGAGGCTCCTCCCTTTTTTGCCCCTCCTTCCTTCCTTAAATTTATGTGATATTACTAAGAACCCCAAGTAGCTGTTATTCTTAGTTTGAAAATTTTTTCGAAATGTACCCAAAACTCCATATACTGATTGACATTGACGGGTTATCATTGAATCCTGATAAAGAGTCGTCCATTAATGACGGACAGAAAGAGAGGCTAACCATAAATACAAATGTGTGGACGAAGAGAGCTACAAAAACAGCCTTACAGCTTGATTTTTAATTACATTATGGGCTACTTGAGGCGGAGCTTACAGGGTATCGCGTGGGTACCACAAAATATCCACTACTGGTTTTGAAAGTTTGAAATCTCTTTTGGAATTGACGGTATTTGAAAAGTCTTTAGCATAGCGCCGCCAGAGCTAATTTGCTCGTGACACTTTACGCTTTTGTTAGTCTTCTACGTCTTACCATTTTTTTTAATAATAATAATGAATAACTTTTATTTTCTATACTTATCATACATGTGAAAATAGCTAGTGTTACAATACTTATCATTCCCGTCGGGGTGGATATTTTTTATTGTGTTTTGTTTTTGTTGTGGGTATTTCGGGAATACACCCGAGTGTGAGCGTGCTGTGTTTTAATGTTTGGCATGTTACTTTGCTTCGTGTAGAGTGTTACATTAACTCCACTCTACAGACGTCCCCGCTGCACAGGTGACCCTGTTCTTTTTGATGGTGGAAGTCGCCTCTTCTTTTTATTTAGAAGCCCGGGGATGGCAGTGCCTCCTAGCCTCGTAGTTGGCAGAAGTACCGAATGTTGTCCGTTCCTGGTGTATGCGATGTGATTCGCTTGCTCGGTAGATGGAAGTCCCTCGAGCTTGGCACCAAAAATGCGTTGCAGTTGTGACCTTTGTAAGTCTGCAATCCTAACGTGGTATGGGTCTGTATCTAGCATTTCCCATAACGTGGCGTCAGGTAAAGATTTTGGAAAACCTCCTGCTTTCTTGTCGGCCTTTTTACAAGACGCTCAAGTTTCTGCAATCCTGTTTTACAGAGACGTGGGAGCAGCTGTATAGTCCCATAATTCAGAATAGGTAAAATACAGGAATTTATTATTTTCACTTTGACATCCACGTCAACGTTTGATCTCCAGCCAATGATAGGATCTAATGAGGCAATTGCTCTTTTAGCTCTATTAATTCTGTCTTCCAGATGTGCTTTGGTGCTAAGTCGCCTATTTAGTTGAACACCAAGGTATTTTACTACATTCTTTAGAGGAACTTCTTCACTATCGACGTGTACAGTCTTGGGAAAGTTTCTTGCAAATCCAAATAAGATGCAGTCAGTTTTCTGTGGATTGCACTTCAGTCCCCAGCATTTATAATAATTGGTTATATCTCTAGCTGCCCATTCAGTACGTCTAATAGCAGTGGTAGGATTCTTTGAACGGTTAAGCACACACAGGTCATTTGCATATTGAGATAATAGTGTTCCTGAAATATTGTCACTTGGCAGGTCGCTTCGGTACAAATTCCAGAGAGCGGGTCCCAATATAGATCCTTGCGGGACTCCGTTTGGTACTAGCATTGGAGGTGTAATGCTGTTACAGATCGTCCTCGTACGTGCCTTGAAGTAAGGTAATTCTCTATCAATATTATTAGGTTTGCTGGGAGATCGTAACGTATAAGTTTGTAAATTAGCCCCTTATGATGTATGGAGTCAAAAGCTTTGCTCAGATCTGTAGAGAGCATAGCCATGTTTTCTCGTTGCTCTAGAGCATCACATATATAGTGAGTAGTTCGCATAATTTGCGTTGCTGTTCCTCTCCCAACCATGAAGCCATGCTGGTAGCTTGGAACTATCTGCTCAAGAAATGGTAGAAGACGATTATATACAATTCGCTCTAAAATTTTTCCCATGATATTTAATAAAGTAATAGGTCTATAGCTGACAGGATCACTGTGGCTCTTCCCTGGCTTATGTAGGAAAATACAATCGCCCATTTTCCACCTTTGGGTAAAATATCCTGTTAACCTATATTCTAACATGGCACCCTGTTGATAACTGAATAAGGTTCTACGCTCTACGATATACTTTTGTTCAAAAAAGAACCACAGTATTTTCAGCAGTTTGTCTGTTCCTTTTTAAGTATTGCAATTCCCTATTTCACTGCATTTACACCTATCAATAAATCTATAGCAGAGTTTCCATTTAATTTTCAATATAAGAGTGAAAATTATCAGAATTTTTTAACTATGCAAGCTACAAAAAATAGTAAAATAATCAAGAGTGATTGAATAGACTAAATTACAGGTACCAAATGTCTGAACCATCTTTTTATTAAAAACCCAGTAAAAACAGAACAGATTTTTCAATGAATATTGTGCACAAAACATGGTGAGCTTAGTATATGTACATTGTACACGTCTTCAAACATTACCTCTATTCAAATAATTTATATTACGAATGTTGTTTTATAATGCAGGAAATAAAAATGCATGTCGAAAACGTTCTATGATAATGAATACGAAATGGGTAAAATAATTTGTATCATGAACAGATTGCACTCGACATATAATATCAAGAGATTATGCCTACAAAATGCCTTTGAAATAAATGATTTGCTATTATAACATAACAGGAAGTAATCCGTTAATTCATTCAGGCCATGAGCTTGTAAAAAGTTGCGAACAGATTTTGAACTACCCAGTACGACTTGTCGAAAGATGTGAGATCAAAAGTAAAGCTGAGTAAGCAATACAGTAGTTGTTCTATATTAGTCTTCCTAATTTTTTTTACAGATAACCTAACGCAAAGGCAGAGCCTATGGCGTTTCATAAGCACTGCGCGAAGATAAATGTCTATTCACATTGACCTTAAAACGCTGAAACTATCGGGGAACACTGTCCCGGTAGCCCAATCCACAACTAAGAACTGCAAAGGGGCTCTTGGTAGCACAGAAAATGAAAAGCGAATGTATTTAATATGGTTACCAGAACATGTTGGCCATAAAGAAAATGAATCAGAGGGCCTCTTAGTAAAAAGTGTAGCAGGAACCATACAATCCTATTTATAGGACCAGATACGACTAAGTATATAACATGTACAGAGATGAATAGGGGAGTCCTCCGAAGTTTAAAGTGTAAACGAAAACGGTAATAGATTATCTACTAAGGGTAAATATGAAACACCATGAGCCAGTTGGGTCTGGCGCTTTATTGCCGAATGGTGACTATGTTAGATGACGAAACGTTGAATCCAATCCCATGTAGATGCCCTGCAATTAGACGGAGCAGGTTCAGGCTTTTTGCTAACTCCCAGAAAATTAATCCACTTCCTCAAAAAGGCGGAGTTGCTGGAAAAAATGTGACTAGATGTGAGCCACAACACAACAGAGTCACAGTGCAAAGTCTAAGAACGATCAATCAACTATAAAACTATACCTACCTCTACCTCGAGCAAGATCAGCGAACGGAGAGTTTTTTATCTGACAGTTAGCTGCAATATCGCATTTGCAAATAGTGGATTTGGACTTTGGCGATGATTTTGTCCATCTTTCTATGCATCAAAGGGGTATCGAATGTTCGTGACCTTAAACAGTGTGGTGTGCCATGTGAGAGTGAATGTGTGTGAATGCATCAGCGTGTAGTATTCCTGACCTATCTCGTGTCTGCTTTGCTGTTTGCCGCTCGGTACAGACTTTCGTGTTTGTTGCGGGTTTCGCGTGCTGGACACGATCACTTTTTCACGCACCATCCTCTCTCCTCCCCCCAACACCAGACGACGTCACACTAGCACATTCACCACCAAGCAACAATATGTGGCCTGCGATGGTACAGGGTGACTTACTGGGATCAAACTATGACAAAGAGGAATTTTTACAAGCTTAGACTAAACAGTAGAGAACTACCAAAGCTGCACAAAAGTTTAAATTCCCACCTCCTCGCCCGAAGACGCAGATGAAGTTTTAGGTATCAACCACCAGCTAAACTGCCTTTTTTGTACATGTATTCGCGTTACTTGGGACTTCGCCATCGTAAGGGTTGTGCGAAACATTTGAACGATATTGAACACTTTCAACCAACGCTCTAGAACCAAAAAAAAAACCAAAGTATTTCTCACGAAGTAAAACATATCATTCATCGGAATCAGTACTTCCCAAAAAAAGCTTCGCCTAGAACAGGTTATCCATGGTGATAGTACCCAAAACGCTTCTACTTGCTACAGATCATCATTGACAATATTTGATGATATTTTGGAAAATATGAACATTATAACAGCCATGAAGCCATGGTAGTATAAATACATGTTTTTGTGGAGACCAGAGAAGTGACCACGGATACATAGATACATAGATTAATATTAAATCCTAATGATATTCTTAGATACTATATCTATATAAATTCACTCCACAAAATAAAAATTATATTTACGATATACAGACCGTCTGCCGCCTCAAATATTTTTGTTAAGCCAAGGTGAGGTCTGCTGAAACCATTTCGCCTTGAAAAACGGTTTACCTTATTATCATTTGATTATGCTGTTATGGTGATTAAAAGAAGCAGAAATATATGTAATCTGTTTAAAATCTAGGTTATGACTAAAACACGTGGAATAACAACGTTAGCTTTGTTATCTAATTGACCTATTACAAGATATCTGGCAACTTTTGCACAAAAATTTTAAAGAATGATGTCAATGTACACTAAATCTGATCATCAAAGGAATTCCGCTGGGTGTCTCCTCTTGTTAGTTCTCTATGATTTGCCTGAACCTCAAAACCAACAAATGATACTAGAACAGAGACATATTAGGTATCTCAAAAGTTCTATTTTTTAGTAGTAAGTTTTGGGGAAGCTAAAACAGAATAATTAATTATGTAAAATAAAAATTGAAGAATTCATATAGAGATCATTTTAAATTAGTCCCTGGTGGTTTTTATATGACCTTTAAATTAGTTAGACTATGCCTATTTTTTTTAAAAAGTAATGCGCTTACTGAAAAATTGCTTGCGGTGGTAACGCCAAGAGTTCAACCTCACCGATAAACATCTGACTACGGTGTATGAACACATTAGAGCCTCCTTTATCATTAATTATAATTATATCTTTTATAAAGGTTTAGTTTGCTTTTATGCCTGTCTGATGTAGAAATAAAAATCTTATTGCTATAATCATTTTCTGTTAGGGATTTCTGTGGACAATGTTCTACATTTTTAGCTACTTTTGAATGAAACCATCTAGACGAAAGCAAGCTGCGGCTGCCGAACAGTCATTACCAGACTACCCAAAATTCCAATGGGCTATCATTGGAGTTTCATCGGATTGTTATAATGAAGCATTGTAAATTAATCGGAAAAAAATGCTGAAAAATTCTCAAACAACCCAATATGGGTATTTTTTAATCACGTGAAGGAAGTGCTGCGAATAGTATTAAAATTTACTTAAATGCAAAAAATTCCTTTTTTTGCCTAGAAAAAGCCCCAATATCCTAAATGCTCACAATAGTGGATCCACTAATTACCAACCTTTAATTGGGGATTTTTTTAATGCCCCTTAAATGGTTTGAAGCAGCTTTGATTACTGACAGTTTCTCTCTCCAACAGTTTAACTTAACCTTTACACATGATTTTTTTACAGTCAAAAATTTGTTACCTACTGTTATAGTCGTCATATCATTTAGCTGTTATCCAGTTGGTCCTGAGGTTCTCACATCTACTTAATCCCAATTTTTTGATAAGCTCATATTTCATACATAGTAAGTCTGGAAGGTGGCTGTCATCAAGCATCAAGAAATTACTACAGACAGATATCATCCTGGTCATCAACAAAGTGGCATAGTATCTCAAGCATCAGCAACTTTTATTAAAAGACAATCAATATGGATACCGATAACCGACATCAAGTACGGATCTGCTAGTTCAAGTGGCACATTTATGCAGCAAGTTCGTACAACCATTTCTACCATTTAGAGAGAGGACAAACTGACAATCGATATTATTCAAGTCAATGAGTTGATGTGGCATGGTGTCCTCAGATGGGTTTTCGCTACTATAGCAGTTGCACCTTTATTCCACAGTTTGTTAAATCTTTTTCTCACCTTTCCACCACAATGTAGCAATCTTCTAACTCATCCTCTGAAACCTTTATCAAAGTACAAAACAATATGATAATTTCAAAATTATAGCGGCATTCCCATATTTACTGCTCAGTACGAACTAATATCAAGAGCAAAATTAAAAATGATACATTCCAATACAAGAGACATGACGTATTTGTATACTAGGAATACAACCCTTATGAGATAAAACCAAACAGGGCAACAATACAGAATCAAGGGTACTGAACCAAAGGTCACAGTCTACTGAGAAAATGGAAATACAATCAGCATTAAACTACTAAAGGCATGACCTGTTTGTGAAATAATACATGAAATTAAATGGGACCAAATTTCTATAATACATAAGAAGATAGCAAATTCAAGACGGTCAAAGAATCCGCTGACTATTGTCCCAATTCCTGAGTAGACGGTTCTCTAGTTTTATTCAGTATGCTTGAAATATGGATCCACTCAATATTCTCTAAATCTAAAGCTGGGTCGTGAAATTGTTTCTATAGGTTCCATTAAAGTTCATTTGCATTCTAGCCTTTCATAATAGTTCATTCTGAGGTTTTGTTTAAAATAAAACTGTTCCCCTAAATACAGTCCAAACTGTCAATATCATTATGATTACAAAAATTATTTTTTCAGCATTTAGTTAATCATATGCGCTGAAAATATAAAATGAACCTTAGGTTGACTGGTCAGCACCGTGCGGTACCGTAGTGGCTGCAGCCTCATCCTGGAATGCTGAAAACATGGGTTCGAGTTCCATCGACGTTAAAAAATTTGTTTGAATTTTTCTTACAACGATGATCTCCATCTCAAATAGACTAGTAAAAATAAACGCTTTCCGTGTAAAACGAAAGCTCCTCTGCTCTTCTAAATTATGCATACACGCGACGAGCGTGTCTAGCAGCTGTGCTTATCGTGTCTCAAGGTCACCGGCATACCGTTCCGGCAGATATCACCCTGTAGGTGTCCAGGTTATCGTTTTCGTCGATGATTTTTCCATCTCGTGCACAGTCGTGTAGCATGATTAGAAAATAGTGGCAAGTCATGAAAAGCTGCGGCCGTTTTATGAATGGAATACCTCTACCATGCCAGCAGTAGTCGCGGCAATAGGAATACGAGAAGCCAGTGGCTTCAGGTGGAATGGAAGCAGTTGCTTATTGGCGGACAACATTACAGATGGGGGAGATGGTGAACGTAAACAAACAAGGAGGAAATAAATATTGAATCCCACAAGATTTTATATTTTATATTATATATGACTATTAATTCTAGAGGAGATCGTATTCCTTACGTTATATGCAAGAGGAGTATTATTGTCGACAGAAGACAAAACTTTTTATAGCGTTCCATCGGCGGCAAATTAGTTATAAAAAATGGCTTTCAGGCAAGTTGACGCTCTAATAAAAGTTATCTATCAGATTTTGAAACTGCTGTTATTTCGGAAATAAATTTAAAAGTTTCGAAAATATTGAAAAATATATCAAAATAAGCGTATATTCTTCACTATACATGTGACCTGCTTGAACATGCGTTTCGTCTTTATCCCAGACTCGTCAGTATAACTTGGCATTTTGGCGATGAAGAACAATCCAGTTATATATACCTGACACAGGAATCCAACCTGGTAAGACCATTTGACTTCGAGATATGCTAGTGAGCAGAGTCACAATCTGTAATTAGAATATTTTATGATTTCAAAAATTCTCCTAACCGAGGAGACTTCCAAATCTTGTATTTCTCACAATAATAAAAAACTTCATAGTTCAAGTGGCTCATTCGTTCAAAGGTCTGATTCTAATATTCAATAAACATACCACTGCATGTGAAATACAGAATCAACTCACTTGACGTCATTTTTTAAGGCTTAACAGCACTAGTGTAATCATATTCAGTTATAGGAATTGCGGAAATAAAATCGGATCAAATTACAGTAAACGTGGCAACCCGAGAGCGTCTATCTATTGTATAAACCATTCGTGAATATCCAATGATAGGAGTGAAAATGTACTCAATAAATAATGCAACACATATCGCGTGTTTCCATACCAATACTTTGCCATAATATTGCTAGCCGACAAGATGGATCCTCTAAATATTTTTCATCCCCGTCCAGCAGAAATTACGACGATATCTTATCAGTACTTTTTATCGAATTACAAAGCGTCTAGGAATTACTCATTTCTTGATGACTACTCGGCGACCACTGGATCAATTTTCTAAAACTATAAAATTTCCTCGTCTTTACCAAAGCATTGGGAGTATTGACTTAATATACTTTCGGAGTGGTTGAAGAGCAGTAAATAATCACCGGACATTTTTTTCAATTAGATTACTTCCCCGGCTATTGGCGTGGGAATTAAGCAAATAAAACTCATCAAAACTGTCACAAACATGGTACTTCCCATGCCAATGAGCGAGTAGTGTAATCGCGATTTTTTTTGCATTATAAATATTGAAAAACTATGTCACTAATTTTCGTTGGTCTGCATCTCTTTCTGTTGGTCTGCCTGTCTGTACTCTCGCCATGTCCATGGCCCCGCTATAACTCGGAAAGTAACGAGAAAGCAGACTGCCTGGCGAGGATGGTAGCAAGGGGCACATGCATTGGCCCCGAACCCTTGCTGGGTAATAGCAGAGGACAGGTCAGTAATGCCCTAGATGCTTGGGCGTATAACGAACTTGCGAAAGCATGGTTGGAGAGAGGTGACTGCAGGAAGTCCAAGAGGTGCATTGACGTGTGGCTATTGAACCGGAGGAGGGATTCACTCCACTTGTTAATAGGGATCCTCACATGTAACTGTAGTTTGAACAGGCACCTGACACTCATAGGAGTGGTCAAAGACTCAATCTGTCAGAAGTGCTGGGAGGAGGACGAGGTCTCGTTTCAATACCTGGGTGCCGTATACAGCGGCCTTAGGACTGAGGGGACACAGCCGAGTTTGACAGGGAATAGTGCTACTTAGCGGAATGGTCGGACATCATGACCTTTATTAAAAGGTCTGGAAGGTTCGACACTAAGGAAATACCATGTCTACCATAGCTCTAGTGATGGTCTTGAGGGGCGGCAAATAGGGCCAAAGGTTGCCAGGCTTTGCCTCCTCATTACTACAACTACTACATCAACAACAAACGTGAACTTGATCATAAAATACTCTATAAATGGTGAATGCTGTATAGTCCTGAACCTCATCCATATTAAAATGAGCAGTACTAAGTATTACTGCCTCGTTACTTTATATAACACCATCAACCTCTTACAATCGAACCGCAATCATCATTATCATGTGCGATTAATATTAATTATCTGGTATTATGCAGAAATCCAGATGAAGCTTACTTGAATGCAAAAAGTTGCCTTAAACGACTGTATAATTCAAACCCGCATTAATAGGAAAAATTCATACTGTTGGTGGATTAATAAATGTGCGTTTAATGAGCTGTTAATTATTATATAGTAATATCGTGTTAGAAAGGTGTCTAGCATGCGGCATCCATGAGAAAGAACCGTGACGGTCGTTATTTCATCGGTCATCACTTTATATAGGTACATTTTATACTTGATTTAAGATTATGCAGAAATTTATTATATAATTTATATACTTGGCGTGTAAAATATATCCCTATAATAAATGCCTTTTTTAGCAGTTTGACTTCTGTTGATTGATGAGCAATCAAGAAAATTGATACGTTATCAATTTGGTGGACAGAATGCAAAACATTTTTTGATGTCTTGGTGCAATACTGATTAGCACTTCACTTTTAGTGATGCAATGGCGTCAAATAGGAAAAAAAATGATTTTGACTAGATACTACTGCTATCGAAAATCTTGATTGTGAAAGACTTTGAATGTACCTACTTAAAAATATAATAAAACTTCCAAGATCGCCTGTATACGATAGATTAGCTCATGACTTAAATTGTTGTTAAGTCATATTTTTTAAAATATCTCAAAATGAACCAAGGCTATGGCACAGCACATGTTGAAACCTCTTAGCGAATTTCATGAAGGTACGCCATAAATATAATTAAAAGTTGAATACATGGACAATCATTAAGCAAGGTTCTTTTTCAAATTTTAAATATCTTGAAAAATAATTGACATTCTCTTAAAATGATAGTAAACTTCAGGAACATACTATACTTAGGAAATAAGTGTTTATAACGTGATCATGTTAAAACAATGGCCCTAAAATTATTTGTAAAAATATCAGTAACACTAAAACAAAAATTTGCTATATTAAACTGATAAATTTGTGTTTTTTTGCGTTATTGCTCTGTATGACCCCACAAAGTTGATATATCAATTACAATAATTGCTCTTAAAACAAACGGCGACAGACTGATAATGGACAAACCGACAGAAATTATCGATTTTATTTTCACGTCTGAATTAACTATTTTAACTGGCAAATATGCAAAGAATTGGTTTTGCCACTTTTCAATTATTCTGAATTTGACCAAAAATATTTACGCTAGAATTTTTTTTCCAACTCGAGAAATGCGATGCAAGTAAAAATTATATTTTTTTATGCTTGTTTATACTGTCAATGGACAATTCACATTTCAATTTCGAGGGGAAATTTATTGACGCACAATTTATAATACCAGAATTCATTTAAAACTACATCCCACAAAAATATCAGTATGATCTTATTAAGTGAAGTGGTTCCTTATATAGTATAATATTATTATTTGATAATAAAACACAATAAAAAGTACAGGGGACCTCAGCTCTTGAGGCCATCCTCTTTGTTGCTTGCTTGCTTACAAAATAGCAGAAAGCGCCACCAGAGGATATAATGATCATTTGAAAATAAAGAACTGCCCATCAGAGCTCACATTCCACTTATACTTTCGCTATCATTGCAAGCCTTCATCAATCATAAATTCATTACTCCTCGATTACAAGGCACCCAGCTCACTCGTCGTCAGATATACGAGGATTAAGTGCAATGAAATTCCGGGAATTCAGACCGACAGGTAGCGATCTCTTTTAAATTCGTTCCGCTGAATTTGTATCTGCAGAACGGCTCGAAATTACCGATGTTTAGACGGTTATTGCGGCTCTGATTTCATTTGAGATGTGTGATTGATTAGGCATAATTTGTAGTGGTGATTTTCACTCTTGTCAATAGGTGGAGGAAGTATAATAATCGCGAAGAATTCCGAATTCGAATTATGTTTTTATGCTGTATCATGACATATACATCGCAAATACATCACAGAAAACCAAGGACTGTATATGCTCCTACTTGGTGAAACTATTCTACCAGTCCAACCTATCAGACGAAGCAACATCCAATTTTTACAACAATAATAATTTCAGTGATCAGACATTTTCCTTCACTCTGCTAGAGCCTAGCGCCATTCGAACTGTTGTCAATAGTCTGAAGTCAAATGCAAAGGGAATCGATGATATTTCTTTATTCTTGATCAAGTTATGCTTACCTATTATACTCCCTTACTTAACCCACGTGATTAATCTATGCCTAGAGAAAGGCTACTTCCCTAAATCTTGGAAACTGGCAGTTGTAAAGCCAATACCAAAAGTCAAGAATCTGGTAGATTTTTCGGACCTTAGACCTATAAGTTTGTTGAGTGTTTTTTCAAATATCTTGGAGAAACTCATCTATTTGCAAATATAAGATTTTTCAAATTCAACTGGAATATTACCAACCCACCTATCAGGATTTTGGAAATCATATACAGCAGCTCTTCTTAATCTAGTGGACAACATCATAAGAGCCCTAGATAAAAAAATGTGTGCAGCTTTGGTATCCATTGACTTCTCCAAGGCTTTTGATAAAATTGACCATAGATTGATGTGTGCCAAGCTAAATTTTCATGGTTTCGACAAAACTGTGATAAAGTTTTTTCAGTGTTACTTAGCGGGAAGATCTCAGTGCGTTTCTATTTCTGGTATTATTTCAAATGAGCGTCGGATTTCCTCGAGTGTTCCTCAAGGCTTGATACTAGGGCCTTTTTTATACTCAATATACATTAGCTGACATAGCAAAATCCATTCGATATTCTCTATTACAGTCATATGCGGATGACACTCAACTGCTCTACTTTTTTTACCCTGATGATCTTCCTGAAGCTATTATAGAATTTAACGAGGACATTGACTCAATTTGCTCCTATTCAAAACAACCTGATTATTAATAAATATTATATATATATATATATATATATAATTAATAAATCATCAGCTATCCTGTTTTATCCGAACATTAAAAAAGATACTCTTAAGGCTGGCTTGAGTGTGAAAATCGACAATGAAGTTATTCCTCTCTCTGATAGTGTTAAGTGTCTAGGGGTGATCATTGATGAAAGTGTGCGGTTCCGCGGGCATTTGAAAAACCTATTGCAAAAAACATATATCCGTTTAAGAACCCTCTACGCAAACAAAAGTTTGCTAAATTTCAAAATGCGGAAAAAATTGTGCGAAACGTAAGTTCTGTCTGTATTTAATTATTGCAATATTGTTTACTATCCCTGTTTAGATGTAGTTAGTCGTAACAGGATCTCTGTGGTACAAAATAATTGCATACGCTTTATATTTAGATTGAGAAAGTTCGATCACATATCCGAACGCTACCCTATGATAAATTGGCTAAGAATGCAAAACTTAGTGAAGTATAATTTCTTGAAATTCATTCATAGATTATTAATCACTAAAACTCCTATATATATACGGGAGAAGTTAATTTTTAGATCCAACATTCATCAAAGACTTATACGTAACAAGTCATTAATAACTATGCCCTTTCAAAGTTCATCTCTCTTCACACGGTCCTTCTCATACAATGCTTGCATTTTGTGCAACAGCATTGATCAAAGATTCAAAACCATGCCTCTTCAGAGTTTCAGAAAATGCATAAACAATCTTCTCCTCCATAGTGGCCTATAATGCAAACGTTTATAGCTATAACACGTAATTTTTTTAGTTTTACCTTCTTTTTTCTCTCTTTTTAACAACAACGAAAATTGTATGCAGTCAATGGTTAAGTGTAAGAGTAGCTCTAGCTAATCTTCGCCATTAGCTACTTCACTGTATATTATAGATTATAGATGTATCTATAATTTATTGAATAAAGACGGTTTATTATTATTATTATTATTATTCATCATATGAAAATTGTGTATTTGAACACATTGTCTCACGAATAAAACTCTCTTCTTCTTTGACGTATTTAATATAAATCAAAACGCTCACTGGAACTTCAAATACTCCAGTTATTCTTGGCAAATCTATAACTAGGACAATGAGGATGTCGATAAAATTATTTCACAAGCAGCGAGGCTATTGTCAAAACACGTAAAAAATTAAAGTGGTCAATCTTATGGGACGTTTTCGATATAATTTCCAAAAAAAATCTGGGGAACCTAATTTTATGCGTTAGTCAAATACATTTTATGATTAACTAACTTTTGGCTCCAGTGATTATTCGTACTTGTTATACATACATGATGGTTGACAGATTTCCCTACAAAATACAGCTTTAATAGCTTTAATATCTATGGAATTTTGGGATACATCCAACTTATGATCATTTTAAATTCTCGATGCTTGTCGAATGATTACAAGCAAATTCAAATCATTCCAATTCTTTACAAATTATACGGCACTTGAGGAAGTAGTAAATTTTTTTATGAAAGCAGCTAATTTGTTCTGTTTCTCTTTTAGTGACTAACTACTACTACAGTCCCGATGTGCTATTCAGCCTGTTATAAAAATTAAGTCAAGCAGGTTGACTCTGTCTGTATATCTCGTACGGTGTTATCAGCTTAATGAAAGTTTTGATTGGATTTTAAAACTGATGGTCCACTTAAAGTAGTAGGATTTGGAATTATATATTGAACAGATACTATCAACATTTTGTATTTATTTAAAGTCTCTATTTTTCTTAATTATAAATGCCCTAATTTTCTAAATATTTTCTTAAATTCAGTTCCAAACGATTAACAGTTTAAAATCCAATCTGAATCCATATCTTCAAGGTTACACTATGGCTTGAGAGGTACATCATCAACCACCTTTTTGTTGAAATGTCTGGGTACTTGGGCTGAAGAACTGATAAAAAACTACGGAAACGTTCATATCAACTCTTGTATTTTATGTACATGTACTTTTGGTATTCGAGCAACATCTCAAAAGTTTGCATACTTCTACTTTCCAGAATTCCGATATGCTCTTATACCCGTCAGTTTGTGAAACTCGAACAATATTGGCTATTAATCAGCACCACGATAGAAATCCTACTTTATACTAAGACAGAGGCATCTTCATATGTATTAAAGACTCCAGAAGTTTTGTTTGGTTGAATATTCAACTGTATTGACTTGATTTTGTATAATAATGTTCCATGTTGATTGGAGTGTACCTCCAAAAAATATTTTATAAACTAATAAAAATTTGGTTACAAAAAAGCTAGAAGGGATTTAATCGCATATTTAAGGCAACAAACCAAAATAAGCATTTTTATGAATTAATCATCATCGTTTGCATACTTTCAAAGAACTACCGTAAATTAAATAAATATGAATATATTAAGTCAATTATCGTTGTAACGAAGTGCTTCCAGATAATTATCCCAATTAATAACTGTTGAGGATATGGAGCTGCAGTCTGCAAGACATTGCAGCAGGTGCAGTTGCACTTGCCGAAATAATGAGTACAGCTGCGCCACCTATTAAATTAGGTAATTAGAGGAATCTATATACAGTTTATCTATACATCTCTGCGATCGATCGTCGGACTGCGTGAGTGACATCGTTTATGAGTTAAAAGGGGTCTTAAGTTAGGTAATTCCTTCCGCCATCCCTGCATAAATTTTTATTCACCTTCGTTTCGTTTTACAATCCTTTTAATAACAAACGGACGGACGTTGGAAAACCTCAAAACAAAAATAAATCCAGAAGCAACGTAACTCTGTTGCCAAAGCGATGTTTGTTTAAAACTAACAAACATCAGTATCCTGATTTTGAATACATTGCTCTTCAGGCATTTAATGTCTGTCTGGCTGTCTTGGAATCATTGACTATAAATGACTATTAAAATGTTGACACTACGTTATTCTCAAAGCCTTCCTAGCAACTTTGCATTTCTGTAGTCTTAGTACATCTGTGAATAATACAAAAAAGGTGAAAACGCTCAAAGTAGGAAATGGCACCTACGTTACTGAAATACTTTTTACTGTATATAAACCATTGACTATAGAACACTGATAGACCTCGTATGTTTACAAAAACTTCCGTCAGACATTGGTACACAGTTGCCAGAATTCACCAAATGACTACAATAACATTAATTTTTCTGCATAGCTAGTTCACAAGATCTCATGTTCTACAATGAATATATCAGCCATTGAATAGTAAGGAAAGTTAAAAATAACTTCATAATTTAGAACAAACCTGCAATGTTAATCACACCTCACACACTAGCTGACAACATGGCTTTATAGTAAATTCTGACTGCTACTAGCTGCTACGTACCATTTTTCATTCATATTTTGCAAATTTGACATCTGTCGGCATTTGAAAGAACCGAACCGTCAACCGTTTACGTCAGGTCACTGTCAACCGCTTTGAATTTTGACGTGAGCGTTCGAATCAGGGATCGTAGTTTTTGTTCATTTTCTCTGTTTGATCTGGTTTGAATTTTGCTTATTGTTGCCAAAATGATGATATATTGTGATGTGTGTAAGCTGTTCAGCACCCAGGCTGAAGCTGCAGGTGTAACCTTCCATCAGTTAGTATAATTGTGTACTTTTTCAAATTCCCGCCATGTCAAATTTCGTGATTCATCCAAATGTCATCGATGTTTACAAACAGAAATTACAGTCCCCATCAAGCGGCCATCTTGCCACCTTCCCCTCTCCCCGCTGGTCCCCTCGCCCAAAGTCATGTTTGACTATAGACATAAATGAATTTATGAATGAGATGCCAGGTCTTCAGTTGTTCTATCGTCGTTGATATAAACCTTTGACACCATCAACTTTTCTCACTTCTAAAAATATGACTGAAATTTATCATACATGCAACTTTTGGTTGTGCCCTCTGTCGATGGGAAGTTCTTGAATTCCTAATCTGTGCAATGAAATACTAAATAATTTACTTCCAGGATAGCTTTGCGTTTGGGAAATTAGATAAATATTAAAATAAGATATAATGATAAAAAACGATGAATAATTATGCTCAACATTCGTTTAGGGAGCCAAAAATTCTTTCCTTTACTTATAAAGTTCTGATCATAATAATTTCGCTTAATCTGTTTAGAAGAGTAATATAATTATACTTATTTATATATTTTTGTATGTTCTGAAAATTATAATGTGTACATATAATTTAACAATAGGTTCAATACCTGAGAAGTAGCGAGAGAACTATAGCTTTATTAACACCTTTTTTCAGAAATTATGCGATCGAAAATCTCGATTCCAATAGGTTTTTTGGACGTTTAAAATGTTTACATCACCCCATTCTTGTTTTCGAGTAAGTACCGTCTGCATCGATTTTAATATTTGAGGTAGCATGTCCTACGGGCGTATAGTAGGTGTAGGCTTTACTACCTCTAGAAATTGTTGCATTGATTGCGGAGAAAATTGCGAAAAATGACAGGTAATTCCTGAATTCCTTTCCTTAAAGTTAGTCGTAGTCAAAAGATTTTCTTAGGCAGTTTCGAAAAAATGTCATACTCAATTCACATGTTTTTCCACTGCCTAATCATAGAAATATGTGAAAAAGGATTCCAAAATAGATTTTATAATATTTTTTAGAGATTTATATTTTTGAAGGTAATCGTAAGAAGTACCCAATCAAGTTACTTAACTTTACTATTTTGTATGCTGTAAAACTTGGTAAAAATGTCCTGTTTGCGTTGGTCGAGCGTCATACAGAAATATGCCAGAATAAACAACTTATATAACCTGTCTTTCAGGAAGTATCTTCAGTTTTGTTCGGCACTGTATATAAATTATGCATAAACTACAGCAGACATTTTATGATCTGTCCTCTGAGAAATACGAGACCGACAGTTTTTCCGTTGCAGAACAATGGCAATTCACGAAACAATACATAAACAAATTGATGTCAAATTACCGTTTTCTACCATGTGATTCAACTGTTTCGCAACAAGTGGCGTATAAGTGGTTAAATATTACTCTCTTTATATAAATAATTATTAATAATTAAAAATGAACAATAATTCTACGTAATTGATTCTATTGTTCTTATCAAAAGGAAAATAAGCAAAAATGTATGTGACATTGTAAACAATCAATTATTATGGATCAAATCTATTGTTCTCTTAGTGCGAGGATACACAGAAAAGCTACACATGGTCGTGAATTACATAATAAGAACAATTGCTTATTGAAAAGAACTTAAACAGAGACGAGGCGTAATGTCAGCAACTTAATAATTTGATGAATTTGATTGAGGAAAATCACTGACGATAGAACACTGATAGAACTCGTATGTTTACAAAAACTTTCATCAGACATTGGCGCGCAGTTGCCAGAATTCACCAAAGGACTACAAAACATAAATTTTTCTACATAGCTAGTTCACAAGATCTCATGAATATGTTCAACAATGAATATCTTAGCTATTGAATAGTAAGGAAAGTTAAAAATAACTTCATAGTTTAGAACAACCTGCAATGTTATTCACACCTCACACACTAGCTGGCAACATGGCTTTATAGTAAATTCTGACTGCTACTAGCCGCTACGTATCATTTTTGATTCATATTTTGCAAATTTGAACGTCTGTCGGCATTAGAACAGAACCAAACCGTCAACCGTCTACGTCAGGTCACTGTCAACCGCTTTGAATTTTGACGTAAGCGTTCGAATCATCATTGTAGTTTTTGTTCATTTTCTTTGTTTGATCTGGTTTGAATTTTGCTCATTGTTGCCCAAATGATGAAATATTGTTATGTGTGTAAGCTTTCCAGCATCCAGGCTGAAACTGCAGGTGTAACTTTCCATCAGTATGTATAATCGTGTACTTTTTCATATTCCCGCCATGTCAAATTTCGTGATTCATCCAAATGTCATCGATGTTTACAAACAGAAATTACGGTCCCCATCAAGCGGCCATCTTGCCACCTTCCCCTCTCCTCGCTGGTCCCCTCGCCCAAAGTCATGTTTGCCTATAGACATAAATGAATTTATGAATGAGATGCCAGGTCTTCAGTTGTTCTATCGTCGTTGAGGAAAATCTTAATGACTTTTTTCATTCTCATGACATGCCAATCACGAGAAAACGTCATTCGTTTGCAACCCCTCTGCTTTTTGAGGCATTGATAGAATGTCTCTAAGCATTAAATTTCATACCCCTGTATGATTCAAGCAACTGGCTAGAGTTCGACTTTCGCGAATCCACCGTTTTTTTGTGAAAAACCATCACAGCGTTATCGATCCAATTTAAAATAGTTTAAGCGCTCCTTTCGTTATCGTCATATCTTGACGCTAACGAGTCCTCGAACAGCACAGCTACCTCAACAAGCGTTAATTGCTTGTAGAACCCGCACTCACCTCTTCGCAACCAGATCTAAATGGCCACTAGCTGGTTAAATTTCTCGCACCCCAACCAACGCATCTACTGATCTCTGCTTGGCTAATTGACGTGTGGAAAAAATTTATTTCGGTCGGTGGAAGGTCGAAAAAAGCAAGTATGTGCTTAACATCGATACCACATACCAACAGTTAACTATTTGACATCCAGCTGAATCCTAGCTGGTGTTTTTCAAAAAAAAAATAGGATAGAAGATCCTTAACATGGTTCAGCCTCACAAAACGATCATCACCAATGCAGTGAAACGACTAATTTTTGCAATTTTACAGATTGTATGTGCAACTTCCAGCCGGTTGCCATTAATTTTTATATACACAGTGATATGCAATTGTGTGATCATCAGAAATTATTGTTTCATATTTGTATATGGAGATCAGACTAATTCAGAAAACGTTAAGATTCTATCCATATTTACCTGACATTTTCAATAGATTTTGAACCTCATATGAGAAAAATGTGAAAAAGTATATTATGTCCATTTCTAAAATATACACAAAGTCAAACCCTGTAACCATAAAAGTTTTCTTTTATATGCATTAAAATCACTGATGGTTTGAAATGTCTGATGAAACGATACTGTTCTTTAAAATTTATGTGTCGTAAAAAATTTTGTAGATTGGAAACGATCTTACTGCTATCATTAAGTTAATATTGTGCAATTTAGGCATGCAATTTTACACGATTTTTTCTTAGGCTAACAATTTTGTTAACTTGATAATCATCCGAAAAACACAACGCTACAAAATAGTAGGTCCTGACATGATCATAAATTTGAGTACCATTCAAATATGAAATTCAAGACTCTCTAGCATCTTAGAGCTTTCCTAAGAACATTTTAAATGATCCTGATGTCGAATAAGAATGAGTAATGAGCATGTCTCGTAAAAATTTCTATCAAAAAGATTTATAATTTCTGTGTTCTAGAGGCAACTATGTGAACAATATTTTATGTCTAACGAGTGCCGAAAATTGCTGGAATCTATTGATGATTTTGAAAACTACACGCTGTTGTGTCCTTGTAAACATATGTAAGGATCACATCAAAAGACAAATGATTTTTTCCAAGAGCAGACATGCCGACGGAAATGGTGATATGATTTATCATGCCATATATGTCATGGAACAACAAGATAGCATTATATATGTCAAATTTTACAAACCAATACTTCCGCTGCCTATTTCCATGGGCAGTGAAATCATTAATCTAATAATTTCATTAATTGTACTATTAGAATGCTGTACGCGGTAAATTAAAAACCTTCAATTAATAACATCGGCTTTTAACAGCCGCCGAATGGTATGTATCCTATCTGAGAGATCACTCGTGGGCTTGCGCTGTATTTACGAGCCAGTTTATGAGATAAGGAGCAGCTCAGTAGCCAGTGTATACTAAAAAATAATCCGCGAAATAATGGGCTTTCAGAGAAAATCGTCACTAGAATCTTCCGTAGGAGCTGGAGAGGTGTACTGCCAGTATACAAGAACAAGACCCGTTCTATATATTTTGGTATAATGAATCGGTAATCATTTCGCATAGTTATTACTAGGCAATACTCGTAAGTAAAAAATCTAGAAACAAGGTATCATTGTTATGAAGGAAACCCTATATAAGGATACCAGAAAATATATAAAAAGTGTTAATATACAATTTAATGGTATCTCAGATTACTAGTTTGATCATCCATTGTAATTATATACAATGGTGAATATTTGCTTTGTGTGACATCGATAAGAGCAAAAAGGGGCGCAACCAAAAAGTTAAGAACAAACTACTTTTATGTCCTAACTCGAGAGCTGGTGGATCCATCGCATCCACGCCGAAAGGAAAACCAGGCATCTTGGGGCAGATTTTTACGGCCAATTCTACAATTAACTCCTTAAGAGACACTCCAACAGTGTGGACCCAAAAACGCCAGAAATTAGATTTCAATACCGAGATATGAAACTTATTCTAGGAGAACTGAACTCCATGAAAGCAAGTGTTCCCGAACAAATACAAGCAATTCTCTTGAAACATTGCGCCGCTGATCTTACACCTGTCCTTTGCAATCTATTTAATCTCTCCTACCAGCTAGAAGTATTCCGTATTGTGTTGAAGATCGGTCGAGTACAACCTATACCTAAGAAGGACATGGAAAAAGTAACCATGCAACTATAGACCAGTGACTCTGCTCTGCATCATGTCCAAGGTTAAGGAGACTGTTTTGAGGAATTAAAATCAATAATAACGTGTCATGGAATGATGTTGCTGGGCTCGCTAGGTCGGCATCCTCCTAGTTCGGCGTCCCAGAAGCTGGGGGTTCTCTTCCGTTCCAGAAAATTATATTCTCCGGAACAGCTGCTGCTACTGTACAAGGCCCTGATCAGAACATCGTTGGAGTATTGCTCGCATGTGTAGAGATACGCCCCAAAGCACTCCATGAAGCCTTCTGGCCTCAATCCAGAAGGAAGCAATACGTGGTGGCCTTACCTCACAAATGAGCATCACAGTCTGGAAGGCTGGCTGATCTGATAGATATTGTAATGGCAAACGGCTCGAACATGTCTATTCCAAACGTTGTTCGTTTGGAAAACCTCGGCATTGTGGAATGAGCTAACGGGGACTTTGTTCCCCAATAGTTACAACAGCGTTTTAATGTCAATGTAAACAGAATTTATCCTCACGCAGTGCTTATGAAGCACGATAGGCTATCTTCCGTTGCGTGTGGTTAACTATAAAAAAATAAGCATCCAGTACTTTCAGTACAATCACCTTTATATTTACTTTTGAATATTTCACTGAATGAAATATCTTATCACTTCAACCGTCATGGTTGGTATTTTCTAGGGGTTTCTCCGGACCCCAATCCTAGAGCAAATGTAGTAGTCAAAAAATATTATACTCCCCGAATACACAAAAAAGATGTAATACATATACTTAGCTTATTTACATTTCACATGAGTGGCCATTGTGGATAATAAATTTGAAACTCTGACCATGATGTTGGAATAAAGCCAGTCTCATAACAAATTCATGAAATGTTCCTGATAAAAAAAAATTTCTGCTTCCAATAAGTTGTCTCTCAATATCCAGACTCCATACCCTCTATCCCAGTGATTGTTTTGGAAGTTACTTTGCATGGCAGACACAAAAAGAACTTTTTTTACTTCAACGCAACAATCGTTTCATTCAAAACCTATTCCCTGAGCGAACGTACTGCTCCATTTTTGCATGGGAACTGAAGAAATGTGCAGCCATAAAGGACATCAAACAATTGCAGATCTCGCATTACTCCAGCTTCACAAACAAATGAACAACGCCTATCTTTCACTGTGTCCGCTCGCGATCGTCGTATTTTAATTTTAATTGAGGCCTTGCCTCAGTAGGCCATGCCCGGCCGCCTCTGTTATCGGAATGACGGAATTTATGGGCATGGGATTGGAAAAAAGCTCCGGATACTCACGAAAAAAGGAAGATTAGGAAAAGAGAAGCTGTGGCCGTCACTCTGCTGTGTTGGCGTTAAAGGACCCAGCGATTAGCATACCGAATAACACTGTAAGCTAATGGAGCTGTGATGTCTTTATCGAGATGAACGAAAAGAATAATTATTGAACGCTTTGCTCCTGGAAAGTGGAATAACAGCATTTTAAACGACGCGACTAAAATAAAATAAAACGGAGCAAATTTAATATGACTATGGAATGGTCAACCATTTGGAAGCTCTATTCATAAATATTATGTTTAGTTGTTTCAAAAAAGACTTCACCTCCTAAGAACTGAGCAAAGACAACTGGATTAAAATATATAGTTGGGAAGGTTGCTTTGGTTCTTCACACACATTTATACATTCTATATAGACACCATATTTATTTTTCAAAAATCGTAAAAGCGTGCAGATAAAATTTAACTGCTCTCCAAAGTAATCTAACTTGATAAATATAAAAAATCTGAGTTTGGCACTTTTGTTGAGCCTTCCTAAACTGATTCCTGTATTCAATAACGTCTCTACAAAAATTCTGATCTCATTGAAAAAAGATCAGGGACTCAAAAAACACAGAAAAGCGAAGTTTAGGTTTATTTAATACCAATTACTTCACCGTAAACAATTTTCCAATACAAGGCCGCACCTCATAACATAATCACAATTCATTCTCGATCTTCTGCAAAAATCTGTGCAAAATTGGTTTTTTCAGTGGGATAAAATAAAAGTAACCTCATACATCTTCGCACATCCGTGCCGAACGATTTTCAAAACTATATCAGCTGTACTCGCGCCACAGAGCAACTCAATACAGTTTTCTTTTTGGCTCTATTCCACAGGTTTTGTAAGATATCTCCATAACCAACACCAGCCAGGGCCGTCAAATCATCTGCAATATATTATGCTCTATCAGTATTCTAATTATATCATCAAACTAAAAAGTATTCAAAAGATTTCTTTACAACACTGGTCAGTTCGTGCTTGCTACGCCGACAGCTCATTAAATATGTACGTCTCTATCAATATTTTACAGTGAACGAACTATACTAAGGTTACGAGATAACAAAAAAGATGACAGACAGATCTACTGACAATCTGTCTAACGAGTTAACTTGATGCTAACGTCATACCTCGTCGAAAACACCCATTACCTGGAATCAGGAAAATTTTTGAAAATAGCTTCATTGTAAAGCTAAATAACTCGAGAATTAAATATTCAAAGATTGATTTGATAATGCAGAACTACCTGTTATAATATAAGTCGTAGTTATTGAACTAAACAGAAAATATATTCAAAGGCAATGCAAAGAAATGTGTGCTTGAAAAAGCAAATCAACGTCTAACTTTAACAACATATTCAATCTGTGTAGCTTTTTAAATGATAAAAAATTTACTTTGGTGCATGACTCTATCTATTTTAATGTATCATATCTTATGTTATGACTAAAGTCACTGAAAATTCAATTTTCTTACCAAATCTCTGGGAGTGCTCTATTAGCTGGCCAACTTTTCTCCCTTTCTTCAAGTCCAAGAGTTTCATTGTAGATAAGATTAGTTTACATGGGAATTTATATTCATATATGTTACATATTATAGGATGCATTATATATATTCTTAACATTTTCACAGAAAGTATATGAGTAAGTGTATGTAGTTAGGGGAATTGGGAATTGAGAAGGGATGGGAACAGATCGTAAAACCGACAACTAATTATTTTTTACGTATACGTAAAATATGAACTGATATACATCAGACAAGTATAACATGTCTCCTCCTCTGCTACCTCTCTATCTGCATTGCTGCTTACTCCGGGTCGTGCTGCCTACTGGATTTGCCAGAGTGTATCCTTTTTTGGTAGCAGAAATTGTATGATTTCTTCTAGTGTACTTCTTACAGTATCCTTGTTTTGTTTCGCTAATTTAACGCGCGATGGATCTCTTTGTAACATCTCCCATAGGGTATCATCATGCAAGGAGCTTTGGTTGTTTTTAAATTTCTTATACATCAATATATTTTTTCAATTTCTGTTTTTGATACGAGGTAAAAGTGATGCCATACCATAGTATAGAACCGCGTCAATACAAGCTTTTATTACTTCTGTGTGCTCTATGAGAAACCTATTATAAACGAACTGCCAGCAATGTTTGCTGCACGGATTCGATGTTGAATTATACAACCTGTGCTCACTCACCTCTTCAGCCCCACACCGAGGTACCTCATTCGCTCTCGAACGGGGGTAAGAATTATATCCCCCCTATTCTATCTGCACCTAACAGAGCTCCGACATTCGGCTTTCAGCTCGTTACATTGCCCCACTTGTCGTAGTGATTCGCTATATCCTCAACCGCCTAGCTGGCTCTAAGAAGGGCTCATTCAGCATTATTCGAGATATTCAGTATACACAGATAAACCCTCCAGATCTGGTTATGTCCATGCTACAACAAAATGCATAGTTACGCCAATAACAACGCGATAAACGCTAAATGTCGGCAAAGCATATGCCGATATCTGAATTAGATTCTGCCTGAAATATAGGAAATAATTTCAATAGTGTTTCGCAATTCCTTCTCATACAAAAGCCAGAGAATTAATGATGAAGTGAATTGCAGTAGGTTTTTGTAGCAGCGACTATTTTTTTCAAAAATTGACTGTGCATGCATTGAAAGTAAATGCCACAATTCAAGTGAAAAGTAAATAGAAAAACCTGACGTAATTTAAAGCCATTGCTTATTATATTGCATATTTGATAAAATACTTAAAGGAAATGTCGTCTTTATATATGTCGCATACAATGTTGAAATGTCTTCTGATCATTTTCCTCTGCCCATCAAATTAGACCATTACAGTTAAGACATTCTTCAGTATCACAGTAATACAGGTACTGTAAATCCGAAACTTTCTGCTACGAGCGTCTTGTATATCAACGAGTATATCCATTATTCAAAATTACAGTAAAGCTCATCGGCCGCAAAAATAAGGGAAAATAAATAACCTCCTTGGCCAATTAGAGCCCTGCTACAACGCCGACTTGATATTTATGCCGATAAAGTAAGAACAAGCCTGCAGTGTATAACTCATTATCATTCTGAATATGAAAATTGGAATTTAAACTCGGTTATTGTCAGTGCGCGATATCAAGATGATGGAAACGCTACAAATGCAAATGTTATAGGCGTAAAAACACCCGATACGGTCTGAGAAATAGAGCGATGAGATCCGTTCAAGAGGTTCCTTGAATTACTATTTTCTCGTCGTCAAGTCTTACATGATATGAGGGTAGATCGAGAAGTGTGCAACCTGTATAGAAACAGCGGTTACTCCAAAAGAGTTATAATGAACTATGATACCATTCCATTCCATATCTCCCAGACCACCCGATTTTGATTGCCGAAAATAGCGATTAAGCACCCATGTCCCAAAGTGTGAGACTCTTAGCACACTTACTGAAACGTGATACCAAAGGTACTTGTCTTTTTTACAGATAAAATATCGTGTACTTAACACACAGTTTCACAAATGAAAGCTTGTTTCTTTCACTAACGTGATTCGATTTGTTTGTCAGATTTAAATATAAGTCGAAACGCGTCACTGAAAGAAAAAATTTTTATTGTGTGTTGAGTACACGATCTTTTTATCTGCATGATGGAAGAGTTTCACCAACTTGTCTTTTTGTGTCGATTCTGTCTCTAGATTCCAGTGAATCAAATTTTGTAGCGAAATATCTCAGTAAAAATGCTGGGTAACTCTTTGTAAGGCATAAAAGGAACAAATATTTCTTCTATATCCACCAACCTTCTTCTCTTAAACCATGATTTGCTCCAAAAAATATCTACTCACGAAAAAAATTCTCAGTCATCCGGTACGTGTCCCAGTACTGTAGTGCTTGTGGCACTTTGCCATAGTGGGTAGCGTCGTATCGTGTCTCATACCAAACAGAATTTGTCTTTGTATCTCCCTACATACCTGCGTATTGCTTTTTGGTCATAAAAGTTGCATATTGTTTATTTTTCTTGTCATGTACTTGGAGCATTTTTTGTCTCAAAATCGGCTGCCCTCTACAACTCGGATTTTTTCTTTAGATTTCAGTGAAACTGACACCAGATTAAAGTGTGGTGGAGACAAAAATGAACAGACACTTTTGGCTTGTCAAGTGGCCACGTTTACTTTAGCAATCTAGTTTGTCTTGTTTGTGTTTCAACAACTGCTAATACCAATTATTGCACTCCAACTGAATAAGGATAATAAATAATTACAAAAATTATATTTAGATTTTACAAAAATAACGTCAAGTAAATTGACTCTGTATTGTAGTAGTACTCTAAATATTCTTAACAAGTTTCGGAAATGTTAATCCAGCCGGAGTAAGTTTCGAAAATTTGTTTTTTTTAAAATTCCATATAATGATGAATAGAAAGCAAGGTCTAAAGTATCATTATCAATCTCAATCCTGGCTCATTTTACTTCTACCATTCGCTCAGCGATCCCATAGCATCGGTTGCATGGGACTTTACGACTACCATGGTTTGGGTGACACGTATCTCCACTAAATGCACTAAACAGCCCTATTAGCATACACCGACACTGTTTGAACCGGCTGCCGAATATCTGCTCTTGTCGGCTGCCTTCAGCACCTAATGGACCATCCTCGAACCCCAAGACGTCTTCATCACTACGTACCAACCACCGAAGACTTGCCAACTAGATGTCCGAGTTCGGTGATGATATGTTGGAATGCATGTTCGTGGAAGTAAGTGTGATGTTTGCAAAACAAAATAGGTAACTTATCATTGGCGTTATCACTAGATTTTCTTGGGAACTTATCAGAAATACCTAACTCATTCAAGCATGTGTATTGAAGATGTATGTTGAAAGTTTAAATCTTACGTTCTTATTTATAAAATGGAATAAGCACAGCATTTAGTTAATTGAAGTTACATATGACTATTCACTTTTTTCTTGAGATCTAAGAATGTGAAGGCCAATTTTCCCAAAAATGGGTTTTGAAGACCGACGCTCCACTTAAAGATGAGAAAATATATGCAAAAGTTTGCAGAAATACAAAACTGATTATTTACAATTAGCTGCCCAGGTTAACTCAAGTTAGCTAATTGATAGGTAAGATGTGGGTCGCCAACAAAAGCAAAGCCGATCTACTTTTACGTTTTTCAGAAGCAAATGGATGGTTTGTCTCTTCCCAAACACACAAGAGTCCGCAGATCACAGTTTGCTATAGAGTATCTAATAATCTCAACGAAGTAAGTTAAATTGACAAGATAAGGTACAAAATGCAGCCACCGAAGCAAACTGCATCATACAAATTTCATGAGAATAAATGTGTATTGCTTGAAATTCAGTGGAGAGTATGAGATGTTGAATTTATGAGCTGCACTATTATCGGCACGAAACGTGTTACTTAGGCTCATCAGTTGTGTGACATGTGCTTGTCTTTAGAATATCTTACATTCAACACATTGCCTTCTTTCTCTTCAAAATCTCAATGTTTGAACAAATTATACCTCCACTAACTTCGTGAAAATCCTGACTATAGAATACTATCAATACATAGATTATGGGAAAACTTTCGAACATATCTTTGGGGGTCACAAAAGGCTATCTAATGAGTAACTGGTACACGCCACTTGGGGCCAAGCGAAACAGAAAGAAGAGCGGCGAAGAGAAGTCGGATGAGAATTTATTTTATACTTGGTTTTTTAACCGAGGTGGAAGAACGAATACCTGGAATATTCCATGTCACATAGAAAACAATACTTCTCGATGATTACAATAAGCTTTTACAAATCAATCTGCATGACAAACCAAAATACCTTCTATACGGGAATACGTGTCAAAAGCTTCACATTGCCCATCTTTCCCAAATCATGGTACACCGAACGTATGAGGACCTCTCCAAATGCAGAGGCGCATCAAATTTTAGCTGCTGTGGAAACTTCTCTCAGGTCAAACGCCTATTCGCTTCTCTTCTCCTAGATTAATTTAGTATAATAGTGAGTAGCATATGTCAAATTTTCATATAAAATATATAGAACGCGTGGACATTCATACAGAATATATCATCGGACTAACATCACTAACACTTCTAAATGTTTTTATTTTAGATTACTATCAGCCGTCACATTTGTGATAAGGATTTGATGCCTAACAACCAAAATTACTTTGCATGCTTCTGGTGATAGCTTCAACATGACTAGCTCGAGCTGGTCGGCATTGTTGATATTCGTTCAAGTTCCTCCCAGGTACTACAGACACAGCATTGGCGTCATCCTCCAATCCTATTCTAGTTTTGATGTCTCTGGACGGTATTCTGTCGGTGCTACTGGTTCGGTAGCACCGACGCGACGAGCGGTACCTGCGTGGGCCGTACGACGTGCTTTGCATATCGCTAGACACCATCCGCGGAGACAATACATCGATCCGGGCCTCTTTACGGATTTATTGAGTGGCAGTGCGAGACGGAGAAGTAACGAATTTTGTTAATTGGAAAACGCAAAAAGCCGAATAGCCATGTTGCCAAATGACTTGGTTCACTGTTTGAAAGGAATCTCACTTTTTTCTTGCTCATTTTTCAGCCCCTATGCCGGCTGTACACACTCTCCGAGATATACCGAAACAGGTCGAGATCGGATGTGTACAGTGAAGTCTCGTCTTGTCTCGCTCACTCTCGGCTATTGTTTATATACGATGTAGTTTATTATCGGCGGCCATATTGGCTTGATTTCAACACTGAGTTTGATGCAAACATTGTTGATGTTAATAGAAGCTGCCTTCTTGAACTTTTCCAGTTTAGGCTCCAAGAACAAAACCATAAATAAAGTTGTAGATAAAAATTTGTGTAATTATCACACAGTTTCACAAATAAAACTCTTTCTTTCAGTGACGCTCTTAGATTTAGATTAATATCATCGTCGGACTGTCAGATTTGACTGCTAAAAAGGCTACCCAGATTGCTTGCCAACTAACTAACTGGATCCTATCATGAAAACAAAACTAGAGCTCTCAAATATAGTTTAAATAAACTTGCCTAAAAACGTATGATGCATCTGTAGGTTTGGAGAACATTGACTACATCTTTCCACAAAGCATAACCAAACTGGGTAACAGTTTATTGAGGAATTTTGGAGACAATCGTTGTTCAACTTTATAAAGGCAGATTTTTTGACCTTTCTTTTGAAATTAATATCATCTTTGTGTAGTATAGACATTTGTTCCAATTTTACTCTATGCCACTGAGTGCTCCTTCAGTTATATATTATTAGTGCTCTTTGATTCGACACCTTCACGGTCTCACGAGGGAAGCATGATTTGCTTATTAGTTGCAGCGCGTTTGATGATGTGATCCACCAAATGCGAGTTAAAGATTCTGGACCGCATTTGTCAGTGTATTTCAGTCGAAGCATCCGTAAAGATAGCATATAAGGGTAATATCTTCGCTAGTTTAAATACAACGAAATCATGTTGCATTACAGTTATCGGATCAAAGGTTAGGTATTAAATCGCATCTACTGATTATGATATACGTCGCTATACAGTGTCGTAGCTAGAGAAGCGCAACCGGAGCTAGCGTAATGGGCTAGCACCAGAGGATGAATGGACGTGAAATGCCTTCAGTAGATATTTTTTCTCTTTGAGGGGGGTGTATGTCCAGATGGGCGCAAATTACGTAATTTGCCCTGGGCGCCATAGTTACTAGCTATGACATTGCCGCTATACGACGCCTCTTTAGATTCCAACTGCTACTTTGTTAGTATTTGAAGCTTCCATTTTAAAGTATTCTTGTATGTAAATAAACGAATAAATAGAGAACGACAGAAGATATTCATACACAGTTCTTTACTAGGTACATGAAATAAATAATTTGCATGTAAGGATTTCAATTAGACGTGGGAAAAATCATTATTCCTTATCATCATTCTAAATACGAGATATAAATTACAATGATTACGACTATATTTTAAATTGCCTCTACGGTACATACCTGTTCCTTGAGAGAGTCGTTTGGTAACCTATATTTTTTTGTATAGAAGCGTTAGTCGTTGCAAGATTTCTGTGTTTCTCACAAAAAGTATGAGACGAAGATGCAACACAAGGTATAATTTGTCTGCTGTAATTTCGCGTAGTTATGACTTTATGAGATACAGAAGGGCTTCATTAACTACCATCGGCGTACAGACGAAATTTGTCGTTATTAAAGGGTTCAGATGTTCATCAAAACTCTACGGTTAGATTTTGGTCTCGGTCATCGTAGGATTTGAATTATAAATCGCTACAGTCGGATATTATATGAAAAAACTTCACAAATAGTAATCGGTGCTTTCATAATTTAGCTGTTCTTCTATGATGTTGAGCAAAATTTCATCAAATATACTGAATTGGATTGCATCAAATTGTTAAACAGATGCTTTACAAAAATTTGCACGAATCTAATTGACTCAAACCTATCTTGTAATATTGAACTTCATTCCTGAATTGAATATACATTTTTTAGGTAGCTAGTAAGCTTTATAATAATTCGAAGTGATGAAACGCTACTGCAGAAATCAGTTCGAGCTTTACGACAAACAAAAAAAGCTGTCTAAATTTTTACTTAAGTTTTTCATACGGTAATGTTACGCACTATAAAGAAATAAATGCGTAGGAAATGCCCAGTTTGTTTTTTGACCATTGCAAGATTATTGGAGAAGCCTTTATAGAAAACATGGTCACATGCTCACATGACTGTCGAAACCTTAATGATGTTCATTCAATATTCATATGTAGCGAAAACTGAAGGACAAGTTGCATAGATCATTTTTTGTGGGTATGTTATCGGCTAGAACAAGCACGCTGACAGAAATACAATCGAAGCACGTTTCAAAAGCGACTTTTATTTGCGAAATCCTGCGATTCAATTACAACATTTTATCTTATAATTATTTTTTCTAAATAAAATTAATATTTTCTCTAATTTCTATTGAACGTTTACTATGAATACACGACCTAAACAGTGACTGTAACAGAGAAGAACGGGAGAAGAAAGGCTAATGTCCTCTCTAATAGCTTGCTCTATATAAAATATAGCCCGTCATTACAAAAGACTTAGGAGATCTTTCAGCATTTTTAAAATAGCCTCCAAATTCATTTATAATTCGCCCGGGTAATTTTAGATCGCTGTCGTAATGATAAGGTAGGCTTTACGTAAATATTAGACATTACCTACTGTACATTATGTTTTGTGGTGGCCGCTGCTATAGCAGAGAGCTCTCTTCTCCCGCTGCCAACGATCTGACTGCATAATTTCCCATAATTCGCAGATTTCGTATGTTATTTACCAGCATAAATGAATTTTATGCATATGTAATATTCAATAGTGATTTCAGGGTGCATTTTCATGAGAAAGACAGGTAGATCACGTCCTTTGTGTTTCTCAGAAACTTTGTAAATAATACATAGTCTGGCAAAATTTCTTAAATATATCGTATAGATTTAATCTACTAAAGAAGATACATTCAGAAATACCAGAATTATTGATTTCTGGGAGATGCAAAGTACTAGAAGCTTCTCTATCTTGAATATGATAGAGGGAATAGAATATAATGGTTTCAAGCGGCAGATCAGAGGGGAATGAAGTTGTTTGGTTGAGTATACTTCAATGAAAAATTTATTCAGTTCAAGCTCACACAAATAAACGGTAAAGCTTTTTTCAGATTTTCTTATCGTTTGTCCTTGGACGCAAATAAAGAGGTTTTTTCCGTTGACTTCGTTTCACTATTGTATTTTTTTCTCATAAGACAGGTAGTTTTATTCTTGGAATGACGATGAACTATGCCCCTCATTATGGATCAGTTAACACTGTAAGTGCACACTCTGTATTCGAAATCCCATTTTAGTTCATAGTAAGTTCTAATCTGAAGGAAAAACACTTTTATCAGTTAATGTCAGTCAGGGTCATTTTAGAAATTTAACGATTCCTCATTTTGCTCTAAATTAAGCGAAACGCAAAATTCGATTCGTAGTTTACTTATCATTCAGGAAACGATTCAGAGAAATCCACAGGATTAGTTTCCGACGTTTCAGTGCAACTTTGGAAAAATAACATTACAAAAAGCTTGGGCTGAATCGGCACATTCAACATTTATCAGTATCCTGAATGTTCGCTACTAGAGAATAAGAGACTCAGAAATGACAAAAATGAAAATCAAGTCCCTATGGACCATAAAATACAAAATTAAAAAGGAGAATCACCAATTGTGATTATTTTTGCCTCACAAAATATGTTCTTGACTATATAAGAAAATGGGAATCGAAATTATGACACCTATTAGAATATAAGAATGGGATTTTAAACATTTTTGTCAGGTTCAACAACGTTTTTGACTTCGCTGAAAAATCATCCAGTGTAAATGATTTTTATTCTCCCAACAATCATTTTGATGATGCCTGTCAACAAATAAGCTTTACGTATTTTGGACTCACATTTATCCCAAAATTTCATAAATATCTATACAGTGAAAGAGACTATTTTTCAACAACAAAAAAGACAGTGATAGACAGACAGAAATTAAATACATTAGTGGTTTTCAGTTACAGAGTATTTTATACTTAAAAACGTATTTTGATTTTTTATAAATTCACAGTGCAAACCTTCTGATAAATAAAAAATAATTAGTAGCAGTTTTCTAAATGTTAGTTATGACAGTAATTTCCAACTCTCATAAACATCGCCGTCATAGATGGCCATAGTTCATATATAATTATGTTTTTCTGACTTTTTACTTCCATAGTCTTCGTATTACAAATAATCAAGTAATAAACGGAAATATAGTTGATAAAATTTCTGTACAAAAGGCTTTAACTCGCTTTTAAAATCGCTTAACATACCACGCAAATTTGCACATTGCACACTCTACTACTAATGAGTATTCTGCATATTAATACAATGCGTATAATATTCACATAAAAATGCATATACATTGCAAACTGTTTAGTCCACCAATCTGCACCGAGCTGTTTTATTATTGATGAACAAGGCAGGTGAACATATGAACTACAGTTCACGACAAAACTTTAGGTCGGAAAAATATCCTAATATCATGAATATTGGCCGATCTTGGGCAGATTCCTGGACGTCATCTACGAGAGAATGCAGGTAGCATGAAACATTCTTGTAAAGTAGTGTGACACTTGGTCAACCCAATTTATACTGAGAAACAAAGCAAGAGACTTCAGACCGCTTACTCTACAGGGCTTATTCCTTGACATTAACCCGTGATACAAAGTAACTGGCAGTAACACTGGACAGCTAGATGACATGTAGTCGAGACATTAACTTTCTGTGTATAAGTCGGTAGTCACCATGTGGGAGCTGAGCCGGATGGTTGGCAGGTCTGGAAACTGTCTTTGCGTGAGGCTATCTATCAAAAAATAATCTTCAAAATCTACATGGCACTCGAGTGAATCCCCATTTTTAGCATTATGGGCTCCCTGATATCCCAACGTAATAGAAATCGCAAGCAGGCCCAGATTCAGAGTATGGCACCGTTGATGTTACAGAGGCTATTCGACGTATTCTTGAATTTACCGCCCCTTGACCTCTGGATGAAATGGGAGGTCATGGTGGCTAACCTGATATTACGAAACGAGGGTACGTGGGCTATGATATATTCGATGTGATAACTGAATGTCTGCGTAGTGCAGTTTCCCAATATCCTCAATCAGGGTAAAGAAGAGACTAACAACATCATAATCTTGAGCAAACAAAAGTTCACAATCAGCCACATATGACTATCAATGAATTCAACTTCGTGACAACTGCTCATATGTCTTCATGGGAGATTGAATGACCAATTTCTGGCCCAATTACGAGGTTTACCACGACAACGGATCATCGAAATATATTTGAGAATTGTCTGAAAATGTATCGTACTGCGTAGAGTTCGCGCACTTGATATCGGTCTTCAACTATATCCAGGTATTTATGGTCGTACCCAGAAAGTTACCCCTAAAGAACAAACAATCAATTCCTGGAGCCAGTCGAAACTTTTCACAATACATCAGTATCACATGTCATCATCATGTGGTATCACGAAAATAATGTAACTTACTAGCAATCAGCCAACAATACCCAAAGTTAAAACGAAATGATCGAATTAGCTTGGGTAATCGAATCTATGTAATACCTACTTCTGGCTTTTGGCTTTTCGCAATTTCTCTTAATACGTTGATTTTTGTGTCGGACTATACCACGCTTATTAGCACTCTCGTGTTCGATTATGTACATATCAAAAAATTAATTAACCTGCATATTAACCGGATACTGCATTTATAAGGCATAACTGGTATGATGAATTAATGAGATATTTAACGTTTTAACAGAGTTCACGGTAGGATAATAAGTGGATTTTATCAATTTAATCCTAATAAACCGTGACTAACAGTTGCATAGCAATAGCCTACTTACTTTTCAAATACATGATGAAATTACATATATGTATGTTCAACAAGATAGTTCTGGCAACATAATGTAAGTGTAATTGACAGTAAGGTGCAAAATGCTACTTGATATAGTGAAACATGTTTCGTCTTGTGATACTTTTGTGATAATGCACATAACCAATTTGAATTAATGGAGAAAAACTAGTTAAAGCATCTACGATCTACATGGCAAGATTCGAATCCAATTCAACTTGAATGCCCTGAAAAAAATGTACATGTACATAAGATGGAAGGATGGAATAGCATCGAAACATTTTAGACGGGACTGAACAAATCGCTAGCTCAATAAATCCATAATCCATATTTTCAGCTAATATAATAATAATAATCATGTTGGTGAGTATTCATTTGCTACATAAACTTTATACGTGAATTTGTTGTATTGCCATATCTGAGTTGAGACAGTTTTACAAAAAGTTACATAATTCAAAGATTTTAGCATGAACATGAAGCTACATGTCGGTTCTAGAATATATTGTTTTATTCAACATATCTTTTTTAAATAACAGATGGATAAAAATGGAATTATAACCTCAGAAAAATATTTTATTAAGTTTATGCAGTCTATCGATGACAATTTTGTTTTAAAGATCATTTCACCCATTTACTACAATATAATCAACATCTCTTAAATAATTTTGGATCTCTGATGTTCCAAATATACCGAAATGAATATAAACTTTAAGTACGCCGGACTATTTTTTTATCAACACTCATCTCCAAGCGTCGCGCACTATGGCGCTGCCCATTGGCAACTGAGTAAGTCAAAGGTCCTAACACGACATCTGTCAATAAGTGTGAACTGATTTACAGTGACATCCCTCGTTCTTCAATATCAGGACATCTGTCACCGCTTCAAGGCAGTACAGATGTTAGGACTTTTGACTTCGTAAGTTGCCAATGGGCAGCGCCATAGTGCGCGATGCTTGGAGATGAGTGTTGATGCTGCTATCACACCCTTGACTGGGTTACGTATATACCACCCAATTGCCCTCTACAACTAGAACGCCAGGCTATACTGACGAGTCTAGGCTAAAGACGAAACATGCATGTCTATAGCAGGTCTGCTACATAGTGGAGAACATACACTTAATATTTTTTATATTAAAACCAGTACAAACTGAACAAACCTAAAAAAGAAATATTTTTCTACTATCATTGCCCTCCTTAATTGCCATCAAAATAAATGTAGCGGTTACGGAGATCAGCGTTAAGCATAGTGACATAAAAACAAACTAAAAGACCGGCCTGTCTACTGAAATATGCATGATGTCTACATCATCAAAGGTGAAAAAACATATGATTACAAATTGCAACATCTTTCGATCATAATACTTCCCTCGATGATAACAAGGAGAGAAAATTTTATTAGCATTACGGCGTATCTGCAGTCTTATAAACAATGTATAATAATAATATGAGTTCCTTGAATTGTATTTGCCTCCAGGCAATGCAACTTGCTGATTCGCCACTGAACTAATGCTTCTCCATCTGTTACTGACAGGCGTTCGATGACATATGAGCGCTTCATTAGCACCGCTGCTACACCAGTAAAAGGAACAGACCCTTTGCCCCAGAAAAATGACAAATGATGCCGCACACGTCTGGCCAAATTGCCGAATTATTACTTCACTCATCAATTAGACACGCTTTTTCCAACTACTACAAGTTCAATCTTCAAATTTCAATTACCACGAGGCATTTTTTCCTCTAGCTTTATTTCCTCAATAGCCACCCTAATTCTCATGTTTTAATTGATTAGCAAGTGCAGGGACTTTGACATACGTTCGACATATTAAATTATTATCAAACTTCAAAAATATCTTATGCAGCTACCCTGAAATCAATACACATAGTGTATGCATGCGTAATCGCAGTGACTGCTTTACGGATTTTGATGAAATTTGGGATGGATGTGTATGTCGACATTACATCCATAGTTGACTAAATAGTCCCCGAACAATTTTTATTCGGATATCAAAACCCTACCCCATGAATGAATACAAAATATGAACGGGTGAGTTGATATAAATTAAGTTTGCTTATATTTAGGTACATGCGGGCTTAAACAAGACGAAGATTAACCGAGTAAGTCTGTAAAACAAATGACAGCGATACAAATTGAAGTATCCAACAGTCGGCCAGCGTCCATTTTCAGAAGAAACCCCACAACTAGACTCATGAATATTTAGAGGGCAATTAGGTTGTTCCATTCAATTATTTACAAATTATTATAAGTCATGCAAATGCGGCCTGTCGAGAGAAGTGCTGTGCTGCCATGACTGAGACGTGATATCAAAATAATTATAAGTTACCTAAAAGTATTTTGGGCTAGGATGGTAGATATAGTGCGATGGACTTTGGTCATTTGGGTGTTGTGTAATCTTGATGTGATAATTGTAGGGTTGTGATGTTCAGTTTTATTATGTTTGATATGAAGCGGTTAAGAGGTCGATTAGGATACAATGAACTTTTGTTGCGTGATTAATTTAGAAAGTAATGTAAATAGAAACTATTCATCTAACTGTGAAAGCATACACTTCCGCTCGAAAATTTAAGTGAAGCTATGGGTCAGCCATTTGTAATTATGAAAAAAGAAGAAATAGAAAAATGAGCCTTGCGAGGGGACAAATGTCTATTATATTAATCTCAGAATGATGTAAATTGCATCATGACAGCTAAGTTTTTGCACAAGAATGCCTTTCAGAAGAGGCTCATTTGGAGATGTTGGATATTAAACTTGGTGAGGATGCGCCCACTGGTGCCCTCCATATTGTTTATACTGATGACTCTTAGTGCCTATACCAGTCAGCTCAATTGAACATTTACCATGATATAATGTATAGAATAGGGACAGATCGAGGCACGTAGCTAGGCGATGGGTCCTCCTCCAAAATTCCAAGATTTTTGTTGCAGAAAAAGTATTCACACATTCTTATAGGTATAGCTAATTAAGTATTTCCAATTCACAGTTGTATTTGCATAAAATACTCAATAATAACAAACAAAACCATTTTTTTATTTATATAAGCAACCAATGCCTTTATACTAAAATTCCGGGCCCCTCCCCGAAACATTCCAGTTCCTCCTCCTCCCGAAGAAGTTTCCTGACGACGTGCTTGGACACATCAACAACTTTTTCCGATATTCCAGACTGCAGAGGTTCTTTAAAAGGTGAGGCGATTTTTTCTAAATGCAGTTCACAAACTTCGACCTCACTTGCGACCAGTATCAAGAGATGGACTGAGCCTTATTGATGATAATACAATTTTCTGGAGCCACTTATATGACATTGCCAGGAAATATGTTGAAATTAAATCCCAGAAGCGTACCTCCAACTCTACCACCGACAGAACGGTATATTATTTTCTTTTCTGGATAGTTGTCTGTGTCTTCTATGCGTTATACTGATCTCCATTTATAAATCTACACTCGGTGTCTTCGTTGATCAGAATATAATGACGTTACAACCAATGTAAAATCTCTCAAGTTCGTATTGGTTTACCTGGTTCAGAATTTAAGAATTCTGTCATCTGCCAAGCTGCAGATTGTACTAGATTGTATTGTTAAACATCAAGAAGAGCCTTAGAGAGCGGTAGAGAAAGATCCCTTGAGCATTGCTTATAAATACTTCTCAAGCATATCCATCAAACACCACATATAATGATCGATCCCTGAGTACCATTGGCATAGACCCGGTGGTGAAAGCTTTTCATATACCCAGTGCTACGTCGCGAGATTCTCCATGAAGTTCAATTACTCTGCTCCACATGTGGGTAAACTAGGCTAGCGAGATCTCATATGGATCTGTAATTACAGAAGGCGTAGTCGAGATCATTGATGATGTTGTTTTTGTCCACGTAGTTCAGAAGCTATACAGTCTGCATAACCTTGGACATGATGCGGTAAAGGTCTATAGTTGATGGACATTTTTTTGCCCTTCTCGAAAATTAGATAATCTAAAATAGCAAATGCCCTAGAGCTAATGTTTTATTCATCTGTCAGAAGGTCAATTTTCGTAACAAAATTCCAAGTTGTTAGATTGAAAATGGGACTTTCAGCTGCTACACTAAAATCAAAAGCGACATTATTTTTCGATATTTCAATTACTGAATAATTTATATTTCAGCTTTCGTGCGGCTACTGAGGGAATACAGTAAAATTATTTCTTTGTAGTTTCTCAATAGCACTGTACCTCAGTCTAATTCTATGAAAAAACGTAATATAATGAAATAACAAACTTACTTGGGTGCAATGTGGGAGAGTAAATGATGACTTTTATTTTCGACATTAACAGCATCTTTAAGGTTTCTTTCGTGATAAACTTTTTTTTTGATGGGAACATTTAATGTTTGGTAATATTTATTTTTATAAATTTTCCAATAATTACATTCTTTAACAGAAATGCTTTTCTTTGCACAAAAGCATATATAACGTTATCATCATATGGGAAACCTTTAAATATATCCTAACAAATCTTCAAAATGCTGCCCGCCAACTTCAATCCATTTTATAATTTTTTCATGATACCCAAGGAAAGTTTCTTTATTGATTGCTCTACAAGCATATCTTATGTGTCATATCATATTTTCCAATGTAGTGGGGCTGCTTCTCGAATAAACAACTTCTTTTACATGGCCCAATAAAAGTATATCGAGAGGAATTAAATCTGGTGACCTAGCAGGCCACATAACGGGACCACCTATTTAGATTCATCGATTCGGTAATAGCCTATTCCCTATCAGGGCAGTCATGATATTAAAATCACATACGAGTATTTGCCCTTCCTTGAAGTGGCATATCGTCGATTAGCTCTGGTAAATGGTGTTTTGAAAAGTCTCGATACTTTTGCCCTTCCAATGTTCCTTCAATAAAATACGGACCGCTCAACCTATCATCAATAAGTCCGTACCATACATTCACCAACCAAGGGCGCTAATATTCCACTTCTCTCAACCATCACGGATTCCACACACTCCAGTAATGCATAGTTTGTAAAACCCGATTCATCTGTCAATAATGTTCAAAAGAAATAATAGTAGCGTTGACTATCGTTGTATTTTAACATTTCGAAAAAAAAATATGTTTTCTCTACTTAAGTTCCAATCGGATAAAAAAAAATCGTGAACAAAAGTTATTTGGTTTTTCTTGTAGAATACGATTCTGCAATAAAAAGATATGTTCCCATTTAAAAAAACGTAGTTGCCTTGAAAAAACCTTGGAAATGCTGTCAATGTCAAAAACAAATGTCATCATTTTCTCCCCAATAGCCGAATTACTTTTGTTTAACCTTTTCTATTCAAAAACTCTCAGTTCTGACGATATTCTGCGGTCTCAAGTTAAATGGACTACACGGATGTTTCGACTTTCCAGATACCATTTTTGTCTATGAAATTCAAAACTTGCAAAGCTACAATAAAAAAATATCTGTGTGTTGGTGACAGTCAAATATCTTGTCTTTATGTCGCCTCATAATAACGTACAAAAAAGTACCAAATTATATAGTTTTCTTGAATATTCAATCAACTCATAAAAGAAATGCTCTAACCACGAACTGCTTAAGACAGAACCTATGATATCTAAAAATTGGAGTGTCTTCCCGGAACTAGTAATACGTCCTTTTCTGTTTTCTCCAACCCACAACTAACAAATGACGCGGCGGCGTAGAGTTAATGCTTTGAACCAAAAAAATTAATTTGGTACTGTTAGCACGTCATGTCAAAATGAAAAGGCATGAGCAGCACACATTTTTGTATCGTATCCGATAGAAAAACAACACAAATTGTATTTAATTAGCTGCGCTATTTAGACAGCTCTGTATCTTGTCCGGTCTCTCAAATTATACCCTTCGTACATATTTTTGTTTTGTTGTTTAATTCGAAACCAGTTTTCATTAGATTTTAATAACAGTTATTATTACACTCGCGGCTTTATATCTTGTGGTGTATCTATACTTTTGTTTATACGACTATCTAGCATGGTAATTGTTATGTAGCGGTATAACTACATTTATATACATTGTAAATGAGTCATCAGCGAAAGTTTCAGTTTGAAAAAATTCAAGGAGAAATTCTTGAATTGACACCTGACGTACCTTTATGTAACTCGGTTGCTCTTAATCTTATATGGAATGAATTTTGAACTAACTTACTATACGTATTGTTATCGCTGATAAATCACAGACCTGGAGGAAGTTATTTCTGAAATATTTGATATCTTCATCAAATAGAAATTCCAACTATTCATTTTTGTGTAGTTAACAGTAAACCAAACTCCTGTTGGATTTTCATATCTGTACAGGTTGACCCAATGAATTTATTTAATTTTTGCTTAGTTCGTTATTTATTTCAGTCTATTGGACGATAGCCTATTGGCTGACTTTAGCAGCATTGATACACATTCACTCATTTCTTCAAGAGCTTTCTTCATTTTATCAGGATATCACAAACCATTATGTACTACTGCGGTATCTTGATAAACGATCCTGTTTTGTACTGTAGATTTGTAAAATATAGCGCTTCTGTTGGCCATAACTCAACTTTGCGGAGTTGCCCTTATTTCTATGAGCCTTGCCATCTGTCTATGAGTCAGTAGCCCAAGAAACTGACTAACTTTTATAGCTTTTCTTTTGGCATCTTGGCAAACCTGCTGCTGTTTCTCTCAGGGAAACTGCTGTTTGAAAGTAACGTCAAGTATAATCTATCTATCATATTTTCCGTTGACCGCGAATTCAAGCCACACAATGAATATCTTTACTGACATTTCGTCTGCCTCGGAAGCTGTTATCAAAGTACAAAATAGTAAATAGATTATAAGTACTGAGAAGACGCCATAAATTATTATCTACAACCAAATATGGATGAAAAGTATCTCGCTCAAACAGATTCTCGCAATAAAGTGTAGAAAAGTAAATGCATTTAGTTCGAGCATGAATGAAGAAATCTTATCTCACAGCCTGGCAGCTACCGATTTCATCCACTTGACTTCATCTGTTGCTCATAATTTAGTGGTAGCAAAAAAAATGCATCGGTAGTGGACTGAGTGCAAAAATGTTAGTTCAAAGGAACACACGCACCAGTCCTGCCAAAGTGTTCACCCCAAAGGAACTTCGAAACTCTAATTTCATACACTGAATTAACAGAAACAGTATCACTCACACTTTCACGCAGATATTATTCCATATAGTTGCTGAAGTTTGATTATGATGAAAACAATAATCTTTTTCAGTTTGAAACCAACACCCAAGGACGGCGTTACGAAAAGCAATCCAAGCAAAAGGCATCGGGAACGCCTGAATGCTGAGCTGGATACCTTGGCTAGTCTACTGCCCTTCGAGCAAAACATTTTATCAAAGTTAGATAGACTGTCTATCCTTCGGCTGTCTGTGAGCTATCTACGCACCAAAAGTTACTTTCAAGGTAAGCAATGTATATTTTTCTCATATCTTTGGTAAGTAGTCCTATATTTTAAAGCTGTACACACTTAACTCTTATGATCAGTGTAAAATGTATTGCGTGTCATGTGTGGAGCGCTATAGTGTGATAGCAAGTGGTACCAGGCAACTATAAACTGTATTTACGTGTTACTAGTGGTCACTGGCAGGGACATTATCGCGCAAAATATTAGTTTCATTCGTGGATACAATTTGAAGATGCCCTGAAACAAAATTGTGTGGTAATTTTGCTACTATCGGACTTGATGCAACGCTAAAAAAGTAATGCCCTCATATTTGCTAACATGAGTACAAAATGTCTACTCTGGTTTAGTCTGTCACTTAGAAATATAGCAGCCACGTCGTTTTCAACTGTTTTCAATCATTCAATATTAATTATCTACAGCTTATTTGTAGCCATTGCAAAATGGTTCTTTGATTTTATGATAATGTTTCGACATAAAGTTTTTTGATACTTTCTTTTGAACTGGTTTGTGTAGATAGTAAATTCTACCGATTATTATTATTTTAATTGCATCCTCCTCATTTATTTCATTTATTCAATTCAAACTCATTTTAAGTGGTGAATGCGTATACGCACAGAAGAAGCACGCAAAGCAGAACATTATACACTTCGTTTCTCCAGATTCCATGATTATGTATAAAGGTACTTTGATAAGTATTTTAACATTCACATTCCGATTAAACTTTCAACAACTATTATCGCCTGTCGTGTTACTTGTATGGCTATAAGCGTACCTTACGCATTATACCCCCATTGATTTGATACCAGCCATCAAGTGGGCGCTGCCGACAAAATGATCACGAACTCATCGCATTAGCGCAAAAAGATAACAAATACACACATTTAACAACAAAAAACGCGCCTGTTGCGTGTCACTAATTGACGAATTATATGAGACAGCTATTCCTCGAATTTATTAATTCATTCTATATTCATGACAAAAACCACAGGAGAAATGGTGTGAATGTTTCATGCGCGTTCGGGGATGATAGAAAATGGTGTTGAGGATTAAGCAATGACAACGTACGTTTTGAAATAATTGATTTATATACTTCGGCATGGTATTGATCACCTTTTCAGTCGTCATTCACATTATGCTACCACATGAGTAATGAAAGCATGGCAGAAAAGGCTCAATAATCACATGCTTGAAGGAGGACGAAATGGTGGAACATATTTTATTTGAATGTTCTGTAATGGGGCAAGTCATATACAAGTTATTATGTGATAAAATGCTCCAGATAAAGGATCTCTTCCAATTAGCTTACCGAAATAGAGGGTGGTAGATCGATTTGTGAAACTTTGAGGATGGACTTAATCAACAATTTGATAATTTAATGAATCAAATTGAAAATATGAAATTTGAGAAGTGACTGATATTTTGTGAAATCTAATCGGCAGCAGAGTTGGGTTTCGAAATGTCGATTTTTATTGTTAATGTGACCAATGTCGCAGGGTAGGGGTAGGTTTGTGAGTTATACGGATATTTTTGTTTCTTTTAGGTTATGATGTAATAGACACAAGAGATGGTTATTGTTCCTCTTTTTTATAGCTTGTGAGAATATTGAGAGGAAGTTTGATCCTGATTCAGTGTTCAATTCACTTAGCGACGGAGAAAACTAAAGAAGATTTTAGTATATCGTATGCATGGCTGAGAATGTTTCTTCCTTTGGTGCTATTAAATGTTTGAACTATAGCTTTATTGATATAACGTTCAACCTCAACTTTATCTATAAATCTTCTGTCGTAATTGACGAGTGACTGAAATTGTTGATGACATTATCGATGTCGTCCAACACCGGATGATAGGTTGGCGTTGATTTATGGAATATTCAAAAAATTACTGAAAATTAACTCAAAATGGTAGAGGACTCAATGATGTACTGAATTATTCCAAAAATTGATTGTTATAGAAAACAAAATATCTATAATATTTTTAATATACATGTAAAGAATCTCCTATGCATTTCATCATGATTCTACTTAGCAATTATTTATCGTTCTTCTGACATATTTAGTAACATATTCTGTACAGTTATGGGTTCAGTGGGTAGTCCTTTGTCTTTATGTGCATGTGCTGAGGGTTAGACTGATGGTGTTACTTCATAATGATTATACCAAAGACAATATCTCTTAGTAGATACTAGATTCCAGCTGTTACCGTACAGGTTTCTTTTTTATTTTTCTTCTCTCTCAATGAAAATAGACGCATCTTTCTGCTTCATACCTAACCCTCCTTCTCTTTAATAAGCAAATATTTAACTGACAGCAGTTTAAAATAGAAAAACGCGTATGCACAGATATGCCATGTTTAAAACTTGCTGGAATAACTTACAGAGATATAAACGACTCAGCAAGTACAGTATTAAGAGCATAACTACAATTGATGTGCTAGAGCAACTCTAATAGGCTGAAGGTGTACAGGAACCCTAAATACATTCTTTATCAATAGTGACCCAGTTTCCTTGAACTTAGTGACTTACTGACTTGTACCTAGATTAATAAAATAATCGGATATATTCATGTAGACTATAATATACCGTGACATGGATACATGCATATATGCGGAAATTTTTTTGACTTAATCAGAAACTCGATAAACGTTAAAAAATGTTCTGACAGTTTTATGTGTTTGTTTTAGATTTGACCACGATGTAAATAATGAAATTTAAAAATTGAAGCTACGTTATACTGTTAGACCACATCCTATCTTTATCTAAAATTGTCATAATTATGAACCAGTTTCTGAGATAAATGAGCTCAAAAATTTAAAACAGGCAGACCGACATGCATATCCTCTCAAGTGACCAGCGCCAGCATCCAGCATAAGATACTTAGTCATAATGTTTTGACACCAATCAGTCATACACAATCATACACATACACAATGTTATTCTCAGAACCTGTTAAATTTCAAATCTTGTTGCATAAGTCTAGATTACTACAAACTGAGTCATATTTAAACCAGCAGAATATTTATTAACTAATAAATTTATTATTATTTCAGTTGTCAATGGAAGGCAGGAATCAAAAGGTCAATGTCATTATAATTTCAACTTAACTTTTTAATTTATGTCAAATCAAACCGTATTATTCTCATTCAGTTTTCCTAAATAACCATTGAGCTATGTCGTTATTTTTGCAAAATGCCTCACTTATTTTCTCCTTCCTACGAGAGCTAAACCTCATTCGAAATAGAGCAGTTTCACCAATCAAAGTCATCTAGAATCTACATGATCAATTATTAATACATATTTCATCTAATCTTAAATATTTCCAGGCTGCAAGCAAAAAACTGAGATTAATGAAAACAGAATTCATTTTATGAAAAACTTACTGCTACACGAAATCGGGTCATTATTATCAATCAACTTTCATTTCCATCTAGTTTGCCTTTTCCATATGCAAGAGTTAGGCCTTAAGAGCCTTGAACCAACTGTAGTCCATTTTTGTTAAAAAACGCACTTTCGTCAAACTTTTGAGCCAATAAACCTTCTTACTTATTTGATATAGATCATTGTATGTATATATTAGATATCTCTAAAAGTCGCTCAAAGTAGTTCGACTCGGTATTTCTGGTGCAGTAGTATTAGAAGTTTTTGAGCAGATTTTTGATTTTAATACTGATTTCGCAAAAACGGCTAAACCAAATAATACATTTCTAACCATCGGTACTAGCTTTAAAATCCAAGAAACGAGCTGTATCGCATAATAACACCAAGAGTTGCCAGTTAAGCAAACACTAGCGCAACTGGAGCACCTTCACCAGGTCGAACATCCAACACCTCGAACGAACCTCTTCCAAAAGTTGTTCTTTTGGAGTATATCTCAGCGTTGTGGAATGGACCGCCGAGGAGTTTGTTTCCCTATGGTTACCATCTACAGCATTTTAAATTTAATGTGAATATATATTTATTCTCATGAGATTATCTATCAAATCAGAAATTATAAAATGCAGATGTGGTGAAACTTTTTGAATCAATATTTCATCTATTATATTGCTAAAATATTGTTATTTATCAAAACCGATACAAACTTGCATTAATACAGTGTCCCCCCTCAGACCGCAGGAAATACGGACCCCGCCGCTAAGGGAGGAGTACGTTAGAGCGAGGTTGCCAATTCTTCCATCACCTTGCACGCAATCAATCCATTAATATCCTTTAGTGGTGTTGCGTAACTCCATATTGTGAAAGATGATGGATTGGACTTGTGCCTTTTTCTTTCCGGGATATATTCATACGCGCTGCCGAATGGAATATGGCTTTAGTGTTTTCCTCGGCGCGCATTTTTTCACTTACATTTTCAATTCGGAAGTGCGTTAATAGATTATGTGGCTCATTAATCAGATTATTGTGGCAAGTTTTATTGAATTGGAATAATTTTTCCCCGTTCAAATATGTGTACTGAGATGATTACCGAGTTCTGTTCATCAAAAGACTACAGACCATAAATAACTGTTGTTTGAAGAACACCTAGAAGCTCCAAAAGTTGTATTTCTGACTTCCATTGTCTATATAATTTTGAGTATCATACTTGACAAATATAGATTTGTATTAGATTCTGGAAATATTATAAGCTTGAGATTTTTTATAATTTCTTAAATTCACACCTTCAAAATTTCTATTATCTCCAACATTTAACTTTAGGGCGATCAACAGTTGTAAAATTCAATCAAAATCCTTTAATAAATAGATACCACTTGCTCGTGAAATCAAGATCAACTTACTTAACGCTATTTTCAAGTGGATTGTACAATAGATGTTATTACTTGATGAATCTACTTGAGGTTCAATGTGTATATTCAGGACTAAGAGTTTCATGAAATCAAGCAATTTCCCTACAACTGAATATCTTCATCGCTCTGAATAACTAAGTACGAGGGTCACGCTGAAAACTTTATTCTGTTTTTTCAACATATTCTTCCCCTACCTCAATAGATTCAAGCATTCGGTAAGACCACTTGTCTAATTCTTGTGATCAACGTCTTTTGAAATGTTGCTAATTTCCTCCTCAAATGCAGCGATTGTCTCACCATCGGTGGAAAAATATGGCGACCTCGTAACTTTTCTTTGATCTTAGGGAATAAGAAGAAGTCGCACGGAGCTACGTCAGGAGAATAAGGTGGGTGAGGCAACAGTTTGACACCCTTTTCAGCAAACAATCGAGTGTTCTAGCGGCGCTGTTGGCGGGTGCGTTGTCATGGTGTCATTGAATACCCCGCAGACCAGTCTTTTGACGGCTCTTGCATAGTTTTTGGAAGAATACAGGAACACATTTGATTATATACCATTCAGAAGTAACTGTCCTTTGATTTTCCAAGGCTACCGTTGTGATGTATCCACTTTTAGAAAAAAAGATGCGACCATTTTCTTTCCAACGCTCTTGGAACGACGAATTTTCGTTGGCGGCTGCTCACTTTCAAAACACCATACTAATGACTGCTGTTTAGTTTCGGGATCATAATGATATAACCATGTTTCGTCTCCGGTTACGATATTAAAAGTATTTTTACTGTGCCCATTATCAAATTTGTCAAGCATAAACTTGGCCCAATCAATTCTTGTTGCTTTTTGCTCACTGGTCAACAAATGTGGCACCCATCTGGAACACCGCTTCCTTAGGAGAAGGTGATCACGAATGATTGTGCGGACCGCTGCCGATCCAATCTCCAGAGAAGCCTCAATCTCGGTGCAGGTTATATGTCGATCTTTTTTACCATCTTTTGCACAGCTTCTACAGTTTTCGGAGTAACAGCAGTGGGCGGTCGACATGTGCTAGGTTCATCATCGAGTGAGACCCGGCCCCTTTTAAACTTCGCAAACCAAGTAAATACTGTAGCCCTAGAAGGGGCAGAGTCCCCAAAGCAATTCACTAAGCTTTCGTGACATTCCGCTTGTTTTAGTCGCTTTTTATAGTCATGGCTCGAAAATCGCGACTACGCGGTTCCATTTTCACGTTATAATTCGCCCATACATTCGAGACCGTGACAAGGCAACTACTGAACTATTCAAACGCAGCCTTTGCGTGTAAGCACTTACAACTTTAGACAAAATAGCTGTGTGCTCAAACTTGTTTGAACTTGTATAGATTATGAATATCTAAAGACAACTACTGAACTATTCAAACGCAGCCTTTGCGTGTAAGCACTTACAACTTTAGACAAAATAGCTGTGTGCTCAAACTTGTTTGAACTTGTATAGATTATGAATATCTAAAAGACTAAAACAAGTAATTTCTACTGCGGATACACAACATAAAAGTTAACAGATACAAAGGACGTACCATTGGGATCTGGCCACATTGCACCCTAGACAGACAGAAACAAAGACCTCATAAACTTTTCTACACACAATCCCTTGATGGTCTCTCTGCTGACCTGGCCTGGCGGGCTAGCTCGCGTCCAGTCCATTAATGTAATTAGTGAGGGTGCGGTTCATTAATTCACCATCAGAGAGGCAGTAGCCGTTTACGAGGACAGTTCCGAAAGTTCTATACACAGAAATGGCATCGCTAGAAATAACGAGGTCAATGTCATTATAATTTCAAAATTAAACAATTTTGTATCTTGAAACAGGCTGCTGCCGAGGCAGCCGAAACGTTAGCTAGGTCATAGTACGAATCTGTATGTGAACTACAATGAGGCTCGTTAAATGCTCAACCTGGAGAAGACAAGTGCTCTTCATATACTGGTGATTCTCGGTGTTCTTATCCAAAATAGCCCGACTAAACATTTGATAGAATCTTGAATCGTTTCTAGCCGGGTGAACGAACGTATCTGTATATAGCCCATCAAATATCGGAAATAAAAACCTAGCTCACTGCGAAATTGAACCATGCACATCTGTTTGCCGGTCAAGCCCTCTATCAGTTAAACTACCTAGACACGCCTCTTAGCCCATCACTGTTCATATCTAGAGACATGGAAATAGAATATTTGTGACAGTTTCTCTGGATAGTTCAGATTCAGGATATCATTTAGCACCAGAAACTGCATCCTTCATATTCAAGTCAAAGAACTTCCCATGTTACCCTCGTATATCTGTGGTGGCGGCTTCGGCGCCGCAAACATTTAAAAAATATGTAGATATAAAGGTAAACTGGTATGGGAATGATAAGGAACCACATGAGGTCTGTTTGTCGGCAGTTATTTACGGCCATCGGTGACACTTGACGTTCACTTAACATAATATGCACGTTTGTGTATGTTGAAATTATACTCCTTTGGGATATCCAATTACATGATTGGAACATTTGTTGGTATGGTATTGTTCGAAATCGATAACACATGCAGTATAGTTTTGATAGGTATGTTATCATCTTTATCAAATTACAGAGTGATGCATTAACGTCTTCGATAAATCAAAAATGAGAGACACATTTTATGAGACTTTACATCCTACTGTTTCCTAATCATGTTTACCAAGTGGTAATTTTAAGATTTGCTGACAGACGTAGATTTTCATACTATGAATTACATTAACAACTCCTTCTAATACTTTTTGCTAGTTATTTTACCATTTTTGAAAGATTCTCCGATTATTCATCAAGTTTGGAAGTGATTTTGTAATACAATAGCGATTAGTAACATTCAATACGTTTTGTCCTACACAGCATTATTTCCAACGTTTCTAATTGTGAATAGCAGTGGTGGAGTGGCTAGGTCGAAAGCTGACCGGGCCCCCATCTAGATGGGCCCCTGCTGTTTCCTACGGGCCTCCCACAGGAGCGAGGCTCATGTTTTACATTATTACGTACATGTTTATTTAAGGGGCCTTCGTTACGGTTTGTTTATTTGCTCTACGCGTATTTCAAGGGGGAGACTAAATGTTAGATTTCCATTTTGCTCGGATAATCTCTCGACGAGTCTGATGATATTGTTGGTTCCGTCGAGCCTCCCGAGATAAAACGCCAGCCTAGTTTTCATATGCCTGTTCAATGGTAAAAGCAGATTCCTCAAGTTGGAGTTGCAGCTGTAGGTCTGGCAACACTGCTTGAATATAGACATTTTGCTTTTTCCTCCGTTCGTAAACCGCCTTTTCACTTATCAAGCATGATTCGCTGTTTGTGGGATGAATATTGAACTTTTAAAGACTATATTGTGACTGCACTATTCGAGCAAACTTGGAAACGCAACATTTTAACGGTTCTTTAACTTTTTCAGTGCTAAATAAATCTACCGAAGTTTTAGCTACGCCGCTGATATTGTTGCACCCCGCGCTAGCGCCTGCGCTCGATCCGATGATTAGCTGGCGTGGTGCGTTGTGGGGTTACGCTGACTAATAAACTGCCCCTGTCTATGCGCCAGTCCGTCCAGTTCGGAGATATATAGTCGCAGAAACAGACACCAGACAGACATTTACAGAGTGGTGCTACAAACACCGCCCCCATAAACTCGACTCCACATCTCGAGGCGATCCACGTGAAATACAAATCTTTTTGATTCCTACATTCTATGTAGTATGTATATATGTATTATAGTGTTTTAAATGACGATTAACTATATAAATTATAGCGCCCAATTATCAGAGGATTGAAATTGTTCAAGTGTGCACATGGAGTAAGTTGAACGATTCTTGGGGATTATTAGTCGGATCATTAAGCAAAACTCAATTTCATAAGAGAACTGATTTTGGATTTTCAAAATAATACAAATACATTATATTACGACTTTGAGCGTAGTACGCACAGATTGTGAATCATAATTTTCTCTGTGATCTCTTCTAGCGTTGAGATTAACAGAACTCTTATTTGAGGGTAGTTATACGGTACTGATATTCTCAGTATGGTCTCATATGGTATATGAAGATCAATTACAAAGTATAGAATTTCAAATGAAGTATCCCAACTGTATGTAGATGATATCTCGTTATTCTATTTTTTTGCAAGAATGTTCATTAGCTTTACTTTTGACAGATGTTACACAATAAACCGTAAATGATTTTCGTCAATCTTCTTCATTTAAATACAGTTATATTCACACATTCTCATCTTACCACCAAAATTGATTAAAAGTTATCTGTTGTCTCTCATTTGGAGGAATCTTGAGTCTCATGATCCTTGGACATACAATTCAACCATTAATTACACCATTGTTCGTAATGTTGCTCAGTACAAGATCAAATTATTGCAATTGGAAGTAAACATTCAAAGAAGCAGGTCAATTTCAACAAAGCACGTTTTAAAGAAATAGTTGGTATTTTTCTTTATGAGGTTTTTCAGACCATTTGAAATAGCAGTTGTGCTACCCGGTATAATATTCTGAGAGAGCGAAGTGGTAGACGGTGAGAGCTGGCACAGCTGGTGGCCAACACAGCGCCCGAACTATTCCAGGTGAAAATAATGAAATCAACGAGCCGAAACAATGGGATCGCTAACCCCCTGGCAGCTTGAAATCACTTTTGCGTCTGTCGTAAACAGACTGCGTTCATTCCGCCTTCACCGGTGAATATCTTTATTGGTGAACCCTTAGTGATTGACGGGTATGAGTTCAATCGATTTTAGAGACAGTATTAACAGCATCACGCAATTGTGGAATTGTTCACCAAGATGAATTTGTTCGAATAAACCTCCACATTTCCTAAATTCGAATCTCATATAGTAGATTTTGGGATATTTTGACACGTTTATTATACCACCATGTAGCACAGAAACAATGAGGAATTATTTATGTCCATATAGCAATAAAACTGCTTCCAGCAGCTCGTTACAAAACGAACTATATAATATAAAGTCACTCTGTTTACGGAATAACTATTCATATTCAAATATTCAGGAAGCAATCATTACGGTCACTCCACTGAACTGCACTCCAAACAAGTGTACATTGATGAGACAAATAGAACGATTATTTCACGACCAATAGGACTTCATAACAGACTCCGTAACCCAATTGGCTCCGCCTTCGCAGAACATCACGTAAACGCAGGATGGAGGATTACCGGGGACAATAGTTTGAAGATCGAACATCGAACGTTCTTTTTAATCGAAAATTTCATATTTTTCCCATTAATCCCTGACCCTAATTTTATTACCCGCCAAATATTTTTTTCGAAAATGACCAGAGGTCTCGGATTCGTCCTAAAATAAAAACTGAGCTATTGCAAAACAAATCATGAAGAGTAAAATCTAGATATCTTCATATTTCAAGAACACATTCATATCGGAAGAGTACATTCAATATACTTGAAAATTTGTTATTTTGTTATGAATAGCAACCGCAAAATCAATCATTGACAAGGTGTGACCTCAATAGAGTCATTTTACATAATTTGATCGGACTAAAATTATTGGAGCAAAAAAGTTCAGGTGATTTAGTCGTAAAACAGTGAGGCTCATATAGTTACGAATATAAGTAGGTAGTAAATGTGATATTTATGTCCGTGGTGAATTCTCGTGCTTACAACTTTAATGAATCCGTAGTAGAGAAACACGATTTACGGCTGCGTGAAAAAATCTTTAATGCAAAACAAATTCCCAGTTTTGGTATCGCAATCCTATATATTTATGAAAAAGAATAAACTACAGTTTAAAAAAAATGTGTAGAGGTAAATGAGATAAAATTCCTTGGTATAGCGAAATCATAATATTACAAGGTCCCCTAATAAATTTTCAAATAGAACCTGCATATTTTTTGCTCTTTTTCTATTGATATTTACTAGTACTTTCCTATCAGTTCGCCGCCACTAGCGCCACTAGTTCATCACTACAAAAATGACATAGTTTAAAATTTTTACTAATATATAAAATCAGTAGATTTATATAAAAACCAAGGACTAACCTGCATATGTTTAGTTTTGTATGTTAATAAAATTCGCCAGTGAAAAATGTTAATTAACTATCTAATTTAATGCCAAAAGGTCAACAATCCTATCAAAATTTTCATTGCTAAGCAGATTGTATGAAAAGTTCAGTGTCATTCTAATTGATGTCATTTTTTGTAAAGCACAATTCATCGAATACCATATCAAATTTTCAATATTTTTCTATTGGTACGCAGCCAGTAAAAATAGTAGAATTACACTGCTCGATGGATTTCATTACTGGTCAGCAAGGAGATATTTATGAAGTAAGAAATCTTGCAATAAATCTCAGGTAGGTATCCTGTCTGTGCGGCGGGGCCGGCATGGCACATTAATATGTCTGGTCGGGCAGGGAACCGGAAGTAGAGCGAATCAGCGGCCCACCGCCGCCCAACAAGGGTTGATAATATCTCCTGAAGGGGGTTGCTGAGGTAATTTATGCGCAAACCTACCGAGGTGCATATGGAAAGCCGCCGCCCAGGGTCGTTATTCTTTTATTGAGGCTGTTTATTTGGCGCATGATCCAGGGAAGGCGAATTTTCAGTTAGGGGTAAGCTTTATTAGGCTAGGTATAGGTGAATAAATCTATGGAGTGAGTGAATCATTCCTCGATCCGTCAATGTGGCGTTTGGTCTATTGTGGCCGATATCCATTGACATTTGTTTCAAAGCCACCTTCGCGAGGGAATTCGTCCGCTTGTTATTGAGATTCAAATATTATGTTACAAGCGCTGTGAGCTACCAGATAGCTTGTATCTTACAAGATTGCAGAGCTTCTACACAAAATGTGTCTTATCGTACCTCCTCCATGTATTCGGTACTTATTATGTGCCATGCCAAACTTGCTCTTATGTTGGCGAAATATACAATGCCCAGTGTATATCACCACTTGAGCTCTAAGGCTGTTTCTATTTATTTCTAGCGAATCTGGTATCTTTGCCGTTATATTTAATATAAATGCCTCAGCGTGGTAAACTCGTGTTAACCATTCCCACTGTTGACAAATTATCTTATATATCTCTTTATATACCTACCTAAAATGCTTAGTATATTCAAAAACATATCTTTCCTATTTTTGACGTATTTTCTCAGAACCATGTAGCTGCAATTATTATGTTTAACCTGAACCTACCGTATTTTGACGATCGTTGTCACAAACAGGGGTAATAGAATGTATGTTTTATTACCCTAACTAACACCGTGGAATAATTAAGTGAGCCATCTCGTTCATGAAGACATCTCTCGTATATAACCGTATATTGTCTACATTCTGCTTTTTGATTCACGTTCGTAATTGTAGTATTTTAAATTTTGGAACAAAATGAATCTAAAACCAATATTTTCTGTTTTAGTCAGGTCTTAAAATTGTCGTTTTCAGGAGAGAAACAAAAAAAAGTTGTTTGTTTAAACCTGATAAACTTAAAGCAATACTCATATTGACATGAACCAAAATAAAATGGTGTCTAGTGGGCTGACTCAGTTAATCATTTCAAAACCGTGTCCGCATTGTGAACATGCTCGATTGTCTACCTCCTGGTTTCCTTCTCGTTTTGCTTCATATTTTTTTCAGTAGTAAAACATAGTAATTGTGCGTTCCAGCTTAGTATCTTTCCAATGCTAATATTGATATAAACCAGCAAAAAAAATGACAGCATAAAGTTGCAAAGCCCTCAAAGGACCGCGGACGTCAGTATAGATGAGCTTTGCAACTTTTGGCTTTCATTTTCTTCTGGTGGTTCATATCCATATGAACGTTGGAAACATTTTTTAAGCTGGAGGGTGCAATTTCTTTGTTTTAATACTGAAAAAAGTACGAATCACACACGAAAAATAAACTAAGCACACATTTGCTAAGCGGCCACCTTTTTAAAATGATGCATTTCACATCCAGTACTGAGTCAATCTATCAGACTCCATTTTTTGTGGTTCATATCATCATGTGCATTGTATTGAGTTTACTGGGCTTTTTTTGAACAAATAACTTTCTTTGCTTTTCTTCTGGAATATACAACCTGAGGGCCTTGCCTTATACGAGTGAAACAAAAAATATTGGTACCAAATTAATTTTGCTTTGAAAAAATTAAACATTACACGTACTGATATATAAATCGAAAAACAGAATGAAGACAAAATATGGTTGTTCACTACAAATATCTTTCTGAACAAATTATTCCTCAGGGTGTGTTAAAGTTAGGTTAATAAAACATACTTTCTGTTACCCCTGTATAATAAGTTCAATTACAACTTTTATCAAAATACTGGAGCTTCTAGTGAAACATAATAGATGTAGCTACATGGTTCTAAGAAAATGATCCAAATACGACTAGAAATGAAAAAGGTATGAAAATTTTTGGTGGGCAGATTTCCGTTTTCTGTCGTAGAATTTTTCATTTATATAAAAAGTATACCGAAATATATTGTTGACTTCGTTATCTATAGCTATTCTCATGCACTTCCCTGAGCGTCAGAATATGTCTCAATTTTGGCTGGTTTTTCAACTCAGTACCATTTTATTTAATGCTTAGCCGAATAGAGGGAGTTTTGCTTAACAAACCAGACAATATGTTCCAGCTTCATATTTCTATGATAAATTGCTGCTTAATCAGAGTAAAAATTGGACATGGCACACTTAGCTAGACTCAACTTGATGTTATATAATCTTTGTCATTCCTATGATGTCCAGTGGGACATACATTTCCTTTAGATACTAGAAGATGATAACTCACAGTTCTTGTATAGACTACCTGCTCGTTTTAATACACTATACTTTTTCAGCCTAACGGAGGGATGTTTTAGTGGTAAATTGACCAAATTTATGAAAAGATCAGGTATAAGGATATGATTAGGATCAACGAGTAGAATAGCTTTGTTTTAAACCTCTGTTTATATCCATCCTTTTACCCGCGGCCTAATTTTTGTGTATGTGAATTCTAAATGCCTCCGCGTGGCCCAGGGCGAGAAGAGTGTGCCCATTATCCAAATCAAGCAGCCTCTGAACATTATCTTTTGGACACTGAAAGTTCTGTGCAATGTGTAAAATAATTGAAACAGTCCACAGCTATTAAAAAATCTATATCTATAATTTCTACATTTGTAGGTGAATGTATTAACAATCATTTATGTCTAACAAGTACGGTGTTTGCCGAGATCAAAAGCTTATAGATGGTAAAATTTCTTTTACCAACACCCAAAAATATTCAACATATCCTACTCCCAATTCTTTAACCACCAATTTGATTTTTGGAATTTACTAGGGACTTTGGAAACGTCAAGAAACGAAATATGAATTATCTTGATTTTTTTTTTCATTTTTGTCGATAACTCCGCCACTAGTGAGGTTCTCAAAAAGCTACAAAGTCGTTCTTCCTTGCCATCTAATGGTAGCTTAGTACGGATCAAATGCATCAAAAGATGCTTTTCGAATTATAGAGGTACCAAGGTATACAGGACAAACAGACAGACCGACGTAAACGAGCCATATTATCTCATGAAACACTAAGAAATTTGTTATTTGTGATTACAATGCGCCTATTGGCGTGCAAATTAAACATATTTTCCCAAGAAATTTTATATGTTAGATGCTAGGCGAGATACCTTTCAACTTACCTACTCTCAATAATTTGAATCCGTTGTAAAACTCGTCTATACAAATACTCTTTCAAAATTCTAGTCAATTCTGGCGAATAACGGTATTACGCGCTGTCTACGGACACCGTACAAAAGATAAGGAATAATTATACTCTAACCACATTTTTATATCCTTTTTTTAGATCGTACATACAAACTGCGAAATTACCCCACAAAATTAGTTGATTATATGTATATCATTTACGAATAAGCCCCTCTGACATGGTGCGGTGGTTTTTTCAGGAAAGGGGAATTTGTCATCCAGGACCGGATTCGCTTTATTCAATCTCTCGGAGGAAAGACGCCGTAGATCCTCAAACTAAGCATGCTTGATTTTTGACGGGCCTGTGGTCGAGCGGAATAATTTTCATGAATACGAGTATTTGACAATACAGATATTGTATTGGACGCTGCGCTGATTGGCGTTGTAGCGTTTTAAATTTTTTATAGCTTAAACATAATCGCAAAATTTTCATATTGATGCATATGTGGTTATATGTATTTAGATTAGTATGATTTAAACCGATTCAGACCCTTCGATATATTTCAGTCCATCCGACAAATGTACAAAGACACAATAAATTTGAAAATCGAATACAAGTACAGTTGTAAGAGTGGTAGAGTAATAATAAAACTTCAAAACATTACAATCTAAAATTTATATCACTAGCCTGGTTGTAACCTCAGAAAAATCTGCAATCAGTAAAAGCGAAATTTGGAACTTTTCGAAACTGTTGTCTCCCCATAGAAAAAGAATTTCATCAAAATTGGTACTGCAGTTACTGAAACTACTCAGTAACCATGAAGTTAATAGACAGACTGACATATATGGGTGGCAGAAAGTCTTCCGACGTAGATATCAGAAAAATCCAGAAGCATATTACCTCCAGAATATTCCAGAAAATTCGCGTCTACAATATTTCTCTCGCTTATGCTTATGCGTTCATTGCTGCCTCTCTTTCTGTTATGATATTGGTATGGCTATTCGGTAATCCTTAACCCCAGAATAATTTCACAAGTACCTTCCATCTTGGTAAAGTTTTGACACCAAGTCACTATTGATATAGAGATGAAAAAGCATAATAGGTTCAAATACTCGTTCCACCAGTGATCTTCTTCTTTTTGCCATATCAGGTCCTCCTGAGCTGTGCTCTGTCTGCGAGTCTAAAGAGTTGTTCTGCGCTTCGAATTCCGATCCACTCTCTAAGATTCCTTAACCACGAGGCTTGTGTTCTACCGACACCTCTAAGGCCTTCTATCTTGTCCTTCATTATACTAGTGATATATTTATAATTAAAAAAGAATAAAATGAATGAAAATGTTAGAACTATTTTTTGTATTTTCAGAAATGATTTTGCGATATCAAATTCCGGGAAAGTCCATCCGACTAATCCGCTCTAACATAGGTTTTCTTGATGTTTCGATTCTTGGGAGTCTTAATTATTTAAATTATACATACTGAGAAAATGTTTTATGGTACAGTTCTACTAATATCATAACGTAAAAGATCCCGTTTCATACTTCTTCATGTTTTTGCAAATATGTATGTACAATTATAGCTTAGACACTCTAGCGTGATCTCATTATTCAGAAACTAATTTCGATCAGTGTTTTATTAATCCCATTATACCTCTTATGCATTTACACTGGATTTATTGCTATCATTATATAATTACAAACATATCCTGACATTGTTCTTAAGATTATGTTGTGATATATCAGGGAGAATAGTGTGATTTATCGGCATCAGCTGGAAATTGATTATTAAGATGGAGCAGTCGTAAACAGTCATTAAGCTGACAACACTGATTATGTGTGAACAATGGATGAGTTAACACACAATAGTAATAATATACCATTTATATGAATATCGCAGGTGTGAAGTACCCATCGCTTTTAATTGCTTCGCTAATGTCTCACAGGAATGTGAGAAAATCAAGTTTAGGTTTTCTGGAGTAAATGTCACTTTTGAACACAGAAAGATATGCGTGGACCTTAAACATTCCAATAAGGTATTAAATGAATGCTTATCCAATCTACTGCCTCCATGTTCAATGATACCTGCTAGTATTGTCATTGTATACGATTTATTGTTCAAAAAAACGCTAGATCCTGTAACATGGACTGAATCGATGATCATATGACATTAAGAAATGTTGAATTGTTCACCCTTGGACTGTACCAAGATCCGTCTTGCCACCCCTGCAATTTTCTCATTTCTTTTACTCGCGAATATTTTCGAATAAGGAATGATACGCTTTTTGGATTATTTTATTATATCTACATCACGAAAATTGATCTCACTCATTTCCGTCCATCTGTCTCTCAGTCTGCCGCGTCAGTACGTAACCTCAGTAACCGCAACACCGATGCTGATTCAATTTGGGGAGAAATATGCTGTAAGGACCTATCAGTTCCTCTGTTTCCTTGTTAAAATTAGTGCATATCCCAGCATAAAACAAAAAATTATCAGAACTTTCTCCTCGAGTTTACAATTATTTTTGCAGACCGAAAGAAGCAGAGTTTTATTTGTGAAACTGTGTTTTAAGAACCCAATTATTTCATTTGCGTGTTAACAAAATACTTTTTCACAGGGCTGACCATTTTTTATTTAAAATAGAACATCTAAACCTTATTTTTTTATGTTTCACAAATTTCTGGTCAATTTAGGATTAATTATCCAATATTTTGTCACGTTATATAGGTACATACTAATGGTACATATTTAAACTTGCTCTATAATTTTATTCCATTAGTGTATATTAGATTTTGGGTGGTTTTTCATTTGTTAGGCAAATAGAAACATTAGAAGGTGTTTAGAGCGATTGTACACATCAACATGTAACATCAGCAGCTTTTGTTTACATAACATCAACGATGAATATTTCAAAGGATAATCACAATGAACGCCGTCTGAAGCTGGGTACTATCAAATACCAATAGAAAGCTGTTCCATTAACCACAGACTCGCAAAAAGTGCAATGAACAAGCAAATTCATTCCGAGCGTATACATCACGCAAAGTTCTGATTTCGCTATATTGGGAAATGATCTTTCCAGGCGAACTACAGCTTGAAATGTAGTAAGTCAATCTACTTGACCGAATTTTATGACCGCAGACTAAAATGAAGCTCATTTATTCTAACTTATTTATAACTTTTTGCAGTTAGTTAAAGAGAATAACTCGGGGTTACTCCGATCCTGTATTTGGTGTGTATACATCGCTAATCGACCAACTGACGTCCGGGAATATCGTGAAGGGGCAGCTGTTTGTCTGTCTGTCTGTCAGTGCATCGGTCGGGTAGCGCCGGCATAACAGACAATGCTCGTTTATCTCTTCTCCGCTCCGTTCGTACAACCCGTGAAAGACAAGCTGTAATTACGAGGCATCAAAAAGAGTGCTGGTGCTACATAGAACCACCCAGAGTTATTCAGTTGGTATATTTAACCCTCGCCCCTCGCCCCTCGCCCTTATCTCTAAACTATTCAAGGTATCCCCTACACAGTTTTTGTTATAGAAACTGCATTTTAGTTGTTTAAAATATTGGTCGAATATCAGATATTAAGAAACAATAATATTTTACCGATTTAATACAGTTATACGAGACGATTCATCCTTCAACTTATTAACGACGTTGATATCATTATTAGTCTCTCGTACGCCGGGCAAGAGCCTGTGCCTCTGTTATAACAGGAAAAGGAGTTTATTAGGAAAACGAAAAAAACGCTCTCCTAGGCTAGGAACCCTAATAGAAAAACACATATGTGTTTTTTGTGATTTTTTCTATAATGACGTGTTCTTCTTCTTCTTCTTCATCTTCTTGTTTTTGATTTTGGTTTCCTAGAAAGGCTTATATATGAATTTCTTGCAGTCGACGGTGTTGGTATGGATATCTTCGGACACTTTGCTTTCAATTCTAAATAAATTGTCTTTTAAGGTTTAGTAAATATATTTTCATTGTCTCTTCTATTAATATCATTGTTGAGAACAGTTAGATGTTTATGTGTAACTATTTTTTCCAGTATTTTTTTCTTCTTGATTACTGTACACTCTTGCTGGACACGTCCATCGTGTTTCTCCACATCATCTACTAGTATTCACCTTAGAAAATGTATAACTATTCATAACTAATCATTCGTTGCCTTTTCGCTATACGTAGTTTTGATGACATTTTCCATTTCCAATATATCCTCAACAGTTCAAGAATTGATTAACCACTAAACCTTAAGTTCATAAAATTTGCAATGTCGCTTATTGATAACTATCTGTCGGTATTGCAGTGAAAGGTAATCGGTACACGGTAGACGCAACGTTTACTACACACATACGAGTTGGATAGCTTTTCTCAAATTATTTCGTGTCGAAACTTCTAAAGCAAGCCGCTCCAACCAGCCATTTTACGAGCGACCAACAGTACAGTCAAAGGCGACCGCTAGCGTCCTCCAGCGAGGCAAGGTCATGCAGCTTTGTTTCCTGGCCGCGCGCGAACGAGGGAAGGACAAAGGGAGAACACCTTTGACCGCATGATGCACATACTTATATTTATATGGTACTCTTTCGCACAAGAGCTTTTTTCCTGTTGTGGTAAAACTGCCATACACCCGTCAAACGTTTCAAATTTTTCTATTAGTGACATTCCAAAAGAATAAATACCTCAGCTTCAAAATATCTCATGTACCACATTCTTAGAAAATTACTATATCTATATAATGTTACAGGTTCCTGACAAGTTTTACTTAGCTCCTTCAGTTACACATCTCTGACCGAAACCCGAAGGATCATATCCTCCAATCATCGGATGGAAAACAAAAAAGCATTGAGGTACACCCGAAATCTCACGTCATTATAGCATCGGGGTAGGCCAAAAGATGATAAGAATCACCGGTCACGATATGCCTCCTTGCCCCCTCAGGTGACCCAGTAGGTACCTTATGAGCTGGTTTCGTCCAATTAATTAATTAAATTGATTTTTTGACAAATTTTTATCGACGGCGTAAATCGGGGATGCCTATCTTGATCGCTGTCTCTTCGTTGCTACCTGTGGGAGAAGAGACGGTGCGAGTTAAATGCGTGCAACGCTGCCATAATTAGGGAAATTTCCAAGTAAGCAAGAATTTGTTAGTGCTACTTTGATCGCGGATTATATTATCTGCATTTTATTTCAATGAGGCTGACGGCTGATCTAGATCCTATCAACTTATAATCCACAGTGGGCAGCAGTGTTATATATAAAAAATCTAGAAGAGCGGATTATGTATGGACCGAAAACCACAGAATAACTAACAATACCAACGTGTGCAGCAGATCTAGCGTGCAAATCAAACCAATATGGAGGCAAGCGATTATCAGCATCGATGGACTCCATTTAGACTAAATAGTATCAGCCATCTACTAGTGTGAGTCATCACCACCTAACACTCCACCAAGAGAAGACCATCACGCCATGGAGCCGCTGCGCTAGCGGGAACAATCAGAGACCAGACGGGGAGGAGGACGGTACTATTTACCCCCTAGATACTTTAGAGGGTAATGGCCGCATGCCATGAGCAGGGAAAGTATGAACAGCTTCAGAAAAACATTGTCGGCCATTCCATCTGGCGACGTTTGAACATGTAACATGAAACGAAACTTTAAAACGACAAAAGTCCGAAGCAGTGAACAATTATATTGTCTACAATTTTCGAACACAAGCATTTGGAATTATTGAACAAAATATACTCTTCGAACTTGTGCGATACGGTCAATTTCCAAAATGATATTCGAAGCATAAAAACGTAACATTACAACATAGGCGGCACCGGATCAATCTACTGAACTCCTTTTACTTCCCATGCCAGTTGGTGAAGTATTGTAACTACGAAAAAAATTGAATTCGAGATATTGTCTTTTTGTGATGTTTCATGACACAGAAATCACGAAAAATTATGTATATATCATCTATTAAATGTTGATCCCGGGAGTTCGTCATATTTTTTTGTGATCCAGTGGCAGCAGAGTAATACTGAAGCTGCGGATTTACATAACAACGCGTGCGACATCTGCTCTACTATTTAAGCGATACTGACGAACGGTCAAATTACCTGTTTAAATATAATGTACAGTGATATCCTGCCGCCTTCCATTGGGTTGCTACTTTTACTCTAACACTCTAGCTATTACCGAATTCTACCCAAATAAGCATAATGGGTAATTAAAAAAGTCATATTTAGCCTTTAATAAAAATATATGATCAAGTAGGTTGCATCTGTATTTCACGTGCAGTGATATCAGTTTACTAAATATTATTATCAGATTTGAGAACTGTTAATCCAGGTGAAGTGATCTAAATTTTGGAAATTTTTAAATTTTTTGGAAATCTCTTGAATGATAAAAGAATTTAGGCCTTTCAGAATTTTTTTTTGGAATTCATAAAACCCACAGCCCAAAAACCCGATTGAGATATTTATTTCTAACCTAATACCGTTGCGAAACAATGTTCCATTGCAAAATCGGCAACATCGCACGAGTTTCTCGTTAATTCAGAAGCCGCTAAGCGCCTTGCAACTGCAATCTCGATTGAAAATCTTACACGAGATCTGGTATTATATTTCACCCCGATCGCTACCAAAACGACCACAGCGACTCCAACATGTACCCGCTGAAATATTGGGTTTCGCTGAACGGCAGCAGAGAAAACAGAAGAAAAAATGCATCGGACGGGCCTCGGATGCTGCCTCTCCAGCGGTTTTTTTCTGTTTCGGGAAAGGAGTTGTAGGTACTCACTAAGTAGGTATTTAACATGTTGTTGACTGTTTCGCCGATATTTTTAACGCGGCGCGACACGAATATCAGACTCTGGGTAGACTTATTTCCCGCCGTTAACCTTGCCAGGTAGACCATCCTTTTTCGCAAGATCCTGAAGACGACTAATTGGCTTTGGGCTCTGGTATGCAACAAACCCTATAATTATTTGGGTTCTGAACTTTGAGGATTGGTGGATGTTTTAGTATATTTTGTTCAATATCTTGGGGCTGTATTCATACATGCCACTTGTGACTTGAATATCTCTTAGTCAAGAGACGTCTAACGGTTGCGTGATGCCACTGCAGAATAAAAATTAGATAAGAACTGACATCACGCATTAATGAAGTTTGACGTCTCCTTCTTTTTTCTGTAGATGCCGTCTGTTAGAGCCGCATGACTTTTCCTGTTATTTTTTCATTACAATACATTCACATTTCCTTACGAAGCGTTAAATTAGTTATTCCATCACTAAATCTTCTACTGATTGACAATTAAATTCACATCTAATATACCTTTAATAATTGCGAACTTATAAAATGAAACCATATTTGTAACATGTTCTTTATAATCCCTTGGCGTTAACTCTCAGATGTCAGTCACACCTCTTTTCTCATATCCCCAGTAGACTCTATATCTATTGTTGTTCATGAGTATTCTCAATGAACAACAATACGGATTTAGACAAAATTGTTCAACCACTAAAGCTGTCACAAAAATAATCAGTCACGCAGTTGAAGGATTGGAGGAGGCTAAGTTGACCTCACTGACTTTATTATGTGACCTCTCAAAGGCATTTGACTGCGTGTCTCATGAAATTCTGTTGAACAAATTGGAGTTTTATGAAATCCATGGTATTGCATTGCATTTTTTTAAATCTTATTTGGAAGATAGGTTACAACTGATCGAACATTACGGTGAAAAATCGGACGTGAGACTCATTAACTCTGGTGCACCTCAGGGGTCTATTTTGGGCCTTTTTCTATTTATGTTATATCTAAATGACATATTTCACTACATGCTGCCTATAGAATGTCTATGCTTCCCAGATGATACTACATTAATACAGTCCAATTCCAACATAAATCCGCTTAATAATGAAGTAGCAGAAAATGAAAATAAGGTGAAATTGTGGTTTGCTTTAAATTGCCTGAAATTGAATAGTCTCAATGAATTACGATCTTCTAACATCAGATCAAACCCCAGTGGAAGTGTTTCTCTATTAGGCATTTTAGTTGATGCTTCACTTAAATGGGGCACTCATATAGACACACTTTGTAAGAAATTGAATAGTCAAATTTTTGTATTACGTCCATTGAAGTATGTAACTACTAGAGAAGGATTACTAAATGCCTATTTTGCAATATTTCACACACATCTCATTTATGGAGTTGTCCTTTGTGGGAGTTCTAATAATGCCAAACGGGTATTCAAACTCCAGAAAAAGGCAGTAAGGATCAATACTAATTCCAAATTCAATGATCACTGTAAACCATTATTCACAGTTCTAAGAATATTGTCATTGCCTTCTAGTTTCATACTTTATAATCTTTTGTATATCCATGAAAACTTCAAAAAGTATAGTACTCTCTCTGATATACATAACTAGGTACTCTACTAGGGGCGCTGAAACATTGAGAATTCCCAGGTTCCGACTCTCAGTGTCCCCACGCAATTCTCTGATTTTAACTTATATAATAAATTACCACGCGGTATTCGAATACTGAACAACATCAAATTTAAGAAATCGCTTAGCTTAGCCAGTGTTTCTATGGTACTGATGAGTTTTTAAATTATGTGTCATCTTTATAGTTTGTTATTCAAGTATTTTGTCCTTATACCTAATTGTATACAATTGTATTTTATATTGCTTAAAATATGTATCATTTTATTGTATGTATTCTATATTTTAGTCCATGTTTTCCTTATATGACTTACCATATATACTTAAATGTATGAAATAGTCAATAAAAATACTACTACTACTACTACGCCTCTGCCTGATAGGATGTAGGGCATGACAAACCATTGAACATAAATTAAAAACGTTTTAGCTTATCCTTTAATCCGATTGCGTCCATGTAATAACAGGCACCAACCACGGCAGTCTTTGATTGGAATGGCGATCGCTGTACAATGTCCGTGGTGTGCCAATAAACTCTGCGGGCAAGTGTATAAAACGATCAGACTGGCATCAGCAGTGTGAACGTGAACCCTTTCGCAGTGATTGAACTGGACACGTGCTGAGATTTCAGTATGACAATAAAGATCTACCGTGCAGCATGGGATCAGTTGAAATGAATTTCCTATTCAATTTAGAAAGGATAGGAAAGGATCAATCGGCATGCAATTGTGTTAAGATAACCACAGATACAGAATAGGGAGAAAGCAGTTCAGAATACTTTGATTCCATGGAAACCAGTGTTAGCGACACAACTGCTGATTCAATAGCCGAACAATTTTGGCAAGCAGCCACACAAAATTCGGTAAGTAAAGCTATTTCGAACCAACTGCTTAACGAGTATTGCAATCCGAAGTACGAAGAAAAAACCGATTCGACCGCTCCAACTTTATTTGTTGTTGTTGTATTATCCGGACACTTAGATGTTACTTCTGACAAGGTTATGACTTGGCAGAAACACAGTGAGGCGCGTTTTGGCTGCCTCGGCAGCCTTTATCAAAGTACAAAATAAAATTAAAAAAATGATTTTGCAAATATACTGACAGTATTTATATTTATGTTAGTTATCTTCTCAACAAAACCTTAGTATGAAAGTTATGGGTTAGAATACAGATGATGCATTTGCGCTGTTGATAAATTCAAATATGTACTTCCACACAGAAACCATAAAGCTGTCTGTCCTATAAGATAAAATGAAATATACAGCATTGTGATTACAATACCCCCATTTTATTTTATAGGATAGGCAGCTTTATCCTTTTTGTGTGGCGGTGCATTATTTTTTTTTATTTATCAACAATGCAAATCATCTGTATGCAAGTCTTTTATGATAGTTAATAGCAAAGTTTTTTTTGGATTTAGAACTGTAACCCTAGAGACAGCCATAAATATGAACATGAGTGTCATTATATTTTGAAAATTATTATTTCATTCTGTTTTGTACTTTGGATAGAGGATGCCAGGGCAGCTAAAACGTCAGTAAAAAAGTATTCCTATGTATGTGGTTTCAATTAGCGGCCTTCGAAAAATATAGTGAATCATAGAGACAACAGCAGGATGAGTTTTAGAAGTTACATTATCCTTTTTAACTATAATGCTGTTAAGATATCCCTTTCTGTTGCTTCAAAGACCTCAACGAAGGTATTACAAAGAAAGGTGAAATCACACAAAACATCATGCCCTGCTACCCCTCCTCCAAGACTGAAGTCTTGATGCGCCCTTGGTGAAGCATTATATTCTAAATTGCGTTACGGCAACTATTCCCAATGTTATTCAGGACTTCACAATTATATTTTGGTTAAACTTCTCATCAGATTAGCTGTCACCTATGGCTTGTCAAGATACAAGCAAAACCTACATATCTCGCAAAACAGAGCATTTATGTATGGTCACGAACGTAACGCTTCCAAACAAAAACCGTTACAGAGACCACGATATACCCACGTTCTGTTGCACAAATCAGCAAACGACATTGTCTGGTCGACACTATCGGCCAAGTATGCAAAAGATCGAGACTGTGACTCATTCAGATCAAAATCAAATTCTAGTTCATCTATAGAGATCCACAACATACAAAGTATTTAAAAATGTTCAACAACAAACATGTGTACAACCCGATAAACACTCCAAAATGGAGTTGAGGAGATGTTTTAATAATTTTTGCTTTTTTCCGATTATATCACCGCACATCATATTGTTTTCAAAGATTCTTCGAAATCGGTACAGCGGTTACTGACAAAAAACGCCATCAGCTGAACATCTTTAGAGACAACACAAACCATCCAAAAAACGTATTATCCCATGTTCTTAAATTTTCTGGATAACATTACTTCCACGAAAGGTTCCACGTACATAATCATACGTATATGTACAGTCTAATAACTATTTAATCACATAAAAAATCGAGAGAAACATTTCTTTACTGTTGCAAGCTCACGCTGCCAGAGGGTAAAGCAGCATCACTCCCTTATAGGTATTAACCCGTCAACTTATGATTTGCCGATCATCAAATCAAACACCGGATTGAGTCATGTACAAATAATGTCAGCTAATATGGGCGAGCATTAAAGGCGAATTATCCGTTTTGGGGGTTAGGTCGACACGGATTAATGATCAGCTAATGCACTGGTGCGGGTGGCGTATGTAAACATCGAGGGTGGATTCGGTACGCAAAGCAGCTTTGTAGTGAACCGTTAGGCTCGTCAATGATCATTTTATCTTTTTATGGAAAGCTCAATATTAATGAATTATGTTTTATGGTATGGCTGTCCACGATATTCAGTCATATTTTGTATAATAAAAATACTAAAAGGGATGAGGCTTACTAAATCCTGTGAAATATCTTTACTTTCGTGTTACTTCTTTCTGTCAATCTATTTGTCACCATTCTTGTCATCGCATAATCTCAGTAGCTATTGCACAGTTTTTGATCAAATTTAGGGTGAAAAATTATGTGCGGTCATAGTAATTATTAGTGTTATTTTCTGAAAATCGCTGGATCGACGACAGGGTAATTCCCGTTGTGAGTTCTAACAATATTTTGGCATACCTAAAAAGTGTGACATTTGATTAATGTAATTTATAAAGCTTTTCAGATGTTTCTAATACGCTGATAGGAGCATTAGCTTCACCTGTATCTGTATCTCTATCTATCATCTATCTATCTATCTATCTATCTATCTATCTATCTATCTATCTATCTATCTATCTATCTATCTATCTATCTATCTATCTATCTATCTATCTATCTATCTATCTATCTATCTATCTATCTATCTATCTATCTATCTATCTATCTATCTATCTATCTATCTATCTATCTATCTATCTATCTATCTATCTATCTATCTATCTATCTATCTATCTATCTATCTATCTATCTATCTATCTATCTATCTATCTATCTATCTATCTATCTATCTATCTATCTATCTATCTATCTATCTATCTATCTATCTATCTATCTATCTATCTATCTATCTATCTACCAATCTACCTATCTATCTATCTATCTATCTACCAATCTACCTATCTATCTATCTATCTATCTATCTATCTATCTATCTATCTACCTATCTATCTATCTATCTATCTATCTATCTATCTATCTATCTATCTATCTATCTATCTATCTATCTATCTATCTATCTATCTATCTATCTATCTATCTATCTATCTATCTATCTATCTACCTATCTATCTATCTATCTATCTATCTATCTATCTATCTATCTATCTATCTATCTATCTATCTATCTATCTATCTATCTATCTATCTATCTATCTATCTATCTATCTATCTATCTATCTATCTATCTACCTATCTATCTATCTATCTATCTATCTACCTATCTATCTATCTATCTATCTATCTATCTATCTATCTATCTATCTATCTATCTATCTATCTATCTATCTATCTATCTATCTATCTATCTATCTATCTATCTATCTATCTATCTATCTATCTATCTATCTATCTATCTATCTATCTATCTATCTATCTATCTATCTATCTATCTATCTATCTATCTATCTATCTATCTATCTATCTATCTATCTATCTATCTATCTATCTATCTATCTATCTATCTATCTATCTATCTATCTATCTATCTATCTATCTATCTATCTATCTATCTATCTATCTATCTATCTATCTATCTATCTATCTATCTATCTATCTATCTATCTATCTATCTATCTATCTATCTATCTATCTATCTATCTATCTATCTATCTATCTATCTATCTATCTATCTATCTATCTATCTATCTATCTATCTATCTATCTATCTATCTATCTACCTATCTATCTATCTATCTATCTATCTATCTATCTATCTATCTATCTATCTATCTATCTATCTATCTATCTATCTATCTATCTATCTATCTATCTATCTATCTATCTATCTATCTATCTATCTATCTATCTATCTATCTATCTATCTATCTATCTATCTATCTATCTATCTATCTATCTATCTATCTATCTATCTATCTATCTATCTATCTATCTATCTATCTATCTATCTATCTATCTATCTATCTATCTATCTATCTATCTATCTATCTATCTATCTATCTATCTATCTATCTATCTATCTATCTATCTATCTATCTATCTATCTATCTATCTATCTATCTATCTATCTATCTATCTATCTATCTATCTATCTATCTATCTATCTATCTATCTATCTATCTATCTATCTATCTATCTATCTATCTATCTATCTATCTATCTATCTATCTATCTATCTATCTATCTATCTATCTATCTATCTATCTATCTATCTATCTATCTATCTATCTATCTATCTATCTATCTATCTATCTATCTATCTATCTATCTATCTATCTATCTATCTATCTAACATATTCATTCAATATAATACTTAACTTCGTTTTTTTATAATCTGAAAATATAAAAAATAATTGATAGTTTTAAAAACTAAAAAACAGACTTTAAGAACAAACGGAAAAGAAGGTGAAAATAAATTTCAATTATTCAGTTTTTAATGCGATGTGCTCTTAAAGCGTGCTTTTTAGCTTTCGAAGTTATTTTTATTATTAGCAATATATTCTGAAATTTGCTGAAATTCTGCCTAACTGGTGATATCTCTGCCTCTTTATTTTCACCGCATATAATCTCAGTAAGTGCTTCATCTATTCTGATGAAACCATAGCATATATTATGCTATCGGATGATAACCTTACGCTTATGCCTGGGACATTTTGGGATCATCTTTACGTCACATAACAAGCCCCATCCACACTTAACTGGCTCACCATGAAATGAAAACTATAAAACCCTAAATCGTGAAACTGTGTCATATTAAAGTAATTCAGTTCAAAATTACGTGTCTCAGAGATATACTACTTACTACTTAGTTTTTACATGTACCTACGTCTCCCTAAAATAGCTTTGCACAAAATCCAATAATCTGTTCATATTTTTATCCGAATAAATTTACAAGGGTAACTTGAAAAAAATCTAAATTATACCAGAGAAAGATATTTACGAACGGAAAGCGGTATCTTTGCAGTTTTGGAACCACTGATTTAATCTACTTGACTTCATTCATCATACTTCTACTTCCGGAACATAAGCTCGAGAGTACAAATACCTATTTATACCTACATTTTTGAGTGAGCTCAAATTATTAACGATAGTTTCATTAGTACTTAGTTTCCATCTATAATCCAATCACGGATTAAATTAGTAGAACTCAGTTCTTCAGCTGCTCATAAATTTCAAGTTAAAAAGCATCACGAAGTTCGAGGTGAGCTGTATCATAACTGGCCCATCTTGATTTCCGATACGTAACATCTGCTCGCTCCCGTACAGTGTATTTAAAAGTAAATCGATGACTATAACGCATTATCTGATAGGATCTACAAATATATGCGTTCGCATTTAAACCGGACATTGATACCTGGCCATTCAACTGTCTGTCGATCAGTCTGTGTTCAATCAAAAAGAGAACGGGACTGTAAAAGGAAATGGTGTTGACCGGGTTTTTATTTTGAGGGAGCTAGTACTGTTATGTACAAAATAGGCGTTGTACAAAACGTTAGTTATTTGGAGATTCATATTCATAAAGAATGGAAAGTGTGATTGTGGGGAATCAGGTATATTTATAATGAAGTGAAGTAAATTTGAAAAGAAATCGGAATATAGCTTTTTAGCTATCCTGAAAAATCCAGATATCCGAGGATACCACATAATAAATGGGCAGAAAGACCATCGAGCTCCAGAAACGCTGTGAGAGTACGATTGTCACATCGAACATAAAACGCTGTAAATTGTAACTGTGGTAGAACCAGCTCCACTGCACCTGATTCCACAATGCCGAGGTTCTTCAAAAGAACTACTTTTAGAAGACGCTCATTGAAGGCTTTGGAATCTGGAACTGGTGAGGATGCGCCCATTGGGTACATCTAGTATTTGCTGCACTAACGCCAATTTTGGTGATTATGCGATACAGATCGGTGGGGCATTCATTTGCTATCATAGTATAGCTATAGAATAAGAACATATTAGCCATCTTCCTGCGACGTTCCAGACTGTGGCGATCCTTTGTAAGGTCAAGCGCATCCACTAGACGTATCGTTTGCTTCTAGATTGTGTCAAGAGGCTTCCAATATATGCGAGCAATACTCCATCGATGGTCTAATCTGAGCTTCTAGAGGAGCAGTAGCTTCTCCGTTGAAAACAATTTCCTGGAGCGGAAGAGAATCCCCATCTTCTGAAACGTCGACCTAGGAGTCCTAGAAGATCGGCACTTGATCGTGCCAGAACATATTATTTTTGATATTAATTCCCAGAAGCTTGATGGAAGATGGTTGTAGTATTATGCGTCTCTCCATCTCCCCAGCTAACAGAAGAGCATGTGTTTTTTTGTCAATGTTATTATCTAAGCTTTCTATGTGTTCAACTGAACTCCATTTCTAAACCCCCATTCAACAATTCTTTCTCCTCACTAATTTGGACCTCATGCTGCCTCCGCCAAAGTAAAGACACTCGTTGTGGTAGTGATTTCCCTGGTTCCATGCAAGAAGTTAGAATGCTGTGATCTGCGTAGCTGTAGATCGAATCAGATATTATTTCCAACAGTTCGTTGATGTACTGCAAAAATAGTCTTAGAAAAAGGACAGAACCTCATTACTATGTTCTGTGATGAGTTGTTAAGCATGGGTAGGCTGACAGGAATTAGCTCAAGTTTTGCGGAAAATCTAACAATAGTTGTTACTGGTGAACAAAATTCTTCAAAAACTGGTACAGTTTGAGTCGCCAAAATTACCATATAGACGGAAAAAACGGATTGAAGATAATAATACTGAGTGAGTGATGTCTGGAAAACAGAAGTGAATCTCGTTAAAATTTGGAGATACCGAAGAACGACAATCATATAGTAGTAAAATACTTAGGGACACAAAGTTGTTAAGTTCATAAAGACGTAAGATGAAAATACGTATAAGTATTGGTATAACCCATAGCACGACACTACCCACCACGACGAAATGTCGCATGGCTCTCAACTCTCAACTGTCTACGCATACAAGAACAACAAAATTCATGAAAATCTTCCCCATGTTCCATGGATGGATTGTATGTTCTTATTTTACTTCAAATATCACGTTGATTTACGTGAAACATATTGATTATTAATTATAGTTATTTTTCCCTGCTCTCTAAGTAACCCCCTCCCCCATTTTAATCGCCCCAAAAAAGCGGAACCGGTATAGAATTCATATTTTACCCTAGTTAATTATGCACATAATTTTCTCGTAAACGAAATTTATTCGAGCTCCTTTTTAATCATAAATCAACTTTTTGTGTGGAAAAGAATACGATTATAAAGAAATAACTCAAAATTTATGATACGCGCCAGTTTCGCATCGATATCGTTGTGAGCTTCGCGTGCCAGGAACGCTAATGGCCACGAAAAAATGCGCCTGGGCCCCCGCTTCCAAACTACAAGTTTCCACCAACGACGGAAAATCATATAAATGCGGATATTTTACTTTTACTCTATATCGAGCTTTATATTGCCAACAATTACTAAACTCTGAGGTTTAGTTTACTGTGAGTGGTTATATGTTTCTACGTAGATATTTTCCTCGACTTATATATTCAAAACATGTATCATTTCAAACAATTTAGAGTTTGAATACTCTATTCTTCATAATCTATGATATGGTCCAAGAGTCAATTTACACGTTGAAATGATTGAAAGTAACAGCTTTACTATATATGTATATATGGTATTGCTTCCGTTCCAGAAGGTTGTTTTCACCAGAACAGCTAGTGCCACTCTACAAGGCTCAGATCAGAGACCCTCAAAGCTTCTGTATAGAATGCAAACACCAGCAATACGTCTAGTTTATGGGACCTCCACAATTTGGAACATCGGAGAAAGGTGGACGATCTGTATCTATTCTACAGATAATATCATGGTAACTGTTCGACCAAGCTATCTCGCATAATAACACCAAGAGTTGCCAGTTCAGCAAACGCTAGAGAAACGCATCTTCACCAAGTAAAACTCCCAACACCTCGAACGAGCCTCTTCTAAATGTTGTTCTTTTGGAGAACCTCTGCGCTGTGGAATGAGTTGCAGAGGAATTTATTATCCTATAGTTACAATCTACGGCGTTCCAATGTAAATAGACATTCATCTTATCACAGTGCTTCTGTAGCGCAATAGCTTTCTGCCTTTGTGAGAGGTCATCTATGAAAAAAATTGACAGCATTTTCTACTTTTTCAATATGTCTTCATAAGTTAACATCGCCGCTATCGAATGTTTGCTTGTTTGGGTGAAAGGTATGTCTTGTCTTATATTATGTACTATTCAAAAGGTTTGCACATTAATTGAGAATCAACCATAGCATATAATGACCTATGATCCGATGAAATACTAACAAATTACCAAATAACCAATGAAGCAACACAAACAATGATTAGCTACTCCATTCCACTTACCCGATCATCAAAAGAACGCCAGTATTCAGACAAAAAAATGTGCAGATGATTTTTACTAGAAAAATTAATTATATTTTCCTTGACATGATACAATTATATAGAAAAAATAGCTGTAATTATTCTTTTCCTAGCAACATGGATTAATTAAAATGATGTATCAAGATACTGTATATGATAATAATTTACAACTTTGATTGTACACTAGAATGTTATAATGTGAGTGTTTTTGATTCAAAATATTTTTTGATTGTCTATAAAAACTACATTAATCAATTTTCTAACCTTAAGCATGGTTATGCTGAAAATTTCACGTATAAAACTGTTGTTGAAAACAATGTATTCTACCAATATTTCTTTGTTCCAATAAAGATTGAAATACAAACGAGAAATAATTTGTCTCTATTGATGAATTGCCTTCGCCATATTCTCAAAATTATGTTTCATTCGCTATATTTTATATATGAACAGATATCATTGAACTTTGAACATATTACTCAAATTAGTTAAGGGTTTATGCTAACCCCCTACCCTCCTAGGAATCGTTTTGGCTAGGCTCGTGATACGAGATCCACTAATATGCTGGAGTTTATGAAAATGTGTTTCATTGTATTCATAATTTTATCTCCTGTTCCTGAATATATCTTCACAACGTCATCCTACGATAACGATACGTCATCGTTTTGATTGATTATAAGTAAAAGCAAGTCATATTATGGGATCACAGCGCATATGTAGACAATGCATCAATGTCAAAATGAAAAGCTGGAAATGGTGATTGCGCAATGTAACTATCTTATGCATAGTGCTTGAGCTTTGATAAATACTGTAATGGAGTAGCTCATTTACAACACTATCTTTAAGAAATGCGTAAAATGCAAATATTGAGAAAACATTGCAATTTCACATAGACTATAATTCAGTTACACAGTCAATAACCTTAATTGTTTTTTTTAAATGAGAACCTCTATGAACATTATTTTAGATGTTAAAATAATGATAAAATACTGCTTTCCTAAAGAAGTTATTTGTCTACAAGTCAAAGTGTGCGTTCATTTTTAAACAAAGCATTCGTTCACATTTACGGATTGACAAACGTTACGTTGATTCTAAAGTTGAAAGCATGTAAGGCACTGATATAAGCAGTGATACCACAGTTCAAAAGATTAGAATAAAGAGAAAATTATAATATGCAATACTTTTCAGCCAGCCAAAATTCACTGAATCACACTCAAAGTATATATTAGGTATTGTGTAATCATGAAGTTATCATGCAGTGTCTTTTCTTGGATTGATGAATGAATGTTTATGGTAGGATATGAAAAAAACTTGTATATTTTATGACGAAATCTTAAAAAGTCTACTCCTCAAGATAATCCATAAGATTCTTTGAGGGTATTTTATAATCTGAACTCGGCTCACAACTAAAAAATATTTTGTCAAGAGATTGTTCTATGTTCAAGAGAATACAAAAAAGCACATGTCGTCTACCATTAAGTTCATATGTAACTAGGTATATGTGTTCGCAACATTTCGACAGCTATTACTTATCTCTGATCTGAACATTTAGACAGTGGTTTTTAAGCTTCGTGTTCTGCGTGCACTTATGGGTAGACCTGTTAATGCTAGCGCTTTCACCATATTTAAAAATTTAGAAAGCAAAATCAATATGTATAATTTGTTCAACAAAAAGTCGTTTTACCAAACTAAAACTTGACGAAATCTATTACAGAATAGCCGGGTTTTGAGCTTATTTTTGCCCGTCCAAAGCAGCAACAGTTCTTAATACCGCAACTTCAACTAATATTATTCACTTCATTATTTTACAAAGGTTTTAGGTGTTTAATTTTCACAAATTACCTTTTTTGGGTTCATCAATAATACAAATACAGCTTTATGTATTTCAAATATCTGTCTGAATAGCTGGCGAAGGCTTAGCAACACTAAAACTTGGATACAGTAACAAGAATGGTGAATTAAATCGAATAAAGGGTTCTTTAATTTACATTCCGATAAAGGGTGCAAAGGCAGCCGAAAAATACTTCTCATCACAAGTATGATCATAATACTTGGTTAGTTGGAAGCTACTCTTTCCTCTTAGGTGGCCCTTTTTTCAAAAACGTTTGATTCAACAGTTAATGATTAATTATTTTTCCTTTTTTAAAGATAACTGCTCACAAAGCAGAAAGCTTATTATGCTCCAGAGGTGCATGAGACGACAGGTCCATTCATACTTACCTTAAAATACTGTAAATTCAAGACACAAATTCTTTGGTGGCTTATGCCACAATGCATAGGTTTTCCAAAATATGTATTTCAGAACAGACTTTGTAAGTTGGGCTTTTCTAGTGTTCTTTAGGGTGATGGCTTTTGTTGTTATCACATGAAACAGCTCGGCTGAACCTCTGTCTTGATTGAATCTAGAATAGAGACAAACCACCTACTTTTTCCGATGTTTTCGCTGCTGAAATTGAACTTGCAATTCAATCGATTATTGTCACTTGATGATATTATTATTAATAACAATATACATAAATATAAAACAATTTTTTCGTAGCAGAGGATGTAAATCTATATATATCATATATATATATACGTCAATCTCTATATTCAAGACGCTGTCAAACTAATCATTTCAATGCAATGAAGGGAATTCGCGGTTCCTTTTTAATTCCTACCTGAGTTCAAACTGCAAGCATACCATCAAGTGAAATTAAATTTCGAAGAATCGTATATTTTCATGGATGTGTATCAGCGGAAGCCGCCGGCCGGTAGCAAGTACTTCGATCGAAATTATACCGAAACAAAGACGCCTTGGATAATAACATATCATCAAGGGAGATTCGTTGATTACTGGGCAGAGAAAATCAATTCCTATTCGAATATTTAATTTCAGTTGTATTTAATTTACCTTCGAAGAATGATTGTCAATACGTCTTAGTGTTTTAGTTAGGCGATCTGGAAGAGTTTTAGGGGTTTTGTACGCCTTTTGCTTACAATTTTCTTCTGGACGGACAGGAGTCTAAACTATGTCGCTAGCATCCCGTGCTGATGCCGTAGCCGCTGGGCCGCCGTTACGGTGACCAAACGATCTAAGCCATCTCATATATATATATATATATATATCTGTCAAGATTTGAAATAGCAGTAAACTTTAATCGGACGAGTCAGCATGCATAACGGAAAATAATTGTTACACAGTAAATGTAGTTTAAATACAGATTGGAGAAATACAATTCCAAAATAATATTTGGTGCTGACGAAACTCGAGCCAGAGGGAATAAATTTAAAAATAATGAATTAGAGCTTTTTTCATGTAACTATATTCATAAAAACAGTTACAAAAACAAACCGGTAGCGTTATAATGTTTAAAAAATATTTACATATGTTTTTTGAAAAATTTCCTCGTTACATCATCAATTTCAATGTCTATATTGGACTATATATCTGCTTCTGTATAAAAACTATGCATAGCAATATTATCGGCACGTCTGGTAAGCTCAGAAATGTCAGAAAAGCGGTTTCATCTCATTCCTAAGACTAACTAAAAAACTATAATTTACAGAATCCAAGTTTTGCTCAAATAATGTGATCATTGAAAAAATCACCTGCAACCTTGATATGGCTGAGTTAATAATTGCACAATCAATCAGATAATGATAAGAGAACGACGTTAATTAATTTGCTTTTGCGGTATTTTGCAAATTCAGAATAAAACTATTTTTTACGAATATTATAATAGATATATTTTAATGAAAAGCACTAAACTGCAATTCTTTTAGCTCTTAGGGTCAAATATAACATTCATATAAACAGGGGATTCAACAAGGTCAAACATTCTTGACTTAAAGCCTTTTACACTGAGTAAAAGGAACAATTGGGTGTATGAAGGTCAGCATTTTTTTTTAAATCAATCTGAGTACCAACTATAGGAATATCAGCTTTTCAATTTTATCTGTATTGATTAGACAACATTACTTAACTATAAAAACAGTCTCTATCTAATGTTTCTCTTGTCATTGCCTTCCAAGATTAGATCGACTGACCCTACTTTAGTCATTGGACATTGGATATTTCCTAAATAGTAGCTATTCAATTGGCAGGATCCAGGTTTTGCACGTATTCTAGATATTATGAAGATTATTTACCTACAACCCGGACACGCTCAGTTCCCAACCTACATGATGGCTATTAAATAATGATGTTAATTATTCTGATTATACTGTTTTTGGCAAATTTCTCACGAAATTCAAAAGACCACATTATTTAACTATATAAACAGTCTCTAATACTTCTCATCTCCATTGATTATATTCCCTTTATGATTAGATGGACAGACTGTCCTTTGGCCATTCGACATTAAGTACTTCCTGTTGTACATCCTCTGTTGAAGATGAGATCCGCACAGGGCATACGCCTATTGTGGGTACTAAATGCACCGTGAAGACGGCAATCGTATTATGATGGACCCCCGAGGGTTTCGGCACGCGCCCAGTATTAATAGTGGTCGCTTTGAAGGGTGGGATGGTGGTTAGGTAAAGGCACACGTGGAGAATAGTTCCAGATTGATTTATATGTCATGGTTATTTATTGATTATTGGGGCGATTCGACCATCATAAATTTGGCATTTTTATTGATAATTTTTCAGCAGATCTATTTGATGGATTGGTAATAAATAACTGTGCAAACAGAAGAACCTGGTGGCCTTAGTTGAGCCCAATAATTTGGAATGAATGGTAGCATTAAGTGTGATATGACCAACACTTAAACTACATCGATATTTTGATCGAAATCACACACAGCACTAAGATTTTAGTTTTTTATAGTGGTGATTATGCATTTTTTAGAAAGTTAAGCTCATGTCAAGGATAAGACTTGCAAAATATGTGTTTGGTATAAGTAAATCGACGATCTTCTACTATAAGTACAAACAATATGTATAATGGAGAAAAATTCAGTCAAGTAGATTGACTCCGTACTCTGATTCGCTTCAAAAACTTGTTTTCTCATAGATCTTCAAACTGAAATCAGTTGTTGTTTGCAATTTTTGTGAACTTAGTAAGTAGTAGTTGAGCAGAATACCTTTTTCTTGTAAATTTGTAGTTTTGGAACAGTATGATGAACACACGACAGTTACGTTAATAAACAAAATCTTACAGAATTTAACCTCTTAAAACATTTCTATTTATCGTTAAATCACATAAAAATTCAAACAGTTGCTACAATTATGTATTTCATAAATTTTAAACGGGCAAACTCGCACATCGTTAAAGACATTTCACCAATTTCAACCTTTTCGCACGGTTGAATGTTTTTCGCATTACCCGTCCCTTTTACAAAATTCTTCTTGGTTTTATCCTTACTTTTCAGAATTGTACACAGGAAAGCGAACCATAAGAGTGTTAGGTGGTAAATATTTGTTGTTATATCTGGAGTAATGAGAATTTAATGGTAAAAATCTGTGGCACAACAACCAGGTTCTATGTAAGTGCATTCATGATGTCTATACCATAAATTGTAAAATTCGTAAATTTCCGCGATCATAATACTTCTCTTGCCGATGGTTTGAGGATTAAAAATGTACACATATCTTTGCTCACGGTATGCAAACATATATACTAACACATTTATGTCACTCACGCCATGTTTGATTATATTATCAATATCATTTTTTTCATTTCGCTTTGTACCGATTCATTTCTACGTATGTGGTTTGAATTAACGGCCAGCGAAAAATATAATGAACAATGATCACTAATCATCATAAAGTATGAACGACACATCATGCACATAGCATTACCATTAGTTTCCTAACTGAACCGTTTGACTAGAAAATTTAGTGAGTCGTGAGGACATTACTTCTCTCGCGCTGACACGGTGCGGAATTGAGAAACCCACAGCAATGCTTTATGTCTCTGTGCTCTCACCACACCCACGCTCAGCAGAACTGTTAATTAAACCAAAATGCCTGCGGCTACAGATTGAACGCTATGCGCATTCACACAATCACAATAGATTGTGTTGATGATTCCGACGAATCAAAATAGGCTGTAAATAACTGTTGAGTGGGTGCCACTGTAAATAGAAAAGGTTTCGTTAAATCATTCGCGAATAACATGAAATACGTTTTTTTACGAAAATGATGCGTTTCATGATCTTTTTGAAGTAAGCGTCATTGAGTAACAATCTTCTTGGTTAAAAGCATTTCTATGGAGCAGAGTGACTAAATTTTTGGGTATAATTGTCATTTTAGAAAAAAGATTTTAAAAATATATGGTAATTAAGAAATCCACCATCATTGCCTATATTACTTATATTTTTTGTGAAGACGAGTTGATGTTGAGGAAGATTACTTAGGACAGCATGAAAAATTGTGAAGGATATAATAGCAAACTTGCCACACTGAAACAGGATCTTGTCAGCTTAAGGAAGTCGTGAGGATTTGTGATATTTCAAGAACACTTCCCTTAAACGAATTAGGCCACACCCTAGAACCGTTGTTGCAGGAGCAACTAGTTTTATAAATATGAAAAGTGCAAGGAATACTTTATCAAGATTAAATTTCCTTGAAAAATAATATTTTAGGAACGCTTCAACAAAGTCAAAACGGAAACCAATTTTCTTTCATTACTACTGATGGACGCCGCTTCTCAGTTCACTTCTACGTTGATTTCAATAATAATTGCGCAATTCCTACCAAAACTGTGTTGATTACAAATGTATCTCAATGTATTTTCACAGATTTTTTATTATTTTCGGAATTGGCAGTCTGAAATAAATATTTATTACAATGTATGAAAAATCGGACAAACTTTTAATTCGTTCAGGTGCTGTTGTTCCTCTTCCGAATAACATATCATGTAATTCAGTAAGATATTATATTTTAAATAATCCAGTACAGTGAAGATGCAACGTCATTGCTTCTAAAGACTCACAACAGGATCGGGGTCTTGAGGAGCAACTTGAAATATTATAAGCGCTGCTACTGTAAAGTATGTAGCAAACCATGCGAACAGAATGTACATACTTCTTGGCAAGCGGTGGGAAACTACTGTTCTTGATGTTGGAATTCTTCTACCGGTGTCACTACGTAAGGCGGTATCGATGCTCCAATCTTCTCACATAAATATGTGGATGTGCATACCTAGGCAGATCTATGAAGCAGCATGTTTTAAGAGTCAACTTTCGGAGACTGTATGACGCAAAGCTTATTTTGACGGCTGTGGTCGGTAGAGACAAGATGAAATTTTTGCCATTTGTGTGGCGCCTTTGGCTTAATGCATATCTCCAATGAATCAGCTCCTCTTGACAGGACTGAAGAATTGCGTATGATATCTTCAATAAAAGATGGTGGTATCATACCAAGCTACCATAACAACCAAGGACAACCTTGATGCAATTTGAAAACATTATAGGTATTACTGCACTGTTTTATGCGTTAAACAGTGATCGTTTGCAGTCGGAAGGCTTGTCATTGTCGGTCCAAGCAAAAGGCACATAACTATTGGCATGAATGACTGTTATCAACATAAGTATATGCTATAAAGGAATAAAGCAAGTAAATATAAATGTCCATAACAATAATAAATATTTAGGAACAAGTAAAATGAACAAACTTAATGACTCGACTCACATAGCTCACAACAGAATTTGTTGAGCTTCTAAGTTACTGTGACAGTGACAAGCTATCAGGTTACCACAGGCAGCTCTATTGTTTTTGAACATGTATAACTTGGAGTTGTTCCTCCTTTGCAAGATATGTAATTGATCTAAATTGAATGAAATATAAACTAGTCGTGAAATTAACGAAGAAGACTCAAACAACAACCACGACAAAGAAGTCGTACACTGATCTGTCAGCCGTGGAGATGGAGGGACAGCCAATATCATCTTCCATCAAGATTCTGAGAATCAACATCAACAATCTCATGTCATGGCACGATCTGTAGCTGACCTCGCTAGGTCGGTGTCCCAGAAGCTGGAGGTTCTCTTCCACTCCAGGAAATTGTATTCTCAGGAGCAGCTACTGCAACTATACAAGGGCCAGTCAGACCATCTCTGGAATACTGCACGCATGTCTAAAGCACTTTCTGATGCTTCTGGACGCAATCCAGAAGCGAGCAATACGTCTAGTGAATGCGTAATAACTCAAAGAGTCGCCAGTACAGCAAATACTAGAGGAGCTCATCGGACGTATCCTCACCAGGGACTTTGTTCCTCGAATGTTACAATCTAAAGCGTTTTAAGGTCAATGTGAATAGACATTTATCCTCGCGCAGTGCTTATGAAGCGCGATAGACTATGTGCCTTTGCATGGGGTTATCTATAAAAAAATTGCTCGCTCTTATCCCGCAAAAATCATACTTGTTGGACATTAGGAGTAATTTATTTATTATTATATTTCGTTGTGTATGAGAAGTAATACCAGTTCATTCCTGAAACAAACACATGTGCAGAACGGATAGCACATCATATAGTCATCATCATGAGAGCTCACTTGCACGAGAACTGTTAATGATATCACAAAACGCACTAAAATCGGTAATTATTCCATCGTCTCACGTGACCGACAGATCGGTATGAATTGCTAAGTGTGTTGCATGTGTGTATGTAAATGAATTTGAACAAGACCGGCAATGGTAATGTTTACAGTAAGGACGGTCTTTACAATTTAATTCAAGTAATTTCGCCAGCTGGACAGATCGGAATCGGACCTAATTTTTCCTTTTATTTTTAAGTTGTTATGATCCGTTTGCACGACATAGAAATGTTATTTAAATTTTAGAAGAATGTTTTGTTCGACGAAGGCATTTATTGCCATAATTGTTGCCAATTGTATACTCTCCCCTATACATGAGGCCTGTTATAAACATGCTCGTTTAGTTATTATCCTAGACTATAGCTATAGCACGGCGGCCTAACAGTAGATAGCAATTAGGTTGTAGATACCTAACCTTGGTAAAAGTATGATAGTAACATTTATCTCCAAGTAAGAACAGCTGAATTCCTCCAGCCGCGGGATCTTGGGTGGGTTCGAGCGTCTGAAACGGGCCCGGAAATAATAGATTTTATAAAAGCTTCCAAGTTTTTGCGCTGTTATGTACCATTGTTTCAGACTCTCTTTGCTCTTCCAGTATTCAACAGGGCTCCGAATATCAGATTTTTCCGGACCTCGGCATTCAAAATGCATCGAAAATTCTCTGTCTATATTGTCGGACGTATCATAGAATTGGGTCCACATAATTTTTGTGTTTCAAAGAGAATTGTTAATAAAATCATCTATGTCACAAGTACGAATGATTAATGAAATTGAAAAATTCATAGATTATAGAACATCATTCACCAACATCAAAAAATAAGATATCTTCCTCCCTTCACCCCCAATCCTGTAATTTTTAGTTCCATCCCAACCTTTGCAAAAAATGATCAATGGCCTTAGAAACGTCCAAAAATATCGTTTCAAGCTTTTTTTGTTTTTTGACGACCTCTGATGCCACTGTACTAATTTTCAAAGACTACAAACCATTTTCATCTTCATCATATTAGTAATCTAATGTACAACTAATCAAATTTGGAATGGTAGAATAAGAAACATATTTTTGCGGCATGCATATCATGAAACATCTTCTTCAAGTGCCATTTCCGAGTCCAAGGTTGGCGACCATCATAGCTATTTTTAGTTTGGAAGCGACCACTTTAAAGAGTTGATTGGGAGTGCATCCGAGAGGCCCTCTCCGGTTTCGCAACCATGAGATTCTCCTTCTGCGCAGCATAGACAGAAGAAGAATTTCATGAAAGATAAAAATATATAATATATGAAACTAGAATTTGTTTGCAATTATAAAAGAAAAGTTCACTGAACTGGAAAGACGGTGTTAGGAACTCACTCAAATAGAGGTACAAAAGTGCCTGCTGGATGGGCTAATCGCTAGTGACACCTATCGCCAGAAATCCTCTCTAATCAGTATTTCCTTCATCGAAAACTCATCACCAGTCCGACGGAAAAGGTATTTAATCAAAGCGTGTTCAAAAATCGAGAACAATGAACTAAGAAACTCTTAAAGAGAATCAGCTGATCAGTGTTGTGGTGTGTCGCCCTGGTTTGGCCCCATAAATACGTCGGCCGAGTTGGAAGGGCCACGCAATAGCGTGAGGATCGCTGGTGGCATGGCAATGGCGTCGACATCAGAAGCATGCAGCTGTTGCATCTGGGTGTTTGACCTAGCACGCGAACATGAACAATCAACGCCACGTTACACCACGCACCTTACCTCCATTCCTTCACCATACAGCATTTGAAGGATTTCCTCTCCACATTCGATTTACTTCCCACGCCAACAGGGCAATAGGTGAATCTCAATTGCTTTGCTTTGGTAAATGGCGTTCATCATTTAAACACTTTGGACTACGATAATCTTTGGTTCTTGCTAGCTAAGCATGATTACTTACAATAGTTGCCTTCATACAACAAAAATGAGTCCAATCAAAAACGCCAAAGAAAACTTATGTGTTTCATTCTACTAAATTTGAGGTGTCAATCACGCGATACCAAGGAATTACAAAAAATTAATGAAACTCTCAAAAGAAATGCTTGAAAATTTTGGATATTTCAGATGGAGCAGATAGTCAAGTGGCGATTGACCATAGGCGACTGTTTACTTTAGCTATCCTGGCAATCCTAACTATAAACTAGTTGATGCTAGAATGGTTTGTCACATGTCTCAATAAATGCTCTTGAATATATCGCTCTAGTAACTCTATCTAGCTAATTAGTTTTGAATAAAAAATAAATCATATCCAATCCAAGTAATCTGTTAAGATACCGTAATATTCAAGGTTATCATAAATAAGCGATATATTCCAACTTATGTATTTGGGGTGACAAAAATATGTGAGGGAAGTTTGATTGCTCAAATCATAGGAATAATGCCATACGCAAATGATGCAAATTTTCGGAATGTCGTCCAATTTTCTCCTGTATTACTAGCCGTTCCCTCAAATTATACACAGCATTATTGCTCCTCAACAAACATATTTTTTTAGTTTACAAAAAGTAACACGATGTTGAATAACAACAATTCATAATTCTTTAACTGGTCGGTAAATATGCGGGGTGCTTCACCCTGCATAAAAATCATGTTTTCAGTTCTTTCTTTCTCCTGCCGGTATCGTTCAATAGTAACAGTTACAGATATGGTCTCTCAATTCTATACCTACTCAAACTCTCTTATAATATAATAAAATTATCTGTAAAACCAATTCAAACGATAGATACAGTAGGAATCCAATTATTGTATCAATCAGATTCCGTTCATTTAAAAATAAATAAAATTATTCGAGATTTCAAAGTACAGCCCTTACTCAATGATGAACCCACATATTATGATACTTTTTAATATTAAAAATTTACCCGTCATGTTTCCTCCCTAATATTTTTTCACTATTAATCTACTGCTGATGAATCTATATCTAACATTTTTTTTTATTTTTCAGGTAAGGATTATTTATGTCTTTGCATTCTGATATTCATACATAATATATAGGTAAGTAGAAAAGTCAATGATTGCTAGATATTCAAATACTATTGTTTTCTCAAGATTTCTGGTAGTGTTTATGTAAAATGTGCATTGTAGATTAGGGCTTTCTTCATAATCATAAACGAATCTATGATATGGAACCAAACCACATCGTAAACGAACATACTTAGAATATTTCCTCAAGTCATATTTAATGGCGGGTTTATGACAGAAATATAAGTATATCTCGAATGAACATTATTTGCATAATATGGTATCTAATTACAATGCCTTGTACATAATATGTAGTTAAATGGTCTGTATTCGAACAGAGTCTGATACGATTTTCTTAGGTGTTATGTATGATGCTAACTGACACCTAACAGTGATTTTGACATACAGTGTGTGCACCACAATTTTTGCCGCTCTAGTACCGGAACGTCATTTTTTTGACTCGCTACCTCTGATGCTACAATACCCTTGGAGAAGACATTTCAAGATATAATAAGAGAACAGAAGTTTACAACGCCCTTTCATAGGTAGTTCAAACTTTATTAGCTTCTACTTTGATAATCACTACAATTACAATTCGCATTCAGAAATCCGGAAAAAATGACCCAGTGTGGGATTCGAACCACACATCTTCCGATTGCCGGTCGGACGCTCTAACCAACTGAACTATTTGGGCAGCTGCCCACTCGTTACAGAGCATAGATAACGTTGAGCGAAATCCCCCGGAAGTCATTCTTCCAAATGTCAAACTGCGCTCGTCGTTCTTACCTCGAGGTACAGCAGAATCGATGTTTAGGTTGGTGAACATCTCCAACCGCAATTACCGACAGCAGACCAGCTCTGAGCAGTTAGTTCAGTTGGTTAGAGCGTCCGACCGGTAATCGGAAGATGTGTGGTTCAAATCCGGCACTGGGCCATTCTCTCCGGATAACAAAATGCAAATTGTGTATTAGCTTTTATTTTGTTAAATAAAACTGTGTTTCAGAAATGAAAGTAGTTTTGTGGCGTACTTTGTTTAATCTTCAAATCATTGACAGACTGTTAAAGCTGACTATTTTCGAAGACTACCGAAGTTACATGTGAACTAGAGACGACTAAGTAATGTCATCATGGATAAAATATTCTATTATCCTGTACAACTATTGTTCTAATAAATCTATTTGCTACATCTTAGGGGATATATTTGTTTGCACCTTTTGCTAGTCAACAGAAATATATCATCATATATCAATATTTGGTAGTACTGATATTGTATCCGATGCTAGTTAGGCCTTAAAATGTGAATGGTTGTGGCAGTATGTGAACAAAATCTCAGAATTAGCCTATTAATGCATACTTGGTCTACATATAGCTTTATTTGCTATTAGTCGGTTGAGAATGCATTGTTTCCGAAAAAGAAAGTAGCATGATGACAATTAAGCCAACAAACAAACCTTAAGATAGGCCCTCAGACAGAAATACTGATGGAAATGAGTGACATAGATTTTCAAAATATAGTCAAATTTAAAATACAATTTTTGATTGTCGATCAAACTTTTAACAGCCAGTTAACATGTTGTTTCGCTTTTCTGTATTTATATATACGAGCAGCAGTCTCTTTTAAGAATTTTACACCAAAAATCTCTATCGCTAATTCCCATTGGTTCCTTTGCCAACTGTTCGCTGAAAAAATGACTATGTAATTTCTGAAATTCATCCTATGCTTATTACTACGATTTATCTTATATGTGTACTGATCGCTTATTCAAACCACACATGATTGAAGAAATAACTTTACTAAAGTTTCGGCTGCTTTAGCAGTCTGTCAAAGTACACAAAATAAAAATTACATTTTGAAATCATAACTTTGGCATTAACTGTTTTGCAGTAATTCAGTATTATTTTTAAAGAAGATCTTAGTATGAATTGTTATGAAACATTATAGATCAATCACAAGTCACGTCGATCTGCTCAACCAAAAAAAAAAGTGCTTTCATTTTTAATTCACATAACTTCTAGTTCTAAATCCATTTTCTATAATCAAAACCAAACAGCGATAAATAAGCTTTAGCTGTATCCGTTTCAGTTCGAGATATCACCGCAGATATAAGGGCGGTTGCAGTTGGTGTCGTCGGGGGTTGAAACGAAGGGGTGGCTCACCGTTCCTCCGACAAGGGAGGGAAGGGAGAATTGCGGAAGCGGTTCGACAGCGACGGCAGCCGTGGGCTACCCCTTCCCCCTTAACGCCCTCTCCGACCCCAACGTACCGGATGCCACGTCACAGGCGAGAACGACGAAGCTACGCCAGCTCAGTCCTTGTGCTTGTGTTGTCGTTGTTTTGTTTTTTACGTCGAGGTCAAGTTAAACAAGGACTGAAATCAACCTAGTCCTATCAAAATAGTTGATTAGATATCATATCACTCAATCATCTTACTGGGATGAAAACCATGCACATATACGATTCCGAAGTAGTACTTGCTAATTAAAATACCTATCACTCATTTCCGTCGGTTTGTCTGTCTTCATGCTTTGACTCTGCTCGTTACGATCCTTGAACACCTATAACTTGGAAGGATTTAGCCTAGCCAATACAACAAAGATAAACGCTGATTTTATTATTAAAAGTAACAAACCGCCTGCTATATTGCGCCAAGAATGAAAGCCTAAATTTAACTTAAATCGATCTTTTACTATTTTATAAACAATACAAATTGTAAAAAAATACATGTTTGCTTACATCTATCATGAAAGTTGTTGAATGAATCGCTCCCCTCCAATGGACAATGCACCGTTTGTAGAGGATTTGTGAACCTTGAAAAGTAATTTTCCATAGAAAATAGTGTGAAAATGCCTGAAAATGTATATTTCTAATAATTTTTATATATTTACTAATTACAACAGTAATTGAAAAAATATAGATATTGCATGATTGCGATGTGAACGATTAAATGCGTTGGTTTTTAATTGCACTTTATTAACCTGAGTGGTCCAATCAGGATTTACAGAGCAGATTCTGAAAATTAATCTACAATCCTTGGGCTTTGGATACAATATAACGCGTATTTCGCTATTTTCCAGCACATTTAAACCACATTTATAATTTGTACTTTCAGGCCGATATTTTAATCAAATCGTGGCATTCAGGTTAATACTGCGCACTTTACAAAATAATGCTCTAAGGACTACCAGGAATGCCAAGTATTATCTTGCATTATATTGTAAATTAATAAAGATGTCAATCGTCACTCATATTCAAGCGTCGCGCACTATGGCGCTGCCCACTGGTGACTTACGATGTCAAAGGTCCTGATTTACAGCGACATCCCTTGTTCTTCGTAAACACTATTTATGATGTATTACACCTTTGACTGGGTTACGATTGCTCTCTACAGTTAGACCGCCAGGCAATACTGACGATCTGGAACTAGTTCCGGAAAAATCAGAGGCTGTCCTTATTAAAGGCGCAAACGAAAAGCAGCACAAAAGTCATATTCAAAGTGCCTGGTAAAACTCTATAAGCAAATAATGCAGTGGAATATTTAGGTGTGATCATAGACCAGCAATTATCATTTGGGGTGAAAATCATCAAAGCAGAAAATAGATTGTGAACACTGTCCAGAATACTACTTGGTGGGTCCAAACAGCAAGAAAAGAGCAGTGCTCCATGAAGTACTAAACTCCATAATCTTGTATGCGGCACCAATATGGTTTAAAGGGGCAACGCCAATCATTATTACGACCAGCACGTGCATATAGAAGTTTCAGGATGCAGGTAATCACTGGAATTCCTACCATTACCCTGCAGATCGAAGAGAGGTGCCGCTCAAATGGAAACGACCAGAACTACCCACAAAACAGAAACATAGAAAGAGACCGTACAATCAGAAAATGACAAGAGGAGTGGGAGACATCGTAGCCTGGCCCAATGGACTAAGCGGTTGATTCCGAATCTGAAGAGATGGGTGGAGTGCCCATTCCGAAGAAGCAGCTATTTTCTGTTACAATTTTTGAGCGGTTATGGAGCATACAAAGTATATACAGCAGAGATAGGAAAGAATAAGACAAACACCTGTATATACTGCGGAGATCGAGGCAGAGGAGAGCACACCATGCAGACACCATAATGAAGTATATGATTGAAAATGAGGCAGGCTTTAAAGCAGTGGAGAGGATGATTGTCAGTGCAATGGAAAATACACAAAAAGAAGAAAGACTCTTCCATAGTCAGACCAGTACGAAATAAGAAGACCGAACTCCTAATCTCCGAGAAAGGGAGGACGGAGGAATAGGAAATAAGAACACAGAGACCAAGATGACATCGCTACCCGGGAAGAATATCAGACTACCTGATGATACCAAGGTAGAGATGGTTTCCCGGTGCCACACGATCCAGGACTTGCGCTATGAACCTGGTGACGCACACAAAAGATAAAAAGAACTATAGTGATGAGTCTAGGCTAAAGACGAAACATGCATGTCTATAGCAGATCTGATGCATAGTCCAAAGTATACACTTGAAGATGTCAATTTTCAAAAAAGCAATGTTTGAGCATTTATCCGGCTCTTCTCAGTTAACATCTCTTAAATGCCTCCTGTTGAAAATATTTTTTTGGTTTCAAATCATCTTTTGGAGCAATTTATTCAGTACTTCATAAATATTTTATTATTATTATTATTTTCTCAATATACAAGTTCCTCATGCTTTTCTACAAATTTATTTACAGTTTGTTTTTGTATCCCCATTGAGGGCGGTATTAATTCGTTACCTTGGGATTACACTGCCATATGTTTCACATCCATATTCTAGGACAGGAAACATTGTCTTTTTTGGGGAGACGATACAGTACCTCTCTTATTTTGGGTTAATCAACAATGCAAATGTATGACTATGTATCCGGGATTCCAATCCAAGACCAAAACTATTATCTGTTGACAACTGATGACATTCTGATATTCGAATTTTAATTTTTTTCATCCTCTTTGACAAAGACTGCCGGGGCAAGCCGAATCGTCAGTAAGGTTTTTCGTTGTCCATAAACAAAGTCGGTTTCAATCGGCCAGTCAAAATTCGATGAGTATTAATGGCTCACGAGATCAAAGGAAAAACTCTGGACAACGTATCCATGCTAGAATTATATATCAGAAGAAAAATATCCATCATTAAAACAAAAACTAAACTGCCCTTCCCTGGTGTGTATTTTCCCCTACGCTATACATTTCAGGTTGATCGGTGAAATCTGTCCGGCGAGCTTTTAGGGAAACACCGCTGCCATTGAGAGCAAGTCGGTTGCGTGCCAACGGGCCATTCTGAGCCGCAGTCCAGCCGTACGCTACAAAAGACCTGACTGATATTATTACGTCTGGACAAGACGAGGGGTGAAACGAGACGCGCGGGATAGCAGATATCTACTACACTTCGCGTTTGTTCAAGTTCGATTGCTCTAATTGTTCCTGGAACTTGGGACGGATTTCGGGTCCATTGGGAATTAATGGAGGCTAGATGGATATTGGACGGGACTTCATGTCGATGTTACTCTCTTGTAAATTGCTAGTGGAACAAAGAAGGGATTTCCTCGATGGTATTGTCTACTTCTTATGAGCATGCCTTAAGGGGCGTTCACGTTCTGTTTTTATAGATAGTCTCCTTCAAAAGCCGAAAGCATATCACACTGCAGGATGACTTTTCGATGAGTCTCATTCGAGGTCTTCATGGTGAGTATGCAGAGCCCGCTAGTGTTTGTTATACTGATAACTCTTGGTATTGTTATGCAATACAGCTTGGTCCAACACTAAACATGTTATAATCAATGGAAAAAGGACAGGTACTTTTCTTCGATCTTCCTGACTGTGTAACCTCTGTAAGGTTAAGTGCGTCTACCTGGCGTGCACTTTTCTGGTCTTTAGGCAATGCTTTAGATCGCATAGGTAGCATTCCTATGATAGTCTGATCTGAGCATTGCACCTTTGTAGTGGCTGTTCCAGTGAAAGCAATTTTCTGGAGGAAGATGACCTTCTGGGATGCCGACCTAGAATCTCCAGCTACATGATCGTGTGAGGACACATTGTTGTTGCTGTTGATCCCCATAAGATTGGTGGAACGTGACTCGACGGCTGGCAGACCCACAGGTCACTTTTTTGTCAACATAGTTTTCAGAATATTTTTGTACTGCAAGAAGATTGCTCCAGAAAAGCAGGTTCCTGGGGAACGCAGGCGTTTATGATAAATATATACGAAAGCATATTCATCCATTATTACAGATAAGGATCAGTCTCTAAGAAAGCATCGACCCGGTGGCAGGTTATTAAAAGTAGCTCATATAACCGCTGCAATTATATACCAGTACTTCACCCATACTTTCGCGTCTCTGTTGAGTATCATACTCTCTCTCGTTCTCTGTGGTGTTTTACCAAAAGACTGGAAAATTGCTCGATCTGGTCGTTAAAAAACATATATAAAAACCGATCCAAGTTGCTAGAGATACAAAGAGACATTGGTTTCAGCACCAACATTATTTCTAGTTCATATTAACGAACATTTCTCTTGTACAATGAATCCAGTCCAAGATTATGCGTAAATTTAAGTATTAGTCTAACTGGGTAAACTATTATTCAAGACCTTCCCACAGCATAAATTGGAAACACTAAATGCAAGCCATTATTTGTTTCGAAGAACCGATATATCAGACAAATATTTTTGAATATAGCCTTTATATATCATTTCTTTCACTACCCACACTACAGATAAAGAAAAGAAGAAAAAATCTAAATTTGAGCTACCACGATCCATGATGAATAAGATTACAGAAATCATACCAAATTTTGTAATTTTTTCCATTAGCGATAATCGTCAAAGAATTCAAAAATGATTTAAAAACACTTCGTTTTTGACTGCTGTGGTCTATAATCAAAAATGGTCCGACTTAATGTTTTTTTTGAACTTTAAGATCTCGGGAACGAAAAACTGGACTATTTTTCAAAATCTATTCTAAAAGAAAAAATTATCATATATGATGCCTCCGGTCATATAGTGAAAACAATTTTCCCGTGACATTTTCTGAAGTAGGAAATAGGCAATGGCCAATAGTGATCACCTCCATAACTAAAATGGGCACTTATAAGCAGGTCGTAGTGAGATGAAGGCTACCTTGGTCTTCATCAAACAAAATCAAAGAAGAATAAAATAGTTCCAGTGAGGTCGTTATAATAATAAAAATTGACAAAAAATATATTCAACTCTTCAGACCAGCTCTGGGTATTGTCGAAAACATGAGAATTCTCTAAAAATTAGGGTTACGGTGAATTGGAGAACTCCCTAATTGCGATGGTAATGAAATTCAGACAATATGATTAGCACTGCGGTAAAAGCGGGACGACTTTTCCCAATCGTAGCAGGATCCTCGGAATTATAACCTAAAAAACTCGATCTTCTTGACCCAAACTTTGATCGTTTTTATTATTGAGATGATACGATTATGTGGTAAGGATGTCTCCAATCGAATACTTCATATTTTGCTAATTACAAAAACGAATTTCAAGTTCGAAAGTATACTTACCTTATAATGGTGTCTTAAAAAACCTTTTATAGAGTTATTCCATATTCGTCACTACAAGGTTCTTTAAATGTACGTAAATATCATATAAGTGACCTGAAACCAGCTTGATGAAGTACAATGAGTTCTGGCAAGTATTGTACTAATGTATGTACAAAATTTTCCAGGTAGGTAAATAGATTTCAATAATTTCCTGTTTCCCTTTGTGTTATTTAGTGTTTGACATGCATTATATTATATAAAGATTTATTTTCTTGCATTTCGCGATTCCGCAATCAACACCCCTATGAAAATAATGACCCTATGCGTGAGCACCTCTACTCAATTACAGCATCACCTCCAAGCAACAATTCCTAATCAACCAGTTAGTTATGAATGAGAAGACTTTATTAGGTACAAAACAAATTATTAACCTCCAATGCTTCAACTGAGATTTTATTGCAACGCACGATTGGTAGTTTAATTCAGATCTTGCGTTGTATCTTTAGGTTGTATGTTTGGTCCAGAGCATTTGGCTATTTGGCTTATTTAACCAAGATATTTTTGTAAAGATTTAAGAAAAATTTTTTGTGAAACACTAATAGATATCAAGATAAAATAATTGTCTATTCAACACACAGTTCCACATAACATCAGTCCCTATGTCAGTGGTTGGTTTTCTCAGGGTCTGATATGTGGTGGATTGCCGTGCTTTTGATATTATGTGTTCGAGGTGCTGAAATTTCGACCTTGTGAAAGCTGCATTGGACCCTTGTTCTGTATGTTGTACTGATGGCCCTGGATTTTATTATTGGAGACAAATAATTTGTACATTTACTATGATATAATCTATGAAAGAGGAACATATCAGTCACTTTTCCTCGATTTCCCTGATTGTGAATATTTTTCATGATTCCAGGCACGTCTACCAAAAGTAGTAGCTCCGTGAAAGGAACTATGTGCTCGCATCATGACCGTTCCAAATTTCGGCAAAATCAATATTTTTTTTCTAAGATTCCTCATCTCAGAAACTACAGACTGATAGACCAATGAAATTAAGTAACATGTATATTATTCAGTTAGACACCATTGAACACTTAACAATATGTTGCAGCTGATGAAAGTATTGTGCACCTATTAGTGGAATCTTAGTCCAGAATTATAACCCCTCAGATACAGAACACCTATCGCACTCCAGAAGCGCAATGAGAGGATGAATGTCCAATCACATTGACCTTGAAACACTATCATCGGTATGTTATGTGGAGCATATAGCGCTTCCAAAATAATCAAAAGAAGTATTATGATGTTTGAACGTTTAAAAGGGGCCGGGTCTCACTCGATGATGAACCTCGCACAGGTCGACCGCTCACTGCAGCTACTCCGGAAACTGTAGAAGCTGTGCAAAATAAGGTAAAAAAGATCAAGACATATAACCTACACCGAGATTGAGGCTTCTCTGGGGATTGGATTGGCAGCGGTTGAGCGGTCCGAACAATAATTCATGATCACCTTCGCCTGAGGAAGCGGTGTTCCAGATGGGTGCCACATTGGTTGACCAGTGAGCAAACAGCAACAACAGTTGATTGGGCTAAGTTTATGCTTGAAAAATTTGATAATTGGCACAGTAAAAACACTTTTAGTATCATAACCGGGGAAGAAAAATGGTTATATCATTATGATCCCGAAACTAAACAGCAGTCATTAGTTTGGTGCTTTGAAAGTGAGCAGTATCCAACGAAAGTGCGTCATTCGAAAACTGTCTGAAAGAAAATGGTCGCATCTTTTTTTTCTGAAAGTGGATACATCACAGCAGTAGCCTTGGAAAATCAAAGGATAGTTACTTCTGAATGGTATATAACCAAATGTGTTCCTGTAGTCTTCCAAGAACTAAGCAAAGCCGTCCAAAGACTGGTCCACGGGGTATTCAATGGCACCATGACAACGTACCCTCCCACAGCGCTGCTAGAACACTCGATATTTTTGCTGAACAGGGTGTCAAACTGTTGCCTCAACCACCTTATTTCCAGGACCTAGCTCCATGCGACTTCTTCTTATTCCCTAAGGTCAAAGAAAAGTTACAAGGTCGCTATTTTTCCACCGATGAAGAGGCAATCGCTGCATTTGAGGAGGAAATTAGCAACCTTTCAAAAGAATGTTGGTCTCAAGAATTTGACAAGTAGTTTTACCGAATGCGTAAATGTATTGAGGTCGGGGGAGAATATGTTGAAAGTTTTTTAAAAAAACCTTGTAGTTTTTCTGTATCTAAAAGCTTTCAGCGTGACCCACGTAGATCAGCCATTTCTTGTGATATTCCAGAACGTCAAGGTCCTTTGTAATATCATGTAAGGCCATTAGACTTATTGCTTTTTTCTGAATTAAGATTTTACAATTATGTTCTAAGCCCTGCAGAATAGCAGTAGCTGAGTACAATTTTCTTCGGCGGAAGACATTTCATAGCTGGTGAGGCTCAGACGTGACAAAGCCTGCAATAAGGTTGTGCCTGGATATGTTATTTTTTTATATTATCCCCAAAAGCTTGATGAAAGATGACCCAAGTATTGAGTATCCCTCCATCTCAACGGCTGGAAAACCAACTTGTTCAACACTCATCTCCAAGCGTTGCGCCCATTGGCAATTTACGCACAAAGGTCCTAACACTTCGTAAGTTGCCAATGATGTTGCTATCACATCCTTGAATGGGTTATGTAGATACCAACATTTGCTCTCAACATGCATGTTCATGACATGTCTGATACATAGTGGAGAGCATATGCTTAAAACCAGCTTGTGATTCCCATGTCAAAGTAGTTGTTTGAGTTTTCTCTGCATTGAAATATTTAATACAGAAGTAAATATAATTAGAGGAATATATTCGCATACCTAAATATTAACAAAGTTTTATAGTGATAAATAATGAATAACGATATCACTATTTATGATTTTAGTATCACATTAATCTTGGGTACTATAAAAACCAACAAGAAACGTGTTGAAATCGTAATACCTATTATTGAAATTATGTAGACAAATTATCATAACACAACAAGATAAGAGTCCCACACGGTGTTGTTCCCACAAAGATCCATTGAAGAATATCCGATGATACCCAGCATGAATATTAACTATTCTCCAGCACTTTGGAAGGTATGCGGCGCCGCACAGTTCTAATTTAAACAAAGCGCATGATGAAGTTGGAACGTCGTAAATTAAGAACTAGTTTAATGAAGACGTCTTTACAAGAACCAGAGCTGGTCTCAAACCTAAGTGCGTTTCCCGTGAAATTTCATGTGGTATTCAGACCTATACATATTTTGTATTTATCAACAAGAAAGAACACAATGATATGTACTTTGGTATATGAGATGAATGTCGACTCAGGCGAATTTCATAAATACAAAAACGCTAATTTAGGACTTAGACAATTCGTGTGGTCTGTCTTAAAGTTGTAAGAGTAAAAAAATATCATTTCTGACAATCAAATTCATCCTCTAGACGCGTTGTTCGCTAAAGCTTGATATTTTTCATATTTATATTTTCACCAGAGGTGATTCAAAAGTATTTTTATGATACATTCACTAGTGTGAATAATGCAGGCAGTTGAGGGTCGCGAAAAGATAATTTTTCTGCTATGTAGAGGCACGCATGGATAGAAGTTTCTCACCAAACAATTTAATGCAACAGTATACTAAAATATATATTACTGAAGCTAAAAAGTCAGGCTATAGTAAGACCAAATTTGTACTGAATTAGGGATTAAAAAGTACGAGTATGATCACATTCTAATTTTATCAGAAACTTATGAAACATACGAACATCATTTCTGGACACTTCAAGATTGTTTAGTCTCCTCAGGCTACTCCTTCAGATGATTGAAAACTCAGTATAAACGCTAGAGTTTAACCCCTCAAAGACAGAAATCAAAGGATAGAGCGGTCTTTTTTCAATATTTCATATATGAATGACTGTTACCACAATTAATATATGACTAAACAATTTATAGCTTTTTAATATTTATGTTAAAATACCAATAAAAATGTGCGAATACGGCTCTGATCGAGAAAGGTATACCAATTTAGTGCAGTACGAGCTAATTGTTATTTATAGGTGCCCCGGAATAATATTTCATTTCATTCCAATTTGAAATGTAGAAGGCGGTCGCTTTTTTGTTTCTGTTTGTGTATGCAGCTTTGAAAATAAAAGTTTTAGAATCTGAGGAATTATAGGGTGTAATTTATAGGGGATGCGTCGTAAAATGATGATAGAGCACAAGTTTGTAGTTTTATGGGATTTAAATATACTATATTTTTACCTCCCACACCAATAGACGTGAATATTTGGAATTGATTTTGGAATTATTCATCTTCTGGAACAAGATTCACAAAATATTGAAAAGATTTACAAATTGACATCACCGTTTTTAAAGATACTGAATAGTACTTCCGCAGTAAAGTTGCTCAAACACAAGTGGGCAATGTTAAGCCTATTTAGAAACATGTTAACTACGCTCTAAAATTCTACACAACTTGTAAAAATATGTAATTGTTTGAATTTGCATGCAATATTCGGAATGCGCGTCTAAAATACTGTACTTATGTTCATGAGTCGGATGTATCGCCAAATTCCACAGCCACAGCTAATGGAAAATTTTATCATTTATGTCTCACCTATGTTCACCAGGTACAGAAGATTACAGAGGTCAAAAGTTGTTCGAATAAATAGATAAAACATCTTCCACTGACTCCAAAAAAAATGTACCGCCCCCCCCCTCAATTTTTCACTACTAAAAAAAATTGATAACCAGAATTCTTCAGAACCGTCGAAAATCTAAGGCAGAGAGTTTTTATTTTTATTTCCTCTTCAGATAATAACACTTTCAAAAACTACACAGCATTCCTGTCTTTATGACTGCAGTGTCAAAATTTCGTCAAATGCAAATAGTACTTTCAATGTCCTATAGGAGCTAAGTATTACTGGGCTAGACGACAGATAGACAAACCGTCAGAAATAAGTAACATTTACAATATATCCTCAGCTTTTGCCGAGAGAAGTAGAAGCTTATACAACCGAAGTCATAGCTAAGAACTGTGCACAGGTTCTCTTGAATTACGAGCACTATTAATTTGCATCTGCATTCATTATTGAAGCTGCCCTGGATATTTGCAATTATTGGTATCGAAAAGCTTGTTATATAATATCGCCCTTTTAAACAGACGCACCAATTGGACATCTAAAAGCACATGCTTGAAATGTAAATCTGGTGAATAAACACACACATCTCCGAAAATTACTGGCTCATTTAAAGGGTAATAATATTCTATAACGTTTTAATTTGCATTAGTGCTTCGGCTGCCTCGAAATTTGTGACTTCATTAAGTACCGTCCGAATTATAAATAATTTATATTTACGATCTTTGGCCATCGGAGATAAAACCTCTCAATTTTTTAACTGTACATAAGAGTGACCGCTGTTGTAAGGGCGATAAAATAATTTTATGCATAATTTCTTGTGGAAGGTTATCTCCGTTACATATTAAATTCACCTCTCAGTGGCGCCACGCCGCACTGGTTAAAACAGAAAAGCGACCAATGTTACGATGATGACTTTCTCTAACTATCTTGACCTTGAAGAAACAATTTCTATTTCATTGAACATTTGTTTGTTTGGACTTGCTCATTGCAGTCAGTCGAACATTTATCCATCATATCATGGTTGAACAAGTCTGTCACGTCCGCGTGCTTGAAACCCAAATAGCGTCAAGCAAACAGAGGAAAAGAAAGTAAGAAAAGCTGAATAGAGCAAGCACAAAGAGAAACATACATATTTTGTAAAGGAAAGACCTTGGCACCTTCGGGTAGCATTAAAATATAACTTTGGAATGCTCATAGTTTGTTCATACTGCGAACTGCGATCTGGAGTATTTTTGAACTTGCTCGACAGTATCTGCGACTGATACACGCAATAGGAAGTTGCTTTAAGATTTCGTCTGAATGCATCGTCACCCAATATCATACCAAGAGGGGGTCTGTCTGTCGTATAGCTTAGCAAATTGCAGAAGTTCAAAAATCGATTTTAAACAAATTTTTAAACATATTCTATTGTAGGTAAGTTGTATTATCAGAATGCAGTTTTATTATAATGAGGTCTCTAACATCTATTGATCTAAGATGTATATATTTCCTTGATCCCAAAAAGTAACACATTGCTGAGAATAATCAAAATATTCAGAAAAGAAATCGAAAGTTGGATACATCTACAGCCTAGGCAACTCATCGATATAAAAACTACACATTCGGCTTAACCACATATTCATTTAAAATTTATACACTTATTTTTTCACATATGTTTGTGCAAAGATGTAAAACAGATTGAGTGGTGGAAAATCATGAGTTGCTAGGTTTCATAATAAACAATGCAAAACTTTGCTACCTGTATAACTGCATCGATGGAGAAATATTCTTATATCCACAGCACTGATGTCAGAAGCAGTACCTGAAGCTATAAAGATGTTATATCGCTCTATATGCACGAACGATCGTAAAAAATGTCTCATAAAGTGTTATTAAACACCCAATTAGGCGAAGTGTGGGTACATACAGATGCCATTATGTTTTTTGATAATGTCATAGTAATTAATAAATTATAGGAGTAAACGTTACCCATATAATATGTGGCATCTAAACGGCTTATCTATATAAGGTGAAACCAAATAATCGTCAATATCTTATTTAGGACACTTCGTGTGAACAGATAGTCTTTCTATCCCAGGTGAAAGCAGCGTCTTGTATGCATTGACGCAGTTTTCAGTCAGTTTTGATTTTATTTGCTATGCTAGCAACCAACTTCCTATATGATGTAAGAATCTATGGAAAAACATCCCGATCTCGAACATCTGAATCTCTATTGGTTTGAAATGGTGTTTGCGTGTGACGTGTCCTATATTATTTGACTCCTACTCGAAGCACAAAATTAAATTTTGATTATGTTTCTTGAATTCCTTAAAATGTTTGGACAATACAAAACAAATATTTGTGGGAGATCAAAAATTCCCAGTATAACTAGTTCAAACTATTTCACTACCTTTTCTGACTGCCCTCAGAAACAGACAATTTTGATATTTAAAAAACGAAGTATCCACGCACCAAAAAAGGAAGCTGCATCACATACTACGAACTTCATCATATCCCTCCCCAAATTTTATCGAATTCGTTGCAATAGTTACTAAGATCACGCAGTGACAAAAACGCGACCCACAGACAATCAGACGGCAATGAGCGACATGTATTTGCTTGATGTCCCAATAAAATATAAAAAAGCATTGCTATCAATTCGAACATATAGATCACAATACACCTCGTCTATATAGGAGATTTAATGAAAGCAATTGATTTTTAATTAATCCTGTTGTAACAATACTATAAACGCGTATATCAGACGACCTACTTCCTTGTACCTATATACATTTTAAACTAATTTTCCTTTTTCCTGTTATTGTCTTTCAAAGGGGTGAACCGCTGCATGCAATCCCGTTTAAATCAATCATATAAACTCACATAATTATACCTTGATACATTGAGATTAATCGTGTATAACGTAAGCCGAACAATATTTGTCAAAATGTATTTCAGATAGATATAATTTACCGATTTGTATCAAGGTCAAGTTGCAAATGCAGTAAAACATATTTCCAATGAATTGCCGGTTTCTGATATATCACGCGATGTTAAGAACCATTATCGTATATCTATGGTCAGTGTCAGAGACATGAAGGATAAGAGCTCATTTTCTATTATTTGTTCAATGAAAAGGCCATAAAGGACTGAGTGATTGAGAAGAATACGATTGCTGACACTCAATCTATGATAGTTTTAATGGCATGTCCTATGATATCCTATGGATACAAAAGTAAGGATGGAAGGAGGAATTGGTTTGACCTGCCAATGCACTTACTGGTAGTGTATCAGTAAAGTTTGCTCTAACTCCATAGCATATCGCTCTTCAAATGTCATCAAAATAGGTGCAACATGTGTTAATATTACGCTGTGACAAAAAATCCTATAGACATACCGACAGACGGACCGACAAACAGCCTGACAGATCGGCAAACCCACAGACCCATATACCCACGGAACGGCAGACCTACAGACAGACACACCAACACACCGGCCGACGGACATGACAGATTTTCTTGATAAACTGTATTTCCAAGTTTATCGTTTTTTTTAAATTGAGGGTAATGCGTTTTTTGGATGGATTTCATATTTTTTCAACTTTGATAAACCTTGGAGAGGAATATAATGTGTGCACTTGGTACGTTCTGCACTTTTCTTAGGTAGGTACTCTCTGGATCAGTATTATTTACACTGTAGGAATATCTTCAATATGCTGAAGAGCAAGGTTGTTTCTATAGTAATATTTGAATACAACGAAATTCCTTTTTCCAGCTTGACCTTGCTGGATGATCGATTATCCCACTTCTGATTAAGGGCATGCGGCCCTCCTCGCATCAAGCTTAATGGTTCCTACCTTATCGGCAAAATGCAAATTCTTATCTTTATATTGTACGTGTGGGTAGAATGTAGTTACCCCCACCCTTTTGACGGACACACATTTAGCCATATGCTTCTGGTGTTTAGCATAATCTTCAAATAACGGAGTCGGTCGTTATAAATTGGCCGCCGCCGTTTTTACCCGCTACTTAATTCTTCGCGGTCACGAACCGTTTAGGTAGCTCTAATTAATATTTTCAATTGGACGGCTTATTTATACGTAAGATACGTTGAATAAAAAATATCAAGCTATCGTGTGGCAGATGTGATGATGTTTTGAACTGCATTCACAGTAAGACATATATACTGATCCAAATAAAATTTGCGTCGGATAGATTGACAGATATACTTCTGCTATGATTCAGGGTTGTCGCAGTCGATTGATAGGATGGTCGTAAAGTAACATCATTTAACATAATTAAGGCAGAAGATGCTGATAAAATAGCGACAATAAATGAAAATTTAACAGCAATATTTCTTTGTAGAAAGATCTGAACTCTGAGAAAAAAATTGCATGCAAAAGAATGACAAAACTCGATATGAAACAGATGAGGCTCAGGCTTCGGACTTCCATTGTATAGAGATGTTGTGTGTTTCGCCACGTTTCGATTGATGTGGTATCCTTAATCGTCTTCAGGTAAAAGGATGGACCGAATGTTCAGCTGCTGCCTTTATAATTTCTACCCGTCGTGGCGCTTCACCTCATCCCGTCCGATCTCCGACTGCAGCAGTGCTGCCGATCACGGTGACTCACGCTACCCGGCGGATGATCAGAACCATCCTTGTTTACATACGGTATATCGTTGTTGTTTATTATTGGTCACCATATTGATTTGATTTCCACACTGGATCTGTTGTAAACATTTTTATTGTTAGCAATAAAAGCTGCGATACCAATGTGGCTCCCTGTGTATGACTTCAGCATCATCCCAAGCAATTATGTGGAGCTCGGTCCTTGCATGATCCACTGTCCTAGATTTCTTAGTTTTAGCCCGCTGTGTGTTAATTCGATGTTCTTTAATTCTCACTTGAAGGGTGCTTTTTTGTCTCTCCGATGTATATGCTGCCACACTCACAAGGCACCTGATACACACCGTCCCGCGCTGTATTCTTACAAAAACTAAGCCCAGAAAGGAGGAACAGGAAAGCAAGTACTACATCTCTCGGCGGGCTGTAACTGAAAAATCTGGGACAGTTGATCGTTCCCGGAAAATCAACACTGAATTAAAATAAATCGTAGACAGGGAAGCCACATTGGTATCGCCGAAAGCTCAAGGAGGCAGGTTTCATTGCTAGCAGCAACAATGATTACAGCATGCCTATTATGGAAATCAAACTTGACGGCCAATAATTAACAACATCATTATAAGGCATATGAACAAGGATGATTCAGCGGCGCTTACGAGTCATCCACCGGACTGAGCGGGGTGTGAATTGCGACCCCGCGCGACGAGAGGAAAGTATAAAAGCAGCATCGGAACATTCGCTCGATCCTTCCATCTTTCTACAAATAATTGCTCTTGTTCTGAACAAACTGGACTTAAATGTAGGTATGTGACATCCACCAAAATGTCGCACAGATTCTGTACCCCGGTTTGTATTTACTCACAATACAGATACACCGCTATGCTTAACTCTTAACTTGCAGTAACAGTCACACAGGCCACCAAACTGAACGTTTATTGGTCAATGCTTAAAACCAAGGGCCGAAGTCTAAACGCTTGTATCAAGGGCTCGGTGGCCACTATGACGTATGCTACGGCAAGTCAGCATACCGTCTTGTGTGTGTGATGTACTTATCTGAATGTTTTCGTCTGTCAAATCGCTACGCAGTAGAATTCACAAATCGGGAAACCCTTGCTGGTGGTAGCTGGCAACCTTTGATCGCAGGGATCCGCAGGTGTTTCAGAGAAATCGATGGGAGCTCACCTCCACATCGTAGCGCGGCGCGGACTTTACGAGCCGCAATTAAGGATATTCTCAGCCGCCGGGAACTCTAATTAAAGGGAAGAAACTATGAACTGGCGTCGTAAAAGCCTTCAGGAAAATAAGGGAATCCAGAACGTAACGAAAAAACTTTTTGTTATATAGGAAAAAGCTTTTATAACCATTATCAGCCCTATAAAACTATTCCATCAGTTTTTTTCGCGAATTGTGACAGTACGAAAATTGGAATTACTAAAAGCTCAGTTACTCAGGTACTAAGGCGATGTCCGCTGCATAGTGTGATAGTGGTACAGTCGTGTTAAAATTCATACCAATGGGGTTTGCGTTTTCTCTTCACACAGATAAAAATAAATTCTTAGACGAAGAATATGTGCTTTCTTGCGCAAAGCTATTAAAGTAGGCATAATACATGTTCGATCATATATAGGGTTACATCAAATGAATATTTCCAGTTCAAACCTGGTCTTGGAAGTTAGGATACCAAGCTCTTAAATTGAGCATATTATAATCTTGGCACAGCACAAAGAACATCTTGCCTATAAAAATACTATAATGTTGACTGAAGCATATCAAAATCTTGGCACAAATAATTGAACTACATTACACAATTTGGTTCTACTTCGAAAAAGAACCTGGAAGTATCGGTATAAGGTCGGTAATTTTAATGAGCTGTTACCAAAGCCACTGTAGGTTCCTTAACCTTAAAAAGATGAACCAAAGAAGTATCCAAAGTGTACCAAGATTACTTCTTCTTTACCTTTAGCTCTGTCAGATATTATTTTTCATTGGTAATGAAGCCTATTCACATATTAGGTATAACATAATTCGTACTGACCTACGAACACATGTATGAGTTCCTCATATCCCTAACTGTTCCTCAGCTTTTTCATCCTGATGGCAAGTTAGTAAGGATAAAAACCAATGGAAAATATGCGGACAAAGCAGACAAAAAACAGAAAATGCGTACCGCTGAAATACCGTTAACGAATATGAGGATGTGAAGTAAATGAATTACTTGGAGCAAAACTTATGTTTATATTCTTGATCAAAATAAACGGGGCTCCATTGGAAGATATGATAACTATACTAGAAAATTATGGAATACTTGTTAGAAAAGCATTGAAATCAAAAATATACTTTTCTTGGTTCAAATGAACTATAATCTTCTCATCCAGTAAATTTTCTTAGAGTGAGAACAGATGTTCTTGTCAGGAGTATATCTTCACAGAAATATCGCAATTCTTGAGTTGAGACTATATTTTCATGTGTGCACTTTCCTGTTACATATCGTTGTTTATGTACAAATTCCAGTAAATTGTTAGCTGTTGTCGACCTCTTTGGCTATTTTCATTTTCGTGTACCTTGCTTAACATCATTCATTGAAAGTTAGAATTACCTATTTTTTGGTTCCAACCTAACACAGACACTGCTATAACTTGGCAAATTTGCTACTTCTATAGACGTTATTTCCAACAACGTGGGAAATTAAACCAAGGTACCTAACTTAGAAGCGGAAAATAGATATTGATAGTTTTTGTGACTATACAGACAAAATCCAATTGGATCCTACTTGTGTTAAAAGTCGTAAAACATTGGTAAATACTCTATTATTTTTACCACAGATCTATCTAAATAAAAGTTTGGGAAAAACATGGACTCAAAAGTGGTTAATATTATGTAACAGAATAATATAATTGTGATATTAATATAGCATTGAATGCATACTCAAGCGCCGTTGATATTAGAGCATGGCTGATAAGTTGCCTAATCAACCTACAATTGAGGTACTGATGTAGAATCGCTGTCAGCAATGGCTGTCCATAAGAAAAGAGAACCAGAAAGGGATCTCAAGTGCAAAACTTTTGAAATTCACAATTTTTTTAGGCCCAGTCCAACTCTACCTAAAACGGCATTTTTGACCCCCAGAGTTCATTAATACATATTTAATGAACAGGTAAAATCAAAATTAGGTTAGAATTTGCTTTTTTGTTTGTTCTATGACTCCTTCACCGATGGTTAACACTATAGGCATCATGGCCAACCTAGTGATAGGACATCGTCCCTACACTACGAATGTTGAACAAATATCCTTCTAGCACATGAAGGCATACATTAGGTTAACATGAAGTTATTTATAACAAACCATCATAACTTTAGGGGTCATTGTCCTCAAGGGCGATAGTTAGGTAGCACATTCCTAATATTGGAGAAACAAAAATACTTTGTGGAGATCAATGGCAAGGTATTTTTGTAGGCGAAGAACTAGTATCTTAATACCACATTAGGTAATTTTCTACGAATAACTGAGAATTGCGGGTAAATTTGTTTGTCGGATATTTTTCAATGTTCCCTCAATTCATATATTTATACCTTCGCTCTTACATGCTTGGCAGAACTGTCAGCGGTGCCTCAACTGCAGCTGGAAATAGTCTGCCCATCTACTTAATACTTTTAAGCATATTATTATGATTTTAAATACCCCTTCATCAGAACAATATACGCAATTTGCACCCATTTTCTGTAAGGTACTGTAGTAGATTATTCATACATCTCCCTTATCAATCCATTATCATGTTGTGTCTTAAAATCTGGAATCAGTCTTTTAGTTCATGTTCCATCGTTGGTTGTCTACATTTGATAAATTTTACATTGTAGACGCCACTTGTCGTAGTACTTCGATATTTCCTCAAGCGTCCAGCTGGCTGTAATCAGGGCTCTATTAGCTATTATTCGATATATCCAATATACACAGATCGTCGGCATACTGTGACATCATAATCTTGGCTACTTGTGTTGGAATATCAGCGATATAGAGATTCCAAAGATATGGCCCTAGGACAGATCCTTGCGGGCTCCAAATTTTTGATGCCGGTAGGCTGTCACGGCAAGTGTATTCTTGACACGAACGCGTCTGTTCTCTAGATAACTTTCAACGATCTGTATAAGATTATTGGGAAAGCCATAGTTATGGAGCTTGAAAATCAATCCCTGGTGAGATATGGAGATTGAAGAGATCTGTGGTTATAGCAGCGACATGTTGACCAGTTCCTACTGCATCGGTTATCGCTGTAACAGTACTGAAAATTTGCGCTTCCTACATACATAACCGTGTTGAAAGAATGGAATCACCTTATCAATGTGAAACTTCAACCCATTCAGCTAATTTTCTTCACAAATGTTGCCCATGGTATTGAGTAGTGTAATACACCAATTAGAGGTTGGAAGAGTATGATCTTTCACAGGCTTTGAAATGAAGATCATATCTCCCATTTTCACTCATCAGGAAATACGTTACTTTGGAGAACCCAATTAAAAATGTGTAACAGTTTTGCCTTCATTCTTAGGGACATATGCATATAAGGTATTATTTGAATTCCGTCTGGACCTGGAGATTTTTATAAAGTTCGATTCTCCTCAATCAATTAGTGGGATCCAAACCGCCACCAGCTTCTCTTAATATTGTTCAATAGACACCAACTACGTACACTACCAGTTTCTTCTGAGCATCAGTTGCCCATACTTACCACTTTTTCAATACTTCCAAATATATAGACCCCTATAAATAACGTTTGAGCTTACCCCCCCCCCCCTGCCAGGATCCTACGTGTCTGAAAATAAACAAGGGTTCGAAAAGCATGATATATGGAATACACTATAACCTTCATGAGGTTGGTCATATTCATAGATAGCAGTGTCTAGGAAAGTTTCCGGATTCCGAATGTTTTAAATTTGTCATGACACGTGTTTCTGATGTTTTATGTTATATTAATAAGCACGGCATCAGATGAAGTCAGGGAAGGGATATAAGTGGGCATGATGTCTTATGTTTCAAAATTGGTGTATTGCCAAAGGAGTGTAATTATCTTCTTTCATACACACATTTATTTCACATTTATGTGCGATTTTGTAGTACAACTTATTCACAGTTCTTAACCTGCTGATTAAAAGCATTTTGGAGCTAGATGCTACACAGTACACTTGAAAAATTACAGAACTTCCATACTACTACTGAAATTTTAAAAAATCAAATTTGCCGATCCATTTTTATTTAATACTTTATCTGAAACTTACTGAATCAAAAGTGTGATATTTTCTGTTCATTTCTACGCATATCTGCAGGGAACCTTCTGTATGATACTGAAGAATGATATTATCAAAACTCCAACTACAGCGTGGACAGTATCGAACAAATCTACTTGACATTGTTTCTTGAACTTATTCAGAATCGCAATATTGTAGCAGTTAAATCTGAAATTACTCATCTATCATTAGGTAGGAAGGATTTCCATAACATAAGTCACTATTTAAAAGGACACCACATAATTGAAAAGCGGGGAATTTCTGTGACAACTGTCATGGTGCCTGCTTTTTGTCGCTGATTGATATCAAGGCTATTCGGTGGCGGTGAGTCAGCGTATACCCACAAGCCAACGCTGACGTTGCTGTATAAAATTAATTACCTGAAAATCACCAGTACATAAAGGGAAAAGGGTTTTTTTCAATTATACTGCAGCACTGACCGGAATTCACCCCTTAAACCATATCGGGCTCTTTCTTAAAATTCCCATTCAGAGAGAAAGGAAACTATTTAGATCAAATATAGTTTTCTGCTTTGTTCTCTGAGTAGTTTCTTTTAGACTTATGAAACAAACATATATATACATTATAATAAGCACTGATATATTACTAAGATATATTTTCGTTATGCATTTCTTATTTGCCTTATTGTCAAAAAGCTTCGCTTGTTTATTCGTAATATTGCTCTTTATAATGGACTTCGATTTCAACCCAAATTGCTACATTAATCAATTGATCAAAGACCCTACCGCAAATTTTTTCTGCTTCTGATCTGAAAAAATGATGATCTCAGTTTCACTTCCCACACCTATAAATGTACTTCTGTATTTAATAGCGGTAAACTTTATTTTAGCGTGTTGTAGCTGTCATCGTTTAAAAGCATAATCATAAAATTATTGAGCCTGATTCTATTATCTATATGTTTATAATTAAAATGTGTGCGTGTTTTGAAAGTGAGTTAATGTATATAACATATAATATATTTTAATAAGTCAATTTGTTCGATCTTTTAAATTTTACATGAATTATTCATTGCAAAAAATTGTCAGCCAACACCAACAGTTTGTCTGTCTTTCTGGCCGGTAATCTTTTGTTCCTCTCTTCTTCGAAAAGTAATTTCATCTGAATTCGGCCACTAGCTTATTACTATAGCAAGAAAGAGAAATATTTATTCAGTTTATTCGATATGTTCAATCTTCGTTTTGAGGGGCTTAAATTCTAAGTCTCGAACTGAGGGCAGCCAGCGCTAGAAGACTTCTGGAATTATTTACGGATTTACTAAATTAAAGAATTTGGCTGGATATATTTCGTATTTAGAGATCTTAAACGAATATTCGCTTATTTGTCCGAGTGAAGCGAAAAACTGTACCAAGTGGTAAAAAAAACCTGAATGGCAGCTACGGCTTTACTGATCACCGGCTAACAGTGGCAGACTTTGCAAGTCTCCTTCGTCTCGCACAATCCAGTGGTGAATAGAGATGCCGTTTTTTATTTCTGTTATATAAAACTAAGCAACGTACTTTATGTTGTTTTAATATGCTTATAATTTATAATGTTAATGTGTGTATCATTAATGATTAAGTTTAAAATACCACAGAACACTGGACACACAAACTTTCTTTCATGTACTATAAACCAGTCCTGACTCTGATACAAAAAAAAACGGCAGGCTAAAAATATGATGCCGGTAGTACCTGTACTTGATTCTCGCGACGATACAAAATCGACCCACGCCCCTCTCTTGTCTCTCCTTCTCTGCTACTGTTCCACAACAACGCCTCCTCTGGACTCCGGTTTGTCACTGATATGTTTTACGCTAGCGATTTGGTTCCGAGATAACAACACGCTGGAATGATACGTGGTTTATATTCTTTGCTCTATCGATTCAACTGAGTTTATGTCGTGATGATAAACTATTTTGACCAATTGACAGGAAAATCATTTATCTCCGCTGGATTAGTGACCCCTTGCTGTTCGTGATTGTGAAACAGACTTTTTGTCGAAGACTTTTCACAGTGCTACTATATAGTATAATATATTGAAATACCACAATAATCACAAAAACAATACCACTGTTGGATTAGGTGCTAAAAAAAACTTATATAGTGGGGTTGAAATTACTTTTATTTGTTGATATGCAGGGTATATCATAGGTGACTTTAATGAAAGGTTTTAATGAAATATAGGTTTTCAATTAATCACTCAAAGATTAATTACGATGACTGCTGGTAGTTTCATAGCAGTACCAAAGCACTCCATTTTGTCTGGTTAGATTTAACCTCGTATTTGCAGTGGCGTAATCAAGAGTTAACCTGTTATATATTTATGATGAGAATCATTGTATCCCGCGTTTTTTTCCTATCATTTTTTACATCTACCTTGTTACAGCACTGACTCCGAGTTGAATAAATGAATTCCTGATAAATATATACTCAAATGACTCGCTTCAATACACTAAATATTCACATAAATACCAACTCCTTATTCTTTCTGTCCCTATCGCAGGTGTCCTCCCCTGTTCGTAAATCGATCTGAAGCGGAGCAGTGTCGGTAGTGACGTCACCACCCTCTTGTAACCCCTCTCCACCCTTCACCCGAGCTCCCGCTTAATTCGGGCGGTCGAATTGGGATCGGCGGCGGCGGAGGCCGCGTCTTTTGCCGAATCGCGGTTTCCAGGGTAACGGCGCAGCGTCGCGACGCCTCGGCGTCGGCTGCGATGGCGCCGTGACGTGATCGGCTCTCTTCCAGCCAAAGATATACAGCCCATAAGCTTGTGCAGTTTATTGTACATATCGTTGAAGTGTTGAATTTTTCGTATCTATTCGCTGAATCCGACTTCGAAAGCATTATGTCGTATCTCTTCCTTCTTCTTCTTCTTCGGCATTTTCCCATTACGAGTTCGCCGTTTTTGCCCTCCATAAATTCCTGACTTCCCAGTCACCTACCCTGAAGTCTCTATCTACAATAGCATGTCTAATATGTGTTTCCCATTTTAGAGCAGGTCTTCCCCTACGTCTTCTTCCTGTGGGTTCCCACTCTAATATTCTTTTGGCTATCTGTGTTCCGGCATTCTTTGGACATGACCGTATCATTGCAGTGCTCTATTTTCCAATTTTTTAGTAATGGAGAATTCTACTCCCATTCGATGCTATATTTCCTCATCTCTTATTTTGTTCTTTCTAGTGACTTGTGAACATCTTCTCATAAAGTCTAATTCCACTGTTCTTATTTTATTTCGTACTGTTGTTGTCATTGGCCATACCTCTGCTCCGTATAAGGTAATATTTAGTACTATGCTTCAAAAGATTCTTTTATTTTCTTTATTGAGGGTGTTGTTCCATATAAATTCATGAAGTGCTTTTTTAGCTTGCTTTCCGCGTGCTATTTTCATTTCTATATCTCGTACACAAGTACCATCTCGACGTATCATAGATCCCAAATACTTAAAACTCTGGCAATTTTTTTATAATCTCCTCTTATACATTTAAAGCAGCACTCTCCGATCCGATACACAGATATTCTGTCTTACACATATTGATCTTTAGTCCCCACAATTCTTATTCTTCTTTAAGTTTTCGTACCGCTAGTTTGCGATATAGCGCTATATTCGGGAGAATTTAGCATTCTAAAAAAGTTTACACAAATCTGGAGTTTGAAGATTGTTGTTTATAATTACTAATTTCGGAATCGAATCGAATTTACAAATTTAAATCTAACCGCATAAGTCAATACAGTACAATTTACCAAATAATTATTTGAATTGTTTATGCAATTATGCAATAACGACTTATGTAATAATTTTCTCCTTTCGCCTGCTGAAAATACATATAATATATTATTATTTTACAGAAGGTCTGCACTCAATTCATATTGTAAATCACCAAAAATATAATCTTCAGAGAAACTCTAACTCAAAGAAAAAATGTTTTGATCGAGGTCTATGCAAAACCATTTTGAGGATTTTCGATTCTATACAAACGACACATTATTATTTATCGTGATTGATTATACGCTTCATACTATACTATAGATAGAAAAAAAAGTACATTTCCAGTATTTGTTCAGATAAAAAATGTGTATTGAGACCATCCATTCAAAATCAGTATTCATTTCCATATAAAAGAGCAAAATAACAATTAATGTTACACTTGCGATTTATTCTCTATACTAGGTACTACCGTTGAATTTATAGTATAGGTCACACACCTGCTATAGATATGCACGTTTCGTCTTTAGTCTAGACTCGTCAGTATAGCCTGGCGGTCTGACTGTAACAATTGCAATTGCAATACTGACGAGTCTAGGCTGAAGAAATAACACCCATGTCTATAGCAAGTCTGATGAACAGTGGAGAACATACACTTACAATATCAGTTGTCAGCTTCGGACGTGAATAACGAAGAACAAGGGGTGTCGCTGTGAGTCAGTTCAGTCTTGTTGAAAGATGTCGCAAGGACCCTGACTTCGTAAGTTGCCAATGAGCAGCACCACTGTGCGCGACACTTAGAAATGAGTGTTGAACAGCAATTCTATTTTTTCTCTATAATGATATCTTCTTGCTTGCCTTATAAGTGAAAGTGACTTGATTCACTTTGTTCGATTTTTCCGTTCATTTACTCTGCAGATTCTGTCCGAAAAACCATCCATTTGAAATCAGTATTCATTCCAACGTCGCTTAACAGAATACTGAGCATCACGTCGGCGTCAATCTGCCGCAGTGGTGTTTGAAAGTGGAGTGAAAAAAGAGGAGAAAATGAAAAACGAGCGCGGTGAGCACATGCAAACAGAATTTAATTATCTCTAGCTCAATTAAAGCAACATTTTATTATCTGACAGCAGTTGTTGGCTACTTGCGCCGCTCCTCTTTATTAATTGAATGCCCGAATGGCATTTATAAAACGTATAAGTAACTTGTAGTATAAATCGTATCTTGTAATTCTTCTGTCAACGAGATCGGATCTGTCCCGTATCAATTGCTGTCATCAGGCAAGTATATTGTTTTCTCGTGATATGCGAATCGTTCATTCAAATCAAAGTTAATTATTCGTTGTTTAATTGCGAAAATGCATACTATTTGTTGGGTAACCACGATATGATCTTTGCATAACTGACTACAGCAAATACTATCTACAAATTTATTATGAGACATTTTCCAATTTCCCGCATCTGCAACTTGAACAGACGTCCATTCATGAAGCTGCAAAAAAATATCATTAATGATAAATAACTATAAGCTGATCACCACTTCAAAGACTCCAACAAATAACATCACTAATTTTATATAACAATTATAATTTATAACAACTAAAATGACTAGATAGCCAAGTAGAAGATCAATTATAATTAAGTCATTGATAAAAGAATTTTAAACAGCAAAAATTGTGTAGCTTTTTCTTCTTCGATGCATAGTAATCTAGTTCCTGAATTCAACACAATCATAGGACGATATTAACTACTTAACCTTCAATAACATATCAAAACAATGTGTTCACTTCAAAAGATCTTGAACTCCTGCTCTTAACGTAGTCAATACCGACACTCTGTTAACCACGTATTAAACTATTAATAAATTAATATTAGCTCTTCCAAGATTATCTAGCGGCTATGCAATCTAACTGTAATAGTACGGGAGACAGTGATATCTTTGTACTTATTTTCCCAGTCGGGTATATGAATTTGTTGTCTTGTGACAAACAAATTTAGATGAAATTTTCGAAAGATAAAGATAGAAGGCACATCCATTTGATTTGCGTAATTCTGTAACCTCAAAATTTACAGCTTTTTTAGGTATTCCTATTCAAAGTCTGAGCTTCATAACTCTACATAGAATAATTTTTATTTCTTGAATACTAATCAATAGGCCTTACAGTGAGTTATTAATTAACAGAATGTTTACGTCAATTTATTCGGAAACATCTAACATCGACACTAGGAAAAGCCGCAATAACCTCCACATACTGTGAGGGCCATTTACGCCACTGTCTAATCCATAGCACTGAGTAATAGAGCTGTTAAAGTGTTGTAATGCAAATATAATAGAGCCTGTGCGGGGTATAGGTTATTGTCGAGTCAGGATGATGTTGCAACTTGTCATATTTAACTATAGGATGGAAAGAGCGGTTAATGGGGTCGTGATTGGGTTGAACGGCGATGGCAGGTGCCGCCAACGGCCTCCAGTTCAACACAGTGACGGAACATTTGGAAGGAACATAGGGAAATTCTTGCAATATGTCACAAACGGTGATGAACGATAGTTGTATGTTTTACGTGATATAAAAATGATAATTGTAGCTATCAACATTCTTTTGTTGTTCTTAAGGTGAAAGGATATATGAAATAAACATATTTTTATATAATTTTGATATTTAAATAATAATGAATTGAAAAACCATAATTCTAATACTTTGAAAATTTTCCAAATGCTTGATATTCCAAATTTTATACGGTTTTCAGTATTTTAGAAATTTAGTTCAAGTTTAATTAATCACCAGTTCTGAAGTCCGATCAATGTTCAATAAATTGATATTCCTATAAGTGCAATATAGATTCAACCATTTTTTAAAACGTAATTATGTATGATGATTCCTTTAAAATGTAGCAATATGATATAGTAAATGTTAGAGCCGAATTGGAATAAATAACTGCACTTAGAAAAAGGTTTTCAATGCCCTAGAATACCATATAATATGTAAACAAAATCTAATTCGTTTAATATTTTGTTACATCAGATTCGACAAATTTCTTGATGTTTCACGTAAAACAAAAGTTTACCTACTTGACGCTATTTATCAAGAGGTTAGATGATACTCATGAAAGAAACTACTACAACTGCTGAAACGCATTCAGAAAAAGGTTAACTACGCCCTAAAACACTAAATTTGTAAGCTAAGTTTAAGTCATTTAACAATTAATTACATCAAGTTTAGAAGATTTTGGTGATGTCAATACTCTTCTGGGTGAGAAACAAAAACTAAATCGAAATCCGCAACCGAAACTTCAACTGTAGTGTATGAAGACGACGACTCACGTGAAGTGTCGTATAGTATATATTTTATTTAGGGATAACTGCAACAAATTCCAACTTGCTCCATTTTTAAATGTAACTTTCACAGCTTGTCAAACAATTGATATTACTGTTTTACGAATTCCTTCATTTCACAGCTAGATTTATACATTATAGATCAATATATACCGCAAAAACAAAAACAGTAGGCAAATTTTCATCCCATATAGATTGGGTCCGGAATTTTTCAACGCATCCTTAAAGAAATATCGAAACGGAAAATTATCAACTCCAGAATGCGAACACGTTACGCAGTGTCGAATGAAGTACTCTCCATGAATTTATTATTATTAATCCAACTTATAATTAATAGCTGAATCAAACATTCAGGTGGGGGTATTAATTTATGGAGTAAAAATAACAGTATTTGCTTCTAATACGGCAATCACCATGCATGAAGATGAAGATATACTCGTATAAATTTGCTGTAAACTCACCATTATCTGTCAAATTATTACGCGAAACTACCAAGTTATTACCTTACGCTTGCAAGTCATATCGGTGTCTATAGGGTGATGCAGTTGTGTGTTCATTTTTGATCTAGCGGGTATACATATTTTCTTGACAATTTGATCAAATACCTTCGGACGAAATTCACTGAGATTGAAATAAGATGTTTCCATTTGATTTTATTCACTTGGGCAATTGAATGATTAAAACTTCTGATTAAAAAATGTCTAGCCATCAATGTTCAAAGAGAATCTCTTGAACGTTGAATATGTCATTCAATTGATTATTATTTGTTTGGTTTGCGGTATCAAGATAATCACATCTATTAGCAAGACACTAAATATAATAGAATCTATTTTGGCACTACAAAGCAGTGAATATTGATATTCACTTTCCATTAACCTTTGTGTTTCCAAGGTATTTATATATAGTTCAAACATAAACTGTAACTTTTGAAGCTCCTTGCAGTGATTATAATTGTAGTGTATTTTTCCAGCTACGACTGAATATTTAACCCCAATTGATTGTTTACATTTTACTCCTCATGAATCAGCACTGAGACAACGCGTTGACAAAACAGTAACTAACATGCAAACCGACAAATAGACAGATATCTGGGGAAAAAATGTTTTGAACACGTATAAAGTGAAGTGTTTAAGCTCATCGTGAATGCTCAATAACCTGTGAAACATGAAAACTTGTTTTTCTTCACTTTTCAATGTGAACGGATCTCGAGAAAACCGAAGTTCCAAGCAGCATTACCAACTACGTGTACCTATCATACTCCTCCCTAAATTTCACCCAAATAGGTACAGGTTGTTACTGGGATGACTAAACCTGTGACAGACAGACCGACATACAAAAATGAGTGATATCCATATCCATTCTCGTGTCATAAAATGATATCTTGAATCATATCTCGAAGTATTAACATGATGTTTAGGAACACCCTGTATATATTCTAGGATCATCGTAGGCACCCGCTATCAGATAATTGAAACGTGTATGCGATTTTTTGCTTACTCGTTGTACTGTTAGCAAGATGCAACTATCCTCATAATGCATGCATTGGTGCAAGCTGAAAAGCAGTAGTCTGTTATTATACTAGATCAAAGCGGAAGCAGACTATGGAAATGGCATAGGCTGCAGATTATATGCGAAATTTGTTGCTTTTCATTGTTTTTTCACTTATTCGCAAATAAGTAAATGAAACACATGTAATTGTCGTAATAGTATCGTAGAATAGCTAATAAGTCAATAGTTTGATTCCGGACTTCCATTGTCTATAAAATTTTGAGTATCACGACGTTTCGATTGATATGCTATCTTCAATCGTCTTCAGGTGAACTGTGAAATAATACGGGGTTGACACGATAATGCTTCAATGATACCAGGAATCAATATATTTTTTCGGGTTCGTAAATGTTTTATGATATAACTAAAAACTGTCTGGCGTTCAAAAGTTTCGAATAGTGTAAATCCTAAAACTTATACTGTGGTTGTCTCTCTGATTCACTGTATTTTCCGCTGGCCGCTACTTTACACCACATGCGAATGAAAGAATCTTTACTGACGTTTCGGCTGGGTCGCAAGCTAAAATACATATTCAAAAAGCAATTATGCACCGCCACACAGAAACAATAAAGCTGCCTCTCCTATAAGATACAATGAAACATACTGCAGTACAATTCCAAGTTAAGGAAACCTGGATAAAGACGTATGGTGCATCTGTATGTTTGGAGACCCTTGACTAGATCTTTCCAAGAAGCATACTCAACCCAACTGGATCATGGTTTATTGGGGAATTTGGAATACAGTAATCGTTCAGCTTTATAAAGGCATCTTTTTTTTAAATTATTATTCCCTTTGTGTAATATAATGGACACTTGCTCCCATTTTACTCTATGACCCGTTTCTCAAGCATGTTCACTGATTTGGAAAATTCTCCTCCTTTTATGAAGTTTTTGTGCTCTTTGATTCGACGCTTTATGTATCTAATAGACTCACAAATATAACGTATTCGCCTTGGTGCGGCACCAGATTTGAATTCATGAATATTTTAATCCACTGTTATAGAACCAATTGAGAAGCTGCTCACGATAGCATCTTGATAACATATTCCAATCTAATAATCATCATAATAGTCACTAATCAATGAGATTAATTGTCCATGATGTTACACAGTAGGCTGTGTAACTCAATGATCCGATGGACAATGTACACTTAAAAAGCTCATTAAATACTCGGCTACATTTACATATTTGCAGCACGCTCCAGATAGCTATTAATCAACATTACAACCAGTGGCGTGAGCATACACTAACAGCATTCTAACCGGCCTTCAACAACCTAAGGAGGAAGAAATAGGTTTAAGCTGACCCGTCGAGAGCAAATCTAAATTTTAAAGTTTGGGTCTTTCTTGAAAAAAACGTATAACAATGAAAAATCCTCAACTTGTATGCTTTTGTAACTTCAAGGGCTTTCAAGAATCTTATCTATATGTGATTTCACCCTAAGACTTCCATCTCCGTCTGTTTGATGTGGAATACTTCGATGTTCGTTTAAGACTAAAGGTTTGTTACCTTTCGTCAGCTGAAACAATATTTTCGTCTTTTTATACTCTAAATTTATTATTTTTATTTTTACGTTAAAAACATTTTTTTGCTATTTGGACAAACCTGTTGAAAAAATGCATTTTACGGTCACAAAATTAAAATTTCCAATCCCCTATTAAAAACCCTTTTTTGCACTATTCAACTTTTATTTCCTGCACCTTCCTCTACCTCTTGTCCAAATTTCATCCAAATCGCTGACGGCAATATAAAAAATCGGAATCTACGAACGTTATTTTCACCCACTTCACCAACTCCAAATTAATTTTAAATTTTGCCCATTTATCAAGTTTCGATGACAATACAGTTGTTGATAAGTTTGTTCTATTATTGCTTTTCATTTCCGAATTCTTTCAAATAAAAATAATATTTAAAGTTTGAATACCCGAATATACGCCTTGTGAGTAGTATAATTATAAATATAGACAGGGGCGGATTAATCATTAGGCAGAGTAAGTAACTGCCTAGGGGCCAAGCGTCGTCTAGGGGCCCGCGCACCCAAGAAAAAAAACGTTCCATGGAACGAAAAATTTTTTTGAAAATTTTTATGGAACTGCTCAATAACAATATTATTTCATTGCGATGCATGGCAATTGATGAAATACTTCATAGATACAGAACCATCAAGATTAAATTTAAAATAACCGTGTCGTGCCTCATTTCTCTTGCCTGCCCCATCACGAGACCTGAAGTAACCATGTTTTTGTGATATCACATTGAAATAACGGAATACCTGGAGTCGATCACCTGGAAGTTACTCACATCCCTTCATCAACATAAAAAGACGTGATTGCATTGCCCAGGGGCCCTGACAAGATTGTTGTCTAGGGGCCCAGAGAGGGTTAATCCGGCCCTGAATATTTGACATATTATGTAAATAATTCCAAATCATATCAATTATCTAGCGCAGGTTTTAAATACATTCCCTGAATCAAACCCCGGACAAAATGTATGAAAAGTGAACTTTTTGACCGATAAATCATAGAAACCTTGAAAAGTGATAATTTTTAGATGACAGAATATTTGAAATAGTACAATTTTAATTACACACAGGCAACTCTGCGGGTCAAATCGAGTGTGGGCTCGATTCCACAGAGAAAATTTGTTAGCATATGGGCCTAACCTACGTATTATACATATAAATCAAGTACATGTAAGTGTAGATAATTTTCTAAATAAATTTAATTTTTGCTATATTATCCAAAACTACGCAGCGTCGGGCGCGGTTAATACCTGGATATGTGACCGCTTAGGAAAACCGCCTATCGTTAGATTTTTCACACGTTTTATTTAATTTCTTATTCGCTTCACATTTATGTATGTATGTATTTTTGTAACGAAATCTTCGAACGCTATTTTCGCCCACTTCAAAACGTCAGATTAATTTTAATTTTTGCACCCTTATCAAGGACCGATGACAATACAATATTATAATAGGTTTGTGCCATTATTCGTTTTTATAAATCAATACGTTTAGCAGTGATTATACGAATTAACATTGGAATTTATTTGTTTACCAGTCCTTGGAGCAATACGCTTAAAAGGTGATAACACGAAAGATATAATATTTCTTTCTAACACACTTTTATTAAGTGTATGCTCTCCACTATGCATCAGACCTGCTATAGAAATGCATGTTTCATCTTTAGCCTAGAATCGTCAGTATAGCCTAACGGTCTAACTGTAGAGAGCAATCAGATGGTATATACCTAACCCGGTCAAGAGTGTGATAGCAACATCAACTCATCTAAGTGTCGCCCTCTATTATTAGTTTGACCTGTATATATAGAAAGAGAATGTTTGAAATCTAACGATACGGGGCTCATCCAAGGCTTGGTAAACGGAGAGAATAAAATAGCCTTCAAAACCGTTATTTAAGGTTCATTGAATAGCAAGTCTAATTCCAGCAGCCACAGAATTGCTGCTCCAAATATCAAAGTTAAAATTAAAAAGACGCGCTTTAATAGTTGATCGGACTAAAAGGCTAATAATAATTATTAGTTTAAAAATTAAATGATTAACGATCAAATTAATGTCATTGTGATTAAAGCGTGGGGGACTCAATATCAACTGATATAATTGCTTACTACTTCCATTTCAAAATGCAGGGTTAGCGTAAAAATGAAGTACGAATCATCTCGCGCTATTATGACAATGGCATAAATTTTATCGTTTATCATTTATTTCTTATATTAGGAATTATTTCTTACTTTTTGATTCATTTAACTATAATAGCGTGTTTTTAGCTTTTGCAACTATAATTTATTATTTTTGTGGGCTCCACTGTCTCAACGGATCTCCACAGGCTGATAAGTGCTATTCTGTTCACATACTGCGTTAAAATAAACATTGCGAGATCTCATTCAATTCTCATTAAGTACAGTAGCTTGGAATTTACAATGAATATGAGATAGATAGTCTTATATGTGATTGAATTGATACATTTGTAGTCGAGTTTATATCACGTGCACTCGTGCAGTTTGCAAACAGTTATAACCTGTTGTTCGATAATCTAGCTTTCCCATGCAGGTATCATAAATTTAAAAGCGGTGAAGAATGTAAGAACTCGTATATGTTGTTGAAAATAACATAAACAAGTGTCTGATTTTTTATTTTCCGCATACCAGTGGTATTAGGATCGTGCAAAATTTAAAATTTGAAATATATTTGACTAAAGGTTTGACAATGCTGCTAAGTATCGATGATTGCCTCACCCCACGTGGGCGTCAAACTTGAAATGCAAAAATGTACTTATCTTTGTCAGAGATGTATGTAGATGTGACTAAATTTATTTGACTGTCCAAAACATTATGTGACGTGTAAAGACAGCTCATCCTCGAAGTCCACATTCAAATCAAATCCTGCATTCATCTCAGCAATCAAATTTATTGATTGACAATTTTATAGCTGTTAAGGCTATGAAATATATTAAATTTTTCGTACGCCACTGCTTTTGTTGTTTTGTTCATTCGACAACTCTGAAAAACGTTTGTTTTTCTCATACACCGGCATTCAGAGCGATGTACTGATGTTATTTGTTTACTTACCGTTTCGTTGTTACTCTGAGCTTTTCGCGTACATGTAGGTACCGACTAGGGATTTGTCGGTGAGAGTAAACGTGCTTCATTTGTTTGAATGAGTATTTGCATCCACTGAACTAGGCGTCATGCATTCGTGAAGGTATCGCACGATACACATACGAGGATCACGCTGAAAATTTTTAGATACAGAAAAACTACAAGGTTTTTTCAAAGACTTTCAGTGTGACCCTCGTACACATGCTGACTTGTCTCCATAAAGTCGTATTGCCCGGACTTCTACGTCGAAGCCCAACTCGTCAAGGAGCGAACTCAAGCGTGCTAATATGAATATTTTGAACATTAATATTTATTTTAATTGAACACTTTGAATCCTGATTGAAATGCCGGGCTGTGTTATGAGTACGTGTGAAAACTGGAATAAGAAAACTAGAGGAAGTGATGTGATGTATTTAACGTTCCCAAGAAATGAAGATCTAATAAATCAACGGATACAAGTTTGTCGTTGAAAGGATCACATTAATCGGAAACTATTCATCAATGACGTATAACCGATATTTTTTCAAGTAAATCAAGGAAATCCACAAAAATAATCCAATTTGTATATTTTTGTGAACATTTATTGTTGAAAACTATTGTATTTCAGAGCAATTCCAGCAATAATCTCATGTGCTCGTCTTTTACATCCGTGTTTGAGGAGTTTTGAGATCAATATCAATTGTGTATCGTATAATAGCTATTAGCAACAGTGTCCTAAGAATTTTTCTCACAGTTACCTATGATTATCGATTAATTAAATATTCTTAATGTACTTCTCCACTCTACTCTATATAATAAACTGTTGCGAGGTATTATGTTTATGTCTTATGATAAATTCGAGCTCTTCTCTTACTCTACCGGTGTCTGTGTATCGTTAAAACGCTGTATATGGGATTGGGGTGCAGATTTTTGATAACACTTGTGTGTGGCTAATGAGAAAACATTTCCGACAATGCCAAGTCCAAATAACATTCGTATCGAAAAAATACAGCAAACTATAAAAACCTTGTCATGTCCCAATAAATCGACCAAAAACTTTTTGTTTTGGAATATTCCACATCTGTTATTATCTACACCCCATGCCTCATTAATACAGAAACATATTCCACCTACCCTTCTCCGACTGTCCTACAGGCCTGCATTAGATTACATGTAAAAAACAATCCAGTTTTATATGTTGCCATTATGTCACAATCGATTTGAAACGCATTCTTCAAAAGTGCAGCTGGTGAAAAGATGAAAAAACGACGAAGCCTATAATTTATTCGGAATGTAATCGGATGGAAAAGAGCTACAAAAAATCTGCGGTGTAATGGAATACCTATTTGATATGTTGATAAGGGACCGCGTGACCATAGCTTGTTTGCTTTATTCCAATAACTGATTAAAGGCGGCTACGTGGAAGCTTCATTTAACACACCAGTTGACCCTGTATACTTTGCACATCTATAGCTGTCTAAAAAATGCAGTCAAGTGGTATGACTCAGTAGCTCCCATACATGTATGTCTCTTTATAGCGCGTATCGTATTCTGCTGGCAAAATATGTATATGCTCTCCACTATACATAAGACCTACTCTAGACATGCATGTTTCGTCTTTAGCCTAGACTCGTCAGTATAGCCTAGCGGTTTAGCTGTTGAGAGCAATTTGGTGGTATATATGTGATCTAGTGAAGGGTGTAATAGCAACATTAACACTCATCTCCGGGCATCGCGCATGGTGGCACTGCCCATTGGCATCTTACAGAGATAAGGTCATACTGCTTGGACTGCTTTGATGCGGAGACCCTTGCCTAATCTGTCAGCTAGGATGAACTGACTTCAGAAAAATATCAGGAATCCCTTGTTCTTCATAAACACTATTTACGATGTATCGTTATTTCAGCTTCTGACGTGATTGATGTAGTTTTCGTACCTTGTCTTCGTAAGATGCCCATGGGCAACTTCAGTGAGCACGACGCCTGTATATGAGTGTTAAAAGTATCATTCATGTTTTGCGTTGATTCGTGCGGTAGTTTCTTCATATTCGATATAAAATTGTTCAGTTACTAATCAGACAAATATGAAAGATAATGTGACGGGACAATAAAGCAAAATTGTTGGCCTCCAGCATAATCATCTCCAAATATCATCAAAAGTGGTGAAGCGGTCACTAAGATTACGTGGCACATAAACTCGCAAAGCATGCAGAGTTTCGAAAAAAAATGATACTAAAAACGTTTTGATCACGTATAAAGTGACTTGCTACTCAAAAATGAGATATACAATTTTGAAAATTTTGAGCACTTAATCCCTACGTCCTAAAATTAGTTAATACACTTTCTAATTTTCTGATTTCCAGAAAACTTGTTTACAATTTCAAACAAAAATGATTGGAAGCTCGTAAAACATTAACAACGAAGTTTGGGGAAGTTCTGATAGATAGATAGCCACTCGCAAAGAACGATAAATTCACATTCACATTGACCTTGGGAGAACAAATTCCCCGGTAGCCAATTCTACGACGCTGGGGTTATCCAAAGGCATGACCTTTGGAAGAGGCTCTTTCGAGGTGATGGAAATTTAACCTCGTAAGAATGTGCCCGTTGAAACCCTCTAGTTCTCGTTGTTTTGATGATTGGGTATTATTGATATGCTGTTGTTTGAAACTTGTAGACAAGGTGGATTTTCCAAAAGTTTGAGTTCGGACTTCCATTGTCTATACCGGGGTCTATACAATTTTTTAGTATCACGACGTTTCGATTGGTATGATATCTTCAATTGTCTTCAGGTGAACTGGCGAACACGTTCCTTTCATGCCTATTTATACCCCCTCCGGTGACGTGTCGTTGTGCGCGGTCTGTTCTGATTGGTTCCCGATGAGCGGTATTCCGGTCTGCTGACGTGGATGTTTGTCTGTCATTGTTTGTTGTCTGGTCCAGTCGTAGTCTATTGATCTTCTTTATGAGTGGCTGCCATATTGGTTTAATGTCTACGCTGGGTTTGCTGTACACTTTGCTGTTGTTGGTGATGAATGCCGCCTCCTTGAATTTCCTTCGATACCAATGCGGTTCCTTGATGATAACCTTAGCGTCGTCCCAAGCTATTTTATGGTGCTCCGTCCATGCGTGGTCAGCTATTCCAGATTTTCCTGTCTCTGCTCGCTGGGTGTTGAGACGATGTTTTTTGATTCGTACTTCCAGTGGCCTTTTTGTTTCTCCAACATAGATTTTACCACATTGACATGGTATCTGGTAGATGCAGTCCTTTGTCTCTTGAGATTCATTCCTGGGCTTAGTTTTTGTTAGGATACTTCTGAGGGTGGCATTCCTAGAGAATCTTGTTTGGATCTTGTATCGCTGACCTATTCTTTTGATTCCATCTGATATTTCCTTGCAGAATGAGTAAGTGCTGAGATTCTTCGTGTTTAATTCTTCTACTGTTGGTATTTTCCTGTATTGTTACTTCCACTAGCTTCTTTGGGTATCCGTTTTTTAATAGATCTTGTTTAATGATATTAAGCTCTCTTTGTAGTCCCTCTTGTGCGTTACAAATACTCCTACCTCGGTCGACAAAAGTCCGGATGACCCCTTCTTCGTGGCTGTTGGATGGTTTGAAGTGTAATGTAAGTATTTGTGTTGTAGGTACCTGTGTGAGTTGGTTTTCTGTGTACTGTTGTTTCTATTGTGGTGTTTCTTCTCATTACTAAAACATCTAAAATCTATTTTTGATATGTTATAATCTATATAGTGGGGATAAATCGGCAACTGTTGCAGACTATGGAAGTCTGTTGTAAGGTCAGGGGCAGCTACTAAACGTATTGGTTTTTTCTGCATGTATTGTTTGTTTTATTCAAGGAGTATATACTTTCATTTTCACGAATTTGAGGAGCAACCTCTATACACCCTAATAATTATAAAACATAAATCTTTCTCGCATCGGTTGGGCACCATGTATATTTTTTTTAGATTTTAATTTTGATTCGATTTTGTTAATCTCTTGTTGACACATCCACTGCCTACGAGTTAGCTTAACTATACATGATAGGTATTCAGGATTGCACGACATCATCTTCATGAACATAAGGATAATCGAGATCCAACATCCAAAAAAATTGATATAGGGTAAAAGATGGACTTTTGATAATTACCTCCCATAGCTAATGCTTATCACTACTCGTAGTTGCTCTTCTACGAGGTCCAGAGGATCCTAGCATTTAAGTCAAAGTCACTGCCAGTCAGATTCTTTCGTCTGTCCCAAAAATCTACCCATCAAGCAAAGTTGAAGTATGAGGTTAAAGGGGAGGGGTATTTAAAATATGTAACAAATCAAGAGCAATATTAGATGGTAAAGAGTAGCTGTTATTAGGAATTGCATACAATTATTGTATAAAATAGTATATGTATTGTACAATACAAATTGAATTTTAAACATATAGTTTAATTTTGAATCATATAAACGGTGGTGTTTTTGACTGAAAAATATGTTTTCGCTTTAAGACCTTGAAATACTTCCTATTAGTACATAAAACAATCGTACATTGAATAAATAAATTTTTGAACATATGCTAAAAATCTTTGAAATGCTGCTCAAATTTAACTTATTGATGTCAGCGAATCTACGTAATGTGCAGTGAACTTCAAAATTTGATAATATGGAGAAAGGCAATAAAACTACTAAAATATCAACATGTGCTGATAAGATATTGTCATCAAGATTGAAGTATTTTCATTTTTTATTGTTATGTGTATCTAGTATACGTATAGTGGACCGAATCAAAGCTTTATTGGTGGAGAACCTGCTACTTCAAATATCAAATACTACACGATTACAAATGTTGCTAATCAAAGTTTTTCTTGGAAGGAGTTCGAGCACTTCCACAACTAGAGGGTAACAAATATAATAAAAGATGCAACCTAAAAATGCATGTAATCTCGAGAAAGTATCTAAAAAGACAAAAGAAGCGTTAGATGTTATTTTTTCATTATCATGAGCGTATTGTTGTTCAGTAGACGCGTTTCTCGGGGGCACAAGATTAAGGGGACCATTAAGGCCTATCCAGGTGCAATTCCGCGCTTTAACATTATCTTTCGCGATCTTGCTCGCATATTTAAAAAGCAAATCTGAATTTAAGTGCAAGTTAATTGTACTTAATCGGTAGGAGCGGGTCTGAAATCACTCGGTGCAATTTGTAAATAGAAGCGACTAGCGACCGGCTTACCAGTGTTACCAAGCCTGGTTGCTTGAGGTGGAATAAATAAACGGTGATTAACGACGTTTATGTGAATATTGACGCAAACACACTATTCATCATGTGAAAATTAAATAGTAATAAAGAATAACTGATTACGGAAAAAATAGCAAAATTAGCGGTTTTCTCTTGTTATACAATTTTTTCTCGTATGAAGCATCTATTTATTTGCTCATTCATTGTCACATATAGTACTTGCTCATGTATTTTAAATTGACTTCACTAGTCAAAATTGTTTTTATCGTAATTATCAGTGTAATTCTTCAATCCTGTGTAGTGATTTTTGTCTCTAATTTTATGTCTTTATTCAATTCATTCCACAAAGATCAAGCGATTGTCTACTGCCATTAAGCCTCAAGTGCTGAGTTGCGTTGCGTTGAAAGCATAACCCAAAAATCACTTATACAATGAAAGGAAAACATAATATCCCTTCTGTATCTAATTACATCGATCTGGGAGTCACCGTAAATACTCTGGTGTTGTGGTCAGATCATAGTCACTTTACTTTCAACGCAGTAAAACAACCATTATACTATTAAATTTAGTAAGAAAATTGTTCAGTGCTCCGCGAAGTAATTCTTTTGTCTATAATAATCTCATTTTATTGAAATGCCAATAATAATATCATAACAGCTATTTATGTACCCAGTTTTCAAGGAAATACAGATAAAAAATCTAGCAATGTCCTTGCCATTATCTTAAATTATTATGCCTACAGTAATGATAACTATGAAAATAGTAATATAAAATAGTTCTGATCCAGATAGATTGTCTAGAGCAGGTCCCTTTCACTAATAAAACTCTCATTTTTAGTTATACAGTCTACAATCTACATGCTTTTTTCATTAATAAATTTGGTTTCACGATACAAAAACGACGAAAAAACACTATTCGGGAGAATAAAACTATTACAACTGAATGACGAACCACCTCAGTGCGGTCCTGAAGTGCATATTTATTTGATCAATACTTGGAGCCCCCGTCGTTTCATGCCAGACTGGCGGTCTACCCTCGTCTAATCAATATACAAAAACACTTGGTATATAATTTAATGCTCTACCTTGATCCAATCTTTACATACCTACCCACGCAGGGATGGACTCGCCCTATGTACGTCTCGGGTTGAACATTTCGATGCTGCCTCTGTGTAATTAATGAATATACTAACGTTTCGGCTGCTGAAACGTTAGTAAATATATTTCGTCAATCATATGTCATTTTTATGGATGGCTCTTCTTGTTGTACAAAATCTCAAGCTCGGCATCTCAAAAGCTGTGGGTTCTTTTCCACTCCAGGAAATTATATTCTCTGGAACAGCTACTGCTACTATACAAGGCCCAGATCAGACCATCGCTGGAGTATTGCTAGCATGCCCTGTTCTGATCAATCAAAAAATTGTTATTTGGAGGTTCTACGGAACGCTCCTATGGTTAAAAACTCCGGACGCTACATAACTAAATCAACAAGCAGATCATGGTCATTAAGTTCTATTACCCATCCAAATGCCTAAATATCTCAACAATGAGAAAAATGCTTTTTGCTGAATTCACCACGCAGGTATAAGTTAAGAAATGAATAACGTCGGATTTTGGACCTGTTCATCTTCTGTAATTAAATTTAGAAAGTACTGTAATACGAATTATTTTATTTTGAAAAATTCCCAATTATTGAGTTTTCCGAAACTTCCCAATCTCTATCCCCAATAATCAAAAATCCCTGTAGCATCTTAAGAACGTTTTCGTAACTCTATAAAAACATGAAGATATTGGAAGGTCCTTAGTCTCAGGGAAGAGGATGTAACGAAGATGTTGGCCACGCGTATCCACGGGTATTCCAAACGTAGACTACCAAATGGGGCAGTACGTTTACAAGCGTCATGCTGATGGAGTTCATATTGAGAATTTGCGGGAGACATGGGTGAAGCTGCTTCTAGCCGCAAGAGCCATCGTCACCATCGAACACCCCAGCGAGTGTTTTGTTATCTCTTCGAGTCCCTATGGACAGCAAGCTGTTCTCAACTTTATTGCCCATACTGGAGCTACGCCAATCGCTGGAAGGTTCACTCCTGGTGCTTGCACCAATCGGATCCAGGCAGCATCTTGTGAACCTCGTCTCCTAATTGTTACTGATCTTGCCTTTGACCACCAGCCAATTACAGAAGCGTCTTATGTCAACATTCCTGTTATTGCTCTTTGCAACACTGATTCGCCTTTGAGATTTGTTGATATTGCTATACCTGGAAACCTGCCGTTAGCATTGGAAATAAAAGCAAGTAGCAGTAATCTATATATTTATTCGCTTATGTTTTGGTATATTATTATATGGTATTTTTTCCAATATAAACTTTCTAGGTAACAACTGTCCTTTGATCTCTTAGTGGCAAATATTGACAATATTAAACGGATAGGAATATCGTCAGGAAATAACTGATAAAAAACATGGTTCACAAAATACCGGAGATAATATTACATGAAAGAATTATTACAATGAAACTGGAAAAAATCCCGTTATACTATTTAATTTTATATCTTTACAATTATAAATTAATAGATGTTTGTTGAACTTGATATAACAATTAAAACTTCAAAAATGCATAGGATTTATGATCATGTAAGTAGGCAATATTTGTTTTTACAAAGCCGGTTATTTTAAATGAATAATTACGATCAATGAAAATGGCTTACTTTCATTTATAGAGCAAATCAACTTTATCGCAAACAAACTTCTCAAACTAACAAGCAATTAACTCTTTTAAAGATTGTTTCTTCTTCCGTTATAGTTTTGTAACTGATCAGATATATCTAGGATATCGTGATTGTTCAAAACCTACCTCAAGGTGTCCATACCCATAAACATATTTGTTAGTTGGAAACCGCAGCGCGGTGATTTGTTTTATTTGTCGAAATCTAATAAATATGCCGATGGACGCGCGGCGATTGCGCTCACATAAATCCGAACGGATCTAATAAATATTTCATAATTGTGATCGTAAAGTAGGCCGTCAAATCTAGAATTTATTAACTGAAGACGGTATCCGGTGGTGTTCGACGATGTTTTTTTCATGTTTTCTTTCAACGGATCTCCATCCAGCGTTGATTTATTTTTTGTATGTTAGTTTTGTGATTACCTGGGACGGAGCCCCTGCGCCAGTGTCGTGGATAATTCTCATATCAATTCCTGTGGAATAGAATGGTTTGTAGATTGTTCGTAGCGTGTTCCTGGGAATGTATGTGTTCTACGACTTGATCCTATGACGAACCCAAAACATAGTAACCATACGTATTTGCAGCATACTATGCATTTGGATTTAATAATAATGTTATAAGTGCAATGTTTTATGATATCGTTTCCTGCATTGTATTAGAAATTTAGGTTGATTTTGAACACGCTCTATATTAGCTTCACATCTATGTATGTATGTTTGTCTTCAAACGATATTTTCACCCATTTCAAAACATCACATTAATTTCAACTTACGCACATATCAGGGATCGACGACAAAACAATTGTTTAGTAAGTGTGTCTCGTTATTGCTTCCTATTTCAAAATTCTTTCTGATAAAAATTATATTTAAATTTATATAGCATAAATAATTATATGAGCTAACGGCTGTACCACGCTGAAAAGGCCTGCTCTCAATCACCGAAACTAGGCAGCGTTGGGTGGGTGACAGCTTGAGAACACCGCTTCTTAACACGATTTATTTATTAGCTTCACCTGTATGTATGTATGTATAAATTTATGTTTGTACAGAATATGCGAACGCTATTTTGACCCAAGTAAAAACGTCAGATTAATTTTGCATTTTGCACATTTATCCAGGACGGATCACAATAAAATAGTTTTATAAGTCTGTACCATTATCTATTTTCATGAAGCAGTACATTTTGAAGGTGATAATACGAATTAATATTTCTTCTTAACAGACTTCTATTACTTTGACCTGTATCTATAGAGACATAATTTTTGAAAATTAATGATACAGGACTCATGCAACGTCCGGTAAACGAAGAGAATACTCTTCAGACCCGTTAACTAAGATCCATTGAAGAGCAAATCCAATTCCAGCGGTTCGAAACATCAAAGTACAAGGATAAATTCATCAATGCATAAATGAGAGTTTAAAAAAAAATAAAAAAACCGCGCATTTATAGTTGATCGAACTGAAAAATGATAAATATATTATAGTTTAAAAAACCTAAAAAAACTAAAACGTAAAAATTAATTCTTGATATAAAAATATAATAATTAGAGAAAATAATTAATGTCACTGTGATAGATACCAATTGTTATAATTTCGTATTGGTTCTATTTCAAAATGCAGAGTCAGTGTTATTTTTACTTTTTAGTTCGATTAACTATAAAAGCGTGTTTTTTAGTTTTCTTAAACTGTAATTTATTAGTGATCTCGGTGTTGTTACTCGTATTGCACTAGAATAAATTATTCTTATTTCAACTTCTTAATGTATGTTGGTGCGTTATTATTTGGAACCAATTATCTTCACTGAAAATTAGTTAACACTGAATAGCTTTGTTACAACTAATAAAATCAGGTATAGCCACACACAACAATACTATTTGGAACGTAGACACTTAGATAAGATGAATTTTAGTTAAACAAAACTGCTTAGAAAACTAGTTCAATCAAAAAATTAATAATTTTGTTTGAAATTAATGTAATTTTTAGTAAAATATTTGCGTTTTATATGAATAAGAGTATAAAAACAATTATACACTACAATAACATTTTTAAGAAACATCTAAAAGTCATACGTTATGAAAATGCAAGTCACAAATTAGATTCGTCTGTCTATTATCTTGACTATGTATCAACTTATCTGACCGTTCCAGTAACTGAAACAACCACTAGTCTAATGAAACTGCGATAGTACAATACTGTTTTATATAGACAGGACGGCTTTGTAGTGCGAAAAATTCAAAATTATCTAATTTATGAGAAATATAATACGCGTGTTCATAAAAAAATTGTAGTATTTGCAATTTTTTATTTATCGAAAATGTTATCCCGGACATAGGGTGTTCAACAAAAGGGTACATCTTTAGAAACTAGCATGGAATACATGAGAAATTTTGCGGAAAATGTTCTACTTTGCTTTGGCTAACGTTGCTGTGTAAAAGTTTCATAAAAAAATCGGAAAAAAGTAATCAAAAAATTTGTTCAAAAAATTACTTGTTTGAATTGAACAATGGTAATACCTGCTTTTTTCACATTATGCGTGATTCGATAGCTGCGTATTAACTTGATTTGTAATAAAAATCATTTTTCCAAATAGATCAGCCCTGTTTGTTAAATGGGCATATTGTACATTGCCTTATCGTCACTATAATTGCGAATATATGACCCTTTGTCTGTCTTGGAACAATTCAAATTTTTCAGAAAAATGACAAAACAATATGCTAATTGATTGAGCTACAAGTATGTTCGCAAAGAACAGAGATTAGAGCAAAACAGAAATGCTTTTTTTCTATATTTAATTGTAAAAATTCAACGGTTCCTAAATTCGATCCCAAATATTCAGTCTTGAACTGATACCAAACCGTGGGAAGTACAGCGTCTACCTACCTGACCCCTTTTTTGCCAAATTGACACCCGGAAATAATATGAAAATGATTCCACCAAGTTGCCATTTCATGCTCATACTTATGCTTGTGCATTGGTCAACTAAATGGTATCACCACAACCAGTCTGTTGGCGCATATCAACAGCCATTACATTCTGATTCCACATCCCTCACATCGACAGTCTTTTGTTCCCACATCTACCAATACCAACCCTCATTCTCTGCTTTTATCTTGCCACCCCTCGCAATTTTGCCCGTGATTTTATCTGTTATATATACATAATCAGGGGCGTGGTTGATAGTGGCGATCATCCCTCTGACGCGTTCAGGATCCTCGATCCCCGTCGCAGATAGCGTAGACGCCCTTATTTGCATGCAGCGTGGGGATGCTACCGACGCGACGTTGCAAGGTGTATCCCAGTATCTTTCTTATATATAATCATATATATGATCTAATCTTTTCCTTTGTTATGTTGTTATCTCGCTCCAGAAGCGCTGTGAGAGGAAAATTGTCTATTCATATTGACTGAAAAGGGTGTAAATTGCAGAAATACACTTCTTGGCAGCTGATTCCCCAAAAGTTCTCCAAAACAATGATTACAACAACTTTTCTTCAATATTTTAGACCAGTGGTCGCCAACCTTTCCATCTATTGAGCTACTTTGACCATTTCATAATAAACAGTGAGCTACCTAGTCATAGGCGACGTAAGCTAAACATGTGAAATAATACTCGTGTATATTTGATATACCTGTATTTATTTTATTATTACATACCTGTAAACAACCTGTAAACTACATTCATACACCTAACAATCCTAGGTGTTTCGGAAAACCAAACATCAATGCAGGCCTCGCATATGAGACACGAAAGGTAAATAAAAATAATAAAAAAAGGACATACTATATTAAACAAAAACTGTAAAGAAGTATCGTTCTTTTTCTGTTCAGTTTCAAAATTGAAACAATAATCCATACTAAGATCTAAGCTCAATATCGCCAGAGATTCGTATACATGCAAGTATGTCAAACATCAAAGTATCCCCCGATCTTCTCGAACCTAGAACACTCGCATGATGAGGCGAGCCTAGCATGCCTTATCTAAGGGCATGTTGTTCATCGCAGTGTTGGCACTGTTTGTGTTCATTATAGAAGCTTACGAAATTGATTAATATTTTGATTCCTGAGTTTGTATTTTTTAAATATGTTGTGAGCTATCAGAATTCCCTCTGCGAGCTACCGGTAGTTCACGATCGACGGGTTGGCGACTACTGTTCTAGACTATGGAGTTCCTATGTAATATCACGTCCATTAGAGATATTGTTTTTTCTAGACTGCATTGAGAAACTTAAGGGAGTGCTTCAGATCGCATCCCCACACGTGCGAATGGTATTCCACTGATGGTATGATCTGAGCCTTGTAGAGTAATAGTAGCTGCTACGGTGAATACAATTTTTGCAGCAGAAGCTAACCCAAAGTTCCTTGGACGCTGACCTAGCTACGATGGTACTTTGTTTTTCCCTTAACGTTATTGTTCATGTGAACCCCAAAAAGATATTGGTCCAAGCATTAGACTAGTTGAATTCTATTTGAAGATCCCCATTTAACAAGTTTTTGAGGTTCTCGTTGAATGGCATGTTGCTGCAGCCAATGTGAGATCTCTCGAAAAGGATTCGATTTGATTGATTCCATACAGGATACAAGAATAAACAGGTGCTGAAATCTGCGAATGTGTAGATTGTTTTAAATGCAAGTAAGCATTGGAGAAATAGCTGATCCTTCCGAAGGCAATTAATGTTCAAAAAATTAGTTAAATGACTAGGATGACACTCGAAAAAATCTAACGTAATCTAATGGAACATGGTTTTTAGATTCAGCCAATTTTAAGCCATCTGATGGAAGACAAAGTACATAAAAAAAACAGATGAAGACGCCTGCAAAGGTATTATGAGATAAGACGAAGAGGTGAATACGATCCATAATACGGCGCTACTCACCACGACAAAATGCATTGATCACTGTCGTGATGGGGTACATGAGGACAAAGCAGAGGTTTTGATAAATAGCCAAATTTTTGGAGAGTCTCACACTTAGGGTAGAGGGAGCTGGTGGATGTAGTAAATATATATCCAGCAAGCTTTTTCGCCTGAGAAAGACTCGTATGCTTTCCCCCTGATAAAAAATGCGTAAACTGCATACCTACATGCAATTATTCACTCTAACGGCTTTGTTTATTTTTATCACTGACCTAGGATCATAACGTTTCCATTTTAAGTTTTTTCCGCTAACTACGCGAATATAACAAGCACTAGCAATAAACCAGTTATCATATATACTTTGAATCAATCAATTCTGGAGCAAAGCTGCATGATAACCCAAGTTACCCGAACCCTGTGTAATAAATGTATCTCTGTGCAATGTAAATAATACATTTTGATTAAACAAAAAGAAAACTTTTTGCCAGAGAAAAGAAAGGTCTAAGAAAAAAAACAAAGATTTTTGCAATTATTTCAGACTTACAGTAGATCATTACAAAATTTTGTTTAAGATATTGAGCTTACGTTATACAAACAATATCAACCAACAGGCCTCTGAACAAACCAGCGATGTTTGTGCTATGTATTGGTTTAAGAATATTTGATTTCCAAGTCGCTTGCTACGTAAAACGATATAAGATATTAAGTTTAAACTAATTAATTTAAACTAATCGAAATTACGCATTTTAATGGTTTTTCTACATCAAACAGAGTTTTGATCATAATTTCAATTTATTGGCCACCCCACCATCTAACCACTTTGCAAATTTGTAAAAATTAAACCTTTATCTGACAATCAAAAAATTTACCACGTTGAAAATTTGAAACATAATTATGTATATATCAGTCCGTTACCAATCTGAAACTCAGTCATCCAGGCACTTCTAGCCACAGTGACTGTACTATGATGAGAAAACGTATCATAGCAGCGAGTCAGTAGTGTGTATTAATTAGGCAGCATTTAACCATTAATTAATAAATTAGCTTAAAGAACCCCAGCTCGAGTACACAGATTCTCATAACTCTGGGCCAACCTGGCGTGAAAAACAGCGCGGTTAATTAGAGAAGAGAGTCGAGAAGAAAAATAAATAAAGTAGGGAATATGCGAATGTATAACAGCAGCAGACGAGGTCAGATCCGTGTTCTATTTTCACTATGTCAATGCAAAGTATACAGAAAAATCACCTCATATAAGAATAATCACGATTACTGATATTGTGGTCTTGGTACAAACGAGATTATTCAAGGACTGGTCTTCTAAATTCCAAGGAATTTGTTTTCTGATTTATTATCGAAATTGTCACATTTTTACAATCCTTATGCGTCTAGGAGGGTTGGTAGCAAAAAATATGACATGTTCTATCTCATACTTTCTGATGAGATATACTATAATTATATGTATAAGCCTATTGTTTTACTCCCATGGCTTTATTTTACACTAAAAGATTGAGATCAGCATAAAATAATACAAGACAGACCACTGCTTCACGGTATGTGGCGACAATTAAAATAATCATAAATTATATCTCCGTATATTCTCATTTCCATATGCAATATAATACACATAGATTATGTCACATTTGCTCACAGAGTAATTAAGTTGCGAAGAGTAATTGGTTATTAAAATAACTTATAATTTTGAATTTTAATGATGCTTAACACAAACTTCTTCCACTGAGGCTCTACTGTATTTTAATGGAAAAACAATATCTTAGTGTAAGAAGTTCAATTCTTACGGTTCAATTCATAGTATAGTTGTAACATGGCAGATTGAGGTTGTATGGTAAAACTTGTTTTGAACCCATGTTTAGTTTCCCACAAGATTACATGTTAACGAATTATAAAATCACGATACAAAACAGTTGACCCATGTGCTGAGGTTCTTAAATGATTAATTTAAAACAGAATATTAGACTAGTCTTGTTCAACGCCATTTGATGATGACATGTTTTGTTCCAGTGGTAATGCACAAAGACAAAGACGATGCAGCTGGTATCCATCGGCCCAGAGATCTCACCGCTTTTGACCACACTCCACTGGATGGAGAAATGTTCTTACAAGTGAGTTACTTTCTTGCAGTATATCAGAAATCATTTTATCCCAAATAACATTATGATATCGTGGTGTGCTCATTCTTCTCTCCAGACACTACATTGTGCGTGTACATTTGGACACACTCGAACCATATACCTTATTTTTCGAGCGAAAACTAAAATAGCAAAAGTGGTATAAGTTCGATCAGAATCATGATAAACAATAGACAAAGAGATCATAAAGCGTATTTCTTGTAATGGAGTTTATTATAATAGGTATTGACGACGACGTCTCGGTCTCGTCTCGTATATTTGTTGAAATTGAAATTTCTAACAAGGATGTAGGCAGTGATTAAAAAACGCAGATCAATAAATGACTTAACAACCACTGCTAAATACAACATCCAATTGCAGCTATCTACCTCTAGTATCAATATGGGTGCGCCATCTCAATGTGATCAATGCTCTCATATTGGATAAGTTTGACAGTTTATCGTCCGATCGCCGTCTCTAAACACGTTTCATAAATGTCAATTCAGTACAAGTTCAAGCATGTATCGCTATGCACTGAAAGAACGTTCCGAAATAATAAAAAAGTGACAGTTTGGTCGAATGGTCAGAAACCTTCATTAGGCCATTCTTTTTAGAGCTGATAAAACAGTAAATAAAATGCGATACCAGTGGACGATAGCTAATTATATGTTACCCTAAATTCATGAAAAAAGTGTTATAGACTTTTGGTTCCAATAAGATGGCGGCAAAAAATGGCCAAATAAGTCATAAGTTGCCGGGTCTTGTGGTTTCAAAAAACAGAGATATTGACTCGCCGCCAAGATGCTTCTAAGGTCTTTTTGTGAGGAACAACAACCCAAAACCCATTGAAAATCTCAAAGGCAATATTCGAAATTGGTTACGATATCACCCGTAATGGGGATTATCTCCTACCCACAGGATCCTAAATACAATTAATAATAATAGAAGCTAAATAGATATGTTTCGATACATATAGGAACAGAAATGTTTTATTGATGCTTACTGATAAGAGTACACACTTTTGACTTTTCAGGCATTAAATGGGTTTCTGATGATACTGACCTGCGAGGGAGAAGTCTTCTTTGCAACGCATAGCATAGAAGGTTATTTAGGGTTCCACCAGGTAAGCCAAGGTGTTTTCATTAAATGAATTAATGTAATTTTGTTTTCAGATATACACAGTAATGAATATTTTTACTTAAAATGAAAATTTATTATTTTAAATTTCGTTTAACCAAATTCCTAAATCGATGGGTCATATCTAATTTATTCTAAGAGTTACATTGTACTGAAAGTTTCCTCATGAAGTTCGATGATCAGTAATTCTGCGAATCTACAGATAATAGATTTAAATTCGAGATCACTGGGCAGTGGCAGTAAAAAATCAACGTGTTTCCCGCCATTGCAGAAGAATTTCACATTCATAACCTAGTTTTCCACGACTATGCAAGAGAAGTATTGTGTTACTGGAAGTTTAAGAATTTAAGATAATACATTTTCTGGACGTGTTATGATGTCTAGATCTACTCGATTCGAAAAAAATCCCGTATATAGACTCACTACTTCCCACACTGTAATTCGCTTTGAAAGAATATTATCCAATATAATAAAATCTTAATTTTACGAGGACCACTCTTAGGTCCCCAAACTGAACTGTTTTTTCACTATTTTGCGAACCTGTGGTTTAGTGGGTTTCGCTCGAATTAATATTCGGTGATTACTGAATCTTGGCAATGTCGGCAATCACAATACCCATCTTACTCATGCGTGAGAAGTAAAAGTATTTTGAGGTTTTTGAGCAAGTTTTCAATATTCTGCAATTTTTGCAGTCAGACATCGTCCACCAGTCTGTCTACGAATTGGTGCACTCTGAGGACAGAGAGGAACTCCAACGACAACTGATGTGGAACTCCTTTCTTCCTGCTGAATCTGCTGGCATGGGGCTGCAGGATGCGTTGTTACCAGAGAACTGCCATTTGTTGGAAAGGAGTTTTACCGTTAGATTTAGGTGCTTATTAGACAATACGTCGGGTTTTCTGGTGAGTTAAAAATAAGCTGTTATTCGAATGTTGAACAAAAAAAGGAATGTTGAGGAATAAGGACATGGGGGAGGGGCACATTTGCGAGACTAATTCATGTCGCTATATTATTTCATGGGGGTGATAAGTGACCCAACGTTCGTACGCTGTGGTGAAAAGGAGGAATCCTCGGCGCACAATTTATGTCGCTGTGAGGCATTAGGGTATCACAGGCAGAATACTAGGAGGTAGAATTCTGGGACCTGGATGGGTAGGACTCAGAGCTTCACTCACTTTTGCGAAAAGAGCGAGTCGTGATAACAAGCGCAAACAGAGGCGCAAAAGGGTCCGTTGGGTGGCCTATGAACCGATGCCACATCGAATAGCCTATTCCCTTCATTCATTTATCGAATCATTCCTCTCAAATCTTTGTTTAATTTTCTGAACTTCGTAAGGTTACGTGCTTGACAAATGTAGGGGCTTGATTGAGACTTGTCATTGCAACAAATACCAATTTAAACTAGTTGGGCAAAAAAACCTTTAGAACATATGTTGAACTTTTGGTCCAGGACGGCATGTCCAGTTGATTCTCGTATGCATCTGCGCATCATATCATTAGGCCAGTATCAATTACTTTGATTTACTCAAATTTTCCAGAGGTTGGATATCCGAGGTAGAGTTAAGGTACTTCATGGCCAGAACAGAAAATCAGAAGAACCTCCTTTAGCACTGTTTGCCATCTGCACACCTTTCGGTCCTCCATCCCTATTGGAAATACCTCAGAAAGAGGTCATGTTCAAGAGCAAACACAAATTAGATTTGGCGCTAGTCTCTATGGATCAAAGGTAAGCTACTCAAATCACAACAAGCTTCTAAAAACGCTATGTTGATCTAATTGCGATTATTTTCCACAAAACACCTCAACAAGCGATATACAGAATTTTTAAAGAGTAATTTGATAAATAGGCACATATATATGATAACAATAATAAATAATAATAAACCTGAGTTTAGTATCTGCCATAATTTAGGACTTAAATCAAAATGCCGAATCTTGTTTTTGCTTGGCCTTGCTTTGCATCTACGTATAGGTACCTTAATTTTGAGTAATGGTGAAAGTGCTGGTGTCATCAGTAGATTCTTGTAAATATGGTGGAAGCGTTAGACGGATTTTACAGCTTAAGAATAAATTAAACAAAACCAAACTAAAAACAATAAATGTTCTTGAAAAATACTTGTGACACATTTTAGCTTAGGTTGTGTTCCTTATGGTATAATGAGAACCAACCCCAAATTTGAGTTATGTAACCTCTGAAACCTATCCTGTGATTGTCATATTTTGTTTGATTTATCTGACCTACTGACCGTTAATTATTGAAGCCACATATGATTCGGTCAAATATATTTACTGACATTTCGACCGCTTCAGCAGCCTTTATTAAAGTACAAAGTATGAAAAATAAAAATTGTATATTATGACATTAACATTTTTTCTGCTTCCAGGGTAACAGTTTTTCCAAAATATATTTTTTTCTATGTTGTACTTTGGTAAAGGTTGCCAAGTAAGCCAAAATGTTATTAGAGACATTCCTGTCAATAGTATGTAGCTTTGATTAGCGGCCAGTAGAAAATGTAATTAATCTCACCCTTTTCAAATGAGAATGAAATCTATTTTTATGATGGTTAAAAAGAAAGGTGAGGGCAAATGAAAAATTTGCAATGAAAGAATACATTTTAATGCAAAAGAGGCTATACTATATTACTACTGCAAAAAGACACTACAAAAGATACATTTTATTTAGCATCGTAACAGTGACCATTACGTTCACAAAATTTACAGGGTGTACACTTTGGTCCCCTTTTATATTAGAAGCTATTTTCAAAAACTTTATATTTTTTCAATTTTTCTATAAATTGGCATCAAGTTTGTTTCTTATTATTGTCAATAAAATAGAGTGAGTATGATGCAATGTAGTATTCAAATGGAATAAATAAGGTTATGTTACAGGGGGAAAATGCTATTAGGATATTCGGATTCGGAGCTGGCTAGTATGGGTGGTTATGACTTAGTTCACTATGACGATTTAGCGTATGTTGCAAGTGCTCATCAGGAGTGTAAGTATGAACTTCAAACTATATATATATATTATATGAGTTAGGCAAAGTATTTTTGAAAAATCTATTATACATAGTCAATCTTACATCATCGGATATTTGAATATTAAATAACAACTCCAATTTTGATTTCATTTCAGTTAACATTGGAGTTATGTTGCTATGACGATAAATGCGCAAAATTATATTTTAGATAAATTGACACCGGATGAAAGAAACCGCTGATGAATATCAAGCATATGTGTCGTTTTGAGGAAAACAATACCGTATTTTTCAATGAACTGAATGAAACGATACTTAAGAATATATTTTCTCAAAATCTACTCTTTAATCGATATCAAATAAAAATTAGAAAATATTTAATATTTATATGGACTCCAAAAGGGGTGTTCTTTGGGGTGTTGATCTCCCATTCAGTCCAATTGATATCGTAATCCAAAAAACATTTTAAAATACGACAATTGTTGGACGAAGTAGGGAATGATAATATATATATATATATATATATATATATATATATATATATATATAGATATATAATAGTTCCTTTTTGAATTTTAGTACTGAAAACAGGAGCATCAGGAATGATAGCTTATAGATTTCAAACCAAAGACGGCCAGTGGCAATGGTTACAGACAAGTTCGAGATTAGTGTACAAAAATTCGAAACCTGACTTTGTCATTAGCACACATCGACCTCTAATGTAAGTATTATTTAGAAAATATTTTAAATTAATCCTCAAATTTATGGTGCTCTATCTTCAAATCTACTCTACCGTTCAAATCATCTGAACTAAATCCAATACGAATAAAGCCAGGTTCAGTTAACCTCCAGGGCTTACATAGCTACACATTAGAATAATGAACACTGTAAAACCATTCGCTAGTCGATTCTTCAAACATGACGCAGACCAAATCATACAGATATTCCATCGAGAATTAAAAAAATATCCAACGAAAGCTCCTGTGGGCGTTTCCAAAACAAGCTGCATAATGTTCAACAAGACAAATATTTTTTCTATGTATTTTGGGTCGCTGTATTTGAATCTCAGATCTAATAGCATATTTTAATTTCTGATATAATCTCTATTTGTGAATATGCGATGAAAACACATGAAAACATGAGCTCATCTGGGATATTAGCCGCTGAATTCAAAAGTAATAATATAGACATGATAAAATCAGAGAAAATTACGATTTTATGAAATTTGCAATGAGGTACCGTTGTTTGATAGATTTTATAATTTTATAAATGATTTTTCGCATCTATCAACTAATTTAACAAAAAATGGCACTTTTAGTGATCAAGCATAAAAAAAATAATAATTATTTAAAATATAATGAAATGTATTATCAAAATCTTCATAAATGACAGCTCTTATATGCAGTTGTTTTTAGGTAAAAAAATAGTGAAAAAACGTTTTTTAAGCTTTTGAGGCTATTTGCAAGTTAAAAACTCCACGATAAGTAATCATTTTTTATTATACAAAAAGTAAACAGCAACGGAAATATTAAAGCAAATAGAGGAAAAATTGTGTTTTTTCCACTAATATTGATCATAATATCAAACAAATCATAGTTAAGGTGTTCAACTCTACCCCAAAACGGAGCGATTCCAGTGAAAAGCTCGCCTAAGGATGGAAAATCTTCAAAATTCCTCCCCCTTTAATCTATATCCTTATAGCTTTTAAGATTCCAGTTTACCAATTTGAGAAACACTCTACCTGCATATATATATGTACAGTAACGATGCGCCTTATGTAATGTCGAAACAGTTTGTATTACCAATTTCATTAATAAAAGATATTTAAAAAGAATGTGTGAATTCAATTGACAGTTAGTAACTTCCAATCTTGTAGGGAAGAGGAGGGTCGCGACCTCCTTGGCAAGCGCACGATGGATTTCAAAGTCAGCTACTTGGACGCGGGTCTTCCAAACAACTACTTTTCCGAAAACGAGCTCCTCACCAGCACCAATTCCTCCACGCACTCAAGCATCTCCTCTACGCCGACCAGAGTCAACAGGCGGTACAAGACTCAATTGAGGGACTTCCTATCCACCTGCAGGACGAAACGCAAATTGGCCTCAAGCAGTGGACAGGTCAGTATGTTGCAAATACACTGATTTTCGAAATTGCTACAAAATTCTTCAAAAATTGTAATCACGATGAATGAAGTTGTAAAAAATTATTCTAACATACTCCAAGATTCGCGACAAGTGACGCAGCCCATCAACGTCTTCCAAAGTCAATGGTTTCAGCTCCTTATACACTTAAAATTTTTTATTAACATTGAAAACTTACAAAATGTTTCTAATAACTGAAATAGTTAAAGTAATGATGCGTAGATTTAAGTATGTATCATAATTATGATGTTATGATTTGAAAACTTTTTTCTTATTGAAAGTGAAGCCAGTAGGAAGTGAAGATAAGAAAATGGGCTGAAATAGAAAATTAAAATCATTACTACTATAGAAAAATATGGTATTACCATATTTTTTGTTATGAAACCACAGTGAATGACTTTTTGTGGAAAGATATAAGTGAAAATCCGATGATTTCAAATCCACAATAAAATTATATGTTTGACGAAGCAGCGTTAATACACGTTTGACATCTATCGATCTGGTACTTTCGAGGGGATTATTAATAGTATACATAATTTGAATATAATGCATGCCAGTCTGCATAGTGTTTCTATGCTATTTGCCTTATGTGGCTTTCAGAGCACCCATCTTATGTCTGGTGAGAAACTGGAACCGTGTGATGAATTAATTTAAGGGTATTCTAACAGAAATATTTTCTTTGGGCATCATCTGGATGCTAGACCTGAGTTTTTTTTCAAAATTATATAGTTCCTCCAGTATCTTACAAAAAAACGGGGAAGACAGAATTCAGGTCGAATTTTGCGTATTCGAGAAAACCATTTGGTGAATTACTACGTTTATGATGGTGAGGAGCAAAACTAAGTAATGAAAATCAATATGAATCACTATTTTATCTTTTTAGGAGGTAATAATTTTGAGAGGAAAGTATGATGAAGGCTATTTAATGAATCAATAATATGAATTGTTGGTTTGCTTATATCTACATATGAAATGCATGCATTCCGTCTATTACTTGCATGACCGACCGCCCAAAATCGAAAAATAAATATTTCCAACAGGCAGAAGTGTTAAAATATAACTGTGATAAAAATTAATCTAGAACTGGTAGTGAAATAAATGGATATTCGCAATTTATAATTTTAAATTATTTCTGTCCGATTTGCAATTTTATCGGAAACAATGGAGAGTATATTTTTCTATAAATAATATATGGCTCTATATAAATCAAAATTGTACTTAGTTTTCCTGCCTTTTCGGATGTTGCAATTATTGAATTGTAGCGCCACGCCGCTAGTTATGCATTACACCTGCTGTACATTGCTGTTCTACTTTCCTCGCAATAGGCAATACGCAGAGGTAGTATTATTAATATGGTATGACCATATTTTTCTGGAGTACATCCACTCCTTAAACCCATTATGAATTTACAACAGAATCTTGAAGAACTTTTCGGACCCAAAATTGAAAAATAGATAGATAGATAGATTATATTACCAGAGTGTACCAAGAAATAGTTCATTGAATCCGTCGTAAAAAAGTGTCCTACATTCCTTTCAGTAAGTTTTTAATGAAGAATTGATAGACCTCCATACGTAACATCGAGAGTTGGTAGATGCTCGGAAGCGCCATCTATCGAATCAAATACAACATAGTGTGTAAGCAAAAAGTTGTAATTTGATTCGTTCATCCAAAACCAATCATGGACGACGTCGTTTCGTCGAAATTGAGAGTCGTCAGCACGACGTAGACTGAGCATGAACTCAATTGTCGGTCGCTAAGCTATACTGACGAATCTAGGCAATAGACAGAATATTCATGTCTCTAGCACTCGAAGGAATTTTTGCGCGCACTATGATAAAATCCTGGGCAACGTCTAAAAATGGAAGTTAATAAGCTTACCGAATATTTTGGACCATACCACTTATAGGAATTTTTGAAACACGTAGATTATAAGAACCAAATTCATATAAATTGAATCTTTACTTAGTCGGGGGCAAAAGCAAAACGCACATTGTTCATAAAACAATGTTACGTTTACAACTCATTTTTCTATAGATAACCTCTTGCGAAGGCAGAATGCCTATCCTGCTCCATAAGCGCTGCGAGTGTAAATGTATATTCACATTGCCTCAAAACGCTGTAAATAATTGCCATCAGGGAACAAACTCCCCGGTAGCTCACTCCACAACCACGAGGTTCTCCAAAACAACGACTTTTGGAAGAGGCTCTTTCGAGGTGCTGTAAGCTGAACCTTATAAGGATGTGCCCTTTGAACTCCTCTAGTGACTCTTGATGTTATTATGTGAGACGTGAATGTGTGTCGAACATCTACCATGATAATATCCATAGGATAGAAGCCACCCTCGATGTTCTAGACTGTAGAGATCCTTTGTTGGGTCAGGAACATCTAGTGGATGTATTGCTCATTTCGGGATTGTGTCCCGAAGCTTTAGGGAGTACTTCCGATCGCATCCCCACACAAGCGAGAAGTATTCCAGCGATGGTCTGATCTGGGCCTTCTAAAGTAGCAGTAGCTTTTGCAAAATACAATTTTCTAGAACGAAAGAGAACCCCCAGCTTCTGTGATGCCGACTTTGCGAGACTGTCTGTATTCTGTCCGGTAATCCTTGACGTTTCAATAACTAGTAAGGTACCTTTTTGATTTTGATGAAACTTTGATACAGGTTTAATAGAGTAACAAGAACTCAAAATTTTTATAGCTTCTGAAAATTAATTCAGTGGCGCCGATTTATCATTGAAAAACAAAAAAATAATTAGAGTACAGGGGATGATGAGGTCGAGGAGCCGTCCTATCAACTATAAAATTAGTACTTCGTAATTTTTAGAAGAGTAATATTCCTGGAAATACGTATCCACATAACAACTCGCAAATACATCCAGTCTATCGTTCGAGCAATACTGAACGCGAATTTTATTTCGGCAACGCCAGACAGATGGCCTGCAACCTCTCTTTTGGAATGGAATCTCGTACTCTCATTAATGATGAAATGTTTCTTGAGAGCATAATATTATTTCTATTGTCATACAGGTGACACCTCCATCCAATCCAACGGTGTGCACACCATCAGTGGTGTCTCCGATGGCAACAGCTGCGGTGGAATACATCACAACGGACGGTTGCTCCGCAGCTGCAGCTGCAGCTGCCTACAACATGTATACCTCGCCTTATCCAGCTGCGGCTGATCACACCATGGGCTACATGGGGCATTCCAACTTCCAGCATACGTTGTATCCCACCACGGCGACGGCGCTCGATAATCGGTGAGTATTTTACCTTGAAGCTGCATTTCACACAGCTGTCAAATGACTCAAATACAATAGTAAGGCCTCAATGAAGAGCAATTCTTATCACTGACCAAAATTCAGACAGTTGCAAGTGTTGTTCGGATTTAGGGATAAATGAAAATGCTTTTTTTAAAACAGAATTGTTGCTAAGTAATCACTGAACAATGATTTGATTCTTTATTTCCAAAATCGTGGATGGACAATATATTTTTGTGTGCTATGATTATCGCTCTATTTTAAAACTAATATACCTACCTTTTTTGAAGCTTGTTTCCATATTATTTAATTGATTGTTAATTTCAGGTACCTGGCCACCACAGACAACCTGTTCCACCAATACCGTCCCCTAGGGACGTACTACCCAGACTACCATGCTTCTGCAACAGCAGCTGGGTATGTTAGCAATGGTTTTCTGGACGCTTCCTCAAGAACATACGATCCTGGAGCCACCTATAGAGCCACTGTAATGCCTACAGTTGATGATAAAATATATTCTTGTCAACCAGTGGTAGAGAATACCAAATACCCCACGTAAGTATAGAAGTGTCAATATTTATTGGTACAAGGCGTGCTCTTGAATACGTGATAATCATCAGGTTTCATTAAACATTGATTTGTCTCTTAAAAATATAATGGTTATGCTGTAGAGTCGAAGGTTGCTGCGGAGGTCACTATTATAAACATACCAGCACCACATTTGGGAAAGTTTAAATAATATTTATGGAACATAAATGCAGCCAAACGGCTATGAGTGAGAGGGCCATCTTACGCTTGATTAGAATTCAGTATTTTATCACAATTGTGTAAATTTATTATACAGTGACTACCTAGAATTTCTTCCAGGAAGCATTTTTCCCTGACGTGCTTCTTCAACCATATCTACTAACTAAAAAAACTACGTGTGAAACATTCTTTCGAAATATATAACTATTTGTGATACATAATTACTTGCTTTTCTCCGCAAGATGGAGCTTTTAACTCATAAATTCGCATTTAGAAATCCGAAAAAAAGAAGACCCAGTGCGGGATTCGAACCTGCATCGTCCGATTACATGTCGGACGCTCTGACCAACTACCCAGTTGGTTCAGTTGGTCAGAGCATCCAACATGAAATCGGAAGATGCAGGTTCGAATCCCGCACTGGGTCTTCTTTTCGGATTTCTAAATGCGAATTTATGATATAACTATTTTATATTAAATTAATCGTTTAATACAATTGCATAATTCTTTTAGACAAGGCGAGGAAAAAATGTTTGCTTTATTTCCAGAAGTTATGTAGTACCGAACTCAACGAAATGTTTAGATGTTTCCTGGCCGTATTCAGTTAGTCCTAGTTCTGGAATTATTCAACCTATCCAAGTGATGAGTGCGCCACACCATCAAATAGACATCAACCACAAGGAATTTGCTAAGGTTAGTATGGATAATGAACATTGAACTTCCTTTTTATGCGAATTGCTTGTATCAAGAAGCTTGATTGGGAACACGCTGAAATCGCAACAAGTCCCTTTTTTATGGTGGTCTAACCAGTTAAGGCTAATACAGAGGGTGATATTTATGAAGAAACTGAAACTTCCATTCACAGGATAGTTGCTTGGAAGCAGAAGAAACGCCGTATGATCGGTCTAGTAGTAGGGCCATTGTCGTCCAAATCGACATATTTATAGATTACCTCACAATTGTGAAACGCGTATCATGCTACAAAAACACTGCGTGAAGATTAATATCTATTCATATTGACCTTGTAAAGCTGTAGCGAAATTTTCGGCAGCTCATTTTATAAGGCTAAGTTTTTCCAAAGAGTGGCTTTTGTAATAAACTCGTTCGTGTAATATCGACCTGGTGGAGCTGCGGCCTTTTGGGCTTATCCAATGTTTGTTGTATGGACACTTGTTATTGCCCTTTTATGGAGTGAAACTAAAGACTTCATATAATGTTTTAATTTTCAATAAAACAATATATCATTTGGCCCACTTCTTCAAATTCTTGTATTGTATTGTATTGTATTGTATATTTTTATAGTCAGTGGTTACGGTGATTTTTTGTATTTTTGGTGGACACTTGAGATTGGCATTCTGATAATAGTTTCCTAATACTTACGAATATGTACATACTGTTGATATTTTGACTTAGTCTAAGGCACTTGCATATAATAATAAAGATGATTGATCAATAGGTATCAAAGCATCCTTCAGTGGACGGTAGCCACCACTCGGCTTCACCCACAAGCAACCACCTTCTCACCCCAAAAATGGAGGACATCAAGTCGGATGGCAGTTCAATGGGAATGCAGGCCAGTCCACCTCAAGGACAGTCTGTCACTCCGCAGCACTTCTCACCTGCCGCTTCCGAAATGCCTAGGCAAACTGTCCTTATGTGGGGATCGAATCACATGCAGCATCACTCGCCTGTATCTTCTACAAGGTGAGTAACTCAACAAGAGAATGGAGTTAAGCATATCGACTCAGTACATTACAGTTTAAATTTTATATAAGGTTCCATCTTAACTGATATTCCCTTGTTTACGTGAAAAAATGGAATATTTCTTATTACTCAAACAATAGCACCAACCTCTGTGGATCAAATTTGAGTTAAATTTGTGGTTCGAGATCGTATAACCTAAATGAGTAGTTTAAAGATGTTCATCTAGAAAAGCGTACTAATATATTTCAGAATGATAATGTATCTTCACAGCAGAATCAAATCAAAGGAACGAGAGAAACTGTAATAAAACAAAATGATATTCACAGGATCAAAATAAACCTTTTATACGCTGTTTAATCTCCATAAAGTAAAAAATCTGGGGTAACCAATTTTGTTAGATTAAACCCCTCTCAGAAGAACAATATTTTTAATTCGTTCCATTACATTTTTCGCTAGAAATCTATCCCTCCAGGATAAAATTTAGATAATTCTCCATAAAGATAAATTAATTAAATGTACAGAGTTTCCTAGAATATTGAAGATTTATAGATTAGGTTTGAAATTGCAGAAATGGTGTCAAGAAGGTTCACCTTAACTAACCACGCAATGATATGAGCTTTTAATATATAAGATTTAGATTGAACTTTGGAACAGTTGACCTTTTGGTATTGAATTGAAGAAATATTTGAGTATCTGCTAAAAAGTTAGATGTTTAATAATTTCATAAATTCTCAAAGTTATCAAGTTTTCCAAAATTAACATCACCTGCAATCTTTCCAAAACTTGTTCAATATAAAAAATCCTCACTACACATGATGAAGCCAAATGCCGAATAACGCTTTTGTAGTGTGATTATTTGTTATCCATATTCAAGTGGGATGATGTTACTAACAGAAACAGGAAGAATTAGAGTACACTTATCAACCCGGGAACGAATGTTACTCTGCTGCTTCTGGTTTGACTATGAACCTTTTAATATCAGATCAGTCCTACTTTGTTATAAGGGCGGCCAAAGATTACTCATTGCGCGACCCACTTTTCCGTCTTTGGCATTGTAATAACTTCCAAAAATTTCATCAATATCTCGTGAAAGATCAAGGAAACACCTCGAATTCGAAATTTATAGCGCATACCGGCGTACTTTCAAAATCCTGGTTTCAAATGTTAGTAGTGGAACGTATGCCAATAACCTTGCCTAATTTCTTTCAGATCTCCGGTCGACAGTAGTGGCGAATACCCCCCAATGCCTCAGCCTTCCTCCACCACAGATGGCTGCATGGAGATCCCTGGTCATCACCAGGATATGTGCAAATGGCACAGCGAACCCGCCGAGAGTACGCCTCCGGGAGGCGGGATGAGCAAGCAGGAGGCGGTGTCGGTACAATCTGAGGGAGGGGCAGGCAGCCCACATCAACATCACAGCACACATCACAACCAGCATCACAATTCGGCATCTAGGGTGGTCATGGTTCTGTGATGAACGTAGAACGTATTTTTAATATGAAAGAGTCAAATCGATTATTGTATTTTCTGACATGCCGACGCGTTTCGTTGAATCAGTCGCGTAACAACTTTTTTCCGCACAAATGTAAATTGGGAAATGCAAGTTTCGGATTGGTGGATGGGACAACACTCGGGGGCGTTGTCGTGAGACAGAATTGCACAACTTGGATTCCTTTTGATTCCTATTTCAGGTTTGTCTTTATGTTGAATATTTCCGAAATATTACTTCCAATCAATAATACGCCTCTGAACTGAATTCTATATTTCGTTGATCTGCATAGCATTATGCTGCGTGTAAGGTCTGTCATAATGTTAATGGTTTGCCTGGCGTGCTGTAATCTGCAAAGCTGAATATTGGATTAGATGTTATTTTCAACAGTTCGTTTTTGCTGTACTGCAAGAGCTCAGGAAAGATTCACTAACTGGTTACTGAGTATGATTAGTTCAGCCCTTTGCAGGGAAGGGATGTACGACAATGATCAGCAATCCAGTAGGAAACACACCTCACTAGTATGAGATTTTAAAATGTTTGCAAAATGCTAGTGTAAGTTCTTCAGCGCCACGTTTCAAAACGATGGCTAGTATTTGGTCTGCACCAATATCTCTTCTAGTAGTGAGGATAACCAATGTGTACAGTAGATTACATACAATCTAGAACATGGAACATACCAGGAACACACCCCAGCTTCAAAAGCATCTGTGGCCAAGGAATCTGATTTATAAAATTATAGGTGTAATAATATCAGCATCCTTAAAAACTATTCTGAAGACATCCATGCAAAATATCAAAATAGCCCCCGACAATTAGCATTTGCCTATAGAATTATTCCTACATTTTTGCCGCTTGTGTGCAAACGGTGATACTCATCTCTGTGGTTTCCAGAATCTACATCTTGAATAGCATTGTGTCACAAAATGCAATATTTTTTTGATCTCTCATATATTATCAACACATGTGTAGGGTGTTTTTGTATAACTTTAAATTGTAAAACTTCTGTAAAAAGCGTAATCTTCCGCTCAGTAAATTGAGGAGGCATTTCACACTTGGCAAGTTCGACGAAGCTAATGTAAAATGCACGTTATTCAAAATTTTAAAAAAATAAGGGAACATGGAAAATATCATTGAAGTGCGACATCAAGACAAACCGAGAAAACTTTATACCTAAACACCCGAACCAAACAGTGTACATAGTTATAAATACATTGCACATAACTCAAAAAGGGAATTACATTGCATAAAGTACATTCCAAATATTACATAAAACATATCTTCCTTGCATTGTGTATAATATGTTGTCGATGTCTTCGAACTTAGATTAGTTACGTATGTATATGTTTGGGGGGCACTTTTTGGGACGATGATATATTTTGCAAGACAAATATCTACAGAGTGGCACAACAATCAGAGGATATACCGTATAAATATCCAAATGAATTTGCTAATATTGAAATAATTGATACTACATAGCACCATTGTATAAATGCCATCAGATATATTTTTAAAACCCTTTGAACTATAAATATTAGACGTCAGCTTTCTCGGATTGTATCACCATTCATCAACGGTTGGTCGTCGTACCAGCTTTAGGTTTAGCTGTCCATATAGCCATCAAGGTACTATACAAGATATTAGCGGGCATACAGAAAATGAATCACTTTGCCGTTTACAATTAATGTGTCGACTATGGGTTTTCTGAAACTTGCATCACTTGCTTTGGCATATTTACCATTTGGCAGATGTCAACCCGAACTGAACAGCCTGATGTGGAAATGTATCTTCGAATGTACTCTTGGCCGAAGAAGAAAAAGAAGCACAAAGATTAAATGAATCCAATAACTTGGGAACTCAGGAAACAATTAGACGTAAACAGGATTCAAACCCGCATCTCCACGTAGCCATTACACAATTCTTTGCAAACCCGTTTTTTTGTCGAGCGGCAGTCAGTGTTAATTGGATCAGCTAATTCTCTAGTCTCTACGGACCTGCATTGTGTTCCAAACTACGGGAAATTATGTTCAAATGAACGCTGAATCACAAGAGAGGCAACGACTAAATAAATCAAAATTAAATTTTCCAAGCTCTCCATTTGTTATTCAAACATCACAATCATGATATATTCCTCATCAAGGCTGGATATTTTTCATAAAATGCATCAATATTTTTCTTACAAACTACCAATACTAGATATAATCCGAGAATTGTGTACTTGTAAGAGTTCATCATGTCAAATGGTCAAAAATTCATTTGAATGCAATAATTTATTAGTATTTGAATATATCTTGAAAATGTGTGCCACTCTGCGGCAGCTGACAGGTGAAAAATAGTGAGGTACACAAATCGGTATAAAATATTGATCACAGGAAAGTGGAATTATGTGCCTTGATAAGTAAAGTGGATTCATAAAGATTTTTTCTTAAATTCAGCGAAGCAATAAACAAAAAAGCAATACATATTCTTTTGGAAACGTTTTATAATGGATTCACAAATTTCTGCATTTTTTAATGAATGTCAGCTGCAGCTTCTTTGATATTCGGTAGTCTCAAAGTATCGAGGATGGTGCTTTGTAAGAACCATTTAGTTTCATTGAAAGCAAATCATATGTAGCTAATTATTGAAGTCATTTAAAAAAAATCATGACGCATGTATGACCAACTTTAATTGCTGGACACAATTAACCCTTCTCATCTCACGTGTTCAGCATTTAAATTTTCATGTTCTCCTAAAAATAGCTTAGTAGTGTGAAAAGGTAGAAACTAAGACAGCTTCTGTTGGAGTCAATGCAGAACTTGTGTCATTAAAAATAAAATACCATATAATTATTTATAAGACATCCCTGTATAGTCTAGTTAAAAAAGTGAAACCTAATTGCCTGGTCTACAAACTTTATAAGTATTCAGTGCGATCCATATAACACTCTTGAAGAAAAAATGTTATGGACTTTGTCGCACTATTGCTCTAACATTCTTTACAATGCAGTTATAACCTCTGAATAGTGTACATGTATAGGTTGAAATGATAAGGTATAGGAATGAATACTCAATTTTTTACGGGATTAAAAGTGCATGATGAGTATTTCAATAATTGAGGTCCTTTTCATGGTTTGTGACTACGTTGGAAGGTAGTACATATAACGGCAAGAGAAGCTAGCCTTACGTTTAAAAGGGCCCTCCACGCACATATTGCATATTTTTCAATTTCGTGATAGCAGTACGTTAGACAAAACAAAAGCTGTAACATTTTCTAATTAGATGCCAAAAAATGGTCAAAAAGGTACCTATTCAATCGATTGCCTCTCCTGCGTCTTTTTTTGTTCCATATTTTGTTTTCAAATTAATTTTCTCTAATAGCTACAGTTTTATATTTATAAGCGAATAATGAATTTTCTAACTGATATGTTGATTTTGATTATTCACGCTATCAATCATAGAACACATTTGGTCGATTGTAGTTTAAGCGATTCCTGGTATTTCTTCCTATATGACGAAATTGTAATGTAATTAAATGTAATTCTACTACACTGAAAGATATTTCGATAGTAGTGTAGTGATGTATCTCAAAGTTGGTATCTGCCAATATTTTGGTAATGAATGAAAATAATAAATTATGGAAGGAAAATTCAAGTTATCTTCGTGTGATTTGCTTTCCATGAAAGTGTTCACAAATACACATTATGTTTATTATTTATTCTTTATGTTTATGCAGTGAAACCATGCTAGTCATTTAACTGGTTATTTGTATATGTTGTACATTATTATTTATACAAAAGTGGGATGATTTATAGAGAGCTAATTTGAAAAGCGAATTTATATTTTTTATGATGATATTTTATATCTATCTAGAATTTTTCAGCATGTTTTTTTGTTGTCTATGTCATTTAGTTATACATTCCATAGATTGAGATTGTTCAGAAATTGTATAAAATTTTGGAAACTCAAACAATGTATCAAAAATGTATAAATAAAAAATATATTAAACTGAATGATTTTTTAATTTTTTTTATATGCCCTGTAATTTTATGCCTGAATTGTGCGTGTCACTTTTCCACCGGATTGATAACATCAAACTTACGATCAGTACGCATTATTTATCAAACACTTCAATATCTGAATGATGATACTCGCCCGCCAAAGACCACACAACAAGGTAGGCATATTATTTTAGTTTGGCGGTAACATGGCTCGTTTTTTATTAGACTTCTGCGCTGTAACATAAATATTTATTCTAGGTACCTCTGAGCCATCACCACTATATTTTTTAGTAATGATAGGATATGAACAATGAATTGAGGCGATTAAGAAAACAATATCGTATTATAAAATGCAACCACAAGGCACTTGTCTTGGGGGCCGTCCACAAAGAATGTCGTGCTTTTAGGGATGTCTTATGGAATGTGACCATTTATAAGATAAGGCAGGGCGGCAGAGTCGTGAAAAATGTGACGTACAGTTTTTCTATCATTTGTTGTGTTTTCGACATTGATTTTTCGTGTAACTCATATTAATTTTGTGATTCACATTAACTTTTAAATTTACTTTGTATTAATATAAAATAATAGTTTGTTAAATATTGATGCTATAAAGTGATAAGAATAGTACGTACTACCAAGCCCCTTCGCCGAGATATGTTTCGAAAACCCATGGAAAGACTGGTAAATATATCATAAAAAAGTTAAATTCTATCGTTCTATTATCTTGTCTAATATACTCGTATATTGAAAACTATTATAATTTTGACAAATATATGATCATTTCGTTTTACTTTTAATCAAATTTTCGGATAGGTGCGTGCTGGTGTTGACATTTGTGACGATGGAGTCCCCCGTGTAACGTCCTTTATAGACAACCCTTTAAAAGATTTTATGTCGTCTTTTATAATAAAATATTATTGGAACTATGTTTTACATGAACATTTTTGATAGTAATATGCCACCAAATCCAATTTTTTTTAAATGTTGATCACAATCACCCAACTTCCTCACTGTTTGAGTGTATATTACCTTATGAGTAGCAAGGAATAAAACTTGATTTTTCATGTAGTGTTTATTTCACAACTATAAGACATTAAGGAGTTACATTACTTTAGGAAAAAATACCCCTTTATCTTATTGGCTTAGATTACACTGCAGATACGGTAATATCTGTAATATAATTATTCAAAAGTATTATAACTGGCAAATACCTCATAAATCGTTTCGACCCAATTTCTGAAATGACTTCCAGCACTTGAAAACTTTCAAAAATAATCTAGGCAGCATATACTTCAATATCTTCAACTTTTCATTAATACATAGTTTTATTTATAAATTATGCATTATTAGAAATAATGGGGTACTAAGGGTACAAATATTGCTGATAGTCTAAACGGCGAATGTTGTTTGAATTTTCCGCCCATACGTGAGATTATTATTGGAATCACTTTTTGGGGGTTTTGTTGAACACCTTAACTTTGCTTATAAATTGATGATCTGCTTGATTTTATAATTGAGAATGAGTGAAAAAATATTATTTTTTCTCTATTACCTTTAATATTCCTGTGAGATTTCCATAACTAATATGGAATGCATATGCTACACTGAAAGTTAGCAGGAAAGGGGATATTAAAATAAATAGAGAAAAATTGTTAATCATAAAAGCAGATCATCAATTTGTAAGCAAACTTAGGATATTCATTAAACCCCAAAACGAAGCGAATACGACAATAATCCTGCCTGTGAACGAAGAATTCATTTTTTTATGTTTTTCCACCTAGCCATCTAGGATATGACCTTAGACACATCTCTCAAAAACTGACCATTTTCAGACAATGTGCCTGAGAAATAATGATATGATAACATACAACATACTACATTTTCATCTCATTAAACTATAAGTATCCCCCTTTTCATTTGTTAGTATGTTATTATAGTTTTATATTGATTGCAATATTTACTACAAATAAGGCTTTACTAGAACCTTATTTTCTAGCATTCTAGTAGTGAAACTCTTTAATATAATATAACAGTAAAAAAAGTTACAATGCCATCCTATCTTCTTTACTATCTTCTTCATCTGCATCTTCTACCTCCTCTTGTTTTCTGGGTATGTCAAGATAACTTTCATGTTCCACTTTTAATTTCTCTTGTGAAGGTGGGCTCCATAGGAGGCACCTAAAATAAATATAACAGCTGGCTCAGTGCATATGGTTCTTCAAGATGAGCTGAGTTTATATGAATTTTGAGAAACTGCTGGGACTTGTTTTCTGAAAATTTGTATGGAAGGATGTTCCAATGTGCTTTTCTCACCTAAATTATTTTCAGTTTTCTGAAACTTCCTGTTGTACAGAAAATAGATCTCAGCTTCATTTTATTAAATGGCCAATGGATTATAAGATAACTTATCAAAGACGTTGTGGTATGGGTCTATTGTTTTTGAGTTAACTTTTTTTCTAAATATTTTGCACATCCATAAAAACATAATTTTTTCAAAAAGTAATTCTCCAATATTCCAGAGTGCATCAAATCTGCATGCCATTACTGTCGTCTGGACAAATGTGAGTCTGATGTATTATATTAGAAAGCAGGTTGTTCATGTGAACTTGAAAGTAATAGTTTAAGAGCGAGGGTTTCATTTGAACATTGTATTTCATACCGACTGAAAATCATAACAATAATAGTATGCTGCTCATACAGAGTTCTAAATGTCAGCTACTCCAGTAGTAGAGGAGTTAAAAGTGATGGATGTTAAAGTTATTATGAACATTTTAGTATAATCATATCAGACAAACATTTCTGAGATTTTTCCAGATCATTTCTAACATAAAAATAATGATCAGCTGTATTGACGAGAGTGGATTATGAAATTGATGATCTTATACTAGGATTACAAAATTATCAACTTTTTCCCTGACCTTTTGAATGACCTAATGTTTTTGTCTGACAATCTCTGACAAGCATTTGCTTCCCTGACCTTTGATTAAGTTTCCTTAATTTTGAGTGGAGATCATGCTTAACCAAATGGGACAAAACAGCTGTAATCAAATTTTGATTTGTGATCACATAGAATGGATTTTCTCTTCTAGTTAACCACTACCCACACTGAGCCAGCTTATGGCAAAAGGCTGTGGTAATTTAACTTATTTCCAGATTCAATGGATGAAGAACATCAGGCTAATTCAACAAGTTTGTATGTCAATCTAATTGTTAATGTACAGTGAAGGAGACACCACCACAAAATAATGATAATTGACATAACATATTTATAGATATCTTGTTAGCAGGACAAAATGCTAATCTCAAATTAGCATATGAAATACTTGGGTGGGTCAATATGCAAGACTGAGATCTTTCTGCAAATATCCTTTCAGGTAGCACTACATATTTTGACATAATACTCTAGCTTATTCTTACTAGTAGTCAGTCAATTGTAATATTAATGATCCTATATAGGTGTGAGTCCTCAAAAATCAAATAAGAAATAGGCAGCCTACCTCCTAATGAATTCTCCAGGTCTTTTTGGTTTCATTGTATACACATCTTTTATTAAAGCAGCATAGTTTTCCTCTAGATGTTTTGTTTCCATATTCAACTGTAACAAAGCAGCAATCAATTTATATCATTTGAATTTGATATCACTTACAGTTCCAATGACAGTCTCAATCAATCCAAAGTCTTTCTCATATTCATCTCTGACAGCAGTATAGTTGATGCCATACATGAACCTTTCCACCAGACTAGCTAGATCAACATCTAATGTCCCCGATTTTGGATTGGGAAATTTTCTTTTCATCAGTCCTCTTAAAACAACCAGTTCTGGCAAAATTTCTGGATGAGCTACTACAAAATTGAAATCCTGAAAAATGTGGCACCTGTAGTTTAGCATCAATCCATATACCCCTAAACATGTTATTGCCTTAGAGTGATATAAAAATGCATCTTCAATTGCTGCACCAACCTAAGTAATCAATTATCAGAATATTTAATGAAAAAATCTTTAGCTCTGCATTCATTTGCTTCAAGTTTGATACACTAAAATTCATAATAATATATGTGCATTGTGAATGATCCATTTTCTTACATTTTTGGATGACTTTTAATCAGAATTATGGAAATCCATTTTTATTTCACTAGATGTCTACAATATAACTAAATTAATGACTAACCCGTTATATATTATATAATTATATATTGCATATCTTGTTACACCATTAATATCAATCAGTTTAAATTACTATGATTTCAGCTGCAAATTAAGCAATACTGAGCTTCATAATAAAATTGGAATGAATCATTTTATGAAATTTATTCATTGTAGATAGGATAAACTAGGATTACCATTTAACTTGATACATTTCATCTTTTTATTTGATTCTTGATAAATACTTTGATTATAAACTATTTTTTTCTGAGTATGTAAAGCAGCATGTAGCAATAATTTAGGTAAGGTACATTCAGTATCAATCGGTATATTCACTTTCAACTGAAAGTTGCTTGGAATGAATGAACACCAGCATCATAGAATAATATAAATCTGGGATGATCAACTAGAGCTAAATGGGTATTTATAGCACAGAATATAAGTTGTGTGTACCATAATGTATCATTATAAATTGATAATGATCTTGGACTATATTGTTGTTATCTTCATTTTTGAGCAGTCATTTCTACTCAAACCTTCCTATCAATTATTATTAATTCACATGTTTTTGAAAATGTTATGTATAAATATTTTAAATTTGAAATGCCAAAATGAAATATTATTTATCAAAATAGGTCGAACACAAAACATTTTAATGCAGTGTATATGGCAAGTTGAGTAAAAGCATGCAAAATAGCACATATAAATGCCTAGTCTGCACCTGTAATCAAAACCAGATATTCCATTATTCATATGCTGTTTTAATTAGCAATTAGTATATGACATGAACCAGAAACAATAACAGAATGAGTTTTAGAAGTTGCATTAGCGATTTAAATCATATACCTGAAGTGATACTTGTCCATTTTGGATTTGTTTGATAAGTTCTACACCACCAGATAATTGTGCTCCAGCTTCCATAGCATTTTGTTGCATCTCTGGGTTTTTGCAAAAAGCTATCACTGCTCTTTCTTCACCATGATCAAACTTATGTGGTATTCCAACTATCCTTGTGAAATTATCCACAAATCTTGTCTACAACACAAAGATCCAGAAAACTAAAATTGCTATGTTCCTCTAGGTATTTACCTTTTTTTCACCCTGCATATCAAGTTCAATGGATATGTTGAGATTTGCCTTAGGCTGATTGTACATATCAGGATGGTGTGTCTCCCTGTGACACTGCACTGCCTGACTGAATGGATACACAATCCATTTGAAGTACTTTGCTACATACACATCATCAGTGGGATCTTTCTTCCAAGAATCGTCTACCTTCCTTTGCTTCCTGTTTGCTAAGAACCTGAACAAAAAAAATTTGGATTGGTGAGCAGGAAAGAGAATCACTTGTACCTTTACTTTTCTCTGTCTCTTTGGTTATGGGGTATGAATCCGACTTTTTCAACGACAGCTTTAACTTTAGCTTTTCTCTTTTTTTCTCTGGTGCCTTTTCTTGCAGCATAGTTTCGTATTTGGATAATACTGCATGCCTCCAATGTGTAGTTATAATGATTAAAAAAGTAAGGGCGAACACATCCTAGAATATACAGGTTATTATCATATACCTAATTAATCACATTTGTGATACTTACTCGGCGCTAAAAGAGACATTAGATATTTGAATTTATTCTAAAGGAATATAGAAAAGTTGGTCACAGCGGATAGGTTATGTTATCATTCATTCACAGAACAACCAACTTTCCCTCACTAAACAGCTCCTCCACAAAACGTTCTGCTTTTGTGCGTTTGTCGTAAACAACGTCATGTAATGTATTGTCATTCTGTGACTATATACAATGTTGCCAATTACCTTGAAATTACAGAATTTATGTATATTCTGATTGCTTTGCATGTATTTTTCGAACATTGACAAAAGCCGTGAATTTTGTGTGTAATTTTGTAATTTGAAAAAAGTCCAGAAATAGGCATTTCATCAATTGTGCAGTGCTAAATGTGAGTGAACATCGTACCAGTTCTTTTCATGGCTCTCGAAATAAGACCTTTTTGTTTTTTTTCCTCATTTTTTTTTTAAATGGGGAAGACAGAATGTTAAGGGTTCTCGATGGACCTTCTTGTGAAAAACCTGTAACCAAGCATCGTTTAATTTCATCAATGCACACTGGCAATGCTGCGATAATCTCTAGATCCATAACCCTGTAGATAGTGTAGATTTTGTTTTGATTTATATTTATATATTCTGTGATTTATATTTTTCATTTATAGAATAAGTTCTAAAGTGTACTTTTAACTGTACTTCTAAACCCAAAAATATCTGCCACAAATACAATGTATACATCGCAAGCTTTTTCGCACGCCAAATTTATAAATAAATGGCGGTTCTTAAAACATCCATATAAACATTTCCAAAGAATGGTTTCATATGTTCAGGGGCAATCTCCTGAACCAAAAATCAGAGAATACTTCTATTATATTGACCACCAAGGAATGGTAAAATCTATGTCTGTAATTGTACCACACAAATGTGATATAGTTATTTCTAGATGATGCTCGTATGAAGAACTTCACATCATGTTTCAAGGAAAAAAAGTTTCTACGTTTCTTCTTCAACCAGTTGAGAATAAATGAAACTGCAAGATACCCAGAATTCTCTTACCTCTCATTATGTGGAAGAGAAAGAAATTTTGTTAGAAGCGACGATTATCCTATTGTTTACACTCATGTCTGTCCTATGCCAAATAATGAGATGCACCTGTCTCACAATCATGCTGGAGATTTACTTACAAAGAAATTCATTCCAGGGAAGATTTTCATGCTGCCAGAAACTGGAAGGGTATTAACTTAATTTTGATTTTAACATACCTTATATGTACTAATAATCATTCTCTCTCATCTAAATTACTGATGTGGTCATTAAATGGGGTCATATAATAATAAAAATATTGCAAATATTTCAATAGTGTGTTGGAAACACTGCAGTTTGAAGGGATGAGGATAATTTACAAATTAATTTGACACTTTTTATATCAAGAAAAAATACATTGTATAACAAGTATGCTATGAATTCAAGCCTTCAAACCATAGTATCACACTGGTAAAATCAGATGATGTGACATGGCACTAAGAGTAAGAGAGTGAAGAGATGAATGAACATCATTTTAGAATTTTCTACTTGAATCATCTTGGAGGCAGCATATACATGGTACAAACCATGGGATAAGCGATGTGATAGAAAAAAGTAAATTAATATAATCAGATGCCATCAAACCTGACATATTAAAATTAACTATGTGATACTTACTCCATGGCTTAGAACACTGGGTAGGTGTTTGCTGACTTCACAATAATCCTTTGTTACCATTTGTCTGCCATGGCATCGGAAGGTTTATTAATGTTCAGTTCTTTATTAGTGCAGTTTCCATGTTGTCCTATTGTTGCATCCACAGAAGTGTTCTTAATTTGCTACTGTTAGCATCCAAGATTTGTAACCATACATCACTACAGGTCTTATTATTTTATGTTGATCTTGGTATGCCTTGAAGTTTAGGGGATTTTGCACTGCATAGAGGCACTTCTTGATTGCCTGGATCCTGCCATTCCAATAGTGTTTTCTGTTGATATCATTCCAAGATATTTAAAAGTTTTGACTGTTCATTGCATAGTCACCCTTTGTGATGTTTTGTCCTAATATGTCTCTGTATTGGTTATTTCTAGTGAAATACATATATTTAGCACATAATAAAACTTGTTCTTTCAGTGCCATGTTTTGATTTATATTTAAACTATCGTTGGACAGTCTGACAATGATGAATGATAAAGTTTTGTTTGTGAAACCATGTGTTAATTACACAATCTTTTTTTATCTGCATGATGGAAGAGTTTCTTTCTTAATCTTGAGCCTGATTCTCCTCGCGCTTTTTCATGGAAGTCTTTGAAAGCAGTCTTGATATCCAGTGTGCTGTTTCCTGCAATGTCTATATCATCGCCAAAAGCAGGTTGGGACCATTTTAATGGAACATAGCTGTTTGAGGTTGGATTTCCGCCCCTCTACTGACATATTCAATAGCTACATTAAAAAGCAATGGAGACAGAGCATCACCTTTGTATTGAATGTCTCTGAAAATGCATGTCCACTTCTCACTTTACTCTTTACGCCATTGCTTGCCATAATTTAACACTATGAATGGTTACGTATGCCTGTTAAATCTACGAATAGTTGGTGTAGGTCTTGATTGTATTCCCAACATTTTTCCATTAGCTGGGGCATTTTATCTTGTCACCATTCTCATATATGGGGAGAATGAGTCCTTATTTCCATTCATTTTAGACATTTGGTGTAAATTTTTTTCATTGTTATTTGCAAGTTCAACTGTGTGATACTCAATACTCAAAGTAATTAATACAATTTATTACAATTCTAATTTACATTTTTTTTCTTTTGAACTCGTGCAAATGTGCTCTTTACTAATTGAATAATCTAAATATGTCTAAAAATGAAAACCATGCAAGCACCTATTGGGTTAGACAAAGCTGGCAGCACAAAATATAATTGTGAATCTTTCCAAAAATACAGACCACTTTTTTTTATATGCTGGTGTAATACTTATGGAAAAACTCCAATGTCCATATTTATATTTTTCTAGGTTTATCATCCTGCACCTGAAAAAGTTGGTGGAATAGGTTTGGTAAGATCTAAGCTAGCAATAGAATTCAGCAAACATTTTGAATTTGAGACAGGAGAAAACAATCCACCTACAAAGTTCACATTTGATGGGGTCACATATGATTTAGATACTAGATGGTATTTAGATCTTGTTAAGAAACAAACATTACAAAGTAATGCCTAAGAAGACTGTAATTCTATCATCAGGCTCCCAAAGTCTTTTCTGACATTCTGCAAGTAGCCGTTTGGTAGATTACAAAAATGTTTCCAAACACCAGGATGCTGAGTGGAACAAAATAGGAATTAACAATACTGTACTAGAAATATGGGGGATTTCATTTAAGGATACAAACTGAATATTTATTAAAGGAAATATATATTTATAAATAAACTTCTGTTATGAACATATATATGTTGTCTTGACTGATCTGCATGGCAAATCATTTTTGTATATATAAAAACTTATGAAATATAATTAAGTATCTGTCATGCTTTGCTACAGCAAAATTATTCTTATGGTTTTGTTGCGATAAGTTACTCTTAAAAATTGCACTTTGTAGCTTTATATATTTAGAACTTCACTGAAACAGCTGAAGAATATAATATATAAAATATATTTTGTGCCATTTTCCCATATCTAACTATAATCATACATATCTATCAACAGAACCACACATGATATGAATCATTAATACAGGAACTAGCAATGTTTGTAAGCACATCATTTTGTGATGTGACTTAAAAGTAAGTTCTTGGGTGAGAATATTTGCCTAGTGCTAAAACTAATCAAACTGAATATTTTAAAATATATAATATAACGTGAGCATCTACAAACTGTGGAAATTCCAGGTTAAATAATGCAGACTGTTAAGTTTGTCAATTTTACGTTACTTTTGCCAATTAACTATTCAAATTGAGACTGACAGTAATATTTCAATGTCAATGGCTCAACTCATGACCAAGTCAAATGCATCAATTAATTACAATATTGTTTTTCTCTGATATATTATGTCTTCCATTTCAAGCCTTAAGTGCAAAACTTCACCTTGGCATTCCTTTGTTCAAAAAAATATTGGCCAAACATAACTGCTTTCACATGTTACATTCATACCTTCAATGTTTGGCATTTATACTAAAAAGTATAAAATGATGTGCTTCCAGACAAAGCTGGCCGTTTAGCTTCATGTTTTGATAATTGCAAACTGAAGGAACAATGGAAAACTATGAATACTTCAAAGTATGAATTATGTAGCATATAATTTGCAAAGGCTCTCCTCTGAAAAAACTATTTTTTTCTATAATTTTGTAATGCTCATATACTGAAATAAATATTTGTATATGGAGAAATTTTTTATCCAGCTGAAATATAAATTATATTCTCTGCTACATGAAAAATTGACAAGCTAACTTGTTATTGCTGTTCTTACTGATATAAATTAATTTGAAATCAACACTCCTTGTGGATCACAATACTACTGTCTTTTTTAAAAACCGTCACTAAATTAAAATATTTTAAAACTTAACTAACATGAATAACTAATGAATAAAAGGAATCCTCCATAGAAATCAAAAATATACAAATAACATTCTCAGAGCAAATCACTAACATTACCTATGAATCATTTGGAATTCATATGTATGATTTGATCATCCAGAGAAATGTAGGTAAACATATGACAAAAATCGTTAGAAATTGCAAACTCACCGACTACAGCAACTACATGAACAAAAAACATCATATTCGATATTTTATCCACCCCAATGAATTTGCCTCTTTTTTAAACTTGTTATCAATGAATTTTTTTTTAATATTCAGCTTTTGGTTTTGGGTCACAGTAAAAAATGTTATTGAATTAGTTAGTGATAGGAATTAGCTATTGACAAATAAATAGCTAGCTTCTGTAAACAATCAATTTTGACAATTTCGGAATGTTCTGAGGATTAAAGCGAAATACGTCACTAAATACCGACATTTGTAACACCTTGTGTATAAATTGCACAATTTTATCTTATGATTTTTTGTTTTCTGTGAATTGAATGTCTGATATTCATTCTTAACTGCACATTACTTATCAGACAGATATTGGCTGTCGTCTATATTTCATGGAAAAGTGTAGTTTTCGTATCAATATTTTGTGCTGTTGACCTCTGGCATCCCTGGCTAATCAAACCATAACCATATCTTCCAACTATCCCCTGTATCATAACTCGCTCTCCGATGGTGGCGTAGGCGGTCTTGTCAAGGGTTTGTAACTGCCTGGTAATACCCACGACAGACCTCTTTTGTTCGGTTTGATCTCTCTTGCAACCAGCATATTCTCCCGGACTTTGTCATGCACCTCAGGATCATAAGGTTCAAATGTTATGTAGTGAGGGTCTTCTGTGGGTGGAGGATCGTATAGATGTTCACTGGCAGATTTTACGGATTCCAGGCAGTTGGATTTGAATGCAGCGAGATCATTTTTGAACCTTGGTTAAACAATAAGCGAGAAAGAGCAAACATGAGAAACATTTTTGGAGGGATCACAAACTGTACAGTCTCATAACCAAATATTGAACATGTCATAGATGTCATCAAAAATCTCTTTCAAAATTTACTGGCGTTCCATTTCACCTTGAACTTTTTGGAAAATTTTTGAATCGACTATAATTATATTTTTAAATTCAATTCCAAATCAAACCATGTTTTTTCCATATGATACTCTGATGAAGGCAAAAAACTTATATATACCCTAATAATATCTATAGCTCTGAACAAATAAGTAAAAAGTTTGTCAGCCAAAAATATCAACCTTAGCTAACTTAAAACCAAGGAGTAGAACACCTCAGTAAAAACTGATTTGAAAAATAAATGAGATCCATAAAAAATAATTGAATCATTAACTACATTGCCAATGCTCTTAATACATGTTTCAGCAGTTACATATCTATTGAGTATTACTATTGACTTAATATTTATGGTAGCAGTAATGAGTGCTAAAATGATGTGAATATCAGTTGTTGACCTTTGTTGACTGAGAATGTGGATTTAAACTCATGATGTAGAGTTGTATCAAAAAAAATTTGAAATGGTTTAGATCAAATATACTTTTTCTTAAAACAAACTAAGTAATGCATCATGTTTTATTCGAAAATGTAAATGATATTAGACTCAATTCAACACGTCTTTGATTTTTTTTTAAAAACCTAATGAAAATCTGTTGATATTGAGTCGACAACACTCACACAACAGCCATTATTAAAGAGACCTAAAAGATAATTGCTTTGAAATAAAGTCTTACATTTGTGTAGCCTCCATATTGATGGTATGTTCAATACTAGCTTCCACATTGTAAAATATCCACTGGATATATTTCAACACTTGCCATAGATGTTGTTCAGCTTTGTTCCATTTCGGGAAGGCTTTTAGAAGGTACAATTCTCTGTTTTTTGCTTCTATCACAGGATGAAATATGTCTGAGTGAAATATAACTTTCTGTAAATAATTATTAATGACATTTATTGCAACACAGATGTGTGACAAGTAAAAAAAAATTATACTTAATCTGGCCAATAATTGAAATAACAGATACACTGCCTATTTTCTGGAAAATAAGGGGTAGTGAGGAAAGTGAAAGCTGGTATGTTTGTGTTTGTACAGTAGACAAATATTTTATGTATGCAAAATCAGAGAAAAATATGTGCTTCAGCAAAGACATTATTGGAGCTGAAAATGTAGCAAACTATGACTAGGGAAATGTCAAGATGGCATTTTAGAGTGAACACCTTCATTCAGTTTTGTGAGTCAGTGACATAAACTAGAAAATAAATACAGCTTCTATCAACATACAAAACTAAAAATTGATTACAGTAGCATTGTTGAAATTGAATTTATTATTAAAATTTATTCAAAGACTAGCAAAACGTTAGTGACGTTTTCCTTCCAATATATATGATTTCAATCATTCACCAAATAAAATACACTCAAAAATAATGTATACAATCAAATGATTAATTAGAGTAATACTTACAGGATGTCCAGCATCTGGAAATTCTTCATTCAATAAAATAGTGAAACGGAATACTCCATCTTCATAATAACCACTTCTAACAAATATCACACCAAACCACACTGAAATTGAAAATTCAAGAGACAATAAACCTTTATAATCCAAATCTAGCATAATTAATCAACTATCTGACTCCAACTATCAAACTCTACCAACATACCAGCTGATGTTGTATATACATATAAAAACATTTAGAGAACTTGTCTCCTACAGCAGGTATCAGGTGGTACATTCTCCATATATTTTAGAATTCAAGTCTGCTTGATAAAGATAAGATGATGAATAATATATCAAAACCAATTTCACTTAAAATGTAAGTCAGTGATCACCAAGTAGCAGACTGCTAACCTATTTTTTTGGTACCAATCAGGTTTCTTTGGGTTTTATTTCTTCATCAATATTTATATTCTTATATTTAGGTGTATATTATAGCTTCATTGTCTGTTTGTCTACACTATATTAATCATTGAAATAAAAACAAAAATCTGTGTTTTGCAGTAAGTTAAAAAGGAGGCAATATGATAAAAACCTCATGTAACAAACATTGATGGATCTCAGCAGCTCTGTGTTATTCCTTTATTCAATTAGAATTTGTAATGCATCCTAGGTAATTTACCCAGTGTTATAGCTAGGAACCACTCAGAGCAAATTCCATAATTTGTGCCCATATGGACATTGACCCCCTGAAAAACTTGAAGAAAAAATATCCTGCCTACTGCCCTTTCAGCCCATGATTTGGCACCCTTGGGCCAGGCCCTGATTGCCTGCCTTAGCTATAAAATTGAAATTTCCATTGTGAACTGAACTTTAACCAACTGGAAAATAGAGTACAATTGTATGTCTAACTGAAAAAAGGTATAATATAGTTAAAAAATCTCGCTATTCAACTACTTTCTGAACAAATAAATATTCAATAACATACATAGGCTTCAATCAATAGGGAATTGTGATCCCCCACCATCTAATCAAAGCTGACCTACCAATCAAGTTCTATATTCATAAAATTAATCCTTTAAAGAGTCTGTTAAATTGCTTTGAAGTATTTGTTTGTAAAATTGAAAACTGATGATGCTTCAAGAGAGTTGGTATATTGAATGAGATTGATGTGCAAAGTATTACAATTTCAGCTGTTTTCTTGTTTTTTATAGAATGTCTAGTATTGGTATTCTTCAATATGAAGCAATGACTATGCAAGTGGAGTTGAAATTGTGAATACCTTATATATATATGATTTTTTTGTTGTTGCATTCAAACAGATGGTTGGCTCTAGCGACAGAATAGTAATTCAAAATTCAATTATCTGTACCTCAAATACCTACCAACAGAGCTTTCTTTGGACGGAATCACATACACACCAATTATATTCTCGCATTGCACCATTTCGCTAAAAAAAATTAAGGTCAACAATTTTTACTTAATCACTCCAATATTTGCATTACTATTCAGCTAAAATAACATATTCTTGTCTGTAAATTTTATACAATTTATCAACAGTTTCATTTTGCTTCTCACTAATGATTTCTTTGCTAGTTTCGGACGGTATCACTTTTCTTATTGATCCAGTTCTTTGAAAATTTCCATTTTGATTGTGATGGCCCTAAAAATTACGCACATAGATAAGAAAGTAGAAACAAAGTAGCACAACAGAAGCAACCCACCTTTACAGGTGACGCAGATCCGTACATAGTTAAAATAAAGAATTAGAACTTAAAAATGGATAACCCACAAGATACATATACATCGAAGTAATTAGTAATGTTATCACCTGATAACATTATTTATAATCTCAACCATGTTTAGAGAAAAAATAACAAAATAACCTCATTGTACTGACATTACCTGACGTTTGTTACGTCTTCTGTCAAAATCAAGACTATCAACTCCAACATAAATAATCATTCAACATAGGAAAACATCAATGTTGTCCATCGACAAAGAGATGGCGCAGCGAGCCAGTGGCGAGATATTTCCTGTATTTGAATTTGTGAAGTAGTACTAGGGTGCATACATATTGTTTTCATTATAGGTCACGTTTTCACATTTTGATTGTATTTGATTCAATAGTCAAATTTCTATGGAAAGCACATTTGGTTAACGCAGATTTTGCGAATGCCAAAGTGCCCTGCTGCTCCTCTCAGATAATTTCAAGTTAGTTTTGTGAATGGGTACTTTCTTTTCTATAATGCTTTATTTACACTCTTTCAAAATATGCATATCTTTTTCAGCTAAAAAAAAATTTCGACCAATATCTCTTACAATCTGATTAATTTTGAGCCAGATAACACACTTCCATTAGAGTTTTGAAACAATTACAACTCAAACCACCTAAATCAAGTCGATTAGAATAATCATGATGATGGATAAATAATAAAAATATTTAAGTATACAACTAAACATATATTATTTGTGGAATTAGTGAAAAACTGCTTCTGGGCCTTTGACATATGCCTATCTATGTGGTAGAAAAGTATTATCCAAATGTTCATGTAAAGTGTTTTTGTCAACAAATAGTTTCCATGACAAGGGCTTTACTTCTTTTTCCAACAATTCAAGATTTCTACAAATCTGACACATCAGTCTGACAGCCTAGTGTTCTCACATGGTTGAATGTACTCACCACAAAGCCAGTCTATATGTATTGTTAAATTAAATCATGTTATTGCTTTTGTAGGATTCATATGAAGGAAGAAAAAAACGTATTATTTACAGGTACGAAATTTATTTTCGTGAATGTATGACTACACTGATGATAAGGAATATACATAATAATTTAAGCCCCAACTCCATGAGCATATAGGGCTATTCAGACTTAAAAGTACAGTACACTTTTACATAACTATTATAAAACATAAAAAAACAATGGATAAAACACCAATACATTTTTAATGCTATCCTTTCAAGTAGAATGAAAAAAAGGCTCATCCTTTCAAGTTACTACGTAACAGTTATACATTTAGATCTGTTGATAATAAATGATAGATAAAATTAAACCTTTTGGTTGCATGTATGTTTGTGTCTACAACAGCTCAAATGGTATACAATATATAATTGCATACTAAAAACTCATTTTATGAGAATAAAAAATTCTGAAATTGACTACAACAGACTAGAACACAATTTTTGCAGATAAAATATAGTGTATCATTTCATTACACTGCGAAACGGAATCCATTATATGGATGTAATTAAAAAAATATATTCAATTAGAGCTGACGTCATAGTGTATCTTTAGTTTCCATGCAAGAAATTAGTGTACACACTGCGCAAAAATGAAGTTCGCCTCCAGAATATCAGGAATATGCAAAATGGCAACCATGTTCTGCCGCCAAGGCATTGAAAGATATCCCACAAAATTGGTATGATCAACTGCTCCATGTTCTGAGGTGGCAACCCTTTATTCTGTCGCAGTGAGCACCAAAACGTTTTTTGCATATAAGTACTAAATATAGATGTATAATTATTGCGTGTAACCCAGCCTTCAAAAGCACATCCACGTAACCAAGAAAAAAATACGAGTGACGATCAAAAGTCCACAACACATCATTTTCACGCATCACATACGAACGACAACATATTGCATAATCCTTTAGGCACTGCCATGAGGTAAAACGTTGGTTTCTAACAGTCTTATCACAGAAAAAAGAAATTAAAAAAGTCCTTCTATGCGACCCTCGCTTATTCATAAAAATAAAATAATATGAAACGCAAAATATGTAAAGCTAAAAAATAGTACGATAGTTACCATAGCTAGAAGAGCACTTTCCAGGGTATATGATTTTTTATTGGAACTTGGAACTATTATTCCTATTAAGAAAATTATAATAAAATAACGGATTTGTGAAATACTGCTTCAAATATACATATCTGTGCCTTTTTCTATGGAGCATTAATCCAAAAAAATTAAAACATTAATCCAACTTGAAAAAGGTATCATTTGGATTTATTTGATTTCACCAATATAAATGATTGAGACGAAAATTAGTAAATCGTAATAAAGTCCTGTGTCCTCCATTATAACCTAAATAACTGCTTACCAAGTGAAGACAAAATGAGATTTTAATTTTTGCTGCATTAGGTCATGTAAATGTTAGCTAAATACCCTCTTAGTGATCGTTCAGCTAAGATGCTTTGACAAATAGTATGATTGGGTTGAAAGTTAGGACGCTTTGGCGTATTGTATGACGGAGCTATAGCGAACCGGTGACAGGTCAATAGTAGCTTCCATGGACTTGAGGATCATACGCGACCTTTTGCGTGGAGGTAAGCTGAGCTCCGGGTCGGGCACAGGGGATATGGGTGGTGACACTGACGGGGCGGGAGAGACTGGGTTCGAACTTGGTGGGGTTATTATTGGCTCCTCCTCTGATTGCGCGCCGCTCTCCACCTGTAAGAAGTGAAAAATATGCTGTTTAGTGACAGCGAAAGCTTTTTAAAAAGTAACGTAATTTGCAAAGAACGAGCTACTAAATCTTCTTAATTAAGCCTAAAAGTAGTTACATGAAATTCCAATGATGGGAGGTTACATAAAATTATGCTTTACGATCCATTAGTAACCACGGTGTAAAAAATTACAAACAATAAATTATAATAATGGGTTAAATAGACATCGCAACTTTTATTTTTACGTATTCAATTCATTTGTTATTTTTTATATTACAGGTTCTGAAAGACTATCACTCAACACTCTAGTAATGTGAAGAAAAACAGATTTATATGTGAAACTGTGTGATGAGTATACAATCTTTTCATCTGCATGATGGAAGAGTTTTACCAAGTAAGAGCGTCTACAATCTACATTTTTTTCCCTCACAACAATCCAACCAGGAATGGCGAATGATGCTGTGTTCTACTGGAGGAACGATTGACAGCAGTAAAATGGACGATATATGGAACATCTACATTAACAACTGTAGGACATAAAAAATCTCATTATCGAAACAATTGACTTTCTTGACATTCTGTTTTTAACTCTACTGGTTTAGAATAAATAATGAACTGAAATAGTCCCTTACTTTATGATAACATTGTATAGATGATGAACGATGCCTACCTTCAGCACAGCCTCCACTCGTTTCCTCAAACCGTCGCCCGCAGTCAACGGCGTATATTGCATCTGCGGCGACGGCGGGGACATGGCAAAGTACCCTGGATGTCGCTGCAGGGCCGCCACCACTTCTTGCGGTCCACTCGCCCCCTTCATGAGGTTGAAGACGACGTCCTGGGCCATCGAGCGCCGGTACAGATGGTCATCCCTTTCGGTGGCCGTGGCTGCCGCCGCCAACAGCTCAACGCCCGTGGTGGGGGTAGACGTATTATAGACAGACGCGTGGACGGGGCTTGTGTGATGGACGTGGTGTAAATGATGGGCAGCGGGAGCCGATGGCGGAGATAAACGATCCACAGACACGCCGCCTCCTCGAGATGATGATGAGGTGTAAAGAATGTATCTGGAAGAAAAAAAGTCTATGTAGATTTGCCAGTAAGATATGCATAGTTGGCTCAAATTTTAGAGCTACATCTACTTTATCTAGCCTTCATACGTAGTACCGCATTTTCCTTTTCCTTCAAAACTTTCAACTAACCTGATGTCGGAATCGTAGCTGCTCGGCTGGTCCTGGACCTGCGAGAGAGCGACAGCCGGCAACATGGTATGTGCCGTCGCCGAAGCGTCCTTGTAGTTCTCCTTGTCACTGGTGGCACTGGAACAGGACGACTCTGATGAGGCGGCTGATGCGGGCGGTGTGGGTACCAGCGGAGGTGGCACGACTGTAACGGGAGCCGGTGGTGCGTTCTCGCTGTGGCTTTTTATGTGCGCCTCCATGCTCTTTTTCGAATTGAACGTGTCATTGCAGATCGTACACTTGTACACCTTCTCGCCGTAGTGCGCCACCTGGAGCAATCAAAGAGCACATTAATTAACGTTAACGTGGGACACTCATTCAATTTGAAAAGAACCTTACAGATCATTTCATTAACAACACTAAATTTTATTTTGTTATTTTATTTTTTGTTGGTGTAGATAAATATGTAAGGAGTTTAAAGATGAAAAATTACAACAATTTCTTACCTGGTGAAGTTTCAGTACGTGGTTGTAGCCAAAACTCTTGCCGCATATTTCACATGAGTATGGCTTTTCTCCTGTATGCGTTCTTGAATGAACTTTAAGCTGTTTGCTGCATGTGAATCCTTTGTGGCATACGTTACATACGTATGGTTTTTCTCCTGTAACAATTAAAAACATTTAAATAGTGAACATACCACAGCAATAATGAAATTTAATAACTGGCCACATGTGGTATTATGCTTTTGGAGACTATTATCTATCCGACATTGCTAGTAGTTTTGCAGAAGCCCACAGCTTTTAACGCATATGAAATATCAGATTGTAAAACTGAAACTAACAGATCTGAATAGCATCCACTCACAATTCTAACATTTCCTGAAAATTCTCTGGCACTTCACCAAATTTCCCCAACCAAAAATGTATTAATTCGGTGCTCACCAAAAAATAATTCGAATTCGCTCTGTGTTTGGAGTTATAATCCATAAGATACCATTGTAAGTGACTTGATAAAAAAATGTCAATCTCCGAGTGGAGCAACAGCAAATTTATGGAACACTCTTTGAATGACTCACGGTTCTTCCCTAACGATTTCCGACTATCCTTGACCAAATGTTGCTTTCCTGACCTGGTCTTACAAGAAAAGCACACAGCCATTTATATCGGACCTAGCGCTGAAATCACGCGACGACCAAAGGAGAGTATAAATCCCATATGAAAGAGCCAAAGAAATCACACTAATCAAAACTAACCTTGTGAACCACAAATATTACCGACAATGGAAATCCAAAGAAGTATTTTTGGAACACCAACATAGTTTATACGTTTTAAACAATAATTTTATAATCTAATCTGGTTTTGTTTGAACTCTTCCATGGACTTACCAGTATGCGTTCGCATATGTATAACCAGCTGACCACTTTGGATGAATGTTTTTGAGCAAACAGCACACCTATGGGGCCTCTCTCCTGTGTGGATCCTCATATGCCTATGTAGCTTTCCGCTGTGTTCAAATGCCCTAGAACACACTTCGCATTTGTACGGGCGCTCTTTGGTGTGGATGCGTCTATGAACGCTTAGATTCTCCTTCACGCTGAATGATTTGTTGCAGAACTCGCACCTGCAACAACAGAAAATTCAAAATGAAAAAACTTACAATACATAGATGATTTTGGAAGACAAAAATAGGTAAATTATGTAGGTCTATCGTTTGTTAGGTTTTGTTTTTTCAGGTGAAACAAAAAAGTTAAACCCTCACACATTAATCTCAATTCTAATTACCATGAGGTAAAGGAATATAAAATATATGAAAAAGTAAAAAAAACTTGCTCTGATGTTACCAATCACACCTTCCACTGCATTTTTGATAATTAATTTGTGAGAAAATCCATTAATTCAGCTGTTTAGCTTGAGTCCCCCAAATTTCTACAGTGGAATCTTAAATACTTCGTTTGGACGCGGGGCTAGAACACAGTGAAAAGGTAACTTCGATATTATTATTTGTGTTTTATTGACAATATAATGGTTCGTAGTCGGACACATGTTTTAATTACTTAATTATAGAACAAATCCAATCCATACAATCACACTATAATTTCATTGGAAACGTACATTGGTTTTTAAAAGCGGGGTTTCTGAAAAATGACATTTTTTTCATATTACCGGATTAAGCTATGAGAACTTAATTGTAACGTTAACCGTTCATAAAAAATGGTTATATAGTATAATTTCAAATTGGTATACAGTGTTCATATTTCACGATGAGTTCTTGTATAATTAAACGTTAAACCATTATATTCATATAATAAATGCATTTTCATTTAATTCAAGGCTAATTTTTTTTAAACTCTCAATGGGACAAACATTAGTGCCGTAATGAGGCGAGCCATTCCAGAGCTGCAAAAATAGGCTAAAATTCAATAAAAATCTGTATTCGATAAATCCAATAAGAATCCTATAGCATGAGTGTTTTACATTCACCAATGAGGTGAACATCAGCCCGCAATGAGCTGTTTGACATTTCCATCGATTCGGTACCGGTGGTAGGAAAAATAAGCTGAAATTCAATAAAGATGTGTACTTGACAAATCTGATAAGAATGCCATAAGATCTTATAAGATCCCAGGATGGATGTGCAATTGCAACCTATTACCTGTCGAAAATTTACGGCCAGACTTTTTACCAGGGATTACCTTTGAAATGAACAAGTTTTCAGTTTGATGTAGTAATAAAAATACAATTTCACTAGGGTATGCCCTTTACCGTGCATCGGTAATACTTGAATTGATTTTGGATTTTTACCCTACTCTTCCTACAGTTTCTAACTATTAAGAGCTATTCAGTACTTTCATCAGATATAAACCTACCTGAAAGGTTTCTCTCCGGTATGGGTCCTATAATGCCTGGTCAGCCTTGCAGGCACAGCAAAAGTCTTTGAGCAGATATCGCACTTGTAAGGGTCATCTGCGTCCTTGGTGTGTGTTCTGGCATGACCAGTGAAGGCCGCTTTCGATGTATAGACTTTATTACATATCTAGAAATAAAGAAATGTGATTGATATCATATCGTTTTGTCGTGTATCTAGTAAAAGTAATACTCGTGAACTATGTTGACTCCTTGTAGCACTTTGGGTACGAGGAATAATTAATGCTAAGATGAACGAAGTAACTTTAGTTGGAAATATAAATATGTTTCTCCATGACATCTCTATTTTTCGTTTAAGAATAGTTTATTCAAGTTTGTTTGCAATTTATTTCATGTCTTTTTAAAAGTTCAGCCGGTTGATGCATGTTTTTAATTTTATTTTTATCCAAGAAAGTAATGAATACGTTGATTCTTTTTCTTCATTGATGCGCTCCTGTTGGGTGTTGCCATGTTATGTTTGACTCTATTTTTATGTTTGCCCCGCTGTTTCGTTTTCCTTAAGTTCGGTATAGTGTAGACCCCTCATCAACTGATTACCTAGGTTTCTTCTGATGCATTATTAAAAAGTGGCAGAACCAACATTCTGATTGGACTGTTCATAACTATATTACCAAAAGGAAAGGGTTGTGATTCTTACCTGACATTGTATAGCCTCAGCTTGCTCTCCAGGATATTGTGCTGCCTCTCTCGCAGTTTCTTCGAGGGGAAAGTCGGGACTGCACACCAGCTTCTTCACCGATGAGGCGGCATGCTGCTCAGGAGAGCGGGCCTGCAGAGTCTGCAGAGATGCCTCGCTATAGTAACCCACCATCGTGGTCGATGAGGAGGTTGGTGATGAGGTTATCTCCCACCTGATGTCTGCAAAAGAAGTATATTTTTTTAATCATGTAATTTTATCAATGTAGTAACCATACAGCAAAAAGAAAGGCTGATGATGTTATTAAATTGAACAGCAAACTACTTGCACTATGCAATGGGTACCTCATAGATAGATAAAACCTAAAATTGATCTTTTACTTTTATTAAAATATAAAATTGTAAAAATGTCAGGTTGAGACGGAGACAAAATAATCTAAGATATTTATATTGCGAATTGAAACTACTAATACGATATATTCGAAATAATCACAAATAATAACTTGATGGAAAATTTTTAATGGCATACTATTTTATCTATAAATTCTCCAAAAAACGGTCTATTCGAGGTTCTGCTGTTCATTGAATGCTTTTCATGATATATATTAGCCAAAAATGAATGAATATGAGTTTTATGGTTGGGATATAATACGAGAAATGGTGAATTGGCGCACAAAATTCTCATTCATGAAAACTGAAATCAATTTTTCAAGAATAATGATTATGTCTCGATCACAGTTTTGTGCATGACGTAAAATGAAATTGCTCTATTAAAAAATATATTTAAATAATTACTACAAAACGGTCAAACAGGGCATGGATGGTAACACTCTTACTTCTCGCGGATAAGCAAGATAAATTTTCGAATTCCCGGTTTTTTGACATATGATGTCTGTTTCACGAAATACCGTGTTTGGAGAATATTATGTTGTTTGCTCATAGCAGATGATTGAGCAATAGGCGAAAGCCAAAAAATATAAGATCTTTTTATAACTCCGTTTATTCAATCTCACTTTTTTGATAATTATTATGCATACTAATACTGCTTAACTTCAATGAATGATGAAAGCGGTTACTGAATACATACGATAGTTAATGAAGAGCAACCTGAGTCGTAAGCTTGAACGAAAGCGAAATAAATGTGACATCATTTGTTATAATATATTTCCTTCACTTGCCTCTAACAATGGAATCATTAGTGATCCTTTCTTAAATAAGCTCCAATTATACAGCCAGAATGTTTCTGACCATTAAATTTTATCTACAACGCATAAAGGCCCCTCTAATGTAGGTACACAGAACTTTAGAAACAAAAATGTATAACGTGCACATCACTACCGGCGCTGTGTCGTTAGGAAAGTACTGGCGAATGCTCACACTCCCTCATACTCACGCTGAACTTCAGAAAATGGTGAAAGCGACTACAGCGTACATACCTTTAATAAAGTGCACCCATGGTCATAGGTTTTATCAAAATATGGCATTATTTGTATGTATGTATGTATATATATATATATATATATATATATATATATATATATATATATATATATATATATATATATATCCTTTACTTGCCTCAAACAATGGCATTATTAGTGTTTCTCTTTAATAAACGCCAATTATACAGCAAGAATGTTTCTGATTATTAAATGCACCTAATGAAGACATATTATACTTATCATACGAATTTATGTGCATAGAAATGGATTCCCGAAACGTTTCTGATATGCATTAGTGCTCTTTACGCGTTGACCTACATTCACTAAAAGTAAACAGAACCTATCACAGGATACGATACTACAGAGGTGTTCTTCTGAAAATTATAAATAGATAGCATCCTACAGCTCGAAAACAACCCACGAAATGAAATTAAGAAAAACTAGACCTAGACACTTAAAATATACAAAAATGAAGCAAAACTATGACATCCAGGGCACTCGACCATACGATGTAAAACTGGCTTTATGTGGAGAAGTTGGGGTGTCTGGCCTCAAAAGCAATTAATTCCAATAATTTCTCTTGCCGTTATGTGTAGATAATGATTTATCAATCATATCCATATCCTTAATAAGAATTGATTTGTTCATATTCAAATTTTATTTATTAAAAACTCAGATACAATTCCCACATAATATTTTTGATATAAAATTCCAGACTTAGCACCCATAATACTATGGAAGATAAATGATTGACTTCAAGTAATATGGAATATGTGAAAGTGGGAATATAGATTGAGAAAATCAATATATTTGTTTTGATGTCTTGCGGTGTCTATTATCACCCATTTCCGTCTATTTGTCAATCTGTCTGTCTGGCCCTCATTCGTCACCTCGGAATTTTAGTAAAAAGCGACTTAAAATTTGATGGAATTTGGGGAGTAACCAATAATTACGGAATAATGCTACTGTGTCTAATTCAATTTACTTTTACTGAACGGTAGAGGTATTTAATTAGTACAATTTTGATCTGTTCACATAAAAATAATATACAACATTTTAAAAGGAATTTAAATGAATTTGAATATTTTTTAGAAGTGATGTTGAATATAAATAATTTTTTCGAAGATAAAGTATCTTTGATCCAAATCGTTTACTTTCTGAAACAAATATATGATTTTTGAATGTTTTTAAAAATGATTAATCTCAGCTCTGGTTTTAATGATCGGTTAGCAATAGTTTCATTAACAAATTCTATTGAGGGTCAATTACTCAGAGACCAAAATGCGATGCGCTTGTCTCCTTACAACTTGACCTAGATCCATCTCAACAAAAACTCAACGTACCGCCATCAGCTTCACTCTTGCACCGCATCAGAATCTGCTTGATGAAATTCTCATGATCCGTCTGCGCCTTTGTTTTCTGCTCCATCGCACCCACTCTAACACTAATAATTTCTAACAAAGTGCGTTGGCCTACGGCCGTTGTAACACTGACTCGAGCAGTGCGTGCCCCAAAAATCTAGAGTGCGTACGCTTAGGCCCCGCCCTCAGATGCGTTCTGTGGGCGGGACTTGTCCCGGGCGATTTTCGACAGGAACCGCGGTGTCAACGCACTCTACATTGGAAATGTTACGTCATTCAGGGGACCACGGCGGAGTCGGTTGAGTCACCCGCAGATACGCGAGAAGAGAGGAACACCCCATTATTGTCCGGAACGAAACGAGCAGTGTGGAGAAAGTTCATTGATCGGAAAATGCGTATGGTTGGTACGGAGGGTCGATAAGTCTTTTTGGTAGTTATACATGTGTCGGAATATTGATAAAGAATGTATATTATAAAATTTATCACCTAGTACCTCAATGATTTATCCCACTTGGCACTTACAACCATTATAGAACTAAAAGTTTCAAAATATTCAACTGGAATTCTTCAAAAAACAGATACCATTGTACTTGAAATAAAGAGGAGTGGACCTATTCGACGCCATAATTTAGGAAGCTAAGTGACATTTAATCATGACCCTCATTTAGGTAAAAAATAGGTAATCTGTGTAGTATTAGTAGTTGCTAGAACAGCAGCACAACACAAGCCCCCTTTAGGATGAAAATGTTAACTACGCTGTAAAATGCCGTAAAACGGTTTAAATTCATTTGGAACATTCAAAATGTATCAAAAATTGATTGCATGCTCAGCTATTGAAAATATATCTTCCATTTCTGTCACCATGTCTAGCAACTCTGAACGTCTTTTACTAGCGGTGAAATGAACAGATTTGTCCTCCCCTTCTGCCCCCAACCCATATTTTTCAATCCAACAATTCTTTGAAAAATTATCAGAGGCATAGGAGCTTTTTTTATGATTCCTTATGTGTCGAAAATTTATCTAAATCCGAAGTGTACTCTCGAAATTATAGACGGACTAAGGAGTACCAAACACACGACAGTCAGGTCGGACAAAACCGACGGAAATGAATAAACATGGTTTCCCCTGATGTATACATATGATGAAACATCAAATCATATATTTTTGCGATTACAATACTTCCGCACCTATTGTAATAACTATCCAATCTGTATGATAAAAAAACTTAAAATTACAGAAACGAAGTTCCACAATCCTAGGTGGTTTTGAAACTTGGAATGTGTTTGAGCGTTGTATTTCCAAAAACTACAAACCTTTTTCATCTTTGCCATAGTATGAAACTATGAACCTTCCAAAACGAAATCAAAATCATAATGGTATTTTCCGAATTACAGAACAGACAGACAAAGAAAACGAGTTCCGGTCGTTATCAGCGCAGTCAAACATTTTTTTGTAGTGTACTGAGCGTTGTGATCGCCGAGTTGTGACATAGATGTTCAACAATTTAGTGCGCAAGGAGTGCACGACAACGTACTTGACTACATGCTTTTATTTTTCGCCTACTTTTCCACTATGTTATATGTAATTATAACAAAAAAGTAATTTGTATATAAGTATTATTTGTTTCTTTGGTCTGTCACTCCAACTTCATCTATCTCCAGACATTTTAAATTTTTTGTAGCAGTTCAGTGGTTTTATTTGCCTTAATTACTTGTTGGGAGTTTGATTTTTTTAAACTTTATCCACTTCAAATCGAGTTTCTACCACTTTCTTTTGATCCTTCTCTAGGTATCATTCTTTCTCAAATCAATAACTAGATGTATTCCATTACAATTTTAAATAAATGCGTACCTATAAATCTATGATATCTACTATTTTACCAACCACAGATACAAGTAGGCTAAGATTCGAAATATGAGCTTTATAGTGAGAACCAAATAGTTCCAATATGTAGAGTGATTTTTGAACAATTTTTTATTTTAAACAGATAACTTCAGTATGAGGATGGTCAACCCTGCACAAAAGCATCATGCAGTCGTCCCCTTTGACCGATGATTCTGTTTTGTCATGCTCAATCTGAATAAAGATAATTCCTGCCATCTCTACCACACGTGGTCGTCAACATACTCCCACAAATATAATAATTAAGAAAATATAAACTGAGGTCATGAAAAAAACTTATGTATACACCTAACGACAATATTTCAGACGATAACAACTTCAAAACAAGTTTATTGCATTATATTACCCCGTCTTAAATAAAACAGTTTTCTATGTTTGTATTATTTCTCCGTTTTTGGTGTGTGCCGGTGTTGCCGAGTTTCTCGCTGCGATGTGATTGGTCGTCGCCAACCTAATTATGAGTTACACGCGTACCATATGATGATATTCAATAAACACATGTGGACTATAGTCGCCCTAGAGCACGTACAACAAATTTCGTTGCGTTGTTAATGGTTTCTAACAGGAAGATAAGTAGCTTCACGTTTTATAATTTCTGTTTATTCAATTGCTTTTATTTGGAATACCAGCACAGGAAGGGAATGCGATTTTGTAGGTGTGATTTCAAAATAACGATTTCACTTCGCTCACTTGCATAGGAAGTAAGACATACTTCTTGCATTGGGAAAAGTGTTTAAATACTAACATATCAATGGTTGGAAAAAGCTAAGTATACCTTTTTTAAATATTTCTATTTTGCTATAGAATATATATCATGCTTCAGTGTAAGGAGTTGAGTTTTAGTTAAATTTTAGGTATTTTATGACTCAATATCGTATCGAAATTATACATACAGGAACTAAGAACGGGAATAATATATAAATAATTGGCATAGCAAACTGCTATTCTGTTACGCCTTTCCCAATGTATCCATAGTGAAGGTCGCACATGTAAATGTAAACATTGTTATGACTTTAGATACGCAGCAAGCTTCTATTACATGTGTTGTTCACACGTGTTATAGTCCACTGGAGCTAGGATTGGGTTTTATTACTTTAGAGAATTTACATTGTGATTGTTTACTGTTAGAGGTATACAGCTGAAGGTCTATTTTTCAACGTTCTGACAAAATAGCGGAACAGTGGTGAATTCATACAATTTAAGAAAAAATGTCAAAATAATGAAATCAAAATTGTCATTGTTCGAAAATTGTCTTACGATTTTAGACATCTAGGTAAAAAATTATAGTGGTTAATTATTGAGAATCGGTTTACCATCGGATCTGAATTTGAAAGGCAATTACTCTCATTTTTTAGTATTTTAATCTTTTTAATGGGGCATCATAGGGTAAAACACTTAAATCACTTCATTTTTAATACGATAATATGATTTTCTTCTAAAGATTATAAACCACATAAGCCCCTCATTCGACGTCTTCATCCAATAACAGTATATTCATTTCTTGAATCTGGCTTTATGTCGCTGATCTGACAACGTTGCTTCGACTCCACGCGCCCCAACTGCATCGAGGCGGCCTACTGCGGAGTTTAGTGGCCGCGACCTCGACCACTGTAGAGAAAAGCATTAGGAGACGCACGAGCCGCGATACCGTGGTAGTTCGCCTCCACGTGCCCGCTGCCGACACGATCACCGACCTCGACAATTCGCGCAGAGACGTAGGTCGGGCTTCGAAGCCTGCGACATTGCCACACCTACACCAATTACAGTGGAATGAGGAATATTCAATGCAGCAAGATCATGGACAATTATTTTGGATGATTTGATATGTACCACAAAAATAGATAATTCGTAAAATAACTATTGACTACAATTTCAAACAAAGTAATTTGAGCGAATCATATGGCTGTGTTAACTAAGGCGAATTTTAGTATTCAGACTAGAAGGATACAGCTGTAGAATTTTATATTTTGCAAAATTATACAAAATCGAAAGGAATTTAGTCAGAAGATAACATATTCAACGTTACTTCTGAAACTTCTGTTTCTCTGATTGATTCTAATGATGACCGTTAAGAAAAACCACATATTTCAACTGAATGAATCTTAATAACGTAGCTACCCATAAAAATGTAAGTTTCAAAAGAGATGGGAAGTATGTATTATTGCAAAACATCATCGCAAAGATTTTTTAGGGAGTTTTTGAACGATGTTTATAACATTTTTAATAAATTACAGAATACAATTTGGCACAATTTTCCACCAAATAAAATATGGACTCAAAAGAATATGTGGATGAGACTGAGTGGACAGCAGCACCGTTTTTAAAACTGTTAAATAGGATCTTCGAATACAAATTGTATGCTCGATTTCGACTATTTCTTTGCAGATATAACACCTTTATTATAATCGTCATATTTATAATTTTTTTGTCATTGAGGCAAATTCCATTATGAGGCACGTAGCTTTAAGAGTATCTTTATCAAGCTGTTGCGATAAATCGTGACAACACAAAAGTATCTTAAGGTTACGAAAGTTTAATGATTTGTTGGTTGAATCTGTTTGTTTTACCAAGTGTTAAAATATGAGAACGTCAAACGTATTCACAATGGAAATTTTAGTACACGTTTCCACTACTCTGAAAGTTCCATACCAGGGGACTACACAATAATTAATTGCTTGCGGTAGAACAGTTTGTTTATTTTATCGGAACGATGAATACAATAACTCCATAGTGATGAGTGAATAGTCACCTTAGATTCATAAAGATTCACTTATTTAAAAGAAATTTAAGTTCAAGCTAATACTTTCATGATAAGCATCATGCATTCAAAATCTTATTTTTCAGAAATACCCTGAGTTAACAACATGAAGTACCAAAATGGATAAAACGGTGCATACAAACAAATTGGTGGATTTTCTGTTCTGAAACAGTAAAACCTTTCAATTCTAAAAACGTGTTTCCTAACAGGTACATATTGAACGGTTCTCATAATTCATCGTTATTGTTTGTGCGATAATTAAAGCAATATGATTATGTGTACGAAACGACTTTGCTAAGGTTTTGGCTGCCTTCGCACTCACGAAGAGTTTGAATTTGATATTAACATTAATTAATAAACGGTCCGCAAAATAACGGTTTTTTGCATTCCTCGTCAAAATGTTATCATCATCAGAATTACAACCACATGAGAAAATTCAGAAATAATATTACTGGTATACACATACATAATCTGCAATGACCCATGAGTGTACTATCAATTTATGTACTAAAAAACGGAAAGTCCTACTTGACTGTGATTTATAAACTTCAGCATCAGAGCAGGTTATTCGCAGTAACAATAATACTTGAAACCAATCTACATTCACAGATCAACCGTGAAATGGTGGAAAACAACAGACTTGTTTCCATATGTCGTAAAGAAAACACGGCAACACCGCACGCGGTTCCTTTTAATGACATTTCTAGATAATTGTTTACTGAAATTTTTGCAAATTCTGAAAGTTAGTTGGGTTGATAATCGATTCATGCAACCTTGAAAAATAATGAAATGCTGCGAAAAAGATAGGTAAAATAATATTCATTATGTATAAAATTCGTAGTTAGTAAGCAGAAAATATTGATTTTTATTTATTATTAGAGGAATAATTTCCTGGAAATTTCATTATCAAGGCATAATAGATAAAAAAATAGAGGAGAATCACAATGGTAAACAAATATTCAAAAGCTGTAACTGATTTGTACGAAAAATGTTAATCAAACGACAAAACGAAATTATACAATGTTAACAGTTAAAATTAGATGAATGAGAATATGATGGAAGAAGTTACTTCAAAATAATACGTCCATGCATGTTTATTTATGTACAAATCACAGATGTGTGGAGAAAGCAAAAAAATGACGCAAAACTATCTATATCAATTAGCAGCGCCAAAGATTTGGGTCAAAAATGAGCGAAATAACCAAATCAGTAAGTACATACTTACATTAAAGCATTTGCTGTTGCCCTAGGACAGGTCGGGCTAGAGTTCAACTTTATAGTATATATGTAGACTTTCCCGCGCTATTTGAACTACAAACGCCGGACAACTAATCGATACCGCTAAAATACAACTAGGTTTGAATTGGTTATTGCAAAAACCTGGACAGATTGTACTCCGAATCCTTTTGGAACCACTCTGTTCATGAGTCAAAATCAAACTAAATATTTACCTCCTAACGCTCAGGAAAAGCGCGGCGCAAACGGAGGGCTTTGCGGCGTTGCCAGATTTCTGCCTGGTGCTTTCAAATTATACGAGTGAAGTGCTTGAACTTGTACTTCCAAAACCGATCTACAATTATTTTTCAGGGGTCGTCGGGACTTTATTATTAACCTTATTATTTACAAAGTGATTGATTTTTCGTTAAACAGCTCCAACAAATTGGAAAATTTGCCGAACATTCAGAAAAGTCTAAACATGAGATTATCACACAGTTTACGTCTGAAACCCAGAAAAATTGTCGCTCAAACTGATCAGAAAGTGTTTCAGCATATTTGTAAGTTTCAGAAGTATTATATTTGAATCGCTTTCCAATTTTTGTTTGAAAATTCAATAAGTGGTCAACCAATCATAATCCAAAAACATTAATAGCGATTAGGTATAGTTGAATTTGGTTATAAACAGTGACGGCATAATTAAGGACTGACATTAATTTTAGCAGAAACTTACACAGGTCGGAAGCTGTATTTAAAATCCGGTTACTGGATAATATTCATTGCAATATCCTCGTTTTGAGATTTTTTCATGAACGTGTCAACGTGGCCCAATATTCTGAAATGTTCGCTCCACATCCCCCCCTCCAACAAGCTATCCGCGGCGTCGCGCTGGGTCCACTCGTGTAGGCTGACACGTGGAGGCGAACTACTACGGAGTTGCGAATGCGGCGGGCGCCGGTTTTTGTTGTTTTTTTTCAGCGACGCTTATTATTTGCTAGCGTTATATTACGAGTGGCGTCGGCGTCAGCCTTGTTCAATTGCAATCCTTCATTGGTAGGCTGCCGGTCCCATACAAACTAGACAAAAGACGAACTGCAGCACGCGCGCCCGTGCCTGCTCAGCTAGCGAATTTTCTTTTAGGCTGGGTCATGGTATGCCATGGCGAGAAGCCGACGACCGTTGACGACAGACGCTGCCGACGGACGGGCGATTTTTGCTACCACCTCCTTATTGTCGGAGCAATATACTGACAAATTTGTTGTTAAAATTGTAATGTCTCTTGAAGGGCTAGAGTATTTTAGGGACGAGCCAAATATCCAGGAAAGGGGGGGGGAGGGTAGTTTTTATAGATAAGCTTTCGCAGAGACAAAAAGCCTATGGCGCTCCAGAAGCACTGCGAGAGGACAAATGTCTGCTTGAAACTTGTAGACAAGGTGGATTTTTCAAAAGTTTTATTTCGGACTTCCATTGTCTATAAAATGAGTATCACGACGTTTCGATTGATATGCTATATTCAATCGTCTTCAGGTTAACTGGCGAGCACGTTCCTTTCATGCCTATTTATACCCCGTACGGTGACGAGTCGTTGTGTGTGGTCTGTTCTGATTGGTTCGAGATGAGTAGTGTTCCGGTCTGCTGACGTGGCTGTTCGTTGGTCATTGTTTGTTGTCTGGTCCAGTCGTAGTTTATTAATCTTTTTTATGAGTGGCTGCCATATTGGTTTAATGTCTACGCTGGGTTTGCTGTACACGTTGCTGTTGTTGGTGATGGATGCCGCCTCCTTGAATTTTCTTCGATACCAGTGCAGTTTTTTGGCAATAACCTTAGCGTCCAGATTTTCCTGTCTCTGCTCGCTGGGTGTTGAGACGATGTTCTTTGATTCTTACTTCAAGTGGCCTTTTTGTTTCTCCAACATAGATTTCACCACATTGACATGGTATCTGGTAGATGCAGTGCTTCGTCTCTTGAGATTCATTCCTGGGTTTAGTTTTTGTTAGGATACTTCTGAGGGTGGCATTCCTAGAGAATCTTGTTTGGATCTTGTATCGCTGACCTATTCTTTTGATTCCATCTGATATTCCTTCGACGTAAGGCAGAATGAGTAGGTGAGATTCTTCGTGTTTAATTCTTCTACTGTTGGTATTTTCCTGTATTGTTACTTCCACTAGCTTCTTTGGGTATCCGTTTTTTAATAGATCTTGTTTCATGATATTGAGCTCTATTTTTAGTCCCTCTTGTGTATTACAAATACGCCTAGCTCGGTCGTTCCTATTTCGGTGTTTCTTCTCGTTACTAAAACATCTAAAAATGGAAGGCTGTTGTTGCCCTCTTCTTCTTTCGAAAATTTTATCGAAGATCTCATGCTGTTCAGATGACTGACGAATGTTCTTAGTTGGCTCTCTCCATGGTTCCAGATTATGAATGTGTCATCTACATAGCGAAGCCATAATTTCCGTTTAATATTGGAACTTTCCATACCAGTTGACTCAAACCATTCCATGTACAAGTTGGCTACAACAGGAGACAACGGTGATCCCATAGGCAGACCTTCTTCTTGTTTGTAGAAGTCTTCCTTCTCTTGGAAATAGTTATTCTTCAGGCAGAATGTAAGCAACTCCATTATTCCATCCAGTGGAAGATCACATATCAATCTATACATTGTGTTTTAAATAATAATAACTGACAGATACTTTGTTGTATTTCTATTTTAGCGTATTTTGTGTACTGATTTACGTTTTCCTCGTATTTTTGACAACTCAAATTTTCGAAATAAATAATGTGAGTCTGGTATCGTTGCACTCAAAATGAAATTTCGCAAGCCTTGCAATAACTCAAAATCAAATGCATATTTCTTGTGTGATTCCCGATATGCCATAGCATGACTGGAACTAGAATTCGGTTTATTACATACACAAACTCTATGCCCAACTAAACTCCCCCTTCCAGATACGCCCTTGGGCATATATCTACTTTTTTGCCATTATCAGAAATGCCCTTAAAAATGATAACAGCAATAATAACAGCCTTAAATAACTCGCTATATTTGAGAGACTACCACGGCAGATCATAAGATCACACATTCACTCTGAGACTTATAGAAATGTACACACAGAATTATTGTAATCGCGAACAATTTCAAAATAGGGATATTTCCATAATTCTTGAGATTTATTTTATTGACGAATGACCGTATTCTAACAACACCTACGTTTAACGACATTTATAATCACCATGTAAAAATAATGGAAAATGATTCGAGTCCTCGGTGTTGAAAAGTATACAAAGCTTTATCATCAATAGACTTTTTTACGTGATACAATCCGTCTACGACAATGGATTAGTAGTACCTTACTCAAACTAATTCATTTCACTAAACTTGAGTGTTTGTGGATTCATAAACGAATCTACATATAATGAGAATAGTTATGTATTACAACACTAGTCAGAATACTACTTTTTTCCCTTGAAAATGACATGTCATTGTCATCTAATACATGTTGAAACTCGCTAACCTTGCTATTCAATATTTTGTAACATCACGGTACTTCTTATATTTTTAACAGACTTAAAAAAATGGCGGCAAGTGGGCTGACACTGACTTCCCACGCAATGGTATCACTTTAGAAATAAGGATTTGGATTGGATTTGGGAATTATTGATACTTGAAATTGAATTTAAATGATATTTCAATTTCCAAAATGTCCCATAATTTAGTTTCCAGTATTATCAAGACTTCAAGTGGATCAGCAGCAATAAAATTTAATCAATATCTTCAATTGACTGATAAAATTCCACATGAAATTTAGAGTCAATATTCATGACGCCTTTTTTTAAAGAGACTGTAAGAATTTTTCATTAGTTATCATCTTAATTTATTGAAAATGCCGGAATCTATAGAACAAATCGTTTGGAAAAGAAGTTAACTACGCCCTGAAATGCCGTATAACTAAAATTATATGGTTTATATTTGTTTGCAACATTCAAATTATATCGAAAATATATAAGTTCAGGAGATGGCGGTATTGTCGTGATATTATAGTACAAAGCTATTTAGAAGAATATAATTTATGTGAGTTGAATGCAATTGCCAATGGATGGGAAAGCATTTTAATCGCCAAACACTAAGATGAACAACATTCGTATCTAACGACATACAGCCACCCATAGACGGCCCGAATTTTAAAATGGAATTAAAACAAACAATCTGTATACGATGGATAAAAATATGGTAATCATTCCAGTACTCTTGGTCTATATGAACGTGATTGCAAAGTTTTGATTAGAGCAAGAATCTTTCAGTTTTACTTGCATCCCTAACACTGGTTCGCACTGAAAATCCTTTACTTTGGAACAGATTTGCTACCTTGGCCTAGCACTTGAATCGAACAACACTGTAAAATTCACTTTATTCGTAATTATGGCCAGATTGAAAAACACAATTTGCAAATTTCTGGAGGCGCTATTTCTTTTATTTTTTAGGTTTAATATACCCTTCAAGAGGCTGTATGATATGCTCAGTTTTTTAAGTGAATCCATGTCTGAGATTTCTGCTTGGTTTATAATTTATGTTATGATAAAAAACTTAAAGTTAAATACAGGTTGATGACCAGGTATTTCTAGTTTTTACCAGAATTGTATATTGAAATCGTTAAGTGTTTGCGCATAAAGTGCAAACAAAAATTAAAGTATGTTTCATAGCTGTTTCTTGGTGATGTGTTGTTTGTGATATTTCAGATTTATTTCTTAGTGTTTTGAGTGTCTATCAAATTGGACTATTAACCGAAGAAAAACGCACAATGAAGAAGAGTCACTTCCAGCTCTAGAAATCAAGAAATTGGTAGAAGATATGTAATGCAAAACCATAAATTAGATAAGTACTAATGAAAACAATATACAACAACAAGGCGACAAACATCGCCGATCATTTATAAGTCAGACGACGGCGACGTAAATACGACGATGGGTATAATATGGTTCATACTATACTCGTACAAGTACAATCTGCTTAGAGTCAGCCATCAAGATGCATTGACAAGCATCTAGTATAACCCAAATCATGCATGTCTATAACAGGTCACGTTTATAGTGGGGACTATGCAATAATGAAAGGATAGGTATTAGAGGATATGTCGTCCGAAGGTTTGTCTTTTATTTGATTTGATTTTTTCTTGAAACAAATCTTTATTAAGAAAAATAAACAATTTTACAATAATCAACAATGTTTTACACATAACTCTAAACAGTGCTTAAAGCACTGGCCTCGGGAAAACAAAACATGAACAAAATTTATAGTGAGGGTAACAATTAGCTTGTATTTGTACACTCATTAACCAGTGTTTCAATTTTTTTACAAAGTACCTGAAATTTGTTGTAGTCTTAATGTCTCTTGATAAATTATTAAAAGTTATTGATGCATTAACCATTGGATTGTAAAGACCTCAGTTAGTTCTTATATTTATTTGATAAATGTTATTTATAATTCTGGTCTCATAAATGTGAACTTGATTGTATCTGATTTATGTTGCTTATTGAGAACTTTAAATATTAATTTAGATTGTTCAGTTCCCCATATAGGGAGTAAATATCTAAATTGGGATAATAAAAAAGCATTGTAGATCACGCCTTGAGTTTTTTTGGTTAAGTGAAAATTTGGTTAAGTACTGCATTTAAATACTATAGAGATCATAGGTACAATTTTATCATTTACTTTGGTTATATGTTCAGTCCAGCTCAATTTATCATCTAGAATTAGTCTAAGATATCTAATTTTACACACTTGCCCTAAAGGCGTATTGTTGATACATATATTTACATTTAGCAATTGTTTGTTCTTCTGCTTAAATAGCATATATTTTGTTTTGTTTATATTTATTTTTAATTTATTGCAGTATAACCAATCTACATAATTCTGGAGGTCACTGTTGATCTCCATATACAACTCATTTGCACTTTTTGCACCTGTATAAACTAGAGCAGTATCATCTGGAAATATGAAATAACGTGCATTAAGATTAACTATATATAAGGACTACAACAGTGGCCCCAGGACTGAGCATTGCGGGACTCCATGAGTGTTTGATTTTATTTCACTTCTAATATTGTCTAGCTTCACAATTTGACTTCTACCTTCAATAAATGTTTTAATTAAGTTAAACATTTTCCCTGTAAATCCCAAATTTTCCAGTTTGTTTCGAAACTAACTACATCAAATGCTTTTTCTAGATCTACATATACTACAATAGCTAATCATTTTATTGACTAATGCTTTCGAAACATGATTCTACTGTTCTTAAGGAAACCATACTGGAATTCATCTACTTGGCAAGTGTTTGCTATATATTCTAACATACGTTTTTTCATTAGTTTTTCTATGATCTTGGAAAATGTACTCAATACCTATATTGGTCTGTAATTATCCATGTTTTTTTACTACCTGACTCAAAAATTGGACTTATTTTACTTGTTTTCAACTCAGCTGGAAAAACTCATGTAGAAATAACATTATCTATCAACTTTGTTAAGATTTTTATAAAATTTTCCTTTGAATTAAAAATATCTGTGACTGTAATCTCGTCATAGCCTGGTGATGAGCTTTCCTTTAGATCGAATATGATTTCCTTGACCTCATTTTCATTTGTCGGCTGAATGTTCATAATACTCTGACTAACAATTTCTTCACAATTTACTATACCATTTACGACGTTTATTAAAATTTCTTCAACTTCTGATGACATGTGGTCAAAGAGTTTTTGGTATTAATTACGTCATTTCACGTAACAGATCAATCAATGTTCAATTCATTGTTGCTTAGGCCAGGCTTTCTGGCGAACACTCGGATGCTCATCAGGCCGGTCCTCACCAGCACCTCAAACGAGCCTCTCCCAAAAGTTTATCTTTTGGAGAAACTCTGCGTCGCGGAACGAGCTGCCAGGGAGGGAGTTTACAGCGTTTCATTTATCCTCTCACAGTGCTTCTGAACTGCGATATGCTATCTTATTAAGAGAGATTATCCATAAAAATCAAAGTGTAAGACTCTTGTCGCTCTCTCGCCTGTCAGTTGTCTTCACGCTTGGTTTTTCTTGTCTAGTCTTTCGATCTCTTCGTTGATCTGGATAACATGTTGCTCCCGCCCAACGACGATAGAACAACTGAAGACCTGGCATCTCATTCATAAATTCATTTATGTCTATAGTCAAACATGACTTTGGGCGAGGGGACCAGCGGGGAAAGGGAGAGGTGGCAAGATGGCCGCTTAATGGGGACCGTAATTTCTGTTTGTAAACATCGATGACATTTGGATGAATCACGAAATTTGACATGGCGGGAATTTGAAAAATTTCACAATTATACTTACTGATGAAAGGTTACACCTTCAGCTTCAGCCTGGGTGCTGAACAGCTTACACACATAACAATATATCATCATTTTGGCAACAATAAGCAAAATTCAAACCAGATCAAACAGAGAAAATGAACAAAAACTACGATGTCTGATTCGAACGCTCACGTCAAAATTCAAAGCGGTTGACAGTGACCTGACGTAGACGATTGACGGTTCGGTTCTGTTCAAATGCCGACAGACGTTAAATTTGCAAAATATGAATGAAAATTATACGTAGCGGCAGAATTTACTATAAAGTCATGTTGCCAGCTAGTGTGTGAGGTGTGATTAACATTGCAGGTTTGTTCTAAATTATGAAGTTATTTTTAATTTTCCTTACTATTTAATGGCTAAGATATTCATTGTAGAACATATTCATGAGATCTTGTGAACTAGCTATGTAGAAAAATTAATGTTATTGTAGTCCTTTGGTGAATTCGGGCAACTGTGCACCAATGTCTGACGAAAGTTTTTTCGAACATACGAGGTCTATCAGTGTTCTATCCTCATTGCTCCCGCCTATGGAAGATCACTCGATATCGTTGGTTTGTCTGCTCCATGCGCGCTACAAAGCAGCTGTGATCTGCGAAGCTATAGATAGTTTTTTTAGATATTATTTCGACCAGTTCCTTTATGTAAAGTAAACAGAGCATTGGAGAAAGGGCAGATCTCTTAAGCAGCCGCCATTGATAGTTGGTAAATACATCCATTAACGCAAAAGATCAATACACCTTTCAAGGTTGTCAGAGCCTTCCAACTGTTTGACAACGTGTGCTCAAAGGTTTGTTTATATAATATATAACTTTTTCATTCAGAAAAAGAAGTGATACACACGAGTTTAATACCCTCGGGACATTAGGCAAATATACACAGACATATTTTTAGCTTTCACAACTAAATCATAATTAAAAAATCAAAACCGGAATGAAAAGTATCCGCCATACCCGCATCATTTTAAATGCTAATTTTACTACACTATAACACGAGCCTGCAAAAGGCAGCTTTGCCACGCGTTGGGATATTCGCACTCATTCTAACATTTGTGTTTCATCTTCTGTCTTTTTCTTACATATTGATACTACATGCTAAAGTAAATTCTGCCTATACCTTAAATAACTACTATGCTGATATTCTATCACAAGTAAGGCAAAACAATACCATATACCACAAATATCTGGACACTTAATTCCATTCCGTGTAATGCTAAACAAGCTTTAGTGACGTTAAATTTCGTTATATAACCAAAATTAATGTACACACAGTGACACTTTTATGGCTAAAGTGGTTTCAATGGAATTGTTCGTAGGTTTTTACCCATGGAGATCAACTGGAGTAAATATCATATATTACCTATCACGTCCTATCCTATCTGTATCGTAGTGGTAATTTTTCGTACGTATATTCATAAATATTGAAAAAATAGTCGTTTTTATTAATTAATCCTTAACTTTATCATTTGCAACTTCTATCTAACATATTTCAAAATTTCTTGATAATTATAATCAGTGGAAGAAAATTATGAACAATCAAAGATTTATTGAAAAAACGTCCCTATTAAGGGATTTAAATCTTGATTATCTGCCTCTAGATATAGATAGTGATAGATGATAAGGTGCTTAGCTTTTTTGGGTAATTCTCACCAAATTGAGTGGTCTAGGTTCACTCAGAAAAGCTTCATCTCAGTATAAGCTTATGGCGACGTTATGGACCTAGGCCCAAGGACATGAGCAACGCCAAAAATCCGTGCAAATCGTCGCTGTTCGGCCATTAAACTTAATACACGTGCTCCCTGTGAACGCCGTGGTAGTTCGCCTCCAAGCGCGCTCCCTTCGAGGCCAACGGACAAGTTGCCCGAGGACCAATGTTGCCGATAATAGCGATGTCGCAGAAAGTATAGTTAATTAATATTGACCTAAGCAAATCTACGCAGCTTATTGTCACTCCTCACTCCAGTTAAGTGTTTTTAAGGAGATAGGGTGAATGAGTGATTGAGATGATATCTCTTGTCAGGTGTTTAAAATTTTAAAAAAATGACCAGCAATGACGTACTGTCGATAAACTTTTAATAGGCTTACGAAAAATAAAAGAAAAATTAAATAAAACAAGAAAAACTTACGTTGAGATCAGAGATGCGAGATGTCAGATCTGAAAAGATGTAAAAAATATCTGAGCAACCAAATACTTCATTCATATTCAATATAAAGATTCGACATCTTTAACTATCACACCCATAAAATCGAATAGAACAGTGGTATAAAATGGTAAAAACCTGAGATTATTAATGAGCAGTGAAAACCTACTTAAAAACATATTTCGTGTCATCGGTTTAAGGGTCAACTCTTAGAACTAGCTAGATATGAAGGGTCAACTCGCGACATATCATAATTCAACATTATTCAACATAAGGCCTCAAAGTTAATTAATATCTAGACATTTAAGACTTATCATCCATAAAGAAAATAATTCAACAGGTAATTAGATTGCTCTGTGAGATATACTCACCTTAATATCCCAAGGCAATTGATCACACACAAAAGTTACTCTTAACAGCACTGTATTTATTCTCACACTACGACGTCGTCTAAGAGCTGAATTTTAATAACGCACTTTTCAATGAATCCATTTTTGTTTAGAATAGACAGCAAACGTTTCTGGACTAAGACATCCGATAAATCAAATAATGAACGTGCCTGAATGAAGTAGGTTTCGGCAAGATGAATACGTGCGAAAATGAATTATGAGGATCGGCCGTGAATTTACGTGCCAATTAGATGGTACTAAAGTACTCACTTCTTACACTCTATACCACAGATCTGTCATCAAATGTCTTTGATGAAACATAGTACCATATAATAAAATGTATGGTAGGTTTCGAGCTTGTACTGTATGGTAACAGTGAAGTCGGGGAGAATATTGGTTTGAATTTAAATGTGAATAAAACCAAATGTTCTGATGTAAACTTACACCTCCACGAACAGCCAATTGTAAAAGTGAATTTTTTGAAATATTTTGGAAGTTATATGATGGACCAAATGGACACCCATAAAGAAATCAGATAGACTTGAGCTGACTCATGCAACCTTCATCAAAATGAAATTCCTCTTTCGCAATGATAACATCAATCTGAAGCTATGACAGAGGATGGTAAAATGCTACATAATATGATCAATGATCTTGTATGGCACTGAAATCTGGACTATGAAAACAGCCACCATAAATCGGCTAGAAGTCCTAAAGATCATCAAACGAAAGAGGCCCACAAAGGGCTAACACTATTCGAGAAATCTTAACCATCAGATGTGGAAAAATCACCTATTAAGGTCACATTTTTCGAGATGAAGACAGACGAAGTGGAGTTGGTAGAAAAGAAGCATTATAGCTGAAGAACATTCGAGGCTGGACAAGTTCCTATCTAACTTTTTAAGCTTGCGCAATATCGACAAAACTTCTCCAGAATGTTTTTGTCAGGAGCTCCGACAAGGCACATATAGAAGAAACATAGGCTTTGATAATAGTTACGATATAGCATAGGATCCTATGACTATATCGGTCTCTGTGAATCATCATGATTATGGATGCTTATAAATTCTACATTGATAGAAACACCAACAGAAACAAGTTGTTAATCCCTTTTTTAGTACATACTAAATAATTATAATTGTGATCAAATATATTACATAGTCAGATAGGTATATAAAAAATTAAGTTATAGCACGTAGGGATACCATATTCTATTGCTCGCTAAGGTGGATATATTATAATGCAGTTGCTTAGAATTTTTGGTGATTACCTCCTTACTTGAGAGGGCGACAAGAAAATCTAATATCTTTGTTGTTTATCGGTGTGCTAGAGTTTTACTATCCATTATAGTATAAAGTATGAAGTTTCTTGGATTTCAAAACCAAAACTCCCTAAAAATTTCTCGAATAAGTCTGCCTGTCCGTCTATCTGACTGCGTGTCTGTCTGTTTTGACCCCAGTGATCCTCCGTTCCTGTTAGACATAGATGATTATTCATGTAGATTGTAGATACCCTCACTTGGTGAAATTCTTCCATTATGTATAAGTCATGGAATGTATCAAGAAGAATGAAATAGCTTAAGGAATGGAATAGTTTATCACATGACATATTTTAAGGACATTTTGACGGCTATGTTTAGGGTTTTCTAGGGGTTTCCCTTAACACAATTCTAGAATTGAAATGCGACTCATCTAAAAACTCACCGTTTCGGCGCTATACCGGTATATAGACTCTTACTCTTAGGCAGTTGCTGACTGTGGACTCTCTCAACATTATAGTATTATTATAGGTGAGATATTCTTCGTTTTGTGCCAAGATTATCATATGCTCAATTTGTGATTTCATTATTCTTGCTTCCAATACTTTCCCAGGTTTCAATTGAAAATATTTACTTATGATCATAGATATTCTTACTTTAATATTATTATAGCTTTGCGCATGCAGTAAGTTATGTTATGGTATACTTGAATGAAAACACATATTCTTGGTTTAAGAATTTATATTGCATCTGCATGGCTTCTTGCTGATTGCCATGAACCTGTGTTTTCTACTGACATCTTCATGTTGTATTAGCCGCTGCTACATTGAAATCTGTAGTGAAGTTGCAAATGGGCGTTCACATAGAGGGCGACACTTGGAGATATAATTGTTCTTAACAATACATCCGACTCTTGAATATTTTTTTACATTTCGATGATTTTCGATGAATTATGGGATTTTGGAAATTACTCGTGATGTTTTTCAATATACTGAATATACTTCAATTTCAAAGGATCCGATGGAAGGTACATCGGCACCCAACTAATACCATAGTACCAACATGGTATGGCGCTAACGAATGACTCTTTTCTATATAATGTATGGGTCCTTTCACAGGTTGCACTAACAAAGAAACACATGGGAGAAGCGCAATGCCGGAAAGAGTAAGCCAACGAACGTTTTAAATTCGGAACCCAGCCGGAGGGTGTTGAACTTTGGCGGTTCGGTGGTTTTTCGACTGCCGATTCCAATGGCATGGCCCGCATGGCATTATTATCAGCCATCGTCAACCGACGATGCACACGGGAAGCGGATGACGCCTTCTTTTTGTTTTTGGGCTGTTGTTGAATGTTTCACACCAAGAGTTATGCAGCATTCATATTTATGGTTACTAAAAAATGGGGTTAAGTAGGTTGACGCAGTACTTACCAAGTAATGGATTGATTTATCTCATTTATTTATTTATCTTCACGTTTGAGGTTGTGTCTAATGAGTATAAATGAAGTCTATAATATTTCAAAATTTGAGAATCCTCTGTAATCATACTGTATTGCAAAGCACTGTGGAAATTTCAATTAGAAATTTCTGCAAATAAGACTACTAGTTTTTTGAGCTGATGATCTTCTGGAATTAATTTTTTAAAATATTGAAAATATAGAAAAATTATCTTTTAAATTTTTGATAATCTCCATGATTTTAAATACTTCCAAAACATACTTAAGTGATTCAATAGTTCTAAAATTTGAGGCGTTAAGTATTTACTTTAGAGCTATTACCACTCTATATGAAATATAGAAGCAACCAACTTTAAGCCCATTTTTTAAAGGCTACGTACTAAATCTCATTATTATTATTCACTGAAAATAATTCAATCTGTAGTATTGGTAGCAGCATTTGCTAAAACGGGAGCAAGACAAATTAGAGTAAAAGTTGCAAGCTGCGATTGTCTACCTATTATAGACTTCCAATGCGACTGTTCGTAAATATCCGTTGAATAGCAGAGTTTGAATTTAGCATTACGCTCTCACCACTGGATCGATTCTCGTTCTTCCTCGGTAGAAGCCTGTCGTCAAAATTTCAATGTCACATAAGTATTTTCCGAATTTTGGATGGGCCAAAAAAATCTAATTTTTTTAATGTTCCGCCGCCACTGGATAAGTATTCAAAAAATGAAAAGCTTTTGCTTTTGAATTATAATATAACTCCCCTAGCCTATTGGCGTGGGAACTGAAAGTATAACATCAAGCAGTACAATTTTAACCCAACCTAGGGCCCTGGGCCTCTTGAGCAGTTAATAAATAAAACACATTCATTATTAATATTTATTATAAAAACTATACAAGAAATATTTAAAACCAGATAATTTTTGGGAAATGGGTAAATTAACTAACTTACTTATATTAGTAGATGATCTAACTATACATCATACCTGCTATAGACAAGCATTTTTCGTCTTTAGCCTAGACTCGTCAGTATAGCCTGGCGTCCTAACTTGAGAGCGGAGCAATTGGGTGGTATATACGTATCCTAGTCAAGGGTGTGATAGCAACATCAACACTCATCTCCAGGTGTTAGGATCTTTGACTTCGTAAGTCGCCAATGGGCAGCGCCACAGTGCGCGACGCTTGAAGATGAGTGTTGATGTTACTTATTTTTTTAATTTTTTTTATTAGTATGAGATGTGGACCCCTCCAAGCTCCGGGCACCTGGGACCAGCCCCATGCGCCCGCCGGGTAAGCCGGGACTGGCGTTAAGTATTTACTTTTGACAATAATGTACGATACTGTATAACAAAAGATTGAAAAAATTGAATCAGGTAGATTGACTCAGCAATTTTCACTTTGTAGTTATACAATTTTCTGCTTGGAAGTAGGAAGTACAACAAAATCAAGATTTTACTTGGTCTCCTCAGAGATTATCAGATTGAGTGCGCCAGAATGTTTGCAATTCTGTGGTCAAGGAATAATATTTTTATATTGGGTCTGAGTCATACTGACGAATTAAAGACTGGTGAACCTTTGTTGTTCATGTCTTTTATGTATACAATATTTGCGGGATTTGCATATTGATTTCGCCTTCCCACCTGAGAATTCGAATAAGTATTCCAAGCACGGAGGACGGAGCATTTAGAATTTTCTCAGAAGTTTAATACCACCGAACAGAAATTAATGTTATGAATTTCCCTCGTCTGTAAAATTGTCTCCTTGATCTCCCCTTGAAATATTCAATACGGTTTCTCAGGTTCTATTTGTATTTCATATTCAGCTGCAGCAGGTCCCAGGATGTGGATAACTATCTGTTCCGAAAGCCAAGCAGCAACGAAAGCACTTTGTGCTTGCAAGATAACCTCGGAAGTCATCTTGTGTAGGATAGAAAGGCTTTTGAAGATATTTCAGCGTAAACACTGGATCTTATAGTGTGGGTCTCTCTAGTCTTGACACGCTGGGTAACGTTTATAGTGTACGTTACTTTCTTGATGGGGTCAAAACGACAGCTTATGGGCCCCGAACTGGTTCCAGAATACATGCAGATATATCCAGCAGGCACGGAAACTCATCGTTTGGCCTTGGGCGAGAGGTGGACAGTTCTGCCTCTCTATTCATAGGAGTCGTCTAAGATGGATGAGACTGTTGTTTGGTCACAACATCTTTAGACGCTACCTGTACTTGATCGGGAAGGTATATGCTGCGAATCGAGTCCTAGGCACAAATATGATTGTGTGAAACCTTTTGGAAATAAACGACGTGAGTGTCCTGAAACCAGAAGGTGTAAGATGGATAGGACCTCGGGCCATAATTAACTTTGCAAAAAGGCTGCTATTTGGCCTGATTGAACCACATCTTTGAAGAGTTCTTGGTAAATTCAATCAAAATATTTCTGGATTGGATTTTCCGGAAAACGGTCGTTGAAATAAAATTTGAAAGAAAAAATAATTATATAAAAATTTTAAAACTTTTTTGCTACTATTTCAGAGATATTATTGTGTTCATTTTTCAATTAACATATATTAATATATCATAAATCTCTGAAATTTACAAGAAAGAGGCAACCAAAGCTACTTTACCCCATCAATCATATACGGGGATTGTAATTAGTTGAAAACCATTCCGTCAGTTTTTGACCAACTTAGAGAATTTTCGATTTGATTTTCGGCGAATGCATTACGCCATAGCGAACTACACAAACAAAACGTATGGAAAATCATATAGTACCACTACTCTCATAAGGCCAGCGCTCTAAAACAACCTTTCTTGAAATAAGAAAATTAGTTTATAGCCAGTGAATCATAGAGCAACAGCCCAAGGCCACTAGACGTCACAAATTTTCTGAAAAAATGTAGATTGTAGATGCTGTTACTTGGTGAAGCTCTCCTATCATGCAGATAAAAAGTTGTGTAAGATTAAGTAGTGTTAGTATGAACCATGATCGTATGCCTTTTAACTAGGTACATCATTAGAGATTAACTTTCAAAAAATGCTAGTCTGATTTAGTCATTCAATATCAAGACTAGCTTCCTGATCATTTATCTAATTTCAACGACTATGATGAAGATAAGAAGCCAGTAGAATACTTATAAGATTAATTACCGATAAATAATTATCTGAAAAAATGCTTGTAATATTAATTTTAGTTGTTTATTAGATTAATTTCTAATAATTAATTATTTGGAAAAAATGCTGTTCAATTAACGTATTAATACTTGGTCAAGTTTTTGATATTTTGTGGAAAAAATTGTTCATTCGAAATTATCAAAATAGCTTATTACGTAAAAATGTAAAATTATTGCGGTCAGACGAAAACCTTTTTGAGAGTCTCTAATTATTTACATTTTTTTTCAATTATCAACTGTTTTTGTTACTATTAACAATCAATTCTCTAGTAAATGAAACAGGTATGAAAAATTAGTTATTATATATTTATAATCAATTTTATTTAATTTCAAAGTAATAGGTGCTCATTGTTGGTAGGCATTATGTTAATTATTGGTAGGTGTTGCTTGAGAGCTTTAAAGCGTCTGTATGGTAATACTGCCGACAGGAAATGTCTGATGGGAGTGTTGATAACAACTTTTTTACGATTCTGTGTAACATATATGTAAAAAACAGCTGTCAAATCCGATGAATCATTATTTGTGAAACTATGTCTTAATTACACAATCTTTTCATCTGCATGATGGAAGAGTTTCATCAAGTAAGAGCATCTATAACCTACACTACTCAATCATACACATTTTGTTCATCAGATAATAAGTGACGTTTGGTGGCCCTGTCAGCTTGGATTATAATAGAAAATAGGGAAAAGCTAAAGAGCCCAAAAACCTACCGAATTTGAATTATTTTTTCCTACAAAGAACTATTTCTGAGATTTTCTTTCTTTCCTCTCTTCCTTTTCCACGTCATATGTCGGTGCTCAATAATTATCTTAAGATTCACAGTGCTCAAACTCGGTAATATTTACCATGTACAGATTGGAATGCAACCCAAATCTTTGTTTTTAACCTGATACCACTGCGCAGCAAGTTTAGATTCAACCTAATTGATCCAGTTTTTCATGAGCAGCATCTTAAAATAGGATTGCAGCATCGCTACTTTATAAATTGAATTCTAATTCATCCATTATATCTTTATTATATTCTCCGATACATGCCGTTTCTCCAACGAACGCTTCATGTGCCTGGTGCATGCGCAAGATGAGAAAGCAAACGAAATCGAAATGGGTCAACGCACCAATGGTAGCGCGTTCGGAATGCGCGTATTGCGTAAGCGCCGCGACGTCGAAGACGACGCTGCGGCGTCTCTTTCGACTGTCGGCCTCCTAGGGCTCCGTCACGGCCCGACCACACCAAATAAGCTTGGGAGCGACCCGGGACACACAACCAAACAGCGAGGCGACTGAACTCGCGCACGGAAATGGGCTTCGCCGTTTTATAGTTCGGTCAAAGTTCGTACTATCTCTTTTCAGCTGGGAATTCCACGCTATAAAAAATAACGTCAATTAGTTGGCGCTGTGTCTCCCATGGAATAGTACGAGTTTAGAAATAGGAATTTGGATCGGATATTAGAACTGTTGATAGTTGGAATTAATTTCTTAATTAGGTTTTGTATTATTTAATTTTTTCCAAAATATTCCGATTTTTACTGATTTAATGGGGATCATCAGCTCCAAGATGCACTATTGTCATCAGCAGTTTGGGCAGAAAGTTAATTCAAATCAATAGTAATATTCGGACTGCCTACTATAATCTGACTTGTGCTACTGACAAAAATACGTAATCAATCCTGACCCATTTACGAAATATATGATTTTTGAATATATATTACTGACAGGTGGCGGAGTCAACACATCACAAGAAATTTGATTTGAAGATAAATATGTCGTTTTTTATTTGCTTATCGCTATTTCTTTAAGTGTTTTTTTCTAATCAAGAAGTATTAAAATTTGCAATTGAACTACCAAAGGACCTCTCTATTTTATAATAATAATAATAATAATGATAATAATACTAAATTGTCTTTGTTGCTCACAAATTCGAAGCAATTCACAATAGTACAATATGAGCAAAAGGCAAAGATTCCATGATTGGCGACAAGGTCGGCAATCTGCGCTCTTTCCAGCCAGAACTATCATACGGTTTACTCATAGCCAGGTACACCACTTCCTTTGAAGATGATCATGATAAGTTAATCCATTGAAATGTAGGTCTCAGTTTTTTTCTCCATGTAAACTTACAATCTCAACAAATTTTTGCATCATTTCGGTTTAATAATTTTTTTTATAAAAAGCTTTTCTCATTTGTTGGAAAGACACTCATTCTGAAAAATGTATTGTTTTATTCAACGATATACAAATTCTATAATCATATTTGGGTTCAAATTAACCGCTATTCATCTATTTTATTCGGTCTGTCTGACTATCCCCTCTTGTTAGTTGTCTACTCTTTGTCCACGGTATATACTTCTCCAAATAGAAAGATTGATATACTGACAAAAAATTAGACATAGATTACCGAATTTCCAAAATTATGCGTCACAATTCACAATATTATTCACGCATATGCGTACAGCGTACACGTTATGATTTCGGAAAATTCTTTATTTTAGTGTAATCTGAAATGATGTTACGTATCATGTCTAATTTAACTGGACTCTAAGGGTTTCTGACCGGCCTACCATACTTTTTCAATGCAGGCTATTCGATGATTTCATTACGGCGGTTACAGAAAGAATGTAAAAAGAAAGTACCTACATTTTGATAGCATCGACAATCAGTTCAAATTCAAAGAGTTTATTACCCTCCAAAAAGGTCACGTAAGAGCGAGTCCAGGCCTCCGCGTCTAGTTTTTATTATTTGTAATCATTGTTCCATTTGTTTTCAGAACGAATATAATTTAGTCCAAATAGTGAACGAGGCAGTTGTCTAATTCAATATTTCCAGGAAATATTTAAATTCAGAATAATATTTTTGACTGTACACTCAATGCGGGTGTTCCCCAAGGATCTGTCCTTTCTCCAACACTCTTCTTGCTGTACATCAACGATTTGTTGGAAATAACATCGAATCCTGTCTACAGTTTCGTTGAAGACAGCACCCTTATTTTCTGCATGGAACCGGAAAAACTACTACCATTCCGAGATGTCTTATTTCGGCGAGATCATCATGCTGTTCAGATTAATCAAGACATTGAGAGGGTTATGAAATGGGGATCTACAAATAGAGTTCAGTATAAGGCGCAGAAGCCTCAGGCAACAACCCTGACAAGTCGCATGCTGATCTGACAGCCATGGAGATAAAGGGGCACCTAATACTTGAATCATAATTCAACAAGCGTCTGGGAATTAACATAAACAATATTATATCATGGCATGATCATGTTGCCGGTCTGTCTAGGGCAACATTCTAGAGTCTGGGGGCTCTCTTCTGCTGTAGGGAATTATATGCTTAGGAACAGCTGCTGCTACCTCTACAAGACAACCAAAAACTAAAGGAGCCCAACGGATGCATCTTCACCAGGTCGAGCTTCAAATGTCTCTTCCAAATGTCGTTTTTTTTTGGAGAACCACGGTGTTATGGAATGAGCTAACGGGGACATACAATTTTTAGCATTTCAAGGTCAATATGAATAAGCATTTGTCTTCTCGCAGCGCTTATGATCTGCATTTGCTTCAGGCTATCTATAAAACAACTAGATTTTGGGACTTATAAAGGAAGATGTTTTATGTGGTGGTTATAGGCGATTTATGATGGAGATTGTAAATAGTCTCACTTGATAGAAGTACTGTAATATTCAAGTTAGTAAATGAAATTTGTTTCTCTATATTATATCGCAAAAATATTATTTATTTACTCCCATTTTTTGACTCAACTCAAGTACTCAACTGTAACCCTTAGCATGATTGTGAATAATAGTAGTATGTATTAATTTTGTGAGTCATGTGTTTGAAACTTTGTTGGATATTATAAGTATTTGATGGTTTGATGAAAACGAGGACCAAGTATAAATCTTAGACGCTCAAAAATCAAAAAAACTACTTTTTGTGGATGGTCGCATATTATATTTGAAGAAACGATTTATAAATGCTTACCAACATACAGAAAGTTCCATTATCGATCCGCATAGCAAAATTATATTTGTTTAACGAAATGCTATCTATTTTATTGCATATTTACTGGAAACAATATGTTTTTATGACTTCAGAAAAACTATACGAGGACGATTTATTTGACTGGATTTTCCCTTGGTTCAGTGGGTACCAGATGCTTCATGTGGTTCCCATGTTTGTACTTCAATCCAAGATAACGCCGAAATAAGCCCTGTCAAGAATACTCCCAAGCCTCCAAACACTTTTCTGTATGCCTGCCTCCCTTCTCCTCGATATCGATCAGCGGCGCAGGCTGCCCAAAATATCTCGCGAAGGGCCTAACAGGGTTCTGTAGGGCGCAGGGTTGTTTGATGGCGAAGGGGTGAGCGCGGAGGCAGGATAATCGAAAGTGGTCCTGGCGCCCCTTCTTCTCTCCACCCCCCGTCGCCGCTTCATATGACGCGTGGAGGGATGACGACGAATCGTGGATCAGAGGCGTACCTCCAGAATGGATTAAGGTAGAAAAGTCAACGTTAATTGTCGAGTGTCAGTTTGTTAGTTTATAGGTCTGGTAACCTAGTGACTGAAAAACGTCAAGAAGAAAGAAAGTATAGCAAAATTTGGAGAGGATATTGTGTAGCTGTTATGGTGTTGATTATTGTGGTCCTGTTTTGCTGCAGCTGCAGTCTCATTACTATTCTATAAAGTCGAATCTTGTTAATCAAACTCGATTTTGAATATTCACATAACAATAGGAAGATCTGGCGATACATAATTTGAAATTTGGTTTTAAACGCTTCGATGTGATTGCGCCAGTACATACGTTCATCAAGAATTTCACCAAGATACCTAGCAGAATGTTCCCGATAGTGCACAAGCTCCATTCACTGACAACTCAATCGTATTTTTGCATAATAAATTTCCTGCTGTTTTATAATATGGTAAATTTTCATCAGCCAGTGATGATCCAATTCCAATCCTTCCTACAACCTCCAACGCTTCTTATAGTCTTTCGTCGACCTGGTCACCAGCATGACTGGAGCACATTTTCAGTAGCACCAACATAGAGAAAACTTCACAGTTGTTGGGGCAAGAGCCCTCGCTATTGGCGGATTAGTCCAAAAATAAAATCCTAAGAGATACCGTCTGTTATGGGAGGTACTGTAGACAGGAATTTGCAAATTTTTTGAAATTCTCATCTACAAGGAAGATTAAAAAAATATTTAGGTGCCAATAGAAGAAGCGCTTTTGGTTAGGTTTATAAAACAGGCCTGCGTGCTACAAATGATTTTAAAACATCCAAAACCAATAATCCAGTAGTTTTGTTGAAAGTAAATTGGTAATACGGTCCAAATGTACGTTGTGCATGCGTAGTTTGGAAAAAGCGTTTTCCGTGAGGAAATCTTGAATTTCTTGAATATTTTAGGATCTGTGAATTTGCGTCTGCAACCTTTTCTATAGTTGTGGTAAATAAAATTTCAAAATTGGCCATGCCACGGCTACAGATAGTGCCAATGAGATGGGTTCTGTTTGAGGGTTCTGTCAATTTATTATAAAATATTGGTAGAGTTGTACAAACATCGAATATCCAAATAGAAACCTGATTTCAGTTCAACTTATTTAATTATGACCAAAGATCTTTACATACCTGGGGGGTATGAGAATTAATTGTACAATGCAAAAAAGACTATAGCTAAAACCTACCAATCTTTGCGTTGGGCATAATGCTACTGTGATAAGGTTACAAGCTACAGTGTTAGGACTAGTAAAACAGGTGAAAGGGGCCATATCTAAACTAGGATCCGCCGTTCAACTAAGCATTCGTAAAACGCATATGGTTTGCTAATTATATCTGAAATCATGAACAGAATGATGTTTCATATGTTCCTATATTGTCTAAAACATCTTAATACTTATTTCACCTGTATATAGGAGTTACCAACATTTGGCTCTAAGCTGGTATCCTAGACTTCAAGCCCCCAAGAGCGTGCAGTACTAAAAAAGGTATGTGGCTGAGCACCAAGTATGAGAATCGTGAGCATGCCGTTGCTATAGCAAAATGACTGATAACTAAAAAAGGAAAGAAAAAATAAAAACATTATATGTTGTGAATGCAAGTAAAGTCGAGTTTTGTCAATGGAGGAAAGTAAGTGTTCAGAGGGAAATATTCAGTATAATAAGCAGGTGCAAAGCATAAGTCAAGAGGCAGTTTACGTACTTGCCGCGGTAAAAGGTGGGTGGAGTTTTGAGTTGAGTTCCTTCCCAACCATTAGGTATTAGGGAATTACCATACAATTTTTCCAAAATTGTCGAATGTAGTACTTGTCTCAAACTGCCACATAAAATGAGCCTCATTTTTCCACGTATTTGAGATCCCTCCATATTATCATGGCAGATGTTTGACCGAACTGTCTCGCATAATATCACCAAGAGTTGACAGTACAGCAAATACTAGAGGAGCCCAACGGGTGCATCCTCACCAGGTCGAGCTTACAACGCTTCAAAAGAGCCTCTTCAAAAGGTCATTTGAAGAACCTCGGCGTTGTAGAATGAGCTACCGGGGAGTTTAAATAGATATTTATTCTTATGAAGGCTTTGCCTCAAAATTTTATCAGTGAGAGATGACTTTTGGGATTAGGCGGTGAAGTACGCCAAGAGACAGACTCACAGGGACAGACGGACTGAAATGAGTGACGTTATTCTATGATGTAGGTCAGGTAGACATCAAAAAATTAGGATATTTTTGAGAATACAACACTTATATCACTTGTACGTGAGTGATCAGTCAAATCCAATGGCACAGCAACCTTCTGTTGCTCGAGTCATCAAAATTAAATGACAAACTATTTGACAAACCCAAGTAACATCTTCATAACATTGATTAAATTCATCTTTGGAGTATCAAAATTACTCTATAACCAAATTATCAATAACCAAGCATATTCCTCGCCATCTTGATGTATTATTCTTTACCCTTCTTGTTCCTTTAACCCTTACTCTTTGATTTTGTATGGTAACCCACGCTTACACATCAAAAGAACCATTCTTACTCTATCAACATCAATGGCCTTTTTCCTATTGTCTGTACATCCTTCCCTACTTTCGAAACTTCAAAAACAACTATCATTTAAAGCAGTAAATCGTCTAGGAGAGGACTTATGGATAAGTGACCTTGAAAATAGCAGGGCCTGTATGAGTAAAGTTTGATACCTCGGAATATTATGTTACGCCACTGTACTAGCTTTCTAACCCCACCCTACAGGATTTCGGCTGTTTTTTCCACGACCTGGTTTCTCCGCACATCAAAAGGGGAATGGTAGCTTTTCGTTTGGGGTTGGGGTTAGGAGATACGAATTGAGAACAGAGAAAGCGGTGGATCGAATGTTTTACTGAAGCTGATATATTTTGTGTTGTTAGAAAAGTAAATTGGTTGCCACCATAACGGAATCAGCTAATATCACTGTCCATAATAGTGGAATACATGGCCCTGTATGATTATATTGGATACAATGAAACTCGTTCTGAAAAGTATCTTTTTATGGAAGTAACTTCCACTGCATTAAACAACGTTGTCAGAATATCAGAAATTGTTCACTTACCCTGTCAGATTCTATAACGTAGTTAACTGGGTACTAGCCTAGATATAAGGTTGGATGAATGGAGTCACCATACAGTATGGGATATACTTTCAAAATTTGTATAATTCCAAGAAATCAAGCTAGTATAAAAAAGTAAAATCTAGCTGCCTCAATGATTAGATTTTACTGTATCATTCGGTGTGGTTTCACAGCTAATTGTAAGATTGGACCATAATTTTTGGAAGAGATACATTATTGAAACGCCATATCTGCAACTTTGACTGGTGAACTATATCTGCAGATGTTACGAGATGATGCATTTCACGGATGAAAAACAAGTACTGAGGAATCGAAAACAAGATTTTTATGCAGGATGGATCATTCCCGCATATTTACCAACCAATTGTTAAGTGATTGATGTTATAAGAATACCTTTTGTGAATTCGTGGCCTACAAGATCGCCTGATCTTGACCTAACGGATATTGGCTCTGGGATGATTTGAAATTTTTGGGGCCTAGAAGACGATCAACAAGGCTGGTAGTATTAATAGACCCTATTGAGAAGCAAATTGATACAATTCAACCAGATTAGCTGAATAATTTACAATTTGGAGAAACGGTTGGTGATTAATCATCAACCATATCTAACATTTCCTTAACCTCTGGTGGTCATCAAAACCCCATCATTAAACCAATTGATTTTATTCACATCTTGTTGAAAATGCATAAATAATAAGCTGAAATACTTAATATTCCTTACTCGTGATCAACTGTTACTGCTATTTGTAATCATCTTAGTTCCGTATGCTGATGTATATTTGGATCATTTTTGAATATATTCTAAGCGTGCATTAGGTTTGAGCTCGTCAAAAAGCTCAACTCTCACGGCCCAAATATTCATAAAATGGATTATGACATAATTTAATTGATATCCTATGAATCTATACCGCGCATTTTTGCGTGCAAAACGTTCATGCACTTTGGGTCTCATTACTACATTAAAATATCGACTTATTGCAAGTTTCTATTTAATTTGCAATGTATGTAACTATCTAACTATGTTTGATCGGTGGAATCTTACAAATCAATTTTGAAGCAGATATCTTCAACCATATACACGTTTAGATTAGATAACGATATATGGTTAGGTGTGTGACGTCATTCTAAATCTAACATGGCGTAACACCTAAGATAACGGACTAGTTATTTTCAATGCTCTCCTACAATATGGGTATCAAATGAAAGGGCTTGCTGAGAATAACTCGAAAAATAAAGTTACGACACTCTAAATCCAATATCACAGACTACGGATGGCGGACTAATTTTTTATACTTTCCTACAATATGAGTATCAAATGAAAGGACTTGCTAAGAATACGAATGAGAGTGAATGAAAGATGGTGGTAATAAACTCCGTTGCTCCAATCCGTCTGAAAGTTTGTTGTACTGGGGTTTTTGCAGTCCTGTCCCATCGATAACTAAAAAGTGAAAAATAAATTAAAATTAAAAAAAATTAAAAAAAAGCTTTTATTTAAATGCGCTAAAAATAATGAAAAAATTTTATCCTTTAAAACTGTTTCTATCAACTTATAACGAAATTATACAATTCATATGACATAAAAGCCTGTAGCAAAATTTACCTGTGTAGATAAACAAGTAAATTAAATAACTAATTGAAATTATTGATATTAATTTTTAAAATTTTCAGACTAAGTAAATACGAGTACTTGAATCTCGCGACAGGCTTTTTATATCATATAGATTGTGTAATGACGTTATGAGTTGATAGTAAAAGTTTTAAAGGAAAAATTTATTTTATTCTTATTCTGCGTTCAAATAAAAGCTTGTTTTTTATATCCGAATGGCGAATGGACAAGGTGGACAGTAACAGTACCTCCTAGTTATAATAGCAAATATTTCAAGCCTAACGCTAATTTATACTAGATTTTCTGCAATTCTTGAAGTTAAAAATAAAAATGGAAATAGACGTAAGACCGTAATTTCATGATGAAACCTAACAAATTTTAATCTAGAACCTCTTCTTTTATTATATGTAGCCCCATCATTCCCATTACCTTAAGGTGTTCCGAAATATCAGTAATCCACTTCAAACAATATTCATTTTATTACTATAACAATCTGTAGTGATTTTATCACGTCATTTCAATTCAATGCAGCTTTTTTTATTTTAGTGGTCTATTTAGTCAAGAGAAAATCGCGCAACTTGAAAACTTGGAGAATACAAAAAAGCAAACCATACTGCACATCTCGAAAAAAGTGGTACGCAACAGTTTGAAGCTTGAAAATTCTGATAGAATGTCACCATTTTCAGACCACCTTAGATTCGATATTCTTTGGGAACTACACAGTAATGTTTTAGTTAAAGTATGTGCTTTGAATACATATAATTGAATTTTAGCTAACTATCCTTGAGAAGCTATTACTGTATATAAGTGAAAAAAATGCCTTCAGATCCACATCAGGGTTATACAGTATTAGCGAAATAAGTAGGTAATCAGTCATGCCAAACCTCAACCAAATATGCGATTTTTATAGTGTATTCAAATTTTCCACGGTCTGCCATTCATGCATTAGTCCATGTACATACAATCGCGATTTACTAAATCTGATCAGTTACCAACGGTAATGAACAAAGAATATATCCCATCTCTACCAAGTAACTACCTAAAATTTAATTAGTCGTGAAGATTCTCGGTAAGCGATGGCAAGGTATGCTTTTTCATGCTAAAATACACATCAACGTACTATTGTGGTTATCTATAATGAAATCTTTATTGATCATCCAGTCTCATTTGCATGAAATATTATATTCTTCATGTTCCTCTTACGCATATCAACAGAACATACCAAGAACTGAAGCTATAAATTTACTATTTTCTTTGGACATTCATGAATAACATTTTTTTTTTATATATCTGTAGGTTATTGTGAAGTTACAATATTCAGTAATTTTTGACATCTGTAACTAGTCAAAAATATCATTTATAAATACCCAAAATATTATTTATTGAAACCAATATCTTAAAATATGAATATTTGCTCTTCAGTAACGTTTTCGAGGTTATGATAAAGACGCATGTAGAGATGAATTTTCCAACCGTTACAATTTTGTGACCATTCAAATTCAGCAGATCGCGATTGTAAATTTAATACGAGTATATACACTAAATCTCAATCTATGCGGGGTAAACAGTTGGCGTAGTCGTCGTCAAATTTTAAATAAATTTCGTCCAACGTTCTGGTTACGACCCTGCATTCTGTGTATATTCGACTTCGTCCCAGTCATCACAAGACATGCGTTTATTGATTTTACCCATATTTTATGTTTTGGAAGGGGAAATAAGGGAGCGCCCACACAAGAATAGAAGCTATTTTCAGAACTGAAGTTATTTAATCCCACTGCCTAAACACGTTTAAATTGGGGACGATCAATAACACTTAACGCTGTAAAAAACTTTATATTAAAAACAAACAGGAAGTAATAACTCGATTATTCTGTATTAGAAGTGCCGATTCCTCAATGATTAGTCATAACTGTCAGTTTGCGGTTTCTGGTTTTTATATAAACTGCCTCAGCTATTTGGTTTCAGGAGCTTCATGAATCCATATTAGCTTTTCAAAATGCAGATTCAATGTTTTTAGAAAGAATTCCATTTTGTTTCGAAGTTTTATTTCTCACAACATTATTTGTGGACAGTGTGAATTCTACTAGCATGCTACAAGTCAAACATGAAGAATATAAAAAATTTAAGGACATGTTGACAGCGATGGTTGAGGTTTTGTAGGGGTTTTCCCTAGTGTAAATGCAGTCGCCAAAAAAATATTTCCCCTAATATAGACACAAGAGAGAAAAAAATAATTTAATAGAAAAATGCTAGACAGTATAAATAGTATGCTAGATTTGAGAGCTCTAGTTTTGAATCCATGATAAGATCTAGTGTTAGTGAGCATGTACTCTGGGTAGCCTTTTAGCAGTTAAATCTGACAGTTCGACGATGATTTAAATATAAATCGAAACGCGTCACTGAAAGAAAAAGAGTTTTATTTGTGAAACTCTGTGTTAATTACACAATTTTTTTACCTGCATGATGGAAGAGTTCCACCAAGTAAGAGTACCTACAATCCATACCATTTCATAATCATTATGTTTATAAAAGATTTCGTAATCAATATCTTATAAATCAATTCCAAAAGGTTAGCTCCAAAATCCGATTTAAACTACCTACTTTTAATTTTTTTTGGCATGGAAAGCTTTTCTAGCCCTCATCAGGCAGAAGATCTTGATCTTTTCTGACTGAAACGTCATCCGTTATGTATTCCACCATGATAGTGCCTGCTGCATTTGGTCATTATGGGTAGCATCGTAATAAAATTCCCATCAGCTGTATTTGTCGTTTTTTTCTTATTTTCATTTGTCAATATGCATGTTTATTTATATATATCATATACCTTGCTCAGCACCATAAGCCACAATATGGGTTGAATTTTAACTCACTTGCCTTCGCTCATTTGCCTTGCAAAATTGTCAGTAATGAGCCTTTCGCCTAGCGTCGTTTCCATTTGATTCTGGGTATTCTACAGATCTAATACATTTGAGTAAATGATTATAGGAGTAATTTTCTTGCCAATACAAAATACGTTGTTGCTTAATCTCTCTTTTCTATTCATCTTAGATGGTTTTCAAAGCATGCATGCATGCCCAGTGAGAAATTGTGCGATATAGTCATCTATTCACAATGCTCCCGTATAAATCTATTTCTGGGATCAGTCTTCTAGTCCATGTTCTATTGTCAATTGTCTATTATCCTCTTTACCATTTGATAAATAGCTGCTCTCTCATAATCTATGAATTCTCTACCTGTTCCTAATAGTTCACATCTTTCCTCAATCAGTAAAGGGATTGGTGGGATTTAATTTTTTTGTAGCTAGCTTTTAATTAGCTACGGTGATTTCAGAAATATTTACCTATAGGATAGCATTTTAGAACTCCTTCATTGATTTTTACTATGTGCACTATGATATGACTATACTAAAAGTGACAGTAGATTACTTTTGGGACTTGACTGGGACAAGATGAAAAGCTGGAAGACACTAGTTCAATGAGCAAGCACCAGGAGCTGTGTAAACACGGCAAAATTGATAAGAAATCCTTATGCTTTTTGAAAACCGATCCAGTAGCAATTAATCATGGAAAATGGAAGGAAATTGAACCCTTCAAACGCCATTTTCAGTATTTACGTAATTTCAGATTATTTTTAAGAATTGATGGCGGAACTGTTTTTTCTTAGAAGGTGGATGAAAGATTTTATGAATATTTGAGCTTTTGAAAGGCTCCTAGACGCCACTTTACGAACATTTATAACTCGTTGCATATCAAAAAGATAATTACATGTTTTGGTTAAAAAAATATGAAAGAATTATTGATAATAACTGTAGTTATATCTAACTTATCTTTGTTCCATTTGAAACTCGAAATGGAATTTCATTGTTGAGAGACGTACGAAAAGTCCTTAGTATTTTAATGTTTTCTTAATCAATAGGAAGAAATGTGGATTTCTTCCAGAATTGCAAAGTCTGTACAGTTTTGTATATTATATTTTATATTCAATATATTTTTATATCTATTCCAATAGATCAACAACTTCTGGTCTGTAAAGATAGGGGATAGGGGCCTTCACTCCCCGAACAAGCAGACCTTGGGGAAGGTTTTCGCTGATAATTCTGCGATAAACTTCTAAGGAGGTGCTCCATCCACAACCATCATTGTGGACTAAAAAGAAGCATAAATAAGATTTCAACACTGATATATGAAACGTACTCTTGGAAAACTCCAGAATGGCATATCGTTCATTGTTCACTACCAGGTTCCTAGTTAGAGAGTAAGTGACCTTTATCAGTGTCGACGGCCCTTTCCCTCACCGAAATACTTTCACTGAAACGGCACCTGACGGGCCAATGCCCGATCGGTTCCGGCTACAAAACGAACACAATCGAATTTCGGTTCGGCTGCTCGCTGGGTGCATCTGGGAGCAACACGCATATTGTAGGTGGAGTCCTGAATGCCTCAAACAGCGACTTTCTCCACCTCCTTTCCTTTGCTGCTCTCTGCGACTGCGACAGTGGTTGTTGTTGCTTCTTCCCTGTGCTGCGTTTTCATTACGCAGAACCGTATTCGGATTTTGATACTACTACTGGAAAATCTGTGAAAATCTCATTTATGACCGTATGTTGATTGGATATATATTTTTTAATGGCATTTCGGTCAAATTATTTATTGGAAAAAAGTTTTATCATGAGGTTTCGGTTTATTTGATTTAAACAATCTTCAGGTTCCTTTGTTATTTGCATAATACAGGAAAACTATGCTTTCAGATCTTTATCTGGATTGAAGATGGCTAGCGTGCAATCCATCCTCAAAATAGGCAAAACAACGTTCTCATTGACTCTTCTCTGCATCATGTCCAAGGTTATGGAGACAATCAGTAACATGCAGCTTCTGTATACATAGACAAAATCAATACCATTAATCATCGTCATTCGATATATCGGACGCTTTTGATAAGGTATGGCATGAAGGACTTCTGTTGGTTGAGCTTGCTGCAACCAGGTTGATTTTAAAGGTTGAATGGTTTTCTCCAGGACTAACCTTCATTTGTAGTAGTAGATGGATATGCTGACGATCTACGAGTATCTACCATCAAATGTCAACGTTCTTCCATTCTAGAAAATTCAATTTACCAGGACATGTTTTGGAATTATATTTGTATTTGTTGCGTTGCGCTCTTAAACACTTTCTGAAGCTTTTGGTGCAATCTAGAAAAGAGCAATTCGTTTAATGGGCGCGCATGAAATTACACAATCTGAACTATCAAGAAAAAGTGGTTGATCTGTCTCTACTCTATAAATTCTACCATGGTAAATGTCTGTCTCTATATCAGCCCGGTAATACTTGAACTTTCAATAACTCGGAAAGAACCATTCAGATTTTGATGAAATTTTGATAATAGTTCACTGCTATGTCAAGGACTAAAACGCTTCCTGATTTTTGAAAATCGCATTATTAGCGTCGATTATCATCAAAAAACAGGACAAATATAGAAAACGCTTCTTCTTACATTTCCCAAGGGAATTTACGGGAGGTGAAAAATGTTGCATTTGCCACACATGGTAAATCTAAATGTATTTATAAAGTTTCAAATTCAATTCTTTTTTGGGGGCCATCTTTGTTCTGGTTTAGCAACTACTACAGATTACTGTAGTACGTATTTTCAGGAGTGATATTTAGCTTCTTAAAATATGGTGTCTAGTATATAGACTCTATATTTCAAGTGCAGTGTTATCGGTCTATTGAAAATTTTGATAGGAAAGTGTTGGCATCAACAGAAATTTTGGAACAAGATTATTGAAATTTTGAATTATTTTGTTTTCTATTATAATTTTTAACCATCTTAATGGAGTTCTACCAGTTCTGTATGTGGCATGACGCCTACCAATAAATTCTTAGTCCGACTCTGTGGCACTGGCGTCCCCGCATAGCTAACGCAACGAAGGGCCGGGCGTTCCCCTCCGGAATCGCCTCTCCCTCCACTGCCCCCCGCCATTCCGGGGTTCCCTTGACCAACGCCGTTGTAAGTAGGTCGATAGGTCGAGGACCTGCTCCCGCTACACACAACAGACCCAAAACACTACGATGATTCGGGAATCAGTGACACGTCTCCGCATTTTATCGGAGGGGCTCGTTTTCAACGATTCATTTTCATTATACTTAATATTGGACACATTTTTTTATTCCGATGTATTGCAAAATATATAAAACTCCAAGGAAAATTTTCATTCAAAGGCTATTTGATAAGGTTCAGGAAATATATTCGTCCTATAAAAATTAAATAAGTTTCAAAATAATCTTGTTAGCGGGAAAATTATATCTCAACTCCAAAAATTCTAGGAATAACATTGGAAAATTTATTTGCATCTGATTGATTGAAATACTTTTCTCAGTTACCATGTTAGTCACTAATCTCTAGATGGAACCAATATTCGTGACACTGGTGACTATGATGAGGCATGTAATTCAAGAAGAGAACGAAAGCTTAAAAGCAAGTTCTTTTAAGCGTATGCTCTCCACCATGCATCAGACCTGCTATAGCCATGCATGTTTCGTCTTTAGCCTAGACTCGTTAGTATAACCTGGCGGTGTAACTGTTCATACGTAACCCAGTCAAGGGTGTCAACATCAACTCATCTCCTTTATGTCGCTGTAAATCAGTTCACTCTTGTTGACAGATGTCATAAAGGACATGTGTTGCCGCTTCAAGGCAGTCCTTTGACTTCGTACGTTGCCAATGAGCGTCCTTATAGAGGGCGACACTGGGAAATGAGTTGGTGATGATATTTCTATTTGTAAATACATATATTGATATCGATGGAGTGAAACAATTATTTCTGTAAATGTTGAGCAGGTATTTCTTGAACATTCCGTAGTCAGGTCCAACATTTAAACCTCGCAACAGACTACTCTCACTATAAATGTGTCTGTTTTTGGAAATACTTACTTGCCGAAATAGTTTTATCTTTTTATTATTTTTACTTGAAAAAAAGCAGCACTTCAATAATCAATAATTTCTCTTAGTCGGTCATATTTAATTCGCTCCCGCAAAATAGAACTGCGAAGCTAGATATATTCGACTCGGTGTGGCCGAAATGTCTCAGCATATTGAGCTAACACGAACAAGAACAAATAATGTTCATTCTACACGTTTTTTTGATGAATATGCCCCTTTAGATAGATGGACAATTAGGGTTTGATTGGAATTTAAACCTTTTTTATAGATGTAATGCTAGGCAAGGTAAATCATGAGCCAAATGTACCTTTGGCGTTGCTTAAATAAATCTTCAAATTTTCCAGCAGTCAAATTAGAGCAAGCCGAATGACCAGCAAAAAATAAACGGCATGAACTGACGAAGGAGCTGAATCGATTTCGGGAAATTTGTTTTGTATTAAAAACAGCACAATAATAAAAAATATGAAGAGGGTTGCTACCACGAATGACGACGGAATTTCGTACTGTAGTGAGATATTCTAATATCAAAAAGGAGGGAGATTCAAGTTTCGTACTTGCAAACTGTAACTGAGTAATATTATATAGTTTTTTTGTCAAAGCAATGTAAAAAACCAAGTGAAATGCTCAGTGTTATTCCGAGTTTCTTACAATATCTTAATTATTACATAAAGAAAAACGTATTGATTTTATTATTTAAATTAATAATGTTTGATACCTGAAGTTATTCCAATTTTTGTTGATTTTTCCAAAATTTGGATGTTCTGAGCTGTTTGTCCTATACGGCTATTTTGCAGTGACTAAATATAAACAATAAAATCATAGTAATGTAGTCAACCCCTGTACATATACAGTGTATAGGTACATTTTTGGCTGACGCCTACATTACATATAAAAAAAATTACAGGTAGGTTCGGTTTTGCTAAATACCTGCCCTGCAGTTAACCTTTCATAAGGCATTTTCCGTAAAATGAGCGTCCGCAAATTTTCTGTTTCTCTGATTGCATTATTAAGGCCACAAATTAACAACAGTCTCAATACATAACTCGCTCAAAATCGAAATTTGATCTAAAGTTGGCCCCCTTTTACCCTCACTAAGACCCGTGTTTGAAATTCGGCTATATATAAAAATAAATTCGGGGAACTTTTATACTCACGCATCGGATTACGGCCTACCAAAAGGCATTCCGGCAAGATTGATAACAACGATGTTTGGATCTATGAAAATGTTGGGTGATTCCATACATCAGCGCTCTCGACGTATTTTTATCGTGTTGTGCAACTGACTGGAGTATTATAAGTATAAGAGGAACCATCACTCTCGTTGGGATCAACATCCTCTTCATCACTTCTGGAGTCATGTTATGAGGCTAGAATTTTTCCACGCCTTCTTGCGTTCAGGACATTTGTTATTGTGACTAGATATTTCATTAGTTTTTATTCGAACCAAAACTTCCTGTGCAATTCGCATTCGCAGTTTGAAATCACACTTAATGAAGGCATTTTTTGAAGTTTTACGGTTAATGAGAAAGATACATGTGACCCATTTCAGTCGGCCTGTTGGCGTTTGTCACTGCGTAATCTCAGTAACCGCTTCACCAATTTAGATTAAGCTGAATTTAGTTAAATTGAGGGGTATTATGGGCACATAATATGTTATGATGCTTTCTTTGATTTGATGAAGTGATTGAGTAATAAGAAAAAATCAAAATTATCAGAGCTTCAAACATCGTTTTAATGTTCCATGAATTTCTAGTTTAACCTCATTTATACATGTTTTACAAGAGTATGATCAATTTAACACCTATTGAATTTTTCTCATTTCTTAATCCTCACTGGATTTTTTAAGTGTTACTGATATAAATCAGGACCACGACCTAGTATCATAGATAGATAGTGTGCTTACATTGCATTTTTCATGCTTGTTGAGTCCTTGTCCATCTATCGAATAATGTGGTCCCTCTGATCCGTGATGCTTTATCAGAACAATTATTGTAACCATACTAACCAAAGTTCAGAATTCTATGATCCCCTTGCCCACTGAATAAACATGGCATTTATAAATTAGTATTATTATTAATTGGATATAACATTAACAAAAATTCAATAAGGGAATGTAAACTAGATCCTCCCATTTTTTGACTAAACCTTAAATTGATTTGAAACTAGTAAAACATGTAAAAATGAAGTTTGGATATTTGAGAAAAAATGTTTTGGGCTACGCCTGAAAATAATTTGAAACTCGGGCGACAAAAAAACGAATTGCGAAGAACTGTGATATTTACTTAACTAAAACTTTGTTGTCACAAAATTACTTAGGATGGAATACGTCCATCCATTTCCCATGGAAAGTAATGTCAAACTGGTTTTAATATATTTCTTACACCTCTTTTTTACGAATCAAATAACTTGATAGCAATTTTAGTTTCGAAGTAGTGGTATAATGATTTTCAACCAAAGTACTGTACTTCTATTTTGATCGACAAGAAAATGCAGTTACTAATCACTAAGATGAGCCTTTATGATGGCATAATCCATTTTGTAAGATTCAACAACAATAAAACGCTTGAAAAAAATAACCCAGAGCTTCATTCAGGCTGAATATCTTTATGCTAGTATTCCTTGGTACACAAGGATTTTTTAATATCGTTACTTCCGCCTGAATGCTCTGGAGGTTATAAAATAAATATCAGAACGAAACTTCATCAGAGGTTTGAGGGAAAAGTTGTAATAGTTGAATGTGAGACCACCTAACTGTAAAAAAAATCAATTATTTCAAGTATATTCAAACAAATTTGTTTTAATAGAGCATTCGATTGGGATTAAAAGACATAAATGCATAAAAATTTGTCCAAAAGTTGAGACAAATAAAAGCGGTTATAAAAGTGAGGGAAATTGGTGGTCAGGACAAATCGTCGTAGATTAGCTATTTCCTTCCTTCGTTTCAAATTTAGCGTTTGTTTCCCTTACCGTGCACGTAAGACCGCCACAAGTATTGAACATAATATAACAACCCCCAAATATATCTTCAATTCAAAAAGACACATGCTAACAAAGTAGGTACAATAAAATTTCCCGAAAATAAATCTGAAATCTCCGAAATTTGATTTATCGCATGCCCGGCTGCCTCTAGTCCTGTAGTAGCCCCGAAACCCTACATTATCAAACCAAATTTTATGATGCCATCCATTGGATTAAATCCTTCCATGTGAAGAGCCACTCCTTAACAAAGGCAGATTATCGAATGAAATATTTCATCGTAAATATAACATCAGTAAGAAAGCTGGATGCTCTAAATGTGTCCCAGTGAAAGCGAACTGGTGCTTTCGGTGTCGTTGAACCCCGAAATTTTCGGGGGTGTCCTGTTTTGGGATCAATAAATAGCGAAAGTGGGAAAACGCGATGGCTCAGGCGAGGGTGAGGGGGTTGCTATAGTGAGAGGATGGGGTGGCCATTGCGGCAGCATGCAGGCAGAGAGGAGTATGACAGGCATAAAGGGGGGTGATGCTATGCAGCGTTGATCCGAACGACAATAAAATTACATAAGTATAGCCAGCGTGGGTATATGCTTCCATTTCGCTTGCATGGAACATTATTAAAAAAAATGAAGCATGTTCTGGTTCAAAGCAAGTAGAATTTGGCCCTCGCTATTATATAACCTGGGTAAAATCTTATATGAATCGCTGGAAGTATTTTCAAAGAAGCGATTGCATCCTTCCCTATCATAAAAGGGTCTGTTTGTCTTCTGAGAACATTCCCTCCTACTACAGCAACCGTAGAACGGATGAACAAAAAAATTTGAAAGATGAGCGGCATGGGAGGTGAAAAGCTCCATCATCTTGAGCGTTCTCTGATGATTTGTGGAAGCCAATCGAGAAACGGTAAAAAAAGGGATCTGGATAATTTTCATTCCAATCGATTCCACTGCAAGTAAATATAAGATATGGAGTCAAGTGGATCGACTCAGCATTCATCACTCATTTAGCGGATAGTGATACCGCATCCTGCTAACTGAAATATAATGGTCTGTTGTAGTAAACTAATTTTGTGAGTTTACCACATAGTTTCATTTCATCTTTTTCGTAAAAAATGTTTTTATTTTTGTCGTTGAAGTTTTGTATAGTTAACAAATTATTGTAAACGAATATGTCTCAGTATGCAGATTCAACACGTTTTTCCGACTCACTCCATTATGATCTTTGTTTATATTACGAATATCGAAGATATGAAGTTAGGGCTGTGTGGAACTGAATAAAAACTGGTTCTCGCATTCCATTCTCGTACGTTCAATGTTAGATACAAATTTATCTTTCACTATTCAGCTGTACTTCAAGTCATGCGTATAATTAGACCTTAATGGTCGACTTACGTTTACCAAGATAAGCTTCGTAAGCCAATTACACCCAATTACCGCATTTTTATTATTTTATTAATTGATGGTGTTTGAGTTTACCATTTATCAATAGATAAAGATAAAGCGTAACCAAGTTATCATATCAACAGGAGCTCATAGAGAAGTAGCAAGGTATTAATTTGGGTTCCTAGGGCAGGACATAGATACTTTCAGCCTATTTTACAGCAATTGTCTCAGAGGGCGACATCCTTCAAGAGGAGGAGGACATTTTGAGGCTACGTACCCTTTTGTGGAGAACAAACTATTACACTCCGAAGGCAGGTTCCGTCTTCTCTCTGTCAGATGTTACAGTTCAACAAAGCGGAATCTGAGTTATTCCAAAATCCATGTGGAAATAATATAAATAGTGGTCTACATCGTCCATTCTATACGTGGTTCTAAAAGCCTGATTTACATGCAGTACACACATGAAAATAAATTCTCAGACCAAAAAGATGTGTTTTCATTCAAGTGTACCATATATCCCTATATTCGCAAAGCTGTAATAATATTAAAGAAAGAATAGTGTATTTTTGATCATATAGAGTAAATTTAAGTAAATATATTCAATTCAAACCTAGGAAAGTTTTGGAAGTGAGAATACCAAAATCTCAAAATGAGGATATCATAATTTTGGCACAAAACAGAGAAAATGCAACTCAGAAGAATATTATAGTGTTGACTGCAACATTTCATGATGATGGCGCAGATAGTTCTACTTCATTATATAATTTATCATTGGTTTACTCATTCTGTAATTTTTATGAGCTGTTATCAAAGCTACTGTTGGTTCCTAACCTTAAAAAAAAACAAAATAGTATCAAAACTGTACCAATTCTTACATTTATCTGCGTCATAGAGTATTTTTCCTAATTCTAGTTTGAAAGGTGTTGTACAGATAAAAATATACACAAATATAAAAAATATGTATCTTGTACATAATAAGTTGTGTAAATATATCTCACAGTTTCACAAATAAAAAAAATCGAAACGAGTCACTAAAAGAAAGAGTTTTATTTGTGAAACTGTGTGATAATTACACAACTTTTCATCTACATGATGAAAGAGGTTCACCAAGTAAGCATCTACAATCTACATAAATATGTATCTATAATTAAGCATAAAGATATATGTACCATTTGTAATAGTTATTAACTTATTCACAACTCATATATCACTCATATCACATCAACACCTGTACACTGTTGTGAGATCCTCACATAGTCACAACCCTCTTTTTAACAGCACATTCATCCTGATAGGTGGTTGGTAAAAATCAAATCAAATAGAAAACTTACGAGCGAGGAAACAGACACACGGGTACCGCTGAATTGCCGTTGACGAATATGGCCATGCCAAACAAGTAAATGAATCACTTGGAGGGAATCGCAAGAAGTATTCTTGATTGAAGTGAATGGAGCTCCATTGGAAAATATGATAAATTTACAAAAAAAATAAGCAATACTTCTCAGAATAGCATTTAAATCTTACTGTTGCTTGAAACTTGTAGACAAGGTGGATTTATCAAAAGTTTGATTACGGACTTCCATTGTCTATAAAATTTTGAGTATAGACAGAATCATTTGAGTGATACTCAAAATTTTATAGACAATGGAAGTCCGAAATCAAACTTTTGATTTAAATCTTAGTTGTGAAGAAAATTATATTTTTCTGTGGAGTACATTTCTTTAGAATGAGAATTGAATTCGAAAACATACTTTACTTGGTTCAAATTGATATTAATTTTCTTATGAAGTAAATTGTCTTAGGCTAAGATCAGATGTTTTTGTCATGAGTATATCTTTACAAGAATATCGTAATTCTTGAATTGAGAATTTCTTCTAATGTGTGTAGGAGGTTACCATTCACTTTGACATGGGTAGAGATTGTACTTCTAGCTGTGTTATTATTTACTATTATATATTTTACTATTGACACGGAAAATACCTCACGCATTACGGTATTATGGACCACAGTATTGGGGGGAGCAGAGCATGTTTGTCATGCCTCCACCATTTTTTGTAATATCGTGGTCGAAGTAGTTGAGGCAACAGGAAGGGGTATGTTTATAGTATTATAATTAAGAAGGAGAAAATAAACAGCAAGTGAAACACTGGAGTCTTTGGTATTTTAGGAAGACAAAATAAAACATCGATTGATGCAATCTATTTTCTTAAAAACAACCGGCTAAAGGTATGCTTGCAGTTGTACTGAGTTGCACAATAGGAGCATCGTGATGTTCTCTCAAATGAGACAGAGCAGATAAATACGATGTGTTATAGCAGCTCATTTGGAGGAAGGTAAAGTGTCATTTTCGTTCGTCCCATCTCTCCGATACGTACAAATATGCGCTTACCTTAAGCCGACTTTTAGCATTGAGTAAAATATACACATAAAATTTGACTACACTGAAGGCGAAGTTTAGCTCCAGAGCTACTCCACTTAATCACCAGGGTGTTAGTGGAGTTAATAAAGTTAATAAGAACAGAAAAAATAAAATTAGTTAAAACTGACACTTATAAGAGTTAATCATTAACTAATATATCAAAAAATATTACTATGACAATATATATGAACGTGGGAAATAGAAATAACTGACTGAAAAAAAAACAATAATAAAAGAATGCGCTGTACAATAAGATTGTGGTAAATTGTTACAGATTACCTAATGAAATTAAAATATTTTGGAATATCTAGCTTGCAGCGTCAGACTGTTGGGGAAACCAAAGAAACGCATTTTGATTCACAGGGGCCATAAATAAAATCTAAATAATCCAAATGATGTAATACTAAACAATCGTACAAAGTTCTTTTCATGGTCCTATTAAGAATATGACGACTGTTGTAGATTAGCCTTAATGACGCGAAAGCACATGCTCTGGAAAACATAGATCCGTGTCTATACTCAAAACTAAATTCCTTGCAGAATCAATGTTATTCAAATTTATACCATTAACTTATAGATTGATATTCTTGAGAATTGTCTTGTTATGTTTGGTGCCAGAGAGCATCATCTTCGAGTTGTCAGAGCTTAGCTTCAGATTATGCTCAGCAGACAAAGAATGAATTATTCATAGATCATCATTTTTAAAGTTTCGGCATTTTTAAGATCATTGACATTAAAGTTATGGTATAATTGTATATCGTCTGCATAAGCTTTGCAGCTAATTATAGAATTCAAAATGTTGAGGTATAGATAATGAATAACGGTGGACTTAAGATTGGGCTTTGAGGTACCCCTGAAAGTGTATGTTAGAAGAATACGACCCATTTAAGAACATCCTCTGAGAATGCCACATTAAATGTACTGAGAGGGCAATAAAGCCATAATATCTTAATTTTGCACAAAGTAAATCGTGATTAATAGTGTCAAATGCCTTAGAGAAATCACGAAGGACTAATGCACTTTTATAGACCTTGGTCTGATCCCGATATAATATCGTTAGTGACAGTAGCAAGTGCAGTTTCTGTATTTCGATCAAGGCGAAGTCCATTTTGAGAATTAGGCAACAGTTCATGAGTTATGAAGTATTCATATATCTGATCTAAAATCAAAAATACGAAGAAAACGGCACAATGCTGAATATGCAATGTATAGGATTATATACCGATTCAACAATACATTTTTATAAAGATTACATAACTCAAGTTTAGATATGAACCATTCCTTGGGAAAAAACAATTGAATTGAATTTTCGATCAAAAACCCTGGGGTAGTTATTACCTGTGTCAGCCCCCCCCCCCTTGTATACGCCACTGATCACATTGCTACGTGAGCATTATAATAACAGCATAATAAAGTTTAGGTATTTAAAAGCGTTGTTTCAAATGCAGGATTATACTATATCTCTTCAGACATTTGGAAGTAGATCAGAAAATATTGAAAAATTACAATCCATTATGATTTCAAAAATTACCTATAGTTTCTAGTTATACAAAGTCTCCTTTAATTCCTATATTTCCGAAACAAACCGAAAATCCGATCACTGATCTTTATTTATTTTATTAAACTGATGCGACTACACGTAAAATACACAGTCAACTAAGTTGATGCTATTTTCTAAGATGCCAAATAGCACTTTTGTAATTATTTATGGTCCTCATTCAGTTAAAATGCGGTAATTTGTGGTAGTGGATATGTGATACTGGACCATTTGAGGCAACAACTTCACAGTTTTCCCACCCGCCAAACCACTTTTTTTGTTTCAATCTACCCCTGAAGATGCTAACGTAGTTGACAAAGCACGTGTCGGAATTTAAAAAAAAGTGGTTCGGAAAGTGGTAAAACTGTGTTTTTCCGTTTGTTGCAGTAGTGGTTGGTAAAATAAAAGCAGAAAAAATTAGCTCTCTTTAGAAAATGAGTTACTGACAAACTAAAATGCCGTAAAATGAAAAAAACTGATGGTTTAAATTTTTTGTAATGTCCACACCTGCTGATAAATCCACGTGTGTTGAATGGACATTTTTCTGATGAATGATTCTACAGAATATTCTGAACCTACACAGAACAAATATATCTACAAGGTTCGAAATTAATCACGGTAGAATTTACACATTTGAATCAACGAAACACTCACCTATTAGGTAACTCACCTCATGTCTAGACTTTATGCTTGGGGTTGGTTGATTAACGAACATATTAACTAATTAGCAATTTTTGATAGGTTGTGTTCCTCAGCTTATATTTGCAGAATATTCCACTCGACACAATTTGATAATAATCACGTTACTATTCAGACTATGAATGTACCACATATCAAACTAAAATCCAAAAATTCAATTAGAACTATAATGCTACATAATATATGTGTAAGATAGCTTATAACTTTGATATTAGTAGAACTACAAACTACCAGGCGGTTTCTGTGGTAGAGAAAACTAATATTTTTCATGGAAAATTCAGTTTTTGTTTATTAAAAAAACTGGCCACTTCTAAAGACTATCTTTTGGATAAGTTATGAATACCTTTGTCAGAAAAACTATTTGTCTTTTGTGGCAAACCATTAGTCGAGCCATTTTCAAACTTCATCGGCGGCTCCATTGATGCGAAGAGGTGTTAGTCACATGGCACCTGATAGGGTAAGTACGACAGATGTGAATGGATGTCCCATATGAACGATTTCAAGATGTTTTTTAGGCACCTCTATGTACCAAGGAAGTATAGTATTTAGAGACTATCATTGCACCAGGGTTGAAGGAAACCTTTAGATAGTCCAAAGCATCACCATAGAAATATTAAAATATTTCATTCCCATAATATTCTATTCCTTAAGATAATATATTCACTGAAATGATAAATATCTATTCACTTTGACCTGAAATAACTGGACATCTCATTCCACAACGCTGAAGTTCTCTCACCTTTGGAAGTGGCTGATCCAAGACGTTGATATTTTAACCTAATGAGAACAGCACGTTGGGCTTCTCTAGTATGCGTTTTATCGCCGAATTTTTACAAAACAGTTGAATTCCACCAAAATGATTCAATTCCAATCAAAGATCAAAATCACAGCTCTTGATAACAATATGACTATGATCATAGGTAAGACCCTTAAATTTGCAAACACATCCACCATATTTATAATTACGTAAATTGCATACACATCCATCATTTTTGCGATCCCATTTAGTAGATCAGGCACACGTTCACCATTTGATCTATTCTCGAATTTTACTATTCAAGTATTTCAGACAAACATCATTGCTGATTTTCAGCTGAAACAAATCAATATTGAAATATTAATGATAAACACATCTAAGTATTCGAGGAAAGTTAGCCTGCTTATACGACTTTGTAAAGTTATAATAAACGAAATTAAGCAATGCGAATAAATGCATAGATTTTGGATTGAATGATATTTCTGATTATCAGTTAATAAATTATTATTCATGCGCATAAAATTGGCAAATTTTTATCACCCTGGAAAAATGTTTTTTTCTCTGGTCGCTAATTGAAACTACATATGAATTAATTTATCTTTACTGACGTTTCGGCTGCCTCGGCAGTCTTTCTTAAAGTACTGGTGACATTAGTTAGCATGCAGTCTGGCACTACAAATGAGCAAAGTGGGATGATCTTAGGACATATTACCAGTCTTATCCTTGGAATGATGTCTGTTTCAAGTCCGGGGACCCATCAGCCTATGAGCAAGAAATAACAAACGTGAGAAATGTAGGCTTTCATATCTGAAAGCGCCCCGCCAAAAGCAAGCTTTTATTTAACCAATAGGTTCTCAACGTGGGCGCTAACGCCCCCTTCTGGGCGTTTTAAACATTCAGGCGGCTGTAGAAGACCCCAAGAAAATTTGTTATTCATCCCTATTACCACTGATGAGAAAGGACTGCCTTTTCGTGGAGCAGATTTTCACTGCTAATTCTACAATTAAGTTCCAACGAGGTACTGCATCCACTATCACCGGCGTGGTCTCAAAAATGTCAGATTTCCAATACTGATATATAAAATGTATTCTTATAAAAATGAATTCCAGAAAAATTAGTGGTCTAAACCAACTACTAGCAAATGTCAAAACGTTTCGTCACAGAGCTTACACAAGTTATTTGAACTCTTCCACCAGTGAAGCGTGTTCCCTGCTGTATGGAGACCTGTGCATTATGTCCGAGGTCACCTCCCACCTCCAAGTAGTTTCAATGCACCCGCCCTCCTGCTCAAGTTTAAACAAAATCCGGAAAGCACTTTCCAAGTTTTAGCGGGGTCAAGGATTACTTTACAAAGTACCATACCAAATGTGAGAGTAGATGTAAGTAAGAGTAAAAAATTCTACTGAACATGTCGAGTAGTATAGTGACCGTTTAGCAGAGAAAGCGCAAACATTTACTCAACGGTAGCTCAACATTTGCATCTATTGAATCCGTCAATGTTAGAAATGTAAAGATCTCATCTCAAAGAAAACAGGCCTATGGTGTACATTTCACGTGCAAGGATCTAGTAAAGTTGGAACCTCATGACCGATGCGTGGCGCATCCGGTGGACGGGACTAGCCAATCTTGCCATCACTCCATGCGCTAACAAGAAAACTGACTCGGCTTCAAACTTCCACGCCATAAGCCTTCAGATGCGGCATTATGTATTCATTATTATACGTTTCCTTGAATTTTCCTTATTTTTTGCTGGTCAGTGTACTGCTGGTTGGCCGACGAGAGTGATAAGACCCATCTGCTGATCATCGATTACACTACTCTTTGTCGATTTATAGATCTCTTTTTTGAAAGAAGAATTTTATTGATGATTGTCACTTCAATGCATAGATGGCAATATAAATAATGACAATCTACGTTGGCATTTTAACAATGACATTTGTTGACATACATACATGCAACCTAACCCTATTTTATATATGTTTCGTGTTGTTCACCAAAAAATTAAAAACTTGCCAAGTATGCTAAGCAGGATAAGATCTAAAATGTTTGAATCCTGATAACGAACCTTATATATTCTCTGCTGATAGTGCTGATTACCAATAAAAGTGTCAAAATGAGCTCCTCAAACTCTTTAACAAATTACGTTGAGCTACAGAGAAAATATGTACAGGAGCTCAAACATCTAGAAGAGGAAGAGGTACAAGTACATAATTTTATAACTTAAGCTTACAATGGATTGTATTATTGTAGGAAAAATTGGTGGATAATTTAAACAGCCTTTTCAACCAGAAGACTTTTTTAGAAGATAAAGTCAAAGGTGTTTCTAAGCTTATCCCTACATTGAAAGTTATGAAACACGAAGCTCAGGACCTTGTTGATACTATAAACGATATATCTAATTCATCAGAGAAAATAAGTGGCAAAATCCGATCCTTAGATGTTGCCAGAGTAAGCTCTTATTTTTAATATTCTTCAAGTCAAGTTTATACATTTCTATTTTAGAACAGAGTAGAAGAATGTCAATTGCGTGTGAATGACCTCATAGATTTAGATATATGTTCGCAAGGTGTTCAAGCAGCAATTCTAGATTCAGACTATGAGAAAGGAGCCGCTCATGTTCACCGCTTTCTTTCGATGGATCAGTCTTTACTGACCAAAACAGCGACAGACATGGATAATGTCTCAAACATAATGAAGTCTGTTAGAACACTTCAAGATGCTGCAAGCCAACTCAGAGCAATTGTGGAGCATAAGTTTAATGAGGCTGTTAGTAATGAGGATTTGACTTCAATAGAAAGGTATAATAATGAACAAAATAAAGAATAGTTATACATATAATTCATTGAAATCTTTTAACATCTAACATCTACTGGTAAATAAAATTAAAAATACATATGAAACTGTACATTGGGAGCTAATAATGGTGTTTAACAAGTCATCTTAATGGTGGCATGTCCAAAAAACATTAATAGTCGGTAGTAAAAAATTCTCTATCCTATATTTTACTCTAAATTTTAATGCACACAGACGACGCTAAGGTTATTGCCAAGGAACCGCATTGGTATCGAAGGAAATTCAAGGAGGCGGCATTCATCACCAACAACAGCAAAGTGTACAGCAAACCCAGCGTAGACATTTAACCAATCTGGCAGCCACTCATAAAAAAGATCAATAGACTACAACTGGACCAGACAACAAACAATGACCGACAAACAGCCACGTCAGCAGACCGGAATACCGCGCATCGGGAGCCAATCAGAACAGACCGCGCACCTCGACACGTCACCGGACGGGGTATGAATAGGCATGAAAGGAACGTGTTCGCCAGTTCACCTTAAGACGATTGAAGATAGCACATCAATCGAAACGTCGTGATACTCAAAATTTTATAGACAATGGAAGTCCGAAATCAAACTTTTCATAAATCCACCTTGTCTACAAGTTTCAAACAACAACTTTATCTGAATCATATTAAAGTTTTACCGAGTAAGAGCATTTACAATTTACATGACATATGGATAGGTAAGCATCTTTGAAAGCAGTGGCATCTGAATTTAATGCTGCTCTTTAATGCTTAGCATACTCCAAAGATGTAATCCTAGTATGCATCTAACTACATTAAAGTGTAGTCTCCTGCATTCTCGAACACATGCTGACTATTAGTAGTCACCAAGTTGATACTGTACTTGATGGGGGCATGCAAAGAACTGCCAAGATATGAATAGATGAAGTATTGGTGGATTAATCTATAAACAGGCCACAAGGTTCATAGCAGGCTCTGAGAATCTTCAAATACTATCACTATTCAAAATGGGCAGATATTTCTAAACCTTTTGGTTGAATAGATATTTTTCTATCTATCTGCTCTGAGTGCAGGGATCAACTAACAGGGTTCAGGTATTAGGCACAATGGATTTTAATAGAAAAAATGTATTGTCAGTGGACACATATCATGAGCTTAACCTTAAGGTTTAGCTGGTTGAACATTAAAGAGTTCATTCAGTAATCTTCTTTTTCTTCTCTCATTCATACTGGATATAAAAAATTCTATTGTCTATTCTAACAACTTTAACATAAAACTATCAATATTCAAACTACTGCTCATGCTAAGCATGAAAGATGATTTTTAGATCAGGAATTACTATATCATTCCACATAACCATTTCATATGACAGCTGGTATCATCCAGAGAAAGGTTATTACAGTGAGTAGTTTTAAGCTGGTTTATTTTCACAGTTGAATACGTTTTTCTGTAATACTAAAGTAGTTACTTAATTGTCTTACAGATTTTTTAAGATCTTCCCTCTGCTAGGCATGCATGAGCAAGGAATTAAAGAGTTCTGTTCCTACTTAAGAACTAAAATTGCCTCTGTAGCTGAAAAGAACCTAAAGACAGCAATGAATGTCCCTCAATCAGACAAACGCTTTGGTGTTATATATGCTGATACACTGGTCCTTCTGTTTGAAGGTCTTGCTAGGATTATAGATACCCATCAGCCTCTTATAGAAACTTATTATGGTCCAGGAAGATTATTGTCTGCTATCTGGGTGCTGCAAAAGGAGTGTGATGTTCAAATGAAAAGAGTATATACAGATTGGGCTAAAGTTCGGCAAATTAGTAAAAAAATACAGGTAAATTGGTTTGTTTTTTGATTACCGAACATTACATATTTTTAAAGTAACAATGGGAAAAAATACTAAATGCAGTTCACCTGAAGACGATTGAAGATAACATATCAATCGAAACGTCGTCATACTCAAAAAGTTCATAGACAATGGAAGTCCGAAATCAAACTTTTGAATAATCCACCTTGTCTACAAGTTCCAAACAACAAAAAATACTAAAGCACTCTACTACCTTATCTTATTCCTAGGACATTCTGATTAAGTGATACCAAAAATGTAATAATGCACATGCCTTAGCGCCATTTTCCATTATGACCTTCAAGTTAACTTGACCTAATAGGTTCCAATGGATTTCAGATTCAGCCATCCAAAAATTTATAATCGACTTTATCTTTCCAATGTTATCAAATATGGTATAAGTAGTATTCGACCTTCACGTGACCTTGATAGAATAACTGACGCAGACTATTATTATTCATACCATTGAATTCAAAGAATCGTCATTACTATATAAATATGGTTTTTTAGACATATCTCAACGACAATCTACAAAAGTTGTGTTTCGGATCATCTCTATATAATTTTGAGTGTCGCGACGTTTCGATTGATTTACTATCTTCAATCGTCTTCAGATGAACAATCGAAACGTCTTAAGGTAATATAGACTATGGCAGTCTGAAAAACAACTTTTGAAACATCTACGTTGTCTACAAATTTCAAACAAACCCTCCAAAGCACACAGCCAATATCTCTTCACCACATTTCACCCCTAAAATTGATTAGGTTGAACTTTTAGAAAGATAAATTAATCTCGTGAATTTCAAGTCTAAATAAAATGTTTCTCAAATAGCATGGACATTTTTCAGCACTATCTTTATCCATTTTAATGTTTTTTTTTTCAAATCCTTTATACAGGTAGTCAACGAAATATCAAGAATGGCATCCAGTCAAAGCTTTAGTAAAATTGAAAAGATTGATCCAAAAGATTTAGATATTCTGATTGGGGAAATAACTTTAATGCACTATAGGATAGAGCTGTATATCAAGTTTATGCAAAGGAAGGTTGTGGTAAGTTTTCACTTCAGATTACACTTCCAGACAAAAAGTAAAAATTGTTCTTACTGGGTCTAAACGCCCACAAAAGGTTCTATAACTTATTGAACAACAATCGAATATCAGATTTGATTGGACGACAGATAATGTTGTCAAACTCTACTTTTTGTTACATTGTGTTATAACTAGAATACTTTTGATCTTATTGGGCCCTACATTAATTCCATGTACTAATACTTCTTAAAATTATTTACAAAGTTCTGTGTTAAGTACCCAGAAAGCAACCAATAATTATGTGTAATATATAAATGTTCTTTAAGCTCTTTTACATAGTCACTCTCATTCAAGCAGTATTTATTGAGGAAATAATTCGCAGCACAAGCAAATAATTTATTTATTTTATTGTCTTTTATGACAAAAATTCCATGTGATGTGTTTATTATGGGCTCACATAAGTTCTTCCATTCATTCATTTTGTCCAGCAACATAATGAACCAAGAACGCTGATTTTTGTATGAATGATATTCATGGTGCGTTTTTACTTCACAGGCAGATGCCGATGTGGGGATTCCGAATCAAGAAGAAAAGGACAAAGTAATCAAATCATTAGAAGATCTCATAAAAGACAGTGACATTAGCCATTGTAAACATGAACTTCTTTCACATTATCTACGGCTGGAACAATATTACATGGAAGAGTCTATTGCAAAAGCTGTTGCTATGGACACTTTAGGTATGAATTGCTAAGTTAAAAGTTTCTAATATTTAGATAGCGAGTTACAAGTTTGTTCAACATTGATGTTGAAGGATATCTTTTGTTGCTGAATCTATGTAATGATCATACTGGAGTCAGACCGATCATGTTGAAAATATTATCTAATGATTACTCCAGCAATGGAGTTGAAAAGCTCTACATAAAGACCTAGTCTTCAATAATTTTTTTTCGTAATATATATGTTTTCATGTAAAATGCGGTTGAAATAAAGTTACGTCCTCAGTGGCGCCTCAAGCCTTAATTTGAATTTCTGCTGACTCATTCTATCAATTTTTCAAATTTTTTATAAAATTATCCTGTGCGAGACAAAAAAAACAACTTCCCAAGGTTAATGAATTCAACTTCCACGTCATTACTTTTGAATTTAATTGTTGAAAACGGTCTCTGAAGAATCAAGTTTTTTTGATGGTGAGTTGTTTATTTATTATCGAAGAAATCTAGAAAAATGAATTAAATTGAATTTATAAAAAATGATGCGGTTTTTGGAACCCGAAATTGTACAAAATTTTTCCATGCAAAATTGTCAGAAAACAAATGCTTTGATTTTAAGTTTCTGAATATTGGACGGTGTCAATTGAATGATGGCTGGAACTCTTTTGAAAATGATTCATTGCATAATTTGACCTACAATTCGATAACCTATTTCATGTGTTTCTCAGGTATGGCACGTAATGATATTTTTTGAATGCATATCATCTTCAACCAACACCTGTGGTTTTCTTGTTTTGCTTGCCCTTTTTTTATATAATTTCTAAGCACTGCACTGTTTTTGTTTTGTTTTTTCATACCCTGTAAAAATACTGATAATAAGAATGTGATTATTAGTAGTATCATGCTCACATATTCATTTTTGTGAGTTTTCGTTTGTTCCAAACGATTTTAAACTTCCAGAACCTTCTCAACAGACATCTAGCATGGTAGACGACACCTTCTTCATAGTAAGAAAGTCTATCAGACGGTCCATCTCGACTGGATCTTTGGATGGTATTTGTGCCATAATAAACAACGCTTGTAGAGCGTTGGAAAACGACTATTGCGGGGTTTTGAAAAGCAGATTGCGGCAAGGGTATCCCTCAGGGTACCTGGACCTCACACAGGCCTACAATGTATTGCAGACTTCCATTCAACATGGCAGGCTTCAATCTAGTGATACGGAACAGTCTAGAACAGCATTCATTGTAAGTTATTCTCTAAGGTGCTTTACTAATATATTACGAAGAGCAACATAGCAAATAGCATTTTTTTAACAAAATAGAAAAATGTCCGACTGCCTTTTCTGGAAGCCAGTTTCGGTTATAAAAATTTATTTATTTTAAACTACCAGCCATGTATAGAACTTACATGAATCTAACGTCACTAGGATTTATAAAAACAATTTTTTATTAATTCTTCAAGTTGAAAATTTCTATAGAATATCAGAATTGGGAACCATGCGAACTGCGGCTAAAAAAAATTATTTTTAAATTTATGAGATAGTTAATTAAACATATCGTGTGATAAGTATGTTGGAAAGAGAGTTTTAGACCCATAGTTTATTTAGTGATAAAGCTGAATTAGATCCAGTATTTTTTTTAATGTATTGCGACTACAATATTCCAATAATAAATTTATATATTAGCCTAATTTTCCATCGCAGATCTCGAAGTGGTTAGCGTATCTCCAAATGTGTGTTTATTCACTAGGATATATATCCTCGTAGTATCTAGTTACCCTTTTAGCACTAAGTCTGCCACCTGCGGTCTTGCTTCAGCCTTCAAGGAGGCATCTAAAACGTGTTCCACAGGACGACTTCACATTAAATTCTTTTAGATAGCTCTGAACAATAGTGACAGCAGCATAGAGTATGTGGATGCATTGTGTGATCACGTGTTGAAAGAGATAGAACAAGCTATACCGAAAATGAACAGCCGAGATAGAGGCAAACTGGAGAGCTGCCTGTCTGGACTGTCATCTGTCACTGCCAGTCTGAAAGAGATAATAGATTACGGCATGCAACAGCTGCGAAACGCTGCTGTAAAACCTAGGGTGCATCCTTGGGTGGACGCTTTTCTCAATGTCAGTCATCATTTTACTGAGGTGAGAAGCAGTACTGTTAATATCTATTGCATATTTGTTCTTTTAGTATCGATTCAATGTCCAGCTAAATGACAGCTTACATACAGTTTAACTATATTCTTAAATGCCGCTTTCTCAACGCTAAGATATTACTGTCAGTTTATCAACCTCGATTGCCATTGTTACTTGTTCATATAAAAATTTTTTGGGGGAACATTGTTCCGCTTCCGTGCTAGCAACTACTACAATAGATGTACTGCAATTTTAATGGTTAAGGAACATAAATATTTATAAAATGCTATTTGGCTTCCTAATATAAGTCATCAAGTAGGTTGACTCTGCTATTAATGTGCATCGGTATCAGTTTATTAATGATTTTGAAATAATTAAATTTTTCCATTCAATTTTTTTTAAAATTTTATTCCAGTTCCAAAATTCGATCCAAATCTTGTTTTATAAACTGATCCTATAGCGTGGAAAGTACGTCGTCAACCTACCTGCTGTTTTTTACCATCTCGTCGATTCAAATATTACGAAGCACATATTCTCATTATTTTGTTGTATGATGATTTCAGGAAGAGTTATCTGCGTATGAAGCTGGTGAATCTTTTGTACAAACGCTGATAATGAATTTGGAAACACTGTTATCGTCATTCAAAGATATTTTGACTTCATCGAACTACGATGCTTTCACCCAGGTTCTGACATCTGAAGTAACACAGAGACTCGAAAAAGTCGTGATGAAAAGTACTTTTAACAGGGTAAGTAAAAGGTATCAACTTTCAATTCTGTCTGCTAAAAATTATCTTTTCTCCACACATATATCCTGAAATTTTGACATTGGGTCACACAACGGCAAGTTTGAAAAAGCTTCATAGTTTGAAATCAGTGCAGTGACGGCGAAGTTACTCTAAAAAACAATATATCAAACTCTCTTTGTATTTTATTCAATTGCTAACGATCAACAATTCCAATTTATGATCCCAAAATTTATTCCTTAATCTTATAGCATTGCGTGGGAAGTATAGCATCAGCATACTCGTCTTCATTTATTCTTAGTATTTACGGTCACTTTGTTTTGATTGGATGTTTTTTTGTTATTATCTTTACAGTTGGGCGGGTTAGTATTAGACAAAGAAGTGCGTTCACTGGCTGGCTACATAACCGCTACAACTTCGTGGTCTGTGCGAGACAAATTCGCGAGATTGACTCAAATAGCCACTGTCTTGAATCTGGAACAGCTCAACGAAATTTACGATTATTGGGGTAGTCATGACGGAGCGTTGACTTGGAGGTTGACACCCACTGAACTAAAAAGTGTCATGCAACTCAGGTATGTATATATACACAATCATAGTACATAGGTTTTAATCACTACGATATACACATAAATTCGTGACTGATATTTACTTGCTATTCTGGAAGGCTAGGAAAAATTCTTGGCTACGGCGACACTTGAATCATGTAACTTCTGTTTTTCCGGACAAACACTCTACCAACGAGCTACTCAGGCACGTCTATCATTCGTTCAGAGAGCTAATTTGAATAGACACAATTTTTCTTCCATATTTCAAATTGTGCATTGTATTTAGAGATACAGCGCCAGTGATTTGTTACAGTAAATATCTGAACCCGTGTGACTGACAGTCCCTACATCGAATTGATTGAGAAATGTGCCTGCATAGTTCAGCTGGTAGGAATGTCCGTCCGACAAACAGATCTGTGGTTCGAATTCCGTCCTAGGACAAGTTTTTTTCACCGAGTGTTCAAATGCAAATTTGTGTGACGGGTGCAATTCTTAGATGTAGCAGCGTGTACCTTTCTGTGTCTGTATATATTGTATGCGGTGTCTTTATGATATATAGAGCACGAATTCCTATTTCACTAATTTCAGTCGGTTTGATAACATTTTTGTTGCCACTAATCGTAGTAACCACTACATCAATTTGATATAACTGAGATGGATACACAATGGCTTCACAGTTTGTAATGGTGTTATTTGATAATATATTTTTTTATCGATAGTTTCACGCAAAGAGGGATAGCCTATCGTGATTCATAAGCGCTGCAAGGGGATAAATGTCTATTCACATTGACATTAAAATACTGTAGATTGTAACCATCGGGGAACAAAGGCTCATTCCACAACGCCCGGGTTCTGCAAAAAAAAACGGCTTCTGGTAGAGGCTTGCTCGAGGCTTTGTAAGCTCGACCTGGTGATGATACGCCCCTTGAGCTCCTCTAATCCTCTTAGTGTTAATTTGCGAGGCAGCTTGGTCCAACTTTTGCTATGATAATATGTATACAATAGAGACCGATCAGTCACCCTTCTTTGATGTTCTAGACTGTAGAAGTACTTTTTGCGGTCATGTGCATTCATCAGACGTATTGCTCGTTTCTGTATTGTGTCCAGAAGTTTCACGGAGCGATTTCGAGCGCATCCCCACACATGCGACCATGTGTATTAGCGTTAGTGTAACTATCAGAGCTTTCCCAAACTTAGGTTTTTATTATTTTATTAAATATTTGGTATATACCATGGGTTACCAAATGAAGTTAACGGTAAAATAATATTCAGGTTTATCTTTGTTTTATTTGTTCATTAGTATTTATAGTTTTATATTCACATATTCAAGTTAAATATTTGAGTTTCACCACAATAAATACACGTGATGATGTAAGAGCCCCTTTAACCCTATCTGGTGCAAAAAATGTTTGTAACGTACTGCGATATTTATTTAAACAACAGACATCAACTGATACTAATTGGTGATTCCTGGTATACTCGTAAACAAGAGATATAAATTAGAATAAAATATAGTAACAACTTCAAGATAATCAACTTCTGTATCTCTCCAATGAATTTGATGGCGCACCTTAGTACTTGAAATAGTTAAAGCAGAAAAATGTGGCTACTAAGTTGTACGTTTGTGTGATGGTCTTGGGATATTCTCTTCTTTATGTATTTACATGATGCATGCAAACAATTTTCGTCTGTAAAGTATGTTTCTGGAAGTCTTAAGGTTCTGTAAAACACTGTCCGAAAGTTTGTTATGTATTTAATAAAATTGGAAGTTTATGATACATCATATTGCGCATTTTTTCTATTATAGGACTGATTTTAAATCTGAAGATATCAAGAGGTTGAAGTTGTAAACGTCAATGTCTCAGTATCAAAACACAAGAGGTTCATGTGTGAGTATATATATTCTTCTCATGATATAATTTCACCAAACCAAAGATGGTACGAAAATGTTTTTTAGAATGATGTTATGGCCTGTTAGAATGAGTAATAGTATTTTTGTTCATATCAACACTGCAATCTGTTCATTGAATAATCCTGTGAGAAGATGGAGTCATGTATTTTCTGTGCAATTAAGAATGATGTTAAAAATATATTATAATTTATTTAATGCTAATTATTATAGTATTGATACAATAAAAATATACATCTGGTGTGCGAAGGATATTCTACACTATAATCAATTGTTTCTCCTCAGCATTTTCTAGATAGTTATGTTTCTGTTCCTCGAATAATTCTTTCAATTTCTCGACAAATAGTTGGTGGTATTCGTCAATTTGCTGCCTTGTTGGGTTTTGTATCTTTGGCACGTTGATTGGCCTGCCAACTGAAATAATACGTTATAACTATTAATTCCATTCTAGTATTGTACATATAATCGGATGAGTTCTATCAACAGTGAAAATCATGAGATATCGGATCTCATTGTCACTGGCGGATATCGTTGGTTTAACACAGTATTCCACACGAAACATCGCCCAGCTATCGACACATTTTTGATAGTCCTTAAGTAGCCAGAGAGTAAATCATGACATATAATTTTTGGCGGCAAAGAGAACTCTTATTGGTAACGGTGTAAAGTGGAAATACTTGCCATAGCTTATAAAGACCATCTTATGTTTAACATATCTGATATTAAACTGACAAATTAAAAAGACAGTGGTTTTGTTTATCTGAATTGGGATTTATTAATTTATAGATTTCACCATTTAATGTGAATTGAGTGGTGGGATGGCATATTTATGGCGCGTATGACAATGAAGTTATTTTTGGAATGATGAGAAAAATCATTTTAGTCGAATATTTAGCTTTGTGTGCCACAATATAAGGAACCGGTCAATACAAAAATTCAATGTATAGAATACATTCTGTATGTTTTCTGCTAAATTCTCTTTCCGTTATCCGTTTTCTAGATCGTATGAGACGGTGAGTATATCCAATCTATAATTGTTGTAACTTTCATACATCGATAATGACTATGTGCTCTGTCTCGCTTGGACACGTGGCATATTGTTCTTGGTCAGCAATTTATGGATCGGAACGTCAAAACTACCCAGGTGTCGAATGAAGCAATATTTAGATGATACAATTAAGGGGTAAAGGAAAAAAATCTGCCTTTGGTGATCATGTAGGACACATTGGACACACCAGTGAAATGGGAATATCACTGTATATAAAGTTAGACTCTGATTTTTTTTAACTTCCTTGATATACTGCGATTCATTGTGCTTGGATATGCTTCAAGGAATGAACTAAATATGTTTCGACTTCCAACTGGGAAACCTGTTTTATATTGAACTTTGGTACTGAAATATACATCTTACTTTATTTGAACATTCATAAAGGTGATTGGTGATTGATTATCTCTCGATTCCGATGAAATAGTTTGTTAAAAATTAATCTGCAGGGACAAATAATACATTAATTTATTGTAGTGTCTATAAAGTAATCAGATGATTATCAGTTAGATAAATAAAAAGGTCACTTTAAAACTTCTATTAAAGCTAGACAATATTGATCCATAATTGGTTTAGGATTAACAAAGCAAATTTTAACTATAATATAATTTACGTATAATTTTTCAAGTGTCATATTTATAATGATTATTGTTTCAAAAATTAATCCGCATTGTTTAGAGATAAAAAATCGATAGAAATATGCTCTTAAACATTGGTATCATGAATGCATATTGCAAGCTTTGGAACAACCTACCTACTGTTGTAACAACTCGTCTTCTAGGGATGATTCCAAAAGAATACTGGAAAAATCCTCTTCCAATAGGAATAACAGGTGCTAAACCAATATGTTTCCTCAGTAATTCTTGAAAGTTTCTCAGCCTTTGACCTTCGATTTGATCAAAAAGATCTATTTCACCAAAATTAAACACAGGCACCAGTGGCGATCCATTGATTAGCGCCAATTTTACGAAACCTCTTCTATTATTAAGTACCACCCTGCAAATTATTGAAGACTGTATTAAAAGATACTTATCGATTGTAGTATTGCTAGCAGATGTATTAATGCCTCTTTGATTCATGCCTTGGAAAAAAATTCTGATGAGCTAACTGTTAAGACTTTGGCCTCCCCTTGATTTTAGGGCAGTTAACAACAAATAACCCCGTAAATTTTTCGGACAAAATTATTAAAAAATGTTTGATCAAACGATTCTGAAAAAACAGCTGTTAGGTAATACATTTGATAATGTTATAGTTTGCCATGTTCAGGGTGTTACGAGTACAGTCTCAAATGTACCTGATTGCTAATGCTTTCACAATCGTTTAATGCAATTATCAAAAATAAAATTTTGGTACACATTTTCGAAAGGGAGAGGGTATACTTGTTGTCGGGCGCTCTAAAGTCAACTCGCACTTTGGGATATTTTTACTACTGTAAATTTGCCCAACTCAACATAATGAACAACTATACTAGGTGTCGACGAAGTTCATCAGAAAATTTTGCAAAAGCATGGTCCCAAGTAATATTAGGATTCTGGTGAGAAGGATTATATTTTTTTTCTCAGCACTAGATTACCTAGGCAACATTTTTATGTTTACTAAAGAAAGAGTGAAGTATCGTATGTATTTGAGGGAAAATGTCAGTAGCGAGGTTATTTTTGCACCTCATCCTCAAGCTTTTTGGGGAGGAATATTGTGCCATAGGATAGTTTCTATAGAGAGGTCTATTGACCTTTAGGTGTTTTGTGCGTTTGGTTATGTCCACAAAGCGGCGCAAAATACGGAACTTGTCCTAGGCGCCTAAGTTCCTAGCTACGACTCTGTGCAGAGAGGCGACAGTGGGAGAACGTTGTTGTTTTCCACATCTGCTACTTATATCAATTTTACAATATCACTCAATAATAAAAGTATGATAATATAGGAAAAAATATTATACATATACAGGGATCGAATAAATTTCTTTTCCTACCTGTAATTACCTGGTTTACAATAATAAGCTTCTGCAGCTCCCCCTACCATTAGAACACATGCATGACCGCCTCCTGGTCTACTCAGAATATGATCTATCGACTTTGCAGAAGACGAGATGCCACCCATAGCCAATGCCAGCTCCCTAAAGATAAATGTACAGAACATATTAGATTAACATTGATCCATATTGATTTATATCGAAAAAAGAGCAGGGAGATATCTGTGATATGGTATCTTTAGTGACAAAGTTTAGCCATGTTTTTATGGAATAATTCAAATATTCTAAAAACAAATTGTATTTAGATAAGGATTGAACTCGTGTCTTCATAAACAAATATTCTGGTAATTGAGATTCGAGATCTTTAGCAAAGAAGTTGATTACATGAACTAAGATGTTATTCAACTGTCCTGTAATTAGAACCACATTCAGTGGAAACAAAAACAATTACGAACGCTTTGACTGCCCTTGCAGCTTTTATCAAAGTACAAAAATATCAGAATTTGAATTGACAATACTACATAGAAAGGTATAGAACTAAAGTACTAGTAGTAGTAGTGGGTCGCCTTTGGTCCATTTTGCCCTCGAGAACCAACACTAAAAGTATCATGGGATTCTTTAATGCCGAACCTATCAGACATATCTTAATAAAGTTCATGAAAAATCAAAAATACATAGGCTTGTAGGGGTCACGAGCGCTTTTAAAAAAAATCTGGGTGTGCCCAGGCTGTATCCAGAATTTCCATTCGGAGAGGGTGTATGTAAATCATCAAGAACATGTGAGCAGTTGTCAAAACAGGCATCAATTTGGTTATGGAACCTTTGAGATGGGCATTTTTGTATATATTGGAGTATCGAGCAGTGTCAGCAGTCAAACAGTTAAGAACTAGAAATCGTGGATGTAAATTATTGCAAAGGATTTTCCTAGCAGACTTGGGGGTTCCATAATCCCCTTATACGCATACTTAACGCGTGTGAAATTATTATTCAAATACGCGATGACGTCGGGTCGAGTGGTGTCACTGGCTTTTAGATTAGACTATCAAACTCCACTACGCCGAATACCTCAGCTTAAAGGTTCTGACATACAGCAGCCCTTGTCTAGGAAGTGGAACCTCCTAGCACTCCGGGCAGTCAAGATCTTTTCAACTTCCATAAGGAATAAGTGTCTGCATTCCGTCATCACTGGATCCCTTCTCCTTTTAGAGAGATCCGTCAGAGACACATACCAGCCTGTGGGAAGGAAAGGTTTACAACTGCGAGAGAACAAGGGTTGTGCCAACTACCCATGATTGTGTTTCTAATTCCTCAGTATTATGTGACCCACTGCGACTGGGTATATTTCAAAGAAAAACTAAACAATGGTATAAACCGACAGATGGATTTTCTTTGTTTCTCTATGTTCTGGCTTGGATTCAAAATGTGAAATCCTCTTTATTGTATCTCTCTCATAAGACATGCAAAGTTGTATTTCTGATTTCTATTTTCCGTTAACTTGTAACAATGTTAATGAAGATCTGGTGTCCAATGAAGAATATGTATGAAGTTGCCTAACCAGCAGATGAAAACCTTCCGTCTTTCTTATAGATTATTATTTAACATTGTGTGATCACCCTTTAAACGTATTAGGATGGTCAAATACACCTTGGTTCGTTTTTCATAAAGATTTGTTAGAGAAACCAGGAGTAACGAAAGTTTTTATATTTTTTGAAGAATAAATGGTGATGGTTGAGTTGAATCGACTATAAAGAGATATAACAGGACTCAACTGAAATTGAATATTCATACACGGATGCTACGTCAAACCTCACAAATAACTGAACAAAGCTTATCCATTTCGGTAAAACTAACCCAACTGATATAATCACAAATCACAGAAGAGTTTTAAATGTCTAGTTGGATATCACTACTCCGGCTCCACACAGGGATAATCGTCAGCGGCAATGCTGGTCCTCTTGGTGCCAACGTTGAGTCTCATGTTCTTTACCCATTCTTCACAGAGCCAACGTCAAGATGTCTTTTGTAGAAGTTACGACTGCCGTAAATAATACACATGCGGAATGTAGACATCAACGATTCTATTTCCTCTTTTAAATTAGCAACTTATCAACCCATACTGAACGTTGCCATGCATCAGCAACTGTATTTCGATTTTTCATTCCTTAATACAGCTCCAAGAATTTTAGCATTTTTTCATCATCTCAAACTGTCTCAGATAACATTTTCTTTTTTCAACCGCTCACCTTGCAAGACTTAACTCCTGCGCGATTGTGTGGACGGCAACACAAATATTGGCCAATCCCTTTGATGTTAGTGACAAAAAACGATTGGTCAATCCACACATTGGACGAACATTATTGACGCTAATATTGCCCCTCATGTCTAACGCCGGCAAATTAAATTCTTCACAAACGTTTCTCATTTTCTTAGACATTTTTTTATAAATTATTTTTTCGTTTATATAGTATATGTAAGTTTGTTAACGTTACCTAAATAGTGGCATGTAATAGTGTTGGGAGAGTGTAACGATGCTCGGTTGGTGATGTGGAAAGTAGCTCCTGTATTCGCTATATTCTGTGGCAAACGCATTGAAAGCTCCACAAGATAGCATGCCGTGCGGAAAACTGCAGAATAGGTAATTCTTTTTTGGGTCCAACTCAACAAAAGGAACTTTTTCGAAGCGTAGAGGGTAATAATCTCTATTGTATCTCCACCACTGCCAAGATCTAAAAAGACAGAATTATCAATGAAAAATGAACAGGTCATCCAAAATAATAATCCTTTACTGTATAAGGCATTTCACAACTCTTACCTAACCCATTTGATAGGCCTTCCACCACTTTCGCATACATCCCTATCAAAGTATGCCCACAAAAGATAGATAGATGCCAGCCACCATAGTTTCGAGAAAAGTAGTAAATATATAACAAGTAAGGCTCCTATCAGTCCTCCAAAAGCCATTGTTATCATCCATGCTGCAGCGGCAAGTGTCTGTAACCTCCTCTCTAAAGGTACATTTATAGGAGCGAATTCTATACCGAAAATATCCATCTACAAAATAAACACGATTACTCAAAACAATGTTTTTTCTCATTATTAACTATTATCACAGTTTAAATTGAAGTATTATTGTTCGCATTTAGGGATAAATGACAAATGCAGAGATTATTTATTCAATAGATGAGGCTTAAGTTTTCGGAGAGACGGGACGAACAAAAATAATTCTTTGCCCTCTGTCAAATGAGCTAAAGCGCATCATATTTATGTGCTTTACCTCATTCGAAAAAAGATCATAATACCTCTATTGTGGAGGGCCCGTACAAATGCGCGCTTTTCTTTATATAGCTGTTGTAAAAAAAATAACTGTGTATCAATCGATGTTTCATTTCTTCCTAAAATGTCAAATAATCCCGTTTCACTCGCTGCTTATCTTATACTTCTTAATTAGAATACTATTAAGATATCCTTTTCTGTTGCGTCAACTACCTCGAGGAAGCTATTACAAAAAATGGTGGAACCATACACCAACTTCATGTCCTGCTACCCCCCTCCCCCTCTCAAGACTGAGGTCTAAATAGTAGATAGATGGATAACACCCCTGCTCTAAATTGAGTCTTCTTTGCGTCTTTGAGTGCACCGAAAGCAACATTTATGATGCAATATTTTCCAAATATCGTCTCAATCTAGAACAGTTGGAAGGTGTGGATTCATTTTTATATATCTTTCGCAATCGATATTACATATTTACTAACTGGTCCTTGTTACTAAAGAGTTTATAATTATGTCTCATTTTGTAAATGAACTCCACTTATTACTGTTGTTAATGGGCACTATACACTGACGATAGACTATCGTCGTTGGCACTATATTATTAGTCACACGACATACAATAGCTATTACTATGTATATTCAAAGTTTGTTGAGTACTTTTTGAATATAGCAATGTTTACGCCTTATAGGAAGCATTTGTAAATTACGGAGATATTACCAAAGGGTTTTTTCTTATGCAGCGATTCATTCCTCAATTCATAGTTTACATTTCAGATAATCATAAATTCCATTTGGCAATGATGACATGATACTGTAACTGTTTAAAAAATGGAAAATTAAATTTTGAAATTATAATATTGAGTTTTTTTAATGTTGCCGGGAAAATTCTTATACGAATTATTTTGATAAAAACAAAATGTGGGGCATAATGCATCCTACATCAGAAAAAAAACTGTCTATCTTATGAGAGAAAACGAAACATGCAGCAATTTAATAATACAAGATCCTCCTAGTATGGAATCAGGGAACAAATCATAAGGCAACCTGAAGAAAAACATGATCCATCTGTAGGTTGTAGAAGGTTGATTGGATTGTTCGCTGCCGGATATTCAAACAAACTGGGTCAGTCTGCTGATTCATTCAGTCCAGTGGGTTTGTATATGAATTAGTGTAAAATCTTATGTTGATTATCTACAACGCAAATGCATCATCTGTATCCTTACTTTCAGAATAGTTTGTGGAAAACAACACTGTTTTCCTAAAATCAATACAACTTAATAATATTTCAAAATATAATCTTTAATTAAAAACGATGACATTCAATAAATTAGCTTTTCAGTATTCGGGTATTCATATAGTAACTGAGAAATGAGCTATTCGACAACCCATAATTACGCATTATGTTATTATTCAACAAGCCATACTAATATTTAATTTCATAGGTTTTAAAGACTCACCAATATAACATTTAGATGGTAGATGCTTTCACTTTGTGGAACTCTTCCATCATGCAGATACAATAATTATGTATTTAGGCCAGGTACACAAATAAAATTCTCTTTCTGTGGACCGTTGCGATCCATATTTAGTTTTAATTGTGATACTGTGTGTTGAATTATTGATTAAGGACTTAATATATCACTCAATGGTTGAATACACAATTATTTTATCTTCATAATATAACATTTGCCACACATGGGGTCTATTTATATATTGAATTTTTTGTATCAACATTTTCATTATTTGGCTTTGTGTCCTGTCATCTAGAATGTTCTATTGAATTTTTTTTTCTTTCCGGTCTTCCACAGAATCCACAGCGAGTGCCGGTAGAGGTTGCTAGTTGTCTTTGAGTCATAGGTGGACAGCCGGATCTCCGTAATTGTGTTTTGACAAATTTTATAGTTTCTACCTATCAAGAATTGATTGCCTCAGGCAGATTGTTTTGCCATATCGAAAAAAATCTTTATCACTCTCTTTATAGGCATTGCATTACTATATTTGAAATGTAAATATTGGAAGAATCCGGTCACATTAGTGGAGACAATCGTGTGTGATTTGATCACGTTTCTCATTAATTAAAATAATGTTTGAAAAGTGTATGTTATCAATGATGTTATCGGAATTTTCTATCAGATCTTAGATGTAAGGTTTTTATTGCAATTAATAATAGCTAAGACGTTTGTAAATGATAATTTTCTGATTTAATGAGCTACTACTATTACAATTCCTAATTAGCGGCCAGTAGAAAATATAATTAAACAGAGAGATAAACACAAGATACAAAAACTATTTAAACTCTCCTACCAGCGAGGAGTGTTTTCTATTGGGTGAAAGATCGGTCGAGTACAACCTATACCTAAGAAGGACAGGAAAAATATACCCAGCAACTATAGACCTGTGACTCTGCTCTGCATCATGTCCAAGGTTATGGAGACTGCTTTAATGTACAGCTTCTGAAGTATCTGGACAAAAATGATATCATCTCCGATCGCTAATATGGTTTCCGCAAGGATATATTCACGAGAGATCTTCTGGCACACGTCACACATATGTGGAACAGCATGGAGAGTCTGGAATCGTCGCGTTCGATATATCTTGGTTAAAGTTACTGCTATGGGCTGCCACTGGGCCTGTGCCACTGGTTGGATAGTTTTCTCAGGGATCGCTCCTTATTTGAGGTGGTGAATGGATATGCTTCCGATGTAAATGCGGGTGTTCCTTGCTCTTCTTGCTGTACATTAACGATTTGTTGGATATAACATTTAATCCTATCCTCAGTTTCGCTGATGACAGCACTCTTATTTCCTCCATCGCACCGAGAAAACCACAACCATCCCGAGATATCGTATTTAGACGAGGGCAGCATGCTGTTCAGATCAATGAAGACATTGACAGAATTTTTGAATGGGGATATACAAACGGAGCTCAGTCTAACGCGCAGAAGACAAAAACCCTGGCAAAGAAGTCGGATGCTGTTCTGCCAGGCATCGAGATGGAGGGAAACCCAATACTTGAATCATCTTTCATCAAGCTTCTGGGAATTAACATCAACAATAACCTGTCGCGGCACGATATGTTGCTGGCCTCGCTAGTTCCAGGAGCTTCCGCTCCAGGAAATTATATTCTCCGGAACAGCTACTGCTACTATACAAGGCAAAGATCAGACCATTGCTGTAGTACTGCTCGCATGTGTGGGGATGTGCCCCAAAGCACTCCGTGAAGCTTCTGGACACAATCCAGAAGCAAGCAATACGTCTAGTGAATGCGCCTGTCCTCAAATGATCTCCACAGTCTGGAATATCGGAGAAAGGTGGCTGATCGTCCCTATTCTATAAATATTATCATGGCAGATGTTTGACCAAGCTGTTTCACATAATAACTCCAAAAGTCGCCAGTACAGCAAGTATTGGAGCTCATCCGGCGCATCCTCACCAGGTGGAGCTTACAACGCCTCGGACAAGCCCGTTCTAAACATAATTCTTTTGGAGAACCTCGGCGTTGTGGAATGAGCTAGCGGGGACTTTGTTTCCCGATGGTTACACTACAACGTTTTAAGGTCAATGTGAACAGACATTCATTCTCGCGCATTGCAGGATATCTGCCATTGCGTTAGGTTATCTATAAAAAAGTTATATTAATCCATATGAGAGCATTCAATTTATTTGCATTATATTTCCATGACTTTATGCATTTTGAACATTTCCATAAACATGTCATCATCCTATGTGTATGGAAGTAGTATGGAAGTTAACGCAGTATCTGTTTTCCACAAAAATCACGTATTTCTTGAGCGCACTATACTGAACCTACAATAAAAAAAGATTTAAATCGCTAATATCATAATTTTTTATTTCCAACGCTTAGTAAACTATTTTAGTACTCACGCAAAATAGCGAAGTAGATTACGGTGTGAAGTGAATGTTTTTTAAGCCTACCGCGATTTCTAGTGAGATCACTTAGGAAACTCTACGTTTCGAGAACGGTGTACGTCAGTCTGAAAAATTTGTTGGAAGAAATACAAGTGGCCACCACAGCAAATTAGTCAATCCCATCCACTTTGCTGTAATAGCATGATCATATTCTTAGTTGTGGAATTGTATAGACTGTTTATTTTCTATGGATAAGTAAGGAAAGTATTGTTTGCCTGTATAACTGGTATACATATAAAACACGACATGCCTATTAATTATTATTATTTCCCCTAATCATCCTAATATTTTTCGGTTCTAACAAGTTGATAAATTTCGTCTAATGATTCTGAAGCGCTATAAAGAGCTATCTACTATTTGAAAAAGGATAAAAAACGCTGGTATGGATGGTACAAGGTATTACAAAAACGGTTTTTCTGGTCATGATGGTGAATACTTAATTGCCACTGGACCACTTTCGCTATTTTAAATCTATAATTTGACCCTATCCTGCTTATAGTACACGATGTAGGAGAGTGTTCTTCCTAACATAGTCCGAAAGAAAATCACGATGATGTTTTGACGCTCAGTTTTGGGAGACCATGTGAATAAGGATGGTATTATATATGGATGAAATACATACCTTTACAGTAACTAGGTCGTGAGATCAAACCATAGCTCGCAAATGTTGTTCAACCAAATGTAATGTAAGTACGGCACTGGTTTATAGCACTCAGTCCTAAAAATAACTGCATCCACGCACTTGATGAAGCTGAAGACAATTACTCCAGTTTGTCATCAACGGTTATAACTCTTTTATTTATAACAGCTGCGCAGTCTTTAATGTAGGCTATTAGAATTGTTATCCAACGACACACGCACCTTGCTTGAATACTGCGATCTGACAAATTGAAATAAAGATTAAGACGTCGACCTTTGAATTTCAGCCTCTCGAAAATCTCTAGTGTTTACACAACACTACATAATTTACAAATGAACGGCGAGTGCATGATACACAGATATTCGATGTGACTTTGAGATGGCGTTCAAAAGTCACTTCACTGTAATACGTTTTTTACGTTTGTGTAAAAACCAGACCAAATACCTACGGCGATGTGAGCGCAAATGTGGAGGAGATCGAGTCAATTGAGGTACAAAGTGGTTTGCCTTTGTTATACTATTTGCGTGTATATACAGGAGCGGATTTAATATCTCGACACAGAAGTAATGCGCTTACAGATAACTTGATTAGAGAGGTGATAACTGATGTGACAGAGGCGGAACATAGCTTCATTAATAAGTTCATAGTCACTGCGCGACTCAAGAATACGGGCCTATACACAATAAATTATTCAAAATAAATTAATGTGATTTGGAAAAGTCGGATTATATGCGTTCTCATATTTAGGTTCATTCTCTCCGGTTCTTGCATATTGCACTAGTAATGTTTTTTCATAAGATATAACGACAAATTCCGCACATTTCATTTGATATAATCGCCATCACATCCAATGATTTTGTTATCTCAAACTTCTATGTCACTATGCAGTATTTCTTGACAAGAGCCACATTTTAATTTTTAATTGTCTGTGAACATATCTACATGAGGCTTTCCTTTTTTTGTACCTTCCTTATTCTCCACTTGAACTTCTTTCATTTCATTTTCTTCAGCAAACGTTCATCTTTTTGCTTTTTAATCTCATCTTGCTTTTTGTTTACATTTCTTCAGATTATAGTATTCCCTTTAATTTGCGCTAGATATTTCACTAGGTATTTTGGAAGATTTGCGTTCATTCCTCTAATACCTCAGGATATCTTAGATGCGTCTAAATGTTTCTTACTTTTAGCCTTAGAGTTGCGTTCAACATTATGCAAGAGGCAAAAAATATCAAGACTATATGTTATTGAACTGATAGTCGTAAAACCGCAGATCTTTCGACCATAAAATATTCTGGAAACTATGTGCTGTTGAACTGGTGGTCGAAAAAAATCCGGTTTTACGACCATACATTTATTTTATTGGTTGAGACTACACCTGTTTCTCGATCAAGAACAGTTACCGCTCCAAAAACGTTGAAATACCTTGAATAAATACCCGGTTTTTGGACCACTCGGTCGAAAACTGAATTTATCCTTTTTTTCAATCGGATTAGCCGACCATCATTTTTCTATGAACCTTTCGGGTAAGATATTACAAAAATTCCTTTTACATGTCTGAAAAACATTCACCAAGCTTCCAAACTCTGGAAATCCACAGAAAAAAAACCTGATGACAGCCTCTATTTTCTGGTCGTCCCTCAACTAGTAAAAAACCGCCAAATCTGTCGCAATAAACAAGCAGGCCTGCGCCCTGATGAAGAAGCATTGGCATGAATTTGGGAACGAAAAGAATGCCGTTTTCGAATAGATGAGGAGGAAATCTGAAATCTGGACCTATGTCAGGTCCTGAAGAGCAATTAAAATCTTCCTTTGGGAGCCTGAGTAAAAAAGACATTGCAGCACGTAACAGTGTAAAAGGTTAAAAAGTATTACAAAGCTTTTCAGTTTCGGACCCCTTTCAACGTCCGGGAGAATCACTTCGGACCTCCCCACTCTGGTTAACACCTGGAACCATTTAACGATTTTATTATAAAAATATAGCTATGATTAATGTAACTTTTGATTATTTCTTTCGTTCATCATATTTTCTACTTGAATATTAACTAAAAACACATACTATTGGCTGAAATATCAATAACAGTTTTATTTGTGAAACTGTGTGTTAATTACACAATCTTTTTATCTGCATGAATTTTACCAAGTAAAGGCATCTACAATCTACATAAAATATCTTTACTAACGTCAATATTATAATTTTGTAAAGTAACATTTTTATATTCAGTACTTTAAAAAAGTCTGTTGGGGAGCAGTAACGTTAGTAAGAGATACTCCGGTAAATCTTGTGGTTTGAATTAGCGGGCAGTATGAGATATAATGAAACTTAATTCTTCGCGGATTTTTGGTACAAAAAAATTTTTGTGGTTTGTGTAAAATCATTATCGCATAAAGCCCGCCACCTCTCAAATGCTGAACTCCCCTCCTGCAAATATCAATCCCTGATGCGCCACTGCGTAGCTATAGATCGTGTCTCATTCTACATTTATCAATAATTCAAATGCATGTATGTTCGATCATCCTGTAATACTCTATATTAATTTTTTATTCCAAAACAAATAATTTTTATCCTAGCGAGGTAACCGAATCGTTAACAGAATGAGTTTAATAACCATACTGGTTTTTTTTAAATTATCAGCCAAATGAATTATTGTAAATTGTCAAATTCCTCAGTGCAGATTCTGAACAAAAAAATGAGCATAGTAGTATTGTTTGTATACCGACCTGCCTATTTTTATAACCGCGTAATCTCAGTACCCACTGCAGCGATTTTTTCGGAAGTTGGGATAATAGGTAATATTTATGAAAATTATTGCATTGGTGGTGAAGTTACTAACAAAAAACGAGCAATATCAGAATATACTTTCAATTTAATTTTGTTGTTTCTTAAGTCTGTGAAGCTTCTTGATTTTAGGGCCTTACAAACATTACTTGTTGGCTTGAAACTTTTGAAGGATCCAGAGTTAATGGTTGTTAGATAACAATTTAGGAAGTATTGGAAAAATATGAGGTAAATTTCTATGAATCTCAAATTTCCCATTTCTCACCTTCGTGCTACTATCAATCTCTCATTTCGAATAAAAAAGATTTTATGGGTACCCTAAATTTTTAAAAGTGTTCTGAGTCATCAAAGTTCACGTTTAGGAGGACGATGCATGGCTAATTCGGTCAGTGGTAGTGGCGTCGATGTAGTCCAGGGCCGGAATAAGTCGTAATATTCATGTACACTCTTGCTCTATGAAAGTTATTTCTATATTATAGCCTTCAAAACTTTTGATTCATTGTATAGCTATATACAATGTTACACAAATGCAATATTTTTATCTCAAATGTAAAACGTTTATAGTTTTTGAGTTCCACCCTGGCGGAGAACTGACGCCGACTGATGACGCCGTCCGTCCGTTATATGGTTGACATGCTCCTACCACGCGTCTGACTCAGAACATTTAGAAATTTATAGTCATATCACGCCACTGGTTAACATTAATGCTTGCTTCTTTTTTAATATATACACATGCTATGAAAAACTGGAATTAAATTGCATGTTATAACAGTGATAAAACTTGTTTATTATTTTTCACATTCAATGATTAATTATCAAACAGATTTCTTATATATAATCACAGGGACTTGTGTATGCTGAATGCTTCAATATTCAACTATCAGACATTGATATAATATTACCATCATTTAAATATGTACAAGTACATTTCCGTTCTTTGGTAGTTTTCTATTTAACATACAATAGCCAGAAAAGTTTGTTATGAGATTGCCCTTTGCTTTGATGGAGATTGATATTAATTCGGTTCCAAAATATACACAAAGCAAAATTATGAACATCCTTAGTTAGGTGAATACTTTAATCAACAGACCAAAAAATACGATTTTGTGTTTGACTCTCCGGAAATATTTTTGATACCTAATCTAAATAATATACATACAATAATTTGTATAATTAAAATCGACCGGCTCTTAAAACCCCTTAAATAGTCTTTACTGCATAACGAGGTACAAACAAACAGATTGACCGACAGACTGACGGAAGGACTTGTAAACCGACGGTCAAAAGAAACACAATCCAACCCACGAACAGACCTATAAAAAGGTCTACAGACAGACCGACATACATCACATAATTTTTACAATGCTTCAGTGAATTTTGTAATGTTGCATCGAGTCTTGTATGGTCCGTATTTAAAGATGGCAATAGAGCTGATTTTGAAAACTATTGTGGTGTTTCAATATCTTCTTCAAAACTTTTTGATTTTTTTAGTTTCTAAAACCTTTCTTAGGAGTGTTAGTGATTATTAATTCCTAAACAACATAGTTTTACTCAGGGTAGATTCACAGTAACAAACATATTAACGCAATTTGTTGAGAGTCTCCAAGAATAGACAGCAAGTTGATAGTATTTATATTGATTTTATTTAGTGAAACGTGAAATCAGTGTGACGTTTGGGGTGCCGCAAGGTTCTCACTGTGGACCTTCGCTTTTTAATTTAGTCATAAATGAGATATATATATATATATATATATATATATATATATATATATATATTAATTTTCTCGCTTTTTCCCACATTATAGAATTCTCGTATGGGTATTTGCTTGCAACTATAGATCCATTTTCCGATTTGATAGGTTAGTACCTATACAGTGTATAGTCATGGTAAAATCCTCGCTTTACTCTGAAGTATAAAGCTAAAATTTCAAGGACGCTCATCGCTCGGATTTTGACGCCTAAATGGGTGATCATGTGACAAAATATTCTAAACCAGCGCCGCTTCGTGAAGTTCGTTTCAGCCAACTTCCAGCGTTAAAATCGAAAGTTTTCGCCCACCGTACTTCAGGTGGAATGGGTTCTCGAACAACTGTTTTTTTTTTTTAATGAAAGGCGTAACAATACTCAATAAATTTTCAAACTGCACTGTTGTCATAGAAAGATAGTTGCGAAATATACTGCTTTCTAATAGTATTACTGGAAAAAGAGTGTACCTAATAAAATCCAAATTGCTTCCTTTTTGCACATACTGGAGAGATCCAATATTTTTTTGGTTCATAAGAACGTTTTCTTGTCCTTGAGATAATAATATGAACTGCAATGGCAATGCGAACGTTTCGTTGCATACTTTAAACTTGTGATAAATAATGTACATAATTGTTATGCCACTCATTATATCGCTGACTATATTTAGCAATATAGTGATTATATTGATCACTGTATGACATTTTTACAATTCTTTTTGTTCTAAACACAGTCTCTTTTAATTTACTCCACGCATGCTTGCTTAACTAAACACAACATAAACAGCTAAATTGAGGTTAAGGCATATGTTTTACGTACGAAACGCCGAAACCCTTTTCATGGACGCTACAAATTTAAGCGTTTAGTCAGTCACGTGATCACATTTGACGCTCATTTTTTGAGCGTTGAGCGGCGCATGAAAAGGTACCTTAATCAAAGCGTATACTGTCGTAATGAAGGTGAGCTTCGTGTCACATTTAATATAATAATAGGTATATTAAATCCCTATTGATCCTTCTTTCCTGGTTATTCCATAATAATGTATATTTCTTATACGATAAAACTGCAAACAGAAACAGAACTAAACAAAAAAAGGGGGACGGGAAACCCTGAACTGGGATGGGAGTTGAACCGCAGAGAATATATAAGGTGTTCAACGCCTTGAGCACAGAATATGCCCTGAGATTGAGAAATACGATTCTCCATATGACTTGCGGTATCTCAAATTAGATTATTGTAGTAACTGTGAACGTGCTGTTAACTGTCAGCTTCAGATAGGTTATGTTTATTTTTGTCAACGTCAGCTGTTGTATATATTTGAAAATACTCCTTGATAAAATCAAAATAGGATTTATTGTGATATTAGTTTAATGAAAAATGGACATTACAACATTATTCAAAGCCTGTGTGAAAACAGTTCGCACTACAAACAAGAATCTTGGCTTGAACGATCAAAAATCCAAAATTCTGCAATCTCGTAGAGACCCACATTTGACGAAAGCTAAGGAAATCGTGAAGAAGGTCACCACTTTACAGCAGTTCTTCTTAGAAAACAAAGCAGCTTACTTGAACGTACTAAATTATTTATCTACAAACAAAACTATGACTGAAATAGATAGGCAAGACATAGATGCAATGGCCGAGAACATAATAAGCAACTGTACCAACTTGATAAATGAGTACAGAAAAGAAATAGCTAGTGTATCAAAGAGCAAGCAAAAAGAAGAACACTATCAAAGCATTGTAGAAAGTTTGCAGCTTTATTTGAAAAATGTTTCAAAAATTTACACAGAAGCTAAAGCTGTCAGAGTCAAAAGGGTAATTGAAACACATAAATTGTCTAAATTAGAGACTAAACCATCAACCATACAGAAGCTTTCACCTGAGAAGTCCCAAAAAAACGATTCTTACTTGGAAGGATCAAAAGTACTTCTACCTCAGCCTCCTTCCATTAATTATGATGACCAGCTATCAGCTGAAGAGATGCAAATGTTTGAGTCTGAGAATGAGTTACTCTATAATGAACTGAACAGCATTTCAGATGAAGTGACACAAATGGAGAGCAAAGTGGTACATATTGCAGAGCTACAAGAACTGTTGACTGAGAAGGTATTACAACAAGAAAAAGATATAGATAGGATAGCAACAACTGTTGTAGGTTCAACAGAGAACATGAGGGATGCCAATGATCAGATTAGACAAGCAATTCAAAATAATGCGAGCCTTAGGGTGTGGGTGCTGTTTTTTCTGTTAGTGATGTCATTTTCCTTGCTGTTTTTGGATTGGTACAATGATTAAAATTGTTATGGTTCACATTCTATTTATTTTATAATAAATTTATTTTCAGATTAATTTTTTTTTCATACCTACTGTCCATACACATCAGATATAGAGTGAAACAAATCATTTTCATAGCATGGCCACCCTGCAAAAGGCAGAGAGTAAAGTGCAATATCTATTGCTCCACTCTAGAGTATAACTACAACTTTTTCAATTCAAGTCCATGAAAATATTGGTTTCTCACTTGCTTTCTACCTTGATTATAAAGAAGTTAGTTCATTTATAAAAGTTCATTCACACTGTGCTTTTGGGGCATACTATGTTCAAGTGACTTTATTATCCTCTTGCCTGATTTACTTCTTTCTCATTTAATATGTTAAATCCACATATACTCATTTTTCATTCTGTATTTATTAGTTTGGCAAGAAATAGCATTTGTTATATCTGGTATTTTTCTCCTCGAGCAACCAAATCTTGAGCCATAATGTCCTCAAAGATTGCTAGAATATTTTAAATGCTACAAAAAATTTGTGACATCCCTGTAAGTAATCTTATAATTTTGTCTGACAATTGCCCCTCACAGAACGGAGGTGCACAATTATTAAGTGCTATTTCAATATTTTAAGACTAAAGACTAGCCAATCAGACAAATCTTCAAGCTGATGGTGACCAGTGAATAGAGAAAAAGGAAGCAAATTCCATGACTAAGAATACCATGCGACTATAAACAAGAAACAATTATGTGGTATTTACAGATATTTTATTGTTACTGGAATTGGATTATTATCCAATTTTATTGCAGAAAGTCTTATTTCCAGTAAAGGACTCGTAGAAATGAAGAATTCACTCAGAAAAAATAAATTTATTTCTCAATAAAAATAAACAAAAAGCAGTTTTAAATAATTTGTCTGAAATAAAGAAAATACTTTTTTTGTAACATTAAACATACTTTGTTGACTAGTAGAAGCTTATATTAAGTCTAGAACATAAAACAACTTTATACTGTACATTACGAGTGAAAAAATCACAATAGCAAATACTTAGAAGCAAAATGAAGTTTCCCATTTTTATTGTAAAATATTAACAATATCTTTACAAAAATGCTTTTACAACTACCAGATGTACACTTCAGATCAAAACTATCTGCATATTCAAATAAGTACTTATTTAAATAAATGATAATACATGAAATATAGTTAATATGTGAAAAATATTTGACTGGGTATTTTTATACCAAAAAAAGATCACTACCTTTGTCATGTGAAAAAAAATTGAAAGGAATCTTAGGTATACAATTCATAACGAGGGCATTATACACCGATTGATCATGTCAATTATGTCTAACCAAAGGTTCAGGCTCATTACGATATTGCTCATCCGTTAGCAACGAAGTGACAAAGTGCTTAAATTCTTTGCATAGATTAATCCATATTTTTTTCAGAAATTAGATGGGTATGATAGATTATTTGTTTGTACTAATTCACTTTTGTAGAGAGCACTTTTTAGTTTTAGCACAATCATTTTTGTGATTGAATAAATTAAAACGTTTGTTTTTATGTACCTTCTCGGAAGAAGCTAGTGAATATCTTGATTATTTGTTTATTTAGTTGAATCATTGCAGATATAACTTTTGCTACAACAACCAAGATCTGACCTAAAAACTTTTTTATATGCAGTCATATTTTCATTGATTCTCTTGCATATATGCCTTGTTCATGAATGAATACACCTAATAGCCAGATAAATGTCGATCTATGCTAATAGTTTTGAGCGTAATGTAGATAACATGTGCATATTATACACGATTTTAGGTTGCAAATGAGAGGACAACAAGAATTTAATATACTGCACACTTTTCTGAAGTATAAAATAATAATTTATTCACAACAAATATATCATATATATAGTCTCTCAACAATTTTATATTCCCAAAAAATTTGTGTGTGTGTGGTACAACGTATAATATATGAATATTATAAAAATGGCAGCATAATAATGTTTGTATTAAACCTATTGGGTGTTATTCAAAACTACACTTTGAGAAGTAAAAATATTCAACAATTTCATTTTAAATGCTATATCGGTTGGTGTTTCAATTAAAACTTATTTTGGCCATTCAATATAACACCACCGTCAGTGGGTATATAACGAATTATGGAATATTATAATTTATATACTTATAAAATTCTTATATAACTGAAAATAACCGACGTTAAAATTAAAATTAAAATATTTTTTAATTCACAGAAAAAATCCACAAAAATAGGTTTAAATATAGAATGAAAAAATAACACACACAAATAATAGATCATAGTGAAACTAAACTGAATTTCTACTTAAACACTATCCTTTCCAACAAAAAACTCAACAATCAGTTACACAATCATGTTCGTATCCTTCCGTTATTTCCCAACAGCAAACTGTTCAAATCCTACCATTAACAATGTAACTTTAAAAGCTTTTTACATTCACTTTTTCTTTGACCGAAAAGCTATTGCAAACTTATCACAGACGCAATTATCGAATAAAAGTGCAAATATAGTGATACATCAAAAAAATATTGTAAAATATATAAAATAGTAAATTTACATTATAAAAAATATCTCACAAGTTAAAAGCAAGAAAAGGATATAATGGGAAATATGAAACAAATCCTTAAAACAATGATTTAAGAAGGATCATTTGTGACATTTTCGATTAATATTTTGTTATACTGTAGTAAAATACTGTTGACATTACATAACCATTTCCTTATCATCCAGAATATATTGTAGGCATCAATTTTTTCTATGTTGTATCAGTGTATTTTGCATTATAGAAACACTGCTAATTTTAGTTTAAGGATTTTAAGTCATTATTTTATCAGAAACATGAAATATAACTGTGCTGTAGGTTTAATAGTAACAAAAACGAATCAGTTTCAACGTGTTTCCCAAGTAAGCACTGGCTAACAGTGAGTTTGCCAACTCTCTAATAAAAAACAATGAGCGCCTATCAAATGAGACAGTAAGTTCCGACAGAACGCAACGAATCACAGCACTGCTGGTATGAAGATAAAAGCAATGATATAGATGTACAAACAATCCTATGGTCAGAATCATGTATGGATTATTTCGAAGGTTATTCCTCATCCCTATACCACAAACCAACTAGGAAACGATTTCCCAGCAACCCAAAAGTCCGTCAAATGTAAAACACATAGTATATTGTAAGAATATAGAATTGTTCACTGGTGTGTCAGATTTAAAAAACGTTTAGTTCATAGAGTTGCTAGCAGAGTTGAGGTAAACACAATTTGTAACAACTATCGCTATCGATCTGACGATGCTGTTAAATGCAGTGAAATGCTAACTCTATTTCTTTAATCGATTAAATCTGAGTTATATGAACATACTAAATTTTTGATGTATCCACGATACTTATAACAAATTTAAACAATTAAAATTTTTTTTCAAAAATGTTGAAACAAATTCTCAAGACAATGGAGGTCCGTGTGAGATTTAAGCTGAAAATGTAGATTTTGTAGTGCAAAATAATTATTGGAAGAAAAGAAAATTTATAATGTACATTTTGAAACTTATAGTGTGAGTGTCTGCCAATCAACTTGTTTGAATGAAGGAGAAGAGATTTGAGATCATGTTAATTTTGAAAAATTACGAGTTATAACATTTACTTACACATTAACTAAAAGACGCAATAACTTTAAGCGACCATTGGCACATTTGCACTTCACCCGTTACTTAATAAATTGATTTTAGCTGTTGAATCTATGTCGAATACCTCAATTAATCCTCTCTCTGAGCGACAACACACGAATTCCAGATATTTTAACCATATAATCTTAATTGTCTCAACTATGCGTCTGTATGCCAGATCGACTGCCACGCCTCCCATTCGCAACCCATGTCTCTTAAAGCTTAAGTATCTCGCCGCGCCACAGCAGTGAAAATCTGGCGTCACTGGTCCTCTTCAAAGGTTGATGGTGTCCAAGTCTTGGATGGGGGCCCTCTGGTGGCCGTCTGGTTGCATCAGGGCTGCACCACCGTCGCGGTGGTGGTTATGGTGACTGCCGGCCCCGCTACTACTGCTGGCTCCGCCGCCACCTTGAAACACAATTACCTATTCAACTAATATTGTTTAATCTAGAGAATAACAGCTGAGTCTTTAATCCATTAGTAAATTTTGCTTGTAAAAACTATCAAGTATACTACAGCATCGCCAGGAATGTTTTCATAGTATACTTCCAAGTAGCCTTACCAAGGCTATTTTGTACCTTATGTATCAGTTTTTTTAAGGTCCTCGCTGTCAAGCTAGAAAATACGCGTATGCTCTTAACTGCATATCACCCTATTGTCAAAAAATTAGATTTGCTAAAATAATGGAAGTCGGTATAACAGGAATTTGTTAGTTAAGATACACTTTAGGTCATAGGTTGTCAACTTTATTTTACCCACCATCCACTTACAGATTTTTTTGTAGAGCCACCATTTTTTTTACTGCCCATCTGTCAAGAATCTGAAACAGCTATTGCCACGATTATATTTAGAAGTATATATAAGTATATATAAGTATAGTCTCGTGGTAAGTTTCGCGATTTGATCCCCTTTCTAGACATAACCCGCCCTCTCCGAAAAACCCAAAGGGCAAACAAACCCTCTATATATATATTTTGTATTAGTCGACCTTAAACAAAAAAGAAATGAACTGTAATAACTGACACATACCCAGTGTTTATTTATGTAAACGTTCAAAACGTCAATAACCAAATGGCTACAATTCGTTTGTTCGTGGCGATTTAGTAAATAAATCAACTTATATTACCTTTATTATTTGATTCACCTCCACCTCCACTACTGCTACCCCCACCCCCGCTCCCACTGCTTCCATGGTTCATGTTCAGCTTGTTAATGATGCTGGGGATGCTGAATTCGGGGTTTGGCAGCTTTCGCATAATTTTACCGGACGTGATCAGACGACCGAAGCCCTCTTGATGGGCAAACGCGTATCCGGAGCGGATGGACCTAAAGCACAAAAACACATAACCGATCGATCAATATAAATGTTATGTAAATCGTAAAATATACATCATGGAGAGGAAATAACAGCTTTCCGAGACTTACTCATTCATTACTAGAATAAATTAAAAGTAGAAAACTTTTTCTTTAAAACTTTTACTATCAACTTGTCGCGAGATTCAAGTGCTCGTGTTTATTCATTTTGAAAATCTGAAAAATTAAAATCATTCAGATCAAGTTATTTTATTTACTTTTTTATCTACACAGGTAAATCTAGGTGTTCTAAATTCAGTTTGAGGCTTTTACAACAACTTTCATCTCTGTACGATCACGGAGCCAAAAGAAGCAAACGTCTGCACACTTTATTGATCCCAAACGTGACAAAAAACGATGTTGGAACAAACACAATATTACGCACCTTCTGGCTCTTCGTGCAGACGGCGTCCTGAGGACATCTTGGCTCTGCCTGGATCTGACCTGGGCGATTCTCTGTTTCAGTCTCACCCTGTCAGTCAGTGTCGGATGCACGTCTACGAAATAGAAACGCCAGGCAAGCACTGGCATCACAGATATCGTCACCACCTAAAGTATAAAGGTTATTTATACTATGATCCTTTTTAGCAATTTAATTCATTATTATATATAGTGAAGTAAGAACAACTTGAGATATAGAAGATTCTGAGCTAAACATATCTAGATATAATCTTGTACGATGTGAAAGAGAGAGTTGACGGAGTTATTATTCATATAAGGCAGGACATCGACTTCAACGTAAAGAATTGATTTTGAATAGGGAATAAAATTCACTATATGCTGGAATTCAATATCAATTAAGTTTCATTATGTAATGGGTGATTCATTTAGACCTTTGTTTTTCATATGACTTTTTTGACAGATTCCTAATGACAGCTGTAAAAGTGTCATCCTATTTTGATTCAGTATTGCTTGACATTTCATTATGGAAAGACTCACACCACAACTGCGTCTCCAAATTATTCAGCTATATTATGAAAATAATCGTTGTGTAAGACAAGTTTTTCGTGCACTTCGTGCAACATATGGTGTGCATCATCGACCTTCCGAGACCACTATAGCCAATACCATCCGCAAATTTGAGTCTCAGTATACGCTATTGGATGATACGAGACCGAATAGGTCACATCCAGCCCGTAATGAGGAGAATATTGCTGCTGTAGTGAACAGTGTTGCTGAAGACCGTTAGGGATCAATTCGACGTCGATCTCAGCATTTAGGCCTATCGTATTCGACAACTTGGCGAATTTTACGTAAGGATCTTGGTTTGAAGTCTTACAAATCCAGCTTGTTCAAGAATTGAAGCCTCAAGACTTAAATTAACATTTAAATTTCAGTCAATGGACTCTGACACACCTTAATGAAGATCCGCTGTTTTTGCGTCCAATTTTGTTCAGTGACGAGGCACATTTCTGGCTCAACGGATACGTGAATAAACAAAATTGCCGTATTTGGGCTGACGAACAACCCAAAGAGACACTCGAACTACCGTTGCATCCTGAAAAATGCACTGTGTGGTGTGGTTTATGGGCCGGTGGAATCATCGGTCCATATTCCTTTAAAGACGAGGTCGGACAGAACATCACCGTCAATGCAGAGCGTTACCGCACTATGATAACAGATTTTTTGTTGCCTGAAATTGAAGCCCGTAATGTCGGCAACATTTGGTTTCAGCAAGACGGAGCTACGGCACACACAGCGCGCGAAACAATGACTTTATTAAGAAATCATTTTGGTGAGCAGATAATTTCGCGTTTTGGACCTGTCAACTGGCCGCCTAGATCGTGTGATATCACACCTTTGGACTTTTTCCTATGGGGATACGTAAAGTCAAAGTCTTTATTGATAAGCCAGTTACAATTCCGGACTTGGAAGCCAACATCACTCGCATAATTGGGCAGATACCGGTCGCAATGCTGGAAAGAGTGATCCAAAATTGGACCCTCCGAATGGACCACCTACGACGTAGCCACGGCCAGCATTTAAATGAAATTATTTTTAGAAAGTGAATATCAAAGATTGTTTTTTTTGTTATAGTAAAGATTTTGTCGTCGAACTCCATTTTATGTATTTTATTTAGAATTTAAAAACAAAGGTCTTAATGAATCACCCTATATTAATTTAAATAAGATACTTACCATGACTGTAGTGAACCAGAAATTGGCTTCGGACATGGCCTTTATGAGTGAACCGACGTACGGTCCGTGGCACAGGTAATTATAAAAGTTATCTGCTACAAAATAAAAAGCTAGCGAGCCCCATATCATGATGTGGTTAAAGATGGTCCAATACATTGTATCTAAGGCAATCTGAAATCAAATAAAAAATACGCATACTTCGGAAGTACATGGAAGCGGGAATTGGCCTAAGAACTACCATTACTTCTTGTTTGAGTTCTATGATACACGATGATGAATTGATAGCTCCTAGATCTAAACAAGAAACCAAAATAAGGGTGCGAGAACAGTAATCTATTTTTTTTTATGTGATACTTGTCAAGATCAATGCAATTTGGTACGCCTTCACGTGTTTTTATATCGTTCCTGTGAGCCTTTCGCCGGCTGGTCAAAAATGTGTTTGTGGGAGCAACCAGTTTTTTGTTGTTGAAAAAAAGCAAATACTTTTATTGAAATAAGTCCCGCTGTTTCTATTCGAAACGTATTTAAGCAAATAATAACGACTTTCAAATATACACGGCACTATGAATAACTAAGTAATGATCTGCAACAACTTAAAACAAGTTTTTGTAACTCTGTAAGATTTAATCGGATTGCTTTTTATCGTATCTTCATTTTCTACCAGTGAATATATTGTATCGCTAATGAATCGTGTTTTATTACATCAACTATCAGTGTTTATGACAAAAAGAGCATTAAAGCTGCTAACAACTTGTTGAATTCCAGTTAATTTGTTATTGAAATTAATCAATGCATAACCCTCACCTGCGCGGTGTTGACTATAACCAATATGGCTGCAGTCACACTACAGAACAACATGTAGTCAGACAATCCTTGGCCATTGGGGCTAACTGCATCATAATATGTACCTGAAATCGAACAATAAATGAATATGAATTATGAAAAAATTATATTATTGTATTTGGAACTGGATTGCAATTCATGGCAATACGGAATAATTGGATTAATGAGATAATACTGTATTGAATGGTCCGTACATACATCATGAATTCATATATAACTCCAAAACCAGGAAAGTCACCCTTGAAATTTACCATCATGCAAACATTAGCGATTTTCATTTGGATGAAAATGTATACATGAAATTACCTATTTTGTAAGTGATGATGGGTTGATTTTATTTGGTCTCACATTTTCAAGAGCTTATATCTCTTGACGTGTCATAGAATGTTTGTAGAAAATATTATGAATTGTATTTTTCAAACCATGCTTCCTATTCACATCAATAGTTACAATGATGAATATTTTTTGTCCATCCATTTACTTTATTCAGTTGACACGGGAAAACTGGCACATAAGCGTTGGTTTTTACTGAGTCATAAACTCTTTCACTCTTCAAAACCTACTTTCTATAGCAACAGTAATTAGTTTGGGTAAAATGGAATTAATCTTGTATATGCGCCAATATCACAAGATATGCTCTTTTATTTATTTGCTTGAAAAAAATTTGAAGAATACATTTTTCTGGTACCCATGAAAGTTAGCTCCTATTTATAAAACAATTCGAGAAGTACAAGCAACTATCAAAAATGATAAACTAGAAGAAAATACTTATTTGATCATTGTGCAGTTAACAACGGAACAAACCATTATTGCCAATTGGTACACATCTATGGATAATTTTGACGAAGATTAGTTGTGAGTTACCACCACATGACGGAGACCTGTTGTTACCAAATTGTGGATGCCGTCCTACATGTATGGTTTCTTGTCAGTCTCAGTGGGCTTCTAGGGGGAATAAAATCTTTAGCGTAATTGCAAAGTTCAAGGGGAATAATCTCGCCATGGGGATTTCTACTAATGTTTTTTTTCTTAATATTCGGCTCAGATAAATGTTTATTCAAATCTTTAGTAGTGGTTGTATAGTGTAGACTTCTGGACAAAACAACGTACATGTAGAGGATGTGAAAAACGTTGAGGTGTTTCTCAGACGTCTGTTAGCAATACAGTTTGGAGGGAAAAAGTTTCTTTTTTATAGGCAAATATAACCTATTTTGACTACACGTACAGAAATTATCCCAAATTCACCAAGCAAAATTGTTGTGATCCCTCGAAATATACGAGACTTACTTTATTTGTTCAGAGCCATCTTTGAGACTATTTAATCACAGCTAATATTCAAATACGATATGCGACGAGATTCAAAAATGTATACTACAAACGTGTCAATTGTATATACAACCGAAAATTCCTGGAGAAAGTTTGAAGCAATTCCTTCGAGCAATATAATCAGTATCTATCCTAAATCTTACCCAAAGCTATAAAAAACAGCACCATAGATACGTAACAGCCTTGAAGAGCGCTACGAAAAAATTCCTTCTTATTGAATAACAGGTTAAGGTGTCCAGGTCTGTACAACTGGGGATAGAGAATACTGTTTTTATCGTTGACGTCTTGGTCAAATATACCAACGCCTAGTACGGGTAACGAAGTGTAGAACAGGTTGTAAATCGATATATACATAGGGTCAAACACAGTCTAAAACAAATAAAATACAAAATTGAAAATTTATGACATCATGAGCAGTTTATGCAGATAATTATATATTGTTTGCACCAATCTGTGCTGTGTGGCAAGTTCTATGAAATTTATGAATACGACTGCAGTGCCAAATATTCATAGCAAAGATCCAATTGAAGGAAATTTTGCTGTCAAACATTCGCCACATCTGCCCTTCCTAGTCGTAACATTTCAAAAATTGAATAAACGTAATATCTTTTTTTGATATAATATATTACAAAGCTGTTTTAATTAGATATATTATATTTCAATCACAACAAATCTGATTATGAAGAAAAAATGGAAACAAAAATTAATACTGAAGTCCAGGTTGGATGTCCATTTCGGAGCCTTTAATATGATTATAATAGTGTATTAAATCTACATAATAAAATATCCTTACATTAAATATGCAAGTTCTTAAAAAGCATGTGTTCCGTAGGATGATTTGAGTTTTGGTTCTTTGGTCACAGAAAATTAGTTTCGATTTACTGGTTTTAATTGATTCCTTTGAATGTGATTTTTTTAATGAAACTTCTGAAACTTATCATGTGGTTGTTTGTCTATCTGAATCAGTATATCTCTCGCTGGTCGCAAATTGAAACGACATAAAACGAATGAATGTTTACTGACGTTTCGGCGACCTCAGCAAAGAACAGGATTTTCAGTCGGCATATTTTTTGTCCACAATTAATACTCCTAGTTGAAGGATTTTATAGGTGAACACATTTTGAAGAATAATAAAATATAATTATTGCGATATCTATAAATAGTTACAATGTTTAATTAAAATAGTGGTTTTCTTATCACATCCATTCTAATATTTCTTTTAAATCAAACATCAAATGCTATATTGTCATACATTCGGAAACAAACACTTACCTGGGCACTGAATCCACAGAAAAACGCATACCAGAAGTGACAGAGCGTAAATGCGAAGTTCTTGTTGAAGAAATACCTGAGAAAGCTGCACATTCTGTAGTAAGACCAACGACCGTGGACCAACAGCAATCGTTCCAAAAATCGGAACTGTGCTATAGAATAGTCGGATGCCAAAACCGCTTGCATGCCTTCTTGGCCAGATATTCCCACTCCAATATGGGCAGCTGAAAGTTGAATTTGTCAGACGGAACATTTTTGTTTAGAGATACGCAGAATCATAAAGTGATGCTCAATTGAGCATTTTGTCAAACTCATACTGTGAAATACAGAAATTGTCATCGTAGATAAAGGGTATACCCTGGTATATGCGCAAATACGTTTATAATAATTCCATTGAAAAAAAAGCCACTGGTGAAAGTATATCTAATCTTTTTCGGCCACTGTAACTGTCCTATTGTATGTTTTATAAAACACATTCATGAATGAGACGTATATTACAGACCTTTAATCATGGATACGTCATTTGCTCCATCACCAATGGCAAGCGTCACAGCCCTTTTTGTCTTCTTCACCAATTCGACCACCAACGCCTTTTGTAGTGGCGTCACTCTGCAGCATATCACAGATCGACACCTATAAACAGATCAAGTCATTCAGAACAAGAACAAAAGCATATAACAGCTATTCCAGATATGTAATTAATTTTTGATTGAGGTTGTTTGTTTCAGTAGCTACATGATTTCAAAATGTTGCACCAAAATTATGTCGAGGTACATCTATGTATATGAGCTTTATTTTTCAAAAGGGTTTCGTTAGTAAAGTTATTTGCTGTTATAATATTATAGCATTATAGTTAAGCTATGAAGTTAGGTAGAATAAATAACATTTTAATTATTATATTACTCAGGTAACTAAGTACTTGTTACAAAAATATTAGAAGGTAGATATTTATTCAATGATGACTAACTCTTATCAGTTTTTTTCATGATTTCTCTGATTGTTCAGAAAGTGGACACCTTGATGATGCATAAATGCATAATATATACTATATGTTTGTGTTTGATACTAAGAAATTACATTTTACGCATCCGTTTTTAAAATAAAAAATAGATACTAATATAAACATTTTTGATACCACAAAAATCAACCAAAAGTTCTAAGAAATGTCGTTTAAGATTTCATAATTTTTTCTGCTCAAAAATATGTTTGTATGAACATATTAAATTAAATTCTGAGCATTTACCTGCTGGTTACTTCACAGAATAGTCTCTCTAATTGCGGATGAAGACAGTGCACTAAAGAATGTCCATTCACAACTATGGCAAATATCTGATCATCAGGATTTGAATCATCCGAGGATGGAGCAGGTACTTCTTCGTCTCGGCGTTGTTCCAACTCAGTACTAAACAGAAACAAAATTACCACCTAGATGAATCTTTCAAAATTTTTGTTAGGTAGCATAAATAGTTTTATCAATGTAGATTTTGGATGCTTCTACTTGGTAAAATTTTCCATCATTAAGATAAAATTGTTCAATTCATACATAAGGTTTCGCAAATAAGAGTCGGTTTTTAATCTTTAAGACATCGTTAGATCAAAATTGTGTACGATGTTTTAAACATTAAAGCGACACACCACATTAAAAACATAATATTATTTTTGAAACCATGTGTACATAATGCCCAATTTTATCTGAAATAGATAATTTTCAATTCAAGGCAGATTAATAGGTATAACTACCCACATGTTACTAGAATTTGCAAATTCAGTTAGTGCGAAGGTTTCAAATGAAGCATAGCATAGTGATGTTAACCACTTATTGAACCTTTGTAGCATTGCAGTAGATACATACGCAGGAGAGGTATTCACGATCAGTTTGAAAAAATATATAAAAATAATATTTACAATGTTACGGTGGCTTCGCTGTCGCAAATCCGATGGATTAGGGATCCAAGAAATGTAAAAAAGCCTCATGAATATCGAACAGGATTTTTAAACGTTTTGGTAAAGAAAGGGACACGAATAAAGGTGATTAATCACCTTTTTCAAAAACCTTACACCCCCCGAAAAAAATGTTTGACTGCAACCGAAATGAATCGGAAACTCCAAAATATAGAAAAACAAAGTTTGGGGATGATTTGGTATTTTTTATATTTCCTTATAATTCCGTTGTAAGGAATTTAAAAAAGTATCAGTGTGATATACTACGACATCATATAATATCAGTCCTCAAATTTCACAGAAATTGGTGAGTCGGATGCTGAGATTACGCAATGAGAGACAGACAGACAGGAGGACGAAAATTAATCACACGGATTCTGGTGACGTCATGAAAGATTTAAATGATCATGATCAGAATACTTTTCTCGATTATGCGTGAGTAAAATCATAAATCCATTTTGTATAAATTTTCAATTTCAACTATGTGATTACTATCTTTATCATTTTGAGAAGGAAATCTTTTTTAGCAGGCAGTGTACAAAAGGCGTACAGAAAGTTAGAAAGCTATATTTTCACAAAAAAATAATATTGTCTGTTTACACATTCTAACATTCACAAATACCATTTTCCTATATTATGCAATATATTACGATTGTTAGATAGAAAAGTGCATTTTGACAGCCGGTAACTACATCTAGGCAAAATCTAATCTAACAGAGATTGTTAATTACACTCTTTAGCATTATATGCTTATCCACGACCTCTACCTTGCCCTCATATAACCCCATTCATCTTCTGCGTGTATATCATCATCGGCCCACCTGTTGTTATAAATAAAAGAAATAGTGATCATTTTGTATACACAAATTGAGGTCAACTAACTATAATCAACAAAAATCTGTAAAACACAAATGCTGAATAAATTAACTTGATGCGCCTGTCAAAAAATAAGGAAACAGCTATTCAAAGTACGACGATAATTTGTAGTGATATCATTCGCTGAGGGCAAACATTTGTGTATTCGTTTCAAACACTTTAAACAACATATATTTCTAATGTACTGAAAATTTTCCAAAAAATTTGAAACAAAAATTGTCTGTATTTTTGTATCGTTCACATGTCACATATTTTAATTATGGTGCAATGACTCTCAGGCGGGATCAAAACTGTAAAGTAAGGACATATGATCTTCATCAGACAAATTTGGGCGACATATCAGGAAACAAACCAATTCGATGGAGGTGACAATTTATTTATACATCTTAGCTTAGCTTAAGGTTATGCTTAATTAAATTCAACTACTATAGCAAGCTTTATAACAGATGAAATTGATATTCAAGGTTTAATTATAAAAATACTAAGTTATCCGTTATATTCCGATTTAAGTTAGTAATGCTTAAGTAAGTCAATATAAACGAGTAAATTTAGAGTATGTTTTGTTATTGTAAATAAATACATATTCAGGGAGATGAAAATATGTAGATCAACACAGTGATGAAATAAATTATGCGAATAAAGACAATCAAGGCAAATAAAACCTTTCCGTCTTTGACAAAGGTGCTTTATTGTTGTATGAAATGTTTTCGTAAACATATAATTTTTCGAGTGTTCCAACTTTATTTTTTTCCAAAAAAAATCAATCAAAGTTAAATTTTCTGATTAGCAGCAATGACAATTTGTTTTACACTTGATATTACCAGGAGAATAATATATTCCGGTTACATCTTTGGTGCAATCACTTTATTTTCATCGTCTTTCTCAAAGTTCAAAAGAACACCTAAGAACCATAGTCAATTATGTTCTTGGGAAAATCAATTCTCAAAACGATATGCGGCCGCTCAGACTATTACTGTAGCACTAGCCTTTTCGGGCATTTCGCGGTTCAAAGAGGCTTCAAATACGTCCAAATCTTTGTTCAAAGTACATGATGACTCGTTGTCTATGTCTAATGAATAAAAGAAAACATCATCACCTGAAGGTGACGACGCTGACAGCGGGAGGCCCCAGCCCCACCCCTCCACCCGGGTCGTCTCGCTTGGCGGCAGGGGGCGGCGTTGACCGGCCGTTCTGTTGCTGCGGCGACGTCACAACCGCTGCGGGACTTCGCGGTTGGAAGCGCTGCACGATGCGGATGTTGTCGCGGAACTTCAGCAACTGTTGGTGTGTCTCTTCGTTGGTGGTCGCGTCTACGATGAAAACGTCCACCATTTCGTCCGTTAGAAGTTGGCACGAGTAGCCGATGTTTATGGCTGTTTCTGATTGAAAGAAGTATAAGGTACATAATAAGGTATAATACATGTCTACAGATCGTATTCACTAGACGTATGTCTCGCAACATGTTTTTTTTATAGATAACCTCACGCAGAAGAAGGTAGCCTATCGCGCTTCATAAGCACTGTAGAAGATGTGTCTATTCACATTGACCTTAAGACGCTGTAGATTGTAACCATCGGGAAACAAAGTACCCGGTAGCTCATTCTACAACGCCGAGGTTCTCCAGAAGAACGACTTTTGGAACAGGCTTGTTCGAGGAGTTGTTAGCTTGGCCTGGCGGGGTTGCGTTAGATGAGCTGCTCTTGTATTTGCTGTACTGGCGACTCTTTGAGTTATTTAGTACACACCAGTTAAGCCGTATCAACTAGACCGCATGTTGCTCAACGATTAAACATAATTGGTGTTTAATAATTGAAAAATAAAAAAATCCTGAAATTAACCACAAGGTCGGATTGAATAAAAAATTACATATGCTGGTAGGGGGCGATGAACGCTTTAAAAAAATTTACGTGTGCCCAGGCCTGTACTTACTGTTACTCTGTTACTTTCGGAGGGTGCCCGCAGTTCCAAAAGTTATAATATTGATAATTATGAATACTGCAATGAGATCATGAGTAGCAGTTCAGATCAACCTGTATATAAATCATCCAGAAGATGCGAGCAGTTGTCAGAGCATGCATCTCAAATGTCAATATTGTTCGAAATTTAGTTATGGAACATTCAAGATGAGCATTTTTGTATATATTGGAGCATCGAGCAGCGACAGCAGTCAGTCAGTCTTCACACGTCAAATAGTTAAGAACTAGATATCGTGGATATGCATTTTTTACAGGATTTTTCTAGCAGACTTGGGGGTTCTATTAATCTAAATCCGAGATGATGTAGGGTCAAGTACACAGGCTCTTAGACTATCATGTCTTTTTATCAAATGCATGTTGCTTCAATTTGCAAGGATATAGCTTGATGAAAAACATACATTATTCGAATCGTTCAATTTTGAATTGAAGCAATTTTAATGACGCATAGATTATCTGCGCAAAAAATTGTCTACCACTGAAACCTTATTAAAAAAAAATTGTACTCAAAAGTTTACTTTAGTATCCCACAAACCAACAATATCCGGAAAAAAAAATGTGACTAAATATTCATTTTTTATATTTTTTATAGTTTTTATATGCCTGGCTTATTTCTGTGGCAAATATAATTAATTGGGCGATTCATCACAACTATACTTTTATTACTAAATTAGTCAGTCTTCCATTTTTTTGACTACACAAAGTAACCATCTTAAACCTAAAGCAACTTACCTTGTTTGTCCCCAGTTAACACCCATATCTTTATCCCAGCCAAGGCTAGGTTGGCAATTGTCTGAGGCACTCCATCCTGTAGTTTATCTTCGATAGCAGTCACGCCTATCAACATCATGTCTCGCTCTATCTCCTCGTAGATGGCGTCCAGCTTTTCGTCCCTGTCGTCCATCGAAACGGCCGCCTCCTGGTGTCGTGCTTTCCAGTTGCTGAAGAATTCTTCATCCAGGTCGCGGGAGGCAAGACAGAGGGTTCGGAGGCCTTCCCCAGCAAATTTCTAGTACAGCAACATTTACATTTTAGGACTTCATCATACAACGTGCGATTTTTCCACGTGCGATAATTTTGATATAACTTTGTTATATACCCTACAAGGCTCAAATCGACCACCTTGGGAATACTGCTCGCATGTGTGAAGATGCGCTCTGAAGCACTTCCTCAAACTTCATGACATTACAATATCTCCACAGTCTGGGGTATTGAAGAAATTGGCTGATCTGCCATTCTAAAGATTCTACCATGGTAAATGTTCCACGTATCTGTCCAAGAGAACAATAACATGAATCATCACTGTAGCGAAGATTATAGGTTCAACAAGCTCATCCTAACCAGGTCGCCATTGTTTTCGAGAACCTCAGCGTTGTGGAATTGCCACGAAGCATATTGACTGATAATTACAAATTACAGCATTTTAAACTCAAATTGAATAGATATTCATTTTCTCACAGCGCTGATGGCTCATGTTAGGCGTTCTGCCTTTGCGAGAGGCTATTAAAGCGTGAGGTATATTGTACTACATTTTTACGCTAACTCTGCCTCTTCAAACAGAACTAATAAGAAATTACAACAATTGATATCGAACACCCCAGGCTTTCATCACAATGACATTAATTTTCTCGTTAATCATTTTATTCTTATATTATGAATTATTATTTACTTTTTAGTTCGACTAACAATAAAAGCGTTTTTAAGTTTTTCCATTGATGAATTTATCCTTGTACTTTGATATTTGGATCCGTAATTACGTGGCTGCTGGAATTAGACTTGCTCTTCAATGGATCTCAATTAACGGGTTTGAAGGGTATTCTCTCCGTTTACGGGGCATTGGATGAGTCTCGTATCGTTATATATCAAAGATTATGTCTCTATAGATACAGGTCAAACTAATAAGTGTGTTGAGAAGAAATGTTAAATGTCCTTTGTATTATCACCTTTCAATCGTATTGCTTTATAAAAATTAATAATGGGACTAACATTTTTTAAACTTCGTTCGAAAAATTCGGAACAAACATACATACACACATACATAGATACTCGTGCAGCTAATAAGAGCGTGATGAAAAATATAAAATTTTGTGTAACATTTCCAGAAATCAATAGTGTTTTGTTATTTTTCAAAGGGATCGTAGGAAAAATTGTGTGTACCTCGTTCAGAAACCATCTTTGCCACTCTTGCTAGGTTGCTGAACTCTGTTAAGCTTTGTTAACCAATTTCCATGCCGAAGTGGCAATATATGGCTTCCTTTTTGTACAAATATCTTACATTCAGATGTTCCTGAGTCTTCTGTTTAACTTCATCCTGTCCTCGTTTCAATCTCTCGTATATCACATTATCAGCCCCTTTACAATATAACCTTAATTTTCCGTCTTTTCTAAGTATCACGGACATCCTCTTCCTCACATTGTTGAAATCAAGGATGCACAACAGCTCATAAACCTAGACAAACAATAAACATTGAAATTGGTGTTAAATATTGTAACTCCGCTGCTACCTTCTCACACAAAAAATCAGTTGGTTTTGACTTACTACTAGAGACACGCCAAAATGTACTAGCATTTAACAGTTGTCGTTGGTTCATTACAACATCAAAACACAAAGGAACGAGAGTCAGGCAGTTAATTTCTTGAAAGCACCTATAGATAGGCCGAACGTATTTAATATATATACATAAATATATATGTTAACCCTACCTCTTTAACGCCCATAACTTCAATAGTGATGCTATTCGGCGATCGTTCTTTGAACACAAAGCCGAAATTTCTAGCAGCACTAACCAATGCCGATTCATCTGGACTCTGCGCTTGGTACTCTAGGGTACCATCCTCTTTCGTCTCCGACATCACAGTATGACACAACGCAAGTAATCTGGAAGGTAGAGTATTTTATGAGGTTATATAATTTATTTAATCAGCTTTATAACGTCAGACACACTGAGTCAGTTTTCATGTTTGTTATCACATGTTAGTACTTTTCAACTCTGGTGCCATGAGTTTCATCATCAACAAAACTGAACGACTTTTTCAATAGTTCTATGGCAACTAGTTTGGACCATTTATTACATTACAATTATATGTATTGATAAAAGGACAAGGTGATTATTACTTTTTTATTTATGGTTCAATGTTCAAATAGGTATTGAATCCTAATTTTGAGAAAACTAACATCAAGTAAGTTGACGCATTACTCCCCACGCTATGGTAACAGTTGATAAATTAAGATTTCGATTGAATTATGGAACTGTTTATCTTTTCGAATTATATCTGAAAAACATTAGACATATTGGGTCACACATTATTTTACAATTTGGGAAATTTTAGTTTTCCATAATTTCCAAAACATACTTCGAGTGAATCATCAGTTCTAAAATCCGATCATAATCAAACACAAACAACAAATCCTCTGCACGTGTAATGCAGATTTAACATACATGATTTCATTTTTTAGGAGGCTGAATAGCACTTCATTACTTATCTATGATCATTATTCACTTAAAATGTAGTTATCTGTAGTGGTATCAGCTACTAAAACGGAGAAAAATACAATTATATATGATAGAATATTAGAATACTGTTATATTTTTACTTTGGTGCATCCAATACCAGTCCATTCTCTTCAAAAGAGAATAATATATGTAAATATCGAATTACTGTAAACTTGTAGCAATTGAGCAGGGAGAAAGTTTTAAATAGTAGCATGAATAATTCGATTTCCATTAATACTAATTATGCTACAAATCAAAAAATAATGATAGACATCTCCAGAATAAAATTATACTCATAATATTGTACGTTATTTCTACGTTGAACGAAATCAATCAAAACATACCTAAAAAAGCTAAAAACATCTTGATCTCTTCTCCGAACAGCCTCTAACAGTCTACAATCATAGAATTTGAAGTCACTCTCGTAGTCTGGATTGAAGGAGAAATCCAGGGGCTCCATGTCATCGGTAACCTCTATGACGTCGCCCGTTCTTCTATCAATTACGTCACCGTATGATCTTCCAGTGATGGAACATTTGTTGAAGGTCATTATGTTCTGAGTTAGAGTTCCAGTTTTATCTGAGAAGATGTACTCGATTTGACCTATAAAATAGAAAAACGTATGTGATAACCACGCAGCTCCACGTAAAATAGCAACAAATATTTGGAGATATACCTTCAGATAGAAGATTCTTTTGACAGCGGAACATCAAACGGTCAGTAGCGATATATGTGACATATGACACATTATTAATCACAATTGTTACATCGTGTTTACTGGTATTACAACTAGACAATTATATTGATTAAGCAATTTGAAACAATAGGTTCGATCTGCATGCTTTTCACTACATATCTGACCTGCAATAGACATGCATGTTTGGTATTTAGGCAGAGACCGTTACTTCGTAAAGATGACAATGGGCAACGCCACTTTACGCGTATTTGAAGATAAATGCCAATAATAGATTCGTCCCAATGAAAAGCCAATGTTAGAGAGACTTAGAAGTGATGGAGAATTTGGAATGTTGTCGATTCTAAATGTATGAATTATAATTGAAAAAGGTTATTTTCACTATATTTATATTTTTCTGTTGTATTCCAACAATATCGGTTACTATCACTATTGCAAGAAAGTATCTAAAAAATCAGAAAACCAATGCCATGTTCCATCATCTATGTGAACTCTCATATGATTTAAAATCTGAAAAAATGTAGGTTAGGTTTCTTGTTATACAATTTTCGCGGATACTTTGTAGCGATTTGAGATGGAAAATCAGATTAACCAGTATGTACTGAATTAATTTTCTACCAAAAATACTATTTACAACTACAACGAATCCGTTGAGTAAGTTTGCACATTTTTTTCAATAGTTAATACAAAAATGTTAATGCAAAAGTGTCACTGGCTAATCAGCTGATCCATGTCAATGTGCTGATTAAGCCAAGAATATACATTGAACAGATTCATAATCAAATCGGATACAACAGTTCAAAATCTGTTTGGAATATCATTTGTTTTTGGAACATCGTACTGACAGTTCCGAATTTTGAATTGAATTATGGAAGATTCGCATTGCACAGAACTCTCTAGTGCATATCATGTAAAAATCACACTGGTTGAATAGAATGTCAATTCACAAAGTCTGAGCAAAATTCTACTTTTCACAACTAGTTATGAAATGAAAGCAGTGAGAACTGTAATCTGTGTCGGAATGTGCCTCTCTACATGTCAAAATAAAAATAACGGTATTATTCAGAATATCATTCTGTATCTGTAATATTTTTACTTGCTGAATTATTTGAATTTTATAATTCCCCAATTTTCAGATCACTTCCTGCTTCCTGGGTGTCTTTACATTCACCGAGTTGTTCATGGTGTTTTTTTTTTGAAAAAAGTAAATCGAACTGGTCGATCTTCCAAATTAAAACCCAACTATACATTTTTAATGGAAAGGTTGGGAAGAAGTGAGAAAAGAAGAAAAAAGGATCTGGGATAGGTTGGGAGTAAAATGAAATAGTGAACAGTGCTCGTTCCATTGCTTGAGTAGTTAATGTTCCGAAATCAATTTAGAATCAGGGTTAGCGGTTTCATTTTGATCACAGTGCAAACTGCGACCTGAAGTGTTTGTGAAATTGTTCAACTCTGCAATCTACTAACAACAAAGGGTTGCAATGCAATTATGTTGCGATGGTGATAGTGCTCAAGGTCATGTTTTGCATGAACTTCAAACTTTGCTTTTCGTTTAAATTAGTGTGATTCTGCCAGGTCATCCCTTGTCAAGAATGGAATCTAGGGACCCGACAGAATTTTCCTACGATATACAAGCCCTTTCTCTGCGATTTCTAATGGAGCGACAAAACTTTTTTTAGTACAATATATAGCCTGTGCTTTCGAATGGTTAAATTTTATCAACCACCAATCTGCGTACTCCACGGCAACCTGCAGCTTGTCGTGTGCCGGATCACCAGACAGGCAGAAGTGCGATCTTGTCAGTTATGTGATACACTTCACAGTTGTTGGGACAAGGAACGTCATTACGACATTATTCATTTTGATACAACATTTCCTCCATTCAAAAACATATGTGAAGGTTTCTGGCTGAGAAGAGCTCCTAGAGTAGTTTATAGAGATTTCGAGAGGATGCCAGAGTTTTTGTTTGGGCTAGGCTCCCAGCTTAATTATTCGACTAATCTGACTGTCTGCAAATCCGTACTATGTTAGATTGAAAGCCAAATTGCACGTTAGAAATGACATGGGATTCTAGAAGCGATCATATTGAGCGAACGCAGACATTGGTGGTCGATTCAATGCAACTGACTCACCTAGCTCTTCGTTCAGTGTCGTAGTTCTCGCTTTAGCGTGCGCGCCCGAAACGGGATCGCACATCGCCTCGTCCCAATTGATGAGGAAGCTCTGCACGAACCGGATAACTTCGACGCTCACGTACAGCGATATGGGCACGACAGTGTTCAGGACGATGGCGTACGAGAAGAAGACCAGCAGGGCGATGATGGTGGCGCCACCAAGGGGCTCCTGCGGTACTAACGTATCCCAGGGCAAGTACCGCTGGAAGTACTGTCCCACCAGCGTCTCCCAGATACCGCACGCCACCATGCAGAAAAGGCACATGGATAACAGGAAAAATACTATCTGTAAAAAAATATTTCCCATACAGACAAATTATCTTAGTGGATAAAAAAAAATATATGTTACTCAAAGATTGAAACGCTAAACATTAAAGTTTAGAAAAATCGAATGTTCAGGTAGTGTTTCTTGGGATTCATAAAGTTGTTAATGCTGATAAAATTCAGTGCATTCAAACATGAAGTAACAACCATGCAATCTAACTGCGATATGAGCTCGCTTCTTCTTAACATCCTACACTGAGGTAGATCTGGACTACCATCCCTAAAAACGTTGATAACAAGTAAAATGGTTCTATAAATTAATCTCCTTATATATCAGAATTTTTCAAAGTTTAAAGTATGATTTTGGTTGAACACTTTATACATTAATCACTTTTTGGCCATTCGTCGTCAAATTAGTGCGGCCGCGATTTTGAATAAAAATAAATTATCTAAATTAAAAATCAGTAATTTAAAAGATGAATGATACGGAGCGCATTATAAAGTAAGGGGTATTATATAATTTTAAGAAATCAAGCTATTGTTACTTCTGAAACTTATCAAGCTAGTATCAAAAAAATATAAGAAATTTAGTTCCATCAATAATTGGATTTTACTTGAATTTGATATAGAATGGTATGCCGTATTTTATGGACAGATGAGGGCCATTTCTCTCGAAATCGATACTCAACACTGTCATATGGTTATAAACATGAAAGTCACCATTTTGTGTGGTTTCACAGAATTGTTATTATTAGACCATATTTTTTTTAGGAAATCGAATGAGGTCGTATCTTTAACTCTTTCTAGTGAAGGAGATTATCTCGTTCGACGGATACAACCTAAAAGTAATCATTTGAAAACATGTGAGTAGGACACGACAAACGATTCTGTATGAATTAAAAGATTATTAGGATGTAAATTGTTGAAATTCAACTAGAAATAAGGAATAATGCTCTGTACACTGCGAAGGAATGGTAGGTAATTCTATAGCAGAAAAATGAAGAATACATTGAATATTTGCATTAACCACTGTTGGATATAAGACATTATTTATAAGCTAACCACTGTTTCGTGATTTTTATCATTTTATATCTTTCAGTGAAGGAATAAAATGGATTTCTTTGGAAAAAATTTTATATTTTATTATTGAAAACGTAGGTTGCTTAAGAAAAGCTTCATGTACTCACGACTATATCAAAATAATATTACTCTGTCATCACGTTCATATATGAATATCTTTAATGATAAAAAAGGACTGTATTTACCATTTCATAGATTCATTTGTCCTATGGCGAATTTTCGATACATCCATATTAGCGCAAAAATTACAAATTACTCACCCCTATAATTAAAAAATTCAATAATCGATCGATACTCGTCCGCTTGAACTTGCTCTTGCCGCTGTTTTGCATGAGCTTGGTGTCCTTGCCAGCGAATATCACCACTCCATAGCACCACTGCGTGTTCCTGAGCACGCAACCCCTCAACATTATCTTGTCGTTGTCTAGGGCGTACCGCTTCCCCTTCCACACCAGCACCCCTTCGAACTTGTTCAGCAGGTTGTTGGGCAGCTCGCACGCGATTTCGCCGTCGAATTCAGACAGCAACGCGTCGTCCTGGCCCATCTCTGCCGTCTCCGGCAAACATTGACGGCATTTCAAGTTTGTCTCGCTGAAAATTCATATTTTTAGACATTTTGAATATCACGATTACGTAACGGTCTAAACGAATAAGATAATTCGAACAAAAAACAAAGTTTCAATATTTTATTTGATGTTAACTTAACTTTGCAACACTCAACTCTGCATTAGTTAAGGCCTACAATGCAACCCTTAAAATTAATAGTATTTTATTGTTAACACGTAATAACTGTTCAATAAATAAACATATCTATAAAGCACAATTTTACATAGTCTTAACATTATTATTTTTTTAAGTATACGTATATGTATGATATTTTAGCCAGTGAATGCTTCTGTACTGCGTATCCAAATAAATTATAGTTTAAAAACGTAAAAACGCGCTTTTATAGTTAATCGAACTAAAAAGTGAAATATAATTTTTAATATAAGATTAAAATGATTAACGAGAAAATTAATGTCATTGTGATAAAAGCGTGGGTTGCTTTGTATTACATTTTCAAACTAACTTTGCTTTTTGGAATAGAACAAATGAGAAATAATAACAATTGATATCGAGCACCCCAGGTGATTATTACAATTAATTTTCTCGTGAATCATTTTATTCTTATATTAAGGATTAATTTTTAGCCTGATTATCTATAAAAGCGTATTTTTAGGTTAATTCAAACTATCATTATTTATTCAATGATGTATGTATCCCTGTGCTTTCACATTTGGAGTCGCAATTACGAGGCTACTGGAATCAGACTTGATCATCAATAGATCTTAATTACCGGATCTTAAGGGTATCTTCTCCGTTTTCGGGGCCTCAGATGAGTTCCGTATAGATATATTTCAAAGATTATGCTCTATAGATACAGGTCAAACTAATAAAAGTGTAAATTGTAGATGCTCTTACTTGGTGAAACTCTTCCATCATGTAGATAAAAAGTGGTGTAATTATCACCCAGTTCCACAAATCACATGAAATATCTTAAGAATATTTTGACGGCGATAGTTAAGGTTTTGTAGAGGTTTCCCTTAACACTAGTGTAAATTCAGTCGCCAAAAAAAAATGTCCCCTAAGACAGACACAACAAATGAAGACAGGATAGATAGTATGTTAGTTTTGAGAGCTCTAGTTTTGTATCCATGATAGGACTAGTTGGTTATTTGGCAAGTAATCTGGGAAGCCTTGTTAGCAGTCAAATCTGACAGTCCGACGATGATTTAAAAAAAATCGAAACGCGCCACTAAAGGAAAGAGTTTTATTTGTGAAACTGTGTGATAATTACGCAACTTGTTATCTACATAATAAAAGTGTGTTGAGAAGAAATATTAAATTTCAATCGAATTATCACCTTTTAAACGTATTGCTTCAAGAACTGGTGAAAATGAAATTATAATGTTTGTATCATCACTTCTGAACGTATTTGCTTTATAAAAATATATAAATAATGGGACAAACTTATCAAACTATTGTATTGTCATCGGTCCATGATAAATGTGAAAAATTCCAAATTAATCTGACGTTTCCAAGTAGGTGGAAATAGCATCCGAAGAATCCATTTCAAACATACATACATGCAGGTGAAGCCAATAAAAAACGTGTTAAAAATGCGAACTATCGCTCTGTTCATATTATACAATATACACTGCTTAACAAACAAAACACAATTTCAATTATTAAAAATACTTGAGCCATAGTGAATGAATTGTTAGAGGAAATTCGAATTCCCGGCTTTTAGTGTTGCATTCAAAATTTAGTATTCAGTAGAGAGCTACCCCTGATGTGGCGTTCGAGACTTTATGCATATATCATTGTGGTATTACTATACTATTATTATTATAATCATAATAATTGTTGCTAATTCTTCTAACTACAATCCATGAATGGTAAAGGTTTATCAGTAGATCGATAAGATATTCTAGTAAATCAGTAGGAGCCGTAATCACTAGAATCGGCAAACCTGCGTCAATCATATCATAACAAAATGACAGATCTTGCTTAAATAGCCTTTACAGCAATCGTCGACACGTGACCAAGTCAATATTGGTATTTACGCTTCTTAATCAACAACGCACATTGTGCCGTCAGCGCTCAAATACGTCAAGCCCCTCAGAGCGATTGACGTGCACCGCTCGCTGTATTTTTAATGATTTAGTATCTTACATATGCAATAATCAAATATTTCTTTTTACTTTGTATAATTAAATACTCCAGTAACGTTCAGATTTAAATGCAAAAACTCATTTTATTTCATTTCGATGACAATATATAGTATATATATATATATATATATATATATATATATATATATATATATATAGTATCTAATACATTCCAGTTTATATTATGCATTATTAACTTCGCATAGCGGTTAAAAAGATCACACAAAAGTAGGAGGTAGTTAAGGAATAATTTACTTGTATTTTTATGATGTAGATACGACAATCATGATACGCTCGAAAAACTTATTATCTCGAAATAAAAAAAATCATGTCCACAATATTATCCGCATTTAATTAACGTTGGCCTGGAAATAATTTGTTAAACAACCCAGATACAAAATTACATAATATTATATGAAGTACTTCACAAAATATCGTATGGAATAGAATTAGTGTTTGTTACTAGACCTTAGTAGAGTAATTAATAATTACAAAGCAGAAGAAAAGTAAGTCGATTACCGGTGATAGAAACAGATCGCGTCTCACCGAAGCCATGAATGAAACTTATTATTGAGCTACCGGAGGTTTTATTAACCTAGAAAACTTCAAAAGCACAATTATTCAGAAAAAATAAATAAATGTAATAGAGGTAGTTTGAACACTTATTTCAAGGCAGTCTATTTGTTTCTATTTTATTTTTCATATTTCTGGTTAACAGGAAAATGAATCATTGTAGATTGTAGATGCTTTTACTTCGTGAAACTCTTCCATTATGCAGATAAAACTTTCACAAATAAAACTCTTTTTACTTCAGTGTTGCGTTACGATTTATATATAAATCATCCTCGGACTGTCAGATTTGACTTTTAACAAAGGCTACCCTGATTACATTAGTGCAAATGCAGTCGCCAAAAAAGATTTCCTCTAGAACAAAAAAAAGAAAAAGTGAATAATTTAATAGAAGAATAGCTAAACATGATAAATAGTATGCTAGATTTGCGTGTTCTAGTTTTGTATCCATGATAGGATCTAGGTAGCTAGTTGGCAAGTAATGGGTAGCCTTTGTCAAGTCAAATCTGACAGTCCGAAGATGATTTAAATATAAATCGAAACGCGTCCCTGGAAGGAAAAGTTTTATTTGTGAAACTGTGTGTTAAATACACAATCCTTATATCTGCAATAAAAATGAATGCCAATCAGATCGTATTTATCAAATTGTTTTCTTCTGAAACCCGCTTTGCTTTTCTAGAGGTACTCAGTGGCCTTTTCTTTTTTGTTTTGCAGGTTTTTTTTGGGGGGAGGGTCGAATTTCAGATTCCTTCCTGGTGTACCAAAATTTCCCTCCACGGGCTCCACTATAATCGATCCTTCAATGTACGGCAATGCAGCAATTCACTTACCATGTCGTGCTAAATATGTCGGTTTTGGGGAATTACAAGCAGTTTTGAGATGAATGTTTTTGACGTTTTAAAAATCTGCAATTTATCTGAAAATTATTGGTCTGTAGCACACTTAAAACCTTAGGTAATAACACCTCGATGTAAGCCCATTTGAAAAATAGATGAATTATCCAGTAAAATCGATCAAGCGCATGACGCTGTTCTTAGGCATCAATATATTTTAAGATCTCTGATGTATAAGTTTTTCAATCCTTCCTTACGATGAATCGTTGTGAGCAGTGCCAACTTACCCGTCCAACTCCGACGTTTCGATGTAACACAATCCGTTCGGCTCGCTGGATGTCAACAACAAGATATCTGCGGCGATGAAGGAATTGTTGTCCATGCGGATAATGTCTCCTACTTGCACCGCGCTCCATTTTTCGTTCACCAGCCGGCCTTTCCTCACTACTCGCGATTTGCGGTTGTTTACTTGTGAGTCAGAAATGTGGCGTTGCTAGAAAGATACATGCAGAAATAGCTATAACTTCATTCAGAGCAGAAATATTTTTTATATATATAACCTCTCATAAAGGCAGAAAGAAGAGCTTTGAGCGGAAAATGTATATAAAAACACTGTTAACTGTATTTTTCTCAAAATAAACCCCACGGTCACTCATTCCACCACGTTGAGGTTCTCTGAATCAATTACTTTTAAATAGGCTCGTGTGAGCTATCGGGACTTCGACTTGGTAAGGAAGAGCTCGGAAGAAAATTTACCATGATAATTTATTGAATATGCCAGTTTTCCTTCCTCGATGTTCCAGACAGTATAGAGATGCTTTGAAGATAAGTTGCGTCTTAAGACGTATTTATCTTTTATTAATTGAGTCCAAAAGCTTCAGTAAGTGTTTCTTTTTTATATATAATCTCTCGCATAGGCAGAAATCCCATCGCGAGAGGATAAATGTCTATTCACATTGAGCTTGAAATGCTGTAGATTGTTGCTATCGGGAAACAAACTCCATAAGGCCGGCGTATCCCCACACATGCGAGCAGTATTCAATGGGTCTCTCATCTGAGCCTTGTGGAAGAGTTGTTTTGGTCAATACAATTTTCTGCAGAGAAATAAAACCCTTAGCTTCTGAGGTGCGGACCTGACAGGGCCGGCAATATTGTTATGCTGGGCCTGTCGATGTTACCCACAGAACCTTAATGGAAGACAACTCGAGTATCGGGAATGCCTCCATTTCCACAGCTTGCAGTCCAACATGTGTTTTCCACATCAGGACGTGCGATAAACTGAACTTTATTTGTAGATCCTCATTACCATTATTTTCTTACATTTTCCAGTGTGATAGAAAGAAAACGTGAAATCACATGCTATTTTCAATATAAGTCCACTGGCCGATTCACCAAAAGTTTCTGAAATACTTGCAAGTGTCCTCATAAATATGTTTTCCATATTGATCTTAAAATGTTAGAAATTGAACCCTTTGTAACTAGTTTAGTCTATACAAAAGCAATTGCTTATGACAAATATAATTGATTATAATGAAGAAATTCAAGTACATTTGTATTAATACCAATTGCATCAGTATTTGGAGTATAGCACTGTTTTTCTTAGCTTTAGGTGTGGATTTTATATTGATGTGTTTATTATAATGGAACCTCAATAGAACGCAGTTACTTTTATAGCTACAAAAATAATAAAATAAAATGGTCCGACCCAATAACAAAAGGTAATAAATCCGTAATCATACCACACCGTCAAAATATGCGGATTGGATAGGCTAACAGTTTTGGCAACATTGAAAAACACCGGACCGAAAAATTAACCGGACGGAAAAAAAATTGGTTCAATGCAATCGTAAATAACTTTCGAGTCTTTTTACCAATTGTAATATTTTTTTAAAAAGTTGCATATACTTTGGTCTTCATCATGTCCTGATATCGATATTACGAACAGTATACGTAGATATGTTGACATACAGGGTAGAACAATACATTGCATTTCACAATTAAGTTCTGAAAGTCCGGTGGAAAAATGTGATAATTGAATGACGTCTCTTTGAAAAACATTTGGAAGCCGTATCTGAATAATTTGCTTTTTGATTCATATCGATATTTGTATTCGCGAATAAGAAACGCAAGTTTGAAGGAAATAATTCAATAACCTTTTGTCAATAACAAAAAATGGAAAAATTAATTTGTGACTTTGTCTTTCTGTTATGATGGTATAAGAATTAGCAGTTTCCATGGCATCGTGGCTCGTTAAAAAAGTTTTTCTGAAATTAGTTGGGGTTGGTTTTTTCTTGTGTTTTTAAACAGTTCCGTGTGAGTGTATTTGTCCATATTCATTTACACTATTCGTAACAACGATATCAGGACAAATCATGATGCTATGGAAACTTCTAATTTTTAACAACATCGTAACAAAGGGACAAAGTGAACTTCACAAAACACAAGTTTAACGTAATGTTTTACAGAGAAACACCATCCAACATTTCATTCAAACTTGCGTTTTTTCTTCAAAAATACAGTTATAGGTACGAATCAGACGGAAAATTATTCAGAAAATGATGATGTCGTACAAAGAAACATCATATAACTATGGAATTTTTCCACAGCACTTTCAAAAGTTAAGCCTGAAATGCAATTTTTTGTGCTACCCTGTATTTCAACATATCAATGTATTCTGTTCGTAATATCGATATCAGGACATGATGAAGACGAAACCATATGCAACTTGTCAAAAAATTATTGAAATAAAAAAAGACTCAAAAGTTATTCGAGATTGAATTTAAGCTATTTTTTTCCGTCCGGTTAATTTTGCAGTCCAATATTTTCATCTATTACAACTATGTTTAATTTACATCGGCAGAAGTACATGTTTCCAGATCAAAAAAGAAATCGAAATAACTGTCGAATGGGTATCTACAAATGGAGCTCAGTTCAGTCCAATGGACAGAAGACTCAGACAACATAACTGACAAGATAACCACAGGCTGGTTTGCCAGCCGTGGAGATGGGAGCACGCCCAATACTCCAATAATCTTTTGTCAAGTTTCTGGGCATTAACATCAGACTCGTTAGGTCTGTTTTCCAGAATCTGGGGGTCCTTTTACGCTTAAGACTCAACTCAAAGCACGAGTAATACGTCCAGTGGAACATCGGAGGAAAGTAGCTCATCTGTTCCTATTCTATAGCTTCTACCATGGTAACTGTTCGAGCGAGATGTCTCGCATAATAACATATCTTGTGTATATACGTCACAAAATAAATGTGTTACAATGTTATATGTCCAATCATTGTCAGGTCGCATATACTGGTGGTACATGCGAATAATAACAATACTCACAATATCGTCGTAGGCGTCCTTGACAGCTGTCAGTCCGAGTACTCCAATCAGAGGTAGGGCAGTGGTGACGGGCGTCAAACTGCTGATGGCCGGTATGAGTTGGAGAACGAGAAGGCACAGGAAGTAAAAGTTGGCTAGACGCTGGAACTGCTCGAACAGGTTCAAAGGCAGGAACGTCAGGATGGAATACTTAGACGTCTTGATGTAGTTGCTCTGAGGAGAAAATTATTTCAAAGGTTAAACGGTATTTTAGGGCGTAGATAATTTTTCTAGAATGTTCCAAGCGCTTGTTTAAGCAACAGAACTACAGATCACTGCAATATAACTTAATAAGGATAATGAATAAATACAAAGGTACTAGACTTTTGATAAACAGCATCAAGGTGTATTGGTTTATTGCCGATTTTGATCTGATTCTAGAACTATTGATCAACTTGTGGTTAGTTTTGGATATATTTAATATTTTTGAAATTTTTGAAATTATATAAGATTTAATTTTTCAATATTTAAATTTTTTTAAATTAATTTCCAAATTATTCGCATTTTATATAATTATAATTTGATATAATATTATATTGTAATATCAAATATGAAATGGGTTAGTGGAATTCTGCCACGATAGAGACACCGACAAAAAACAAAAAAAAACTGAAACTACATATGTTCAAAAAAAAGTCTACTTATGTTTCGGCTACATTCGCAGATGTTGTCGAAGTAGAAAATAGACTAATATTCTTTAAGATCTAGCATATACATAGTCGTATCTGGCTTTTATGAGATAGTATAAGACTGTCAAAGTGGCAGAATTTCTGGTCCTACAGTTCGGTAAAAGAGTTCGTTTGTTATAAAAATAATTGAACGAGTCGACATAGTGAACAATGGCGACACGTTATGTACTAGAAATGGGCTAGCCTTCTTGTGAATTCTATCCTGATGAAAAATCACAATATTTGATATTTTAAGAGAATTTTTAACTGTATCTCAAAAGCCCAGCTATCAAAAATTGTATTGGTTAGATCACTTATTTTTTACCTATATCATTTTTATAAAATTTGCTTCTGTTCAACTATAGTTGAATGATAAATATATAAAAAATTGCTGCATTTTGAAGTTTTTGATAAAACTACTATCTACTATCAAATAAATTCAACTACAACTTTTGATAATACCTTTAGGATATTTTCTTGTCAATTATAGAACTCTTAATTTCCGTCGTTTATTTATGTATTAAAGCAGAGCAAAGTACTGTAAATGTATTAACCATTTGAATAGCTCTTATCGTGATTCATGATGTTTGCAAATTGTAATTTTCGTGCTGTAAACATTTACCTTTTCAAGCACAAATATGCGGTTCATTGAATTCATCCACATAAACTGTATTTTCCAAGGAAAATTCGGTAATTACGGCGCCGAATCAGAACATCGTAAATTTATAACGAAATTGACATCATAATAATATATTATGTAATGTTGTTTTAATAAAAATCAATCTTATTTCAGCACTAATGTATACATCATCTCAAGGATTACAATACAATTTTATTGTTTCACAGTAATTCTATTTTTATTAGCGGATCTCGAAGTCAAGGAAAGCACACGTTGGTGTACGATAATACCAGGTTGTGAAAGTATTATTCTATCACACACAGTTGCAGTTTACATAAAATAGTTAAATTTATATTAATTATCTTGTATAGGATACTCCGAAAAATTTTGCATGTCCGACGAGAGGGTGGCCCAGAAGCATCACCTGGTACAAATTTAAAGGGAGACAAGATCTAAATAATACAATGCAATTTTTTTCAGTTTTTTTTTGTTATTTCGGTCTTCCAAACGTGCCTGGCTGTCAGATTTTTCCTCAGGCTCCGATTTTCTCTCGTGGAGCCTAGGTATCAGTTTAGAAATAGAGATTAAAAAACTGACCTCAAGTAGACCAACAGTCCTAAAATGCAACCAAACTCAAACTGGTACCACTGCGCGTTAAGAAAAAAAATACTACTTTCGTTATTATTTATGTATCAGTCTGTACAGTTAAAATACAGTTATCCGCAGTCATTTTTGAAAAGTTGAACATGATGGAAAAAAATTAGTCGCCTTCAGAAAAAAGTAAACTACGTCTCAAAATATCGTATAACTTGTGAAAAATAAAATGATGTATCTACAACCTAAGTGCTGTTTACTACAAGCCGCCGCGTATAGTGGAGGGTCTACACATGGTTTAAATTTGTTTGAAATATTCGGAACACATCGAAAATCTGTTTAGTCCGATGTATCGTTAAACTGTTCAAAATTATTGAAAAAAAATAATTTGTGTTTTGAAGCAAATGTGTAAGCAATCATCTATGTCTAAGAAACAGGAGGATTTCCTGGGTGAGGATTTTATAGAATAATTCAAGGATAAAACGCCAAAAATTAAAATATAGCATTGGACCGGAGAGACAAACAGGCGACAGACGATAGACGTTAGACGAAAAAAGATAGACACACTCACATAAATGAGTGTACAATATAATAATAATAATAATAATAATAATAATAATAATAATAATAATAATAATAATATTTTATTTAATACTGAAATTGAAACAACCATAGAACAATACATCTCTGAGAGAAAGGGAACCATTTATTTGAAAATGAATATGTTTTGTAATTTATTTATTTTATTTATCAGCTATATAGGTGAACCATCAAGCCTCTTCAGAATCACAGTACCCCAGAAAATCAAGATAAATTTATGATTCCACATGCAAAGTATCAATGATATGTCAATGTGTGCTCAAGGCACCAACAAAATATTAGCACAAAATGTTGTCGAAGCCTGACATTTTGATCCACTTATATCTACCACTTAAAATATTTATTATAGTTCTTCTGTAATGTGAGGTTGCTTGAGCAAACTTAATATCGTTTATTCCTAAAATTGTGTCTTGAAAGATAATTTGAAACCTATCAATCAATAAAAATAAATGTTTGATCTTGATAGAATTAGAGAAGATAAATTCATTTTCATCTTGGTCACATTTTTAGAGGTGTCATAAAAGACTATTCTGATTATAATCATCAGATCATGAACCGACACAATGTATGGCATTCAGTAACAACACTGATTAGAGAACCTACACTACCTAAACAAGAAGCATAATTATGACAATAAGACAGACCATGTCTAAAGACGACTCAATATAGTTTTTACTCTTGACGCTCCTTTTCATTCAATATCACAATTCCTAGTAACTGCCCCTGAACATTCAGATAATGCAGGTGAAGGTGGCACTGGCGCAAGAGGTTTTGTACTTGACAACATCTCTGGTCTCATTCATTTGTGAAAATAATAGTAGTGTTTGTTCAACTTTTTACTTGAAACGGTTTAAATCACTAAATATTTCAACCTTGTATTGTTTGTAGACCTGCTTTCGATCATTTTCGACATTATTGGCTTTCACGCTCGCTCCCTCTAACCAAATCGCCTGGAAGCAATGTTTTCACCCGGGAGGGAAATAATTTATGAATGGGCTGAGTAGTCATTGTACGAGCGTTAATTGGTTAATTGGTGAGAAATTCCGGGAGATCATTGAGTGGTAAAATGAACCTGATACATCTTCCAATAATCTATATACTACTAGGGTAGTGTGATCTAATGGTTAAAGTAACGGCCCGAATAGCTGGATATGTAGGTCCAAACCTCGCCACCATCACATTTTTTCATAGTTGTAACAAAAAAATTTTAATTTTGAAACTCGAATTGATACCTTTTCTTATCCATATACAAAAGTGGAAATGCTAAATATAGACCTTCGAATTCACATGCGAAACGTTATCATGACACATTGTTTCTGAAAATACTACATTTTCAGTAATACCTTGCGGCTAATCTTTCATTTTACTGTCTAGTGACACGAAATAGCCCCGTAATTGTAATTGAATATTAATAGTTTGTGTCCAAAGGCAAACAACTCCAAGTAAAAAAGCTGTGTTAGAAAAAGTCAAGGCCCCTCGTATAAAACCGACGTATCTGGGAAAGAACGAATGAAAGGTTGGTAATACAGCATATGGTATTATGTTGAATTACGTTTTTATACTGAACGGATCATTAAGAAATTCGGCGAACTATACTGCAGCGACATCTTCTGTGTCTTTCGGAAACACTACGATTACACCACTAACAACCTCCCACGTTAAAGGGTGTGAGAGCAACATCAACACGCATGTTTCCTCTACTTAATTGCTCTCTACAGTTAGACCACTATGCGATACTGACGAGTCTAGGCTAAAGACGAAATATGCATGTCTATAGGTCTGATGCATAGTGAAGAGCATACACTTAACCTCAGTTGTCAGCTTCTGACGCGAATGAGCCGAGATAACGGTACATCGTAAATAGTGTTTACGAAAATCAAGGGATGTCGCTGTGAATCAGTTCACCCTTGTTGAGTTGAGGGACATCTGTCGGCGGTTCAAGGTATTCCAAGTGTTAGGACCTTGACTTTGTAAGTTGCCAATGGGCAACGCTACATGACAAAATAATTGATTAGTTTTAGTATTAGGTTAATAGCAACGTTGTAATCTGTTTGGGAAAATAATCTAAAGACATATAAAACTGTTCAATTTGTATGAAACATTTGGTAGCCAGAAAAAGTCCACAGCTACCAGCAATAATTCTAACATTAATCATACTCGTCCTGGTAATTAAAATCACATATGATTATTATTAAGCAACCTTCACTGATGTTTCGGCTACATTGGCAGCCTTTGGAAGGCAAAAAAATGATATTGAAATGAAAAATATATTTTTAAATTGAAAAACTCGGTAATGGAAAAAATAAATTAAATGATATCATTTTTATTTCAATCGTTCAGGATCATATTTCCCCTACAGATAAGTTATCAAAAATGGAATAAATGTATTGAAATAATACAAGGTAGGACATGCGAGTACTTTGTTAATTTAATTTTTCATGTTTGCCTTTCACGCTATAAACGAGGAAAGTATTGAGAAGATAAGTTATCTAATATGTCTGCAAGGTATAATTATTTGCCTATTTGCCTTTCACGCATGTAGTTACCGCAGAAAAATATAAGTGGAGCATCGGAAAAACGATAAAATAACAGGAAGCTCAGTATTCATGAAACATTAGATAACTCGGGAGCAACTGCGGGGGGACGTACTGTGTTTCTATCAATTCATGAGTGCAGTGACTGGATGATGAGCATCTGAGCGAATGTTACTTCTGAATGTTATCCTGTGATTGTCTCCATTGCGGTGTATTCTTTTTACTTCCCACTACAATAAGCGAGGGAGGTAAAAACATTTTTTTGGCGTGGCTATTATCTATAAACTTTTGACGCCGGTTAATCATCCGTATTTACTATATATAATTTGCAGACGTGCGTAAGTCACAAGTATCTCGTAACATGGTATATTTAATTTGAATAGCTATTGGCTTTAATTTCACTATACATACAACTTGTGCCACCATAAATTTTGCTGCATTTCAGACGTTTTAATTAAGTTTAAACCATTCAAATATTTTTCAAGTAGTAGGAATTTAATAACTTCGTTAACTTTGCTTTTTGAGAGGGTGAATGTTGCGTTTCTGTTTCACTAACTACTACTACAGATAATTGCATTTTAACTAAATAAGGATCATGAATAATCCATGAAAGTGCAATTTAGCATCACGTCGTTCTGTAAAAAACATTGTTTTTGGTTTGCGCGACAGTTCTCTTGTTTGCTGGACTAAAATTTTATTGAGTATAGTCCAAGTTTAGGTTCACACTCTACAGATACTAGAAATGAAAGGATTTAATTCGACCATTAGACGGTAGCTGAACAAATATACCGACGCCAACGGCGAGAAAAATAGCTTTCCAATCGTGTAAATTAAAATGCTATATGAATACTTACCGCATATCGAAACTGCGAGTTGAACGCCCTGTCGTTTGCACGGATTCTCCTCTGATTATCTGGAAAAAGAAAAGTTAATTTTACCGAGAAGGATATTGGCTGAAATCAGGGAGGCAATCTGGCTCTGTTTACATGGGTTTAATTTTCGCTACCCCGAAATAGACTTGCCGGATCGATAATTTGCACAGATTGAGTGTCTTTATCATCTAAGAAAAAAACACGAGCCTGTAGGTAATGGTCCCTACAGAGTGTTGCCAAGTTTTTGTTCTCTCCATTCTGGTATTAGTCCATTTAACGAATTATTACAGAATGTGTAGAGGGAGAAAGAATTTCAGACTACAGGGATAGTTTCAGGGTCCTTAGGAGGTAAACATCCTAAAAATACCCGGTCTTGAGAGTTGAGCTTTTGGTTTTCACTAATAATTATTAGAACTTATTATAAATCTGACATTACCTTAACAAAAAGCTTCCAGATTCAACAGTTCTCGAGTTATCTGCCTCTGAAAATCACTTATATCCGGAACTCGATATTTTTTATAAGAGTTTTAGGGCATACTCTACTAAAAACAGATTAACCTCCAGATCAAGTGAAAAGGATGTAATTTTCTTCATAATTTTTTCGAGAGCTGATGACAAAGTTCCGAGAAAAAAATTCGGCAGAGCATTTTTAATCAGGAAAATCGTTTTATAGAAAAGGTGATTTTCAGAAGCAGATAACTCCAGAACGGATCAAGATAGATACTATTTGTTAAGGTGAACCATATAGAAAAGTCAATAAAATTGGAGGCCTTCCTTATGTCCCTCTCCTTCACCTCACCTCTCAGGGTCAGATGTTTTTCGGATGTTTACCTCGAAGGGATCCCAAACTCATCGTGAAAATCCTGCGTTCCCCTCCCCTTACTCTACACCCCTTTGTGAGATTTAGTTGAATAGACTATTATATAAAATAGCTAACAGCTCAGTAGAGTTACTATCAATACGATAGGATTTCTCTATACATGTTTCTATAGACGCAGATAATAAGCAAAAAACAATATGAAAAAAGCTAGACAGCAAGCTAAATAGAATGATAGATTCCGAAACTGGTTGAAAAGTAACCAATTTTGACAGTCTGACAATGGTCTGCATATTAAAGCGAAACGCATCACTGAAAATTGCCTTTCATTTTGAAACCTTGATTATAGTCTACAGAGGGATTGGAAAGACTATACATTTGAATCGTGGCTTTTCAATTCCTCACTAGACTGCGACTCTGGTTGGGTATGTTTCCAAGAAAAATCTAAACAATGTAATCCAAACCATATACTGTCAATACAAACTACTTTGCGCCAGAGCCATTAACATCGTTGGCTTATTATTTTCTTGCTGATTACAACAATACATTCGAATACCTTCACGATCAATTCGACAAAATCTGTAAACCAGACATAACAAACCACTACCAATAGCAGGATCCATTTCGCGACCGTGCTATCCTCTTAAAAAATCAACACATTTTGTGTTTATTAATGAACAATAAAAACTAATTGGCGTGTTTATGTTAGTGATTGAGCCTTGAACCAGCTTCAACTCTTGGAATAAGGTCAAACATGCGTGACGTAACAAGTTATATCAAGGATATCACCGTCTCTCGGTTTCGCGAATGCTGCTTTGCTTGTTGTGCATATACACACACATCTTGGAATGTCGCATTCGGAAAAAACAGGTACAAAGATGTTAAACTATTCCAGTTTATATTTAAAATTGTTTATGTGTGCTCTTTACTTGGGATTGGAGTCCGCAATCTATCCATTATCCTGAGCGTAATTAACGTGAAACTGAAATATCAAATTAAAGGTTTCAATTTCTTAATAAATCACAAATAATAAATGCAAATAGCTATTTTTTATTATAAACTATGTAAAACTGAATAAACAAAATGCCATCATCAAAATGTAGCTTTATGCGGGTTTTTTAAAATCATGAAGTAAAGGTACCAATGCAAGTAGACAGGCTTACTTTTTTATTTTGTATACGCAAAAAATGTTTCGTAACATGTACAATGGTTTAACCACTTGAATTTCATAATGTGTTACGGTTTTTGAAAGAGTAGTTTTCTTGTTCATGAAGGGGGCTGATTTATTCTGCTTCTGGTTTAGCTACTTTTACGTCAGATATTCCATAGGGGACATGTATCATGACGAAAGTGCTATTTAAATGCTTAAAATATGGTGACAAGAAAATTGACCCTGTATTTCTGTATCTGTTTATTGGAGATTTTTATCTATTTTTATAACTACTGATCCACTTAAAGTATGTTTTTTTAGGTATTATGGGATTTTTTTATTTTTTTAAAATAATAATATATTTAAACCTCAAAGCGAGTTCATTCTACTTAGAATGGTATTTTATTTCGTTATTTTGGTAGGTTTAATCCATTCATAAATTATTTTTAATTTAGTTTTAGACGATATATGCGAGTTATGAAGATAGTAACATAGTAAACTTTCAATGCTTTTACACTGTTTCCAATATAAACCATTTTATTTTTGAGTGCTTAAAATTTTCTTACACAGAGTTAATTTTTTTCACTTCTGTTTTAGCAACTACTAGTACCACCAGAGATTACTACATTTTGGATATTTGAAATCGTGAAAAATTTATTTTTTTAATATTTTTAAAAATTCGATTCCAAAAGATCAACAAACAGTTTCAGAATCCATTACAAATGTTTATTCCTAAACTGATTTCATCGTGTGGGAATGTCAGCGTCAAACTACTAAATGTCATTTTCGTTTTAAATACGATGTCATTTGCTTTTTTATCGGTGCAATTAGTAACTGCAACATTACATTATTCGTTTCTATCTGCCATAATGCATTAATTTATATGATACTTGTCGTTTGAAACGTAGTGGAATTGGAGAGTAGTATGGAACCAATAAATCTATGATCTGTATTCACAACAATTCTACATAAATATACTTTGAGCGGTGCAAAAATTATAGTGGTAAAAATAGAGAGAAAGTCTTTAATTCAAGTTAGCGGAAGAGCAAGCAAAATTGGATACTAAAAAAAGGGTGTCGAAAGTAGGTTGACGCTGTGTACTTCCCTCGCAATTGTATCAATACAGAAATTAGTATTTGGATCGAATTTTGGCAATTTTGATAGTTGGAATTGTAATTTAAAAAATCGACGAACTGTTTTTTCCAATTTTTTCAAAAAATCACAAAATTTCCATCATTTCCATAAGCTACAAAACTCTCTCCAAGTGGATCATCAAAATTTTCATAAAATGATACTATTGCACGAGAAATTCAGAGACATGCAATTCACTATTTATTTATGATCACTATTCAGTGAAAACTCTAGTTAAGTTGTTAAAACAGAAATGAAACAAAATAGTCCCCTTTAGAAAAATCTAACATAACCAACTGGTGATTTTCGACCACCAAATTTTATCTTAAATTCAATATTGAAACAAAATCTTCTAATAGCAAAAAATACCATTTTCTCTTAAAAAAAGTGGAGTGGTAACAGGAAATTGAAATAGTTGTAAAAAAGTGGATTGCGAACACTGTGCAAAACTCAGCATTTACAAATGCTCTGAATAGTTTCAAGATAACCGATAACTATGGTATATCATTATGGAATGTCCTCAGCTTCCTATTGAGTTCATTCACGCTATATAAGATCACGTTCTATTTTTAAAATATGTGTAATAAATTCGTCGTAACACATAAATCTGTTCTTTCGCACTATTATATTTTACGGCAAATTCTACAGTATTTGTCTTTCCGAATACATAATGATTCAAATGTTTATTTAATTTACAAAATCTAGAATTTATTCTAGAGCAAGATGGTTTAAGAAATCACATTTTTTTATAAGACAATGGAGTCGGGTAGAATTCAAAATTACAAGGTCATTAAAAATAATACTGTTTGCAAGACATGTAATGAAATTTTGAAAAGGTATAGCATATTTTTATACTCATTCAAAAGAAGAAAGCTTAATAAGTTTTTTTCGAAAGAGGTTAATCGGCTGAAACCCAAATACAGCTGGCACGAATAGCTTCTATTCAGCCTTTTGAAATGACAAAAAAAATTCACAGATGTACATAGTTATAAAAAATAATTACAAACAGAGATCAGGTTCCCCACAGAAACCTATCAACAAAAGTCATCTCACAAAAAATAGTGATAGCCAAAGATTTCAGTTTCCGCGGATGTTCTAGAGGTATAAAATTATTTAAATCATTGCTTTTTAAAATGGGGGCACACCTCCATAGAAAGGCATTAGGATATGTAAAGGGGGCGCAGATACAAGGCGAGCTCATCAGTCATTGATTTTTCTCACCACAAATGTTTGCAAACAATGTTTTCACGTACAATAAACCGTATCAGGATTGATTATTGTTTTTATTATCTATATTCATTATATATTCATTTGCGGCGCAAAGGGACGGCGGGGATATTTTCATTTTTGGAAATAGGTGTGGCAGAAAATACATTGGGAACCCCAGCTTAAAGTATCTAATTTTACGCTTTTTGTACTTTAATTCTGTCTAGATAGCCGAAACGTGAGAAAAGCTATATAGTAGTCACTGAGAAGTGATTTTAATTAGCGGTAGTACATGTCTAGGACTAGCATTCTCCATTTTCTAAAAGTTCCTAATTTAGATGTCATCATTGCGTAGTCAGTACCGAATCAATCTACTTGTAAGTTTATATAACCTAGAGGCAGTCTAGTGATATTTGTGCAACAAATTTTCTCTGACATTACAATCTAGATATTTCCACGTTTAGTTAGTGACAGTTGTCAAATATACATGATTTTTAGCGTGGCGTTAAACATTGAAGAATTATTCGAGAAAGTGAATCGAGTGCATGGTGAAAAGTCGTGTATCGTCACTACCGTCAAGCGGTGGTACAATGAATTTCAACGTGTTTGACTTTCCTTAAATAACAGTGTATCAGCTTCTGAGCCGAAAAAAGCAGTTATATAAAAAAATATTGATATTATTCGGAACAGGATTAAAGAGGACAGAAACAAAGCATTCAAACAGCTTTAAAGATTGGTGGCTAAGCAATTAATACTATTTTACATAGCCATTTGAAAGTTCGTAGGTTTTGTTCTCGCTGGATTTCCGACGACATGACTTCAACTCGAAAAGAAGACGGTGTGAGATAGTGCTGATCTACTCTAGATCGCTTCGAGCGTGGATTGTCTAATATGGTGTACAACTGTACATCATCATAAGTGTTGTTTGAAATTTGTAGGCAATGTGGATGATTCAGTAATACTGTTTGAGGATGCCACATCAATCGAAACGTTGTGAAACGCAAAAACAGTATTACTGGAATAATCAAAAGTAGTGAAACATGAGACTGCAATGATGCCGAAAAAAAAAATAACAATCGTTTGCTTCGCTCTTTGAGAATGTGTCATCTTAAACAAAAGTTGTATTGTGGAAAAAGCTTAAACAAAAAGACGATCGCTACTTTTTGCGAAAATCATCAAAATCTAATGATGACTTGAATGTCATTCGCCGTATAGTCAAGACTTAGCATCTAGAAAGTTAATGCGGGTGAATAATGAAATACGGAGTTTATATTTTACATAGCGGTTGGTCTCCAAAAATGAAATAATCAAGCTACGACCCGAAAATTGGAGGATATGTTTTCAAGAACGGTTTTCGTGGATGCAATAATGCATTGACGCTGAAGGAAGATTGTCTGAAAAAATCTATAAATAAATGTCTTTTTTGAATAAAATGTATTTTGCTTTACTAGACTTTGCAGAAAGAGACCAGCCCCCGTATTTCAAAAATAACTGCAGCCATTATATGATACGACTGAGTCTGCAAACACTACAACAACTATTTGATACTGTAAAGTCTACATAATAATAACTCATTAACATGAATCACACAAATATTGCGAGATTAATAACACACATTTTCAAGATAGCGGAGTTTGCATAGACAAAACATCATATTGTAAGGTTAATAATCACTTATATGATTTCGTATAAATAGACATGTATCATTACAGACTTGGAAGTGGTCATTAAACCAACAGAACTACAACCTTGGCTTCTTTGTCCCTACTAGATAAGGAATAAAACTGTTGAGGTTTGTTTTAAGCTGTCCTGGCGCAGTGTTAGTGTTATACAACAGATCGTGGCGCATCTCGCATAGCTGAATGAAACCCAAAAATCGAAAAAATTGTTAAACAAGGATGTGAAATTTTCTTCAGTTCAACGTAACAGAATACTCGGATATCTACTCGAGTCATCTTTCATCAAGCTTGCGGTTAACAGCGACAATACCGAGGCACGACCTTTCAGTTGCGTTCCAGAAGCTGGGGGTTCTCTTCCTCAACAGACAATTGTATTTGCTGGAACACCACCACTACAAGGCTCATATCGGACCATCCTTGGAGTAATACTCTCGTGCTTGTGCATGCGCTCCCAAGCAGTTCCTGAAGCTTCTGGACTCAATCCAGAAAAACACAATACGTATAGTGGATGTGCCTGACATTAAAAAGGGCCTCCACAGTCCATAAAAGCTAAGAAAACGGATCTAATCTATAGATACCACCATGATAAATGCTCGACCGAGCTGTCTGCGAGATAACACTGAGTCAGATCGAACTTCCTCCACCTCAAACGAGCCTCTTTCATTCGTTTGAGGAACCCCAGCACCTTTATTTTTTTCCTTCCCTAAAATACGTTGATTTGATTATATTCATCAATTGATCCCAACTATTCTATTCATATTGATTTCCTAATTTCGTCCAATGCTGATTCGAAGCATAGTCATTTTTATAAATTGCCAACTGTTTATTCCATAAACACGACCTTGGTCAGTGTTCTTGAACAAATTTTATCGAATTTTCTTCCACCCAATGTTATATTTTGAATTATCTGTACACTATCCGCTGTTGCGGATAACCAGATTTTTTTGTATCTCATTTCAGCTACTAGAACCATGTAAATTCGGCTTAAGCTTTGCACCATGCTTCCCACTTCACTGAACTATGTCAAAAATGGACCTTATCTGTCTCCTGCTATATGCTATAAGCAACACAGAGTTACAATTCCATTCGTCATCTGTTTAAGGCTGATAGGGCTTTCACACTTCTATATTTACATAGATCTAGAAGTTCAAATTACATTTATTCTATGCCTCCACCCTTTCATTGCATAACAAGACATATCAGACACATTCCATGAACAATGTATCATTTAACCTATTCGTGTGAATATGCAAAGTTATACAATAACTACACACATATACTCATAAACAAACATATCATAACATGTAGAATAAAGAGATCTCAATTATTCATATTTGATTCAACAGTCGCAATAGTTTGTTCCATTCACATTATTATTTGCATCAAATTGCTCTGTGTTGGACAGAAATTATACAATATATGAAGTCTCGCCTACTATAAGCAAAGTATACTATACAATCGGGTTTGCTATAAAAGGAATGTAGAGCAATTATATGTGAGTACGAGGACTGTTCAGAAAGTTATCTAAATAACCTTTTCCACTGCGTTTGCTTGACAGCCACCCTAGAATGCCACCAATCACAAACCATCCCCATTTGCTTGTAACTGGTGGTATAAATGGCACGATTTAGAAAAATACAACGTTTGTAGGTTATGTATCAAGGGATATATACTCGATGATACTATTTTTGCAGGAATTTTCCGATTTGACAGTACCAGCTGATTAGCCAGTATGTTTTGAATTCACTTTCTACAAAAATATTATTGACAATGGCAACAAATCAAAATGAAAGTTGTTCGTTAAACATTTTTATATATAGATATTTTCACAGATATACCCTTACCTTATCTCAAAAAGTACCCATCTCATTTTTATAAAACTCTTATGGCCTATTAGGCGGTTTAATTTCTGTTAATTAGATTTGACTCGCTTATTCCAGGGCCATAGAGTTTAGAATTTTTTGCTCAAATATAGTAAACAGTTTTTACTTTCTATTTCTGAAATCTGATCTCTACTAGAATTTTTTGTTTTCTAAAAATGTTGTGTTCCTCTTCCTTTCATGAGTGGCATGAATTTCATGTTCGCGGTTTAGTAAATTGCGACTTTTAGATAGGTGTCTATCACCATAATCAATATTTTTTAAATAACTGCACAATCTTTACGAATGCTATCGTGTGAAATATTTACTATCATAAATAAACTGAATAGCCAGCATTAGATTAGATTAAACTACATTTTGTTTTAGAACTTTATTCCATTTACACAACTCAATCGAAATAATAGAGAGGAAATAAAATCGATGGTGCTAGTTATATATTGTTCATATCTGAACAATTAAGTTCAATTAAAATCAAGACAAAATATTTCATATTAGTCTCGTCGTATTGTAGAGTGTGCTATTTTAAAAACAAATTCCATGTTTCTCTCTAAAACTTACAATTTTGGTATCTCTCACAACCTGCGAAAATGCAGGTACAATTTGTGAATACTGTCATAAAACCATCGAACAGTTATGCAAAAAATATTAGTATTTGAAACACTATTTGTTGCATACTCATGCTAAATAGTTAGCTTCAGCCATCCAAGGCTATGTTCAAGACAAAATCCTAATTCCACAGCAACATATTTGATCTATATTGCCTCTCAATTTATACTTGTTTTAAAGCGCTAATATTGATCTTTTGAACGAACTCCACAGCACTGCTAAATAATTATGTATATAGCATTCTGCTTTTGGGTTCATATATCAAGGTATCTTAAGCTTCATTTCCAAAAACTTTATTTTCCATTTACATACATGGTGGAGGAGCTCGATTGTGGCGCAGCTTTGCTAAACAGCTACTCTTACACTTAACCCCAAGAACTACATATTTTATGATATATAATACATACTACTTAATACTACTACTAATCACATAAATATTAAGGAAAATAAGATTGATGAAAACATAACAAAAAATTAACAATTACAAGATTTTATGCAACAGCAATTGTTTGAAGTGCTTACGGAAACAGGACAAAGGTATGCTTCTGGACTGATAGAATTGTACGATTTAGCTGCATTGTAGCTAAAACTACTTTTGATTAAAACAGATGGGTGTGGAGGTATTCTGATATCGCTTACATTACGTAGCTGTCTACTTTGTACTTCAAAAGAGAAAATTAGCTTCTCTACAGATATTTAGGCTAACCCGTGATAACGAGTTTTTTAATAAACTTTAACCATTTAAGAAAAGGGTCCTTGGAGGATATATGGTCAAACTTCATTAAACCGTAAATGAAACGGACACAACTATTTTGGACCACTTAGAGACGTCTGTTCGTAGCTTGATCGAGCCAAGAAAAATATAAAATATCACAATAGCTTAAAACTGATAGAACAATGCTTCTACAAAACTCTGAGGTACGTCTTTTGCAGCAATTGGACTATATATCCCTTGAGCCTCAACTGGGAATCAAATTGATTATCATTAGATAACTGTAATACCTTTGCTCTCTTTTGTATTGAGGAAAAAACATACTCGATATGTTGAGATTTTGCGTTAAATTATTATTGTTAGAAAATGCGAGTACCTTATTGAGATCAAACTGCAAATTTTTTAATTTCATGTTGCAAATTATCAGGGTTTAAGTGGTATAAAATTTGGGTATCATCAGCAAAATACTGTAGACTAGAAGGACTAGCTTGCATGAGCAAATCCGCGACTTAAATCAGAAAGAGCAGTGGCCCTAAAACAGAACCTTGTGGTACACCAGAGGATACAGATTTTAAGCAAGAGGTTGACAGATACAGACATTTGAAAAGTAACTCTCGAACAAAGAATGACATCAAAGTCAAATAATTTCAATTTAGCAATGAGTAACCTGTGATTAATCTAGTCGAATGCCTTAAAGTCATCAATTGTAGCCAGAGCTTAAAAAAGTATTTTGTCAAGGGACCTAAAATATCAAGGTCAGAAACTGTTGTTTTCTAGTATTATTAGGAATTTCCATACTACTTGCAAAAATTCTGTGATCCGATATTCCAGCAGCATCAAGAGTACAACAGCTTTTGAACATGAGAGGTTGGTTAACAAAAATAGGGTCCTAGAGGTCCAATAGATTGAAGTGCCTGTATTAAACCTGATTAATCTTTCCACAAATATGATTTTCGAATGGGGATCTGCAAATGGAGCCCAGATTAATGCACAGATGACTGAGACAACGGCTCTGACCAGAAAGCCACATTCTGGTTTGTCAACCCTGGAGATGAAGGAATGCCCAGTACATATGGTCAGCATTGCTAGATGGGCGTCCCATTGCTTGAGTACTGCTTGCATGTGTGAGGATGCGCTCCTGAATCTGGACAGAATACAAATAAGGGCAATATGTTTAGAGGATGCACCAGACCTTACAAAGGACCGACAGCCTGGAACATCAAGGGAAGGTGACTGATCTGTCTCTATTTTACAGATACTATCATGGCAAACGTTCAACCAAGCTGTATCATAAAATAATACCAAGAGTTGTCACTACAGCAAATACTAGAGAAGCACAGTGGATGCATCCAGATCAAACCTCCAATGCTTCAAATGAGCCTCTTCCAATAGACATTATTTGGAGAATTTTGGCATTGTGGAATGAGCCGCCAGAGCATTTGTTCCGTGATGGTGACAAACTAAGCTTTTCAAAGTCAATGGAATTAGACATTCATCCTCTTATAGCAGTTCTAGAGGACAACAGGCTTTCTGCCTTTACGAGAGGTTATATATAAACAAAAAATCAAGAAATTTCATAATTCTTATACTAGAACTATTAAGTGATTTGTGGTTTTTTGAGCTTCCCATTCCCATTTTCTTTGTCCTGTTTTTGGTCAAGTATTCACACTGATATTACTCTGTTCTAGTTTCCCAATTTCTTGAGGATATTCACAGACTCCAACCAATATTGCTTGCTATTATCTGTATCAAACTCAGTTAGTGGTAGAGCAGCTGAAGGTGAAAAGTGGATTCTGAACCAAAAATAATGTGTTTCATGTTTTTTTTTAGTTATCAATTGTTTTTCCAGTTGCAGGAGCTATAAACCCCATAGCCCCCTTAAATTCACCACTGGAAATTTGCTTGAATGCCAACATTTATCTGAGGAAATGACTATAGAATGATTAACAGTTATCTGTTTAAGAAGCTCTTTCACACAAATCATATGGTTATAGAATTTTTCCTGAAAAATTGTTGATGGAATTTCCTATATATATTGTGATGAAGTTCTTGGCATTTTCTTTTACATCCTAGCACTGATTCATCTATTATGTTGCTTAGCTGTCTATATATCAGATAATGATACTCTATATTAGAGGTATTTTTATCAGGTCTTCATACCTAGTACCAAGATAAATTTTTTTCTGATACATTAGGATTATAAAGTACATTTTGCTATTTTTCTATACATTTTTTGACAGATAGCATTCTTGCCTCTCATATTATTGCTGGATTTGGCTCAGTCTCATTCAGCAATCTCTATATGCAAGTAATATTAAGCAGCACTCTACACATAGTTAACAAATAAATACTTAGTTGTTTGGATTACTCAAGTATTGTAAATATATTTATATTAAATCAAACACCATTGATAAAATACTAAAAAAAATTGTTGGAATATTTTATTAATTATTTGTTTAATTTATAATATAAGGTAATATGAATGAGAATTTTTATACCACTTACTACGCACATATTCAGGGTCGAGATGCATTACATGTTAGCAGGACCATAGTATATATTTCAATATACCAATGACGATATATGTTAACAGAAAATTATACATGACTTACCACAAGGTATGTAGCCTCTACGGAAGTCTTTGGAAGAGTGAGGTGAATCAAGCTTATCAGAAGCAGTAGTCTGATACCTCCGCTGGTCCCTCCATACAATCAATTTACTGAAAACACTAAGAATGGACTCGCAGAGACTCAGGTGCCTTCTGTCGCTACCCACAACACTAGTCTTTGACCTACTGATATCATTTTCTTTAGCCTCAATGCTCAACACAGTGGACTTTTGTTTTTGTTTCTGCTTGCATTTTTTCCGGGTGTGTTTGGAGTGCTTTTTCGACGAGGTCTGTTCGCTGTCGTCGTATACCTCGAAGACCTCCAGTTCATAATCCATTTCGCTTCCAGAAATGTCATTTAGACCTCACATTTTCCGGACCTTCCGCACCTTAACAGATTCAACACGGTACCGAAACCGAATCATCTAACAACTCAAGGTTCGCGGCTCTCACACAAGTACCACTTTGCAATTTACGATAACCGCTCTTTAATGCATGCCGTTATAATAAACATTAAAATCTGACATCATCCGTTCTCCGGAGGATGTGTCAAATTTGTCAGTCGGAATTTTTTCTCCTCACTTTTCGCTGTCTTGTAAAACGCCGGTAAAGTAGGTTACATAGCATTACTAGTATTTGCTGTAGTATTCTCATGATAGATGTCGCCCAAAACGTGATAGTGATGAGAAGTTCGAATCAGTTGTGAAATCCAAGATCCAGGTCAATCATAAGAGTCGAATGTATTAAATAAATTAATGAATAATGAATGATGGAAGACTATTCCGCACTCGTTAGCTCAATAAGCTGATTGGTTATGATTTTGCAATAAATTGTAGCTTTATAAATCTGTTTGATACATTTTACCAGTACGGTGCAGGGGCGAATAATTATTTACGAATTATTGTTCATTATGATGAAATAAAAAAATTACAAAGTTTGGGAATGTTTTCCACGTAGGTTTTAAGTTTACTCGCTGTTGTTTGATCATTTCAGCAATGCTGGAACTGATACGGTGAAAGCATGGTGTTTCTGTATTATCAGGAGGTTGTGCCTGCCAGGATTTGGGGTAGTAGGGACTCCTAACGAGATTTTCATATGGTTTTGTCAATTTTAATCAGGCGCGTATTCAGGGTTAACCTATGGGAGGGGTAATGCTCTCTTTGGAATGGGGGAGGGGAGAGGATCACCGCGGGTGAAAATTTGTAAAATATCAAGATCCGTTTTTGGGAGGCCACTTGCAATTTACATGTTTATGTGCGTATTTAAACAATTACTTACTGATGGCTCTGACAGTACTGTAATCAACCAAATGTTTACTGATTCATATTCTGACAGTTTCTTTGGAATTATTTTTTTTTCATGGGGGGGAGGATTACCCCCATGACCCCCCCCCCTCAGATACGCGCCTGATTTTAATATTCGAAATAAATTGTTTTTAAGCGAAATGTTCATACACTACTAGAGCACATATTACAACTATAGACATTTTACATATTTTTGTATGATTTGAAAATGTCCATGCGAATAGACTCCAAAATCTAGTTATTACACAGATAAGTCTTTGGCAGTAACCCTGACACCTGATTCACCAGGATAGCCAGGTCAATATCAGCGGAAGTCGGCCAGGAGCGAGCGGAACTGTAGACCTCAACCCTTTTATTCGGACTGCCAGACATACCCATAAAGCACTAACTTGTGCACGTGTATATGTGGCATTGAACGCTTTCACTTCCGGTTCACTGGAGGGCTGTAAGGATTTTTCTGAAACATGTCGTCATGACGGGTAGTGTCGTGTTAAAATTCATACCGATATTTATCATTAGCCATCTTTTTTATAGATAGCCTCAATCAAAGCCTATCGCGCCCTTATAAGCGCTACGAGATGATAAATGTCTATTCATACTAAAACGTTTGTAAAAAGATTGTAACTATCGAGGAATAGACTCCCCGGTAGCTCATTCCACAACGCCGAGGTTCACCAAAAGAACGACTTTTGAAAGAGGCTCGTTTGTTACGGTAAAAGCTCGACCTGTACTGGTAGCCCTTGGTTTTATTATGTTAGACAGCTGGGTCTAACATCTGCCATGATAATATCTATAGAATAGAGACAGATCAGGCACTCTTCTTCGCTGTTCTAGACTGTGGAGGTCCTTTGTGAGGTCAGGCGCATCCACTAGAAATATTGCTCGTTTCTGGATTGTGTCCACAAGCCTTAGGGAGTGCTTCGTAGCACATCCCCACACATGGGAACATTACTCCAGCAATGGTCTGATCTGGGCCTTGTAGAACAGCAATAGCTGTTTCGAAGAATACAATTTCCTAAACAGGAAGAGAACACCGAACGAAGGGACGCCGACCTAGCAATGCCGGCAACATGTTGTTGTTAAACCTCGATGGAAGATGATTCAAGTCCCTGCGTTCCTGCATCTCCATGGCTTGCACATCAGTATGTGACTTCTTAGTCGGGCTTGTTGTCTGTGTTTTCCTCCGCTTACTTGCTTGGCAAGAGAACTTCTCACCAAGCGTCAGTTGGTTCTGGGTCTGCCCACCTAGTACATCCGAGACGATGATTAGGAATATCTCACTCGTCAGTTCAGTATACGCAGTTTGCGTACTCTGTCTTTCCTATTCGTCTTAGCTAGCTTTCAAAGTACCCATGTCCTGTTGGATCGGATCAATCAATTTCAAATAGAACAAACAGTTCCAGTTCTGTGTACGCGATACTCTTACCTCTTTTGGCTGTGAACATTCAGCCGTCCTTTGTCAACAACACATCCTTTTCCGGTCATTTTAACTGGTTGCTCATGACTCACATACTCGTATTTCTTATCTATTATCACTCATCAAAGATGAGATGTAAATATCCTGAAATGTATATGTTTCACGACAAAAAATGAATATTTTTGGAGGAAACCTCCGTTAATTTTAGGGAATACCTCCGTTGTTCTTGGGACCTGCTTCAGCAGACTGGGGCATCGATGTATCCAACCATCGTTGTTGCACCAGGCATGCAGAGTACCTACCAATAGCTACGACGTGCACCTTTTTCTCATCGTCAACAGCTGACAGCTAGCCTGAGCTACAAGAACATCCTCTCTACAAAACGGAGTGGCTGTTATACTGTAACGAGCTAGTCAGTCTAGTACTCGGAATGTTAAAACATTCACTAGAATCTGGTTTCCTAGACCATGTTCCATTGTTAGTTGTCTACCAGCATCGCTGCCACTTGATAAATATCTGCTATTTCGATATCCTTAACTGATTTATAGAGAGTTCACGTCTCTTTTCGATCAATAGATCAATAATTGGGTGATCAGCTGCCTGTTCTTTTTAGTCTTTTCATATAGCTAGGGGCCCCACTACCTTCAAAATCTCAGTCCTGACAGTTGAAATGCAAAAAACAAAACATTAAATATTGAAATACAATTCCTTTTGTTCATCCTCAAATCATTCATCCAAAACCAACCGTAAACGATGTCGTTTTGTCTCCTTTGAGACTTATTACTCTCATTAGCACGTTGTATGCAAGTGGAATTGCATAGTAATACCAACACTCATAAATCCATACATTTTGTTATATCGAACATTAGGTGTGTCATCTTTCGACCCAAAAGTCGACATTCATTTTATATAAGTTTGTCCCATTATTTTCTTCCATTTCCAAATTCTTTCTGATAAAAGTGATGTTTAAGTATCTGGATATATGATAAATTATATGATGTAAAATATAAGAAGAAAATGATTAACGAGAAAATTAATTTCACTCTGATAAAAGTGCTTGATATCACTTGTTATAATTTTTTACTAGTTCTATTTCAAAATACAGAGTTGATGTACAAATGAAGTACAAAGCACCCCACGCTTATTTCTCGTTAATCATTTTGTTCTTATATTAAGAATTATTTCGAACTTTTTAGTTCAAATAACTATAAAAGCGTGTTTTTAGTTATTTTAAACAATATTTTTTTGGTTATGCTAGTAGAAGCTGAGTTGATTTTCAATACAAAGAGGCCGGGTAAATTTTCCACTAGGTCCCCAGTAATCGTTGCTACGCGCCTGAAGGGTATCTGGCCTATTGCACTATATTAAGAAGTACTGTAATAGAAATCAAGTCCATTCAACTTCCAGCCACCCCGTTATTGTTTATATAAAATGTGAATATAAAAATAAATTTAGCACAAGCTAATCAAACTCATATGAGTTTCTTCATACTCTATATTTGGTAGATAGTCTTAATCGCAAATGTGATCAAAGCCAAGAAATAGTTTTTCTGCGCACAAAATTAATTTAAAACTGTTATACGGCAATTTTAAATTCTCTTAAATTAAACACTAGGTTGAAACAATTGGAAAACGAACACATATATGAAAAACTGCATCATAAACATAAACATTAATTTTCGCAATTAAGAACAGAAAAAAAGTGTTACTAAATGTTTCGGTTAAAATTAAAGCTTTGTTTTTCTATGTTATAGATGTTATAGATCGTTTCTGCATCCGGATAGTTCATCTTTCAGCAACCTTGGAAAGAGCCGTAATTCTGATCATATAGATACAATTATCAATAAAAGGTTGCACTGTTTGTCTCATTTGAACTAGCACAATAGGTAACGAACTACCCATGTTAAATTCTGAACTTTAAAAGTTGAAAGTCTACCGTACCTAGATACTACTAGGAATACTATTCACGGACGAATTATTTATTTATGCCTTTCATATGATCGGAACCATGTTCCCGGAAAATAAAGTTGTAGTTTGGAGGTAGGAAGTGGGTGTTGCGTTCTACTGTCATAACTCAAATAAATAGGGGATAGTATAAACAAATGAACTAGTTTACAGATTCCATTTGATTGATTTTCTCTAGTAAGTAGAGTACACAGCCATTAGTAAATTTTTAGTATTTTAGATAAATAGTAAAATAATAGTAATGAAGAGTTGGTCAGAGCGCCCGACATGACATCGGGAGATGCGGCTTCGAATCCTGCACTGGGTTTTCTTTTCGGATTTCTAAATGCGAATTTATGTAATAGTAATAAAGAGTTAATGTAATTTCTGAAAATGTTTTGTGGTATTTGATCCGATACTTGATAGGTCTAGAATTCATACCAATATAGTATTTGCCAAGCACACAGTCTAATGAGAGTCCTTATTCAAGAATATTGAATTTTTATTAATTGGCTTTGTGTGGCGACGATGAAGGGATCTTAATGTACTTATTTGTTCTGATATTGAACATTTTAACAAACATATTAAGTTTTTTAGATAATAGAACAACAACCATGTTAATGTGTGTCAAATGTTATATTTATAAATCTTGTAGAACTAAATGTCGCATAAAAGAGCATAGAAATTATACTGAAGGAAAAGCGTCAAAATCAGCACCAAGTGAACATGTTTAGGAAACGAGGCAGAATGATATGGGAGCAAGTCGCTATACTGAACAAAAATAACGACTGACTCACTTTGGAATTATACCAGTCTGTGGACCCGTCAGCTTACGGCATGTAGCCAAGACAGTCTAAAATCTAGATCATCGAAGTAAAGTGGCTGAGCTGTCCCTATACTTCAAATTCTACCATGGTAAACGTTTGATCGACTTGTCTCTTATGATAACAACCAATAGCCATCAATACAATAATTATTAGAGGGGCCCAAAGGACGCAATCTCACCAGGTCGCACTTCCAAGGCATTTTATTGAAGAATCTGCATTTGAAGATCAATGTGAAAAGACATAATAATATATTCTCAAACAGCGCTGCCTTTACGAAAGGTTATCTATGAGAACGGTAGGTTTTTAATACTGTGTAAAAAACTGTATTTAATATTTAATTAAGGAGATTATGTACTGGCCAGGCATTAGAGAATGATTGCAAACAGCCATATATGGTTGTATAGCAAACAGTCTCTGTACAATTTTGTTTTGTTGAAAATTACAAAAATATGCGATCATGAACGAAGATAAAGGATCAGAGATACGCATTCGAATGTCAATCGTATCAATTTAAAAATTATAGTATATTCATTAGAATTTTTAGAAGTTTACTCATCTTTTCTTGTATCAACTCATTACACCTTCCAACACTTTTTGTTGATGAAAAAAGTTTCGACATCAGCTCAATATATCGATTACCAGGTTACAAAAAACTATTACAGCACGACATTTCTTTGAACAATACAATTGGATCTAATTGGCCAGATTCTGATTACAACATTTATTCTGTATTGTGTATTGTCTATTGTTATTTATTTATATATCAAAAATATGCTCATTTGAGTAAAATCATAAATCCGTAAATGTATTTAAAATTTACTTATCAGTTTCTGAATACATTTACAATAATGTGTTTGGTATATTGTCGAAACGTCACCATCCCATCATTATATGTAAAATGTAGCATTTAGATAAAAAGTTGTGTAGTTTACACACAGTTTCACAAATAATACTCTCTCTTTTAGTGAAAACTACACAACTTTTTATCTACATGATGGAAGAGTTTCACCAAGTAAGAGCGTCTACAATCTACATGATGTAGCATTCATTTTTCTTCCCCTCGACCCAGTTACATATCGATGGAGGGCTACATTTTGAGGATAGGATAAGATTGGCATTACTTGTCTTGGAAGAACTGTCGCCACATCTGCTGAGAATATTCAGGATGTGTCTAGCACACTGCTATGTTCTGAAGGTTGGGAGGATGGATTACACCATAACAAGGCCTTTTTGACTTATTAGTCTCATTTTGTTCCTGTTGAAAGAGATGGAAAAGCTGCTAGATAGATACTTCAGGGAAACCGTACAAGTAGGATAATCCCTCTACATCCCAGGAAAACCCACCGCTTTATATGAGGTAACAGGCAGGATAGAAAATTACCCTGGACAACAAAGAGTCAACCTTGAGTGTTTTCATGGATATTGAAAGGGCATTAAATGTAACAACCTTTGACAATATGATATCAGCGATTTCACTGAATGGAGTTTCCACCACTGTCATTGGTTGGTACCATGCTCTATAAAAGGTTAGTAGTAAACGATATTTAATCTAGAGGTTGTTTCCATGAGAAGCCTAGTAACGAGATGCTGGGTTCTATCATCGCTTCTTTGGAACTTGGTTATTGATAGCCTCTTGAACGGAACTCTACACAAAAGCGAACCCAGAGATGACCTTGTACTTAAAGATGAATTCGAGGGTATGTATTGCAAATGGGCGCGAATGTCCATACGGATTATTAATGATGCAGCAGCAAACACGCCCTTTCGATCAATCCGAATAAAATAGAACTGGTTCCCTCCACGAGGAAAATGAAATTGGTGGACTTGAGGGCACCAAGACTCAATCTTCGCATCTGTGGTTAAATATCTTGGAGTGACCTTGGATTTCAAACTAAATTAGAATCTCTATTCAGAACGGGGAATTAAAAAATATTTTATGACCATTTCCGTAGAATTATAGGCAAAACCTGAGGCCATGTGGATATATGTATACCGCCATAATTTGATCAATGTTGATCTATGGATCTGTACCTTGAGTGACTAAAATGTCAACGGGTAACTGAACAGCTTTGGCTGAGTATAATACAGCATGTGACATGCCTGAGCATAACAAATGTGATGCAAATTACTGTAACAAGAACTTGCCACCATTGGAAGTTTATCTATAACAGCCCCTGGTAATGATGGTACGCTTCAAATATGTTGTTATACATCCAAACATAGAGTTTGGGATAGCTAGAAGTCGTATGAGGAACATGGCTGGTGCAAAACCGATTCTACAGGCTGACGTCGACTTTACCCCTACAAAGTTTATCTTTGATCAACCTTATTAGCTCACAGCCTCTGAAGAGTGTTATTATCAACATCTACACAGACGGACCTAAGAAAAATGAGAGTCTGATTATAATGTAGGTATACTCCAAAAACCTCCACCTTAACAGTAACACATGGATGAACATGCCAACGTAACACAGCTAGAACCTCGGCCTGAACTGATAACATAACCATGGTTGTAAGTGAAATTACCCATAGGAGCATTATGGGCAAGAATATTAGAATCTGCTTTACTGATTCTCAAGTTTCATCAACAACGAGATCAGCAATGGACTGCCACAACTGATGTTTGGATAAAAGGACACTCATTCTCCAAATACAATATTACAGCTGACCGACTGGCAAAGAAGGCTGCTGAGACCAAAATCATTGATTCTGAGCCACACTGTATTCTGATCGCCAGTGCTATGATAGCACTATTGGAATAGAATACCCACATAGCTTTTAAAAATATGCAGAATGATAGTTCTGGCAGACTGTTTGCTAGAGAATTCCTTGGATATTCTAGTGAAGATGTAGCGAGTATGGGGAGACCCTCCATTTCAATAGCTGGCAGATCAGCATGTAATCATTTTCAGGGTAGCTGTCTGATATAACGTTTGAGCAAACGTCAGTGTGTATTTAGTGTCAATTATCTACCTTAGAGTAACCATTTCAATTCCCCCCGAGCCTAGAGTTTCGTCTGAAAGGGCCAGGTAATGATAGTATCTATTAAAATACTATCTTTTCACACTGTTGGGTATCAGTTTTGTTTCAGGTCTTCAGTGTGGTTTGCATTTCTTTGTTCTTAAGGTCTCCCAATCCCGTAGACCCGGATCTTCTCTCGACGGGTCTGAGCACAGTCTATCCTCGCTCTTACGCTTACCAAATGTTCATGTTCGTGTTCGAATTGTTATTTTGGAGTTATTAAAAATTATTTATAAACACCCTGTCAGTGGACTTTCGATCGGTGATGAATAAAATCTCAATAATAATTAAAAAAACATTTATTAACTTTTTAGTGCGGTTTGATAATAATTAGCGTTTTCTTGAATCACAATTTATATGTTCATAGTTATGTTACAGTTGTTACAGTGAGAGTGGTTCACTGGAAATATTGTAGATACTTTCTGTAAGGGCTGAAACCGCAACTCGGAAATTTAACGAAAGTGAGGGTGCGACCAGCACCTCACCAGGGGGTTAGGGAGGAGAGAGTGAGCAGAATTAAATAGTTCAAGGCTCAAGGGCGCGGCTGATGACATTGTAGAACCGGCCCGTAAATTATTCAGGCAGACAGGACAATCTGTTATATTTCGCTGATATGTTGGTCGATGACAATCTTGACTATCCACTCCCATCGCATCGCCCCGATGACCCTAATACAGTCAAATTAGGGAAAATAAAGGACGATGTTTGTACTGAGGAACACCAGCAAAGTGAACAGAGCTTTTGATATGTTTGCTATGTATATATAATTATTCTCAATAACCCAATAATGCTGAACTTAGTTTACACCTAATAAATGAAGGGCCGGAGGGTTGGGAGGGTAGAGGTAGCTTCCCCTCTCCCAGTAAGTTGTCAAATTGGCAAAAGTTGTCAAAAATGAGCTGTTCTATTGGAAATGGTCATCGAGTAACAACAACGCGCCAAACCCAAGGTATTTTGAGCTTTTGAAAAACGATTGGAGGCTTCTAAGGCTTTCGCCGCAATTTCATAGATTTTCAAAAGCTACAAAGCTTTTTGGTCCTTTCCATAGAGATGTCCTTTGACTAATGTCAAAAATTAATTGAAATCCGAATGGTTATTTCATAGTTATAGAGGGGTCAAGGATTACCGAGACCGACAACTTACTGACAGCCAGACCGATGGGAATGAGTGACATGGTTGTTTGTGATGTTTACGGCATGAAACGTTAAAAACACAATATATCGAATTTAAAATTTTTTGCGATTACAATAAAATTATTCCTCGCTTATTGACGTGGGAAAGTGAAAATGAAAACTAACATGCGATCCGATAGACAGGTAGCGATAACAAAAAGTTTTCAACGCTGAATAATGTATCTGAACACGTATAAAGTGACCTGTCACATATTTGTTTGATGGATTTCAAAAATATTTAACCTCATAAGAAAAAATGTGGAAGTATGTCCTGAATGATCTGAAACTCGAGAAACATTAAAATGAAGTTGGAAGAGTTATTCCGTTTTTCTGTTTATGATAATAACAATCTGCAGCCAATGCACCGATTCTAAAAATAGAAGTAGAATTATGTTATCTTCATCATATTTCGGTCTGTTGATTAAACAAAAATGTTTCCGCACTACGATTAGGTTTATTTCATTTAAAACCATCTTTAGGTTATTTTGTAATCGGTCGAAAACAGATCATGACAAATTTGAAACTGCTTTTAAATATCCTGAAGATGGTTTAAATTGAATGAACCGAAACGTGGGTCGTGCTGAAACGTTGATGTATTGTCAACTGACCAAAATACCAGTACAAAAAGTATATCCTATTAGAATACGGTCATAAATCAGATCTTCATTGAATTAGAATTACTTCCTGCTTACCAACATTATACCCCTCTCTCAATTTTATCAAAGTCGCTGCAGCGGTTACTAAGACTACGCGGTGACAAATAGACCGACAAACAGACGACGGAAATTAGAGACATGGAATTTCGTATATAGGAGGTTATCAAATAAACCGGTTTTTCAATTCATCCACAATTGTGGGATATGCAGTATTGAGCGATTTTAATGGTAAATATGCAATAAGTGTACAAGTATAACTTCTCAGAGCCTGCTGACCTAACTTGGAAAAATGTAATTGGAAACCAAATATAGTGTACGTGGTACGCTGAAAGTTTTTAGATACAGTAAAACTACAAGATTTTTTAAAAAAACCATTCTGTTTTTTCAACATATTCACCCCCTACCTCAATACATTTACGCATTCGGTAAAACCACTTGTCAAATTCTTGTGACCAACGTTCTTTTGAAAGGTTGCTAATTTCTTCCTCAAATGCAGCGATTGCCTCTTCATTGGTGGAAAAATGGCGACCTCATAACTTTTCTTTGATCTTAGGGAACAAGAAGAAGTCGCACGGCTCCTGCATAGTTTTTGGAAGACTACAGGATCACATTTGGTTATATACCATTCTGAAGTAACTGTCCTTTGATTTTCCAAGGCTACCGTTGTGATGTACCTACTTTCAGAAAAAAAGATGCTACCATTTTCCTTCCAACACTCTTGGAACGACGAATTTTCATTGGAGGCTGCTAACTTTCAAAGTACCAAACGAATGACTGCTGTTTAGTTTCGGGATCATAATGATATAACCATGTTTCGTCTCCGGTTACGATATTAAATGTGTTTATACTGTAACCATTATCAAATTTTTCAAGCATAAACTTAGCCCAATCAACTCTTGTTGCTTTTTGCTCACTGGTCAACAAATGTGGCACCCATCTGGAACACCGCTTCCTTAGGCGAAGGTGATCATCAATGATTGTTCGGACCGCTGCCGATCCAATCCCCAGAGAAGCCGGTATAGGTTATATTTCGATCATTTTTTACCATATTTTGCACAGCTTCTACAGTTTCTGGAGTAACAACAGTGGGCGGTCAACCTGTGCGAGGTCCATCATTGAGTGAGATCCGGCCTCTTTTAAACTCAGCAAACCTATTAAAAACTGTAGATCTAGAAGGGGCAGAGTCCCCAAAGCAACTCACTAAACTTTCGTGACATTCCGCGTGTTTGTCCCTTTGTCCCCTTTGTATAGTCATACAAAATCATGGCTCGAAAATCGCGAATACCCGGTTCCATTTTCGCGTTAAAATTCGCCCAACACTCGAGACCGTGGCAAGGCAACTATTGAACGATTCAAACCCTTCCTTTGCATGTAAGCACTGGCAACTTTAGACAAAATAGCTGTGTGCTCAAACTTGTATAGATTAGGAATATCTAAAAACTTTTAGCGTGACCTACGTATGTACATACATCAAACAATCTTACACTTGGACCTTCATTATCCTCCTTATAAAATTATGGTTGTCCAAAAATTGCTACAAAATGACTTTGTGGGGCGGAATAGATTCGCAGAAAGGATGTTGGAATGGCTGGACGACAACGTTTTGTTCACGAGTGATGAGGCTCATTTTCATTTATCGGGGATGGTAAATAAACAGAACTTGCGATACTGGGCATCCAAAAACCCACGAAAACTTCACGAATAACCCCTGCACCTCGAAAGAGTAACTGTTTGGTGTGCCGTATCTCGAGCTTGCATTATTGGGCCATATTTTTTTCGTGAAAACGGACGAACAGTATCTGTGAACACAGATCGCTACCTCGCCATGTTGCGTGATTATTTTCTGCCAGAACTAAAAAGACGACACATTGACCTATGGACTTCCTAAGGGATCATTTTCCCGGGCGCCTGATTTCGTTGCGTAGAAATGTCGAATGGCCACCTCGGTCACCAGACCTTTCTCCTTGTGACTACTTTTTATGGGGCTACTTAAAATCGAAAGTGTACATAGACAAACCGCGAAGTCATGAAGCTCTTTTCGAAACCATAATTCGAAGGATTTCTCGTGATATGCTCGAAAGGAGTATCGACGATTTTGTCACTCGCCTACAAGAATGCCTCGGCGAAAATGGACGCCACCTAACTGATATTTCGCACTTGACTATGTTATGTATTCTTTAATGGCAATAATCCACTAATGTATAAATGCAATATTTTTTTATATTCGTTCAAAAAAAAGAGTGTGACAATTTTTTTTAAAAACGCCACACCTCCCTGCCGGACCATGTATTTGGAAAAATCACTATTAACAGTGACTTGCGAGAGTAATACCAGTAAATTACTATAAAGTAATTACAAGCATTAACAAAAAGCTACTACCTATTTTAGAGTATTCGACTTACCTGTGTTAATGCCTCTACCACTTCTAAAAGATGATCTCCCCACCATGTTTATCTCAACGTCTTTATTACAGGCACTTTGGGATTAACATACTAATACTAACACATAAGGCAACTTTATCTAGTAAAAAAATCATCTATTCGATTATATAAAAGGTAAGGCCACACGGATCTATTTTACACTTATAAACTACTTGGACTATACAAAAACGAAAAACTATAACAGAAGCACTAACTAAAAGTCCAATGTATAGGGAGGTAGATAGAGGAAAAATTCAGAACAATTGTCCAGCAAAATTGATGATTGGGAGTGGGTAAAGCATAAACGTATATATGAGAGGGGCACAAGATAGAGAAATCGCGGCCTCGGGGGTCGCTGACGATGTCTTGCGAACGGTGAATACAAGAGTCCTGCATGAGCTGTGGTTGGCTTGTTGCAGGATGGTCGGTGAAGCTGGTCGTGAGTTGCTTTTCCGGCCATGAACTGTCCTGAAACAAAAAATCCAGTTAGGTGGATTGACTCAGTACTTCCCACGCATTGAAAAAATGGCGTCAAATAGAATGACTCCGGACTGTCCCCGTGATGCTAACAGTTTTTAAATAAAGATTTGATCGTATTTTGGAACTGTTGATCTTTTGAATTGCAATAAAAAAATATTACTATTGAAAGACCTTGAACCTTTTGCGATTCAGAACATTAACTCAATTTTAAAATTTGTGAAAATTTCCAAAACTTACTTTACACAGTTCCGAAATCCGTTGAAAATATTTTGTTTTTACGTCTAAATATAATCTTTGTAATTATTTATTATCCTTAGGTAGAATGCAGTAATGTGTACGATTAGCAGTTGTGCAAAAAGAAGCAGGACAGAGTGTTAGAGTAAACATGGCAACCTGGCAAAAGGCGGGAGTATCTATCTCTATTTATATTATACTCCTAAACTTCATCAGTATTGTTTAAGCGGTGGAGTAGGCACGTTGACCAATACAGCACGCAGGTCTGGATACGTACCGCTGTTATCTATCATAGGTATATCACAAATGATAGAACGTCCGCCACTGAGCCAATTTTTAAAAACTACAAATCTTTCACGTGCTTGTCACATCAGTAACCTAGTGTCAAAGTTTCATCATAACCAGAAAAACACTTTCCGAATTATAGAGGGATCAAGCATCACCGGATAGACTAAAGACAGACAGACAGAGCGACAGAAAGAAAATATGGTGTTTCTTTCTGTATATTCCATAAAACATCAAATAAACACAATATCTCAAATTCGAAATTTTTCGCAATTACAATACTTCCTCGCCAAGTGGCGTGGGAAGTAAAAGGCATCATTTTGAGTCCCAGCTCATGAAGTGTAATCATAGAAGCGGGCAACGATAGTGGATCGGAGTAGATCTATGTTGGAGCTCCAAGCATCTTTGGTTTTCTTAGCTCAAAGAGCGGTGCTACAACTTTTGCTAGGAGTTTCAATCTTTTAAGGGTCTTGTTTTCGTGTGTTTATGTCGTAACAATGTACCGCGTTTCATTTTGCACTAAAACTTCGACATTCGTTTTCACTGTTTTCGGAAGAGAATCTTAGTCTTGCAAGTTTGGTATGCAATACAGTAGGAATAAACTAATTTTGATAACTCCATTAAAGGAATGGTATAACCTTTTTATAGTCAAAAAAGCCTATAATACCTGAATAGGTCTGTCTTAAGCCACTGATGAAAACTTGTTCAAAGGGAGGAAATAGAGCCATGTTAGAACCATTTACTCCTATAATAACCTTCCATAGAACTGTTTAACCCAGATTAAGCACGACTTAATACAAGTTTATTTTGGGAGCTTTATGGAGTTCTATCATTGCATCTTAGTTTCGCTTGTCATAATGTCTAAAATGTGTGTTATGTCCAGTATAAACTGATCACTTGCATTTTATTGTCCACCAAAACAAAGAAAAAATAAACGATTTCAATTTTTCTGAAAATATACAAAATAGAAGTAAAAAATAAGAGCGCCATTGAAATATAAGTTCTGTGAGAGATTTGTGTCTCTAATAAAGATGTATTGCTTTCTGCACATAGAAATAGATAAAGCCTATTTAAAATACATGGTATAGATCGTGTATAATCAACATTTTTTATAGAAAGTGTGATATCATTGAACAAAACTACGTATAAGTTAACGCACGTGCGACATTTAGCTACAAAAAATAGATGATACTTTTTTTAGGATACCCATGCAACTATTTGCTCCTGCATCTAGCAGAACTGCCCTAGGTCTGACTTAATTGCTTTAAGATAACCGTTCTCAAAGCTTCCTGCTTCTAGCAGCATTTAAAAAAAAATGCACGAAAAAATATAGTTCCAGATTTTGGTGACTTTCGATTATATTAAATTCATTCTACCCCATCAAAAGCCCCTACTTTATTGAATGCTTCAAGCCTCCTTAAAGCAAAAAGGCTTAAGAGTGTTGTGCAGACTGATTAGCTTAGCGAATAATTTTTGCATGCTCCTAGACAACTTCCTCAAAATTTTTCATTTCTTACAGCCGATCAGCCCTATCCATCTATTGATTGATGGTAGAAATGGCTTTTTGTTTCGACAGAAGTATAGGTCTTTCTTCATCAGCGAGGCCAGTCTCTCCCTTCTCTCTCCACTGTTCAGCACATGATGAAGTGAAAAAAAATCGTAAAGAATGATCGTACTAAACAGGCGTGTCTGCGGGCTGAGGAGGTAGCGCGGCAGGGGATTGTTTGTTTTCTTTAAAAATATGTGACTGCTGACGCCAATCGAATATACTCCGTCTAGTTTTATTTAAGGGACGAGGCTGAAGTATAATAATAAAATATTGAGTCTCGGAAAGCCGGTTTTGCAAAGGCTACAATTATTCAAATTGCCTGCTAGCAAAAGTTTCACAAAATAAATTATTTAGATACATCATTAGGCTGACATATTGAATAGATGAATGCAGCCTATTCGGGAACTTAAGAACATTTGGTTATATGGGATAATGTTGTTGGTTGATATTGAATTTAAACACCTCCAGTTGAATTACCATAAGCCACCACCAAGCAAAACTAAATTAATTTTTCTTAGGTTATTTTATGCCACTCCCACTCATCAATATTTTACTAGAAGGTCAAATGGAACAATATCAATATTTTCAGTTGAAAGATAGGGGAAACGAGTGTCCCTTTTCTCACAATGAAACTATACTGCATAATTTATTAGTGTTCGATTATTCTTATTGAAGCGAACGACGCATTCCTTTACTTATAAAGAAATTCGAAGTAGGAATTGATGTTTTCGAATCACCATGATTTCAAAATTATAACCTGAGTTCGCTCCTGATTTTTGTTCATATGATATATCAGTTACTTCCCACGTTCAATGCTACGTATCCATATAATAATAATAAATATAATATAGAGGTGACTGGCTTTTGTCAGGTTGCCACATTTACTAAACCCCATGCTTTGTCTTGCTTCTGTTTCAGCAAATGCTAATATTACATATTGCATTCTACCTAAATAGGGGCAACAAATAATTAGAAAAGTGATTTTTAGTCTGAAAAATATGGCATCTTGGTTAATCCACTTGAAGTAAGATTTGGAAATCGTGGAGATTTTTAATAATTTGGATATTTTTCTAAATCTTCAAATCACAGTAGTCCAAATATTTTCTATAGTAATTCATTAGTAAAAAAGCTCCAAAATTCGATTCAAATCTTTCCAAAGTGATACTATTGAGTGGAAAGTGCAGCGTCAACCTTCGTGACACTATTTTTTCCTATATTTTATTTGATTTTAATGGAGCATCACGAAAATCTATGCCACTTTTTTGTCAGTCTACCTTATCATATATCTGCCTCACCTCCCGTTATCATTTCTGTCATCACGTTAATCTTAGTAACTATTGATCCGATTTATCGAAAGTCAAAGTAAGATGTGGGCCTGTAGTCCTGTAGTAACTAGTGTTATCGATATTGTTTGACCCGTCGCGTTGGTGGTAACCTTTATTTAACCTGAACATTTTCAAAAATATACAAACCATTTTAGAAAAAGTTCAGGGAAATGTTCTCTCCAAGCGAATTGCAGTGCAGAAAATACCGAGTCAATCTACTTGACTCCATATCATGTATGTTTTTCAAGTTACCGATAAAGGTATAGTAAAATACATTTTGAGAGCGCCATAAATTTAAATGATGGCCAATAATTTTTTTCTGGTTTTTACACTTTAGTTAAACCATGGACAAATATTTTTTTTCATCTCATTTTATGGGATTGTTAAAAAAACTATTATACTAGAGTATGTGTTTGATTAATAAATTCCTGATACATAGATAATTTATCACTTGACACGTTACACTTTTCAAGTCAACACTCAGCTGAAAGCATCGCGCTAGTCTAAATACATGCATGTCTATAGTATCGTATAGTCTCATGTATAGTGGAGAGCGTACAAGCGAGTGAAAGCAGTATGATTCTGATACTTCTGAATTGTTTCATGCATAACACTTCATAGATTTATAAATATCAACTATGATATAACATTCTACCAATAAGGGAAAAGTACAAACTAAATCTTATTGATACCATTCAACACAGAAACAAAGAAAGCTCTGCTTTTCATCATTACCGGATCTACATTTACGGATAGTACAAAAAAAATGTTTCACTTAGCACGAACTCGTAGTTCGCCTATAAATTATTTACCTACGGTGTTCTTGACCCCAGCGATGCAAATCCACCAGTCATAAATCAATGTTGATTGTGAGTTAGTGGCAGTAAAGATTGTAGGGTGTTTTGGGAATAGTAATACAAATTGCTTTTCTAGATTGGATTTGAACGTTCACAAATTACAAATACATTTTGTCAGATCGATATCATGACTAAACTGTTTCTCATACCGTATCAGGACGATCCGTGTGACGTTTGCCCTCCAGCCAGTACTAAATTTTTACTAATCTGTCAGGTATAGAAAAATAAAAGAAAAGAAAAGAATAAAGAATAAGAGCAAAGGGGAGAAATAACAATATAATGACGTTACGTATTTGAGAAAAAACTGTCATACATCTAAATGGCAGATATACATACTTCTAATTTATTGGGATTTATTCATGTTCAGTGTCCTGGTTATTTCATCATTTATACTGAAAATAACACCTACAATTCACAAAATTCAAAAAAACAAGGCTGGCCAATTCAGAAAACGTTATAGTATATGTAGGCATACTACTCATATTAAAAAATATATCAAAAGGGTCACGATGTCCCATCAAAATTTCCAGTACAAATTTTTGCAATAATGTATAAATATTAAAAATAATGACGTGGTGAGATGCAGCAGTCTCATTCGTAGTCAAGAAAGAGGGAATAATAAGAATAACACCAACATCTATGGCAAGAGAGCAAAATTAATTTGATGTAGACTCAAACGGCAAGCCAAATTTCACTGCATATTCTTTATATGTCTATATATAATACAATGTGTATCTTTCGAGGTGGAAATATTTGTTTTCGATTTTTGCAAATAAATCAAATGAAAAAATTCCATGAATGATGATCATATATTATATAACCAACACTTACTCAATGCTCAATGTCTGATTTAGCCTTCTAATCCAGCAACCAAGAAGTTTTAAGTCAGAAAAATTCAAAACAGACTGAAATTTCAGATGATGATAGTTTTTATACCAAACATAAAAATCATCTGGGACGATTAACGTTCTCATAACATTTTTCGAAAATGGTCAAATCTTTTACCTTTACATTTAAAATGAAAACTACAAAAGTATAGTAGAAAAAAGCATAACAGTATTTATTCTACTTTCGATTCTATTTTTATTATCTTGATATAGCATTTTCTTCTCTTTTTAATTTTTTTAATTGCTTAAAATCCATTTGCCCATAGGTATATCTAATTATCTACGTTGTGGCGTCTCCAAAAAGTAATATGTATTTCAGTGTATAATGCATAAAATCAATAATCCATACAAAGTTATCTTTATGATATCATACTTAATCATTGGAGATTACTTACACAGGACAGAATTATCTATGGCAATGAATAACCCGTTTCTACCGATGATGAAATTTCAAGCATTATTATATTAAGATATTGATGATTATAAGATTCTCTATTAAAGACAACTTTTTTGAAAATGGTTTCCGGTGAGATAAGTTATTCACCTCCAAGTATATGTATCAATTCTACTAATATTTAAACATAATTCTAAAGAATGCCTAACATTAAGATATTTCAAAACATAAATCGAAACAATTGATACTGTAGATTAACTGTGAAAAAAATAGTAGTAATCATGTTGGATATATATGTAATATTAGCATTATTTGCACAGAATATATCAATAAATACAATTTGTATAACATTCTCTCACAAAATTGAATATATAAGAGCGGTGAGACGTTGTTTGTTCAAGGAACACATCATAACACAACTTTTTGGTTGGTAGAGTTATCATGAATGTTTTTTTCTGAACACCTCCATAACTTATTATCAGTTAGTCTTTTGAATAGAATAGCTTCACGTGAGGACCAAATGGGACGGTGGGGTAATAGCTTTGCTAAGCTTATTCTCACTGACAAAAAGAACAAAATAAATAAATATACAATATATGTATTTTATACGATCATATGTCAATAAATATGATAGAACGTATTAAGAAGAATGAAATAGCTTGAGGAATGAAATATCTAAAAACGTGAGATATCTTAAGAAGTAAAGTAGTTTGTCACATGAAATATCTTAACGATATTTTGACGGCGATGGTTAAGCTTTTGTAGGGGTTTCCCTTAACACTAGTGCAAATGCAGTCTCCAAAAAATATTTTCCCTAAGACAGACAAAAGAAAGAGAAAATAATTTAATTGAAAAGTAGCTAGACAGTTTCAGGCATAAGCAGGACAATTATTGTGAAAAAATTGTCGAACGCGAAATGTATGTCATTATCTCTAGTAATCTATCTGTCTGCATGCTGGTCCCTCAATAGAGATCTTTGTCATTATGTAATTACAGCAAGTACAGAACTCATGAATGGATCTTAAAAGCGATGCGCTATAGACCTATAGTACTAACTGCTGCTTTACCTTTAAAAATGGGTGGGGAAAAAAACTAAAAAATATCGAAGCTTCTCCAAAACTGCTTTCAATTTAAAAAATCTAAATCTTTTCAAGATATATAGAAATGGCATTTTCAGTTATCTATATTCGCTGAGATGGCAACATTCTAGTTTCAATTTTTTCTTGGAAATAGATATTGTAAATTATTTTTTGTTTTGTATCCATGATAGGATCTAGTTAGCTAGACAAATCTGACAGTCCAGCGATGATTCAAATATAAATCAAATCGCGTCACTAAAAAAACAAGTTTTATTTGTGAAACTGTATGTTAAATACAAAATCCTTTTGTCTATAATTAATATATAATTTACGTATGTAAGTTGCCAGAATATTAACAGCAAAAAAATAGCAGATTTTGTGAAAATGATACCAATGCTCACGTAAGCATAGCTAACGTCATACTTTACTGGCGCCATAGAACAAAGGGTGGAGGCAAAAAGTGTATAACAAAAAAGAGTTTGTCACTTAGAGTATTCAGAATATTTCACCCCTTAGAAAACAGTGGACGCTTATGTGTGTACATGAATTCTAAGAATCGATATGTGTATCATAAGTTGTATGACACCTGTGGTTGAAATCTGATATGATATGATTTTTGTTGCATGCGTGGCTATGAGAAATGTAGGTTATTAAAGATATGTATAACATAATATGAAATATTACTTTGAAAAGGCAAAATTATAAAAGATTGAGCTAACTTCTCAGGAGCATGAATCCATATTTGTTTATTTTCGGAAATGTAGAACAGATAAAGCCAAATAAACGGGTACTATTGGGGTGTTTGGTGGAAAATCTGAGATAATTATTGATTTGTCATAGCACCTACATCTCAAATTTTTTGAGCGGCGCGTAGGTCGCAGGAAATCGCCCAGTTCGCGGAGCTGCAAAATTATTATTTTTAATTATATATTTATTTGTAAAAACATTTCCTTCAGAAATACTATGTATCCCTTGATAAAGTATTTTGACACCTTTACCAGGATATAAATCATCATTAATTTAAAATATAAACTATGTGATTTGTTTCATAGAATTAACTATTCTTTTGCTCGATGTTTGTTATTGTTATAAAAATGTGTTAATACTTATTTCAAATTGAATTAAATTTCTAGGTCGTAGGTGGTTTTGATTCAACCCCCTAAAATCTTGTGCCAATTAAGTTCTCTGTATTTCACATGCAGTTGTATTTATTGGAGATTCCTATCAGAATTAAGTTTTAAAGCTTTTAGGTGTCTTATAATTCAATTGTTTTGATTTGAACAAATAAAGTACCACTAGTAGTGTAATTTTTTTTTCCTCGAATTACAAGTGTTTAAATTCAAGGAGAAACTTAAATCTCACTGAACTATATCCTAGGAGTTTACACGTTTACATCTCAAGTCCTTTAACAGTGCTCTATTGATTCTTGACTGTTAAGTGACTGTCATTTTCAAGTGTTTGTAAGTCTTAGCAGTTAGCAATAAATCGTATTGGGACCAGGCGTTTAGGTCTCCGAGTGATAGTGTTCTTACAGTTTTGCTTTAAAAAAAACAGAAAAGTAGAAATTTTTTATGTTAAATTTACCCAGAACGTAGAAAATATCCTTGTACAATATAATTTACATAACTCTTCCTTCAAAAATGAAAAAGGCTGTCATATCTTGTTGGTTTAAAATTGCAGGACGAATTATATTTACAATCACTGTAAATCTTCCATTGTTCATTATGCAGAATGAAAGATACTCCTTCATAATTTTCAATTGATGTACTGATGAGACTTGGTGCAGCTCAGTCGTCATATAACTTGCATAGTCATGTTTCTTCGATGTTCCAGATTGAGGAGGTGTTGTAAGGTCAGGCGCACACGTTTTAAATGTATTGCTCTTTTCTGGATATACTGTACAGAAGCAAATAAATTTGTGTGAAGAACACACACTAGAGCCAGAATTTTCCAACTATAAGGAATATACCTCATTTGCTCGAAGCATTCAATAACAGCAAAATATAATAAATTTGTGGCAGTGACTTGGTTAAAAGTAGATGTATCATAATGATGAGAATTAGTGTGTTTAAAGTTTAAAGTTATCTGTATAAACAAGCTGATTAGATATCTTGATAACGACAGTTCTCTGTGCAAAGAAATGATACGATTGCAATTAGTTCAGCGTTTGTCCTGATACATTATATTAAACTATACTTTCAGGACAAATAACATCTATATGAATTGAAATATGACACTAGCCAACAAAACAAAAATGCAGCGATCAGAGCCGAGATGGGGCGTGTATATAGCGGGAGGCTCACATTTTGGGTGCAGGTGTTTGATGGAAATAAAGTTTTTTTATTCCAATATCTATAGAAGCTTTCCACTGGCCAGATAAATTATTATTTAAAAGAACTAAAAAACGCTTTTATACTCAAATAATAACAGCACAAAATATGTAAAAAAATAATATCTAACCTATTCGCTAATTAATTTTAGGATCAACACGGTTCAAATGAAATATATAATATATTATAACTTGATGAAAAATAACTCCATCATGGGACACTAGTCACTAGAGCAATGGATCAATGAAGACATCTCAATGAATGCCAGTCATGGAGATGGTGGGACTCCCAATAATTGAGTTATCTTCTACAAGATTCTGGGTATTAAAATGAACAATAACAAGTCCTGGTACCATTCTGTTGCCGGCCCTGCTTCTATTCACCGAAACAGCTATACTACTACTAAACGTTCAAAAGCATTTTCTGAAGCTTCAGGAAACAATCTATTGAAAGAGCAATACGTCTAGAGGTTGCGCCTGATACTCAGAGCAATAATGCTCTTATTATTGATCTGAAGCTTGATATTACTAAGAACCTCCACAGTTTGGAAAATCTAAGGAAAGTGGCCTATTCTATACATCTTGACTGAACAATAGTCAGCGACAAATCCAGGGCCAGCTAGATACACGATGTAAAATAAAGACAACAGATAAGTTAATTCAAAGGTAGTCACTTGAGTTTACTTGAGTTGATATCGCTAATAAATAAATTGTCAAATGATGAAAGCAAAAACAAAGAAAATATGCAGGTTTTGATATATCAAATTTTAAGCTCATAAAAGTATTGCTTGTGCAATTGTGCATGGCTGTTGTACGAAACGATATGATTTGTGAAGTAATAAAACCGTGAAATATGTATACAAAGTACAAAGTTTAACAATATTTTTAAACCTGTAAAGATAAGGTTTCGCCTAATTTTGTAGGTGGTATTGCCACAGCAACCAGAAACGTGCTCGTCACTATCAGTGGAATGAGTGTATAGAAAATACGTCATACCATTGATGTAACATATACCATAGCTACGATATATGTCATTCTTGATGCCAATCCCAATGTCAATTACGTTATTTATGAGGACTGACTCTGAACCGGCTGCATTTGATCTTACTTAATGCCAACAATATTCCCTAAGCAGACGTAAAGCACTAAAACTTGCCAAAAGAAAACTTCAACAATGCATCTTCAGCCATCTAATAAGTCTTTCTACCATGACAGAGTTTAACATTGATTATCTCTCAAGTGGATAAATTCGCATAACTGATTGTCCTCACCTTGTTTTTGTTTTCAAGATATAGGGTGTAAGGTTTCATTATTTTGTTTTTTATTCATTGTTCGAGTCGAGTCTGAGATGTTTGACTCCAATTTTGTACACGCAATGATGCTACTTAGCTATTAGTTAGCCATTTCAATTCAAGCTACTTCACCAGAGTCGGAGGGAGGGGGTATCAGGGGTAATTACCACCACCCCTTCCAAGATTACCCTCTGTCAAATGAGCTAAACACACAGTATTTGTCGTCGTTATCTCATTGGAGAAAATATCACAATGCTTCTATTGTAGTGGCTCAATACAAATTCAAGCCTACCTTTAGCAGGTTATTTCAAGAAAATGTATTAGTTCATCAATCGCTGTTTTATTTCATCTTCCTAAAATTCCGAAGGCTCCACTATTTCACTTACTATTTATCTTCTTAATTATAATACTATTAACATAACCCTTTATGTTGCCTCAACTGCCTCGACGGAAATATTACGAAAAATGGTGGAAGCATACACAAACTTCATGCCCTGCTACCCCCTCCCAAGACTAAGGTTTAGATACGCTCTTGTACGTCACTGATATTTTTTGTTAGCATATTCAAAATTAACATATCTATTTAATTTTGTTACTTGCCTGTCTCATAAGTTTTTTCATACTCCGTTACCATTAGAAGTTTCTCTTTATGCTGTCAGATGAATGGCAGGAATTATTGGGATTATCACCAATAATAAAGAATATAATTCTATTAAATTTGAAAGAATCAAATTTTCTACCAAGCCACCTTGACGGAAATTCCTAAGGCGATCATCTTCAAAATGAGTGGATTACTCAAAAATGTTCCCCTACTAATACATCCGCAAGTGTCGTTTAGGCACGATGTTCAGCTTTATGTTGATAAATATTTAAATAAGATTATGACAAGGATAAGTTGTGGAGTGCCACAATTACAGGCACCTATTTTAAAAGGCTTTTTGGAATTTGATATTGATTTTATCTATCGGTATATCTTAAGTCATGAATTTATACTAGACCACTTCAGACACTAGCAGACCTTATAAATATAATAATTTAACACTGTGCCACCATAGGTGATACTCTTGATTTTTTAAAGATTTTCTATCAATAGGTTTTTTTTAATTTAATTTTGTTATTAGTCATTTTATATAAACTGACTTTGAAACGAATTGCAGATACCCATTTGACAGCTAGAATCCATAATGATTTTATAGACACTGGAAATCAGTACGAGAACAATTAGAGATATCGTTATTGTTCGAAATACATTATTATTAGTGTTAGTAAATACTTAAAAAGAAACCATAAAAAAATGAAAGAAAAAGTTTCTAATTTTTACTCAATGTAGCCGTTTCGAGTGAAAAATTTGAGACAACTGTTTCAAAATTGGCCGAAACTTAACTAATGAAAACAAATCAAGTTTGATTAGTGAGAACATACATTGATATCAAAATATCGAATTAAAATGCAATATCTCACCCTCTTAGTTCTGCAACATGACACTGCACCGTCACTTGCACTGCTATTCCACAAATCATCTACACCAATCACACCAGACAGATTGGAAAAAAGGCGGGAATGACATACGAAACCCGAAATCAAAACAGCGTCGTCCCAATGGATCGCGCGTGCCGCTGAGCGATTGTTTCTGCCGCCACAGCCAGCCGCGATGCCAGCAGGCAGCGAAAAGGTGAATCAATCAAGAATGCGCTTCCAGCTGTCACAGTGGAGTGACAGAAGGTAAACTGCCGCCGCCGCCTGCGACCGACGCGATGTTCGATTTTTTCGCGAGTAGCTGCTGATAGCGCCGATAAGGGACGCCGACGCCTCATGGCCGGCTACATGGATGGGTTAGGTTTGTTCTCAGGCAGTGGCAGGACTGCTGGAGGTTTTCCGTTCGATTCAAATTATCGATTCCCAAAATTTCTTATTTATTTCCTTTTTTGGTTGTTATAGAAGGATGAGGAGGCCTTGGACCGACTACATCATTAGTCTGCCAGTTGTGTTAATTTAATTCTTAGGTAGGATAAAGAAAACACGGTTCTGAAATTCATATCAGCATGCCGTGAATTGGAAGGATCCAGGAAGCAATCATCCTTGGATACTTCGCTTTAAGGCGCTTGATTTGACCCGCGTAGCAGAATTGCGCTACGATGTGAGTAGAATCGATTTGTGTGTGAGCACGAGGATGCAGGTAAAGGTGCCATCCTTTTTTGGGTGACATGTAGAGCAGCCGAAGAGCCCAGCAGAAGAATCTGCAGTACATGACAGAGCTGGATTCGGCTGCCAATTAAGAACATACATCAAAAATGCTGAAGTAAGGCTTCATAAAGACAAACCCATGCATGGAATCTCCTACAGAAACCTAGAAGAGCATGGTTTTTCTAAACAGTTGACCTTCTCTTTCCTAATTGAAGTGATATGCCCAGGGCTTTAAAATAGTAGTTTGCCAGGGTGTTGTCTTTAATATCTGGGTATATCGTAGTCGAGCTATGAGTTGGAAGTATGCGATACCAGCTGTATGGTATGCCAGAGACGTTTATGCAGCTCTTGCCACTGTAGGGCACTGCTAAGATCTATAGATCTATCAGCATAATGATAGATTATCATTTGATTTGTCAGATTTTATTGTAAGCGTTAGAAATTTTACGATAAATGCCAATACAATTTATATTTTTGGAAAGAACAGCACAATGCTGTGTTCAATTATCATGACTTGCACTGCTATTCTACAACAACTCGGTATATTTTGTTGTGACACTTCTAATATAGTAAATGAATGGCTAATAACTGATGTTTGAGAAGCAAATAGTCTAAATTCAGGAATAATAAACACTCCCATGGAAACATTCATTAGTTTTTCCATTGAATTATATTTCTTCCCTGTACATATATTCGAGTCATTAAAAGCCATTGTCCTCATGATAACTTTTTGGGTGTAATTAGCAGTCCCTCTTTCGTTTGAAATTATATATCATTAATGGAAAAATAGGAGGGTATCAACATGCAGGCAGATGAAAACAATCTTATTAATAAACAATAGCAGCATAGCAATATAATTCTGCACGTATCCTTTGCATCTAAGGTTATCGCAATTATTTGAATAGTACAGTATTTGTAGATTATACACAAAAATTAGTCTTGATGCTTTTCTGGTGTCTGTTCAAACACATTTTATCACAATGGATACACATAAAAAATCTTAGCTTATCGAAAATCAACAAATTAATTATTCACTAAGACAAGAGAATTTTCTGAAGTTTTTGCTTTTAGTTCGCGAAAAACTTTGAATTCGATGTTTTAAATTTTCTTGATGTTATGTTATGACATGTCCATAAGGCAAAACCACGTCACTGATTTCTATCGGTGGTTCTGTCTGTCTGCCGTTGCAGTCGCGACTGTGTTACCTCCTAAACAAGATAAAAAATAAAACATTTTTAATTTTTTTTGGGGGTCTAAAATTGGCGTGAGGGGGTGAGATATTCACAGCAGAGATAACAGCATAGACTTTTTTCAATATATGCGCACTTATAGATGTTTACAGTACGTCCGACTTATGAACACAATAGATTTTCCATACATATCCAATATTTCAAGGAAAATGAAATTATTTGAATGTCTTCATATTGCACAGTATTTCAGGGCGTGATTAAGTTTTTTACTGTGTGGGGCTTGTATGTTAAGTATCAGTTTAGTTAAGATTTCACCGGATTTTAGTGCTCTTCTGGTGAGTTTTGGTAATATTGGAATTTTTTTCAGATTTTTTGAAACTTTTGGGAAATTTTGAGTGCTTATATTTTTCAAATTCAGGTTCAACTATCAACAGTCGCAAAATCCGATCCAAATCCTCATTTATCAGCCGATACCATTGCGTGGGAAGTATAGCTTAAACGTGCTTGACATCTTTCCATCGTTTTCCACTGAGCTAAATAGGTATCAAACAGTATGAGTTTCCGTAATCCTGAAACACACAAAACACAGTCAAATTCGGTTAGGCATAGTGACAGAGCAAATAATTACATCTAATAAACTCGAGACTCTCTTGAAGTGGTATCAGATTAAAATAATAGTTCCCATACTACTCCCCACTAGAATTAGGCCTCTCAAGTTCATTCAAATACCATAAGGTTTTTTGAAAATTATTTCGCTGCCACTTGATTACCAATTAAAAGCTAGTGGTAACCTTTTCGTGAACATTTCATTTAGATCGGACTAGGACTTTACTAGGAAATTACTCATATTTTTATGTTTTTGTCCAAGTGCTAACCTAATGTAAAAATTGCATCAATCTCAAATCAGAATGAGTACTTTTTGATTTATAAAGGGGTCGAGAAATACAGACAACAAACAAATAGACCGACGGACTCGAACAAAAGACAAATTTTTGAGCTACACACTTCAAGAAGCCACAAAAAAATATAATTTCTTCATTGTTTCTTTAGCGGTTACAATACTATGCATGAGCGCAGGAAGTAAAACGACAAAAATGCTATGTCTTACTCAATGACAAGCCCAGAAAAGGATGGAGTCTGGCTTATTGGAGGCAAAGATCTGTATATGCACAAACGGCTCCTAAGCCGAAGTAGTCGTTGGAGCCGGAACCAAGACTGAGGATTGGGGATTGAAACAACTTAGGAACCTATACATTCTAAATTCAATTGCATTTTCCATACTTGATATTAGACGCTGCCGAGACGCTAGTGAACTCAATCATATATGGTGTCAACGAATGACCAAGACAAGTAAAAATCAATAAATGAGACAAGTATAATCTGAATATCTGAAACTAAATTACACGTAACGAGTTTTTATGGAAATATTCTAGTAACGAGACTGGCCATAAACTAGGTAACCCCGTCAATTACCGTAATGACTTGTCCATCGGTATTACCTTGTTTTGAGCGGCTATCGATTCACGTTTTGATGGACGGTACACATGTTTGGCGTCTAGATATGTTCAGATACAATCAGATTTCGCAAATGCTTTAAATGCGGAAAAATAGTAAGGCCCCATCAGTGGCGTGCAATCTCTCAGGACCAGTTATTTCTATATCATTTGCACATTACACTGCAAATTAGGCCAGCGTTTCTGATTCAGGATGGTCGCTGAATAGTGTGTATTATGAAACAAGTGCCAAATGTTTGCGTTTGTCATGTTCGTATAGAAGTTGGCAAATGAACCCGAAGTCAAAGAAACAATCTTCATTAATCATGTAGGTTGTAGATGCTATTACTCGATGAAATTCTTGCATCATTCAGACAAGATGTTTTTGGTATTCAAGACAAAGTTTAACAAATAGAACTCTTCTTCCAGTGACGCGTTTCGATTTATATTTGAATCATCGTCGACTGTCAGCTTTGACTGTTTACAAAGGCTATTCAGGCTATTTGTCCACTGGCTAACTAGATCCTATCATGAATAAAAAACTAGAGCTTTCTAGCATACCATTTATCATATCTGGCTATTGTGCTATTCAATTATTTTTTCTCCCTTTTGTTTGTCTTAGGGGAAATATTCTTTGGCGACTGCATTTGCACTAGTGTGAACGGAAATCCCCTACAACACCTTAAACATTATTTATATTCTATATCAATTTAAATTAAATAGGAGGTGTCTTACGGGTTTTTGTTTAACACTAGTGCAAATACAGTCGCCTAAAAGTATTTTCCCTAAGACAGGCAAAAGAAAGAAAAAATAATTTATAATAGCTAGATAGGCTAAATAAATAGATTTGAGTCTAGTCATAATACGATCTAGTTAGCTAGTTGACAAGTAACCTGGGTAGCCTTTATAAAAAGTCAAATTTGACAGTCCGACAATAAATATAAGTCGAAACAAGAAAAGAGACTTTTATTTGTGATACTTCATTTGTGCAATATTACGATAAATATATAAAACTGGTCACTTGGCGATTGGTACAATTGAGAAATAATATGCGAATGAATAACGTCAGCAACTGATATGTGGTGTGGGCTTTTGCAGTACCTCTCACATGCGAGCCTTATTCCAGAGATTTTCTGCATTGAATTTGGTAAAGTACCTAGTAGTAGCTGTTCTCGTGAATACAATTTTCAGAAGCGGAGGAGAACCTTCAGATTCAGGGAGTCAGCCTAGGAAGGCCACCAGCATGACCGTGTCAGAACATGTTTTTTATGTTAACCTGCAAAAGGGGCATCCACTAGTTGTCCATTATGTGATAATTTCACAAAAAATTGTTTGCAGTGGCTCAACATTGGGGTGGGTGGGGGAATTAGCAAGTGAGGTCTTAAATGATTGCAATAATATCGTATATATATGTGGAATATATAACATGTAGATCAGTGTGTGTGTATTCATCTTAATGTGTACCGTAACTACCGGGAGTGCACCAGCGGGTGGAAGGTCCGAGTCAGTCTACTTGACTCTATTATGATCTCATTGCATCGCTTATGATTTTGGGGTGTAGCTAAAATACAGCAACTCAATTTTAGCGCGTTTACCGAGTTCCTAACCATATCAACGTGTACTCAAATACATTCACAGCGCAAAAACAGTGTTTTGAAGTTTCTAATTTTTTTGAAATTATTTCAAGGCGTAGCAGAAATTTGTTTGCGTGTATGTGGGGGTGAGTCGCACCGTAAATTTATCTGAAATAAATTTATTTTTTATCTAATAAAATAAATCACATCAATCGTCGGATACCCTTCATATAAAATGGGTAATGCAAACTTTGTTATTTATTGAATCGTGTTACTATTTTTAGGAAAATTCCATTTCCTTGGCAGACCTGTAGTAATCGTAACAACTAATCTAAAGCACCCCAAAGTAGAAGGCCGATTGCATTGGAACGAGGCAGGGCGAGGTATATAAAAGGCGTACGCATCGATAAAAATATCAAAGGAATAGCCTGGGTCATTTGTCAGGAAAGACAATATCTTTGGAATATCGACCTAGCGGTAAGGGCGTTGCTATTTATTTGAGTTTTATTAGTCTTTTGTGATTTTGATTGCTGCTCTTGGCTCTTTTATACTATTGAAATGCATGGAATGACGTTAACAATGCTTATAGTAATAGATATCTATTTGAATACCATAGGTGGTCCAAATTCCATATGTATCTGAGTAATTCTAAAGAAATACACTCTGAAGAAAAATATAATATTTTTCACAACTAAGATTTCAATGCTCTCCATATTGTTTTGTAAGGTTATCATATTTTCCAACAGAGCTCCGTTTATTCCAATCAAGAATACGAACATCTTGCGATTCCTTCCAAGTAATTCAGTTACTTGTTTAGCATCGCCATATTTGTCAACGGGAATTCAGCGTTATGCGTGAGTCTCCGCGCCCGTTAGTTTCTATTGGATTAAATTTTTACCAACCACCTCTCAGGATAAATGTGCTGTTAAAAAGTTGGGGTTGTGACTGTTGTGAGGATCTCATAACAGTATACAGGTGTTGATGTGATTTAAGTGATATGAGAGTTGTGAATAAAATCTATTACAAATGGTGGACATATATCTTTTGGTTTAATTACAGGTACATATTTTTTATATTCTGTTTATCTGTACAACAACTTTCAAACTTGAATTAGAAGAAATACTATATGACGTAGATAAATGTAAGGAAGAAGTCACACTGGTACAGTTTTGAATTTTTTTTGGTTCTTCTGTTTAAGGTTAGAGAACCAACAGTAGCTTTGATAAGAGCTCATCAAAATTAACAAATGTTTATAGCAATAATAAATTATATAATGAAGTTGAAGTATTTGTGCCAAGATCATGAAATGCTTCAGTCAACACTATAGTCTTCTTATAGGTTAGGTTTTTTGTTTTGTGCCAAGATAATGATATGCTCAATTTGAGATTTTGGTATTCTCACTTCCAATACTTCTCCAGGTTTGAATTGAAATATACTCTATATGATCAAAAATACAGTATTGTTACTTTAAGATTATTATAGCTTTGCTCATATAGGAAGATATGGTAGGTATCCTTGAATGAATTCTTCGTATGAGAATTTATTTTTTTGTGTATAGCGGCTAAAAAGATGATGTACACTCTTTCAACTAACATCTCAAACTTGCCCAATTAAAAAAGTATGTAAGTCAAAAGGGCGTACCCATGTTGGAGGTAAGACTATTTAAGTCTATGCTATTCACTATATATTGCAATAATGTAATTATTTTGGAAAGTATATTTATATGAGTCTCAAAATGGGAGTGTTCCACTGAAGTAGGCCAAAATCGATATGAGGGAGACATTATAATATATAAAATACCAATTAAATTATATAATTATTCAGATATATTCGCATTACATTATTATACAGGGTATTTTAAGTTGTTTGGAGCTTGTACTCCTGAAGATGCCAATGGGAAGCCCCACTCTGTGTGCCCCACACTTAGGGATTAATGTTACTGAGGTTACTTGTTCAAAAAAATGTGTTTATAATATCAATTTTGGAACGCTTCGTTTTTTTTTGTGAGGATCACATGAGACGAATCGGTTGCCGATCTGTCTTTTGGCGTCTTTGGCACCACGTGGTCTCAGTAACGGTTGAATCGATTTTGATGGAATTATGTGACACGTAGTAGGGTCTAATGTCAAAAGTCTGTATGCCCCAACAGTAACAATGTAACTTCGAAATAGCGGGAAAATACCAGAAATTAATAGTATAAAATAAAAAGAAGTAAATATTTTGTGCACCATCCCAATACTTTACCAGTACTCGTACGTGGAAAATAGAGCTCCTCAATATTAAGATTGTTTTATATTATTTTGCTGCTTTCGGATACTTACGGTATAGTTTCAAAATTCTACAACTTTTCACTAATAGGTACACAAACCGCCTTCCTTTGTCCTGTTTTATAGCCTACCGTTACCTTCGTGATTGCCCAGGACGCACCCTAAGCACGACATTACGGGAATAGCACAAAAAATTGGACGCGTTGCTATAAAAAATATCGTAGACTCATTAAATTCATTTTTATACTTTCTCTGTCGACAAGTATGAGAACAATATTATTCGGTATAGACTGAATGTATTGTTTCCGAAAGAGAAACTTCGATTAATAGTCTACCGAAAAATCTCTTCAAGCGACATTTTGTGGCTGGGCGCATTTTTTCATCCAGCATGTAGTCCACAGACCAGATACAGCAGATGTAACTCTTAAGGTGGGTATTCACTGAGCGAACGAACTCCGAACGAACAGCGAACTCCGAACAACGAAGGTTTTGAGTTTGTTCGGTCGTAATTTGTCGACGAGGGAACCCGAAGCAAATACAGTTATTCTTAAAAGTTCGATTGGCATTTGCTTGTATGTGCAAAAATGTGTGATGAAATTATCGCGGTGGAGCTGTGTCAAAATATCTCGAAAAAAGTTAATCATCGTCAAATATCTTATTTTCAAACTGACACTATTTATTCAGACTGAACCTACTTGCGCATATTTTACCTATACTGACAATACTGGGGATATATTATTGAAATTTCCATCATAAATCTTCAAACATACCTAATATTAAATCCCGGTCGTTGAGTTTATATTTTGAAAATTCTCCGTATGACGTAGAAACTAACCATAGTAACTGATAATCCATGTGATTGCTGACTAGAGAGGTAGAATCTAGGATGAGTTTGGTACTTACTGGACTCACAAAATATTTTTAAAACGAAAAAAAGACTGGCAGAATTTTTATTTTAAAATGTTATTGCACGCATGCATTGGCCCCGAACCCTTGCTGGGCATTAGCAGAGGCCAGGTTAGTATTGCCCTGGATGCCTGGGCATACAACGAACTTGCGAAAGCATGGCTGGAGAGAGACGACTGCAGACAGTCAAAGAGGTTCATAGCAGGCCCCAACAAATTTAGGGATTTATGGCTACTGAACCGGAAGAAGAATTCGCTCCACTTGTTAGTGGGGATCTTCACAGGTCACTGCAGACTGAACAGAAACATAACACTCATCAGAGTGGTCAAAGACCCAATCTGTCAGAAGTGCTGGGAGGAGGACGAGACCTCGTTCCACTTCCTGGGCGAATGTGCCGTATACAGCAGCCTTAGGACTGAGGTGTTCGGCACAGCAGAGTTTGACAGAGAAGAGTGGAATGGTCGGACATCGTGACCTTTATTTGAAGGTCTGGAAGGTTGTATTTGTTCGGGGTCGGCAAAAGGGGTCAAAGGTGGCCTACTTGCCAGGCTTTGCCTCTCCACTACTACTACTAACTAACTAAGCCTCAATTAACTCAAGAGTGAGTTCATCCGTCCACTCAACTTTTTCAGACATTGTTTACTTACTTTAATTACAGCTCATTAAGGACAAATTCGGAGTTTCGTCTGAAATCGTCGATGACACTGCGAATCACGTCAACACCGAACAGCAAATCCTTTTGATGTACCGCCTTTCAAGCGAACGAAAGCGAAAGCGAACCGAACGTAAAATTGCCATTCGGTTCGCCTTCGCTTTAACTTACACATTGACCGAATAGTTCGGAGTTCGTTCGCTCAGTGAGTACCCACCTTCATAGATGACAAACCGATTACGGAATCACGTGGAAGTAGCGACTTTTCTAATGGAACAGTATATACAACTATTTGCGGAGCCACATAAAGGTCAGGTTTTGATAATAGACATCAGATGATAAAGAGAAAGAAGCCATTGAAGATAGATGGAATACAGTCCAATAAAAATATGGCGTCTGCCAACCGTGAAAATGAAAGCACGTCCGATACTTGACTCATCTGCCATCGAGCTTGTGGGGATCAACACTAACAATAACATGCCCTGGTATGATCATGTTTCCTTAATTGCTAGGTAAGCAAGCCAGAAGCTGGATTATCTGGAAGTTTTCTCCCGCTCCACGAAATTATGTGTACCAGAACATCTCTCGGGTATATAGAACTCGCCAGCATTTCTGTAGCATGATAGGCTTTCTTGGTCTATAAAAAATCAGGTTTGGTATGAAGCTTGCCCAAGTTTTCTTCTTTATGAGCATTGTCTGGTCTTTCTGACGTTGGCAATCATTCTGGTGTGTTTTTCTCGATCCTGCCCAAGTTTAAATAAAAGCTCGACAGTTTAGATGCGAATGTTTTCTAGCTATGATGCTTGTTTCATTTAATATTAGTTGCGAGATACGATACCGGTTACCTTGAAGAATGTGACGTAGATAGTAGATTTTTAGGCATTTGATGGTTGTTAATGGTTACCGAATAGTGTTAATCGTTAGTAAAATTCACCATTTATTCGTTTTGGAACCCATGGTATATGTAGCATTCTTCTGTATTTCCACATCTCTAGGGCTTCTAGCCGCCTATAATGGCTATAGAATCTAACTTCCAGCACCATACAAGAGCGTTGTCCGTATATAACATTTCACCATCCTCTATCGTAGCTTTGAATGTATGTTATCATTACAGAAGAGACACTTCATTTTGATGAAGCTTGAACGGGCCAGCTCAATTTTAGTCTGATTTCTTTATCATGGTTCATCTGCTCTGTGATCTAACTACCCAAATAATTAAAAAACTTGCTCTGCCAATTGGCTGCCCATGGCATCAGATATGAGTTTTGGGTGCCCAAGTCTTACCTCACGATATTATACGCGCAGAGGGTACACAATGTGGCTTCCTCGATTTTCGTCCTTGTTTCTCAACTAGGGGTTTTCCGTTACACAGATTGGCGCAATGGGATTCCGACATATGGGAGTATTCTATAGTATTAGTAGAATCAAGTTTTTTCTGTGATTATATCGTTTATATGCGAGGTCATGAATTCTAGGAATCAGCCTCGTACTTGCCACCCCAACTTAGAGGCGTTTAAATTTGGGTCAGACCATCAGTAGGCGTTTGAAAGTGTGACAGGTCTGCCCTAGTCCGCGCCTTCCTTAATGTCACGACATTTACGATGTCGACACGGGTTGGGATATTGCACCTTTCCTAATGGGTCAACAACAATTTCTATAGCTTGCTTACTAACAGTTTTCACCTCTTACCGTCAGAAAGCTGAAAAATGAAGAGTTAATATAGTTAATAATAAGTATGGAGTTTGATTGAAATCAAAGCACGGGTTTAATCAAATACGAAGGTATACACTAAAAGGTATTACATTATATGTTCCTCACTTCTCATGCGAACGGAATTAGTGGGAATGTTTGTAAGTCATTGAATATTTCAAATTTGAGATGATTTTTCAGATATTATAGATAAAATATGCTTCGGAAAAATTCACACATTTCCTTGCAACCAATGGAGACATTGGTGATAATGCGATGTATATATATATATATATATATATATATATATATATATATATATATATACAGAACGAATTTTGTCGTATTTGTGAGGAATTTGAGGATTGCTAATATAAATCTCAATTTGCCATTCGTATAGTAAATATTAAGGTAAAAATAGAACTAATTTTTAATTAATTAACATACTCTTAATATAATAAACATACACAAACAATAACTTCATCGACAAAATAAATTAGGCGAAGCCTCACCTCATTTTAAAACGTACATTTAATATACATTTTTTCAGAAGGTGGTGTGGCTGTGTACATAAGTGGAATAAAAACCTTCGTTGAAATACAGCACAAAATACGTATGCTTAGGATGATGGATGAAAATTGATATAAGAACCAATAGTCCTTTTATTTCCCACGTCCATCAGCGACGAAGAATTGTATTCGTGAAAAAAACATTGAGAGATATTGTGCTTTCTTGATGTTCATGACATTGTGAAAAACCATTTCACTCATTTCCATCGACCAGTCTGTCTTTCTGTCTGTTCTCTGTCCGGTGATCCATTACCCCTCTATAACACAGAACACACTCATACATCACCTATAAAATTTTGACCCCGGATATACTTTGTACTTTTTGAGATATTGACCCAGTGGCAGCAGAGTAATACTGAACCTACTTATCCATATAACAAGGTGCAAACCACAGGTCGACCATTTAAGCGTACTGTCAAGCATCCACATTAGACGTAAGCTCCCGGCTTTTGCCAGATTGCCACGTTCACTATACCTCTATAGTTTGTCTTTTTATTTCACCAACTGCTAATACTACATATTACTGAATGCTTTGATAATGATAATAAATAATCACAAAAGTGATATTTAGCCTTTAAAGAGTAGTTTGACTTTGTATTTCACGTTTTTGAAATCATCGAGCTTCTGAAATTTTGGGATTCTTAAAATCTTCACAATTGCTCATATTAAGTTTCAATTTAAAAACAAGACTGAACCTTACCTCACCTTGAGTCTTAGTATCTCCTCGTAAGTTTATCAGGTCTGGCAACCCAGAAACTAGGCAACATCTATCAAAGAAGATAAGAGAAAGATAAAAAGGACATGGGAATGCACAGAGGAGAAGCGAACTTTCAGAACCAGGAGACGGTTAGTTATTGTTGAAGTGGCGAAGTTTCTTGTTGTCTGAAGGATTTAATATTGATTAATTTTTCATTATAACATCCAAATTTTGTTTCTAAATTCGATCTGATTTTGTTCTCAGTACGAGTCGTGGCCTGGTGTGCTTGCGAACTTGCTCGACTATGTAGTTTTCTGTGCAATCCCGCTTGGCTATAACGTCGCGACTCCTGTTGTTTGATGGAGTCCCTTAAGTATGGTTAATTTTTCATTTTTTGTACTTGGATAAAGGCTGCCAAGGCAACGTAACGTTAGTAAAGTTATTTCGTTGATGACAGGTAGTTTTAATTAGTCACGTTACAGGTATAAGATAACCTAATAAGATAACAATATACCACTGGAGGAAGAATAAGCAATTTTTTCACACGAAGGCAAGAGCAATAGCTGTCACATAACTGAAAAAATAATAGGGTACAATTAGATACAAAAAAACAACAAAATATTTTACCTAAATATATTCAGGGCATTAGAAGTAAATTGAATAGCTTTGTTTGCAAATAGTAACAATTTTTCTATACCCCATATGTCCCAATGGAAACTGAGTTCATCAAAATGCATTTCTATATCATATGAATATATGTGGCTATCACTTATCGCAGTTCAAAGCGGATACATGGTAGAGCATCAATTTTTGTCAAAATTATATTCTTTGTAAAACTTCAGTTTGGAGGCGTCTATAGTACGGAGTTCTGTGGATTGGAATCAACAAAATATAATCATAAAAGTCTGTCTGGCAGTCAGTGCAATGTTTTTGATAGATTTGAAGAATTCTTCGATTTCTGGAAACACTTCTTAATATACACGATAGAACTTCAAACGTACTTGCTACATATCTCTCAATACCAGTCTTCCCATAAGAATGCATGCATATTCTCCTGTAAATTAGTTAAATGAGGAACTAAAACGTTTTAGGAATAGAGTCGCCGCTGCAAGAACTACACCTCGTGTGAGAAGTGAACATGACAGCAAATTTCAGCATCCATAACATGAAAACCTATCTATATAACTATATAACTATGGATAACTAGATCTGACAATAATGCTCCCAGGGAGCTCCTGGGATGACTTTGAGCGAAACACGTTTATCTAAATGTACTGCACCTTCTCAACAGGCTGATAACAGCAAACGCCCACAGTAGCAACTTCGCTCGGACGATAGGCCGCCAGACATATTCAGGGTCGGCTTCACGAATGTTCGAGGTCTCGTCTCAAACATAAACGCTGTCCATAAATATCTGCAGACAGAGGGGCCACACATTTCGGCATTGCCAGAGACTCAGGCTGGATCGACAGTGATGGATAATTGGTTTGGATATTCCGGATACGACCTTTATATACCCGATTCAGTCTAAGATTTGAAACTTCAATCTGAACACACCCAATGAAACAGGAACGTCTTTAAACCCAACCCGTCGAAAACATTGCCTCCAGCAACGTATATGAGCATTTCCACGCGAAACACTGTCCGCCCGTCCATGCCGCCAACATCGTATCATCGCTCTCCTCAATTTACATTCGAAGAATTGCATAACACCGACGTACAGACCGACGCGGAGTATCACAGAGACCCAGACAATTCACACGAACATAATCTCGCAGCCTCCGATACGGATTATCAGCACAATTTAGATCAGTTTTATCCAGATGCGTATGAACAATTTTCTTCTGAAAGTAATGATCAACATTTTCAGCTGCCGGGACCCAGCGATCGCCAAAGGTAACACCCGAGATTATTTCTCTCAACGCCACTAATACAAGTGAACTGAGTTACATTATTTTCCCTGAATATAATATCAAAATTTTGATAGACTGGATAAACCAAATCCTCAATTGACCCAGACATCGCTTACAAATATTTTCCAAATTTAGTCCAAAATGATTCATTCATAGTGTCTACAGTATTTCAAAAGTCGGCTCACAAACACACTGCCTTGATTCCAGCACCAAAAATATTTAACTTACCCTATGCTCAAGATCTGAAGTTTTACTTGTTCAAATTTCATAATATTTTTCATGGTTTAATCGGTTTAGATAATATAAAGGCTTTGCAAGCAAATTTAAACGATAGTGACGGTTTTCTAGTGACCCCTTATGCCAAAATTAAGCTATTATATCAGCGGACAAAGAGCGATATGAACTTTATTTCTATTGAACCCAGAACTGAACGCGTAATAAAAGACACAAAGGTAGTTTATATAACAACTCATATTTTAATGCCGGAGTTTTTGATAAATATAATGAATTGGTAGATGACGTCTTTCCTGTTTCAAGCCAGGGCATGCAATGAGTTCAGGAGGGCAGTAACACAACACTTTATAAGATTCGAATAAAGGAGATTACAGTCTGCAATGGTTCTGGAGCAGCCGGAGAATATATGGTCCAAATCACCTTCGCAGTCACAGTGTGGGCATAGACTGGACGGGATCATATTCAATCTTGCTAAGTGGGATGGAAATGAACGATGTCCATGAGACTTCTAAATACGAAAGGGTTTGACAAAACACCGGCTAAAATGAAAATGACATACGCATATAACCACTCCATTCATTCCAAAACACACCTTAAACCTATAGATCCCATAAATGGGCATATCAGTAGCGACGAAATATTTGATATGAAACTGGAACAAATTTTGCTAAATGTTCAACAGCATAAGGAGCACTCGAAAATTTTGTACTCAAAAATCAATTCAGACTTGATCTGTCATCTGTTGTTAATACTACAGACGCCGAGCGTAAAGTCGTATCTACTGATAACCAACGTAAAATTCATATGAATTATTTAAAACGACCTCTCCGCAGATCATATTCCTTTAGCCAGTAAAGAATGTGCTACAGATTGCACTACACATGTAGGTTTTGTTTGCAGATTCCTGGAAATGACTAGCGGACTCCAAGATAGAATAACAATGCAGAGCCTCCACAATAAACCAGGACTCCTTCCCTTGCGAATTGGCAAAGCAAAACTAAAGGACTACGAGTTTTCTCTCATATACTATTATAACGAGGAACCCATCATTTCGGAATTGGACATATTAGCAAACCAATCACATAACCTATCCAGTATAATTTTTCAAAACCCTGACTATTCTAACGACGTTTCCGATTACATGAAAATAAGTTTTTTTGCTCAGCAAAAAGCTGAGGTTAAACTTAGTGACTTATTTCCCCACCCCAAAAGAAGTAAAAGAGGTTTGGTTAACGGGCTTGGATCAATTTTCAAGTCAATTTCAGGTAATTTAGACGCCGCTGATGGCGAAAGTTATGACAAAATAATTGAAGAGCTTCAGAACACACTATGGAAACCCTTGCGAAATGCAACTTTTTCATGCCATTTATATATCCAAGTGCTCTAGAACAGTAATTGCAGTCACTCAACCAATAGCTGAACGAGTTGAGTAAACAATCGAATGGATATTCGTTCATCTACAGAAAACCATAACAAAAATCAACAAGAACGACTTGGACCCTCTAATGTTCAACCAACCAGCTCTGTTCCCGGACCTGAATCAAGAAAGCCCTTAATTACCAGAGACAGCCTCCAACTTAAAGTTGGATAGCGTTAAGCTCGATGACCTCAGCGACATCAAAGCAAGAATTTCTCAGAATGTTCCAAAACTATCTTCATCATCACCAGTCATCTGGACGCCCAGCATATGGTCAATCAGCATATACGTTATCCTGGTTGCAGAAAGCTATTGCATCTTGTATGGAAATTGCCAAACGAAAAGATGTCAAGAACCTCCAGCCCAACAACCGCACCATGAAGAAGTTCGACCTATTCAAATTCCTCTCTGATAGATCGGAAGTTGAATCTAGAGGGGGAGGAGTTACATCGTGTACTTCTGTAAGCCTCATCAATAAAAGTGCTGACTCCTGAAGATTCTCATCTAATCTAATCTATCTAAATTCTAATATATATATATATATATATATATATACAAACGTACATCAGATAATAATATTTAATTCCTATCCGTATCATGATATTACTTATGGGAAACGTAATAAGCTGTGTAAATGATTTAATTCCACAAACCTTATAAATTATTTAGATGAGGATAGCGTCGTTGTTGGAAGAATCGATATACAACCTTCCAACTCCATAGATTACCTCATCTCTAAATATTTCATTATTAATGATTATTATTTGAAAAAGTCGACTATAGCAATTTTCCTGATAGTTCGCAATTCTCGAGAATTCAGATAAAATTATCTCAATGGAAGCAAAGATTAAGTACACTTCAATGGGTTCTATAAGCTGATCAATTTTATGACTACTATGTTACCGCCAAGCATTTTTGAGATAATTAAAGATTCACAGGAAAAAATGTGATTGCTTTCTAAAGCCATGAAGATTATAATATGGCGATACAATTCCTTCAATTTTTTTCACCTTCGCAACGTACGCGTTTAGTTTGAGTGAAACAGTTGGGCGCCTTATATCGGGCACCCCAGAATCTGAACATATATTTTAAAAGTTTCAGTGATTTTCTCTTTGATCAATCTAACTCGTCCCAGTGTTTGATCAAAGCCACATTGGACAACTGAACAAAGTTTTCTAATGTTCAGGCAGCTTTCATCAAAGTACAGCAAGATAATGCAAAGGTGTAAGCCTATTAACATATAATATAGATAGACGCGGCTTGCACGGTTGCCACGTTTACCTGAAATAGGATAATAAATATTTACAAACGTGATATTTAGTTTTAATAAGATAGCGTCGAGTAGGTTGACTCGGTATTTCACGTGTAGTGATATCAGTCTGCTAAATATTCTTATCGTTTTTTTGCTTACTTCAATCCTGAAGGTGAAGACAATGCACCATTACTAATACATGGAGTCAGAGAGATTAAGAGTAGGCTTAATTGAAGCGTAGATTTTCTAAATACCTCGTAGAATTCCATAGGTACCTCATGTTTTGCCAGAATTAACGCCTAATCAAAAATCAAGGCTAACGTAGATAAAAGATTATATCTTAAAGACGTTTTGACGGAGATTGTTAAGGTTTCGTATGGCTTTCCCTTAACCGTAGTGTAAATACAGTCGCCAAAAAAATATTTACCCTAAGACAGACTCAAGAAAGGAAAAATAATTTTATAGAAAAATAGCTAGACAGGATAAAGAGTATGCTAGATTTGAGAGATCTAGTTTTGTATCCAGGATAGGATCTAATTAGTTAGTTGGCAAGTAATCTGGGTAACCTTGTTAGCAGTCAAATCTGACAGTCCGACAATGATTTAAATATCGCGTCACTGAAAGAAAAAGGGTTATATTTGTGAAACTGTGTGTTAATTACGCAATACTTTTATCTGCATGATGGAAGAGTTTCACCAAGTTAGAGTATCTACAATCTACATCAAGGTTAATGACTTAACTAAAAAAAGTTTTAGGAAATTAGTTTAAAACGCTTTGTCTGCTTCTGCAGCCTTTATAAATGTAAGAAGTAAAGATATCACAATTATATCAACTGGTCAAGGGTCTTAAAGGATAAATAGTTTTTTGTTTTAAATTTGGACTCTTCGCGGATATTGACTGTCATGAAATATTTGAATACATAATGATGCATTTGTGTTGTTCCTTTTTATCTACTATCGTATCTCGCACTGTTCTTGTATAAAACAGGCAACGTTGTATTTCCCTCATTTTGCATAATACTTCATAATAGACAATAGTGCCAAATTGTTTAATTTGGAAGCAGAACACTAATATCCTGAACACAGTCAATCAATATATGAAGTACAAATTTTATTTCAAAATTAGTAATTCATTATCTGGAAAACATTAGTACCATTTTTCCATATTTCTTTAGATAAAGCACTGTGTTTCAAACCAAATTCTGAAAAGAATATGTACTGATTGGTCCGCTTTAGTACAAATAGGCAAACAATAATAACATCTTTCATATTTACGGACCTTATGATTACCATAGCTGGTTATAAAATAGTCATGAAGTGTCAAAGAGAATAATCAATGATAACCTAATTTTACACAGTGATATTGTGTATCAGTTGCTTTTATATCCTAACGATATCATTAGTTTATATATGTGCAGATACTTTCTATAGAAACTTTGTTTCAGCCTGTCGAAGTAGAAGTAGCTGATAGGGTACATGCTTCAAATTTGTATACAATACAATACAATATTTATTCATGACGGTACATACATAGAAAGTATTTTCATACGTCACAATACAATAAAATGTTCAAAACCACGAAAAAGTGTTGTTTAGAAATTAAAAGTATTAAGACACTAAAAGCATGTATGGATTCACAAGACACATTACAACAACAAATAAATGTTACAATTTACAATTGTTGGAAAGCAAAGACACTACATGTAGCCCTTAGCAAATAAGATTACATTTTATACATTTCAAATATTAGTGTTAATTTATTTTTATTATATATACTCAGATACTTATAAATACCTACATAAATAGAGAGTGTTTCTCAAAATGTTCTACATAATCATGTTACTGGTGAGGAACTCCTCCTCACTGAAAAATGCATTTGTTTTAAAAAATCTCTTAGTTCTTGTTTCAAAAGCTTTCTGCTGTAGCTGTTTGATTTCAAATGGAAGAGCATTGTAGAATTTTATTCCATAGTGTTTTGTCCCATCCCTGGCTCGTGCAGTTCTACTATGATTAATTGACAGGTCGTCCTTGCCTCTGGTGTTGTAGGAGTGAAAATCGCGATTTCGTGTACACCTCTCCAGATGTCTCTTTACATATACTAGACATGTAAATATATATAAGGATGGCAAAGTGAGTACACCCAATGATACAAAGGCCTGTCTACAACATTCCCCATATTTCAGGCCAGCAATAACTCTCACACCTCTCCTCTGCACTGCGAACACTCTTGCGGCATGTGCCGAGTGTCCCCAGCACAGAAGAGCATATGCCAGATGGCAATGGACATATGCATAGTATGCGCACAATAAGACACCGACCGACACGCAATTTTTCAAGTTCCTAAGAGCATATATGCCCCTGTTGATCTTTCTTATAACACTTTCGCAGTGTTCTTCCCATGGATGACTCCCAAAAACTTTACTGGCTGCACCTCGGTGCTATTAGGTCTGAGACAGAATGTGAGAGTCTGCGTCTTAGCATCATTTACGCTCAATTTGTTAGCCAGGAACCAATTAAGGAGACGTGACTTCATATCCACGACCAATCCGTCCAGTCCCACCAGGTTATCAGCCGAACCGACCGCAGTTGTATCATCAGCAAATAATATAACGTCTGTAGATGGGGAAGACATGCAGAAACCTATGTCATTTATAAACAACAGGAACAGAACCGGACCCAAGACAGACCCCTGAGGCACTCCGTGACAGACCGGAAGCCTACCAGAGGTTTTCATGTTGTACGACACATACTGCCGCCTGTCAGTAAGAAACGACTTTAATAAATTTAAGCTGCAATCAGCAAAGCCATAAGACTGGAGCTTCCTAACCAAAAGATCATGAGACACACAATCGAAGGCCTTTGTGAGGTCAAAAAACAGAGCCTGAGCATATCTTTTACCCTCAAAGCAGTCCTGAACAAATGCTATTAAGTGATTAATTGCGGCTGTGGTTGATTTGTTGGTGCGAAAACCAAACTGCCTGGGATTAAATAATCCATGTGTTTCCGAATAAGCACATACTTGCTTCTTCAGAACTGCCTCAAAGATTCTGCCAAATAATGGCAAAATAGATATGGGTCTATAATTGGAAGTCTCTTCAACATCTCCCTGCTTATGAATTGGTACTACCCGTGCGATCTTCAGCAAGTTTGGGAAAGTACCTGATGTAATACAAAAATTTACTAATTTGGTCAAGGGATAAAGAATTGTTTCTTTGATACTTTTTAAAATCTTAGTCGTTATTCCAAAATGATCCCTGCTGGTGCTGTTTTTAACTTCGTCAATGATTTCTCGCATCTCAATAAAAGTGATTGATTTAAAATGGAATATTAAGTTAGGGTGAACTGATAAATTATCAAGATAGGTAAGGGGATCATTATTGGACTTGGGCAAAACTTTAATGATGTTTCGCGCAATCTGAGAAAAATATGTATTAAAACACTCAGCATCAATATTGTGAGCCACTGAGGTAGTGGTGACAGGGTTATTATTCTTTATGACATCCCATATTGCTTTAACCTTGTTTCTCGCATTTGTAATATGTCGATCATTTGCAAGTTTTTTACTAGCTTCTATTTTTTTCTTATAATTATATCTTAGAGATTTAATTACATCATTAGGCACAAAATTAGGATTTGCAGCGCGCAAGGACGTTAGAAACTTCAAGAGTTCTCTCTCTCGCCTAAGATCATCACTAAACCAGAGTATTTGCCTATGTCCATAGGAGCTACTCTGTTTAGCAACCCTAGTCTTCTCTGGAAATGACGAGTTGCAAACGTTTAAGATTAAATTAATAAATGAATCAAACTTCTCACTTGGTGAGAGCGTCTGCTCGTCAAGATAAGACCAGTTTATGTCTCTAACTTGGTTCACCAGTTGCAACAATCCCATATCAGTAATTGGTCTATATACAATCATAAGACCATCCCCAGTGTTTCTTGGTTCAAAACAAGGAAAACTTATGGATATAGCCCTATGATCTGATAAACCAGGGTCGATCACCTGTGCACTGTGGTTGTTGTTAATTAAATTAGTGAAAACATTGTCTAGGCAAGCACTATTTCTAGTGCTCTCCGAGACAAGTTGAATCAGACCATATGATTCACAAATATCCACCAGAAACTGGGCCTCCACGGATCTAGTCTGCAAATGCACATTGAAATCTCCTGTCAGAGCGATACCCTTGTTAATGTCCAGAGCATCCAAGAGTTTGGTCAGTCCCTGCACATAAGATGTAAAGTCTCCATCAGGAGAGCGATATACTGAGCAAATTTGGATGTTATTTATAATCAAGCCTGCTAGCTCAAAATCCAACTCTCTCGATAGATTGGAAGCATCAAATGGCAAATGAACCGTTTTTAAATCATTTTTAACAAAAATAGCTACACCGCCATGTTTCCGAACAGTTCTACTAAAGCCAGTTATAGGCACAAATCCATTAATGTTAACCAATGGTAGTTCTTCCTTGTTTAGCCAATGTTCATTGAAACAAAGAAGATTATAGTTTTTATCAATTAAAAAAGCATCTATTAAATTTACTTAATTTTTAAGAGATTGTATGTTAAGATGCGGAACATTTAGAGAACCACTCACCTGTTTGCGTCCAGTTAAGGTTCTGTGTTGATCACTTCTCCCTGGTTCTTATAGTTTTTGTTGTTCTTTAGAGAGCGTCTGAGATTAATAAAATGGTTAAAAAGTATACCAGATGGCCATATGTCAGGATTCAGCAGCTCCTTAGCATGGTCCTGAGGAACACCAATTTTGAATGAACTTTTCCATTTGTCCTTTCTTGTAAGTAGCTTTTCACACTTGCAATCCTTTAGGCCAGTGCAGTCTTTGACATAGTTAGCAATTGATTCTGGTGTAGTGTCAGTGGTGAAACCAGACAAAAACAACCAAGCATAATCTGACAGAAGGGTACTAGAGTGTGCAGCAGCCCGAAGATTGGTTATGTTCTGGTTCGTGCCTTATACAACATAGATGCTTGATATATTGCTTCAGGGCCTTTTTGTCTATAGAAGTTGTGTTCCACAACGTTTCAATTGATATATCTTTAATCATCGTCAGGTAAACTGAATGATCAGACTATGGAACTATTTTTTATTGGAAGTGGATCACGAACATAACAAGAAGAACAGACATTCGTATGGTGAAGCATTTATTTGCTGTCCTGGAGTACAATTAAAATAAAATTATAAATGTGAAGGGTATGCGTGCATGGTTTTGATGAGTTTATATTTTCAAGTATTTTATGCTATTCAATGAAGTGTAATAAGAAATATTGATATTTTAATACTATATTATATATAATATAAATTATAATGGTTTCTGATTATTCTGATTGCGTGGATAATGCTATGAGAATATTAAATTAGATGGTAATAGTTTGAATAAGTTAAAATAAAATTGTGCAATTTCTATACTTTCACAAATAAAACTCGTTTTTTCTAGATGCTTCCAACGTCATCGCGACTGTCAAATTTTTTGTGTTATTTGTGAATCTAAATAGAGAAAATGCACAATTTCATTTAATAATTTGAGAGTTTTACCAACATAGGAGATTGAAAGAGAGGTTATGTTCTTTGTTTAGAACTCAGACAGATGTTATCAATTGACAACTCTATGAGCAGTCGTAGAATTCCCCATTCATGACCGATAAAGGGCAGCGCCACTAGAAAAATTATATTAATACGAGTACATACACATACTGTTGGGAATACTAGAATGGACAGACTGCAAAATCCTCCACCTATAGATATCCTGATTGGATATTTGGTAAACATCATGAACTTCAGATTGATGTCCTGCATGGTAAATCTACTCCCACCCAGCTGATGCTGAATATTGTGTACCATATCTGATCAATCTGAAAAGGTGATGAATTGGCAGATATGGACCACTGACGATGATGCTCTGTTTTTGTGAGAATAATTTCATTAATAAAATCTATTAGATATTAACTTGAGCTAAGCATCTGATTTATCTTGATTTATTGTGATGCAGTAAATGAAGTAGGAATATTTCGGGGTGTTTCAATCCGTTACACAAAACATGCTACATAAAATGTGTTACCTACTTAAAATATGAGACACTTTTATTGTTACGAATTCCTTTTATATGGCAAACATAAAATAATTCATTATACCTATGTAAATAAACCATGAACATACTCGAATGTGTAAAATGCATTAGGTATAGCCACTCTCGTCTACAGAAAATCCGGACACGAGGATAAATCTGAAATTCGGGCATCTCTTGAAAAACATGAGGAACAAAAAGGAGGAAACCCTACTAGAGGCTTCAAAAGAAATGCTATATATGTAATGTGTGAAGATGAAAATTTTGATTATTTCCAGGACCCCCTCAGGCGCATAGATTCCCCCAACACATCGAGTTTGGTGGGTTTCCTACCACCACCCCCAAGCTGTTGTCAAACCCGGCTAGTAATCATAGTGAGAGTAGAGTTACCTTGTATATTATTTAACTTCCATAAAAACAGTTCATATACAACATTTGATCCATCTCAGCTACTAATGGTTGCATGAAGCATAGATCTGCAATAGAAATCTGGAATTTCGATGACACATTTAATTTCAGTTCCCTCCTGAAAGTTTTTATAAACTCACACCAGCTGTTAATCGGAAGAAGTCTGTACACAGTATAAGAATTTCACGTCCGAAATATTTAGGTAGAAAAACACTGAAAGCATAATTCCATCAGGATTCTATTACAACGAATCAAATTATGCGAAAATACATATAAACAACTAAGGGATATATAGCGAACCATAATAAACATCATGCTTCAAACACATCGCCAATACTTTTGTGTGGTTCAATAAACATCATCATCAAAGATCTTATAACACTTCCACCATTTTTACATATTAAAATAGGCTGTCACCATTAAAATGAAGATCAATTCGAGAAAAGTATTCCGAATTGAAGTCTCATCTTTAGCGTTGTGTTCCTGCCATTTTATGAGGCGATGTATAGATGCAAATTGAAGAAATTAAAACCTCAAGTCGACCTGACAAATGAAAAGGTTATGTTCAAGATTATTCTCTTTAACATAATAAATATTACTTTATATTTTCATAACAACTTCATCGTTCCTAAATAGCTTGTTTAACTATAATTTTATCGAAATAGTCTCATTTTGGAGTAGTGCAGTTGTTTTCCGTTGGCTTGGAATGAATTATTTTCAGCAAAAAATATTATTCAGTTATTGAGTGTGATCATATTATTCCACCCACAATCCCGAACATTTCGAGCTTGTAGTTTTTTACGCTCCTACTCGAATGCAAGGGAACTAATGCTGTTCTTCAGCTACGTTGGTATTTGACTCCTCAACTCATGTTTATGTCAAATTTGCTTATTAGCAATGTTGAATCGTCATCACATACCTTTATGATTCATAAATGATCGCTTCAACCTCATTAATCCAACGGTTTTTTGAGATTTTAACTTTGCCCTTCAAAAATCCATTAAACCACAGAACTATTAATCATAAAAAACTCAAAAGCGATTAAAAGATTCGTAGGTATTGAATAACTAGTTGAATACTGATATACAATTAATGTTTCAATTATTTATTTTCAGATATAGTACGTGGATTAAAGACCAACACAGCCACTATTTTTGAAAGCAGTGATTGGATCAGTTAGCGAATTCACCATTTTTCGTAGTTTGTATTGATATAATTTGGGGTAAAAGCGATGAATTGCAGGTTGGTGACCCTCAAGGTTATATTCTGGGGCCTTTGCTGTATAGCATCTATGTATATGAGTTTTCTTTGAATTATTCACTGATTTATGATGATGATACAACATTGTTAATAAACAAATCTGACAAAAATGATTATGAGTCAAACATCAAATTAACTGAAGCACAGTATTGGTTCTCTGAACAATGTTCAATAGTAAATACAGTAAAATCAGATTTTATAAGATTCGATGACACAAAGGGACAAGCCTTTTTAGAAAAAGATCATTTTGACCACAACAGCCTAACTGGAGCGATTTGGTAAAAAAATCTAATTTTGAGCGGTTAATTAGTACCTTAACCCAAAACAAACAATAAAAAATGTTTAATTCCTTTTTATGTGATAATTGTATTATCTATTAACCATGTAAATATTGGTACATTGGCAAAGGGTGGATATAAAAAAATCATGCAAATGAAAAGATTGTGTAATTTACACACAGTTTCACAAATAAAACTCATGATGGAAGAGTTTCATCAAGTAAGAGCATCTACAATCTACATGTATAAAAAAATCACCTGACTTCTACTACTATACACCTGTTATGTTTTTAGAAACATCACTGCAATACATATTTACCTTACTGTATAGGTATTGCAATGTTTTACGTTTTAGAAAAACCTTCTTAGTTAAGGCAACTGTTTTGGAATAATTAGCTAATAAAATGTAATATAATAAATATTAATTCAGTAAATTATCCAAAAACTGTTAATGATTATATTTAATATTGAATAAGTACATAGTAACATAACTTGTGAATAATTATAGTTTACAAACGTGTTATTTCCCATTTTCTGTACTTTCATAAAGATCTTTCATCCACCATATCATGAATCGATAGCATGTTTTTCTTTGCTTATTCCGTGAAACCTTACTTTTCTTACTTTCTAGATGATAAAAGTCATGTCGCATTCTAAGAATGTACTACTGTATGTTGCTTTGGATTTGATTCAGGTTGATGTTATTATAATATATCATTTTGTGTGATGAAATACTGAGCTCATGCAAAATTCATTAGTTAATTCGAGTAGCGTCAGAAACCAGGGGAAATAACGTGTTGATATAGGTATACTGGTTGACCAATCAAGATTAAAAAGTAAGTACTGCCTTACAATCAGGGGTATTGAACTATTTATAAATTTTTTCAGATCTCATAAAATATTTTTTGTTAAGACAAAACAATTTTAAACTCCAGCAGCATGAAGCATCTGCTTATTACACCTCTGTCGTTGTATCGATTTCAAAAAAGAAATTAGTTCAAGCTATTACGTTCTTACTTCATATCGCACTCCAAATTGAAAACCTAAATTCTACTTAAGGCCCGAAAAAACTAGTACGTAGCACTGTGAACGCTTGAAATTTTTGATTCAATCTCTCAGGCCCTCCTCAGATGCACAGGTACCCCTCATAGACCTGGGGTTCGGCGAGTTTCACAGCCTCTATCACACTCTATTTGTCGGACTAGGCTTCTCTAACCTGTACGGAACCAAGGTGGAATATATGCTATAAACTTTGGTTTCTCGCCTTAAGAAAAAACCGGTCACTACCAAGAACCTAGACGGTGAGCATATATTTTTTGCAAAAGTCGTCTCCTAAAAAAAGTGAGCGAAATCGGTTTATATCATATGCTAAATTTTTTGTGATTTGAATAAAACTATTTAATTAACCATGAGGAAACTTATATAATCCTTCTCCAGAACGTTGGCATACTTACTGAAACCTTTATCGTCCGCTATGTATCACGGTAGTACTTGCTGTATTTTATCATGATGAGTTGCATCGTTTAAATCCAATCTACAGCTTCGCAGATGCCGTCACATCGGCAGCTAGTCAGATCTATATTCAATATTTGTTTCGACATATTCGTTGATCTAACTGTTTTGTGAAATCAATAGACAGTTCACCTGAAGACGATTGAAGATTTCGTGGATCTATAAATAGAATTCTGTTCAACACATATAAGACTCAGACTACCTTAACAAGGTAATGCAACGCTGGTCCACCAGTCGTAAAGATGGAAGGACATCTAATACTTGAATCATTTTTTATCAAGCTTCTGAAGATCCACGATAACGTCCTGGAATATGAACGATCATGTTGTTGGCCTTACTACTACAAGACTCATTACAATACTGCTCGCATCTGTGGGGATCTGGTTCGAAGCAAGCCCTAAAGCTTCCGGACTCAATCCAGAAAAAACAATACATGTCTACTGGACATTTCTAGTATTACATATGACTTCCAAAGTTTGTAACATCGGAGAAAAACGGCACTTATGTCCGTATTTTATGAATTCTACTAAGAAAATTGTTCTATACTGCTGTCTTGGATAATATCACCAAGAGTCATCAGCCTAACAAGTACCAGAAGGGCCGCCAATGAGAACATCCTCACAATGTCGAACTGCTCGATTTGTTACATGAATGAAACAGTCTGTCTTGTTGTCTTCATTATGCTTCTTGATAAGATAGTGTTGATTTGATAACCAGTATTGTTCCAAAATACCACACATTGGTTCAATTTCCGCTCGAATATTACCAAAATTATTCAAAAGTTTGATTTCGGACTTCCATTGTCTATAAAGTTTTGAGTATCGCGACGTTTCGATTGATATGCTATCTTCAATCGTCTTCAGGTGAACTGGCGAACACGTTACTTTCATGCTTATTTATACCCCGTCCGGAGAAGTGTTGTTGTGTATGGTCTGTTCTGATTGGTTCCCGATGAGTGGTGTTCCGGTCTGCTGACGTGGCTGTTCGTCGGTCATTGTTTGTTGTCTGGTCCAGTCGTAGTCTATTCATCTTCTTTATGAGTGGCCGCCAGATTGGTTTAATGTCTACGCTGGGTTTGCTGTACACTTTGCTGTTGTTGGTGATGAATGCCGCCTCCTTGAATTTCCTTCGATACCAATGCGGTTCCTTCGCAATAACCTTAGCGTCGTCCCAAGCTATTTTATGGTGCTCCGACTATGCGTGGTCAGCTATTCCAGATTTTCCTGTCTCTGCTCGCTGGGTGTTGAGACGATGTTCTTTGATTCTTACTTCCAGTGGTCTTTTTGTTTCTCCAACATAGATTTTACCACATTGGTATGGTATCTGGTAGATGCAGTCCTTTGTCTCTTGACATTTATTCCTGGGCTTAGTTTTTGTTGTGATACTTCTGAGGGTGGCATTCCTAGAGAATCTTGTTTGAACCTTGTATCGCTGACCTACTCTTCTGATTCCATCTGATATTCCTTTGACGTAAGGCAGAATGAGTAAGCGCTGAGATTCTTCATGTTTAATTCTTATACTGATGGTATTCTCCTGTATTGTTACTTCCACTAGCTTGTTTGGGTATCCGTTTTTCAATAGATCTTGTTTAATGATATTGAGCTCTCTTTATAGTCCCTCTTGTGTATTACAAATACTCCTAGCTCGGTCGACTAAAGTCCGGATGACTCCTTTCTTCATGGCTGTTGGGTGGCTTGAAGTGTAGTGTAAGTATTGACCTGTGTGAGTTGGTTTCCTGTGTACTGTTGTTGCTATTTCGGTGTTTCTTGAGTAATCCACCTTGTCTACAAGTTTGAAACAACAGTTACCAAAATTAGTTACTAGACAGTGGAAGCCAACAGCGCAAACTCCGACAGTAATCTACTCACCCAGTAAAAATGTAAATAATTGTTGAGATAATACTCCGTAGCTGGGAGCAAGACGTGACTAGTGCCACCTGCTTCTACTTGTCAGAGCTGGCTCAGAAAAAGGCGCAATGTCAGCCCCATTTACTGCCATACCACACGCAAATCAATTAATTGCTTTCCATCCTCTTTCCCAACTGCTCTGAGACCCATTTCAATACTGACACGTTCTAACAAAGACGAAATGACGCTGGATACGATTGATAGCAAGGCGCGTTGCAGGGCTGGGTAGTAATACACCGAGAATGGGTCTAAAGCAACCCTTTTTAATGCATGACATGCAACGTTGAACGTGACATTTTGCTCGTAGGGGGACAGCAGTTGCAACTTCCAGTACCGTTTTTGTAGGAACTCTACGCTAGTTTGTTACATAATCGTGAAACTGATTATTGTTTCCTATCCTCTATTCCAAGACCTATATCATGCTTATGAGTCTTGTCTGAAACTTATTCAGCTTAAGTAAAAACCAGTGCACTGGCGAAGAGATAAGAGCAGAAAATGGAAAACTACTAGATTTCTTTCTCAAAATCTATTTTCCATGATTTCCGGAACTAATAAGGCATTTTTTAAAGTGACAAGCTACTTTCATTCTCAAGATTATTTTTATATACATTTAGTACGTAAATGGGCGATATCTCGTTTTGCTAAAAAAATTCAAATTCAAACTTATTTGATGCTCAAAAACTAATCACCACAAAATGAGACCCAACTTTATAATTTTAAAGACCCACTCGATACTTTATTGCATTTTTGTATTACCCTAAACATTTTACATACTTTTTGCTTAGCAATACCTGCATTAAAACATGGCCGTTTTTGAAATAATGTTCTTTCAAAAAATCGTTGTTTGTACGTGACAATAAAACTAAACACATTTGATTCATTTTAAATCATACAACAAAATAATTTGCAGGTCGTTAGTACACTTACACTTGCTTTATGGTTCTATGAAAATTAGATTACATTCCACAGGATGCTTACAATACCGTACGCAAAACCAGAAACTTCAAACAACTATATCTTAATTTTCCGAATGGAATGCCTCATATTCTTTATCTTGAAATGTTCGCAAAACGATGAGCTTTCTTTTCTATTAAGCATTTCCTACACCTAACTGTAACAGTTATCAAATTTTTTGCACTTCTCCTAATTTCTCCCTCAAAATTCTCAATATTAGGGTTCCGAATACAAGACTGGTTGCTTAGTTGGACATGGGAACAATAATAATAACACAAAAATCAAAAAACTGCTTTGACAGAGACAGGAATGCCCTCTCCCATTACGCCTCAAGCGATACATTTTCACATTGGAAGCAAGGGTTTACGCAGACAAATTTTCATTTGCTGAACGTCATCAAAATTGCTTGGTTTTTGAAAGAACTGGGAATGTGAGTTACGAAGGAAATAAACTGGCAGATGCGCAAAATGAAACGCTTGTCATCCAAGCTGTACTGCAACATACTGATGTCTCTTATACATATCAAAAAATCCCCTGATAATTTTCACTATTACAATGATGCCAATACCAAATATCTAATAGCAATGGACCATCAGCATAGATGGTTATTTTTTGTATTTTTTACACAAAGCGAATTAGAATATAAGTTAGATGATTTGCCACTCCAACAGTTAAGTGCACATGGCTACTATTAGATTGAACACCTCATTTATTTGTTGTAAGGGCCTATTTGCATTCACGTTTCCAGAATAAATGGATTGGCAGGACCAGTTTCATCTCGATTCTTATTAACATAACATTATTTGTTGTGTTATTTGTATCCTAATTTATGTTACCACTTTAAAATATTTTAGTCAAACTAGTTTCCAGCTGCCTTTCAGTTATTTTTGATGATTATTATGCAATTCATTTAATTCAATTTAATTTTCATGGCCAACTACGCAAACATTTTTCTAATCGATGAACGAATACTGTGGATGTTGAAGGAGAGATTAGGACAAATGCAAAAAACTCGATATCTGTTACAATTGCATAGTGCATGCTTAATAAAAAAGAAGCTTATCGTTTTGTGAAAATGTTAAGATAAATACATACAGGGCAATCTATTTGGAAAAATAAGATATATTATAGTCGTTTGAAGTTGTGTGTACAGTATTGCGAACACCCTGTAGAATACTACAAAATTTTCCTAGGACCATAATGTAAGTGTAAGTATGCGCTTGCAAAATATTTGGCTTGTATGATTCAAAATGACTGAAATGTGTTTATTTTTGATAACACATGCAAAGAACGATTTTTTGAAAGAACATTAACTCAAAACGGCCGAGTATTGCTATAGGGGTGCTTTTAAGGGCGATAAAAATGCAATCAAATACAGGGTGATCAATTTAACATAAGAAAATTGTTTTAACCACATTTATATAGCACCGCGTATATACAAAATTATTTTTGTGTGATGCGCCTTTGAACGACAAACAACTTTTTGTTTGAATTTTTGTCTAGCATCACCGTGTAAAGAGATATCGTCCGTTTAAGCACTGAATGGACACCCTGTATATACTACTACTAAACGGTACTAAAAACTTTTACGTTAAAAATAGGAATTTGAGTTTTATATGTTTCTCAAAAAATCACGTCAATCTAGATCTAGAACCTAGTCCAAATCGAGATGAGCTCAAGACCACAAAACATAATACAACTTAACCCCAATGTGTTGATTGTGAAGTAGTTCACCCAATGCAAACGGCGCTCGCAGCGTGTTGCCGTTGCCGACTCTATTCTACTGTGTGGAGTCGGCCTTGACGTTGTGGATTGTCAAGCTTCAGTTTACCTATATGCCAAACATCCCCATGCATTACAGTCACATGTCAAAAGCACACAGAACTAAACCGGTCCTAGTTCTTGTGCTAGTTCTTAGTTCTATGATCATGATAGAACACCTATATGCTGTATGTACATAGAGAAACAAAAAAGAATATGTAGATGTTCTGTGATGAAATAGTAAACATACAGATTAAACCGCTAAACCATTTTGTTGTTGGTTTTTGGAATTTGATTTATTGTTTTGGTAATTTTGATGAACGATGAAGAGAAAAAGTGGCCGGAAGTCTAAAACACAAGAGGAAGTTGAATCCAATGGCATAGGCGAAAATGGAGGCGATTCTGAACTAGAGCAATCACCCAAAAGGAAAAGATCGTCAGTAAGCCTCAAGAAACCAAAAAAAGATGATGCATCTTTGGTTGAGTCTACCGATTTTGAAGATTCCGAAGAGGTAAGGTTACATTTAGAAGCCATCTCTAAGCTAGATTTTTTACAGGTAATAAGTCTGTACCAGATACACTGCACTCGATATTTACCATCAAAATGGCGTCAGTAGGGATACCCAGGAACTTTTTTCAAAGCCAGGAACACAAAAGTCATTTAAACGCAAAATCTCGTTAGGATTTTTTTTAAATCCTTGTAAGCGCCGTTGCGAGTTTTTTGTACTTCAGTATAATTTTATTTTAAAATAAAAATAGGTATGAGCCATCAAGATAAGACAGTGTGTCCAAGATAGAGATGAGAAACTTCAATCAGAGATCCAAAGTCTGTTAAATTAGAGAAACTGCAGTACCAACATGACTAGAATAGCTACTTTTCCAAAACATAAAAAAATGATAATTGCTGTCATTAGGCATTTGGAAAATCAAGAATCTGCATGAATGAATGTTCAAAGAAAAACAATTTTTGTAAATGCTTGGTATTTATTAAAAACAAAAATAACAAATTGAACTTATGACAAAAAATCAACAGTAATTAAGAAATTATTAAAATATACATTTTTGTTTGTACATATGTTCCTATGTATGCACATACATACATATTTTCATAAATTATTAAAATACCCCAATCAGAATGATAAAATAAAAGTTTAATTTGTGTTAAAATATTTAGCATATGTTATCCGTTATAAGTTAATTTTTCTCTTCATTGCTGCTACATCACAAATTCGTTTGAATGGTGACAAACTCATAGTTTCAATTTCTGTTTATTTTTTAAAGCATTTGAGTTGGAAGTAGAGATAATCACAAAACCATATAATTGAGTGCCAGATAAGGCTCCATTGTACTTCTGAATTGGATATTTAGATACCTGTTATGTCATTATTATTTTTGTTTATATGCAAAATATATATGTGGTGGTATTCCAGTCCAATCAAAAATGTTCTTTAGCCATGACATCTATTGAGGCTTGAAAAAACTTGTACTGACTATATTAAGCAGACTGTTACATTATAACCATAAAAAATATAAGCATGTATCATTTACTTTAAAATGCTGTCACACTCCTTTTTTTATTAATCTAAAATGTAAATATTACTAGCCAAGTGCTTAATATCATCATTATTATTCTTATTATATCAATCAAATGATGTCTTCAATACCCTGGTATTCTGATTTCCAGATGTCTAGAAACTAAGTGGATCTTTTTTTCTGATGATGTTTAAAGAGGAATATCATTTTTTCAACATTTTGTTTGTGATACATCCTTTATGTGACATCAAAAAAAAGTCCTGTAAAATTACTATATTTGGTATATAAAAAAAATTAGCAGACATGGTCTTAAAATATTTGCAGTTTCAAATTCACAGAAATTCTAAACCCCTATGACAATCACTTTTGTGTACATAATATTAAACATTATTCATAGGTAAAGAAAGCAAAAAATGATGACCCTGATGAAGATCCCTTGGCTTCTACTGAGAATGATGAGGTATGTAGTGTTACATACTGGCATTTGATGTATGCTTTACATATATGTTTAAATGCTTGAGCACTAATTCAGTGAGTGAGTAGTTGTTGCATCTCATCTCATCCAAGGGGGAAGTATTATCACTGGAAAAAATTGAATTTGTGATATTTTCAAATGTTCAAGAAAATGTACAGGCACCCATGAACATCATCCCTCAAATGGCTGTTAGGTATTGTGAGGGAATGTTAACAATAATGAGGTTATATGTTCAGAAAAATGGCACTGGGATTTCCTAAAATTTGTCCAGTGGAGACATTATTCTGAGTGCATATTTTGAAAAGTAACCAGTTAATAAGTTTTATAATAGTGGTAAAGCCTTTTCTGTGTATCATATACGATTTTAGCTGATATTTCAGCCTAATTTGACATAGAACAGCTGATTAGTCAGTGTGTTTTGAATTTATTTCACCAGAAATAATATTGACAATGGTAAGAAATCCAAATGAAGGGTTGTTCATTGGAGCTTCCAATTTTTAGTAAATAGTTACAAAAATGCACAATTCAAATCCTTCTGACATATCCAAGAAAATAGTATAGGGTGGATCGCGAAACTTAATCAAGAATTGGGATAAATGGCATATTAGATAAAAAGTTGTGTAGTTATCACACAGTTTCACAAATTTTTATCTACATGATGGAAGAGTTTCACCAAGTAATAGCATCTACAATCTACATGAAATGGCATATTACTTATACAATAAAATATCTTAAAAAGTTAACTCTTGTCTTGCCTAACATGCCATTAAAAAATTAACGAATATAAAAAATTGTCAATGTGATATGTGGTAGAAGTAAGCTTGTATTAGACATCATATTTTTTGCATAGCTGATTGAAGCATTGTAATGAGTATTGCAGGTATGCAGTGTTCATGTGATATCTGAGATATGGAATTTATGAGTTTTAGCAGACAATAGCAGAATGATACTAAAATAACTTTTCTGTTGACTTTTTTTAAGGTGTTTAAAAAAGTACTCAATATGATTTGTTTGCCATATTCCATAATCTTATGAAAATAGGCATCTCTAAATCGTGTTCCTGGCGATATTAAACTTACTTTTCCGTCAAACTTAGAAAGGCAGAATACATTTCCAATGTTTTTGAAATCAAATCAATATTGGCGGCAACATTGAGACTAATTAATAACCATCATTTGAATTTTTTATAGAGTAATAAATCAAAACGAGGCAGAAAATCTACACAAAAAGAATCTAATGATAGCAGGAATGGAGATGAAGATGTTAAGAAAACTGAGGTCAGTAATGCATATCAAAACTAATAAAATTTCACAAAATCTTTTAATATCAAAAAAATTAATTATTGGGTAGCAATTTTTTTAGAACAAGAAATCGAAAAAAAGCACAAAACCAGAACAAAGCGAATCAAATAGTGATGTTCAAGATGAAGAAGATGAGAGCCAGTATGAGGTATGTAAAATCATGTTTCTCCAAATAAGAATTCACCATTGTGAATCTTAATGTCACATTGCACTTTTATTTAACCCCTTTCGACTACAGGATCATTGTGCAGATGGTTCAGTTTGGTCAGTTCACCAGGTTGCTGACTTTGAGGCCCTAGAATATAAAATGGGTGGCTTTATTTTTGATTTCAAGATAAATGATACTTAACTTGTAGATGGTATGTAAATTGTTTGGGATCTGAAAATCGTTAGCAAATGGATGAGCTTACAAAAAAAATAAAGATGATTTTTCTCTCTCTGTCTCCTTTGGCCTCCTTTGGACCCGGATTTTGTCTCCAAATATGGTTTGTGACCTTTGTTGGTGTTTTATTTCCCCAAAGGCAGGAGTGTCGAAAAATTCTTGTCCCAGGGCTTCAGACGCTGATTCCTTGTCCTACAATGTATAAAATCGTTATTTTCTAGTAGTAATATCACTGTGCAATTGTAAATTGTTAGTAACTTTTCAAATTTAGTGATATTTGTGCACTTGTCGCGATAATCTGTTACACATGACAACTACTGTTTTAATGGAAATGGAAATCTGATATGCTGTAATATCTTACTAGGTAGTGCCTATATATTTTTTTCCAAAAATTTTATTATTGGTCAAGGAACTGAAAATCTAAATAACTCTGATAGATTATGGGGTAACTCCCATGCATCCTTCTAAATTTCTACAATGTATTCAGATTTCTTTCTCACTGTATCAAAACAAGTGCACTGGACAAAACAACAACAGCATGATAAGAATTTTGTCTACCAAAAGGCATACGCACTACCGGGGCAATAGGAGCATGATGATTTGGAGATCCTGCGCCTATAAATGAGTGCTCAATAATTTGATAATTATTAAAATGCGTCAATATAGAACACTATTTTGATATTTGTCATACCGTACGAGTATGTGAAAATATATCCTTTCACGCAGCAACCACAAACACTACTCAGTTTTACCATTCCTCAAACCACTGAGATAAACCTGGGAGTCTTTCGCTAACCATGTTAAAACTTTTTAATCTTTCCTTGAAGATGCTGATATAGCGAATCACGGGATTGATAAATTGGTTGGGCGAGCTGTTAAACTGTGTAGTTTTTGTGATTCATCGTACTGTTTTATAAAACGAGTATTCAAAGACACCCTAAGACAGTGATAATTATGTGCTTTAAAAAAATAAAATTTCCATATTATTTAGCCACATAGAAATAATAAGTTTGGGCCGCTGCATAACATTTTCTGATTCCAACACTCATTGTCACCCTATATGCAAATTTGCGAACACCATGTTAGCCATAATTTCTTTAGATATTTGTCATACTATTCTCTGATTTAGAGCCAAGCTGAATGAAGCATAAAATATAATCGACAAATAATTTATATATTCATATTTTTTTTACTTTGTAACTAAACAAAAAAGCTATAAAGTTCAACTGTAGTACAAAAAAGATTAATGGAAGTTTGTATCTGCGAACTCATTCCTAAACTTGAATGGAAAAACTCTTGAGCAAAATGAGGTGTATGTATATTTCCTCTATCAATTTATGATCCAATATACATTAATAAGATTATGTATTTACCACTGGGTTTTGACTCCATAGTCCAAAATAGTATATATATCACTGCTTCTAGAACTGGCTTTCCAGAAAAATAAATTCCCAACTGCAAAGCCCAGCAGGAAGGAAAAACTGCTAGTACAACAAATGGAGTATTATTTTCTGAATATTTTTTACCAAAATTATGTTCATTACACTGGAATCAAAATTGAAGTAGGTGTTGCCTTAAATTTAATTTGAAAAAATAACTCTTAATAATATATCGGTCCAGATTGAGACCTTATGCGGTGCCTTTTGGATCATAGGTAGAGAAGGTATTGGATGAGAAAATAGTGAGGGGTGTACGCCATTACCTAATCAGATGGAAGGGCTATGAGGAGGAGAGTGACACCTGGGAGCCTGAAAATACCTTGAATTGTCCCGAATTGATAAAAGCTTTCAAAGAACAAAAGAAAAACAAAAAGGCAGGCAAAACTTCAAAATCTAAAAAGAAGGACAATTCTGAAGACGAAGAAGATTGGGATGAAAACCAAGATTTTGAGGTTAGTATTTTTATTTAAATCTGAAACATGATATTGTAACGATCATATTTTCCTATATGAGAAAGCTTTAGAAATCTTTAGAAAAGCAGTGTTTCAAAATCGAATTTTCAAGAATTGACATTTAGATGCCAAAAGATTAATATACGATTTGAAAAGTAAAACATGACAAAATCAAATGTGACATGAGCTAATTATGAGTACTACTATACTCTCAGCTTAATTTTAATATACATATATTCTTAATATATAATGTACATGTAAAAAACGGTCACAAGTAGGTTGACCTACCAGACAAATTCATTAGTGTGATACTTTTAAAATTACATTTAAATAATATTGACTGTATCAAAAAAATTCCAATTTTTTATTGTTCAAAAATTTCTAACATTTTCAAGTTTACTAAATTTTTGTTGTAATTCCCAATACTTCCCAAACTTCTTTCAAGTAATTAAAAATGTCTAACATCCAATCATAATCATCAATAAACTATGCCAGTACACGTAAAATAAAGATTCAACCATAATCGTAACAATTATCAACTTGCCATAAATAGTGCTTCAAGATCAGCGGTCGTAGCTAGGAAAAGATCTTCCTGCTCGTATGTGAATCATCCAGAGCAGGTGAGCAGTTGCCGAAGCAAACATCTCGAACGTCGAGATGGGCATTTCTGTATATATTTGAGCATTGAGCTGTGACAGCAGTCAGTCTCCACACGAACTAGAAATCGTGGATGTAACATATAAGTTGTATTATCAGTTGGAATAAATTAGTGTTTTTAGAACGTTTCAATACATAAATTCGCATTTAGAGATCCTGAAAAAATGGTTCGAATCCCAAAGTGGGCCAAGTTTTTTTTTCCTGGATTTGTGAATGCGAATTTGTGTATCCATCTTACGGATAAGCGAGTAAGTAATTGCTACGATTGTTTCCCCGCTTATTGGAACTATGTTTGATGTAGATGTATATTATCAGTAACCACGATTGGGGATGTTTGACATTCGAAAGAGGAATGGCTTTCGCAGGAGTTCACCTAATATCATCGACACTTTGAATCGAGTGGGCAATGGGGACTGTTTTCTTGGAATTCTAAATGCGAATATATGTGGATTCAACGTACTTCATGCCTCTTTTGAAGAGGATAAATAACATTCTCATAATCATTCATAATCCTCATGCAGTTAAATTGCAATTAATCTGTAGTAGTTGCTTCATCAAGAGCAGAACGAATAAGCTCTCAGGAAAAATAACATCAAGTCGGTTGACGCAACGATCTTGGAAATAAATATTTGGATTAGGCTTTGGAATAGTCGTTCTTCTGGCGTCCGTCGAAAACTACTTGATAGGTTGCAAATCCTGATGACCTGTATAAAGATGAAAGAAAATACTGCAGATTTCTACTCTTCCAGGATTTTTTTCTCCCAATTTAAAATGACTGCTTCTCTTTGTCTTGAGAAAGTTTCAGGTGCAAAGAAAAAAATAGCAATTTTATAATCTACACCTTCAGCTTATTTCAACATGCTAAATTCTCTCCTATTTGACCATGTAAAAGAAAGTATGTATTCAATCCCAATTAAGTAAAATTTTGACTTTGTTGTAAACACTTTTTGTCTATGAAACAAGACTATCCTGTGCCATCCCATGTCTACAAGTCTTGGATGTTGACAGTGAATGGGATTTTAGTGCTTAAGGTGACATTTGCATTGCTAAGCAAACAAATTTAACCAAAGAAAAAGTTGAAGATATGATGTGTATCTACATCTGCACTATATTGAAAATGCATGACACCAATATTTTTTTTTGAAGAGAGGAATTGGACTGGCGTCCATTTGTCACAGAGTCGTGTTTTAAATTCAAATATGAAATTTTATATTATCTAGATATTCGATCAGGATGGCGTATACCTGCATACTGTCTTTGTATAAAACTGTGCTAATATTTAAAGGTAGTTGCACCCTAGCAAAGTGAGCTTATTGATTAAGTTGTCTTTTTGGTATCTGTACCTACTACAACCAAAAAATATGTGATTGAGATCCGAAATGTCATTGTCGTCAGGGTAATTGGGAAAATCAATAACTCCAATTTTGTGCAGGCGAGAGGGAAAATCTCTGTGGTTGAGCCTCAAGCAAGAAATAGTTGCTGTGTGTTTTTTACTCACAGTGTAATTCTAAATGTGTGGCGTTTTTTTGGGCAGTACAACAGATGTCTGCCCAGTGCTGTTCCCACTATGATATCAATTTTTTTTAATAATATCAATAAATCTCTACAGACTGAGATCTTCAAAGTATTGTCAGAGGAGACGGCTCCTTTGGCCATTTTATCAACCCTTTCATTGCCAAGAATGCCCTTTGACCCAAATGAAAAGGATGTGACATCCACTATTGGTGAGATTTAGGGCAAATGATTTAATTTCGCAAATGATAAAATTATATAAGCATCTTGTATCTGTGTTGATTGCTTGTAGGGCTAATTTAGAATGATAAGATAGCAACTCGTTTAGTATTGTGATCAGTGCACCACCTCAAAGCAGAAGCTACAGCGGTGAAGATACTACAAATATCGTGGAGTTTATAACTATTGATAACTTCCCCTTCAGGTGTGTAAAGGCACAACCAATCTCCTCTGTGGTTTTTGAGCCATTACTGTTCCAGTCTGGCATACTCTAATTTGTTTTGTATAACTTTCTGATCATGAGGAGGAATTTCGAATTTCATTATAGTGTGGGAGATTTACTTGAATCTGAGTGACAAAACATTCAAAATTAAAATGGTACAAAGGTAGCTTTAGGTAATTCGCAATGAAGTCTAATTGACTGTGTAAATCCCTGAACGCTCTAGGCGGTCATTTCTTTTTCATCCCATAGGGATGTGTCAAGTCTTCTTTATTTAATTCGGTTATCTTACTATACAATAGCGAATGATGAGCCTTGAGTCTAACAATATATCCGTTAGATAAAAGGTTTCTCCTCAATTCCAGGGGTGGTTCTTGTGCTTCCGCCAGTCCACTACTAGGTAATGATTTCATAACTCCTAGACATATTCTGATTGCTTCGTACTGAATGCGATCTACTTGCAGAATATTTGTATTAGACGCGGTACCATAGAAAATACTGCTGTAGAATTACGAGGGTCACGCTGATACAGAAAAACTACAAGGTTTTTTTAAAACACTTTATTCTGTTTTATCAACATTCTCCCCCTACCTCAATACATTACCATTCGGTAAAACCACTTGTCAAATTCTTGTGACCAACGTTCCTTTGAAAGGTTGCTAATTTCCTCCTCAAATGCAGCGATTGCCTCTTCATCGATGGAAAAATGGCGACCTCGTAACTTTTCTTTGATCTTAGGGAATAAGAACTCGCACGAAGCTAGGTCCGGAGAATAAGGTGGGTGAGGCAACAGTTTGACACCCTATTCAGCAAAAAGATCGAATGTTCTAGCGGCGCTGTGGCGGGTGCGTTGTCATGGAGCCATTGATACCCCGCAGACCAGTCTTTGGACGGCTCTTGCATAGTTCTTGGAAGACTACAAGAACACATTTTGTTATATACCATTGAGAAGTAACTGTCCTTCGATTTTCCAAGGCTACCGTTGTGATGTATCCACTTTTAGAAAAAAAGATGCTACCATTTTCTTTTGAATCTTGGAACGACGCATTTTCGTTGAAGGCTGCTCAATTTCAAATCACCAAACTTATGACTGCTGTTTAGTTTTGGTATCATAATGATATAACCATGTTTCGTTTCCGGTTACTATATTAGAAGAGTTTTTACTGCGCCAATTATCAAATTTTTTAAGCATAAACTTAGCCCAATAAACTCTAGTTTTTTTTTGCTCACTGGTCAACAAATGTGGCACCCATCTGGAACACCGCTTCATTAGGCGAAGGTGATCATGAATGATTGTTCGGACCGCTGCCGATCCAATCCCCAGAGAAGCCTCAATCTCGGTGTAGGTTATATGTTGATATTTTTTTACCATATTTTGCACAGCTTCTACAGTTGCCGGAGTAACAGCAGTAGGCGGTACCCAAAGCAACTCACTAAACTTTCATGACATTCCGCTTGTTTTAGTCCCTTTTTATAGTCATACATAATCATGGCTCGAAAATAGCGACTACCCGGTTCCATTTTCACGTTAAAATTCTGCCAATACTTAGATGCATTCGAGACCGTGGCAAGGCAACTACTGAACGATTGAAACACTTGAAGCACTTACATCTTTACACAAAACAGCTGCGTGCTCAAACTTGTGTATAGATTAGGAATATCTAAAGACTTTCAGCGTGACCCTTTTAGATTATTGTTAGTTATTACATCGTGGTGGTTAACTAGCTTTTCGGATATATCAAAGGACTTGAATGTGATTTTGACACGGTTAAGCCTAACAGACTTTATGTCTAATACATTTTTTGAAGAGTTCTAGGAGGAGGAGGAGAAAGTAACCTATTCCCACAGGAAACAATCTGCCAATGTTTTTTTCCTTATGTTCAATTATAACATAAGGCCGGCATCGTTTTCTTGATATCTGTTCGTCAAATCATGAGCTGCGTTAGGTTCCTGGGAACTACTATCATCGCCCTATAAAGTGGCAGTATTGTTCACATTGGGGGGCGGTTCGCCGCCCGAAGTACTACTCATATTGTTTAGAAATGTTACCAATTTACGTTATAAATGTAGGGAAGAAAGGTTTTAAGAATATACCAAAATAAATAAATAGATACTTATCGATCTGGTGTGCTGATTTTTGTCAGAACACTAAAAAACAAGCTCTCAGTACAAGAGTACGGACAAGACTGAACAATAATCTTGATGGTGATGATATGAATGAGGAATGATGACAGTGAAGATGAGTTTTTTACCCAATGTTTTCATGATCTGATCTCTTTTAAATGAATGAATAACATTATATTTAAAATTTTGCTTTAAAAAAAATTATTCGCACGTTTCTGCAAAAAAGTGGGTTTTTGAGACGCATACTTCTGCATAAAACACATATGGCCACATATCTTCCGCATAAGAGCCCGTTTTGGACCGCATAAAATGACTAAAATGGGGCGCATAAAATAGGATTTTCAATCGCATAATTCCGTGGTCTCTAATTATCAGGTCGAGCGCATCTTGGACGTCTACTTCAAGCGCGATGGCACTAAAGAGTTTCTGGTCAGTTGGAAAGGCTACGGTGCCGCCGACAACAGCTGGGAACCGGAGGAGCACATGTCCTGCAAGGATCTGATCGACAAGTTCATGGCAAAGGTCGAGAAGGCAAGGGAGGTGGACGAGCGGGAGCTGCGCATCAAAAGGCAGCCAGTGCAGCGATTCACGCTGAGCACGCAGGAGCGAGCAAGGCGCCTGAGCAAGCGGCTGACGAAGAAAGAAAGGTGAGGTGTGGATGAACGTAATGTAGTGTTACAGTAAGTGTGTCCTGTCAAACAATCGACTTCCTAAAATATGTCGAGGCAGCCTGTCCTTCTGTTTTCTAAACCGCTACACTTACACGATCAATAATATTGATAATACAACGATGAATCCTCTTGTAAATCGGTCTTAATACTGCAGTACCTCACCCTATCAATATGATTGCAAATAATTTTGTGCATTGAGCATGGTGAATTTACGGGGTTTTACTCAGATATTTGTAGGATTCTCCTTCCCAAACAGGTGTAATCAAACAAAACCTTAAGTACACAATACAATAATAATAATATAATATATGAGTGCTAGAGAAAGACTTATCTACGAAGTATTTCGACAGAGAAAGATGTTGAAGTTTTGAAGCAAAATTGATGGAAAAATTTGGGCCACCCCTACACGGTTAATAGTATTATCACTATCTCGCAATTTTCAGTTTTGACGCTCAAGTATCAAAATATGCGCACTTCCTAAAATAATCAATTTTTATATTGACCGTCACTAAATTTTTTCCCAGTCAGTATCATTGTCAATATTATTGATCTGTACCACTTTAAATGAAGTATGGTTACAGATTTCATTCATTATAAAGTTTGAGGGACCACTTATAGTTGGGGGAAATAATGAAGTCAAGTAGATTGATAACTGCAATTGCAAATGTCTACACTGCAATGATACCACATTACTTTTACAAAACTTTGTCCTGTGTAATAGAATTTGAATTTTACTTTTTTGCACTTTTCCTAATCTGATTGAGCAGACTACCTTCGTATTATTTGGTGGTACTAATGTCTGGGAATTGAACAACTCTTATAATGTTCATTATGACTGTTAAGGGAAAAAAGTCGCAAATTTTAATATTAAGATAACTGATCCAAACATCTCAAATTTTGACAAAAAATTAAACAGGTACTCAAGAAACATACAAAATAGAGGATAGGCTAACGGAATGGGAGAAGTAGTACACGAACATAGAGACAGAAAAAAATAGATCTAGTTTAAATCGATCAGAATCCTGTGAAACCTGTAAAAATAAATTTTGAGTCATCGCAAAATATATTTTTCAAAATAGAAAAATGTTATTGTCAATTTTTATGTAGTTCTTGAGTGTATGGTTATTTTATGATGTAATAATCATTGAACATCCTTAGCCTAATTGCATTTTTCTTGAATCCCGATCATCTTTGTGATTATTTATTATTATTTACTGAATTACAAGTGTGTATATATGTGGGACGTACCAAGTCCATCTTATTATATATTTTTTTCATTTTTCAACAGTATCTTTCCAAAAATATAATTTTTTGGTCTTTTTAGTCTATTGTACTTCAAAAATTGTTGCTTATTGCAGATGTTTTTGAATTACGGTGTTCATCATAAGAATATAATTACACCAGTGCAGATCATATATATTACGCTGAAAATATGGATTACACTGCATTAAAACGTTTGTTATTTGAATTTGATCAGTAAATAGCAGGTAAATGTCAACTCCATTATAGTTCACTACATTAGTCCAGAGCCATTTCAGCAATAGCATCATTATTCGCTGTTATATTTATTTATTATATATGACTGGTGTATATTGACAACGTGTAAGAAGAAATATGAACAGTCGGAACCAAAAGATACGTACACATTTATAAGATATGACAAATATGAAGACCTAAAATTAATTCACATTTAAATTAAAATAATAAATCCAATGATAAATGATAATTTTAGTTCTTTTGCTGCTGTGATATTCATTCAATAGAACTGAAATGAACAAATCTGTTTCAGGGTACAGTACCACGATACTGAATAACTTGCAAGGATTATTATTTATATGCCATATCATACGTTATGGCGAGAATACAACACCGAATCAGTCTAGTTTAGGTGAACCGTAAGATGTATGTTTATTTTGTTTTTTTTTTTTCATTCAAAATTGTATGGTAATTTGTAGTCGAGCGTGTCCTGATCCTCTTTTTTATACTAAAATTCTGACAGGAAATGCAACAATGAAGCATTCAGGATTAAGCTTATTATTGGACTGTAATCTAATGGCCGCTCCACACTCGCGAGAATCTCGGCAAACATTTGTCATCAAATTTTTTTATTTTACATTCCAGGGTATTGCTTCTCTTTGGCAGATGGCAAGTAAAAACTGTGGAAAAAAATTCAAAATGGGCGGTTGGCAAAATAAGGTTGAGAACCTATGATCTACACAAACAACTGCTCTAATCTGTGACTTACGCGCTACTGAGAAATATGCGAGTAGGGAGTGTGTTCAAGTTTTCTTGCTTCGTTTGTCTCGTTTCAATGAAAACAAACACGTTTCTCGTATTGTTCTCGCGTTCTCAACAGATTCTCGTATGAATGTGAAGCTGCCTTTGAATTTGTAGACAATTTGACGTCATTGTTTGATGATTGATCAAACCAAGTGTGTAGCACGGAAAATATCTTGAAGTTACGATTAACTAACAATGACAAGGATGTCTCTTATTGTAGTATATCACGCGAGAAAAGGAAAATTAGTGGTTATTTTGGAGATTTCTTCATTTTGAAATCCAATATCGATGGAGTATTATTATAATTCCGTTTATGTACAAAAAAATTGGATCGTGACAAGAAACCTTTATATTATATGGACAGTGCCGGTATTGACCAAGTTCCCTTAGCACTTCTAATATGTAAGATTGAGAGAGAGTGAAACACAAGTACGCGAGAAAAGTCTTATCAATACTTTCGAGTTTCGATGGCGAGAACTCCTGGTCAACTACAAAATTGTAACGAGTTGGTATATTCGTTCAAAATTATTTTGTTAAAACTTTTATATAGCGGCTCCAATGAATACGTTAACCGAGTGTGCGTCAAAGCGTTGAAAGCCTGCGTCTGTCACATAAAAACATTCATCAACTCAGTAAACATCTAGTTACAGGTAATCATGGGCACGCTCGTGTCGAACGCAGCGCATGCCAAAGTTGGGATTGCCTGTAATTAGTCTATGAACTGGACGTCTCACTATTTTAGGGAATTGAGGTTAGGTATGAGAAATATGATGTTAAAAGTGGTTTGGCGTCATTATTTCTGCAGAATTTTCTCTTTTTGATGGCAGAAAAGGTGTTGAAAATGTAAGACATCTTTCTTTCTGTTCACCTAGACAATAGCAACATGTGTGTTACACTCTTCTTTCGTACATAGTAGACATGCCAAAGAAACCCAGTCGATACCAGTACTGTATATTATCATTTATTGCATACTGATGTTTATTTTATAATAAAAATTTGTGAAAATAAAATTATATATATATGTAGTACTTCTATACAAGATGTTGTTCCTTCATTCTATTACTTATAGAAAGATTCGTGGAAAATGTTTCTTCAGATCATGGAAAAAATAATAGCTATGGTGTCAAAACTTGATACTAGATTTCAGGCGGCTTGCGGGTAACTCTATCGTTTCCCGACATGCTCGGATTTTTCAGCTATTGTTCAGATGCGGATACTTATCGACTTTTTCTCGATATATATGTTATTATATTTTTTTTAATATTTCTACACATGTTCAGTGGCGGATTCATCTACTGGCTGCTTAATGGCTAACAAAAACCTGCCGTCACTCATTGTGATCGTCACTAACTTTATTTTTTCGCATTTTCTTTATTTTCGTTTTCTTTTGCACCCCATTTAATTAGTTTTCCATACGAGAGCAACCGTACTCATTGCATACAAGGTCTTAACTTAACTCTCAAAATTATCAGCAATATTCTCATTTCAGATTTATGTAATCTAATGAATTTTAGTCTGCTCCGCACCTAAATATGGGTGATTATGTACAAATTTGACTCATCTGATTTCATACATTTGTGCAAATGTTACCAAGGCATACACAAATAAAATGGATTATTAAACCTTTTATACGTTTCACCAAGTAATATCCAGATTTTTTTTAGATTAAAAATCAACTACTAAAACTTAGAAAGTATAATTACGCGTTTAGGCTGACAAAACTATTCACCATCAAAATTTGCTATTAGTGCTGCAGTAGTAGAGGGACTTCTTGAGCCACCATTTTTATCTTATAGGCACCTTTATGGATTCTGTCTTATTTTGGAATTTAGATAATGAAAATCTGTTAAGTAGGTTCTAGAATATACGATTTTTAGTATTGAGGTAGCCTCAATCTCGCATTGTCAGGTGATGTTGTTTATCGTACGGAATAATATTATCTACATAATATAGGAGATTGTGATCTTTAAGGGTCGGTTCCGTAAAAGGCATTTTTCGGAAAATAAGTGGAAAAAATCTGATATGCAACTCCTGTGAACTGGTATCATCTCTCAATAACATCGGGTCTAAAAATCGCGAGGGCGGAGTCAATCAATGTCAAGTGTCAATTGTGCTACTGAAAAAGGACCGTATTAATACACGGAATAATATAATAAAATAGCTTTTTATCATATTGCGTTTGTGTTACCAAGTTCGCTAATTCGTAAAATTCTTTACGATTCGCATTTTGCTTTGAATTTCCCCTGAAAAATGATTATATCGTTCCTCATGCTATTCCATTATCAGAATTTCATAGCACAAGTATTCACTGAAAACGAGAAAGTAGGCCCAAATGAGTATGGACTATTTTTTACCTTAGTTCAGTATAACTCTTATCAGATTTTTTTATCATTTTAAACATATTTTTCGACTCAACCCACTAGAATCCCTCCTTTGCTTAGAATTACTAGCTGACAAAGCTTATTGATGTTTTCTGACTGGAAAGATAGATGAGCACCGATAAGGGCCTCCTGTATTAGTATATCATCTGCAGAGTTTCAAGTACAAGGTAAGTCATAGGATTGGTAAGGTCAAATCTTTATAGAGTGCAAGAAAAGTTGGAGGAAAGTTGAACCTTGTGCCCAGTCTATGAAACTCCTATCACAAACAATGTATTCGAAAATTACGGAATATCAACGTGTAATTCTTGGCCACGGGACAAAGCAATACATTCTAGGACAATCTTGGATTTCCCGCCATCTGGCTATCTTATATCCGCTTCTGGTTTTGGTGTTTGATCACACGCTGATCGTTTGACAAATATGTGGGCTATCCTTTTTTTTAGCTGATTGTTGACGGATTGGTCCCATCCGCAGTCGAAATGCAATTCTGTTCACACACAAGGCTGAATACTCTGAAACCAACGAAGAGGTCCATCAGAAAGTTTAGGGTTAAGCATGGATGTCGGACAAGTAATATACCTTTGGTTACTCTACCAAAGCATGAAGAGAGGAAAATAAAGTATTGGGTGCATCTCCAGTTTTGTTACATAATAAAGCAAACACAGACATATATGAGCTGAACATTTCAACTAGTTCCTGCCAGGCTCGGTTTTTCTCAATTTTATTTGTCCAATCGGCACTTTTCATCTCTCAAGTTGCAGAACTTTTTTCGAGGTTCAGCTATAAACACCACCACCAAGTGGATTTGCGTCCGTGCTGATGAGGCAACGTGGTTTCAATTCGCACGAAAATCTTCATGTCTGAACTAACCCTAACTTAAATGGCAACATCGGAAATACGGCTTGGTAATTCATTTAATAGAACTCATAGACGAATTCGAATCCAAAATTACATCCGATATTATGATTTGATTTATGTAAGTGCATTACATATACCATGGATGTTTGAAGTTATCATATTTTCCAACTATATAGTAGAAAGCTGTTGTTTTCATTTGCAAACCTAGTAAGGATACAAAATCAGCAAAGATATGTTAGAAAACAGCTAATACATAATTAGCTGTTTTCGCACATGATACAGCAATACCATATAGCTCTAATAATTCTTGACAAGCGCACACACAGCTAACAAAAGAATCAATTGCCATTTGGAACTTTTAAATAAATATTTTAATATATGGATTACTAAAATTAATTCATAAAGATCAGCTTTTATAAATTTTAATCAATGTATAAGAGGTCAGTAATATTTAAATATTGTGAAGTTAAATAATGGAGTCATTGAGGAAAAACAGGTGATTATTCATTAATTGGTAGTATATTCAGCAGCAAAAACACATATTTACCCGTGAATAAATACTCTCCACTAAGTCAAATATTATAAATGCAAATATACATAGCATGAGAATAAATTGAGAAGTATCCTTTGCGCTCTACCTGTGTGGAGCTCTGTGGCAGATTATGTATATATGTACATAGAACATTAATGTGTAGCAGAAACAGTTTGTTTGAGACACAGTGAATACCGGCAGCTATGAGATCACTAATAAAAATTTATAAGATGCTGTACAACTAACACATTTAGGTAGAAATATATTATATGAATAGACCAAAAAATTCTACAACGATACGGTAATACAGCTTCAGTTCACTGAAAATATTGGTCAATTATATTATGCCAATTCTGCGCCTTTTCGAATGAAACGTAACCTGATTAACCACATTTTCGTAGACCGCGCCGACTAGCAGCATTTATATGAATTAGCTTGGCACCCCCTGCGGCCACATCTGTCTCATTCTCATGGACCTTCAGAGCTTTAGCTGGTCCTGATAGGATATCGTTCCAAGACCATTTGGCAACAAGGCTTTTACTGTCAATCTATCCAGATGATCAAAATCATTAGTTACTGATTTGTTTGTCCTTTTCTTAATTTCTGAAAAAACACACCCGACCGATTGTTTTTGATTTAATGTAAACATTCATGTCTTCAACAATAAGAAACTAGAGCAGATAAACATGAGATGCAGGTAAGATTATTGTTACTTGTACGCAAAGTTTCATTAGAAGCATCATATTCAAGATCATATATATTTTCACGATTTCCTCCTAATTTATTTACAAAATAGATGTTTTGTACGAAACTTTTCAATTTTATTTTTTGCGGGTCGATTATATAATAGAATTTCTTTCATTCCTTCAGGCAAGCTAGACGATTCATCGAAGGCAGCGGCTGGGATTAGCACAATAGGTATGGTTTTCCACATAGTACCTACTTTTCTATTAAATTTAGTGAACAAAAACAACAGCATACATATATTTCTTATTAACAGCATATAGATTGTGATTTGCCAGATTTTAACATGCTTATGTAGTAGAAATTAGATGTGATATTGTGCCATTGATGGCAAACATAAGTGACATAATTTCATAAAAATGATGCATTCATATGAATTTGCCATCAGTGAGCTTTGAATCTTGGACTTGTGATTTACTACCTAACTATGAGCTCTGCTTGCATTTAGCAGATCGGGTAGCTTCCATTACTGATACCAAACAGTTGCTCAATATTTGCCCAACAGCTGCATCTGTAGAATAAAGGCAGAGGCAGATTGCTCTGATGCGATGCTACGCCACGCTATGCCATGCCATCCGACGCCGCGTCAGACGGATCTGGCACATGATATTCTTATGTATGCAAGCATACTTGTCTGATTCTACCACACTCCACGCCACACGACGTCATACAACCTATTGCGGATCCCAACTTGTTAGTTTTCATCACTTCACATGGCGTAGTAGGTAATTGTACTAATTGAGAAGGTGCAAGAGCATGAATGCTTATATATCAAAAGTAAGATCTATTGAGACCAGAAGCCTGGGATGAAATTGCACAGCAAATGGGAACAATATTTTATTCATTCAGAAATACATATGAAACCAATCACTATGATCATTCACGTCCAAAAGATTGATTAGAGTATGGTACTCTAATGAATCTTTGAAAGAAGATATCCTTTAGAATTTATTGGATGTACTCAATATTTCCATTTATTTCTTTCTGTACAAATAATTGCAACTAATACAACATTCATTTCTTCTTCCCACTCAACCGACCACGGCGTCAGATGAAATAGCGACAGTGTGCACACATAGCACATCTGACGCATCACATCGGATGGCGTGGCATAGCATTGGATCAGATAAATGTGTCCCTGCCTTAAGTCCTCTTATGCAGATTGAAAAAATGGATGTTTACAATTTTGGCATGCAAAGTGAACATTTTAAATCAAATGAATGATACTTTGAAAATATATTTTATCATATAATATCATGTATTATTGGAGTATTTTGGAACAAATTGGTGTAAGTCCTTGATTTCATCAGAGACATTAATATATATTACAGTTTGTCAGGAATATTGTAGGTATGGTGTGCACCCTCCCCTACATTAACATGTGCAATATTTTTCTAGAGCACCAATGTACATATTTACCAATTACTTATATAATTACAATTCACTTGGCAATTTTGATAATGTGAACAAAATTCTAGTCAAAGGTCTACACTACACTTCACGATCTTGACAATACACACATTTGTCATATACTTCTATTCTAAATTTGCTGCCATAACCTTCAAGAATTATCGCAAACACTGAATTTCATTAAAAAAAAAAAACCAAACTACAAACCTTCCTAAATTCATTTCCACAAATCCTACAAATTCAAACTTGAGGATCATGGTCAAGGTCAAATCAAGGACATTAAGTAGCTAGAAAAAATATACCACATGATTATACTACACATATCTCTGCAACTCACAAGTAATGCTGTTAAGGTATTTTTCAACGCCCTTTATAATTTGAAATGGGTTTTGACAGAAAGAGCAGACACACAACTGGAAGAAGTGTAGTACAGGGGTCTGGAGGCGGGACAATGACGCGACCACCCAATAATGAAAATCTGCCTACTGTTAAACTGGTGGTAGTAGGTGATGGAGGTGTGGGGAAAAGTGCCATCACAATTCAATTCTTCCAGAAGCTGTTTGTCACTGACTATGATCCCACCATAGAGGACAGCTATCTGCAGCATGTGGAAGTAGATGGGCAGTGGTGCATGTTGGATGGTAAGTGATGGAAAATCAATCAAAAAATGTATTTAGCAACTAAAGCTCTTGAATTGAAACTCAGACTTAATCCAAACAAACATTAGCACTAATGAAACAACAACCAAGTTCCTCCACTTTTCAGATGGTACAAGAAAGTAAAAAAAATACTTGCCTATCACATTATTATAGTTTTAGTTGTAATGAATCTAAATGATGGGCAAGATACTTCATAATTGGGAAAACATTGGTTTCAGTCCAACGTTGATTTTTGTATCGCCATTACGAAACTGTTAGTATCAATAGTGTTAGCTCTGTATGGTTTCATGATCATAGAGAAATGAAATCAGTTGGACAATATCCGATTTAAGATCTGAAGCTTTTTAATAGATTCAGCTTTGAAGTGATTTCATTTCTGTTCCTGAAATTTTGTGTTATATATATTTTTTCCTCAACAGTGACAAATGCACATTAAACTGCTTAAAATAAATAATTAATTTTTGTTCTGTTTATTTTCATCAGTGTTTTCTCCACCTCTTATTCCACTGATCCTGCACAATTATATGAGAAAAAATTGGTGTATGCTCTCCACTATATACGTGGCCTGCCATAGACATGCCTAGAATCGTCAGTATAGTTCAGTGGCTGACAGTATAGAGCAAATGAAAGCAAATATGGAGTCCATATACCTCGAGGTTCTATGCATTCCAGAAAAGTGATCCATCTAGTGGACGCGCCTAACATTACAAATGACCTTAACAGTCTGGACCATTAAAAATTGACTGAAATATCCTTAGAATTCGTTGCTTCGGCAACCCTTTTCGACGTACAAAATATGAAAAGATCAAATTTTGAAATTATAATGGTCCTACTTCACGAAGGCAAATTCTTTAACCTTCCTCTTAAAATTGTCATGCTTTCTGTATAGTATAGAAACTTGCTTTTGCTGTGGCAGTAAATGCATCAGCTGTATTCCTACCTTTCATAATAGTTCATACTAAGGTCTTGTTTGAAAACAAAACTTTTCCCCAGAAGCAGTCAATGTTTTAATGTCATTATAATTTAAAAAAATTAGTCTTTTCATAGGTTGCACTTAGAAAATGCTGCAGAGAAGTCGAAACATTATAGATATTTCAGTTGAATGTATGAGGTTGAATTATTTGCCAGTAAAAAATATATCGAACCTCTCAGTTGCTGAGATGTCCCTATTCTATAGATTCAAGTATGACAAAGGTTTTATTGAGCTATCTCAGGTTATAAAACTGGGAGACAGTGTAATGAACAATAGAAAAGCCCATCAATCTTATCTTTAGCTTAGCAAGTCGATTTTCTAATACCTTAAACTATCCTCTTCCATACAATTTATTCCTTTGGAGAACTTTAGCATTGTGTAATGTGCTTCTAGAAACCCCCTCCTTCTATTTACAGTTTACAACCAAAGCCAATATGGGGTCGGTGTTGGCACCCAATGTAATTAAAAAATCAAAACATGAGCGTGGTCAAACATTAATTTTGAAGAGTCGGAAAATAAAAAAATACCGTTTAATTCTGATTGTTTAAAGGCATAGCGGAACTGAATTGTGAAGGGGATCAAAAATTTTGTTAGTCACTAAACCTCAGTACCTTATCTTTCTTAAGTTTCGCATGTCTTCGGTTGTATTTATTAATTTCCAGGTGTTTGGAAAACATATTATTTTTCCTTGAATCCACCGTGATTTTTTAGTTTTCAAAAAACTGTTTCATGATATCCAGAATTTGTATGTTATAGTACCGAGTCAAACTTATTGAATCCATTTTGATTTCAACAAATCATAATCAAATGGTTTAAAATCAATACAACAATTGATAAGCTCATATCTAAAAAAATAATTTCTCTATAACACTGTTTGAATAATGCATGTCTCTCATTTTCAACATACTTATGCTTCTTGCAAATTGCAATCGAAATACATGTGTTTTTTGTTATAGTACTGGACACGGCTGGTCAAGAGGAATTCAGCGCCATGAGAGAACAATACATGAGAAAAGGAGACGGGTTTCTTCTAGTTTATTCTGTAACAGATAAGAATAGCTACGAGAATATAATTCATTTTCACACACAGATTTTACGAGTAAAAGACAGGTAAGTGTATCTATTTTTTTTCTTCTCTTAATATACAAAAATAAATGTATTATATATTTTAATAGATGAGCGTGATATATATATATAAAGGGTTGTTTGTGAATTTGTTGTAAATTTTTTTAAGCATTCATACTGCTAAAAATAATCGTTTCACCATCATGATGGCGAACGTGTCAGTGCTTTATTTGTTCGTTTTTAACAGAGACACCTATCCAATGCTGCTTGTTGCTAACAAAGTGGACCTTGTTCATCTGCGTAAAGTCACAGAAGAGCAAGGTAGGGAGTTAGCACACAAACTGGGGATACCTTACATTGAAACAAGTGCCAAAGATCCACCATTAAATATTGATGCGACATTCCACGAGGTAGGTAATGCTAATGACTGTTGGGCCGTATGCTAGGGGGAGGGGGTAGATTTGCCACGCCACCGCCGTCAGAAAGAAGATTCTTGCTACCATTTTTTTATGCCCAATAATAACTTTGTCAAATTTTCTGTTGGAATTATCGTTCACATAAATTAAGTGTATGCTCTCCATCAGCATCAGACCTGCTATATACATGCATGTTTCGTCTTTAGCCTAGATTCGTCACTATAGCCAGGCGGTCTAACTGTAGAGAGCAATTGGGTGTCATATACATAACCCAATCAAGGGTGTGATAGCAACATCAACACACATTTCCAAGCGTCGCGGAATATGGCGCTGCCCATTGGCAACTTGCGAAGTCAAATGTCCTAAAACTTGGACTGCCTTGAAGCGGTTCCCACCATTTTTTTGATAACACTTTTTAACCATTCGTTAAACACCGATAGAGATCCAAAGTTTGTTAGGAAACTGAGTTTGACCGAATTTAAAGTAAAATCACAACTTCCTGGCAAATATGAACAGTAACTGGGTCACGTATCCAAATTATATGGAAATTGAATTACAAATTCAAATCAAAGTGGATGAATCGATATTCGTTCTACAAATATATTTTTTAGGTAGTACGTATCATTCGCAACCAACCGCAGAACGATACCGATAAACGGAAAAAGAAGAAACTTCAGAAGAAATGTATTTTGCTATAAGTTTGTGTTCGTATAATCTTTATTCGCTTTTCATGTGTACGCTTAAACTGAATGTTGTGTATTTGTTATATGTTACACATATTTATATTGTTTATTTATTGTTTCTGACTTATTCAGCATTGACGATAGAGCTCATATATCACCGCTACTAGCAACCACAAGGTGACAGTGGCGATGGTTTTGTCGCTACTAGGGTTCAAACTAGTTTGAAATACTTTCTTAGTTAAAATCGCATCACTACCAATGCAAACAATGATAAAATATCATTTGGTTGATTGGTTTATACACATCGAAAAAAAAATAAGAAATTTTTATTACTTGATTCAGAGCGAAGTTTTGAATTCTATTTTGTATAAATTCTGTTAACCTTGCATATATACAAGGTGCAGCAAAACCAAAATACTAAAATTATTGATGGATTCAAAATGATGTTTGGCAAAAAGATAAATGTAGATGTTGTGTATTTTGCACCTGCTCAACAAAAAGCTCAAATTTGAAACGCATTTTTTACGTTCATCATTCAATACTGTATACTTGTAATGGTTTAATAGTCATAACTATTTTTTAATTATACTATCTCATTGTAATTTCTTGAATTTGAGGTAATATTTATCGTTAAATATCGTACTATCAAACCTAAAATCTATCAAATCATGTCATCATTAGTAGCCTCCAGAAGATAGTGAAAAATATCGGCTTATATTTTCACTGATACTGTCTACTTTGAATAAAAGAACTCATTTCACCCTAGGTATAATTTGATGTAAATTTAATGTATTGATGTTTGAAGAGCCCAAATGGCAGAAAAAACTTGTAGAAATTATATGGTTCATAGATCCTAGAAATTCTCAAATAATTGCAATCCTTTCAGGAATATGTCTGTTGTTGGTGTGAGTTATAGTGAATGATATTTTTCAAATACTCAATTTATCAAAAACCTCAACAAGTTATAATTCATCTAATTATTGAAGTTTTATTCTTTTTACTAGTAGTTATCAAGACACGTCTCAGTAAACACCCAGTGTATGAAAATTTGAATGTACTTGATAAGGAGGTGATAGTACTGCACCATTTGTATAGTTTTTGAATAAGTGTCATATTTAACTTCGAAGAAAAACCTCCATTCTAAATGACATAAGTTGATTAAAAATTTTGGTTTATGCCACAATTACATAGTTTGGAACAACGATCTAATGACAATACTACAGTCGACATTAGTGTTTTTTTTATGTTTTTTTACTACTTGGAGGTATTGAATTTTCTTTAAATTAAAGTCCACTATAATTCTCACATGATAATAACAAAGTAATATATTGTCTTACTGCCTATAGAGGCACATTGATTTTTCATCTGACGCTGAATGATGGAGACATTTATATGTTATTCAAATAGAAAACGTCTTAAGCGATGGAAATACATTATATATTGTTACTTGTTTGGCTCACAACCGCTATTTGATTGTCCAATGCAGGAGTCCAAAATATAGGATTATTACTTTTCGAAGACTATTACTAAGTTTGAGGATGTATGTACAAACCAGGCTGTACCATTTAAGTTTCTATTTTTTCTGTATTTGTTTATAATTTCCAAATAGATGTTGTGTGCCCAATAAGTATTTAGTATTTTACACTATATCCTATGGCGCCTCGACGTATATGTCTGTCTGATACATTCTAACTTATACAATCAGAGTGAGGTAGTAGATAACTGAAAAGTTATTCCACTATATCATGCCCACTACAAAATTGGAAAATTGCTTTAATGTTCCACTCTATTCATGGATTTTTATATGATTTTCATTCAAAACTGATAAAGATAGATTAAGTTAATTGATCTATAATGAATAATTGTGTTCAAATCCCATAACTGTGGAAACAAAAGGTATTTGTACTACTGTAAAAGTCGTTGCGTTGAGTCATCATAAGATGAGATAACTACAGTGATATAGCACAAAGATTTTTTGAAATCTATATTTGGAAACTTACATAAGTTGTGCATGAACATAGTTTGAAATATCAACATATTTTTCCAGAAAAAGTATATCGCCCTAGTCTAAATATACCAACATACAAACTAATCTTAGTGCTTACAGAATATTTTGATATTTTTTGATATTTGTTTGTTTTTACGTTACGCATTATATTATTGGATTGTGAAGGGTGGTCCATAAAACATCATCCATGCTCAACATTTATCTATGGTAAAATCAACAAATTGTTTGAATTTACATTCACATATTCAATCATTAGTCAGCCTTATCATTCAGTTTTATCATTATGTTCAGGTCAAATATAACAGATCAAACTGAAAATATTCTGTTAGCACGATTGTAAAAAAATATATTTATTGTCGGCATTAGGACATTTTATGAAGAAAAGATAATACCTAGTTGACACTTGTGATACGGTACCAAAGCGTTATATTACTGATTGCTCTAGCATTGCAGTTAGTTTCGTTTAGATTAGTATTAGGCTTCCATGTTCAAAATTTGACCCCTTGGCTTATAATTATGGAATATTTCACTGATCCATATTGCGGAACATGAAGATAAAACTGATTGGCTGTATCTCCTAGTAAAACGGTCTGCTTGTTGAATTTTGAAAGCAGTGTCGGTGCTAGAAACTATGGCACTCTCAGTAATTTCCCGCCATTTCATTCAACGATTTTGAGGCTCATGCGTCCTGCGCCTCTGGCACGGGCCCAGGTTGCCCTGTCCTAGCTAAGACACTGTTTGAAAGGGTGAATGTGAGAATAGAGGTGAATTGATATATTCAAATATTTATAACGTTTGGTCTTATTCATTATTTCGTCCTATCGTAAATGCAGTTGGAATGTGGAAGGATTTATAAGAACATTGTACACTGTATGTATGAATCAATTGTGAGACAATTTTTCAATTTATTTTGCCTTGTTTGTGGTTCAAAAGAAGCTGAAAGAAAAATATACTTTTATGTTGATGCGAAAGTAGAGAAAAATAATACTCCGGTTGCATCTTTGCTTTAATATACCTGCTGTATAGTATAGTATATCATAATAGTAGTTAATAGCAATATTTTTATGAACGTTTATCACACAAATTTTATCATTCTGTACAAGCACATTTTAAATACTGACTCATCATTTCCTAAGAAATATTCCTAATACCACAGTTTTTAAATACCATTAAATTTCACAACTTCATATATATTTATTGAACCTATGAAGTTATGAGAGTTGTTTTAGTTAATTTCAACAATAAATGATTGCAATTATAACAAACTAGGTAATATTTTTTCAGAGTTCGTTTTTATGTACAATTTGATAGAACAAAGTGATTTGGGTAGTGTGTTTTTGCTTCTTGATATTATTTTCACGAATAAATATTTTTTGTACCACTGTTGAAAATGTTTTTCAATATCTATAAGTGACCTTTCTAAGCAGAAAACAATTCTCAATTTCAATAAGTTATATTGTGATGGCTCAATTCACCAGTTTCATGACTCTTATACACCAATATTACGATTCAGATACGAGAAGAGTTAAAAAAATGTTTGATTGAGATTTGCAAATCGAGCAGTTCAACGCACAATAAGTACAACGAATTCTAGATATACCCGACGAGTTCTTTCTCACAGGGTAGGAATTCGAACAAGCCGAACGAAGTATTTCTTTAATAGAACTTCAGGGTTTAAGGTCAATGTGAATAGACATATATCCTGATAAAGCGCTACTCGCACTTGATTGATAGGTCTGGCTTTGTGAGAAGTTATCTATAAAAAAGTTCCATTTACGATTGACCTTAGCTACTGTATAAACTTTTTCCACAAAGAAACTATGTGTACATAATTCTAGGTTGCTGGTGTACTTGCCAGTGTTTCGGCCCTGACCTACCAGTCTGTTATATGATTTCCGAACCTTATGTGTGGCAGGACGTTCTGGATTACTATTTCCTGCTCTTTACGGATTGGCGATTACAAATAATGATTCAAATTTGAATTTATAAAGTTGACCTGTAGATGATAGCTGTGGTCACCATTTAGGTCAAATATTAGATTATGTTTGATGTCTTTTATGAATCCCTGAAAATTTTCTATATTTTTTTATCATGAAAATCCGTTGTTTCCAAGATTGTGGGGGTATTCGTGCATTTCCCAGATTTTACCGCCGATCTACTTATTTGACCTAGTATGACTACCGCACCTCATGCATGGTAGAATGTTTTGAAACAGAATTTTTCACTGTTTACGAATCCGCATTCAAAACTAATTATTTCCATTTGAATTTACAAAGTAGCTTGTTCGCAGTCTTGCTTTGCACGAAATAGCTTTGTTCTGGTTGTACAGGAAACTATCCCAGAATCCTTCTGATTCTGCGCAATGAATTTATGCTGTTCGGATTCGCTATCATGAAATACGTGTTTGTTTTTTTCGGACGTTCCTGGAATCGTCCTAGAACTCTTGAACCAGTATCTACTTCGGAGGAAAAACTATTTTTTTTGACTTGTAAGGTTATTAATTGCTTTACAAAAGCTAAGAACTGACAATGGAATTAATATGGAGAAAACTGTTATACTCGGATTGAATATTTCAAACAGTCTAGGTCCTCAGCATAACACCTCTCATTTTGCGTTCTCGTTTAACTAAATAAAAAACACTTTGATCATTCTGGAATATTTCCCATTTAAAAACAGTCATTGCTGTGAGATTCCAAACATCCCTACTGAACACCTCTAGTCATGCTACTCTTTCTGTACAAATATGTGTTATATTTAATGTTTTAGACCAAGAGCATTGAGTAATATGTCTTTAATAAATACTAATAGGTATTCTTGCAAACATCAACATGAAAAAAAAAGAAGTAATATATGTTTAACATCTTTATTGCTAACATGTTTGGATCTTTTACTGACATTCAGTACAATAATATTAAGGATATATTATATAATTACAAAGTATATACACACTTTTATTTGGTATCTATCCGTAAATATACAATTCATCACAATTGAATAATTATCGACAAAAAAAAAAGATTATAATAAAGCTTTATGCTTAAAGTTGTATAACATATTCAAGTAATAGTATCTACATACCACATTTGAATATTTGAAATATTCTAATGCCAAAATATATGGCTACAACTTCAAAACCAGTCTAATAGACTTTTTTTGTTTTCTCCTAATAGAAATCACGATTTGTGGTAATCTATTGATAATAGTGAATTAATATATATGTTATTATGAATGATAACAACTCAAGTTATAGAAAATGAAAGCTGAAATAAAATATTTAATATGTGATGGCTTTACATTTTATGTACAATATTTGCAAACATGAGTACAATCTTTTTTAAATCAAATATAAAATAATTGTACTCAGGGTCGACACAATTTTAGTACATGTCTCATATGATGTTAATGTAACATCAATATGCAAATATCACCAATGTATAATAAAAAACTATCGATAACCATAATGATCGCTGTGCCATACATGTCTTCATGTCTTCAAAGTATTTGAAATATTTATTTGGAGTTAATGAGGGGAAAATTTAAAATACTTGCCTTAGCACAACGAACTCGGTAATATATGTAATCACAGCCTTCTTAGTGACCAATATCCAACTTCAATCCCTTATCTTTTCTCTCTTTGAAGTGGGAGGCCATTAGGAATGGTATTTTGTGTTCCAGGGTCATGTTGTTGTCTGGAGGCAAGCCCACGCATGCCTTCATAACATTCTCAATAGCTGCTCTTTGTTTAGCCAAGGCATTGACCACGGGAGTACCTGAAACAAACATACCATTCTATTGGAAAGTTATAACTTATTTGAGCTATTTCATAGAATATTTCGCAAAGTACCGATCGATTTGGTATCTTCAATCGAAATGTGAAATGCAAAATTATCAAGACAATGGGAGTTTGAAGCAGTATTATTGAATCACCTACATTGTCTAAAAAAAATCAAACAGCTATTATTAATTTTGTTTAAGATTAATTCAGTTTTTTTCAGGGCAAGACTGTTAAGTTATAATTAGGTATTTAAAATTATTTTTAAGTACGCTGTTTGTTCATGTAACCTGAAAATATTCCCATGGTTGTCTCGATTTACTGAAATATATTTTTACTAACGTTTCGGCTACCTTGGTAGGCTTTTCCACAAAAAGAAATAAAGTTTGAAATTATGACATTGATATCTTTAACTGCTTCCTAGATAACAGTTTTATTTTCAGTCAAGTATGAACTATAAAGAAAGGCTAAAATACCGACGATGAATTGCATAACGAATTTGCATTGTTTGACATCCACAATAGGTACATAATGCACAACCACACAAGTAACACAACGATGCCTTGTCCTATGAGATAAAACGAAACATACAGCACTGCATTTCCAAAGCATCAATACAATATTTCCCATTTGAAATCCATGAACAAAGTAATGGCATAAGTGATTTTAATATTACTTTTGTTTTCGAGCAGTTGTTTAATAGAAATTTCAGTCTTCAAAAATGGTTCTAATTAGGGGCTAGTGCAACTGAGATGGATCGACAACCACAGCAGAAATTTTTGAAGTGACAGTAAACCATGTAGCTATATGTAAATACATTTTTTCTAAAATTACGCTTTTACACGAAACATGCATGAACCATGAATATGAATAATAAAAAAATAAAAATCTCGATTGACCAGTGTGGTACTTGAAATTTAAAATACCTGATTATATGTAATTTAACAAAGCCGCTTATGGAACAATTGTTTCAAAAATCTTCCAAACAGTTTTTTAGATATCAAAAAATTAATAGAAATATATCAACATCATTTATCATGGAAAAGAAGATTTAGGATATGTAAGTTCACATACATTTTTTCATTTATATGAGCCCTGTTACCCATTAATGTTTCACTTTTAGTGTGTGTCTCAACATTTACTAATTGTTAAAATTGATTCCAACACAAAACTGAACACCGCAAAACGTCCAATAGTCGAAAGTCTATGAATGATGGACCTACCTGGTGGTACCAAAGGAGCCTTGCACATGTAACTGAGCAGGCTAAGGACGGAGTGGAACCCAGTGTATTCCTCATCAGACCAGTTCTCGCGCTTGATCTTAATCCTGGAAAACAGTTCCGCCAGAAGCACAAGATCCAAGATGATTGGAGTGGCTAATAGCGAGTCTTCGCAAGTGTTGTGGATCACCAAAGTATTGGTGCCGCCCATCATGATCTCGGAGGTGTATTCATCTAATGCTCGTTTCGAATCACCTGCAAACAGAAAATAAATTGTGTTTGATTGCTTGAACGAATATTAAAAAATATAAAGTACATATTAAGTTTTTTATATCTGATTATGAAGGAAACCTTGCGAAAGGAAAGGATCAGCCATTGGCGTACCTGAGGCTTCGATGGGCGCATCGCTCTAAAATGAGCTTTGAAATTTATTTTTATCAAGCCTTTAAGAAAGATTATATGCATTTATGTATAATCCGGACAAAGTGGCAAATGAGACAATTTAACTTAATAGGATGTAAATGAAGATTAAACTACTTAAGTTAAGAATAATAAATTAGTAGCCTGGTACTTGGAATCTTAGCTTTGATTTAATTTGACATATATTATTTTTATACTTCTGAATTTCGCGCTAATTCCTCCCGATCCTTCCACACACACACACAAATTAGCATATGTCGGTAAGTCTACGTTTTATCAATTTGAGGCTTAAATGTATTCACAAAGCATAATTTAATAGAAAAGTAATCCAGCTAAATCCAAACCGGACACATTGTCTATTGTTGATGAAGAAAAAAAATAGGAATTTTGGTTTCAGTTGCGTGCATAGACATATTTTTGTAGCGTCACGCTGTTTAATGTATTTTCGATAAATTGGCAATTATTGGTTTCAGAAATGCATTTAATTTCAATAGCGTCCAATTACTAGGCTTTGTTATTTACCAGTTGATATGCAACAGATATGACAAACAATTACAGATGACCTTGTAATTATAGTGTTCACGTGTGCACTAGTGATATAGAGATTCAGACATTATATTTAAATGTATGTTTGATATAGTTAGCGGAACAGATATGATAATTTTCGGAAAAATTTAAGAGTTCTACTTCCTTATAAAGAAACAAGTATAACATGCCTTACCAACATATGGAACATATTTAATGACGACCACATGATCTGGTTTTTCTCCTGGTTTGTACAGAATTTCGTTCGATTCCACCATATCGTCAACTACGCTACTTTTTGAAATCTGTAAAAAAAAATAACGTCATGAATAAACATCAATATAGGATATGGTATTAAAATAATTAGTTTTGCTCTGAACAGAACAAAAGCATGGTTTCTCCAGATTTTATACTATATTTCTGATGATGACCATGAATTATCCTGATGCGAGAAAAGTAAATGTGTCGTTTAAAAATTCACGTTATCTTTTAAATATCTTGCATTCTATTAAACTACTACTATTATGGATATATATCTCACCTCCTTCGACCTGAACTGCTTGGGCGCTGATAAATTTTTTCCATCGTTGTTTCCAAGATGATTGTAGCTCACAATGCTCACTGGTTTGATTCCAGCTCCCACCAAAAAGTCTACCAAGACACTTTTGATTTTGGTTTGGCCGGATTTGAAGTCATCTCCGGCTATGAAAACTCCCTGCCTTTCGGCAAATTCTGTAACAAATGTAGATATTTATTGTGTATATTTTTTGTTTTGTGGCAGTATAGAAATAATCAGCGTTAAATGGTTGACTGAATATTCCGCGCAAAATTTGGTCTGGATTCACTATGTCTTAGAATTTGGGCGCTTGGGGACAAGAGCTTCGCTGGTATTGAATGTATTGAGAATTAGAAGTTTTTTGTTATACATATTATATACGAGAGTCACGCTGAAAGTCCTTAGATATTCCTAATCTATACAAGTTTAAGCACGCTTCTATTTTGTCTAAATTTGTAAGTGCTTACACGCAAAGGCAGCGTTTGAATCGTTCAGTAGTTGCCTTACCACGGTCTCGAATGCATCTAAGTGTTGGCTGAATTTTAACGTGAAAATGGAACCGGGTAGTCGGATTTTGTATGACTATAAAAAGGGACTAAAACAAGCGGAATGTCATGAAAGCTTAGTGAGTTGCCTTCTAGGGCTACAGTTTTTAATTGGTTTGCGGAGTTTAAAAGGGGCCGGGTCTCACTCGATGATGAACCTTGCATAGGTTGACCGCCCACTGCTGTTACTCCGGAAACTGTACAAACTGCAAAATATGGTTTGAAAAAATCGACATATAACCTACACCGAGATTGAGGCTTCTCTGGAGATTTTATCGACAGCGGTCCGAACAATCATTCATGATCACCTTCGCCTAAGGAAGCGGTGTTCCAGATGGTTGCCACATTTGTTGACCAGTGAGCAAAAAGCAACAAGAGTTGATTGGGCTAAGTTTATGCTTGAAAAATTTGATAATGAGTACAGTAAAAACACTTTTAATATCGTAACCGGAGACGAAACATGGTTATACCATTATGATCCCGAAACTAAACAGCAGTCATCAGTTTGGTGCTTTGAAAGTGAGCAGCTTCCAACGAAAATTCGTCGTTCCAAGAGTGTTGGAAAGTAAATGGTCGCATCTGTTTATTCTGAAAGTGGATACATCACAACAGTAGCCTTGGAAAATCGAAGGACAGTTACTTCTGAATGGTATATAACCAAATGTGTTCCTGTAGTCTTCCAAGAACTATGCAAGAGCCATCCAAAGGCTGGTCTGCGGGGTATTCAACGGCATCGTGACAACGCACCCGCCCACAGCGCCGCTAGAACACCCGATTTTTTTGCTGAACAGGGTGTCAAACTGCTGGCTCACCCACCTTATTCTCCGGACCTAGCTAGCTCCGTGCGACTTCTTCTTATTCCCTAAGATCAAAGAAAAGTTACGAGGTCGCCATTTTTCCACCAATGAAGAGGCAATTGCTGCATTTGAGGAGGAAATTAGCAACCTTTCAAAAGAACATTGGTCACAAGAATTTGACAAGTGGTTTTACCGAATACGTAAATGTATTGAGGTAGGTAGAGAATATGTTAAAAAAAACAGAATATATATTTTTTAAGAAACCTTGTAGTTTTTCTATATCTGAAGACTTTCAACGTGACCCTCGTATATCTAAATCAGAATTAAGAACGTTCCGAAAAAAGGGGTCATGCTAAAACGGGTTAACGCTCGTAAAAATGATCAATAATAACACCTGCTTTCATTGTTTTATAAAAGATATCCTCATAAATTTCAAAAATATGATACTATGGTATTGTTCCAAATGCACTATAAATCTAAAAGACTGAAAGATTACAAAGAAATCAAATTAATATAGATGTTGAATGTGGTAAATATCTGTATTGGATCGGAAATATGTAATTCATAAAATTTAAAGAAGTTATGGACAGCATTCCACTCTATGTCGAGTAGCCCTGTCACTCGAATTACAACTACCCAATCGGTTGAAATTAATAGTAATTGAATGTTCTGGAACCGTATTTAAAACTTAATTTCAATCGTAGTTCAGTATCATGGTAAGGACGAAAGCCCACATTTTTGTAATATCATTTATTTGAATAGCACAGTCAAAAATGAGTTTTCTACGGAAATCATACCTATAATGCCAGGCACGAATGTGTTCTGAGGCGATCCGTTGATATAAGTGCATCCACAGGAGATCGAAGCATAAGCGAATAAAGTTGAAGGTGATAGTTCAGGATGATCCAAAACAATGGACTTTTTCATGTTTTCGTAAGTGTCGTTGACGCCTTCGATAATGTTGCTGAAGCATTCAGTATTTGCAGTCCATAAGACGATCACTGTGTCTACGTTCGATTGCTTTTTGAACTGTTCAATGTCCATTTTGATCTTCTCCATTTGCTCCAATTTGGAGCCTATAAGGACATTATCAGCTCGGTCTTTCTAAAATGAATTAAATTACTGATCAGTCAGGAGCAAATATTTTATGCGTTTATAGAAACATCAAAGGAGTGTTCTTGAAGATACAATATTTTGTATGTTAGAATCATTCATTGAAATCAGTAAGACAGTAATTGAACCGTAATCTTATATATAAATTAAAAATGTATATTCAACTCCAAATGACTTGGTGGTGATTAAACGGTCTAAAAATGAAATTGAATTTTACAATCAGGGATTAAAATGGGTTTTACACAATTTTTTTATATTTAATTTGGAATCTCATCAAATTATTATGGATGGCAATATTATAAAAATGAATTGGTTGGTTGCTGATTACTTCATTCAAAAGTCTATGAGGTTTAGGAGATCCGATAACCAAGAATCCTTCGGTTTTCCTCAAGTTAAAAAAATCACAACTTTTCAAAATAGAACAATTGAAAAATTTGTAGTTTTTAACAGTCTGAGGAAACTGAACAAATAATAATGAAAATGTATAGGTAATTCATCTCTACTATAGTTGTTTTGATTTCATTTTTTCTACTATTTTCATAATGAAAATGACTAAAAAATATTTTTATATTTTTTATCATAATGTCTAACCCTAGTTGCCATGTTTTAGGTGACCCTGTATAGACCTTTGGTACAATGATTGGTTTTTATATTATAAAAATTATGAATTCGTCTTTACTTTCCTCGCCTGTTAACTGAAATCAATTTACTAATGTTTCGCCTGCCACGGCAGCCTCTATCAAAGTACACAATAAATGTGAATACAATAACATTGAGAGGGTGTAGGGGGCGCTAAAAATTAAAATGCTCTGGTTGCCAGACGTCCTTTTTTAAGTGGAGATGTCCCTCTTCAGCCTCTGGAGAAGATGGGCTAAATAGCGGTTGTTGAACCAAAACTAACGCCGTTACAGGTTCTTTTTCTTAATTAGTTAGTTAGTTTTTCTTGTTTTTGGGGGCTATAGCCCCATAGCGCTATTGATGGATACGCCACTGGATTAATAGATTAACTTTCTCGAGGATTATTTTGGCTTCAAATTATGATTTATGGCTGTTTGGACGATGAGATGCGCAATTGCAGATATAGAGGCAAAGCTGTTATTTTGTAGACATTTAATACTCATCAATGAAATGAAAAAACTTAAAGGCTATTGAGACAGCCGAAATGTTAGTACATTTTTGTAGTAGTCTTATGTGGTCTCAATTAACTAGGAGGACAAGTAAATATGGATCACATAGTCTACCATATGATAAGTTTCATAAGTTACTTTTGACCTACTTGGTTAGCTGCGATGTAATCAGGGAAATACATGGAGGGCCTAGGCTTCATGCCGTGCATATGAGGTTTCAGCTGCTCTTGGAGTGCTGGCTCCAAAACCTGAGCACGTTCCATGGCTTCAGCCAGATTTCTGGAGCTGATGTCCCAGCCATCAATCACGATGTCATCTGGATGAACCATGGGTAATAGCTGGGAGAACGGGACATAAACGTCGTCTCCCAGACGAACTGTAGATGCTTGAGTCAAAGATCCTGAAAAAGGTATGTGCTGTAGTAGTATATTAAAGGGCAGTTTTTAATTTATGATCAAGAAGAAGCAGTACCATATTTAAAATTGAAATCCCAAAACCCTTTAAACTCAAGAGTAATGTAAACCTGTAAATTTAGATGATTCATTGCGTTTGACCATTACGGTTTCACTAAACAATATCAGTCACTATTACTTTTGCTTAAAAATCCTTAAAATATCAGAAAATCTACATCAAGTTTCACTAATTAAGTGGATTTTCATATTACTTTCATAAAAAATAAAAAAATGGGTTACAGATTACTTAGTAAACTGATTCAGAATTAAGAGCTCTGACCAAATCTGGCAACTGTATAAACAGCTCAGAAGCTCTTCTGAACATAGTTCATTCGTTGTTGGAAGGTCGCATTGAGAGTTCAGAATTTTAAATTTGAAATATATGCTTTGCAAAAACGGGTAACAAATTATTTTACCAAGTATTCTCTTACTAGTGGCGCTATACTTACCAAACCAGTTTGCCTTTTGCACCCCTTTCTTAGTAGGCCATTTCAGATCTAGACGATTAGCGATGACAGCAGCGGTGAATGTGGATCCGTTGTTTCCGCCCCATCCCACAAGCATCACTCCCAATCTTGGTACCTTGCGGGTGGTTCTTAGGACGAGTTGCTCAGACTTAGGAGTAACCTGAAAAAAATATATTGGCTCAGTACTTTCCACGCTACAAGAAAGGGAGTTACCTCGCATTTTATGTGATCTCTCCGTAAATTCATATAAATAGAAGTACAGAAACGTTACCTCTTTTTTGCGAGGATGTATTTAGAGTATGGGATGTAGAAGGAAGCATGAGGTAGTATAAAATGTACAAGTAGTATTTGCCAATATCAAAACAAGGTAAGAAACTATGCAAAGCATATATATTTATTTCATTTTATTTTTCCTGCGTTATGCCCATCAATGACAGACAAAACAAGTCTGATTTCGCTCATTTTTCACTAGAGGGCACAGATCGGAAATCCTCATAAAATTCTCTAAAATGATCATCCAGAAAAATAGGATATTTCTACTCGCTATAACAAACAGTGGCGTTTTAACCTATACTACCGTCCGAAGCCCTATAAAAGTTGCGTCCCTAAATGTCGTAGCTAGGGACTGTGCAGGGCCCGTAATTTGCGCCCTCCTTGTGAACGCAACCGCCCCTCCCTCCGAAAAACCTGAAGGGCAAAATCTGTCTACTGAAATCGTTTCCTATCCTTTTGGACATCCATCCTCTCATGAAACACTGAAGACAAAAAAAACACGTCTCTATTCGACCCATTTCCCAATTTTTTGGATATTCACCCTGTTCAAACAATCTGAAGAACAAAAAACATCCCTACTCAAACGATTACCAAATTTAATCGTTGTATTTTTTTAAATTATATTTCCCACGTTGTATCTTCAAAATGCTGCGCCCCCTAAAACATTGCGCCCAAAACCCGGGCTTTTTACAGGCTCTTGTGCTAATACGCCCCTGATTAAAAATATGAATGCGACGGATGTACGATATGATAAGCTTGACTTTTCATTTTATATATACTGTTAACACAGACACGATTGAATAAACACATTTACCACTAAGTATGAAATTCAAAAAGTTGTATGTTAGGTCATAATGATAAGTGATATCCGAACTTTATTTACTCGGATCTGTTTTGCTTGATAATCGTTATTATCAGCAGACACGACTAAATGAATCATTTTCTGGGATCTAAACGTTCATTGACTCGTTTGTTTATATGCATTGTAATTAAATTGTATACTCTTATAATTAGAACTGGAACATTATTATTCAGATATATTTATAGTTAGGCACATATTCGTACATACATACGTATAAAAAGGTTGAAAAAATTCAAAATTATTTACTATCACAATTCAAACAGATATATCACTTTAATAATTTCCAGAGTTTCATTCGTCGAACACTAAAGGTGATTCAAAGCTCACCTGTTTGGAAAGTGCGTCAATGTAGGCTAACTATGAACAGAATTAGAGAGTTTTGTTTGGCCTCAATATGAGGAGAATTGAGTACAGCATTAGCAGTTACTAAGAGTATCAGGTAACAAAACGACAGACAGGCTGACAAACACACATACCCATTGAATTTGGTGAAATGGATTTTTTCTTCTCCCATGCAATTTCTAGATAGATTTTTTGGGGTCTCCTTGCGGTTTCACGTTATTTCGTTATGTGAAAAACCTAGTAAAAGGATTAGACAATGTTTTGTTGTGTATCGATCACGTTTTGTATAGGTTCGTACGGTGACATTTCAATACATCGGTCAATGAGATGACGTAGTGATAAAAACGACATATAGATAAAATAGTTGTGTACTTAACACACAGTTTCACAATTAAAACTTTTTTCTTTAAGTAACGCGTTTCTATTTATATTTAAATCATCGTCGGACTGTCAGATTTGGTTGTTGACAGAGGCTACCCAGATTACTTGCCAACTAGCAAACAAAATCCTATCATGGATACAAAAATCTAGCATACTATTTATCCTGTCTAGGTATTTTTCTATTGAATTATGTTTTCTTCCTATTGTCTCTCTTAGGGTAAATATTTTTTGCATTTGCACCCCTGCAAAACCTTAACTATCGCCGTCAAAATGTCCTTAAGATATTTCATGTAATAATCTATTTTATTTCATGGGATATTTCACGTTTTTACATTCTATGACATAAGATATTTCAAGACTTCATGGAATACACATAGATGGAAAACTTAGTAGTGTATCGATAAATGTAAAAGATCGATACATTACTATTAGTTTCCATTTATTTGTATTCCATCATAACTTAGTCTTGAAATATCTTAAGTCATAGAATGTATTAAGAAGAATGAAATAGCTTAAGGAATAAAATATCTTAAAACGTAAAATATCTTTAGGACATTTTGACGGCGATTGTCAAGGTTTTACAGGGGTTTCTTCCAACACTAGTGCAAATGCAGCTGCCAAAACATATTTCCCCAAAAGTTATTTTAACCCAGATCAAAAATGATTGGAAATTCAGGAAAAATAAAAAACGAAGTTCTAATAATCTTTAATTTATTGAGTATTACTCAAAAATCGTTGCAGAATTTACTGAGATTATGCAGTGACATGAATGTCAAGAGGCATACAGAAATGAGTGACAGCTTGCGTAATGCCCACGTCTAGAACCGTTCTTACTCACTTATTTGTGCGTAGTTAAAGGATTGGCTCCTTTCAATAAATATAAAATATATAGAAAAATATTGAATTAATTTGAACAGAAGTCTTTAGTTCTCAAAAAAGAATCCTAATTTAAATAAGCTTTTGTTGAAAAATATGTATTGACTTTAAATATTTTTTAGAATCTTCCCACAACTTGGTCCTTCAATGTTCATTATGTATAAAAAATACAGGTAGTATTAATAGTGGAAACGTTGAAACAAAACTCACCAAAATTCTGCTTCCATCTTTCACAGCACTGGTGTACTGGTAGTTGTATTTAGCTTCTATATAGTTGGGGGTGTATTTCACGTTATCACTATCAACGGAGATGTCGACTTTCATGTTGGAATGTTATTAAATTTCCTCGGTACAACAGTGAACAACTAACTGTGGCTGGCTAAACCAAAAACGGCGATACGAAGCGTTACAACTGCACTGGATGAAGAGCGTGGAGTCACAAGCGGTGAACTATGCTGCGATATAGTGGATTGCTCAGTATATATGAACGATAATGGATGTACAGGGTTGAGGGGGGGGGAAGATTTTCTAGACTCAAGCCAGAATATAGCAAGTGGTCGGTCCACGTGAACAAGCTGTGATTTTGATTCCAGAGGTGATTAGGGTCCAATCTGGAAGCATTCGTTTTTGTTCTTTACAATAGCGCGCAATGTTTTGACGAATATTCTTTGTAGCACTTCTGTTTATCTGTTGATTAAGATTACATGTATAAGGTGGGCTAAACAAGTGCAGATATATTGCATGTTGATGTAGAAAAAATTACGCAGATGATAAATTCCGAAAAATTATACAATATGAGGATGAATCCTGTACTGACCGTTAATTAAAACCACATACGATTGACTGCATACAATTACTAATGTTTCGGCTCCCTTTGCAGCCTTTATCAAACTACAATATGAAACAAATATTAGATGTCAATGTCATCATAATTTGGAAATTTAATATTTTCATTTTGTACTTTGTAAAGGCTCCCGAGGCAGTGGTGGTAATAAAGGTATTTTAGTCAAACTTAGCAGCTAGCAGAAAATATAAAATGGACCAGAGAGAACCAAATCCCATAGATATTCAAGAAAATATTTGTACCGGGCGTTGCGCACCTTTCAACAAGCAACAGGTAGGTGTCAAAAGGAAAATGTAGAAATATGTAACTGATTGTTTTGACAAAAAAGCTTTAATAGAGTCATAAAAATTTGGCCCAATGACCACGAAGTGGTATTCTGTGGCCGTATGGCTACACTTGGCCACTTTCCAAATATGAATGATTCACTAAGATATATTGCATTAGTTTACGGTGAAATCAGCGGTTATAAACGAAAAAAGAATGCTTCAAATGTATATTTCCGCTACAACTGTTCTTCAATAGTCCTTGCCAAAGAAACACAGCAAATGTAATGAGGAATAAGAATTTTGATATGCTCGTATACATGAAAATCTCCTATTACTCAGTTTCTTTATCCACTCATTCAATAATGGGAGGAATGTTAAGCCACTTTTCCTTGGTCACCTAGTAGACAATCTTTGATAAACATCTTGGGATCAAACTTTTGATAACACTGCTTCGGAGTTCAAATATCTTGGTAATTTGCGTTTCACAACGTTTCAATTGGTATCCTCAATCTGTTCACCTAAATGAGATAGTCCTTTTCACTAAGAGGAATAAGACCTCAACCCACCTACCCTACAGGGCTTACCGCTGATATTAACGCGCTAGGTGAAGTACCTGGTGGTGGTGTTGGACGGTATAATGACGTGGAATGACCAGGTAGGACAAGGGGACTCAAGCTTGCATTGGCTCTACAGGGCATCGTTTAGAGCAAGAATACAATGCGGATACTCGATATGGTGGCCCAAGGTAGAAAGAGTGACTTTGATCCCTGGATAAAACGGAATGCCATGACAACCTTCCTGAAAATCTGTGTGCTATGACAGACACGATGGTGGACCACACCAGGATAAGGGAGGCTGCAATGTTCAATTTTTTAATATCCTAATTCAGGGTGGATTAGGCCAACAACATCATGAGCTTAAACAGAAGATTTTCACTCGTTGGAGAAAGCGTTTCCGTTACAGGCAGAGATATTTGCCATGCTACTGGTGTCTCATTCAGCGGAGTACAGCAATGCACAGAACGGAATATGTACATATGCTCCGATAGGCAGACAGTAGCATCTCCTAGGACTAGATCCACCATGGCCCAGGAATCTACTGCCGCTCGCCAGACCTTAGTAGATCTAATCCAAGAACGCGAACCTCATGTCTCTGCCCTAGAACTAGGACTAGGGATACAGCTAACTGGCAAAAGCATGGCGAGAGAGATAACTGCAGGCAGGGAAAGAGATGCATAGCATGCCCTGAAAACCTTTGGGAGGTCCAGCTAGCAGTTATTCTAACAGGCCACTCCAGACTAAACTGACACCTGTTCCTCACGAGAGTGAAGAGAAATCCTTTCTGTCCAATGTGCTGAGAGGAGGACTAAACTTCGTTCCACTTTCTCGTGTGCTGTATATTGAGCCTTAGGCCTCAGAAGATTGTTTGTAAATACTTGAGACGTTCCAGAAGACAGATTTGACAATTATTATCAGTGTATTCCCAAAGTCAGTTATCACTAATTGGCCATTATTGAATTATAAACAATCTGGGGAACAGATAATTAACAAATACATCGAGAGGAAGGATGGTGCCGAAGAATCATTCTAGAATAACAAGTGGGAGCCCACGTGAATTTCTACGATATTGAACGTATTGATATAATCTCAAAAGTCCACATATGTATATGTCGTATACGTTATTCCAACGCACTGGAAGAAATTAATTGATCATAACATGTATTAGTGACCAACGACGAATGGTACGGTATTTGAACTATGTAAAAAATGGCTGCTTATAGATAACTACAGCTAATGATACTGAATACTCGTGGATGAACATGTGTTGACACTTCTCAGGAAAAAACATAGCTCAGCTGAGCCAGCTCCATTCTAGATGAAAAATTGAATCAATCGAGAAAATAAATTGTCTACCTCGAGAGGAACGCAGATTCGGAGGAGAGAAAATGTCAGGTGAGTAGACCGATTTTTCGTTTTTTTTCCTGTTTTAGTTGTGAATAAATATATAAAATCTAAATGTTTGATATTTTATTTTTCCAAGAAATGTGTGATAAAGCAATCATCATAGGTTCTTTGTAGTTTTAGGCGCAGCAACAAAAGTTGAAGGCTGGTAGCTAAAAACTTTTGATATTAAAATTAAAAAATTAATCAAGATATAATACAGATTTAGTCTGTATTTTCCGCGCATTGGCAGTAATTAGAAATCATGTGTATATCTCATTAGGATTAGAAATTGCTCGTGCAAAAAGTTTTCGGAAATTCCTTAACAATGTGCCTTTTGTGAAAATGCATCAAAAATATCTGAGCAGGTACTTATAACCATGCTGAGAAATGATTTATCGGTTTCTGTTTCAATAATACTCACAAGTCATAAATATATGAAAACTAAGTTTGGTGTATTTTATATAGAAATTCCAAATTTTGAGACATTTAATTTTGAAAAATCCTTCGAGTATGAAGTTTGAAGCTTAAAAATTACTCCAAGAAAAATAAACGAATTCCATAGACCCTATTCATGTTCATGTGCAATGGAATGCCCCAATCAACAACTTGATTATCTGTAGTGTGTTTGAAGAACGTTTAAAAGCATGACAATGCGATAGCCAAGGCATGCAACACAATGTGCTGTTATCGAGGTTACGTTCTAATTATTTTGGTATTTTTTTCATTGATAAAAAGGTAACAGGCTGGTTCAGTTTTTAGCAAAATATACTAGTAACTAGGAACGAATTACATGGTATTTCAATTGATGGCTGCTTATAGATAAATACAATTAAATAATAATGCTTAATACTCGTGGATAAATATGCGTTGGCACTTTTTAGAAAAAAACGTCATCTGATCTAGATACTCTCTATGTCGAAAATGGAATCAATAGAGTGAACAAATTGTATGCATCCAGTGGAAAGAAGATTCTGAAAAGAGTAAATGTTAAGCAAGCAAACAACATTTTTTTTTGTTTTTTTCTGTTTCGGTTATAAATAAAAATATAAAATTTGTGTACTTTATAATTTCGAGACATGTGCGATAAAGCAACCATTAACTTAAGGTTTTCAGCAGTGGTAGGTGTAACAACAACAAAAAAAACTGGAAACAAGTTTTCATTTTACAAATAAAAAATGAAACAATATATCAAACAAATTTAGCCTATTTTCTGTATATTGATAGCAATTAAAATGTCATGATTCCATTGGGATTATGAATTGCTTGTACAAAAACCTATTAACAATTTGTTGGCAGTGTGCCGTTTATAAAATTGCATTAGAAATATTGGAGGACTTAATAGCATGGAAAAACAGAGTAATGAAGATATTTGTATTTTTGCAGGTACAATAGAGTTTTAAGTATATTTAAATACTTCCAGGTGCTTATGAACATGCTAATAAATCTGTTTCCCAAAAAATTTGTTTCGAAAACCTCCACTCCTATATGTTTGGTGTATTTTATATAGAAATATTATTGGATATATTATATTATATAAAATGTGAATGTCTTGAACGATAATTGACTGTAATCGCAAAGTATTGAGAGACACCCTTTGAGGTAACGCATATATGAAAACGGAGAAATTCAAATTTCAATTTTTCAGCTATACAAAAAGGTAATTTCATTTATTTCAAAAAAATATTGATAGATATCTAAGTCACATTATAATGAAGTTTTAATGTTACAAACTTTTATTTTTCATTTTTGCGGTTTTTAGATTATAGGTACTTTGTAGGTACTTGGACGATAATTTCTTCGCACGCTTGATAGAATCGCCATCCATATAGAACAAAATTGTTGATGGACAATGGAATGCTTGAATCAACAGCTTGATTATCTGCAGTGTCTGGGAAGAGTGTCTAAAAGCGTGACAATACGATAGCAAAGGCATGCAACAATGCGCTGTTATCGAAGTCTTTAAGTTCTAAATATTTTAGTATTTGGTCATTGATATGAAATAACAAGATGTTTGTCCTTTAATTTAATACTCAATAAATGTTCTGAAGTTACACGTGTATGAAATAATAATCGAATAATCTATTTGAACGACTGGGGTTCCACCCCTTCCCCCCTAACCCCCGCCCATTTTAATCAACTTATCGATATCAAGTAGGTATGCCAAGAATTTTGAATTCGAGTGATTGTGATTTCTTGACGTATTATGATATATACATCGTTATTTCCATAGATCTGTGTTTATAGGTATTTCAGTGGCGGCGGCAAAAAAGAAAAAAATACTCCCAAACATCCTTCAAAAAAAAAATTGTATAGAATGAAATTGGAGGGGCTGGGTGGGAGATTGGATGAAATGTCTCCTTTGATATGTATATATAAGGCTTTCTAATTCTCTATAAACATTTGGTGCTGGTAGAATTCTATACTTTTCAAACATAGCACAATGTGCGCCTATTTTTTAATGGTAAAAACCGATGTGTGCTGTCTATCCAGCCACCACCAGTTGTTCGTCAGTTGCGTACCTAGATCATCGCCGATCAAGCATATGATTCAAGTAAAACAAAATGAAAGGTTGCCCAAACATATCATGTGTAATATTTTGAAATTTTACCAATATGAATCCGTAGAATGTAGATACTGATGTAATCCAATTGCCTCAATTTTTTTCTCAAGGCAGCTAATTTGATCTATTTCTGTTTTAGCTACTATTACTACAGAGCAATGCACTTTAACTGATTATGAATCTCGATTAATGAAAAAAATGTTATTTGGTCTCTTGAAAAATGGTATTAAGTATGTTGACTCTTCGCATTCCCGTTGTATCAGTTTATTAAGAGATTGTGAACTAACTTTTGGTAATATGTAAATTTTTGAAAACCTCGTAGTTGTTCAATATTTTTTAAATTGGTTATGTTCCGTTTCTATGGAATAGTTCTTTTTGGAGATTTTTTTTGTAAAAAATGTAGAAAACATCCTGGATGGCCAAAATAACGAGGTAAGACTTTCATTGTAGCAAAAATGGACCATGGCCCTAGTTGATCGGAAATAATTCCATTAAAATAATTTTAATTAATTCCATTGACAAAATCACACTCTTTTAGTGTGTTTTTAAAATTTAAATTTTTGTTGTAAATACAGGAAATGTCATCAATACGCATCATAATGTTATCAATTGTAACAAATCAACAATCATATTTAACGGTCAAAAATAAAACACCAGTAAAAGATAGAATTATCTGGAACGGTGCAATAAATTTGTAGCAATTTATTCGTTTTATTTACGATTCATATTAGTTCAGTTGAACTAGAGAATTAACTAATATAAAGGTTTGTATCACCTATCCGGCTGTTTTAGAGTTCAGCATAATAAGCTGTGGATCTCTTGTATGTCATAACTATTCAAGAGTCCCAGCAAATATGATGCTCAAAAATATTAAATCGACACTCGTCACAATGTACCAAAAGTATCGAGTTTACAGTTATTTATAATCCCATCAAAATCATCAATAAACCTTTTCCTTTTTGATCCTATTTTTCAAGAGGCTAATATTATACTTTTATAATTATTGATGATCTTTATTCAGTTAATATCTAGTAGTAGCATAAGTTGACAAAACTGAATCAGAACAAATCAACCCCTTTCAGAAAAAATAACAACTACGCCCCAAAAATGTCGATCAACTTGTAAAATGAAATAAATGGTTTAAATTTGTTCGAAACATTCAAAATGCGTTCATAAATCGGAGGTAGGTACCGTAAAATTCCAAGCTCACTACTGAATATGAATTTATCATTTCTGTGTTCACAATCCAAATATATGAATAATCATCTAGGTCTATCAAGTATGGAGGATTCCTTGAGTAAAACGTTTATAGGTGATAGGATGTCTTTTGAAACGTCAAAAAACATGAGATTTTTTGTTTCCGCCAGTTCCCATCCCCAAATTTCAATCCAAATATGTATATCCACCCACTTTTTTAACATTTAACTGACAATCCATTGAACAAAACTGCATAATTTTGCCAAGCTATATTTATTTCTTAATAGGATTATTGAGGCATGTTTCATCAATCATCATACAGAGATAAATTGATGGACGAATATCAGTTAGTGCAATTATCAGAATTATCTAGAACAGTCCTGTAGACTGATTGAATGAAAGAAAGGTCAGTGTCGTATTGTTTATCTCTTCCTGTTCCATTATTCAATTAACAAGATCATTGTTAAGGACTGAGTTAAGGTAGTTCGGCAGTCTTTGATTAACTGTAACTATGTTGACAGAATTGCATATCTTTTTCTGCATCTGCCTAATCTTACAGCCGATTTGCTTGCTTCAATCTCTCCCCTATAATACATTGAAATTATAATTTCGTCCAATCACTAATATATACGGATGAACGTACGGAATAACTGTCTATTTGGTAATGTGAACTAATAAATACGTAAAAATTTCTTCTAGTTTGAAAATCCGGCTACAAAAAGCTTACGGTATTAGGGAAAATATTGTTACAAAAAAATGTGCCGTATAAATCTCTACAGAAATTTAATTAATAAAAGTTGAATAAAGCATGACTCGATATTTTACTAAAAAATGACGTGAAGTTGATGATGTTGTGCTTCCACACAATTGTGTCAGTTCAGAGATCAATATTTCTATTCTTGCTGTACTCTGTCCAGTACTACTTGGCACCTCCTCAACTCGGAAAGTACTTTTTGTATTTTGATGAAACATTGACACTAGGTTACTCATGTGACAACAGCAAAAAAGTTTTTGAAACTGGTTTAATGGCGGCGGAGTTATCGACAAAAAAACGAAAAAAAACAATAAACGCCCCTATTTTGTTTTTAGACGTTTCCGAAGCCCTAAAAAATTGCGTTTGGTGTTGAGAAATGGAGGCGGTGAGGCGAAGATCTCAAAAATATTAGGTGTTGGTGAAAGACGTTCTAACATCTATAAAATTCTAACCCCGCTAGTAATTCGTACTTTTTGAGATATTTCTCTAGTAGCAGCAAATAATACTAAAGCTACAATACTCGTATTACAACGCACATACTAGTTTGTATCCCGTGTAACAAGATTCTCATTCGTCGTTCTAGCAATACTGCCGGGGATCGGCCACGGTGAGTCGGTGACGAATGATAACGTGTAAGCTGAATACATAAGTAGCAGTTGCTGAAACAGAAGCGGTACAAATCAATCTCTTTTTGAATTAGATCACACTTCCACATCCATTGAACAGAAATCTTGTCATTTCTGTATTTTGAGAATAAATTTGTGAAGAATCACCTATATTCAATAATTATTAGGGCAAAAAGTTTATACATGATAAAATTCCTATCACCAAAGTCAAATGAATCCCTGCTAGTGTCAAAATCTAAATGATACGTTTTGAGTTGGCAGACCGAAATTTCCGTTTCCTATACAAGATTTTGATAAAAGGTTTGAACTCGTATATTATATGCAACCTGAATATTTGGTTTTATCATCGACCACGTGATCGCAATCAAATTAATTGCATGGACCTGCATATGTTACAGACAAATAGTAAAATTGGTAAAAATTAGATGGCAAAATCTTGTTCATGAATGAATTAATAAAACTATATAGAGTGAAGAAGGTGGACTAGATTAAAAGGCGCTGCGTAACAAAAACATGGATTAGATACTGAATGAGTTTCATTATAGTGATTATGTCTTAGTCTTTTTTCATGGCTGAGAATTTTGTTGAAATTTTGCGGAAATTTAGTGCAATAATTTTGTAAATAAAATATGGCATTATTTTGAGCATATTTTGTTGAAACTTGGTGGCGTTATCGGAATCTTCCTAAGAATTTTAAAAAAACGAAACGCAACTAAGTGTCAACAAAGCAACGTCAAACTAATGTCAATTTTATTGACAACATCTTTGCAAGAAATTCCCAAATAATTTTCAGCAAAATTCTCGCCCATGTAAAACGTCTCTTAGTCGACAATTCTACTAAAAACAGACTAAAACTCAATCAGTACATTACCTAGGATTCTCTAAAATTGATGTATTAATTTTTTATAGTGATTTTGATATCATGTTTCAACTATTCTATTTTATTACAGCAGATACAAGAGATTTTCTGTGATTGTGTCAGTTACTTCATTATATATTTCGCTGCCTGCTAATTGAACCATATACGTACTGTAAAGATTAATTCGTGCAGTTGATGTGGAGGCCTAAAATCAGAATATTCATCAAATTGTTAAACTTTACAACTTTCCACACCCCTAGGCACCCATGTAACTATATGCCCCTCCCCTGAAAGATTCTAATAAAAAACTGCGTATCAAAAAAGGGTATAGCGTATTTTTTACCATTAATTGCACTACATTCTGAAAAAAAGTGGAAGCGATTCATTTGTTTGCTCTTTATGGGTCTGGATTCCAAATTCCCTCCCAGACGTGGGTCCGAATCTCCGTAACTATTATAAATAAGTTAAATATAGTTTTTTATAGATATTCAAGTGGTTAATGATCACATACTTAGAAAGGTATCTCCTGGTAGATTGTTCCAAATTCTTAACAAATTAGTGTATAACGGTCAGTTGTTGATGATTGAAAACGTGTGAGATGTAATAAGAAGCCACTGTGAACCAGTCAACCAGTCATCAGTAACCATAAAATCAAGAATAAACTTCTCTTACTCAGATAAGAAATTGTTGGTTTAACACAAAGTTTCATTAATAAAACTCTCTTTCTTCCAGTGACGACGATGATTTAAATATAAATCGAAAAACGCACTGGAAGAAAGAGAGTAGGTATTTGTGAAATTTTATGTTAAAGGCACAACTTCATATGTTCGGTGCCTTGGCTCAATCTCGTACTATTCAAAATCTTCTACTAGCGAGACATGTTCCCCATTTGGATGGAAAATTGGTCGCGCGGAACCCATTGTCAAGAAGGGGAGAAAAAGGGAAAAAGCAATACAATTGCTATAATAATGTGCTTCATGAAAATGAAAATCAAACGGAAAATCCTGTAAGTGCTCTACACCCAGAGCATTCACGTAGTCGACGCCACTGCCTGCACGTTAACGTGGAGTCTTATTTCTTATAAAACATTAAACTGTAATAACACTCATACCTAAAAAGACGATACATTTTTACGAAAATATGTGGATGAAACATTGTGTGTACGTTGCAGCATGTTCAATTTTACTATATTTAAAAATCAAATCAAGATAACAAATAAGGAAACTCGAGTGAACCCCACTCTTAACAAAATAGATATAATTAATTCCGTAGGGTGTTTGGTATAGAGGGGGGCAGCACAGAAATAAATCGATACAGCTCTCTGTCTAGCCCCCTTCATCTTTTCTTGCTCGGTTTATTCGCAAATGGCGTTCAGTTGGGTGTAGAATGAAATACGATAATTTTAGTACAATTCATATGACATTCGATTGATTGAATATAGAATCGCTATTATCGATAAAATAACAAAAATCGGGAGGTGTTTTACGGGATAAAAACAGTGCAGTGCGATGTTGATGCTTACGAATGGCACCTGGCACCTGACCTTGTGAATATATGGTGTTTATAGTATAGTGACGTTAGTTTCTAACATTAAATAAATACCAGACCGGAGTAATGACCTTAGTCAAAAATTCTGAATACGACCCTCAACGCCAGTATCTCCTAGATTCAAAACGGAATATCGTTTCTTTGTATCAAAAACACTTAGTGACTAGAAACTTCTATTCACTATACATAGCGCTAATTTTAAGGGCTTAAAATCGTATGTGCGAGTTTTGTCTAGACTGAAAATCATTCTCTATGAACAATATAATAAATACATTTTGCTTCATTATAAATTGAGGGAATTAGTAGTAATACTTAGGCAATAAAGACTATCATTTGTGAACGACTTCTGATCAACGGTGTTTGTCATATGAAGATGTTGGGTCGATTTCCCGAATTTTTATATTAGCTATACCAAAATATGTGCAACGTTATATCCACATAAGCGCTCCAACCCGGAACCCCGAACCTGCCAAATTCAACTACAATATTGTGAATAAATTAGTGTTTTAATATCAAGCTACATAGCAATAAACCTTCACCTCCAGACATAGATGCTTATTGTTTTTTACGGGTAGGCACTGCCATTCAATATTCTTCATCGAAGGCCATTATAATAAATTATTCTCTGCATTTCTCTAACTTCACTGCACTATGAAGCTAGAGCACTCATAACCTCACTTTGCGTTCTGCCTTTCGGCGTCGAGTGCAAACAAACGAAAACAAAGTGTAAAAATGAAACGAAAAATACGAATATGTACCGAGGGTCACCTCAGAAATCTTGAAAAGACATTCAAAACTCTGCTGCAAAACGATTTATTAACGGACTGTACACTGTGGTGCAAAAACGGATCCGTTAGAGTGCACAAGCTGGTTTTGGCAGCGGTGAGCCCGCATTTCCGAAAAATTTTTCTGGAGAGCGACCAGAACTCGTCTGTTTACATGTACGGAATTGCGATTGAGCAGCTGCAGTATTTGATCGAGCTGATTTACAAAGGTTTTATTGATGTGCCTGGAAAAAATTTCAACTCTGTTTATGACTTAGTGGAGAGCTTGGAGATTACTGGTTTGATGGTGGACACGTCTAGACACAAAGAGGTAAGCAAGGATGAATTAATATAAACTCCACTAAGAGCATTACATGGGTCCATTATTATTTGATCTACGTTTGCATACCCATATAATCCATATAGTTTTTTCTTCCAAGGTTGCTATGTATCCTATTTTGTGTCTAGAATGTTACAGCCTCAGTTGATATAAGATAATAAATGTGCTCCCATTTTTTTATTGAACAGTAATTGTGAATCAACCATCTCAATTTTGTGAGTCCATGGTAACTTTGACTAAAATATAAACAGAAATGATGAAACTCTATATTTTACATCATCGAAAGGAAGTATCAATCAATTATGTTTAAATTAAAATGAATGACCACATTGGCTCAGACCCATCACAATACACTTAACCTCGCATCATATAGTAGAATGTGAACATCGATTCAAATGCAAGTGGACATAATAGTTCATCGCACTATGCTGGGCCTGCTAGACCCTTAACCCCTATATTGTAAGAGGTTGTGTACACAGTGATTGAGGAGCTATTGTGGCTACACACTATAGCAATGTAAAACTTTCCAATGATTCCCCAATAAAAATTCTCCAAATTTCATTTATTACACTGTCTTGTTTTGCCTTGTAATTCTAGTTGATTTCATTTATTTATTGATAAAAGACATTGAACATATTTTGACGAATCACTATCAGAACAAATCTTCATGGACCATTTTTGTTTTAGAGAGAAAAGCATAGCAAAATCAGAATACATGGTCCAGAAGATGAGACACCAGAGAAAAAACCAGAAATAGTAGAATTAGCTACTTCTGTTACCAATCAACTTCAGAAGGAGGGACAGTCTGGTACTGAAACTCAAAGTACGGTACAAGTTGTTGAGAGCAGTGAAGATACCACTGAAAATGATGCGGCAGCACCAAAAAAAACTGAAGGTAACATGGACCACTGGTGAAGTTTATTTTCTCATTGCTCTTTCATATCACAGTTTAATCAATAGAAGACAAGTATCACTTACTACATTTGAATGCCTCAAAATGGTTTACCATATAATATTTTATTTAAATCACATGAATAAACTATCCAAAATGATTAAATCTAAACTGTTAAAAATATGGTTAGGTGTGGATAAACTTTCATAATTGATAGACATAGGAAAAAATGTTTTGAATGCAGTGGTGCCAACCACCAGTTACCTTTATTTAGATATTTGCCTTAACTTTGAAGTTATTTTATGATATCTGTGGTAACATCTAACCTCTGACTGGCCCAATTCATAGATCAGCAAATCTTGAAATTTCTGATCATATGTTATAAATCAGTTTACAAAATAGTACTGTAAATCCAGATTTTGTAAAAATATGAAAATAGTTTAACAAACTGTGTAAATGCAGTCATGGATAATGAGATGTTATGATGAAGCAAGATATGAAAGTATCCAATCATTCCTCAACTTTTATCACTGATATCTGTCAGCAGTGTAAGCTGTCCAATATATAGTAATTTTAGATTATTTAGCTTTACCACTATTACAGAATGAATGGTTCAAGAGTGCACTAAATGTCATTTGCTCATCAGGATTATATTTAAAACATCAATGATATCAGCAAGTTTTCAGAGAGCAATGCCAATGAATGTTAATTTGCCTCAATAAAATTAGTTCAATAATGACAAATTTTTTTTCAGTGACTATTACCCCTGAAGCAGGTACAATAAAATTGAGTAGTGAATCAGAAGATGAGACTGATTTAACTGACAGAGATACTTTAGGTGCAGATGATTTGAATGATGGTGCCATTGCAATGGGATCCAATGAAGGGGCTTCAACTAAAACACTGACACCATGGCAAAAGATGGAGAGGAAGTACCATTGTTTAGAATGCCCTAGACGGTATGATATTCAATATTTAATTTTTATTACTTACTGGCTTATGATCTAGATGAAACTAACTGATTTGCTATTGAACTAACTTATTAGTAAAATATGCTTTCCTATTGAACATACATATATGATAACAGTAACATATTGGTTCTCTTTGTCCACTTATGGTTTGTTTCTTGAATCATGAGGTTTTTGGTGCCATTGCTTTTACACTATTATGTTGTTTTTTTATATGATATGACAGGCAACAGACTAACGTCCTTCAGTTGTCTCTGATTCATATTTGTATTATGGGCAGTATAACATTTTATTCCTGTAATAGTGATGCATTATTTCCCTTATGTTGGATTTATCAACAAGGTAAATGCATTCAATGAATGGGAATGAGGGGAAAAAAGGTTATCCAATTGAATACATCAATCTCTCTTCAATATTCTGTAAGCTACTTTTGACATACATAATTTAAAAAAAGAACACTGTTAATATAACTACTGAAATGTGCCATGTGGTTGTCTCTAAACCACCTGATTCTTATACTGATAAGGCAGCTGCAACATTGATTAAACAGTTAATGTGAACAACACTTAACTTACTTTCAAAATTATTTTTTCCACATCATACTTCAAAAATGATATCAGTGCAGCTTAAACTCCATCAAAGTTTATTGTAAATATATGTGGGTTGAATTATTTGTGGGCCAGTGAAAATGTGATATATGATTTTACGCCAAACACAGCCAAAATACATGGTTCATAACAATTCATGGATTGCAACACTGTTAGTATAATATTTATAATACAATGCATTTTTTTTTGGGAAAATTACTATCATACTTACTATTATATCAACAAATTTCTATATGACCGATGCATGACAATATTTTACATTTTCAGTTTCAAGCGAGCATCACACTTAGCAAGACATCAGTTGGTGCATTCAGGAGAAAAACCTCACGAGTGTGACATGTGTCACAAAATGTTTTCCAGGCATGATAAATTGAAAACTCACATTAAGAAAATGCATACGCCAAAGGATGAGTGCCTTCCTGCAGAAGCTTTATATGTAAGTATTACAATTATTATATTCATGGAAGATTTGTATTAAGGGATCGTAGTCGACCCATTATCCTTGAACCTACATTAATTATGAGTTATGGAACAGTTTAATCATATCCGGCATTTAGACTTTTGCCACCATTCAGATGAGTACGTAATAGACTAATGCTCGTATTTCAATGTAGATAAAATTTCTCGAAAACTCACTTTGCACAGATAGCTGGCGAACATCTCCTTTTCGTTGCTTCAAGTCGTCCAAGGTGGGAAGGGATTATAATGCCATACTGTCGCGTCACCTCAGTTAGCTTAGCGTTGACGAATGATGAATAAAACAATATTGATTGAGAACTATCTAAGGAATTGATTTAATATAACAACTTATAATTGACTAGGGTATCTTGACAATAAATTATGAAAATTGAATAATATGAAAGAATAATTTTTGGCAGATCACTGGAGGAGTGTTTGATATCTATATATGTATATATTCCGACTATAGGGAACTACTAACTTTAATTTCTTACAAATTTAACTCCAACTTTAAGGTTTTAAAAATTTCCTCTTGATGGTTGGGGAATTTCTCATCATCAGTAAGATCAGCCTTCTTAACCACAGCGTACGAATTTTACTTATCGACGCCAGCACTCTATTTGTCTCATTGGTTGATTACTTTTTGATCTTAAATATAGGTAATGTTTATTGAAGGGTGTTTGATACCCCCAATTGGCATTTGTTCTAATTGGTTGAACATGTTCCCTCGTCCCACTCCGTGGCGTGCCTCAATGTGACAAAATATTATGCAATACGCAGAACGAACGGCGACTCTAACATAGTTTATGAGTTTGTTTTCCAGTTGCTCTTATGTAAATCATATAGCTCAGTGTTCGTTTGGTTGCTGGGATAGAAGGCGAATATAAGATATACATTTTTAACAATAGTGAACATGACATATTTTTATCCCTGTTCTGTAGACAGAAATTCGTAGGACTAATAAAGTTTGCTATTTTATATTATTTAGTCTTGAATAACAAAATAAATCGTAAATAGTATTACCTAAAATGAATCTTCCGCGTGGGTGTGGAACTTTGAAGGCAAGAGTCAAATTTATTCTTAATTGTAATATATTACAAAAAAATATGTTGATACATTTACTGTTTTAATTAACCTAATATAATTCAATCTGAGTGACTGTATAACATTATTTCTCATTTGAATAATCTCTTTCAATCCACAGGCCGTCGATCACGTCCAAATCCTAACAGGTGATCCAACAAATGATGACCAACATAGTGTTAAGTCTAACAGCATAGGGTCTACAACATCCATGTCTGATGATGATAGTGAATTTGGGGAGATTTATATGAAAAAAAGAAGAGGTGGGAGGCCCAGAAAACCTATAGGTAAATATTTGTTTCTTATTGCAAACCACTTGTAGCCCCAAACACAACCAAAATATGAAGTTTTATTTTTCGGAAACAATAAAAATAAATGGTTTTTCGATTATATTGTGGAAAACACTGAATCAATTGTGGTATATTTCGACTGTTTAGAACATGGGTTCCCAACCAGTGAGGCGCGTGTTCTCTTCAATAAAATCGTTTCTGCAACAAATCTATAGTTCAATGCAGTAGCTATCACGAAAATAATGCACCGCGAAAGTTGTTTTACCATGGTCAGCAGTTCAAATTAGACTTCAATTGCAAAAAAACTGCTTTGGATAAATCTAGGATTTGCAAATTTGTTCCAATAACAGTTTATTATCATAATAAGAAATTGGATGCAAATCTACAAACAATGAAGAACCACTTTAAGGTGATAGATACGCACGTCTGAGAAAATGAATACTACAAGTCATCACTGTCTGGCTTCTTAGTCATAGACGGGCATCTGAAAATGTTTGATGGGTTATGGCTTTTGTAGAAAACGATGATGCTCTCCCTAAATCTTCTGGACACAATCCACAAATGAGCAATACGTCTAGTGGATGCGGCTGACCGCAAGAAGGACCTCCACAATCTAGAACATCAACTAAGGGTGGCTGATCTATCTCTATTCTATAGATATTATCATGGCAGAGAGCTTTCTCGCATAATAATACCACGAGTCTCCAGGACAGCAAAGACTAGAGTCGCTCAACGGGCGCATTCTCATCAGGTAGATCTTTCAACGCCTCGAAAGAGCCACTTCCAAAAGTCGTTCTTTTGGAAAATTCCGGCATTGTGGCATGAGCTACCAGGGAGTTTGTTTCCCGATGGTTAAAATCGACATCATTTTGAGTTCAATGTGAATATTGATGTATCCTCTCGCAGCGCTTATGACGCGCGATAGGCTTTCTGCCTTTGGGTAAAGCTATATAAAAATTCTGAAAATATTTTCCAAACTTACGACCATACGTTTTTTCTCCAGATTTTCTTAAGATCTGTTCTTGGATTATACTGCTGTTTCTTTCTATATAAAACAGGCATTGTTGTGCTTCTGATGTGACGATTCATTATTCATTCAGGATTTATCAACAATGCAAATGCGTCACCTGTTAAAAATTTTGTACTTTGATAAAAGCCAGCGAGACAGTCGAAACGTAAGTAAAGTTAATGACGACGTGTCTTATTTCCCATATATTAGAAAGTATTTCGATATAATTTATGTATTTAGAATCGTGCATATGTCAGTATTTCATCGCATTTTTACTCAGTTGTGTCAACTGCAATTGAACATAATGTTATTCTAAACGTCTGTAAAGTAGATTGAAAGCAACACTTATATTCAATCATATTTCGTGTTAAATGAAATGAACTCAAATAAGCAAATTGATTGATCACGATCAGGCCCATTAAAGATGTGTGCACTCAAAATTTTCCGTTGTCTCTCTCTCTCTCTATCTCTATTGTTAACTTAATTGACATAAACAACATGCTAACAATTTAAGCCACAAGGGTCGTGATTATTCAATAAGTTGAACCATAGTGTTTTCCTATGAAATTTACTTGTCACACATTAACATACTGTCACAGGACTCATTGAATTATGTATTTAATTATTCAGTTTAGTAGTGCAGTAAGTAGCAGTTGTATGATTTCATGACATTTAAAATATGTTAAATGTTTCTTTTAAATATTTGGAAATAGGGAAATATTCGAAATTCATAATGTATTTGAAATGTATTTAAAGTTCATGGTATATTTACTGGACATTATTAGAAACATTCGACCAAAAAAAATCATCTGTAATATATTTGTATCAACTTATCCTTATACAGCCTCCTATACAAATCTCTAGAAAGCGTAAAATCTCAAAATACAAATTTTCTGCAATTAGTACAATATTTCCCGCCTAATAGTGTAGGAAATAAAAGTACTAAGTACTGAAGATTTGCGTAGTGAAACGTTTTTGAACGATAGTTATTAGGAACGGTTCTCGGTTCTCTGTTAATTTTTTTTAACATACGAAGCCTTTCAGAAATTCTAACAAATATAAGTGGAGTAAAATTCTCATAAATAGTATACGTCAAAATTAACAGTTATCTCGAACATCCTTCTGCCCATAGCAAAACCTTTGTAGAAATCCCCAAAATAAAATATTCATTATTTCCATATTTTACTTCTCACACCAATAGGTAGTATTGTAGCTGCCAAAAGTGTCTATATTCTATTAGTACAATAAAACTGTACAATGAGTAGTACTATCACAGTATTGAGATTTTGTACGATTACAGTACATCCCAGAGTAAATGAAAATTAATGTATTTCGCAAAATAACATTTTGAAACATGAAGAAAATTTGATATTTTTGTAAGATTCCTACGTTTATTTAAACCATTGGAATCCAATGAAATTTGAATTTAATATCCTTTTGGGTGTTGTCAGATTTCTTTATGGGCAAATAGCTAAACCCTGTTTTGAGAGTCCTGTTTTAGGAATATTCATTGTTGAGGACGGGTATTAAATTTCAGTTTGAACAGCTATAGCTCTGATTGTATTTGAGATTTTGGAAGAAATATCCTGTTAACTCAATGAAAAAATACTTGAGATGCAGAAGATAGTCATTTTCAGATAAACATTTTTTATTAACCTGCATAACAATATTTTTGTACTTGAACCATATAATGTTCTAATTTTTTGTTTGATGTGAAGACTGTTTTATTTTTTTAGTTCCATTCTCAATCATGGGAGAGCCACCAGAGAAGAAAAAAAGGGGAAGACCGCCTAAAAACCCAGGTAATATTGACGTTATTCTCAAATATCATTTTCGAAGTGTATAAGTTATAGTGGGAGATGAAATGTAGGGGAATTTTTGGTGAGAGTTGGATTTGAAACAGGAATAGTATACTGGCACCTTCTATGCTACCTCCCATGTTGAAAGTGGGATGTCAATCAAATTAATGTCAATCTGATTTTGCCTCGACTGTATCAGACCAGTCAACTCACACATGTTATGCTGTATATTTTGCTGTAACATTTGCCATTTTAACATAACTCAATAACTGGAATCACCCGTCTTTCGTAATGTACCACTTCCCACTTCTATCAGTGCCAATTCTTTTATATCTGGGACCATTATTCTGTAAGAGTGGTATTGAAATTTTGAAATCTTAAAACCTAATTTTTGCTGACTTTCATCGAAGCAAATCACAACAGATTTCATCAGAGAGTCTTGCGTGATACTAGTATTCCTCCACTCTGGCCAAAAAACATGGAAATTGATATAAATTAATGAAATTGTATTTTGTCTGATTTGTAATACTGGTACTTAGTTACTGGCACTTCGAGATTTCATAAAACTATTTCATATTGGTGGTATCGATCTTTTTCTACACATAACCTCTCACAAAGGCAAAAAGCTTATCGCGCACTTAAACCTCTGCAAGAGGAAGCACTGTAAATTGTAACCACCTGGGAATAGATTCTCCTGCAAACCATTTCACAACGCTGTGGTTCTACAAAAGAATGCCTTTTAGTCTCTAGTTTTATTGTTATATCTTGTTGTTATACAAAACAGCTCGGTCGAAGATTTACCATGGTAGAATCTATCGAAGAATAGGGAGAGGTCAACCACTTTTCTTCGATGTTTATAGCTCTGTAGTTTTTTTATTATATTAACTTGTATATCTAAATATAGTATATCTTCAACAGGATTATTTCCGGAAGTCAAGAAAGAAAAAAGAAAACGAGGCCGACCCAGAATTCACCCTAAAGGTAATTCATTCTATTGAAAACCACTACATAACTTCACCACTCGCCAAACTGATTTTTTGCACCCGACACGTGTTTCGTGCAACTTGACGAGGAGATTAAAATAATCTAACTTTTGTGACTTCTCTCGTGATTGTGAAACTTATCCTGTGATTTTCTCTGATTCATATCATGGTTTTACTGACCGGCAATGAAAACCACATATGATCTTTACCTGAACTTCACTAGTTAATTAATAAACAAAGCTTTTTCTGACATTCACGTTAATGTAATTCTAATTTTAAAATTTAATTTTTGACTTGTGCTTTGATAAATTCTGCAGACACAGTTGAGAATTTAGTAAAGGTATTGAGATGATGAGATCAGATGAAGTTAAAAACACTTTTAATATTTGTCACTATGTGTTATGTAGATAAAAAGTTGTGTAGTTTTTAGTGACGCGTCACTAAAAGAAAGAGTTTTATTTGTGAAACTGTGTGAAAATTACACAAATTTTTATCTACATGATGGAAGAGTTTCACCAAGTAAGAGCGTCTACAATCTACATGACTATGTGTTATGTAAATTACTATAGGAATGATGATGATATGAACTTGGAAATATATGCAGCTCCTCTTAGCGAGTTAATAGTCTTCATTAGACACTTATTGACTCTTTTTGTTTTTTGTTACAGTTGAGAGAGGGATCAGACCCAGAGGCAGGCCAAGGCTGAAGCCTATAGATACTGGTACGCATAAATATCATACATGCTTTTACTTCCCTTGCATAACCGATGGCAGAATTAGGATCGCGAAAATTTTCAAATTTTAAGATACGGCTTTTGGGCGTTTCATGATTACGAGAATCTGTGTCACTCATTTTCACCGTTCTTTAGGCGTTTTTGTCACAATTCAGTCGCAGTACCTGCTACACTGATTTTGATGAAATTTGAGGAGTGATTTGTTGTGTGAGTGCACTTATTTTTATTTTTCACATACTTTTTTAGGGTATACTCCATAAAACTTTAGGGAGTACTTTTTTTACGAACCTCATTCTATTTCTATTATATCCAAATAGGTGATAAAAATTAGGGCTATGGCCATACCTCTCAGAAATTTGTTCTAGTGTACTTGCATTCCATTATTTGTTTCTCGAGTTCTAGCTATTTTGTCGAGCAGTTGAAAACATCGTGAGAGATGTTGTGGCGATTGCAATTTTAAACTGAATTCAAACAAAATATGCAACCAATCCGGAAATTCTACGGTTGTATTTATATCGCATAAACATGATGAACATTGTACAGATCCAGCAGACCGGAGATATGAATATTACATTATTTCATGAAAGCAATTTCACTCGGACACGGATTCGCAAATTGAGTTAATCCTTATATTTACGATTACTTCATAAAGTTTGGCCATAACATATACTAATTTTTACAACTAGTTGATTATAACAGTGAAAAAATATCATTTGTAAAAAATGAACCCCTTGAATGTATTTTATACTAGCAGGATTGGAGCTATAAAAAAATTTCTGAAATAACTTACGCGATCTTTATACTTCTCTTGCCTATCGCGTACTCTTAAAAGGAGATAGTTATCTCATTAAGTGTTAATAAGATATCAGATTAGATACTCCTACCTAATTCAATCAGCTGGTTACTCATGATCAATCTCACGTGTATACATTAATTTGAGATTGGGATGTTCTATTTGAAAGCTTGCCAGTCACATTTCATTTTCAATAAATTTTCAGGAGCAGCACTACCACAACATCCAGAAAATCACATGATAGAAGTGGCACCAAGAGATAACCTCAGATACCTCACAGCACCCACAGGTACCAGCGAATCAAACAACGATGTGATGGTCATCGAACCAGAAATTGAAATACAAGAAGGTGGAATGACGGCGGATGATAGAAACAGCTTTTTGCAAAATATAGGACTTCTGCAAAACTCGCCGTACGGCACTATTGGGGAATGTACCATTACGATGGCGCCTAACTAGCAAAAAACGGCGATTGAGGGTCCTCAGTATTGTTCTCTTTAAGGTGGCAGTTAATATTAGCTTGTAATTAATTGAAGTTTTAATCACAATTATCGCATTTTTCTCGATTTTGTTAACTTTGATTCTTTGAGGCTGGTACATGGGCGAAAAATATGCTTTGTTCCGACAGGTATATCTATTAAAAGTCATCAATACGCACCATTCATGTGCAATAATACTTCTAGAATCAACTTGAGAGTTGGTAGAGCATTTATTTGTTAATTTCAACTAACCTGCGAAATCACTAATTCAAAATATACTCCAGACATTTTGCATTGTTACACCGTGATATATATATATATATATATATATATATATATATATATATATATATATATATATATATATATATATATATACCTGTAGAAATTAAATTTTGAAGAGCTTAATGTCCCAGCCTTTTGAATTATGAGGATAATTTAATATTTATAATTTTTCTATGAATTGCTAGTTTAGTATTTGTCTCAAATATTTGAGAAAAATTTATAATTCTGTGTTTCTCTTTTTGTTTTCATTGTTAGTTCAGTTAATGTAATAAAACAAAATTCCATTCACAAATGTTTGGGCTCAGAATGCATCTGAGCACTTCAAATGTATAAGAATAAGAACATATATGTAAATATGAAACTTTGTGTCGTTCTGATTCAGCACTTATTTCTAGTTTGTCATTTTACACAATGGACTTGGAAATTGAAACTTCCCAAGTTTTCAAGTATTCTTTTTTATTATAGATTGTAACACAAACATATAACTGTAGATTAAATCTATTTAAATGTTTTCGTGCATGAATGTTCATTACTTCATATCCTATAAATATATGTGTATTTTTGGAAATTTTCATTTTAATACAAAATCTAACATTTAACAGATTATTTACAGTTTCGGCCATGACGTTGGCATTTGCCACCGCACACATTACAGTTTTAAAAACAGCAGCGAGTACTGTTGCTATATTGACTACTCGATGTCACTGCTATCGGTTGCCTAGATGGAAAATTCATAATTTCCTACTGCAGATTATTTCTGTTGTTGTGTATTGCTATGCTATCATTGTGAACTGTGTAAGCATGGATCTAGACAACCCAAAAGATGTGTAGTAGGTACCCGTAATTCTACGTTCTAAAGAAGTTCAGATCTTGTGCATGTACGCAATTGCCACCACTTGGTTGTCCTGAAACATTTTGCTGAGACATCAGTACTTTTTTTCAGGTGACGATTGAATAAATTTTATGAGAAATTAAACAAGTCGGCCAGAAAGGTGACGTTGAGGGTTGCAGAAGCTGCAGTATTAGCTCTGCCAGACTGATGTGGAGAACATGGTGAAACGTCTGGAAGTTATACAACTATATAATCATTCCATGGGAAGGGTGGACAAAAAATGATTTTCTAATTGTCCTATATAGCAAGCATATTCATTCGATCACAGAAATGGACATTGAGAGTCATTTTCCATTATTTCAATTGAGGTGCTTGTAACTCTTGTTAGTACATCAAGAAGATATGGCACGAAATGGGATATCAAGAAAATCCAGGATGGACTTATCACAATTTACCATGTCAATTGTTGCAGGTTTGGTATTCTCAGATTGCCTAGTAAATACACCAAGACGTGGCAAACCGTTGTCTGGAAGCCCCAGAAATTCACATGTACCGACGAAACGCTCAAAACCCCTGACTACGATATATGATGTAAGATCTGAAAATGTGAGACATTGACCCGTTCATATTAATGGTTATAACGTAAGTTCCGCTCACGTATCCAGTTTGAAAAGTGCCAAATACATATCTGCTTATCTGAAGTTAGGAATTGTTTTAAAAAATTCCATTGTTATTGAGATATGTTACTTTCGTTTTGAATAAATAATAGTAGTTTTCATTTTACGTGTGTAATCGTTATACCTGCGAACCTGCTGGAGGCATTTGCCACGACTGCAAGAATCAAGGTTCCAATACCAGTTTGCAGATCCACCTAAACTTTGGTTCAGGGGGTTACTGAGTGAATCCAGTTTAATAATGCACACGTTTTTTTTTAAGCATCAGGAGCCAGTAAGAATCAAGAAACTCGTTTAGACATAAGATATATTTTCACCAAGTTTCCTATGAAATACGACTGAGGAACTGAAATTAACTGGCATTTGTGAATAGTGTGATTTTATCAGTTACTGATCTTCAGCTATTAAATAATTGTCACAGTTTGCCCAGTCGCTGGTCTCAAAAAAATGTCCGTGGACGTATATAATTTATAAAATTACGAGTATATTTGGTGAAAAAGGCCGCAATACGTATTTTTGAATTAAATTTTTTCTAGGTAGCATTTCATTAATAATTTTATAAGTCGGATGTATCGTAAAATAATTTTTTATTTTGAAGGTAAATATATGAAATATAATAGTCTTTATTCTTATAAGTACATAGAGCAAATGCCGCAGGTTCATAGAACTATATTGATTGAACGCTTAATTAAATTAAAAATTGAGATTTCCATTTCCCACTCCCCAATTATTAATATTCAGATTTTTTTGTAAATTTTCAGGTTTTTGAGAAGTGTTTCTTGCCATGGCAGTAATCTAGTATCCAAATTTCAAAATAGAACTTTCCAAGCATAACTCGAATTAAAATTTTTCGATAAGTAGGTACTTCCCCGGGCTATTGGCATGAGAAATAAAAATCGGCAATATCCAAACTTAAAATAATATCTATACGGATAATAATATAAAATATCAAAATGCAAATGAGCAATAAAGAAAAATAAATATTAAATATATGGTATGCACAGACTTTTACCCAATGTCGCAGGCGAAACGCGCAGTTCAATAGCCTGTATTGGAATTATATACGGGTTAACACGGATTTCAATACCCCACGTAAAACGCATCAGTCTGTTGGCGGCACAAAAACACAAAAATTATTTAACCATAACATATCCGTCGTATATCTAAAATCAGTATTTTAAACTACAGGGTGAATAATGAATTCGTAAACATTCATATTTGAATTCAGGCGTAATTAAAAGTCTAGCGTTGTGGTAGGGATCTCACCTCTAATTTGTTAAAACGTTAGGTACTTGGAAATTTCGTCATAATAGATTGATTTACGGACAACAACGAGCTTTTGAATAAATCAATACATACATAAACAATTACTGTGAGGCGGTGATTCCGAATAGAATACGATTTTCACGAACTGTATCACTGTCCGAGTGGTGCTTTGATAAAGAAATTGGTAAAAAAAGTTCGAAGAGACGAGGTAGACGCTCAATGTGAAACAATCTGGCGGTCGACGGACCTATCGAAGTGAAGAAAAGTCGCTTAAACATTCGTGAGCATTACGAATATCCCCTACATCTCTACGACGTATTAGACATAATAACATCCATATAAGATCCAGCTAGTGCAGACTCTATTCGAAATTTGAGGATGTCTTATGTCGCAACAATGTTAGGTCGCTCCTGTAATTTTGCCACTTGTTATCTGACGAGGCCTATTTCTACCTTATGACCATGTTAATAAATAGAATTGCACATACTGGAGCAGCGACTATCCTGGCGCTAAGCACGAAAGGCGCCTTGATCCGCCCAAAGTGACTGCATTTGCAGCAATTTCAGCTAAAGGTAGCATTGGACTGTACTTTTTTGAAGATTTTTGCGGCTGTACGGCCATCATTCATTCCTCCAAATATGTGAAAATGTTGTAACGGTTAATGGCACCACAGCTACAATAAGGTCATGTAGTTTCATGGAGCATACTTATCACATGTCGAATGAGTCCAATACCAGTAGTTAAAGAGATGTTTCCAGAAAAGCTGATTTCCGTGGCCACCTAGGACTTCCGAATTGTCTCAACCAGATTTCTTTTATGGGGTTAAATTTGAGGATCCGTGTGTACAATAATAAGCCAAAAACACTGCTTCCATTGAAATCGTGAAGGTTTACAATTGAATACTACATGATAAGTGTTTTTTGTAGACTGCTACATATTGCAAAATTGTGACATCCATGAGCAGTTAACTGATTTTTTTAAAGGTGGAATTGCTTTTTGGAGGAAACTGTTGAAAAAAAACCAACTAAATCAAATGAGGTATTAAAACTTTATAATTTTATTTGGCCTATAGCTATTCGTATTTTGCACATTGTTTTTAGTTTCGTAGTCGTCTGCGTCAGGATTGCTAGTTCCTAATGTTCCTAATTTGAATCCTTCATTCTGCTTCTGTTGTTGCTCCTGATAGGTAGGACAATCTTTTTTCAAGTGACTAACATCTCCACATACATTACAACCACCGCCTAAAAATGTAGAATGAATAAGATGATATTAATTAATTAAATTTTGTTTTTGTTTGAAAGAGTTCATGGGTAAAAAAATATGCAAAATAATAAAACTGTAAAATAACATATTGAAATTTTCAGAATTAATCCGATTTTCATTTCCGATCATCGAATAAGGTACATTCTATGCCCGTCTGGAAGTATTTTTCAGTAAATGATTTATTTTATGGCATAATTCGTAATTTTGTTCAAGAAAAATTCCCTTAATGTTTTGGTAAATTCTAATTTTATTCGTGATCATTTATCAAAAAGATCTATCTGAAAGATTTTTGGATCAATTTGATAAAATTTCAAATGTTCCCAAGTGACATGTCAGAATTGTACCTTTCAATTGCATATTCCATATCACAGGTTATATCTAGTGGTCTATCAATGAAAGCAGGGATGGAAATGAATGCTGTATATGTTTGGTAACAAGGGTGAAGTAGAACAAGTCAATAAGTCTTACTGTCCACCATGAATGAAATGAGCTGGTACCCATCTGTCAATGTTCTCCTATAAGGCAAAAAATATTTTCAGCCTCGTTATTTAAACATTGTTTCATCCACTTGAGAGATGAAGTCTTTGGTTATCACAAAGTAAGAAAATATATTTCAACATACATATCTTCAACAAATTAAGATATAAAGAGGAAGCGAAAGTAATTTGATAGCTTAATGGCATTACTTGTCTAATGAATGTTAACAGAAATGAATAATTTATCCACTTTGCTGTTGTACAATCACCATCCATTCTTTTAAATCGAACACAGTATTTCTGGTAAATTGCAGCTATATTTCTACTTACAAGACTTTTATATTTACAGAGATTTTTGGTTAGGCAAAATATGGTTCTTCTTGGCATCTTAAATGACCTGTTATATATGTTCACCATATTCTTAGACCTGCATCTGGTCTCTTTAAACCTTTTTTGCATCCAGTACACACAAAACAAGGTGAAACAAGTATCAACAATTTCATTTGTTGTTCTGTTATGGCAAAAATGATTCTACTGTGTGAGTTTACATTACCAAATTTCATTTCAAATAAATGGTCCCTACCTTTTGGATATAAGCCATTTGGATTATCTGGGCATTGCCTTGCTATATGTCCCTGCTCATTACAAATGAAACATTGAGCATAGTTGAAAGACTGTCCCTTTATAACCTTACAATCCAAGTGACTGTGCTCGGTGGATCCACATTTGAAGCATATACCACTTCCTGCAGTGGAAATAATTTGGTCCTTGCCTAGGTCTGGGCATTCTGACAGGTTGTGACCTGATTTTCGACAGTTGAAACACACCTAGAAGAAAGATGTTTATAGAGTATAGTGTTTCACACTATATTATTGAGTTGTAACAGGATAGATTTTGAAAAACATATCAAACATTTTTTATACCTTCTGCAAATTAAAAGAATATTCTTTCATGTTGATATTAATTACAATGTATAAATATTTTTATAGTTTAGTGCTTGAAAACAAAAAACTATATATATATTCATTGATCTCTTTTCTTCAATTGTGAAATGACAAAATTGCATCCAGTGATGCAATTAGTGTGCAAACCTCATGAAAGCTCTATTTGATTCAAATTGTTTAAATTTTGTAATAACACATTCAATGACTTTTGGTTGTTGATTTCCAATTATTGCTCAGCAATGTTCGAATTCAGTTGTACATAAATAGATAATAAGTCATAAGACACACTTTTGCTATACCAGCATTAAAGAATGTGATGAGGAACTTCCTGGCCACAATTCAATAAACTCAAAAACCCAGAAAATATTGATTCAAAGCATGTCCCATTCCTAAAAATAAAAAGCAAGCAATGTATATTATACCTTTTTCTTTTCTCTAGCAAGAGCCTTCTCTGCCCGACGCCTCTCTAACTTCAGAGCAGCTTTTATCTCGCTGCCAGGCAGTCCCTTCATAACCATGGCTTTTTTCAGCTGTTTAAGTCTCTCAGCATCTTTCTTCATAATAGGAAACCCATCTACATATCCTATTTCAACTTGCTCACCATTTATCCACATCTTTTCTGGTAAGTATGGTTTCTTTCTCTGATGTTCATCAGATGACTTATTTCTTCGTTTCTTGGGGCTAGATTCTTGCTTGAATGATACAATTTTAGTATTGGAAGTGTTGTTATTATCCAAACATTCCTGATGATTATTTTTCTTTTCTATCTTTTCCTCATTAGCTTCATTTCCTAAAATTCACATGCAATTACCAAATTATTACAGAAACAAAATATGTAAATTGCAAAACTTTTTTTACTTCCGAGTCTCTCACTATTTTTATGCATGATATATTAAGTGTTATAATCCTCACCTACTTTGAAATCATTTATGATTTCTTTATCCTTTGACTCATTGTTTGTGATTAATGCATCATTTTTATGACATACATTCTTCATAGCAGCCAAACCATTCTCTAAATGTTTTTCTTCAGCATCCTTATTTTCTTTTTGCATTTTCTTTCTCAATTTTCTCTTTTCCAGTTGTCGGAGCTTCTTTTCTTTCTTCTTCTGTATTTTTTTCAACTCCTCTTCATTAAGATTTGATTTCTTAGATTCTTCCTTCTTGTCTTCATTTTTGCTTTTTTGCAATTTTCCTTTATCTTGATCTTTTTCATTTTTTTCTATGCTACCATTCTTCATTTGTAGTTTAAGCTCTTGCTTCTTCTTTACCTGTTTCAAACGCCTTTCCTTCTTCTTTTGTATTCTCTTTAAATCTAATTCTGAAATAATTTTGTCATTCTCCAGTAAATTATTTACTGTGTTGGTTTCTCCCTCATTATTCTCTATGGAATTTTTGCCAGTGCTTTTATTTTTCTTTATATGTCCACCTGTGTGTTTTTCAGTTTGTCCCTTTTTTAGTATCACTTGTGATTCTATATCTGACAAAATTTTAAGTTTCTTTACTTTCACCTGAAACAAAATGTATTTCAACATATAGATATGAAGTTATATGAAACACAAAACATCTAATTTTAAATATTAGGGTTCAAAATTGGCATATCAGCTTATTCAAAATGTTAGAGAATATGTAAAAACATAACCTTACTGAAGTTTTTTGAGCTCCTTCTTGAAAAAACTATTGGTAAAACAATTGTAAGCTTAATTGTCTCTTAGGCAAATTACATTGGAGCATTTTTAAAATAACTGATAATGGTGCATTATAAAAGTTTTTACATAAAACAGAGGACATCACTAAATTAGTTGAATCTTTTTAGTTGTCATTTGTGCAGGTAGTGTGGTAGTGTCACTATTGTGGTGGTGACTTTTAGATGAAAATGTCACACTCACCTGTATACCTAAGTATTAATTTTATTCTTATTATAAATATTACCTTTTTTGTTTTAGGTATAAGAGGTGCTTTCACTTCAGTTTTAGAACTATGCTCCTCAGGTGAAGCATCACTATCACTATCAGCTTGTTGCTCCTCTAAAACCTTGTCTACCTTTTTCTTTAACTCTGTAAATGCTTCATCAGAATCATAGTCATCAGTCGCCGTTTGTTCGGTTTTGTTTTTAGACTTTTTTATTTTATCAATGTTTTTACTGATCTTAACACTTGCACCTGGAAAATCTGCCCATTCCACCTTCTTGGTCTCCTCTGCCTCTCTCTCGGCAAGGAATTTCTGGTAATTAGCGTTTCGCTCTTTTTTGATTTCCGAATACCTCTGACTGTCCTCTATCTTCCTCGTTTTTTCTAGAAATTGCTGCTTCATCATACTCCATGATGTTGGTTCCTCCGGAAGTTTTTCGTTTGAAGCTTTAGAACCCTTCGCTCTTGCAAACCTTGTCATTTTCACTTAAAGTATGAGAAAAAGGGAAATAGCCTCTTTTGAAAGAACTCGTGGGAAAGAAAATTGAGGTTAGTTCATTTGACACCAAAATAATAGAGATGGGAAGATGGGAGACTAAGTATTCATTAAACCCAAATATCAAAATGTAGTGATGGTGGTAGGGATGAACAAAGACTTGTTATATAAGTGTATGATCATGGCCCAAGGCCCACTCCACCATCAATACTATAAGCAAAGGCGGCGTAAGACGTGGGTCACCAATTATAGTCTCGCGGACCGAGGGGCCTCGTACCTAGCAGATTTATCGAGTTTTCAACTAATAAAAAATATGTAGCACCATTACGCGAGCCGCTCGCATGATTACGACCGCGAGTGGAGTTTTTCTTTCTATTGAATTCGTCATTGCACCGTCAAAGTGCCTTGTAAAACGTATCTTGTCGACATCAAATTAAAGTCTCATGCTTTCACACTACTCCTGGCCATAACGGCCAGTGTCCTGTGCCCCTCCACACCCAACTATGTAACAATGACAATGAGGACGTATTCTGATGATAAACATATACGTCCCAAATATAAATAATATAATAAACATTAGGAATGTAACCAATTTACGTACAAGACTTCATATTGCTTATAAAGTTATTGTCATAATGGAAAATACCACTTAAAAAAAATCGTTCTAAGTGATATTCCTCCCATCGCAAAAAGCGATCTAAGCCACTGATGCGAAGTCAGATAAGTTAAAATCCAATTCATATGCTATGAGAAAAGACTGAAAATAAACAAAGAAGGTATCAATAGGCTCAATTATTTATTAAGATTGATGAATAAACAACAAGCATATATACTACGTGGCGAAGCAAAAAAAAAGGATAAATACTTTGCAAGCGATTTTAGCAGTAAATGCTACCCAACATGATAAAACGCAGCCAGCACACTACCTTGGTGAGATGCATAGCAGCGACCAAGGGGTTATATGGGTATTTTGGAGTCCCTCACTTTGGGATAGAAGGACTGATGCAGAACAATTCTCATATAGTTTATTTTTTTCCTCCAGCGAAAATTCTTGCAGGTGGTATGGATCATTTATAGGAGGAAAATTGTACTTCAATATTACGGCTTTTCAGTTCCTTTGTGTTACTTTATTATTTTAAATTTTTACCTCCTCCATACTATTCGAACACGTTGATATTCGGATTAAATAATTTATAGCATTTATGCTATTATGCTCCACTTGGATTACACATGTTCTGTGTTCCATGTCATTATTGACTCTCATCAAATTTAACAGCTGTTTTGTCATAAGGCATTAATAATATTGAAATTCGTATGATCTGTGGCATAGATCATTTTATCATTAAAGGTTACCTTATATATTCTGTGAATAAAGGTTCAACTTGGTTTATCGTTTTGTGGTGATGTTTAGGGTTACGTAAATTTTCAAAAAATAAAATAAAATAGAAGGGACTAAGGAGGCCAAGGAAGCAGGGCAAATAAACATCAAGGTATGTCTGAATGATTATACAAGTTATCCGGACTGTTACTCATCTATCAAGTATGGTTTCCACTGCATGAAAAGTTGCTACGCATAACCTAAATATAACTTTTTATTCTTGTGTTTGTACTTCATAGGATGCTGCGCAACGCTTTAGTTCCCTGCAAAGACCTTCTGGGACATTCAAACTTATTAAAAACAGTGTCCGGCAGCTTCGGAAATGTACAACTTCAGAAACAGTGCCAGTCTACAGCTCCACAAACGAATAGTCAACAAACAGAATCTGCTGTAAAGCCTTACTCTCCATTTCAAGTTTCTAAAAACAATCTGGCTGAGTATGCTCTCGCAAGGTTAGACGATTTGTTGAATTGGGGTAGGAAGGGTTCCATGTGGCCACTAACTTTTGGATTGGCATGCTGTGCTGTGGAGATGATGCACATTGCTGCTCCCAGATATGATATGGATAGGTATGCATTCAATGTTGGTTCATATACTGAGTTGAGGAAAATTATGGGGTAATATACTTGTGTACAGATTATGTACTAAATTGGCTAGTAGAGGAAACATTTCTGTATGTTTCAAATTAGGGTTGCTTGAAATTTATCAACTACAATCTTGTCAAATTATGTCCATCCAGGCAAAATTTATGGTAGGACATAAAACAGGACGAGATCAATTAAATTCAAATAATGGAGTACAAAAATGTTTTCTTTTGTTAATAATGTGATCATTTACTACCAATAAATTTTCTTCACAAACAGTAAAACATCCAATTCATACACATATGTAATACAAAATAATGATGTATTTTGGCTTCTTGTATAAACATCAACTCTGGCTATTTTCAATAAAGCGTTTACTAAGCATTGAAATCAAGGATTGTTCACTTTGCAGAAATAGGGTAATTATTCATTTCAACTATTCATATTACCATGGTGAATAGCTGTTTAGTAAAAAAGAATCGAAAAATTCATCATGTAAGCTGCAAGAAATTAAATAACACCTAGCATATTTATGGATAATCTCTTTGGGCCTCCATTGTTACAATGTTCCAGACCCTGTATATCTCATAGATTGGGGTGATCAATAAAATTATAAAAATGGAAGGATTTAAAATTCACATTTTTTAGAATAGTATTGGTGTGGTATTAAACTGAAAATATTTATATGAAGTGTGAAGTAGACAATCTTGTTAGAGCCAATGGATAGTGTGTATTTCAGGTATTCTATTAAATTATAACTGTATTTGATTGTATTTAACTGTTATAACCATAGTATAGTATAGGTACTATTATTTGCTATTAGTAAATTATTCAGAACTTTAACATATCTCACTGATAGGAGATCTACCAGTTTATTGGTATTTAGTTATTGACTGACAGGCTGCAGATTGTATGGCAACTTGAGTTAAGCCATACTTTTGAGACTTCATTACTCAAATCTCAGAATATTCCCATAAGTTGGACGTTGTTGTTCATCTTTTCTGTACCCTTATTAAAAATGATCTATCCTAGCCTGAGATTTTTCACATGCCTACACATCAACCCTAGATTCATCACTGTAAGTACTAAGTCAGTGTTTACCATTTGTTTGTAGATATGGTGTGGTTTTTCGAGCTTCGCCCCGCCAAGCAGACGTGATAATAGTAGCTGGAACTTTAACAAACAAAATGGCGCCCGCATTGCGGAAGGTGTATGATCAGATGCCAGAACCCAGATGGGTCATCTCCATGGGTAGCTGCGCCAATGGTGGTGGCTACTACCACTATTCCTACTCGGTTGTAAGGTATTAATTTCAGGATTTTCTGTTAAATTGTCTCAATATTGTTTTACTGGAGTACTTGCTACTGTTGTTTGACATTGTTTTGATATTGCCCTGTACATTCCTTCAGTCACTAGGAGGCAGACTTCTGTGTATATTATTTCAAAAAATGTTGTCGAGAAAGTTGACACTGTGCTACCTATGCAATGATATGAATTTAATGATTAGGATTTGGGTAAGATTGTACACTATTTGAACATTTGGAAAAAAAAATTGAAATATCGGAAAACTGTATCCTTTTGAACTTCAAGTTCCAAAAGTTTATAGTTTAATAATAGGTAATTTATATAAATTTCAATATTTCCAAAAGATACCTAAAGTGGATCAAGAGTTAATAAATCTAATCAAAATCTTCAATTAAATGCTACCAATGGATGTGATGCACAAAGTAAACCTACTTGACGCCGCTTTGTAAGAGGCTAAATAGCCGTTTCATTATTTATCTTTATTCAGTCAAACTTTACTAATATGTAGTATTACTAGCACAAACAGGTGTGTGTCACTTTATAAAGAAAATTAACTAAGCTCTAAAATAACGTACAACCTGGGAAAAGATGTAAATGATCTAAATTTGTTTGAAAGGTTCAAAAGCAAATTCTGACGATTACTGAGGTCAAAAGTAGTATAGATGTGTCTTTTACCACGACATCAAAGACAGATATCCATTTTTTTTGTAATGCAAAGAATTTTGAGCGGAATTATTTGTTTTCCATTTTTTCTCGACAGTGCTACTATACTGATATTCAAAAACTACCAAGAATTTTCTTTCCATGGTGATGACATACTGTGAACATTTTATCAAGGCCGACCCAAATAAGAGATAATGTTTTTAGTTACGTATATCTGTCATGAGTCGTCAACAAATCAATTTCTGCAATTCGATATATTTCCCCATTACAATACTTCTTTGGATTGGAGGTAAGGTGTAGCAGGCAGTTGTCCTCCATATATGAATATAAAAGGACTTCTTATTTTGGCTTCCAAAACTTTTTTGTTTTAATTAACATAAGACGGACAAATTATGGTCACCAATTGTCTGCTTAGATATGTTGTATTTCTCTCCTTAACACTTTGTAGCCTACCTTTATCCATTTCCCGCCCTTTCAGCTCACGATTTAGCATCCCTGGCGCGGGCCTTGGTTGCCTTGCACTGGCAACGACACTCGCTGTTTAAAGCAGGACTAGTTATTTTAGAATAAAAATAGCAAATGGCTTCATCACTACTATGTCTGTTTGGCCAATTGTTTGCTTGAGAATTAGTTTCAAGGATAAAATATGTGAAAGAATAAGTAAAAAATACTCATTATTTTAATCCTTTGTTGTGTATCCAATTCAGTTTTTCACTTCTCATTTCTTGTAATCCAAATCTTTCTGAATTTGAGATGAGTTTTTCACCTTTTGGAGGGTGGTATGCTGTAGTAAATTGTCAGTACTCCTAACTGTATTTTTTATGTTTATCGAGATCATTTTCCAGCATAAATAAATAAAAGTTTAAATCTTCTGGATCAACTAATTTGTGTATATTTCGCAGGATTCTTATAGCATATGCAAAAAGAAATTTTATGTGTCTATTTCTTAGAATCTAATTCAATTCCTATATAGTTATACCAAAATAGATGATTTTGTTCAATCAAACTTTGAAGTTTAAGTACTACTTCAATCTCAGCATCATAGATATATAAATTTGTGAGACACAAAAACATTTCAGGGATTTTGTACAGCTTGCAGAAAATATACCAAACTAAATTTCAACAAAGTATGGATGAATATGCTAATTAAACAATTTTATTATATCACATAACAGCAATGATTACAAAGATTCATCAGAAGGGATTAAATTGAATACTCTGTTGGCCTGTTGCATTTTTTGGAATGCTGCTAAATGACAAATTCACTAGTGACAATAATTGTTCACAGGGGTTGTGATAGAATAATTCCAGTGGATATTTATGTACCAGGATGTCCACCAACAGCAGAGGCTCTGCTGTATGGTGTCTTACAACTGCAAAAAAAAGTCAAGAGGATAAACACTTTGCAGATGTGGTACAGGAAGTAAACATCTAATGTAAATATTTTTACAGTAACTTCAAGTGTATACCCTTAGACACATTTTATTGATATACTGTGTAATTGAATGTTAAATTAAGTATAAACAATTTGTTATTCCAGATGTATTTAATTTTTACACAACCTCCCACACAGAGGCAATATCGAGTCTTGTTTTTTATATTTTCAATAGATCAAGTTTTCAAACATTCGACATAATGGTGATTTTTTTTAAGAAAAGTATGTGAGCAATGTTGAATTGAAAATTCGTTGTAGTCGATTAAACATTTTTTTCCAATTCTAGCCTATAAAAATAGTTGTTTTCCAACTGTCTACGAAGTTTTTTGACAAACAATCTCTTAGAGTTCGGTCAGAATAACACTATTTAATATTATGAAGAACTGGCCTATTTAAATGAGATTTATTTTTTGATTGTACACAGTTCATTCTATTAAACAAATAGAAGTGTTTCGTCTATTTTGAGTTAGATATGCTTTGGTACCAAAATTTCATTTCACGTTTATTTAACATAGTAGGATTGTTGACTGTTGACTGAAAGGCCCATGTATGCCATTAGCTGTGGAATATTACATCGTTCAAATGTCCGCCGCGGCTTGTCACGGTAGCACGGATCCGAGTGGTCCAATTTTCAATGAATCTGCCGCATAAATCCGGCTGAATTTGAGCGATGACCTGGATTATGTTGGCTTTAAGGGCATCAGTAGACTCCAGCTTATTGGTATAGACCTGTGACTTCAAAAACCTCCACAAGAAAAAGTCCAGTGGGGTCAAATCGCAGTCAGTAGAGTCATAGACTTATGACTCTACTGTGCCAATGATAGGATTGCTGGAATGCTGATTGTCTGATAAAAGTAACGGGATGACTAAATTTTAGCGTACGTTAAGTGCAACTACATCCGAGAAACGAATGGCGACGCGACACGGACGTGATATTATCAATAACGAAATACAATATTTCAGATTCAAAGGAAATGCGACATGCTTATTGCCGATCACAGAATATAAAATAGAATAGAATAGATATATAAGTTTAGGCACAGAATATATAATCAGTGACTAAATAATAAACAACAAATTAGACAGTTGCCGCCAAAACAACATGGCCGCCAGTCCGCCACAGGCTGCCAACATCGACCCGTCCTGATTGAAAAACCCTTTACTTAATGCGCTGTTAGAGTTTCAGTGACAATCTCCTATAAGATAAAAATTAAATGTGGTTGTTTCTCCGATTCAATACATTTTTCGCTGGCCGCTATCCAATGAATCGTTTCGGCCGCCTCGGCGGATCTTAGTCATCAATGACCTTTTTTCTACGCTGGACCGAGTATCCATAATTTATTTGGGTGCCTCAAAATACCCAGGTCCTACCAACTATACAGTGTAGCTGTAACATGCTCACTATCGATTTCTTATACAAATAGTCAATATGCCGGTTGCTGGCCAGCATCATCCTAAAGCCCGATACTCACTATTCGTTGATGCGTCGATTTGATGCATTAATGCACGAATCGTTGCATAGTGTGGATGATGCAGTGCGCCTATGCGAGACGTTGTGCGGCGATTCCGCAAGTTGTCGGTTTTTGGGCGAACCATCAAAGGAAATGATGACGAATCGGCGAATCGTGTTGTTTGATGATTCATCTTGTCGGTGCGTCGATGTGCCGATGGGACACTACCCAATTCCAGTTTAGTTTAATTTGAAATACAAGATGGAGTTGACGGATGAACTCGTTGTGACTTTCATAAAAAATATTCAGTCATCCGTGTTTATGACACACGATCTTAAATTTTTTTTAATACCGCTGTATAATACATAAATGTATAAAAATACACTTAAATGATATTTTTTTAAGTCCTCTAATCTAATTTTCGTTCTGCTATGAAACTTTGCCAGTATTTGCAAAGTAATGAGAAAATTCTTGACGGACAGTTTCAGCCTCAAGGCGGGATCGTCTACGCATACTGCAGTGCATCAATGAAACGCACAGTGCGTCGCACCACATCATGCACTATGAGTAGGGGGCAATGCATCAGTTCGTCGACGCGCATTTTAAACGAGACGCATCGACGAAACGCATCATGAATCGCATCAACGAATAGTGAGTAGCGGGCTTAAGGTGTTTCAACCTCGCTGATCAAACATCAGTGGTAAGCCTTGAAGGTCAAAAGAACCAACTCGTTATTTGATGCGTTAACTAAGAGTTTCATCATACCAATTAAAATATTACTGCCACTTGAAGCTTGTGGGTAAAATCTAGCAGGACTGAGGTCGTTAAGGAGATTGTCCATTATCAGATACAAAAGATAAGGGAAAAAAGCTTTCCTGCGTTATTCCTTTGTCACTCCGAAGTCCAGCCGGACTGCTAAAGTTACACTGACTACGGTGCTTGAGCGCAGATTCGAGGCAGCAGACTATAGAGAGGAATCTAGCCTGCAATACGTTGCATATTATTCACACGCACCTTGTTAAATCCTGTACGTTTGATAATACACCAATGGTTACTTGCACTTCTTTATAATAAACCGCCGTTTCTACCGTCCCAATCGTGCATAGGGTACACAGCTTCCTTCATCAAAAATCTGTCAATATTCAAGAATTATATAGGACTAATAGGTCTGAAAGACACTGACAGATGCTGCTATATGATAACACTGAGGTTATCAAAAAGAATGCTTTTTTAAAAAGGCTCATTCGATGTGTTTGAAGTTTAACCCCGTGAGAATATGCAACTTGTACAGACAGGTTTTGGTTGTTATTGTGCATAATAAATGCGATACGTTCGGTCTACAAAATCGGAGTAGATCAGCCACACTTATCTTCGATACTGAATATCAGATGTGTTCAGTAGACGTATTGCTCTTTTCCGGATCGATTCCAGAAGCTTTGGAGTTCATCCACTCACACAGGCGAGCAGCTATTCCATATGTGTATGTGAGGCTAATGTGATAGAGGATCCTTTGGCGCCGCAGCTACAAACACTACAGTTTTACTGCTCGCAAAACCACTTTTATTAAACCCCCACGTGTTTCGCTGACTATATAAATATTTGAGGGAATTACTTATTACAACTACGATCATGATATAAATGAATTAATCACACTCAAGCTTTGCATGAATCAAAATATTTCCCAGTATAAAGGGGAATATTTTGAACAAAACGAAGTTTTGAGTATTTCCCTAGAATTTGATACGTTGACGATATCTTTGCTGTTTTTGACAAAAACATTGACGAGTTTGTTAGTAAAATAAAAAGTCAATTTGATCAATAAAAGTTACTTTCGAAATTCAAAACAATTTCTGGATGTTCTGGTTATGAGAAACAGTGCAAACAGTTTGGAATTTGAAGTAAATAGGAAAGACACCAATACAATGCGTTACATGACCGAATACTGTCAGCAACACAAAATGGCTTTCCTAATTTTTTAGTACACCAACTAGTCACTTCCTTTAAGTCGACTGTAGTGACTGTAACAAATGATACATTGAACAAACGAGGATCTATTAGGACTAGATTTAAGGAGCACCTAGCGCATTTAATATATGGCTTAATAGAGTCTAGTGTGGCAGATCACATGTTCAATAGTGAACATACGATAGATTTAAGTAATTTAAAATAATTTGTAGTCTAGTTACTTGAAGAAGCTGGATGCTTACGAAAGCTTGGAAAACAAGTAAATGTTGCGGTCAGTAGCACACGACAGGTATATAACAACTAACTGCAATACTTTCGTTTTAATCTTCCCCTGAAGATGCTAACATAGTGGGCGAAACGTGTACGGTTTAATAAAAGTGGTTCGGCCAGAGGTAAAACTGTGTAGTGTTTATGTGAGGTTTTTAGAGTAGTAATAGCTCTTCTGGTGAATGAATCATGAGGATCGAACGAGAATCCCCAACTTCTGAAATACAAGCAACATTCGTGCGACTCTATATTTTCCATGATGTTCAATTGCTCTGCTCTACATGCGGATGACGTAGGCTAGATCTCACGTAATTATGTGTTGAATGACCAGTTTCTGTTTGTAGCGATACCACATATGTTCGTGAGCCCCCAACACCCCAATATTCGGGAACGTCTAAAAATATATAAAGCTTCTTCGACCTTGCCATCCTAAGCTAGTTTTATACTTTACTCAATATCTTAATGATACTTTCAAAGTAACTGAGAGGTCAAGGATTACCTGACAAACAGATCGTTGAAATGACATGGTTTCTCATGATGTAATAAAATGTCAAGCAAACATATCTCAAATTGGATTTTTGTTTGCGATAACAATGCTATCCCAGCCTATTAGAGTGGTGGGAGGCAAAAATTTGGTACTCAATTTCTTTAAAATTGGTTGACAGTCAATACTTGAGCAATTTTCAAAGAACTTTGGAAAGGATACGCTATGATCATCTCCAAGCTTCGTTTTACTTTCCATTCAAGTATTGTAATCGTAAAATGGAATGGTCATATCTTCACATAACAGCCCTAACGGAAGTAACATGGACCACAAAATATCAGTCCTATAAAACCTAAACCGCGCCACCGCATTAATTCACCAATAAGTTGGTTGAAAATTATGTGATATAAAAGTATACTACTAGTTGTTTATTTTATATCTACAAGTTTCCTGCCCTGTTTCGTTGTTCGCTTATATCCGATGACCTAGGAAAAACAACTTGCTTGGAATCTTGGAAATGGTTGTGATAGTTTAAATAAAAATCATCGATTATGACTAATGTTTCTAATATTATAGAAACAATATTATTTATTTATATTACATCACTTGATTCTTTTAGAATCGTACACATAAAAAATTGTTCTCCTAACAAACATTAAATAGAGCACAGTGATTTATCTACATATCTGAAACGTATTTAAATGAGAAGGCGTCGACTGCGGATGAGGGGGGTATCTACACTTGCAAATGTTTACTGAATTATGCATAGATTCATAGTAATTTTCAATATAATCGCCTAGCTCAATTCAGTGAGTGTTTCCGAGGGAATTCCTCAAAATTACTTCTGTTGTATATGTACCACTGTACAAAAAACATATGCGTTGATTTGCCTAAATTTGGAACAATCTAAGATTACGGTGTACTATATGATGAAAATTCAAGTGTGAACTGTGCCGCTAAACATGTGGAAATTCATGTTGATTGTGTAAACATTTTTTTTTTCAAGTATTCTAATTTTTTAATACAATTGGGTAAATCAAGAGCACTATCTGAAAGGGAGTCAAAAGTATAATTGTGTGCGGGATTTGTGTTTTCTTGATTAAGCTAGTTAGATTTAATATTTTATCCAAAATACTATTGAGGAAAGAATTGAGTTATCAAATGCTGGCACATCCAACAGGCATTTCCACAAGTAACAATAAAATTCGTGTTGCCGAGTTGAATTATCGGTACAGGTCAATATACAAATGATGTCTAAGTGTAGTGTTGGTTTGAATTCACATAAAGTCATACATATAATATTACATCATGGATATGCTATGACCTGCTTCAAACTGGATGTACGTAGCATACCTTCAGTCTTCCGAATCAGATTGGTGATTGCCCAAAATGTGTAATCGTATATGTAAAACAGTTAATAATGAAAACGGTAAAGGCAGATGAATTGGAAATAAAGACAACTAATTGACATTTAATATCTAAGAGGCAGTCAATTAGCCACCCCCAATTCAAAACATTTACTTATTGGTTATAAAAGCATCCAAAATAAATATGAATAAACTAGACATCAAAAGTGTATATTGATACAAACAGGGGCGTAGCTACCCGTGTTCGCTATGTTCCACAGAACACAGATCTAAAGGGGCCCCTTGAAGAGCACAAATGTGATTTTTGTTTTGTAAAACATTGAAAGTTTGAATACCTATTGATTCAAAAATTTTCTTTGTGCAGTAGTTTCACAGAAATAATAACTGCCTGTTATTTATTTCTCAGTATTCCTGTCACAGTAGCAAACAGTTCGAGACTGAAATTGAACAAAAATTATCTGAGAATTACTATGGGACAAAAAAGGTTGAGCTTTTTGGAGAGTATGAAGTTCGCAAGAAGGATTTCAGTACTATATAACGCGTTTTCAGTGTACAAAAATAAATTGTTAATAAAACAGATAGGGGAGAGGAGGTCCAATAGAGAGGGGCCCATTTTTCTTGGTGGCACACATTTAAATCAACAGTAGCTACGTCACTGGGTACATAGACTATGGGGTACTGTGGTACACATATATATTTGTAAAAATATGAAAGTTAATGAAGAAAGGACGTCGTTAAAAAGGTAGGGTCAGCGGAAGTTATGTAAGGTAAGATCCCCACTAGAAAGTTTTTCTCACACATAGCCTTACTTCCTTCATTTTTTATAATCAAGCGAAACAATATTCGCCTTAGGTGGTCCCCCAAAAATTAAATAATTACAAAATACTACTACTAGTGTCAAAAGATTCTGAAATGTTTATTTAAGTAAGTGAATACTCAAAATTGTACCGCCGACCCTAAAAAAGGGGTTACAAAGTTGAATATAAATAAAACAGGATTATGTATGAAAAGATGATTATTCATCAGTCTTAAATAAATTACCTAATAACTGTATATATACAAATTAGTTAAAAAGAGAATAAATAAAACAGACCTAAGACAAAATAAAAACAAGATACAAAAAATAATACATATTAAAAAATGTTTATACCTTTATACAATATTCACGTTAAGCAGTACAGTATGTACAGTATCGTTTTAGGCAGTTCATACGTAAGAGTATCCGAGTGTTTTTGTGTCTACATGAACAACATGACAAAATCTATCTAAAAAGGCGCAATACTTTAATTTTATTTATTCACGATCACTCTTTGTCCTATACATTTCGCAAATATACGGCATTAATCACGAATACGAGCTCAGATTCACAATGGCTTCCAAGATTATAATAAAGCGTTTCATCATTATAGAGGAAGTACCTGCTTTTAGGTTACAGTTGATATCAGGCTTATTATATGATATATAAAATTCTGTTCATGAATAATATATCCAAAAAGCAACCTGATGTAACTTCTGAAACTTATACTGTAGTGTCACTCTGGTTCACCTCATATTTGTACTGGCCGCTGATTAAACCAGAACAATTATAAAATAAAGCAACTTGACGTATTTTCTACATATGATCACAAACACGCTTCTAAAAAAATGATCAATTATTTTTGGCATAGTCAAAAAAAAATCAAATGAGACATGTTATTTATATGAGAAAGACAATTGTAAAAGGTATTGTTTAACGGAGGATTGAAATGCTTGATCTTTTTGTTCAGTAATACGAATATTTTCAAATATACCAATGAGTCAGGAAGATTGTAGAGTACATTTTCTATGAACACAATAATTACAGAACAAAGTCCATCTTGTCATTGAATATATTTCATGACAGCCTTTCATTCTGTTAATAAATCATATTGTTCAGGTAGTATTACAACATTTTTCGAACGTCACTTATTATATAGGTATTCATATTCAAGATACTAATTCGATTTAGGAAAGTATGGGAAATATTCATAATTGTCAAATTTCAACTATTCATTATAACTAAACTAGAGGTTATATTTCACACCATAGTCTAGATAATTATTTCAGCCACTTTAGATTTAATTTCTGGGCATACTTACTAGTGTCTTAGGTTTGATTCTTAATAATCTGAACAAATGTAACCAACGTTAAACCAGGACATTTGTTCTTGTGTCAACACAAAATTTTGTTAATTTTTCAAGTTAAAATATTCGACGTACAAAGACCAAAATAACTACATATTTTCAATGGACAAACACGGAACACTCAAGGACAATAACTATATCATAACAATTGGAGCATAACGAATATTTCAAGAAAAAATAAATTTTCACATACCTAGAAACAGTTTTGTAGTGTATATATTAGACAATTTCATTGCTCTTCTAATTTTTTATTAGTGCTCAAGAAGGAAGATTTATTGAAAATAATAATGTTATGTATACAATTGTAAAATTGAATCCTTAGGTGTAACGTCTTATAGTTTTTTGAGAATATTGTTTGTTCATCATGGATGAAATAATCGTGAAAAAAAGTCGGTGAAAAATCCGTTTAATTTTTTAGACAAATTGGGTAGCAACACGTAGTTTTTCTAAAAGACAATCCTTGACTTAGTTTTCTTCCTGGGGCGGTAGAAAGTATAATCGAGAATTAGCTGAAATATCATCCTGGAGTCTATATTTTCATTATAAAATTATAATTTTATAAACTAATTATAACATAATACAGAAGGTGAACATTTGTACCACAACCCATATGAAAACTGTTCAAACATTTCTGACACTAGTAAGTACGACATATGCTCTCCTTTCCTTGTGACTGTACCTTGAATTTGAATAAACGGAAAATACTCTTCTAATTCAAAGGGATAGTGACGGCTTGTTAATATTTATGTGACATATGTTAACTTCTTCACGCACATATGAGTCAATTGCAAAAATATTTTTTCTAGGGGCGTACTATTTTCATATCTCTCTCTATTTCACTCACACATACTCGAAATTCTCCTTTTTTGATTATGCTACATATGAGATCAAAAATTAAACTTTCATTATATGTATATGGTCACCAATACAAAATGATTTTTTTTTACAAATGTCTAGATATTTCCACTGCTGCTGAATTTATACGATTTGAAAACGCAGGCCTATAAACTCACGAAAATGGTAGTCTGGTGACTAGTTATCAAAGCTAATATCATCCGTTCATTTTTCCCCTCAATTAAAGACCAAGTTATGGGTAACGTTGGTCTGAAAAAATAAAATCGCAGAGAAGCCAAGGTTGGTGAATCAGAAATTAGGATTTTTATTGAGCATGTATCTACATGCGTCCATAAAAAAGGCAATACCTTGCATTCCGACCTAACCCAAAGACAATGCGTACTCATCACCTTTGAAGTCATTTGCAATTAAATTGGCAATTGGAGGTGCTACTCATAAAATAGTCACCAATTAGAGCATTCGAGTATATTCTGCAGGAATTTCAACTTCCTGATCGCTCATTAAACATTTTAAACACTGATCAAGATTTAGTTACTATAATTACATTTTCACACTCATTCACTTGGTACTGCAATATTTTTATATTGCGTTCAGACTGAATAATAGTAATATCACATTTGTTGTTAGCTTTTAGTTCTTATATTGACATACAATGAAAGATAAAAACTCACTAATTCAGGCGACAAGCAAGCAGTGGTACCATTGTCAAGCCCGGATGCGTAACACACACAATGCTTTCACATATTTCATATGGAATGCATACTGACGAGATATTACTTCTCTGTGGATTTATTTTTTCTGCACTTGAACAGCATTCATTTTCAGATCGATGATTAACTAGCTTCCACCAATATCATATTTCTTTTCTAGACCTGTACATATATCATTATATACCCATCTCACTATCATTATCGCGTCTTATCTCCGTTCTCTGTGGGTGTATGCTATCGAGGCTCCTCCTTCTTGTGTTCCCCCATTCCCGAAGTGGGCGGAGTCATAACGAGCTTATGAGGCGGTCCGCTTACCGGGGAAGGTGGTGGTGCCTGCTGCCTCAAGTGCATCAATCCAGGATCCTTCGGCCTGAGGTGGGCAGTTGCAGCTGCAGCGTTGTAGGCCCACGCTCTTTCCTCCTGAGCCCTCATGGCATCCATCAGTGAGTAACCGTAGCGATGGTAGTAGGGATCGGTAGGCGGAGGTGGAGGCGGAGCTCCCCAATGAGCCGCGGGGGATGCATGGTGGTAAGGGTGGTGAGGTGGAGGTAAAGGGTGAGAAAGCATCCGCGTGCGATCTAGCATGGAAGTGGGGTTATGCGGCGGAGGTGGTAATGTACCAGGATGACGTAAAAATGGATTATACCTGAAAAAAATGATTATATTAATAGCTTGTGTGATGGTGCTCCCTTGCAGAAATTAAGAATAGATGTTCACTGATAGTATGCACTAGCCAGCTGTATTGTCGGAATATAAGCCTCTATGACTCATAGGAAATCCTGTTAGTAGTTTGATAGATTTTAAAACTCATCGCCGAGCTCGTTATTGTTTTATATATTTTGGTATGAAATGCCTATGGAAAGTGTTTACAGTAGGATGTACTCGATGATAATACGGTATACAAAAACACCTCTGATCTAACATTTTCGTCCCGGATTTTTGCAGTGAGATCTTGGACCCCAAGATTTGAGCAATCGCTGCATCTGTTCAATCACCCACCCATGTATTGATTACGGTCGAATCTGATGAGTTTTCAAATCCTATGAGCAAATATGGAAGAATAGTTACCTTGGATCCGTCCTGGCTAACATGTCCTCCTCCTTAATTCTGGGCTCTTCTTTCACCCTGATATCCGATAAATCACCGTTGCGCATCGGTGACCTGTCTCTCATCAACGGTTGTTGCATCTGCTTAGCAGATTCCGCCATTCTCTGTTCCTGAATCATCCTTTCTCGTTCCCTTTCCCGCTGTCGCTCCATCTCTCTCCGTTCCATCTCGCGTTTCTCTCTTTCTCTACGTTCACGTTCTCTTTGTTCTTGTTGCTATAAAAAAGAAAATGCATGACATTGAAACTGAAAAATAACAGTACATTAGTTTTGACTTTAGAGATAATTATAAGGCTGCCCCTCTATACTACATATGTAATCCTTAAGCCTTAGAACCAGGGCAGATGAGTGAGAACCAGGTAAGAGTACTCGTCAAATTTACCCGATACAATTTTATACGCATTTTGACGAGGTAAACGCTTCTAGGCTGTTGGTACGGCACGCCGTACGTACTCTAGAGAATACAGGAATCTGTGTATTTGAGTATACATACATATTTTAAGAATACATGCAAGCTGCTATGGCTTCATGCTGATTAATTTGATAGCTCTCGGATTAATAGTATAGCAAATACAGCATTTTTTTCAATGCATCAGGATATCTTTTATGAAACTTAATATTGATTCTAAATATATTCAGCTAGTTCATAGAGTTAACGGGTTGAAAAAACATTCTGAAAACGTCATTAAACATAAAGGAACTTATACAAAACTTGAGTATTTAAATATATAAGATTTTAACCTCACAATAAATAATACCAATTTCAATGATGGACGTGCTCAAAAAATCTACATAATTCAAGATATAATTTTATAATGATTTCAAACACCTACTTGCTGTTCTAGCCTCCTTTGTTTTTCTTCTCGTTCCCTCCTTTCTCGCTCCTCCCTCTCCCTCCTCATTCTTTCTCGCTCTCGCTCTTCCCGTTCCCTTGCTTCACGCTCTCGTTGTTCAAGGACAGGGTCAGGTTTGATAGTCCAAGGCGCTGGAGGTGTCAATCCGGGAAGCGTTGGAGGTAAAGGATTGACTGTAGGTGGGAAGGTGGGAATGGCACGTTGCAATGATCTAAAAAAAAGAATAGATAAATATGCCATTGAGCAAATACATCAACTGCGTCCAATCCACACTAGCTTGGAGACAAGAGATTCCGATATGAAATTAGCGCTCATGGAACGAGTTCGCCTCTCTATTTATGGTTAACACCGAACTGTCAATCGCTAGTGACTCATGTATGCCGGGCGGGAAGATATTGAGTCACCTCTGTTTTCCCTCAATTTCCATTCTTTGCGAAAACTCTTGTATGAGTTCCCGGTCCCAACTGTGGACTTGTGAAAAGAATCTTAAATGTCTAGCGCTTTTCAAGTTCCCGTTTTTTTCGGTAAATACTATTATAATTCAACACTTACCGCCACGGGTCGTGGTGTAACGACGCCAAGGATCCTAGGTGAGCATCTCTACCGGCCGCCGCAGCTGCGGCAGCCGCAGCGGCAAATGGAGACATCGAAAAAGGTGACGTGCTGGAAGCCCCCAGAGGTGGCGCCCCCGGGCCAGCTGCTCCGTACCTCGTGAACGGAGATAGCGTTGAACCGGCTGAGAACGGGGACTTGCCTGAAAACATAAAAGTGTTATAGAATCTGAAGGTTAGTCTATTGAGGTCAGTGCCGCTTTGAGTTCTATTTTTGTGTCTGTGTTTTCTACTATCACCAAAAAAGGCAGCAGAGACAGTCGAAATGACAGTAAAGTGTATCTACTAAAAATATGCTCTATCAATTATTCACCACAGGCATCGCAAAAGTTTCTCAGTATTACTTACATTCTAATATTTTTCGAACCTTACAAATCCTTATAATACTATTAGAATAAGCATTTTTAGTTTCATTTAGTGATCGACGAGTGTAAATAAATTGTATGTATTATAAATGAAATTTAGTTTTTTGGTCGAATTTTCATTAAACAAGTAAAATATAATCATTGAAAGTTGAAATGGTTGAAGTATAAAAGAGTGATCAACCCAATGGCGCACAAATGAGGGTAATTGAAACAAATTTGAAATAAGTAATATTACCTAAATGACTAGCTGCTGGAGATGTAAAAAGACTCCCTGGATGATGGGGTGGCGGTGGAGGGTGCTGATCGAAACCAGGTGGTCTATGAGCCAACCCAGATGCGAACGTCAGATCGTGAGCACTTGGAGGTGTTGGCCTTTGTTGTTGGTGCATTCCTACAAATAGCATGAACGATAGAATCACAAGTAACTCCATTCAATATCTAAATAACAAAATGCCCCACAAACGAAGGTGTGATTACTGTTCTAGTTAAACGTTATTAAAAGGCCCCGATGACGGCTGATGAAAGTAAGTACTGCGGAACTATAAAATTATTTTGCGATATACGTAAATTTTTATTGTTAATAAAGTTTCTGGTAATGATAAATTGGATACAGAAGGTGTAATTATACAATAATTGAAAAATAAGTATCCACGATTAGCAGCTTATATCAAGTTGCTTCAAACTGTATCTTCCTTAGAATCTGCTTTTGTTCATCCATAGTCATAGTCACTTAAAAAAATATAACGAAACGAGCACGAAACTCAACAAAGAATATTCCCTCATATTGATGGCAATATTATACCCATTCCAAATTGCAATCCGATGCCATACGCCTTATGACAAGTTACGGAAGAAGCAAATTTTCTAGATTCAGTCGTAGGAAGGTATCCAAAGCGAATCTCTTGCACTAATTTGACTGGAGAAATTGTCGATTTTCTGACCAACCAAGCTTAAGGGACGCTAGAATGTAGCTTTCATCATTCAGCAATAACCATCATTCAAAGTATCAAATTTTGGAACACTTCGAATTCTGTAGATATAATAATTACATTGCTCATCAGATTAATTGCAGCATACGCTAATTCTATCACACTATTCTTACACATATAAATATAATCATTTCCAAATACTCTTACAGGTGGATTATTGTGGATGTCGTACATACCTGGTGAAAACAAATGTGTAGGAGGCCTCAGGAGATCGGATGGTGTAGGTTTCCCCGCTGCAGCGGCAGCCGCAGCTGCAGCCGCAGCAGCCGCCGCAAGGCCTCCTTTCGCTTCACCGCTTTTCTGCTGATGGTGGTAGATCTCCCACGCCACTCGCACGTGCATTGCGTTCCATTTGCCCGTTTTCTACGGAGAAGAATATCATCAAGCGTTAGTTCAATGATAATTCAGCATTATACGGATATAGTAGGTATTGAAACAGCTTGGGGTGTACGATTTTTTCTATTTTCCAAATCGGAGCAGAGATTCTACGTTGGCGTGCCCTTTCTTTCTAATCAAGATCGTGGATATTAATTTGGCGCTTCTATTATATTTTATTTTAAATAATGCTGATCTCGTTAATTTGGCCGCCGGTAATACAGGATTTAATTCAGTCTTGTGTCAGGTTCATTTTGCATTCTCAAAATACCTTTTCTCTTATTATACAAAATGATATTTGACTTTTCAGAGGCACTGAGAGTGATCTTATGTATGAATAAGTAGTATTCTAAGATTTTACGATCAAGAACGAATATTGACTGAAAAGTTAAAATTCATTTGTGATAAATATTAACAAAATTAAAAAATAATTTTTCTGTTGTGAACATATTGTAGTGATGTTTAATGACTATCATATAATGTGTACCCCATGATCATATATTTCACATTCAACTTTCAAGAACTGGGTGCCTTGCCTGAGTGTAGCAGTTTGTGAATGACGATGATATCTATCTGAAGGCAAAGTCAGGTGCGTCATAATTTTGGTATTGTAGGACGCTCGAATCTAATGTCAAATCTGCCTTATCAATAATAACATCAAAACTTCCAAAATTAAGTTATTTTGTTTTTCCAATTAGCCCACAACAAACTTTTCCATAAATAAATTAGCAAAGAAAATAATAATATAATAATGTTTTTCTCTAGTTATACTGAACAATCTATAGAAAGTAATACAACTGCAAATAGTTTTAGATATATATTTATGAATTCATTAAATGTTTGAAGACCTTGAGTATTCGTGCAATCCTAAACCGTATAAAAGCACAACAATAATGATTTACATACCACTATCCTCGGTTTGGTTGGATCTTGAGGTGTCAATGACTGTGGACAAAGAGAAATCAAGCATTAAGTTTGGGCATTATGCAGAGCGCATGCAGATGGGTTAAGCCCTGGTCCTGTAGATAATTAAGCAGCACAATGCATGCCTAGTCAAAGAATTTAGCGGATATTTTAATGTATACTACTAGGTTATATGAGTACATTCGTGCTATGCCGTTCTATTATTACTACTAGCGAATGAACAAATGATGATGCAAACCAAGCAAAAAGTCTTTTCAGTTTCCATATTTTCAGTGAGCAAATGCAAATAATACAATTATTTTAGTTGAGCATAAAAAAACAACCGCTAAATTAATAATTTTAAATAACTTCTATAGTAAAAATATCGATTAGAATAAACACAACAAAGAATCAATATTCATTTCATTCAATCTTCACGCATAAACTAATATGTTAGTGATTATAACATGTTATTATAGTTCACTTATTTTAGCAGCATGAATTAAATCAATATTTTCATATGTACAGAAATAGTGTTACTAAGAAAAAAAAATTATATAGGTCTTGAAATAATGTTTCTGCTGGTAAAGCGCACTTAAAAAATGCGTACCTTAGGTTGGAAAGTCGGCAGGTGGTTAGGAGGCACAAACGGCGTCGGGCCTGTTGTTAATCCAGGATGTATTAATCCAGGCGTATAACCTGGATAAGCACCAGGAAGTCCAATGTTCTGTCGGTAGAATGGGGAATCTACTCCACCAAGTTTTGGAATATCCTTGAACTGAAATACAAATTCCTATGATTTACACGTACAAACAGTAAATATGAAATATTACATTACACTAATTTTCATACTTTGATAACTTGGAACACTGCGTACTGTACAAAACAGTCATATTCATGTTATGAAATGTATTATTACAATATATGGCGTTAATAACATGGATTCTATTACTTTCAATTTGACGGCATTATTCTAGTAATACAACTAAGAAAACTGAATCGAATATTTCCAAATAAAATGATTTTCTCACTGGTTTTAATACTCATTCATCACATTAGACAGATTTGATTTGTGAATAATCAGAATATGTTACATTTTTGTCAAAGCTGACAGTCCAAGTTGATATCAATTTAAAATATTTTTACTCATACAAAGAATTATCTAAGAACGACTGTTAATTAAAATATATCAGCAATGCCTTTTCTTATTTACAATAGCTGTGGAACCCAGTAAAATTGCTGGTAAAACGTCCACAAATAAAAAGATAGGGAAATATTATGACCTATAAATATGGAATGTGGAATATACAGATTAAAAAGTTTTCAATCCAAAATAGCTGATTCATATATCAGCAATCTAGATAGATATTTAGTTCTAAATCTGAAGTTATTGTTAGTATATATTTTTCATTTTTATGCCAATATTACTGTAATGACAATGACGTTCTATCCTACTTATATGATATTTGACAGCTTCAGCCTATTATTTATTAGCTTCTAGCATACAGGCTGATTCGGAACTTCGATATAAAACTCAAGAAGTTGTTAAATGGTACAAGTATATGAAAATGTTTCTTGATGGTACTTTATGAAAGTCATAGATAATCAATTGTTAAATAAATGTACATATTTCAAAAACTATATGATCCACACTTAAGTGGAACATTTACTCCCATGAATGAATTCTATCTACCTTACAGGATAGTTAAGAAAATAAATTTCCAAAATATCTGTTATATTAAATCTATGATTGTCTTTTTACTAAATTAATTATAGTTACTTATTTTAAAATACTCACACAACTTTGGGTTCTTCTGCTAAGGCGTTCCATTGGAGACATAGACTTAAAAGAAAACAAACGTTTTGTAAGGTATTCAATCATTTTACTAGCAATTTTGCAGGAGTTTCGGAAAATCTGCCTGGTAAAATTTGCTCAGATCATTTTTACATGCATTCAGTATAAACAACATCCTCGTAAAAAGAATTACAGGAGGTACTCATATATGAGAGAAGCCCTTATACACAGGTAGGAAAATTTTAAATTTAGATTCAATGAGTAATGTAAAGATAATATTCAGAAAATGTACTTAAATAAGTACAACACAGATTATCTGAATAGTATGAAATCGAGAATTGAAGTCTAGAATGATCAAATTTAAAAAAAAACTGATTTGACTTTCATTACAGCGATGTCAACTCGATCCTCATACAACTTCATCAAATGATATCCAGACAATTCTGTTCGTGAGGTTGATTACCTTAAATTATACAATAAAAATTATATAGACTCACCAATGGAGAAGGATATAATGAGGAGGCTGCCGTTGGAGGAAGTAAAGAGGTATGTTGATGGACGTGCGTGTGGTGGTGTTGATGTTGATGCATCTCTGTCCTCAGGTACGGTGGAGGAGCTACGCCTAGCGAACGATCTTGGGACGCTAAAAACCTGTTGTCCAGCTCCCTCCGCAACATATCTGATTGGTCTGAGAAATAATGAAAGCGTTACATATATCTGAACCAAAAACATAGACATTTGTCTTTTTCGTGTATCATTAGGGCGGTCTGTTTGACCTTTGTTTTAAGCACCGAACATAAACGTTTTTGTTCGGTGCTCTTAGTTAGTTTGTTGAATCTATCAGATCCAGAAAACTAACAAGACATTGTCGGTCCGGAGTGAGAAGAATTATTATGGAACAACAGGTTGGTTTAACAAACAAGCAATGACGAAATTAAATAGTGCAGTTCAGTAATCAGAATTCTGCACCACATCGGTGTTAATCGTTTTAACATATTTTGTTTATAAAAATATAGCTCCTGAAACTGGAAATATCTTGCATTTAATCATGAAGAACAGTTTGTTTTATGGCAGTCAGAAAGGCCGTCATATTTTTCCGAAGAACAGATGTGTTTTTGTTTCGTTACCTTAATGGAGTACCTAGTTTGTTTTCAATAAAATTAATTTTCTTAGGTATAATCTTAAATCTACAAAATGCACTTCAGTTGTTTTCGAACATCAAATAAAATCAGAGTGACAAAGTGTAGTACCGTCCTTCAGACAAGTGCTCATTAATTCCTAGTATACTAATTTATCACCATTTCAAATGTATGACCATTGTAAACCCGCAATGATAAGTGCAACTTAGTAGCTAATTATCACGAGTAGGTCGTGAAGTGTTTATGTACAGTTGATAACATTTGCTTTTCCAAATAGCACCTATCTTAATAGGTGCGGACAAGGTACAAGTAGATGTATTAGGTTATTAAGCTTACGAATGCAGTTAAAACGAAATGTATTTAATTAGCTATGAAAAATGAGATATATTTTCAAGATGATGTTTAGATGATTTTAGCCGTATTTATGGTCGTCATTGAATATAAACAAAAAAATACGACGTTTCGATTTATTTTATGGTTGAACAACCACCTGGTATTCATGTGGAATCAGTAGGAAAAACAAGGATATACTTATAAAATTAAATACACTCACTGTGAAACAACTGATGTACCTCTTGTATGATAATTATTTTCTTGTTAGATTATATATCTGTTCAGGATTAATGTCATAAGTCCTGTTTCCTATATGTTTTGAATGAGAGGTAGTTTCTTACATAATTTTTGTAGCTTTATTCTGTTCGCTGAGAGTTTGAACAATGTAAGATCGTTACCCATCATTGATATAAAATCTGTACATAATAATAATTTCTGCTATTTAATTGCTTTTGGCATTAATTTTGTGAGTACATTTACTTAAAAATAGCTATATTGCTTTCCTGATATTATGTGGTACAAACATTTTCCTATTTTGTGTTGATCTGGAAGATATAATCTTATCTATTTTTCGTCGATAAAACACACAAAATTAATAAATCAAATTTTGTTAATTACAATGGCATTGAATTATTGACTGATTGTCTGCGAGATAACAGTGTTTTGATTTCAAATAGTAACTAAGGATTGAATATTATGGAATGCTCAAATACAGAGTAATAAGAGTGTAAACATACAACAGCATAATCCCAAGACAACGACACACAAAACTCGGAGAAAAATTATGGTTCATTTGTATTGATTAAATTATTCCTTTCCAAGTAGATTAGCTCAGTCTGCTGATGACTTGGAAAGACAGTCATGAATTATACAGGCAGGTTATTTGACTTTCCTGCAAATAAAAAGTTGTGTGATTACCACACAGTTTCACAAATATTACACAACTTTTTATCTGCGTGATGGAAGAGCATCAACAAATCTACATGATTTGACTTTCCACTTTTATCCATTTTTTGTAATCCTTTGCATAGTATAGAATTAGGACACAATTCTTTTCTTCAATCAATTACCACTACATACTAGGTTTCAGAAGTAACATTGGTTTATACTTACTCGTTGGGTACTTGCCACTCTGGAAGAGACTTTCCGCTGAGAATGGGTTGGGATTGGGAGCGGCGGCCGCTGGAGCAGCGGCTGGTGGCGGTACCGTAGACACCGTGGGGGCAGGAGCTATGGAACTCTGTTGTGACACGGCCACAGGAACAGGCGCTGGTGCTGGAGGCGGGGGAGGTAGTGTGGGGGCAGCAAATATGCCTGAAAGAAAATATAATATATCATTGAAAAAAATTTCGACAAATTCTAATGTCATTATAATTTTAAGTTTTTAGTTTATATGCAAAATATATAGTAACAGGCGTCTACCATAATCATGTATTTTTGGGGAAAATGTATAAGAGATTAATTAAAAATATGACAAAGTCGCATGTTATGTGTGTAAGGATGTGAAATCGTTTAAAGTATTGTTTAGGTTCTTCATATATACAGAAATAAACTATATTTACTATTTCAGACTGTCAATTTCTCTGCTTAAAACTTCGCTTGCGCTGTCGATGTACGTTAGAGTATAAAAATGTAGTCTATATGCAATTATAAAAGCTCGTATGCTTATAGTTTGGAATACAAATGGAGTTCAGTATAACGCAAATAAGACCCAGAAAATCCTGACATGGTGGTATACCCATCATTAAGTGGTTCTGCCATTGAGAAAGGTTATCAATTAAAAAATTGAAATTTTTGGTAGATGCCGAATATATAGCTGAAGGTGCATTATTTTGGGGGAATTTGGCTGAAACCAAAGCAGGAATATCCTAATTTATGATTTTTTTCAATTATACATTTTGTATTTTTAAAAAACATGCTATTTAGAGTGACCAAAACATCTGAATATTGAACACAGTTTTAACAAATAAATCGCGTTTTGAACATATCTTGTAGGTAGTTAATTCTACTGAGATGTAGATGGAACGTACAGTTTTAAAGGCCTTCACGAGTCGGTACTTATTGGTTCCCTGGCAGAGGCCCGAGCAGAGCAACTATACTATATTCACGGATACTTCCGACATTTTTGACAGCAACTTTTGATCAGCAAGTATGTTTTGAATTAATTCTCTATACTTCCCAATAATATTGACAATGGCAACAAATCCAAATGAAAGGTTGGTTGTCTAGTACGCTTCCAAATTTTCCTCATTAGTTAATACAAAAATGTAGTCATATCAAATTACCTAAAAAGTGTTACTACAATATTAGCTGTGTAAAAAGCCACACGGGAGTTAATCACTACTGGTTATAGCTGTAAATATCAAATGTGTGGAAATAGGACTTTAATTTAATGTAGCTAATGTTTGTACGGCACTGACCTCCTGTTCAAGTGATTATCTTCAATTGTGTAAAGAACTTTTAAATAGTATTGAGGAAAACTTAATGCTACAGGTGGTTATAAAAGTTTATGTTTTTAAATATATGTTTTAAACACATGATTTAAACAAAGTGTTTTAAACATGTTTAGAGAACACGTCATAGAAAATGGTGATTGAAGGTATATTCTCACATACCAGCGGTGGTCTGCGCAGGGGCAGCGGGAGGATAACCGGCGTGGAGAGGCGGCGTCGGTCTCGTCGATGGAGGCGGCGTGAGCTGTGCCGCGACGGATGCCGTGGGGGCGGCGGCAGGCTGGACCTGCGGTGCCACCGATATGACCTGTTGTACGGTGGGCTGCGCTATCGATGCTGGAGGTACCATGCCGGGCTGTTGCTGCTGCTGCGGAGGGGGCGGCCATTGCTGTTTGGCGGTGGCAGATGCGGCGCTGGGCGCCGTTGAAAGACTAGAGGTTAAAGCTGCTACCGTGGAGGCCGTCAGCGCGGAGCTGACCACAGCTGCCGTCGACGACGGAGGCACCATGGTGGAACACGTCGAGACGGTGCTTCGACTGAGACTGCTCACATTGCTAAAAGGAAACATATTTAGATCAAAATATATCATTAGAAATATGTGAAGCTTATATATATAATTGTCAGCACAGTTTTTTGTTTTAAAATTATAGGCTAATTTGATTAACTGATCACGGTAAAACCATTATAGTCTTGCATTTTTTCATGTTTTTCCGTGATACTGAACCATAGATCTACACCAAAAACGAATTTCATGTAACAGAACACGCAAATACGATTTTCGCGTTAGTGCGAAGTCGATTTACTGTTTTTTCTATCCAAAGAGAAAGTAGACGATTTATAGGTGTCACTACAAACTGTGGCAATGCTGTCCCCCCCCCCCTCTATAGGTTCGGCCGCGAGCGGTGATATTAAGTTCTGACAGTTGGAATAACAACTGGAGCACTTTTCTTCGGACAATGTTATTTTTAGGAACCGACTGTGGCGTGTTTTTTTTATGAAAAACAACAGGAACTATCAAAACGAGTTTGAGGCTATGTTGGCCTCAACGTTAAGAGTACAGGAGTGTGTGAGGCAGCACGAAAGATTGAGAGAGAATGGGAGTGCAGTGTTGCCGATCGGTGTGTCATCTGATAGTATACTAATAAAGACGGTCTACTAAGGAAGTCTGTGGTAGAACTACCATGAATAGAGATTTAGAAAAGAATATGAAAATTTACTCTTGCCATCATTATTACTACCTCTGCTGGATTATGAATATTCTCTGTGATGCTGTCCAATGCAACCAAACTTCAGCAAAATCGATGCAGGGGCTACTAGTGATATTACAGACATACAAACCGGCAGATAGGTATAGTTTAAAAAAGATAACCCTGAAAATGTTGTTGAAAAAACATACAAAATCTAAATTGAGAGATGATTGAATATTCTTTGTGTTTCGCTGATAATACACAGCATATACACCAATTAAAAAATAAACTTCAATTTCTAAGATGCTAGCGATCAAAATACATCCTCACGTATGTGTGGGAGGGGAAAACGTGTAATTAATAAAAAATAAATTGAAAATAAAAAACTTTTACTATCAACTTTAAACGTCATTACAGAATTTATGTGATATGAAACCTTGTCGCGAGATTTAAGTACTCGTATTTACTTAGTTTGAAAATTTTAAAAATAAAAATCAATCAGATCAAGGTATTTAATTTACTTGTTTATCTACATTGGTGAATCTTCATTGTGTAATGAAGTTTATAAGTTGATAGTAAAACAAAAGTATATTTAATTTTTTTAGTACATTTAAATAAAAGCTTGTTTTGAAAAGTTTTTTTACTTTTAATGTATGTTTTACTTTTTAGTCATCTTTGGCCTTTTTTTCAGTCTATTCATCTCATTCAACGTATCATTGTTGCAAGAGCGTTTGCCGGTTAATTTCCAAGTCTAGCTCTTCAATAAGGAGACCTTCAAAACTTAGTCTACCATCTTTAGAAGTCCGCCATACTGGATTTAGAGTGACGTCACTTTATTTTTCGAGTTATTCTCAGCATACCCTTCAACTTCATACCCATATTGTAGGTGTATTAAAAATAACTAGTCCGCCATCTTGTATTTAGAATGACGTCATCCAAACTTGACGTGTATACAAAAATTCCCCTCAATCGGTTGAAGATATCTGCTTCAAAATTGAATTGCTAGATTCCACCCGAACAAACATAGTTACATACATACATACATTGAAAGTAAATAAGAGCTTGTAAAGTACCAACCTATAGCTTTCCCTGACCTCCCGGACAGGACTAGGGCCCCTAGAGACTTGCGTTGGAAGCAGGGGTGGCTGTTGCCCTGCAGCGCCTACAATAATCGGCTTGCTATCATCCTGCTGCTGCCCAGAGGGCGGCAACGCAGTGGTGGGCGGCTGCTGCCCGATTACTTTTCCGCCTACCACTGTCGTAATCGGCGTTGGTTGGTGAGTGGCGTATGGCATCGGGGCAGCGTTGTAGGGGGAGGGCGTTCCCGTCGTGGCGGATGCGTACGGCGCGTACAGCGGTTGATGGTGCTGCTGCTGGTGGTGGTGGTGGGGCGTGTACGCCGGATGGTGATATTGACCTGGAACCAAGTGATCGTTAAAACAGAGAAGAAACAATATGATAACAGTAATATGTACTAATGAGGGAAATTATTTTTTGAAATGTAAATGCGACTTCGAAATATAAAATGCGAAATTGAAAAACTGAAATTTGCGGAGGTTGTAGCTATAAGAACTGTTGGACGGTACACTAATAGGTAAACATACTTCAGTACTAGGGTGACAATTAGATGAATCAAATTAGGAATTCAACCATTTTTGTTATACATTACCTCTCGCAAAGACATAAATCCTTTCGCGCTCCACAAGCGCTACGAGAATCGACTTTTATTTACATTGAGCTTGACACGTTGTGAATTTGTGAACTGTAATTATTTGGGAACAACTACACGGCAACCCATATCAAAACGGTGGCGTTCTATAGAAGAATTACTTTTGCTCGTTAGACTTATTAAACGTTCGACCTTGCTGGGATCCTTTAGTGTTTCCTGTACTGATGATTGTTGGTGTTATTACCGAGACATCTGGGTCAAATATATCCCATGGTAGGATAGGACAGATCAGACAGTTTCCTTTGATGTTCCAGGTGTATAGATTTTTTCTGGACACTGAGCAGAAGCTTCAGGGAGTGCTTCGGAGCGCGTCCCCACGCATGCGAGGAGTTTTCCAATGATTGCCTGTTATGATTGCCTGTTATGAGGCTTGTATAGTGGCAGTAGCTGCTCCGGTAAATATAATTTTCTGGAGCTGAAGAGAACTCCTAGCGCCAACTAAGATGCCCAACAAAATGTCAAAATTGAGCTTTTGCCTTATGTGTTGAAATCATATATATAATATATTCATTTTTTTATATGTTTGTGAATGTATGTGCCAGTATAGATTTTGTCTCCAATTGAGCGATGCACAAGACTTCAGAAGTGTATAATAAATGGTATCAATTGCTTTGATGATTATTCTACTACTTGTCTTCATGCTTGTACATATTCCCAATTTCACTGATATGATGAAAAATGAAGTCTTTTAAGCTTAAAGATTTGTTACTTATTCGGAGCATACCAAGCAAGATTTCAGGTGTAAAATATGTATTCAGAGTTTCCCATATCTCGCAATACGTATGTGGTTTTTGATAGAAATCATACACCGTCAGGTTTATTACTTATGGTTCGTAGGTGTATGATAAATTTCTAAATTTCACCTTTGCCAAGGACTTATCCAATACTGAGCGATGAGGAGCAATCAATAGAAAAGTATTCGATCCGAGGTTTTAGGACATCCAAATGATCTAAATCAACTAAATTTTACTAGGAATGGGATGATTTAATGCTTCCAGTATTAATGCGAATGTTGGTATCACTCGCTCAACAGGTGATGTTATACGTACTGCGCTTGTCCGGTAGGCTAGGAAACCGTGTGTAATCGTTAAGTGGAGGTCAAGTATTTCTGCGCATTTCATGCAGAATGACGTAGCGAGACCATTTTTGCAACATTTGCAACTAACGGGCAGGGGGAAGGCTTGCCCCTCTTACGTGCTCCCCATATCGCCACGCTCATGCATTTCATACGAACAAGTGCTCTACATTTTTTTGACAATTTGGTGTGGTGGGCTTTCGGTCATGGGGGTTATGTTTGGTGACGAGTACTTCAGTTAGCTGATTATTTTACTGCAATCTGGATTGCCCAATCATGTCCCGGCGGCATTAGACTTCAATCATTCACTAACAAAACCAAATTGACAATACTCACCGAGAGATGGCGCCACTGCAGCATTGGCGGACGTCGCAACAGCCGGACTGTCCGTCCGCACGGCGTGGCCGCCCATGGGTGGCACGCCGGCCGGAGCAGCTTCCACAGGGTGTGGATGGTGGGCAGCCACCGGGGCGGCCGCAGCGGATTGAGGCATCGACACGGGGGCCGTAGGCAGCATCCCCTGAGCTGGCGCAGCGCACGGCGGTTGGCCAGCCGCTGAGACGGGTAATGATGCCGTGACTGGTGGCACGCCTGCAGGCGGTGGAAGGATGTCGCCTGAAGGAAAATTGTGAAAAATGTTATTAGCTATTTAAAAAATATGGCAAAAATGCATCGGTCTGCCAGAATTTTGCACGACTTTCGAATAAAACGAACAAAAATGTTGGGATAAAAACAAGTGAGAGTTCGAAGTCCGGGGAATAGGGTGGATGCGATATGATTTACCAGCCTAGTTATGCAATTTTTTGACGAGTCCCCGAAGCAGCATGTGACGGCGGACTATTTTCTGGGATTATTGTCTTTAAATTATCCAGTTGCTGACATTCTCCGAATTAAGTTGTTCGTTCGACTTGAAAAGCTCATAATGTCCCACCTTATACACAACATTCTATTATTCATAGTCAAATTAGGTTCAGAGATGGAAGGGCTACGTTTTCTGGGTTCACAATGTGCCCTTCTCCGTACGATGGTTTCATAGATAATTCACTTTTCATCCCCTATTATCACCCGGTTCAAGATGGGTTCGACTTTGTTCCCAGCAAGCAGAGATGTATATATGACGACTCGATCATCCAAATTCTTGTGACTTAATTCAAATTCATACGTATGTGGTTTCAATTAGTGGCAAGCGGAAAATATAATGAATCAGAAAGACAACCACGGGATAAGATTTAGTTTTTCCATTGTGTATATATTTTTTCGTGTCGCGACGTTTTATTATTTTCAATCGTCTTCAGGTGAACAACTTGCGAACATGTCCCTTCGTAGCTATTTATACTTCTCTGGCTGGGGTTTTGTTTGTGTGCCTAGTTCTGATTGTTTCGGATTGATTAGCCACACAAAGGATACACCAGCCAAAAAAGTATAAATAGCTACCAAGGGGCATGTTCGCTAGTTCACCTGACGAAGTATGAATCGAAACGACATGACACTGAAAGTTATATAAACAATGGAAGTCTCGAAACAGCTTTTGATACATACACGTTGTCTACAAATTCAAAATAATAATATTACTGAAAAAATGTAGTCCAGGTGGTTGAGGATTGGTTTTTGTTTAGATAAAACTGTCATCCAATCTCCAGTTTATAGCACCTGATAGTTAAATCATTTCTGGTTGATTATGAAAACTATTCAAACTAAAATAACACATAATTCATTAAAAATTCATAACATACCCTGCGTCGCTCCAGGCTTTCCATGATGTGAGGCTGGCGAACCGACTGCGACGGCCGACACGGAGACAGGTATAGACGGAGGCGGCAGCTGCGGTGGCTGCTGGGCGGGTGCCGGCGAAGGCACCGGCAGGTTGGGCGGCGTCGGCGCGGGAACAGGCGAGCTGGCGACGGCGCCTGAAGCAGAGAGACCGCCCGCAGACGGGGGCAGACCTGGAGGCAGGGCGGCGGCAGCAGAGGCGGCGGTGGCTGCAGCTGCCGCGGTCGGGAAGTCCGCCGCCCGCTGTTGCGGCTGTTGTTGCTGGGACACCGGTGTCGGCGGTTGCTGCTGCTTCAGGCTGCGCGCTGCCGACGGGGCGGAAGGTGGAGTCGAGCCGAACAGCACCGAACTTGCGTCCGAACCCTGCAACATAACATTAAGCTCAGTTATTGGTATTGTGGTAGTAAACCTGGCATAGGTCAACAATTATAATAGAGATAACGAATGGACAACTTATTTGAAACATATAATATTAATAAGAATAATAATAACATGTCTGAGGATTATCAATATAGGTCAATTTGGGTCCTAAAATTGACCCTTGAGGAATACCATATTTTACCCTGATGTTTGTTGATGACACTCAAGTAACATTGATCATTCCTTCACGAAATTCAAACCGTCCTTACTGCTATATATTGATATATACAGTCGAATGCCTTGTCCAGGTCAGAGAACTATAAACTGTGACGGTGATTTTTCAAAATGTTAGAAAATCGATTCAGTATTCCCACTGCGCTGTTTCTTTCTTTCTGAAACCTAATTGCTATCCAGGTCAGTTAGTGGAACTGTCATTATTAAGATTTAGAATGCTATTGACAAGATATCTAGTCTCTTCATCGGACCACTGAGGAGCGAATTTCGAATATCTCTGACGATTGTTCAACAAATTGAATTGGCAATAAGTCAGTAATTGCATACTCTCCACTTTACACGTTGTATGTTACAGACATACATGTGTGACACAGTGAATACGTATAAATACATCTATTGCATGAAAGGATCGCCAATAAAGGATCATTACGAAATTTATCAAAAATTTTAACTGTCTTTTCTAACGCACAATAGTTTGGGTTAGAATTTTGTCATATGTACTTTTTTAATTACAGACCTTGGTATGTATGCTTACGCCTGTTGAAAACATCGCTGTCAATATAAACGAATGGGTTTGCTACAAGCTGCGACAAAAAGCTTCGAAAAAACCATTGAATATATACTGATCTCGAACATGCATGTAATATCTATTTTAAATATCAAAATATGTTCATCAGCCATCCAACATAATTAAAATTGCATACATTTTCATTTAGCAGTGATATATAATTAATTCCAGTTCTCCATCAACTTTTCATGCCGGATTGTTGGAATGTTCAGCATCAATTACAATTAGGTTACTGAGCATAATTTGTCTGTAAATGTAAATTAAATTATTCAATTCCAAAATTATATTAGCAAAATATAATGGAATAAACGCATGCCGATAATAATCATGTGCTAAAATTACCATGCATCCACCATGTGTAAATGAATTTTATAAACAACGCATTCGGATAAAATATACAACGTGATGTGTACATAACAACAAATGTTAATAAGAAGCAATGAGAAATTAATATAAGGGAAGATCCACATTTTTTGGTTCTCGTGCTGTGTTTCGTCTGCATAATCGATCCCTGAAGAAGACTTACTTCGACATAAACAAAAAAATATGATATTTTGAAGTCAGAATGCTAGCTAACAGAACAAACACGAAATAATGATATATATTTTTTGGTTTTGTTAGAACATTCATTAATCTACATTTTTTTGAATACACCCTAAGACTTTAAACGAAGAAAAAGTTATAAAATTTCGAAAATGTTTAAAACCTCAAGAATTCATTTGATTAAGATCAAAAATTATGGAAAGCACGTAAAATATACAAAACCGTGGTTCACGGATATTTATTTATTTTATTACTCAGCCGCCCAAAGATCGATTTTATTTATTTTTGACAGCTTCCAAATCCGGACCTGTTCGTTCCCTATTATAGGGTAAATACGGCCTTTGTTTTCGGATTTTTCTTGCTGCCCCGCCAATACGCTAAGCGCTCTGTCTGTGGGGACAAATTAAAATTTTTTAGGGCGTGTTATGTTCAAGTACTCGCCATTGCCTGTTTTTTCTCTCGTTTAAAGCGTGCATTTCCCGTTTTTTTTTGTTCGCGTTAGTTTTCGATGGTAGCTTTTTGTTCGGATTGAACGCTCCCGCTGAATGTTTTTATGTCTTCCGCCATTCGAATTATAGCCCTTTTGATGCCATTCAGTTTTGCCTCGTGCTGTAAACGGCCACTTTGGAAAATAAAAAATGGAGTCAACCAAGTCGACTTAGTACACATACATTCATTGTTATATATTAGTATGATACATAGTAGCGATACGATATATTGCTGACTGAAATCATTGTGCGTTGTAACGAAGATAATTACAATTTTATAAATTCCTCTCGTAAAAAAATGAACATGGTTTGCATCTGTATTTGAGCGACATATATTCGTTTAAAGATCCCTAATTATCATCCTAGCATACATACGATATCAGTTCAGTTTAAAGGATGATTCGGGTTACACCGTGCCGGAACTGAATTGAGTGATGTGGATCAAGCCTTGTGGGTTTTTCTGACCATTATGAAATCTATCATTTTTGATAATTTCAAAATCCACCGTGATGTGTCATCAATCAGGTATATTCGCCTCTTGGCCTATACTACCGCCAGGGCTTATCGACACGCTACATGGACATCAAACAGCCAACCCAACACCAGTACCTAATTACACGGACATTAGCAGTTCGTAGGACAACAATGGCAAGCTGCAGGCGACCAGCTGTTTACAGGCAGGCCCAAGCCGCTGTTGTTACGGCTCGCCGTGTTTACAGCTGTACAGGGTGGCGATGTAATATCCAACAACTACATATATCATGTGTGTCCCTACATTACACTACACGTATACGGAAGTGGCCCTATATTGTTTGTGGAGTATGTACGTACATTGTAATATTCATACATACATAATGCTGCGTTGTAGCAGATGAGGCAGAACCAACCAGCAGAAGCACTTCACTATATTTTAAGTATAATGGCGATGTTACCGGGTGAGCCTGGGACAGGGCGGTTTTATTATAGGCGCCAGCGGATAATAAACTTGCCCCTTCGGCACTGACATTTGTAGCTACGCCACTGTTTGAGCAGCATATCGTTAGCCTGGGCGCGAACCCGGACCACTTGGCGAGCACCCATACGAAATTTGGTAAGTCAGCGCCCATGTTGTGCCCTCAAACTTGTATGTTAATCGAATCTCTTAATAATATGCAGCACAAACAATGTGTATGTATGTTTGAAAAATGAAGAGACTGGTAAATCAATTTCCTCATGTTATCAGCTCATTATGTTTCCACTTCTAGCTCAATGTCGAAGCTATACAATTTGCAACTGGGCCTATTGACCAGATATTTTTCTTATGGTGCTCACATCTACTGTATGAGTATGTTGCTTGACATGCATACATGTTTTCATTATGATTACCATCTACTTGAATAAAATTATTTACACTTTACATAAAGCTAATCTATTGGAGTCATTCGCTGGCTGTGCTGTAGCAAAAGCGCCTGTTCTTCCATCTTTATCATGTATCACGGCTGTCAAGAGTCAGCTAGCTACCCATTTGCTTGATTGTAATTTATCTAAGAAGTGAGGCAGTTTTCACAGCACCGTAATTTTTGTTATTTATCTACCCATGCCACGCTTTGCCATAAAACGATACCGTTGTCTTATTTCCCATTCCGGGATCAATAAATTATAATTTATGAGAGATTGGGCGGCAAACTACAGGTACTTTCCACAAGGGCAGGTTTTGCAAACTACGGCCAGCAGGAATGTTCATTTGTCATGTGGTTGTGATTTTTATTGTAGGTATTTTTACAGCAACTACATGGGATGGTAAAGCGGATTTACAAAGGAAGAGCATCTGCGATTTATATAAAATTTACTTATTAATGGGAACAATTTATTGATGTTATAGTATATATAATGCATAATATTCAAAAAGTCACAGTATACTACGCAAACTGCCACAAACATTCTGGAGTTGTCACTGAATATCCGCTGATGACCTTGGCTTTGACAAATTGAGTGACCTGATATCATTGAGCGGAAATCTTACAGTCAACTTGCTTGACGCCATTTCATTTCCTACGATATGCGGCCATGAAATGAAGAAATGTTTTTAAAAATTTCAATATAATGAGAAAAAATTAATATATAAATTAGACTGTGGCAAATGATATGTTCATCAGTCTTCTAGACTTAAAAAGTGATGAAGAGCAAAACAACAACTCGGGTGAAATGTACAAATCCTTATTTTGGACTTGACAAAGGTTGTGCAAGTACAATATACTTCCATATGTCCATATTCGGCTGTATTAAGAATGTAAGTGTTGTAACCTCATTTTCACCTGTTGCACTAGTTTCTAATTCATTTAAGGTGCAATTAAAGAAATTCAAGATCCATTTTTTCATACCTATCAATTCTTGTGATTATTATATTCAAACTAGTTTTATATATTAGGCCTGGGTATTCCAGTAAACTACCTCGAAGTTTCAGGCTACTCTAATCCTACTAATGGTGTGTGTACTAATCTCATGTTTCCAGAGGTACTTCAATCAAGTATACATAAATACGCTAATTCCGGATTTTTGTTTACATGACATAATTAACATTATAAAGGCTGAACAGCTTTCTGAGATATCAGGAAGTACAACCAAATATCAGAGAGGAATTCCACTCGACCAGAGTTTGGGTAATAAACAATACAGGATATAGAGGGGGGCTTCATAAAATTATGATTCCATTAAATCAAGGAATGGCTTTCTGAGCGAATTACAAACTGGAATGCACAGAGTTAGAAATTAATTCAATTTTTCTCATATTTTAGAGGTCAGATAGCCCAAAATTTCAAGAAGTAAAAACCTCACTTGTATAGCAAGGTCATATTAGACTGAAACATAAAATATATCTGGGTGGCCCACAGCTTTAGAAAAACGTATGTAAATATTATGTTTAAAATTGCTTGTCGTCATTGGTTGGGACGTAATGTCATACAAATGTTGGCTTCGTTCAGAGTTTAGACGAAATACGTTCAAGATACTGTCACTCTACATATCATTTTCGTAACGCTAGTAACCTGTAGGAATATTGTAAACACGAAACCGGAAAAGGGAATAGAGTTAGCCCCACTTGAATGCGTTTTGATGATTAATTAAAGTGAGATGGAGAGAGCCGCACCGGAATGGTGCAAGGTGGTATATTAATTGCGAACTTGGCCCCGTTAACGCTTTAACGAGATCGCCTTAATTGCACCCCAAAGCATCTAAACTTTAACCCTTTGGACCGACACCGAGACACTTCCGACTTTCGCTTCATGAAATCTCACTTAAATGGAGATTATTCTGTTTGATACGACTGCGCTTTTACTTCAGAACGCCAATACGTTAGGAAAACATTGTACTTTAAAAAAAAATTAAATTCGAGATATTATGTGTTTTTAATGGTACCTATACATTATGATAAACCATGCGACTGATTTATTTCGGTTTGTCCGACTGTCGTCTTGTATCGTTTGTCAGGCACCTTGGCTGCTCTATAACTCGAAAAGTAACAACCTCTGAAATGTTGAGGTGAAGTTACTCCTATGGCAAGAACGAATTTCTGGAATTTGATCCAGTGACAAGACCAAAGCTAATGCTTTAAGCACGGGCGCTTTGAAGGATAATACTTTACTCCTTTTTCAATCCACTAGTCCAGAAAAGGAATTACGAAAAGTCAACATCCTGAAATTCTTGAAAAAGTGAATAAGTCGATAAAAACGGGTGAAGATTTATATCGTGGATAGTAGCTATAAATTATCTGAGGGTCAATCGACAAAAACTATCGTTGAACGATATATAGAGTTAATAAGTAACTGATCTTTACCGACAAATCATCCAACATGTCGGATTTTCCTGGCGCAGCACCAACACTGCAGAAAAAGCTTCTGCCTTCTAAAACGTTTCCTTGGAAACGGTCCAGAATGCTGCCACATCAAGGATTTGTAATCAGAAAGTGAATAGGAATCAAAAGAACGTTCCTCAGTATCGAAAAATATTTCTGTGATTGGTCTGTAGTTTTCGGGATATTTTTGGAGTAATTAGCGATTGAATTTTTTTTTTTCATAAAAAAATAGATAAATGAAAGTTCAATAAAAAAACTTAAGCTATTCTGAGAGTAAAGGCACTATTTCAAGTTTTGAAGTAACCAAAAATTCATAAGAGAGTCACCTAAATCGTGAAAATGCAATAGTACAAAAATTTGGTACAATAAAACGGAGTTTTCTGCTGCTGCATTTTTTCGTTTTTTCTTTAGTTTTAACACTACGACATATCTATTTATAAATATTAAATAGATTAATCAAAAAGTATCAACGATTTTCACACTCCTGGTAAATATTACAGATACTCAAAATAGGTACATTGTAAATAAAATTTTCTCCGAAAGTGTACCGTTTCAGAGTTTTTTTGAGTTTTGAGTTGTCATCACTTTTATAAATTCTAACAAATGCTTTTTAGTCCCTATTAGGATGTTTTGTTTTTAAATATATATCATTATAATCATAGCAGCATAATATGGAATTTTCTAACAGTCGCAGTGCTAGGGAAGCTTTCCCATCCTGCTCCCCTAGGAAACCATGTTGCCCGTTTATTCCTCTTCCACTGAAACTCCAGATAGTCCTTCATTGAAGCAAAGCGATGCACAAGTGTGAGTGAACAATCAATCGTCAGCTCTAAAAAATTGTCTATCACCCACAAAACATTTATTTATCAGCGCGTCTAGTTGAAGTGATGCTTTTATCTCTATTGTTTGTAATATAAATTGTAGATGCTATAACTGGGTATAAAGTTTAACAAAATAAAACATTGAAATTGCTATGCACGTTTTGTTTTGTTATCTGGCGATACAATTCAACATTGTAAAATTGTAAACCTTTTTTTATTAATATTTCCTCAGCTGCAACCATCACATGTTACAACTTTACTAAATGCTACTGAATTTCCATGAACTTTGTTCGCTGCTATTTTATGTTTTAAAACAAAGTGATTGTTGATAAATCGAAAATGGGAAAAACCCTGCTAAAGTGGAGAAAGGAAATCAGTTAACGTCTGTCTCATTCCAAAATTTGTTTTCCTCTGTATTTTGTTCTTTCTAAACAGACTACCCAACAAAGGCTTTAGCCCGGGCTTTAGTCATAGTAGTTTCGTCATATTAATCTGTTGTAAAAATGTCATCAAAATCTGGAGTTATAGAAAAGCTACCAAACAGACTACCCAACAAAGGCTTTAGTCATAGTAGCTTCGTCATATTAATCTATTGTAAAAATGTCATCAAAATCTGGTTTGAGCGGTGGTAGACATTATTTCGGTCAGGGCAGCATGCTGTTCAGATTAATGAGGACATCAAGAGAAATTTGAATGGGGATCTACAAATGGAGTTCAGTTTTACGCGCAGAATACCCAAACAACTCTATCTATTCTATAGATATCATTATGGCTGGTTCCAGAGAGCTGTCTCGCTTAATGAAACAGAGAGTCGCCAGTACAGCAAAGACTTGATTATGTCAACGGGCGCATTCTAACCAGATGGAGCTTACAACGCCTGGCTCGAGCCTCTATCAAAAGTCGTTCTTTTAGAGAACCCTGGCGTTGTGGAATGAGCTACCGAGGACTTTGTTCCCCGATAGTTACAATCTACAGCATTTTAGGGTCAATTCGAATAGATATTCTACTCACAGTGCTCATGAAGCGCCATAGACTTAGCGCCTTTACATGAGGCGGTAAGTCTATGAAGGTAAGTCTATAAGGGAGGCGGTTAGCGCTATAATAAAATGGTTACAAGTTATAAACCGGCCAAGGATCACTCGACACAGACTAACCGACGGAAATGAATGAAATGGTTTTCTGTGATGCACATGTCATAAACATCAAGGAAACATATCTCAATTTCAAAATGTGTTGCGCTACTTCCCCGTCTATTGGCGTGAGATGTAAAAACTAAGATAGACACGCAAAACGGAAATATCGATAACATTTAGCATACAAATCGTTATTACGACTAAGCATGAGCAGACGGTGTGTCGAGTAATTGCGTCTAATGAACTGTCTGTAACAGGCTTAATCTACAACTACTACCGACTACCATTTGCCGGTGCTGTAGCTGTACGTACGGAAATTGCAGAGCTGAAAAGCCAATTTAGTAGGTACTTAGATCAGTGTGTGTGTTCGCAAGTTAATCCCATTAGTCGGGTTCCGACTGACATAGCTTCGCTATTTTTATGGCCGCCTGACGCCATCACGTCTAGGCAGCTGAGAGTAATAAAACATTAGCATAAGCCATTTTCGACCCGACGAGTATGATACCGTTTGTGAATATCAGTAGTAAATCATAAAATTAATTTAGTCAACTTTACATAAATTAATTCTTTGATGGTCAACAGAAATATATATATATATATATATATATATATATATATATATATATATATATATATATATATATATATATATATATATATATATATGCTGTTTCAGGCTAAAGAAAGGTGAAGAATAAACAATAAAAATTAGCCAAAATACATTAAAACTTGGCTTAGACCATAGCTTCTGGTCATGTTAGTATACCTGAGATATTCTACAAGAAAATAATAGTATTCGTTAAATTTTTTCAACACATTTTGAATTTTGTTACCATGAATTACTATATTATCAATCCTTAACTGGTAACGTGTCATGTGTAAGATTTCAGCAATTTTATTTTCCACAGTTCAACAAAACAGTGACCGCCTTTAGATGAACAACCCAATCTAATCTTTCTAATTCGTTACACTGAAGTTATAGAATGTATTAGGAAAAAGAATGAAATAGCTTAAGGAATAAAATAGTTTATCACATGAAATATCTTAAGGACATGACGACGACGATGGTTAAGGTTTTGTAGGGATTTCCCTTAACACTAGTGTAAATGCAGTCGCCAAAAAAATATTCCCCTAAGACAAACACAAGAAAGGATAAATATCAAAAGTTTGATTTCGGACTTCCATTGTCTATAAAATTTTGAGTATCACGACGTTTCGATAATGTCGTGATACTCAAAATTTTATAGACAATGGAAGTCCGAAATCAAACTTTTGATAAATCCACCTTGTCTACAAGTTTTAAACAACAGTTAAAGGATAAATAGTATGCTGGACTTGAGAGCTCTAGTTTTGTATCCATGATAGGATCTAGTTTGTCAGTGAGCAAGTAAACTGGGTAGCCTGCTTGTTAGTAGTCAAATCTGACAGTCCGAAGATGATTCAAATATAATGTGTTATGAAGAAATTCGAAAGAAAATGGTTTGTAGGGGAACATTCGGTGAATTGAGAGACCTGATTATGTACATTTACATTTAACACACTTGTTGTATGTTTTGTGGGAGAACAAAGCAACATACAAAAGATCAATTTCAAGACTCATATAATGCATTATGGGTTCAGTATGAAATTGAATGACGTATACAGAGATAATCGGAACCATCAGATCTGAACTATATGCAAATGCGGGTAATAAAATAATGTACCGCCTTTGCGGCTGGTAAAATGCCTGAGTGCCTTTTCCTAAATGACTCGTAATAACAGAGTACGGCACTATCAAACAGAGTTTATGGTCATGGACCGCTACGCTTCAACTTATCTCTCAGCTTTCGGTAGAGATGGATACTTTCCAGAAAACATCGAAACGGGAACATCGATAACAAAATCATCGATAGATCATTTTCTAGGGTAATGATTATATTTTTTTGAACAGCATTTGTCCCTCTTATTAGAAACTTGGTTTCTAAGTGTCTAAATATTATGAACACCTGTTTTTTCGATACTTACTCGTATACTGAAATAAAAACTACAAAAATATTCTATATTTCTAATGATGAAACCTCAAATCTAAGTTTATACTCGTATATATATTTTGATACAGTAATATTCTCACGGAATACGCAAAACGTGACGCAATTTCTATTATGAGGATAGCCTGAGTGACCAGGTTATACGTGCCTTTCTTGAATGTATCAATTTCAGTTATTCATTATACCTTCCGGGCATAAAAAAAAACCGACAAACCTGCAAACACTGTATATGAAAAAAGTTTCTTTGATCCATAGAGAGCTTGCGTCCGGAATTCATTGATACACCTTGAAGCAACGCTACGAATTTAAATCGCCTCGCGAGTGCGAGATTCTCACTTCAGAAGTAATGTATGCTCAATTGGCTTTATGACGTAGTTCTAGTAAATTATTATATTATTTTGAAACCCAAATCATTAATATCTTATGGTAAGATGTTTATTCGATGCAGAAAGGACCCGATAACCTCTTAATGAACCCTTTTCTTTTCATGTCAATAAGTTTTGTGCCTTAAAAAAATAAATGTATACTATCCCTTATACGCAATACCTGGTGCAAACATGCATGTTTCGTCTTTAGCTTAATCTCAGTCAGTATAGCCTGGTGGTCTAAGTGTTGGAAGCAATTGGGTGGTATTTACTTGACCCAGTCAAGGGTGTGATATTCCTTATGAACTATAAAAAAATTGGAAAACGGAAGAAAATATACAAGCTCTTCGAGTTTTACAGATTCCATATTCAATGACGAATATCCTCGAAAACTGGAAAGTTTTTGAGTAAAAAAATGAAAAAAGATCGATTCTTCTTATACATGGGGAGTAATATATTGAACTAATCCATTAATTATCAAGTAGAAGCCAATATGTAAATATGATGGTGAATATAGATGTTTGTCGTTTATCGAAAATAGAACATATGACCTATAGTAAATGTTATTGTTCAGTGCCCATCTCTAGTTCTCAGTTTTATACTAGTATCACGAAATGGCTGGGAGCGGCCTCATCCAAAGTTAGATTCAATTTTGCTCAGGTGTGCGTGGGTGAGATTATTGCGAAGATTGATTCGCGCTCGATAAGTGTCCGAAGGCATGATTACATTACAGTCGTTACATAGATCGAAGATTAGCAGACAACAGATCAAACATTACCCTTGTGATTCTTTATGCTATCAGTGATTCCAGGGCTTAACCATATAGATTTTGCGCACCCTGCTGGCAAAAATTTTATTATTAGCCCGTATAACAAAGGTAGAATTTTATGAGCAACTATATCTTCTTTATTTTTGTCGACGGGTGAAGAATTATACAATTTTGTAGTCAGTTGTTCAGCTAAGATATGGAATGTTAATACTCCGTTGACCATTAGAAGCTGATTATGCGTGAAAAGGTAGTCTATCAGCCACTTTTGAGTATCGTCCTGATATGAACTCTTTCCTCTACCTTTAACAAATCACCAAGTACCAATATCCCTTGTGCTGGGTTCTCAGCTATTCTTTAGCTCTATCTCACAGAGCGTGGATTGCCTGACTCGAGACTTGCCAATAAACGCGCCGCGGGATTCGGTTAGCGTACAAATTGTAATTTGTGGGAATCGCCCATTTAACTAAACAAGTCGTCAATACATCCTGTTTATGCTACAAATCGCTAGGGTTTGAACAGATACGTGTATATGTATTTCGTCCCGGATCTGTTTGTTTTAATTCTCTCTTCCTCTCAGTATAGCGCCGGCTGTTAATGAAGAGATAAAACGATAATTAGCCGCCAGATAACGATCTGCTTCTGTCTGCCATCCAGCTCAACGCTACTAAACTACCGTTCGTTGGTGACGAGCTAATTCACGCCGAACGATTACATGCTTTTATGTACGCCGCGCCGGCAGCGATTGTAAATAAATGTTTATCTCTCTTTGGATTTTGGGACACGGTTGACAGATAACATAGTGAGCTCCATTTACATTCTCATTCCAGCAGCTTTTATCTGAGCTCAGGATTAATGATCACTTGAATGAATTCGAGGGGCTCTCCATGCGAGAGATTACACTGCAATATTTGAGATATACATACGTATCTATGCGTAATAAGCAAAAGTATTGGACACATTTTCGGATGATAACTGCTTCTTGATATTTTATGATGACTACTGTAACTTGAATTTTATCTCTTTGATAATTAAGACCACATATTTAGAAAAAATAGAAAACAAATATACGTGGGAGGTATGAGTAGTGAATCACATATAGATAATATTTATCATCATTTACCACGATAATTAAATAACGGTTTTACAAGTTCAGTCCTAGGTTTTTTTTAAATTGACTAACATGCTTTTTTGCACTTTTTTGCGAGTCTATGGTCCAGCGGGATATGAATAGCAATAGACAGAAAATATCACACTATATCTTCACCTAATTTTCAACTTCAATAATATTAAAAAAACGCACAGGTTCTCGAGTTAGGGTTTTATTACTATTTGTTAGTAGGTACTGATGGCTTGGAGATACTTTACAATGCAATTTATGCATAATGAGTTTGCTATTAGTTTGATCTGATTGCATTAATCAAACATCAAAACTATTTAGACTATACCATAAAGCTATCAGAAACTCGAGGAACATAAAACGAAGATTATCAAATTCTGGATAATCTATCTATTGAATAAGACTCAAGGAGTTCAACAATTTCAAGAAATAAGTATTTACATGCACTCAAACCATACCCTCCAAATTATATCAAAATCGGTACAGCACTTATCTAGAATTCTTGGTGACAAAATACCAAACAGCGGAAATAAGTAATTTTTTAAGTAATACATGCTATAAAAGTAAAAAAATTAGCGCGATCACACTAATTCGTTGCACTGTGGCGGGGGAAGTAGAAATGTATGAAAGCTATCGTTCACATTATATTTTCTTATTCTTATATTTCCTAAGAATATTAGATTTTCATTATGTATGATAATTAGTATATGTATAGTACTGATTACAAGTCATTGTATGTCTCCTATCAAGCATGAGAAACTCATTAAATGCAATATTAAAAAGACAAACGTCCACGCATAACAGAAAATAATAGTGGTATGAGGAACACAAAGATTTATGGACCTCATCTGTAGAAAAAATGCTAGTATCGTATCAAACTAGTATAAAATCTGATAACAATGCTGAGGCAGGGCCTCAGCTATATTAAATTTTCCACATCACATCAATCTGTCATGACGAGATTTTGACGAGTGTACATTATTAATATTAGCTGTGAACACAGTAGGGTTGAAATACGAGATATGACAGAAGCAGATATACTGTTTCACCCCAGCTATATCGCCTCCCTTCACACAGTCAGGAGTTTTTTTGTTGATGATGTTTTATCGCCTCCTTTCGGTACATTTACTCGTGATTTTGGAGGCTTTACAGATGGTAGATATTTCATTTGCTTCTACACTGCAATACATTGGGATTTATTGGGAAGTATGAATTTTGCAATAGACAATCCAGGCTCACAATGTAAAGAGTAGAGATTGTTACTGTCGGGTATTTTCTTGAACCATTAAAAAGGATAGAATTAGCAGAAGTGTCGGGACAATCAAGTGGTGGTTGTTTGAAACTTGTAGACAAGGTGGATTTATCAAAAGTTTGATTTCGGACTTCCATTGTCTATAAAGTTCACCTGAAGACGATTGAAGATAGCACATGAATCGAAACGTCGTGATACTCAAAATTTTATAGACAATGGAAGTCCGAAATCAAACTTTTGATAAATCAAGTGGTACTCTTAAGGAACAAAACTTACAAAGTTCTTTTGTTTATATTGCAATGTTGTTAGATCTATCTGCAAAATCAATAAATTAAAAAAAATGCTATTCATATCAGACAACGCTTGAATAAAAAACCTATACATTTCAGCACAATATGGCAACAGCATCATCAATATTCCTTTGATCATGAATGAAGGCCTGAACAAAACTTCATTTGCTGATTGGTCAGACACCACGCTTACATTAGCTGGGAATATCAACATTGTTTCATCATACCTACAGACGATATGATGGTCGTTATCACTCCCACCCAATTTTGTATCAAAGTTACAACGTTTTAACAAGACCGTTCGCGCGAGATAAACCCAAAATAAAAACACTAAAACTCGGTAACAACAGGTTCACTCCTCAACACCTCCATCATTTTATCATACATTCAGGCTTCAGACATCGCCGTTTGTCTTGTTTTTTATTTCTGAGTAGCCAATAAGTACACTTTTCAAACTAATAGTAATGATTTATTGTTAAGCAATGACAGCATGTTTCACGGTATGATTCTCATATTTTTTCGCGACAACTTGCTTTATTTATTTATTTTTGCTCCAATCAATTCTCGTCTACCAGATGTTGGCGACTTTTTATTGGTTTGACAATGCCGAACGAACGTTAGTTTAGTATGTCTCTTTTCCCCTAGTCACGAAGAACAACAAAAGATGCTGTTTTTTAATTCTATCCATCTTTAATCTTCGAGGGATATATTTTTGTTACAAAGTATGCAGTACCTGCTTTCAACGACTCCGTGCATATTTTCACTTTCCTCATCATCAAAACTGTTTGAATGACCCTCTAGAATATCCTGCAAATAACAGTAATGACCCATAATGGACTCCGAAAATCCCACCGAGGCCTGTCTACCGCATCAGATAATTGTCAGGGATTACTGCCCGACCTATTCCCGGAAAGTGAAACATCGGTCGTCGGCAGAACATAGAAACAGAGGACAGTGTGGTGGAACAAAGTCCGGAATCCGGATATAAACCGGATCAAACGGATCGATTCGACCGTAGACGTCGCCACGAAACGACGAAAGCAGACATGCCAACAGATCTGAACTTCCTTGTTCCTCCATCCAATAGGCCAGGTATATTGAGGGTAAAACTGTTGCAGGGGAACATGCATATGGATAGATTTAATAACGAAAATTGAAATAAACGCTTTTTTGTCATGAAATTCGTGTATAAAATGGTATAAAATTATATATAATACAAATAAATTATATTAGCTTCTGATTATACTATTAGTTTATTATTGATTAGTACTTTGATGATAATTTGTCAGACATAAAATTGTGTGCGGTTACTCTGGGTGAGAGTTTTGGTTATTACGAATATTAATAACATTTTAATTATTCCTCATTACAGCAAAACGTTTGCGATTCTATAAACAAAATTAATTATTAAACTAGTAAAATCGAATATGAATGTAATGTATGTCACTTATTTTTCCTGCAATATTCTTCATTGCTTCATACCGTTGTAGGGTTTTTGTGACAATAAAATAGATAGCTACCTCTATTTATAACAGTACCTTTCAGTTAGTAGTTTTCAAGAAGAGAAAGGAGATCGGCCGCTAATAGTCGAATTTGCTTATGCATCATTATTTTGAAGTGCGTTCCCCCTTTTTCTAATTTTGTGTGTATAGCTTATGTTGTGCTCTTGCTCGATATATAAATTTATTTAGAATAATACAAGGCGAGCATTCACCATTTCTGACAAACATAATCTCAGCAAAACCGTTCAACATTTCGTAATATTTGTAAAGCTGAATGAAACAGATAAATCCAAAATTACTTATTTCGAAATATTTTCTTGTTAATAGGTTAATCCAAATGTACGTGTCTGTAGTTCGGAATATATACGTATACTGTTCACTAAAAGAAGTTTATTGATTGTTTGAATCCAACACCTCCAATTTGTTGCTGAATTGCAGGTACTGAGTGAAAAATTAATTTGCATCAGAATTTAGACAATCCTCGAGTACAAAAACTAACGAAACTACTTTTACATACCCGCATCTACCGTAGGTTGTAGAGGATACTGAATTAATTTATATTGCATATACTCAATTACATTTAAGTCGATAAAATAGATATAATAGATATAGACATATATGTATACTACCTGTACTTACTACTATTTTCGATGTCACAAAGCCCGAAGTTTGACATACCTGTAACAAAACAATATATATATAAGTAAACATATTTTTCTATACAATGAAAACTGGACATTAAGTTGTCTATCTTCATGCAAATAGGGTTTTTGTTTTTATCCAATTTGCTGTTAAGGTGTCATTTAACAAACATTGAATAAATTAGAAGTCGAAAGAAACATTCAGATTTTATAAGAGGTAAGAAATGTTCCAGAAGATAAATTCAAAACAAAAAGTTGAAACAAGTAATGTAGATAAAAAGATAATTATTTGTGAAACAAGTACACAAATTTTTTATCTGCATGATAGAAGAGTTTCACCAAGTAAAAGAACCTACAATCTACATGATGTAACGAGTGATGCTAATTAAGATTATTTCCTAGAGATGTGCTTTGGGAAACTTTTATTTCATATTATCTTGTCAATGGCAAGGAATATTATATATCAAACACTCATACAAGTAAGTATACGTTTTAAAATAATAAAATTTATTCAAAATTTCCTGTGCATCATGTTTTGCTCGTTCTACTATATATTTGCACGATGGTATGCAGTGTTTTGGTGTTATATGAATCAATTGTGTTGCCAAATGTTCCAGATGAACCACGTACTCTTCGTCCTTACCTGTTTTGAGAATGTTACTTAATTTTATTGTACTATCATACGAATACACGGCGCACGAGACAGTAATCTGAACCGAAGCGAAATCAATTGTCTTGTCTCTTTTCTGGCAAGGTGGAGGGGACGAAACGAGTGAGGGGTTAAGGGTGGCTTAAATCGTTGTCGGTCTGTCTCGTATTACAGCATTACCATGGATGACTGTGGGAGAGACGTTTGCAGGAAAGCAATGGCGTAACAATAAAAGTACACGGGTAGTCATCGCACGAACAATATCTATTGATTCAATGAATACGTTGATCATCTGGAAGTGATATTATGTACAATAAATACATTATTATCATTATCATATCCCTAGATACAGGATTTTGCGCAAATATTACAGATATGAAGAATATTTACCTAAAACCTTCATTATGAAAGTCAAAAATTACCTAACCTACACCTCGACGTCAGGTTGAGTTGCCCCCCACCCACCACCAACACACCACCCACAAGGTTGAGCATTAATTTACTCTTTTCGTGCAGGGAAATAAATATATGAATAGATTTGATTACAAAATTTACGATAAACAGTCTTTTTGTCATGAAAGTCGGACATCAAATGGGTAAAAATTATATATGCTACAAATAAATCATATGAACTTGAGATATTAAGTTTATATTTTATTTCTTTCTTTTTTCCGATCCTCCACCACGACTGAATTTTCAAAAATAACGGTAATAGTAAGAAAGATTTCTAGTCCTTGTCATAGAAGTATTTGATTAAATTTAAAATTTTCAATACAATCCATAAAGTCTTGTCCAAGTAACAGAGGACCCAATGTAACCGTACAATACAGACAGACCGACGGAAATGAGTGACGAGTGATGTATATCTCATGAAACATCATGAAAACACAATATCTCGTATTAGAAGTTTTTCGCGATTACACAAAATACGCAAAATATTCGATATCAGATGGCGTACAATTAGCGTAAAATAAAAAGGGTCCGGGTGATCGACATTATTTTTCACATATACATACAGATATATATTTAGTACGACATAACCGAATATATACGCGTCATAAAAAACACCTCTCATCATATTCATCCCATGATTAGCTCTAAAATGCGAATATCTACTCAAGGATACAATATACTTTCAAAAAACATACCAGAAATATTTTATTCACGTAAGGAGTATCATCATTGCGTTTGACTAAAACTAGAGGAACAAAATAAATTAAAAGTAAAAAAACTTTTATAAAAACAAGCTTTCATATGAATGCGCTCAAAAGAATAAAATACACTTTTCCTTTAAAACTTTTACTATCAACTTAGAACGTTATTACACAATTTATATGATATGAAAGCCTATCGCGAGATTTAAAGACTCGCATTTACTTAGTTCGAAAATTTTGAAAAGTAAAATCAATCTGATCAAGTTATTTAGTTTACTTGTTTATCTATACAGGTAAATCTAACAAGCTTTTATATCATATAGATTGTATAATGACGTTATAAGTTGATAGTAAAAGTTTTAAAGGAAAAGTTTATTTTATTATTTCAAGCGAATTTAAATATGAGCTCATTTTCGAAGAAGTATTTTACTTTTAATTCATTTTTTCTTTTCAGTTATCGCTGAACAGGTCTGCAAAAACCCCAGTACATACAAATTTTAGACGTATTTGAGCAACGGAGTCTATAATCACCATCTCATTCGTATTATCAGCAAGTCCTATCATTTGATACCCATATTGTAGGAGTGCAAAAATAACTAGTCCGCCATCTTAGGTGTCCAGCCATGTTGGATTTAGAATGACGTCACACAGCTTACCATGCACTGTCATCCAAACTAGACGTGTATACAAAATTTCAGCTCAATCGGTTGAAGAAATCTGCTTCAAAATTGAGTTTCAATATCCCACCGAATAAACATAGTTACTCAATTACATAGATACATACATTGCAAGTTAAATAAAAGCTTGTAAAAATGATGATTGTCCCTTGGTAAAACCCGTGAAGTGACGCCACAGTGAATTGGGTGGAGGTAGTGGAGAGGGTTGCGCAGGAGGAAGCAGCAGCATGGCACTGCCACCGCCAGGAATACACACCGCGAGAAACTATGCTTTTATTGATTTGCACGGCTCTCTTTGCGATGGCGGAACTCGATTCCACAACCGGGCTGAGAACTGAAAGAGGCTTTCAGATAAATGGCAATCGATCATTCAAAGACAACATTTTCTGAACATACTATGTTCATTTGAACACTCACCTATCAGATTAGGGCTTCCATGCAAGTATTAGAAACATTCTAATGTAAACTATTTTTATTTAGTCATTCTTATTCATCACTGTTTATGTTTATCTTCACCGCCGAGTACTATTATAGAGTTTGGTCCTGTATATGAGTTCTATGTATTTCTCACAAAAACAGAGATAATGGCATAAAACTTGCGGTGACAGGAGCATATATAGATGAATCATTTCAGTTAATTGATTCACTGTAATGATAATCGATCCTATATTCATGTCGCTTTTTACGATATGTTCGTTTTCGATTCAATTAAACGTTTTTAAAAAATATTTCTGATCGGCATGTTCATGCATGACTCAAAAATATAAAATAGTTAAATACATTCGCTATGAATTTAAAATTATTCTAATTTATCACATTGGAGAGGGATGTTTTCCTAATGAATCACATACGTAAGGTACCTGGATTTGAGGATTTGGGAAGTCGTGTTTTCCAGTTTTACCATTGTCAATGGCCAAAAAATAGAGGTTTGTTAATGAAAAGTAAGTCCAAAAGGTAGAAACTCTGAAAAAACTTAGCTGACGGCGGAACACGAACCTGTTCATCGGGCAGATGCTTTTACCAACAGAGCTAAGAAAGCACGTGTTTCAATCGATCTGAAACGCCTATGTTAGAAGCACTCCTGTGCTAATCAAATTTCTTTCAAATTCCAAACTGCGCGCTTTGTGCGTATCTAGAGACACGGCGTCACTAAATATATCCGAGTGCATTTACTGGCAAACTCTTACATCGGATGATCATATTACTCCCATGTAGCAAATATAAAAATGTCATCCATGGTAGAGGTCCCAACATTAGTGTTCCAGATCGACTGATTGACGTGACTTCGTAGCTCAATAGGTAAAAGCATCTGGCCAGGAAGCAGGTAGCAGGTGTGGGTCGTATCCCGCCGTAGGTTATCATTTTCGAATGCTAAATGCGAAAGGATTGGTACTTGTCGAACCAAATCATATATCTTAGCAAATTTCATCAAAGTCGATTCGGATGGTCTGTTTGGAAATCATAACGAGGAAATGGATGATGTAGACACCATGAAACGAAAAAAACGTCTTTGAGGCTTTCGCGACCGTAATGCTTCCCATCTTATGCGTGGGTAGTAAAGCGATCCCTCGTAGTATCGCTGTCGTTTGTGCTAAATTGGCTCCTTCAACGTTGGGGTCCTATCGAGAGGCGTCCCCGTCAGTGCTTTGTCAGCAAGCGGTGCTCAATTAGCTCTCAGGATCTGGCAGGCCACTTAAACCCTCAATTCTCTCCGAGAGCCCGGCGAAACAGTAGCCGCATGCTATCATTACAACGGAATGAGAGAGCGGTTTGGCAAGAGATTGCCCTCTTATTGCGCTTCGCAAATTAACGCCTGTACGATGACACTCTTAGCCAAAAGCGAGCCAAGTTCCGACCGGCTATTGTGTCTCGTTTTGCAACTCGTGTTCTCGTTGCACTTTCGCGTATTGTTGCTATGTTTGGAATAGTATTCTGGTCAGGATAGCCCCAGAATGATCGCTTCCCGGTATCTTATTGATTTTTCGTGTACCTACATCTTCAAAAAATTAATCAATACCAACTTAAATTTTGAAAAATATCAACAGAAAAAACATCTCATTTTATCTAATATAATTTTGAATTAAAATATATAAAAACACTTAATTTAGGCTAACAAATCAGTTATGATACAACAAAAATACCTGGAATCTCCAAAAATTCTCGTGGTATACTTACTTAATTTTTTAACTAAAATTCAAGTTAATGTCGATTCTATTGAGTAAAACCTATGACAATTATTTTAAGAATTGAGGGCAAATAAGTAAAAACAAATATATATGTCTATATGTTCATATAGTATTGGCCAGTTTTCCTCACTTGTAAAACGGTAACGGGTCGTCTAGAATAAGGGAATATGCGAATTCGATTCCTACCAAACGACACATGCTCAATTAGTTTTAGGTCATATTCTTAAGATTGCAAATGGGTTTATTACGTGAAGCTGTGTATATCAACACTTTTCGTTAAGAGGCATTCCTTCTAAATGCGCCTAATAACATGAAACTAACCGAGCACTATTATATGATTAGTTGAACAGAAGGAACCGAGGGATGAGGGAAACCATGTCTGCATTGTGGGATGACGTCGGAAAATCCTCTAGGAAGTACGATTATACGCTTCCCCGGATATTCCCGGATTGCTGGCACCCCTAACGAGCTTTGTCGCTAATGGCCGGTCATAACACTAAACCGAAAAGACAAGAATGTCCCTCTTTCCCTCTCTTGCTTTGTATTCCTATTATGACTTCATGGCGGTATGTTTTCTGGACTTTAAACGACGTCGATAGTAGGCTGGATTCCACAGGTCCGGACAGGAGGACATCGAGAAATGACAAACCAGTGAGTCAATGCATTAAATAATTTTTGAGTTTATAGATGTTACTTGGTTCGTAATTTTTGGAAGTTGAAAGCCCCAGGAACCCTTGTAGTAACTCATGTGTTACACTACCAAATGTTATAGCACGTAAATAATAAATTCGACTCTACTTTGGGAGGTAAAGCCAATATGGTAACATTCGTAATAAAAATATAAACAGCCATTTTAAACGCGAGTAAAAAGAACTGCATATTTTTGTAAAAAATAGGATGATTTTTGGTTTTCCCCGACTTTCCATGATCTTCCAGAAAGTGGACACCCCGAACATTTCACACACACACATTTCAACCAATTATTTGATAAGAATTTCAATAATGATCACTTGGAATGCTTTCCCGAGATATACATAAACAGCTTCCATGAGTTTAGTTAATTTAGTGTCAAGTTATTTATTATTTAAATTTAAATTTATTTGCCACGGCTATATCTATTTTCTATATTTTTTACTCATTTTAGAAAATACGCCTATTGCAGCGATTGCTCAATTGTTAATTTTTCTGAAAAGTTCAGTCATATCTATTGTGTCAATCTAATAAATAAAATAGATATGCAATCATTATTACGCCACGACTGAAAAATACTTTCGTTAAGATTGGATTGAATAATTTATTTTTCACAAGGTAATTGCAAAAATAATATTAGCGAAATTTCAATTACGCTAAACTCTGATATTAATTTCATAAAATCATTCTTGATTTCATTAATGCCTATTCTGTCAGATTCCACAATTTCTACTGTACTTTTGACATTATTACTGTTGTGTACTTCCTATGAAATGAGGCTTTTCCCTTGTTACACCAGAGCGGAGAAAATAGTGACAAAATTTAAAATCGATTATGTTTCAGGATATAATTATACTATTTATAATAAAAAACGGTGTTACTTATTTCTGCAGGTCGGCCCTATTCTGTACAGTCATCTTTGGCCCCTCTATAATTCTGAAAAGCTTGGTGGGGACGAAAAACCGTTGCCTCTATCAAAAAAAAACAGAAATGGTTCGTTTTCCGACGTTATCGAAACCATTGATAATTTTACAAAAACTTGGGAGTGAGAGGTGTGGTGAAGGGGAAATAATTTTGAGCGTTGCTGAAAATTTGATTGTCTTGTAGATATCATAGATTTAAAATTTTGTGATATAGAGAAACCTATAAATTTAGGATGCATTTCTAATGTTTTAGACAAATGAAAAAATCAATGAGTATAAGTTCTACGGCTCAGTTAAATAATTTCTAAACGGGATTCATCTGCATCACTTCTGTTTAAGCAACTAGTACTCGAGATTATTGCATTTTAACTGAATAATTACGAAACTGATTTTAGCCGCTTCAAAAATAGCGTTGAGCTTTGTATTTCGAGTGTGATGGTATGAGCTTATTGATGAGTTCAATCAAATTTATATATCGTATCTATCATTTGAAGTAAGTTTGGGAAATATGGGCATTTAAAAAATCTAATATTTTGGAAATTATAAAAAATAGTTCTCAATACTACAAAATTCGATCAAAATTTATTTTTTATATACTACGACTCAAGCTCTTGTATCAGCAGGTAAGTGACTTTCTCACAAATCCGTCCCTGAACTATGGTACCAAATCCCTTCCAGCTTCTCTGCTTCTTTGAGGGTTTTGACAAGTCGTAAAAAGCCGTTGCTGCCAGTTAAAATGCGAGCAGAGGAAAAGTTAAATGGAGTTTGATGCGAGTCGAGACGTTATCGCCCGTGGTGTGGAGTAATTTAAGAAGGTAATGAGCGCTCCTTTTTCACGCTACGATGACTAGAAAGGAAGGGGACATTTTTTTTGATAAAAAAAAAAGAATTGTGTACGGGTAGAGGGCGAAATTTTCTTATTTTGATAATGAACATCTTCAAATTCATTAATACCGCACTGAAAAAAACCTTATTTTATCTCAATAACTTGCAACATCTAGTAAAAAACAGGCATAATTATCCCAAAAAACTTATTTCTAGTTCAATCGCTAGGATAAGCCACAAAACCCAACACTACTTTGGAATTCCATGCAATTCTTCAGTGTTATATTTAAACAGGAGACGAATGAAGATTAGCCTGAGAATAATCAACTGAGAATGAGGAAAACTTCAGTTAGATCGGTATTTGAACACTGACACCTTTTCAAATTGTTTGTGCACTACTGATACCGTATCTATCTTTGTTAAGCAATAATAAGTAAAAATGGTAATAAACTTCGCGCTGTTTCCATTGAAAATATAAAGCTTATATATTTAGAGGTAACCCACAAGCGGGAGCGGGCTTAAAATAGGTACATATAAGTATATGATAAATTTTCACTATTAGAGCTCCCATTGAATGATTGGAATGGGAATAATAGTTTGTATTTGTCCTCATTTTACGTTGTTTTCTAATTATTATGTGAAAAAAAAAATAATGTAGCGTTTTCTCATGTTTATTTCAAAGACAGAAACAATAATTCACAAAAAAATTGTGCTTTAGTTCCATACATATGCCAACCGAACGTATAAAATAATAAATAGTCGTGAACCCGTCAGTTCTGAATGTAATCTTTTTCTTATAACCAATAGCATGTAGTATCAAGGGAGAAACAACAATGACAAAAGGCTTTACAACCAACCTAATTTAATCCCACGACGTTAGAGATTATTCCGCCACATCCATTTTTCACGAACGATATATTCCTCCCCTATTGGCGTCAACATATCCCCTGCTTCTATTGTCTGTGTGATCCGACGTACGCTTTATCCTTCGATTTAGTGCGGCATGTCGGATAATACAATAATATCTCAAAGAAGAGATAGGAACCCATTCTATTGAGGGTAAACTGCCATGCCGCGCCTCCTTCTCTCAAGACAGATTTCTCGTATTCTCATATCGTTTCATCCCCCTTTTATGTCGAGCGTTTTGTATGCAGACGTTCACACTGGCACGTGTCTGGGGGTAGCAACGAACAAAGGAGGGTAGTTTCCACAGTTCTCAACTACTAATTTATTTTCTGATAGTTGAATGAATATCAAGATTTTTGCATACCTAACCAGAGGTGCATGCGAAGTCTAAAATACGGATGCACCGTTTCTGCTTTAAAGAATTTAGGTTGCTGATGCTCCTAAAATATCGTAAAATGTGACGGTTGTCCTTTAAAGCATCATCAAACTGTCAAATTGATAGTTTAGGAAGGCTAATAAGGTAAATATTCGCATTCGCCATATTGCTTTTCTTCTTGTAAGATGTGAAAATACAGCTGTCAATTCACCTACCAGCGCGTAATAATGATCCTAAAAATCATACTGCGGATTCGGAAAATTACAAACAATGCTCTGGTTCCTATAGTTTACATTTTTCTGTATGAAGTATACTTAGTCACTAGTTTTATACTATCACGAATTGAAAAACCGACAGTAATAACATATCGCATTTTTATACGTTGACTGAATTATATCACCAGAAGCGGTGCTAATATAAAACTTACGCATGAATCTCGACTGTTTTGTTGGCGTACAGACAAGAACTGAAGCAAAATTGCGGATTCGAACACTTGTCTATTCAATGCTCTAATGTCCACCCAAGTTATTAGTAAACTAGCTAATGAGTCGAATTATTAATATAAAACTGGCATTTCATTCATTACGTTTTGTTCTATTTCTTCATTTTATTTTGTACTAGTGTCGATGAAAATCCCTAGAAAACCTCTATCACTGCCGTAAAAATGTCCTTAAGATATTTCAAGAGGAAATACATGTAATATATGCATCTAAGCAAGGCTCAATGACTTTTTGGCCGAACTTGGTTATCAATCAGAACTGGATGCCAGTGGCGGTAGTGCTACAGTGTCATGGCACTACCTTAATTTCCCACAAAAGCATATAATGTATCTCCTAAACTTCTGTCATTCTATGCTTTCTCCATTACCTTTATATTTCTATTTTATATCAAATGGCAACCGCGCTTCGGCGCATTATTGCATGAATAATGCAACACGTGGCAACACTCACTCGACGCGAGATCGAACAGCCTATATGGGCAACCGCGTAACGTGCCATTTCTTATTAGGCCCAAATGGAGTGAGAGAGATCTAAATGGCAACGCATATGAGCAACAAAGATAGCGCTCTGCTGGACGTTTTCCTACTAGTGATGCACATCAGACCCGTATCCTTTTTCAATCCGGATTTTATCAGAATTTTTAGACATGGCAATCCGCATCCGGATCGATCCAGATCTAATGTTCGAGGTCCGGGCTAAATATCCGAAATACGGATCGAATATCCGAGATCAGGATACGGGATCCTTGTATTCATTGTCGCCTAATGAAAAATAATAAAAACAGTTCAGTATGTGGCTGTGAAGGTGTTAACAAACTGTTTTGTTTTGTGTGCGTTTTATTTGGAGGGAATGAAACTTGGTCAAAAAAGCCACAGCCGATCTTGTCCATGCATGGGAAAAGATTACAACCCATGAAAAATCGGAAGTACATATGAATAATGCTTTCAGCTTGTCTATGCTTGTGCTTATCATGATGCTCTAATAAAGCTTAATAATTAAATTGCTAAGAACTGATGTGTTTTAAATAAAATTATTCATTTTATAATGTTTTGCGGAGATTTTTGGTTAGCCAAAAGACTTATTATCATCATTATGACATGTGATCATAACAACTGAGAGTAAGTATTAGTAGTTTTTCCAATTTTACACCAGTCTAAGATGTTGGCTCTCATTCTGGCACTACATCTCTGAATTAGCACGAGTTGTCACTACTAGATGCTTTTTGGATACCTCTTGTGGGATAAATCGTGGTTCTCAGTATAATTGAGCTGAAGCATATTCTTATACCAGAATGGTTTCAAAGGTATGCTACTCTATTTTCACTTCCAAAACAAATTCAGGATCTTGAAGTAAAATCAACCGAAAGTATATATCTGAAAACATCATCAGAAAAAGTATGGTTTCATCAGATATGATCAATCTTGTGTTATCCAAGCGTAGATCATTCAATCCAGATTGAAAAGATTATCAATCATTTTTCACTTTCATCCACTAAGTATTGTTTTTATTGGCAATAAGAAAATGTCTGTATAGCACCTGTCCAAGTATGCTGATCAGTCCACATTCTGGTTGTATCTCATGAACAAGTAAATAAGTTTTTTTTGTTTGTTAAATTTCTCATATAGATACAGCAACATTTTTTGAGTGGGGGTTATATTTGAAAAAAATGAAATGCGAACTTGTAGTGACAAAAACTGTATGACAGCACGAACGTACAATGGCGTTTATCAGGATCACCGTCCAGATTGAAAACCTGTAATTTAATTTAAATATTGTTCTATATATTACCTCCATACCCTTTATAGGTTACAAAAGTATGATAGATCCTTAATTATTGCTGCGTAGAGCATTTATTTTGAAAAATTCACCTGATATAAGATCTGGCAACGACAACCATGATGGTAGCATATAGCTGCACCGTAGGGTTTTTGGCACTACAAATTGCAAAGCAGAAGCTCTAGGCTTATTTATTTTACAACCGAATTAATTGGGTAACTTCGATGTAGCAGGCTGCACGGATAAAGGCGACCATACGCCGCTATTATTCCGCGCGTATCACACATTTTGGAAATAGGGCAATTAATAATGGAAAAGCGTAGGAAGAGTATGATTTTGCTGCGCAGTAATATCAGTTTGAAAATAAATATGTTACATCGGAATCTACCCTATAGAAGATTATACTGTTCATCAAAGTAGCATCCCGTAATAAATGTATCTATCTGCATGTGTCAATATGAACCGTGTGGAATATGCTCAAATATAATATTTTTTGGGAGAAATGTATGCGAAAGATAAGAGAGATAAATAGGATAATTTGTCTTTCCTCATATGGATTGGTAACCAATGCCCTGCAATCATCCAGTGTTTAATTCACTTTCACTTTCTTACATTTGGGCTATCAATAAAGTGTAAATCACAAACACTACGCAATTTCTTTGAATATTTCATTCTTTCACCAATTTTAATTCTCTAAATCTCGTTTTGCAGATTGCTGGATGTTCGAACAATCTTTTGTCCATCACAATTATCCATATTGTTTTAGAGTTATCTACTAATAAACCAATTCTGATTTTTTTCTTGTTATAATAAAAAAGCCCGACGGAATTGATGAATGCCCAATTTTATACCAGAAAAACTATTTTATCCCATGAAAATGAGAAATAAAGCAAATGAGCAAATGATGTGAATATAAAATGATTCTTTTCTCCTGTGTATTTGTTTAAGTATTCTCTTCTAACCATGTAAGCTTAGGTTAGGATTTAATCATGTAGATTGTAGATGCTCTTACTTGGTGAAACTCTACAATCATGCAGATGAAAATATTGTGTAATTAACACATAGTTTCACAAATAAAACTCTTTTTCTTTCAGTGATCCGTTTCGATTTATATTTAAATCTGACAGTCCAACGATGATTTAAATATAAATCGAAATGCGTCACTGAAAGAAGAAGAGTTTTATTTGTGAAACTGTGTGTTAATTACAAAATCCTTTTATCTGCACTTAAGATTTAAATTCGGCAGATTCACAGGTGCTTCATTAGTTTGTACTGTATACTGTGTGTGTGGTTTGCTTTAACCACATCTCAATCTCTTCCCAGTAAAGCAGTCGGTGCCCTCTCAGGTTTTTGCAGGCAGTTGGGTACTTTAAAATTAATGGAGCGTAAACATGTAATCTTACACGTGATTAAGATACGAGAGACTAGACGAAAGTTCCTTTGCTAAGAATTCCAGTAAATCTGCCCGATGAACGCTACTTAATGAAAAACTAGGCTGATAAACATACTAGGGCCTACGAGTAGTACGCTGTGTTAGTACTGACGTAGGTTGTTGATCCTCCACTTGGTGAAACTCACTAAAGTTTACATAGTTTAGACCAGCGAATCCTGAACAGGTGTAGATACTTTCTGTCGCATTCTGTGGTGCAATTTAAATCTTAACTATGCAGTTCATAAATAAAAGCAGACCTGAATATGCAACTCTGGTCTGGTCTCCGATATATTAAAATTTAATAGCACAGCATTGGTTTTCCTTTGTCTTGAGAATTTGCATTTCGATTGATGTGATATCTTCAATAGTCCTCGGGTGAAAATTCACTATTTCTTTGTGAAACAGTAATTTTCTAGACAGTGGAAGTCTCAAGCAGTCTTACTGAGATATCTATATTGTCCACAAATTTCAAACCACAATTTTAAAATTTAGATTTCTCAACTTTGAATCATCTTCCATCAAGCTTCTGGGAATTAACATCAACAATAAAATGTCATGGCACGATCATATTGCTGGCCTCGCTAGACCGCCGTCCCAGAAGCTGGGGGTTTTCTTCCTCTCCAAGAGATTATATTCTCTGGAACAGCTACTGCTACTATACAAGGCTCAGATCAGACCATCGCTGGAGTACTGCTTGCCTGTGTGGATGCGCCCCAATGCATTCCCTGAAGCTTCTGGACACAATCCAGAAGCGAGCAATACGTCTAGTAGATGCGCCTGACCTCACAAACGACCTCCACAACATCGAAGAAGGGTGTGAATTGTTGAAATCTTTAACATTGATCTAATTCGAGGCGAACTGATGTGGTCTCGCTATTTATATATACTTAGTTTATAACAAAATCGATTGCATTTGTTGGAAAATGTTAATCTTCGTGTTCCACAGTTGAGGAATTACTTCAAACTATATTTTTATTGTAACACATGTACAATATTCATGTTGTAAAATTGTATGTGTAAGTTCTGTGAGATGTCCAATGATAGCTGTGGAATCATCTTTTATTGTTATGAATTAAGTTTAGAGAGATTTAATGGTTCCCTCTAAGCTGTATTCAATTTATTTAGTCGTTTCTTTTCAAGTAATGCTAACCAGTCTCATGCACTTTATATGTGTCTTTATGTTAGTCAATTTCATACATTCCCTGTTTCACCTACTGGTTGGTAATAAGTACATAAATTGAGTCTGTGGAAATGCTGGAAACCAGAGCGTCATTCAATAGAATCATGTCAGGTGACCTAACACAGCAACTACATTCAGGTTCTGGAAACATTAGGACTATGAATTTCCTTCTTTTCGTCACAACTCCATGGTTCCGTAATTTGACACTCGAATCACTTTTCAGATGCTGTGAAGCACTTATTCACGCTGCAGAGCGAATTACGATACTGGTGCTTTCCATTTCTATCGGTATATGAGAGTCCGATTGAACCGGTGCAAATTTAACGGTTCGTTTATTAATTAATGAGTTTTCCATTCGGCCAATTGTGCTGATGATATGGCGGTGTTAATTTGCTGCTCCGAAGGACAATAAGCTGTCCGATGTACACCGGCTCAAACAACCGGCAAACACTAATTGATAAACAATTTAGCTCACTACATACGCGTTTATCTATAATACGCTTATAAAGGTGTTGTTTTCCACATTCTGTTTATAGTTTGGTACAAATATTGTTTTAAAATGAAAAAAACAGTATGTGGATAGTCGAAAAAGCTATAGAAAATATTAAACGAGTAGAAAACTCATAGACCGGGACAGAGAGTCAAATGGGGATCAATTAATGGGAAAAAACTGGACTTCATATTGATGAAAATAAGTTATAGGCAATTATCAGGTGTGCAACTTAGGTATACAGTATTTTTTCATCAGATCCTCAAAATTACTGAGAGAAAAAACAATTATTTTTGTCTCTCACATGAAAGATTACATTTTTGATGCAATTTGGTGGAAGTTGATAAAAATCTTATTTTTTCCTGCATTGTAAGCAGATGATTTGTGATTGCCAATCTTGGTCACCGGTAGCCGTGACAAAACGGTAAAGAATCTGCCTAGATTGTAGGAATTGTAGGGTTGGATTCCAACCGGCAACAAATTTTGCTTTCTATATTTCCTAACTATTAGTTGTCACTCTTACGGATGGTATTGCAATCCCATATAAAAGTCTTTGAATTCTTTGGTCCAATTTAGTTCCTTATTGATCATCCACAGATATTGTACGCAACGGAAGTAAAAATCGCATGTGCGTATTTTATAGCGAACAGTGATCGTCCGCTATAGTGCAATTGTTTAAAATTTATTAAATTTACTCGTATATTCTCTATTGAACTAGGCTACATGAAATAACGGGTAAAACATTGTAATTTTTAGCGTGAATCACTGGTTTTGACCACTTACAAATTTCATTAGGTTTGAGAATTATTGTAAACTCGAAAAACATAGATAACGAAGTTCTGATAAATTGTTTCTTGCTAAATACTTTGCCGCCAAGGCATCAATTTCAAACAAGAAAGTAGCTGAACCTATTATGCATTATATTATAATACTAAAATTTCATCAAAAGTGGTGCAGGTATTACTGAGACTACGCTTTGGCAAAAATGCCAACAGATCACCGGAAATAGGATAGATGAAGTTTCGCACAGCTAGCGTGATAAAACATCCAAAGTACTATCATTTCAGATTCAAAAATATTCAATTCTTTCTCTTGTGCATAGAAAGTAAAATGGATGTACCTAATGCTATATAATTTTGCGAACTATATTATGTCCTAAGTGATAAAGTTTACCGGGAGATCCCATCTAGAACGCTTTAATGGAGAATCGATAAACAATAATGTAAAACTTATGGCTGCATAGCACTGATGACGAGGGTATTATCTATATGTATATAAGGCATTTGGGGGTGATTTTATCCCCCAACGAAGCGACATTGGGGTTATGCGCCGTTTCGCCTCCAGGTTACAGTTAATTAACTCTCTCCGAGTGCATCCCCTTGGGGTAGGGTAGTAGACGAGGGTTCGTCAATGGAATGTTTGACAATCTCGATATGGATGAGCTCAGATGGTGATGGGGATTAATAACAGTTCGCGGAAACCTCTAGGATATTACTATGTTTAATTCATTTCATTGACGTTAAAGAATTGTTTAAGTTATTTTATGATGCTACTGTACGTAGATGTCATGTTTTATGTGAAAGAAGCGAGACAACGTCTGTGAAAAAGTTTTATTGACAAGGATTTGATCCAAATATTACATTAGGGTTTGCTAAATTTCACAATAGTGTGATGTAATTGGCGAATAGAAATCAGGAAATTCCGGTACGAAGCTCGGCTCTTGTTTGGATATATGACTGAATATTTAAATAGTTCAAATGGCTATTTCTGTAAACAGTTATGAAATTAATGTGAATAAACGACTGGGATTTTTTAATGAGCTCGTATGTATTACTAGCGCTAGTCCTATAAACATAATATTCGGTGAACGCAATGTAATTAATGACTAGACCGATTCAAAAGCTTACCACTGTCACTGTAATCTAACAAACTGTACAAATTGTGACAATTCTCTTTACCTTGATGAATTCTTCCGTAAATAAAACGACATATTTAAGTTCCCACTCCCAGTGTAATAATAGTACGGTATCTAGTTACTCAGACTCCCCAGCATCGACAAACGGCTCATAAGGATTCATATTATGGAATATTTGAATCCTCTCTAACATGTTCGGAGTATTTAGCATCATCTTGTCACTAATGACAATTAAATGTACGGAAAAACGCCGCGTCTAAATCAACTTTAGATCAATTCGATCCAATCGAGGATCCAATGCACCTCCCAGCTTTTTTATTACTTTTCTACATCACTTCCTCGCACCGAAGTTCGGCAATGATAAAACTTTATCGTAAAGCTGTCAACGCTTTTTTTACCGTCGACTGCTTCCATCCGCGTGGCCCTTTTTGCACAAAGCCCGCTTTGAAAGCCCCGATCAACCGGACCGAGAAGTAACTAATTATATGGGCGAATTTACGCGCGTCCATTGTGCCATAGTTTTCCCTTCGAGAAGAAGCTGTCAAGGCCCTGTTGCCGCATTTATATCATAGCTTCTGCTCATTTCACTCTTATAGGTGGATAAGCGAATACAATACTACTATTAACAAAACAATTTTGAAAGCTGGCCAAAATGTAACATCATGATTGAGGTGCTTGTTACATGGTTTTTCTAAACGTCAATTATGTATGGCTGAAGTTTAAGATCTTGGGATTGATTGTCGCTCGCTTAAAAATGATAATAATTTTAAACAATATTGATTGTACAAATGACAAACTTAGATCTTTAATTTCAAAAGCATTGTCAGAATGACAAATTAATTATTTGTAATGGTTAGCCAGGATGATTGATAACTATCTAACAAAATCCTTATGGATAATAACTGAAGATCCCAAATTTCCATTTTTATTAATCATTTCTATTTTTCTATGTATTTTTCTTTTATTGGTGGAAAATAGCTGTTTTACATATGGGGTATAAAACGCACATGCCTCCAAAATCCAGAAAGATCAAATTTTAACAAACACTTGCAAGAAGCCAATCATAAAGTAGGCAATGCATAAATAATTGTATTTTATAATTGCAATAAAATATAAGATTTACATTTTATGGAGAGAATAAATATATATAATAAAGATATTCTGATTATACTGCAGTAAATGAACAAGGCTAACCATTTGAAGACAATTTTTATCTACATTTTCCATGTATTTTAGAAATGATGACATGGCAACACCGAGCGTCACATCGAACACCCTATCCGATTTGATTGGCTCCGATGTCTCCTTTATATTTGGTATCAAAAAAGCCCTCCGGGTGTAGAGCAAGGGAGAGAGTGGTTACGGTGTGCATGCGTATTTATGTGTATCTGCACTGTCGTATAGTGTTTTATTCATGAGGGATTCTATGAATGGATCGCGTCGTCCTTACCGCCACACGCATATATTTATATCAGGATCAGCAAGAGGGAACACAAAAGAGGCACGAGCTCCAGCTTGAGTGCTATACGATCCCCATTGTCGCCATGGGAAAAATATACGAGGAACGAAGTGCATATAATAGCAAATAAAGAACCTGTTTCACCACCTTGTGCCGAATGAGGACGGCTGAATATAAGGTAGTGATGCATTATGAGCGAAGTGGTATTGCAGCTTTGGTCTGTGTAAGTATAGCTGTAAAGCTCAGGATATTCTTTAACAAAATCGCCAAGTACGCTTACGTGACTGGATGAAAAAACGCAAGCCTCTTGTTGAGTTTACTAAAGTATGCATGAAAGTTCACCTTTAAAGGATAGTAAATCGGAGTATGCATACGCAAGTATGTAATTTTTTATTTAATTAGTCACAATGCGCATATATTAGCAAGACACAGTGAGGAACATAATATGTAAATTTTTTGAGTATCACAACGTTTTGATTGATATACTATCTTCAATCGTCTTCAGGTGAACTGGCGTACATGTTCCTTTCATGCCTATTTATACCCCGTCCGGTGACGTGTCGTTGTGTGTGGTCTGCTCTGATTGGTTCCAGATGAGTGGTGTTCCGGTCTGCTGACGTGGCTGTTCGTCGCTCATTGTTTGTTGTCTGGTGCAGTCGTAGTCTATTGATCTTCGTCATGAGTGGCTGCCATATTGGTTTAATGTCTACGCTGGGCTTGCTGTACACGTTGCTGTTGTTGGTGATGAATGCCGCCTCCTTGAATTTTCTTCGATACCAGTGCGGTTCTTTGGCAATAACCTTAGCGTCGTCCCAAGCTAGCAAGTACGAAATCAAACTTTTGAAAAATCCACCTTGTCTACAAGTTTCAAGCTACATTTTTTTAATTGCCAGCAAGTTAGTTGAGATAATAAGTGATCAAATAATCAATATAGGGTGAATTCATTTTTAATTGAAAGGAGATCAACTCTTACACATTTAGCAACTATTACCACAGAGTCGTGCTATCTCAACCACAAGGGTTTGTGGAATCCTCAGAGGTTCAAACTTGATAGATCATATACCGTGCTGTTTTGCTATGTGTCAACTGTACTATATGCGGGCTTAGTTTCTCATTAGATGTATCGTCATTGGCTGTGATTGCAACCCAATCAAAGTTCACACTCATTAGTCGACGGTGACGGCTTGATGAGTTGGCATTTCACCTTAACGTCTCATAAGCATCAAATTTTGTAACATCGCTTTAATTTAGTAAATTATGGAGTAGAGTATACTCCATATCTCATACTCACGGATTTCTGAAATCTCAATACAGAAAGCCCATGCAATATGCATTATGAATTATGAGTATATTTAGGTAGAAATGGAGCATATGTAGATTTTGATGACTCTCATCAGAAGCACCCCAGAATAGCAAATACACCGACCAGTATTGACTGGGATGGCCCATCAAAGTTACACTTATTAGTCGACGACTGGCTGGCTGGGTTAGCATTTTATGTTTATGTCCCATCTCAACCTCCACCGTGATGGCGCGGTTATGTTAACTGCCGACATAAACCGCCATTTACCGAGTTGCCGTTTTATTACCATTGGCTGTAAACATTTAAAAGGTTTAATTAACGATCACATAAATTATGGCCCATTCGATCCGTTGCTCGCTTACTGCTAGATTGTAGATAAAACTTATGAGCTCGGAGCTTATATGATGTAGAGAAGACTGTTGCTCCAGGACCAGTGTCTTGGAACTGCCAGTGACAGCAGTAGCTCACAGTATGCAACTATATCAAAAAATGAATAAAATGAAAATATACGAATCCAAAAAATGTTTGATTCCCTGAGAGATGTTTCACTATGCTCTGAAGTCACCGGAATATTATGAACGTGCAAACATTCATTTCGATATTTGAAACGGTTTTGATTTTCTCAGATCTTTTTAGCATGCTCCTATATGACTCGATTTTTGAAATACGTATAAAAAACTTCAGGAACTTTCAGTGTTCAGTTACCAATGAAGAATAACCTACCGCCAAATCTCTGCCAAATTTCATCAAAATCGAAAAATCAATTACTCAGATTATGCGGTGACAAAAAATGGCAACAGAGAGACCCAAGGACAGACAAACGGAAATTACAAGACAATAATTATCGCGAATTAGAAATCATAAAACGGCATAAAAACACTTAAGAATTGAAAATTGGATGTATTGACAATTGAAAGTGAGAGTGATTCTTCTGTATTTTTATATCAATTAATAGGAAGACATTTTTGAGCCACAATAGTCATGACAGAAAGATCTCGTGATGAAATTAAAAAGTTTGTATTGCCAAATTTTATTAAATATAGTTTATCAGTTGCAAGCAGGAGCAACGAGTACTAAAAAAATCAAACAATGTATGATCATGGATTACAATCATAACTACGAACTTTGCAATTCAAAATCAAAATAATATACCAAGAAAGCAGAAACATTTTCAAGGCACACACCGATTTTGTCCCATACTTTTTCTGGAATACTAGAAATTATATTTGATCGATTTACCGATATTTAAAACATATCATTATTAAGCTGAGACATAGCTGAGTCGATCAAGGTTTTCAATTTGAAATTTCAAATGCGAGAGTGCAAAATAGCAAAGTTGAAAATGTCAAATGACTATAATAAACCTCAAAGTGAAGGATATCTTCCGGTAGTTGACACATCATAGAAGAAAAAGCAAAAGGATATATTTTGAATTAATAGCGTAACTTTCAAAATAAGGAACCTCAGCGTTAGTAGAAAAATTACCACGAGTATTTTCATAGGGATGCTCGTCGTTAATATGAGGTAAATGTCCGTATGCCAGTTTGCTTCAATGTGTATTGCCAATTTATTACCGACATCTTTTATTCATTCCATTGTCCATCGTGCTATTAAGGGGCTAATATACTTGTATGATCGTTCTGCCAGCTCTTCAGCAGCATCCGGGCATTCTTATGAAATGGCTCTTAACAGTGGCGTGGAAGCTCGTGAAATGTTTCAGTAGTAACAAAAATAGTTCAATTTTGAAAGCAGATAAATATATTTGGTTTCATTTGAGTATGCCATATATTCCCATATGCGCAAAGTTATAATGATCTTGAAGTAAGAATACTTTACTTTTAATCATATAGAGTTAACTTAAGTAAATATTTCCAATTCAATCGTGGGAGTCTTTTTTTACCACAATCTCCAATTGAGCCTATCATAGTCTATGCACAAAACAGGGAAACTCTAACCTATAATAATACTATAATCTTGACTGCATTATATAATTTATTATTAGTATAAAAATTCGGTGATTTTGATGAGCTGGTATCAAAGACTGTTGGTTCCCTCACCTTAAACAGGAGAATAAAAAAAAATGTCAAAACTGCTCCAATTTGATTTCTTTCATACCTTTATCTACTTCATATAGTATTTTTCCTAATTCAAGTTTGAAAGTTATTGTACAGATAAACAGAATATAAAAAATATGTACATGAACTTGAGCCGGAATATACACGTCCACCATTAATAGCGATTGAGCTTATTCAAAACTTACATATAACATCAACACTGTACACCTGTATGAAACTCCTCACAACCCAAATTTTTTAACAGCCCATACATCCTGAAAAGGGGGTGATAAAACTAAAAACCAATGGAAAATGATGGACGCGGAAACGGACACACGCGTATTGCTGAAGTGCCATTGAAAAAGGTGGCGATGCGAAGTAAATGAATTACTTGGAGAAAATCCCAAGATGTTCTCGAATTCTTGATTGAAGTAAACGGGGCTCTGTTGGAACATATGATAACCTTACAAAAAAGAAATGGAACACTTCTTAGAAGATCACTGAAATCTTATTTGTGAAAAAAATAATATTTTTTTAACTTATATCTCTTTAGGATGACTTTTGATTGCGAAAATATACTCTTCTTGGTTCAAATTCATAATTTTCTTATGAGGCAATTTTTCTTATGAGATCCGATATTCTTGTCGTGAGTATATATCTTACAAGCATATCGCACTGTGTGTAGTTTGTACAATTTTAGCTTTATTTTGCGAGTCTATTGTCGAAAAATCGCTGAATTTGTATATTAATTCATACTCTCAAAATAAAAAATAAAAATCTTTACTTACCACTACCCATATCATACCTTAAGGCCGAATTTCATCATAACGCGAAGGACGACAGGGAAAGCGATGGAAATCAGGGATATATATTTTCATGATGTATATACAATGGAAAATTAGAACAATGATGAAAAATCTTTATTTTGGAAATCTTAGCGATCATGATGGCATAGGAAGTAAATAGTGACTATCCTCCACTCTGATTTCTAGCCGTGGCGTTCCGCCACTGTTCCGTCATTGGTGATGATCGATCAAAATGGTTCTCCCGTACGCGTTCTTGTATGGAAGTGCTGCGATATGTGCGTTCGAAAGTGCCATCACGTATATACTTACGTACAGGTATCGCATTTCACGTGCAGTTGAAAATGCAGCTGGCAGGTCATTAAAACATCAGTTCTAGAATTCACTTGCATGGAACTTGTCGCATTTACAAGTCCCGGCTACGAAGTTATGTTGTTTATGAGCTTCCATTCGCATATGATTTAGCGTATAATTAGTTTATGTACCTATATGAAAATGGTGTCAAGTAATATTATGTCCTGCGTCTTGAGGATTGTAAAAAATGCTAAGAACATTGTTTGTTTGGTATTTTCACAAACCCGATAATGTCAACCTCAACCACCTTGGATACCACATAAGTATAGTCTAGTCAGCATGAAAAAATATAAATTTGAATCATTGGAAACAATTAGTTTGTACATATAAAAATGTGTAATGATAAACACATTGTTTCACAAACAAAACTCGAGTTTTGTAAAAACTTGTGTTTATTATAACAAAATTTTATCTGAATGATGTGAGTTTCACCAAGTAACAGTTTCTACAATCTTCGTAATTATTGTTTCGTTGGAAGGTAGTTATGATAAGATACTAAACAAAAAATGTAGTAGAGTAAATACAGTAGTACAGTGCAGCAAATGTAGTAGTTAACAAATCATCAAAAACCAAATGTTGATTGCAATTACAATAAAATATAACAATTTCACAGTAGTTTGAGAATGATACTTCTAATCAAAGTACGTTACTGAAATTTTTGTGAATAATTGAAGTATCATTTTATCCAGCAAAAAACGCGGTTTGCAGTAGAAAAATTCACCCTATTAAATATTGCTAATATTTTTTGCAGACGAAAACCGTCTAAGGCCTGTATCTCTGCAATCGGCGGAAGATATTACTAATTCCTTCACCAGTTGCTAACTGTGCAGAGTCCAAAAAGAGATACTGTTAATCAAGATGTTTGGAATTCCTCAAGCTAGCTTTTTCATCCAATCCCAGAATGGAGCAAACATCCGTTTTCATCCGTTACGGTATATGATGTCCGATAGTGGTGCTTATAAGGGATAAATTGTTATTGCCGGGGCATTCGCGTCGCTGGGTTGATTACGTGTCCCAAAAATCCAACCGAGACCGCACATCGTGGAACACCAAAGAACGCTTGGAGAATAGAGGAATTTTCAGCGCAGCGCAACAGTAGTATAAGGCTGTTAGATCAGTCAATGAAGCAGTCTTACTGACTGACTCGGTCAAGCATGAAAATAAATCATGTAGATGATTTGGTGAAACTTCGCGATGATTTTGATAAAAATCGAAACGAGTCACTGAAAGAAAGAGTTTTATTTGTAACTGTGTATACATTACACAACTTTTTATCTACGTGAAAATAACTATATTTTCAAATAACACATACATGCAAATACTAGACGATTTGGAAAAACATTGTTGCCACGCCCAAAAATGGACGCTAATTCGAGAGAAAAATGGCACAATGATAAACATGCTCTTGCTAACGGGAAAAATTGTCAACCAAAAAATAAAGAATCGACGTCGAAACACCAAAAAAGCTATGATTTTACTACCCTTGTTATTTGGTGCATTGTTCAAGATTTACGATGTTCCAAATGTTTCACATGTAATGACGTATTTTTATAAACAACCTTGACACATATTCTTGTGTTTTCTCAACCACTGTACGATATATTTTCAACGTGTTGAACTTGAGGATCGATAAGGAAAATCTTCACGTGTGCCTAGGATTAGAAAAGCTGCGAGTTGCGGTTTAAGTGAATTCTCGGAATAGTTTCCTGCACCTACGACGACAGTACAAGACGTGAACTATTCTGTAACTAATTTCACCCGCATGCCTGCAACAACTATGTATGTACAGGCAAATGTTACCTGCATGATTATAAAGATTTTCTTCTGCCAATGACTCACTCTTAGTTTTTGGAAGGAATGGATGGAATCCCGCATGAAATCTGAGATTCTCGTATGAGAACGGACTATCAATTTTTTCACATGAAAATGACAGGTTATAATTGAAGTTTTCATGAAAAAATTCTTATGCAAGTGGTCATGTGGTATTTCATTAAAAAGGTTTACTCATGCTTTTTGCAATACCGAAATTCGTCAATCTCAGACTGACTAGTATCAAGTGACGGAGTATTACTTCACAAAATCAGTGAAAATTTACCCAGACAGACTGAGGTAATGTACATTTTTCAGAAGAGAAATGTCTAGTTTCCTGAGAAAATAAACGTGTCTGCAGGCATTTTGGGTGATCACATCATAAGTCCAATATTGTTAGATAACAACTGACACGTTTCAAAAACATGGTGCTACACAACTTCTTAAAACTAATCCGTGTTAATTAACTGAAAGTACGTCAGCATCTTTACTACGTGTGTTAATTATTATCTTTGGTTTTATGCCAATAAATAGCTAAGCTTTTAATATAAGTGAACCCCAAATTTAGTAATTCCATTGCTGCAAGAAAAAAATGAAGAAGGACGGAGAGTATGTCCTTACTACAAAATGTATTCTACCATAAATAAGAAAAAAATGAGAACATTAAATTCTCTCAAAAACCGTTGAAGATTGTTAACCATACATATAGGGGGCAAATTTGATATATTTAATTTACCCTGTCACATTCGGCAGAAAATAGGTCGAGTTACCAATAACTATTCATATGGCGTAAGGGTATGGATCAATGGATAAGCCTAATAATTACACGAACATATTAAAATTTAAAATCATTCATGCATGTAGGTATTAATAAATCTGTATACAGTTAAGGATCAACTTTCCAATGAAACATTGCGTCATATTATGGGCGCTGTAGTTTTGACCTAATAAATTACAGAACATATTGATGTTTCCAAAGCTAACTCTTGATTCAATTTCACTTTATTGTACGTCAGAACCAATTTATTACTTCAGAACTTATTTTGCTGCTTATTTTCCCCTGCAGAAGCAGGATAAGTTGCCAGGGTCGCTTTTAGGAAGTTTAAACGCAATTATTACGATTCATCTTGAGATGAACAGATAACTTGAAATTTGAATCCTCTTGGTTATTTTTCCATTTTCATATAAAAGAATTTCGGCACCCGAAATTCGACCACCTTTGAAAAATGTCGATTGCTGATAATTTTTATGCTAGATAGTGTTAGTATAACGTATCTATCTGTATATCTGTCCATTGAGTCGATGAGAAAAAGAAGTACTTCATCTTTTTATACCAACTCGATCCAAATAACTAAGCACGAGAGCTGATTAATTTATCTTTAGGCCATATCACGAGAGTGTTATCAGTATATTGGAATCAATAGTTTGGTTCTTCTTCTGATCATTTATGAGATATTGTTTACAGGAGACATGAAGATACATATTCAATTTCGATTAATCCCGAAGTGGTTTCCTCTTCGATTCGTCTTACTTATCGCTCTCAATTGAATTCATTTCTCAACGATCTTTACTGGTGAGCCGGCTTCCGCGCCTTTTCAAAATGACAAAAAATATAATTATGAGCCTGCTCTGCCTAGGTAGTCGAAACGTTAAGTTCGTTCAGTAGTAATATATCCTTTTCGTTAACGATCAGGACAATTAGGATGTGTGAAATAGGTGATACGTATACAAAACTGCTTTATTTGAATGAGATAATGATGGTGTGATGGGTTAATAACATCTAATAGAAGAAAACTGTCCGCGAAATACGTTAAGGAATTAAAAAGTGAATGCTAGTCTGTGAAATACAAATCGGTCCTGAATACACCTCTTTTCAAGTCCTCGGGTATTGTCTGGAATATAATTTAACTTTTTCCACTGTATTGCAAACTTTCCCGACAGAACCGTTTTGTTTCGTCTTTTTTATTTCGTTTCCACCTTGAAATAACAGGTCTTTGTTGTTTGCTGACGTGGATAATAAAAGTATGATGATATATTTTCTATTTAGAGACTGATTTATATGACACACCGTAAAACAGTATGTGCACTATGTTGAGAGTATATTCTTACTGAATTTGCCTGGTTGTAGAAATCAGGTAAAACCTTGCCAATTTTTATGCGCGCAAGCGCCAATCGGAGGCTTTCTACACCTAGTTTAGGTCAATATAGCTATTTTGAACATCTGGATGTGTACATCACACATTCAAGTCGATCTATCATTCTGTCATTTTATGAGGAGCTTGATTTCAGTAACTACTGCATCAGCAACTACTGCATCGATGATTTTCATCGTTAAGAAGAAATTTCTGGAGGGATCAAATGCCTTGAGTATTGACAAAATTCATATTTTCATGATTTGCAAGATCAGTATAAGACTATTTGTGAGAGGAGATTTTTAGAAAACTGACATTTTTATTTGGGAACCAGTTGAATCCATGTGCTCATTTTTTTGACAGAAAAGTAAACAAGATCTCATACCTGTTAAAAGGACTAGCAGAGGTTGCATCTTACCTGAAACAAAAAAAAAACATATGAACGCTGTTATGTTGTACAATTGACAATTTCATGGGTCCTCCTTTAGAACAGGTGAATTTGATTTACATACAGAGGGATATGAATATGGGGCTTTGTCGCCATGGCCTTTCAGAGTGACAATACTTTTTCCACTGATATGATGACGCTCTTATCAAACTTTTTATGATGTCCTGCCGAAAGTTTTTCTGCAGTGGTATGTGAGTGTGAGTTCTACCAATAGGTAGGTGGCTCAGTTACTAGCAATCACTAATTATCCTATTAACTGACGATAATTAGTGAGTGTCGCAATGTAAAAAATGCGTACAGGACTATGAATAATATCATAAAATTTAATGGCAAGCTATATTAATTACATTGCCGATAATTGCATTCTACAAAACAATGAACATAAAATGGCGCAATGAAGGTTTTAGTGGCCATTTCATAATTTATGGCCCAGGGTGCAGTTACGTCTTTACGCGATTATTGTGTGCGGGACAGAGGTATATTTATAGAAAACGACATCGCTTTACGACGAATTAAATTTCAGTAAATATAAATAAACATTAACTGGTGCCTATTCACACCAACTAGAGAAATAAAAGGTTTTATGGCTCCCAGATCCCATCCGGCTCTTTGCGAATGGTTTATGCCATGTCCATAAACATGGTGCTAGCAAAATGTACGTTTTGAGGTAGCTCTTCACATAATTACGCTACTGTATCCCGATAAACAGCTCAATGATTTATTAAAGTTCCATTGTTATGTTACTATAATAATTGGATATCACCTGGATGATACTCTAAAGTCTTCAAAAATCCTAAAAAATTGGTTGCTGGTGATGCGATAGTGACAAAGTTTAGGAAGTGAGTGGAATGGAATATAAATTGAATATTTTTTTTCTGTTGTAATCAGTCCAAAGCATATTCCTAACAATAAATTAGGATTTGTTATCCAATAGATTTCCATTTTTGTCTACATGCCATCAATCGCAAGTAAATGGATGCGGCTGTCAAACTGATTCTTACGCAATACACTGTCAACTGTAGGCAAGCTTTAGGGCAGGGATCAACAGTTAGTTTAATTTAGGGTCTATTTAAAAAAATAAATCCACTGTCGCCAGAGGAGTTTCTAAGCGACCCACATCCCTCCTCCGTTTACATCACCACGTGTACTTACTTTGTTGACACTCAAATATATCACATAAAAGAGACAACATCCACCAAAATCATCTCCATTTTTGAGTCTTGGTGTGTCCAAAGTTTTATACTTCAGTGCTTAATATGCATCGTGATACTACAACTCAAAATCACTCATTCAACTTTACAGGACTCACACGAAATATTGCAATACTAAAAACTGATTTCACCGTCCTATATTTGGTTCCAAACTAACTCTATTTCTGTAGGAATGATCTTAGCATTGATTCGGAACTGATTCAATTTCGTGGTGAATGACTGTTTCGATTTGCGCATACTCTGAACTGGTTCTGAACTGATTCAAGTTCTGCTGAAAAAAAATATGTATATGAATCAGAAGGTGTACTATCACAATATTTATTGAGCTGCTTTGGTTATACTCCAGAGCAACCCAATTTTACTTACGTTTTTACTGCTCAGTCGTAGCGAGCTCCGTATGCATACTACTATAGGATGAGAGTTATTTAGTAACTAAATCTATGACTGAGCCAACTTTCACAGGAATTATACCTGCTCCACCTTCAAATGAATCCAAATAAGCGATATACGGTATAACGTATATTATAAAAAAAACTGCTGAGCTGGGATTTGAACCTAGAATCCCTCGTTTTTATTAAATAAAAGCTTTTGAGTTTAACTCATTTATGGACTAACATTGACATTGATATTTAAGATAGCGTGGTTAAATTTTATAACAAAATCAGCATTTTATTCTGCTGTTTGAGATCATAATAAGTCTTGGTCAAGGTTTTTTGATTGACTTTTCCAATGTTTTTTATATTTATTCTACATCGTGAAAAATATATTTCAATCAGGTTTTATGACGCAAAGTATCAGAAGCTGCACAAAACCTGAACACATGTCCGAATTTGGGATTTGGACAGTTTTGAACAGACGCTCCTCAATTATTCTTGGTGGCAGTACTGATCTTTCCGGAGCGAGTGTAATAATTTTTTAGATGCCGAGACAGTAGAAGAGCATAGTTTGATTTCATTAAAAGCCAAACTACACATATGTCACAATAATTAATTACCTGCTTATCAGCCAAATCATCAGATGGTGAGGTCAGCGGAGTATCAACCGTTTCCTGATGCCCCTCTTTTTCCTTGATCTCGGTAGCGTCTTTGCCCACATCTTGTTCATTTTCCTGCAGTCGCACTATGATAGCTATTTTGCCGGTTTAATAAACCACACTTCCACAAATGAGAAACAAATCACACACTTCAACAGTCCACAATCATAGAGAATATTCTCACACGATGAGACACGACTTTGTCTATCCGTGATCCCAATTGAAAATTGTTATCTATTACTCCTGGATTAGAATGCTTCACGATCTTTTCTACATCGACTCCTTAGCACTATTCAACTACAAAAACCACTTCCGCTCCATATTCATGCTGTCATGTTCTTGCAATCTTCTGTTGGTATATTGCACAAACTAATTTTTATATTTATTATATCACAGTTCACTAGTTGCTTTTAGGGATCACAGATGATATATTGCACTTCATTCTTGGCCAGAATTTGTGTCTTTGGAAACAGTTCCGTGACCATTTTATAGATGACTAGATTGTTAAGTTTGTCGTGAAGTAAATCTAAATAAGAAGAAACAATTTAGTTTGGAACTTTGTGGCGGAGTGAAATACAAGCCGATTCGTTACGTGATTTATCAAATTGAAATACTGTTCACGCTTCCTTTTATCATATATGGAAATATATGAGATTATCACACATAAAAGATCCAAAAATACGCAAGCAAATGAAAGCTGAAAACCCGGGTTATGATACTGATGATGATATCTGACGTGGAAACGTCGTAATGCATTTTTTATGCGATTTAGTAGAGCACATAGATATGTGCTCATGCAATAATTCGTTGAAAATGAAAAATAATTTCGAACAAAATCATATTTCAATATTTTTCCTTGAATTCAAGTAAATATTCGTAAAAAATATTGTAGTATCTCTGAAATCTACAATAAATACACTCAACTTTAACTTTATTTAACCAACTACCTATTTTCTGACAGTTCCTGCGATATACAACAACAAAAACACTCTGTACAAACACGTGTATAGTTTATGAAACCAAAGTTAAATTCGGAAACAACAATGGAATGTTGAATATCACAACATATTCTGTTAATCGTATAGCTGATATTATATTGGATTTAATTAAGCGCGAAACATCAAAACAGTTTACAATATTGACACTAACATATTTTTAGCTTGTTACCAGACACTAATTGGAAAATGTATTTAACTGCTTTGAATAAATTAACTGATGTTTACGACAGTTGAGGTATATTTAGAAATTCGGTCATGCATCTCAGCACAGGAAATTAGGTTACAATAGTAGAATGTCAATCAAAACGACTATATATCTGAAATATTTGTAGGTGACTAACAGATACATGACATCTTGCATATTTTTTTCAATTATTCGCAATATATATTTCAATCTAGATATATTTATCAGTACTACTTGTTGATCTAACCTGTGAATATTTTAACTAAACTGATAAAGGAGAATGGAAATACGACATATATACAATATGTACAATAAATTATCTGATATTCACGTGAATTGACTGTATTCGGAAAGACTGAATCTGTGGTAGTATTTTCCCAATATTATCTTAAGGTGCATAACAACACGACAAATTGAATTTTTATGCTGTTCTAGGCAATATACTCTAGCCACAGAAAACTAGCTATTTTTTTAAATTTTATCTATATTTAGACGATTTCTCAACACACCAAAATTCATTCATTACTTTTTACTTGTTCATCCAGCTAGTGAATATATTCACTTAACTGATACAAAGGAAAGTGGAAATTTTATATTAATTGTAAATATATTTATGTAATTGCCCTGAATAAATTAACTGATGTTTACGGCTGTTGAGAGTACATTTGGAAATTCGGTCCGTTGCACTATTCCCCTAAAATCTTATTAAGATGTATGACAACACAATAAACAAAAATCATCATCAAGAATTTTACTTCAAGCTGTTACATCCGCTTTTTTACTGCCTTAGAGGTAGCAATTCACGAAAGAGCAAAAATTGGAGAAGATACGACATGTTTTAACGGAAACAAAATTGAACGTATCATAAAATCAGCTTGTATTTCTACTTCGCTTCTTCAATTGTGATGATTGATAACTCCCCATTGTCCGAACCAAATGGATTAGCTGGCTTCAAAGCATTGCAACAATGATGGAATACATTTGACGCTGTCACATAGAAATAAATATTATAGCAAATATACAATTTTCATAGTTTCTATATTCACAAGCACAGCAGATATTTAGAACTGACCTTTCTTAGTACCATAAATAGATCGTTACACGAATAATGTTGAAGTACGATACAATAATTTTTACAACAAAAGTTCAGACAGACCAAGAAGTGTTTTATATAAGAAGTAGTACAGATAAAGGCATGTAGATGCGTTAATCTTAGTAACAATATAGAACATGACAAAGTTTTTGAATCTAGCGGTCCAGTTATTCAGCCTATATTCAGTTGTATACGATATCCGCCCTAAATACTTTTTGATTTTATCTGATTTTTATCTTAAAGGAATCATTTTTGGGAAACGTAAATAAAAAAAAATGAAAAACAGTATATTCTACAATAATTTGAATTAAATATCCGAAACTTACTTCAAGTAAATCGACAGTTAGAAAATTCGATCAAAATCGTCAATGAACTCATACCCGCGAAATTAATCGGCTAAATAGCACTTTCGTGATTATTTAGGATCCTCGTACAGTTAAAATATTCTAGTAATATGTAATATTAGTTGCATCTAAAATAAAAGCGGAAGGAAAATGTTACAATACGTTCTAATATTCCGTACATTGTAAAAAAAATCATATGGTATAAACCTTCCTGATATTCAACAATCATCGATATTTTACAATGTTCTAAGTATATAGTTCTATTGAAAATAAATCTAACATATAGTATGGATTCTTCTTCTTCTTCAAGTTCCATCTCCTAGCGGAGGTTGGATATTATCATGACAATCCTGACATTGTTTGCTGCTGTTCTAAACATGATTTGACGTCATTCCAAACCAATCCCTCAAGTTTCTCAGCCAAGAGGTTATCCGTCTTCCTTGGCTTCTCTTGCCCTTGATTTTCCCTTCCATAATGTATTGTAGCAAAACATATTTGGGTCTTCTTATAACATGACCAAGGTACTCTAGTTTTTTCCTCTTGGAGGATTTACTGGCGTCGAAAATTCATGAATAATGAAATGCCTTTTATCAACGCTAAATATTTGGACTTTCCCTGCAGACCAAAACCCCAATTTTATCACCTAAAAGATGATTTTTTTCATATTGTACTTTCATAAAGGCTTCCGCGACGGCAGAAATGTAAATAAAGTTATCAAGTCGTATGTTGTTTTGATTAACGGTAAGTAGAAAATGTAAGATAAAAATGATCACACCCCAGATACATCTCTATTTGACAATAACTCCGCCGCCACAGCATCAATTTTCAAAAACAAACAAGCTTGTGACATGCTTTTTCGTGCTGTATATCTGATAAAATCATAACATATCACATCAAGAATGCTTCCCCGCCTATCGGTTTAGGAAGTAAAACGCCAACATAATACAGATAGGCGTACCGAGAAAAAATACTGACATACATCTTTGTAATGTTCAAACATGTATCAATTTTAACATGTTTGGACATTCCAAAGATCTATGTCAGTATTTTTTCTCGCATGCTTCCTCAAGATATTTCCTAACCTAAATCGCCATCGCTACAACGCTAATCAATGTTCATTGAACCATCGTTTTGTGGCGAAGATACAAAAAACAAGATTCTCTCGTTTTTTCCCTTCCCAGCCATTTATTTGAAGAATGCCACATTAGCCGATGAATGGTATTTTGATTAAGTTCTCACCAAACGCGGAGGGCTATAACTGTTCATTTTTTTAAAATTCTTCCAGCCCGTAAACTTAATTTGTAAATCGGTAGCCCGGCGGTTCGAGGCATTTACACCAAATTAGTCCCCATAAAAAAGAATCGACGTTGAAATGAGATTGGATATTAGATTAAGATTGTGTGCATGAAGATATAAAAAACTGGTTTATATCACGAAGCTGATAAATCATGACTATAAAGGAAGGAGTCAGGCGATACTAATTAATTTAGAATAATGCATATATTTGTATTCGATTTGTATCATCAACGGAAGTACATTTTTATAAAAATATTGCATACGCCTAGAAATAACAGAGGACTAGAGAAAATAGGACTTAATACTGGGCACTTAACTTTTGTTGACTATGCTCACAGACACAAATACATAATATTAACGATGGCGACGTAAGGATGAAAGATCATAACTTAACAAAAAGCTTTGACAAAAATTAAGATGGATCAATTAAGACAATACCATTTACACATTTATATAAATATGTATCTCATTCAATGCTGAAATACAATCCATGCATTTAATTCTTTATTGAGTAGTTAATAACATTCCATATACAATGTGAAATTTGCATAATTTGCTTTGACGACCAACGTCCTAGAATGACAAAAAAATTATTTAACAATTAAAAAAAATTGTAAAATAATGAAGGACATCAGAGGATTCAAGCTCAAATTGCTCAAGAGCTTAGGTTGGCAAATGTCCACCAATTACCTTTTTTGCAATGCTAAATTTTGCAATTTTATTGAACGTTCGCAATACATAATGTATGTACATGCTGGTACTCGTTAAACAGACATAAAAAACACATAAAATGCCTTGATTATAGCCAATAATTTCTTAAATGAAAAACGATATAATAATTCTAACTTAATTGGTCGCATATTTAATTATACTAGTATTCCATGTAAGGAATTAGAGGTTATTAAATCTTGCTTTCATGAGCAAGCCTACCTGATATTTATGTATTTAAGTCAGTGACACTAAATGGTTGTTTGGAAGACTTAACCATTTTTTCATTCACTCAGTCATATCGAGAGTACTTTAACATGATAGTTCATAAGTATTAATTATACCTTCTTAATAACGATTTGACAACCACTATTAGAGGCTCATTATTTGTGCTTAGAGCATATGTTAATCAAATCATTACATTATGAGTTACAAAAGAACTATAATTTGATCGCGACTCACATGTTGGTGTTGGCGTTGATGTCTTTTTATAATAAAATAGTGATATATACAGATGGTCATTAACTTACTTGATAATCTTTTTTATATTGTTTTTCCTCTTTCACTATCATATAGTCAATAAACAACTTCATCATTAAAGGAGATTGATATTTTATAACTCAGTATGTAGACTTTTTTTAACTCTTGATGTAGCCTGTTTTTTTTGTTTGCATTACGAAGCAGCATTGATTCCAAAGTCCAAATAATCAGAGACATGTTGCTACACCAACCTCAAAGATAAATACATTCAATATAAGACACATTTAATTTTGTTCAGTGGAAGTCATGTCAAGAGTAAAAGTAAAAATTAAACCATATTAATAACGTTTTGACAACCCCTAATAAAGGTTCATTAGATGTACTTATTTTAATCATTAGGAGTTAGAAAAACCTTATTTGATATCGACTCATATGTTGCTGTTGATGTGTTTTTCTAATTTCAAAACAGTGATACAGATAAATGTTCATCATTTTGATGATCTTTTGTTAATGTTTTTCCTCTGTCAATACTGTATCGTCAATACCGCGCATCATTATATTAGATTGACATTTTTAAACTTAGATGAAAATATGTGTTCTTTGATTCTGGAAGTAACTTATGGTATTGTCCGCATTGAGAAGCAAGATTGATTACAAAGTACATATTTACAGGAACGTTTATGAATTAACCTCAAAGATGAATACATTCAATATGACACATTAAATATTCAAACTCAGCATTTACGTATAAGAATTGAACAAACAACTATTGAATACATGATTTCCTCGAATTTATGTAATAAATTTGTTTGGTAATATAACTTTTGTATACAGAAAAAATAGCAGTTATAACGTGTATATTTTGGAATGATATAAAATGAATAATTTATATTTTCATATTCGCTGGACACAAGAAATAAAAAGAATGCCCAATGGCACTTCTAAGATCAAATGATTCCGGAGGTAAAATACCTGGCCGTTCGGATCTCCGGGTGCCAGGTGGTCCTGGGAGAGCTTTGAGCGGAACTAGTTTATCTAAATGTGCTGCAGCTTCTCAACAGGCTAATAACAGCAGCCACCCACAGCAGCAACTTTGCTCGGAAGACAGGCCGCAAGACATATTCAGGGTCGATTTCACGAATGTTCAAAGTCTCGCCTCAAACATAAACTCTGTCCATCAATATCGGCAGACAGAAAGGCAACACATTCTGGCATTGTCAGAGACCCAAGTCGACTCACCAGTGATGGAGAATTGTTTTAGATATATCGGATACGACCTATACACCCGATTCAGACTAAGATTTGGTGTATGCGTATATAATCAAATCAGGATTCTCATGTCTTGAAAGGAAGGTCTCGAACCTGAAGGATCTTGCTCTAAATATCTTAGATTAATTTTTCCAAATTAATTTGCTGCATCTACAGACCAACGAGTAGCAAAAATTACAGACAGCTTTCGATAATCTTTCAGCCACTGTAGGTACAAACAGATCACCCCAACTCAAGAAATATTCTCAATGGATGATTTCAACGTTCACAATACTTACTGGATAAAACATTCCAACATGGCTCTATGCCTTTGCGTGAGGTTATCTATGAAAAAAATGAGCAATATGTTTTTTGAATATATTTGTAGGAAATTCACCTTGCACCGGAATTGGTGCTTGTGTCAAGTTCATAGGCAGAGCAAGAACATTATTTGAAGGCGTTTACTAGTAGAGAATGTCTGCTGTGCGCTCTTGCACTTTGAGACTATATGTCCTAATAATTATTTTTAATCTCCAGCTTACATACGTCCGTTGAAGCACCTCAGCGTCGGTGACCAGATGATCTAAGCTACCCTTATGAGGTACGATTTCGTTCACGTTAATTTTTTTGAGTCGCTAAAATCATACTTTTCATCGATAAGATAAGTATAAAAACTTATTCAGTCGGCACCACCCCTTACTGCATTATTCAGGATAATTATATGGTCATACATATTCTTTTTCTTGCCTTAACCTGTATTGATTCTCCTACTGCTTTACTAATGCATAAACAAGACGTGGTGAGGAATTATTGGAACACGATCTATCTGCTTTTAAACGACTCACTTGTGACTTTCCTTTGTTATTATCATTAAAATTTTATAAGTACAATAAAGTATAATTATGCATTAAAAATACATGTATGAGGAATAGGTATAATTACAAATGTTTAACAAACAATTCCGTTGACTTGAACATTTCCAGGTATAGGACTCATAAGAAGCTTCTAATCGGAACATTTTTGAAATCCGAATATATGTTATTGAACAGTTTGTGATATTGTGATCTATGTAAACAACCGTTTCACCAATTTCTGACAGAATATCCGGGATTATTTTGCCCGTAATCTCAGTAACGACTTCAAAGATTTGATGAAATTTGAGGAACAATTATTGGCTGTAGGTAGTTTTTTTAGAGTTAATGGCTCAATTACCACAGAAAAATTATCAAAACATGGCCAAACGTGTACGTAATAACATGTTTCAAGTTTAGGATTCTTCTAGAGTGTAGTTAAGACAATTTTATAGTATATCAAACTCACAGTGTTCTTGCATTTCTGAATAATCAAAGTATGTCATAAATATTAAGTCTCTCAATGTGACTATATTGTACGTTAGGGTTTCTTTATTAATCAACATTGATTTTAACCTACGTTAAAAACATTCAATTTCAACGTTTTCATGAAATTGTATGTTGCAGAGGTTTCAACAAACAAAATGTATGCGTTGTTAAACTTTTTTCCAAAAATGCAATTTTTTGTTCTATCTTACAAAATATTTTCAAAACAGATCACATTATGTTCCTAGTTGGCTTTCCCCATCTAACAGTGTCCCTATATATGTCTTAGGTTCTGACATCCCAATAATGAATGTAAATAAATAAATCTATTGCTCAAAAAATCCCAGAACTCAGGAAAAAATTCAATACTGACTACTCTGCATTTTCTACGTAACAAAGTTACTTTTTCTGCGTACAGCTTATACCTTATCCCGTCATCGACCTTTTTTCTATTATCCACGTTTTATGTTCTTGCCAAAGTGCCCTCTGTATTCCGTTTACGAGTCTGTCGTTATCCAGAATGTCCTTTCCACCATAAAACTTTGCCAATACGGCCCTGCGAAACTGCGGGTAACCCCCTCCCTACAAGGCTAATGGGACCGACATAATATCGTAAAACGGGCATATTATGGTTAACGTAAAACTCGAATAAAAGGGGAAAGGAAAAGCCATCCGGCCAAACAGAGTTTGCTAATAAAATGTGTTTTCAAGATTGTCAATACCGGATTTAGCGTTTAGGGAACTTTCTCATTTTTATTGTCATATCTGAATGAGAATAAATTCATCCGGAATAAGAAATAACTAGTATTTTCATCACTCATTTCATTTCATGATTGTCCCAATTTCTTAAGCCAGAGGACATCGAGAGGGTAACAAATGAATAGTTCTATGGTGAATCAAGGTTACTGATGTTTATGATCTTTAAATCAAGGCAATATTGGTTGCCTATTGTAATCAAAATACACAAATAAATATATTAATTGTATGTTCTAATCATCTTTTACTGAGAAACCATAAGCTGAACACATAAGAAAAAATAAATGTTTTGAGATTTCCGAAGGAAATTCTTACCCCCCCAAGGCGATCAAAACCTATAAAATGCACAAAAATTTAGTTTGGCATTCACAAAACACACAATTCAAAACAAATCATTTTGATTATCGTAAAAAACACTATTAAGTACCCCGCAACTGTATATTTTCTTGACAATTATTTTATATAATTACTGCGTACGGGTAAAAGTTATTTTCATTTCTCAGAATTAAATTACTAGGTACGTTAAGGTTGAATGAAGGCAGCACACGAATTCACCATAAGCAAACTTATGTCATGACTTAAACACAATTCCTTTGTGCTCACTGAGGAGTAAAAACGCAATTCTTGGGCAATTCTTGGGAAGTTCAAATAAGAATATACAATTATACAAAAATATCTCGTTGAAAAATCGCCAAAATACGAAGTGTGGCAACATAGGAGCGTAGAAGTATTGGAGGTGTGTACGCAATATTCATATTTTACATTTATTCGTTAGCCTTAATAAAACTGTCAAGCGGAGAAAATAACACCTTAATTGCTGTGAGCGCGGTCTGTAATAATTTGAGCCTTTGAGCGTCTCATTCGGGCATTAATGACGCGCCATGCCAGCGACGATATCACTTTGCGGAAAATCGTTGCCTTTGGAAGTATACAATATAGTTCAGTTAAATTACGTAGTTAAATTAAGTTGTCCTGGGTGTTAATTAAAACCACATATTATTCGGGAAAGAACTTTACCAATGCTTAGGATGCCTTGGCAGTCTGTCGAAGGATTAAATTACAGACATTTATGGATTTACGGTTTCTAGTATAAATTGACTTTAACTTGGGATCATTACACTGTATTCCTGTAGTGATGGAGCACTGTCCCTCATTTTGGATATATTGAAAATACCAATGTATCATCTGGTCAAGTTCTAATTTGAAAAAAAACTGCTATCCATGCGAACAGCTAATCAGTAAATGTATACATTTCATTTAATTATTTTTGGCATTTTGTACTTTGAAGGCGAAGCAGACGACACAAAGTACAGTTCGTTCTGTAGTTATGCTGTTTTAATTAACGGAAAAAGTAAAATGATTCACATTGAATTTTTTTTAGAAATTTTACTCTAAATATAAAATTTTTATTTTTCCACTAAAATGTCAAAAATTAAGGTAATGTAAATTCGGTGCTTGTGTGACTCTCGTATAAGTTTATTTCAGAGATATAATTATATTTTTTCCAAGTAAAGGCGATGTTTAGAGAATTAGTGTTCAGGATGAAATTAATTAAAAGGATTAATTAGTCACGGCTCATCGGGAACTTGAAGTTGCAGTTTGTCATACGGATAAATAATAAATAAATGTGATGGTTCATCGCGACTACGCTGACCAAAAATCTGAATCATAACTATTAATCAGCTTCTTATAAATTGAAAAATTTATCAAATATGTTTTATAGGAATTGAAAAATCCTTAATGTGAAATTTTTCAAAAAAAAATTAATTTGAATAAAAAAAATCATACTTAACACTCATCTCCAAGCTTTGAGACCCGGTGGAGATGCCCATTGTTAAGAAATATTTGAAATCATATTTGTCGTTTGGAAAAGGTTGAAGAAGCAGCCGAAACGTTACAAAAGTCTTCTTTCCAAACTAATATGACAATTAGTTACTTGCCTTCTCCGCAAGGTGGCAACTGATACATAATTCGGATTTTGAAATTCGGAAAAAATAGCCCAGTGCGGGATTCGAACCATACATCTTCCGATTGCCCGTCCGACGGTGTAACCACCTGAACTGACTGGGCAGCAGCCCAGTGTTTACAAAGTGCGGAACATATGTTAAGCGAAATACCTTGAAGGCTATTCTTTCGAATTTCACCTCGAGATACGAACGACGCACGCAGTTTGAAATTCGGAAGAATGGCTTTCGTTCCGATTAACACTTATCATCCGCTTCCTGTAACGAATGGGCAGCTGCCCAGTTAGTTCAGTTGGTTAGAGCGTCCGACCGGCAATCGGAAGATGTGTGGTTCGAATCCCACACTGGGCCATTTTTTCCGGATTTAAAAATGCGAATTATGTTATATGATTTCAATTATTGACCTAAGAGAGGAAAAATGAACTCCGATAGTATTAAATATTTGTTTTTATATGAGATCACTATAAGGTTCATTCAATGTAAGATAATGTATAACTTGAATTTTGGACGATTTTGAGGTGGAGTAGTGTGGGATTCCACAACTTCACAACTCATAGAGGTATGAAACATATATGTATTTGAATTCTAGTAGGCTAAAGTCAAATAAATTACCGGACAAATGAATGTTTCGTATAATCTCAGCCTATTATGAAAATCTTGAAAATAAGATTTTTTTGTGCATCATATACCATGAACTGGGAATGAAATAAATTATTGATGTTTTTGCTGCAACGAAACTGCTTCCACTGGACTATTACATAAAATTACATTATCAATACGTAATAACATCGTGTAGTTGGAACGCCTACTAAGTAGAAATTATTGTTATTATTGGAGGTGGTATAGTGGGCTAAATTACTAGTATGAAAAAGGTAAGTCTATACTTCTGTACCGGTTAAATTGATGACTTCAAACTGGCTGATATATATTCTCAAAACTACTTATTGCATAGAGTTTTACTCATCCAACATCGGAGATCATAGTAATCAAAATAATTTCTATATGTTCTTTATTTTTATATGTCAACTATACGCTTGATAATATTTACAATTTCATCACACCTATTTACATATTTTGCCATAATTCAAGGGAGACAAAAATGCCTTCCTCATCTGTTATCTATTACTTTTCGAATACACACCGTTTTTTACTCCCAACAAATTGAATGTTCCCCATTTTTGCGGTCCAAACAACATACTTGTTAGTTTAAGTAAGTCCCCGAAAAATAACTTCCTGAATCAACTGCCATTTCGACGTTTTATATTTTCACAATGCTCGGCGGATGTGAAACGTTTTCCAAGCGCCCGTCTAGCTTAATTTCATCCCCCAGAACAAATTATAAGTTTAGAGCGACTTGAGAGAGCCAGTAAATTATTTTAGTGCTGCCTGTTTATACGGATATTCCGTCTCACTGCCAAGTCCACAGCAAAGCTGAAAAGAGAGAGGGAAAAGTTTGACGTACTCGTTTGGGAGTTTTTGAATAATACAATGGAAGTTCTGTAATTGCCTGTTTGTTGCCTATAAAAGTCGATATACTTGTTTGCTGTTGCTGGGATGGACCAAGTTCGTGAAGTTAATCGATTCTTAAGCTTGTTTGAATAACTGATTACTGGATTTACATGCATATTTTCTTCAACTGTGCAAGAGGCTATAAAGTTTTGAATGCCTAATCGATACAAGAAAACAGGGAAGCAGGGAAAGTTTCATTTGCATTTTTCACATATTTATCTGCAGCATGGGACTGGATTGTATGATGATCATGCCGTTGATACAGTCGCTATGGATACTTGGCCGCCATGCTAGGCCGTTACACTGACTAATATGTGAACTAGAGATAATCGAGTGGGGATTTGACACTGTTTAATTTTGAAAGCACATATTACATCATAATGCGTTGACTATCAACAAATTATATTCAATACTAAAGCATTACATAACGAATCATTACAACACATCCAAGACAAACAAACAAAAAAAAATGATAACTGCCACTGCAGAATACGGTATCAAAACGCGTTATGAAGGAAAATGCATGTGAAGCACTGAGTCTATTAAATTGACTCTATTTGTCGAACATTTTTTATATGATGATGATATCAGTATCTTCTGTAATCCGCTTTTAGCAGGATAAAATGATTGAGACATGAAGTTTGAGAAGATTATTGTATCAACCGAGATAATATGTGTCTCTTGATACCATATATTATTCAAATTGATTCTCAACCGTTAATTGTACGAGTCACGGAGCAACTTAATTCGAGAATGTATAATTGAACAGATTAAAGCCAGAGAACAAAACTTATAATTAGAGTCATTAAATTAATTTAACGTATCTCAAGCATTAATCTGCTGAGTGCTGCTAGAGGTATGAGATGTACTGAGTATAGTTATTACTGTGTTATTATTGCTAAAGGTAATAATTTACTTTCACGATATAAAAAGTGGTAAATTCTATGGTATCCAAATGACATTATCTAATTTGGTACGTTTAAGGCTGTTTGTGTGACTATTGTAGATCTGATGGAGTCTTGCATCGTATCTAGTTTGGGACCATTTGGCGGCCACAACAGCGCATCGCCACCTTGTCTGCAAAACCTCTCCACGATAGGAGCCAGCCCAGGGGCAGTTGAGGCTGCAACTTCACCTAGCCTGGCCAATAGTTCAGCACCGGTTAGCAGAATGCAGCGCACCTAGCCTGGTACTATATCCCTCTAACCACGATACACACACCGATATGCTGATTTGCCTTCACGAATGCGTTATGGCCACGCTTCTACGTAACGATGGAAGGACTGGGGACAGTATATGATGGAAGGCGTCGAGATAAAGTCAAGCGTGGTGGGCGCATTTCGGCGTCGAAGCTATACATATTTTTGTTGTTCGCTTGTGATTTAATCTTTCGACGTACCTTCGAATGTATTGTGAACCAAAACTGATAGAAACTTGCAACTAAATCGCCTCTTTTCCGTTAGACTACGTCACTGATAAAAAACTTCGCTATTAGTACCAGCACTAACTAACGCAAGTTTTAATTATTTCTTCTTGCGTATGCTACTCATATATTTATGTTACAATGTTCAGCTAGAAAGCAGCAAATAATTGTGGTTAATTTATGTTCGCTAAAATATGTTTTCCACACTAATTTTTATAATGACTATGTGTAACTTGGGATAATACGTCATTTGTATGCCTATTAACGTCAAGTGAGTCCATAACTAGTATTTATAGTTATTCACTACAACCTAGAGCCAACTATACAAAAATAGTTCTTAGGATATCTGGAATTGTGGAGTGGGTTGTTTGGTGTATATTTTAAATGAACAGACTCTCCACAAAAATACATAAAGTCGATGATTTCCACCATTCAACTACGGCAAAGGGACTTTTTGCAAAAGGTGCATTTTTACTATGACTGCCCTCAGATTTATCAGAACTTAACTTGTTTATTATAGTTGTAATTTCAGGGCTAATTCTACGGGAGTTGTCAATTGTTATACTGTGTTACATCCTCCTTAGAAGAAGCACACTACACATTAGGGCGGCTAAAACTATACGGCAATTATTTAATTCCAATCGATGGATAGAAAATTCGTCTTCGAATACGCGTCGTAGGAACTGGTATTTATGTATTTGTACTGAAATGAGTCATTTTCTTCAACGAGTATGCATCAAATGCCATTTCTTAGCGTGTTCCATGCTACAACTTACATGATTTTTATTAAAAAAAATTACCTGTTCAGAAAAAGTCTGTAGCTGTAGAGATCTGAAAGCTGGTCCTTGTCACCGTAATATACACAAATTGTATCCTGTGTATTCAATACATCTGGACTTCACGTCAAGGACGTCACGGAATTTAGTTTTCACTGCATGACTTTTGAGAGGCCTCGTGATACTAATTATGACCACACAGAATAGTGCCCTTAAAGAACATTAATCTCATTCGACAGGGTAGGACTCACCTTGATACATACATTAATGCAACACCCTGTAAGACAAGGACAAAACAATATTTTCAGAAAGCTCCATCGTTAAACTGAAACAATATACTCTTGTTTGATGTCTTATACATTTGTATTTTCGAAACCCGCAAAAAATACATAAGCTGTGAATACCATTAGTGCTATAGACATACATGTTTCGTATATAGCGTAGACTTGTCTGTATAGCAATCAGGTGGTCTATACGTAACCGTCAAGGGTGTGATAGTAACATCAACTCATCTCCCAAGTGTCGCCCTCTATGGGGACGCCCACACTTACGAAGTCAAAGGTCCTAACACCTGGACTGCCTTGAAGCGGCAACAGATGTCTCTTACGACATCTGTGAACAAGGGTGAACTGATTTACAGCGATATCCCTTGGAAATTAAAGAAACAAAAATACGTTTTACCTAAATTATAATTTTGTTTGATAATTATAAAAAAACATATTCTTTTGAACTTTTGTCAGTCTTTACACAAATCTATTTTTATTTTGACTTTAACTAACAACAAATATATTCCTCTATCAAACTTCTTTAAAAATCATATATTTGATATTTTATCACTATATAATAAGCTTTAACCACAAATTAATAATGAAACTCTAGTAGACGAATTTTGAAACAAAAATTAAAACTTCGACGCGTTTTCTCATTTTCTTTTTCCCCATCACCTAGGCAATAATCAGAGAATAAGAGGCAAAGAATGACAAATTTATACGAACGACTCGCGCGGCAAGTCAGCTGTCAAAATCAAATCACAGATAAATTTCACCAAATTTGAAACTGAATACTTGCATTCACGAATATTGGCGGCATATATTCGCATCCGCATTTGCGAGTGATTAAAAATCCATATTCCTTACATAACTAATTCACATATTTCAAGACACCTATGTATGTATTTATGTAAGCTTCAAATTCCCCCTGTTAACATGTTTATGTCACTGGTCCCTCCTCAAAGTTCAGCAGTTTGCTGGCCGCATTCGATATTCTTAATTCATGTTCCATGGAGAAAAATCATAGGCTGCCGGTCTATGCGAGGAGACTCAAAAGTGAGTCGTGATAACCTTGAACAGCATGTACATGTATCTATCTTCGACGATCGCATTATCTGTTTCCACAAGTCATTAATTATGTGATTAATGGTTGCGGTGTTTCGGTCGGACGATCAGGAAAATTGTTCATGGGTTGGTGGGTCTGGTCGCGTGTGTGTGGATTTTTCACACATCGCTTATTTTACAGGAGCATAAAATTAGCAGGGGCAATGACGATGTGACGCATTGGTGCTTGCTTAATGTCATTAAATCAAATGAACGGCTGCTGGACATCACGATGAGTACGTTCGTAGCGGTCAGATGCGAAGGAAAATGAGTGAGAACCAACCATGCTATACTCAGACTCGGCTTTAAATGCCTGACGATATTACTCCATCTTTTTCTAATATATTGGCAACATTTTTGCTAGAGTTTGATACAGACAATTCTACTGGCAGATTTGATCTTTATAATGGGTGTCCCAGTAGGTACTTCGGGATTTAAATTTAGCTCCATTTTGTAGTGACTTAACCTAGAAATGGTATATTGCGCATCTGTCATTTAGAGACCCGGCAATTTAATTATATATCGTTTTACGACGGAAGAACATATCAAAATTGTGCAAACTTACTATGAAACTTCTCGTTCTTGTGTAAGAACAGTTCGTAAGTTTCGTTTATTTTTTGAGCGCAATCATGTGCCAAATGACGACGCAATTCGCAATCTCATTCACAAATTTGAGGCTACCGGATCAGTTCTTGATGTAAAAGTACCAGTTCGTCCACGTAGTGCTCGATCCAACGAAAATATTGCTACAGTACGTGCACATGTAACCGAAAATCCCAGAACTTCAATTCGTCATCGATCTCAACAATTGAACATAACGAAAATCTCTCTGCAACGAATTTTGATCAAAGATCTGGTTACACGCATATAAAATTCAACTGACGCAACAGCTGAAGCCCCCAGATCACGAGCATCGCCGTGCATTCGTTAAATTTGTCTTAGAAGAGGTTGGCAGTAATGCAGAATTCTATGATAAAATTATCTTCTCTGACGAAGCCCACTTTTACCTGGGAGGTTACGTGAATGAGCAAAATTGCAGAATTTGGGGAAGTGAAAATCCTCGAGTGATTGAAGAAAAACCTTAACATCCTCTTCGAGTAAATGTGTGGTGTGCATTGTGGGCTGGAGGGGTTATAGGGCCATTCTTTCATGAAAATGACGATGGTGAAACGGTAAATGTTAATGGCGAGCGTTACCGCAATATGTTACGAGACTTTCTATGGCCCCAACTGGATAATCTACACCTGATGAATATCTTCTTTCAACAAGATGGAGCCACGTGTCATACTGCGAACGAAACCCTAGAATTGTTACGGACACGTTTTCCTGACCGGGTTATTTCTCGCAATGGTGATATTCGCTGGCCTGCGAGATCATGCGACCTAACCCCACTGAACTTTTTCTAGTGGGGCTTTGTCAAGGACAAAGTCTATTCTAACAAGCCGCAGACGATTAATGACCTGAAGCAAAACATTTATCAAGTTATTGATGAAATTGGACCGCAGTTGTGCCGAAAGATTATAGACAATTTTAGACAAAGAATGGTCATCTGTACAAACAGCCGAGGGGGGCATTTAGAGAATATTATTTTTAAAACATAACTCCCATACCTCTACATTTTAATAACATAAACAAGAATATTATTTATCTAATTTTGTTGGGTTTATTTAGAAACAAAATCCCGAAGTACCCATTAGGACACCCTATATATTTAAGAGGGAGCTCTATCTATAATAAAAGGCGTTTTGCACGGGTTTCCAATATTTTGATTCCAGTGCTCTTGAAAATATAATAAATAATACAACATTGCAAGCAAACGCGGTAGCTAAAGATCCTGAGACACTAGACGAGTGGTTCTTACTACGATATGTTTATTCAGATCGGCAATATACACGGTAATATAGATCCGGGATGATTATCAACATCCACCATAAGAAGGAGAAGATGCGTGTGAGTCAATCTACTTGACCTCATTCTTTAGTGTAAGTTTGATAACAGAAAGCCTCTACGTTTGACCATTAGAGCATGACGGTTATTCAATAACTAAAACCATTACTCAATGTCCACACCTAATTGACATACACCACACATAGCTACTTTCACTGCTATGACCACAAAGTTGAAAAAAGAAATGATAGCTCACAAACGATCCCAGGTTGATAAAAATACTTTGATCGCCCAACTTGCCATGTATGGATGCAAATTCATGTTACCATAGAATCATCACAAAAAGTTATATGATAGATATGGCGATTGACATAATTTGTCACAATTTATCATAGATGAATTTCCAGTCTTCTTTGGATAATAGTAAATAAAAGTTTGGTTATACTACGCACAATTATAACTGTTGCGTGATGTAATATATCACCGAATGTTAATGAATACCTGTGCTCGCTATCTCAAGACCGCAATTCTCTCAAGACATGCGAACAAAGAAAAAAATAATTAAAAAAGCAGCACATTAAGAGATAGATACGGAAGATAATTTTATACCAATAACTTTTAACTGCTCAATAAATCACTGGCATCATTTTTACGACAGGCAATATATTGTCGATGTTGTTTTACTATGCTTGAAATGGATATAATCAAATTTTTCCATTTACGAACGATGTTGTCAGGTTGTTCAAGCTGTGCACGTAAAATTGAGTTAGAATATTGCGTGGTACCAAAGTTTACGGAATAAACTATAAGTTGCGGTAGAGTACATCACATTCGACGTCTAGGCTGAATTCCGGCGGTGGCGGTGAGATGGTATAAGTAATGGACTGCTGCCTATGATGCGAAGTCGTGCATAAAAGCGTAAAGGTGAAGTTTTAGGCGTTTAAAAATGTCGTCAGGTGAGTAGGTAACCAGATGAAGCATGGTTTTAAAATATAAAGTATTATGGAAACTTTGAGGGGAAAAAGATGAATACAAATATTTTTCAAATTTAATTCCAAGCGATGAAGCATTTTAAAATTTGATTGAAATAATTTCTAAACCACCTACTATAATTGCCTTAATCTACTCAACACTATTTTTTATATTAACAGTTCAGAGGATGGGGAGATAAAAGCACAAAGGAAATAAGTATTAGCCACCCTGTAATTCGCTGTGAAATTATAATAGCCACAACCAAAGCCCTACCTATATTAATGTAATAATTGTAAAAAGTAGCTACCGTGAATACATGTTTTCATTTCTATGCATCCGTCACTGAAAAATGTATGGGTTGTCGGTCTGTTGTATATTAAGTCACTCGAAAAGAAATCTATTAAATTACTGTGGTGACTTTCCTAATTCGTTATTATAATAATAATAATACCACGAGAGACTTACTAGTTGGCAACATTGTTCTTAGTCCCTGTTGGAGTTGGAGTTTGCGGATATACTAGAATGAGTATCGTGTAAAAAGGCCGTTTTTATGTGCTGGCGTGCAGAGAGTCCTTTGTCCAATAAAAACGACGTCGGCGGCGTTTTATTCGCCCGTAATTATGATGGTTTTGAGTTTTATTATGCTATAAAAATGGAGGACGACGTCTTTATGTATATACGCGACCACTGCATGCTGTCGACGTGCCCGCTGTCGTGTATATAGTATATACAGTCTTTAACGGGTCGATATAGGTTGTTCGATAACCATATCGAGGTCGCAATGAGGTGCAGTGTGAATATTTGGGCATTCAATTAGTATCACGCAAAAAAATGACGTCAAGTAGGTTTGCGTTGTAATTCACTCAGGAAATAAATAATTTAACTGGATTTTGGAGCAGTTGATCTTTCGACTTGAAATGAAAGAAATGTTTAATCTAGTGAAAGACCTTAACTATATTTTTTGTCACGTCACTAACCTGGTGTCAAGTTTCATTAGAATCCAAAAAGTACTTTCCGAGTTATACAAGGCCCAAGGATTACCAGACAGAGTAGACAGCCAGACTGACTGGCGCGGGAAGTAAAACCTCAAAAAACGGTCCTTCCTATGGAGATACACTGTATAAGTGCGCCACTGGAAATGGTTTTTTGATAACGTTAATTTGAAGGAGATAATATAATCCAATATTTCACATAATAGATACTAATTAGGGCCTGACAGAATGGTATTTTGAAGTTATATGTCTCATTAAGTTCAATACCGTCGGACTAGCCATAACGCAGTAATGCTATTTTTTGCTCCTTGCATGATAAAGGCATAAAAATATTATTTCCAGACTTCAGAAACACAAATAAATGGAAAATTTTCTCATTTAGTTCAATATGGTAGGGAAACCCAACATGCATTTTTTTCACCCTGCATCTAAAGGAAACCAACACATACAATAGGTATTTCAAATCTAATTCTAATCTAATAGTGTAATGTCCAAATCATCTTACATCAAAGCTTTGGGGATTAACGTTAACAATAAATCTATATATCAAGTAGGACCTGTAAGTAAAATAGGAAGGCTCAAAGGGGTAGCCTCTACAGGTCGAACTTTCAATTTCTCGAACCCCATGCGGCCGCTTTTGATGTTTGCCGTCGCTCGCTGGTTACGAGCGGCTTGCTTTGGAAAATTATTGAAGAATTTAATAAAAGTGATCCAACTTTTGTATATTTTGTAAGCCTTGCTTAATTGTAAAGCAGCTATTTGCAGCGATATCATGAACGGAACTGTATATGGAGAACAAAGTTGCGCAATTGCGTCGGTGTAACAACAAAGCTCTCACTATTCTACTATATTGTCATGCTGACGATTCAGACGTGGCGGCAATGTAATACACTGGACGTACAATACTGCGTCCGTACGATGCAAATTATGTCGTTCATGTCGGGACACATTATAAATACCATACGACCGACGCTGCTTGCTGGAAAGCGATGACTATAAAATACGTTATTTGCATTTGCATTCATTCTCTTCCCTCTTGCTTTTTCAGCTCGGCTAAGGAAAATCTAGACATGCACGACATGAATATATAATGACAACTGACATAATCAAGGAAGCCGAGCGATTCAATATGCCAAGAACGTAATAAAACAATTGTTCAAAGCTATTGATGGTAACTTTTGCTGGAAATCAAGACTTTTCCACTCTTAAGTATAGTCGAACGGGATCAAAATAATATGAGGGAAATAATCACAAACACCTCATTATTTCCTGGTGCAGCTTTTAGATGCAATGAAAAGGCTATAAGTATAAGTATTTTTCAAATTACCTAAAAATACATTTGAAAACGTTTCTACTTTCCGCGCCAATAGGGGTGGAAGTATTGTAACCACAAAGAATATGGATTCAAAATATTACGCTTTTCAAAAGTTTTATTAGCATATACAGCACGAAAAACCATCACTCATTTTGGTCCTCCGAGCATTAAAGGTGGTTTTCGTCGTATTCGCAAATACATGAGTCATGTAAAACGCAATCACATTTTGAGGAATTTCGGCTACTAGATCAATAATGTGGGTAGGACGTAATCGATTTTGAAAATCGATCAATGGTGAAGGAAACGTCAAAAGCGTTGTCCTTAAATCAGCTACTGGTACAATTGGAATGGTAACAGTAGATTCCAGTCGACTAGGCGAAGCATCGCATTGGAGAACATTGGTTGCCAGGACATACGAGAGACAAGTGATGAGATCTATGCTACGATCTCATACGCCTGAATTTCGACAGGCAAATATAATCTTTGGACATATATTTTATGGATTCACATTTAGACATTCAGATATATAATACGTTCATCACAGGATTCCTGTCTGTTGCTCTATAGTCTATACAATTTACGTATCCGCTATACGGGGAGTGGGTGGGGGGGTGGGGGTGGGGGTTAGAGGGGACTACAGATTCAAGATAAACGATTACAAGAAAGAAAAAAATGGCATCTAGTCGGTAATCGAGCATTGGAATGAGTTTAACAAAGAGTCTGATCGGTCTTCCGAACATTCGTTCCAATTGAAGTGAGTTTCGAAAATATATTTTGTGGAAATTCTGTATAATAATCAAATTTTCCAAACTGATACCACTACGCCGGCATTTCAGAGTCGATATTTTTGACAAAACTTTTTTTAAAAAATTCCTCCGCTTTGTTTTTAATTTGATTAAAATCAATCTCTTAAAATAAAAATCTAATGTGTCAAATTTGGGGACTGACTAATCCAATATCTAAACATCTTATTCTCTTGCCCAGGACCGATATCTATCTTCTCGAAATCAACTTTCTTCAATTACAATACTATATTCAAATAACTATTCATGTATTAACCTATTTACAATTGAGGGAGTGACATATATAGTAAACATCTTGTTATTCTGGACATCCAAAAAAACCTCCCAAATCGGTTTGTTAGATAGACGAGCGGCTTGTTAATATTTAACGAGTAAATCTTGTAACCACCGTTCTCAGTGACTGCTTACGCCCAGCTTGACGCGTTTCTGATACATGTTACATACAGACCAGATTCCAGATCGTTATCGCTCTGAATATAGCGTGTTAGTGTACATTGTGTCATATCAGGACGTTACACTCGTTTACTCGCTACTTACGGTTATAAAGATATAACTTTGGAGTTTTCGCGTGTCATAATTCCATAACGTCTGCTTGGACTGCTACGACTCTTGAACTACTTATACAGCTAGGGCAATTTTGAATCTGGACACACGGTATTAAAACAACATAAGATAGGATTTAGAGAGTGTACAATAGAGTGAGATGGATGAAATATTTCCGAGAATTAGATAAGCTGCTCTATATCTATTATACTTACAGTGTTTATTTTTGCACTTTTTAAACACTTAAGTTTACAAATCTGACACAGCTGTCAGTCTAACGTATATATAGTATGCACTAGTCACAATAAATTGCGATTAGCTGATGGAGAATATCAAATCAAATATATTTACTACCCCTACCTAGTCCAAGTTCCTTGATCTACGCCAATGGGAATCCCTTCATTCTTGTAATGTTTATATGTTCTTTTAAATATTTTTACACCACGTTCTTTATCATCTAGTACCCCGTTTGATGTTTGTATGTGTTATGAGTCGTTGTCTGTTTCGCGCGAAAGCATAAATTACAGTAAATGGTCGGAGATTATATATGTTGTGTGTCCATGCCATACTTTTTCATCTAAGAGTAGGTTGTTTGACTTTTGGAATCGAGCCATGTTTTTCGATATTCGTGTCATATCTTTGAGTAATTCTCTGAACTTTTTGCTGTAAATATGAATGTATGGAATAAAATGTTTTGATGTATTTCAACCATTGTTTCTAGGTAACTTCATAAGGAATCACACATTGTTAAACAATATAATTACCAGAAACGTACCATATATTAATTCTAGGGATCCAAATTTCAGATTCAACTAGTCAAGTACATTGTGGTATTCAAAAATATTGCTTTTCTAAACAGGAAAGATGGGCTAAATTTTCAATATGCGGGCATAAGAATTAAGTCAAATACATGTACTCGGTATTTCCCACTGTGTAATTATATCGCTTTGGGATTTGAAATATAATACAGTATAATGAAATCAGTACGCCACGAGATCCATCATAGATCTGTCTGTTTTCGAATTATATTCTTTTATAGATAAGGCAGCATTATCTACCATGACAGCACAGCATATCGCTTTCAGAAATCTATCACAATCGTTGCAGCTGTTACTGAGATTGCGCGGTGACAAAAACTACCGACAGGTATACCGACAGAGATGACACCCGGATTTAGCACTAATTCGAACATTTTTGCGGTTAAAATCTTGTTTAAATGCCTGTAAAGCAAGAAATAAAATTTATTTCACTAGTACCAAAATTTTTCATACCCATATACCAATAATTACTTCATTGGCATATCGTAGAAACGTGATTAATTTATTAAAAAAAAATTACCAACGCGAGTGCAGGTTTGAATGAAAATAAAAAAAAAATATGGTCAGAATGACGGTAATATTTGATACTGACAATTATATGCGTTTATTTGTAAAAAAATACAAAGGAGTTTCACCCAAAATAATATCCTCGATTAAGATTATATTTTTTATGCGTGGGAATTAAAAAAATATTACGCTGACATTCTTATTCTAACTAGTATTATGTATATATGTATATTATTATAGATATTCAAGTAGATACGTATAATAGATATAAAGACCGACCCACCTATTAATCTAATAACAAGCTTAGAAATGTTTATAGCTCATAATTTTATTATTGTATAGGTCAATTTACATAACAAATCAACAGCTGTACCTGTTTTTTTCTACGGAGAAGGCACGATATAACATGCAGAGATTGATCTTTCGCAAGAAGTAATCTCTAGATATTTAAATGAAAGATTGTATCGGAGATAAAACCATACGGAAACAAGCATGGAACCAACTACCTGTTCTAAGTGACGGGGTTTAACAGTGTTGTGTCTAAAAATCTATTCGTAAACTTCAAAATATTTTATCGGCTTTAAACATTTGATCCTGGTTATCCGATAATAATTTGCTTATATGCATACGAAGAAGAGAAGTGATAGAATCGTTTTAATAGAACTGGGAGCTCAGGTAAACCTAAACAGATCTTACCACCTCTATTACTTGGCAACTAATATTTTGATTGCAATGGAATATCCACATTAGATTTCTACTGTAATAAGAAAGAAAAATCAGTTGTTATTTTTTGGAGTTTAGCTAGTAGCGAAATAATTATGATTAAAATAAGATTATTTAAAAATTTGCAATAATAATTTTAGTTTTATCCTTGAAGGCATTGATATCTTTTGGAAAGTAGTTAGGATAATATTGCTGATTCGAATAATCTAACCAATCAATTTGTGATAAACCAAATGACAAAAAATTGCGTCAGTACCTTACTTCCCACGCAATCGCAACAAATAAAGACTCGAACCGGATTTTGGAGTTTTTGACCTTTTGAATTGCAATAAAAAATATTGAAACCGCTGAAAACCTCTAAATTGATTTAAAAATATCCCAAAATTTCAGAGTTTTTCGCAATTCATATCATTTCCAGAACGTCATCCGACTAAACAGTTCTGAAATCCGATTATATTCAGTAAACTGACCGCTACACGTGAAATACAAAGTTAACTAAATAAAAAAATACTGGTACCCGCATTGTTATATCGATATGTGATGCGACTGGATCGATACCTCAAAAAGTATGGAGTACTTCCGATGCTAGAATTTTATAGATTATAGCCCCCCACCAAACATTTTTTTTAAGATAATGAGCATGCGGCTCGGAAATGTCCAAATACAAAGATTGAGGATTATTATTTTTCCGTTTTTTGACGATTACTCTGCCACCACTCAGCCGATTTACAAAGCTTTTCCGTGTTCAAACTAGTAACCTAGTGTCAAAGTTTCATCAAAATCCAAAAAGTACTTTCTAAGTTATAGAGGGGTCAAGGGTTACCGAACATAGTACAGACCGACGCAAATGAGAGAAATGTTTTTTTGATGTATCATATTGAAATATCAAGGAAACAATATCTCGAATTCGGAATGTTTCACGATTATAATATTTCCTTGCCAATTGGCATTAGAACTGAAAGTTTTGCATATTATGTGGCAAATATTGCATGTAATGACACAATGTTGGATATAATGTTTTTCTTTAATAGTTTTTCAAGTGTGAAATAAAGTGTATATATTTTCGAAAAAGCAATAATTTTGAATATACGAAATTCTTAAGCTCTCATTTGTAAAGGGGTCAATCAATTTATCTGAGGCAATTGTTTCAAAACCATCGAGAATGGAAAGACTCAAATCAAACATCAAAATAATATAATAAAAAGCAATTTTCAATTGAATTGACTACATTAAAAAAAAGTTAATTCTGAGAAAAACAATTTTTTATTCCATGTGGTGAGTTTTTAATAGTAGCATTTTTCTTCACCGTTCAGAACAGTTTTTTGTAACACCATGTATGAGACAAAAACAAACACAAAGCGGCACTGAAGTTGTCATAAATAATTCATACAAGGAATTAACGTAATTAATGCTTTTTATATTAGCGGTCTATTATAAAAGCAACATTAACGTCGCGTCGTGCGAAAAAACTGAATTAAACAGATAAATAATAAATGATTAATAAATATTAGCTTCATCAAATATTCATAAGGCGAGAGGCTGAAATGAGATGACAAGCATCCATAAATTTGATCGCTATACACTCCGTTGTCTTTTAAATGTTATTCAAAGGAGTGGCTGTTGAACCAAAATCTCGTATAGGAAATGGGCGGTAGGAGTTTGGGTTGTATTCGACCCACGATTAGCACTCAAGAGCCCACAGGTCGATGCAATTGTCTGATCCGTAATTTCCTAAGATGTTTGAAAAATGGTGGTGAACCAGAGAGCAGTAGTAGTTTAATTTTAACATTATTTGGGGCACTTACTTATTAAAAACTGACGACGAACGACGAAAAAGACTCAAATGAAGATATTTTTTTCGCCGATGAAGATTTTGCTTAACTGTCTGTCAATTTTTCATTATTTTGATCTCCAAATGGCGGATGAGAAAAATTCTATTTACTTTTTAGACACAATCATTTTCAAAAACACAAGTAATGGATGAAACTCTTTTATCATCAACGTTGAATAAAATCCAACTGAAAAAATCCGTGCTGCGTAGCTATCGTATATAGTGTATAAATATAACTGATATATCGCGATATCAAGTTAATGGTCTGGAAGTTGATATAGGCACAAATATGAGATAATGAATCGAACATGGAATTTCCAGATTTGAAATATCCCGGGAAATGTAGTAGAATCTAAAAAATCACTCACATACAATTGCGCAACATCGTAGCTACTCCTAAGAATATTTGCAAATTCGAGAAACATTTTTCCATTGTTCTAACCATATTTTATCCGAAATTTATCAAAGGCGAGGAAGCAGTTAATGACAATATGCGTTGACAAAAGTAGCGACAGACAAATACATGGCCGAATTAGTGACAAACTGAGTTACTACAATGGAAGGATGGAAAAGCCTTGATTTCGGAGATCGGTGTAGTGGCGTCGGTTATCGACAAATATATGAAAAAGAATTTCAATATTTCCGAGACCTTCAATCATGTTCGAAAACATTTTCGGGGGTTCAAAAATTGAGAGTACAATACAATACTTTTCTCACTTATGCGTGCGAAGTAAAGATGGGAACATTGGCAGGGTGATTTTACAAAAATAAATAAGAAACTATGCAAAGACAATACGTCAGATCGTGTAGGCTGCAGTGAACTTGTGCAAAACTGATTGCACGGGTGTCAGCGGGTAGATTCGGTACTCAGTCTGTTTAGTGCTGCTGCCACAACCGGTACAACACACTGGATGGTTGAACAAGCTCGTGCAGTTGGGGAAGTGGATTGTTTTTCACAATTATATTAGGAAATCTAGTCATTCCACTTGAACCATTTTTTACAGCGCGTATCTGAGTGGGGGTAGTGGGGGTAATTACCTCCCCATGAACACAAAAAATTTTCCCAAGAAACTGGTGGAATATAAATCAGTAAACATTTGGTTGATTACAGTACTGTCAGAGCCATCGGTAAATAATTGTTCAAATACGCACATAAACATGTAAATTGCAAGTATGGCCTCCCAAAAAAAAAGATCTTGAATTTCACAAATTTTCAATTTTCACCCGCGGTGATCCTCCCCGCTCCCCCATTTCAAAGACAGCATTACCCCTTCCATAGGTTAACCCTGAAACATATTTTTTTATGAACAATGAGTAGTTTATGATGTATAAATATGGAATACGGCTGATATTCGCAACACAAGAATTCATCCCACAGACCAAGATCGAAGACAACCTGTGGGGGGTTGTTGGTTTAAAACTGTCTTTTAAAGTTTCTATATGATCTTCCAACGATGGCAAAACATGTTTTCCTTTTCATATGAATTGCAACAATAATCATACATCGGGATTAATATACCGGACTATACAGTGGGATAGAAAATAGTTCACAAGAAAATAAAGAGAGAGAAATACATATAATAATGGCTTTCAAATAAGGCAAAGTACGTTTATAATAGCTGCGCGCCAAGGATGCTATCTAAACGTATCTAAACGCATCCGCGAAACTTATAATGCTGTCGTATAAAACAAAGATATCATCTGGTCTCCAGCCGAGATACGTAGTAACCATATTTGGGCAAATGAGGAAAGAATCGTGAAAGGTCTTGGATCGCATTGGCTTGTATCTCATGTGCAATTCGCTAAGTGGGAAAAATTAATGAATTTTACATGTCTTTATGGTATGGCATGAATTTTTTCCCGTTGTTTCTGACAGGTTTTGCTGTAAACGATAGCAACGGCGTGCAAATAATCATTCTCAAAAATAATGAGAAATGGATGCACTTACTCGGTAAAACTCTTACATCATTATTGTGGATATCTGTTTACGAAAGACAAATAATGTTGCTATAAATCAGTTCACCATTGTTGACAGATGTCATGAGAGCTGCTGTTAAATTCGTGAATTACAAACTGCGTAGTGAGGCTCACTTTCCGTGACAATTTGAGTATTTTGATTAAAAAAAATTACAATTGCCAATGCATCGATTCCAAAAATGTGTGTGTGTACTATTACCTACTAGGTGCCCATACCATATCCCTCAGTAAATATCATCAAAATTGGTGCAGCGGTCACAAGCATTGGGCGGTGCAAAAAGCACCAACATGAAAGGTTAGATAAACATTATATAAAAATTCCAAAATTTCAGATATGAAAATACTTTCATTGTTTGATTGAGTGTAAAGTGAAATTCAGTTATTTCAAATAAGTCCCCTGGTACAACGATGGGTAATCAAAAACTTTATGTTCAGAGTTAAGAACTAGAAATCGCGAATATAGGCATAGGATTTTCTAGCAGACTAAATATGCATATTCGTATTATTATATGCTGCTCTGATTAATAACTTTCTCATTTTTTTCATTCTTCTTTGAGCACCCCTTTGTATCTTCCAAAATCGCCACCCATGAGCTTGCAATAAACTTGCTCTGGCTCGCACATAAATTAGATGGCGTGTTGGAAAGTAGGTTGCCACTGCTGTATGTGTTGGTTTTTTTGTCAGCGTTATCCACACCATGGTGAAAAACCTCGAAGCTGGTCTCACGTGCATCCAGCCATTTTGTTCGCCATCGCGCTGGACGTATTTGCATTCAAATTTACACGCAGCGCAAGGACGATGTCGCATGTCAAACAGGTGGCAAGTCACTTATGCTTGCATATCATGAGATGCCGTCGCTACTGTTCACGCGAAAAATAGTAATACCGATATGATTTGGTTCCACAATTGCTTGAGTAATCGAAATGGAAATGATTATTTCTCACTATAAAACATGCTGTCATGTACTAATATGTTGATAGTACTTCCCACTGATGAAAAATGAACAGTTGTATCGGGTATTGGAAGTGTTAATCTTCAATTCTTTTATAATTTCAAAAATCCCATAGGTAAAGTTGCGAGTTACCTACTCAATTTTATTTCATGATTTCCAAAATATATTTCTACCTCTGAAATCAGTGCAAAATCGTCAACACTGCAGTTAAAATTGAGTAATTCATAGTGGTAAATATGGTAAAACAGAACCAAACTAACCATCTTTAGAAAAAAGCCAACTACGCTCTAAACTTCCGTAAAAGTTGGAAAACAATTAAATTGACTATGTTCATGAGTTGGATGTTGCGTTAAGTTGAGTCAACAGATACTGAAAATGAATCACTCCTACGTATTCTGAAGGCAAATCTGCAAATATTCAGCTTTATTTAACAGGTATTTTGGATTATTGGGACCGATCATTTAGTATAAACTGCAAATGCCAAAAAGTATTAGAGACCACCTTCCCCACCTCCCAATTCCAATTTATTTTCTCCGTGGCATTGAAATAAGTATCAATAGTTCCTCAAAATTCGTATGTTGCTTTCTTAGTTAAGGCAAGGTGCTATAGGATTATAAAACGCTTAAGCGTGGGATGTAAGGTGGCAAAATTTTTGGAAGTTGGCTTAGACATTTTTTTTTAAATTCCTGATTATATAGGTACGTATTACATTTTTTTGGAAGGCATATTTTTAACATGCTTTTTTAAAATTGTTAAATTATATTTTTATCGGGTGCATTGTCTACCAAAGGAATATAGGGACACTGGACAAAAATAATTAGTAAGTGTCCTAATGGGAGGGAAATATTAATGTTTAAACTAGAGCAAACTTCAACGTGTTACGGAACAAACTATTATTTAACCTTACCTGTTCATCACGTGAATTATTGAGCGACTCTGGTACACAGTATCATACTTAATATTGTATACCATTTATCAACAACTAAGGGTGATACAGCGATGTCTGCTACGTCGTATTTCATAGAGAGCCATTAAAAAAGGATAGAATCGCTGCTTGCACGGAAGTACTAGTGTAAAATGTATTGTACAACAGATGCTGTATGAGTCCGTTCTACATTTATCAAAAATTTCAGTACGTATTTCAACTGTTGAGCAGTATATCATGTTTCCCAGTCCTAGACAGAGGGTGATTAAGCGTCCGTCATAGGCCAACTGCTTTCACGTCTTCTAAATATGAATAAAAAGCTTGTAAAATATATTTCGCAACAGCTGCTGTGGGAGTATGTCGTTCATACATCAACAACGCCAACTTGGAAAATAACTACGATGGTGGGCATGGAGCGAGCCGATGAAAGGTTGTCTACCTATTAATAAGCTGTTGTGCTGAACCGGTCTCTAAACATTTGTCACACCGTATTAAAATAATTAAAATGTTTTGGACCACGGCCAGCGCTCGCGAATATCCAAGAGACAAATGGCCGGCAGTGCTCTGAAATATCCCGACAAAATGCTTGTCCGTTCTAAATGTGGTAAAGGAGCCAGTACACTTTTACACTTGAAGGATATTTTTTTATATCTCAGCAACCGCGAAGGTAAAGGCTGGGTATCGAACCAGTCTTTTGGTAAAGAAATAAAAGTGCAGCATTACACACAGTGTCATTTATTCAGTGTTTTTTTTCATTTTTTACTCTTAAGATCTTCCGCAGTCCAGATTTACCAGCGCCCAGATTTCCACCCGGCGGGCCTGAATACTCTGGATTGAAACAATATGAACGGCATGTCAGGCTTTGTAATTCAACGAATGCTGCGTTTGCAGCATATGGCGTAGATTAAGATCATCAGATTTCAAATATCAAGATACCATGATAAGTCCTTATGCTTCTCAAAGCAAGGTGATAAAGGTCACAAAAAGTAAGAAGGTGGCTTTAGGTGGTGCGCCACCAATAAGTCGGATTGCTCTTTCCTGATCTGCGTCAAGTATAAGTATGAGCAATGTGGTCGGGGCAGTAGCTCCCCTGATATGATGACAGCATTTCAGTCCAGGTTTTATCTAGGCTCCATACAATGTACTCGTGATAATATTGATATCCCACATTTTGATTACTACAAGCTTGAATGGATGGCTTGAGCTTGTCCATTCGTCTCTAATGATGGTAAACAATACTTCTGCGAGAATGGGGAGTGAGTAACATACATTTAGTCAACCAATTTAATAAAAGTATTTACAGAAATGATATGCTGATTGTGTGAAAAGGCAAAACAACTTTCTTGCAAATATTATCAACCGAATTTTCTTATGAAGAAAGTCGAAGCTTCCTTGTCATTGATTCTTGAACATTACAAGTAGAACGACCAGAGTCGACCTGATAATGAAGCGTTACATCACGTTATGGTGTGAAATGACCACTTGAAGGTTTCAGCGACATAGGGACGTTGTACGCGAAGTTAACAAACGCTAAATCAAGCGCACTGCTCCACAACTGGAAGCTATCACGTTAGTTTGACCAATATAAATAGCCTTACTCTTCCAAATAATATAGCAATATTGATAAGTGTATGGATGACAATTGATAATAGAATGTTAGAAATACATTTTAAAGAGTTTACAGTAACATATAGGTATGATATAACAGTGTGAACATACCTCAAAATATAACAAAAAGCATCCCAGCCACGCTGTGATATTTTTATTTTAATTGACCGTATTTTTATTGGCAGTTGCATTTTAACAACACGACGCGGCGAGAAGAGAGAATTTAAAAGCTCAGCTTTAATGGCATATTAAAATAGCATTACTTTGGGATGTTTTACGACTTCGAAAATTTCGAACGAGCTATGGCACGGCTGGTGTCGTTAAATTATTTTTGGCACACACACACGCACACACACACGCACACACACACACAAGGATAGATAAATGGCCTGGTTTGACTGCAGGTGACACAATATGACTGACTATTTTTGACGTGAGCTTTAAACCAATGTTGAATGGGCTTCTTGTTTTTAACACCAGCATCTTTAATTTTTTTATACGAAATTAAGATCCAGTAATGCAAAAAATGACGTCAAGTAAGTTGACCACTCGATGATATCATTTTAAAGATAAAGATATGGATTGAAATTTGTAACTCGCCATATTTTGGAGTTGAATTTAAAATGTATTGAAAATCACAAAAGAGAATAAATTTTTCATAATTTGAAGATTACCACAAAAAATTCTAAATTTAATTCAGGTGATTTAATAGTTTTACAATGACTTTTTCTACCACTACACGTGAACTTGCCACCACAAACCTGTAATTGGATTACCGGTATCAAAAGTTTATATATGATATAACTATTTTACCAACGCCTTGTCATGAGAAGAAAAATATACAAACATATCCAAATACATGGAAGCATTACTTCCCACACCATATATTTTCTTATGGCGGGTAACAACGAACTTATTATGCTAGCTAAAATATTGTCCGCTATAATGAATTTGGAGATCTTAGTTTATTTTGTTGATTCATATATTCTGTATATTTTTTGTCTGATTTGGAAACTTTCAAAATGTTTCGAGTCCTTAAAGATGCTTTAGTTCAAGCTCTGAAAGGATCAGATCTTCAATGAACATATAAAATCAAACTTGGAATAATTCCAGAATATTTGACTACTCAAAAAAATTGACTACGACTCAGAAGACTTTCGAGTCCAAAAACATACAAAGACGTAGTTTATGCTCATGCGTATAAAGTAACAAAGTGACCGTTATGGAGATATAAGAATAGCATTAGTAGAGGACGCAAAATACTCGAGGGTATGAACCAAAACGTTATACTTATTAGTCTGGTAAGTCCTCGAAATCAAGAGATACTTAGAGCCATGCCTATTCAAAGCCTAATTTAAACTCACTACATGGAAGCTACTCATTGAAAATTGGCAGTAGCGGATCTAGAAGAGGTGTTCTCCCACAATAAAATAAAAATCAACTAACCACGGAACAACGTGGAATGATTTTTTTGAATCAACTGATCCGGCGATGATCCAGTAGAGGTGACTAGACTGACTAGTGATCAAAGCAGGATGAAGTGAAATAACTTTCACTATTTGCCCCTCCAAGTATTCATCGCTAGAAGTGTCCTCCTTACACCTTTTGTTAAACCTTTCCCTCTATTCATGATATTAACAATTAAACATATATACATAACTATATATTATGTACGTTGGTATTGTGTGTAAAAATCTTAATCCCTAGACTTATTGTCTCTTAAAATCCAATCTTTTATAACTAGACCTTGTCATTTTATCTAATTCAATCTAATGTAATTTATAAAATCTCAATGCTTCTTATAAATGTTTATTAGCCTGTATAATTAATAGATATCTAATAAGTTCTTTCATTAAAGTATTCCCCATGAAGTTTTTCATGATAATAATGTTCGAAAAGTACTCCATTATATCGGTTTTTCAGATCGTTACTCATATGTTTATATATAATTACTTTCATTTAAAATATCAATGCACATATCTACATTATTCCATGGGAGCTTATAATTAATTTTCCACTTTAACACAAATTAACCGACTACAATAAAATATTGTTTAATTATTTCTAAATAAGCATTTATATGGTAATTACAGTCCGCACTGCTGTAATAGTTCTGCCTCGGGGCGTATATTAAAAGAAAAATAATTATAGTGGCGAAGTAAAGTATTCTTGGTAATTAGTCTAATTGCTGGTGATTATTTTAAATACTATCATAATATGGTAATGATAAGCAGTTAAAATTACTTTGTTTCGATGAACTACTTTGTTACAATGAACAACTGACTACTGATCACACTTATTGATTGCTAGACATCCACATGTATGATTCTTGACTTGCCATATGAAAATAAGGAAATAATGTGATCCCCAAAACCAACCAATTTACAGTTATTGTTTGCTAGAATCTGAACTAAAATTTAGACCATCGATTCTGGCATTCGTGGTTAGTCTGTTAATTTTTACTTCAACGCGGATACTTGACAAATTTTGAATCAGAGATTTATGTTTTCCTTATGTTACATGACACGAAAAACCGTGTCATTTCAGTCTGTCTGTCTATCGTCTTTCCGGTAATCGTTGACCCCTTTGTAACTCGGGAACTATCATCCGGACTGATGCAATTTTCAAACTAGGTAACTATACTACTATTATATTCCTTTACTGTGAACTTAATGTTACAGTAAGTTGAGTGATCTACAGTAAGATTACCAATTAAATAACAAAACAGCACAAGCAAGTACAGTCGTGTAATTACAAGTTGTTACAAAATGTGCATACAATTTTACAGAATGTATAAATAAATATTATTCCTGCAATTGAAATGTTTGCATCTTGTAATTTTATTGATGGTAGAATAAATGTTTACACGATGATAACAAGTATAAATATTATACAAAGTAAGATTTATTCATCGAAAGATTACAGACACATTCTTAGCTTCCTTTAGCTCACTCAATCATTCAATATTTATGTTGTTTAGTTATGATTAATGAGCTTTACTTGTGAAGTTTTGTCACGCATATACACAGAATTGAATCTAGAAATTAAAAAAAATCATTTACAGATGTTTAGACTTGCTTGTAAATATGTAGATGTGTAGGGACAAATCCAGGAAACTCTCCGAAGACAAAAAAAACTGCTGATGTTTCATTCCGACGTTGTTATTGCACTTCTAAGATATAAAAGCTGTTATTATATATTTCATTCTTGTACTGTTCCCTACGTAGTGACATCGCGCGACAACGCACAACGAGGTTACGCCAGCTTGTTCTCCAGATCGGTGCGCGAATGGGGAGATAGCATTTAGTGGGAGAGATGTCGTGAACGGGAATGTACCGACAAGGTTGAGCTCACAACGCCTCAAACAAGCCTGTTCCAAAAGCCATTCTTTTGAAGAACCTCGGCGTTGTTGAATGAGATACCGGAGCCTTTGTTTCCCGATGGTTACAATCTACAGCGTTTTAAGGTCAGTTTGATCTATCCTCGCGCAGTGCATATGAAGCGCGATAGTCCATCTGTCTTTGCATGAGGTTATACGAGTATATGAAATAATTAAAACAAAAAAATATCGATTAGTGCGCAACACGGTATTTTAGAGACAATAGTTCCAGTTCCGCCCACATAAAACATTTCAATGATTTTTGTAATTTCAATTGGCCTTGAATCACCATTGCCTGCATTTGCACAATTACAAGATGCTCATTTATTCGACCCATCTTTCTCATAAAATCGGATACTATAGCTTTTCCTGAAACCATTTGTGCATCAGATAACTATATTGGGAGTTTCAACATATGCTACTTGGTAACTTATGTTACAAATGACCTCATCAGACGAGACCTGGAAATACCATCAGTGGAAGAAGATGCATAATATATTATCTTTGATAAGTATAATGTCAATACCAAGCGAAAGACCGACAAGATTTGCTCTTTAAACAAATTCGATATTGTAGTAAGGTATCTAGGGTAACGGGATAAACATAACCTATAAGAGACTGATCACATGATTGACAGACTGGTGAAGAAGCGAACAAGGTACAGGAGCGAGTGTTTTATAGGAGTGCGCATGACTCCAGTCACAGTATCCAGCTAGGAAGCTGTGTTCTAGATAGAGGTTCACATTGCACTGCGTGAGAATGAGCAATGAGTGTCTGAAAACAGCAAGAGCATGGTCCTAGAGTGGCATCTGAACCAAGAGAATGATATCAAAACACAAAGTGAGAGTATGTCGGGTAATCCGGAGTTGATTGCAGCAAATAAGCTAGCAAAAGAATGTCATCTATGTTATACATGGAAACAGATCCGCTTTTGAGGATACGAAAAATGAAAATTGAGAATCTAATAATGTAATATGGAGCTTGAATAAAACTAGATATGTGGTGTGCCATTTCAAGTAGAATTCAGCTGCACACTCACACAAGCAATCGTGAAGAACACTTGTATATTATAAAACTGGAAACTCAATTACAGAATATGCAGTACAGAACAGTCGGTATTTCAGAGCCTCTTTGATTTTGAAGAACTGGATCATAGGAGGAATTGGTAGAATGGAAAGCCTAGACTCAAACTAATCTAGTTCAAAACCAGTACAGACACTACAGTGTATTAAGCAGCTCCCAGCAGAAAAGAACAATACTATCAATGAGTGTGCACTGTATATTTCGCAATGCTAAATGTGTTGTGTGGATGTTGAACGTGTAATGTAGGCGTTATTTATTCAAATGTTTGCTACATGTATCCGTGGAGGATAATCTACTTATTGTAATTTGCTTCCGACATTAATTGCAAGGCGAACAAAAGCTTCACAGGGATCACCGCAAAATCATGTTCATTTGTATATGTTTGTGGTAATTCAACAGTTGCATATCCATTTGCCAGCTAATCCTCATATTCGAACAACGGAACATTTATCACAGGGTGCAGGTGCAATGCAAACCTTCAGATGAATATCCGGAGCCGGCGGAAATAAGAACTAGGTCACGCAAACAACCACTGCACAAAAAGAACACTACACACTGTATATATCCAAGTATTCTCCTTAGTGGTAGTAATCCTAATGGCGTACGTATATGTACCAATATTCGAGTAAGCCGGTGCGCTACGAAAGCCAACCAGTTGTGAACGCGGTGTCCGATGAGCTGTCAGACATAAAATACACCATACCGTGCCGCGATTCGAGGTCGAACTGAGCTGAACGGCGTGGCGTCCCGCGACGCGAACTCGCGACGTGCGGAAGCAGCCTAATGCGCATGCCCAGGATGTGCGGATGAAAGAAAACCAGAGACCGGCACCGTCGCGACGGCATATAGGCTGTCCATACACTTCAGTTTATCGAGCTTCGATTATTATCCGGCACGAAGGACCATTATATTCCATTGAATAACCAATGTCACTGAAAGCTCGTTAAAACCGTTGAAAACAGGTTTGGAAATAAACGTGGTTTCAATTAGATTTAGATCTCAGAAGCAACTGTAACTTTCTTGGTTAGTTATTGCATCTTTGTTTTGGGGTGTCTTTGATAACCTTTTCCTGTCGATCCCTTCTAAATTAACTGGCAGTATTATATAAATTTTCATGCAATTTCACAGCCATGAACTATATTTGTGAGATTTCTAGAATGCGTCCTTGATTTTCAGGAAACTCGTACTAGATCACATACACTACGATCTAGGTAAATTTTGATCGTTTGTGGAGGATATTTATTGTCGATGAATTCAACATTACTCAGGCGTATTAGGCACCTTCATTTGGAGGAAAAAAGTATCTATTCTCCATATGTACATAGCAACTGCAGCTTTATTTCAAATCAAATACGTCCCAATTCCTTCGGTTATTCATTCAACAAAAAATGTATTATTGTATTGCCGAATAGATTTTTTTTGAGAGAAACCGTCTTCTACTGACTCATTCCGCACAACCAATCAGTCACATGGCTGATAATCCCAAAGTATTTATAAAAAAGTTTTTGAAATTTTAGTCTTTACTGTGGAAGAATGAATATAATTTACCTGTACTTTAGTAGATCTTGGTATTCTGTATCTTACCTGCAATAAAAGAATAAATATTAAATAACATATACCTCAATCAATTGGAAAGCTGCATAAGAATTCAAGTTCGCAAAATAATATGAAACTCCTGAAACCTATCCTCCGGCATCTTTGAGGCGTTCTACTAGTTTTGGCTATGCTGAGACAACCGATATATTCGTTGAATATATAAGCCTTTTAAAACACATTGCCGATGGACTTACAGGCATAAGACAAAGTTTAGACCCCAATAAAAGTTTAGAGACCTTTATTATTAAATAATATTTTGTTACGTATTTTGATCAATTCAATCTTTTCTGATACTTCAATTAGGTTTCCATGTGAATAGTGTATTTTTAAACCTACATGCACTTACAGTTTTTAATTCACCCTTTGACCCCCGTCCCCAAGATTTCAAACCAAGAATTTAATTCATTTTTTTCCCCAAGGAATGAATAGTTTATATCTAAATTTCAGTAACGTATGAAAATATTACTAATTCGGTATCTATTCGTAAACATTGCGTTGCAGATAAAAATAACAGGCCAATACATGATGTATTTCTATTTTGTGCAGTCATTTCCGTTTTCTTCTGATTTTCGAAATAGGTAATAGTCTGGTATCATTGAAATCAAAATAAAACTTCGCAAACCTTGCGATTACTCAAAATCTATAACAAAAGCTATATATTTTTTGTACGATTTTCTAATAGTATGAGAGCCATTGACACTCGACCCTACGTCATGGCGAATTTGAATAAGAATCACACACGCGTCTAGTATGCGTATCAAAAGTGAGGTTATTGATCATTGTTAATACTGCAATATCAGAGGCAGCAGCTAAGAAAAGATCACCCTGTATATAAATCATCCGGAATATGTGAGCAGTTGTCAAAACAGACATCTCGAATGTCAAGATTGTTCGGAATTTGGTTATGGAACATTCGGGATGGGTATTTTTATATATATTGGAGCATCGAGCAGTGACAGCAGTCAGTCAGTTTTCAGACGATAAGCAGTTAAGAACTAGAAATCGTGAATATACATTTTTGCACAGCATTTTCCTGGCAGACTTGGGGGTTCCATAATGCCCTATACGGATACTGAACGCGTGTGTAATTCTTGTTTAAATCCGCGATGACGTAGGGTGCGTATCATTGGCTCTCGGACCACATCCCATAGCCGAATAAAATTCGGCAAGGTAAGCGCGCATTTGTACATAAATGAGCACATAGTATTTATCGGTTTGATCTCATTTAAAAAACATAACTATGCCTCCTTTGTGGCGGCTCAGATTTCAAACACTCCACTGTTTCAGTTGCCGCTAGCTTTTACATATTTATTATAATTACTATTAACATATCCCATTTTCTCTTGCATTAACTACCTCGACGAAGGTATTACAAAAAATGGTGAAAGCATAAACAAAATCTATCTCCCACCTCTCCCCTAGATAAACTCATGGCTGGTGCTACAGTCCGCGGATTATATCAACGCCAGTTCAATTGAGGTTTTCAAAGAGATAATTATTAGTTTGAATACAAACACTCATTTTCGGCAAACAAATTCTAAGCATATATCCAAGTTATAATATGAATTCTCATGTTCTCTAGACAGCGCTTTGTTGATTTTACAGAAGGTAGTGTATGGACAACTGAAAAAATGTTGAATAAATGAATGCACGAACGATCGAGGGAGGCTCACTAGGATAGCGCAGGGTAGCGCCATTTTTCTCCAGTTCAGTTGATCAGCAAGCCAGTTAACAATTATATACCCTGTAGCTTGATTAACCATTCAAGAAGGGGGTCAAAGAGTCTGCTTATATAACTAAACCTTGATTCTCTCTAAATTTCCTTAGTAGTAGACTATGTTTCAACCATTGCTAGTTTGTCAAAGGAGATATATCACAAACCAATAGCTGGTTGATAAATTTCATTCCTGGCAGCTTGTTTTGAAATTTCATATAGGTCTCAAGTACGATGTACAAACTATACAAAGAATCGGTTAAATAGAAATTATTACAGTTATTTTGGATGAAAAGGATGATTTATTTTCCACTTCTCTTTAGAAAAATATAGTACAATACACAACATAAAATTAGAAAAAAACATTGAAACATAAAATTTGGCATACATTCTTAATTCAATGACTGTTCAAATGACTGTTCAAATGAAAATGAAATAATATTCACCTTTTGTGTCTAATAATTTGAATTTATAAAAAAGGGTCTTGGTCGATTGAAACAAATAGAATTAATTTCCATATTTTGTATGAATTTGTTAGGCAAAATATGTTCGAATGAATAAATTCAGATAAATTACTATTGAATATTTAAAGATTATCGACAAAGCAGAAAAAATAATTTATTACTGGACTGCTTGACATGAGCATATGTCTTGGAAAACAACCTCTTGAGAGGTGCAATCACGACAATCTCGACGCTGGGAAGTTTTTTGTCTGTGAATATTGCCACAAATCATAGCTGGTTCGTTAATTGTTCATATAAGATACAAACAATATTATGTGAAACGTCGAACCATTATGTTTGTTGAGTTGATTTTTACTTTTGTAATAGTAGTTTTGTATGCAAAATTAAATTCCACACATGCACATGAATTCCACTTTAAGTACAGTACCTAAAAAATAATGAAAACTTGAAGTCTTGCCAGTACTCAGAATTAACAATCTTCCTTTCTGAATAATGAGCGATATCTAAAGTGACGTCTATTATTACCATGGTGATTGATGTGGATCGAATTAATCTACTCAGATCGGTGGATAATCTCTGTTGAAATTCCTTCAATGAAGATGAAAATTACAGGCTCCCACTGTCTGCTCTCCCGCTTTTGATGAATGTATGCATAGCGTTACTGAAATATACCATGAATATTAATGAACCGCTTGATTGTTTCTGTAGACCTTTGGTTTGAAAATAATTTTGTATTGGTGGAGCAAATTGAGTTTCATTTTCAATCTGAAGAAAAAGGGTGCCATAAATGTATGATGGCACTATGTATCTCCCATGGAAAGGTAATAGTAAAGAGTGGCATCAGATACGTGTACTGTGTTCTTTCCATGCTACGAAGTCATTTTGAAAATACCTGTAGATATTTTATGAGATGAAAGGCGGTAAATTTTCATTTTCAATTTTTCTAATTATTATGAGTTGAAGTTTTTCTAGGGAATTCCCCTTAACCTTAGTACAAATGCAGCCATCACTATCTATGTCGCCAATGACGCAGGAATCAGAACAGAATTTTATAGAACAATAGCTAGATAGACAGTATACATGACAAGCTAGATTTAAGAACTTTATATTATATTTATTGATGGTACTTGTTGACAATAAACCAGGGTTGCTATTAAAACTGTAAATTTTTTAGTTTGACGATGCTTTAAAGATTAAAACGAAATGCCTAACAAAATACCAACTTCTGTTTGTGGAACCTTGTGCATGAATTGCACAATTTTATATCATTAACCAAATCTATTTACTTGGCTACACATGTAATATTGACTTTTAGCTTAATTGAAATGAAATAATCAGTCTTATAAACAGAATAACTTTTATTTTTTGAATAACAATTCTGTTTCGTATTGAAGGAAGGGTAATCAATAGGGATCAGTCAAGCCCCATTATGCCCTTTGCACATACGTCTTAAAAGTCTGTCAAAAATGGGTGCGACAGTACCTCAAACTAGTGAATAGAGTAGTACGAGTAGTAGATGTTGGAGGAGCTTCCTACGCTGGCCATACAGGATCAGCGCTCTCCATGAAAATGGAATCAAGTACTGATAGGAAAGCTGAGGAATGAGTGCTTAACTGCATCATCATCCCCTTCGTATCTATTGAACAGAAGTGTATAATTCATGTTGTGGAAATGCTTTTTCAGCTGACACTACCCAGTCACAGTGCAGATAGTAAATCGAATTGGTAGTCTGGGCATGGACAGGAAACTCACTCTTCTATCTTATATTTGGGCAGCTATGTAAGCGAAGCTTAAATACTAATCAACAAAGTTCAAATCAACAGTATTTCAAAACTTCTACCATTTCGATTCCAATTTTGCTGGCGAACTATAGCGATCCCATTTTACGACTAAATAAATGCAAATGATTCGTGAATAACAGCCATATCGGTCTGCATCTCCCCCATTCGTAAGTCAAACGGACTGCGAACACTGTTTCCGGATTAGCTGATGCAATCTGATTTCCTGGTTTTTGCGTGCCAGTCACATTTTCCCTTTCCCCCTACCTGTCATGTTTCAATAACCATCATCATTTAAACACGATGAGGGCTCGATTGCCCAATCCGAGCTAACGAACCTTATATCAGGTTGGAAAAACGACACCCCAAGGATGATTTAGTGGACTTCAAACATATCTATAGGTGTTTGGGACGTTGATACACATAAAATAAAACATTTAAATGCGCCTACGATTCTAGGAAAATTAAACAACATACTTTTAGTTGATATTCACAAATTTATTATGCCAAAATACGATCACTTCAATGAAACTTCTCATACTCCTGTTTCACATGGTTGTTCCGATATCATACAGAACGAACTTAATACGGGTAGTTATATTAATTTAGTTTGTATTTTATCGCAATAAAATCATTTGCTATAAATAGCAAAAGTTACAAAAAAATGTTAATGGAATAAATCAAAACAACGTTCCAAACATTCCATATTTGTATTTTGTGTGAAATTAATCCAATATGTACCTAACCTGTGCCGAGGCCGGTGTATACCACAATATTCATAAGTAATTCAATTAAGATTAACTAAAAAATTTTATGTAAACTTTTTTTACGTTAATTATTAAAGGCTCTTACGTGTTGCGTGTGAAAGTTAAAAATGGTTTTTTATTAATATTTCTAAATATTGCAAAACTTGAAGATTATTGAACCGATATTGTTAAAATTTGGCAGTGCTGTTCATTGTTATACGACGCTAAGCTAGCACTAACTAGAAAATAAGTCCCAGTGGCGTCCCGGTGATCTTGAGTTCAAAAAAATTATCTTTGTTTTGGAATAAGCAACAAAAAATACAACGAAGTACGATAAGAAGAGATATCAAGATACAAAATATATTTTTTTTTGAAGGTCAGTGGTCCCCCGAGACACCACGGGAATTCATAATTATATATTTAGTATTAACTTGGCGTCTTATCACAATGAACAACACTGCCAAACTTCAACAAAACGGAAAAAAAACATCTTCTGAAATAATAATGATATATCAGTTTTTATCAGAATTTTTAACTTGAAATCCAGACCTTTTAATACACATGTTTATATGAACTATTTGAATTTGGTTCAAGAATGCGACCTTGGAAATGAGTAACAGCCTGTATATGCCACATTTAAGCTATTTAAGGGGCTTACAAGGGTAACAAAAATAATTTCATCACAAAATATATAACCGTGAGTTTTATCAAATAGGTGATACAGCAGTTACGGCAAATATTATGTAAACAAAAATGGTTATCGTCGTGGCTGGTAGAGGCCCGAGCCACTGGCGCCTTCTTAATTCTGTCCTGAATATTAACAAAAAAATCTCTAGTCCTATATAGAAAATCATTACCATAGACTTTCCAACGCATGGATGTGTGGTCATCTACAAGTACGAGGGTCAAGCTGAAAGTTTTTAGATACAGAGAAACTACAAGTTTTCTTTAAAAAACTTTATTCTGTTTTTTCAACACATTCTCCCACTACCTCAATACATTTACGCATTCGGTAAAACCACTTGTCAAATTTTTTTGCCCAACGTTAATTTGAAAGGTTGCTAATTCCCTCCTCAAATGCAGCGATTGCCTCTTCATCGGTGGAAAAATGGCGACCTCGTAACTGTTCTTTGATCTTAGAAAATAAGAAGTCGCACGGAGCTAGGTCCGGAGAATAAGGTGGGTGAGGCAAAAGTTGGACATCCTGTTCAGCAAAAAAATCGAGTGTTCTAGCGGCGCTGTGAGCGGGTGCGTTGTCATGGTGGCATTAAAATACCCCGCAGACCAGTCTTTGGACGGCTCTTGCATAGGTCTTGGAAGACAACAGGAAAACATTTGGTTATATACCATTCAGAAGTGACTGTCCTTTGATTTTCCATGGCTACCGTTGTGATGTATTCATGTTTCGTCTCCGGTTACGACATTGAAATTGTTTTTACTGTGCCCATTATCAAATTTTTGAAGCATACTCTTAGGCCAATCAACTCTTGTTGCTTTTTGCTCACTGGTCAACAAATGTGCCACCCATCTGGAACACCGCTTCTCAGGGAAGGTGGTCATGAATGATGATGACCGCTGTCAATCCAATCCCCAGAGAAGCCTCAATCCCGGTGTAGGTTATATGTCAATATTTTTTCCCTTTTTTGCACAGCTTCTACAGTTTCAGGAGTAACAGAAGTGGACGGTCGACCTGTGCGTGGTTCATCATCGAGTGAGACTCGGCCCCTTTTAAACTCAGCAAACCAATTAAAAACTGTAGCCCTAGAAGGGACAGAGTCCTTAAAGCAACTCACTAAACATTTGTGACATTCCGCTTGTTTTAGTCCCTTTTTATAGTTATACAAAATCATCGACTACCCGGTTTCATTTTCACGTTAAAATTCGGCCATTCGGTATTCGAGACCGTGGCTAGGCAACTACTGAACGATTCAAACTTTGCGTGTAAGCACTTACAACTTTAGACAAAATAGCTGCGTACTCAAACTTGTTTAGACTTGTATAGATTAGGAATATCTGAAGACTTTCAGCGTGACCCTCGTAATGCAATGACATCCAGCAAAAATATATATGTGTAAACTACCGAGGTACTAATGTCTTCACTTTCAAACAAAAAAAAATAGATAATTTGGAAATAATATAGCCATTATAGGTATTAATCGACAATAGTTTTCCACATTTCCGGGTCGAATACCACCACCCTAACACCCGTTCACGATCAATCCGCCGTTACTCGTCCTCGACTTCGGTCATTATATCATTTTTTCACAGTGTTGGTCACGGCATGTGACTTAATAACCATAATGGCACTTAAAATGTATGCTATCGCGGCTACCAATCTGAAAATTACAATGATCGAATCGGTATCGAACGATAACCGTGATAGCTGTATTCTCCTGACTGGGCATAATGTAATAACATACGTATGCACTTGCATGTACGAGGGTTCATTTTATGTTCTAGAAATAGCACAAACACAAAGATTCACGTTCCGATTTAGTTGTATTTGCAAGCAATACAAGTACGTCTTGTATTGTGCCTATCGACACCAAGCGACATGAAACAACTGTTGAAACAGCACCGTCACCGTCATCTCTTAAGACGATACTTTGGGCTGGCTACTTTGCTAGAATTTTATATAGATATTCTAGCGAGAAAGCGTGTCCAAATAGCTTGGTCTTACCAATTGAGTCAAAGCTTCCAAACCACTCACCAGTACGGATTTTTTCATACAACTCTCCTTTCGTCCGCTTCAAGCCCGTCATCTGTTCTGCTTGCTTGCCTAAGCCAGAAACGTAGCTTAAACGTAGTTGTTCAATTTACATATTGTTTTTTTAACTTTTACTTTTCCCATCAACACAAGAATACATTTTGGGACAATATGAAAGAAGATCTTCTGGATTGTTTGAGCAGATTCTTCACTAGTCTGGTGTAGTTGAATATCAAGTTTGGATGAATCCGTAAATATGATGGGTGTGCAACGGCAAGTTCCGACAGCCCTTTATCTATCACAAATATTGTATCTTCAGTATGATAAAATGAAACGTCAGTTGGTGCTGGACTATACGCGGAAACGCTACATATGATGGAATAACATTAAGTGCCAGTACTTTTTATTTAAACCAACAATATGACTTCCAATGCCTATATTGAGACTTGAGATTAAAGTTCGCATGATGTTTTCTGATATCGTGTTTGCATTATTCAACATTCAAATGATACGTCATTAAAACTGCGTGACTTTCCCAGTGAACTATTGCGATTGTTTACTCTACCGAAGAGAATTATATTCTAGCTCTTTATATGCCACTACGCATATATTATAGTTTTGATTCGGTATCCAAATATCAGATACGTGTTTAGTATCCTGTGACAAGAAGCATATTATGCAGATCAGTTTATTTATGCGAAACATAAAAAACATTCATTTAAAATTACGAAATTAATGGCTTTTTCATTTCAGCCTTCATGGTAACATCCCTCACGGTTGTATTCAGTTTTTACAAACGATTCCAACTTTGAAAGGCATATGAATGTTACTGTGTGACACCTGAATATGTTTGATAACGATAACAGGTACTTAAAAACAAACAATAAAGAAACTTTCCAGAGTTCCAGACTTGGGGGTGAAGGGATTAGCTCCTTCCTCAATGGCCCAAAGGCTGCTTTTCATACTGAAGTTGGAGCTATCATATATTTTTCAGTATACTTTTTGTTACCTTTCAGATTAGTTTGGAACGCAACATAGTCTGAATTATGCCTACCATCACTAAAATGTTCATTTTTGTCAATTACTGGTGAAATTAATGAACGAAGTTCTTTTGCACTATATGCCGAACTTCCATTTTATTCATTTATATGTTTGGTGTTGCTCACTAACTTATGACTACACTACTAACAAGCGGAACTATAGACGCATAAATCCCTCATCTATGATAATTTAAGCATAAAACAGCTAACATCAATTATTGGAATTTATTATCATAAATATTCGCGAAAGTGTTAATTATGCAAACATAAACACACTATACTGACATAAAATACTTGGAATATTAATGGTTGCCGATAACTAAACGACCATTTGTCAAATATGCAGATACCACAGGACACTGGGTAAACACAAAAAATGTATAGTTTTTATTGCTTTCTGGGCAAGAGCGTGGTATCTTTTGGAAAGGCTGAAAGAGCTTGACCTCCACCCGAAACATATTTAACTAGACGGGTATTATCATGTGCGATATTTGGAAAACGAGACACCTGAAAGATGAAGGTATACTACTTATCAAAAAAATTACATAAAGTAAAAAAAAATTATCAAATAGTTTGTTATAAAATAATATGTTCAATAACTGATGACACTTTGGAGTCACCCAACACAGGGAATGTTTTTGATATTCCAATAATGGGTAGAACCACCCTGCGAACGTACACAATCTGTAATGCGCCTGGGCTTGTTTCCAATTAAATCGCGACTCAAGCAACATGAATTTCATTCAACTCTGATAAAGTATGTAGTGGATTAGGCAATATGTCGAGCTTCCTGCGTCTCTCTAATATGAGTTATTCGTGTTCTATGGGGAAAAATGGGAGAGCTTGCAGGTCAAGGGAGCAAATCAATCTTATCTTTATCTAGATAAGACATAGTTCAAACACTCCTGTATGTAATGCACCGTCACGAACCCTCGGGTAATGACCACCAACGCATAAGTTTCCCCATATCGTTAAACCTATAATGCGAGCGACATGTAGCTCCACCGAACATGTATGTCATAATTCTTCTTTCTCTGCGTAGCTTTCTGGCCCATTGTCATCCATCGTGCAACCTAAGCAAAAATATATGGGCGAGGGCAGCCCCAAATGATTAAAATCGACGGAGAATCGATGACATGGACAAAGTGCGACCAACAGTTCAAAACCGTTCATTTGCAATAATTGGGGAACTCCTGAAACGGTTCCTAAGAGGTCTTAAGTAGCGGTCCTGGCTTGCATTCGTATTTCTCTATCACATAGAACCTCAAATGCGTCATCTACATGGTCAGCTCCTACACCTAGCATACTGCTAATGCCTCATTTCAGCAGAATAATTTACAAGCACATATCGCTCGTATGACTACATTAGCTAGAGCAACATAATGTTAATGTGCACCCTTGGCCGCCACCGTCACCCGATCTTTCCCCCATAGAACGGTTATGGGATATGGAAGGGGAAGCCTCGGTAGATTGCCTAACCCCACTACGTACTTTAGCAGAGTTTAGAAATGGAATTCAAATTGAGATGCCATTTCCCAAAATACTATCGCACCGTTGAATGTGTACATTCTTGGTTCTACCCACTATTGAGGTTTCAAGAAATTCTCGAGTATTGCTTGACTCCAAAATGTAGTCAGTTGTTGAACAAATTTTAAATAAAACTGGAGAATTTCGTTACGTTTGATACAGGTGTTTTTAATGAATAGTAGTATATTGGAATCTCATCAATACGATAAGTTATTGAGACAATAATGTATTTTCTTTATTAAAATGTGTTTTGACAATATTAATCGTCATTTAGTTCTTGGGGAAGTCACAAGAACCCTTACTCATCAGTTACAGTCTCAGTCACGTCTGGTTGCTCAAAAACCAGGCATTGTCAAGATAAAACAGATAAAGAAAAATTATAGGAAGGAAGGAGGGGGCAGCACAAAAAAAGGCAAATGGAGGTAGACTAAGACAATAGACTAGAATTTGCATGCCACCACTTACAATCAAAAGGAAAACTAACAACACTTTGAGGAATTTTGGTTCAGATGAAATATACCTCACTAAACTTGTAGTATAATATTTTATTTATCTTTACATGTATCTCAATTGACCACACACTCAAAAAAAGACGTGCGAAAATGTTAAGTTCGAGAATCCTTGAGACGCCCTCGTACAACTCTGATTTCGGGAAGTACCGAGTCAATCTACTTGACTGTTAGCGCGCTACCCTGTTGGCACACCACTGTGCCTGTGTGTACCCGGTATTGCAGATATACACCGTCGACATGTCCAAGTAGTCACTCTGATACCGTTGATAAGAGAGTAACTATGTGCCTTGTCTAAGTGAGGCTGTGTTATTTATATTTCAAATCTAACAGTGTTTATATATATTTAAAATCTAACATTGACTTCCGCTTTGTCATGTATATCCATTTTGTAAATTTCCTTTGATATTGTATGAACTCGTAAGCGTATTTAGCGCCCATAAATACAATGTATTAGAGTTTGCATGTGATTAATGTAACACATACATACATACTCGTACAGACATTTAATTAGCATCCATTTGTATGCATATTTACTATACATGGTTTGAACGGCACGTCGCAACTCGTAACCAGTCCCAGTCGCAGTCGGCTCGGGAACAATTCTCATAAAACGATAACTTTACGGGATCCGAATAATTTAGCGATACTCTGGCTCACGCTATACTATATGCATATGTCTATACTGGAGTCAGTTTAACATTTTAATTAGAATTCAGAAAGAACATGCGAATAACGATTAGATATCGTTATGTTAAAGGATAAATCAGTGGCGGATTTATGAATTTGCCGCCAGTATGCTATGCAATTTTTGCCGACCCTATTGACTTTTGAAATTCGATACTCTTTACATGCATAATAATTACATTAATTCTGACAATGACATTGATATGTATCGGCATATATAATAATTTTTGTATTTCTGTGAGAAAAAAAAATTTTGACGCCCTCTGAGAGCTGAAGACTACTCAGGCTGTTGGTAAATCCGCCACTGGGATAAATAAAAATATATGAATGAAATATAATTCAGGATGTCGAGTGGTGAAGCGCTAGTGATACGTTTAAAACTGCAGCAGACATCTAGACAATTACCTTTGATACTTCAGCGAGTGATAGCATGCAAATCCAAGGTTTTAAAGTCGATATCAATCTATAAACGATTTGTCTTAAATGCAACAAAAATTAATCAGGAATGGTTAATATTTTAATTACAGCTTGATATACTTTCCACTCATGAATAATCTGTTAATTAAATATAGAAAATTCTGAATAATTTAATCTGTATTTTTGCTTTGACCAAAGAAGCATTTGAGAAACAAAGAAAAGTATGATTTTTAAATTTTTGTTCGTCAATACTGCCTACGCTTAAATAAAAATTAATGTAATACCAACAGTATTCCCTTCATAGATATTGCCAAAATTTATCCAGCAATTACTGACATCAGACGGATAAAAAATTACACTGTAGCTGTCTCAATTCATATTATACTTGCAATGGCCGCTAATTAAAATCACATTACAACTGATGAATGGTAACACAATGCGAACAGAGAGGCAGGCCAACAAACCAACAAATTATATACATACACTATATAGGTTTGTTGGATCGGGGGTTGGTTAGACAAACATTTGATACGTCGTAGAGGCTTTTTTGCGCCTTAGTGCACTAAACATCAGTCAACACTCTCTCATTTCATCAAACTCTTGACAACACTAGTTACACTATTAATGTCCATTCCTCGTCAAAGCGCCTTTTTTGATTCGCACTAATCTAATGTCAAATCTATCCAATGTCCACGTTTAGTTATTTCCCACCTCCCTTAAAATCCACTAAATACATAGTCCAATTCTACCGACATTTTTAGCTGATTTACGCTATGAATTTTACACTTCAACAAGCAGATCGATCGAACTATATCTTGCATTTTTCATGCTGTTTCTATAAAAATGATTGAGTTCCAGAATTCTACATTTTCCACTACTCGGCCCTTCAAATAATAATAATAATAATAATATCGATTTCATTAATCCACTTCATATGAGTGGAGACATCAGAGGCGAGATTTAGCGCAACGCTATTCTTACACCTATGACATAAATAGTCACTCTGCAATTTTTGGATCATCCATCGTACGCTCACGTGCTCAAGTCATTTCCATGTACATATTTTTTCAGGCGTAGGTACTCTCGCATTTCAATTTCGGATCTCAGACTTCCACACCTGAATTATAAACTAGCTTCGGACTGCCAGAAGATATCACCAACTTTGTATCTAGTGATTCCATATGCTAAAAAAACATGAGTCAGAGCATGTCTCTCCTCGAGACTATCACTAGGATATTAGTATATCCCATTGAGTGAATCCTTAGCAGCATCAATGTTCCTTCTAAAACTGATTTTGTGGTTGTATCTCTTTATAGCTCTTTAGTCAAGTGTATGCACTTTTTATAAACAGCCAATGAAAATATGAACCTAATATCAGAACAGCACCGTAAGACACGTTCCTTAGTAATGGCCCCAAGATGGATCCCTGCGGACTTCACAAAATAACCTTCATCGCCTCTTTGGTGTAGCGATTCTTGTCACACCTGGAAACTAGGTGGTGATAATAATAAAATTACAAGTAGAACCACAACAGCTCAAACATATATAATTACTTAATGGCAACTGAGAGCGCAGTGAGCCGAATCAGGTATGTCAAATGTTTTACGACCGCCATAAAATAGATAATGTAAATAACGCGTTAACCAGATATACTTTACAACTCATGTACGACACCTTTATAATAGCTGTTAAACCTTAAGGTGGTGTGCTTTACTGTTATGGGTTTATGAAAGCACTTCGCTTATTCGGAATTGCTGGAAATTAAATATGGCGATTGGTATTTAATTTTACTGCATAAAGGTTTCAAGTGGTAATGTTGCAACATGAGGCTTTTAACATAAGTAGTAGGAGTTGAAAATAATTTTACAGATATTTTATGACATGGTTATTTCAGTTATTTTCGTCGGCCCCGCTATTTATCAATTTCAGTACTACTCTACCACTGGGACAAACATAAAACTAAAATTTTCAAATATAGATAAATAATATTTATTAAGTTAATTACACCTCTTTTATATAACAACCGAAATTAAGTCCAAAACCAAAGAATTCTGAGAAAATAACTGAGCATCAGCGGGATTCAAACCTGCATCTTCATGATTCCATCAAATTTCCCATTACAACTATGATGGCCCGTTTTAGTCCCACACGTTCATATGTTAAGTACAGTTGCGCCATCTATTCCGCAATCTCAAACTGCTAAAGTCAAGCGACAATTCGGCCAACTGTCCACGCAGCGTCTCTTCATACGTACGGTTTCGTCATTTACAGCTTGTTATACGCTTGCTTGCAGCATGTATATGCATAAACAAAGCTTTGTTCACGGAACGACAACGACATCACTAAAGCGTATTTTAAGACGCATAGACGTGAGTTTCTCTCCAAAATGGCGGCCTCGTCAGAGAATTATGATCATATTATTGCATAGTGTCCTTGTTTATATTATTAATAAGATTACCAGGGTACTCAAGACTAAAGAAAACATCAAGGATAAGTCTTGGAGTGATTTATCACAAAAAATCAATCTAGAGTTAATGTTCTTCTGGATGATGCCAATACTTTCTACGTCTTTTTCGTCGTCTTCTAATAAAGGCATATACTCATCTCACCATTCAACATTTTTTCAACGAAAAGACGCATTGACAATGCTAAACTTGGAAGACATGACATACATTGTAATGTGCATGAAGTCTGTATGATGTTACGTAGACAGAAGTCAGATGCAGAATGCTTCTGTGGTCACTAACAACTAGCAAATGACGCCTTCGTGGACAGTAATCGTTATTTGTACTCCGTCGCTGAAACTGATAAGTTTTTTTTCATAGACGGTGAAAACGTAAAGAATGGCCCTTCAGCGACGGTGTGCAAACGGAGATCAGATACCTAAATGATCTAACTGTCATTAATTGTCGCTAAATCAAGTGTTTGGAAGTTAGAGATCACGGGGAAAGGTTTTAGCATCCCGCTAATCATAGCTTGTAATTGAAAATGCGCTTTGACGTGAAATATCAAGATGCTGCTTCGAAAATCATCTCGTTAATATGCCAAAAAGGGTGAAATTTGCAGACCCAAGGCTTATTAAGCTAGAAAAAAAATTGAGTGCAGAAATACCTTAACCCTATTAAACAAAGAATTATTAATACTGAATTTAGGCTTATATGATAGGGTGAATAAATTACAGATAGACTTATTGGGAAGAGATTATTAACAGGTTTTACGCTTAAATATTTTTATGGAAGATCATTCAAAACTAACAAAAACATTTCATCATCATCAAACATTTCATCAACAGTCATCTCACCAGCTAAATCTGGATAATATATAAGTAGCCGCAATACATTTGGTGATATGGCAATTCCAAAAAAGATCTATTCATGTATTTAGAAAAACCTTGAGTTTTAATAATTTTGGAAATTAGTAACTAAAATTTGTAATAAAACTGGTAGCATTATGTAGGTATTACTTTAATCTTCAGAGATGAAACGATTTCGGATAATATAATGTCTTACACTTAAGAGAACGTAACGCAAAGGCAGATAACCTATCGCCCTTCTTATACGCTGCGAGATGATACATTTCTAGTCATAATAACCTTAAAACGCTGTAGATTGTAACCAGCGGTGAACAAACTCCCCCGGCAGCTCATTCCACAACGCCGAGCTTCTCCAAAAGAACGACTTTGGAAGAGGCTTGGTCGAGGCGTTGTAAACTCGACCTGGCGAGGATGCGCCCGTTGAAGTCATCCAGTCTTTGTTGTACTGGCAACTCTTGATATTACTGTACCAACATCTGCCATGATAATATCTATAGAGGCCACCCTTCTTCGATATTCTAGACTGTAGAGGTCCTTTGTGAGGTCAGGCGCATCCACTAGACGTATTGCTCGTATCTAGATCGTGTCTGGAAGATTTAGCGAACGTATCCCCACCCTTGCGAGCAGTACTCCAGCGATGGCCTTGAATACTAGCCAAAACTAACCTCAAAAAAGTTGAAATCGCCCTCTTCTCACATCACCAATTTTGTTGTTTTTTGACGATCACTTTGCCGGGACTGCACATCTTTTTGGTATAGTAGTAACTTAGGGTCAAAATATCAACAAAGTCCTAGTAATACTTGACGCCTTATCGAGGGGTGGAAGGATTATCGGACCGACAGGCAGATAGGTTGATAGATAACCAGACCGACGGGAAAAAGTGGTATGAATTTTCGTGATGTATATATCATGAAGCATAATATCTCGAATACTTAACTTTTCGTGATCACTTACTCTCCTCTCCATATGGTGAATGAAAAATGAAATTATAAATGATAAACCTCTTTGGACTTCACTAATTGTGAAAATTGCCCGCTCTTTCTCTTCATAAAATACATGCTCCATTTACTCGTTACATACAAAAAACCGCTTCTCAGTAACTTATGAACTCCGATGCTTAAGGGAGTAGAAGTTGGTGAAGAAGAATGTATTTCTCACCGCCGGAGCCAGGCGCCATTTTATAATTTTAAAAAGCGATTTCCCTCGTTACGCGGCTTAATGAGACGGCAAGAAGATGCTTTTTAATTTGCTCTTTTGCACTCTCCTGAAAAAACACGCAGCAACCAGCTCCAATAGAAAATGAAAAAAATGTTTAATTAAACTAACAAGAAGGGTCGTACAGAGGTGCCTTTTTATTCCCGTATTTCAATGGAGTGTTTTTCATAGGTTGCCCTTACAACCTTTGATGGAAGGTCTTTTCAATAAAGAATGTAACGCATGCTTAATATATGGGGTATTTTTAGACCCACACGTATTTGTTAGGAAAAGCACACAGATATAGCTCCAATGTTGTCGCAGAATTATGAAAATCGATTACAATGAGCAAACTCAACCAACACAAAATATTTCTATTATAGATATACTGTATGGGCGGAATGGAATATACACAATAAAATTTCATTTCAGCAAACAACAGGAACAAGCGCTGATTTAGGTTGAAGATAATTTTTCATAATGATTTTTGACATAATTTGTTGACTTGTGTTGTCATTAACGTTGTCATCATATCACTAAAATGTCATTTCTTGTATACGTGACGGTGAGATTTGTTATCAATAAATTGAATGTACACATACACACATGTATCTCCTTTTTGATTGCGCTTGCACATAATGTCATCTTAGTTTTAAAAATTACAATTTAGGCAAATTGGCTCACCGAAATATTATTTTTATTCAATCAAGAAAGGAGTTAAAGGAGTTGCTGATTGAAAAGAATCTAGGATGTCACATCTGAAGCTGGCATTATAACGCAAAAATAATGTCATAAAAGGTACCATAAAAAAGGATGTTTAATCTCTGGGAACATTTTGTAAGTCCGACTGTCCCCGACTGTTATTGGATTTTTTTATTATTTTACCATAATTCAATTGATTAATATGAAAGTTTTACCCTTAGGAATATAAAAAGCTAATGTTCTATCATGAAAAAATATTCATCTTTGTCTCCTCCGGGTTTCCGAATCACAATCAGATACATAACTGTTGTTCGGATTATTCGTCAGATTGGATATTTTGCCGTAAAATGTATTGTTGGAGACAACTGAGGAGAACGATGGTTATGCATTACCCATTCGGCATAAGGTAGAAGTGAACCCCATATGGATGACAAAGGAATGTCTGTTGATAATATTGTCTTAGCTAGAATGTTCCCACCACATACATTACTGTACTTCAAATGCATGGAAGCAGTTTCTTTATAATTCCTATGTCTAACTAGATAGATACCGAAGTATTTTCTCTGTTCTTTCAATATCTACCAGCTTGTATGTTGTTCTAGTTAAAATAATATATATGGTAAATTAATACAAAGATTCATTTAAAATCTATCAAAGAAATATTGCATACGGCCAATATATGTGGAGAGATTGTCTTAGCCAAGTGTGCAATATACCTAACAACATGAATTGGAGGACAAACAATTTGAAATTGATATATGGGCTCTTGACTTATCCCGAATTCGTTGGTGCTAATCGCGAACAGAAAACTGGATCAAGATATCATGTCAAACTACTGAACCTCCTCAACTCTGATCTATTGCATAATCAACGATAACCGTTCTAATGAAGCAAGCATCGATCCAGCAGTTAATAGCAACCATGTACTATTTAACGAGCATTGAAGAATTCCATTATTTGAATTTTATGACCAGGCTGTATAAATATATATCCGATACATATCTCGTAATTTCTTTCCATCCTTATTTGTTGGGATCCTGTTAAATACCGCTAATAATTCTTTGCAGACCAGCAACGTTATCGACATATCAGCAGCCTCGAGATGTTTATACAAGTCTGTTGGGAAATTGATAAAAAGGTTTACGAGTTGTAAAGACTGCCGTGCTGCAAGTCTGTGATGGGTCATAAAAACTCTACCTACCTATCCAGCTGCTTACTTGAAGCTTTAATATCGCTTCACTAATAGCTATATAGTAATTTTTACTTATAACATATCTAATATATAAAACAATAATTCAACACAATAAGCCTATTGCATCATAATATTTTTAGAGAACACTGAATACCGACTTCTATTGCAACCTTCTTTTATATATATATATATATATATATATATATATATATATATATATATATATATATATATATATATGTGTGTGTGTGTGTGTGTGTGTTTGTGTGTGTGTGTGTGTATCAACAAGCGAAAACATTTATAGTATTTCTAAAGTTCGATTTGCAACCAGGAGTACGCGAAAAGTTTCAATATGGCAATGCAATCTAATGAAATATTTACCTACGTGATTACTAAACAATCCTGGGTAATATACATGCTGCCGACAAGCCATCCACAAAAAACTACAGTTGGCCAGTTAAATACTGGAGTATCTATGTGCCCAGCGTATAGCATTTTTTGGCTGGGCTCACCTCTACGGGACCGACGAGTGTATGTAATAAAAACCACTAGAAATATTGTTTCTACATCTTCACACACTTTGGAAGAACTTTACACTGTATGTTTAATATCAATCAATATCAATATCAAAACATCCCCAAACGAATTTGAAGGAATTAAAAATAAATAAAAATTCTAAAAGATTTTATGGTATAATGAGAACATTTGTTTGGAGGTTTCAACATTTGGAAATCAATCAAAAATAATTGTTGAATGTTTATTTCCAAAATGTTTGTGTTTCCATTTTCCATATTCATCGAACTTCTAATCAAATTGTCACTGTGATATTTCAGTAATCGCTGCACCGAATTTGATGCAAATTTGTAGTTTTTCGAGTTCCTGATCATTTTTTTTGTAGTTTAAATAAAATGATTTTTTAGTTTGCTTTTAATGCTTTACACGAGATTATATATCGATAAACATAGACGCTAAAGATGTATTAAATTTCAGAGGCTCGCGAACGCAAAAATATATTTGATACAATACCTCTACCTTTATACAAGAAACGAGTGCTAGGTCGGTAAACTTGACTCCGTTTTTTTGATAGAGTCAAGTAGAGTAAAGTTATAATCAAGTAAATTAGTTTATCGTGATGATCCACCCTATAAAATCCTATTTTACGTCCAAAGTGTGGTTAGAGTGCTCCATTGGGATTCGAGGCCGAGCGTCAAGCTTTACAGTTGGAGCACCCTCTTTAGAGAAACCGAGTGTATGCGTGTGTTTGTGCACGCTGCCAGTCCCTTCAAGAGGTGTAATGGTGTGAGTGCCCTATACACAACGCTTGCCTCTACTTCTACGATATTGTGGAGTCACCTCAATGAATAAGGAATTACCTGGAGTGGGGAAAAGCCGGCTGCTCCAGAGCTATCTGCCGTGATGGTGTTTTTCGCGTTTTTGAGTTTAAGAATAAAGTGGGTTTGATATTTACTTTATGTCACTTTTTTATTATTCCTTGTTCAAAGTGAGTTCTAGTGGAAAAACTGATTTCGATTTTATTCTGCTACCATTCCCGCGAAGATTATTGTTAAAAATATGTCAAACTCAATTTCTCAATCACTAGAAAGGAAACGTTATACTCGCCTCACATTTTTTAAGCACCCTCAATGTTTAACAGAAAAATATTTGAACAATATCGAAATACTGAATGTGCTTCAGCTTTGATGGAGTTTTGTCGACATCAATTTGTTCTCATGAACTAGCCAAATACTTTGATTTGGTTCCTCCTACAATAATATCAAGGTTGGAGTGATTGGGATAGCCTCATAGTTAATATTTCCAATTTCGAACGAATGGAACTTTTCATAGGCTATTTGGTAGTTAGCTTGGATTTTACCTTCAGTCATTTGACGATCAAACATAACAGAGCGGAGAAAATTACTATAAGGTGTAAGTTTTAACGAAAACAAAAATAACAGGACAGCTATAAACTTCTTATTGTTTTTCAAGTCGTAGATCATTTTTTAGTGTCATAAATATTGATGCCGGGTATAAACTTAGTAAAACATTAAGATTAAGTCAAATACATTTGAAAGATGGATCAACAAAAAATTAAACTTTTTTTTGGAAGCTTGTTCAGTGTTTAGCTGCTAATGCGCATGCATAATTGTGGAAGCATTTTAATCAATAACAATTTCTAATTAGAGATATATTTCCTGAATGTTTCATGGCAAATAAATAACTCATTTTCGTCGGTCTATCATAGTTTCTGTTCTCAGATCCTGGCTCAATTAAAGGATCACCATTCGGATTTCTATGGAATTGGCTTGCAGGTTACTATTATGGCGATGACAAAAGACATTCTAAGTTTTGGGTTCAGCGGTTGCCGAGTTAAATATAGCGTTTCAGTTAATATCCGCCATTATTGCACCGGCAATATTCCACTGATCTTCGAGCTGGACGATTGTAGAAGATTGGTGACCAAAATTTGCGGGAGAACAGATATCAGGTTTGACCTATTCATCTCTTTCCTACTGATATGCATGAATTTTGCCCAGAAAATATTTATTTTGAGCTTATTTTTCACGGTTCACATACAGATACTTACATCATTCCCGTCTGTCGGACTCATCCGCTTTAGTGAGGGTGCTCAATTGAAAGATTCTTAGTGCTCATACATGTAAAATATCCAAGATGTTATGTATCCCAAAAATGTTACGTCACTAGTGCGTGTGATGTCTTGGACAGATACAGACTTGATCCTATCATGTTTTATTCACCTTTCACAGTTTTCACGCCCGCTATATCTAACAGTTACAGCCACAAATTATCGTCAGCATCCGTTACACAGAGTAAATATGTACATTTATAGTTATACCGGCCACGGCAGCTATCAACATGAAAATTACACACATTTATAAGCCGGTCAGTTATCGTATATAGTGAATTATTCAGCGTCCATTATCTTTAACAACCTGTAATTCCACTCCTCTAATAATGTATGGCTTGCAGCCTGGTTTGGTATCGATTTGTTGGAATAGGAAAATAATGTTATTCATTAAAATTTCATGCATCAACACACACACCAACTCGGATGCAGTAGCAAGTTAAATGAAAAGTATTGTGGCGCATATACTTTGATTCAGCTATGAAATATCCGTTTAACGAAGACAAGTAACTTGTCACACTTATCATGTGGTTGCCTCTCTGACCCGTCTTATAGATGAACTGCTGTGTCGCTAATTGAAGCCACATGTGATTGAATAAAGAACTTTACCAACGTTTCGGCTGTTTTGGCAGACAGTGCTGTTTTCCTGCGAAACCGTCACTTTCATTACCATTTAAAGATTTTATTTTTTTAATTTGCAGTACTTAGATGAAGGCGAGGCAGTCAAAATGATGGTAAATGTATTTTTTTGATAACTTATGGTTTCAATTAGCGATCACTATTTGTATAAAATGGTCGAGAACGAAAATACTAGTGCTGCACAGATACAAATTAATGACGGATTGGGAATCCTTAAATAAAATATCTCGATCTGATCCGGTTCCATGATTTGGATTTCGGATCCGGATCTAGGAGTTGGATCCCGGATCTCCGATCTAGATCCGAAATTCGGATTCGATATCCACATCATGAATTATCATGTGATGTATGGAGATACTAAAGAAGCAGTTTAATTTGCATCACAAAATATTAAATTCTTATTAAGCAATATTAAACAAATACATATTAGGAGGATGCAGAAACAACATTCTTAATCTCATATAAAAATACTAGTGTGTCTATCTTTTCCGAAGAAAGTCAACTTCTTTTTGCACGAGTAATACATAAACTTAAGGTTAATATTAATGTAATTGCACAATGAAGAAGCACAAGTAGGTACTGCAAGAATTTCCCAGAAAAACAGGAAATAACTTTCTGTCTTACACGTCTAGCTCACGAAACACAGAAAATAAATCAACAAGAGAACAAATAACAAAAAATAGTCCTACCGCCAACTTAGATTTTTAGAGAGTACTGATGAAAAAGGATCCGGATCTAATGTGCACCACTAGGAAATACAGTACAGTACAGCGAGCTGTAAAAAAATCGCTAGAAAGATTTCTCATCTACAAGAGACAGATAGTTAAAAAAAATGTAATTGAACAAATTGAGTCATGTACAATCGCGTTACAGCTGTAATTAATTACCAATGCACCGTTAGTTGCTAAATAGAATGAATATATGTTACAAAATTGCTAAATCTAAGGTTTAACAACAAGCTTTTGACATTTCAACTTTGACGGATCTGCTTCAATTAGTAAAATCGTTGATCAACCCTATAAACAGACGATCTCACTTTGAAGGAAAATATCTCGTCATAAAAATAGTTGTAGTCAATGCAAGAAGACAAAAACATGGGGTCAATGATATTGACTCAATAGTGAAATTGCTAATCTTCTGCACTTTTCTTAGTCTGAGATCGATTGGTATATCTTTTTATTATTATTTGGCAGTACTGGTATCGTCTGGATAGGCTTTGTAATGATTACCATATCTGGTATGTACGTAAATAAATCACCGATTTTGCGTATTGATGCATATGCTTTGGATCTAGTTTAATATAATTGCTGGTTCAAATAATTACTACAGATAGTAAACATGTATTTATTGACCCTACCAGCAAGGAAGGGCTCGAAAGAAATCACTAGGCATCATTCTCAAAATGCCCTAAATCGATCAGCAATTTAGGAAACATGTAAAACCGAGATTTGCAGAATGCAGGCTTTTCAAACTCCCGAGTCACTGACTATCTACGCCCGAAAATTATTGGAAGCTGGAGAAACATAAAAAACGAGGTTAGTAGTTTAGCTAATGCAGTGACTAAAAGGCAAACAGACCGACATTCCTACGGAAATTAGTGACTCAGATTTTCGTGGAACACCCAAAGACATAAAAAAGCAATGCAATTTTATGTAAACGGTTATTTATTTGAAATATTTTGAACTGGTCTATAAACATCCAGGATACCCATACTCAAATCAGATATATTTGAATCTTCCTTGATTAATATTTACTGAATACTTGTGTCTTCAGGTTTACAAGCCGCAAAAATCGCTCTTAAATATTTGAAAATCTTCGGTAACTAAATTAATTTATCCCAACCATATATTTTACATAAATAGCCTATTCGCTGACGGTTAATCGCAGTTTAGATTTAATATAATTACTCAAATTGAATTAAAACAATGCTGTAACAAAATATTCTATAGGGGAATTTCACCATGCACCAATTACATACCACCCAACGTAACTACTCAACCCATATGCCATTTCATCATCAATTCAGAAGTGGAATATAACAACAAAGTTTCAACTAATTTAACCGGAGTCAGATTAATTTCCGTCTCAACGCGCACAGCGAATAAGAGCACGGAAAATATCAAAATCATATCTGCTCGTGCGGCGTGGCTCGGCTGTATAATATAACGTTCTGTCGCTTTTGCGAAATTTACTTGGGCTGGTACTGTTCAGCGGCAAGTTTCCTAGGCAATATTTTAGGCAAATGCAGGGCTGCACGAACGCGCGTTTAAATTATGCAAACCGGTGTCTCCGTGGAAGTTCCTAATTTGACGACAATGTAGAATTTGTATAGCGTTAAAACCGCTGCGCCTCGCTTCACGTTGTCTGCCCACTGGTTAAATTAATTGGGTACTTACAATATATGCTTTAGTCCAATTTATAAAAAATGATAGGTATCCGAATGGTGAAAAATCGATCGGTCGAAGATTTTAGATTTGATATCATCAATCTATGGACCTTTTGAGAATCTCAAATTGGATCATATCCGAAATATCTACAGATTCAGGTGTAGTTTCTTATGTACATGAGCGACATTAATGATCGCCAGTTCGGCTCCCGGAAGGATAGATGCACATGACATCTTCTAGCCTACATCAGCCATATGTGCAGTAGAGCCTCGAGTTGGCTTTTCCGATAGACTGTGTCATCAGGTACTTCGGATCAGGCTTGTTGGCTGAAGGCTTCTATGGTCTATGTCAATGGTTGGCAAGTTTCATTGGAGACCGATCCTTATTCGTGATGATGGGTGGATGGATATGCTTTTAATGTATATACTGTCAATGCCAGTGTTCCTCAGGGACCTGTTCTTTGTCCATGGCTGTTGTATTTTCCAGTACCTGAATGAACATATCCGTTTTAGAGAAGCCTAGCTACATTTCAGTAACATCAACGAGCTTTTGAAACATCTAATATAATCCAATCCATCCATAGATGACAGCACTGTCATATTCTGCATGGACCCAGGTAAATCAGTACTATCCTGAAAGACCTTTTACAAAGTTCAGTGCAGGGTTAGCATCCACAATAATATCTCCTGGCCTGACCATGTTGCCGGTCTAGTTAGGTCGGCGTCCTACAATCTGGGAATTCTATCACCAAAAGCAATCAGTATAACGAGGACTAGGTGGGCTCCTCTTCATCAGGTCGAAGAGGCAACACCTCGAATGAGCCTCTCGAGTCATTCTTTTGGAGAATATCGGCGTTTTGCAATAGACTGCCGGAGAGTTTGTTCTCTCTAATGGCTTCAGTTTGCAGCTTTTAACGTAAATAGACATTACAACTCTCACAGCGCTTCTGAAGCGAGAAAGATTTTCTACCTTTGTGAGAGGTTTTGTATAGAAATGTCCGCCGCTGGCTTTCGAACCTAGCCACTTCAACATTGTCACTGCAATTTTTTGTTTTCAATCTGCGTATATAAGTAATACATGTTTTTTTTTTAATTTAAGTGGTTTCAATATGGACCCTAAATGACAAACATTACAAAAAAAATTCTTTTTTTCATTTCTTTTTTGGAGCACCAATCAAATAATCTGAAGCTGATAAAATTGAATTTCGAAAAAAGTTCTGATTCAAACTTTTTTATACAATTTTTGTATAATTATGAAGCTTCTGTTTCAAGTTATTCACGTCACATCTCAAAAATAGGCAATTTTCTGAGAGTTCTGCAGTATTTGATTTCCCAAAAATTTATATTTTTCGGATTGGGCAAATATCAAATTGGATTTTATTTTTGATCATTTAAAACAAACACAAAAAGTACCTACTCTACATAATAAAAAAGTCCACCTTTCAAACTATAGTTTCTGTACTAATAATGGAATATAGTTTGCACTAACTTTTTCCACAGATATTTCAACATGTGACTATTTATAGGCCATCAAGTTCTCAAGGTACACTTAGCCAAACCTTCCTGTCAAGCGATATGATTTTGGCACTATCATAATCACCTTGAAATCCGAAATCTTTGATTTTTTGTCACATATATTTTGTAAATTAACTCTGTGTACCTGCGGCAAAAAAATATAAAAACTTAAACTAATGAAAATTGCGTTCCGTCATTTTTTAGTTTACAGTTGAAGGTAAACTTTATTTGAAAAAAGTTTACTAAAGATTATACATTTTGTTCAAAAGCGCTTCATAGCATGGGTTCATTCATAGCATTATAAGAATTTCATGTTTTTGCTCCAGGGTAATTAAAAAGCGACATCTACAATTCTAAAAGTGACAACGTTCCAGCAGCGCCAGCGTAAGATAAATATATAGAAATGTAGATTTTAATAATAATTATTATTCAATTCGGGAACTTCATATTTGGTATCGCATATTAGTAGGATGACAGTTATCGATTTATGGCATTTAATCGATCCAACCTACCATAGTTTGAGCGTTCAGCTACGTATTAATTCGCTCTAAAAAATAAATGTAACATAACATAAGACTTCATCCTATCAACTCCAATTTCTAACGAGAATGTGAATAAATAATAGACCAAAAAAGTAATGTTCGAACGCTACAAAACCTTTTATGTATGTTATCGTTCATGGGACATTAATTAAAGGAGATGCTGGCTACAACGGGGTTCCGAAAAAACATGCGGTGGAAACGGCGCATGAAAAGAAAGCCTAATTGAAAATTGATGAAAGTGCTGATACGGCAGCGGCACAGGAAAACCGATAACATAGCTCGGTCGACTACTACCTCAGAATATACAGTTCAGGAACGTTTGGATTATTCTAGTTTGAGCTTTATATATACTCAAGCATCTGAGAAGGCAAAGCCTAAATACCGGAGTACCCGTGACTGTCAGTCAAGGAGATTTAAGAGTGGAGTTTTCGAATGATTAGGGAAATGTTTTCCTAATAGATTGCTCCAATACTCTAGGAACAAAGAATGTTTTGCAGCGGCGAGTTCTTGATGCATATCGAACGAACAAGTTGGAATCGAGAGCAGTCTGACAAGTCCAAGTCAGCATAGTAATGGCACATTGGAGGAGAGCTCAGAAAAACAGATTTAGTTGGTACATTGTTAGAAAAGCTGGTTAACGACCACTCTTCGATGAGAAAGCTGCTGGAGGTGATGCGTTAAAGAAATGCCACCGACAAGTCTGATCGCTCTTTTCCTAACTGAATTAAGTATCAGTATAGTTGGGGGCACAAGCTTCCTAGACATGAGAACAATCCCTGCAAGGTCTTATCTGAGTTTGATACATATATACTTTATATGTATGTATATTTTCTGCTGCAATTAAGAGACGTGTTTGTGCCAAATCATATCTTCAGTGAATTTGACTCCCACAAAACTCAGTTAATTACTTCTGGGTAGAGCATTCATTGTTAAAATAGGGGGTGCTCCTCACTTGAGAGGTGGTGGTCATGTAAAACCGGGCGCGGACACCGGATGAGGGTCATCCCTTAAATTCATTTTTATTGACAGAAATATTTGCACAGAATGTTTTTGAGTACAATAAAAATTATGCAGATGGCGTATAGTTTCAAAATAGCATTGCTAGCATATATGCTACTGCTTGTTTGCGGCGCGGGGTATAAGATGGCGTGTCAAAAAATACTTAGGGAACACCTTGGGCAAGGAATGAAATAAAAAAATATTTAGTCGTAATAAGTTACACAAGAACTAACAAGTTACTCAATAAATAGCATTATAAGAAACTTGCTTGTAATCTAACATGCTTTATGTGTCAATCGAAACGTTGTGAAGCGATTGTTCTGCAAGAAGCCCTCTTCTTCTAACTATATTTTTGACCAAATCATTACCAGCAGAGCATCACAGAAATCACGCTATGTAGGACTAAATATTGCTTTGTATTTTGACTAGATTAAATGAGACGCTCATGATTAATTTTTTGTAGAACTTTTTTTGTAAGAAACCTAAAACACCCCGACTACTGCTTCCGCTCTGGGAGCGGTGGGGGGTGTTGAACACAAATCCCCGACCCCTCGACTCTATTTCCATATTAAAGAGGGTTTTAAATATTAAAGCAGCCACGCAGTAGGATGCAGTGGTGGCTTCAAGCAAGACTTTCCTACAGCTTTACGAGTTAGTGATTGCGGGTCAGATTTGAACCGAAAAAATATCTGGAAAATGTTATGAAATTTTCATTTCTCACTTTACACACCTTTTTGTAAGAGATTAAAATGTTTGTGAATACTGTTACAGCTCTGCCTATAATGATAGGAAACTATCGATACATACAGATTTTTTCATAAAAGGTTTCACAACCGGAACGTCAATGTTATTATCCTGGTTCGATTGATTCGCTAGAAGAAAAAAATGTAAGAAATCGTTGTTAGCATATAGGTGCGATGGTGCATGGATCAGTTATAGATCTCTCTTATACATACATATTTACATACAAATCACAACGTGACAAATACATGCAACAACTATCCAACATAGATTCAGGATATCTAGATCAGAAATTCTGCCAATCCAAACCATTCTCAGGGTATGTTTATTTTATTCAGGATCACGACTGCATACCCGATCTTACTGTACAAAAAACATTCGGAATGCTCGAATGAAAAAAAAACTAATGAAGTTTAAAAGAAACATCCGCTAATCATTTATGAGGAAGTGTAAAAGATATATTAGCACCGCGTTCTCAGAAAAACGTTGTCGCGATCCAGACAAGAACAAAATGGCTGCGGTTTTTGCGGTGTACAGTGTAGCCACAGTATTCATGCAAGTCTTTCAGAGCGGATATTTCCTGCAGAGCTGAACCAAGCGATAGCCAACAGACAGTGAAAAGATAATTCAACCAGTGGTATTTCATTATTTAATATATTCAAGAGATGACCCTTCTCATCAATATTTGGGTACAAAGGTCCTGCCACGTATCAATGACAGTACAACGGCGACTGTTCATATCATTAGCGAAACAATTTTTATTTACTAGGTAATCCGCAACGTGGAAGCCGACATACAAACGCGCGCCGTTCATATCTGAAGTACAGCGTCAGTGTTCTGGTCAGTAAAGCTCTTCGACCGCCGTTACTGACAAATAGACCCTTGCATCTCAGATAAGCGCAGTACCACTATGTAGGAAACACTTGTGACGATTACATATTTACTTGTTAATCTGTAAAATGGGAACCGATATACAAATTCGCATTTTAAGCTCGGTCCTACTGCAGGATTCGAACGCCTTGGTTGCCAGTCAGACGCTGTAGCCAACTGAGCCAACTAGGCACTTCGCCCACTATATTTTTTATCACGAACTGATCCAGTACGGACAAATTAATAGAACGTACTGTAACCGCGGGAAAAAACCATTGTACACTAGTGAGACACTGAGCCACACATGGGGCCCAAAAATCTAGCGAAGCTATTTCTTCTTTTATATATGAATACAGCGCTCTAATCGCATTCCAAGGAAACCGCAGCAGTAGAAAGAGAGCCATTTTTTATGTAGTTCGCTAATTAAATCACCGCTCGCGGTGAACGTTTGCAAAAAGGCGTGTAGACATGCGGTCTGAGAAGAAAGGAGAAGTAGCAGCCGCGGAGTTAAAAAAATCACGGCAGCAGAGCGATTTTAACATCGCAGATCGGAAGAATGAGCTGTGCACGGTGGAAAAAAGCAGAAATGAAAATTAACACCACGCACGGCATGCTGGAAAGTTGTGTATGTACAAATAAAGTGGCATGACGAGATGGCGTAACTAGCGGTAACGAGCAATGTACCGCGGACGCGTACGTACAAAAAGAAGAAAATTTCTTGGCGGCCGACGCCACGTATGGCAGTATTTAATTGGATATCTGGTTGTATACTCATTTACACATACATACATGCAGGTACTGGGATTACAGAGCGAGTCATACAGGAACCCCGAAGAACTTCCTGGTCCAAATACATTCTTACTGGTCATGTTTCGAAGCACCGTATGGACCAGTCTAATTTGCGTGTTTATTTCGAAAGCATTTTTGTGTTACAGAGCTATTGTAAATACAGGAATTATTACTGATCGTGCCGCAAGGCGTCTTCCTTGGACCGATTATATTTGCTTGTATATTTCGAACTCATTTTTACTAATGACAGCCATGACTACTTTACCTACTAGAAGGTGGTTGGGCTTGAATAAACTGCAGCAAGTTCTTACCTGAAAAAAAGCAGAAAAACGTCGGTAAGTGAAATCGATATAAAATCCAGTGATTTTATGCTGCTACTAGACAAATGGTGACAGATTATATAAATATATTAATTCAAATAAATGCAGCGTTTGTGTCTACGTGTTTAACAGTATCAACATATTTTAACTAGCGCTAAAATTTCCTCAATATATATTTTGAATTTGGAAATAGGATTTTTATAGAGTAAAAGTGCACCTGTTAATTGTAGCAGTCTATATCATGGCAATACAGAAAACTCAATAAAAGCAGAAGGAAAAATATGCGTACAGGCTCTAAGGCCCTTGACATACTTTGGGTTATAGAGGATCGTGTCGAGAGTATGTTTGCCGGGCTGTATGAATAGAGGAAAACCTGTTTGACCTGCCAGTGTGCTAACTTGTACGGAAGTACAGCATCTTGGCAGAGAGTTACGCAATTGCGCAATTAACTATGAATTATTTATGGTATTGATTGCAGAGGTCATTAAATGTCTGTGTCTCTGGGCATATTAGTTAATAAACATAGTTATCGAGGTCGTCAGTGCTATTCGATGTGTTCGATATTTCAAAGTTAATATCATCTATTTTTTCAAATAAGATGGATTCAATCTCCCTGGAATAACCACGGTTATTTTCTCTTCAAATTGACGTCAAGACAATTTACAGCAGAGCGATCCGTTCACAGCCGCGCACTGAAACTGAATTTATCTCCCTGGCGGCTAACGCTGGCATGTTGCTGTTCATCACGGACTGATTTAACCGCAATTTAACGCTGTTTGCTAGTGAGAAGACGTCAGTTTCGTTTATGTTCTCCCCATATGCCGATGGATCTTGCCACTTCGTTCTTTAGAATTTATATCCTCATACGATTTTGCCAGCCGAACCGTTAGGCCGGATGTCAGAAGTGGAAATAAATTAAATCCAATATGTGTAGCCTAAAAAAAATTGTTGATGAAGGTGGTTGAAAACAGACAGAGAATGGATACACGTTGAATGTATTCCAACTAGATATGAGTAAGTAAGTTTGGTCTAAAGCCAGTATTTTCTCAATGTGATAAATATCATCATCGTTATGAATCTAAGCGGAGTTTCGTAGTTAAGGATATCAGTTTCCTAAAGGTACATCTAAATCAGAGTGAATGCATGCGAATGAAAGAACTCGTTTATGCTTGTTCGTTCTGTCGTTTGCTGAACTTTGTATATGAAGGAACTTTCGCATTCGCATGTTCGTATTTTAAAACTTGAAATTTTAGCTAAATCATATTAAAAACTTAATTACTTGCTTTTTCCGCAAGGTGGAAACTGATACATAATTCGCGTTTAGAATCCGAAAAAAAGAAGACCCAGTGCGGGATTCGAACCACGCATCTTCCGATTGCCGGTAGGACGCTCTAACCAACTGAACCAACCGGGTAGCTGGTCAGTCGTTACAAAGCGCGGATGATATGTTGAGCAGAATCCCCCTAAAGCCATTCTTCCGAATTTCATACTTTCATTTTACTTGAAGCGAATGACAATATGAGATTTATTCCTATGGTAAGGTTGTGAAAGTGAGAAAAACAGGGTGGTAGATCAGACCATCATTGGAATACTGCTCGTATGTGTGTGGAGATGCGTTCCGATGCACTCCATGATGCTTGTCCTCCTTAAAAAAAGAGCAATAAGTCTAGTGTAGGCTCAGGATCTCCACAGTTTGTAACATACAAGGTAAATGGTAAAACCCCTCCGTTAATAACACCAAGAGTGATCCGTATAACGACCACTAGAAGCTGTCCAACGTGTTCATCTACACCAGGTCGACCTTCTTTTGCAAAACCTCAGTGGTATAGAATGAGCTTGGCCCCGATAGTAACAATTTACAAAATGAAGGCAGTATTAGTAAAATGTAGATTGTTGCTTTTTGGCAAGAGACTATTCTAATCCCAATGTGAAGAATTTGTTTGAGATTCCTACATCTGTAATTCGGCATATCTTGCTGGATATATTCATATGTATGAGTATGATTCGACATGTTGTAGATCATCTGTCAACTAATATTAATACTGAATCAATTTATGTTTAATTTATGTTACCTCTGGAATTTATATTAAAACACTCTTTCAGTATCAGCGCTCAAGTCAAGGGGGCTAATGGAGTCTTTAAATCAATAGTACCTGCAGTATATCTCCCAATTAAAGTAATCTTTCCATTTCAGATAGAATTAAGACCCACATCGTGTTATTCACCCTCTTACTTTCTAGCAAATCTCCAAAGTTGAACCGAACTAAGAAACAGAATTAAAACTTCTCCTAATGGAATGCCCCATCTTGCTTTCCTGGAACTTAATAAGACCAGTTCAGGCATAATCCCTCGAGAATCGAGATTGAGAAAATTGTTGATGAAATATTCATTGATGAGGTAAAAAGGTAGCTGAAATTACTACAAAATGAAAATATGTCATGTCGTGAACTAAGTGGAATGGTACATAGTTTCTTCAGAAGTTTCGATTGTGTTCACGCCGAAATAAAAGTATGATATTTTAACGGAAAAAACTTAGATGTCTCTAGATGCATTATTCCTGAATAAAACATTATTTGAATATATACATATACCTTTTTCAAGAGATGCACTACACTGTATGTTTGCTCCATTTCTAATGACATAAAAAATATATTTGCATGTTCAGCCCTTATTTTCGTAATGTGCGCTAAAACTGAGCATAACTCCAAAACTAAAGTCCCTTCTCTTGGTTTTAAGCGAATGAAAGGTTTCTTACTAATTTTAATACGACTAGCGTATTGGCGGAGCGAAAGTAGTTCAAGTTGAGATATAATTGAACCCAGGCTGACCAAAGACGTTGAATCCCACTACGATCAAGATGAGTTCAAAAAGACATCTCACTTACTGCTTCCAACATTTTCAATAAATTGGTACAAATTAGGGTTCTACCTGCATTGCTTATGTGTGGGAAGTGAAAACTCTTGTTCTGGTCACCCAAAGCTCAAGTGCAGAAATCGTAGGGCGATAAAGTCAGATAGCAATTTTATATATTCGGGTTGCGACCGCTATGCCACAAACTGTCGACATAGCGTTGCAATGTATCATTCCCGCTAAGGTTATCTGTTTCATTAATCTTGGATGAGAAAAGAACAACTCGTTATGAGGCTGACTGCCCAATGGGCGGCAACCGTTTAATATAATACCCCAGTCAGCACACACACACACACACACACACACACACACACACACACACACACACACACACACACACAAACATCCTATATACAGGGCGAGTCCATAAATATAAACAAAACTGTCATCCATTTAAGATTGGTTCTCATTTTAGGGTCAAACTCTATTAGTGCTTGGCACATATAGTACGAGTGTTGGCGTAGATTGTAGATGCTCCACAACAAACTCAATCCCACAGAAAGACACACTTGAAGTACAAATTGGAGTGATATTAATTACGATTTTTTTTTTGATGTGGTAGGGGTTCGAAGCATGCCGTGATGATTTTCACACTCCAGCACGTTTCATCCCAAGCTAAAAAATTAGTATATTTAAAGGGAAGCTTTCAATACCTGTGGTGTAAGACCTGTAATGGAATTGCTTTGTGTGGAAAGCAGTTAACGTTCGTGACAGAATCAGCTTCGATCGCTTGAACGTCGTGCCACATGCATCACCTTTGGAGCTACTAAGATCGTCTCAAATTGTTCGAATTTCCACCATGCAAGTAATATGGCTTTTTCAGCATTGATTTGGCATACATGTACCGTATATCTACCAGCAAATTTCGTGGTCACAACTTTATCCTGCAGAAAGAGCCGTTCCGAACATTAGTTCTGGCGTGTTTTCCTTTCCAGTATTTGTATCCTCTACCAGCAAATGTGGATAATATAACCTCCATAATGAATTTTAAGACTCAGTATTTTTATTAATTTATAAGTCTCTCCTTCTGTATTTTTTTGCTAATGAGTTTATAGTACCATATGCACAACTCCAATATTCATAATATTGTACTGATGAACTAGAACACATTATTTTTTACAGAACCTCTCCACTTTTCTTTCATATTTTGCTGTGGATTCGCACCTAGCTTTTGCTTCTATGAAAGTATATGAAAAAGCAATGTTGGATAAGCTTTATATTTTTATACCATTATTAAGCCAAATGCGTTAAAAAAACTTGGTAATGACACTGATTCATTTGTAATTTTCGATAATCGAGTTTCAAACGTATTTACTATATATATAATTATCGTAGTACATTAACATAACAAACACTGCGAGTATTAAATCAAAATCGTCTGTGCTTCAAATAAAGTGCCAAAAGAGTCTGGGAAACCCTGTACCCCGGCGGCTACTGTACTTCAGATAAAACAGCTCTGGCGGCTACAGATATATTGGAAAATGGAAGGGAGAGGGTTAGAGCAAAAGCACTCTCATTGTATGCAAATGGCACCCATACAAATTGTGTAACGCGATTTATTTCGATGCCCACACACGTACACATACACAAACACATACACCTATAACGATACGATGGTTGTTTGTTTCAGATAGCCGTGCCTATACAAATAGGCCAGTTATATAGCGTCATTATCCTTACCGCATCCAAATACTGAATCATATGAGATAAAAACGTGAATTGAAAAATTAAAAGGCGTTTAGGAAGAGGCTACAAAAAAGGATGAAAATAATTTAAAGTGGATAATTCCTAATGGTTGAAGTTGCAGCTTTGGGAACTGCTTGCTGATTTGGGCATTCATACATTTCCGAGAAAGCTGATTTCATTCCTGTTTATACGTTCATTTGACATGTAACTCAGAAGCTCAGGAGCCGTACCTTCATTATTTTTTATTATTGAATTTCAGTTATATACAACTTGTTTCTTGAGGTTTTGATATCGCATTTGAATGTTTTAAATTTTCCATTTCATAATTTTGTTTTCATTTCCTACGTTTATCAGTTTGATGTTGTATTGCTAGGCGCCTTAATTGATCTCAGAATAAATGTTTTAGCGCTTTTCTTTGATCTTTCGCTTATCGAGTAAGATCTGTGAGTCGTCAGACCCACGTCATTTTAGCAAGGTGATATTTCAACATCTGGTTAAGAGATTTTAAGTATTTTATTTAACCACTTTCATTAAACCCGACAAGCGTTTCGCTAACTATGTTAGCATCTTCAGGGGAAGATTAAAACTGACAGTCTAATTGAAAACACATACGTACAGATGAATCTTTACTGACGTTTTGGCCGCCTCCGCAGACAGAAAGACTTAGAATACAGATATTGCATTTACTTTGTTTATAGATCCAGAAAAGGAAATTATACACCGCACACAATAACCATGTGCCTGTCCTATGACTAAAGCAGTACGATACATACATACATACAAACAGACAGATCGATCGACCGAAATGAGTAATATGGTTTTTCGTGATTTATATGTCCTAAAACATCAAAAAACATGTCGAATTGGATGTTTTTTCGCGATTATAATGCTTCATGCACCAACTGGCATGAGAAGAGTAAAAGAGTAGATATTTCCGCTGTTGGGACTGTACTATCCATGAGCGCTCGTGGCCGGTGGTTGGTATACCCAGAAGATAATGTTTGCCATCTTGTTTAATGTAAATGGTCTTTCAATCGTGGCTTAGCGACGGCGAGCCATTGTTTGTATATACGACCGCTGCTATAGATATATCGCCTTGTTAAATTTTATCTTGCTACTATACAATGTTTTTTAAAACCTCCGCTCTACCATCTGACGACTTCTTATCGCTACGCTCGAAGAAAACTTTATTCAAGAAATTCATTTTTATATACTTTTTAAGTACCCGTATCACCAGCGTAAAGAACTCCAGAAAGGTTTTACTTCTAACGCATGAGTAAGAAAGTATTGTGATCGCGAAAATCATCAATTTTGAGATATGTTTTATGATACGAGTATATTCATCACGGAAACACATGTCAAACATTTAAGTAATCTCACTAATCGCTGCATCCATTTTGATGGAATTCAGGAAGACGAATAACTTTTGAAATAGGTGTATTAGTGGTGAAGTACAAGCAAAAAGCAAAGAAATACCTCCTTCAAACTTAGTTCTTTATCCTTATTGAGTTTCTAATAATAACACGCATCAGCAAGCGTCGCGCACTGTGGCGCTGCCCATTGTTAACGTACGAAGTCAAGGTCCTAACATTTGGACTGCCTTGAAGCTGCGACAGATGTCCCTTACGACGTCTTCGAGGCAGTCCAAGTGTTAGGACCTTGACTTCGTAAGATGCTAATGACCAGCGCCACCGTGCGTGACGTTTGGAGATGAATGTTGATGTTGCTATCACACCCTGGACTGGGTGACGCACATACCACCCAATTGCTCTCTACAGTTCCACCGCTAGTCTAAAGACGAAACACGGAGAGCATACACTTAATATGAGTTTCCAATATTGTTAAGGCGTAGCCTCTGCATAGTTCTTGTAGTTTTCATCCGAACCGTTATGTTACGTGTACAAAATTCTGGAATTTGCGCAGTAATGCACAGTTGGTTTAAATTCACTGTGGTTAATTGCAACAAATGCCAACCTTTCCAAATGTTCCCATTTGGTCGACCAAATAATCAAGGATTAAAAAACATCAAAAATAGATTGCAAGTAGTAGTGGCAACATTATAACTTCGAAGAAGTAACATGGCAAGCATTATCTGTATTCTAGCATTTCATACTAGATCATACTAGTGGAGATCATTTTGTGTACATATTTTGATTCACTCTAGCGGTATACGTCTATTTGCGTAGTGTTGTAACTTTCATCATCCTTGATTTGTGAGCGCGCTAAGTGTATAGCAATGTCATAATCTTCCAATAAATCCACTTACGTCAAAAGCTATGTAAACACGTGAACACTTTGTCACCTAAGTATATATCGGAGATTTCTGCCTGATAAATGGCCTGTGCGGGATTGCCGTAATCCCCAACTTAAACGTGACAGTCAAAGACAGAAAATGTTTACGGAGGACGCGTCAAGGCGGCGCGACGGTAGAGTTAGAGGAACTTGTTAGATCTTAGGGATGACAGCTTGTGGGGTTGTAATGTTTGTGTTGGTGTTACGGGGGTGAATTACGAACGAGGAATTAGGGGGGATAACATATTACCGCAAACATCGTTCGAGATTATGAACACAGCCTGGCGATAATGCATGAGATCTGGCTCGACCAATTCTAGATTTTGCAGTAAGTGTTTCAGCAATGTTCAAAGTCGACACATCACATATTGATGACGATCGACGCTTCTTCACTGCCCCGTTCGAGTTATGCGTCAACTATCCTTAATTTATCGGATTAATTTGAGCAATCACGAGACGAGAAATCTGAGCAAATCCTGCATTTTTGGGCTAAATGATTTATTAGATCAAAGGTCTTAATGTCATTCATTGGTAAAGTCCTCCTACTATGTAAAGCGCTCCGAAATCGGCTTGTAGGGAAAACAATAATATCATTTGACAACACTGGGTAACAGTTCAGTTTTGATCAAGATTATGAAAGGCTAACATACAGATGAATCACTTACATTGTTGATAAATTCTTAAAAGGAAATAATGATCCGCCACACAAGAACCATAAAGCTGCCTGTCTAAGGAAATAAAATAAATGTAGAGCAGTGTGATTCCAAGGTAGCAACGCAAAATACCTCATTTGGGATACAAAAACAAACCACAAGGAAACATGGATAAAAACTTATGGAGCATCTGTAGGTTTGGAGAACATTGACTAGATCTTTCCACGAAGCATACTCTACTAAAATGGGTCACAGTTTACTGCCATAAATATAAATATTACCTAATGTCATTATATTTTTCAAAATTATTATTTTTTTCATTCTGTTTTGTACTTTGATAAAGGCTGTCGAGGCAGCCGAAACGCCAGTAAATATTATTTCGTACGTGTGTGGTTTTAATTAGCGGCCAGCGAAAAATATCATGGACCGTCCGCATCCGAGGTGCTAGAAGCTCAATATGGTGAGGAACCGCCTGTTTTTTCGATGTTCCAGACTGTGGAGGTCATTTTTAAGGTCAGGAGCGCCGACTAAACGTATTGATCTTTTCGGGATTGAGTCTATAAGCTTCAAGTCATTCTGTATTCGTGGCAAAACTGAAAAGATATTCCAAAAATATTTAGAAATAAATGCGTTGTTATTCCATTGAAAACGTAGTGAATATTGGGAGCCCATGAAACGTCAAGATTGTTTTTTACCCAACCCAAAATCGATAAAAATTTTTGGCGAGTGGTAATTCCAATTACATAAGTGTATGCTCTCTACTATGCATAAGACGTGCTATAGATATGCATATTTCGTTCCGCAGCAAGTTGCGGCGATTAAAAGTGGATAAACTCAAGATTGACGATAACGCACGGCTGAAGTGTGATGTCATATTATGCGTTTTACCGATGCGCGTTGAAAATGTTTAAAGGGATAACAATAATGTACCAATTTCTCATGCGTTATTACTGCATCGACCAGACGGGACGCCGGAGATATCGCAGTAGATCCATTTAAAAAACTGATCTAAGGAAATATTTATCTGAGTATAGATCGCATGAGGTTTGGAGTGACAAGCAACCCGATCTATTCACAGAATACACAGAGGAGCGTACGCGACCCAAAACTGAACCCTGTATGTACTACAGGCTCCGTATCATTAACACCAGCAGAGGCTTCAACAAACACATATTCACGTCCTTGAAGATAACAAACATCAACTTATAATCAATTGTGTCCAATACTTCTGTATAATCAAGTAACACAAGGCTGTTTGTACTGTCATCATCGATTTATTTGACAGTCCTACTAATCTTGATATATAGTGTCGTGAGCAGATCAACTGACTGTACATCTCATACCAAAATGGCCGTCGCCGGTGTTGCCAAGTAAACTCGATAGATGGAGCTAGCGGCAATTACCGACGTTGGACACAGATTAACAGATGAAAATACGTCCATATGAAAGAGGTAATGTTCCGATAATGATATATGTAGTACCACAGGTGCAGGTCATTGAAGTGACATAGGCACATAGAGCTGCTCAGTAATCGTGTCCTCTACATGACGGACACTAAAATACTAATCATAGGCTAAGGTATTTCATTATATCCCTAATAGGTAAGCGATAGCGATAACAGCACAGCAGTGGAGATCACTACAGCAGTATCATTAGCGTTCAGTTTTACTAGGAACGCACTCGCTGTCGTCGAGTTATGCGTGGCAGTAAAACTATCATTAGTCGAGTATGTAAGTGCCATTGGCTTCGATCGAATCTTTATAGGCTTGCTTATCGGAAGAGATTCTAGACACAGGGTTATTTCTTGGTTGTTAATCCGTACGAAATTGCTCCAACTTCTACAAACCAACAGTCAAGGAAATAGCAACTGCTTAAACGTTGAGGGCTCGTTGAACATTTTGTTGAATGCTACATATTCATCTCCCAAAGTATCACGTCTCCGTATTACTCATCACTTCCGCTCAAGTATCTAAGTGAAAATGAAGATTTTGAATTTCCAAATATGTTGTATTTCCTTAATAATTTCTAATGCGCAGTAAAACTATCGGCATTTTGAAAAATGTGAGAAAATGTAATATGACTTTAAAAAAATATGCACTACGAAACATATATACGGTCAATGTTCTGAAATGCTCTGACAGCGAAAAATGTTGGGTACGTTTGGAAATATTTACCAACAATAATTACTACACCACAAATGAACCTACTTGTAAATAGTGTTATTGGACCATAGCATATCCCTATCCTCCTTTTGATTCCATCAAAATCTATGAAGCCGTTACTGAGACTACGCAGTGACAAAAATAGCAACCAACATACAAGCCAACTGACAAGGCAGGATTATAGGTTCAAATTTGAAGCTCAACATTTTTTTAAGCACGTATAAGTTGGCCAGGTGTTCGAAAAAACGTTAAAATATGTGGTGGTTTTACAAACTTTTGATAGCCCTAAAGTATTTTTGACTTTAACTCAAAAAAGTGAAATTAGTAATTTTTTAGACATTGCTGACCACTCTGGAATAAAATTTTTCTACTAGACCTAAACAAGTACTCGCAAAATAGCAAAACTAATTATGCGTATATTGATTTTTTTATGTTTTTGATAATAATGTGGTCGCCAAAGCGATTTTCAGAATTATAGCAGTTACCTACTATGATTTCACAGCATATCGCTCCAGAAATTTTGGTGCTGCAATTACTGAGATAACACGGTAACAAAATAGAAAGTTATGTCGGTATGTTGCTGACAGACTGAAGATAATAAGTAATAGGATTTTCGTGCGAAAGAACATTCCTGGAGTTTAATCGACTTCTTATACATATTCCACCCTGTATGTAAAAACGTGTTCTACATCAGAGAGGGATTAAAATTGTGTAAAAAGCTTAAATATTGTATAGTATTCATCAAGCTGCCTGAAACAAGGTAATCCTTCAAGGATTTGAAAATATAATGACGGGATTAAACACACTCGCTGTTTATATGACAGTGCTAATGCACCTTAAACATATTTTCATAAACGCTTGATAAACGAGTCAAATTGTAAGAGCTAAGTACTCCATTCCTCTGGTTAAATATTTACACAGACGCAGTCATGCTCCATACCAAAGACGTGTTTCATTCTGTTTTGTATGAGTGTTAAATGATTGGATTATAGCAAGGTAAATATGGCCGCTTCCTGGTACGAAATCGTAAACCCCACCTATAAAAAATAGTAACTTTAAAAACTTATTTAAAAATGATTAAAGCGCATCGAACGGACTCATGAAGAGAGTTCAGCCGTTGTTTATTGGATCATAGGAGAAACAAAATATTAAGAGTATTTAGTTGTTGCCACAACAATAACTGTGTGAGTTTTTGGTAATCAAAATAATTGACAGATGGATCGTGGTAAAATTTACAATCCATGAAGCATAGTTATGAAACATCAATAAAACAAGAAAATATCTCGAATTCGAAATTTCTTGGGGTTACTGAAGATCCCCGCCTGAGGGGGGGGGGGGTTTGTAGGTAGTAAATAAATTAAAAGTGAAAAAACTTTTTTTAAAATATGCTTTTATTTAAATGCGCTGAATATAATAAAAACACTGTTCCTTTGAAACTATCAACATATAATGTCACTACACAATTTATATGATATAAAAGCTTGACGCGAGATTTGAGTACCTACTCGTATTTACTTAGTTCGAAAATTTAGAAAATTAAAATCAATCAGATCAAGTTATTTAATTTACTTGTTTATCTACACAGGTAAATCTCGCGACATGCTTTCATACCATATAAATTGCATAATGACATTATAAGTAGATAGTAAAAGTTTTAAAGGAAAAGCTTATTTTATTATATTCAGCGCAGCGCATTCTTTTCGAAAATATTTTTTAATTTTCAGTTCATTTTTTACTTTTTAGTTTCGCTAGACAGGTCGCAAGAGCCCCAGTACACCAAAATTTCAGGCGGATTGGAGCAACGGAGTTTATGATCATCATATTTTTTCCAACTCTCATTAGTATTCTCAGCAAGCCCTTCCATTTGATACCCATATGCATTAAATTAACTGGTCCGCCATCTTGAATGTTCCGCCATATTGTATTCAGAATGACGTCACACAGCTCACCATGCATTGTCATCCCAACTTAACGTGTATCCAAAATTGCAGCTCAATCGGTTAAAGATATCTGTTTCACAATTGAGTTTCAAGATTCCACCCGAACAGTCTTTAGATATTCCTAATCTATACAAGTTTGAGCACGCAGCTATTATGTCTAAAGTTGAAAGTGCTTATACGCAAAGGCAGCGTTGAATCGTTCAGTAGTCGCCTTGCCACGGTCTCGAATGCATCTAAATGTTGGCCGAATTTCAACGTGAAAATGGAACCGGGTAGTCGCGATTTTCGAGCCATGATTTTGTATGACTATAAAAAGGGACTTAAACCAGCGGAATGTCCCAAAAGTTTAGTGAGTTGCTTTGAGGCCTCTAACCCTTCTAGGGCTACAGTTTTTAATTGGTTTGCTGAGTTTAAAAGGGGCCGGGTCTCACTCGATGATGAACCACGCACAGGTCGACCGCCCACTGCTGTTACTCCGGAAACTGTAAAAGCTGTGCAAAATAGGGGAAAAAAGATCAACATAATATAACCTACACCGAGATTGAGGCTTCTCTGGGGATTGGATCGGCAGGGGTCCGAACAATCAAGCATGATCATCTTCGCCTAAGGAAGCGCGGTGTTCCAGATGGGTGCCACATTTGTTGAAAAAATAGATAATGGGCACAGTTAAAACACTTTTAATATCGTAACCGGAGACGAAACATGGCTATAACTAAACAGCAGTCATTAGTTTGGTGCTTTGAAAGTGAGCAGCCTCCAACGAAAATTCGTCGTTCCAAGAGTGCTGCAAAGGTAAGGGTCGCATCTTTTTTCTAAAAGTGGATACATCACAACGGTAGCCTTGGAAAATCAAAGGACAGTTACTTTTGGATAGTATATAACCAAATGTTTTCCTGTTGTCTTCCAAGAACTATGCAAGAGCCGTCCAAAGACTCATCTGCGGGGTATTCAATGGCACCATGAAAACGCACCCGCCCACAGCGCCGCTAAAACACTCGATTTTTTTGCTGAACAGGGTGTCAAACTGTTGCCTGGCCCACCTTATTCTCCGGACCTAGCTCCGTGCGACTTTGTTATTCCCTAAGATCAAAGAAAAGTTACCAGGTCGCCATTTTTCCACCGATGAAGAGCCAATCGCTGCTTTAGAGGAGGACATTAGCAACCTTTTAAAAGAACGTTGGTCACAAGAATTTTACAAAATTACCGAATGCGTAAATGTATTGAGGTAGGGGGAGAATATGTTGAAAAAACAGAACACTTATTTAAAAAAACCTTGTAGTTTTTCTGTATCTAAAAACTTTTAGCGTGACCATCGTAAATACATTGCAAGTTAAATAAGAGCTTGTAAATAAAAACAAATTCGCTAGCACTCCCTCAAAATATCCGCCTTGTGCATGTATGTACACTGACGCAACTTTCAGGTCAACATAGCAGTGTGGTGTATGTGTATCACGGAACCAATACATCAATCATTCCTCTTTCACTCAAACAAAATTTCAGCCCCTCAGAATGCTCAGAATTAGTCGCCGCACCACCTAAAGAATAAATCAACTGAAAAAAAATCGTAACGGTAAGAATACTTACGTTGCATTGCACTGTTTCGCTAACAGTTTCATTGCATTATAACTATAGAAAACATGAATGGTATGGTATTTGGATACTTTGGCACGCACATAATTGCAATGTCGATCTTTTGACCCCGGACTATAACACATTTTGAGTAGATAAACTCATTCAAGTATAGTGGGTTTATAAACGTCTGTTTGTGTTGTCTGTTACTTTTTATTTGCTCCGTAGATTAGACTTTATTACACAAACCGACAAGAAATGTTCGCACTTAGCAACTGTAAATAGTTTGTGTAAATAAGCTTTTATTTGATTTGGGGATATGTGTTTGTTCAAAGTTAGGTTGGTGTCTCTTTTGATGTTAATCACGGGGATTTACGTTCATGAATAATGGAATTTTTAAGAGGAGTAGTTAGGAAAAAGTATTTACCTAACGACGATGTCAATATTATTCATCAAGTTATAGAAATTAATGATAATGAAGGGTTTTATAATTGTATAATGGAATTTAGTTGATGTTGCAGTTTTGTCAAACCGTTCGAGGATTTGATTCAACATTGCAAGGTTACGATTTACTCATACTTGGCGATGGATATTTCGGTATAATTTTTGAGCCCTCACAACTCAACCCATCAAGTGTAAAGTAGTAGACTTCACATATTTGTATTGAAATTTTAATTTTTACTCATGCGTACCCAAAATCAATTTATAACATATTCCATATACAGTGAAAAAACGTCATCTGTAGTAATAGTTGCCTAAAAAGAATGCGAATAAATTATCTTTTTGATAATTTAGATATAAATCGAAAGCATCACACAAACTAAATAGTTCCAATTTGTTTGAAACATTAAAAATCCGTCGAAAACCTACTATTTTCATAAGTCGCATGTATTGTTTCAGGTCAACAGCTATTGGAATAAATTCATCAGATTGTAAACAAAGGTTAAAATCTATGATAAAGTCTGAAGACAAAAGAATCTAAAGTTTACTTATCGTAAAAATGTCGGTATTCCAAGGATCTTGAACAACATGGATTCCGCTCAAGTGCAAGCATACGAACAAAAATGAAACTCTAATATAAACTGTAATTTTAACTGAGCGAGTTCACATAAAGCAAGATTACAACAATATTAGATATTTTGGTTCTCGATTGGCCTTTTGCGGTGCCTTCTATTAACAACCTCGAAACTTGAAACTTCTACACGTAATTACACGTTTTGACACCATGACTGAGCCATTCTCTTACATTATCTGTAAACTACCCCACTGTACTCTCCATAAAATCCTAGGGCAGAGTGTGCCATTCATTAACGAATTCCCGCCATCTCCTTGAGTGACACTCCAATAGTCGGCATCGGCACCAGGAAAAAAGCAAAGAAAAAATGGAAGTGTCCTCTTTCGGACATGGAACGTGTTATATCATCTCCGTGAGTGTAAAAATATCCAAGAGCCGCTTTTGAAGAGTATAGTATAAAAAGAGGGCAGATGATAGGCGATAGGATGGTCGGTAAGTCTGAAGCTCTACTTCGGGTCACTCGAACAGCATAAGAACTTACGAAAAGGGATCTCAAACACGTCACTCGCTCAATAGCAAACCAGCGGCGTAACCTACCGTTATTATGGTAGGCTGGTAGCGACGATCTCCGTCACATCTGGACAATATTTTCCACTCACATACTCGGGAGGATGAGTCTCCATACTAAGTAAACTGAAAGCTTATGGCGCTATTCAGATTGACCTTCGGGGAACAAATTCCGCCACAGCTTATTCCGCAACGCTGAGGTTCTCCAGAAGAACTACTTCTGGAACAGGCTTGTTCGAGGCGTTGTAAGCTCGACCTGGGGAGGATATGCCCTTTGCGCTCCTCTTGACACAGCTCGGTGGAACAGCTCGGTGGAACATTTACCACGATAGTATCTGTATAATCGGCCACCCATAAGACGTATTTTTCGTTTCTGGACGATGACAGCAGTAGTTGTTCCGGTGAATACAACTTTCTGGAATGAAAGAGAACGCCCAGCTACTAGGACGCCGACTTAGCAAGACCGGCAACATGCTCCTGACAATTCCCAGAATCTTTATGGGAGATTACTTAAGTACTGAGCGTCACTCCATCACCACGACTGACAGACCAGCACAATACCTATTTGTCAGAGTTGTGAGACAGACAGACAGACATACAGACCGATGGAAAGGAGTGACATGATGATATATATATATATCATGAAACTTCATAAAACGAAATATTTCGAATTCAAAATTATCGTGATTAAAATATTTCCTCTCCAATTGGCGTGGAAAGTATAACAATATGTGGAAAAAATGGACGTCATTTTGTGACAGTAGATTGAGAACTCTTAGTTCTTCAGCCGTTAGCTGATCACTCATTCAGCAACTTCAATGTAAATGTCAACTTTGGATGTTTCTTCGTTTATACTAATGGAAATACGTCTTCGAATTTCGACCATTATTACCAACAGTTTTTCGAATAATAACAGATTTCTGAAAATTATTCAGGAATGAGATAAAATCAATTCCTATACAAATTGTTTGAGATGATTAATGTACGACATACTACAACGTCATGTTAAATCAGGCAACATAAAATTATTCCGATAGAATGCGGCAGTGGACAGTTGAACGGTTAATATATAACACACTGCCAACAATTTACTGGCGAATATAATTTGTAGACACATCTATTAACACCTGATACTGTCAAACAGGGCTGCTAAAAATATGATCGTGGCATGAGGCCAGGAGAGGAGGCGATTATAAATAAGCTGAGTAATATCGGATGGCTGCTACTGTACAAGAGATATGAAATATTATTTACGGTCATGTCTGGACAACTTTTTACAGAGAGAATACAATATACTAGATGTCTGTGCCAATAAGAGCAAAAGTAACATAAAACATAAATGTATCTGTTGGATAGGAAATGCATATAATAATAATAATGACATTATTGCACCAATTGGATACAATAGGTGGAATTTAGCCAATCTACTCAACCAAAATCTCAAAAACCAGTTTAGCCTATGTGATGCCTTCTGCAATAAGAAAAAAATAATTTCAACAGGATTCGAGGACATCACATGAGTTTTAAATTCATTATAAAGTTTCACACATTGATTAGAAAATGGTTTCTGGAACAGGGTTGTGGATTATTAGGAAACAGTTAAAACAGATTTATGCATTACAACTTGGGAATAAAATTATTTGATTTGATAATTGAAGAACATTAATTATTTTAGAAGCCATTCTGCATGTAAATCATTAATCTTTTATGATTGTATCAACTGATGGTTTACCAGTTTATCAATTTATAGTCATTAAAGATGAAGGGTATTCAAGTTATAAAATGTGCAGGTGCGACGCATGGAATTTGCAATGAGAAGCAGCAAGGTATGATCTTGAATGTTAGGAGAACGTAGTTATACTATTTATAGCCTCTAGAGTATTGTCCAGAGCAATTAGCGTCCATACATCATCTAATTTTACAACACATACCCCGAATCGCAAAAACTATTGCACTCTGCAACCGCGCCCCTATTGTCAGATGTAACAGTGGTATAAAACGGAATACCGGAGGGTAACTTACACTGTATACCTCTGCTCCAAACACGTCGCCTCGTGAGGCTCAACTAAATTATTCGACAATCCTTGACAATTGAAGGTGAATTGTGGTCTTGTCTTCTTTTCATCTATTGCGAACGTCCAATCGAATCCTAGGGTTGACTTCCATACGGTGAGAAGCTACCCTTCCCTTGGAATAGTAGATAGTACTTCTTTCTATGTCATTATTTGAGACAGAGCCGGTAGGGCAAAAGAACAATATGTGGAGGCACGTATCTAGAGTATCTATCGATCAGCCTGTGTGACCATTTAGAGGCGGTGTGCCTTTTTGATGACGTAAGTAGTCAGTTAGTGGAACTCTTGAATTTGAGCTCTCCTCTGGTGTGCATAATTGAGCACCATACAGAAAGAGTTCAAAATTTATGTGACACTAAACGTCTTGTCATAAGAAGTATATGATTGGTCCATTGACATAACTCTGAGAACTACCATCCCTTAGAAGCACTACAGGGCGTTGATACTTTTGGTATGCGTATGATATTGTTTCCACATGCCTTTCTATTTAGAGCACCCTTCGCTCTACCAGATTTAAAAGTTTGAACTTTTTCCACGAGAAGAATATGAAGTTAAGTTGACATAATTTCCATGTTATGTCAATTTGGCAACCCTGCCTGTAATGCGGTGGTCTTGATATGAAATCACAACCATCTGTTTGCCGCCATATCTGTCTGCTCTCGTCTCTTTCCTGCTCCATTTGAAAAATGATCTCGGCGGCGTGGTGTACGGATTGTGCGGGATATCTCGCGCCATTGCCGCGATGACAGATACATACAGCATCTGTCACGTTACGCGGTTATTTCCCTCCCTTTTGAATCTCCACTCTGCCGTTGTCGTCTGTTTGTAGCAATCTCGTTTCCTGTACCCTGGGAGAAACGACGAGAAATGGCTCTCTTTTGGCAGAACGGGAGGGTTGGATGGGGGAAAGAGGGTTTGTAAAAACACAGGTAAGGACAACAACGAAGAAGTAATCGGGTAAAATCGATAAATATAGTTTATACATTATTTTAATAATAGATAAAAATATTTGGACGTAATTTAAGACACCCTGACTGTATTCGCTCAGCTAAATGAATTTTCTATGAATGATTACAGATCTGATTTACCAACGTCTTACGGATGGTACCAAATTCCGATTTTCCCATATTTCATGTCTTATGATGGGAACAGTTTAGGTATTTGTCTCGACAATTGTCTCTCGCCTCTACGAATTAGACTGAAAATACTATGCCACTCGCCACTAGAGGTTTCATCGGGATTCAAACTTAAGGTGTGCGGAAGAAAACATAGTACGGGGTGATGCACCTCTCATAGTGTGTGCGCACATTTTCGTTACGGGTTGTAATGGCAAAATGATCTGCCTAGTGTATAAGAGACGTTGGTTCAATCCCCACAGGCGACACAAAATGGAATAATTCATCATAATCTGGAAAATTGGAAAAGTGTTGCCAGTGAGAATCGAACCCACAACCTCCTGCGTTTTTGGCGGATGCTTTACCATTGGGCCACGAAGAGCCGCTAAGCGAATAGGTGAATACGCGCTATGGAACGTATATACCATTCAAATTCCTAGTACCAAATTTCTGACATATGGCAAGTGACAATTCGAGCGAAAGATTGTATTGACGACCCACATGATCAGACCTATGCCACCTTTCAAAATTCATACCATATAAATATTGAAATAGGTATCCGTAACATCTAACTACCTATCAAGAGGGAGTTCATAAATGATTTTAATACGTACCTCTCGTATCCAACACCTCCATTTTACAAGAATTTAGTACGCCAGAATAAACCATTCACCATATACAACATGAGCCGCTCGCCGCAGATCTAGCCCCGATTATGCAATATTAATTGAAATCTCCCGGTCTCTCTTCTCTTTCTCCCTCCATTCTCATTATATGAATTACCCTCTGGAGAGCGATAAATACACAAATTCTCGCCGGCAGCAACCGTGGTTGTCGAGACTGTCTGGGCAACGTTGAACCTCTCTTAAAACTACCTCTTAAATGTATTTGACAATAACTGTCGCGGCTGTGTAAAGTGAGAAGATACAGGGCAGTGACATTGAAACAGTTGTAACGTAACAGCTTCTAAGGAAGAAGCCGCAGAAATGGTCCCACAGGTTGAAGTAACCTTCTAAATCAAATGCTACAGTAACTTGACACTAAAACTGCGGGTAAATTTCGACATTAAAATGACAAATACATTTCTGATTTTTATGTCGTTCGGATTGAAAAACTGCAAAATTTTAGGACTATTCAGGTTTTGTTTTACAACTCACGAAAAATGCGTTTCTCGGAAACAGGAAGGCAGGCTCGTTAAATATGCTACAATCAAATTTCAACTGCAGCTCTGTAGAGAAACTATCGAACTTTTTTTAACGATGGATTAAATCATGTAGTTTCTTCTTTGTTTGGAGCAAAAATCTTAAGAGAACCACTTATCTGATAGAAAAATGTATGTGATGAGGTTGTAGCAAAGATAATTGACTTTCGGCCTGGGGTGAAGTCTGCATGCCTAATAAATTTTCCACAATCTCAAAAAAACAAAACAAGTTAAATGTGAATGTTTGAAGAAATGCGCCAAGATGATTTTTCGAGCTTACAACGCCTCGAACGAGATCGTTCTTTTGGAGAACCTTGGCGTTGTAGAATGAGCTATCGGGGACTTTGTTCTCGCACTGCTTATGAAGCGCGATAGGCTATCTGCCTTTACGTGAGGTTATCTATAAGAAAAATGTTCTTGAAATTTGCAAGTCTATATCTATAAACATCAGCGTCAGACTATATTTGGAATTATGCTACCACGTTTGTGAATTTGTTCCAAAACACTCCCTGAAAGCTAATGGACTCAATCCAGAAAAGAACAAAACGTCTATTGGACACGCCTGGCATAACAAGTACCTCTCGAAATTGAGAGCATCGCGGTAAATGATCGGGCTGTGTCGGATAATAACACTCGGATAGCAAGATCCATCAGTACTTTTGAAGTAAGGCAGCGTTGTAGAATGAGATGGCAGGGAGTTTATACCCTGATAGTTACAGTTGACAGCATTTTAAGGTCAATGTTGATAGACATTTATCATCTCACAGCATTTCTGGAACAAGGCAGCCTGTTTGTCTCTATGAAAGGTTATCTATTAAAAAAAATTAGTATGACGATACTCAAAACGCACAAATTCAGCTTCGAGAAACGTAGTGTAGGAATAACACAAAATTATCTCAAAAAAAAATATCGGCAACGTAATCGATTTACCCTGTATGTCTGAGTCTGAACCATGCATAAAGATACAAGTCTCTCCAAGTACCTCGGCCGTCGACAATAAAACTGAACCTTTCCGCTCGCGCGAGCTTAAGAGGTTGAGAAAGAAGATGCATATTTCAGTTTCACAATGTACATTTCGTACATGATTTAATACAATGTATTTTGAATGTCTCGATAAAATAAAACGGGACGACAGCTCCGAGAAAGAAAACGGAGGGAGTTTTACGTAGGTTGCGGATTCTGCACAAAATACACACGAGCTTTCAGATAGAAGAGGGATAAACGGTAGGCAGTGTCGCACATCGTAGGATGAGTAATTCAGTGTGACTTAAGACATTATCTGTGGATATGTCTTTATTTTGCTTCACTTCCCATTTACTCCATTGTGCAAACGATCCACTCCGTCTCCAACCGAAGCGATAGGTTTATTCGGTATACTATTTATTTGACACGATCAATCCTAACCCAAACCGAACCTAGGCAATTCGCCGTCGTTTGGTCATGCCGACACAAGAGGTTGGAAAAATGAGCGATTATTACTCGATGGTTGGTAGACCAGCACGTGATTAAATTGTCAGAGTTCTTTTTAAGTCTTCTGTGCGTTGAACTGAACCTTATTTGTAGAATTCCTATCCACAATTTTTGATGTCTCCGTTGATCTAAACAACATGTTGCTCCCATCTACATAAGGTCTCTCGAAATGGTAGTCATTTGCCTGATCACATGTAGGAAATAAGGGTGCTCTTATCTGTGAACCTGAATTTTGGATTGTACATTAGTTTCAACAGTTCGTTTATGTACAGCAAAAAGAGCGTTGGAGAAAGGACAGACACCTGTGGAACGCCACCACAACTAAGGATCGATCTCTGAGGAAACTATCCAACCACTGTTACACCTATAGTCAACAGACCTGATGAGCCTCTCATGCCACACCTTATAGATTTTTGTCCAGTTACTGCATGAACTGCACATTGTTCAGAAAAAATAATTTCAAGAAAACATTTCACTTCACGCGTGAAACGAACTACAATTTGTTTTCGTATGAAATGTGCTAATCTTCAGTAATAAAACTTTTCAAAAAATCAGTTTTTTCTATGTGTATTCTGGATATCTATCTGTTACTATGTTGTTCACAGTAACTATCATTTGCTGTAACTATTAGGGGCTTAATAAACCACGTGAACAGCAATGTGTTTCAATATTGCGCTCAATCAAACTTTCTTGATTCACCCTTCCCAGGGCAACTGGAAATTGGCACTTATCCTCCTTTGGAGCACTGCAACCGATACACTGCACAGTACTTGCAGTCAACTGTCGCGCCTGTGGTTCACAACAGAATAAGACGGAAAATAGGTAAAGAGGGATAGAAAACGAAGGGGAAAAGGGACAACGTTAAACGTTCGCCAGAGTCGATATCCACGTAATTCCAATAAATTTTATTGGTAGGAAAACGTGCAGTGGAAATTTAGTTTTACGACTGAAGGAGGGCACCGAATAAGGAAATGCGCGAGCGAGTACGCAGACAACTGGAAGAGAGAAAAACCAACGTAACGATACCGTATCCCCTCTTATCCCTCCCTGAAACTCTTTCCACATATCCACGAAACAGTAGACAGTGATTCGTTGCGCTTTATCTAGCCAATGTCATCACAAAATACGTTCATGAAAACCTCTTGTGGGGGTCTCCAGGAAATTAAACTTTATAATATTTCGCACATTTTACTATTCTGGTCTTTTGGCAATTACAAATCGCTTAGTCTTAACTTATTCAAGTACGTCTCACTCATGCTATTCCCACTGATATGAAATAAAGTTATAGAACAACACTAAAACACTCTGGAAGCTTTTAAAAAAATCTAGATTAAAAAGAATATTTTAGACATCACGAGAATTATCAAAAATTTAACTTACGGTTGGATAAGACCAAACATGACGTACTGAGAAACAAAACATCAAGTTGCTGTCACTACTACTACTACACTCACTATAAGACTAACTCTACGTAATGTTTTAACAGAAAATTCACAAGTTTAACAACAGTTCAAGACACAGCACGATAAGTTAAAAAAAGGTAAGTTTCATAGGTTCGTACAGATACTGTTCCAAAACTTGATGTGGGATGAACAAACATTTGCAGAATTTGAGATAATATTTTGGCGGCAAAATTATCAAAAATAAGACTAAAAAGTCCGAAACATTTTAATAACATGTAACAAAAGCTTAGCTTATTGCTACAACAAAAATCTAAACGTAAATAAGCTTAGCTTATTGCCAATAAAGATTTTTGTCCTATAGGCCCAGTATTTTTTCTTATTGAAACGAATATTCTGAAAGATAATTTGTTCAAGCCGCCAATTACCAGGTTCTTAGTGCATCCCCTGTATTGATCTGAAAGTATTACTATAACAAGCCGATATTTTTGTTTACCAATATATCTGAGTAAAATTTATCGAGAATAACGTTAAAAAAAATACGATTACCCTTTGACGTTATAAACAGAATGGCTTAAAGGACCTACACAATATATATTTTTTCTAAAGTTCCTATATCGCGACTTTTGATGTGTGAAACATATTATAAAGCACAGAAGTCAATTGAAGCACAATTCAAGAATTAAGTGTCTCCTATCCGTTCCTCTATATATAAAATTTCTCAAGGTCAACGATGTTTTTTAATGGCAACATATTTTTTTTATTGCGGTATCTTACTCTAAGAGAAAAAACAAAAATCTTTTACTCACCAAATTTTTTAATCTGATTGCAACTTAAGTACATGAAAAATTAAATATTTGTTATTTTTTTAAACGTTTCCATACCGCAACGGTAGACAACGCCGTTATCATTTCTTTGGAACATAATTGACCGAGTCGTATTCTCTCAGTGGGCAAGAAATTGAATAGAATTATCTTTTGTTTGTTGTTCTCAAATGAATCTGGTTCTACAAACCATGTTGAAGTGAAGCGACATAATATACACTACTGGAGTGTGGAAAATCCGCTTTGGTTGATAGAAGTGGAACATCAGCGCCCTTGGTTGGTGAATTTATGGCAACGCATAAGATATGCTTGTGGAGCAATCAATAAAGAAACTCTCCTTGGGTGTCATGAAAACTTTATAAAATGGATTGATAAGTGTCTGGAAGCTGGCGGGCATCATTTTGAACATTTGTTATAATAAATTCAAAGGTTTCCCCATATGATAATTACGTTGTTTATGCTTTCGCGAGAAGAAAAGCATTTCTGACAAACCATGTAATTATTGGAAAATTTATAAAAAGAATAAAAATTGTATTTTTTATCTACCTAAGTTGCAATCGGATTCCAAAATTTTGTGAACAAAAGATATTTGTTTTTTTTTCGTTGGGTAAGATGTTGCAATAAAAAAATTATGATCCCATTAAAAACATGATTGGCCTTAAAAAACCTTGAAAATGCTGTCAATGTCGAAAATAAAAGTCATCACTGACTCTCCCCCATTGCACTCAAGAACTTTTATCTGAACACTTTCATCTAAAAAATCAACGTATTCGCGCTATAAGGCCGTCAAGTTAAATGGTCCACCCGATATAGCGACCAAAAATTGACGATACTCTACTTCATAAAATTAAGAAAAATTATCTAGTTATTCACCGAGCTACAGATATTTTTAGAGACAACTTATTTCCATTATTTTCAAGAATTATTTTTTCGCTTTTGGTTGAAAGCGAATAGCAAAGTTTCACTTAAACTTCAAGTAAGGTCTGAAGACACTATAATCTTTTTACATCGCATTTAACCTCACCCGCTCGGTTTTTCCAGAATTTTATTCTTCGCCAGCGCAACAATGAACTTAATCTCGTTATAACTGGCGATTTATCCCCAGCTGTAAAGTTATTAAAGTTCTATCACAGTGAACGGAGAGCAACTTACTGCCGTTGCAAGGCGTGCAAAGCAATTCTCTTGGGAAAACGAGGAGTAGACAACGAGCATAAAAGTTTTCCCCTCTTTCCAATATAGCCTTTAATAAAATTTGACGATGTCGCACATATCCTTCTAAGTTTATTCATGAAACTTCAGATGACTCCTAACCGGCTATCAACAATTCTTTAGATGGCCGTATCTTTATGATGAGGGTGAGGAGTTGCCACTGACGTAGGAAAAAGTGCACTTTCATACGATTTTTTGACTGATATAAAATAGCAATATAGTTCTTTTATTATAGTTTTAATAATATCACTTGCAATATTCTTTGTTTTAGTTCATCTGAAGAGGCCCCAAAACTCTAAATATTACAGATGAACCAATATTTATGAAATTACAAATTCATTCTTTAGCGCCGCAGCGTTGTGGAATACTGAATAAGTGTAAATGTCGAAGCAAATAATACAAATGCAGACTTACCTTATCGTCTTCACCTTCACTATCACACTGAAACAAAATAGTTTTTCTTAGTTATGGATTCATAAAAATAATATAAATAAAACAACATTGTTTCTTGTTAGGACGTGTATAAATCAGTAATAAGAAACTTTTGAAAAAATATTAAGAACCTTAAAAATGCGAAATTATAAAAACACTTCCATCAATGTCTGGGACAAATTTCCTGGGTTGACACTACAGGCCTGGATATTCTGAATGTCAACTCATCTTCAAGTGTCGCCCTCTATGGGGACGCCCATTGGCAACTTACGAAGTCAAAGGTATTAGCACCATCCTGAATGTGCTTGTCAAAAAGAAAACGAGAGAATTTTTGTTCATAATAAACCAAAATCTATGTGATAAAATATGTATTTTCAATGACTACCTTAATAGAACAAAACCTCTGCTGGGATAGGTGATATAAATCCAACCAACACAATGTAAACAATTAAATCAAATCAAATCGGCCAAGTAGTCTTTTAGATCAGAAAAAATTACCTGAAATATTCAGCACCCTGTAACTCATGACTTTATAAAATTTTCTATTAATTTTTACGAGTTCCACTAATCATTAGAGCTTCCCTATTACAAACCCGGCTATCCGATGTAGCAATTTATTGCTTGTACTATATGAGAAAGAGCTTACAAACTCTGGGGAAAAAGTGAATACGTCCCATATAAGCCTCTGAAGGGGAGAAAAATGAGTCGTTAATATCCTGTTTAGGGACCTTTTACTTTCTCGTGTATCGAGAGAAAAAAGCGCTTCCTACCAAATTGTTTCTGCTTTTCCCCAGCAGCACTGAAAGTGGAAAAAACGAGAGTTCAAAGAAAAAATAAGTGGAGCGAAACGAGCCTGAAAAAAGACCCTTTCAACTTTTTGCTATATTCGGTTTTGTTTACGATACAATCTAACGTGTTTTTGCAGGATTATTTCTTATTTTGGGGTGAAATGACTAATGAAGCCTTATCTGTCTGTCCTCATAGGGATTTGCTCAGTTGTGTTCTCAGGTCAATGATTATCGGTTATATGACAATAACTTTAGTTTTTGACTTGTCAAGTGGAGAAGATATCTAGTTAAGATGTTAATTTGAACATCTTCTCCAAAATATTTGAATTTATTCTTAATATTATACGCTAATTACACTTAGTAGCGTAGACGGTGGTAGAAGATGTGGAACTATAAATACATCATTGGAAATAAAAAATAATCCAGTACTTATGTAAAGAGGAAAATTACATAGAGTGTATAACTAATTACAAGCGAATAAAAATTATTCTAAGTGAAGGAGAACCAAATTAATCTGAAAAGAGCTAGGAACCATTCATATTTAATACTAAGTTAAAATATAGAAATAAAAACCACAAGACAAGAGAAAAAATTGGCAATGGTCTTGACTGAATCTTTACGTTTTTGATAATAGTGATACCATTTAACGAATGCCGAATAAATAAACGACTATAATTATTTGATAGCGATACACAAGGTAAGCTGTTCTTTAAGCTTGCAAAATTCCATTTTATTCTCGTTTTTTTTCTTGCCTTTTCCGGACCTTTTTTAAACCTTCCACAGCATTTATCGCGAAATCCGATGATGGCATTTCGTGCTTGTATCAGCGACAATGACTTTAACGCATCATTTAAAGGAAGTAGAAAAATCGAATGTGCGAACTAGGTAAAATAACTGTATTGCATGAATGGAAAATCCACACATTGAAATAACGAATGTAAGTATATAAAAAACCACAAATCTGATTAAAAACTTCATTTACCACCATGTATTCGAAGAGCTACGTGTGTGGCTATGTCTATCTAAACAATGCAGTCAAGTAGATTCTCAAGGCATTAATATACATTAATGTTCAAATTATGCCCTCATAAAAATTATTATAAATATCAAGATGTATCTCCCAAGCGTTGCACAGAGTGGCGCTGCCAATTGTCATCATCAACATCATTACGAAGTCAAGGTCCTAACAACTTTATGATGGTATGGATAGAATAATAAAAAATATGAGTTTTTAATAACAGAAGCCCAATAAACTGATTCAAATTTTGACATTCAAAAACAATTTTTTTAATGCAATGAGCAGGAACCTGAGAAACGACAACAAGAAGTATAACCATTTTACATTAGACAGCTCCTAGAAGATTTCCGATCTGAAATCGCCAAAACCTTGTCAGATGGAAGTGGTTTTAATTAGTTTGAGTTCCATAATAAAACTGAATCTCTTATCTTTTATCCCATCCTATATTCGAAAAAGTTTCATTAGCCCAGCAAATTAGCCAATTATCTATTTATAACAAGTACAGAGTACAGTTTATAGGAGAGTTAGAACGTCAACTACCAATGCCAAAATGAGATAAATCCCTACTCTTAGATTATTAAACTTATTTTTTGAAAATGATCAGGAGACTAGGAAACGTCCAGAAAGGAACTTGAGCTTTTTTATATGTCATGAAACAACAGCAACATTAACATACCTCGAATTCGAAATTTCTCACAATTACAATACTTTTTCCTCCTATTGGCGTGGCGACTGTCTCTAGACCTCTCATGTACTGGATTGTCAAGTCGAATGTTCCACAAAATTATAAAAATTTATTTATTTAAAACATTTTTTCATTTTATTTATGAAACTTCGTGTTGGCGTTACATAATTTTTATCTGAACCTGTCTAGCAAATTTCTCAATGATTCAGAGTTCAGACTAGTGACGCGCTTGGTGGCGCTGCCCGTTGGCAACTTACGAAGACATGCTCCTAACAATTGCTGTCTTCAATAGACCGCCAGGCTATACTGACGAGTCTAGGCTAAAGACAATCTAATCAATGTTAATTAAATCAGCCGCAGCCGGTGAAATACATACATCTATGCTTTCTGTACCCATCTTCACGAAAGATTTAATAACAATCCGAAACGTAAAAGACATCACTTTTCAATTGTATAGGTATACATTTCAATCAAGTTGCCATAGCATGAACTACATTAATTTGTACTCCATAAATTTCCTAATTATTCTATTTATAGAAGTAATATATAAGTAGTTTTTTGCAGTTACAATCTTAATAGTTGATGTTGCCGTGCAGTAAATCAAATGGACAATCAGAATTGAATATTGTCAGTCTGACCTGCGTTTCATTATGTAGAGCTTTGTTTGGAAAAATACTCCAAAGCGGCGTAACAACATAGACGCATTAACTAACGGGTATCAAAAATTACAAACTCATAAAACAACGGAAGTAGATAACATCAGAAGTTATAAGAGAGTATAGTTGCATTGCGTGTTGTGTCCTTTAAGTTTAAAATTCATAAATGCCATTCTTCAGGTCTAGTTTCCAGGCGGCAGCCATTGTATGAATGTATTTTCCGAGTTGTGCATCGTGTCAGCTTATAAATCACGCTCGAGCAAGTTGGAGGCGGTAAATCAAAAAATCCAACTCACCCTCCCCCTCCTTCGAAATTTGTAGGTTTGTATGTGCCGGAGCCCAATGTTTCATCCTCAGAGACAGGACCGGCTTCAAGCTTTATATATACGTCTTAATCTAAGGCAATATCCAAAATGTCGAATGAGACATCTGTAGATCATATCTCGAAACGTTGTACTCTTCAACTTAAACTTGTTACCTTTAAAGATCAAGTGGTTTGTGATTTTAAAACATCCCATCGAATAGCCTATTCCTCATTCTGAACTGTTAGTATTTCGTCCAGTCCAATAAGCCTGCTAGTTATTAAAAACACTGACGTTTCGGCTACCGTACAAAGTCCATTGAAGGTATACAAATCAAGTAGATTGTTTACTTCAGGTTAAACTGTTTTAACAATCGAAATTGATAAAACTGACTATTCAGAGATTTCTGGTGGATCACAGATGGCTATCCTATTTCAGTTACTTTCAAGACTTGTGAAATAAAAAAATACGATATTGGGGAATATCATTATTTATCAAAATAATAAAACAGATCATCTTATACCAAAGAAAGAAACATAATTGTATGTTTACGTGACTGAATCAAAATCTAAATAAAAACTAGGCTAGGTAATCGATACAATCTTTGTGATTTTTGGTATTGCTTCTGGTGTAGTGATTCTTACTTAAGGCGTCAAATAATGGATTATAATAAGAACAAGTCACAAATATATTGCTTAGTTAATGATGTGCCGTATTCATTTTTGACAAGATTAAGGTTTCAAAAAACTTAAACTACCTAAGAATTGTAAGGCCAGGTCTGTTATGACAGGAAAATCTTCTATTGGTACAAAATGTTGTAGTTTCGAGCCTTGCTTTAGACTGACTCAGTATTTCTCACGCTGGAATTTACTAGGAAAGAAGATTTCTATTAATATTAGATAGTACTTGATGATATGACAAAATCGTGGAATTTGCATATTGATGTAGACAACCAATCCAAATCGTTTTTCGCGTTTTTATCGTGTTTTTTTTATTTGCCCGACAAGTGAAGAAGAACTATGGAAACATAAAAAATTCGAAACAACATTAGTATCATTACAGTATTACAAAAACTACGAAGTAATTTAGTCTGATTTCTAACACGTTTATCACGATCACAAAAGGGATCAAATAACGGACCTTTGAACATTATTTTCAATATGATCTGTACTGATGAGCTTTTTTGAGCCACTTCCTAGTGCCAGAAAATTTGAGAAAAACTACAGTTTAGTCTTATTAATTTTCTGCTTTTGGTTTATAAGTGCGCTGTCAATGCATCGATTTAAAAAAAGAAAGCAGCTGAATCTACATCGTTCCCACAACTTCCCAAATCTCATCAAAATCGGATTACTCGGAGACAAAATTGTGAATGACCGACATAATAATCAGACGGACAGACATAAGTGACACGGATCTTCACAATGAACAGACCGTAAAACTTCCAATATTTCCCTCGCATGTGTGGGAGGTGAATCATTTTTCCATTTTTTGATAATTACTTTCACTTTTTGAGCACCTTCAACAGTTCAGCTTGATAATAGATTACGTAGGGGCCATCTGTTACCGCCATTTATAAATACAAAGTTTCAGTCGCAGCAAGCCTTATATCTTACTATCATATTTGTATATTCATATAATTCCAGGGGAACAATGAATTTGAATTTCCAATTTTTTTTTATAGCAATTCAGCACTGAGTATTTTCCAATGCAAAACATCAGACAATTTAATCGTTGAAATGATTTGTATTTTCAATTAACGATCCTTTGAAATGCGTGACAATTTTGCCTGAATTAGCCAAACATTATAGTGTTTAATTGTACAGTAACCTAAGCCCAAGTATAATGTTACACATAAATGGAGGGTGAAATTATACTGACAAATATCGTTTATTTCTGAACAACCAATCAACTGAAATCGCTGAAATATAAACATTATTTACAATATGCCACAAATTCCATAATAAATTCGAAATACCAGGCATGCTAAATCAACAAGGGTGATTTACTTTATACGAATTTAACTCTTGTATTTATATTGATGCTAATTTATTAGGTAGTTCGCGTGTTTGATACCAGGTCAGAGACTGTATTGTATTTATTATATTTTATTAAATCCAACAATTTGAAATGCGGTATTCTTGGATCACACCGAGTGGTTCATCATTATGAAACTTAGACTTAGCGCTACAGTAAGAGATATTTTTCAACTTGCTTCATTTATGGGATTTCAAAAGAAATGCCATTACAGTGTTAATGCTTTAAATGGTGTGCCACTCTAGATGGTAACCTGTAAAACACTAATGAACCACCACTTTTTGGATCTTTTGTTCCCTGATGAAGTTTCAACTTCTTCAATTCGATACTTGCTGGTTTTTAATAACCAAACAGAGATGTGTTGCCCTTAAAACTGTTGGAATGTTGATTCATCCAGAGATCACTTTTCCTGGAGTATAAAAAAGTTCGAATTCATAGTCATTCAGTCTCCCCTCCTGCATGCCTCTCCCTAATCTGTTCTACTCCTACTTCCTTTCAGCCAATGTCATTATTCGCCAACAATGGCCTCCTTAAGCATAATTGACTGCCTAATGAAATCTGAGGGAAAAAGCGATGAATATTAATCATAATCGACTCTCCTTTTATATTACTATTCCGCGTGACGAAATTGAGAAAGATAAAGTTTGATAAGACTCCATATTAGTAACCATACAGCGTGTCCAGTACAGATCTACTCGACTAACTTTTTTCATCATAAATCTAGTATCTGCTTTAACAGACGAACAAAATCAATACACGCATACATGATAGGTAATTACCAGTTATTACCCTGTTTGGGCACTAACTCGTTTATAAATTATCATTAATTCTGACGAGAAATATCCTATTCAGGGCATTCGTCCATATCTCTCTTAACGAGACATAACTGTCGTTGATCACCAATGCGAAAATTGATTATTTATTAGATTCCATCGGCTGTTTATTTATGTATATCTACCGCAGTAAATTAAACGTGCTAATCAGTTCATTACTGGTATTTGCGAGGGTCGATGCTATACGGGGGTGCGTAACGTACCTATATTGCTTCGTTGCTTGCCTCTAGGGAGCATGAGAGATAATTCCACGTTTACACGTCACCGGTTGTAAGGAAACATCAGAAGTGGAACTAAAAATAATATATAAAAGGTCTGATTGTAGAAACCTTTTCTGGGAAGTTTTTGCTCTATCCACTTCAATTATTGCGAAATCAATTACTACTGCGGTAGCAAGGCGAGTTCCACAACTGCAGGCAGAATTGAAGCGTTTTGATAAGTTCGAACTACGAAAAACGTAGCAATACTTGTTTGGGATGTCTCAGATTTTAAAGAGTCGTAGATTTGCGGCACAGAAAGAACGAATAATGGACTTATACTCGTACTGGCAACTAATTGCATGTGATCGACAAAATAAGTGCAGGTGCAGAAACGTTAGTCCATCATATGTGGTTTCAATTAGCAAACAGTACAAGTATCAATAAGATACACAAGAGAGACAAGCACTGGCTCAGTTTGAATTTGAGATTTGAGTATTCCATGGTAATCCGAATGCAATTATTATATAAAATTTGGTCCGACAATTTTTTTCAAATCGTGAACTCCCTTGCTATACGCCTACGAGTCGCCATATTTTTTTCTCGACTTTCAAGTAACTTTATGTAGCTCAGGCATAAACACACTCTTAGAAGTTATTCCAAGACCATGAGCATCATGTGATTTTTTTAAATCTTTTATTCAAATTAACCACCTCTTTCCATGCGGAATGGACACAATTTTCATGTTTCGTCTACGTGAAAATTTTTCCGCTTGTTAGAATTGAACTTTTTGCAGACGCTAAACTTTTATAATGCCCCCTTGAATTCGCCCCATCTCATACATATACTTCCCTCGCTTCTACCCCACGCAAGCAACTGTCCTTTTGTTCCATAATAAATCCAATCTTATCCCAGATCTTTTTTGTCTTGACAAAATTCCAATTTGTATACCATTTCAGCGCATTTGATGAATACATACTACTAAGCAATAGCACAAATCAACATAATATATTTCTTTCTTACAGTAATAAGCCTTTACTTTTGTAAATTATGTTCCGTTCTGAGCCTTAGATGCCTCAGTATCGCTCTTATTTCACCTCATTTGCCTCCGCTGATATGACTGGGAAAATTGTCTGCAGTGATCTTTTACCAGGCGTCAAATCGTCTTTGGTAGTTCCCATCTACTACATACGAGTAGATGATTAGGAATCACCCTCCTCATACGCAGTCTGCCTACTTTCTTTTTTACATGTGTGTATATGTAGTTTTCAAAGCCAGCCAACATCAGGGATAAGTCTTCTGGCCCATGTTCTATTAGCTGTCTTCCAACTTCTCAGCCATTCAATAACCAGTTGCTCTCTTTCAGGATATTAACTGTTTTTACATTTCTTCACTACCAATCAAGTCTTAATCAGTGTCATCCTATAGGCACAAATCACTCGGAATATGTACTTTTGGTTTAGTGAGTATCTGGTATATTCAACCAGCGGACTGGTCTGCCAGCTATGAATGCGATTTGTGCATATTGATATCGAAAGCAAAAAACATTCCACCCCTGTATGCACTGATGACATTAAAAGTATTTGTATCTGTACTCATATGTATGCAGATTACATATTCAATACATCAGTAACCCAATTAGGCGTGAAATGAGTTTATGGTGAACAGTTCCACTGATATTAATTTATCTCTTCCCTAGGGCGGTAGAGCTACATGGAATATAGCCCTCCCCACTGCAGCAAAAACAGGCATTAATGCAATTATGAAATTGCAACTTTAGCCGTCACATTCACATATTCATGTGAAAAGCATAGGAGCGATAGCTGGGGCAAAAAGATATGTCATTCAGAATAGACAGTTTTTTCGCCACAATATCTATAAATATATGTAGGTCATATATGTATAGGAAAATTTATGAAAATAAGATTCATGCATCGGAGCTGAAAAAATAAATCAGGTTTACCTACAAATATTCCACCTATCGATAACCAGATGCTTAGGACATTTGATTTTACTAACATTTTAAAATTCTATGTTCATGAAGGCATGTCATTTTTTCATACAAAACATATGTGGTACTGGATTATTTGGCACAGCAACTATAAAAATTCGCTAAAGTAGCGAAACATGTTTTATATATTAAAACAGTGGTTTGGCAAGCGGAGAATCTTCAGAGTATTTTGCAGATAAAATAATTGTGTACTTAACACAGTTTCACAAATATGTTTGTCATATAAAAAATGGTAGCAATGAATCTATGAAGTACAATATGTAGAGGATAATGAAAATTAACCATCAAAAACCACTGGTATATATATACAGATGCTCGATGAAGGGGAATGCTGATAATTTGGCAAAGTATAAGGTATAATATAAATCCGATCAACATATTCAACAGACTGACACAAAAAATACAGTTGACTTGAGTGGTAGATTGTGAATGTACTCAGCCTGTCGACAATATAAATATCGTTGTTGTTGTTGTACCTATAGTTACTATTTATTACTTTAATACCTCTAGACAGATTTTCAAAAAGCCCAAAATTCTTTGGTCGTTGCCCAGTAGGAACCTGGTATGAAAACTAGTGCCCTATTATCAAAATTTCACCAAAATGGTCCTCTCGAGGTTCACAGCGGTCAAAGATTACCAGACAGACGACAAATTTGAGTGGCATAACTTTTGGTTATACGGGTATGTTATGATCCTTCAAAGAAACTATAATATCTCGAATTCGTAGTTTTGCGATTACAATAATTTCACCCGTCTATCAGCCTGGGAATGAGAAATCAAAAGGCATTTGATAGAACAACCTTTCCTAAATAATCCAGCTGCCAAACCATTTGAGTATACATGTAATACTGAATATAAAGGCATCCCAAAATTACTGCAACTATTCCGTACATTGAAAAAAGATCATATTGCTAATAGCACTTTTTACGGAAATATTCTCACCTTCTTTCTGTTCCTCCTCCTTTTTTCTACGCTTATTAAGACCATTTCATTAGATTAATCCCCCACAAAGAACTCTGCCAGTAAAATTAATTAACAGATTGTAATTTCATGGAAAAGAAAACGGTTTTCTTCTCACCGCTCCTGCCTTTTTTCTTTATGCGTTACACAATTACAAACTTTTTCGAAAGTGGCTATAAGAAATTTATGAGATTTGCCCGCAGTTTTTCTGTGATGGTAGGATGAGAGGGCACGTAAATTAATTTTCTTTCAAACTTATTGGATTATCCTCTCTTTTTTGTCCAATGCACACAGCTCGTTATATACCGAGGGTAAACTTTCTCGAAAAATTACAAGGCATAAATGGGGAGACCGAGTAGTGTCAGGGTTGGAATATAGTATTTACAGAAGCAGTATTCTGAAGTGCCATTACTGACCTTGACGATAAGAAAAAGTACTCGTTACCCGAAGGTAATCATTCATTCATCTCTACATTGTCATAATTTATTATGAGGCACCAACATTTATAATAACACGTAATCTATATTCTTGCAGAATAAGGATACGTAAACGTTATAGCTGACGTTTTTTCGATTATGGGGGAAGGTAAGAAATCAAGTTTTCAACGATCGTTCATGATCAATTGTTGCTCAGACGATTTACTATAGAATCCTTCATTTAATATTCCTATGACTCGCAATTACAGCTGTCGCTAGGTATTTCACTCCAAATAATCGCGAGTAGTTTACGATTTCTAGCTATTATCTCGGAAAAAGCAGACTGCGGTGAAAATATATTGATTAATGATTACTGTTAAGACAATTCGCTACCGAAATTACTTAGTTGTTTTAGGCTTTCTTATATAGATATCTACCAAGTTCCGATTCAAGAACTAGTTAACTGAAACGATGTTATTTTGGTGGTGAATTATTTCAGTTACACTGAAATATTTCAATGAAAGATCCAACGTATTCTACCTATCAAAAAAACGTAATCGAGAACGACATTTTATATAAATAAAAGTGTTTTTACTTGACACGCATATAGGCGGAGAAGTATTATCATCGCGAAGATCGAATTCGAGATATTCTGTTTTCTTGATGTTTCGTCTGTACTGTCAGAAAAAAAATGATTATTTGAAACAAGAAATAACTTAGAAAATATAATATTTCAGTGCATTATATTTACTACAGGTCGGATGCCACGGCGGCTTTTTTTTATAAAATATCGGAAAAATAATTTTGATTTTTTGGCAATGACACTACAATTTCAAAACTTTATAGTTCGTATATAAATATAAATCGAAATGCGTCACTGAAAGAAACAGTTTTATCTGTGAATTACAGCATCTTTTTAACTGCATTTCGTAATTTGTATTATGAAAAAGACTACCTAGGAAGACAAAACGTTAGTCAATATATTTCAGGTAAAGTTATATGTCAATCAGCGGTCATTAGAAAATATAATGAATCGGAGAGATAACTAAAGGATAAATTTCAAAAGTTACAATGATACTTTAGGTCATTGAATCTGTGAAGAACATTTCGACAGCAATGGCTGAGGATTTCTAGGAGTCTCTAGTTAAAATTCATTCGTAAAAAACTATATCCCCTAAGACAGGATACATATAATATTAAATTTGAAAACTTCTGCTTCATAATCACTTCACTTAGTTAGTTGACAGGTAATCTGTGAACAGTAAGTCAGACGACCTTTCAAGACTAAAGCGAAATAGACAATTTGATCCTAGCCTTCCAGACGTATTTAAATACTTAGTCATATATATGTGAAGCTCTTAAAAGCGATCTCTGGACTGATTGGGATTCCTCATGGCAGGAAAGACATCTGTTGGTGAATAATATCTAAAAGTAGACATACTACATACATAAAAATAAATTCTCAGACCAAGAATATGTGCTTTCATTCAATTATACCATGAGCTTATATTTGCGCAAAGCTATATTAATCTTAAAGTCAGAATACTATATTTTGATCATATCGAGTTAATTTAAGTAAATATTTTCAATTCAAACCAGGGAAAGTCTTGGAAGTAAGAATACCAAAATCTCAGAATGAGCATATCTTAATCTTGGCACAAAACAGAAAATCTAACCTACAAGAATATATACTGTTGATGAAAACATTTCATAACCTTGGCGCAAACTAGTTCAACTTCATTATATAATTTATTAATAAGTATAAGCGTTCGGTAATTTTAATGAGCTGTTGGTTCCTTTACCTTAAAAAGAAGAACGAGAAAAGTGTCAAAACTATACCAATGTGTTTTCTTTTTTTACCTCTATCTGTGTCATGTAGTATTTTTTCTAATTCAAGTTAAAAGGTATTGTACAAATAAACAGAATTAGAAAATATGTACTTGTACTTAAGCCAGAATACATACGTCCACCATTAGTAATAGAGCTTATTCACAACTTACATATCACATATATCACATCACCACCTGTATGAAATCCTCAACTTTTTAACTGTCATTTATCCTGAGAGGAGGTTGATAAAAATTAAATCGAATGGAAAATAACGGGTGCAGAAACAGACACACGTGAGCCGCTGAAATGCCGTCGATAAAGATGGCGATGAGAAATAAGTAAATGAATTACTTGGAGCAAATCGCAAGATCTACGTATTCTTGATTGAGGTAAATGCGGTTCCGTCGAAAAATATGATAACCTTACAAACAGAATATGGAATGATCAAAGCATTGAAGTCCTAGTTGAGAAGAAAATTAATTTTTCTTTAGAGTATATCACTTTAGGATGAGTAATAATAATTCTCTTATCAAGTAAATTGTCTTAGAGTGAGATCAGATGTTCCTGTCGTGAGTATATCTTTACAAGAATATCGCAATTCTTGAATTGAGAATTTCCTTTTATGTGTGTATATCTTTATCATGATGACTATGAGTCCAGTCCTGTACACCCAAGTTTATACTCATCTCTCGGAATGGAGATGAGACAAAGTTGAAAAAGCCGAGGACGAGATAAAAAGTTGAACGTACTTATGAAATCCGCTATCCAGATATTGTACGCTCCCGTTGTTCTGTCTATATAGCCAGTCAGAGCAGCGTTGTGATTTTCTGGATGAATTGCACTCTATTGTTCTGGATCGTTTGATAGCGATTATAAAAAGCATGTCGGACGCTATTTTAACACCGATTGACGATAAGTCTCTGTGATGTTGAGTGCAAACACGCTGCAGGCTGAATATATCCTTCCAATTCGGAAGATTCTGAGTGATTTGAATAATTGTACGACAAATAAATACACGATGATAATGATGATGAACATATTGAATAGGTATATGTTGTTTTTTTCAAGAGATTCTACTTATTATTCTATAAAGTTTAAGTTCTTTACAGTTTTCATATCATCAATCTATATATATTTATTAATATATAATAATGATTTCATATCCTTTACTTCCATTTCACATATAGTGCAGATTGATTATCTTATAGATAAAAATATTTAATTAACACACAACTTCACAAATAAAACTCTTTTTCTCTGAGTGAAGCGTTTCGATTTATATTTACATCATTGTCGGACTGTAGATTTGACTGCTAACAAGGCTACCCAGATTTACTTGCCAACTAACTAACAGATTCTATCATGGATACAAAACTAGAGCTCTGAAAACTAGCATACTATTTATCCTGTCTAGCTATTTTTTTAATAAATTATTTTTTCCTTTCTTGTGTCTGTCTTATGGGTAATATTTCTTGGCGACTCCATTTACACTACTGTTAAGGGAAACCCATAAATAACCTTAACCATCGCCGTAAAATGTCCTTAAGATATTTCATGTGCACAAAATAGTCCTAAAAGAATATTTGGCTCATTTAATTTGACAGTGACATTCTATCCTTAAGACATTAATTTTATTTGCACTTCCCGCCGCAATTGGGGAGGAACTAGGTTATTTTTGGGTCCTAGAATGATTTTCGGAGGGATTGATCATTTATTTGAAAAAATATCCTCCTGTTTGATATCGATAGATTGAGCAGTTTTTGAGAGAAAAATGGTTAAGTGTCTGTAGAAAACGTTTCTACTCCCACAGATGTGCTGCAGAATTCAACAACTTTTAAGAACTTTAGTTACTAGTGAAGAACTCGAAGAAAGAAAATTTGTACTCAAGACAATTGAAAAATGTATAAAAGAGTACTTACGATATATCCTTTTCCGGAACTACATCTACTGCTTGCCTGTAAAAGGAAGACAACAAATAAGCAACCAGAAAGATTTGTTATCTTTCACCACATTCAAATACATTGTGCATCTGATCCGGCACAAATTGTGATTTTAATCAAGACTAAAATAGTTGAACAAAGCTTCTTTACTATAAAGACTCTGAGATTTTATCTTTGAATTGGGTTATCATTTGCATGAGGACATACATGGGGAACGTTTGAAAACAGCAATAATACTATGAAATGCCAAAAAAGGTTTTTCTCGTTTGGAAATAATCAAAAGAAATACTTTATATGAGAAATGTGTCCGGAAAAAGCAAAAAATGTTCGAGCTTTTAATTATTTACTTTACTGTTTTGTTATACTCACATCACTGAGACGGTCCCTCGAACTGTCGGCGTCTCTTGGAGCTACTGATGAGCCAGTCAATCGCTCTGATGCCCTGCCACTGTCATCACTAGTGGCCAGGTCTTGACTTATCGTCAAGCCCTGCAACAAACATAAAGTAAATCAAAATTAAACTCTATAAATAACACAAATATACAAGTTACATATTTTATTTATTTTGATTATGAAAACAATCTTTATTGTCTTAGATTTTATTATTTTAGATAAAAAATTATATTCATACACATTAAAATGCTTTGAATGAATATAAATTCAGTAAAAAAAAACATCAAGTACACCGGGGTACATTTGGTACGATCATACCGGTAAAGTAATAAAATACTTTTCTTTAATGTAGAACCTCAAAGACTGATTGAACCGATAAAATAGCAATGACCGGCTTATAGACAATCAGAATATCTAAAATTTAAGCACGTGAACTGTAGATGAAAATGATGTAATTTTGTTAACAATTTCGCCGCATTCAACGTAATCGCCCGACTGTTAAACTGATTACTTATAATGACTTTTTAGGTTACATGTAAACTAGCTAAACAAATTCTAGCATTATTATAACACCTGATACGGAACCTTAAATCTATAATTCCATAATTTCTATGTATATCTATCAATCAGCAGTATATGCTATGTTTGAAATATGCTTTTGATTTTGTTTTTTAACCATCGAAAACGGAGGCTTGTATTTTTTACTATTATGAAATGTTATTCCACGATAGCAATATAGCGAAAAACCAGCTCAAATCCTTAGTCATTCATCTAAGCGATGCTTTTCCATAAGTTGGTTAGCATTCTAGGACGTAGTTAACTTCTTCATGAATGGGGCCAATTGGACTCCTATATTAGCGATTACTACTACATATTACTGCATTGCAACCGAATGAGGATCATAAATAATTACGGAGCTGCCATTTAGCCACATAAATAAAGAATGGCATCAAGTAGGTTGATTCCATAGCGTGGAATGTACAGCATCAACCTAGCGCACTCCCTTTTTTTGTTTTCTACAAGTCATCGAAACTTTTTCAATAGAATCAATTTTAAAGCTTCCATATTTAGCACGTTACATTTCATCTTTTTCAATAAACGCGTCACTTAGACGACAGGGTATATATACTCATCATCTGATCTTTTTCACCTATTTGCTCGTTTATATATGGCAAACACAAAGAGTAGCTACAGAAAAACTACGCGCACCATAACGGGCATATCTCGATAAGTGCTTCATCATTTATTACATGACAGTCAACACTAAATACATGATCTTCGATGGATTCCATGACTGGTTATTTATATGCCAATAATAATGATTTTTAACTGAAAGTGAAGAACACGAGAAATCAATTAGTTGGCTATCGTGGCTATGTAAGTCATGCGTTTACGATCAGCATAACTGCCAGTAATTAAATTTCTTGGGTTAATTAAAAACTGTAATTAAATCAGGTATTAAAACAGTGATGGGTAATAATCGTTGGTGGCAGATGTTCAAATCAACGCACAACTGCAATGATAGAATGTCTTGATGTCTAATGCTGTTTACTAAATCATCATAAATCATGATGGATGTGTTATTTAGCTTCTTGAAAAATAGTGTCGAGTAGGTTGATTATGAACTTCACGTGCTTTGAAATCGTATAAAGTTCGATTCAACCAATATTTTTACCTTTATTTGCAAACGGTCAATCGACCAAAACTTTGATACAAATTTACCATAGCGTGGGAAAACAGCGTCACCCTGCTTGACGCTATTTATTTTTCCAAAGTAGTGAGAGTTCCTCTTGTTTACTTCTATGTCATTTATTGAGTTATATTATCTATACTTTTTAGCCTTCCAGTTACATTTTGAATGTATGATTAGATTTCAATCTAGAATGTCCGATAAAGTATAGTAGTTTTATAAGATTGTTATGGTACACAAGGTAGCGAGAATATCAGTTCAGTGGTTTAATAAAGGTAGTGATTTCTAATCTTGAGATAAAATTGTGCAATCTATACACAAGGTTCCACAAATGAAGGTCGATTCCACAAAAAAGCGGATGAAAGTGGTTCGCCAAGAGGATCTACAATCTACATGACTTGTAATCCGTTGGCGAGTAAAAGTAAAAGTGTCAAAAGTTCGAAGTATTGAGTCCCCCGAAAATACATATTACAGTTCCACATTATATTTGATAGTTAAATTGTGATTTCCAAGCAATAAACGGTACAACGCAGTATGGAAAGAACCAAGTCAATCTACTTGACTCCTATGAATTTGTAATTTTCCACTATTTAGTAGCTCGCAAGCAATACCGACACAAATAGACCGTCCCACTGTTCAATCATAATAGCATTTCTAAAGGGGGTTGCATTGCGGTTTAAAGTGTGGCAACGTTCTGTGTTAACATATGTGCCATCACATAAAGCTTGGAAACTAACCCCAAGTGTGGTAATCAAACCTCTAATAGGAAAAGGAGAATTCATGCACAGCTATAGCGGCATTCGCCTGCTCATTCATCAAGCTTCTGCTTCTACGAGCAGACAACATTTATGTGAATGTATGTAATATAACGGATTTGAGCCGTGTTATCAAAATTACATCGCCGAATCTGGATGGGATCCATATGGTCCAGTAAAATTGGTATCAGTATAACAACATATATCATTATTACTAACAAAAAGGTATTACGGGAACGATTGTAACTGTTTATTGTAGGCTCTAGCACCTTTCTCTCTCTCTCTCTCTCTCTCTCTCTCTCTCTCTCTCTCTCTCTCTCTCTGTCAAAACAGTCCTTCGGTTGACGATGATGAACTTTGGCATTCTCAATTATACCTTTCTCCTTATGAATAAATGCCATCATAAAAGATTAATATTTCAAAATTGTGGGTGTCATGATATGACTATTTTTTAATAAGCGAAATACGGGTGAGTGACTAATGATTTTCGAGTGAAAATACTTCTGAATTTCATGACAACATAATTCTGTTGTGAGTTTTGAAAATGTCTGAAGACAATTGAATAACCAGAACAGCAAAAAGAGTTAATACCGAAGTATTGAGGGTGCAGTTTCTTATTTAAGGAAACAATGTTAGCAGAAAAACTACACCTTCTAGCAAATGATTCATGCGAAAATTTTGAAGGCTTCCAGATGATTATGATTATTTATTTGAATAATTTTCTTTGCGTTTCACAACGTTTTGTTTACTTTTAATGAACTGTTGTCTATACATATATATATAAGATCAGATAAGTTATCTAGTTTTCCTGGAAGATAAAGAAATCCAATCATTATGCTGCTGTAACTCCACACAGACATATAGACATCCAGATATGACCGCTTCCACTGTTCAGTATTTGATGTATCAAATATGGATATACATAATTGCATTCTCGTTAGCGGTAAATTACCAAAGAGATTTAAAGTTTTTGGACAGATTCAATAATTTCAAGATTAGGTACATAAGATGCATCCAAAAGATATGATATTTTAAATCCTTACAGGTGTAGGATACCGCAAAATTTTTTAACTATGTCCTAAGCTCAGTACTGGGGGTAGTGGAAGGCAGATAGGGCCACATAACATGGGCTGCTGCATTTGAAGATCCTCATAGTCCCCATATGCATGTTCTTATATCAAAGGTTCAAACAGCTTGGACACCACTTATGAGGTGCCACCACTTTTGACTTCGTGAGATGGCAATGGGAAGCGCCACTTAGAGGGCGCAAAATACTGAAGCATTTCCCATCCATTAAGCTCACGATTTTGCACCCCATACACACCGCGCCACGGGGGGAATGTTAAAAGTTATTATCACCATCTCAAAAGATTTGACGACCATCATACATCCCCGCTAATGCGTGGGAAGTAAAACCAACAATTACTCAAAAATATCTGAGGAGAAAAGTGCTTCATCTGATACCATTAAGTTCGACAGTGACGTCACGGGCTTAAAATGGCAAACATTCCGCTGCATCATATTTTCAACTTCAGATAACGGTAAAGCAGGTTCCAAATAATTCCGCACAAAGTAATGAAGTGTTAATGCTGATTACTTCATGGGAATATTGCAACGCTTACATGTATAGCGTATAAGCATCCATGCCAGATATATATCAAGATAAAAATGTCATTAGATATAACGAGCCAATGCCCGCAATTTTTTAATGTCCCACTCGTCATCCGTGCAACGAAGCAATAACAATCAGGCGAGCATCCAGCATGTAATGGCGGTCAATTTACTACTTAATATCAAATTAATAGCGGGCGTATACAAGGGCTATGCCATAATTATCGAGATGAGCTGAGGGCAAGGAAACTACTGAACTAATTGGACCTTTATTGAGCTCGAATTGGCATCCCTATGAACAAAGGACAGGACGATCGACTAAAGGGCTGTTTATGTCACTTTCAGCCGAAGCCGCAACAACAATAACAAGAAACATCTGATTATTTTTCCCAGATGATTCCTTCTCTCATAATTGATCTGTTTTGCTTTTAATGTTTTTCCATCATGTAGATAATAACGTTATGGTGTGCATGCGTGTCCTGACGAACATGTCAGATTTGTTGTTCAGATGTCGGTAGATGGCAATTTTGTGAAGATATTCAAAAATGAATGATAATGAGAATTTAGAAATTGAATGACAATTTGAAAAAAGTGATTACGGGCAAAACGGAGTACGTAAATAAAATATTTTCTGAGCTCTATTATGTGGAATGTTGCGTTAATTCCGGTAAAGACGTGTTAGGGCAACCGAATACATTTTTTTGGTACTTCATAATGTTACTAGAAACATTTCAATACATTCTGGAAGAAATTATACACCGTTGTAGAATTCGTTGGTTTTTAATACTGACCTGTCGTAATAAATTTCATTATATTCGTTGCATTTTGTACTGTTATCGTGCCTCCACTAGTTTATTTTAAATTAGACTTTTTTACTAATCCTATATTCACGTAGATTGTAGATGCTCTTACTTGGTGACACTATTCCATCATGTAGATAAAGACATTGTGCAATTAACACAGAGTTTCATAAATAAAACTCCTTTTCTTCCAGTGACGCGTTTCGAATTATATTTAAATATACACACAAAATCTCTTTTTCTGTATTCCTATATTATTATCTCCCTATGTTTTGGGTGAACAGCCATCGCTCAACGAATCTAGCTGCTATATCTCGCCCAGGCAGATGAAAACTGTGCTAGGCAAAACATAAATCGAATGAAACAGATAATCAAAATCCTGGCAAATTTGTTTACAAATCGTAGCCAATTCGTTTGGAGCATTTACATTGATCCCTAATTGCTGCTGTTGTATCCTCTGCATAACAACACGCTTAAATGCACAGCGCTTTCAATGAACCAATATCCATGCCGGTCTTTTTTATTTCCGTTTCATTAATTTGTCGAAAAAACTGATAACGAATAAACACCCACTCACATTCGAATCATGTCCAACAATAACATCAATCAGCGGAGATTTTACAGGGATTTTCATTTGCGAACAAAAAGTACATCCATCAGAAATAAAATATTCTAGCGGACCAATTTGTGTGGAAAGATGGTGTCAGAGAATTGGGAGGAAAAATCCTGAGGAAAATTATGATTTCATCATACCGTTTGATGATATTTCTAGGCGAATTAATTTGTTTATACGTCGCCGAATTTGAATGAGCGTGAAAAGCCTAGAAAACTTTGTTTATTGTGATCATCCGGTTACCATATTGAGGAAAAGTGCGGTAAAAAATAAAAAAAAAATGGTGAATTTTGCTGATGCTTATAGTGCCCTATAACTGGGCCGTATGGACAGAAAGTCATAACGCTAACATCATTTGCAGCACTTTCTTGTGGAACTCCTGGACAAACAAGGCGTAATGGATGTGGATTCACAACCATTCTTTACATAATAATGTAATTGTGTGTTTGGTTAGTTAAGACTTCAAAAATAACTTTATACAATTTGACATGCAAACTCAAATTTATAAATGCTGCCAAAGCAAACTACGGGGGAAACATTTGTAAATCAAACTTAAGGCATGACAAGTGCTTAAGTATACTTGACGTCATTTTTTTTAACATGATTTACACACATGTTCGATCATCAAAACCCATAATTTCCACAGATTACTGGCATTAAGCTGTCAACAGCTACCATGTGAAAAAGAGCCTTCAAGAATGTTAATTGTTATCAATAAAACCGCTCTAAAATACACACATACTTAAATAACAAGCAATTTCGCAACTGTAAAATAAAAAAATAGCTACCACCACTCAGCGCGTTAAATATACTCTGCAGGGAAGCAGTAAAAGCTCACTTTATTATACGATATATCGTACAACTTTAATAACAAATGAAACGAGCTTGATGACCGGTCATAAAAATATTTCGCCATAAAATTAACGTAAAAACATAATGGATGGTGCAGTAAATTACGCATCAGTTTTTAGCGGTGTGGTTTTGTTATGAAACAACAATGGACATATGAATGGGCGACTGGTCATTATTCATGGAGATTGGTTCGGGATATGTTGGTTGGACTGATACATAACATTCGGTCAGGGAATTGCTTTGAACGAATAACCCAACTCTTCAATCAGAATCCTAAATATCATCATCAGATGTTGTTATCCAATTACAGTATATTCCAGTTTTCAAAATCATAAAGTGAGATTTTCCCAATCACTGCTTCATTTCAACAATCTGACAGCAGGAGCGAGTACCTTCAAGGATTTAGTTATACCGTCACGAAGACAATGATTGATTTTTCACGTTAACATATATTCATTGAACAAAATTTACTTACGTTTGGGATGCCGCGAGGGCATTTTTCGAATTACAAAATTGAAAGGAACCAACTTTTGAAAAGTGAAATGATACTGAGTGATCGATCAACTATTTTGTTCCATGATCGGTACTTATAAAGACTATTATAACATCATCGAATGGAAGGTGATGCATTTGCATTGCAGAGTTAATTAAAACGAGAGATAAAATTCAGAATAATTGTGTGGCGTAATTGCTAATAATTTGGTCTCTACACTGCCGACTGTCGAACTATATTTACGAGTCTAGGCAAAACGGAACACATTATTAGTGGAGAGTAGACAGTAACAATTGTTTACAAAAAATAATCATATTTTTTGCTTGAGCAATCGTTCCGGAAAGATTTCCTGAAATAATGTCAAGCTAGTATTGCCCAAAGTACATTGATCAAAGAAATAGGGCATCTCCTTTTGAAAACGATGAACCTATGCAAATACTGGGTTCTCGTTCCATCGCACTTTACATTCTATAAAAGCAATATGGAATACTGCTCTCTAAAGGGTCTCTCTCACAAGTTACTACAATGAATCGGAAACTGGTGAGTTTCGGAGGACCATCAATAATTTTTTTCCGGCAGTCAACCGGCTTGTTTGTTTTGTTACGGGAATAAAACTTCATTCAGCTTCTGTAGCGTATAATTTTGAGTGTCAAGACGTTTCAATTGATTAACTATCTTCAATCGTTTTTCACCTGCAGACGTTTGAAGATAGTAAATTAACCGAAATATCGTGACACTCAAAATTATATAAACAATGGAAGTCCAAAACACAACATCGGAAACGAGTTATGTTTGTCATTACTTATTCAACTGAATAAATTTTCATAGCGATGTGAACTTGTATACCATGAAGCTTCATATTTAGCAGACTTCATGCCATTACCTAGATGTTTCAAATGATGTGTTGCGGCGTTCCATTGTCAATATAATTTTGAAACTCATTTGAATAAATAATGGCAAACATAACCTCAGATTTCCATTGTTCATATTATTTTGAGTGTCACACCGTTTCGATTGATTCACTATATTCAATAGAACTTCACTTGAAGACGGTTGAATATTATAAATCAATCGAAACGTCGCGACACTCAAAATAATATAAACAATGGAAGTCTCAAAAACCATCTTTTAAAATGAGGTTATGTTTCTATTATTTATTCAAATTAATAATTTTCCTCATAGAGATGCTTACTTGTACACAATGAAGCTTCATCATTTTTATCAAGCAGGCTTTCCGCAAATACGTTTTGTTCTGATAATAATCGGATCGCCCTTGTATACGACGAATTACTTTTGGTAGTTCGGCAACGCGGCACGATTACAGTGACTATACAAGAGTCACTGTAGGCACGATCGGCACGTGGCGCCATCTGTCGGCACTCACCGGACGTGATTATACGGTATATCGGAAGAGTCTGAGGTTGAGCAAAGCCACAAAACAGCCGCAAGTTAGCTGTTTTATCACAGCACAGGCGAAAACGCAGTCGACCGTTCCGCTAGGAGGCCCGCCAGCCTTCTCTGAAGTCAGGTGAGAGGAAAAAGGAGCGGACGACTGCCAATTGGACATGCTCTACCGGAACACGACTCGGCTTCTCAATCGTCTCTCGGAACGTAACGTGTCAATTTTCGAGGAAATCAAGATTCTTAACGCATTCTACTCTAGACTTCTCACGATTTATTATGCCATATTCTTTAGGGCTGTAAGCCCTACCAGGACAGGTTCGTAAATTATTTGGTTGTGTCCGAGCCGATTTTCGTTAGCTACCGCGGGTAATAGCAATAGCCACTAAAATTGTTTTGCCTATAGTTACTTCATATCGCTTTACCTAACTTAGCTGACGGCAAAGAGCTGGCATAGTTCAAGTAATCGTGCTTTACTTATGGACTGTATGTAAGTGGCGCACCTACACTATTAAAGTTTTGTGATGGTTAAATTCTTTGATGCCATGGGTACTATATCAGAATAACAGCTGTCTTGCGCTATGTACCAAAGTGTGTCCTCATAATATGGCCATGAATATAGCATGTCCAATCCCCAGTCGATTATCTCGCAAGCACCCCTAGCAGCCTAACGGCAAAACATGTTGGTAAGTATCAATGATGACGGCATCAGCAAAATCATGGCGATACCATGCCCGCTTGAACATCCGAGAACATCATATTGTTCCAGAGACGACTACTTCAATATAGTATCCATGGGTGATCCCATAAAGAATGATGCATTATTGGAAAACATAATTATTTATAAATATTACACGATACTTGACCACAATTATATCGTGAGTCCAAAAAAAACGCTTAAAACGGATAACACAAATTTGGAAGTATCCCCAGTGATACCATCATAACGTTCTTATAGACTGAGATGTCGCAATACATTTTAAATAAACGATTTTTTTCCTATATTACAATATTTACGTTAATAGTATAAATATCCCTAGTCAGTATGAAAAAGTCTACAATCGTGGCCGACATATTGTAGGCAGTTCCTGTTTGTCATGTTCAGATTGATGAGGAAGCACACGTCTCTGTTTTTTAATAGCTATCAACAAAACATTGAAATACCTTGCCTAGAGAACTTATTGAGACATGTATACCTTCAACTTAAAACCAACGGATTTATAGAGGTTAGCAGTAGTATAACACAGTATTATGGCCGCTACACACGCTAGGGTATAACTGAAGGGTATACCTGCACAGTTAAACTGCGCAGGTAAAACTGAGCGTGTGTATGACAAAAATGTGCAGTTTTTCATACCTGTGCAGGTTACCTGTACGGATACGAAAATTTGTATTTTCTCGGGATTATAACTGCGCAGTTCAACTGATGCAGGCAAAACTGAACGTCTCTAGCGGTCGCAGGCGGAGTTTCTGGTATAATATAGCTAAGAGCTTGGGGTGATATCATGGCAGAAAATTCCATATCTTCATAACTTCTTCCAGTTGCAAGAAATCTTAAGGTAGCACTTAACTTTTCATGTTGTGAAATAGCTTTCCTCATCACAGTATCTTTGATCAGTGGTGCAACTAAAGATAGAAGAGTGAGATACGTTTCCTCATCCATGCGTAGATAATTTTGAAAATCTTTGGGAGAAAATTTGAAATCATTTAACAAGTTCACGTGCGAATAAGTTTGTCATTTTCTCAACCAAGCCTTGCACAAGTCCCGTTTAATTTTTGCTATTTTTAGAATCTTTTTGTTCAACTATCAGCAAACCAACTACATCCCAAGCATCATCAATGTATGCCATACCGGAATCGAAATACTGACGACTGCCGGATTTGCCTGAGCGTGTGGACGCACTTCCGATATCGGTTGACCTGCAGGTAAACCTGTGCAGGTATACCCTTCAGTTGTACCCTAGTGTGCGTAGCAGCCTTTACACCTCCACAATGCATCCAATCTTTATGACTTTGTTGTTCAGGATGATTTTCAAGGTGTACATGTCATAACAAGTTTTGTTTTGACATGTTTCATCTTAATGTTTGGTTGATCCATAATACTGGCATTGTGACATCTGGATGGAGACGGCCGGCGATAGTACTCTATTCTTCAGTGTTTTAATTGCAACTGACTTATAGATTTGTTGATGTTCCAAAATAAATTAAGTCAAAATGGCGCCATATTAACTTGTGTATGGTAATTTGTTCAAAACCACCCTGTATACTGAAAAAGAGAAATACATCAATAACAGCTAATCGATAGGGTGTATCCAGTTTGCCGGCAACATGCTTATAATTCTAGATTAACGCGAGATTAGCTTTTTATATGGGCCGTTCTGTATGTTGCGCCGTGGCGAGCACCGCAACGCTAATAATTCGTTTAATCTGTTTTTGCGGCCATTTGTGGCCAGGCACAATGAAAAGCAGCATTGCGACCGTATCGACAAAAAAGGGAAATCCAATTATTACCACTGAATTTATATAAATGTGCATACAAACATGTAAATTAGACGGGCTGAGGGAATGCGAAATCTAAATAATGCGGTTGCAGCGGGTTGTATGGTAATTCCTCAATTGTGTTTTTTTTTTGTTACACAATAAACAGTATAAAATAAAGTGCCATGCTTCACAACGGTATTTATTGTTTGAAAAAAATATCTACGAGTATTCTGTGCATGAAAATATCCAGCTTCACAAAATTCTAAATACGTGTTTAGAACCGTAGTTTGAGATATTTGTGAAAGAAAATCCATTTTTTGGCCAAAAATTAAAGTCCAAAACTTTTTTAAAAAACAGGCTTTTTTGAAATGAGCTGAAAAAAACGATTTAACGTGTTCCTTTAAAGCTTTTGCTATCTACTAATAACGTCATTACACAAAGCTTGTCGCGAGATTTAAATACTCGTATTTACTTAGTTTGAGGATTTTTAAAATTGAAATCAGTCGGATCAAGTTATTTAATTTACTTGTTTATCTACACAGGTAAATCTCGCGATAAGCTTTTATATCATATAAATTGTGTAATGACGTTATTTAATTCGATAAATTTCTCCTTTTGCAAGGAACATTATAGCAACCGCAAGAGAATACTTTCTTTCTATCCATGTCTAGGTATTTACATGCTCTCGTTATAATAGCAGCGGATAAAAAACGCATTAGCGAAAGCCCGGTTTAAACAGTGCTCATTTTCATGTTGCATGTTAATGCAGGTCGTATATTTTACGGTTAAACACACATTTGATATTTTTCATTTAGAGTACAGAACATAACGTATATCATAATTTATTGCCCGAGTAACAGAAACATGGCATTCATGCAACATTCACGAATGTATTATCCATTAAAAAGTATTACGAGTCACGATACACGAATACCTGAATCTCATAAGGGATGCTCATTCCCAACGCTCATATTTCTCAAATACCGCCTGAATATAGATTTATAGACCACAGTGATGTCAATCATAGACCATTTTGAGTTCTTGATAGAATCAAGTAAGTTGACTATCAACTTTACGAACTAGAGATCAGATTTTGAGTCTTTGAAAATTTCAATCTATAAGAAACTTTCCGAAATTTTAACCACCTTAATATATTATAAACTCACTTCAAGAGGAATAATTAATTGTTCTAAATCCAGTCAGACTATTTTTAAACTGGTAGCACTGCGTAGAAAATTCTGTCAGAGTGTGATTAGATTTTCGATGAGTATGCGCATTTCGCAAATGCGTTCACATGAATGGATGGAAAGTACAGAGTAAATGTAATTAATTTTTCAACTTGAAATGAGTAAGACTGGCGGATATCACACCACTCTAGACTTTAATTGAAACAGTCTGATAATGATGTTGAAAAATGACGGATAAAATATGAAAAGTGGAAATCTACATATGCTTGTTCGTTCAGCATCAAAAATATATGTACGTTTATATAATTTCTTCTTGACTACACTGGAAATAAGTTTATATCAATGCCTGGGAAGTACCAAATCAATTTACTTGACTCCGCTTATTTAAATGTAGAAGGCCAAATAGAATACAGATCTAATATTACGTATTACTGCTTGTGCTTGGTTAAAGGCACAAAAATAGGTAACAGCGTGTAAATCAATATTACATTAGACCATCTAATAGTACGCTTAATTCATATTATTTATTGTAAATTCTATAGGGCATACTTTTACAATTAGTGTTTGTAATATCCTGATTATAGTGTATTAGTGAATATATGTGAAACTTGAAAAGATTCACATATGCACTTGAATCTGACAAAACACTGACAAAACGTTTTGTTTGCTTCATTGATGGTGAACGAATTGAAGAATAATCACGCTCGCAACTATTTTTGCCAAAAGAAGACATTGAATACCATTTCCGAACATTTGGTTGCCACCCAGCGGTCAGTGTTTTCCTGGAATAAAAAGAACCCAAGTACAAATCCTGGTCTGACTGAATTCAAAATGTTTCTCTAATTTATATCTTTTGTTTCAATATCATTTTGTTATTTGCTTATATTCTGCGCACACTGCAAAATATTTACGTGTATATCTCACCATGCTCCTACAATTTCTATATTTCCAGTCTCGTTCGCGAGTCTGATTCTCCACTTCCTCTGCTCTTCAAAAACTAACACAAATAACGATGTGCGGTTGACACTTATTAGCTTCGGTTGGCGTTTCCAGGCACATATGGAGATACAGACGCCAAATATTTTATTTGTGAAGCCGTGTGTTAATTACACAACTTTTTATCTGCCAAATATTTTGCAGGTGTACGTACCTTACTCAATTTCCTCAAACTCCACAAACTCAACAAATATTATACCCTCTCAATCTGTGATCTGTGAGTCAAGTTAAGACTTAAGTCCATATTTTTTGCCAATTTGTATCATTTTACTGTGATAGTGGCTCAGCCACTTACATACTTTTGACGATTAGTGTGAACACTCAGAAAGAGCTCTAGCGTATTTTCAGCAGAAAGAAGCGGACTTACCACCATGTCTACATATACATAAAATCAGAGGCGAGGATCGTTCTGCCTAACGACGATACGCCCACTGTATGCTCTTCTCCGGCGTTTTATATAAAAGACGAAGAGCAGCATAGAAAATCGCCGAGAATGGAAAATGGCAGGGTCGAATCGAGGAAAAGCTCAACAATTATTTGGTGACATTAATAACAAATTGTGATGAGCCATCTTCCAATAAATTGTTTTTTGTTGCGTACTAGACGATATATCAACACCGGCTGAACAGCTGAAGAACCAAAATACAATATCGATGAGTTTTATTGTGCATTTAGAACTTTACGTGAAATGTCACTTACAGATCTAAAACTGGCCAAAGTAGACTACTTAAATAGAGCGAGTATTAGTAGTAGTAATAAATGGGGAGGCAAAGCTTGGCTAGTAGGCCACCTTTGGACCTTTTTGACGACCCCGAAGACCATCACTAGAACTATGGCAGACCTGGTAACTCCCTAGTATCGAACCTTCCAGACCTATCAATAAAGGCCATGATGTCCGACCATTCCGCTAAGTAGCACTCTTCTCTGTCAAACTCTGCATTGCCGAACACCTCAGCACTAAGGCCTCTGTTTACGGCACACTCGCCCAGGGAGTGGAACGAAGTCTCGTCCTCCTCCCAGCACTTCTGACAGATTAGGTCTTTGACAACACCTATGAGTGTCATGTGCCTGTTCAATCTGCAGTGACCTATGATGATCCCCACTAACAAGTGGAGTGAATCACTCTTCCGGTTCAATAGCCATAGCTCCCTATACGTTTGTTGGGGTCTGCTATGAACCTCTTGGAGAGTTGTAATTAAAGCGAGTAGTGGTCACCTGCTGGATTCAAATGATGGATGGGAGTAAAGTACCGTATAAGGGAACTTTGCTTTGAAATTCGTGCATATCGAGCTGGAAAAATTGCTACTACAAGTAATTGTAATTCGAGAACGGCAATACGGATTATAATAGTTTTTTATCAAATTAGTTATGAAATTATTCATTTTGATCAAAAAGTCTGATTTCTGCGAGTCCTAGAATATACAAATAACAAATTGAACAAAATATAATGTATTAATTTGCTTTATAATTTTGACTAAATCAATATTTCACAAAAATTGAAAATCAAAGATAATTTAGTAGGCCTTGTCGATGTGCACAAAGTATCATTCGTATGTGCGATTGCGTCGAGTACATTTTATGTATATTACACTTGTTTATTACGAAATAAAATAAATATTTGTCTAGTACTAAAAAATATCCAAATGACGTTTTCCTTGCCATATTACGGCTCTGGAGGAGAGAAAACGTGAAGAGACATTTAAAATCCGGAGTAGGAAAAATCTCTACTGTATGTATATAAAAGGCGGAAAATGGTCGGAAACAAGAAAACATTACACGGTCGAGTGAAAATTTGTGTCAAGTTTTTTCATGGCAAATAAGGGAGAAAGGACATATGTCGACGAAATAATCTAACGAAGCGAAAACAGTAGAGGTGTGGTTTGAATTTTTTCGTCTGGCTCATTTAGAAGGATCGTATAGATTTATTAGCCACATAATCACGGGATATATAAAAATGAGTATCCATGATCCGTGAAATAGGTAGATCTGGATCTGTAAAAATTCATAGACAATAGAGATAAAATTTTGCATGAATCTGAATTATAACAATGGAGACATTCCATTAGGAAATAATTGAAAATAGCAAGTTGAAATGAGCAATTGCAAATGGTCGACTTTCAAAGGGAAAACATCCATCAGTCAGTTGCTGTTGGGAAACGTCCCTTTCATAAATTTCAGTCTATTGAAACCATACAGAGCTATTGAAAATAAATATGTCATTTACGTATTCTGATGGCAAATGTGTGTATAACCATCTATGTTTAACAAGTTGGGAGTATTACCGTGGTCAACAGTTTATAGGTTTTAGAACGTTTTTTACCCACGCCAAATTGAAAATTCTCTTCTTAATATTTTTTTGTGCTATGTAGCAATTAAACACCTGGGTTATCACTTCAAAATATCAACACTTGTTCTAATAAATTCCAATGGCAGTGTTATAATATAGAATAGAAGAAAGTACATAATTTGACCGGTAAGCATTACACATCGTGAGACTCAATGACTTTCAACACTACTAAATTTGTACCTTGCCTTTCAGTGCTTTTGAACTACCCCATTATTTCCCATAATGAGATAAATTATAATAATATATATTATTGTAATATATTATATATGTATAAACAGATTCATATAACTAACTGATCGACAAATATGTCATAACATTGATACCATTTTATCAAAACAACCGAATTAGACCTGTCATCCACGTACTGTGTTGTCCTGAATTTATTATCAACTCGATCTGTATTTGTGTATTAATCAACAGATGGGTAGCGATATATCATCACGACATATGGCATGTAGTAGCAGGTATTATGTTCAATGTATTATTAACTGGTATGTCTGACATCGGTCAATAGTTAACGCTGGCGTCGAACCAATTTCATGAAATAGCTAGAGCTAAGATGTAACATTCATATTTTTATATGCAAAAAGTGAATTCCAAAGAAATATGATAAGGATAATTTGAAAAAAGATATCCAGATAAGAGGTATGTACTTTGCTGCCATCATAGAATGTTGTACTATATACAGGGTTCAAATATGCCTGAAGATCGAATCCTACGTGTGGAGAAGGTATGAGAGATTTCAGGAACAAAGAATTCACGAACAAAACTGAAAAATATGGTATAAGTCCAACCAAAACGTCTTGGTGGCAGTATTTGTGTACAGACCGTCCCATCGATCGATCCTTTTTGAGTGAACAGAGGAATCAGGTATCTATCAGATTGTTTTATCATTCTATTTTGGATCTTATGGTGCACTGCCTTCCAAGCAATTGGAAAAATGGTTGAACAGTTGGCCGATACCTAATGTAATTAAGGAGCAAAGTCCAACTACTCTCATAGAATGCTAAGTTTTTCTAATAAGCAATCAGCCTTGTCAACAATACGTTAACTTTAGAGAAGAAAACTGTACAACTAAAAAATTACAATTATAATTCGCCATAAATCGGATGATACTTGTGTTTATATATACTAAATAAATATTTAACAATATATATATTCAAAATTTTATACACGTTAATTTAACAAATATTATGACGTGAAAATATAGTGTTATATTTACCCGATCGCGCAAGTTACAATGTAGCCGCAATTATTTATTACGCCTATATAGCAGTCACATAAAATTATTATTGGAAAATTACTGTTTTTCATTTATATATATACGTTTGTTCAATCTAGAGACGTATGTAATTAACAACTGTTTTATGGAATTTAATATTTACATATGCGAGAATTTATCGTTTTCAATATATGGTGTGTTGTACTATAGGTTATTTCATTGCCATTCAAGTAGGATTTTTTGTGAAGCCTAGTTTGAACATTTGTTATGTAATTATTGTTAAGTCATATAAGTTAAGCAAAATTAAGCCGAGTAGACTGACTATACGAGTATAAGTACTTCCCATGATTTAATATTTTGCGGATATTAGGTATTCAAGCTATAGCGCTAGTAAACTACACTGCGAAACAACCTTATTTCTTAAATCGTCAGATGTTTTCTATATTTAATGTAAATGAAATTGAAATGTTTGTAAAGGCAACACAATTGAAAAACGAATTGAAATCGGATCACATGTGACTTTCTTTTTTAATTACTAATCTAACGAGCATAACACAGCCCTTTATAAGTTGACGCTGCCTATATGGCCATATATCTCACTTCGGTCGCAGAGTATACATCAGAATATATCCTGTAAAACAACTTTTCTCGAGATAAGCCATGAACAGGAAGTTATGAGTGCTGGAAATACACTCATATACTTCCAATAAGATGATCGATAGTCTGAGAACGTAGGTATATATCGGATAAGCGATTTTCACCGTTCGGTCGCTCTGGTTTTTTTTCGTTCCGTTTTCCGGAACAGAGCGAAAGCCGGCTCCACTCGGCGTGCTTGTTACATACACATTGTGATGAACTTATCTGGGATTCGAAGTGACGTCGAAAGCTAAATAACGGTAAAAGACATCAGGCAAATTGATCTGTTCGTTAGGGAAGTTACTTATTGTATGGTGTTTATAGACGATTTTACTCCCCAAGGCATCACCCTTATTTTCTACATGGAACCGGGAAAACCACTCCCGTCCCAAGAACTCACTTCCGCAGGGACAGCATGCTGCTGAAATGATGACAATGAAATAATTGTCGCATGGGGATCTACAAATGAACTCCAGTTAAACAAAAAGAAGACCCAAACAACATTTCTGGAGATGAAGGGACTTCCAATACTTAACTCATCTTCCATCAAGCTCTGTGGATTTCCATCAACAGTCACATGTCCTGGCATCATCATGTTGCTGGCCTTGCCAGGTCCCAAAAGCTCCTAGACACAATCGAGAAACGGGTAGTGTATTTGGTGCATGTTTCTGACCTAACAACAAACCTCCACAGTATGGAGGATTCCTGATATGTCTATAGAGACTATGATGGCAGATGTTCGACTGAATTGTCTCACATAATCACACCAAAAGTCGTTAATACATCAAACACAACGAGGTCCAAATAGGCGCATTCTCACCATGTCGCACATCGAACACCACGAACCAGCCTCTACCACTCTACTTCTTTTGAAGAACCTCGTCGTTGTGGAATGAGCTGCCGGCAAATTTGTTTCCCAATGCTTACAATTCACAGCGTTTTAAGGTCAATGTGAAACGTTATTATGTCCTCTCTTGAAATGACTTGCTTCCTATATCATAAACCTGATCAGACAACTGATTATGACTAAACCAAGTATCTGCAGATGTCAAAAGTACCAGATATCAAAACTGAAAGCAAAATGTCCGTAACGATACAACACAATTCGTGTTTATTATTAACCAACGTATCATTACCCAACTGTTAAATAATTAACATTGTCTGATCGCACGAATAATAAATCAGTGAGAATGCAGTATGTGGATAGCTGCTCCAATTTGGTCGTATTAATCAGATAGCAGTGTCATATGTCGATCGATTGTAATAAAGTATGAATTCATCACACATCAAAATGGAATCTCGTACCGAAATATACTCGTATACACCATTAAGGGGAATAATAAATCTACATACATTACATGGGAGGCAAGGTTATTATTTGCCTGGATAATCGTACCTATATCACCGTCTGTTTAAGATTTTCCCCTTTATATTTGCACACTTAGTGATAGAATAACTTGTAAGGATTACGTACTAAATAAAACGATGATTCCAATATATATCCTACACATATCCATACCTATATTTCGAAAACTTATTTGAAATCTTATTGGGCATAAAAAAATAATCAATTGGATTGACTCAGTATTCCCTACCCATCCATGCTACTTTGTAGCGCGTAGCATTCCGTATTCTGCTAAAGTATAATTGACCATCATAATCCATCTTAATACAACCCTTACCTACGTAAGTAAAAAAAAAAAGCGTATAAAAAGTACTTACATGGGTATGCTGAACTAGTATGTGATTGGTTATATGTGCCTTAGGTTCGATCTTAGGCCTTTCGATTTCAGTCAGCCGTTTTATATTCTCTTTCGTGGATATCTTCAGTACCAGCTGTAACAAACATCAGAATATATGAACATTTTATTAGGCTGCTTTGATAGTACAGACAGGCATTAAATATATCAAGAATGACAGCAAAGGACAGATTAAAGACACAATTTTTGAGTGATCCAGACGTTCTTGTTGTGACCGGGAATCGAACCCGTATCTCCAGCATTCCGTCCTGACGTCGTAGCCCCTGGGCAATCGCCCGGGCAAAAATATTTTTCTGAACTGTTCTCAATCTAAAATTGCTGGTTTAAAAATGCATCCCGTAAACGCCTCGGAATCATGTTTTATTTGACCATCTTCTTAACTTTGGTTTGAGTCCAAGATCGGAACATACAACGATTTTATAACAGATAAATTATATAATGAAGTTGAACTATTCTCGCCAAGATTATCAAATGCTTCAGTCAACACTATAGTATTCTTATAGGTTTGATTTTCATTATTTTGAGCCAAGATTTTGATATGCTTAATTAGAGATTCTGGTATTCTCACTTCCAAGACTTTTAAATTAAATCTATATGATAAAAAATAGGAAGATATGGTATACTTGAATGAAAGCACATTTTCTTGGTCTGGGAATTTATTTTTATGTGTGCACTTTATCTATAATAGCCTAAATACTAGTAACATCTAGTTTTAAATGTGCGCTCTTATTTTATTCCGTGTTGATGATAATTTTGACTCAATATAGTTTTTAATAATTATTTATGCGTCTTTTACCCGGTGACAAAAAAGTCTAATGCACAGTATAAATTGAAAACTAGTAGGTTTTACAACATATTGCCATCAAACATGGAATAATGGGTTTTTGCATTTAAAACGGAACGTCACGAGTATTTAGTTATCACAAATGAGAAAAAAATAAATAAACTGTTGACAATTCAGAGTGTGCGTATTCGCACTAATTCACTGAGATGTTTGAAAAGTAGATTATATAAATAAATTAAACATAGAATTGGCCTATTTTTTCAGGCAGCTCATTATCATGCTTATTTATGTTATCTTTGATATGAAATACCACTCAATAACAGCGCCTGGGATTTCCATTGTCTCGAGCATTTGTGAAAAAAATGTTTCCACTTGAATCGTTTTACGATACACATACAATCGAAACGTTGTGAGTGTTGATCATGGTTGATCAACCAGTCAATAGGCGTGCATCGCATTAAACAACTGATGATTTTGGAATACACTTTTAGATTTCCTACGTTTCTCAATGTTTCCAACATTTCACATGTTGATTTTCAATTGAAAAGCCTCTCAAGTTGTTAACAGTTCACTTGTATTCTCAATTCAACTGAAATAGTTGTAGCCTCTCCATAGATTCTGTAACTTCTGAACAACCCCGTACACATTCGTGTCTCTCGCCTGAAATGAGGTAAAACTTCGGCGAGGTATATCAGATTCTCGCGCTCTGCCGCTGGAAACTTGTTAATACTTGGGTAATTAATAATTCGCAAGTTCTGTTAGAGCAGACACGCTCAGCTTTATTATTTGATAATTATTATTCCTCCCTTTCTCTCGTTCTCCAGCAAGTTGGCTATATTTGTACCTATCACTGGTAACTCGACGTATGGGAATAGGGTTACAATTTAGCTAATTATCGTTGATTTCAATATACAGCTAGATGCATAGATAGATTGGAGGAATATGCAGAAATGGCAACGAAGACATTTATTGGACTGGAATAGGCTATTAATTTTAAATAAGATGCAAGAATAAGTAGGTAGTGCTATTTCAATAGGTATTAGAAATGTTCGTGTAAGAGCCCTGCACCCGTAGACATGAAAAATGTAATTCCAATTACATGAAAAAAAGGTAATCTATATTATGGATATTTTCTTCCTGAATAAGTCTGTCGACATAATTTCTCAAGGTTCTCTGAATAACCTTTAGGCAATCACGGACACACAAAAATATTAAATATAAAAAACTTTTATGTATTTTAATCCCCTCGTATTTCCACCTCAGTTAGAGCATAGCTATGCATATTAATTTAGTCCTAATAAAAGCCAATTCGTAGAAAAACTATGTACCTCGGGTTACCTATCAGTGTATTATTCATACGGGCGTCTGCCGTCCATTGAGATGCTACCATGCTACAATCACACCTTTCAGTTCAAGGAAGTTCAACCTAGACCCGTATGCTATACCCTAGCCCTAGGGCCTAGACCATCAGTAAACGTGACAACACCGCCTAGCGGTATGCGCAGGCTCCTATCACCGACCTGCAGACCACCCTTTTCCCTTCGCGTCCCCAACAGCTATTAGTCGTTCTTCGACAACGTAGGCTGCAACCATCAGCTGATACCTGCGGTCATCGGCCTTCCTTCGGCACTTCGGGAAACAAGCACTCGCGGACCGAGTGCAGACAGGGGCGCGCGCGTCAAGGTCACTCGCGACACCAACATGACACTACCATCATGTGTAGATTCTAGATCTAATCCTATCTTTGTTCTAACCACAATATAAGGAAATACATCCTCAGCACATCGTGAGCCTGGCCACCTAGTTTTCACGTACTGCAAGTAGAGTCAGTTCATTATATTTAAAATACACCGGGCCAGTGTAATATCAACTACGTATGCTGCGCCTCGTCGTCAGCTTGAGTGTTGAAATGCGTCTGAAAATTGTTCAGGCTGTCAACTGCTGCAACCACAAGACCGGATTAATCCCATAGGCTTGTGACTCGTAGCCTGTGTAAAATGTTTCAATGAACTAGGAAGGGATCTCAAAAAGTAGCGCCTGGTTACCGATGCCAACAACCAAAGCTACGGAACGATATAAGATGTAGCACTCGCCGTCAAACTGATTTTCTCCTACCCCTCACCCTTCGACTGCTCGAGTAAAGTTCATAAGGGATGCGAGTCAATCACTCTTGTACTTTTGATTAGCGATCAGTGAAAAATATAAGATGGACCAAATAGACACACACACACAAGTCTATTCTCTGTCTAGCTAATATACTATAATATATTTTTTCATTACAACTGTTTTGTTTGGTATGTGAATAGTTTTTTGCGAATGACTTGTCCTTGTGATAATTCATACCTTAAGATATATATTATAATGATTCAAGATATTTTGAGTAAATCCTATTTTATTTGACGATAGAATGTATACTGTCACAATACAGGTAGATCATCTATTACTGAACCTTCATATTCGGAAGAGAAATCTTCCCAACGAACCAGAAAAAAAACTCTGCCGCAAACTTAAAACCTTATTACATTAAAAGCAACAATAAATAGTCGAAGTGCCTGCTCTAATTCGCCAAACAGTTAAAGGAGGAGCCAAGCAAAAAGGAGAATACAACTGACTCGGACTCCGGGACGATGAAAATCGAGAAGGATGGAAATACCGGCATTATCTCTTTCTGCTTTCAACTGCCATTGAATAATTCTTCACAGGTATTAGAAGATGGAAAGACGAATGTTTTTCTTATTTCGAATCAAATAGCAATGATATAAACGCTATAGAAGTAGCCAAAACATACACTGTTTTTTATCAACTACTGTTGTTTCAATAAATGGCATATCAGAATAAATAATAATTTATCAGTATAAATTAATTCTATATATACAGCATCTCCAATCCAAACAATCAGATAAATAAAATGTAACATACACAAGCTCTAATCTAAACAGCATATGGGCTGTCAAATTAAAAATACATTATCCGAAACATTCACTATTTATAACTGTAAACAAGTCAAAGATTAATAAACTTGAAAATATTCAAAGCTGATGCCGAACAGAACCTAAGGCAATGAAACATGCCTTGAGATTTCGGTTAGTTAGCGTTTTTATACACTAATGGCATCGAAAATAATCTATCAATCATATAGCGATTAAAACTTCACGTTGGCCTAATAAGCGCGGAACATGTGTAGTGGGTAGCAGTATCGTACGTATGATTAGTTTTTTTGAGCTGGTGCTTTCGCTTTCGCTTACGTGTATGTTTGAAAAATATGTAAGGTCATCAGTTAATATTTTTTTGTATTTATGTGTCATGTATTTATTTGTTACAATATAACGGTACTTTATGGAATTACAGACTAACGATAGTATGTTGTGAGATCTAGCTATTAATATGCAGAAAAGTGAAAGCAAAATATGAATATTGGATGTCACATGATTTGGCCATCTTAATAATCTGTTAATTATACAGATTTAACAGTCAGTATTTAATTGACTTCCGCTGGCTTATCGCTATCGGTACTAAAGTCTCTAAAAATCATTGATTTACCTTGAATTTAAACACAAAACGGTGGGAAAAGCTTTGATGGATGAAAAAGGGCACTTTCTGGACCTCACAGCATTTTTAGGCACCTGACAATCCACCATATATAGGTGAAAATTGCTATTTCCCTCATTTCACAAGCTATAACGACTTGCTATCCTGCACCAATAGGATTTAAGACATGAGAGACATTTTTTGAACGGTTTTCGGGTCTATCAAATTCATAATAATCTAATGGATAGTATTGTACAGATTTTTAAGAAGCATAATACTGTATTAATAAAAATACTGAAAGAAAAAGAGTTTTATTTGTCAAACTGTGTGTTAATCACACAATCTTTTTATCTACTTGTCATATTTGCCTATTGTAGAGATTACTTTCTGATCATTTGTGTGGGAAGTAAACACTTTCTAAAGGGAACTCTTCATCCAATGTAGTGAAAAATATACATGAATCGATTTTGGAAAGCACAGTAGTCTCTCATTCAAGTTAATGTATGGCGCGCCTAATATGAATTTGAATAATCAATTTGAAGCTGGCGATGTGTATACACAAGATTAGCACACAATTGTTATGTTGTTACACTGTTTCCTAGACGGATTCGAGTTGTTTGTAAAGCTATTAAACGGCTTGTCTACTAATACCCGAACGAAATGATTTAATCGGGCCACAGGAACATTATGTTGTCTGTTAATGGAAACACGTGTTCACACTGATATCAGTGGCGGCTCATCAAAGAGGAGTGTTGTCCGAGATTTTTTTATTAATGGGTGCCATATGCCAAGAAGATTAGTCTCATTTGCAAGAGGTACATCTTATAAAGACAAAACATATAGAAAAATCCGATAAAAATCTCATAGTGCTGAGAGTCAAACTGAATCGGCGTTATTTTCATTCGTATTGGCCGTGGTTTTGATTTTTTGATTAGCACTTTATATTGTCGAGGGAATAGGTTTTATGGTTTATTCCCGTATTCCAAATGGGGGGACTTGTATTGTTGCCTTGTGAATGAACTGCTTCATTTATTGTTTTCTCTCATAAGATCGGCAGGATTGTATTTCTGATGCACGCCATCTTGGATTCAATAACAATACAAATGCATCATCTGTACTCTAGCTTTTTGTTATGATTCATACTGAGGTCTTAATTGATTTTCTGCAAATAGTTAAAAATATCGATGCCATTATATTATCAAATATTAATTTCTTACTTTTCGTACTCTCATAAAGGCTGCTGAAAGTTCATTCAGTATTCGTCAATCGTGGTTTTAATTATCAAACCAGTACAAATAACAGAGATCCTAAATGTAACGATTACATGACGTTTAAATGTCCTTATGGTCAGCCTTTTTTTTACCTGTATTTAGTATCAAATACCTGAAAATCAGCATTTCGTTTGTAAAAAATGCACATTCAGCTTGATTTGATTACTATTAGCGATACCGCAGCTGAGTATCATACAAAATGTTGACTTTGGAAAATTTACACTCGAAAAACGAATGTGGCCTCTCTAACTATAAAATAACCGTTTGAAAACAAGACAATAAATCAAATCACATTCTGTTTTTATTCACGCCAAACAAAACAAACAACCCGTTCAGGTTGCATTTATTGCAGTTTCAATTGTACCCGCCACGGCAGTGTCAGTGCATGAACAAACTTCACAAAATGTTGGCATTTAATTACAATGGCCATAGCTTTTGTGTGCCTGTGTGCTATGTGTGTAAAAGCAGCACCGGTTTAGAAAAAATAACGCGATAACGTCAACCGTCGACAGTGCTTACATTACAGCCCAGTTGCGTTAGTTTGAAAGGAAGGCAAAAGCCAAAATATGCTCCTGGTTAGCAACAGTCAAGTATGAAGCAATTATTGGCTGGAATTTGGAGTCAAGTAGCCAAGTTGCTTGACTAAGAACTTCTTACACATTCATGTTTATTTTATAGCGCGTAGCCGTATAATTGTCATACTGCAGTTACTTAAAAATGTACGAGGTCCCCTCGTATATCATTTCGTCTCAACGAGAAAGAGCGAGTAGAAAATTTTATGTTGATTCGTGCAGTGACAAAAACTGCACCTAACAAGCAAACTGATAGACAGCTAGAGTTTAGAAAACATTTTCAAAGATCAAAATAATTTTAAGCACGTAAAGTTTAAAGTGAGTTGCTAGTTGAACATTCAAAATGAATTAACATTCAAAATTTGAAAAAATTATGAGCTATTTTTTTTTAAATCATGTAAAAATGATTTTCTAACAATTTATTAAATTCCTATATTCTATACTAACGCAGAATTAATTACCCATTACGACACACATTATATCTCTCACGAAATTTCAACAAAATTGGTGCAGCCCTTATTATAACTATGTGGTTACAAAGACGCCAATGCACGACAGACAGGCAGACAGACCGAAACACAGATTGTTCCATATTGTTTATCGTAACGGCTACTTCTTGAAGCATATAGAATGAACCACAGAATGATTTTACTGGAATGAGGAACAACGTGCTCCTGCAAAATCCCTTTCAATCAAAATCGATACAACGTTCACTGAGATTGTACGGTTAGACAAAAAACTACACACAGGCATGTTTAATATCTAATCATTGTCCAAACCTACAGATGGACCAAGGTTTATTCTTCAAGTTTTTTTATGGTTTGTCCATTCATCCAAAATAGGGAGATTTTGTATTGTCTTCGTATTATATCTTTCAAGATGCATTATGTCCCTCATTTTGGATTTAGAATAATGCAAATGCTTTATCCGTATTCTAGCTTCCCATAACAGTTCAAGCGGAGGTGTTAATTGATGAACACAACACTTTTTTACTGGGATATATCTAGTCAATCCCCATTTCATGATTTCAAAACGTGTTTTCAATTTGTTTTTGTACTTTGGTAAAGACTGCAGAAGCAGCCGAAACGTTAGTTGGGTTATCTCTTCAATCACATGTGGCTTTAAGGTGGCTAGTACAACTATGAAGTGCATATGTCTTCACAAATCAAAAAAAAAGTTGTAGAGATTAAATGATATTTTCTTTAGATTTATAGCTCGTAACTTCGATACTACTTACTTTTGCCGAATAAGGCAAAAGCGATAGATAGAATTTTGTCAACAAAAAGCATTGATTGATGAATTCATTTCCACAACAAAAAATAATTAGGAACGAAAATAACATAAATTTTGGCCAAATGAATGTTTTTACTAGTTCGGCGTCTATGCGCCAAATTTTAGATACAGGGGAGAATTATCTACCATGAACCTATATCATTTCGCTCCTCAAATTTCATAAACCTCGCTGCAGTGGTTACTGAGATTGCGCGGTGATAAAAATAGATACATAAAAAGTCAGACCAACAGACGGACCAATAGAAATGAGTGACGTGAATTTTCGTGATGCAAGCATTATAAAGTTTCTAATTCGAAAGTATTCGTGATTACAATGCTTCCCTCCCATTTTTTGTGTTATTCGAATTATACTGCACTATCAGAAAAACATCCAAATTAAAGTTAACCGCTGTGTACGCAAAACGCATTACAAATAACGCGAACCAGAGATACAATTTTTATTAAATTATACACAAGATTATCATGCAGCGCTCTGCTGACTGCAAAAAACAACAAACACCATGTAAATCTGAGAGAGTTCTAGTTTCAAATAAAAACGGATAATTTGATGAATAATGAAACCGGCACTTCGTGCTCAACAGGGCGAATATAATCCTATTTGTTGATTATACGTGTAGCCATATTGCTGATGAGTTTTTCTTTCGATATTGATTTCATTCTGTATAGAACCCCGTCGACCATTGTATTATTCTTTACTTAAAAGCTAGTGAGATACAAACACTAATTATGAAAGCACAGTTCTGGATATCGTTATGGAATATTATGCAATAACATTAAGATCATTTTGTGAAAAAGTAGCGGATCACGTGAAAACATAAAAAAAATTGCCGACTATAAACGATAGGAAAAAACATTTAAAGGAAGGCGAGATGTTTCTTGATCATTACTCCGCTGCCAATGTACGGATTTTCAAAACCGACAATGTCTATCATCCTTGCCGTCGTAGTGTAATTTTATCAAAATATGAATAGTATTTCCGAGTTACAGAGTACTCCATAATTACTGCCCAAACAGACAGGCCGACGAAAATGACTGATTTGTTTTTTTGTGAGTGTATACAAAAGATATGCCAGGAAACATCAAGAGAAACTAGTATTTTGGATTTCGAAACTTTTTGCGACTACAATAGGTACTTCTCGCCTATTGGCGAGAAAAGTGGAGGTTTAAAATAAGTTATAAATGAAAATATTTTGATGAACTCTTTCATTTATTAATTTATTAGAGGGTAGAAAACAAAATTGTCTACGTATGATCTATATGTGATTTTGAACGAAGGTTGAAGGGCGGTTAAGAGATCAATGACGTTAATGAAAATGAAAATATTGATAACATTATTGCACTCCATACTACAAGAATATAAATCTCACTCAAAGATTGTTCATTGGTACTGTGCGGTATGAGTGATTGATTGGACGCAGGGAAGGGGGGGGGGGGGGGGGGGTTGGCACACCAACAGCATCGGATGGAACTAGCCGATAGTTTCACCTGAAGACAATTAATGTTACCACGTCCGAAGCAGTTTTATTGGAATAACTTCTGATATGTATGTGCTGGCATCCCAGAAATTGGAACAACCATAACTGCTCTACAAGATTGAAATACCTCATTGAAAGGCTAATCGCATGTGTGATAATACGCTTCGAAGTAGTCCCTAAAGCTTGTGGAGTCAATCCAGAAAAAGGCTATACGTCTGTGGAATACACGCTTGATTTTATAGAGAACCTCCACAATATGGAACATCGAAGCAAAGTGACCTAACTGTCCATATTCGATCTGTTTGGGCTAATTTATTTTATAGATAATCTCACGCAAAGGCAGATAGCCTATTGTAGCTTCATAAGCGCCGCGAAAGGATACATGTATGTTCACATTGAGACGCTGTAGATTGTAACATACGGGAACTGAGTCCCTGGTTTCTGCAGCCGATGTTCTCCAAAAGTACGACTTTTAGAAGAGGCTTGTTCCAGGATTTGTACTGACGACTCCTGATGTCATTATGCGAGGCAGAACAGACAAACATCTGCCATGATAATATCTATAGAATAGGGACAAATCAGCCACCCTTCTTTGATGTTCCACACTGTGGAGATCCTTTGTGAGCTCAGAAGCATCCACTAGACGTATTGGTCGCTTCTGAATTGTATCTGCAAGCTTCAGAGAGTGCTTTAGAACGCATCCTCACACATACGAGCAGTATTCAGAGATGGTCTGATCTGGGCCTTGTATAGTGACTGTTCCGGAATTTCTTGGAGCGGAAGATAACCCCCAGCTTCTGGGACGCCGACCTAGTAAGGCCATTGAAAATCATGGTACAACAAACACTAGATGAGCTCAACGCGCCCATCCTTATCAAGTCTCTAATCAATCATTCTTTTGGAAACCGCAACGTTGTTGAATGAGTTGCTGGGGAGTTTATGCAGTGCAGGAATTTGAGCTCGATGCAAATAGACATCTATCCTCTCATAGAGCTTCTGAAGCCCGATAGCATTTCTGCCATTGTGAGAGGTTTCTTTTGTCAAAAAGTTTTTTTTCTGGCTAATTTCATCAGACTATAATGAAAGGCACAGAGACCATCTCTCTGGGGTAAATTGTGCGAAAGTTTGTTGTGTGCTATCCTGGGAGCAAAGTTGGAATTAGATTAAACGGTAAACACCACGCGTCGAACAGGCAACACACACCCTCCCTCACCCGCAAAAGGGGTTGTTTTCATACTGTTTTAGTATGCATTATACGGCGAAGCGAACGCGACGCCAACGAGTAAACAATGGGGGTAACTGTCATTTATAGGCTGTCGACGACCGCATACACGAAACCGAGACGATGGAAACAGAATCAGCTCGTGAAATCGCAAAGTGAAATAAACGTTGGACAGGAAAGGAATATAATAATGAAAATTTACGGAAGCTTGCGAGACCTCAACGTAACTTAACAGATTAGGAACTATTCGAAATGTTTCATTCATTTCGTGAATGGATTCCACAGATACTTCATGGGGAATAGCTTTGGACTGTTATGACTATAGGATAAAATAATGAGGATAGGTGTCCAAGAGAAATTACTGGATTGATGATTTTGAAGTTTTTCAAATTAGGATAATACATCCTACTTGTACATAATCTATTTTCAATATAATTCCTGTTTTAAAAAAATTGTGAACTATATAAATCTCTATTGCAACTGATAAGACATTTTCGGGAGTAACTAGCTTCTTTTCCCTTCTTGTTTTAGCAACATTTACCACAGATTACGTTTTAACTGAATGATGATAGTGATGAAAATGCTATTTAAGTATTTAGCCTCTTAAAAAGTTGCTTATTTCACAGGCAGTTGTATCATTTAATTGAAGAATTTGATAGGATTTTAGAGCTACCATTTGAAATGAGTTTCTAAAATATTGGAGGTTTTTGATTTATTTTAATTTTAACTGATTAAAAAGCTTTTAATTTTAATTTCTACTCCCAACAGCCTGAAAATCCAATCCAAATCCTCATTTTTAGACTGCGTAATTGCTTCAGCAATACAGTGTCAACCTCCTTGATGCGTAGGTAATATTATCATCTTAGTTTATTTGTAAAAGTGCTACAAAATGTTTCACTTTCCTTTTTCAATCCATGTGACATATTTTTTCACAATGCACTTTGATGAAGGCTACCTAGGCAACCAAAGCGCCAGGAAATATATTTATAGAATCACATGTGGTTACAATTAGTATATATATATATATATATAGTTATAAGTATAAGATGAATCGCAGCGAAATTGTTTTACCATTTTGCTTACACGAAAATACGGGGAGACTTTTCATGACGTTCATTCATCGGCACCAAAAAATGATTGTGAAGCCGGATTGAAAAAAGAATTTAGTGAAAATCGATGCTTTTTGCCACCGGTGTACAAAGATATATTATTTTAATAATAATAAATAAGTATATTTAACAAGTACGCTCCCTTATTACATTTATTTTCCAACAAGTTCATTTTAAACATTGAAATTTGAGCAACCATGCATAAAACGCTGTAAAAAGTATTATCCCCAGTTGCAAAGTATCTGCAGTCCCAATACTTCCCCCCTTTATGCGTAGAAAGTACAATTCAATTTTACTACACAGTTACCAGGCAATGATTATTACTTGTCTGTCACCAGTCCGAGTTTTAACAACCATTTATCCCATAGATCATGTAATTGAAAAAAGGCTCGTTTGTCTACAGAAGCGTGACCGTCCAAGGTGTCAAAAAGCGATAATGGGACGTCGCTGTCACGCGGTCGCACAGCAATCAATCATCATTTCCAGTGGCCAATTATGTTTTGACTACCACCAGTAGCAACGTGGCGCAACGATGATTTGTGTCTGCATCAGGCGACAAAGTGTGGGAACACGAACAGGAGCTTTCCATAGTCGCATAGAGTTCGCTCAAAAAGTGAAATAATTTCACTGACACAAACCTAATTATTGGGTTTGTTTGTATTTATTCAAGGTCAACCATAACATGTTTTGGCACGAACACGCTGCAGGCATTGCTGGATATTATGTTAGACACATAATTTGTACGTAAAATTAATAAATCGTCGATGTCAACTGTTTGAACATTCATATGAATCGGTGATTGTTGCAATGAATTTTGTACATACTTCAATGACTGAGTTAGCATTGGACAATAAATAAATCAGCATTAGACAGAAAATGCAAAACATGAAGCACTAATCATCTTTTCCATCAATATGATGTAAGAATCCTTAGCAGCAACTTTTGAAGAGTATTAAACAATGCCTGGTATCTTCATAACAATACATTTTTCAGATAAAAAGATTGTGTAATTAACAAACAGTTTGAGAAATAAAACTTTTTCTTTCAATGATGATAAGTCATCGTCGGACTGTCAGATGTGTTAATTACACAATCTTTTTATCTGCATGATGGAAGAGTTTAACCAAGTAAGAGCATCTACATCTACATATTTTCCGTTATAGACCAAACAAAAAATTATAAACGATCTTTACTAACCCAGCCATTAACTTTTAAAAACGCGGTAAAGATTCTGATGCCGGACCATGAATCAATTGCCAATAAAACTAATAGGATGGATAATCATTGTAACTGCGTGCAGTCTTTGGACAACTTTTAAGCGGTAAATATTTAATCGCTGATTATTTTTTTACAGTAGGTTGAAAGTTTGCTTGCTGATTTCTGGAAATGCGCCAAATTACTTTGAGGTGGATATTGTCGCCACAGTGACTAAGCCAGTTGTTTGCGGACGACAAGCGTTCCGCTAGGTTAGATTTATGTGCGAAAAAAATAGTAATGAGTAGTAAAACAGTGCTTCCCGCTTCCTAGTGAAACCAGAGCTCAAGCATCCAGTACATATCAAACCATAACATAACGTACTCACTTTACTGTTCTAAACATCCATTCAACTGTTCTTCTCCAGGTTTTGAAATATAAATTTATTATATGATTCAAATTACTGTTACTTCATTTCTCGTAAGGATAAAAAATTTTAATTTGGAAAATAAATATATAGTGAGTAAAAAGAAGGTATTTTTATGTCTATGCAGTTTCAATTTTTTAAACACTAAATTCAATTGTTATAGCGTCAATTTTTCTCATATTAGTGAGGTATACTCTTTTACCGCTAAATTGTACCTATTATTTTTGACGGAAAGTTTACGATTTCGAAATACAAGACATTCATTCTATTCGTAATATCACTGAAAGTCGAGCATAAATCCATATTCATGTCAATTAATTTAACGTACGGATGGTTGGGAAACCCGGGAGAGTAGTTCGGATGTACTTCTAACCAACTTTTCAAAGCGGCCGCTTCCAAAATAAAAATCATAAGTTGACCAACATTAAAATATGCGGAAAACATCGTCATCGGTTTGAAATCAATAGCAACGTTTATTGATTTAATGTACCTTTCTGAACACTATCCAAAAGAGCAATACGTCCACTAGGCGCGCCTAACTTCACGCGTATAAACGAAACCCAAAGTCTGGAACATCGAACAAAGGTGACTAATAGGTCCCTATTCTATAGATTCTACTATGGCAATATTGGAATAAATTGTATCCGATTATAACGTCGAGAAGTAAGACTAGAAAAGCTCAACCGGCTCATCCTCGCTAGGTTGAATTTCCAATACATCTATCTAAATAATAGCCTTTTCAATACGTCATTCCTTTTGGAAACTTCAGCGTTGTGGCATGAGCTGCCGGGGAGTTTATTTCCCTAATAGTTACGTACAGCGTTTTGAGGTCAATATAAATAATTGTAGCTTCTTATAGCGCTTCTGAAGCACAATGGGCTTTCTACTTTTGTGGGAGGTTATTTATTAAAGAACACTATCCTTAATATACACAAGGGATGCTTGTTGAAAAACATAATCAACAATTCCAGACATGATTATTTCAACATAGAACATGACAGCTCTTAGGGAGTGAATAAACTAGTATGTAGCATGCACACAACTATATACCGTTAAAAAATAGTTGGGAGGCACGAGATCTCAGTGGTGCGGCGCTCGACATCACGCTATTGATACACCGCAACTTGTGTATTATGTAAATATTGACAGAAGTGATATCAATCGTAGCTAATAAGGTCCTGAACGACAACTCTCCTTCAACAAACCAGCGTGAGATATATTACGTAATCTATAGGCGTGTCTCTGCATTGAATTGAAGTAGGTACAAGTTCGTATGTGAACAAGAAATCGTGCTTGTATAAAATATATTACGGTGTTTTCATGTAGATCTATAGATATCTATTAAGAGTTTGTTTATTATGTGGGTGCACAAGTAGTGAATGAGATCTTAGAGCCACCAGACCTACGTAGCTGAAAGCATTAATTGTATTAGCTGACTTGAAATCTAGACAAACAAGTAAAAAAGAAAGAAGCTTGCTAACCAACGTGAAAGAATAATAGGCTGCCAAAATATATTCAGTCGGCGCTGTAGTTCTACTGGTTTAGTTATTAAATCTGCTTCATACTAAGGAGGCCACCAATTGGATCAATGTCAGAGCCTATATACGTTTAATTTAAATTTTAAATGCACATACGACAAACTACAATCTATAACAATCAATCTGTGGTGTATACAATGTTGCGGAAATAGTGTTTATATTGATTCATCAATACGTATACAGTCACTGATGTGACAAATGAAGAATTCAAACACAGAAGTGAGAAACCAAACTACAGATTTCTTTTTAATATGATGAGACGTCTCTATTTTCTTCAGAAAGTAGACTCAGAAAGCCTTCCTGGCATCCGTTCCAATATGAACTATTTGGAATCCCTTGTATTTGGTTGGATCTTCCATAATTACTGATGTGTGACGTCGTTACCCTACAGAAAAATTCAAAATCTATTCAGTTTTCAGTCACGAGCAAACTCATACGCTTTTTCATTTCTCTTTTATGCCCCTCGTGTGCGGGTATCGAGACTAGAGAGCTTATTTCGGACGACGCATTCCTACACCAATTTGTATAAAATATGTGAAAACTAATACAGTAGAGCGCCTACTGAGAATGCTGTTACCGATAACATAATTCAACGTAGCGCAATATTTTTTTGTACCTTCTAACAAAGCTTAAATGTATGGTTAAAATATTAGCTTTGATAGAATGCCGACTGACCTTGTATTAACACAGAGTTGATGCATCTATCCTGTGATACCATCGCCATATCACCACATAATATACGAGGATCACGCTGAAAATTTTTAAATACAGAAAAATTACACGGTTTTTTTTACTTTATTCTTTTTTTTCAACATATTCTCCCTCTACCGCAACACATTTACGCATTCGGTAAAACCACTTATCAAATTCTTGTGAGCAACGTTCTTTTGAAAGGTTCCTAATATTGTTCTCAAATGCAGCGATTGCCTCTTCATCGGTGGAAAAATGGCGACCTCGTAACTTTTCTTTGATCTTAGGGAATAAGAATATGTCGCATGGAGCTAGGTCCGGAGAATAAGGGGGGTGAGGCAACAGTTCGACACCTTGTTCAGCAAAAAAATCGAGTGTTCTAGCTGCGCTGTAGGCGGGTGCGTTGCCATAGTGCCATTGAATACCCCGCAGACCAGTCTTTGGACGGCTCTTGCATAGTTCTTGGAAGACTATAGGAACACATTTGGTTATATACCATTCAGAAGTAACTGTCCTTTGATTTTCCAAGGCTGCCGTTGTGATGCATCCACTTTTAGGAAAAAAAGCGACAATTTTCTTTCCAACAACCTTGGAACGACGAATTTTTGGAGGCTGCTCACTTTCTAAGCACCAAACTAATAACTGCTGTTTCGTATCTGGATCATAATGATATAACCATGTTTCGTCTCCGGTTACGATATTAAAAGAGTCTTTACTGTGCTCATTATCAAATTTGTCAAGCATAAACTCTTGTTGCTTTTTGCTCACTGGTCAACAAATGTGGCACACCGCTTCCTTAGGCGAAGGTGATCATGAATTATTTTTCGGCCCGCTGTCGATCCAATCCTTAGAGAAGCCTCAATCTCGGTGTAGGTTATATATCGATCTTTTTCTACCATATTTTGCACAGCTTCTACAGTTTCCGGAGTAACAGCAGTGGGCGGTCGACCTGTGCGAGGTTCATCATCGCGTGCGACTCGGCCCCTTTTGAACTCAGCAAATCAATTGAAAACTGTAGCCCTAGAAGGAGCAGAATCCGCAAAGCAACTCACTAAACTTTTGTGAAATTCCGCTTGTTTTAGTTCCTTTTTATAGTCATACAAAATCATGGCTCGAAAATCGCGACTACCCGGATCCATTTTCACGTTAAAATTCGGCCAACACTTAGATGCCTTCGAGACTGTGGCAAGACAACTACTGAACGATTCAAACGTTGCCTTTACGTGTAAGCACTGACAACTTTAGACAAAATAGCTGCGTGCTCAAACTTGTTTAAACTTGTATAGATTAGGAATATCTAAAGACTTTCAGCGTGACCATCGTAGAACAGACTGACATGGCCGCATTCAGTCAGGTTGCTGTAGCATGTGCATTTTACTTCAAAGTTATAATCTCAACCTTACGCTGCGCGAAACAGCGTTAGAAGGTTTTCCTCACAAAAATCGATACTCAGCTTAAACACTATATACATCTAAAGTTTTTTCATAAATTCTGATATGTATGTCGAAATTTCTCGCGGTTATAACACCTATTCCGCCTGTCATCGTGTGAAGTAATACGATTATCTGATAACTTGTGTACATAGACGGTGCTAAGAATTTTTTTCTCCGTGAATTTCATGTTATATAGAGTAACAAGCATACTACAGAAAATGCGGCTAATATCAACAAACTGGCAGTGGCGAATCCGCTCTTCGGGCAATTATCCAGAACATGGAATGCTTGCATTGGGGAACCGACGCCAACGACGCTCTTGTTCTTGTTAGAAACTTAATGATCTGCTTTTAAGAGTTTAAACAGTCGGAAATAATGGCTTGTGTTCTCGCCACTACTATGGCTTTTATTTAATGGATTACTTCCTTTAATAAATCTGCGAAAAATTGCTCACCCAGCGAAAGAGTAACGCAATTAATGAAGTTGATGCTACGGGATGGATCAGTGGAAAGAGGAAATTTATTGCACAATATTTATAACTTTCTATCAAGCCAATAATGAAGAAAGATGAAGAATGGTTTCGCAGATTCCAAGTTAAGTTTGATTGGCCTCGTGTTTAAAACCGGGAAGTTACTAATAGAATGTGGAAATTTTTTACCTAAATATTTATATGAAAAAACAAGTCATATACAAACAATACCTTATTTGAGACTTTTTACAAGATACTTCATTTACTGTCTATGAATTTTTGCTATTAAATTGTTATACAACAATAAAAACTGGATTAAGTGAGCAGAGCGTCAAGTAGGTTGTCGCTGTACTTCCTGCGCTATGGATCAGTTTAGAAACAAAGCTTTGGTACTAATTTTGCAATTTTTGATCTTATGGAAATACATTTAAAATATTGTATGGAAAACAAAAAATCCTCAATGATTAAATAATTCGAGAATTTCCAGTGTTTTAAAACCTTGTCCGAGACTTGACTTCCCTGAGAAGACTGGCCAAGCGGATACCGCCAATGCGCTGACGAGATAGTTTTTGAAGACCACAGAATTTTTTCATTTTGATAGAATTTAGTTCACTGAAAATTTTTATTCAATTCAATTTCAATTATCAACAGTTCTAAAATCCGATATAAAGCTTATTTCCAACGGACCATTCAATCTACCCGAAGCCAATTTAATTTTCTGATTTTGACGGTAACTACACACAAAAATTGAAAAGCAGTTTGATTCTTGCCACATTACTAATCTACTTTCTAAATTTTATCAAATGGATTACCCGACAGATAAGGGGGTACATACAGACAAACCGACTGTAATGACTGACATGGTTTTCATGTCATGGAAGATCAAGAAAACGTAATTTATCGTTCTCGAAATGTTTTGCGTAAAAAGACCATCCACGCAAATCCTAATTAAAAAACGATCAGCCGCTTTATTATAAAACGATTTTTTTTTGATAATCCTAACCAATTTGATCAATCTGATGTAACAATGATTACGTGAGCATCCATTCAAACCCCCATAAATCAAAGTGTTGTCATTATCCTCCCTTCTTCGGAACATCGATCTATCCAGCGCTGACCCAGTTTTTCCCATCGAATTATTCCCGTCTCGTGTTTGCGATCTTCATTAGATTATGACGGATTACAGACAAGTGCAAGTGGATCCAGTGCCTACGTAATTAGAATCCCTTTTTTTAAAATATGCTCGGCATGCAGGCGGCGTCATTCAGCTTGATTCCAGCCTTCAGAGAGAATAGATCCATTTTTCTTGTTTAGTATCAGTAAAAAACAAATATTAACAATCCAATCAATCTAACAAGCACAGCAAATGTCCAGAATTCTGTCGGTTTTAATAACTTTGAGCCAGTGTTACCTTTAACGTGGTTTAAACAGATCCGTTTCCAAATACGCTTAGAAACGAACATTCCATTCCAATATCAAAATAAGAACGAACAGGAATAGGATATAGAACTATGACATTAAGTCTTCAGGTATAAAGATTAATTATAATACCGTAAATGAAAAATTAAATCCTTTCATCACTTGAGGTTGTGTTACAAAATATTTTCGTCCAGTCTCAAGGATTAATAATACGACACAAATGTGCTTATTAAGAAAACAAGGTTATTTTCTCATTTCCTCTATACCAGTAGAGCATGGATGCATAAATAATGGAGAAAATCTCCCCCTCAATATCCAATCCCACTCAAGAAGGAATACCGTGCAGGAAACCATATTCTTTTCTGCAATAAAGGGAAAACATGAAGACACACGGCCTATATCCTCCACGGTCATTAACGTAAAGTATACGGGGGAATATACTTCCCCTTAGTGTGACTATACGATGAATTGATGGTCCCTGGAGATGAATTACCTTTTGTGATAAGTACCTCGCGGGTGGTGAGGAGTTTGATTGCTAGGTGGGCTTGCATCATACAGTGAAACAATAATTATTGCATATTATCTGGAGCTGAATCTGGATCAACGCTTCGAATCGTATGAGACTTAAAACTATCAGAAATAGATTCGCTCAGTTGGCTTGTGCTACTTCAGTCTTAATCACTCCTTGCTGTTGATGTCGCGCATCGGAACCGGCGGCGACGTTGCCGTTGCCACTCTAAATCATTGAGTATAACCGATGTCTATACATTTTTCAATCCATCGATTTGTTTCCAATTATTTCAAGTATTTATATTGTTTCACGTAGATATTTTTCTGCTAGTAATCATTTTAAAGCAACATTTATAATTTCTTGCTTTGAAGTTCATAGTATCCATAATTCCCCCTTGAAAATTTTGAAAATGGGTTTGTAACAAGTCATACGTGATATCGATCCGAATATACTACATGTGGATATTTTCGATTTATATTTGTCTCCAGATCTTCATATGTAGTAAGTCTGAGTATATAAAATATTTAGTATGGAAAGGAAGCAGTTTACTTTATTAAAAACATAATATTCAAAATACCTCCAAACAATAAAAAATGAGAGCATTCACTATGACGAGAAATAGTTTTAATTTTTTTTCCCTTCTGAGATATAATCGAGGACACAATGACCTCTTCCAATTCCGGAACAAACTTAGATCACGCGTCTGCAACATAGAAAAAATAAAAATATATCAATACATAAAAAGTCTCTTTCTCTCTCCACTAAGGCTATCGTGATCATTGTCGATCAAAACATTGACACATTGCCACACCACTTTGCCACTATAGTTGCTATATGTATATTGCGAAACCTTTTTGTGCGTTTAGTTGAAAAAATCTCAACGAAACATGTATTTTATTTATAAAAGCTATCCCTTCAGAAAAATGATAAGGATAATAAAACTTACAGCTTTTCTTTTTGAGAGAAAGTTTCATTTATTATATTTTCTATTGGCCTTTTGTACAAAAAGAAAATTAATAATTTCAGAACATACGTACAAAAGAGAGTTAAAATTAGTAAAAAAATCCATTAGGTCAGGGGTAGGGTCGGAAGGAATTTATAAACCAAAGTTATGCTATTTCGAGTTGTTATCTTTTTTGGGCGTCGCGTCGTTCATGTGGAGTTATTGAAGAACGCATTACTGTATCTTGTTTTTGAATAATAGGCGTTATTGAAGACAGCCATTCAACATAAGTATATTCATTCATTCGTAGGTAATTTCTCCAATCATCGGGATATAATCTCAATTCTTCTAATAAATTTACATGACTATATGTCCAGATCGTGTATGCACGCTTCGACTTGTAGCCATTTCGAATTCAGTCCGCCAATCTCGATGGTGTTTCGGATATTGGCAGTAAATAGAATAGAATAAAATTGTAAAGATGGAAAATAACCGTACATTTTGGAGCGAGTTCTTAACCGGGAACAGATAGCTACATCAGGTGTGTAACTTGTTTTGTTATTTTGGGCCGAACAAATTCTAATAATAAGTTAAACGCGTCATTGTCCATTCTAAGATAGTTTCTGAAATCTAATAATATAATGCTACGTAATTCTTTGGAACAATTCGTGTGTGTGTGTGTGTGTGTGTATTTGTCGCTGCGATAACCAGTTTTTGCACCATTTTCTCTTTTTTACTTTTCCTCCATCTTCTGATATATCGACCACTATTGCACTATTTGTTTTGATGAAGTACGTGCAATCACGCTCTGTATGCAAATTGGAAATCTTGAAACCAACCACAAATCTTTACGACCGATTGATATACAGATCGTTTAAGTGTGCGGTCAAAATACTATGCAACTGGTTGTACCAGTTTGCCCAATCTGTAGTACAGCTGGTCCAATACAAGTTTAAAAGTATGCAGGTCTTCCAAGTGTCTTTAGTTGTCTCTGTAGATTAGCTAAGATGCAATTTACAAGTTTATGTACAGCATGAAGGACATTAAAGTAGACAGATCCCTGGTGATCGCCGGCACACCACAAATACTGAATTGGTCCCTGAAAAAATTATCCTACCATTGTTAAGCCCGTAGGCTTGACCAGTTCCTTATTTGATTTATTATATAATTTCATAACGCTAAATGTGATAATCACGTTATAGCCTTTACCAGAGATTGGTGCTATTGACATTAGCCATCACTTCCTATTCTTTCACAGTGTGTTCAAACTTCTGTTGGAATAATTCATTAAATTTAAAACGCTGGAGTAGTATCAAATTTTCATTTGGAAAAATACGTTTTTCATCAGGATGATCCATTCGCCATTTTGTCAGTCTGTGCATTTGTAGGTCTATATACCGACCTTACTGTGTACAATAATCCTCGATTACCATTACTATAATTGTTAGTGTATCGCGTTAACAAAACCACATCTAAACACAAACCGAGGAGGCAAGATTATCTATTCGTTTACATTCCTCCTGCAAGAACACAGACTGAGCAAGCAAGCCAGACGAAGCACTCGACAAACACAAAACAGAAAATGCATTTATTGTTTAGTCTCTCCGGTAGTCTAGTAGGGCGCTGCATGCGGTCTCAGGCAGTTATTATGAAAGCGCGACGGTAGTTACAACGGAAAATAAACCGGTGGTGGAACTCGGCGTTGAAAATTTTATTAAAAACTCCCCGACGACGTGCTAAACGACTGGCAAATCTCCCGAAGGAACGCGACAGGGTCGGCATCAAGAGTTGCAGCATTTTTTGTTCCAGAAAAGAGATTTCTAGTAGACAGAAACTGACCTCCTTACTAGTACTGAAGTAAAAAGGCAAAATGTGCTTGGGCTATAGACACAGGATACGGAGGTTGCTGAACATATGGGGCAAATAGTAAATAAGCCAAAACACCTTCGACCCGACTGAATAGCCAAAAAATCAGCACAGTTAAGTATGCAAAAGTAAATTTTGTATGCACCTTAGCAGGACCGTCCTCCTGGGGGAAAATCCGATTTTTGGGGACCTCTTGAAAGCCTAAAGAGTGAAAAACCTACCGAACCTACTAAAAGTACGTAACAGTGTGAAAATCTTTATAGGATCTTAGAATTTCTGAACCGTGTTCTACACACTTAGACCCATGCTTTGGCCATTCCTGCACCATAGTTTTATGGGTATAAAAGGTATCTGAATGTTCTAATTCGAGCTAAGTGTTACTTCAAGGGGCCTCAAATGTTACGAAAACTATTCTTGAAGATATCTCCTAAGGGGTTTACTTTTAGATGAAAAAGAAGTAAATTGTAGCTGATATAGTTTAGCACAAAATATTAAAGAATATCATTCTGTATGACGTTGTTTAATTTACTGTATCTTGAAAACAGCGAATAATGACAGACAAACAAACAGATAGGCCGACCTCAATAAACCGTCCTCCAGTTGAAAAACTGACGCCAAGTAGTAGGTTGAAATATTCAAAATGTATCGAAAATAAATATCATGTTGGATGTGTAGTCGCAAGAGATTATCACACAGAATTCAGACACACACACAAACCGACAAACGACGTGAGTTCATGAAACACCAAGAAAACACAATATCTCGATCTCGAATTCAAAATCTCCGCTCATTGGCGTGGAAAGAAAAAATCATTCTGAGAATGCCAACTCTCACTATAAACTGCGACCGTTGGCTTTGCATAGCTTCATGCACAATGCACATGTATAGAAACGTTGAACGTTTTATAAAGGACCCTCCCCGAATAAAATTATTCGCCGGGCCTTTCGTTCCTTCCTCATTCTTATTCAACTTGGACATTTCTTACCCCATTTGGCAATAGCAATGTAGATGCAAATGCCTGATAAGCAAAAGAATTTTGTAAGTGGGACAGATTGAATTTTTATGGGCGAATTATGCGCACCAGACGATAAAATATATGAGGCAGATCTTTTTTAGATCCTGGAACTACAGGAAAATTCATATACATTATCTCAAAATCTAATCGATTAATTTTAACTGATTGATTTGCCTTCTAGCAATAATTATATTGAGTGGATCGGTTTGGCTTGATTAAATTATTATAAAAGGGAGACCGGTGAGTTCGCCATTAATCCTATTGAAAAAATTAACAAGAAACTGAATTAATGATCGATATGATCTCTCAGACCATGAAAGTAAAATCCGATAAAAACAAGTAAACGATTTTTATTTAAATTTTTATAGCCCGCGTACCATTAAAATATATAGACAGAGCTTTGAGTAATTATCAAATTAGAGACATATAAAGATATTAACCACCTTGGATGATGCTACGCACAGATTCAAGATGAATATAACATGAGTTTCAAGAAGCTAAATTTCCAATAATTTGTATATCTAAAAGGTTCGAAACTAAGCATACATTAAAAAATGAATTTTCTAAGACCTATGAAAATGTTTTGACTACGTTCGACGAAACTGAGCAGGAACTTGAGAAACGTGTAAAAACGAAGTGTGGGCTTTTCACGTCGCGCAGTGCATTCCTATAACATTTCCTATCTTTTGTCTTACATTTGGGTTGCACTTGCGTAAATAAAATTGAACAGCCAACCGTGCTCACTTCGAGTCCTCGATCCTAGAGTCCAAATTACCTACATTCGGAACCGTTTTATTGGACGTTCCTTTAAGTTGGATTGCGGTCTGACGTACCAGAACAGCACAGACCACAAGGTGCTGGCAAACAGAGCGTCAGCAAATGACGCCGGCTGTATTTTAAACTGAACGCATAACTATTGAAAATAGATGTGTTGAAAAGAAATGTATGAACAATTGTCTATGTCTAACGAGCACGAAGGATTACTGAGGTCAAATGTTTATAGATGATCCAACGTCAAAAAAAAGTTGAGATCGCTGCCACTAAACCGATTTTCAAACACTATAATGCTGATTCGTCTAGTAATACATCGATTTCAAAAATTGTCTCCCCACGTAAATACGAAGTAAAATTGTTTCTGGTTGCCTCTAGACAACTGATATATATGATTTGTTTCATTAATTTATTCAAAACGTATTAGAATAAAGCACACGAATCATAGGGTCGAGGGTTAAATGTAAGAGTAGCCTTTTGCTAAGTTTAGACCCAATGAAGACATGATTATAATAGCAAAAAAACATTTTAATTTACCCAACTATACATTAATTATAAGTGAAAACAACTCACCCTTGAAGCATCTGTAACTCACATATTGAACAGAAAGGAGACTTACCTAGAAAAAAAAGACAGGATTAGGATAATGTAAGGATGAGAGAACAAATATTCTAACTTTGAGAAGTGTTCTTTCTTTTTCGATAAGTTCGGTCGGTGGATGACTCTCACTCAACTACTAAAAGACAGAACATTAGTTAAGCTGGCAGACGATTCAAAATCAGTGGTTCACAACCGGATCGCATAAATAAAATCAATATTGGCTTCTTGAACGAAATCTTACTGAACACGCAAATAATAATCTTCATAAGCAATGTCACTGGAATTATGTCCATGCTACTCATGTAATTTACAGACAGCGGCAATACGTACACTAACTACAAATGTCCTCGAGATAAAATTATACAGATTTTGTCATATTATTGAGATGTTAAAAAGAGGAAAAATGTGCATACGAGTTCATAATTTACCTCAAACGTGTATGGTTTTAGTATCACAATTTTCATTTTTTCGAGAATTGAATAGATTATGCGTAAACAAGTCGCATCCCAGTTAATACTGGTTCAGAATCAACGACGAAATTGTTTGCATTCAAAAAGGCCGGTTATATGAAGTTTCAAATTTCAGCGTGCGATTTGATGTCCCTAATTTACTTAGAAAACGTGGACGTATTTTCATTAACAATGTTTACAAAGATTTTTCCAACAATGTGTAGCACAAGACGATTAATTTTACATCTGCGTTCCGTTTTTGTTAAATTTTACTACAAATTCGTAAATCCTAGCTAATTTTATAGACGCGCACTATAAGTTCGAAAGATTATATTCATATTTATAAAATGTTTTGAGGGCATTTTCATGGGTCGGTTGATTTTTCATACATAGTAAGAAAAGGAACATGTATACAACTTTATATCAATTCTTAATCTCAGTTGATAGATAAGGTTGACGGTGAATGGAATCACTGAAATAAGAAGAAACTTTCGTTTAGTGAAACCTTGCAGGATATTACACCCAACCTAGCTAGTTATCAGTTCAAGAGATGCCATGCACAACATAACTGATGCATCACAACAGAAAAAGAACGACATCTGGTTGTAGAAAAAAAACAGACTATGATGAAAATTTGAAAATCTTACCTCTATAGATGATCGTTTGCAAGCTTTTCAATGCAAAATTTACTCCAAAAAAATTACGATTTTGAAAAAATTGAAAAAGTCAGCACTATTCTCAAAATCTTGTTTAAAATATAAAGCAATTCACGCTATTCAAAATTATGTTTGATCAACCACTTCTTTCAGCTAGAATTGAATTTGAAAAGAATAACAACGCGTATGTCGAACATCTTGAATTATAAAATTATTAAAATTTTCTTCAGCATTGCCGTGTCAAGAATCATAATCCACTACGATGTTATAGCTTCAGCAGTAATGAAACATATTAACATTGTGGTACGGATAAAGCGCAGGTAATAAATCTTGCAATCTTGGCAAGTCCCGTGGAACACCGTATCATGAACATTACAACACGAGGTAGATATTTGCCATGCCACCCAAATAATCTTGGGCCTTTCAACTCATCAATTCGTAGTTTTACTACCTGTATAGGGTGTTTTGAAATATTTATACATTTACTACCTGTATATGCCACGTAATATAGGGTGCTTGAGAGTATTTAGGAAATCTTCCAGATTCATATGAAATAAAAAGTATATACACTAAGTCTTCTTTGGAGGACCGATCTTCGTAAACAGCTGGATTGACCTTTTACAAAGGAAATGTATAATAATTTTTAATATGATTGATACGCCCTAGTACGTAAACGAATACCTAATATCTTTGAAATGTATTGGAATTATTTAGCGATTAAATTACATCTTTGTTTCAGTACATTAACGCTCTTTATTTACATCATGTGTGATTGGGACAGCAGAAGTAAGTAGTATTGTTCGAAATCGATGGTATTGCTCATTCTGTTTCTGGTGAATGAAGTAATTCCAATTTGTTTCAAGAACAGATCCACATGCATAGGGACGCTCGGTATCCATTGAGTGTTATCGGTTATTATTAACTTCGTTAGCGGTTGAAGAACTGAACCATTTCTGAATTGATATACAAGCATTCAAAATTAACAAACGGGCATGATTACTTATCACTTTAGAATTATATTTCACCATGAACACCTTTTCTTAGTCAGTTTAATTATTTGGAAGGTTGCCATACGCTTTAAATAGCAAATAACAATTAGCGGATTTTCTATCAACTTAGAAGCCGAGCCCTGAAGGAACTCGCCAAAATACACTGACTGATGCTTCTCGATTCTCTACAACTAAAAAATACAGAGACATGGTGAATATCATAAGGAAATGAGACGGTTGACCAAAAGATTTTCTAACAAATCTCTCAGATCCTGAGACTTAGACGATAATTCTGATATGGTGGATCAAAAAATACTATGAACAATAAGGAAATAAATAAAAAAACTAGCAGCCTCAGATAGAACAGGTGACATTCTGACAAAATAACAAAACTACTATCGTCGAATTAAATTATTATCAAACCCTGGATTTCCTGTTCAAATATGTTATCATCATCCATCATTCAAATAAAATTGTGTAATTATATTTGTAAATCTTTGTGTATAATGTCAATTACACGATGTTTCAACGATTTTGATTGTCCGCCAGGACCAGTAAGAGGAAAGATACATGTGCTTGCGGAAGGTCCAGTGCGATTAAGCGCAATTTGTCCCTTCTGCTTCGACATTAGGGTGACAAATCAACCCTTTAGTGATTTGCATTAGGGAATGCAACAGCAGCTTCGCTTTCGCGTACTCCACAAAAGCCATTTTGGCACGTGCCGTCCCGCGCAACCCTTCGTGTGTCAGTAGCCGCGGCTCAGCGTACATACTGAATCAAATTGTTTTTTCTGTCGTTGCGGTTTTGCTTTCCAAAGGAGGATGTAAGCCGGTCGGTGAACAAGGCACGCGACTATACGATACATCACGCTTTTGAATATTCACTCGAATGCATTTTCTGGTTTTCAGTACGCTGGTTAATCTGTCAAAACAGACAATATGTAATCTCAATATTTTCGAGCTAAAATGGTGAAATAATCGAAAGGTATTAGAATAATTGTTTTTTTAAAGCTGCTAAAGGTTGGTTTGTAGTTCAGGAGAGGAAAAGTGTGAATGAACATTTTCGATGATGGCAAGACAGGAAAATTGATTAGCAATTGTAGATCAGCGAAACTGATTGATGATTTTCTACATGCCTATACCTCAAAAAAGGCGTTCAAGCAATTGAAAAAGTCAAGTTGTTTGACTTAGTACTTAGTATCTGAATGAACCCTGTTCAAAATACGCAATTGGCGAAATTCTAAACACAAAAAGGTTTTACTGCCATCTTAATTGCTTCAAGCTATGTGCTAAAATAATATAAAAAAGCGCTAAATAGAGTTTTACAAATTTTTACATTTGTACCCGAAGAAAATGTTTGGACTGCGCTCAAAATTGTTCAGGATCATAACTCACTTTTAAAAATAAATTTTCAGGAAGTTCTCGTAGTTTTTTATAACTCCAATTACTCCGAAGCTGATGAGCGATAATGTTGGTGAAGTATTTTCATTTTGGAGTTCTACTTATATACTTTATTTTTATCGATTCATCTTCATAGCTATATGCTTACTTAGGAGCACCAATAGAAATGAAACTCTTTTAAGAACATAAAATACGGGTAGATTGTAGACGCTCTTACTTGGTGAAACTCTTCCATCATGTAGATAAAAAGTTGTATAGTTTTCACACAGTTTCACAAATAAAACTCTTTCTTCTAGTGAAGCGTTTCGATTTTTTTTGTGAAACTGTGTGAAAGCTACACAACTTTTTATCTATATAAAATATGGGTTTTGCTACTCAGCGGTTAGCATTAGTGATCGGTGCATGTTCATCCCTTTTTCCAAAGCAGACTGACTAGCGTATGCCACGCCACACACACTTTCCACTAATTGAATTCGTTTCGCCATCAGACCATCCGCCGTTCGCGTTCCACTCTGTTCCTCGCTGTTCGTTCGTTCCTTACAGATGTAAATTACGTCCATTTATATTCATATTGTGTACTCCTATTAGCGAGAAGGCCTTTCAAATTCCCCCCGACCAAAGCTGATGGTGTGCGATCCGAACTGGAGCGCTGGCGGCTGGAGCTACAGCTCCGCACTTGCTATCATGGGAAAAGCTTTAAAACATGATATATCCTTATTATAGTAATGGCTTTCATATAACAGCAAACATAGGTATATGCAATTACTTAAAGGCTTAGGGAATATACTTTCGCTTTTCCTTACCAAGGAAGAAAAATATTGCAGTCACACAAGTTTCTTTTCTTATGTCAGAAATGTGAAAACGGTTTTCCGTGTCATTGTGGAAGCTGAAAGGATTGTCATAATTGGATGTTAATGCGGAGGTGGCTATGATGTTAGCATGATACATGATGACAAGATGGGGGACGGGGGAGAAGAAAGCGACTGACGGGGGCTCGAAAATAAATAACATTTTCAACTTTTCAGGCTGTTATTTACCCGTTCTTCTGAGGTCTCGGCATGGATACTTTGCTTGATGTACTTACTGATGGCCAAAATAGGAAGAATTATACAAGTTTACATTTAGAAACCAATCTGGCATACGGCGGGATTCAAAAGGAACACCTTATGTTTGCCGGACAGTCGTTCTACCAACTGAGCTACACTAGCACTGAATTAGCGATTGAATAACCACCACAAATGTTGCCTACATAGAGGATACTAGGATTGATGCAGGGACTTGTTAGTATAATGATGTCAGAGATCTGTACTGTCCCAAACATGGTGAGACTGTGTCTTTAGATACGAACCTAGCGCGCTGTTTGAAATCAAAAAAAAAATGATGGTCAGGGGAGTGTAGTTTGCATTCCGATTTTGATTGCGATATATACCATCGTAGCGTAATTTGTAGTGTAAAAAAACAAGTGTGTAGTTCGGATCTCGCCTTAGACTGTGTTTTTCAGTTTCTAAATGCAAATGTTTATACTTTACTGACGTTGAATTGTACATGCTGCTGTGCATACTTGTGCCCATAGTACAAGACGACTGCGACAGGTCACTATGACTAAAATGTGATATCATTAAGAGGGAATTGCAAAACAAATTGAATCGCAGTGTTGTTATTGTAAGAAAAATATTGTATGCACCTCTCATAGCGAACCTCTTTGACACCAATGAGGGATCTATGGAACCTATGGTTCTCTCACAGTAAAGGAAGTTGCTGCTATAGCATCGATTTGTGAGACGTCAAAAAAAATATTATCGCAAATTCGGAACTCGCGCTCGTAATACTTCTCTCGTGTATGCATGGGAAGTAAAAGCTACAGCCAAACATACCGACAGAACTAAGTCACACAGATTTTATTGATGAAGCAAGACATCACAAAACATAAAAAAGGCCAATCTAAAAAAATTCGTGCTCATAATACTTGCCTTGTTCATGCGTGGGGAGTAAAATTCATTATGTAGGTCAGTTTCACAATCAACACGTGTATACACAATAGTGGGGAAGATGATTCGATCCGACATCGAATTGCATGCCGTGTCGATTTGCATACAACATTGGACATTTGCATCTGGATGATCAATCTGGCGTGTTCACCTTCCGTGGCTGGGCGCAAATTAAACTCTTCTCCCTGCTCTCTTCGCATCCCGGGAGGGAGAGGGACGAGTCGTTCCCGGTAGGGCACAAATCGTCCGGCATAATTAACCGACTCCGACTGCCGGGAACGGGGATTTGCACCGCATCCCAGTTCCCGGTTATTCCCAGGTCGAACAGATTGAGTTTGGACGCGTCCGACGTGAGATATTCACAGCGGCGCACCAACAGAAATGCTACGGGAGCTTGAAATAAGTTGGTCATGTCTTCATTTGGTTTACCGAATATTCCCATATAATTTTAATACATTAATATCAGAAGCTGAATAATGACATGAATGTAACCTTCTGATGGTCATTGATATGAGAAAATTCTCAATTGATATGAACTTTTCTTTTGCTTCACTCGTTCGGTGTCAACTTTTGAAAAATACCTATTCTCAAAACGCATAATAGGTTAGAAATTTTTTTTGGAGCTTTGTAAATGTTTTAGTTGTATCTCAACGCTCAAAGATCCTGTTTTAAAAATAATTAACTATTAATCAGGTACTATTTCCACATCAGTACGTTGATTAGAACGGGACTTGTTTTACATATATTGGAGAATTGCTGAATCAATTTTACGCAGACAGATAGCCTATCACGCTTCATAAGCGCTGCGAGTTAGGATAAGTGTTAACATTGACCTTAAAACGGTGTAGATTGTAACCACTGGGACCAAAGTGCCCGTTAGCTCATACAGAACGTCAAGACTCTCTAGAAAAACTAATTTTGGAAAGCACATTTTTCGTTAGTCCTAACGTTTGTGTGTCTTACTTCCCTTGCCAATAGGCGGAACTATAATCGCGACAAATTTCAAATTCGATGTATTATGTCATCACAGAAGACCATATGACTGTTTTTCTCACAGATCCTGGAACCTCCATAATACCAAATTCCAATAAATTTCAGTTACCAGATAATCAAATCGTTTAAAACAAAGTGATTAAAACATTTTGTTTAAATCCTTTACAACCTGTGTTTTAAAGATTTATTTCAAATCATTATCTTTGCATTTGTACTAGTACTTATAGTAGGTTTTCCTGAATACATTATAAGTTATTTTCAACGTTTTAAGCGCGATTTATTTGTTTCAATTACATTTTGAACTATATATACAGGTTTTTTTTAACTTTCATATGATCACATAAAAAGAAGTGTTTTTTGGCAATCATGGTTATCATACAAATATTGAGGAGTTGTTTATATCCTGCAATCAGTGGATTCCAGTCGACCAGAACAAGCAGCGTCAACGCTCAGATATGTCCATCCCAGGAAAGATATAACATTTATTATATAATTATATCTTCTGTTCACGCCTAAATTCGGCCTCGCAAATATTGGTTTCGGTCTTGAGATCTATACATGTATCCGCTACAGGGAGTACTAAATATAAGATTCTGAGTACTTATATCTGGCAATATTCACTTTGTACGGCGTGGATAGCTACAGATGAAGTCAATCTCGCTCAGAATTACGATACTCACAATATCGATTCGGATAGAATATTCCACGGTATAAAATATCTAAGTATTTCATCAGCTTAGTAACCTACAAATTCAGATCAAATACAAGTTTGACCAAAAATTGCGATATGTCTCTTTAAACAAGGTTTGAATGTTTTGGAGATTATGGACATTTTGGGTAATTTCCAATATTTCCAAATATTTCAGAATCAAGATCTTGAACACTTGTAACATACAGTCAATTTTTTTTGTTTACCTAGTACAATAATTTTGTAATGAACCCTTTTTGAGAATCAGTGAGCGAGAAATAATTCCTACAATACATTAAAAATCTTTCTAATGACCATTCTGAAATATCTTTGAGCAATTTTTGAAGCATGTATACACAACTCCTTTAAACGAACAACAAATTACTAAAATACAAAAATAAGTTGGCAGCGGGCGCATTGCACGCTGTAGCAAACAGGAAAAATGGAGGAACTCCAGTTTGGCCGAGAGAAACTCGGTGAATCTGAGCTAATTATGTTGAACGATTTACCGAAGTTCGTTTGCGCTTTGTTCGAATTTGAGAGGGGAAGTTTTGAATCGAAGTTGTTCCCAGCGATGGTGGAACGATGAATTAATTTTAATGAATTGGATTGAGCGGTTATGCACGGAAAATAAAGCTATCGATTACAACGTATATTTGCTATTTTAGGTCGAAATATTAATTTCACACTTTCATAATATATTTATGTTGATATGACATTTATAGTCAAAGGGAGGAAAGTACTAAATTGTGACCGACTTGAAGATAATTAAGAAGGTACTGTTGTTCAGGTGCTAGTCTTTATAAGTTAATCACATAGTCAAGCAACAAAATAACCGAAGAATGATACAGATACCTAAATGAATACGTATTTTTTAATCCATAATTCAATTCATGTGAACGTTACATCGAAACTAGGCTTGCTACGACCAAACTACTTTGAAGTTTCAGTACTACTATAATTATAGTTGCATTCTATTTTTTTGTTTATTGAGTCTTAATTTATCCAGAAAATTAAAAAAACATTTTGAGGAGTTAAGATCGATTACAATCATCACAAACTAACTTTAAACTAAATACGAATCATCTGTTATTTTTTCATGTCAGCTAACATCGAACAACAACATTACAATGCCTGATCAACGTCTGAGAAATCTGTAAGTAAGATTACTAGGAAGCAATTCCATCGATCACCGTCCCACCCAAAAAAGTGCAAAAAATGAGCAAGTTTAGTTTACGGATCTACAAGGAAACCTCGCAAAATGTTGACTGCATTATATCGGGAAATGTTCTTGCCAGACGAATAACAGCGTAGAAATTATGAAGGCAATCTACTCGACCAAATATGTTAACATTGCTTACATAGATAGGAGACGCCGCAAACAGGATATAGACCTGCCCAAGGTATTTAGCAGAATTTGAATATGGTGTAAGTCCCGTTTATGGACCTTCATGTTGATAAGTAAACACTCTTTTACGCTCGATTTTCAATTATGAACACACAAATCCATTTCATGTAGCAATATCCTAAGGCTAACAATGTTAAGTTTATACTAGGTGCATTGAAAACTGGACTGTGCTACAAGATATTTTCATTTTTGGATATTTCTCAAAGCTCTAGTGCTTTAGAGGCGGAGCCAAAAGAATTTTAAGAAAGAAAAATAGGCTTAATTTTTCAAAAGCCTTAATTTTCATTTTTTATTTTTTTATATTAATAATACATTTGTATCTGGGAAGACGGCATGCTTGCAAAACCGGTGCGCCTGAGCCCGAACGGCTGCCGAGGTAAATTGGAACTATTAATATTTTATCGCATCCGAGAAGCTATATTACGCCAGCATAAAGCCGTGAATATTACATCGTTGCATATCGACGATCAACTAAAACTGCTTCCACACTGTTTCGGACTTGATTGGGAATGTTATGGCAGCATGGGAAATGAAAAAACCCTCCAGACAGAGTGAAAGATCATCATAATTCGTTAATTGATCAATTGATTCACCTCAAGGAAAATTGAGCCATATTATATGAGTATTGCCGTTCGAAGAATTACAATTACTTGTAGTAGCATTTTTTCCAGCTCGGTAAGCACGAATTTTAAAGCAAAGTCCCTGAATACGGTCCCTTACTCCCATCTATCCCATCTCGCGTACAGCCAACCTCTAGACATCACTGCAATTTTTTCGTGGGCTCGGTGTGGACGCGTTGACCTATTCGGGAGTGATTAGACAGTCAAGCATCTTTTAATGGTTTCGGAGTTTTAAGTGATGTCTGAACTGATTTGAGAATGTCGATGTCTTTGGCTTGGATCAGCGGTCCCACGTCTGACGGGCTGTGGATATTCAGCGTATCGATTAAACTTCACTAACGCGCGTGAGGTAAAATGATCACATAAAGGATGAAAAATGATTTTTGAAAACACCAAAAAATGATTCAAGATTGCTAGAAAGTTATTTTAGATAAGTCTTGACTTTTTGTTTATTTTTGCTAACGTCTCCATCGCCAAGGAACTGACTTCAATAGAAAGCAGCATTTGCTACTACGTGTCCATACTTAGCTGTGACGTGCCCATATCACATACCTTTCCTTTAATCGAAATGAGTACAGCGGTTGCTAAGCTTAAACGGTGTCAAAAAAAGCTACCTACAAACCGACACAATGACAGACGCAAAGAGTGACACGTATTTTCGTGGTGTATAAACACCGTAAATCGTCGAAAAAACCTATCTCAAATTCAAAATTTCCCCAACCACAATACTCCCATCGCCTAGTAAAAAGATAAAAATATCAGGTAAACGTACTACGAAAAGAAAACACGTTGACTTTTTTATTAAATACATACAATGAATATTCTATTTCGAGACCGATAGTTCTAAACTTGTATCTAGTTCATTCTTACAACTAATCAAAGTCCTTATTAATCGCATTCTTCAATTTGCATGATTAATAGCTTGGCACGGTATTAATTGACGGTTATATTCTTGTGTTTACAGAAATGTTCATTATATAGAAATAACCAACGTCATCGAGTACGTTAGCAGCGTACATTTGATATGGTTTGGAAAAAGGTATCGTCGTATCAAAATGAATGCAATACTAGGATTAAGCATTTGGTAGATATTCTGTTTAATATTGCGGAGATTTTTGTGAAATCATTTCTATGTACTGGAAGAAGGATAATAAGCAAAGATCACAGCATATTGGGCAACTTGTATGTCATCGCATCGTCAGGAATTGCTCAGAACTGGATGTTCTGTCATCCCAAGCTGGTACAAAAGGTGGTGATATGATTAAGCGTTCTTCTAATAAGGTGTTTATAGTCGGTCACCTGAGTTATTACTTCTTGAATGTATGTCCTTTCATTTAAAGGTTATGTTATTGTACATGCCTCCCCATTTAAAATTCTTCTGGCGTATTCTCCGTAGCCAGCACCCTCAATTATCTCAGCCATTCTCAATGGATAATAATATAATTGATACATGACTAAATTTTCTTAGATTAAAAATAAAGCGTATACAACTGTTTTGCGCAACAATATAGTATAAGTGACAAAAAATGAAATTTGGGGAGATGCTTTCGAAGTCAGCCTAGATTTTTGCCTAGTTAGCTTGACTAGTACCTATGTTAGAGATCCACGTCCACACGTCATTATCAATGAATAAGTAATGGCTAGTATCTTAGTGAGTGTATATGAGTAACATCTAAAGTGACAACTAACTAGACATATAAACAGTGCCGTAAGCTATTGAATGTCGTAATAGTGCTCTACTGTATATGAAAATAGATGGAGTTCAAAATACCTCGGATACAATTATCGTTTCAATCGGCTCGGAAGTTTATACAGTAAACGTACTCATTCAAACCTCGGTTCCTCGCTTGTGAGATACTTGGTGTGGCGTATGGAATGATTTATTGTTTAATTAAAACGAATTGCTTAGTAATACAATAAGCGGAAATTTTCTTTTACAACGTGGTAAACGGTTTTAAATTTTGAGGTTTAGAATTATTCGCATCAGAAACAAACATTCAGTATAGCTATCACACTATCAATCAAATGACAAACCAAATATTGCTTGAATTATATTCATTGTTTGGTTTGGCACATATTGGTACATCGGAGCACATGTATCTCCGAATCTGAAACATAAGGTTGTATGAGTTATGACAAAAGACTTTATGTAAACGAATTCATTTTTGCATTAAATTTATTCTAGAATTATAATAATCTGGTTTCTGATAGTAGCAGTTGATAGCATGAAAATTTTTGTATTTAGATTTTAGTATTATACTACCTCCGATGAGGTGCCGCCACTGGTAGGGTTGAGCAAATTATACAATTAACCGATTAATCAATTATTTTCAGAATAATCATATTGAAACCCAATTGGGCTCTTGAAGGATTTTTGTGAAACTTTGTTTTTATATTACAAGGACGTTTCCTTAATCGTAGCAACATATTTAATCAAAATGTGCAGGAGTTGCCGAATTATTTTGATTAAAAAAAAGCAAACGTAATTTGAGTCTATCGGTAAGAACGCACTAAGTTTTATTTCTTTTCTCACCGCAACAACAATTGTTAAATATTATACTCCAAATATTAAAAAAAAAACTCATTTTATCAAACTCATGACTTTGTTATACCGCTCATGTCGACTAGACTATTGAATGTGCTTTGTAAATCAACGAAGCGCAATGATAAAATCATGTCCGTATTCTTAGATCACCTATTCACTGCTGGATTACAAAAATCTAATTCGAACATATCGAATGTCAATACGTTCACACTATTCGCAGTATAAGGGTGACCCAAAAACGCATGAACCGCGTCTGATCTCATTATTAATCAATCTGGACAAACCTTGAAACGGAGTAGCAACATAAACACGCAAAATTCTCCCCTAAACTTTCAAGTTTCGAATTTTACATTCGTAACTTCGAACCTCACAAGGCTTCGAAGCTGTAGAGAAGTAATAGCCCATATCTACCCTAAGAACGCTGCGGAAAAGGTATAAATCAACTCCGTATTGAAATAACCAATAATCATATCCTAACCATTCAAGCATCACCTCAACAATTCTACATCATCATTGCCTACATTTAAGACCGCAGACACATACTGAATGTGTAATGAACTAACATAAACGAATAATAATTAGAAAGAACTTAATTGCAAGTAATCATCAGTTTAAGCCACGTGTGTTCGCTGTATATAATTTCACTACGGTCTGACTATATGGCTATTGCTATCCACCTAAATTGAAATGCTCTTTAATTGCCAACCAATTAAATAAAATTGCACAAAAATAAAATGTATATACGAGCTTTAATGGCTTATAAGTTCACAAGTAAGCGCTTTGCTAACAGTTATATGCTTGCTTCTTATGCAACCGTGCAATGTTGATGTTATAATACATACCTGGGTAGGTATAGCTGGTTTTGCAGTACGGTGATTATTGAAAACTTAGTAATGTTCGCTTATAATCATGAAAATTGATGTGTATAATACAACTTCTGAAACGTGTCCTCCCTGTTATCTCATGTTCAATTCTTGCATACTAAATACTTTGACAAAGGCTGCAAAGGAGAACGTTAACAAAACTATTCAGTGAATCGTACGTGGTTTTAATTAGCGGCCAATAGGGACCAAAGGGGTAATTCGACATAGAGGATCAGCTCCTTTGGACGTTCACCTTTGCCACTCGGTCTTTTCAGATAGTCCAACCAATCCAAATTATTCCATCTTGTTAATTTCCCAGCAAACTACCTGGCTGAACTCATTTTCATTAAAATGCAATACCACCTACTTCCGAGTTATAGTGGACCCACGGATAATCAGACAGACTGACAAACGAAAATGGATTATATGGTTTTCGTGACGTATATGTAATCAAAAACGAATACAAAAATAAAATCTCAAATTTTAAATTCTAAGCGATTACAATACTTGGCACCAGTTTTTGCACTTTTGTAACTATGCCGATGTGAAAACCAAATTCTAGATTATTTTAATCTTCTTTTCCAAATTTTGAAATTGTAGACATGACAACACTTTCCCTGTATGTATAAGGTGACTAATAATAATGCATATTCCATACAGTTATTTTATCTGCCTGTAACGGCGAGAGGGTTATCGAGAGATCAATTATGAGAATTACATATTTTCATACAACTCGTTCTGTTATTTTTAGATTGAGCAGTGTAGTCGGCATTTAGGTTTTGAAGTTGATTAATCGTTTTATATACATTTGCATAAATAAACAAATATGAGAATCTGTTTATTTATTTTTGTTTACTCAAGTCAAGGATATTGTCTGTTTCTGCCAAGTAGTTGATTACGGTAATATGCAATTCTCAGTTTAAAATAATTTACAAGGAAAATTATGGAAAATATTGAACTACATATTATATTAAACGATTATTGGGCATTTTTTAACAAAAAAAGGCGTCTAGTAGATTAACGCTGTATTTCCCACGCAATGATATCAGCTTATTAATTTATATTTTATTCGAATCCTCAATATTCGAATTTATAATATTACAAATATTAGAACCATTAATCTTTTTGTTCAACTTCTCATCCAACTAATGCAGTATTTATTCGGGAACATTCCGCTTTTTTGTACTAGACCTGACACTACGCGCACCCCGCCACCTCTCATACCGTCTTACCACCGCCGACGTAGTTCTGCCAAGATAAACTTCCTCCCTCCACTGGATAACTCACGCGTATGAACAAAACACGAGAATCGGTAGGAAATGCTGCTGGTAGATTGAATTCTCACCTATATGTGTGTGTGAACTACATTTGAGGCTTGCAAAATTTGTTTCCTCTTCAAAACATCAACAGGGAGAAATTACCTCTTATGTCCCATACATCCCCCCGCCAACAGACAAATCTCGTCCTGATCCGATCCTTGGGCCAGAAAAATGCCCCTCCCTGTGATGTTCACTATAGTAGCTTAAATCAATCTAGCTAGTCGTAGAAATTTCAATTCATTCAGGTGTTTTGGAGGGAAAAACACCGAGTGACTATCAGTATGCCTTGCGTGAAAAACGAATACCCATATAACATTTCAACTATTTATTCATCAATATATAAGGTTGATTTTGCCTGAGGGGTGTAGTAATTACTCCTTAGGCTATTTGACCTACTGTAGGGGTGTATTTCCATTCACACAAATTTATTTGAATGTTAACATCTGTTCGGCTCGATCCATTTCTCTCACAATCCGAATGTTTATTGCCATCAACCACCGCAATTCATTCCCCTTAGTTACATCGCCGACTAATAGTGAATTTCTTTTTACCTAAGAGGAAAACCTGTTCGAAAACATTGCCGTCTGCCGTAATAGCTTGCAGTTGGCAGAAACAGCACCAGCAGAGTGTGCCATGCCATGCATTGGCAGCGCCGTCGATCGGCAGATGTTATTTTTGTTTGTAGGTGCACACGAGAAAGGTCAGGGCTCTCAATTACTTCATGCATATTACAGGGATCCGGGGTTGGCAATCGGGAAAAACGACAGAACACATAAAAATAAATGGGAAAGTTCATAGACTTATATTACATAGAGAGCTGCAGGAGAGCTGGTAACGTCTGAGAGCAATAGCTAGCAAGAGTAGAGAACCGTTTATTTTCGCTCGAGAATGGACAACTTGCGCAGACTCAAGCCAATTAGCCTCAACTTCCACCCTGAGGAAGAGGTTGAGATAGGATGCGACTCAGTAGTGTTCTAAAATTCTGAAGAACAGAACAATAAAGAATATTCTCGGTTATGAAAATTCCCTAAAAACGATCTACAAAAACCAACACAAATTAAGTTTTGTTCATTCAAAATCGTTCGATGCATTTTTTGGCAACCGTCACCAGCAACCAAAGGAGCACATTGGTTTACCTTTTGCTTTTTTTAAGTATATGATAAGTCAAGTGAAAATGCAACACAGTGTTCACACGTCCACACGTTTGGTCAATTCTTTGACACGATTTATTTATTTGGTTCTCGAAGGCAATAAGGGTAAAGCCGTGTTTACACCGCGTCGCCAAAAGTATTGTGAGAAAATAACCGTCCGCCGAAAAGATCTCGTTATCGAGAATATTCTTTGGGTATAGTATTTTTTCACATCACTAGGAATCAGACGTAAAGTTGCTACTGCTTTAATAATGCCGTAAAGTAGGTTGACGTTGTATGTATATATTTATCTCATAGGACAGGTAGTGTTGTATTTCTTGTATGGATTCACCAACAATGCAAATGCATCACTCTGCTGTATTCTAGCCTTTCATAATAGGTTATATGAAGGACTTCTTTGTAAACAAAATTGTTACCCTAAAGAATATTGATGTCACTATAATTCCAATATCTAATTATTTATATGGATGTGGTTTAAAGAAAGGTCCAGTATAAAATAATAATTATGAACCACAAAGACAACCAAAGGTCAAGTTTCAGAGGTTACATTATTTTATATTAGTTCATTATTCCTTGTTTTTGCCAAAATAATTGTTAATGATATTTGTAAACAGCAAGTTGTTTTCTCAATCGTCTCCAATATCCATATCAAAAAGGGGATAACAATACAATATTAATATGAATGCATTTCTCCATAATTGAATTGAATCAAGATTCAAAATCGAAGAAATTAAAAACAATAAGTTGAGCATACAACATTAATAAATATTTAAATTATCTCTATAGATTATTTGAAATGGTTGTGTAATATATTTTACATTTACATATTTGAACAAAAGTGTTTATAATGGACCTTTTCTCTGTTTTTTTTGGTTAGGATGTATTACGTCCACTCCTGGAATAACCGCTAAAATGAATATTTCACCTTTATATTGAGCATTTCATAACCACCATTTAACATAAAGTTATACAACAGCAGATTTATAAGTTGATATTTTGATATCAAAACCAACATTTTCATGTTTTGTTAGATTGATAATGTAATTCTCATGTGTTTGTCTCAGCCATATCATAGTTTGATGAAGACATGATTCCTCCTTACTGATGACAAAGTAGGTAAAAGCTATTACATTTATTGCTGGTTATTAAAAATGAACTTTCATGTAACTACTAAGAGATAAATTTCCTGCAGAGACGCTTCAAGACAAAATGAAGCAGAATAAAGAGAAGTATTTTTTTGATATTAATACAATATGTTTTTCGTTGCAAATAACTATTAGGTACTTGGAGTATTTTAAACAAATAAGCTGAACAATTTGGTAGGTACTCAAATAATGGATTCAGGACACAATTTATTATGTTGATGGAAAAGTGCCAAACTGTCAAACTGTTAGAACCCACTGGGTAATTGTTAGATATGAAATATGTTATTAAGTGATATTTTGTGCAATACATTTGGCATATTTACACTCATAAAAAATAAAAAGTGATGTTATATCAAGCTGAATATATAAATATATTTCTAATATATTCATTGACAATTTAAGTTTTCAAAAACTATTGCATTCTTTATATATTACTTGAATAAACTTTGTGGAAGAACAATCCAAGCTATAACCAAGCATATAACAGAAATTCTTATTCATAGTCTTAAGAGTGTGAATTACCTATTTAAATCTTCTAGGTATATATTGTAAACAATGAAGAAAAATGTCACACATTGGTAATTAATTATTAACTTATATACCACCATAGTTTTAGTGCTCAATTTTGAGCTGATATTAATGTGCAATAAAGTGACTACACAAATTAAAAACACTACAATAGTAAGCATTTTTAAATCGCAATGCATTGCAAAAGCAGCAATATAAATACCACAAATGCAACCTACATTCCTTCATGCACATAGTAAAAGGTAACTAGGGCAAATTTTAAATGTAATAGTGTATTTTTAGGCAGCGTATTGGATTGGATTATTCTAATGTGTATTCATAATATATCAATTATTGATTAATTATATTGATTTATATATGTTGCAACATATGATGAATGGATTTGATCGATTTTGAACAAGAGATGACTATAGGGTCAAGGTGAACGAATCTAAAAAACCATTGTTACAAAAAGTATGTAGTGTTCTAACTAGTTTTCAGTGCCTCTTTGATGGACAAACTTAACATTTCTGAACCTGCTTCGATTATTACAATATAATATTTTTCAATTTCCTATCTTTTGGGATAGGTAAAGTGATTTAGTATAATAGCAACATAACAGTATTCATGTGGGTATTGGAGTAAGTCAGGGTTCTGAAACATGGCTGTTGTCCCTCAAATTTATCTGCCACTTGCATTCACCAACTTATTCAAACTGTGCCACCACAGAAGATAAAAACTGTTTTAGTAATTATAATATTTGTAATGGCAGGGTAACCAATGGGTGAAAACAGGTAAGAAATGTGCTAAAAACGAAAAATGGGAAGACCAAACGAACTTAGGCAAAATGATTGAGGATATACTGAGGGCCAAGGAGTTCAAGTGCAGACCACACACAGAAGTTGGTAGAAGAACTGGCAAGAATTTATGATCAGAACTATATAATGATAGTATTATTTTATAGAACTGTTAGTTATTATGTTGGTTACACTGCTTGGTGGTAAGACTTTTAGATATTTTTATTTGGTATTTGGTCTATAGTGTAGCATTATATTAGTGGAAATTTGACTGATTATATATATATGATACACTAAGAGCTAATAAACAGGATTACAATTTTGTTTCTCTATTCAAGTATAGATGTTTTATTCTTTATGATAAATGAGATCAATACTTTCATTCAATTAAATCTATTTATTTACTTAGGAGTGTCAAATCAAAACAATGCCAATGTGTCAGTTGCTGCAGTGGGATTGGAGATTTGTTTATTTTTTGTATTCAGTGAGCAATATATTCAAAATTAGAATAAATTGAGGGCACTATTTGATATATCTAAAATTATATCATGCTATGCTATAAATTTTTGGGCAAATTGTATACTGGCATTATTGAAATAGATAAGCTGTCATCTACCTATTTCAGAATTAATAATATAAAAATATGCAATTAACTAATTGAAAATGAAAACAGATGATCATTTCCAAAGTTAAACTAAATCCATACTGCTATAAACAACCCATTTTCAGTATAGTTCATCCTCCAAAAGTTGCTAACAATTGGCTAGAGAAAAATAAACATTGTAGAGAATATTTCTACATTATTTGGAAAAAATTGAATGAATTTAGATGAGAGTTCACAAAAACAATAATAATCCATCCTGTTTGCATGTAAAGTTTTTGATTGAAGTACTGTGTTTTGATAATGTATTTCAATGTTAACCTTTATTTTATGGACTCAATACATTTTTGTATTGTAGCCTTTAGGTTATTCAAAAGCAAACTCATGGGCAACCAGTAATATTCTCCTGGAATAACAACCACCTCAATACATTTAGCACAAACAAGTTTGGTGTAAGATGGGTAAACAAATTTCATCATTTTGAAACTGTATGTAGCACAATAGCATTGTTTGATTTTATAAATGAAGTGACAAAACTCAATTATAGAGATGTGCCTGGATCTACTAGAAGACATTCCTAATGAAACACATTTATGGTACAACCTCCAAATGTAACAAAGAAACTAGTCCAAAAAACATACTTATGACAGTTTTAAGACTTGATTCATATTGTTCAAGTCATAAAAACAGAACTATAGTGATCTTTCTTGTCTCCTATCCCAAACAAAAGTAGTATGGAAAAAGTTTTGCAGTTTAAACAAATTACACTATGTTCCAAGTTACCTCTAGATCTTCGTAGGTTTTGAATTGTAGTATAGCAAAACCATCAATGATTTCCTCCTCGCAGAGGGGCTCCTTAGCTTTTTTCCGCCTATTAGGGGGCCGAGGGGGCTTCGCTGGCAAGACATCCTCGTCGCCGCTGTCACCTGGGCCCTTCTGCTGGCATTCCCTTTGGGCCTGCATGCGCTGGGCCCTTTTCCGCCTGCGGTTTCGCTGCTTCACCTCCAAGGTGTCCATCTCTGTGCCATCAGGGGCCGATGTACGGGGCGCAACGCATCGAGGCCTCCTGGGGGCCGGAGCTCAACCGAACGGGTCCAAAGGCATCGCGAACGCGTACCGACACTTGCACCAGGCACTTTTCGCGGATTTTCCGGGTGTTTTTCGTTGATATTTACACGGGGATTGTAAGCAGTCAGTCGATAACCATGTTAAAATGTCGCGACGGGTGACGCCATCGCCGTCTGGCGGCCAATATGTGTACTACAATTATAGCTTCATGGCTACCAACGCAACATCAGGGAATATACGAAAGTCCCTAATAGTCAGGACATTGGTCGCGATCGGGTCGGCTGATGCGCTGTTGCCGAACTTATGTTACCTTCCATTATTATAGCTAATTTTAGGCTCGGTTTAAAAATTGTAGAATGTGATAGATTCAATAAGTAATTCCGCAGCGCAAATTCGTATGCTCCACTTTATTACAAATTGAGTTTTCAGCCTCCTGAAGTGTTGGAAAGATTATGAACAAAAATTAAGAGAATTTATCAATTTCTTTTATTTATAATAGAAATTTAACTGTGGGTATAATGATTGAGATGATTAATCTAGAACAAAATTCAAATTATCGAATTTCTCCTAGAGCGTTATTGATAAAAAAAATATTTTAAAATTTGGCCCTCTCCCATAATCTTCATCTACCCACCTGTAAAACAAAATATAATTCGGATAATTTTTTTTTTCATTTTGTCTCTTGGTCGTAAGGTTTGTAGCTTAACACAAATCCATGCACATCCCCTTAAGAAATTCTAACCCCATAGAGTAATGGGGAGTTGCAATGTTTACTACAACGAATTAAATAATATTTTACAAAGTTGTAGAGGAGGAAAAAAATGTTTGAGCATAATCTGGAAATGCGACACGTGAAAAATATTATGTAATGCATATGTAATACCATACTACACTCTTGTGATGGAAAAGTAACTAATATTACAACACAGGGGTTGAGTGATGGACAAAAAAACCATAACAAAGTATTTAATTGCCTGGTATTCTGCCGACCTTGCACTCTTACACTGCAAGTGATTAGGTATTTGCATTTGTTAATTATAGGATCTATTTATATCTCGTACTTAAATTTTCGGAATGTTGGTGTTTGATATATAATTAATTCTGAGTCTTTATTCCTAAACATTTGAGGTTCAACTACTCAAGGCCGCTTCAGTGAAAGATAATGATTATTATATAAATATACATTTTAAAAACAAAAAATATATACATATATATAAATACATATTAGTGATATTATCAATTGCTTTTAAATCGAATACCGTAAAAGAACGGTGGAGCAAATGTAACATTATTTTCCAAATTGTAGCCGGAACTTCACATGCTCAAATTTATTCATAAATATGTTTGCAAAATGATTCGACCCTTACAGCACATACGTTTAGACAAATAAGCAAACAATTGTATAGATAAAAGAGTTTTATTTGTGAAATTGTGTGTTAATTACACAATCTTTTTATCTGCATGATAGAAGAGTTTCACCAAGTAAGAGGATCTACAATATACATGAAACAGTTATAATTATGCTTACATCATCCGTCAATATAGCAAAAAATGTGAAATAAGGAAGACTTAAATGATAATGAATCACTTGAACAATCTCTGTCATTTTTTGTTGTTTGGAATAGCCATGTTGCACAATATTATACGAGCATCAATAACACTGCCCTGGACTGACGGATTTGTTATGAGAATTTTGAGTTTCATTTGATGTAGTATCTTCAATCGTCGTACCTGTACCCTCCTTTTTTTCACCTACAGACGATTGCAAATATCACATTGATCAAATCTTTGTAAAACGTAAGCAGTGTTATTGAAACATCTACATTGTCTACAAATTTCAAGCAATTGTAACTATCAGGAACAATTTAAAATGACGTTAACCTTGACACAAACTAGTCTTATTTGATGAAACGTTCTGAAACACTGCCACACATCCTCAAATTCTCAGCTCGTAAAAAGGACCCGTCCATACAAAGTTGAGAGCTTTTAAGTTGACTAAATATACTTCAAAATATAATTATATGCAAATAAGTGAGGTCTGCGAATAAATCTGAGCGTGTATGGTTCCGGTAAGACTAAAGCTGACCATAGACGTTAAGGTTTACCGTTCGGCAGGCCTTCCAGCTTATAAGCCGGATCATTAGCGGTCATACCTGGCCATAAGGCTCGGCCTTAACTATCGACCTCTAGAGAATCTGCCGGCGCTTGAAATTTTGCCTTCCGACTAGGACTCTCGCATGCTAGTCTAAACGTGTATGTGCGAAGTGTGAGAAGAGGACTAGAGGCTCAGCATTTTAGTTTAAAAGCATCCACATGCGTTTCGTCCATACGTTTCTAATTTCTATAATCATCACCAACCAAATGCCCCTGTCTATTCCACATCGAATGTCTTACCCACATTGACACATTTGCATTACAACTTTTTCAACACGGTATTTATTAGCTCCACGTGTATGTATGTATGTTTGCAACGGAATCCTTGAATGCTATTTTTACCCACTTTAAAACGTCATATTAATTTTTAATTTTGCACACACATCAAATTCATTAAATTTCTCTCATTTTTTTATTTTTTATAAAGCAATACGTTTAGAAGTGATGGTCCGAATTAATATCAATTCTTGAAGCAATGCGTTTCAAAGGTGATAGTACGAATGATATTTAATATTCCTTTTATTAGTTTGACCTGTATCTATCGAGACAGAATCTTTGAAATAAAGCGGTACGGACTCATCCGACGAAAAGAAACCCTTCAAACCTGTTAATCAAGCTCCATTGAAGTCTAATTCCAGCAGCGACGTAATATAAAAGTACAAGGATACATGAATCAATGAATAAATGATAGTTTGAAAAACTAAAAAAACAGTCTTTTATAGTTAATTGGACTAAAAAGTGAAAAATAATTCTTAAGAATAAAATGATTAACCTGAAAATGATTGTCATTGTTATAAAAGCATGGGGTGATTGTGTTTGTGCGCTAACTCTGCATTTTTAAATAGAACGAGTAATAAATTATAATAATTGATATCAAGCACCCCACGCTTTTATCCAATTACATTAATTTTCTTGTTAGTTATTTTATTATCATTGCAACGAGATCAGCGGCCAGTAGCCAAGAAAAGATCACCCTGTATGCAAATCATCCAGAACAAGTGTGCAGTTTTCTGCAGACATCTCGAATGTGTCAGTTTGTTCGAGATTGGTTATGGAACATTCAAGATGGCCATTTTTTGTATATATTCGAGCACCGCGCAGTGACAGCAGTCAGTCAGTTGTCAGAAGTCAAATAATTAAGAACTAGAAAAAATGGATATGAATTACTAGTGGAAATAAATTAGTGTTTTTAAGAATGTGACATTATTTAAACAGTATTTTTTGCTTTTTAGTTCGAATAACTATAAATCGTCTGTTTTTTCTTATTTTTTTACTAGCTATAATTCAATGTTTTTTATGTAGTAGAGTAACTGCTTGTCGAATTAATAAACAAATGTTCTCTGAGATCATATCTGCAACACGTTCGAGTTTCGAAAATTGAAAAGTAACCTGTATGCGCGAGACGAGAGTACCGCTTCTACCTTCCGGTACCATTATGTGATCTCTTTGGAGCTACCCTGAATTCCGAATATTATCTTGTATAAGAAACGGTATCTCAAGATTCGTGTCTAGCTTCGGAATAACTCAAAAATTATAAAATCTATTTATAGTTTTGCCGTTCTCTGTATTTTCCCAAAATGTCGAAATAAATCGTGGCTCTCCGCAGGACTGCTTACTGCAACATAAATACCTGAATTACTCAGGTGCATTACGGTTAAGTTCTGCACTGCACCAGCTTTAACACTCTTAGGTCAAACGGTCAAATTGATAAAATACTAAGAAAAAAATAGGACATGAAACCGATAATACGTGTCTATCCGCATTTTATACCAGTTTATTTGTTACGAAACACTAGAATGTTTGAACTGGCTTCCGCTACTGTTTTATAGATAAAGCAATATAAACATTTCACAGCGAGCTAGTAAAATCTAAACATAAATGCAAATTAGGTCAAGTTTATAAACCATCAGCAATGCTGCAATCATTAATTTCGAACAGAATAGTTAATATTTATAACTGCTCTTCCGTGCATTATCTATCTATTGCACCAAGATATCTTAATTACGTGGTGTAAAAAACGCATACGGACAAGTGGACAGACAGATCTCCATGCAGACAAATAGACTGATAGACCGTCAGACTGACAGATAGACATACCGACACATCGACAGACCGGCCTCACACAGATACCTACGGAAAAACCTAGGGAGATACAGACAGGCCACAGACACACCGAAAGACAGAACGACAGTCAGACTAACATATAGACCAAGATTGAAATGAGCGAGTATACATATATTATGGTTATAAGCATAAAAAAGAAAGAATATCGAAATAATACTATTTTTATCGAATTATATTTTTTAGTATTCATATTCAAACCTCTGTTATTCAAAAAGACTAAAAGCATGACAGGGCAATGTTTGTTCCGCCCTTACAAAGATTAACAGCATAAAGTACATAAAGTTCTGAGGTATTGGCGATTCTATTTAATATTGTAAAAAGTGGGTTATCAGATCCAACAGGATTTTATAAGCTTTAGTCATGGGTGGAAAACTTTCGATAAAGCAGCAGTTTGGTGATTTTTAATATAACCAATATCAGACACCTAATTTCCAAAATTCATAATTAGTCTACCTGACGTTAGATATACAAGTATATTCGGGAAATTAATACATAACAATTTGAGGTAATCAACAAAGTTTAATTTCCGAAATAATCCTATTGTGAACCTCAAATTTCATTATTATATAATATGATGCGATAGTTATTAGATGCAATTGTGCAACCGTAATGGAAATATTCAAAAATAAAAAGCAACTGCTAAACACTGCTTGGGAAGCAAGTCACTATTTGTAAGCTTACAAAATAGTAACGTTTAAGGTAAAGATATTGTTCGGGGCAAATGATAATACATTATGATTGAGGTCGTGGATCTCAACATGGAAAATCGGTAAATTGATTTTATTTTGTAGCTACTCAGAAATTCAGAGTAACGTGTATGAAGCGTCTGTCGCCAACAATGCAAGGGTAGATATTTTCGTTTCTATCTCTACTGATGCAAGGTTGAACATAGTCGCTTGTATGCGCCCTTCTGTATGTTTCGCGGTCCCTTTTCGGTAAACGGCGGGGGACTATGCAGCCCCCGTTATGCGACAACAAAGGTCCTATTATATTGTAGGGATTCGGGAACTGGACTACCAGTCGCTGCCACTGATCGACGATAGTTCCCTTTCATAAATGTTGATTAGGGCAACACTTTTTTAACGGTTCTCTGTTGTTGCTACGCTGTTGAACATCGTATTTCCAGTTTTCTATCAATTAATATTTATAGAGGTATATGCATATTTTTGCAAAATAGGGGTGAGTAAATGCGGATTTGCTAAGACAATTGCAATTAGGAGCAAATACTTAATTTTGAGATTATACTAAAAATATTTTCAGCAAAACGTTGTCCCAGTATGTACCCCTAGTCGTTTTTGAACGACTTCAATATTTTTGGGATGCCCATGGTAACATCAGTTGTTTTGTCAAGCGTGATATTATATTCATATATGAGGGTTGATGAAATTATTCTATAATGCATTTATATATCAGTTCAAATTGTTTATCGAAATACTTGGCTTGGCGATGTGATTGAACTGAGTTGGAATGGAGATGTACAAACGCAGTTCACCTTAACGCGCAGAAGACTTAGACAACAACCCTGACAAAGAACTCGTATGCTGGTCTGCGAGTAGTGGAGATGTAGGGACACCCAATAATTGAATCATCTTCCATCAAGCTTCATGGAATTAACATCAACAATATCATGTCATGGCACGATTATGTTGCTGGTACAACTAGGTCGGCGTCCCAGAAGCTGGGGGTTCTCTTCCGCTCCAGGAAATTATACTCTCCGAAACAGCTGCTGATACTATACAAGGCCCAGATTAGACCATCACTGGAATACTGCTCGCATGTACGGGGATGCGCCCCTAAGTACTCCCTGAAGCTTCTGAACATACTCCTGAAGCGAGCAATACGTCTTGTGGATGCGCATGACCTCACAAACGACCTACATTGTCTAGAACATCGAAGAAGGTGGCTGATCTTATTCTATAATGATTTTAATGACAGATGTTCGACCGAGCTGTCTGGCAAAATAACACCAAGAGTAACCAGTACAGCAAAGACTAAAGGAGCTCAACAGGCATATCCTCATCTCAACTACAACGCCTCGAACAAGCCTGTTCCAAAAGTCATTCTTTTGGAGAACCTCGGCGTTGTGGAATAAACTACCGGGGACTCTGTTCCCCGATGGTTACAATCTACAGCGTTTTAAGGTGAATGTCAATAGACATATATTCTCGCGTAGTTCGTATAAAGCGCGATAGGCCGTCTGCCTTTGCGTGAGGTTATATATAAAAAAGAGTTACTAGAGGTGAGTCAAAACGGTCTAAGATGCAGTTTTATATTAGATTTTGAAATTATCCCTTTGCGGCATGCTGGTCTCCTGGAGTGACCATCAATTCAAACTACAAATACTAGCGTCTCAGTGGTGTTCTGGCAATGCCGTCTGAAATACTGGTTGCCTATGCATCAGTCCTTATCGGCGGTGAACCAACAGTTGAAGAAATAGCTTAGCCGACAATATAGGGCAAGTTTGTGTTTACTTATTCCTATACCCGCGAATTGGAGGGAAACGTCTTTTGATTCACGTGTTTTTCACGAAATTTACTTTATTTACTCGATGTAAATTTTGTTTGGTAAGTTTTTTTAGTTAAGTACTCACATTCTAAGTAAAAAACTTTCTGAAAGTTAGATGTACTTGTTTTGATATATGGCCGTAAACTGTTCGGTCCCATGGGATAACCAGTGAGCACTAAGAACTCAATTTCCATAGATATGAAGAAGCGAACTTGGACGTACAAAGAATTGGAAAATCTGAGCCAGAGCGAAATTTGACATGCTCAAAAGCTTATACGAAGTTGACCGCAAGTCACATAATTGGTGGCATAGGATTTTTTTTCATTTCTTAGACGTCTGCGTAGTAAATGCTTTCATATTATTCAAGATGAGAAGCGAATCAAAGCGCCTATCTTTGAAAGATTTCCGTTTATCGGTGATTGCAGGCCTTATTGGAGCTAGTGTGTCAGGAAAATGGAGGCGTCCTTCGACTTCAAGCACTGCTAATAAGTACCGAAAATATGTTCTAGCAGAACTAAGAACTTCAAAAGCGTCTCATATGCCGCAAAGGGCAACGTCTTTGAGATGTGCTAACTGCAGGACAAAGGGGATAGTCACACGCACATTATGGAAATGTTCAACTTGGGACTTTGTATCAAGCACGACAAGAACTGTCTTGCGGAATTCCATTCTTAGTTCGAACATAACAATACCAGTATAATTTTATTTTTTCCGTCTATAAGTTATGTTCCAAAATAAGGCAGATTTCATCTTCTCAGTTTTAATATTGGCATATTTTAGTCCTTACTGGTTTGAAAATAACAAACGAAAATGAAATGTCACTTTTATGTGCATTTTTTATGAATTATTTTCCAAAAAAATAAAAACTTATTTTTATTTTTTGCTGTTTTTGTAGTAATGTAGTAACCACAGGTGCTTACTGGCTTCTTGGGGGAACCATGCCATCTAAGACAAGTGATACATATATATATGACATTTGAAAAGTTATTCTGTACTTCTTAGTATTAAACAAACATTCCTAAAATATAAAATAACGATTTAAGAAACAAACATTAAATCTGGCCGCAAAGGGTTATAAAGTAATTTATATTTTTCACCACTTCCAGGGCAACAATTTTATTTTTAAACAAGACCTTGCTGATAAATCCAATACAATGCACCGCCACACAAGAAACAGAAAGCTGGTTGTCCTATGACAGTGCAATCAAAGGCAACAACGGTATACTTGCTCATTTAGGACCCAAGGAAACATGGAAAAAACGTATTTTCTATTTGTAGTTTTAAATAAACATTGACTAGACTTTGCACTAGAGCATACTCAATTACTCAACCAAACTGGTGACTGGAGCGTCCAGTAAAAAATACAAATATATACGAAGGGACGTTACATCGCGAAGATGTTTGGTTGAAGGTGCTATTGGAAAGATGTCCAATGAGACGTGTAGTGGAAGATCCTGTCCAGGAGATGTTCAGTATGTTCGGTGAAACGGGCGGTTAGGAACCCTATCAAGGTAGTGTCTAATGCAACGAATAATAACAGGATTTTCGACGTAAGGTCTTATATAATACACAGATAGCTTTGGCCATTGCATATTGTAGTATTTTTAAGGATGCGAAGTCTAGTGAACGACTTGGGAGAAAGTATATGATCTATGATATTTATGGTTCTGCATATTACGCTTAGTGGCGAAATCTAACTTGACCATATAATGTCTACAACTTGGCAGATAGCATGTGAGGATATAGAGACTAGATTATTAGCATGCTAAAAGTAATTCGATAGAGGTAAAGAGGAGCCTATGAATGAAAATTTGTGAGACCGAGGAAAATGCTGGGAAGTCGTGCGAAGCATGAGGTATTATTTTTATAAGTGACATCGTTTGTACTTTGATTAACATGGATACACATCTATTGGACTGAGAGTAACTGGTCGAAAAATGGTATAGTGGCATGGTGGTGAGTGCTACGTAATTTCCAATATGACCAGATAACTAGACCAGAGTATGGGGTGAGTTACATGGCATTTTAGTATATGAATAGGCAAGGCTGGCTTGTGGGGAATAGTGTGGTTGATCCCTTAAAAGTAGCAATATGATTATGGGTCATATACTCTGCATGGTGGAATCGAGAACATGGTACGAGAATACAGACGAGATCAAGGTTGGCTGGAGGAAAACAGTGTGTGACTGTGTTTGGTTTATGGAAAATAACAGCAAGATTCTGGGTGATCTACTCTACTCAGATCCGGCCTGGGAAATTTGTTCGAGGGCCTGGAATATGTAATAGATGAGTTTTTTGCAGTTTATAAAACAGATGCACCTTTGTGTTTCTTTAAAAAATTAAAAATAAAAATGGCGTCAGGTAGATTGACTCCACATCCCACGCTGTAATTCCTTTGGAAAGGAGATTTCAGATATGATGTAATGAGGATTTTACGAGGTGCCGTCGTAGATCACCTAACTGAACCTCTGAACAAACTTATTGTTTTTTCACTGTTTCATCAACCTGTAATCGAGTCGCATGCTTCTCTATTATATTACTGATGCCTCATATACTTCATTATACATATTATGTTGGGGATACAAAATTGATTAAAATTTAGTTTGGTATGATTGCAAACAAATGGTTGGTTGGACACTTTAAAATGCTTGAGCCAGAAAATAATTCCCCTCAATGCAATCGTACGATATGCATATCTATCCCCATTTTTTTCAAAATCGCTACAGCACTTACAGAGATTACGCGGTGACAAAATCGGTGACAGACAAACCGACAACAGACCGATGGAAAAACTTTTTATTTCTACTTTGCACATGTGACAAGCTGATTTCCAACAATGAAACCCCGGAATGTTTATGTAAGATCGCTATGACCCTGGTTGTGAAACAGCCTAATTGTGAAGCTAATATTTTTTTAATAAATATAGATGTAGAGTTTCAGGCGTTATACACACAAAATAGTTATCTAGTGTTATACAAAAAAGATAATAAATAAAATTTATGAAATTATACTTGACTGCACATTTTTCTAACAATCACATTCAAATCCATACGCTTGGCAACAGTGTTTTTTTTATTGCTCCATCTGTTCGTTGTAAGTCGATTCACACAATATCATCTCATTGAAATGGTCCACAGTGTAGGGCGCCTATTTTAAATAATCGTAGTAGTATAGTGACGGATCCTACGACTAGGGGGTGGTAGTTATATTTCTTTGATTCACAAAGGTAACATTCATTTTTAGTCTTCAGCTTTATTAAGCGACTATGTTAACGTGGATATTTGTAATGTATGCTAAATAAGACTTGGAAAATATATGTTGATCTCTATAATTAAACATTGATTTATACTTCAACATTGACAGTGAGTTTTCTGCCATCTACACTTGGACTTTCTAAATTCCAAATATAGTTATGTCTGAATATTTTTGCCTAACAAGATTACCATTTTGACAAGAAACATAATACATCCATCTACCATGTAACCATGATAGGCGTAGAGAGTTGGAAAATAAATTAGTTGTTTGTCAAATTATGACCGAAAATAGTTATTTTCTAAGTTTTACAATTGGATGAATGATGGTGAGATAGAGCTGGCAACGTTCCATGTGATGTCACTAATCAGTGACTATTGAACAATAGATGTCGCCAGTTATACCAAAACAAAATCATATATTATCAATGAAACTTTGATCAGGATGACTGGATGACACTCTCCCCTCTTCGGTATTCATAAAATCTTATCATCCCATAGTTAGTAAACAAATCACAAAGTCAACGTGGTTATCTCTTCTCATACTTCTCAATCTTTTTTCTCATGTTGTAACTTGTATATCTTCAAGCTGTGAAGTGTTACTATAGAAAATGTGTCATATATTCCAGCAATACATTTCAACCAGCAGGATGAATTCCTTGCTGATATTTTCCTGTTTGATAGGGCTAGGGCTTTCCCTTTACACCTACGTGGTGGAGCTGCAGCTAGAGAACGATGCCAGGTATAAACCGATGTGCGATATCGGCCCTCATATGAGCTGTTCTAAAGCTTTTATGTCTCAGTAAGTACATAGATTTAGAAACATTCCAGATAAGCACGGCTCAAAAAAGGATAGAAATCAGGGCTTCATTTTATTTGGGGTTTGAGCCTCTATTTAGTACGATCGATTGATTTGAATAACCGTAATATCAAATTAGTACAGTCAATATAGTTTGGAAGTGATTGTTTTTTTTGTTGTATGGAAGAACGTATTTTTTTGTGTTAAATTTTTTATCTTTTGAAATAGATCCCTCAAAAATAATTAAAAATTATAAAATTTTTGTGTCATAAACTTTTGTACATATCTTGAAAATATCTCTTTATGTTATAATTGCACCGGCTGCAAGTTTTTTTCGCAACATTGTACAAGGTTGCACCATTTCGTTCTGAATAAAACAGTACCGATGCACACTGTATCCAGCATCGGCTCGTAACGTGTCATTTTAAAATATTTTTGTTATTTGCTGCATTGCATCCTCCCATGCTCGGCTTATAAATACTTTAATTTTAGTCAGCCAAGATTTCAAATGTTTTTCTGATGGAAAAAGGTGAAAGCTCACTCTGTCTAAATTTGTATTTTTACACCTACTCACACAGCACCATTTTATTTTGTTATGTTTCATGATTTTTTCCAATATATAAATCAAACGTCAGATGCATGTAAACAATCACTCTTGATGTTTCTACAAAGAGCCGCTTGGCGGCGCCACGAGATTTGTTAATCGCGAATGCATCTGTTCACGAAGGTCTTAACAAATTTATTGTTAATTTCTGACTTGAGCTAAGTTGTTTGATCGACTATTTTACTATGAGTATTCTATACAGTTGATTTTTCTCAGTTTTTCTATAATATTCAATCAAAACTGTATATCGTACATTTTAACTCAAATCAGCTTTGAACAATCTCAACTTGGAAATGAATTAATGAAGATGGTGGAAAATATAAATCAAATAGATGAGTTCAGTATTTCCCACCATTTTCGATGTGAAAATATCATTCTCTCGAAGTTAGGATAAGTCCATGAATTGATGTTAATAAAATTATAGGCACATTCACGGTTTTGTCGACCTTTTGTGCCAGGCTGTTTCCGGGCGAAGTACGGACGTATATACGTGAATTGGACAGGAAGTAGTTTATTGTATTTTCTAGAGGCTGCTAGTTGAACCACATACGAATGACTGAAATATCTTTACTAACATTTCATCTGCCTCGGATACCTTTTTTAAAGTATGAAATGAAAAAATTGATGTTGAAATTATAATGACAATAATCCAGTATAAATTCTAGAAGTTACATGAGGAAGATCTTTTATTTACGAGGTTTTCAGATGAAATATTCAATTTCAGTGTTGCACCGTTTGATATGATTGATATTTTGTCCCGTAACAACTTTTTTAGCTACATCTTGAATTGATTACGAGCTTAGATAATGTCCCACAGTTAGAATTTGAAAAATACTGACTATTCAATAAATATGCATTGTCTAAGAATCAAAAACTACCCAATCAATATGCATTGTCTACGTTCAAAACTGATCAGAAACTCGAAAAATAGAGAAATCAATTCTGTGGATTATTAGACACGTTTTTGTTTTTGCTAATAACTGCCGCCATTCCACCTATTTTCAATATATGTGTATTACCTTGATAAACTCACATTATATCGCTCCCCACATTTCATCAAAATCGGTACAACGCTTACAGAGATTACGTCTTAACTTTGCGATTATAATAAAAAATAGTATAGGAACAAACATAATTTCATCACTAATTTCCATAACCATTTTACAGATACGGTAAAGGATTCGGCATTTTTGGAGACTCCTCACCTCTACACAAACCCAACAGTCTCTTTGGAATCATGTATTATAGCATGATTGCAACACTCGGTAAGTTATTGCTCAAAAATTACGATATAATATCAGTGATATTAAAGTTTCAGAATATTATTTTTTGATCTAGCATTCTGCATACTTTTTAGAAATGGCAAACATGAACCTAACTGAGCTTGAATTTTGCTGCCATATTATTTTGAATGCCCTTAATAGGCTTTCCATTATCCAAACCTAACAAGTTCCTGGAGAACAAGTATTTACATATTCATTATTTTGATGTCAAGATATAATTGTGACATATTTTTCGGGAAGCTTGTTGATCTGATTAAATACCACTTCCTTTGATAAATAGGTTTATCAAAAAGTACCTAGGATTCTCATAACTATAGAAGAAACTATAATATTTTTGTAACAATCGTTATTTAAAGAAAAAATGGTTATAGGTTTAGTTTTTTCCGTGTTGTGTTATGTGTCATAGCGATATGAAAAAAAATTCTTCACAAACCGGTTGTATTATGTATAAAGATAATACTTAACCACAATAGCACGTTGACGTATATGAGTATCTAAAATAGTATTTTAAAGCATAAAAATAAAACCTTGTAACCGATTTACCCAACTAGTTAATTCCCTTAAACCTTCTTCTCTTAACGTATTATCGATAAGAAAAGTTTGAAACATAACGACAATATAATTACTGAGACTACAGCCACTGTGATAGCAAACATAACCTCAATTATCCAGTGGCTATTTTTTCCGCGATTATTTCGATGAGGCTCACATAAACTTTGAACTGAGTATCGAATACTTAACGGTTGTTGATATTATAATTCAAATTTTAATAAAATATTATTGGTATAAAAAAAGGTTCAATGCAGTTAATTATAGTGATTTAGTGCGATTAGAATTCATTAGCATTATAGCATTAGGGCTAACCGTTGAATATTGACTGACGGCTGTGTAGTTAAATTGTCTGATTTTTATACAGTGAAGTTATACCTACCATTGAGCTTATTTTTTCATTTTGTTTCAGCACTTTCTAACTCAAAATTCATTACGACGGTGTCTATGGTGCTGATAATTTTGTCAAACATCGTTTCACTGTGGTTCGCATACGTTTTGTACTTCATTCTTTATGACTTCTGTATCGTGTGCGTTTCTACCTACATAGTAAACGTTTTCAACTTTCTGGTCATTCAGATGAAGATGAAATGTCTCAATATTGAAGAAGAGCACCGAAAACAGAGCCGAAGTGTTAAAAAAGAAGGCTAAGCCGATGATGAAAGTTTTATGAAGAACATGGGTTCTGAACAGGTTTAATTTAGTTTTTTATGAATTCTTACAAATATCTAGAGCTAGACAACTTTGCAACCTCCTATCTTCCAGCAGAGTGGTGATTTCGATGATTAACGTGAACCATTGTTTGAGTTTATGGAAATTTATAATTTTTCCTTTATAACATTTCTTGTTTTCCATCTTTATAATGTTACCAAACAGTACTGCCCAGACAGCATATTAACACAGGAATTTTCTACATACAGTTCAAAGTACTATTATAATTATTTTTTCATGTGATATCTGTAGAGTATATAGAGTTTTATATTTATGCAAATGTTATAGATGTTTTTATGTTTGTCATGAGATGTGATGTATTAAATAAATGTTTTGAATGTACAAAGACATTATTTTAATTAATCCATGTATGACTGTGAAAACTTATCCCGTAGCAGCTAACAAGCACTATAGTAGCTTGATTACTCATTGAAATTGGATGCTTTTTGATTGAGCCTCAGAAGCATTAAACTGACTGATATTTTTATGTCTCCAGGTAGTGGTGAGCTAGCTACCGCTATCGCAATACTGTATTTTGGGAAACTGCAAATAAAATCCATTATGCTAAATAGATAGTTCAATAAATCTGGACAGATTGAACATACATTAGGCGACTCAGGATTTATTGAGGTTCTCTAGTTCACCAGACGAACCGCTCTTTTCTTGATTGAGTTCTGATGCTTCAGAGAAAGGTTTGGAGTGCAACCCAACATATGTGAGCAGTATTCCAGAAAATCCCTGTTTTTAGTATTTTAGTCGATATTTTTGAACAGTATCACATATTTTTTAGTTACCGCAAAAATCCACTGACACAAAATTTTGTTCAAACAGGATGCATTTTTCAGAAAATAGTGCGTCATTTTGTGTCAGCCATTTGGTTTATGAATAATTTGGCGTGAGATTCAGAATTAGCGTCCTATAAAACAAAACAAAAATGTTCGTCAAAATTGAAAAACAAAAATCTAGTACTTTTGATCCGTCATGTTTTTTGATAGAATATTTAACATCGGATTTGTAATCAGTGACCTTAGAAATTCAAGGAACAAAATTTTGTTCCAATTAGAGGCATTTTTTGGGATATAATCGCTATTTTGTATTCGCAATTTTGTTCATGGGCTATTTGACACCATGAAAGGGAGGTTAACTCACAATTTTGAACCGAGAAAAGATCCAGAAGAATTTTGGAACGAAAGAGACTTGCACTCGTGTCTCGTAACTGCTCGGCCAATGCACCGAATGGTGACCAGACGATCTAAGGCATCTAATAAGTTACGTTCTTATTCAGCGAACTTGAAAATTCTTACACACTAAATTTCGTCCACATCAGACAACTTCTATTTTTTGGAATTACAATGATTCATTTGGGAATATAAGTGGATTTAGTATAATTTTGTGAAAGTTCTTGGATCCATATTAGCCTTTGCAACTACTAATTATCAAAGTCGATAATCCAAATTAAGCTAACTTGAATTTTGTAATTGGGAACCAGTTATTGAATAAAATCAATATCTAAAAAAGGTAGGCGAACATTGAGCAATAGGCGAGATTATTGTTTTGTCTTAATTGTTATCTCCAAATCAGGTGGTCTCTTACAAAATTATTATGGTAGGTATGCAGACTGGAGACAAAACCTAATTAAATTGTGAGAAAGTAGATCATATCAGTTGTAGCCTGATCTGTACACTACTAGTTGGGCATGGTATTCAACTGGAAAATTGTTTCATTTGAATAATATACAGGGTACCATAAGTCTTCTTGCCTGTCTTGGCTGACTATACTGAACCAATCTTTCAAGGTACAGTGTTAACAGTAAAGAGTGCTTTGTTTTTTAATTAATTGCCATTAGGTAAGTCTTTTCTTATCAACTGGGATTCCACTAGCCAGTTGATTGTTATTGTTTCAGGTCCTTCCTCACAGGCTAAGAACTCTCCATTATACTTTTTATCTATTTTTTGCTTTTCTCTCTTGTCTAAATGTTTAGCTAACTCTTTTTCCGCAGTAATATTTCGTCAAAATATATCATTTTTTTTTGTTCACTTGGAAAAGTCGTTCTCCTGACATGGTCTTTTTTCCTAGCTTGGCCTCAGATCAGTGGGTCACATTAACCCTTGTCAGATTTGTGTTTAAGACGTACACCTTTTGCTTTTTTATTCTATTTTTATGTCTCCCTCTCTTTCTTTTCGTCATGATTTTCAACGTTTTTCAACATTAACAAAACCTTTCGTATATTTTTTATTTTTAATTCTTTCCTTTATTCACATGTTTGTTGACCATTGTACCTCAATTTTTCAAATCTCGCATGCCATTGTGCCTGAAGATGCATAGCACTGTCCCCTTCCGTTGTTACTTTGTTTCTATAAGGATGGCTGCTCCAATATAGCCAGACATGGAAAAATGAGTTAGCACAGGTTTGTTTATTGGCATGCTGTTCTTATTAATTTACGAAAAAAAAATCATTACTAAAATAGACTAATAGTGCAATTTTAAACAAGTTTTTACAGTTTCTATGTGTTTTACTTATATTGATCAATATCTTTACGATGTTTTATTTCAAGTCTTGTAGTTAAAGTGCGTTTTTTTCTGATGTTTTTTATATTTGCTTGTCTCTCTAAAGATTTCTAGGGTTGCAAGTAGCATTGTTTTTTTTGTTTTATAAAACCGATTGTTTCTACTTGTAGTTTGTCTTGAAAATGGAAATAAACATTTCCGAAAGACAGACAGAAAACAAATGATTCACTTCTAAGGGTCCGCATTTAACCTGACTGCACCTCCAGATCCTCAATGCTTTCACATTATCATAGTCAGTAAAGACTACCGCTCTCATATATATAAAAGTATTCAAGTGTAATCCTGAGGTAAGGACCTCATTTGGGAGTCAAGAATGAATTGTAAGAAAATTTGATTTGTAGTACTGAATTATATTTGTTTATGAATATTATGAAATGAAAGAAAATATTCTTACGGCTCTTGGTTGGATAATACAACCATTGTATGTTTTGCGACATTTTTCATCCTATATGAACATATCTATGTGATTTATCACAGTATTATGGCAAGTTGTGAATGCCGTCTTAGATATGTTGAAATTGTTTAGATCACTGTCAGCGTTTGATCCAAATTATTTTCAATCTCTCACCTATTACAGCTCGTTGCAGGCAAGGTATCGTTTATTAAAAAAATAATTAATTTTAATATTGATAACAATCTGATATATATCAGTTACGAACAACATACACAATGTATACGCAATACGATGAAGAAATTACTAAATGAAATGTTAAAAACCGTGACATTAGGTTTTTTGGTAGCTAGTTAATTGAAAAAACAAATAGGACATTCGGAGATTAAATCAATTTCTCTAGGTCTATATTATACACATATTGGAGTGTACAGAGATACTTGAATAATTTTTTTATCGCTATTGTAATGAGAAATGACCTTTTACAAGCAGGTTGAATTCGATCTATTTGTAATATATCAAAATCCAAATCCTGTGTTATAAATGAAGTGACCTTGAACCTTCCATTAAAACAAATTCGTTTGAATTTTAGCTGTATCGACACATTTTACTTAGCAGATTAGGCGAGTCACCAAAACGAAAAATGGCGTCAAGTAGGTCGATGATAAAACAAGGTTTGTGGTGGGAGAACGGATGATGTCAATTTCCTTGTTTTATCATATATAAGCTTTTGAGGCCGGTGGGCCTTAAAAGCAATAGTTCAGGTAATTGATCACATTTCCCTTTAACCCATTTTCAATAGCTGCGGACTTGCAATTTATAGCTGTTGCGTCGTTTAAGCTTCTTTTCTTACCGTTTTATGATGTTGTACGTAAATTAGAACGAACTACATCAATATATATACGGACGAATGAAATCGTTCGATTGAATTATATCACGGCTGGTATACCGGCATGTGATTCTATTCGGTCAGCGTTGTCTAAGTCTTCTGAGCTGAAATATATTTGTTGAGCATACCGCGTGATATGAAAAGGCCAATTCTCGATTTATACATTTCTCATGCAAGTTTTCAAGTCATGAACGGAAAACAATTCATGAGGCTCAAAAGTGTTGTTTTTGTTTAGAATTTATTTATGAATATTTGGCATGATACGGACCTGCTTAGATGAACCTAATAATTGGGGATTCCGTTTTTACAAACCCCTACTTTTTTCTTCAATCCATAGCATTATAGAAGGTGTTTAAAATGTTTGTATGCATAATTTGTAAAATGCATGGAGCCAACTGTGAGGTGGAAACCGGAAAATGTGAGTCTCAGTGCATGTTGAAAGCATTGATTTAGTTTTTCAAACACCGATACAATTTACTAAAAGTAATAGCGAAACAGCAGTCATATAAGGTGCGAACCATTAAAAATCAATTATATCAATAGAATGCAAACTACATGGAGAACAAAAGATAGCGATTTTATAGTCTATTTGAAGTATATACAAACAAGTACTTCCGCTTAACAAATTATTGTCGCAAGCCTTTGATCGTTCTTCACACGTTTATTTACACAGTGTGATATATCTGGAAATTGGAAATACCACCTAGTTCGAGAATTCAGGCTGTTCCACTGGTTCCAGCTAAAAGTTTATATTACACAACTTTTTAGAACTATGACATTGCTTTACTTTGTATCCGTCTCAACATTGGCTGACAGCATAAGTTGATGTTAATTTAAGGTATTCGTGCATAGCATTGGTTGGCATAAATACTCTTCTGGGCATCTGACAAGACAAGTAGTTATGAGAAGGTTCTATGCTTGGTTGATGTATGTGCCGAAATATTGATTACTTTAGATTCATGTATTTGTATATTATACTGCTGATCCTGTTGAATTGAATTATACACAAAGACGACATTGAATGCGTTTTATATAAATATAAATTTGAAATACAGAAACGGTAGCTATGCTACTTTACATGGGTTGGCTCGATAAATTTTCACCTACACATTTAGTATAAATCATCGCTCTAGGGCTCGGTGTTGAATTGGTTTGATTCGTGACTCCGACCTCGCAAATGCTACGGAAACTTCATTGCTGAATGTCCAGGCCCTCATATTACATGATATTTGATGTTCCGCTGCCAAATTGTCTTATACGCCCTTACTGGCCTCCTGCTTCTCCTGAATAAAAAATAACAAGTCAGAATAGCATAGATTTTCGACTGAGGCACTATGTTGTATAAATCAAGGGGAATCAGGCGCCTTGTTCTGGATTCAGAGGTCCCGAGACCAGAACTCTCCTCAGAACAGTGGGACGGGCTTGCTGCCCGTCCTTAATCTTCTGGCCTATTCACTCTATTCCTCTATAGTTAGACACCCCACCGAACATTTGCATCAAAGCAGTATTTAGGAGTATCTGCATCACTCCTCGTCAGCAAGGCATAATTTTATTCCTTCCCTACATTTCTGACAAAATGTCAGTCATTTATCTGGAGTTATAAAAGCTTAACTGTCTTGACTCTATATAAGAATACAGTTATTCTGGCCTCTCTCAGAATTGTTCACCCTGCGCTTGTTATACTAACGCAAACGAAACTCTAGATTTTATTCAGTTAGCATTTGTTTGCCTCTGTCTTTATGCAAGGCCACCACATCAAGCAGTCATGCAGTACTGAGGGCATCAAGGTAGACATGTAGAAGCAATATAACAGTTGAGGAATCAGCCCTCAACTGACGCCAGCAAGCGTCAACAAGTTCATTACGAACTGCGAGGCTCGCCAGTCTTACATTCTACACATTGCTTTCAAGTCAGCTTGCAGTTGATTTAAAGAAGGTTGTTGCAACACATTCATCAAGCTTCCTTCACGTTGTATACATACCGATTCTAGTATTTACAGCATTAAATGAAAGATCTACTTTGTTGCACTCCTATTCCACAGTGCTCAGTACACATTAGATTATCTCACAGACCGATCTAAAAAATTAGCTTCTAACCACTATGCTTACATCGCCAGTATAGGCTTGTTTGTTGTTGTTGAGCCTAACGTCTGAGTTTAACAGTGAGGATTTTTTAGGACGAATGAAACCTCTATGTGCGAGGTTGTGTAGCCTACATTTATACCAGGGTAACGATCACCTTCAGAAAATCTCAATTATCATCAAGAACAACTTATCATATAGAAGTGCAAATAACGAACCTATAGTACCTACTGTATCAATTAAAATTCAGTTCAAAACATCAGTTTGTTCATTTACTGCAGTACAGTTAGTGTTTTGCAGATATTTTTGGATCCTTGATCCCCAAGATCGGCGGTGGCGAGTGCCTTAGGCTCAGAATTCTGAAGACACGTGTCGTGTTCTGTGCATACCTAATTTTTTTCTGGATTTTTTCCACTCTAAAATAGTGTCTTCAATTTCCTATCCCTATATTTAAACTCCCGCGAATCCCAATCCATCCCAACTAGTCAGCCTTCAACAACATGAAATCCACTTTTTGCAATAATAACATCAATATGAAGTTACGATAGAAGATGGTGGGTGGGGGATGGCACTAAAATCTGGAAAACAGCCAAGATATATGGATTCATAGAAGAATACTACCGATATCTTGGGTTCCAGAATGATGAAACAAAAAAGTTCTACAGAGAGCTAATACTATTCGGAAACTATCAACAGCCATAAAATGTCGAAAAATCTCCTATCTAAGTAACATTCTCTGAGGTAAGCAGTACTGTGTCATGCAACTAATGATGAAAGGCAAAATAACATGACGAACAGGAGTTGGTAGAAGACAAGCATCATGGCTAACCACCATTGCGACTGAACAAGTATCCACAGTGTCGACCAACTATTTAAACTTCCGCCGGATTGAAAAAAAATCGTCAAAATGATTACCAATGTTGAGGTAACAGGGCAAGACACATAAAGAAGTTTTCTATTCCTAATATGTTTTACACATACCTGGTTCTTTTGTTTGCATTGATTTAAAGTAGCTGCTAATCTATTGGCTATCTTTATTTGATTATTATAATTAGTCAGATAAAAAGATTGTGTAATTCGCACACAGATTCACAAATAATTGTTTCTGTCTTAGAGGAAATATTTTTTGGCGACTGCATTTACACTTGTGTTAAGGGAAACTCCATACAAAACCCTAACCATCGCCATCAAAATGTCCTAAGATATTTCATGTGATAAACTATTTTATTCCTTAAGCTATTCTACGCTTTAAGATATTTTATTCCTTTAGCTGTTTCATTCTTCTTAATACATTCTATAACTTAAGATATTTCAGTAGTAAGTTAACCTAGAATACAAATAGATGGAAACCTATAGTAGTGTATCGATAAAAATTGAGTTTAAAAGATCAGTCAGATCATTTACTACAATGAAATCAGGGTTTCGCAGATATTTTTGAATCTCTTATGTTTCCATGAAGTTTAAATCATTATTTTATTACAAGTATGAAGTACACTCATTATATTTTCGTTGCAAACTTTGTGATTAATATCTAGTAAGTGTTTGGCACAATTTGACCCTTCTGGATGGGATTTTTGAAGGCACTTATATGTTCTCTGTACCTTGTTGTAAATGTTCTAGCACACACTATTTTTATCTGCATGATGGAAGGGTTTCAGTAAGTAAGAGCATCTACAATCTATATGATATTATGATTAGTTTTTATTGTTTTGGATATCTTTTTACAAATGCTGCCCAAATACGTCATTGTGTGCTGTTTTGTTTTATCGATATTATAAGTTTCCATATATTTATATTTCTATATGTTAACCCTATTGACATATTTTATTCCATCAAATGTCAAAAGCTAATTTTGAGGGCGATGGTTGAGGTTTCTAGGATTTTCACATAGACTAGAAAAATATTAAAGGAATAATTCAAAAACTGTTAGACAGGACAGATAGAATACTAGATTTGAAAATTGTAGTTACTTATATATTCATAATAGGACTTAGTTAGCAGCTAGCTGTCAGGTAACCTGGGTTGTCTTTGTAAACAGTCAATCTTGCCAGTCTGACGATGATTTATATATTAAATCGAAACGTCACAAAAGACTACTTTCATTCGTGTTGAAAACACGATTGTATTTCACCAAGTATGAGATTTACATTTGTCGTAGAGGATTTACTTCGGATATTGTTTTCGAACGAATTATCTAATACGAATATGAAATAACAACTGGAATACTTCCAAGACTGCTCTCGATCAGACTGGCATGGCATGGCGTCAGCGTGGTCGTATTGAACCCAATGGGAGGCTGTGTGGAGCCCACGCGACCGCGGCAAGGTGACCACGCTGGTGCCGGTGCCGACCGACCGCCAGCAGATCACTGAAGGTGAATTCATTCTGAATCCGAACCGCGACTCCGTCGTTCCATAGACCGCGTACAGGGAAAGGTGGTACCGCTCTCGCGTACTTCGCGCCTACTTGTTTACGTTCCCGGTGACACGTGCCGTTGACAAGTGCGTCGGGGTTGAAGCTAGTGCTGTTTCGGGTTGTGGAGCTGAGCTGGTCGTCCAGCTGAAAGTTGGACAAGCATTTGTTCTACGGGAGTCTGCAGTATCGGTAAGCAGATAAGAATAAAAATTAAATTTAAAAGTAATATTAAATAGGGTTTTATAGAGGAAAGCCTTCCATCATGTATGTTATCTGAAGGCACTGAGGTGACCTGAAATCAAACAAAAAACGTATGTCGACCACATTAGTTTGAACATAGGATTTTCGCATATGATCTGATGTATAAGTATAAATAAAACCTACAAGCTATGCATTTCAATAAAGGTGAAAATATTTAATTATTACACTATATCTAAGACCTGAGTAGTATTAGTGTAGAATATTCATACGTATTGGAAGTTGAAAAAATTATGCGTCAGTATTTACTTATACCTACCTATCGTAAAGTCCACGACTATTGGAAAACATTCAATCCATTATGTGTTTTGAGAGCAAATGTGCGAGCAATCCAAATCTGATAAATATAATAGAGGACTACTTCCGAGTTCCAAAATTAATACATGATAAAATCGACTCAAAAATGGGATCTCCCGTTCTCTCCAAACCATCACCGCCCATTTTGGAAAAGCTTTTCTGGTAAATGACTAGGGGCCTCGGAAACGTCCGAAAAGAAAGTTCGAACGTTTTCCGATATTTTTGTTTTGTTTTTATGGATAACGCCACCGTTAGTCTTGCATTTGATCTCAAAGACAAACGCTTTTTCATTCTTGCAACAATAGTAATCTAGTGTCGAAATTTCATCAATATCAAAATAGTACTTTCCAAGATATGGAGAAGGACCAAGGATTGGCGGGTAGACGGGCGACAAACTAGTGAACGTTAATGAGGCACACAGTATCTCGAATTCGAAATGCTCCGCAATTATAATGTCTATTTCACTACCTATCGGCGTGAGAAGTCACCTACGACTCAGCGGTGGTCATGGTGTCGTCAATGGTGTACTTCCTAAATTATAACCATACACATGAAAAGGAATTGGCAATTCAAGAATCCCGATATTCTTGTAAATATATACTCACGACAAGAAGATATGATCTAACTCTTGAAGACAATTTACTTGATAAGAAAATTATTATTAACTTGTACCAAGAAAAGTATATTTTCGAATTCAATACTCATTCTAAAGAAATATACTCTAAAGAAAAATACAATATTGTTTACAACTGAGATTCCAATACTTTTCTATTCCATATTTTTTTTGTATGGTTATCATATTTTCTAACGGAGCTCCGTTTACTTTAATCAAGTATATGACATCGTGCGATTCCCTCCAAGTAATTCATTTACTGGTTTGGCACCGCCATATTCATACCAACGGTAATCCAGCGATACGCATGTGTCTGTTTCCGCACTCGTTAGCCTATTCTATTGGATTTCATTTTTACCAACCACCTCCCAGCATTAATGTGCTGTAAAAATTTGCGGTTGTGACTGTTATGAGAATCATACAAGTGTTGATGTTATATATGACTGATATGTGAGTTGTGAATGAGTTCTATTACAAATGGTGGATGTATATATTTTGACTTAAATACAGTTTCCAGTCCCGTTCTCCCCAAGTGTGGATCTGGATATTGCTCTCTACTTTGTGTCTTAAACCACCCTTTCCTGTATTAACACAGTTACGGATCATCCCACTAGTTTTCCCTGAAAAATATTTGCCTTATTACAACCTCAAAAAGTGTACAACACAAGCAACGCATCCTATTGGTTTAACCAGATTCAGAATTTTTTAAATGACTCGAGCTCTTTTATCCGCATACTTAACCTAAAGGAACAATTTTTCTTTAAGATTTTCTAAGCTACATAAGTATTGTGTTCGAATTTTTTCATTGTATTTCATAAATACAAAATATGCACACTGTACATTAATTTACGTTAGATATGCGTCAGCAAGTTCCAGAGTTATTCAGCAGTTCGCCAATTTTTATTGAATAGGTTTCGTGTCTGATGTAGCATTGATATCATTCGCTTCCTAGAAGCAGCAGGTGAATGTATAATCATACATAACAGAAATGGACGTTTATTGCTCTGACAGAATCGTAAACGATTCATATTACTGTGGCTTGATTCATAGTATCCACAGTCAATAGTCCTTCCATTAACGAAGCATCTTTTGACATACAATGAGACGTTACAACCGTTAGAGGTATGACTTTTTCCAATTAGCAGGTAGGTAACCCCTATTTATATTGCAATAGGTATATGAAAAATCTAATTTTTTCCATATACAATGACAAATGTTAATAGATATTTATAAAATATAACTACAATTTAGTCGAGTATATTCCAACAATTATGTCCACACTGTAATAATTATGTGAGGTTGATATCCGTTGTTATAGTGTGTTAGTGTGACGATTCTATTTAATGTGGATGTGTCACAACTTTAAAACGTATTATTTGTAAGCTCAATAAAAAATCAGATTTCAGGAGAATTCTTCAAATAAAGCTTTAATACAATCTTCAGGTATTTGGGCACATTTTATTGGAATGCACTAGTGACCATGACAGATTTATGTTTAGAATTGACTATTACGAGGATTATGATAATACAAAACAAATAGCCTGAAAATTAGGCCCATAAACAAAGGTAAATACTAGAGATTTCTAAGAAAATTTCTATGCACTTTTATTGACATTTTTATGGGTTTTCATTTGTATACTTTTCTCTTAGGTACGTGTCATTTCTGCTGAAAATTTATTGAGCAATTCGAATACTCTTCTTCTCTTCTTCTTCGGCATTTTCCCATTACGAGTTCTGCGTTTCGCCCTCCATAAATCCCTGACTTCCCAGTCACCTACCCTGAGTCCTCTATCTACCATAGCATGTCCAATATAAGTAAGTTTCTCATTTTAGAGCAGGTCTTCCCCTACGTCTTCTTCCTGGGGGTTCTCACTCTAATATTCTTTTTGGCCATTTGTGTTCTGGCAATTCGATAACGTCTTATAAAATTACTGTATTTGAACACTGGGTCCAGTAAACGGTAGCTTTAAATTACATGAACAGGGGTTGTGTTAACGGAATCAGCTCGGAAATGTTCAGTTACTGTTGAACTACCCTATATATTCATGGTACTTTCTTTAGTTTTGAGAATATTGCTTATCTTATATATGATTTAGCTTCATACATAAAACAACGATAATTGCGACCAAACACATTTTTGCTGCAATATCATATACGAATACATACAGTCAGCATTCTCAGTCCAATGATATTCGCGAATAATAAATAAATGTACGATTCGAGAAATTCAATGAAGTCAGATTTATTTTTGCTCGAGGTGCGTATTTGCAGCAACTATTTGATAATTTGCTGTTGGCGCTTATAGTCTAAGAGATCAATATAGGTGGTTTTTGATTCATCGCGGAGCATATTGACATTTGCACAAGTGAGAGATCTCACCATAGTTAAGCAGAAATCGCTGGTTTTCTGTTCTAATCTTGGGCAATGCTTCCTTAAACACGAAATCAATGAAATATTAATTGAAATTAGTATTTTTGATTATTCCATATTTAAGTGACCAATTTTGGGAATTTTTGAAATTATAAGGTTTTCAGTTTAATATTTTTCAAATTAAAATAAGAAATCAACAGTTTCAAAATTCGATCCAAATCTTTGTTTAAAAAATCTCATACTGGACCGTAATGCAAATATTTTTGATCTCCCTTGCTTGTGTTTACAAAGTTATGGATGTTCTATCATCTCATTGAAGAACGTGCTCACTTCAATGACCAGAAGATTATTGCTCTTAGCAGTGTATTCTCCATATCAGTGGTATGAGAGAGAGTCATAGGTACATATGTTCCATATTTATTAAATAATTTTTCAAAACAACTAATATCTCCGTTTTTCACTAACACCAGCATTAATTGTAAAGCTTGGTAGCATTGTAACGCAATGATGTCTCAAATGCAGCAAACTATGATCAACTAAATCAACAGCCTTGCTGAAATCTAATAACACAAGCGCAGATAGTTTACCCTCATCACAACCTTTTAGCAAATCATCTACAATATTCACCAAAGCGGTAGCACTACTATGATTCTTTCTAAACCCTGACTGAATTAGGGGATATATCTTGTATGGTTAGGTACATGTGGCCTTTTTTAGTTGGCTCCGGTTAAGTCCAGCACACTATGCGTAAATGCATCTTTCACCATCTTTATTGTGGCATGGCTAGGAAGTTCACTAGTTCATCAAAAACCAATCGTCTGCACCTTTTCGTCTTCTTTTAAGACCCGTCAATACGATGTGAACCTATTTCGCAAACTCGTTGTTCCATATGATATTCGGACCAGTATTGGATGACACTTGCACTATCAATTGACCCAAAAGTAAGTTCCTGAGGTTTACCATGGGGCTTATCTACCCTGAAGTGTGACGACTGACCAATAGAAATTAGTGCCCACCGTGATCAGGGCCGGTTCTAGACATTTTGGCGCTCCGGGCAAAACTTGAATTTGGCGCCCCCCCTCTCCGTTTATCAAAGTAAATCTCATGCTCCCATAACAGAGAGTCAAGAAAACGTTGAAAAAAATTAAATAAAAAAAAACATTTTATTGAAAACTCGATCATTAGGTAACAGCTATGTAACAGATAAGCAATTTAGCACTAAGGTAAAATAAAATAACAAAAATTAAAATGAACTAATTAATGCTTACTAATATCCTATAATATGAATGAATGCTAACTAACCAAAGCATTTAGAATGCCTTTTTTCTAACTTTTCTTTCGGCAAACTCACGTAGCAGTGATTTTAAGTCTAATTTGTCACTAATTTGGTGTTCTATAGCTATCATTGCCAATCCATTGAGACGATTTTGCGTCTGCATCGTTCTGAGATAATTTTTTATTATTTTTAGTTTTGAAAAGCTTCTTTCCCCTGAGGCCACAGTGACTGGCAATGTAAGTAGGATTCTTAATGCTATACTGAGGTTTGGTACAAGTTTAAGTGCAGCGATAAACTTGAGGACTTCAACGGGGGTTTCCTTTTTTGTTAATAATGACGAAACAATGCTTGAATTTCCATCAGTTAAATTTACTTCCAAATCTTTGCAATAAGCCAGTAGCCATTTCTGCGCATGTCTTTTAAACCAAAAATATTATACAAAAAGCTGAAATAATTACTGTGAGTATTTAGCAAATTATATCTGGTTTCCAAGGCATTTATTGCTTGATCTACAGTGTGAAAGAAAAGTTCTATTTTATATTTGAGTGGTTTTGTCATGATGAATTGAACTTACCTAGATTTTGTCTTAATGCTTAAATACATATATTAAATTTATAATGTGCTTAGAAATAAAAATGATCATTGATAAAAATTGATTTTGGCGCCCCTAGAGCTTAGCGCTCCGGGCGGCCGCCCGGATCGCCCTGCCCTGGGGCCGGCCCTGCCGTGATAGGTGTGAAAATGCAGCAAAAACTACGTAAGATTTTTCATTCATGAAAATATCAAGAACCATCGTGATGGGAGAAGAATTAATTATAATGGTCTCCTGTACTATTGATGTTTGTGGCAAATTGTTGGATGGCAAATTACATCTAATTCTTTTGTGTGTTGTATGCATGCCGCCTTAAACACTCACTGAATAATAAGCGGTTTTTCTCCGATGACCATACGCTATAATATTACAAGTCTAGGTGTTTTTTAGCAGCGTAATGTAGGTGTGTTACGAAAGAATCAAATTACAGACAAGTGCTGAATGCTCAGTTGTATGTATTGAGGTACAAGTGGTCGATTTTATATTCCCTGAGTGGTTATGATAATCAGAGATAAAAACACGGATTCAAGTAAGGGACAGTGGGGTACAATCGACCATGATTTACAGTCGTATCTTTTTTTCTGATCTTTAAACACCCATGACATGCCAGTAAAATGTGACACACTGATATTACATGGTCAGTGAAACGCCGTCAGACTGACAGAGTGAGAGGACGATACACTGGAAATGAATGGCATGGATCTTCTTGATGTAGAATGTAGACATAACGAAAAATCCAAAATAGCTTATCTAAAATACAAACATCCTCACAGTAGTTCCCTAGGGTATGCATGGCAATTGAAACTACTGCCATCGCACTGATTTTTATAAAATATAGCAGCGTGAATCGATGCAGCGGCTACTGAGGTGATGCGGTGACAAAAACATAAAGAAAAGAACATTTAAAAATCCTATTATCACTAATTCGAATATTATTAAGAAATTCTCCTCGCCTATGAGTGGAAGGTAAATTGAAAAACTATGGCAAGACTGTCTAAATAGTAGTTATCAACAGCATTCCATCATTTATTTGATATTCGTTAAAAAAAATGTTTAGTGCTTAGCCAACGGTTATGTAAGAAACTGAAGCTGAGTTGAATCGCAATGATGGAAAATCTTGATCCAGACCGGTATATGATAAACAACCGCTTGTTAATTTTGTATTTTGTTATTACTGGAGAACTGTATTCACTCGAATATACGACAGTGATCAATATGAATCAATACATCAGAACAATGAAATTAAAGATCGAAGAAAGACGACGAGCCAACCCATAACGAGGCCGCAGGCATCGATTAAGAAGTTATTTACTGTCAATCTAGGTGGTAACCTTCATTAAATCCTACGATTTTTCAATTGAATCGTTCCGATAAAATCGATTAAATTCTCTGTGTTTCGATTTCAAGGGTATACGAGTACGTACAGATGTAATTGCATTTATAAGGTTTCTTTTTTATTGAAGACTCTGTTTTCTTTTAAATGTGGTGAGGTGAATGGATCTGGACATTTGATATATGGGTACTGGTATATCTGTGACTTATCTCAGTCTGGAAATCAAAATTCGGTTACAAAAAATGGTTACTATATCAGCTATTATTTAGCTATTTGCCGTTTGATATTTTCTCGCTATGAAGCACATGCGGCGTTTGCAGTTCCTACAGAGCAGGATTTCACGCAAAATAACTAATGTCCCATGGTATGTATCAAATGAGACTCTACAAAGGACCTAGATATTCTTTATCTAAGAGACTATATTAAAGAAGATTCGCAGCGGCATTACGAATCAGCTGCATCATATTGCAACCCTTTGTTGCACGAGTTACTGGACTACATTTCCTAGCAAGCTCACCAACACTCCACGGCTAGGACTATGAATAAAATTAAGAGGCTTTATATCCAAATTATTCAAATCTCAAATAACAAAGTCTAGGCGCAAACAGATGAACATTCATCTCTCTGCTCGTTCCTTTCCTTCTTCCAGTTCGTTAATTTGGTCAGGTTTCTGGGTAACCAGACCTGATACATCATACAGATAGGCATTGTTTCACTAGCCGAAGGTCTCTCATAGCTATTTGCACTCTTAAAAAAGACACAAACAAAGTATTATACGACTGATCGTATCTTCTATGATCCAATTAACTGTTGAATCATTACTCTGTTTCAACCACAAAGCTCCGACTACCCTTGATACGCTACTGTCGCTATAGACACTCTTGCAAAACGGCGTCGCATTCGGGCGCTAATGAGGGTTTTCCAATTTCGAAATATGTATAAAGTATGCGCGAGTCTGTCACTAATACATAGATTTCTCTAAATTGTTCTAACCATATACGAATAGTTTGCAATATCGTCGTCCTACAAAGATGCGTGATCAAGCTATTACATATACAGTAGGTATGTCCAAAAAATTACAGTGATGATTTTATGGAATGCCAGGAAAGCAGGTGTTAGTATCTCGTGGTCAGCAGGGGTCTTTATAATTTTTTGTTGACGCAGCCCATACCGCTTTTTTCATAATATTAGAACAGTATAGGAGAGAGAACTAGCAGGAATTTCATGCAATTCTCCCGATACAATTTCCAGATGCGTTTGATGCAAAAAACGCTGCTAGTTTGTCATGGATTATATGTTGCAAATATGACACAGCTATTGTCTCGATTATATTTAAAAGTATGATATTATATAGTCTTCAGGCCAAGGTCCATAATTTGCGCTTCACTTCTATACATAACCCGACTCCTCCAAAAGTCCAACGAAACCTTTTGACTGAAAGCATTTCCCGTTCTAACGGACACTCCCCTTCTCCAAATAACTTGAAGAGCAAAATAAACCTCTCTGCTCGCTTAATGTGTCTTTCTTTCTCACTACATATGCCATGTTCTATCTTTAAAATGCTGCGCCCCTGAAAACTGTATGCCCGAAGCCCAGTGTTCTTATGCTTATCTGCCCCCTCTTAGGATATCAACGCCTCCTAATTTTCTCGGAGTCTTCTACCACCCGCGCCTCCTAAGAATGTCATCTGGGCCACGTTGAGAAAACGTTTTAAAAGATCTGAGATTAATACCTATTTCAAATTACCAAATATATGATTTGGTTTGTCCAATTTTTTTCGATAAAAAATGCTCCGTTGGTTGTCTATAACGCGTGTTTTTTAATGCGTTAAGTTTTCGGTGTGGCGATACCTTAAGCCTTTTATTTTGAATGCATTACTTCACTCTGCATTCAGACATCCATTAATAGCCCATACGAGTGTCCAGTATCAAAACAAATTAAATTTATCCAGGAAACAGTTAGTCAATTCATGTCAATAGCATTCTCTTAAAATTCTAGTTCGTATATTCTTCAGTTAAAACTGCGGAGAAAGCCTAAACGTCAGTAAAGTTGGTTTAATAATAATCACCTATGGATCTAGTTATCTCAAGAGCTACAATAATAATCAGTAGTATAGAAGTATCTTCAATGCATCCTTTTTCCCCAGATATGCACTCAATTTCATAAATTTTTAACCATTCCGATTAAAAAAACAATCAAGGTAAATAAGACCATATATGTTATTCAGCTTATACGGACAACCGTAGATTCAATTAAGTTCATAAGCATTAATCCATGACTTTATGACTGCCTCCTTTTAATCCTTTCCTCCTCCCGTTTATTAAAAAAATGCTTACGCACGGGGACGCGATTAATGGACATTTATGTCACAGTTTAAATTTATTGGTGACAAAACCGACTTTAATTATCTTCGGTATGCATCTGATTTTATTTATTGAGCATGGATTCATACAAGAAAATGGTGTCTATAGGCATGATTGGATTACGGCTACAACTATCAATGGCGTATCGGGAGACGGGTTTAGGGGTCGCCCTTTCCCTCCAAGAACACCAGAATTGGTTGTAATACAATAACACATAATTTTTCATGAATACGTCTTCATATCTATTTAGAGCGAGGGATTTCTCCTCACCAACAATCCTGGTTGCTTTGTATGAAGCTCATATAAGACCTGGCCTGGAATGCTCGAGGGGGTGCCACTCTAACCTCTTCTGTCCAAACTCGATGCAGTCTATGGGAAAGCAATGCCAATTAACAGTGACACTTCTTATTCGGTGAATTGGCACTATTGCTACCGATATATAGGGTTGAGATGCTGTTGACGCGACTGTCTATTCAGTGATATGTGGTAATGAATCAGATCCTATTAACCTTGGGAGACTAGTCGAAAAACGCCAGCCAAGTCAATAATTCTCTGGCCATTGTAGCGAGCATATGGGTTTCCGTTGAGCGATGTCGCCACTAGTTGAATGAATCATCACCGTGTTTGCGGAAATACAGAAAGAGTAGATTAATAAAAAAATCTGAAGTTAAGAGAATCTATATATATTTTTTTGGTGACTCGGAACCGGGTCTCCAGCATTCAGTGCTGGTGCCTTAGCTGTTTGGCTACAACACTAAATTAATTTTAAGTGAAAACTTCTCTTTGAAACTACACAAAACTATTGTTATGGCACTGATTACTCTCATAGTATTACTTTGCTATTTGTATCCTTTTCTATTCAGTAGCAAATTATGTGGATGAAACTTTTTAATTTGCATTAAGGGGAAGAGGACAACGGAGAACTATCAATGTAATAGTACGAAAAACATTACTTGAAGTTTAGACCAGTCCAGATTTATTCCTGAAGTTCATTGTTATATGAATAATTACTTGAAATGAATATAAAAACTATTATAAAAAAGTGTATACATTTTTTAGAGGTTAATGACACATCAAAATAACAATTATAGCGTCACGATAAACTTATAACTTCGGAGACATTCGGACACTCATTGAGACATGCTTTGGTATGTCGCTAGGTTTGAAATTAATAGCTTTTGGAAGATTATTTATTAGGAAACACGTATCAAATGCCAACTAGTGACTTTCACTCCATCTGTCGCCAATCTGGCTCTAAATCTTCGATGCCCTATGTCTGATAACCTAGTGATGTTGGGTATCAGTTTTTGACTCCTTGATAACTTCTGATTCTTTCCTTCCAGTCAAAAATGATACTCCAAAATTAACTAAACAACAAATAGAATTTCCACTGCCGCTAATTGAAACCACATATGTATGAACGAAACTTTACTGACGTTTCGGCTGCTTTCATCAAAGTACAAAACAATCAGTGAAAAAACTTGATTTTGAAAATGGTATGACATCAAAATTCATGACTATTTGTAGCGTAACAGTTTTGTTTTCAGCAACAGCTTAGTTTGAACTTCTATGATATCCTGGAAATAGTCATAAATACAAATATTGATATCATTATTTTTAAAAATATTTTTTTTTATTCCGTTTTATACCTTGATAAAGGCTGCCGAGGCAACCGAAACGTCAGTAAAGATTGATACATACGTATGTGGTTTCAATTAGCCACCACCGACCACATTATAGCTTTTAGAAGTTACATTACTTAAGTCAATTTACCAGATGTTGGTATTATCAGCATCAAGATTTTCATCACCTCTATAGAAATCCTTTCTGGATACGGCAGTGTTAGCAGTATTTATAGCGGATTACCATAGATTGGAATGTCTTGTCTATAAAAATGAAATTGCGTGCAAAGTTAGCGTTAGCAACGTAGTACTGCTTAAAAATTTTGTTCTCCATAAGGTTACACGTATCTGAGATTTCGCTCTTGGGTATAGATTCCAGATAACCAAAATGTCAAGTATGCTTAGGAATATAACATTACATAACATCATTACAATTTTGGAACTATGACACTGGATTAATTTAATTTTAGATCGCGTTGATAAAAGTAAGCCACATATTTAGAAATTGTTTTTAAAGGCTTTTTCATTCTTCTCTATGGTTTGTGAACTAATCTACTTATTCTACATCAATCGCAAAGTAATTTTAATACTGGCAACTTCATTATCTAACAATTTTATCCATTCATTATCATATTTTTGTATCCTGATATTCATTTTTGTAGCTTGTGTAGATTAATTGATTGGACTATAAGGTTGGTTGGTCGTTACACTTTTTGTGTCATTTTTTCTTGACAACAGGTAGTCGTCAACTTCCACATGTTTCTCTCAAGTTATTTAGTCTGAGAGAATTCAACAATATTACTGAAACATTCTTATTTCGAATTCATATGATTTCGTATGAGATGTTGGCATGTATTCATGATAAAATCACTTTCCATACTGGTAGATATCTTATCTTCAATCAAAAAGCCAAGGACTCGCAGGTCATGCGTCTTATCACGAAAATAAATAAATGGTCAGTTGTACAAAAATTAAAATACACGCATTTGCATCGATATGGAATATTTGAAAAACATTTTTTTCAATACTACTGAAACAGCTTCAATATTAACTTTGACCATTGAGTCAAGTGCATTTGCAGCTAAACAACATGGATTCAAATTCTAGTTTATTATTAAATAATCACTTTTTAAACACAGCATAAATCAAATCGAACGTGGTGATTGTAGGTCAGAAGGTGTTCCAGAGAAATGACTCATTGTTCTAAAGATTATACCGTAACCTGTAATTTTGTTGATATCCAAGCTAGTTAAACCTTTCAATTCAGTAATTGCTATTCTAATATAAGGAATTTGATTATTAGTTCTTGTAATGATTTATTTATCTGTTTTTATTTTCCATCTGATCTATTTTCGTTAGTAATGATGAAATACCTGTGCAGTAATAGATTATGGTATGTTTTTGAATTCTGGTGAGAAATCATTTATTCGTTTCCTTGAAATAATGCAAATGTCAGTCCCATATATAAAGGATTCGGGGATTCACAAAGAAAATATCTTACTCTCCTAAATCCGTAGGCAAGAAATTGTAAGCGGGGAAAGTTTTGAATTTTGGATATTGCCTTTTTCAATCTATAATGCAGTTTACTGCACGCAAATCCAAATCAATGATTTTTTTGTCTGTCTGTTCCTATTTATCCGTTACTATACAGATTGCAATAGAATTTTTATATAAAGACTACTCGTACTGCAGCCGGTAAAAGAAGATCAGTCTACGTGTTTCATTTACTTCGATAGTAATTAGATATTAGTATTCGCCTTTGATTGATGATGATTTGAAAATCATCATGTGATTGTCTCTCTGATTCATCGTATACCTGTACTGGCTGCTACTTAAAACCACGTGTGATCAACGAAATAACTTCACTATAGATCTGGCTACTACGGTATTATATATGAGTACAAAAAAGATAATTTGAAAATTGAATAATGCTTATCCTGTGGATGTCTCTCTGGTCCATCTAATATTTGCAACCATATGAGATTGATGAAACTTTACTAACGTTTCGGCTGCGTCGAGTTTAACGTTTTAAAGCTATGTGATGTTAATGACCTTTAGAAAAGATGAATTAAATTTTGAAATTATAGTGACTTTGATATTGACTGTATTCAGGAAAATAGTTTTCAAATGAGTACCTAGTATAAATTACTATGGAAGATACAGACGATGCAATTACATTGTTTACATATAAAATGCAAAGAGATGCCGGGTTTATGATAACACAAAAACAAAAGGTGTGATCCATTCAGGATATAAGAATAAACTGGATCTTGACATAGGAGCTGGAAATGAAATCATGATTACATTTTCTTCTATAGATATTGGTAATAGTTCATACTAATATTTTATTTAAAAACAAGGCTAAAACTAGAAATTTAACTTCTGCATTGTATTCTGCTAAGGCAACCGAAATATCAGTAAAGATATTGAATCAATCACATGTGGATTTGATTAGAGGCAAGTACAAGTATTAATAGTAATTGTTATTTATTTAAAAAGAATCCACATATATAAAGATTAATAAGACAGCTCATTATAACATAATCTTTGAACAAAAAATGCCTTCAAGTTTTCATTTTGGTAGACCACAAATTAAAAACAAATTACAAACAACATATCCTAACTACACTACTAGATAAACACAAAATCGTGAGAGAAAAACTCTCAAACACACATGTATGTCCTCGAAGGTTCAACATCTCTGTATAAGCAATTATTTTCCTAATGAAAGGAGACTGTTGCTTTGAATCCACCTGACTATGATGAAGTCTTTAGGGGCACTCGTTTGTAATTTCAATAGTTTCTTCGGTTAATCAATCACTATTATCGTACAAGCATACAATGGATTCGGGGTTTTTCTGAGTCCTTTGTATGTGGGCTGGTGGAATGAAAAAAATGTAATTTGTTTCGGGTGATTATAGTACACGGTGGTCCCTTGACGAGTCTGTGGCTTTGTTTTGTATACCATAATATTTGTGACTATACAGGGTGTTCCATATTATAATGGAAAACTCTCATATTCATCTAGGGTATACAATAATAATTTGACTAGTTCTTAAAAATGTTCTACAGTAATTCCCTATGGAGGTACAGGTCTATAAAGCACGTCACTGAAATGTATACTCTGAGACAAATTTCAAACTACACTGTTCATTTCGATGACTCTGAAATAATAATAGAATAATGCCCTTAGAAAAGATTTGACTCATTTAGTTTGTCAGATCGATTAGCCTTAACAGATTGATGATAACTTTTTACATCGTGTTGAATAAAGGCACTTGATAAATCATATATTCCCCGCTGTCTTGATAGTTTAGCTGAAAAAATGTATTTTATCTATGAAAGCATTACTTAGAAAAATAGTTCCCGTTTAGATACCTTTTTCAACAACTTGTCATTGTCAAAATAGTTTTTCCTAGAAAATTGCCCATTTTATCAACATAAAGCAGGGAGCTTTTCCTGCTTGAGGGTCAAGGGGTCTAAAAACATTTTTTTTGTTGGCTGTGCTATTTGGAGTATGACGTAAGATAATTATGAGTGTTTTTTTCCTGGATTTCGGTGGTATTTCTAGAAAGTCGAGTAATAAACGTCTTTCAGGGTTGCGTTACATAATCATATTATTATTTTCAAAGTTCCTGATGAAGCTATATATAGAGTACTGCTCTACTTACCACGCATACGCAAGGTGTGTGTCTGTAATAAATTTTAGAAGTAATGTTTTTTGTTTCTTTGAACGTTTTATGATTTTTGAGTTGCTGAGCATGTTTGGGTAAAGTCAAGAATTTTTTGGGAGGAATCAGTGTCCGTATCATTATAAATTTTGTTTGTATACACAGTGCTTAAATGAAGATCAAAATTTTAAGAACCATCAAACTGCTCCACGGATTTATTACATTTGGAGAGGGATAAGCTGTGGGCCAAAAATAATGATTTATTTTTCATGGTTCCTAAGTCATTGCCTATTTGTCAGGCAAGTAAGCAAAATGTGAGGAATTTGAATCAATTAAAATTGGACTAAAGGAAATTTATGTCAGGTTATCATCAAAACGTATAGTACTGAGACATTATAGGAGCTAACCAGCCTCCAAGACAGTACCATCTCTACAAAGTACTCATAAAAAGACATTTCGGTGGATCACAGACTCCTAGAAAAAGTGCAAAAAACAACAAAAGTCCAGTCTGAGCATCTACAAGTTCTGATTTCGTTACTCTATACCGGGAAATCACATTTTCAAGCGATACTGCATTGGAGGTACTGAGTTTATCTTTTTGGCTCGATTCTTAACTGAACCAAAACTAAAGTTCATTCCACGAAACCAGATAGTAGAGATAAACGGAAAGGCGGGGCGCAAAAATCCAGGAACGTAATGTAAAAATATAAATCGCAACAGACGCTACGATTGTTGTCAGGTTGTCATATGAGTTAATAAATTGCTCGCACTTTGTGTTCGGTTTCACTATATTATTACAACTTCTCACTTTACTGACTGTATGTTGCCATACATTATTTCAAACTGATACGACGTGATTACATGCGATGCGAATCTATCCAATATTTTGTAAAATAACCTGAATATGTTTTAAGGAAAATCAGTGAATAAGAATGGTTGGAATCAAAGAACATTCAGTATGAAGAAAATCATTTAAAAATTGAATTGTTAAAATTGGTTCAAGAAAATAAGCCTCGTTACAACTCTTACGTAATCGATGAGATAGCAAAAGCCCAAAACAAAACCGTATTACGTTTGCCACCTTACCACTGTGAGCTGAATCCCATTGAACTGATTTGGACTGATTGCAAAAATTATGTAGCGGCAAATAATACTACCTTCAAGATGGCAGATTTGAAGAATTTGTTTGAAGATGGCCTTCGGCAAATTACCCCTGAAAATGGAAAAACTGTGTAGGGCACGTAAAAAACAAGGTTGAAAAGGATTTTTGGAAGTTGGATCACATAATGGAAGAAATAGTTGAGCCTTTTGTGGTAAGTCTTAACGACACCAGCGATAGTGATGCAGACCTATTATCAAGCAATCTTGATTTTGAGTAAAGTAAGTGATTTTGCACATATTCATATGTGTTTATCTCTAACTGAAATTTCGTTATTTATATATTCAGATACGGTCCTGACTGTGTGCGGAGCATATCCTTTTCTCTCCAATAAAATTCGACTCAATAGTCAAAGTTTATTTACTTTCACTATCAGGTTTCGTGGAATGGACTATAGGTATGATTTTACCATAAATAAATAAAATCAAATTGAGGCTTTAGTTTGCTTTATCACCATTGTGAATAGAAAAGAATATTCATTTATTCCGGCTTTTGGTGAACATAAACCAATTATTTAGACAATAATCAGAATATTACTATTGCATTAATTGTACAGTAATCTTTTATCCAATCTAGCGCCACCAAACACGTTAAACTACTTCGCTAGCTGACGAAACAACAACCTTACAAGAAGTTTCAATGGGATATAAATCTATCATCTTAGTTGCTGCATGATTTTTTTATCGCAACACAACCGGCTCTGGTACGTATTTCATTCTCTTCCGGAGTACCAGGGTACTATTTTATATTCTCGGAATAGGTAGTAGATATTTATTTCAATTGCAGGTTTTGATTATTTTATTCATTCCTTTATTTCATGAATCTCTAAATTTTCTATACTGGTGAACCGCTTTCTTAAAATAGGAATTAATAAGTTGGACAAAGAATAAACATTAAAAATTATGAATGATTAGTGGTGAATCAAAATCCGACAAAGAGGAGATCAATCACAGGTTAACGTATATGTGACAAGGCCTGGGTGCAAAGCTTCATTCCCCAGAATCATCTACCGCAAACGATTTTTTGTGTGGGACTCTACTGTATGTTTTTTGAAATTTGTGACACTTTCAGAATCCTTTCAATTGTTAGGAAACTGACTTGTTCGTTTCATGAATTTTGATATTTTTATATAGTATTTTGTACGTTACCATGCTTCGGGAATATAAGAACAACACCTCGTACTCATTTCATTGTTATCTGTAGTAGTTGCTCTGAAGCACCACTCTCTCTATGTCTCCACATCTCTCACTAATAGTCGAGTGTCTAGTCATGAAACAGATGTTTACGCAAGCTCTCATCTCACTTCAACAGAAGTAAACGCATTCCAAAGATGGGCGTGGATGAATGGAATGACTGGCATCAGCACGGTTCAAATTTTCTTTGATAAACCTTTCAAATCCTTGAATACCCAAGAATCATCATATCGACATTCAATTATCAGGTGGTGAATTTTTTCATTTGATTCAAAGATCTCGTTTTGTCATGTCTTAATTAATCTCGTCTCGATCAAAAGGAAAGTCTAACTTCAGTGATATTCATTGGGTGACTTTTTATCCGATATCAGATCAGATTTTGCATACACATGGTCTAATTATATCCAAAAATGATATTAGAGTTCTAAGAACCTTTCATGCGTTTCAGAATTATTTAGAATCGATTTATATCATACCTTCAAGGTCCATTGTCTTGTGACAATATAAGTTCACATGGTGAAACAAAAAAAAAATGGAATTTGCACTATAATGAATTTATCTTAAGGCATAGAGGCATGACATCCAACAACTCAAGTTCATCAAATCGATTGTTAACACTCTAGGTATTCCATTTTGCACAGGGCGGATCCCAGAGATTTCGGCAAAATTGATGTTTAGCCCCCCTCATCAAGGATTTTTCGATTTCAATTCAGTTAGCTGGGCAGTGAATAAAAAACTTCCAATTTTCGTGTTTTATTTGCCTGCCACACGAATAAGGATCGATGAAACAAAAAAGTAGAATGAAAGTACACAAACATTAGCAATAGATTAGGGTAGGTACTAAAAATCAGAGTAGTATAGTCGATACAAGCCAATAGTTTGTATATTATGCTACAAAAATCTTGAAAAAAAAATAAAAAACTTTAAAACCGTGATAAAATGGGACACTGTCCTATCACGCTTTCTATTTTCGGATTATTTTTCGTTGCCCATGCGCCCATCTCAAAAAAAAGTAGCATTACTTCTACAAATTTCATCAAACTCAGTGCAGAGGTTACTGAGATTATTCGATGACACGAACACCAACAGCCAGATAGATCGATAGATAGGCTGAACAACAAATTAAAAATGTTTGCTTAATAGGTTGCGCAAAGGCGTCTCCCCCTCCCTATAGTCTAGATCTGGTATCGCCGAAGTTATTCCTCTCTCCTCGGCACAAGCGGGACCTCAAGGGGAACCGATACAGCTCCGTATATGACGTACAAGGGGACGGATCCCAGAAAGCGAGTCCTAGAACGAGTATGCGCAAAGGGAAGCGGGTTATACGCTTTGTGTCAGAGCACTAGGGTGCTATTTGAAGGACTACTAAGAATTTGTACCAATTAGTTCAATTGAAAAAAATAAATTCACTCAGTCCTATTTTTTTGATCCAGTACCTAAAACTGGGGTTCATCCTGAAGTTGCTAACGCAGTTCCAGGATGGCTTATATAAACCAGGAGCTACGAGGAGAGTTTTAGCAGTCCTTGCACTGTTGGTGTCCCGCCTTAGTGCGTAAAAGCATTTCTCTTCTCAACCCAAAACAAAAAAAAGCTGTAGCCTGAGCTACCTGCAACTACAAGATAAATCCGTAGTAATGGTTGATATTTGTAGACAACGTAGATACTTCAAAAACTTTCGTTTTTGAAATATGAATGTTCGTTGATGTTCTTTAAATAGCATGATTTTATCACTGTCGCGCACTGAGTCCGGCGGTGGTATTCTTGCTACCACTCCACCGTTCAGTTTTCTGATGTATAAGTATCTTAAGTCTAAATGACATATATTTTGTTAAAATATGCATGACTTACTTTGCCAAAGACATATCTTCAAATCAACGTTTGCGATACAGGAACTTGAAAAAAGATTATCTGTATACCGACGCCGCTGACTCTCTGATGTCTCACGTCCTGGGTATACTTTTGGCAACGGTACGACCTGTACAAGGCTTCGTTAAATGAAAGCGCAAACATAATTTTTTCGGATAACAAATAGTGGAAACCAGACTCCGACAGGTAGTATGGCCGATTCTATAACGTCTTTTTTAAAAATAATCATAAAAGGAGAACGTGAGCCCAGTAAACGAGATTACGTTTGTCAGATAAGATTCGCGGTATCTCATTTGAGCGTACGGTGTCGTTTTCAAGAAGGCGCTTAAAAAAATGGCATCCAGTAGATCGACTATATGCATTGTGGAATGAGTAACCGGAGAGTTTGTTCCCCGATGGTTACAATCTACAACGTTTCAAGGTCAATGTGCATAGATATTTATCCTTGCGCAGTGCTTATGAAGCGCGATAGTCTATCTGCCTTTGCGTGAGGTTATCTGTAAAGAGAAATATACTTTGCTGAGTTGTTAGAATATATTTCGTCTAGGTTCTTCTTGTTTGTTTTACTGAGTGACATCAATTTTCGAATATAAGAATATTGCCTAACATGTCAAATAATATTTTTATGTCCTATATATAGAAGGTATAGATAGCAGAGTAAGGTCACATTCACAGGTAAAGTCACAGGTAAGAGGAACAAAAATGCGTTGTTGATACACCTTCTATATAAGTTTTGTAATGATGATATTCATTCAACATTTTTTTTTACAATACTTACCGCTCATTACGTTGGGTGTAAAACTAGTGAATGACTCCTCCAATATAATTTCTGAACGCTACTGTACAGCAGACTGCCGAAAACATGAAGCTGGTTTCGCAATGTATGACGAACCTGTGTATAAAATTGTGTGAACGTGCTCTGTAAACAAAACTAAGAATACAATTCGTTGGAAAAAACGACAAAATATCGGTTAAGGATCGACCAAGGTTGTGTCAACTATCCTACGTCATTGTTTAAGTACATCAACTGAAGAACTGCTTAAAAAAGCATCGCCGTAGAAGTATTGATGTTTATTACCTATACAGGTATGTATGTGTGCTTTGAATTATGATCATATACATACTACACGAATAATCATGCTTATGTAAATAAGTTATTTATTCGAGGATTATTCTACTCAATACAGAAAACATCATAAATTTATGATGGAGTTCACTCACAAAATAAGTTAAATAGATTTAGAATTAGTTAATCAGTAGTTTTGATGTAAACATATGATCTCATTCCCATTTTTCTGGATGATCTGAAAACTTGTATAAATGTAGAAATGATATCTTATTATGTATCAGGCAACCAATAAACCCACATAATTTCATGAAATACATACCTTTGATAAATATTGTTCCAGATCATGGATAGGATTTTGAAAATGCATCCATCCATTCCATTTTAAGGTCTATTATATACTAAGTTCTGTTATGTACCAGTAAAACATCAAGTCAAGTAGATCATGTCGTCGATGTAACAAAAAGAATATTGTTTATGTTGACCTTATTTAAACGATTATGGGGTTCCTCGTAGCAAAATTATCCCTTTTTCTTCTGAAACAGCGGATGGAAAATTTGGCAAGTATTTATTGTTGGTCGTTAATGTTTTGTGTAGTTTCGTGCCGTGTGGTTTTTATATTAAAATATTATAAACAATTAAATATCACACTAGGATTTAAAAATAATTTGATATTAGAAAAAATACAAAGATCATTTGGAGACTATAACCCAAGCCCATTAGGAATGTAATGAGATTTCAAGATGAATAAGTGTTCTCGGCCTATATTTCTTCAAAAATTTCATGAAAATCAGCAAAGTTGTCACTGTGACTATGCAGTGGAAAAAAAGCAACTGAAATGCTAGCCAAAAGATAGGCAGAGTTAGAAAAACATGTTCACAAAATTTGTGTTCAACTACACCCTATCATAAACAGAAAATTGAGACGTGTAAAAATGAGGTAAGAACAATGCCAAATTCTTGTGCCCACCAAGACTTTTTGTTTAACTACGCCCACAAATGATTAGACACTCGAGAAATATGAAAAACGCCATCTAGGGTAGATCTGGTAGTTTTTCTTTTTTTTGCTAGTACCTCCATCGCCAATGGAACGATATCAAAACAGAAATCAGCAAATCCCCCTTGAAAAAAATTTGTTTTCATCCAAAATATTACCTTAGAACTAAATACAACTTGTTCTCACAAAAATTCTCTGAAAAGCATGAAACTGGTGGAAAATGATTACCAGATAACAGCATCATTGCGACACATTGTGTTTACCGTAAGGTATTCCTAAGCAGCCGATCGTTTTCTAAATGAATTAACTACATCACAGTAGATACAAATCGAGAAAAACAGCAACAGTCGGCCGAGCTGCCCTTTTATGGGAAATCAAGAAGGCTGCGGCTTGAACGGCGAGACGCGTGGTCCAGAAAACAGATCAAGTAGTCTGTATACGGCCGGCCCAGACTGACTCACCCACCAATTTAACACCGATATCATTGGCGTGTCCAGAGGAACATTCTGGGTGTAGTTAAACTGCAGATAATCAAAACTTTCCATTACACTAAAATAATAATAATAATCTATTAGCTGCTCCGAAATGTAGATTTGATCTGGATGTTTTTGGGATATTTTGGCTTTTTTATGGAACGGCATAATCTCTGATTATGTACAGGTACCTTTCAACAGCTGGAGTCCATGGAGGCAAGGAAAATAGTGCTTCCCTTAAAAAAATTGAATTTTTTTCTAAAGTGTAATTTTTGAAATTAATTTACTTAGATAAATGTTATTTTAATTATTCATTTCATAAAAAATGGTGCCCCAATTCAGATCGAGCTGGAGATCTTTTTTAAGACCTTAATGATGGAACGTCGACGTAATAAATAGTTTTATTTTTGACAATCACATATCACAAATTAAGATAAATGATTGCTTTTTGTTGAAAAAATGAATAGATAATTTTAAGTCCACGTTAATTCAAAAAAGATAGATGAGAGGAGAAAACGATGACGTTGAATGTAGAATGAAAAGTCAAGCGTCTTGGACAGGATGGGGTTTAATGACTTTTAATTACACGAGCTCTACAATTTTGATGTATTTAAGGGAAAAACTTTTCCAGAAGATTCGCTATTTTCGTCAGCTCTTTGACCGAGTGTTACTGCCATCTGGAGTTATTTACGAAGCTGATAACAGTGAAAAAAACAACGACAAAGAACTAAATCAATTTTTAAAGGAGCCTGAAGTTGCCTGTACCGAAGTGTAGAAATTGTGTGAAATATTATTGACAGTACTTGCTACAATATCATTATCGTTATCAGTAGATTTTAGCAAATATTTCTGCTGCCCAAACTAAAACTAAATATTTAAATAAACTTCTCAAAAACATGTGATTAAAAAATTTGGAAAAGTGATCAAACAATCGAATTACAAATTTGATCAGTTTTTAGAAATCGCTTTCCTTACTGCAAATTTCACCGCACGCCCCTGTTCAACAATAACAGCTATCTCTTCAAATAAGTGTGGTTTAATGATATAAACTGTTAAATCACACCAAACGGTAGACACAGTAAAATGCAGTTATCATTGAATCAACTAGATTCCATTTACATGTCGCTATTAGCTTGCTTTCTTGAATATTTAAGGACAAAGTTCCTAACCACCATATTTTTTCCATCTCTATTATTGATAATAAGCAGCTTAAAACGTTTTTTGACTCGAGAAACCAAAACCAAGTTTTGAGATTTTAATGATAATTCATTTCCACCCACATCAAAACGTCAGATTAATTTTAAATTTTGCACCCTTCTCAAGGACCGATCACAATACTGTAGTTTGCCCATTGTATATTTTCATGAAGCAATACGTTTTTAAGTGTTAATACGAATTAACATTATAATAAGAAAACATTAGGCAAATAATAATTGTGTATTTAACACAGTTTCACAAATAAAACTCTCTTACAGTGACGCGTTTTGATTTATATTTAAATCATCGTCGAACTGTCAGATTTGACTGTTTAGCAAAACTAACAGTGGGATTATAATTTGAATATAAATAGAAACGCGTTACCGCAAGAAATATATATTTATTTGTGAAACTGTGTGTTAAATACACAATTATTTTATCTGTATGACCGAAGACTTTCTCCAAGTAACATCTACAATCTACATAATTTTTTTACCAGCTGTTGAAGTGAAATATGATAATACGAATGACATTTAATATTTTTTATGAACACACTTTTATTAGTTTGCTCTGTATCTATAGAGCATCTTTGAAATATAACCATACTAGAGACTTATATGAATCCCCGTGAATCGAGAGCAAGTCCAATTCCAGGAATGAAAATAATTTATATTTTATGAAACTGAAAGGACAAGCGTTTATAGTTAATCGAACTGAAAAGTAAGGAACAATTCTGAATATAAGAATAAAATTATTATCGAGAAAATTGAGGTCATTGTGATAAAAGTGTGCACTGTTCGATATAAATTGTTATAATTTCTTAGTAGTTCTTATTCAAAATGCTGTTAGCGTAAAAATGTAGTACGTGGTATCCCACGCTATTATCACATTTTTTCGTTAATCATTCTATTCTTATATTATGATTTTTTTACTTTTTGGTTCAATTAACTATAAAAGCGTGTTTTTCTGTTTTTTAGTCTATTTACTTTTTGCTCATCACTCCTATTTCAAAACAAGAAAGCATCAAAATACACTACGTGAAAATTTTCCATAAAAATAGGTGCAGTGGAAACTTTGACGACCAAAATATTCCCTCGTTTATGCGTGGCAAGTGAATTTAAGGAAGTCTTGTAAAAGTTATTTTTGTTAGAATTGTTCGTGATCGAAAATACAAACTGTATTGGATCCTGGGTTCAGGAAGATGAACATAGAAATTGATGCTTATTCGGATTCGCTCGGACTGGTTTAGTTACATGGAATTCCTGAACCAAAATGTATCATTAAAGCTGCCAAAGTAAGCCATCAAATTTTTCTCAGCCGGTTCACATGGTCGGTCAAAGAACTTCTTATTACGTATTGCTAATGAAAAAAATCAAGCTTAATGGCCATGTGGGTGTCCATCTACCTGTGTCGTATACAAAATAATTAGAGAAACCTGTCCTGAGATTTTGGCGATCAGACAAAGAGGTACAGACATAAAGACTATAAAGATGACAAAATCTTCTAACGATACTGCCCATCAGGCTCGGTTAACCTTGAGAATTAGCACATAGGCGTATCATAATTGTTTTGGCGTTGTTCTATAGAAACTTCTTGACTTAAATAAGTTCACTTCATGTCTATATCCTTCAAAACTTTATTATCTTCAGCATAAAATCAACGTTAATATTTTGTTAGTTGCGTGTTGGTAATTTTACTAGTATATATCCTCAGGTAGACATAAAAAAAGACACTGATAAGTCAACTCAAGAATAAAAACATCGAAATGGATAAAGAATTATTAGTAGCTACAGTATGAATCAATACGTTTTTTTTGTTTACAATAATTCAAGATCTAACATAGTCTCACAAACCCTATTGATATTGACATTGATTTGTATGAATGTTTCATTCAATATTCCCGTACATTGCACATTGACGGTAGTCCTATGTTGGAAAAAATTGGCAATCATTTGATTAATCTATAGTAATAAGACTTCTACCCAGGCCCGTCGAGAGGAAATCGGGTTTCGGTTGGGTCAACATGCCTCTGGAGGTCTGAAGCGCAAAAAAAGGAAATGAAAGGGAGGTGATCTTCCTATTCCCCCTCCTCTTGATAGGCCCGCTAACACCTTTCCGGCAACGATAGTAATGAAACAACGAATATTCGATTGTGTAAGTAATAAAGAATGTATTGTGTTTAATACAGAAAAAGTGAGCAAAATGCACTTACACCATAACTTAAAGCAGATACGATTACATCACTGTGCTAATTGTTGGTAAAGTAGCAAGCATTGAGGATATCCTTATATTAGGCCTATAACGAAATTCAATTTGAGTAAGTGGTGAAAAAATTATCACATTTAGTCGAACAATGCACCATTGTTGGTATGTTTTGGGAAATTGGAAAAGTGAGAGTGCGAGTATCTCCTATTTCGTAATGAATGAGTAGGAAAGGATTTTGACGCCCCTAGCCTATAAAAATATTTAGTATGGTGCGGTGATTCAAATCTTGTAAACTTCCCACGTATATGTGAGAAGGAGTATTGAATCCAAAATAATACATATTCTTCCCATATGCCCCATGCACAATTGAGTATCAAAAACACAACATTAAAAGATGCTACAATATATAGGTACAGACCACGAACAATCAACGTCAAGTAGGTTAACGCTGTACTTCCCACGTAATGGTATTAGGTTAGAAATAAGAATTTTAAACTTGGTTGATTGAATATGAAAAATATAGATGAAACAACTCTTTAATAACCAATACAATTCCAGGTTTTCTAAAATTTCCATACTTTTCATACTCAGGTGAATCAGCAGGTCTGAAATCCGGTCACATTGTTCAATAAACTGATACAACTTCACGAGGAATATTCAGTTGGTATGCAGTAATTTGTAGTAAATGCCGCTAAGTCAACCATCTTTAAGGAAAAAGCAAATACACTCTGAAAATTCAGTACAATATGAAACAAATTCTTATGGTTTAAATTCGTTCGAATCATTGTAAACGCATCAAAAATCTATTATTTTCATGAGTCGACTATATTGAAGTCCACAGCTATTGAGAAAACACTGTTTTAGAAATTTTATGGACGACAGTACGTCTTTCACCAATGCCAAAAAAAGTTTTTAGATCCGCCTTCTGCCTCCAACCTCTCACCCTCCATATTATTATCTATCTAACAATAGTTGAAAATGATAAGTGTTCTAAAACAAAGGTTGAGCGTTTTTTGATTTTTCATTTTTGGCGATTACACCGCCGCCCCTGTACCAATTCTCGAAAACTACGAAGCTTTCATGTTCTTGCTCTAGTAGTCAAAATTTCATTGTAGAGGGGTAAAGGATGACTGGACAGACATTCAGATAGGCCGAAATCAGTGACATGAATATTCGTAATGTCAAACCTCTAATAGAGTTGAGTAACTGAAAATAGTTTCGACTCCTAATTGTATGAGTAGTAGGTTAAAGAAACAGATAAACAAAACTGAGAAAACTAAACCATGAAAGTAAATTATCGTCATCATTATGGATGCTCCAACTTCTACTACTTTCAATTATTCAATATCATTATAGTCAACTTTTACTTAGTATAACTAAAAGGCAGGAAAGTACTTTAATCAAGAAAATATTGATTCCTTGATGTTCCATGACCCATACATCGCGATAAATAATGTCATTCATTTCCGTCAGTCTGTTTGTCTGTTCGATAATCGTTAGCCCCCTCTAGCTCGGCAAGTAGAATTTTGATGGAATTTTACAACTAAATTACTACTGATAGGGACAAAAAGATATTCTATCAGCTATGAAGCCCACATGATTGAAGAAAACAATTTTTCCTAAAAAAGAGATGCTTTTATTCTACAATACAATCTGGATCATGAACTAATACATATATATATGCTCAAATTCAGACATGCTAGAGACATTCGATATCCTTGATTATTTTCTCAAATTTTCCGGGAGAGGTCTCATTTTGGGAAAGGGGATAAAAGCGGAGTGAGGTAGAGATAAGAGAACTACAAGACTTTCGTGTAATACTCTGATAGCTGGTACTCCGGCAGGTAGTGACATTTCTTAGTACCCATTTTCTCAGTCGGCATATACAATTTTGTTGTTTTAGTGTCATAAGTCATAAATATTTTGTATCCGCTAAAGTAGATCATAAAATTCATAAAAATAATATTTCAGGTGATGGAAAGTAAGTCCCTGCCAGATCAAGAAATTTACCAATTTTTCGAATGCGTAATTTTCATTTCCCATATCGCTTTGACATTAGACGTATAAATTGCCACAGTCATAAACGATATTCAAAGATGAGTCTGGTAAATTCAAGAAATTGGAATCTCATAAATAGTAAAAATCGAAAGCGTTTGCTCTTATTTTCCCAGGTTTCAGTGCAACTGATAAGCCTTGGATGAGTCTGTCGATGTTTTCGTGAATGTGAAAGACGTATCTGACAAATTTTCAGGACTGCGGAAATAAATAATTATATATATATATATATATATATATGGATAAGCCTTGGATGAGTCTGTCGATGTTTTCGTGAATGTGAAAGACGTATCTGACAAATTTTCAGGACTGCGGAAATAAATAATTATATATATATATATATATATATATATATATATATATATATATATATATATACCTGATATTTATTAATTTTGCTTTGAATTACTAAATGGATAAGTCTGCCGATGTTTGGTGACTGGGAAAATAATTAACGAAAATGGTCAATTTTCGCTCGGACTATAAAGGGTTCTATACCATTATTAGAAATTTGATATTAGTAATCATAATACTAACCAAACAAAGAATATATATTTTCATTTACAGAACGGTATCAAGTGATCGTCCGTTCTAACTCATACTAACATAAAAGCTTCCGAATGACAGACCCTCGTATATGCGCGGAACATAAATTACACGCAAAACAAACGCGCAATTAGCTGCCGAATCAGATAATATGATTCGGAGTAGAGATATTTATGCATATCTTTCAGAAAATGACGTAAAAATGACTCAGGCTTCCGTCGGAATCGAATGGTTTGAAGGAGTGAATGCTGGAAATGATTCGATGAAGGTAAACCATATCTGTCAACACATATGCTGCGCGACAAGTGAACTAATGAGGTGTATTAATCATTCCACCAGTGCCAGTGGCGTGAAAAAATGGGTGAAGTGTTTTGTATCCAAGATACGTAGTGTTCAGGATATTATTATTTGTGATTTAAGCAATAAAAAGATGTGTTGCCATAAAAAAGAAATAAAAATGACGTCAAGTAGCTTGACACCCTACTTTCCATGGTATAAGTGTAGCCATAAAGATTTGAATCGTATTCTGGTATTGTTGATCTTCTCCAATATCAGATTTAAGAAATGTTGGACTGAATAAATTTAAATTGTGACAATTTTGAAAACTGCCAATTTTTGACCACCGAAAATCTCAACTTTGAGAAAATGTTCACTTTGTAATGAATATTATTATACCTCATGTTATGTTGTTTTCGTTTTGGAACAAAAAACAGCTGAAACGTTATAAAGTTCTTACCTTTACTAACGTTCCGGCTGCCTCAGCAGCTTTTTTCATAGGGCGGGAATGGAAGAATTGGATATTAAAATTATGCTTCCAGGTTAACAGATTGATTTCAAACAAGACCTTTGTTTGAAATTTTAAGGGTTAGTGAACAAATAATGCATTTGCATTGATGATAAATCCAAAAACAAAAAACATAATGCACTGCCACACAAGAAACATTAGCCTGGAGATGGAGCGAAACATACAGCAGTATGACTAGATATTTCCATGAAGCATTTTCAATCAAACTGAGTTTTCAGTTTACTGAGGAATTAGAAACACAATCATCGTTCAACTTTATATAGGCAGATTTGTTGGCCTTACTCCTGAAATTGCTATTCTACTTGAGTAGTACAGTAAACTGCTCCCATTTACTCTATGCCTCTTTTTCGAAGCGTGTCCACTAAATACTTCTTTGGACATTGTGTAACTTGAACACAAAGTTCCCCTTTGTATATACCTTCCAATTTTATTTTACTTTGTTTCCTTAAGAAGGATCTTAGTGTATTTGTTGTCCTAAGAATTTTTATGATATCGATTTTTTTGCCATCTTCAGTTTCTCAAATATACCGGTAGAGACCGCCATAGGTAGACAGTAAAGTCTTCGTAATTGTGTTATGGCAAGTGCTTGATGATGGCTTTAAAATGATCAATTTACAGACAAATAAAATACGAGCTCGATGAAAACTACTCCAATGATATTAGCTGCTTAAGGAACAGCCCAGTCTTTCATTCCTGAAAGTCCCACACAATGGACTTTGGACGTTTTTTTCGTCCTGCCTCCACTTTTGTTGTTACGCCTCTGCATCCTCTCTCGTGGCATGCTGTACGTATACGACCTTTATGATAATCAAAAGTCCTTGTCAGGAATTCTATTACTCCTATACGTATATGTATACTGTGCGCGGATATACCATACCATACCGCATGCTGGAAAAGCGTAGACAACGTTTTCTTGAATGAATAATGCATACAGAACAAATTAAAAAAGCTTTGAGGATGACTACAACTAAGGTAGGTTGATAATATCAGGTAACATTAACTTGTAGGCAGTGGTTACAATGTAATATAAATGAAATAAAAAATTCCGCGATTATTATCAACTTCTACAAGTTACCTTTCCCACGTAAGTAACACATATCACATCAACACCTGTACACTTGTATGAGATCCTCACAACAGTCACAACCCCAACTGTATTCATTTATCCTGAGAGGAGGTTGATGAAACTGAAACTTAATGGAAAATGACGGGCGTAGAAACAGACAGACGTTTACCGTTGAAATACCGTCGACTGACATGGCGATGAGAAATAATAAAATGAATTACTTCGAGTGAATCACAAGACATTCGTATTCTTGATTGAAGTACATAGGGTTCCGTCGGAAAATATGATAACCTCACAAACAAAATATGGAATACTTGTTGGAAGAGCATTGAAATCTTATTTGTGAAGAAGATTATATTCTGCTTTAGAGTATAGGTATTTCTTTAGAATTAGTATTGAATATATGCCTTTCTTGGTTCAAAGAAAGAAGAGTGAAAGTTAAGTGAGTTTAAAATATTGAGATCAGATGTTCTTGTCGTGAGTATATCTTTACAAAAGTATAGCAATTCTTGAACTGAGAATTTCTTTTTATGTGTTTTGCCACAGGATAACCGTCATCTCTAAACCTTACTATAGTCAAAAAAGTACTACACTTTTGTCGGACAAAGTGACAGATTATTAGAGCGACAGGACGTTGAAACAAATGGCAGCCCAAAAATTGAGGATGGAATCAAGATGTAGATTATTCTGACACTGAAACAAATCAGCTTAAGCGAAACCTCTCAAATTGATGCGTGTAGTCTGTCATACGAAATTTCTCTTCATTTATCTAGCGGGCATGTCATATAAATCCAGTCTTCTCTTGGTACCGTATCGCCGAAGAAAATACTGTTATATGAGATTTAATTTTTGATAGGTATGCGCGGTTACTGTACAGAATAGCAAATAATTATAAATAATACGGCACCGGTCGGTCAAGGCGTCCTCGCCTTGGCGTCCCTTACATGGAAGTCATCTCAGGTGTATTTTGAGTCAAGGCAACAAGTCGGGTACTGTACCAGACATGTGTAAAAAGTATGAATACTTCTGTGTAACCTGGCATGCAGTATTTACTTTGAATGGAAAATGAATCACACTAATATGATATTTCAGATACTTAATACATAGGATAACGTATATATTATGTATTTGCCAGAAAATAAATATCCAGAAAATCTAATACTACCTCTGAGGAAGTTATTTTAAACCTGTTATCCTGGAAATATTTAGTTTTAATAAATATCTAATCGCTTTTGTTTCACATATAGCTCCTTTGTTTCAGAGCATTCGCAGTTTTCCATACACAAATTGTACAATGACTGACTAGTGCAATACGATAGTTCTTGACATTCAAATGCCAACAAGATAACCTAAATCACACAAGAGCAAATGAGACAATAATAAGTCATGGTCAATGCTACTATTAAGCAGAGTATGCGTCTAGCTTCACTATACATAAATTGTTGCATTTTCATTCTTTGATACTTTTTGTGTGACTTTAAAGTGTATAAAGAGATATATACATTGAGATGGTGACCATTTAGCTGTACTGATTGATGTTGTCAGATTAATAAAGAATTGATAGGCCTAATTTCCAATAATATTGATTTTAATTACCCGGCTATGGATTTCAAAATGCTAAATCTCTAGTTTAATTTTTGAATATACAGGTCGATCCAGGTCGCTATCCTTAACATAAACATATGCATTTCACACGCGTCACAAACATACCTTTGTAAACATCGTCAACCCACTGATTAGGTTGAAAGACAACTGTAATAGGCATAAAGTTACAAGGTTTTCACGTTATTGTTAACAAATCAAATCCAGTTTTTAAGGCTCTATTTAAATCAAGAGAGTTTCATTGTCATTCGGTCAATTTCGGGATACTTCTATATGTTGATTCATTCTACGAGTATAGAGTGGTTTTAAGAAAATGTTGTGAATCAATACAATATTCATTATGCCGTATTCTGAGAACCACAAAATCAATGAAAGTTGTGTGAAAGTAATTTAATGGAATTTACGTTATTCCGTGAAGATGGACACAAAATTCATATGAATTAGGATACACATTTATAAAAACTACAAATGCTTGAGATTAGATAATTTTTTCCAATTTATTTTCTATCTTATGCTGACATCTGTGTTTTCCCAAAAATAGTATTCAATATTGTAAATTTAATATAACAGATTGCAGATATTAAGAATTAGTGCTCAAGATATGGCAGTAAAGGAATCTTGAGAAACGCATCCTATAATTTATTATTTTTTATTTTCTTAAATTAATCAACGTGATTGACCAACGGGTGTTGAAATTTCATGGACAATTTTATTGCTTATTTTTTATAAAAACACAATATGAATATTCTAATACTTCGTCATTATTAGTAATTGCAATAGCTGCCAACTTAAGTTGTAAAATTGCATTTTCAAACAACACTTTGTTTATCACTAGCCAAAATGGAAACTATAAAAAAAAACCTTAGAATTGCAATGACTAAGGCTTAGTAACACACGGTGGGAACGACACGGAACGGGCCCGGCCCCGGCACGGCCCCGGCACGGCCCCGGCACGGCCCCGGCACGGCCCCGGCACGGCCCCGGCACGGCCCCGGCACGGCCCCGGCACGGCCCCGGCACGGTGTATCCTGAATCATCCTTCATTATAGCGAAACGTGTGTCATTCGGATTTGTATACTATTCATTCAAGAAAATCTGTTGAAATACAAACGGTCAACTGTATTAGTTGTGTTGAATGCCATTTGATAATGTTTCTTCGGAAATATTTATATATTAATTCGAATTATAGGTATACCATAGAGCGCAAAGTTATACATGTAACAGTCCATTTGTTGTAAGAAAACTCGATGGCTAATTGAAATTAATTATGTTCACTGAATAAAAAAGCTTCAGCGATTCTCCTCTCATGGTCAAAGCATAGTATTTATAGAATCTACTATTGCTTGGTGTGTGTTGATTTTCACTGCTGAATGGCTCGTTTACCTGAATAATTGATTACTGTCCGATAAACATAATGAGTACTATTAGTGTAAAGCGTCTCTTTAAGAATGTGCATAATGAATATACAGAGTGTATATTATGCGTGAGGAATCTGTTTAGGTTTTTACAGAGTGAATAAAAAAGTTATTGCATTATTTCTTATACATTCTCACTTTATGTTCCCATTTGTTTGTATTTCCTTAAAAAACAACAACTTTTCCAAGGTTATTCACAAATAATAATAAATAATATGCAACAAAATTAGCATCAAGATACAATCTATATAAATATACCTCTTTAAACAGTATTTAAATTTTTAAATCAGTTCACGCATCTACTCTTCAGTATGTTTATATTTCCTCTATATTAGTTCAACTTATCAAAGTATGTTGGCATATGTTCATACAATAATATCAATCTAAATGTTTGCCTGAAAACAAATCAACAACTAGACTTTGAAGCAGAAAAGTTCATGAAAATCATCCAAAATGCTGCGTTCGATAGCACTAAACCATCTACTCATATTACTAAAGGAAATAACTATCCGACAGAAATAAGAGAATTAGTGGCTGAAAAACGGAGGGCCCGGCGTAAATGGCAACTTTCGAGAGATCCAATAGACAAAAATATTCTTAATAACAAAACGCAAAAGCTGAAGCGAGAAATTCAACAACTTAACAATAAATCTTTTAACAATTACTTAGAATCATTAACTGATCGTAAAGATTCTGGTTATTCTCTGTGGAAAGCAGCAAGAAGAGTCAAACGACCAATCACATCAAATCCTCCCATAAGAAGAAGTGATACTGGAGCATGGGCTAGAGACAACAAACAAAAAGCAAAATTATTCGCAGAACATCTAGCGTCAACATTCCAACCAAATGAGGTGAACTCTGAAACGATTCCTGAAGGTGTCGCTAGCAATCTTCTGGAAGACATTCCCTTCGTTACCCCCAAAGAAGTGGCCAACGAGATCATGACCAACCTCAATCCAAAAAAGGCCCCAGGATTTGACCTCATCACTGGAGAAGTCCTGAAACAGTTACCGAAAAAAGGTATAGTAATGTTGACATACCTATTCAACGCAGTCATTAGGTTGAAATACGTGCCTGAAATATGGAAAGTCGCAGAAGTGTTGATGATTCCCAAGCCAGGAAAGCCACCAAATGAAGTTAAATCTTATAGACCCATATCACTGTTGCCTATTATTTCCAAATTGTTTGAGAAGCTGCTACTCAAAAGACTTAAGCCACTTATTGAAAATAATGGTTTGATCCCTGATTATCAATTCGGATTCAGAGATAAGCACTCCACCATTGATCAAGTTCATCGCATCACGAACATCATAGAATCAGCTTTGGAGGAAAAAGAATATTGCACTGCATTATTTCTAGACGTCGCCCAGGCTTTTGACAAAGTCTGGCATGAAGGACTCATCAACAAATTAAAAATACTCCTTCCTAACCAATATGTAGAAGTTATCAGGTCATATATTTCTGATAGAACATTCAGAGTCAAGCAAGAAAATGAGTATTCTGACCTTATGGATATCAAAGCTGGAGTACCTCAAGGAAGTGTCCTGGGCCCAATATTATACCTATTGTATATTTGTGATATTCCAACGATGAGGGATGTAACGGTCGCAACGTTTGCAGACGACACAGCTTTGATTGCAACGGACAAAAATCTTGCTTTGTCTACTAACAAGGTTCAGACAGCTGCCAACGAATTGGTGACTTGGTCACAAAAATGGAAAATCAAACTAAATGAATTAAAATCGATCCATGTCTGCTTTTCTAACCGAAGACAGATAAATCCTCATCCAATAAGCGTTAATGGGACCACCGTACCACGAGAAGCTTACGCTAAGTACCTAGGTATGACCCTTGACACAAGACTGAAATGGAAACATCACATCAAAAAAAAGCGGGAAGAACTCAATCTTCGCTACAAACAATACTACTGGTTATTGGGAATATCCTCAAAACTGTCCCTCTATAACAAAATCATGATCTATAATCAGATTCTCAAACCTGTTTGGCTTTACGGTTGTCAACTGTGGGGTTGTTCGAAAGATTCTAACATCAAGATTATACAAAGATTCCAAAATAAAGTTTTAAGAGCTATTGTTAATGCCCCTTGGTACATTCGTAATAAGGATATTCATCGCGATTTGAATATACCTCTGGTAGTCGACGAGATCAAGAGAATGGCGGCCAGGCATGAAGAAAGGCTCCATCACCACCCAAACGCAGAAGCTCTTCAGCTGCTGGACAACCACAACGCTGTCCGACGATTGAAGAGAACCAAGCCATACGAATTAGTGTAGTGCTTTGGTGCATAGAGCAGAGCATGTGTACGAATTTGTAGTTATAGTGTTAACGTAATCTAAAGGACATCGATGGATTTACTTTAGTGATAAGTATTAGTTTGTAAGAATTCAAAGGAAAATTAATGGTTGATCAGTTTGATCAGTTTTAATATGAAGGCATTATGCCCCCCTAAAACAAAAAAAAAATATGTTCATACAGTTACTTACTGTAAATGTTAAATGTTTTTCCAGGTTAAGTTTAAGTTAAGTTAGCCCGATGACTAAACTTCTGTTATTATTATTACTATATCTCAGAAAATGCTTAGTATCATATTGGATTTCATTTCCATTCCTCTACGAATCTTGTTACGGTGATGACAATTACATATGATATTAAAAACTATGTTGGTTGCAAATTCTTGCTCGTAAAGCCTTTTTGAATGCTATCAACATATTGATCTGCTCGTGTAGATTGTAGATGTTCTTACTTGGTGAAACTCTGCCATCATGCAGATGATAAGATTGTGTAATTAACACACAGTTTCACAAATTAAACTATTTTTCTTTTTGTGTGTCTACATTTAATGTGCCCAAAAACTCAGAAAATTATGTGTCCAACAATAAACTTTACTCCCTCGTATATAGTTACTCATTCAAATTGTGTTCTTTAAGTTTTTGATACTTCTTTAGTTTATGTAGATTTTATCGGTTTAAAATTATTTCAAAAACAACAGAATCAGGCAGGCAAAACAAAGTATGTTTGTTAGAAATATATAGGGAACCAATGTGGAGCTGTAATTGCTATGAAATTCCATGAATACGAGTATATTTTAATTGGATTGTGGTCGAGAGCGGAAATTTTATCAATAAATTTTGTAAAATTTTCTAAGCACTTTTCGGCTAGTAGATTTAGAAATTATTTTATTTAGATAGATAAATAAACATACCTAATGTGCTGCGCGATTTAATTAGAAACTTTTGAAATCTTTCAATATATATGGTGAAAACATGACCCACAAATTCTATTGTTCAGTGGTTGGAAATACTGGTTTGGTCCAAAAATACAGTCTCAGAAGTTCATTATAACACAGCAGTGCTTTCATTATATAAATGTAATCAAACTGCCAAAAGAATACACAAGACTGAGAACTATGGGTATCTACTACGATATGTCATTTATAATTGGAACAATATTTATTTTATATGTAGCTGTAGCAGTTGTGTAGGCATACACACATGTAATGGTATGCGTTACTTGGAATGTTAACAACACCAATACGCTTAAAACGTTGTCTGCAATGTCATTACTGAGAAATATAGATAGTTGGTGAAATATTGGTTTATTTCTTATTCATACAATTACACTTAATGTTTTGTCTGCAATTGAATATTAAACAGCTATCTTTCTTACTGTATATTGATGTGGTTAGGTATATACTGCATCTGAAATGTGACTGATTAATATTAGATCCACATAAATAATTGAAAATTATATTTTTGTTGTTTTTAAACTTGCATGAACTGAAAATATAGAATTGATTGACGTTACAAAAAGCCACTACTACAGAATATTCAAACTATATGTGTTTAGTCACTTTTAGTCTAAAGTGAGCATTCGCGAAAGTATGTAGACTAGGCATTAAAGAGCTTAAAGAAGGCACACAGAAACATAATAATAGTATCCGATAGATTCTTGTTTGAAGCATATCTAATCTAATCGATTCACAATCTTGATTTCAGTTTAGTTTTAACAGGCCGATATTTTCGGAGATGGTAGATGTAATTATCTTCCTTGAGGCACTTGTAGGTATACGCACCTGCAGTATAACCGGTAAAATCTTATAACGACTCATCAAACATTGCATTCCAATGAATGACAGTTGTTCGGTAAAGCTTATAATTTTTTATTCCGAGTATATAATTATCATGAACATCTAACACGAAACACGTAGGTAGTATAATACATAGCACCTGTGTAAGAAAAACTCGTTTTCATTCCATTATTACATAAATTCTCACAGGCCGCTACACAAAAGCAGTTAAGAGGCTGTGCGTAGCAGCATCTCAATATCAATTAGCGAGGCTGATAAAAATATAATCTTCTTTAATTCAGGAACACTAGGCGTTTTCGCAGCAGATTTCATTCACCTGGTGATGAGAAGGGAAGACTATTTGGTGTTTGTTGTGGACGTACGCAAATAACGATGATTAAACACGCAAAATGTAGTGATAACAAGTGCGGATGGGATTCAAACCCGCGTCTCCAGCATTCCATGCTAACGCCGTAGCCGCCAGGCTACCATACTGCCTTGGTTACGTCTTCGATCACGCCAGCCATCAGTTCATCTCTCTGAATCGTTCCCACTCCAACCGCCTATCGATCAGTTAACGCCGCTGAGCTATTCAGATATTTGTATAGAGTCACTTATAAGACACCTTAGATCGTCTGGTCATCGTGATGCGGTAGAATATTGCTCTGGTATCAGAACGGAATGCTGTTCAAGTTTGGTATGCTCCACAAAATGGTCTAGATTTTTGACTCCGATTAGCGTCTTAAATTAAACTTTTCGAGTATTCACACAGCTACGGATACTTTCTCATCTGGCCAGTCTTACTTGCTATTTCCTACCTAGTGGCACCACGCGGCAGCGCACAGTGTAAGATACGTGATGGCTTCACTGACCACAGGATGACTGGTCTGAGCTGCGTGTTCTCCAGTTTGGTGCGCGGTTGGAGTGAGAGCAATGCAAGAATGCCTTAAATCGTCTGATCACAGCTGTGTGGTGGTCTTGTCTAGCAGCACAAAATGTCTACAGTTCGAGTCGCATCTATAACATGCTTCTTTCTCACTTCATTCTGTGATTTTGATTAGTGTGATTACCTTTTTATCAGGATCAGCGGTACCCTAATTTGTGATTTGGATAACTTTAAAGTTGCAAATAGTTGAAAATGAATATTTGAAAGTAGTTGCTGTCTAAGAATACTTTGGTGATTTGGACGTTACTTCCAAGTATACTTACTTTGATTTTGTTCATTTGATTTTTAGCGTCATTTGGAACTTTAAGGAGCGCCAGTTATTCAGTTTCAAATATTTCCGACTTCTTCGTAGATAAATTTATTCATTTAAACTATACGATGAACAAATGTTGCACATCCGCCTCTTCTAAAATGTAATTAAAACTAGTTTAAAAAAAATAGTGTTTCCGTGATCTGCGAGTAGCACGCAATGTCGGAAAACGAAATCTAAACTTTTCGAGCCACAGATAAGAGTAGCCTAACATTCCCTCTTATAATGAGAGGGTTCTAATAAATAAACAGTTACGCTTTGCTGATCATCACGAAAGGAAAATGCAGTACCACGGGCATATGATGAGGTGATATAGATATGAAAGACTAATGAGTGAAGAGCTAAATAAAATTAAAGAATCTTCGGGAGACAGGAAAGGAAGGATTAAAAAATATATCTATTTTCACCTTCATCATGAATATACATATACACATATCACGGTGGAAAACATAAGCTTCTTTGTTTAAATTTGTTCCAAAGTATATGTATTTCCTAATTTTCCTGCATTACATTGGTACAAAAATAAAATTTTCACTCACATCTGTTCGTACCGAGAGGCTGTCTGTCTCTGATTGTACACGTGGTTCCTGCACCTGTGTGTGGTAAGCCGACATACACGTATGGAAAGATAAAGTATCTAGAAAATGCAAGTCGTTATATGGAAACATTCAATGATATACAGAGGTTGATAGATTTGATTTGCGTGTACATTCACCATTTTTCTAAAATTGCTACAGTACGCGGCCATAATGTGGACACAAAAAAGCAGTCTGTTTATACTACCAAGATTGGTGACATTAACGAGAGTTGATTATCATCATATGATTTATTAATTTCATTGTAAAAATACCAGTGTATGATTAGAAAATTTAATTTTACTTCGAAAAACATTTTTTTTACCTAAAAAAGCTTGTTTATTGTCAATAGCTATATTTAATATAACTGTCATTTGACAGGAGTCCTGCAGCGATATGTATTTGCAAGATGCGCATACCGTAAAACGTCAGGAAAGCGTATTAACTCGTATTTGGACATCTTCCCGCTCACAATACTTACTTCATATATGGGGTAGGCAGTAGAGCAAGGGCTGTCATTTTTAGTAGTTGGGTTGCTATGCTGGGTATTAGATTAGTATTCAATTAATGCTATGGAAAAATAGTATCGTAAAAACAGAAAACCCATAGCCATTCAGAGTACTCCATTGTACAAAAAAGAGTGTCGTTTACAGCCTATGAAGGGTCGTCAAGTGAGGTTTCCTAAATAAAATAAATTATACGTTTTACTTTCCGAACATTTTACAGAGCATTGTAGCCGAATAGAATCATCTAATGTCATTAAGAGATCATAAAAGATGGTCAGGTTAAACATTTTCAAATTGCGCGCGTTGTTGGTATTCAGAGGCACAGCGGAACGGTAAATATCTCTGAACATGTTTCACTGATAGGCTCCCGCATCGAAAATTCAGAAACTCGGAAGAAAAATGGTTTTGAGAAAAGTGTACCTAACATGAGCGCTCGGAGAAATTCAGAGATGTGCTCGCGTAGATCAATCGGTAGACCGACTGTCCGGCCAGCGGGAAGTGCGACGTTCGACTTACGCCGTAGGCCAGGTTTATTCTGGGATTCTAAATACGAATTTATATGGCATTCATTTTGCAGATTAGCAAATGAATATAAGTTTCACAGATGTTCGATGCAGCGACCTGTCTGTAAAACGTGACGAGATTAATACTGTTCCAAGACACTGGCGAGTTGTTTCTAGGCGCCAAATTTGAAATTCTGCGCGGAAATGAAATTTCAGGAAGTACCTAATATCACCACTCGGACAGACTAGAAAACGTATCTGCTTAGCTCAATTTACAGAATGTCTGTCCGCCAAGCGGAAGGTGCGTGATTCGAATTCCAGCTTTTTTCCGATATTATATATGCGAATTTATATATACTATAGATTTCTGTTGATAAAAACCAGTTTTTTAATCCAATTCTTTGGTATATCTTGGTTTTGAGAGACAAAATGCGATTTTTTTCAAAAGAAATCTGACATTCCTAGATTTTTTTACTTATCCAAATCTGTTCTCGGATTGTTGCAGGCATTCTCATCTTACGTCGGTGCAGGTGTGAGTGGGCAGTGATCTGAAGCTGCGATGACGGAAGTAGCTGGAATGATGCCTCCGGATCACCGCCTAACAACGGTGAGGCACTACGAAGCCGCGCCTCCTATAGGAATGGAATTGGTAAGTGTTACTACGCAGTCTTAGACAAGATAAGAATTGGATTCAATTATATTGCATCCATTCATAGTCTTCCGCCTTGTACCGTTCTTTTTTGTTTTGGTTGTTGTTTCACAGTTGCGGCGTGATGCGCGGGGGCGAGAACACCTCATTATTAGTTTTTCGCGCAAAGATCCGCACTAGAACGCTCTTGGTCTATAGTACAGAATTCGGGGTAGGCTAGAGTAAAGCCTATATGTTGACAAGAAATTGCTTGTCATTCGAGATCATGTAGTTCAAAATTATTGCTATCCAATTGGTCGATAAGTTATAAACGCCAATGATAGACAATGGATAAATATTGTAATCACAATCCTTCATCCAATCCAATCCAATCTCCACCATGTTGAAAAATCAAAATTTCCTCTAGTTTGACGTATATGTCAGTCTGTCAGCTGCAATTCTGACTAGGATGGATGGAGAATAACAAATCGCTTGCGTTATATTTCCTGTTAGATGCTTACCCAACATAACGAAATACACGCAAAACTATCGTTTTGGAACACGTAGTGGATGACGAGGGGGCGTAATGACCATGTCGAATCTTTGGAGAGTATCACTTTTCGTGCTCAATTCAACAGATGAGTATAGTGGATATTTGTCTACCTTTTCTGTTCGACAAGGATTATTTGAACTTTTTCTTCAAATGAAAAAAGAAAAGAAATTCATTTAAACCGTATCAGTCCTCGAATTTATGAATTCTGATATCTATTAGATCATTTTAGTTCAGACAACAAACTCACACCGTAATCTAGTTGCGTCAGTATAACTGGTTGCCTAAGCCTTGTACTGCTTTAAAAATGCAATGAGGTAAGGAACCTTCATTATATTTGTTATTCAATTAAGGCCAAAATGGTATACAGCACATTTCAAATTGATGTTCAAATTAATATGGAGTTGAACAGTGTTCAAATGGATTGTCGCGTCTAAGTAGGGGCAGTTGATTTTGTTTATTGTCCAGGAAATCAGATTTGTTGTCCAAATACAAATAATAAGGAAACCAGGATAAATGCTTGTACGGTTCTTTTTTTTATAAATAACTTCACACAAATTCAGAGAGCTACAAAATGGGGAGCCAGTATTTTTTTTCAAAATGCATGACTTTGTGTCTTACCTTGTATTAGAGCCCCTCCGCTCGGAATTTGAGAAGTTGTTGTCATTGATTCAAAAGACCATGGAAAAAGACCTTGCAAAATCTGATTTGCTTTTTTAAATTCATTTAGTATTTTAGAAATTACAAAGTATCAAAATTGGCTTAAAAATTTGCTTGTAACGATATCTAATTATGTGCAGCAGTTTAATAACCAGCTGAAATTAACATTCCTAGATGTTGCATTTTAAAATCAACATCCATGCCCCATCGTGCAAATGGATATGAAAAGATTGGCTAAAAGGGTAAATGAATGATGAAAATGAATGAAATCAAAACACAATCGTGCAGATTTTGCAGACGTTGGCGGGCTGGCGTGGCATGGGCATGGCACTCCTCGATGACCTTTAAGGAAAACGTAAAATCATCGCTTTATAGATCAAGTGAACGCCTATTGCAATTCCACGTCAAAATATCCGCATGTTGAATTGTTAATGTTTTATTGCTGCGTGATTAATCTTTCACGTGAAATTTTCATTTTATACGTAATTACTTGGGAGGAGGAAAATATATAAAACTCGTTGATTCCAGGATATGCTGTCGAAGCAATTGATGGAGTTTGTTTTTAGTTAGGACCTGAAACTGAGTGGGAGAAGGATGCAAAAATTCAATTATACTCTTTTTATTTTATTTCCCACTTCTTATTGAGTACTGGGGTACCTTTGGGTCTTTTTACCAGATCGCTGAGTATATTTCTTCCCTGTCAAATTCCATTATACCGAACGCCTCAGCGCTAAGGCCACGATAAACGTTCGGCTAGAAAGTGGAACCACGTGTAATGCTTCTCCCCACTCTCATAATAAATTGATCCCCGTGTCTGGACACGTGAAAATCTTATAGATCGAAGATGCTCTCACTTGGTGAAATTCTTCTATCATGCAGATAAAAAGATTCACAAATAAAACTCTTTTTCTTTCAGTAACGTGTTTCGATTTATATTCAAATCATCGTCGGACAGTCCATTGGTTTGTTGATGTCACAGAATGTCTGTAATGAATAAAACATGGGTTGGCGACCCTCTGTAAAATTTTATATTAAATATTGAAAGCCCAATTACAAAACGTATATTGTATCTTATTTATTACAAGTTTTTACGGATCAAGGTGGGGGGCCATAAATTATTTATTTCTGGACAGAGTTCCCCACCAACGGAGCTACGCAGACACGTCTCTCGATCTATCATAATGATGATGGTAGATACACTACTCTGAAAATATATTTTCCGTTTTAAATCTGTGTGTTTGCTGGAATCTAGGGACAGCGTCAGCGCAGTGAGATAGTAAAGATCTCTGAACCTGCTACATTAAAGATCTCTGTGTTGACCAATTATAGTACTACTATGTAGGCATTATCCCTGACGGTTATTTATGTTATTTGCAAATCCACAAGATACAAATAAATATACAAATTCTCATTCAAATGGTCCAATGCAAAATCTGGTCCGTTAGAGCATATTTTTCAGGAGGGAAGAAAAACTGTTTCACGCACTTCGAAGAGGCAGAGAAGATGTTGAGCGCGATAATACAAAATCGACACTAGAAAACTGGTTAGTGTCACATTCTAACTTTTGTATAATAAAAAGATATTGACCTACATTACAATGTAATTAATGTTTTATATTTTCTGTAATCACTTTGACTGTATTTTGTAACAGAAGTATATTCAGCATCTGGTAAGAAGCATCTATGGTACACTGCTTGTATGAGTGCCCAAAAATGGGTTATTACTTGACTACTCACCTTCAGGTGACATAATTTTACAACATGGTTTTTGTTAACTTAGTTGCTATTAAACTAACAACAATAATTCACTTTGACAACTAAATGGTACTGAGCATAAGCAGTCTGGAATGGACCCAGATTTTGTACTACTATCAATAGAGTTGTGTATCGCGTTTATTATAAGACAGAAACCTCGTTCATACACTGGACGATGCAGAATCCCAAAATGTGCGGAAACAGTTTGATAACTGAAATTTGTGAAAAGTTGGACTTGTATTGGATCCTTGAACATTGTATATGCACAATGGACATACTGGGTGGATACTAAAACACATACTCGCCCTCTATTGAAACGAAAGTCAGTTAATGGAGTGAACGACAGCACAGTAAAATGCTAGTCCTTATTTTTGACACCATTTCTGATTCCTGGCAGTTGAATTGCTAAAAAGCGATCCAATGCATAACCTCCATACTAAACAATTGTACCATCACACCATACATCAGCAAATACCCAATATTATCTGATTGTCCATTCTAAACAGTGAATTACTCTCACATAAATGTTAGATTACGCATTCTATCTTGTAGCTCCACAAATCAATTAGAATAACAAGGCTGCGAAATGCCATGGAAACACACACAAAATGTGGGCGTATATTTATTTATATTTACAATGCAATGGGCATATTGCATGTTGTCATTTGTTTCGTGAACGGACGTTTTGTATGTAATTGCTCTCCAACATTCACCTCAAGTGGACTTAACATAAGGCCTAGTTCGGTTAATTTAGGATTGGGACAGCAGGAAAAATTTTGATAGACTCATAGAAAAATGGAGTAGTAGATTGACGCAAAGGTGTCAGTTTGATGAAAATAAGGCATAACATCGGAGGCTGGAGCTGCTGATCTTTCAGTATTATATTAAAGAAATAATAAATAAATTTTCTATTAATACAAAAAATTCTAATTTTTTGAGATTTTCTGAATTTATAACTCTCTTTATTTCCAAAACGTACTTCACATCGGTTAATGTTTCTAGAATCTGATGAAAATATTTAACAAGCCCGGGTTACCCGGGAGCGTCTATCTATACCATTTGTTAGTATCGCATATCGTTTGAACGGCAAAGTGGGAAAGTATGTACCGGGATAAATATCGCACATACACTCAATTTTATTATTATTTTGCGGGCACTGCATCAATTTCTAAAAACTATTAAGCTTTTTCGTGCTTGATACGGTAGCAACCTGTTGTCGAAATTTCATAAAAATACGATTGGTAGTTTCCGATTTATATTTTGATAACTTCTGGATTAAATTCTTTCAATCAAATCATAATATTCGGAGAGAGATTCGTCCACAGAACTGAATATTTCAAAAGGTTTTTGAGTTTAAGAATAGTAATTAGCCTTCATCTATGAAGTAATATGGATGGCGTTATTTTCAATGATTATATATGTAGATTGCTGAAAAGGAATCAACATATAAATAGCATCAAAGAGTTATTAAAAATAATTCTCAAGTTTTGTCGAGCCATACTACCTAATAGTACTGGACTATACATAGATATAACTTTAAATGTGAAGCAGTTGACATTTTACATGAAATAAATAAATGCTCTTTAGGTGTAGATCGTAATCTAATAAATAAAACTGCATGATATCACGTTTCAGGAAACCTTGCCTGTTCCTTAAAAATATTAGGCATTAAATCAACAATGATCTTTTATAGTGACTATAAAATTTTATTTATTATAAGTATTTTATCAAAATAACATTCACATTAGTTATTATGTCAAATCGCCCAAATGGATCACGTTTATGATGAATTTAGATGAAAATTTTTAGTATTATAGACTTATCCCCATGTATATAACGGATCTTTTTTATATTTTTAGTTAATAACTTCGCCGACAGTGTATCGATTTTCAAAATACTGGAGCATTGCCTACTATGTACTTTGAATAAGAAAGAATATCGCTCAAAATAAGTGCATACTTTGTGGATTATGGATATTCGTGATAAAGAAAGCATAGAAACAAAAAGTGTCAATCAGAATTCCAAAATGCAATACTTCTTTGGCTTATGCTTCAACTATAAAGTAAAACTATATAGGTAGATTCTTCGGACCTTCTTTTTTTGTGGTTTTATAGGCTTATCCCCATTGGAAAGCGGGACTCGGAGTAAAATAGGATGAATCACTTGATGTGATGGTTATTCTAATTTAAAAAATCCAATTTCTTACATTTTTTATTTCAATTTGTTCGATAGCTCTGCAGCCGATTTGAGCAAACTTGTTATTCACAACGTTGTAAAAGCAATTTATTATTCATATCTACCTCCATAGCTATAAATCGCTTTGTAGGATCTTGATAAGTCACCAATGTGCCATACATGCAAACTGGAAGCATACCTTTGTCTACTGTATTGTTTACGGTGAACAAATTAGTTTGTCTTTAAATGGAAATTGCGAACTACGAGGGTTCACTTCTATGTTCCATAACTAAACGTATTCAATTTAATTACAAGCATCCATTATTCCATTTCTAAACACATATTAATTAGTTATCTTTATGAGAAGTTTGAGCTTGGTTGCGGTTGAGGTAGAGAGTGCAAATTCAGCAGCAAGTAGGCGGTGCGGGGAGAATGATAAGGGTTGTCAGGTTTTGCACATTATGTTAAGATTTCGGGAGGAATCTTGTGAGTTTGTTTAATGATTATTGTCTCAGCAGTAAAGTTATTTATTAAAACAAGTATAATCCGATCATCTCTTTGTTATCCCTGTAAAGAACCCCACCTGTTGAGGATTATCCCAATCAAGTTCAACAAGTTCAAGTGGAACAATTGCCTCAATATTAGTTAAATAAAATATTACCTATTCAGACCAACAAAATATTGAGTTGTCCTGACTTTCTGACTTTCAAATGCATATTTATATTTAAAATTGGATTTTTATAAAGTATACGAAATAATTTCAAACAGCTTCCACAAACTCCTTCATGTCGAGACATCTACTATCTCATAACAATGAAAACAATAATAACAATAATGGATAACACAAATAAATTTATTTATGTAAATTACTGTATTAACTTTCTTGAAATTAGTTCCATTTTCAGCGTCGTTTTAATGAATACTGAAACTTGTTAGCTCACTTCTGTTTCCAACCTCATCAACAGTTTTCCATTCTTTGACTATTACGTGAAAATGGCTTCAAATAGATTCCAATTGAAGGTTGATAGAAACGTATTCGTTAAAAAGATATCGAAAAAAAAGATAAAAATTGAAAATTTCTAGATACTTGATAAGGGAAAATATGGAACCTACGCTATTTTCTATTGTGGCTTTTTAGAGTGAAGTGTAATTTATTGTAACTTCTTCAAAATAATGTAATTAATTTGGATATTTAAAGCATCGCAAGACTGTACAAAATTTTACATTCTGGCGAAGATAAAAAGAACTGAAACATATCACTAGAAACTGGACTTTTATTTTAGAAATCTTGTCACCGAATAGACAGGTTCATCTTGATGATAGAACAGTTTTACGAAGTAAGAATATCTATAATCTACATAACCAAAAATATTACTGTAGTAACTATCCCATATATTATTAAAAACATAATTTAACGGGATTTTGCATCTTTGCCATTCATAGTAATAAAGTTATGGAACAGCTCAAAATATAGTTTGTTTGAAGTGCTTATGAACTTGGACTATTGGTACAGTTTATATTTAAAAAAGTATGTCTTTGACAGTAGCCAACGTGATTTGAATGCATCGGTTGCTTATTACAAAGATGAAATCACACCATCTATGATTGGTTGGATGGAGAAATGAAAATAACACATCTTACTGCTTTTGTTAACTATCTTTTTTATAAGTAGGGAAAACTGACCCTCGTACCTTTGTCTACTGTATGTTTATGGTTTATGGTGACCAATTAGTTGGTTGCTAGTCAGCAGTCGCTATTTGCGAAACCCACTTCCTCTCTGTGTTAGTGCATGACATACACGTAAGTTCCCATATGGGTACATGCAAAGTGGATAATTATGTTGGATGGAGTTCTTTCAAATATCCTACAAATTATACGTCTGGTGACATGCACAGTGGTGTAGTAGTAGAGCACTTTCATGTAACTAGTTATAAGTACACACTATTCTTACTTCTCACATCTCCCAAGGCGCTCAAAATTTTTGAATGTGTTCAGACTTAAAAACAACATGTATCATATGTCTTTTGATTAATTTGAGCTGTAGATCAAAACAGATTCGATGATTTATTTTTTGATTACTAAATTCAATTTTTGTAAGCATTATATCCGAAACAGTGATATCAATTAGGGATTGCTACCACTAAACTTTTTTAAAGTTTGAGTAGTACTTCACGTGTATTAGTGTATGTGTGTAGAGAATTGATAGTTGAGTCGCCTAGTTCCAAAATATTCTAAATCTAATTTGAAAATAAACTGTACAAATAGCGACACATCGTCGCCTGTCAAATTAGGAGATTTTGAGTTTAGCCCTATAAATGTACATATATTAGTTTAATGTAGGATTTAGTCAGATTTGGGAGATATTTAATATTCTGAAATATTATTCAGATGGTCTACTAATAAAATGTTAGTTGGAAAATTGGATTTAGGAATTTTGGAAGTAGGCAACTCAGTCATTTATGTAACCAGATATGAAATGACTAATTTTATTTGAGTATGATTTTTGCGAGTCCTGCAGAACAACCATACTTAATTCAATTTCCCATACAATCCGAACGTCATATAACAGCCATAGCGAATATTACATGGAATCAAGGGCGTATACAAGGGGGGGTAATGGGACTAATTACCCCCCCCCCCAGATTTCAGACCAAGAATTTTTTCCAAAGGAATGAATGATTCATTACAGACCGATACATGATGTATTACTATTTTAGCCTATTTTGTGCAGTTATTTCGGTTTTCTTCATATTTTTGAACTACTGTGATTTTCTAAATAAATAATAAAAAAAAGATCTAGGTGTGCCCAGGCCTGTAGCCAGGATTTCCGTTCGGAGAGGGGTGCAGGGGCAAAGTGATAATATTGATAATTGTTTCACTGCCACTGCCTCATAAACTATGAATCCCATAGCGCAAAATTCTGTAAGCTAAGCTGGCATTTGTACGTATCAGGGAGACAGAATGAACGTAGATATTTCTTTACCCTCTTTCAAACGAGCTAAAGCAAATTGTTATTATCGGTTTGATCTCATTTATGAGAACATCACGATGCCTACGCTGTGGCGGTTCAGAGCTCAGACCTAAAAAACTCCACTGTTTTATTAGCTGTCAGCATTTACTTGTTTATTATAATTACTATTAACATATCCCTTTTCCTATTGCGTCAACTACCTGGACGAAGGAATTACAAAAATGGTGAAAGAATGAACAAACTTCATGCCCTTTACCCCCCTCCCCCTAGTCCATTGGGAACCCGTATGAAAAATATTACAGGTAATATCTTAGTTGAAAGCTATGTTACGAAAAGTGAGACATTTTCTGTATGTCATTCGAATCCCGACTCGTAAAGTGCGGAAAAGCTGGTGCGTTTTGTTGATTCCGTAGTACCGGAAAATTATAGTGGCAAATTTCTCCATGAAAGTTTATACGTTTTTTTTAATCCTGAACACACCTTGAAAACCTTTTCTAGACACGCGACTGTTCAGATACTCATAATTATACGTTTGGAAAGGAATCCGGTGTCTCTCCAAAACTAAATTTTAATGATATGCCGATTAACATACATATGCATTGTTGTTCGTATGAATTAATAATGGCAGTTTTCTGTAGATGGATATTGTTAAAGTGGCAATAACGATAAAAAACCAGAATAATATTATTGTGGATTGGAAATCAGGATTTTGCAAGCTTCCTTTTCGGTAAAGTTGCGTTACAATGCGTCAGTTGTAGTCGTATATCAAATTCCTCTATTAATATTTGGTTCAGATGTAGGTAGCTGTTTCTTATAGAGATTAGGATATACAAATTTATTAGTGTTTCCTCTTTTTCCACAAAAAGAGCTGCAAGTAACAAAAATTAAGCCTGTACTCTTAGATTGGTATGCATTGATAAAAATAAAGTATATTATTGCTTAATTTTAAGTTGATAATAATTTTAATCAGTAATTTTCAATAATAAGCATAGGTGTCTTCCACATATTATACCAATAGTTTTTTAGGGAGAAGGTACTCTTTAGACATGTGAGCAGTATTATAATGATAGCTTGATCTGCGTCTTACAGAGTAGTTGTTGAGTTGTTATGGTGAATCTTTAGTGGAAAAAAACTTCCTAAACTCAAAACCACAGACCAAGCAAGACCTTCAAATATGGTCGCGTCAGGAAACCTTATTGTTGATATTAACCCCTAGAAGCTTGATGAGGGTTAATGAGCCGCCTTTTATCTCCACGAGAGGAAATCCAGCATGTGACTTTCTTGTAAAGATACTTTCTATGAGTCTTCAGTGCGTTGAGCCTACGATGTGAGGTTTGCGGGGTTCCACTCTGTTCTGTCATCAGGATTAGATGTGATTTTTAATAATTCGTTGTGGATAGGAACAAGCATATTAATTGACCACCTCGAATAACATAATATAATAATTTCATATACACATACTCTTTGTGCAGTTTCTTCTATGTAGATTCATTTAAAAAAATATATGAACACTAGCAAAAAGATATTTTAGTCTGATCCTAATCATTGGCAAATTGATTTGCACCGTTTGAATCTAATACTCAATTTCTTGACCCAGCAATTAAAATTAGCAAGCCTCTAAACTCTATTGCTTACACAATAGAGACCTGCATACCCATCTTCTCGGTTGTGCATGATCTTTTCTACGGACACTGTTAATTGTGCGATTCATTAGGGGGCTTCGACCATAATTTTCATAATTCAATACAGGACTATATTATGTTAACGTTCCCGAGAAGATAAATCGACCTGAATCGCACTTGTAGGATTATCGCAACGTTTCTTTTTGTGATGTAAGGCTATTTATCATGTATTTAAACGGAGCTGAAGTCTTTCGAATAGCTGTGAGAACTGAGGAATGTATGAAAAGAAGCATGCGAGTTTATCTGAGATTTCTTTGAATGGAAACGAAATGCGACATGTTCCTAGATTGTGTATAAAATATACGCTCCTTTCATACATTGAAAGCCGTTTCTCATGATATCTAGTCAATTCAGATGAAACTGCAATAAGAGAAGTGACTCCAGGTATGAGTCTAGTTCCCCGATTTATGAGTAGGACGTTATAGCAAAGATTATTCGGATTACACTCTCATCCGCAAGACTGACGTATAAAGACCACCGACCATTTTTTGCGTTATTTACTTGCTTCATTTATTAAAATACAATTTGATACTTTGCTCTTGCACTGCCTAGCGACAAATTTCGTTATCTGATGATATCTTTTTCTTCTTTTAGTGCCATATCAGGTCCTCGTGATGTTGGCAATCACAATAGCGAGCTGTGTAATGTAGCAGTCAAGATGTTTGAAACATGGAACCCTTTCAATGTTTTGTCCATTTATTTGCAGTGCAGCATCATTATACAGCTGACGGCTGAAACCCATAAACTTAGTTTTAGTGACATTTATGTTTAGACCCATTTCATGTCCCATCACGTTGACCAAGTCTAAAAGACGTTGAAGGTCCTGGAGATCATCATATAAGATGTCATCGGCATAGCGAGTGGTATTGATCAGTTCGCCGTTAATCTTAACTCCGCAATCCTGGTCATGCAACGCCTGTTCAAATATTTTATCAGAATCTAGGTTGAACAACAGTGGAGACTGCCGAATCTGGCATTCGTCGCTTGGGTTTCTATTGACCCGAACCACTGATTTTTGTTGCCAATACAGGTTCTTATTAATGCATATGTCTCTGTCATCAACTCCTGTACTCCTCAATATGTGTCTATAAGTTTTTCATGTTGTACCCTGTCGAATGCTTTCTCATAGTCTATAAAGCATACGAAAATGTCTTTGAAATCTGATGATATGAATGAATCAATCCAATTTATAGATTTTTTATAGTTAACAGAACTACTGCTTCTCTAAATAATAGCTTTCAGTCTTCTGGAGCGGAAGAGAACCCAGAATCTGGGATACAGAGCCGGTGTTATTATTGATGTTGATTCCCATAAGCTTGGCGGAAGATGATTCAAGTATTGAGTGTCTCCATCTCCACGGTTGGCAGACCAAAATGTAATTTTTTGTCAGGGTTGTTGTTTAAGTCTTTCAGTGAGTAAGTAAGGTCTCTCGAAATGTTAGTGGTTTGCCTGATTCCATGCAGGAAATAAGGGTTTAATGATCCCAGAAACGCCATGTTTAATTTGTCAGCCTTTTCCGAATATGAGTTTTTCCACCTTGCACTCACCGACGGCATTGAGTGTGAGATGCTAGGTTCATTGGAATATGGGGTAATACAGACGATCTCCAAGTCGTGATTTACTCATTGCCTGATATTTTTTATGCTCAGTTTCCTATTCTTTTCTCTGATATCTCTGAATTGGAAGAGAGGTTAGAGAGATACAATGTTACTTATTTCAGAGCTCAATAAAATGATATCTTGAAGTTCCGGAAATACCTATTGATTCCAGAAATAATTAAAAATGGAAATTTGGAAAAACAATTTCATTTCAAAATGAGCTTCAAAACAGATCGCATATATCCACCGTTTATTATTGCCGCTTTTTTGGATCATCATCATTTCAACCTCTTGGTCCGTTCGTTGCATATCTTCTAAGCTCTGTAAAGATATATTAGAGCTAATACAAATGGTTCAATGATAGTGCATATTAGTGGTGGATGTAGTAGGCATCTCTTGCAAGACCCACCTACGTCGATTTATCGGACTATTTCGATCACTCTCTCATACATAGTCCGGTCCAAGAATATCAAATTATACACTAACTTCTACTTTCTGAATTAGCAGACATCGATCGATTAACCATATTTCCGAGATGATACATTTTTATTGAATGTTTAATGAAAAATCATTTATATCATGAAAACCTGTATGCCTGTCAATTTAATCAGTCTGGCTTTGCTTATTTTCAGAAGAATTTGTAAGGTAACGAAGACAGGTGGAAGAGTATTGAATTCGTATTTTAATGAAATACTGACAGCAAATCCTACTACGGCAGTGTTGGGAATTAATTAATTGAAGTTTAGACTAAATAATTGATTGAAAAAGTAACTGCGATTGAATTAATTGCAATTAAATTAAAAAAAAGTAATCAACCATTAATTTAATATTGATTATGGTTCTTTATCTCGGTTGCGAATATAAATTCATTGTTTATAAGTCGCAACAAGTTGTTGAATGGTTTAGATCTCAGGAACCATACAAAAATTTAGACGTGGTTTGTGAAGCATGCATTTAAAAATAAACTAAGGAAAATGTAACCGCAACACCTTCAAAGAAAAATATTTCCAAGCTGATTATTTCAATTTTGATTCACCTTCGAAATGCAGGTATCTATTTTCATAGATAACCTCTTGCAAAGAAAGAGCAACTGTTTTCCCTGATGTGCTAGATACACTGTTATCTAGATTGCAGGAGCTCATGCCCAAACATCTCATTAGTATTTCAGTTATGGTGGAGTCTCATAGAGAATCAGTAGCTGTAACGGTGAATACATTTTTGGGGCAGAAGAGAATTCCCAGTTTCTAGTAATGCCGATAGCATGATGCTGTCAGGACTTGTTATTGTTGATATTGATCTCCAGAAGATTGATGGAAGACGACTCGAGATTGGGCATTCCTCAATCTCCATGGCTGTCAGACTAGCATGTTGATACTTATGGAACAGTTATTTCGATTTTTTCGTTGGACTGGATAACATGTAGCTTCCGGTTATGTAAAGTTTTTTGTGATGAGTAGTAATTGGTCTGGCTCCATGTAGAAACTAAGAGTGCTGTCTTCTGCGCAGCTGTAAACTGGATTAGATGTGATTTCCAAAAGTTCGTTGATGTACAACAAGAAGAGACCTTGACGTTGATGGCAACTACGTGGGAAGATAATATTTATCTATCACCACAAGTGAGGGTTCATTCCTGAGAAAAACATCCAACCATTGGCACATAACCCGGTGGCTGCCCATAAGCGACGAGCTTGATTAGAAGTCCCAAGTGCGTCCTAATAAGCAGCGTTTGTTAGTGCACCTGGAAGTATAACTGAAGCTTCAGGTTATTCGACTAGGCTATAGAGCTCAGTAAATAAAGTTCGAAAAAATTGGAATCACGGTCTATTAGCGTCGGTTGAGTGGGTATATTTGCGTGTAGTTGCACTTACACCTAGAGGATTCTAACTGTTCACGACCGGGTTTCGCTATGGGTGTGTCGTCATTCGTTATTTACTACAATGAAATCACAAAGTGATAAGTACATGGCACGATGTTGGCAAGAAACTTTAAATTGATGGATTTATGGTAATTTGAAGCGGATTCGGCGTTACACGATACACAAGGAGGTTGTTCAATGTGAGGAAGTAGTTTTGCTCTTAAATTAACCTTTGAAAAATCTATTGACATGCATTCTTTCTCAAGACACATCATACGAGTAGTTTGCATTATACGGAATGCCCCATTTTGACTGTTTTCCGTGTAATGTATTGTTCATACCAGTTTTTTAGGTTAGACGCTTTGTAAGTGTTTCAGAACAAAGTATCGTATTTTCTTTGTTACTTCTGACTCTATGGTTTACACGTTGACTCATCTTAGTTGTACTGGCCGTTAATTACAGCCATTTATAATACCTATCTCTCTAATTAGCCCTCTTTGGTATATCTGCGGACATACGCTTTTCCATTATTTATGTATACTTATTAAATTTTATTGATGTTTTAGCCTCCTAGAGTATAATTGAATTTGCCACTACTCGGCCTTAAGCTTGTAGTAAACTTATCATACAAAACGTTTCAGTATGAAGACAATGCAGATAGTTAAATTTTATGTAAGATAATATGTACACCTTTCTACTTGTCGCCGATCATCACAATTTTAAAACTTGATAAATGTAGTAAGCGATATAAATATTCGTCGGTTGCATGAGTTTTCCATTCACCGTTATAGCAATTATTTCTAGATGCATCAGTGAACCTTGGCAGATGCAAGGCCAAAGTCAAACAAGCCTCACTTTGATTGCTAATTATAGATGTCGCATACAATGAATAAAATTATTCCTACATACATTTGTCGGACGATAATTTATTGAGCAAATATTGCGCTCACGTTTTGTTTGCTATTAGAGTTGTCGGATGTTGGATACTTTGAAGATTTCCCGTTAGCAGGTTATCAAAACAAATGCTGACTTCACTCAGCATGTTTGTATACAGTTTATTTCGCATAATTAACCTATATTTTCGCAACCAGCAAGGTGTGGGCAAAGGTTATATGAATATTCTATCGGTGTCAGTCAATAAAGTGGAGCTAGAGTTTGTGTGTCGACAAGTGTGTAAAATTAACATCTGGAAAGTAACAAGAAACCTTCGAATATTATGTTCAATAAAACAGCTTCCTGCGTACGAATAAGGTGCTGGACTTTTTAAGCGTTTTCTGATCTATGTCATTGTTTTATGGCGCTCTGATACTCTGTATTATTGGTTAGTAATATAATTGAAAATCGGGGTCGTTACATCGGAGTTATCAAAATAAATAAATACATTACACTAAACTTAAACTAAACATATTGTTTATGATTATTCCATAGAGTATTGAAACAATCTGTTGAGTTTGACTATCCTTTCCAATAATGTCTTAATAAAGTTGGCTCCAGCTAACTGTGTAGGGAGTCCTATTTTAATCTAACTGACTATATCTAGGCCTCCCAGTACGAATATAAAAATTGGAGTCAAGTAGATCGACTCAGTATTACTCACGCCATCGAGAGTGGAGGGTCACTGTATTTCTCGGAAGCGGTGACATCCAAGCATATCAGATATCATGTTTTCGAGGGGTATTTCATGCTGTCATACCTCGACGATGGAACATTATTCTTTCTCGAATTAGAAACAAGACCGATTAATTTATTTTGCCTCAGTTCTGTTTTTGATTTGGCAGCTAGTAATAGGGTTGAGCTAAAGTGGTTGTTGTTTCTGTTTAAGTGGGTTTCACTACATATTACTGCAATTTAATGGAATAAGGATCTCGAATAATGAGTAAGGTGCTATTTTTTCTCCTGAAAATGGTGTCAGGTAAGTGTACTTTCTGTTTCACGTATAGTTGTATCACTTGATAGAAGATTGACTTTGGATTTGCTGATCCACTAGCATAAGTAAATAAACTAAATTTTCGAAATATGAAAATTTTTTAATAGCTGAAAGATTTGAGGACTTTTGATGCTATAAAGATTTAGTTTTTCAACGTTTATTAATAAAATTCAATTCCTATTATCGACAGTTCTAAAAGCCTATCCAAATCCTTATTTCCAAACTGATTCCTCAGCTTGTGTATTTTACAGGTTAAAACAGCATTGCTCTTAGAAGTCGCTTAGAATTATACGATTTTTTCTCGTATATCATCTGCTTAATTCTTTCAAAACAAGTGAAAATTTATAGTTTCCTGACGTTGGTTCTGAATATTTTTCGGATACTAATCAGCCTGTCTTCATCATGTAGTTTATGTGATTAAAAAAACTGCCGAATTTACGTATAGGTATATCATTTGAAAAGAGAACGGAAAAAAGAACAGGAGACACCTACAATATACTAAAATGATTTATAAGGAAAATTTTGGTGCATCAAAACCATTTTTGTGCAAAATAACTGAAAATTAGATAAACATAATGAAATGAAGATAAAAGGATTATCTATTTAACACACAGTTTCACAAATAAAATTCTATTTCTTTCAGTGATTCGGTTCAATTTATATTTAAATCATCGTCGGACTGTCAAAATTGCCTTTCAACAAGGGCTACCCAGATTACTTGTCAATTAGCTAACTAGGTCCTATAATGGATACAAAACTAGAGCTACCAAATCTAGCATACTATTTATACATCTTTTGTGATATATGTAGACATTGAAAAAATTCCAAAAACGTATCACAACACAATACATCTCTCATTTATGCGAGACAAGTAAACATGAATACATGAGTTACGTACGTTTATTATCAAAAAAGTTTTGAACATACAGCACTCAGATTCACTTTCCGCAGCATTAATTAAATGTCGTCTATGCCAGAGTAGAACAACAGAAGAAAGGAATTCCAAGAATCTGTGTTAGAAGGTAGCTCCTCGACCGCGGCGCTGCAAATTATATTAAGTAATTCTATATGAAAACAAGTTCACGTTGAAAGTTTACGATGCTTGATCGGCCTTATCCGTGTTTATCGGTCCAAGCTGTATTGTTCTCACGGTCCGCGAACTTACTTTCAAAGTGGAATTCTTCCAGGCGCTGTTGCCGTCTTCTACATTTTATAGCAGTTATTTGTAAATCTTGCTTTTATGATTCAACTTATGGCAGAACATAATTATATCACCAAAAACATTTGGTCAAAGGGAACATATAGAATATTGATTTAATAAATTATCACCATGAAATGTTCATAATATAGACCCTGTTTAAAATAAAAAATGGAGATTAATAAAGGATTTGTGATCAATCATTGAGAAATGAATACATTAGGAAACCATAACATGATTTGAGCTTAAGAAAAGTATTATAAAAGTAAGTTCAACTGGTAATTCGATGGTCTTAAGGTATAGTGAAAAATCTCGTGTTCTGACAGGCATTGAGGAATCGAAATTATAAAGTTTTGATAGATTAGACGTATTTTAAATCATGAAAAATAATCTCAACACATTAAATAGATGACCTATTTACACTTTCCATCACCAGATCATGATATTTCCATTCCAGTATAACCTCACAAAGATATACATTTTAAAATCCGACAAAGCTCGTCAGAGCATAAGTTTATTATATTAGCTGGCGATCTTTCCACTGCCAGATCATCAGTGACATCCTATTTCACACTTATGTTATTAGGTAAAAATTATAACACACTTTCATTGTAATCATTGTATTCGCAAGTTCAGAAAGCTCTCCTAGCTAGCTCTACCGCTCAAACTGCAGCTGTTGTTTGAAATTTGGTAATTAGTGATATGTCGCCTGAGTAATAACATCAATTTTTTCCTTGGGGGAATACGTTTTTCAAATGGTATGCGGTGCCCTGAACTATTACCACAACATGAGGAAATAATCAACTATCATTCAATTGAACAGAGCCTCCCATAGGCTTTGGCCTCCAATACACGCAAGGTGTTGCATGGTGCATCAATTTGGCAGCGATGCCTGCTCTTCATCAATTATAAGCAAATGACATCGCATCCATTTCCTTCTTAATGGTCACATTGCAATGCCTACCGATACCTTGTGGTAGCAAAATGCTCTCTTGTTTCTTCTGGATGAACATCACAGTCCAGTCAATCTTGTCTGACAATGCTACTAAAAGTGAGCCTAGATTTATCAGTCAGCCGTCAGTAGAGGAAGCAAAAACAGTTGCTAAATGCGCCCATCGGTGACAAGAAGGCGTGGCTGTCAAATTGACTCACCACTCAACGCTTTGCAATATACATAATTATATTTTTGTAAATATTTATTATCATAAAAGTTCTGAACATACAGTACTGATAAACAACCACGCCATGATCGGTTGCAGATAAATATACGTAATTATATTTTTGGCGCCAGTTCTCCAGAATCATTCACTCTCATCTAATCTGGATCTAGTGTTTTCTACATTTTGATTCATATATTTATTAGATATTTGAGTAGAAATTTGAATAGTATCTAAAAATTGTGCCTTGCATTCCTAGAAGTTGGGAGAGCCTTCATCAGTTTAGAGGAAATCGAAATTTGTTGCATCTTATCTTTTCAAAACTTTAACCGATTTTAGACTTAGGTCCTTTTTATTTCTATTTTTTGTTGGAGAATTTGGAGCTGTTCAATAATATAATTTTCCCCATAATTTGATAATAATAAATATAAAAAAAGATTTCAGGGGAGCAATGCAACAGTCGGTAGGAAAATTACGAGCTCTAAAATAGATCTATGTTACCTAAGACATTATTATGTTACATATGACAACATTGTACGCAAAATGTAAACAAGCTTTCATAAATTCTGATATCCGACGTGGTGCCGCTCGAGCGTAAATCTAGCTATTTATGAAGACGTTGAGGAAGAAGTCGTTTTGTTTCTTGTGTAATTCAATTCTGGATCCTATTGTGGGTCGTACATGTCTTTCAACAGTGCTGCAACGATCCGTTTGTCCCCATAAAAAAATAACTGGAAGATATCACGATTATGATTTATGTAATGATGGTTGATCTTCCACTTCTGAAGAAAGTGAAAATTTGTTGAGAGATTCATTATTCATTCTCTTAGGTACAATCGGTTACAGCATTAAGTTTCAAATGACGGTATATATGAGAAATTTCATGTCCAATGGGTCAATGCAGTCCCTAAAATTCAGTGCCTTAGATTAGGATGTTCAACAACCCATAACGTTCGTCTACTCGTGTACTTTCGAAATCCATGCGGTCCTAGATATTTTTATTTCAGATCAAGACTATTTGGTATGATACGCAGCTGGAAAAAAAATCTATAAAAAAGTTATATTAGGTTTTACATAATATTTGCACAAAATAATATTGAATAAACTTCCTAAAATATACACATATTCAATTTTAGTGTGAATAATATAATTTTTTTAGAAACTCTGGCATATTGAGATATTTCTCTGAGTACCTCGATCAGAGGCGCTCGAAGTTTTTTGAAGAAATTACAAAATATATGGAGAATTATTCATTAAATCTTTTTTGAGCCGTATCCTGCTACAAATGCGATTGCTCTAGGATTTGCATGTAAAGGTAATAAAACATTTTTAGGATGGCGTTACCTGAAACCAAAAATATCTAAGTCTAAGTCTAAAATCGAAACATGTAAAGAAAGATGATTGACCTGACGGGTAGAATTGACGAGTTTTTAAAACGGTCACGTGGCTTTTGTAAGGTAGCTTTCAAATGATAAAAGGGCTGGACAGTAACGCCATCGATCTCATGGTGATTATAACAAATCCCTAATCATCTTCACTACTCTAAAATGGATCGTATTGAGACCTATAAAATTCGGAGTTGAAACTGTATTTGACGTGTATTGGTCTAGGTTTGTTGGTTCCGTTTCTGTTTCAGCAACTACTACCGCCAGATCACTGAATTTCAGCCAAAGAACCATCAGAAATACTTACAAAAGTTCTATGTAACCTTTTCGATTTATTGAAGATTTTTTGTTAAGAAAATGTTCGAATAAGATTTACAATATATATAATTAATTATATTTTGATTGATTTAATAAAGATCAAATGTTCCCAAATCTAAATCTTTCTTCTGAACTGATTCTTTTCCGTGAGAATTACAGCGTCAAAATATATAATGCTATTTTTTCTTCAATATTCTTGTACTATTGTCGCCACGTATCCCACCGGTCACATTGTTTTCTCTACATTTAATACACAATGTAGCAATCCTAAATACATACAATTCAGTCGCGTTTCACATAATTTTTTAAAATTCTGTCTGATGCCATAATATGAGCCTTGAGAAAAAATATTTATGAGGTAGATGTAACTTACAGATAACATTTTTATGCGCGTGACAATATAGTGTTTCTCTATTATTGCTGCGCCTGCGGTGTGTATTTCATTCAATGGCTATTTTGTAACTTTTTTGTTGCCCAACAATTTTTGTCCGTACGACTATCACTGAATTTTGATTCACTTCTAAGTTTTACGTGATGGTTATATGGATGTATTCGTTTAAACAATATGCAGACTTCAAGAGCATTCAGCTTCAAGTATCAACACATTAGTGTATTAAAAAGTTTTTTTTTCTTAGTTTTATTGCGGCATCAACTACTATGGTTATTAGCAGCAGCTTCTCTGTTCCATACTAATATAAATATTAATATTTATGCTAGCATTACTTTTTCATATTGCTAGGTATGTATTGCTACGTATCAGAAATATCAAAACCTTATGCCATTCATCTGTAAGTACGGTTTCTATAAAAGTTAAAACTAAAAATCTATTTACTAAGCTCAAGATGTCATGCCGTATCAGTTTACAAACATTATACATTTGACATCATAGTTGTTGTAGTTTATAAGTGTGGTAGTAGTTGCTAGAACAGAACCGGAGCAAAATGGCCTCATTGGAGATAAAAGTTAACTGCACCGTAAACGTTGTAAGACGCAAAAAGCTGCAAATTTCTCCGTAGCATTTGGTATGCATCGAAAGTTTACTATGGCCATAAGCTCACACCTATTAAAAATAAATCTATCATTTCCATGCTCTCAATGCAAATCTGTGGAAAATCATCAACTGTCAAACACTAGCCTTCCGGGTTATAAACGTGATATATTGTGATGTGTATGTCATAGAACATTAAAAAAACATAACGCAATATCTCGGAATTCGCAATATTCCGTGATAACAATAATTCTCCTTGTATTGACGCGGGAAGTAAAACAAAGTACCGAGGCACCGAGTTGGGAAAGTGAAGTAGCATTTCGTACTATGCGCTCACAATTATATTACTTCCCAAATTTCGTGAAAATAGATGCGGAGTTTTTGAGACTGCGCGGTAAAAACAGTGGACTGAGAAATGTGACACACGTGATTACAAAATTTTCCGAGTTTTTGAATGGAATGTAAAAGGTAAAGTACTAATTTATCTTTATTACTGAAAGAAAAAGAGAAAAACGTTTTGAAGTGATGAAAGATTTGTAAGGATATGTTTCTAATGCTTAACTTATTGACAACACATTTTATGAAAAAATTACATCATTATGGGGATGCTTGAAACAACTTCCAAGAAAAGGTATTCTAATGCTTACATATCTTTTCGATGCAGCATTCCGTCTCAGACATATTCCAGCTATATGGAAGGTGGCGGAAGTTATTATGGTACCCAAACCCGGTAAGCCAGTCAATGAGGTAAAATCATATAGGCCGATTTCCTTATTTCCTATAATCTCAAAGCTGTTTGAAAAGCTACTCTTAAAAAGACTTAAACCGTTAATCGAGAATAATAAGCTGATACCAGATTTCCAATTTGGATTTCGTCAGAGTCATTCCACTATCGATCAAGTTCATAGGGTTACAGATGTAATTGAAAAAGCTTTGGAGGAAAAGCTTGTGTGTTCGGCCATTTTTCTAGACGTAGCACAGGCTTTTGACAAGGTTTGGCATAAAGGCTTAATTTACAAGCTCAAGAGAATATTGCCAAGGCAGTATGCTGAAATTCTATCGTCATATATTACAGACAGACTATTTCGTATCAAACAGGAAGATGACCTCTGACCTGCAGGAAATATATGCGGGTGTGCCACAAGGAAGTGTATTGGGACCAGTACTTTACCTGTTATACACAAATGATTTACCAGAAGTTGCAGGTGTAACTACTGCTGTATTTGCTGATGACACAGCGTTACTTGCAGTTGATACTAGCTCAGAGGATTCTACCGATAAATTGCAGGCTGCAAGCACCATTATTCAAAACTGGACAAATAAACTCAAAATCAAGCTTAATGAACACAAATCTGTTTATGTTCATTTTACGAATAAGAGAATCACAGATCACCCAGTAGTTAGGGTAAATAATATCGCCGTACCGCACGCGAACAACGCTAAGTATCTTGGAATGAACCTTGATGCAAAGCTACGATGGAAAGAGCACATCAAGAAAAAACGCTTTGAGTTAGTGTAAAGTATAGACAGTATTACTGGCTACTTGGAAGGAATTCTAAGTTGTCACTATATAATAAAATTCTGATCTACAATCAGATTTCAAAACCAGTGTGGCTTTATGGCATCCAGCTTTGGGGCTGCACTTGTGTATCAAATGTGAATATTATTCAGACTTTCCAGAATAAAGTGCTTCGTAACATGGTGAATGCTCTATGGTACGTTCGCAATAGTGACCTTCATCGCGACCTAGGAATCCCAATGGTCAAAGATGAGATAAAACGATACGCCAATAAGCATGAAGTAAGACTACTTCATCATGTGAATACGGAGGCGATACAGCTGCTGGACAACGAACATATCGTCCGAAGACCGAAAAGGACTAAGCCATTCGAGCTGGTGTAGTGCATTGTGCAAAACAAAGAACTGGAATGCATAGTGTAATTTGTACAACTAAGCTAAACTGAAGGACATCAATGGATGAACTCTAGAGCATAAGTATTTTAGTTTTAAGCTGTATTAGAGACAAATCAATGGTTGATCTAACTTGATCAGTTTTGATGGACATATGGACATATCACCTTCGCTGGTGTTTACGAAAAAAAATTGTGGGGATGCATGTCAAACTTCTGGAGGATATAGAGCAGTAGATATAACTACAGAACGAGTAATATAAGTATAGGCATTCAATACTGAAGGTGCAAAATCTTACATTTTGGCAAAACTATCACTTTTCAATGTCTACGAATGACAAAAAGAGCTTTAACAGAAAATACTGGTTTTCCGTATTTCAGACACAGCTGTGTCAAAATACAGAGGGGGGGAGTTTACTTTCCAAACTATCCGCAAGTCAACGACCTTTGATTTTTGTGTATATGTCATTGAACATCAAGAAAACATAATAATCGAGAACTCGATTTTTTCTGCGTTTACAAAACTTCCTCCGCCTATCGGCGTGGGGAGTAGAAATGAGCCATGTTGTCGCCACATACGTCATGAATGCTCATATTACTGTTATTGGATTGTCGTTGTCGATTCGCTATGATATCGTATCACCAATAACTCTCTATTTATGATGTCATTTCACTCACTTTTATACCCTAGAATGAATCAAAATTCGTTTTCGGACCCATATATAATATAAATCAGATCGCGACAGCCGTTGTTTCTCAACAAAACAATACGGAGCTGGCTAAAGAGTCATGTCGTACGTAATTTTTTCGTATGACTGCACTTGACAAATAATATTGCGAGATGCGTTGTGGAACGGCATCGTCTATTTTCCTCGGTCGGTCAGCCTCTGGTTGGAATGGCGGTACTCTGTGCAATTGGGACGAGAACGCGCACCATTAACAGGTGGAGAACAATGGTACCGCAACGGTGATGTAACACCAGGCGCGTACTCTGTAATAGCCCGGTATATAATAAATATGTCCACTGATAAATTAAGATACTAAAAATGCAGGAAAGATAAAATAATCGTGTATTTAACACACAGTTTCACAAATACAATTCTCTTTTTTACAGTGGAGTGTTTCAACAGGTAAGAGCATCTATAATCTACATGATTGATGAAAGACACATAAAGAGAATACTCGTAGTGCAAACATGTTTTAGATAATTGCTTACGGAGAGAGAAGTCCTATTGCGTTTGAGAAAAGTTAGTAGAGGACAAATAACTATTCATATAACCTTGAACCTAAACTGTAGCTATCGGAGAATAAACTTCCAGGGCAGCTCATTGAGCATGATTTGGTATTGATTTTACAGTGTTCGTTATATTGACGCAGACACATCATCATGAAATACGCATGTTACAGCTGAAGTTGTGCTATGACCATTTAAAAAGTAGATTAATAAGATGTTCATATTACGGAAGCGCTGTAGTGCTTCACAACATTTTTTTTTAATCTCTGACTAGAGTCAGATAACATCACGGGGTTAAGTAATAAGCAGCGAGCAGTACGTGCAAGATTTTTGGTTTCCATATCCGATCGTACAGTTAAAGGGCAACCTAACAATTCTTTCACGATCGCTAAATAGAAACCAGCAACAACTATTGGATTATTTATTGTGGAGGTTGATTTTATACAAATGATTTTTCTGGAAAATCTTTCTATAAAACCATTTATACCTGTTCCATGAGGCTTTGATTTATCATAGGAATCTACGTAGTTTGATCCTCTTCTGTAGTATTGCTGTCTTAATATTTTTCTCTGTCTTAAAGATAATCCATGAGGATCCATAATTTTAAGCAAATTACGAATCGTATCTTGTGTAAATCCAGCTTGAAGGAATCGAAGGTACATCGATCTGTATCGATATGGTGCACGTTCCTAGGAAATGTAATGAGGTCTCGTCCTCCTCCCGGCACTCCTGACAGATAGGATGGAGAACAGGTGGAGCCATTCCCTTTTCAGCAGCCACAGCTTCAGGCGTTTGTCGGAGCCTGCTATGAAGCTCTTGGCTTGCCTGATGTCTTTGACTGTATTTGACTAGAATCAGTTGTTATCCATCTCGAGTCAGAAAAAAATTGACTTGTGTGGCCCCACAGCGTTTCCGTATAATACAGCTGATCTTGAAAGAAATTAATTTAACTGTGAAGATATACCTTTATCTCATGAATTAAACATTTTGAAAAAAATCTAATCGAAATTCCCTTGTTTAAAATATGTTGTCGTCTTTGCATAGTGATGTCCTAACTTTATTTTGTAGAAGTTGTCAGTGAATTTTAAATCTTCAGATTGTATTATTTCATTTATATTTGTATATTAGAAGTTGGAGAACCTTTCTATGTTTCATACCATCACTGATCCTTTATTTCAGAACATTTGTAATGGATATCTCCAAATGTTTACGAACACAAAAAATATAAGGTTTGTTACGCCACTGTCATTAGATTTTTGTCGGTAAAAATTACACATCTTCCTTCTCATCATTAGAAACATTAATTCCTATATGTTATTGATAAAAATGGCGTCAGGCAGGTTGACGCCGTACTTGCCGCAATGATATTAGTTAGGAAATAAAGATTTGGATGGGATTTTGGAACAAAATTTGAAAAATAGTAAAAAAAATATCCCATATTTTTACATCTCACTGCAAGAACATCAAGAGATCTAAGACAGTTTAAAAAACGAAAAACACCATTTTATAGTATACTTAAAAGTCAAGAAATAATGTTTAATATGAGAATAAAATGATTAACAAGAAAATTAATCTCATTGAAATAAAAACGACGGGTCCTCGATATCAATTGTTATAATTTCTTAATAGTTATATTTCAAAGAGCAGAGTTACTATAGCAATATAGTATAAAGCATCCCACGCTTCCATCAGAATGACATTAATTTTCTTGTTAATCATAATATTTCTGTATTGAGAGTTATTTTTCACTTTTTAGTTAGCTTATAAAATAAAAGCGGGTTTTTTTCAAGTTTTTTAAGCTTCATTGATTAATTTATCCTTGTACGTTGATATTTGCAGCCGCAATTACGTGGCTGCTGGAATTAGACTTGTGCTTCAATGGATCCTGATTGTCGGGTCTGAAGGGTATTCTCTCCGTTTACGGGGCCTCGGATAAGTCCTGTCTTTCAAAGATTCTGTTTCCATAGATACAGGTCAAACTAAAAAAAGTGTGTTAAGAAGAAATATTGAATGTCATTCGTATTCTTCAGGTACTGCTTAAATAATAAGTTTTAATATTAATTCATAACATGACTTCTAAACATATCGCTCAATAAAAATAAATAAACTATTTTATTGCCATATGTCCTTGATAAGTGCGCAAAATTAAAAATTAATCTGACGTCTTGAAGTGGGTGAAAATAACATCCGAATATTCCCTTACAAACAAAAATACATAATACACGTGAAGTTAACATAAAGCGTGTTAAAAATGTCGTAAACGACTGTACTATAAGCCGGCATCCTGGCGCGGCAGTTTCCCGCGATAGTGATAGTAAAGTTCTATAACAATCCTACCCAAACCATGCGCGGTGTACCGCGGCATGCAATTCTCAATGGCACATACACACCGCACTCAGTGCTCCTTGGGAAATACTACAAATAGTAGTAGTACCGCGCTAATGGACTAAAAAATTGAATATAATGTCAAAGTAGTACCGCGTGAAGTGCGTGAGGTGCTCATCGTCGTGTTGAAAGTGAAACTGTAACGGAAACTTGGACGGAAGGATGATGTTTCGTGAAAGTGAAAACGGAAATCAGGAGTTCGTGAAAGGGATTTTTTAGAATGTGAATGTTACTGGATGTGTGAGAATAGATTCAAATTAATTACTGTTAATGAAAATCAAACTTGGTCTTATCTTCTATAACTTATATAATTATATCAGTAATGTTGAAATTGGGGAAGAAAAACAAATATCGGTAGCCCAAAGTGCTCAGTGTTTTTACCCATTTGTTTCATCTGGCCCAAATGAATGTGCATATATGCAACCATAGTAGTGACAGACACATATGTAGATATATTCGAAAACAGGTATAATCTAAAGAGACAGAGATGAAGCTATAAAACTGCATAAAAGCCACCAACAAGAGCCAAGCAGGCTAGTTTTCTCATCATTGTCTCCTCAAGCTACCCCCAAATCCAAATGTACATGTATGTGTGCTCACTCAGTTGGCGCTGGGTGTACATGCAAAATAATTTTTAAAGATATACTCTTACAAAGGCAAAAATCTTATCGCCCTCCCGATGCGCAGCTAGATGATAAATGCTCATTCATATTGGCCTTAAGCTGTAAATATCGGAGAATGAACCATCAGGCAACTTATTACACTTGATCAGGTTTTTCAAAAAAATGACTTTTGGAAGAGGCTCTTCGAGGAGTTGGAAATTCGACTTGGTGAGAATCAACTCGTTGGGATTTTGTAGTGTTGTTCTACTGATGGATCATGGTTGATTGTATAGAACAATGACTCTCCGTCGATGACTGTGAAGGTCTATCGTAATGATAGGCATGTCCGCTAGACGTATTCCTTTTTTTCTGGATTGAGTCCAGAAGCTTCACGCAGTGCTTCGGAGTGCATCACCATAAATGTGAACAATAGTCTATTGATGATCGGATCTGAGCATTGTAGGGCACTTTTTCGAAGATTTTAACCCTCAGAAGTTTGATGGAAGTTGACTTGAGGACTGAGTGTCCTCATTTCTCTCCAGCTGGCAGATCAGTGTGTGATTTCCTTCCAAGTTTAGTTGTCTCGATCTTTATAAGTGATCAAGTCATAAGTAAGAAGACTGTTGCTCGGGTTATTTATTTTTCTTTATCTTTCCCTCACTCATTTCATTTTATCAGATCATTTTATGCCAGTATGTTTTTAATTCATTCAAATTAACCTATTCAAGTATAAATCATCTTATGAATCATTCATGAATGATATAAACATGATAGTTATCTAATTTTATAGTTCCCATGAATTCATCCATTTACTATGAAAATTGTTACTATTTTTGTGCATTACGTGAAAAATCTTGCTTATATTTTCAATGAATACTGCGTATTTAAATAAATAACAAAATAGTCATTTATTGAAATACGAGGAGATGATCTAAATCTATTCAAATCGATGTAAATAATAATCGGTCTCTGTCATCGACCAATACTATATATACCTCGCCCAAAATATATCTGCAGGAAACTTTTCAAGCTAAGATAATTTTCAAAAAAGAAAAGGGCAATATTCTGGGAAATTACTATGTAAAGGTACTTTGAAAAGGGTCCATTTGTGACACTGTGTAATCGTACAATACGTCAATACTAATAATGAATAATTTGATGAAATTTCTAATCGTTTCAACTCCTTTACATCTTTTAAAGAATGCTACTGAGCTGAAACGTCACAGAAGAATAGTTATATATTTACCTAATCAATAGTTAGGGTAAGTGATGATGAAGTAATGAGTCGAATAGGTAATCACAGTATGAGATTAAGAAGATAAATTTTGTGATACAAATTAAAATTGCTAACCCTTAGATGATTTTATAAGGATTATGGTTTGGGACACTGACTGCTGTCACTGGTGCTAAACATATTTTTTGATATCAATTCGGTAGTAGGAGGCCGAGTGAAACAATTTTAATTGGGCAAACTAATATTCATGCATGCATATAAATTTAATGCGTATATGCATATCTTCCGGTAAACTAAAATTACCTGCTATCTTGCTAATACCCGATATGAAGTTAATTTCCAATTATTAAGTGAAAGTAGTCACTTTAGCATTTATTCACGTATCTTCATTTCTGTTATCGCTGTACAAATTTCTTCCCACGCCTTAAAACGCTCAAAGCCCGCAGATTTTTTTCTATCATCAACATGTAGAGAGAGGCTGACTGTCGCGATCTCACTCACAATGGGAAATCGTCCTTTACTTCCATAGGGCTTAATATTCTATATGCCAAGATTAAATGGGCAACAGAAATATTCTATTGGAAATAATCACAGCTTACTATTTTTTTATGAGGAAAATCAGAGGTTTCTTCATTTAAGTTCAAATGTGAAAAACGGATTTTTGAGATGTTTGGAGTATCTGTACACAAACTAGGTATTTTTATGTAAAAGTGACAGCCATAAATGTCAAAATGACATTAAGGTTCAATTTTGCTCATTTGAATCGTACAGCTAGTAGCTATAGTGACAAATTTTAACTAAAGTAGAACTTGTACTTACATAAATATATGGAAAGGAATGAAGGATGAAAGGAAAGAGTTTCATCTTAAAACAAAATATGAGTCATGGGGAGAACGTTAGAAAAAAATCGCATTGTGACATAACTCATAGTCCGCAAAATTCGGTTTTCATGGAGCTCTGACTTCCGGGAGACACCACTCGCCTCCAGAATTCAATTTGTTCTGTTCCCTCAATTTTAACAAATATCATTGAAACACATTCATCACAGTGTGTCAGCTTGTTTACTACGTTTGCTGCTATTAGGCAGTATCCAATTTGGACCATTTGGCTAAAAACGCCAATGGCGGCACCACTTGTTGCGAGAAAAATGTTATTAAGAAATAACTTTAATATATACGAGTGAAATCCATTCAATCAGGAGCCTCTGCATTATAATTTATATTTAATTTGTAAAAAAGAGAGTTCTTAAGTAAGAACAGAAATAACAAATTATGTGGTTCATGCTCTATTATTTACTAACAACATTGCTTAAAAATATATTTCAAATATTCATCCTCATAAATAAACTTTTACGTTTAAGAGAATTATTTAAAAATCAGTTACCGAATGGTGTAGATCATCTTGATGAATTAAGTAGGTTGGCTTCATCATGATCTTCGCGAATGATGGACTGTTAGTCGTACCTAAACAGCCCCGAAAATGAAGCTTAAATACCAGTGCACCACAGTAACCAATAATCAGTCAAAAGAACCCTAATATAGAGAGTTGTTTCGCTTTGAGATGTTATATTGGCCTATTATTTGTAAAAATGTTTTTGAATAAATATGACTATAATCAACTTACTGAGACCATCATGGAGGTTGCTCTTGGTACTCAGCTATATCACAGTCCAATTAACTACGAAAGTGAAACCTAAATATTTACATACCGTAGCAGTTATAAAGTTAGAGCTGATAAACGTTGGCAGAGCTGAGAAAAAAACCGTTTGCTAACGTACGCCAAACCCCAGAGACCCTAAAAGTTGTGAGAAGTTTATTTTGACCTTGCAAGATATTGCGTGATGCGTCAATCTGACAGCCGTGCCTTCATGTCACCAATGACAAGCAATTGAATACTTTCCGTTGGCTTGTGATTGGTAGCATGCAGATGTTATTGTCAAATTGTGTATCTGTCGGATAAACATTGGCAGTTCAACGAATCACTCTGTACTATGTGCAAAAATGAAGAGCAATGCTCTAGAAATAACTACCATTTATGCCTTTATAGACCTGCCTATTGAAACGAGCGTAGACTCTTTTATGACCAATGCGATTGTTAACTGCATGTCGATTTTTACTGATAGTGGCATAGTCCAAGGTTGGACATGTAACGACGCCGGTTGCAACATCAAAAATTACATGTGTTTGTTGCTTTGACCTGAAATGGGCTCGCTTGACAATAATTAGACGGTAAAAGACACACTAAATATAAACGCAAAACATGTCTGTATAAAGTCTAGTAAAAGTTAGGTGTACATAAACAAATGAACAATGCATGGTTGGAATGACAAGAGCGTGTCATTTGTATTAGAAACCTCCACGCCAAATGTTGAAAGAAAGTTATCCAATTTTAGATGGGACCGCTGCTCCGTATTTCAGCGGAACTGAGAAACATGATTAATAGATAATTCTGCTCTCAGAATAGTCGAGTTTAGAATATATTTGATGATTTTAACTTTAACCAATATAGTAATTAAATGACCACAGTACCAAAGTTGACACTCAGAGATAAATCATATGAGAAAATTATTTCAAAATCTATTATCATAGAAGGAAACACAAAATCATTGATTTTGAAAAAAAAACTGAAAAAATACGAGAAAATGAAAAAAAATCATAACTCAATTTAATTCTAAGCCGTCATAGGAAGTATAATCGAACATTGACGTTCAAATTGAAGATGTCAGGCATTCATCAAAAATGCGGATATTTTAATAATATATTTTTATAATATATTAACTATTATAAAATATATTAACGTTTCAATTTTCTACGGCACATTTAATGATATACTCAATATTTTTTTCATTCATTTTTGAAGTCCTACTACTGGGTCATAGTCAACTTTATTTTGCGAAATTGTTCAACATTGGCCTAATGTCATCAAAACTCAACTTATTGTATTCAAAAAGCAGACATTTGACCATCGCGTGCAGTCAACGTTTTGTAATTTTTGCTATACTAATGACAGAAGTAAATATTTCCAATAGGGGACGCGACACGATATGTCAATTGAAAAAACAAATGCCTATATTTTTTTTGATCAGTCAATGCCAAGATATTTTATATTTTTTAAAGATAAAGGACTTGAACCTACGACGATTGTAGTTAATGCTGCAATACTACTATTTTTGGTCCGGAATTGTCGTTAATTAGGAATAGACATTTCACTTTTCTCATCTCGTGTCAGTAACAAAATCCATTTGTTTACGTGCGGTTTTGCGTGACCTTGTTACGTAAGTCGTGAGATGTGGTATGCATGAAAACGAAATCCAATTGAAACATTATCAGCGGATTCACGATTTCAACTACTTTATCCTAAGTAGGTTTATGGTGTTAAAGTACAATATGGTGCAAGTGAAACTTTAAAACTATGTAGAAGCTATGGGTTGTTATCAAACCATTTGCATCTGATTTAGCTACTTTTTGTTTAGGTCACGTAACATGTTACTGCAGTCGGAATTATTCGTTTTCACCTTCCGTCCATTCTATTACATATTTTTTCTAATTAAAAAGTCAACATGGAATTTGATTAATTGGAGATTCTACATCATTGGACTGTGTTCATTGTTTACCATTGTCAATTAATTGCTTTATGCTTGAAAGATGGAGGTTGATTAATTGAGGATTCAAATTATTATTATTGTTGTAATCCTCATTTTTTCCATCTCAACTCAATTTACTCAAATTTGAAACCTCCAGCTACAAAACAACATGTCAAACATCCAGATTTTTAAGATCCTTTCTCTGGGATAACGGTTCTATTTGTAAAGACTTCCACAGTCTGAAACATCGAAAAAAACTCCTGTTCCATAGTTTCTAATACTGTAGGGGATTCGAACGAGATGTCTTTGATACCAACACCGAGTACTTATTGGCCTCCATAAAAGCCCAACGAGGCTCATCCTCATTAGATCGAACTTGTCTAGAACAAGTCTCTCCCATAAATTCGCATTTAGAAATTCTATGGAAATGGTCCCATTATCCCTCTTATTTGGGATCCCAGAACATCTGGCGACAAAAACTTCTGGTCTATTTGTAAGACTAAAGTGAAACAACGCATTGAGGATACCATTATCATCCGTGCTAATTGATAATGATAAACAATAATTTGGAAACAAAACTTGATTTTGTACTATACAGGCTGCTAAAGCCTTAGTAAGTTTTTTTAGTAGGCATATGTGATTTCAATTAGCGGCCAAGACAAGTGGAGATAAATGTTCATGTTTATCAGAACGTCCCTCAATCATGTAGGTAATCCTTTTCGTGTGAAGGTAGCTAATGATTAATTTACAGTTGTCATGTAGTGGACTTTTCAATTAATTTTCTTAGGCCTTCACGCTGAGCGTTAATTTGGTCTTCTTTGGCAACATTTATATTTCCGAACGTGTCTATTGAATCGAACGAATAGAAACAACAATCAATTAGTAATAATTATTGGTGCTCAAAACCTGTATTATTGTGAAGTCTTTTCGTCTCGTGCATTAGCATGAAAATGGGTATCTAATTGTAATACGACACTTCACGGGTAACATTAGAAATATGTTTTTTTTTATTTACAATGGACGCCCTTGACGAGTATTGTATGATTGTGTGTCAAACTAGACTTGGTCTAGCGTTACACCACGGCGCCGCGGCACCGCTACGTAGAAGGCTGAGAAATTCTCACTAATAACGCATAAGGAAATCGGAAGGATATGTTAATATAATTATACAGACTTGGTACTCGTCCTATATGAAACTAATTCTAATTTGTGTAGTGAGTAATTGCTACTCAGATGAGTATTTAAAAATAATTTATAACAGATTTTAGGAATACGGTACCATTTTTCGGTAGGTGAGATCGGTTGGTAGACAAAATTATCAAAATTCGGTTTATATTGCTTCAAAATTACAATTGGCACATGATAAACATCTTACGTTACCAACTGTTTAAAAATCATTTGAAAATTAAATTGCATAAAATTTGAAAGAAATGTCTAAAAATTTTGTCCGACTACACCATAACTTGATCCTAAACCTGAATAATGCAAAAAACAGATTTGGGATTCAGAATAAAAATCGAAATTTTATCGACTATGATCAAAAATTGCCTAAAAATTGATTACATACAGAATCATCAGAATATGGGAACATTTGATATTTTCTGTTAGTAAGTTTGTCGCTCATGCATTTTCAATAATATAATTGCAGCACATACTAGGACCCCATATCATATATCAAGCTTTCATCTAAAGTGGTGCAGCGGGTGCATAAAGGAAAGGGAAGGACCTAAGCTACCTAATATATGTATTATACTTTGAACTTATTTTGAAACTTGTATACTTTTTGATACATGCCTCAAGATTTTCATCAATGTTGTTTACGATAGTCTTCACCATTTCTATTCAGAAATACAATTCACCTTTCTTTAAATATGCTATGAATTGAAAAGCATTTAATTTGACTGGTATGAGTTTTTGTCTAGGAACTCATGGACGAAAACATCCGTTTCTGTAGTTAAGTAGCATGTTTAAGCTACGATAAATAAACTTCGTAAATTAAAGGAACTCCTCTACACGATTATCATTAAATCATACGATTAAAAGCTGAAGGCTTCAGTTCGGATATTAAATATTAAGTAAAGGATTATCACCGAATTATGAGATGTGAATGATGTTTAATAAAGAAACATGCAGAGCGAAGGTCGCTTACGAATGGTTATTTATGGAAAGATTATATCTTTTTAACAACAATAAAAGTTGCTATAATTCATAATTTATTCAAAATCATGATTATCCAACAATCCATAGTATTGAAATATAAAAGAAAAGGTAGAAAAACATTTCCGAAAAATATTAACTATGCCCACAATACACTCTCTTCAAGCTGATCTTCCTCTTGAAATTGTTACCTTCCTTGTGTATCTACTATATAAACTCTTTCCTGTTTTATTATGTGCCGTGTTTAATGTTTGGCGGCTCAAACAAAACTATAAAGAAACTTGAATGCAAATATTGAATCGACCTACTAGACTCCATGCTGCTCTTTGAGAACAGCTGGCGAAGTAGTTGAAATTTTAGTAAAGTTAACCTGTTTCGAGGACACAACCATTGCTATTCCCAATGCGTGATTCAAAACAGCATATCTATATATTTGACTTTATATAGCACGATTATAGGCAAACCTAAACAATTTGAATGAGATTATGGTGCAAGCTAATTGAAAATTCTTGTCCTTAGTATTTATAAGCGGTGCCAGCTACATGTTTAGCTGGGAAAGTTATGACAGCGGCTAACTCCTGCTAGCATTGTGTTAATCGAGTGTATCCGATAAACTATTAATTAATATATGTTGGTATTCCAATAACAATAAATTTTATTAACGACCAATATAGACTACCGGATAAATATAAAAGGGAAAGGGGACCAGTGTACATGTACCATTTTTTTTACCTTACATTCTATACAATGTGTTCAGATGTGTGACGGAAACGGGGGAAAGAACTCAGATTAATTTATATATTCACTTTGTCATAGGCTTTTCTGATGGTGACATTTTTTCTCATTTGGTTCAACGATGATTATCACAGCAAAGTTCTATTGAAGATATGTATCAATCGGGCCCCCAGATGCCCAACCAAGATCGAACTGAAAAGAAAATTTGCGTGGGAGAGATACTCCCATAGCGTACTCGTTTTCTGATCTGTTGTTTCGACATAGCTGCGATGTAGAGCGTTTGACTATAATGCAGCACATTGTGGGTCCGATCTCTGCTGGAGATACATTTTTCTAATGATAAGTCTCGCCATACATCACAGTGGAATCAGATAACAATTTGTCATGGTAAGTAATCATGGTAGCCATGATTCATAGTTCCTGAGCTGGCCAATATATTGAAACCATACACAGTAGGCAATTCAGGAGGACTAATTGAAGATTTTTTTATTATTAAAAACTAAAAATACGAAAATTAGTAAGTAGATGTGTCGGTTTCGGAATCATAATAATTTTCTTTGTAAGATATTGTAGATATGGATGTTATTCGACAAAATGCTAAGCCAACCATACAAAATTATAAAGTCCGAGGAATATTCCAAATTCCAAGTGAAATGGCTATTCCACTAATAATGTTCAATTGTTCATGTTGTTCCCTATATAAATTTAACTTGAATTTTTTATGAGCTTACATTCCTACTTTGATGCCTTAACTTAGTGAAACGAACATATTTCTGAAATTATCATTAGATAAAAATCATTTAAATATTTTTACAACTTCGGTCTTGCACAAAATCATCTAAAATCAATACACATTCGTTCAAAATACTAAAATGATATAATAATTTTGAAGAACCATTGACTTTAGAATGCTCGGAACAAATATAAGTCATTTTAATTTTTTACTAGCTATACAGCATTTCACAACCTACTTAACATTCTTCTAAATATGACGACTTTGGTCTGTGTCTGTTTTAATAAATACTATTAAAGGCTGCTGCATTTTCGCTGAATGAGGATCACTAACAATTACAAAGATGCCTTTCAGCGTCTTAAAAAATATCGTCAATCAGTGGTATCAGTTTATTGAATTCATTGAAAATTTAGATTCAAAATAAATTATTGTTATAGAAAATATTCATAACTCTATAGAGTAGACTCGAAGTAGAGTCGCTGAATTAAAGATTCACAACAGATTAACATGAATTTTTTTAATTTAAACAGTTCGGAATATGCCACACTAATTCATCAATAACAATACCTTTCACTCAACAAAGAAACCAGACATCGACAATAAGTGTCTAGCCTAGTCACCTGATATCACAGTTCTTATTAAAGTCCAACGATATTGCAACATTCCTTTAGAATTTTCCCAGGAACTTCTGATTAAAAGTTCATTTATGTTGACGCCGTTACGTCACACACAAACACAGGTTCATTATTTGTCAATATGGTAACTAATTTGTGTCATAAATAATATGTATGTAGTGCATTTATTATACAATACATAGGAACGGTAACACTGTAGGTATATAAATTAGTTAGGCAAGAAAGCGTTTATAGCTCAATTTCTATTATAAAAAGGTGTTTACGAAGAAATTGAAATTGGTATATTGAAAAAGTTTTATTATATACCAGGATTAATATGAGTTTAATAGGATTGCAATGGAACTGCAAAGAGTGGAGGAAATCCTGATTCGAATATTGTCATTGCCTGTGTATTTTTGCTTCCTGCATAGGTTTTGTTCGTTCAGATGCTAGTCAAATATGCTGATGCACTGCACGCTGCTCTATTTGTGAAAATTAGAGCATTGGCGGTGGAGTCATTACAAAAAAAAACAAAAAATCATTTCTAACAAACGAACAAAAATTTTTCGACAAATTTTAAAAAAGTAAATCAAGCAAATTTATTTTTTGTACGTTTCAAGTTGCAAGTTAATGCAGGTCTTTTTCAAAACGTTACCATGATAGCTTAACATTTTTTAAAAGGAGTTTTGATGAAATTTTCTCGAATTCCAGATAAATTCTGAACGTGGAACATTTTGGTTAGGATTTTAAATTTACTGCACAGTTGCATTGTTGGAAATTCCGCTATCCTGATTATTTTACTTTCTTTGATTCAGGATTTCGGAAACATTTGAATTAAACATCTAAGTGAGGATGTTCTAAGATTCTCATTTCGTTACACCAGAGAAAATTATATTTACAAGCGGAAACAGTATCTTTGCTGCGTGGGAGGTATTGACTTATCGAATACACTTGACAATTTTTTGGGCTTTACCACAAAACATTTTTAGTCATAATATTTTTTGAGAGTGTTTCCACATACTCATGTCTTTGAAATATTTTTCGGTCGCTCATAGTGCTCAAAAAAATTCCTAGTCATTATTTAGTATTGTATTGCCCAACATGACAAAATTCATTGGCCAAAATAGGCTATATAATATATATATATATATATATATATATATATATATATATATATATATATATATATATATATATATAGACGACCGGTATTCAGATAATAAAGATATATAGATATATCCACAAAAACCTCTCACTTCCCCCACCAGATTCGTATCTATTTATGATAAATGTGCATTAGTTGTTACATAATCTATTATAATTATTATCACATTATTTTACGATTTCATAAGCATCAACAAATTCACAGTTCATTATTTATTTATCCATTGGTAATCATGTAATAAGTTATGTATTACTTTATTCTCGATCGATATTTCTGCCTTTTTCAAATGGGATACGTTCAAGCAAACGCACGTATACTTTTTTGCAAGAGTTATATCAGAACATAGGCTATGAAAATGGTAATGTGTGTAGTTTATATATTGATACGGTCCCATGGTATTGCAATAAAAGTCTTAAAGATAGTATTGAGAGACTAGAAAAAAGGAGATTAAGGAAGTTGATGACTCCCTACGCAATGGTATTAGTTTAGGAACAAATTAATGGATCGAATTTTTTTATAACTAATTAGAAAAAATATTTGCTTAATAATTAATTTCCTTCGAATGTGTCAACAGTTCCGATCAAAATATTCAATAAACTGATACCAATACACGTGAAATGTGAAGTTAACTTTCTTGACGACATAAGAGACTAAATGGCACTTTTACGTGTTCTGTAATCATTATTCCACATAAATAAATAAAATGAATAATGATCGGAGGCCTTGAAAATCTCCACAAACAAATGTTGAGCTTTTACATGCTTTGTGTTTATTGGCGATAACCTATACCGATTTTAATACAATTTTCATCCTTGCCACAAAGCCAACCAATGACATTAAAATCTCAATAGTACTTTCCAGTTATAGAATGACCAAACATTTACCGAAGTGACGCCATGGTCAGACTAAAGGTGACGTAAAATGATTTACATGGTTTTTCATGATTTATGTCATGGAATATCAAGAGAACAATATCTTGATGACAGAAATTTTTACAGTTTCAAAACTCTCCCCATATGTGAAGTAAAAGCAGCTTCCATGTTTTATCGTTGAAAGAGCATGTTTGTATATATGTCTGATTAAAGCGAAAAACTCTGTACGCACAGGAATTATTTGCTTTACTTGAAAATATTAATATTCTGAGGAAGAATCTATCTTGTGCTTAGCATCTCAATCTTATTTACTTTGGAAAGGGCTGCCAAAGCAGCCGAAACATCAGTACGTATATATTCATTCATTCGTATGTGGTTTCAATTAAAATTAGTGACAACTACAGAATGAGTTTCAGAAGTTGTACCAATCTTAAAGCTGTATATACAATTTAAACATTATCATTAAATAAATTCAAAGACAATGAAGGATAATGCGAATAATTTCAGTTCAGTTGAGCCTTGAGGTAGTGAAATACCTAGGAGAGGGGCTCAAAGAGGTGAAAATACTTGGTCTGTGGTAAATAAGGTCGTTTCAGAATAACAGCTTCGAGCCAACAAACGTTTGACTTAATCTAACTTGCAACAAGTTCGTCTCTAATGTTTATGATGAAATGCTAACAATTTTGAAATGCAGTTTTTGCAACAGTGTAAAGTGTTAAAATATTATTTCATTATAACAATCGTTTATGCATGCAAGAATATGCAGAAAATCCTATTTCGCACAAGACAAATACTCCTACACTTTGTATACATGAATAATGTGCCACGGTCTTCAATAAACTCGGTACCATGTACCAAACAGGACGCGACGTGGATTCAACAATACGTTATTGTTCTCATTTATCTATACGTACTTGCACTCTCTATTCTCACACTTTTTCAAAGAATGTCCTCCATCCACATCTGCACACAGAAATACAAGGGGCTGGATTCATATTTTGAAGTATGAACATTTGTGTTTTGGAGTTTCTATTTATTGTCATACTCAATATAATGGACATTCATTTAATTAATTTTCATTGGGCTTGTTTATCTTTTGGCAACCGCGGCAACCACTACACCTATTTTGCTGGAATTTCAGGAAAAATATGCTGTAATATAAGTAGGTAATGTTGCATTTCTTTAGAAATCGATCTGTTGAGGGCAGAATTATTAACAGTTCGAAAAAGCAGATAATATGTCTGTATTGTTATTCACATTAATTCACGAGATCTACTCATAAAATTTAACTTAAAATATAGGTTTCAAGCCCTAAGCTTCCATAACTGTGTACAGTTTTGGATAAGTATAAATACACCACTACCAACCGAACGCCCGGCTGCGAAAAAATCTGCTGAATTCAAAATTTCTCACAAAACTGATACAGTTGGAAAACATACTATTCGAGGAGTTATCATTATCTGTTTAATTTATTGTCCTTTTTGGGTAGCTAAACTGGACATCAATAAATTGTTAACAAGGCTCAACCAAATATTCAGCCCTTATGTTCTCGACTTGATTTACTTCAGTAAAAACCTGACCTGCAAAAACCTTATCAGCTGTGAACTGTCTCTGTTTTTCTCAGTGTCTTACTTTGTATAGAAAGCAAGCCGTATCAAGACTTCAATAGTGATCCTAATTAGTGCTCTTTCCTGGTGGTACTGAGCATATTAATCGATGTTATCGGAAACAATGGTACGTCATCAATGAATAATACTGCGAGGTTTAACAATACCGTCATGTGCATCGCTAGCGGGGGGTCACGAAAGCAAGAAATAAGACAGGATTTTGGGCGCATGTATGTAGAAACATATTATGCTATAATGCAGAATCATACTATAGTCTTAGTTCTAAACTAACAAGAACTGCTCCATCAGTCATTCTTTCGCTTGGGGTGAGACTCTAAGATAATTCGGTGGTTCTCTGATCCTATCAGCATCTAATCACAACAGTGGTTCCGCGTTTCAACATGGTGGGTAACGACGCGACGTGTCAACATTCATATTAACGGTATTTGTGTTTTTCCTTGCTAACCCTGCACATATCTGTTGACCTATGAACAAACCGTATTGTGTATTTCTTTTTGTGTACTTTCAGCGTCAAACATCTTATTGAGCATCAGATGCCTTAGTATCGCTTAGAAAAATTGTCACCAGTGTCATATGTGGTTATATGGCGTGAGGTACGACAAAGCAACTCAATTTTCGTTTTGCTGCCAAAATTTATATTTTTCTGCCGGCGCCTATGAACGCCATTGATTTGGCCATGGTGAAATTTTACGTTCAAAATCGGCGAACAGAATGTAATGAACAACACGTAGACTTTGGTAGTACCTACGTGCATTTGAGAAGTTCCGAGGTTTTTGAGTAGTTTGGTGTAGTGCGGTTAGTGGTATGAATATTCATTTTCTCAGTTTAGTGAAAAGTTTTGTATTGAAGAGGAGGTTAAAAGTCCTGACACCCCGATCATTGCTTTTAGTTTACTTAAAGAATTTGACTAGAAAAACGGATTAAGTTTCGCTAGATCAAGCACAAATCAAATACGTTTTAAGCTCATCAATGAAAACAGAATAACTTGGTAATGATATCGATCGTTATGTGCAGCAAATTTCAATTCTATGCTTAAGTAACCTCATCTTTGTTATATTTAAACATAATCACAAATTTATGGAAATTAAAAATCTGAATCTCAAATGTTCTTTGTGTTGTCCAAAAAATATGAATGATAAGAAAATTCAAAAGGCACTAAAAACGTTTTTCTTGGCGTTTTGCATGCCGTTTTCAAGCTATGCAAGCGCAAATCCTAACTTACGACATAATTGGCTAACCTGCGCACTTTTGGAGTATAATTTCATTGTAGCATTTGTATTAATGTATTAATATGGGTTGAAAACTATAGATATATATATATATATATATATATATATATATATATATATATATATATATATATACTATCATCATATATAGGTCGAACTGTGACAAGTATTAATGGAAGTAGGTGGGGATGTTGTTAAAATGTGAAAACTATTTAAGACTTTGGACTTACAAGTGATATTTTTACTGAAAATCATGATGGTATATCTACTCAAAAATTGATGCTCTCGGTGAAAGAATTGAAGTTAAAAGACAGGTGGTTGTGTTGATAACGGACAATGTTGTTTCTTCGAAAGTAACGTTTTTGACTGTACACGGCTATGTTGAATGGTGGTGATAGTGTTCATCAAAGACCCGCGTGGTCATCAATATCAGGATATCCCTAGAAAGAAAGTTACCTACAGTTCCAAGGTGTTCATTAAACCTTGTTTGTTTTTTGAACAGGTTGAGCCTGGAGAGACGATCGCTACTACCAAAGAAGGTGAGTCTTGAATTTATTTATATATTTTTTAAATAGCTTTTCACATTTCAAAATATGCCCTTTATTTTGTATTGTTGTTATTTTACATTGTAATTTGGACTTTTATTATTTCTTTGGCCTCAATACATTGATTTAAAAAAATTAAAGCAGCATTGCCCTCTACGTAGTCAAATCCTACCTCAAATGTAATCAAAATCGGTGCTGTGGTTACGGAGATTACGCGATGACAAATACGGAGGAGAGATCGACAGACAGACCGACGGACATGTTTGATATGAATCTCATGATTTAGACATCAAAAAACAAATAAATGTAATATCACAATTTCTAAAATTTCTACCATTGCAATTTTTTCCTTGCTGGTCAGGAGATTCCATATCTACTTTTTTACCGATTGCTTTATTGAGGACATCCTTTACTGTTTATTCACGTTTTGTCATCGACAATCATTCATCAGATCAGCTAAAAGTGTAGCAGAATGGTTTTATATTAGATACTGAATATGTCTGAAACTTCACTCGATAAACAAAAAATACTATATGAGAATGTACGAATTCAAAATAATAGATATTTTACCAAAAACCCCATAAGATATTTTCGTCGGCTTGTCTATATGTTGCAATTTTGTTACCACTTAATCTCATCAGTAACTACTTCCATATAATATAGCAGGCTCATAATAGATAATGCTGCTTCATGTTTGAAAATCGATGAGTTAAACTTATAAACTTATTAACATAATACCAAAATTGATTCATCACTAAATATTTGATGTAAATAAGTTGCAGTTGGTGTTAGTTAAGTGCCAATGGAAAAAGCAAATCTTAAAAAAAATGCATTCAAATATACCGAAATATCATTCTAGCTTATACAGAAATCAGAATATTGAGAGGGGACCTAGAATAAATGAAGAATGTTTTGTATGGCTTTCCAGTATTTTAGTTTCCAGCACTCATTTACAAAATAATAAAACGATTTTCTTCCATACTTATGCGAAATCCTTGTTACAATTTTTAATACAAGATTTTGGATATTTTCGGCGCTTGTATGAGCGGTAAAAATATGTTCATATACGGTGCCACAATATTTCATTTACAACATTTGATTTTGAACGTATGGTAATTTTTTTTGCATATTATATAGAAAGGACGGTTCTATGTCTGTGCGAAGCTATTTTCTTGATATTTTGGCTACCAGAATGTCCAAAATGAGTCCATGAAATATTCTTGTGACAATATTTAAAATTTTGTATAAAACATCCAAAAGGGCTTCACACGAACATAGAATCAACCTTTCTCTATCATCTGCAAGAAAACTCGTTCCATTATCTTGAAAAATGAGCGATGGAAACGAAATATTGTAAATTAAAGTAATATAGTTTTGAAGCTGTCAATTGAGGGCTATATCAATATTTTATAGTAGTTATGTTTCTAACTTCATATAGTGCCTGTAATATTCAGCACAGCTGTTAAATTACGTAGGCACAATCGCAAAATTGTGGTTTTGGCACATACCGGCTTCAAACCTCATTTGGCATGATCCAAAATTTCCTGAAGTATTTTCTCACTGCTCTACAAATGAACCAGGGACTCGAAGAACGTGAGTTTTGTTGTAAATTATAACGTCAAAATGCATCGATATAAAAAAAATTGGGTTGTATCATGTACCACTACCATATACATCTCTCCCGAAATTGTACCAAAATAGTTGTTGCAGTTACTGAGATTAAAAGGAGATAAAAACGCCGACAGACAGACCGATACACAGTCGAATAGACCGACGGAAATCAATAACAGAATTTCGTGCTTTTGCGATCATAATACTTCTTTCAGATACGATAACAACTGATTAAAGCACACAAAAACAATGAATAACAAGCCAGTTTTGAGAAACTAATTTGCGAGGATGATAGCTGTATTGCTATAAAAGCTCTTCTCTGGCAAACAAAGAAGTAGCTCCTCATGAAAAACTTCAGGAGATTAGAACAGTTTTTATTAGTCCAATTATTTTTAACCATTCCCTTCCTGGTACCAGAATGATAGAACCATGCGGTACTCATTGTCAGATGAGATCGGTATCTCCTTCTACCGCAGTTGCCGCAAAAAACTGCAAGCAACGTTAGCAGGTTCCTCTAATCTCCGGGTGGTATCTTTAGAACGCTCATGTCTGTACAAGTAGTACCATTATAGAGCGGTGAATGGCAGCCAGATGACCTTTCATTGATGGTCTACGCATAGTTCCCAGGCTCAAATTGAATAATCGTAAAATGTAGTTTATGTGCGTCTCTTGATTTACAGGTGAGCGTAATAATATCATGTAATACTGAGTTTGCAGACTGCTTGTGCTAGCATTAAATGAATATGATAGTAAATGGTGCTGAGATACTTATATAAATCAACAGAACAGTGACCATGATATCCAGTGAATGTTTTTTCGAATGTTATTATAAACATTATTAAATGTCCACTTATATGACAAGCACGTAAACAAGAGCATTGGAGATATGCTCTATCTGCTCAACAATCAATTCGATTGGAATTCTATAATTTTTCATATGCCTGGAATCACAACTGTATTTGTTTTAGTTTTAAGACATAGTATCATATATAATGTTATGCGCGGGAAAATGTCAATGATAACATGTGAGCTGTCAAGACTTCACTTATTAAAATCACTGCACCAAACAGTTTTTTTAAGGTGCAAACTTGATAGTCTGCTCCAGGAATCAAAGTGGAGGGGGGCAAGAAATGAGCTTAGGCACATTCGTACAGTCAGCAGGAAAGACCTTGAAAAAATAGGTAGACCAAAATTGTTTCCCACTCCGCACGCTTTTGCCTCAGGTGCTGAAAAAATAGTTACAGCTCTGCAAGTGTTCCATAAATTCTCCAAATTATCTTGATTTATGGATCAGAAAACAGATTTATTCTTCTTCTATTAACAAACGAATTATGTAACGTTTCCAATTTTTGGGATTACAGAACAAAATTTTTCGTAGGAATAATTCGCCGAGCAGCGAGAAAAAGGTCTCAAAACGTGCAAAATACAACAATTATTAAAACACAACTCGATGTATGGGAGTGAAAAGTAATACAATCCATATTTAGGCAGGCTGGTAAACCGACAGACAAGCTGACTGACAGATAGACAGGTGGTGCACCAGCCTGACAGGAAGATCGACAGACAGACTGATAGAGACCGACAGATATATCAACAGACAGACATACATACACACCGACAGGCAGACCAACTGAAAGACCGAAAGTCAAATCAACCGATTGGAAGGCAAACAATCCCTAAGGAATACAGACAGAAAGACAGCCAAACCAACAAACAGGCAGATCTATGAAACGATAGAGCGACGGAAATTAGTTTTTTCGCGATGTACATCATAAAAAAATTAAGAAAAAACTCCATCGCCTGGAACCTCCACAAATGTGACGCTTTTCGTCTAAACCAGTGGTCGCCTACCTTCCCAATCTATCGTGGTACTTTGACAATTTCGTGATAAACAGCGAGTTACCTAGTCGTAGGCGGTGCAAGTCAAACATGTAAAATAATACTCATGTATATTTGACATACTTGTATTTATTTTAGTAATACACTGTAGAGAAGTATTGTTCCTCCCATTCTGCTGCTGGCCATAATATTTCTTACACTACCGTTGAACATTCTTTTCAGTTTCAAAATTCAAACTTCAAACCACAAATCAAACTGAAATCTGAGATCAGTATCACCAGAGATGTGAATACATATATTCGTTCAATCAAACATCAAAGTATATCCCGATAGTTTTTAGGTAAGCTAACGATACAGGGCAACTGTAAAATTAATCACAAGAAGGAGTTATTTGCAAGGAGATATTATATTGCAAGAAACGTAATGTAGCTGATTTATATTCCATGGCTAGCAAACTAGCATTAATCCTTGCCGACTCTGTCAGTTGGCATTAAATGTGCTACCGTTGATGAGTATTATCATCATAGACGACCACAAGCTTTGAAATCGACACCCTTTAGTGATGACCGCCAATAATTCCTTCGCCAACCAGCATCCCGGCGATTGCAAAGCGCCAGGCCGCGGTATATCGGCATGCCGAGTAGCCAAAGTTTATAAACACTAGTTTGCTTGCCATTGATATTTAAATCGGCCTTATCGCGTTATTTGCTATATGATATTCCTTTTCAGTATCTTCTTTTTCTGAAGAACTTTGAACTTGCTCTGTATAGTTTTTGAGCTTCATGGAAACACGTTTGCTACTTCAAACATCAAAAACATTAAGATTCCCGATAATCCCATGACTAAAAGGCATGCGAATCGGGTTTATAGAGGCTTTTATGTGTGGGAAGCTTTAGTATGGTCAAGTTGATCCACTCAGTAACCAATTCTGTCCACGCATTCGTCTAAAATAATCACTGTCCAATATGATGTTAATTAGAATTTTATGGGGTTTCCTAAGGTAGCATTTCCTCTCTTTACGCGAAAGGTAAAAAATATGACATATTATTGTAAATCGGCATCCACCAATGTACAGGTTCCAATTTATTCCAATATATATACTAATTCTTATCATGCAATTGGAAACGAATATATGAAATGAAATACATATGTTTGGTATTCTGTGACAAAGGGTTCTCCGGAGACTAGTGAGTCCCTATAATATACATTAATTTAACAAGCACACAAGAGCCAAATTTGAGTAGTTAAATTTTGGCTTCAAAACATTTTGATTTATTTTTTGTCTATTCGCATTGACCTTGAAATCATCGGGGTGCATTCCCCCGGCAGCTCATTTCACAACGCCGAGGTTCTCCAAAATAACAACTTTTGGAGAAAATGCTCGTTTGAGGTGTTGGAAGTTCGATTTGGTGAAAATGCGCCCGTCGAGTCAATCTCGAGTTTGCTGTACTCGCAACTCTTGATGTTATTATGCCAGACAGTTCGATCGAAAATTTACCATGATAGTGGTTGTAAAATCGTCCAGTTCCAGACTATGAAGGTCACTTGTAAAGTTCGGCACATCCACTAGACGTATTGCTTGTTTTTGGATTCCCTCCAGAAGCTTCGGAGCACATCTCTACACTACGTAAAAAATGTTCGGGAGCAGGGAAAATGTACTGAAACAAAGTTTAGGAATTATTCAAAAACCGATCAATACTGCCTGCTAGTAGTAGTAATGGGGAGGTAAAGGCTGGCAAGTAGGCCACCTTTGGCCCTTTTTGCCGACCCCGAAGACCATCACTAAAACTATCGCAGACCTGGTAACTCCCTACTGTCGAACCTTCCAGACCTTTTGATAAAGGCCATGATGTCCGACCATTCCGCTAAGTAGCAATCTTCCCTGTCAAACTCTGCTGTGCCGAACACCTCAGCCCTGAGGCCGTTGTATACAGCACATTCGCCCAGGAAGTGGAACGAGGTCTCGTCCTCCTCCCAGCTCTTCTGACAGATTGGGTCTTTGACCACTCTCATGAGTGTCATGTGCCTGTTCAGTCTGCAGTGACCTGTGAGGATCCCCACCAACAAGTGGAGTGAATCCCTCTTCTGGTTCTGCCTTGCAGTCGTCTCTCTCCAGCCATGCTTTCGCAAGTTCGTTATATGCCCAGGCATCTAGGGCAATACTAACCTGGCCTCCGCTAATGCCCAGCAAAGGTTCGGGGCCAATGCATGCGCCTCTTGTTCCTATCCTCTCCAGGCAGTCTGCTACCTGCTAACCATCGGCATGTAAAAGCGAATGAGATTACAAGGTGATAAAAACGTATACAGACATACCATAGGCTGACGGAAATGCATGAGCAAAATTTGAAACATCAAGAAAATGTATATTTTGTAGTAATACTCCCTTATCTATCAGATCAAATTTATAGATTATGCCCTGTACAAAACTATCAGCCACAAGCATGCATACCTTACCGCCACAGGCTATTGAAGTGAAGGAGTTAGTAGCATAATTAGGCATACGAACGAGGAAGTGTTAAGTGCAAACTAGTGCAGCGGTGTGAAATTCAGATAAGGTGGAAATTAGCTATCGTGCTTACACCATACTAACGCAAATCAGTTACAAATCATTTGAATTGTACCGTGCACTGCTGGGAGCGTAATATGTATCAAGACCTTATTTGTTGCCACACTTCTCGTCTGTGGAAATGTCAATGAGTAAACTTTTATTACAAGTTGAGCTTCCTGTAGAATACGTCTGAATGCAGAGTGACTTAATAATCGAAATTGCTAAGTTACTCTCACTAGGACACATTTTCATATTATTTTTTTCCTCTCCAGTATATGAAAATTAAGAAAGCTAGGCAATATTTATTTAACGCCGCATCCCTAAATACTATCTTTACGGTCATAAGAAATACATTATTGTAATTTTATTATACATCAAATATTTCACAATACTTCATGAAAGTAGAAAATCCAGAAAGCGTTTGTTATTTAGTAAGCCAAACTTTGATATCAAAATTTAATTGCAAGACATTTGTTCGATTATTTTGGACTTTTTGGGCAAGCTAATAAATATGATTTGGTACCAATTATGGTGGTTATAATAGCTATAGATTATTATAACCATCAGGATTGAATTTGTAAATATGTTATCGCGAACTCACTTCTTTAAATGTCTTTTCTACTTGATGAGCTTTTGGATCAAATAAGGTATATAATTGTGTTGCAAACTTTTATGGGAATACATGTCACTTCTGCTTGGAGGAAGTTTGTGAAGGTATATGATATGGGTACATATTTGTATAATTGCCTGTGTAGCCAACTAACATTTTTTGGAACACAAAAGTCTTGAAAACTTGATTACGTCATGTCTATGTATGGATACAAACCAAATATGAAATTTGGGAGAGGATGGTATGAGTGTGCATCAGAAATTCTCTAAGCATCGTTTAGATTTTTCCTGGAATTTACATTTTTAGGAGTAGTTATGAAATGTATTCAGGGGAGGGGGTTCGGAGGTTTCAGAAAGAGTTGAACATTTTCATATGTTCACAAATTTCTGAAAAACTTAGGAGGTAGTCAAAAAAGCTATCGAATTTTTAACCTAGTTTGAGCTCTGTAACCCGTTATATCCAAACTATGATGATGAAATTAAGTCTTGCTAAGACAAACTTCTTAGAACTTTTATTATTTCGCTAAACTTACTAGTGTCCTCCCACCCCACATTATAGACCATTTGAATCAATATCTAACTAATTTTGAAGCCACGTATGCAACAATACGCAAATTCTACGATTTTTGAAACGTATCTCAACAGTCATGGATGAATAAGTGCTGCCCAGTATTCAAGATTCATTACTACCAGATACTATTAAAAAGATACTCCGCTCGACTACAGATTCACTTAGAAGTGCAAAAACAGACCTTTAATTTCAATATTTATTGATGAGTCTCGTAATATACTGTTTTCATGATATTCACATACGGAGTACCTACTGTACCAATACAGCCAGGGAAGAACTGAGTCAATCCACTTGACACCATTTTATAGTAGAGTAGTTGAATAGTTGATGAGATTTGCAGCTTTCAATCGGATGATAAGAATTCAAAAACTTTAATCTGATGGGTATGAACTTTATGTGTTCAACAATAGTTGGGACTGCATTCTTTTCCGATAAAGTTAGCTCTGACTCCAATCGATGAAATGAATGTTTTCAGATATGTTTTCTGTTTGAGAGAATAATTATTATTGTTGATCGAATAACTTAACTAAGTCTATGAAATCTTCTTTGATATCAAATTGTCCCAATAATATTGTGAAAGATGGAATAACTAGATGAATTTGTATCATCTGTTTGATCGGGGTAAATAATATTAATAAGCCTTGAACATTATGTATCAGGTGATTTATTTCGCAACGTTTCAATAACGTATTCTACCTTGATTCATGATATTACCAGAACAATCAATCATCTGATCTCTCAAGATGGAGCATAATGTGCACTGGGGCCCGGCGGTCAAATAGTTCAATCTATCTTCTAGAAGTATTTGTTAAAGCCATTTCGCCTGCGGTATTTTTTAGTATTACGACGACGTACGCTTGAACTGAGCATAAACAAACTAAAACAAAATAACTTAAATTAACTTTCCTGTAATGCAGCACATAGTTTTATTATAAATATATTTCACTATCTCATTCGCAGTCAATTTTCTAGATTCTCATAGTTCCTAAACTCTGCAAGATCAAAGTTTTTTTCATGCGCAACAGCACATTTTAAAATTCATATCCATTTTACTAATTAATGCATTGCTTCAAAGCATAAAACGAAAGTGTTGGCGGTTTTGTTTGGGCTTTTACATCACCTAAGGCTGTGAATTAAGTTCGTACAACGCGTCTTTTCACGAACGGCCTTCATTCCGGTATCCTATAATTTAAATGTGATTGTCTCACTTTGATAGCAAATGGAGTATATAATCTGTCATGTCAGTGCCTTTTTGGTTTATGAAACTTTGTATGAATCTAACATTAATTCATTCAGATCGATGTAAGGGTTTCACAGTGAACAGATTGTTTCCCATTCATAGGAGACATATGAGGTTGTTGGTGGAGAGACAACAACTTAATCGTCACATACACTTAATGAGACTAGTAGATGAACCAACATGCACATTCCAGAGGCGTATACAAGGAGAGTAACAGGCGTAATTAAACCCCCCAAGATTTTGGGCCAAATATTTAATTCAATTTTGGTTTTCTCCAAGTAGCGAATGGTTCGTATCTAAATTGGAAATACGTACTCTTAACGTAATGTATTGCTAGTTTGGTATCTATTCCTGTAAATTGCATTTTCACATAAAAATAACAGATCAAATCAAAATAAAATTTCGTAAACTTCGCTAATACCCAAAATCAATTGTATATATTATTTTCGATTTCCAAAATCCCATAGCATGAGAGGAACTAAAAGTCGGCGGAAGGTATGCATGCATTCGAGCGTATGGGAATGTGACGAACAAAAATGATTCTTTGGCCTTTTTCAAATGAGCTAAAATACATTGTAATCTACCTTAACTCGTTTGAAAAAACATTACGATGCCCATTGTGGCGACTTAGTACAAATGTGCACGTACCTTTAGACGGTTGTTTTCAAGAAGTTTGCATAAGTCAAATACTTCTATGTTTCACTTGCTGTATATCTTCTCCTTCTTTATTATAATACTACCAACATATCCCTTTCCGTTGCCTCAACTACCCCGACAAAGGTATTTCAAAAAATGGTGAAAGTATACACTAACCTTATGCCTTGCTACTACCCAAGACTAGCCATCAGCCTAAATACCGGACAGCATTCTTCATCTGATTCATTCATTTGCCAAGTAGGCGCATCTTCAATGCAGATCAGCTCCTTAAAACAATGAAATAAAAATGTTTAAATGATAATCATTTTATATATTTGATTCGTATTCCAGAGGAATGGGTGAGCAAGAAAAAAACTGAAGTGACAAATACCAAACAAATCGAAACAAGAGTGAAGAGACAAGTAGTGCTAGAAGATGGAAAGGTTGTCGAAGATTCCGGACCAATGGTCACAACAAATACCACCGAGGATACTGAAACTCAGGAACATCACCACACGGAGGTATGTAACTATATGCCAGCAGTTAAGCAGAATAAATATAGGTTAATCATGGAGGGCAGTTATACTATGCTATAACGGACGGCGAAATGCTTTCATTTGGAACATTGCTAGCTAGAACGATTATCCTGTTTGTTGGAACGAAGTTGATACAGTCTCGTCTTTCATTATCCAGTTCTTCATTTTACTGTACCATAATTGCATCACAAAATTTACAAACCTGAAATTGAAAAAATCGCGACCTCCATAGTGTGTCACCTATAAGCTTAAGAAGGAACTGAGTAGACATGTAATAAAATCCGATTAGGTATGTAACCAAAACCATGAATAACATCCTTCAATTCGCCCTCCCTAGACGAACCAAAATGAGAAAAAAATATCCAAACTTCCATTTATTGGATTTGAGTGGTAAAGGAGGAGCTTGGCGCGTATTCTTGTTTCCACTTATTTATTTATCACTCAAATCATTCTCTTAAAAATTGTATGAGCACGCAAACGATAAAATGACAATAGCTGCCTAAAAGTGTTTCAGACTAATTGATTACCTAATCAAAACCGTATCATCTGAGTCAAGGATGGGAGGAGTATGAGAGAATGTAGAAAATAAACTACGAGGAAGTCATATCATACTTGTAGCCCTTCCATCCTTGGCTATGATTACAATGTCCTGATGAGGTAATCAATTAGTGCGAAACACGTATTCTCAGGCAGCTATCTTCGCGTTGTTTCTTCATTTGAGTGCTTATGCCATGATCTTGCTGCTTTTATTATGCTTATATGTAATGTTTACCAATATATATACTGGAAACCTTAATTATGATACTTTACTATTGAATTGGTATAAGTAACGACTGTCTGTAGACACATTCAAATTACTACATTACTATTTTACTCATCATGATTTGAACCATATTAATATATCTAGACCTCTGTATTGTGTTTCCTATAAAATATGCATTGCTTCTGAACTTCTGATACAACAAACAGATAATTTTAATGATATAATCGTCTAATTTTCTTCCTAGCTACGTAAATTGGAACCAGACGAACTGGATTCTAACGGCCTGGAGGCCCTTGAGGACGAACCAGACGGAACCGCGCTGGCGAAGCGGTCCAACGCAGTCCAAGTTGTCACCAATCCTGAAGGGATTGTCAGGGAGGTCAAGGAGCGGAGAGTTGTGTCTAGGGAGGAGACCGAGGAAGTCAAGGAGACGGAAGATGTACAGCATTTGGGGGACATTACCGATGAGGTAGGATAACTCAAATATTCATAAGGATAATAAGTGCTTAGTACATTAACGTCGAAAAAAGTAATTATAATTTTATTCCACTAGAACTTGAGTACTGAATAAAAACTTAATCCAGTAAAATTAAAAATACAAAAGTAACCACCTAATCAAGGAGAACGTATATGCAACCAGTTATACAGACACAACTGTCTCGGGCGTATATCTGGTTGCCGTTATACAAACTCGTTACTAAATCGTGTGTAAGTGCTAAAACGTTCTTGAGATTATCATAAGCTTTCTGTTCCGAATGCTTTGAAATTTTATCTTCACGCGTAAGTGATTGATGAAACGCGTTTTCCGGTTTGTTTTATGGTTAGAACGCTGTGAAAAAATGCGGCTTCAAAGATCTTTTGAGTTCCATTTCACTACTAGATGTCTTTTGATTGCGCCTTCTGTTCTAGGTGGAGTAAATAATTACACATACTTTTTAAATATTACGTATATAGATTCAGGGCGGAAAATTGATATTGAAACAGAGTCCATATCAAACTTGGAAGGACAATTTTTTCACAATGACCATTGTAGCCGTACGTTTCTGCCAATCCCAAAAAATATATAGTTATTTTTGTGGCACGAGTGCAAAAATAGAGTTACTCTGAGTACTACAGGAGGTAGAGCATGAAAATCTGGTGGTTGTGGATGTTTTGTAAAACTATGATTTATGGTGGCTCACGCCTATTCACAATCGTTCCAACAACTTTACTTTCATTGGGAAGTTCACCAGCTTGTAAGGGGACGCAATTTCAGTTACTTTGCCTGGGACACTGTGCCACCAAATTTCTGATCTCCACAGGGTTGACCCTCGAGAGATTTCAGCACCCCAAGCAAAGTAGAAATTTTCGATTTCAATGGCCGTGAATAAGTAACCTCCCAAATTTTTGTAAATATAAAAAGGGAATTAACAAAAATTGCGTCTTAAAGCAATGGAATATAATACTCTACATGTGCTGGATTACATTAACACAATTACCGATAATTTACTCCAAATTGTATAATAATATTGAGAGAGAGAGAGAAAGAAGTTTAAGGGACTGCTTGATTCACGGAGGCCGACAAATAAATATATTTTATGAAGGTGTCCATTTTATCGAACAATAATTAGATATCTTAGATATATTAATATTACTGTAGCATTTATGCAAAAAATGCTGTGAAAAATATATGAAAATGCGGAACAATATCTGACGTGGGTCAAACATTGGAAAAGAATTGGGTGCCAAATTGATGGAAAATGCTTTGTTTTTGGTACATTTAAATAAATTAAAATGATACGTCAAAAAGGAAGTTCTGTGGAAAAACGTGGTATTGTTTTACTCATTCTCCGATGCCTTATTTCCTTTCATGAGCTAAGGACATTCTATACAGCTCTATCTTCTATTTATGAAGCTGATTATAGAAATTTTTGCTGGTGTTGAGTTTGAGTTAAATATATTTTTGTTTGAGAGACACTTCTACTATTCCATTATCAGATATGTCTTTTACATACAGGGTGATCTTTAGAAAGAGTTTAAACGTCTTTTAGATACTCGTAATTTCGCTCTCTGTCTGTTTATCGTAGTATACATATCAAACCGTGGAAAATACCTAGAAAATCTTTTTGATATAATTATATAACTACCGCAAATAAAACAAATAACTCTTGTAACTAAAGTGGAAGAACAATTTGCCATTGTGCTCCTTATCATATTCCTTCAGCTGAAAGAGGAACATTTTCCAAGTCAACTGAATCATTAGATTACTCCTAGGCCATTAACCCGTATACTCTGTATTATGTAGTTACATTAACAAGGACGGTTTATCAACCTCCTTCCACATATCTGAACTAACAGCAGTGGAGCGCAAAAAGCATTTGCGGAAGTAATTGTTGTTGTACGAGGGCTATTCATTGATCAGTTAGACAAAGTTATTGTAGGAAAACCACCGTTCAGCTTAGGAGCAAATTATAACTAATCAATTATATGAAATGAGTGAAAGTCAACATAACCTTACCTCTTAAATAAATAGTGCAATAATTTAATTCGTTCATCTAAAACCAATCGTGGGCGACGTTGCTTCGTCCTCCTTGAGCGATGCCAGTACGATGTGGGCTTCTGATGAAGGAGTGAAATTACATGGTAGTAACTAGCTGGCAAACTCATAGTTCGATAGGCAACTTCGATAATAGGTTGATGCTCATAAACCTGTGCGCCATCTTTCGAATCAAGGTCAGTTCACCCAAAATCACATGATGTAATTCGTTTCATGAGTAAACAACTAAATCTTAATTGCGGGTATATATTATGGCCCCTAATAGTTGGAATGTTAAAATGCATCACAGTGTATAAAGAAAGAGTCTCTAGTTCCTTTATGTACTGAAAATCGATATTGGATGACGCCATATCGTCCTCCTTGAGACTTCTAGGGTAGTATTTTACACAGGGATAGAGGGTTTGAGATGTAAACGATGAATTTAAGGGACAGCATCAAATTTGCAGTTTTGGCAGCAAATTTTGCTTACATCAGCTACTCATATATTATGTTTAGTATATGATAATTCTATAGACAGGTATCTTTGGATAAGGAATACATCTCCATCTAAATAAAAAATATGGAAGTTAATTGGAACATGACTCGACATAATATCATTCATTAATGTAACATTTGACTGCTGAAATTATTTGACTAATGTTTCGGCTACCTCAACAGACTTCATCAAAGTACAAAAATGAAATTTGATATTACAATGACATTGGACAGCATAGATTAAATTCTTACAGTAGTGGAAGCTGTTTCGGCGAATACAGTTTTATGGAGTGGAGTCAAATGCCCAGATTCTGACATGCAGACCTAGTAAGGCCGGCAACATGGATACACCAGAACATACCACTGTTAAAGTCTACTCTCAAGAAATTGAGGGAACATGACCCGAAGATTGCGTATCCCTACATCTCAATGGCTGGCAGATAGCATGTGATTTTCTTGTCAGGGTACTTGTATGAGTGTTCTGAGTATTGAACTGAATTCTATTTGAAGTTCTCTATCCAACAGCGATTTCGATGTCTTCGCATGTTGCTGCTGCTGATGTGAGATTCTCCAGGCAGTGGTTTGCCATGCAAGTCTTAAGGTCGCCGTCATGTAAAGCTATAGATTAGATCAGAATGTTATATAGTTTCTCTATGTACAACAAGACGAATGTTGGAAAAAGAACAGTTCCCTAGGGAACAACTCTGTTGATGGTAAATACATCGAAAATTTATCGGTCTCTGAGAAAACTATGCAACCACTGGTATAAAACCGATGGCAGCTCATAAGCACTGAGCTTGACTAGAGTCTCCTATGTCATATCATGTCGGAGGCTTTCTATATATCACATCGAGCGCGACAATTCCAGACTTATTCTGAAGTTCCAGCTCTCCGCTCCATATTTGAGTAACGCAATCTAGAAAAGCCCCCATGGATCCATCTTGCGGAAGTTGTTTTTGTTCCTGTATTTCAAAATCTGCACCACAACATATGAGTACGCTGCTCGTTATTGTAACCATTAATCTCAATAACCACTACGTGGATTTTGCAAGAGAATGATCTGGACCGATAGAGGGTAATGTTCAATAAAAACAAAAAACTCGTTTATTGTTCGTATTTCAATATCTTACAGCACACGCTGAAGTCTTAGATGCGGGTCAGCATTTCAGCATTGATGGAAAGTTGGTTTAAATTCAATTTGGTGTAATTAAACTCCGAATTGTTGTTTTTAATCATTTCCAGTACGTTTCTCGATACACACATACACAGGTTCTGATGTGTCGGCGACGGTGAATACTATGTAATGTGTAAAGAAATGCAGTAACTGATACTTCTAATAATAGCCAACAAACCTATTTTTTCATAATCAAAAGTACTTTTCGCCTTGACATTTGAAGAGTTATTACGGTATATATTATCTCAGTATTTACTTGCCTAATTCTGACTGCAATAACTTCTTCCGGAGGAAGTTTGTGCTCTAATTGGAGTATACTGATGCTCATTTTCTTGACGTTCCCCAAAAAAATTAAATATATCTGTAATCATGCTAAAGTAATTGAATAGTGTGAAGTTTTGCATATAGCTGGTAAAAAAAACCTTCCAAGGAATTTCCCAGTCAACACGGGATGTAGTTAGGGTTGACATCCATGGACATCATCTAATGGGATGACATCTGGAAACAAACTTATATTGAATATTAAGATCCTACCTAACGAATCAATAGAAAATATCGACGACAAACAGCAAAAAAAGAAGCAACACATATTTTGCTCTTTTTTCACGTAAAGAGACATAATGAAGATCCCATAAAACTCTAAGTAACTGCATGATGATAGACAAGATACTTTCGCCACCAGAATATGCTATTGCTACGCGCTTTCCAGCTTCTATTCGTAAAAAATCAAATCCCTAAATCTTCGTATCACAATGCTATACCCTAGGCCCCCTAGGAAGCGTCAGAATTCAAGACAACAAAATATATATAAGTATCAGCAAACGTTTCTACAATCGTTTCGTCATAATCGCGATTCACCAAGATGATCTCGATTGGCGAAAGTGCACCTGACTTTTCTCTCATTCCAAGAAAGGATGCACTCAAAGTGGCTCACCCACTTACAATGCAAAGATTTCGACATCGCTCTCTGAACGCCCTGCTGCGCAAAGATCCTGACCTATCATGAATTTCAACGTGACGATACTCAGCGATTTTTTCTCTGTTGCGTTGTGTAAACAATCTTGGTGGGATCTTCTTCCTTATATAAGAAGATCTGACTTAGTCATAGCGCGTCAGCTGGACAATTAATGAAACCACATGTGTGTATGAAAATACGTTATTGACGTTTCGGCTACCTCGACAGCCCTTTTCAAAGTACAAAGTGGAAGACATTACAATAAGAAAGCAATAATTATCAAATATCAACAGGATAAACATGTTTTGTTTTGAAATTGCAATTTCATAGATTATGCGATGTCTGATGCATTTGCACTTTCGATGAATACAGGGTAGAATCAAAACGTAGACTGAACTGATTTTTTTTATTGAACTAATCGGTACAAATCCTTAGTAGTCCTCGTACCCCTGTACAAACTCCCTGTGAACTACACCACGCCGGTCAAAAAATTCATTTAGGGAAATTCCGGGCCTGAGGTGGTGGGAGGTAGTTTGAAGTTAGGACCAACATCAACCTAGAAGCATAAAAACACTGCAGGTATGAAACGACTTGTACGTAACATTGCAAAAACTTGACAAAAATCTTCAGACACACGACATCCCATAGATTCTGAACATGGAGGGTTTCACAACGCTCCCCCGAAAAAAATATGATTTATTGGAAAGCCTTGATTATTTGCCAGAATCAGATATTTGCCGCTGGGCTCTTGTTTGAAGAATTTGACTTAGGAGTATTCTCATAACCTTAGATAGTGACGACTTTCAGATCTGTCCAGACAAAGGTTGTCGCATCACCGCCAATGTCTGTGCTCTAATTAAACTGCAGATATCAGGCTACTACTCTAGATGCTTGAATACAAAGTACTATCATTTGAAAAACTGTCGATGTACGAGTATTTTGCTAGAAATGACATAATTGTGGAGTAGAAATAATGTTGAGCTTCGTGGAAAACCGCAGAACGGAATTTAAATTAAAACTGCACAACACATCACATCAACAATATCGAGAGCAACAACTTAAACCTCTCCAATTGACTCACTGAGCCAACTCCAATGAATGTTGCGAGTAACACAAGACATTTGCAGTTGATCGCTGGTATCTTAAAAGTTACCAACTGGGCACATCTCAGTTACTGTGCTGATTACAAATGGTAAGATATCTTATCTAGTCATAGTATTATATAACTTGTTCTCCAAGTTATAACAATTTTTATGACGCCATCTTTATCGTGAGTACTAAATAATGACAAACATTAGCTTAATCGAATACAAATTTGTTCCTTGTACAGATAAAACGTCGCCGAAGTGTAAGACCGATTATAATTCAACTACCGTCTTTTTCTCAGTATACGAATACCAGTAACGGACAAAGTAGACACAATAAAAATGCCAGAGGAATACGAAGCTTGTTTTAGTCTGCCACATGTTCTCTGTTTAATCTACGAGGGGTTGCAAATTTAATCAAGGTCGGTGAACCGCTTACAGGAATTAAGCAGTTACAAAAACGCGAACAGAAATCATCACTGACAAGGGAATTCGTGATAAAAATGTCATAACATATTTAAAAAAAATGTATTATCCGAAATTCGATAATCTTTCAGATAAAAAGTTTTAATTATCACACAGTTTCACAAATAAAACCCTTTTTCTTTTAGTGTCGCGTTTCGATTTATATTTAAATCATCGTCGGACTGTCAGATTTGATTGCTAACAATGCTACCCAGATTACTTTCCAACTAACTAACTAGTCCTATAATGGATACAAAACTAGAGCTCTCAAATGTAGCATACTATTTATTCTGTCTAGCTATTTTTCTATTAAATTATTTTTTCCTTTCTTGTGTCTGTCTTAGGGGACATATTTTTTTGGAGACTGCATTTATACTGGAGTTAAGGAAAGCCCCTACAAAATCTTAACCATCGGCGTCAAATTATCCTTGAGATATTTCATGTGATAAACTATTTTATTTCTTAAGATATTTCACATTTTAAGATATTTTATTCCTTAAGCTATTTCATTCTTCTAAATACATCCTATAACTTAAGATATTTCAGGCGTAAGTTAACCTAGAATACAAATAGATGGAAACTTATAGTAAAATATGGATAAAAATTGAGTTTAAAAGATCAGACTGCTCATTTAATACGCTGAAGTCAGGGTTTCGCAGATATTTTTTCATCTCTAATGTTTCCATGAAGTGTAAATCATGTATCTTATCACAAGTATGAAGTACACTCATTCTATTGTCATTGCTAACTTTATGATTAGTATCTAGTAAGTGTTTGACAAAATTTGATCTTTCTGGATGGTGCTTTTTGAAGGCGCTTATATGTTCTCTTTATCTTGTTGTAAATGCTCTAGCTGTCGCCGCGACCGATGGAAATCAATGATAAACATTTTCGTGTTCATCATAAAACATTCAAACTTCACCTTTTATCAGAAGTTAGAAAAAATTGAATATTGAAGTGAAACTATCCAGAAATGTTGACGCAAAAAGTAGACACATAATGGATTTATCTTTGGATTTATCCAAATCGAGAATTACTTAGTCCTCAAATATAAAACTGTCCCTCGTACCACCTTTTTGTCCGTTTATGTGTACCTGTAATGGACAAAAGCTCAATAAAAATGTCAGATGTGTACTAAACTGTTTTGCTCTGCCACACAAACTTTTGCGGAGGATATATGTGATCACGTAATTGTTTTGTAAACTCTGGGTTATCTTCAGCGGTTGTTTTGGTATCATTATTTACCTTTTAAGTACAGCGCGCTGACAAGGTGCTTTATTTACTCCATCTTTGAAATACGATGGACAGTGAATAGTTTCTTCTCGCAGGCGAACACACAGGCTTCGTGGACTTAGACCTGGCCGCAGTCATGAACAACCTGACATCTCAATTATTAGACAGGCCACACACCGATTTATTCAAGCCACATACTGTACTTAAACATAAAGTTGTACCGCGCTGCTATAAACCACAAACCTCCAAAAGTGTCAGACTAGGCATTCCACAAAACATGGTCTAGCCTATGATCGAACCGTAAATGAGTTTTTGGGTTGGGTCAAATTGAATTCAAAGTCTATTTGACCTCAGTACACGTCAACACTTTGACATAACCCCTATATCTTATAATCCAAGCCACATTACTCCATTAAATCTAAAATAGTTGAAAATGTAACGTGATAAACAGATTTTAGAATCTGTTTTAGCGACCCCAAAAAGGTAAAGTTGAACGTGATCTGCTTTCCAGGGTAGGAATATGTGTTTTCCTATAATGTTTGAGTGGTCTACAACCACTTCACGTCAGGTTTTGTAATTAGGCGCAGGTGCTTTATTGAACACGTGAGGGTTTCACTGAATGAATAGAGCATCTGTCTAGAATTCAAAAGGCTGTAGGTTCGACTCCTACTAGCTACAAGTTTTTCTTTCAAATTTATCTTATCTTAAATTCAGTTCCTCCTCCGGCTATTCGGAGTTCAATATAAAAATATTATATACAAAAGTACTGTTTAGTCACTTGATTTTATGTAACACTTTGGCACTAATTCAGTAGCTTATCGTGTAATGTCCTAACCTTGCTTGTTTTTATTGTTAATTATTCGTTACATTTAATTAAACAACAAATCGTTCCCAACCTTGCGAACACTTCGTTACGGTTTCCGATTTACCGATTACCCGATAAATTCGGATGAGTTAAGTCTCACTAAAAGCGGTTCTTTGTGGTAGACTTCCTTCACCAGTGGTGGATTCACGTGATGGCTGAGGTTCATCTCAGTTATCCTGCCTAGATAATACGACTACTGAACGAATGTTACTAACGTTTCGGCTGCCTTGGCAGCCTTACCTGAAGCATAAAAAAATAAAAACTATAGTGCTTTCTTTTCATATTGTATTTTAGTATGAACTAATATGATGCTGGAATATATTTTATCGTATTGTTGATAGATTCAAAATAAATGGCATAATTCCTCGTGACACAATGGTATTAAAAGATTAAGGATGATAGAACCATGTAAAATCTAGATGCTTCCACTTGGTGAAACTCTTCCATCATTCAGATAAAAATTTTGTGTTTTAAGACAAAGTTTCACAAATAAAACTGTTCATTCTCAGTGACGTATCGATTTATATTTTAAATCATCATGAGACTGTTGTGAATCTTTGTGCTCAAATACACAATTTTCATCTGAAGATGATATAACGTATTTCATCAACACTAAAGGTTTTGATTTCTCTTCCAACTCCTATCTTTGACCTACCTCCTCAATTTTCGAAAATGCTTAGCAGCTTTGAAAATGAAACGCCCAGCATTGCACCGTATTTTAAAAACATCAGTAGTACTGTTTCGCATTTCACAAAATTTCGAGTGAATTAGTATCCTAAACCGAAATGTAATCAATCGCAAAAATCTCAAGACAGAGGGAGTTTGAAATATCCACATTGCCTACAAAGTACAAACAACAGATAAAAATTTAATTGAAATCAGAATTCTACATTTTTTGTGACCTGTTTGTCATACAATGTCAAAAAAACACATAGAGAGCGAATTATTACGATTACAACGCCTATTGGCGTGAGAAGTAAGAATGCAAATACGACAGTGTATTGACACAAAACTCATTCATTTACGATTCAAGGACGAATTATGAAAAAACCTTGAGAAAAATCTACGTTCCATTTGTAGGTTTAAATAATATTGATCAGATCTTCCCTACTGTGACAATCAAAGAGCATCTGGTTTTGATAATAGCTCAGTAAAAGCGGGATGAATTCCTACTTCTCTCTTCCTGTTTCTTCTAGCGCCTAAATCCAATTTCATGAATGATAGGGACTTCCACAAAATTAGATTCAGAAGTTACAAATCTATCTAGCTAGAATCCTCAGAGAAAAGAATCCTGGAGGTATTTAACTTATTTTGGGATTTTTCACCCTCTGGAATAAAATTCAAGGCCTGCCACTGTTCACCTCCTTACCTCAAATGAACGTTATATTGGCCTATTGGATGACTAATCTAGTCTGCCAAACGATGGAACAGAAAAAATATAACAAAACTTGTTGTAGATAAAAAAATCTGTATTTCATAGTTTAACTTATCTGGTAAGTATAGCTAAGGAACTATTGCTGTCTGAGCTACTCATGAACAGTATGTATAAGTATGTCTTATATAGGTAATACTGAACACTAAAAACTTAACGCAAACAGTGTACAAAGAAGATAGGGAAAATATCCCAAAGTGAAAAAAAAATTAGCGACAGAGAACTCCTAGCTCCCTTGATGCAACCCTTTGCACTCTATTACAAGTACAATTTTAGAATTTCCACAGCTATATCTGTTAAGGCTAGAGTTCTATCAGAGCATATCATATACCCGTATGTAACCCACGATAACGTATAATCAGCATAGAAGCAAGGAAGCTGAAAATGGTCAAGTGATTGAAAAGAGCGTCTTCGTAACAGTTATACGATTATACATTAGTTATTTCGGTCCTCATAACTGTACACAGATTACTATCGACCTTTTGGTGCGTGAATTTTTCCAAAATTTGAGGGAATCGTCAATGATGAGTTTTACTTTCAACAAGATGGTGCGTCATACTCCAATGTTCAGAGATCAACAAATCTCGCGCAATGGAGATGTGACTTAGCTCACTCCTACATTTCTCTGAAATACTACTAGTACATTCGTAAATTGGCCTAAAAGCCAACATAATATCTGTAATGTACAGTAGAAACACTATGCTGGAAGAAGTGATTGGAAATTTTTACCATCGTATTAAAGTCCAGTCGTGCTGGACATTACAACGACATTGACTACTATTCATAAATGGCATAATTCAATGAATTTTCTCCATCTCTTTTGGCGGACCCTTTATTTTACTACATTTATGGAAAACTTCCGTCTTGTCTGTGATATTAGTGATACGTGTGCTCATCTGCTCCCTTCTTTTCTGGTAGCGAAACCATTTTTTACAGTTTTGAATTATATTTTTCGATAACAATAACCTTTACGATTACATTATTTTCAATTATATATTCCTCCAGCTAAGCCGGCCAGTGCCCTTTTAAAATACTGCGATGTCATCAACTAAGCTAAATAATTTTTCAGCTCAATTAATATCGAATAAATTAATGTAAGCAGCCCCAAATCGGTCCCTAGTGGGACACTACACCTCAGGCATGTTTCTTTACTATATAATCCTGAAGATACATCATACTTAAAATTGATTCCCGCTATACCGCTAGATATGCGCTTGTCATAGGCCATCCTGCGCAGACCACTAGCTATCAAGTTGGCGGTCAACAAACTTTCTCGACCATATGGAAGCGGCTCACATATAGAAGCGCGGAATGCCCCTCGAGAGCCAAACCAACGGCCTTGTAGAAGAAAGGAGACTGCCAAGGCACGCTATCGAGCAGTTGACCGCACCTATTCAGACTTCATTGCGACTCTTCTCTCTGGATCCGCGACACAACATCAAATCGATCATAGCACAGTCCTCTTATTCTTTCCACACTCTATTTTTGGCCTCGACATTATTTGACGTCATTCCTAACCGTAAGGAATACTTTGTTCAGTACATTAATGAACTACAAAAAAGTTTAGATTCCCTCTTCCCACCACCTACCTGCATCTAATGTTTTTGACCTACCAAATTTTTGTATAATTATTATCAGGAGCCTCGGAAACGTCGAAAGAGACAATTTGAGTTTTCTTTTTTGCCTCTTGGCATGGGAATTAAGAAGGTTCTTCAATTTGATCCGTAGTTTGTGCGCAAAATATTATTGAATTATCAATTTTTTATTAGTTTAAGTATCAGGAAATGGTAAAAGTCCTCCAACATTGATTCAATAGTTTATAAACTATGCACTGATGTGTTATAAATCATCACTGGACAAGCATGCGATAGATTTATAGCGGAAAATAATAAAGCCAGTAGGAAAGTCTAAATGTCATGTCTTCGCATTATTATATGTATGTATGATTATTTTATTTATAGCTTAACTGATGGACCAAATTAAGGAATAAATCTAATAAAAAAATGAACTGACTTATCGCGACTCATTACTGCAAATGATAAAATAATATTTTTAACTTTTTCTATTATAAACATCTGAAAATCATTTTTTTTGAAGACATCGACCTTGAATTGTGTATTGTCTTTTTTTAAATTTATTAATGTGATTGCTTCGTTTATAGTCGATATATTTGTATACAGGTAAATTGATTCTAGGACCCAGAAATTTCAAACTCAAGTTCGAAATACGATGCCATGACTGTTTAAGTAGTATTGACGGGAATAAAGTCAAACTAATGGAACATGATTGATTCATAGTGGGCTGGTGAAGTATCGAGTGCATTATATTCCACTATGCATGCACTAAAGCATCAAGATGTAAACCAGAGGGCTTATCTTATATGTGTGATCATTTACAAATTAAGAGGACACAGTAGGTACTTCCCACGCAATGACATCACTTCAACAGGATTGGTACTGAAATCTGATATGAATATTTAGTAAACTGATATCACTGCACATTTTATACAGCGTCATTCTACAAGACGCTATTTTGTAATGGCTAAATATCACTTTTGTAATTATTTCAACTTCTATTCAAGTAGAATGCAGTTATATCTCTTATTAGCAGTTATTGAAATAGAAGCAGGACTTTTTACAGTGCTAGATTAAACGTGGAAACCTGACAAGCCGGGAGCGTCTATCCTTATTATATTTATAGACTTCTAATCCGACCGTTCGTCAGTATTCCTTGAACTGGGCATGTTCACCAAATATATTGCGTGTTGTTATACAATATCCATACGTTGGTAGCTTCAGTATTACTCTGTTACCGCTTGATGGACATCTCAAAAATACGAAGTAATACCGGATTCAACACTTTATAGATAATAGAACGTCTTCTAGCAACAACTATTTTTTCCCGCTCCACCATCTACGTCCCTAACCCCAATTTTTTACTTCCCCTCAGAAATAATCGGAGGCCTTGGAATCGTCCGAAAAATGAATTTGGAGCCTTGTTTGATTTTTTAACAACTCCATCCCTCCCCCAAGTGAATATTTTCTACTTTTTATCTAAAACTACTATGATTAATACATTTTATGAGGGTAGCTTTAGAATATCAAGTAAAACAGAACGTACACTTATTTTTATTCAATTCGACGTTTCGAATACTATTTAGTCATCCCTAGGAATCTCAAATTGATTGGCAGGTCACCTCATTAAATAAAGCATGTTGCCAATATTATTCACCGCTAATTTATCAGTTGATCAGTAGATGCTTGCTTCGATGCTCTAAAAAAGCCTTAATATATTTTAAGTAAATTTTCAGTAATATCTTTCTCTTGTATTTCACCAGATTGACTTTACTAAAGTTCCGCGAGAGGGGCAAGCCGGTACTCACCGCACAACCGGTGAACGGTTACCAGCGGGCCTGGTTCGAAGGAGTACTCTGCGAGTCCTCAGCTTACCGGTACGCCAGCGGTACGTTCTTATGGTACTAAACCCGGTACTATATGTCATCGGATGATGCTAATCACGATATAAACATAATTTATTACAACTGTGGTGATAGTGCTAAGATAATTGTGACAGTGTTTGCAGCATAGTGACTAGTCGTCAAGCTCAAGTAGTAATATTCTACAAAACCATTCGATATTTGGGAACATGTATGCTGGAAACATGGCAAAAGAGCTTGAAAACAACTCATAGGGGGTAAGCGTTTGTCTTTAATTGAGGGTGAGACAGTCGGTTTCTTTTGAAAATGAAATGTTGTCTTCATTGTCACAATCAGTAGAGACCAAAAAATGGTTCACTATACACCTTATTGCTCATTAGACCTGAGTGTCAGTTGTTTGACTTGATTAATATGTGAAAGATCTAATTACACCCCAATAATGTCAAGAATATGGTAGAAGAAAGCTCTTTGGAATCAGATATTGTCATTAGTCAAGCGTAAATATTGCAGTTATTGTAGTAATGGAAATGGTTTAGGAAAAAACTTCTCTTCATACTACTATGTATCCCTAGGAAGAGAGGCTTGAATGAGAAATATAAAAAAATATATATATTTTTACGCTGTTATGCCAGATCCAAGAATGAAAAATAAGATGGGCAGGTTACTCGCTCTTCAAAAAAAAATGTTCAGCAAACAAGTTTGATAGAATTTGATTATTTCGGAAATAAGAGCTTTAGCTAGTGTTATAGTGCACAAAAAGCTCGAGTTATATGCAAGCAGCGGTATGTTTGTTTAAAATTTACGGTATTATGAAAACAAAACGATTTTTTTGGGTTATCATATAACATACTAGGCTAATAATGTTAGTTTTCTGTGATCCCAATTTTTTATAGTTTATACCATTTGCTATGTTCTTTGAAAAAACGCATAGTACATACGCTTTCCATATGTATCTGTTCTAGTGCAGATAAAGGTTAGAATTTATTTATAGCAAGTAATTAAAAGAAAAATATTTTACTATTTAGATTCTGCGCAACTTTTTCTGCATAGTAGATTTCTTATCATTCGCTACTGAACAAAAATCATCTGTTCTGTTGGAGGTAGTTATATCTTCTAATGTATATCAGTTATGATATGATATTCATCACCTTTTGGTTAAGTATAGAAGCTTGCTGCCATCAAACTTCAATCAAAACCAATGGATTCTATTAGCTGGATTAGAACTTTCCATCCTTTAATAATATTATTTTTCCTGATCTGGTATCCTTGGCTATAACGAAATTAAGAATGAACCTAAATATCAGCATAAGTATTCGCATTTAGTTCTTTAATTTCAGTGTTCGAGCGAGATTATTTTTATCAATGTTTGGATACCTTAGGGTTAGCCAGTTCTTGTAAGAATAATTATGAATATTATTATTATATTAATGCATACTTGGTTACTTACCGATACAACATTCTTCGCTGGCCTGTCAAATAATCAATAAAACAAAACAAATATAATTGGAATGCAAGTAACCACCAGGAATAATAACGCGATGGCCTTGTGTATGTCAACTGTTTGATTGAAACGGTTATGGACATTGAAATAGGTTTAAAAAAGAACTAAAAGTTTATCTAACTATACCCTAAATTGGAAGAAAATATGTGTACCATGTAAAAACTAAGTTTTGACAACTTTCACTACTTTTGTCGTCCAAAAATGTGCACTTGGTCAAATAATGACGAAAATGACCTGTAAAAAAGAAGGTTTGAGGAATTCTTATAATAATTATTTTATTTACTCACAATTTCGCCCCCAGTCTACTAAAAATACATTAGCCATACCTATCATGATGTGCATTTCGCTCCACAAATTTCATCAAATTCAGTCAAGTGGTTATTGTGCTCACTTGGTGACAGGAACGTGCAAAAGCGTCACTAGACCGACAAACGGACAGACCGACATCCAGACCATTAGAAATGAGTGACTTTCTTACTGTATACAACATAAAACGTCCAAAAAGCGTATTATCGAGTTCGATTGCTTCTTTAGGATTTTACACGTTTCACCTTCTTGCACATATTGTCTTCGACAATAAAATTACAAACGAAACATCTCCCGATATAAATGCATTGATGGTTACGTGGTTGTTTACGGAGAGTAAAAACTTTGGTTGTGGTAATAAATGGAAAATTCACATTGGTCACAAAGCATAATGACTTCGTTAAAATGCATAGCTTTACCGCAGCGACGTGCGTGATAGGATCGCAATTCTTAGCAAGTCACCTTTTAGAAAAAATTCATCAGCGGTTACAAGTTGGAGCGCTCCTACGTTCTTTGTGGTATCGTGCTATTGGCAATGACCTTGAAAATCAATCCTGTTGTATTTATTACTTTTCTTATACTCACTACCTCGCCTGCATCATCGTAATTACATAGATAGACTTGCAGCTTTCCATCAAACCACAGACAGGTTAATGCTGACGAGAACATAGTTGCAGATGAAAATATACTTACATTTGATGAGATGGACTGCTAAAGTCTAAAGTGATGGTTTCGATGGACGCTGAGTATCGTAAAGTGATTCATTACATAACATTACATTGATAGCTCCAAATTTGCTGTATTTTAGTGTTAGTTGCATGGAAATACATCAGCCGTCTGGTGCTCCTACCATCACCCATTGAATTGTCGAATGGGGATCTACAAATGCAGTTGAATTCAACGCATAGAAGCCATAGCTAAGAACCCTGGCAAGAAATTGGAATGGTGGTCTGCTAGCCATGGAGATGGACTGACGCTCAGTATTCGAGTCATCTTCATCAAACTTCTGGGGATTACCATTAACAATCACATTTCCTGGCAGAATCACCGGATCAACTACTGCTACTCTACATGGCTTAAATCAAATCATCTCTGAAATACTGAAGCTTCTAGAAAAATCGTTAATAAAGCAATGAGTCTGGCCTTACAACTTCCGCAGCGCTCTTGGAGCGTGATAGGCTTTCTGCGTAGAGAGATAATCGTTAAAAAATTATTTCAAGTTAAATAACATATACTACTGGAGGTTTTGAACAAGATATTTATGTATGCTGTTTGCTATTAATCTTTTCAAATAATATTTTGCCTAAATGTATAATTCGCAGCGATTGCAGAAATCTGTGGATCGTGGTTTTTATTTGTAGTCCGAGACATGATAATCTCTGTAATGCTGTTTTGCGACGAATGTCTCAAAATCATAGATCAAAAAATGAATCCGTTCAAAAGTACACGTACTTACTCATATTTTTTCAATTCTCTCAATTATGAGCATACGTAAAAAGTCATGGGAAACAAGAAAGCCTATATAACAAGGCTATTTTAATAATAAAATTTATAATAGAAATACTACTTCATGAACTCAATCGGATTCACGTTATAAGTTATAATTATTTTCGATGCCATTCATATTACAGCAGGAATATTATTTTTTCGGCACTGCATTCGGTGACACTTCTATTTTGATGTGACAGTTTCCAACGTATATTTTAGCTGGTTTTACACCTTCAAGCAACAGAGATCTTATCGCCTAATGCTGCTCTTCTGTCGTAGCTATTTCGAGAGAAGCTTACATTTTGAAATGAACAACCTCACGTTCACTGCTCCATTAACTGGATGATGAAATAAATTTAAACACGACTAAAAGTGGCTTACACTGGCGCCAACTTAAGCTTATAATATCTAGCATTCATAATAGAAATGCATTTTGAATCACACTTCTTCCTCCACAAAAAGTCTACTCCCGAGGACAATGTCGTGTAAATATCAAAAATACCATTGGAAAATTCTTATTCAAATGAGATTTTAATTTACATTGCCACTACAGTAACGACAATAAAAATGAGATATAAGTTGAAATGGATTGTAAGGCGACATAGTAAGATATTTTTTTATTTTAGTCACGGTTTTGCTTTAACGGTGGCCTTGAAAGCCAGGAAGTTCAACGATAAGTTGTTATTCTGCGATACGATTGAAAGCTGTAGACAATCGCTGTAAGAATCAACAATGTATCGGGATATTCAGGCAAGCGGTAATAAACAAATAAACAAAAGAGATTTATTCGATTCCTAGTTGGACTTCTGCTTAGTTGAAACCTAAAAATCATGACTGCATGGGAGAATTTGCATTATTACTCTAAGACCATAAACTTAAAAGGGTGAGGGAAAGGCTGATTAATATAAACAACAAACCGTATTTCTTTTATATCGTTCAAACTACGGTGTTGGTTAAGATTGGTCTAATTTTTACGTGGTATTTGTTGAACTATATAATTGACTCTCAGAATGACTTTGCTACCTTGGAAAGTAATGATGACCCGTTTGACTTTTATACTTTTGCTGATGTCACCACAGTTCGATCTATCTCAGTTATTGCGACAACATGGAATTTTACACCTATCCTCAAATAAGTTTGGTGCATGGTTGGCAACTTCCAAATGTAGGTAATATTATCAGTGCCTGTTTTACCTAACTTCGGGCGCTGGGCGATGAAGATTTATGGCCCCCTTCATTGCTCTTCTTTATTAGTTTTCTAACAGATAAACACATGCTTTATTCTTAAAATCTATTATAATAACTATACAATCACATATTTTTTATTTATTTATTTTTATGTCCGGGCTTCTGCGGGTTTCTTCTGGCCCTGGGCCCCTTGGCGCCAGTCCCAAGCGCCTAGTGGATAAACCGGGACAGAATATTATAATGATTGCTAGAGCAAAAACTGCATAGTGCTTCAATATAAGAAACTCTGTTTCGTTAGTAATATTTTACGTCAAGCAGAGCTGTTTTGAAAATATTCAAATTTTCTGTTTGTATACGAACGGATGAATTTGATTTTAATAATATATTTCCACCAATAAATAAGTTAAATGAAAAATAAAAATTACAACTGTGCTGTCAAGCATATACTGTAGTGTCGAAACCATAGGGAATATCTCGTGAGTACTTGCATTTTATGATAAAAACGAGCCATTTGACACTTTCGAGAATGATTTTATTCCTCTTTCTCAGGGTAGGTGAAATATTCTAGTTATTGAATCACCCCCCCTAGCAACACTTCTGGCAACCCTTCCCAAAGTAGGTACTCTCCCACTTCCAAAGCAGGAATAAATATTAAAACTAACTATGCAAATTGCAACATTTCACTTCAAAACATAACAATTGACACCAAAACAGCCTGACAGCATTAATTTCACTCTTTTACATAAATCTTTGGGTTCCGAACGGAGGTCCAAATCCGCCAAAAACGAAATAGATGCATTAGTAGAGGTTATCGAAGAACTCTTGTGTTAGCAGCATAATGACTAATGAAAGTTATTCAATTAAGTGTGATCGTATACAAAAATATACCTAGTATAGCAACAAATAAATATATTCATGAATTTACAGTCGTAACAGCATTAGAAATAATGCACAGAACAAGATCGCCGCTGATATCTATAGCAATTCAAGTAAATTTACCGTCTGGTGTACACCTGCCCTGGATAGACATACATATACGTGTATGTAATGACTATGCCTCGCTTCTCTTTCAAGACTAGATACCATGAAGCTTGCTACCCGAAAGAATTACCTGTAATTTGCCTTGTAATCACAGGATTCTTTTTTTAGATAATGCGTGTAATGAGGGCGTGAAATCTATATCATTTAGTTTACGTTGTATCTTTTTTTATTGTTTCATTGATGCTCCGTGAAAGTCTGCAGACAGCGCAAGAAAACAGCAGATATATTTAAATTAAAAAAACGTGTGTATTTTAATAGAACGCTTCACTAATAAGAGCAGCTGGATTTGTGGTTTAAGTTATATTTAATTTAATTGACTCGTTTCTGCCAAAATAATTCAGAAGTCAGGTCAAATGTTTCAAGATACACATGTCTAATTAGGATCGTCATACTGATAGTTTATGTCCATTTTGCTTACCTCAGCAACCCGGCATAAACACTGTATGAACTAGCTAACTAAATGTTAGGATGTGTGTAATGCTAGATATACAGTTTGGGACGCCGCATACTATTTATGAAGTAAAAGAGAGAAGATGAGTCTGAAGTATATAAATGATTCCTCTGGCGATAGAAAATGTAAAACAAGTCATCAGCTACTGATTTAGGGTTAAGTGTAAGAATAGCTTTATGCTAAACTTCGCCCAAATAAAGACGTTTTATTATTATTATTATTATTATTTGCATCAAGCTTGTGTCCCGACAGGTATTCACATACCGAAAATACAAACCATTGGCAGATTCCATTGGATTTTAGATCATGATCCATTAAGCGAATGACATGTGTCATCTACACTTGCTCTCACCACACCGTACCTAATATGCCCAAAAAAACTATCCCCACCACGGAAACAGATATTGGCGCTTGAAAATTATTGAATTTTTAACCAAATATAACGTCAATTCACGTTTTTCCTTAGTTGGTCACTGCATTCTTCGGCTTTGGGGGGGGGGGTATAGTCTCTATAGCTTCTCCCTTCAAATCCGCAACTGGTTCCTGTAACAATAATCGAATTAAAACTAACTCACACAACGAGTGATTCAAAGAATATGAACTATTTTTCTCAGTTTTGACGCAAAACTTATTAAACCCAAAAACGTGCCATGACTTGAAGCTTCGATGTAATATTTCACAACTGCGCTTCGCCTATCATTGATTGAATAGAATATCTGTGGAAGTAGACGCTAACAACAGGGCTTCATTGATTGGTTCTCCTTTATAAAAGGACTCTATAATCCCTGAACACCTGTATAATAACTTGAAATTTCATATTTGATGAATTTTGATTTCAATCAGACATGATTGTGTATGCTTCGTGTTTAATCACAAGAGACAAAAGCAATAAACCTGTAGTTTACCGATACAGCAACCTGCACTTTGCGTGTTGATACTTTCACTTTTTGTAACGAAACTAATAATCCTAAATTATTCGCTGTCAACCGATGGTATTCTTACGGCATCTTCAAGGTCTCTGTTGTTTGGTAAGACTATTTGAATAAATTGACTCGCAAAATATGCTAGAACAAGTTAGTTTACATAATTTGAATGATAAAGTTCAGACTATTCGAGATATAAGAGGTTATAAATAAAAGAAACTGTAAAACGTTACATTGAATGTTAGAATTTTTTGCTCGTGATGTAATTTGTGCAGGCATTGAGTTTTTTCTAATGTCGTTATATTACAAATGGTTCTCTAAGTATGTATACGGGGTGTATTAAAACGTCAGTACTCAGTTGGAATTGGATTTGAAATTTGTTGGAACACGTTTATTTTATCATACTTCTTAAGAAAGAAAGGCATAAAAAACGCCGGTTAAGTTCAATGGAAGTTTATTTGAAAGAGGATAGTTGGAAATATCTATGATACGAGGATCACGCTGGAAGTATTTAGATACAGGAAAACTAAAAGTTTTTTAAAAACTTTATTCCGTTTTTTCAACATATTCTCCTCCTACGTCAATTAATTTACGCATTCGGTAAAACCACTTGTCAAATTCTTGCGACCAACGTTCTTTTGAAAGGTTGCTAATTTCCTCCTCAAATGCAGCTATTGCCTCTTCATCGGTAGAAAAATGGCGACTTTTCTTTGATCTTGAGGAATGAGAAGAAGTCGCATGAAGCTAGGTCCGGAGAATAAGGTGGGTGAGACAACAGTTTGACACCCTGTTCAGCAAAAAAATCGAGTGTTCTAGCTAAACAGGGACACATTTGGTTAAATACCATTCAGAAGTAACTGTCCTTTGCTCTTCCAAAGCTATCGTTGTGATGTATCCACTTTTAGAAAAAAAGATGCGACCAGTAGCCTACAACTGCTCACTTTCAAAGCACCAAACTAATGACTGCTGCTTAGTTTCGGGATCATGATGATATAACCATGTTTCGTCCCCGGTTACGATGTTGAAAGTGTGTTTACTCAAATTTTTCAAGCATAAACTTAGCCCAATCAACTCTTGTGTCTTTTTGCTCACTAGTCAATAAATGTGGCACTCATCTGGAACACCGCTTCCTTAAGCGAAGGTCATCATGAATGATTGTTCGGACCGCTGCCGATCTAATCCCCAGCCATGTCTCAATCTCGGTGTAGGTTATATGTCGATATTTTATACCATATTTTGCACAGCATCTACAGTTTCCGGAGTACCAGCAGTGGGCTGTTCATCATCGAGTGAGACTCGGTCCCTTTTAAACTCAGCAAACCAATTAAGAACTTAGCCCTAGAAGGGGCAGAGTCCCCAAAGCAACTTATTAAACTTTCGTGACATTCCGCTTGTTTTAGTCCCTGTTTATAGTCATACAAAATCATGGATCGAAAATCGCGACTACCCGGTTCGATATTCACGTTAAAATTCGGCCAACACTCAGATGCATTCGAGACCGTGGCAAGGCAACTACTGAACGATTCAAACGCTGCCTTTGCGTGTGAGCACTTACAACTTTAGACAAAATAGCTGCGTGCTCAAACTTGTTTAAACTTGCATAGATTAGGAATATATAAAGACATTCAGCGTGACAGTCGTATGTCTCTCCCTATTTATATACTCATACACTGTTGTTTTTATCATGAAAGTGTTATTTTGAAGTAATGAATCAAAATCTAAAGCATATTTCGAAAATGGGCACTTTACTACGAACCCTTTCTGGAGTTAGCTAACATGCCGCTGACAAATAAAATGGCTATCTTACATGAAAGTTTTTCTTTATCCATAAATTATGTTCATTCAAAACTTAATAATTTTTTAGTATTTTCGATTGCATGAAAAAAATGGTAATGCTATAGGCAATTATCACTAAAAGTGTTCTCCCAGAGAATTGTCACATTTGCTCACTTCATACCTGCGTGAATCATATAAATCTTCCATTGCAACATTCCCTCAATAGTTCTATTGAATTGATACATACTTTTGTAAGAGTTTGTATCATATTCCAGTCTAAATTCTTGCATTATCAAGAAGACGAGAGAGAGAGAAAAAAGAGGCATTATATGTATGTAGGAACTTTAATGTTATTTGTTATCTTTGTGATCTTTTTAGCATTTTAATTATACGGTGACCGATCTAGAACATGTCCTATGGCAACATGTAGCCAGAACTTTGTGATGCTCTTCACACTATGTTGGATCGCACCAGGTTTTATAGCCTGACGATATTATTCCATATAACAAGATGGGATCTTTCAGTTTTGACGAAATTTTGTGTTCTGATCACACATTTTCAACCTCAACGATTAAAGAGTGAGAACATAATTATATAATTCACATCTCAGACATTCTTGTTTTGTTACAGAAAATAACGTACCTCCTTGTAACACACAATGATGCAGATATCATTGCTAGTGTGGGTAGTTACAATATTGCATAAGGAAAATATTATTGCCTCTCGTGAGATTTACAGCTGATAGTTATAATTCCTTTCTACAAATGCAAACCTCATGTTCGTTAAATGAACTTGTATATATGTATTTATGTTTCCTTTCGTCATAATCTGAAAGCAGACAGAGTTTTTTCATAAACAACTAAGTCTATAACAAACATATACTAACAGTTCACACCCATATGATCAGTGTGTTGTGCATTAATATTTCTTACTCAATATGTCAAACATTAGGATAATTTGAAATTTAATTTTTAATTCTATGTAAATTGACAGTGGCTTCCGATGCAAACGTTAGTGTAGCCATTCTATTATTCACATGTGGTTTAAATCAGCAGCCAGTATCAATGTGTATATTGCAATATTAAGTCTTGCATTTTCTATCAAATATACCCAAGCATCAATCATTCTTATTTTGGAAACAAAAAAAAAACAATTTTTGTATCAAGGCAAATCTTCCATACATTTTACCTTGCGGAAACTGTACAAACATACAGGACATAGAATAAAACGCCGCACATATTCGCCATGTATTTTATAAGGATGGCAATTGCAATATTTCATTTATTTCACTGTGGTTGGTAGTATCCCGAAAGCTTCGAGTACTAGGTTTCCTAGTTATTACGAATCCTAATACTCATCGCCCTTTTATCTTGATCTGTCTATCTTGATTTGCACATTACGAGTATATCTGGATATATATGTTTTAGTCCATATGCCTTTATTTATATACTTCCTTGGGAACGATGTCAGTGCAACTAGTGAGCTTCTCACCAAATGTTAGTACCAGATGCCTTTGATCATCTATTTCGAGTAGATTATTAGAAGTATGTTCATCCGAATAATATGATCAGTGTTATCCTTTTTAAGCAGTTTCTAAAGCACCCCTGTGAGATTATATAAAGTGTGGTGGCCTTGACAATAAGGTTTTTATGTCACATTTCCAAATATTTTTGGAACCTTGGCTCCTAATTCCAGCACTGCTATAATATCGACATTTAAACTCGGCACTTCTGAGGCATACCAGTCTAACACAACGGCAATTGCAACCTATCAAGTTCCATTCATCGAGAACGCTGTTTGAGTCTAATTGTGGCTTATTCTATTACACATCGAATTGTTAAACACGGTGTAAGGAATTTGTTCCACAGGTGTTTTACCTCCCAGTGTACTGTTATGTAATCGGGTATTTCAGTCAACCAAACCAGATGCACGTACCGCGGGTATGTAAATGCCGTTCAACATTTTTATTACATCACATAGCGGCGAATATGCAGTTCAACAATTGTTGGCCAGAGGCTTATTTCATTCTCTGATGAATCTCAAACTATATTCGCAGTTTCAGACATGCTTCGACTATGGTTTGATTAAAAAACGTGTTATCCATCCCCTTTCAGTCGTTCCACTGGCCAATTATTGACACCACATATGGTTAATGGAATAATATCTAGTTATAGTACTTTGACAGACATATTGTGGACTTCTCTACGCAGAAGCGAGAGAAATATATGTACTTCATGATATCTGGAACAAGTGAATAAATATCACTAATTTTAGTCGGTCTGCCTTACCCTCTATCTATGTCTGTAGCTTCCTTGTAACCGCATGATCTCAGTTACCGTTGTACTGCCTTTGATAATACTTGGTTTGGGTTTTTTTAAAGACAGTGAAATGACGTCGGAAAAATTAACGGAAAAGTAATTAATTCCAGACATCATTGTTTATGATTCTTGAGTTTCGATTTATTTTCAGACGTACCTCATTTTCACATGGTTCACTAGCTTTTGATTAATTCAGGACGTGATAAAAAATCTTTATGACTTAAATTTTGTAATACCTAATAAAAATTATGTGTATGTAAACTAGTGGTATAATTTGAGGCATATTTGCAACAAAACTACTTCAAAGTTTCAGTGCTAACCTAATCCTTCTGGTATACTGATTCCCTGAGTCGTTCGTTAGATAAATAAAAGTAAATAAAATCAATTTAATATCCACCAAAGTTTTGGCAGGTTTAGACCGATACGCAGCGTTTGAGTATACTAAGTACTACCAAATAATAGGAAGGAATTCCGTCGACTAAATAAAAAAAGTGCAGAAAATGTAAAGTCAGTTTGAGAATTTACTAGGGTATTTCTGTAAAATTCTAAATTCATTATACCGGAGAATGTTTTTTCCAAATTTATCACTGTTTGGGAAGTATTGAGCCAATATTGACTTGACTCCATTTTGGTAAAGCCTGCAAAGAAAGTCTGAAGCTATTTTGTGATCAAAATACGTTATATAATTATTCATTGATAGAAGCATCGATCATAACTTGATTAAAGTGCTTCAGTGCAGATAACAAAATGATGGATGATGGACTAGGTCAATTCAAAGTGTGCTCCAAGACAGGATGTCCTAAGTTCCATAATAACACGTTACATAAAATGAATACCTCATTTTTATAACATTCTGTTCTCCTGTCTATGCACGAATGTAAAGTGAATGGCCATTGTGCATGAGTCATACTTATAAACAAACCAGGGACCGTACGTAGTGATAGTTAGGATTAAGAAGAAGCCGTCTAAGAGGATGAATGTGTATTTACATTTCCTCTAAAACGCTGCAATTTATAAATATCGGCATCTCATTCGGTCTAGTGAGGATTAGCTCAATGGGCTTTCTTAGTGTTCGATGTTATTATCCAAAACTGCTTAGTCAAACATTTGCTATGGTACAATCTATAGAATAGGGGCATTTTGTACACAAGCTTCAGTGCTTCGCCGCGGAGCATCGCCACACATGCGAGCAGTATTTCAATGATAGCCTGACCTTGCAGAGCTATTTCACTGAATTTAATTTTCTGCAGTGAACAAAATCTGCAGCTTCAGGGATGGCAACCTAGCAATGCCGGTGATATGATTCTGCCAAGACAGGTTATTGTCGATGTTAACCATTAGAAGCTTGATGGAAGATGGCTTGTCTATAGAGAGTGCCTCTACCTACAATAACGGTGGTTTCTTTGTCAAGATAGTTGAGTTGAGTCTTTTGCATGTTGAACCGAACTCTATTTGTAGAGCCCATCTAACATGGATCACATATTATTGCCGCCGATATAGTCTCTCTTGATGACAGTGGTTTTTCTGGTTCCATGGAGAGAGGCTATAAAGCTGTGGGTTGAATCAGATATTGCTTCCAACTGCTTGTTGATTTACAGCAAGAAGAACGTTGTTGGCGCAATAACAGATACTTGAAAAATGTTGGAGTTGATCGTAAATACATTGGAAGCATTGATCCATCCACCACCATGATTGGGATTGGTAAGAAAACTAACATTTGGCATAGACCCGGTGGTAACTCATAGGAAGCAAGCTTACTAGAAGTCCCTCATTCCTTAATCTATCGAGTGCGATAAGTTCAGGCTCTCCATGCTCTATCGCTGTGCTCCACTTGTGCACTATGCATTAAAATCTGCTGTAAATCTATGCATCCAGAAGCCGCACTGGCGATCATTGATGCCCTTGTCTACCTACAGAAACTGCATGTACAATAAACCATTACTTCAAATGGAAACCCTATACCTAGCAATTTTCATGCTACTACTACACCCACCATATTCAATAATCTTATTCCGGTTGCTTGAACATTTATGATGATGAGAGAAGCGATGTTTATATTAAAAGAAAATAGGAATGCCCCTCGGGAAATAAATTTATCACCAACTAGCACTTTCATATTTTTTGCCATTAGCATCGGAGAGATATAAACAATTTGTTTAACTGGAACTTTCTACTATCGGTATTGTGTTTTCCTTGTTTTCGCTGAGTATTTATATACAATGTGTCAGAATCAGACACACTGACCCACTATACAAGGTTGTTTGAATGAGGAAAAACTACACAGATATACATCTCCAAGAATAGATACTTATTAGCCAGTCAATTATTACTACTTTCCCTTTTTCCTATTGTCTATCGATACGAAGCCTAAGAGGAATAATTATACCGATGATATTCATTCCAAGACTACAGAAAGCAATCTTTATACAATGCTGGCGTAACGTAAAATTCAATATCCATAAATTAAATAATTTAAATTAGAACAACTTAATGTTAAAACCGACTGGAAGAAAATTATTATCACTAGATACACAGAAGATGGCGCTTTAAATTATATTTAAACGCTAGATACATTTTTTAAAACTCACTTGGCAAAAAATTATTTGAAAATGTTTTGTGTTCGGACATAGTGCATAGATGTAGAAACCGAATTATTTTTGTAGAATTGACTATATGTATATTTTTCAAGAATCAAATTTTTGTATAAGTATATAGGTTTTTACTAAGTCTGTTTTTATGCTAAAATGGAAGCAATAAATATCTATATATTTTAATGATATTCAAACATCACATAATATTTAAGTGTCCAGAGGTATGGTCATATTTGGTTGAATATATTTATTTTGCAAATGATTGGCAGTATTCTAAACTAAGCAAGGGTAATCCACTGTGATACAGAAAAGGATTTTTGAATTAACTAATCTTTCATATGAAGACTTTTTCAAGGCACAAATTATGAAAAAAATTAACTCAAATTAATCTTATCTGGTAAAGATTTATTAGTATGCGGTTCCAATTAGCAACCAGTTGAAAATATAATGAACCAGAAAGACAATCACAGGATAAGTTTCAGAAGTTACATTACAGGTGGTCTTTCAGATAGGCTAATCATTCTTATTAACATTCATTAATTGTCATATATTGTAATTACGTTACCTCAAACTCAAAGTGTTTATTAGTTTTAAGATATAATCTTACCAAAATATTCTAATATGTCATGTAAATATAACGATGCTAATTAGTTCTGTCTCAGCAGATTCAATTATCATTTGGTGATCAGTCATCCGAATATAATTCTGAATCATTTGATGTACCGTAATAGAGTACTGTTAACATTTATATAAAAATATTTACTATCTATTATGATCATTACATACATTGGTTATTAACCATATGGACGCCGTTACCTGACAGCCGTATACAAAATGAAGACAGTGTATGTTACTGATCAATATAGTTGATTATGATCCTTTTAACTGTGATCGTGAATAATAATATGTCAGATTTATCATCCAGGAAATAGATCACTTTTACTTACAACGCCAATAGGCGGGAAAGTATTATAAGTGAAAATGTCAGATTCAAGGTATTGTTTGCTTGGTGCCATCACGAAAAAACATATCACTCATTTCCGTTTGCATATCTGTTTGTCGCTAAAATCTGTCCGGTATTCGTCGGGTCCTCCGCAACTTCGAAAGTACGAATTATAACTTTGTCACAGTCACAGTAGTGGCAGTTATCGTAATAAAAAACCTCAATAGCGCGGAATCTGCTTATTTGGATATCTCCGAGCCCCCTGATTAGTTTCCAAAAATTTTTTAGTGGTATGAAATTCTTGGTGTGAGGGTTGAGGGAAGGGGAGATTAGGAGATCTTAGTATATTGTGACATTAGTAAAAGATGTGCTATCATCTACATTTTGGCCACGGTAATCCACCGTACTTACTTGTTAGACATAGATGCCTATTCATATCAATTTTTTCAACACGCTGTTAACTTAGAATTGTACAGTACAGTATTATGAAAATAGTAGATTCTTGGTTTATTTGGAATGCTTCAAACAAATTCACAGCGGTTGAATTTCAGGTGTTTACAACAGATTATTGCATTTCAACCAATGGGCTATTTAACGTCTTGAAAGCTGCGTCAAGCATTTTTATCAGTTTAATGAGGATTTTATTCGGATTTTGAAACTTCTGATCTACTTAGGGTTGCTTTGGAAATGTTTTAAATTAAGGAAATATTTGAAAATATTTTTAATTTTTTAGATTATAAAAAAATTGTAGTTTTTCAATATTTTTCGAACTAAGCTTTTTGAATTCTGCTCCCAACCCTTATTTTTCAAACTGATATCTTTGCAGGGTAAATGCAGCTTCAAGCTTGTTTTCATTTTTTACGTTCAGAAAATGTAGTTTGTGGAATGCGTATCCTTTGTTCTGTTCGTATTTCTTCAGATCAAAATTTTTAACATATATGATTAGGTACGTACAACAACTATAATGTGAGGATTTACTAGAATGGAGCAATAATTTCATTACAGTATCGATACCCATCTAAGTATGTAGTCCAACAGTCAGGAGGATAAGCAATTTGCAAATCCATATGCTTGATTCAGTAGAATTACATTCAATAAAAGTCATTCCCATGGACGATGACTTTGAGACTGAGCAGAATAGAATGTATTAATGGAGTATAACGCTCACAGCTGAAAAATGCCATAGAGATGATTTCCTAGGAAGCATCCTTTCAATGAAGCTGCTTGTGCCCACGAAAGTTTAGATAGTTTTTCAATGTTGTTGTGTGTCTCTGGTTGTTGAGAAAATGAGTACAAAATAAAAGATTTTTTAGTGGGCAAGTAGGTCCAATAAGAATTTTCGGTGCTCTGAGAAAACATCAAACTTCGCAATGCAAACTAATGAAGTATTTCGCTACATTTTGTGCTTATCAATCCTAGTACAATATACATGCTGTCAGCGAATCGCCCATAAAAATAAAACTACAGTTTGTCATTTAGAATCATCTTCACGTCCAGCATTATTTGGCCTAGCTCGCCTTAACGGGAGAAATTACTTCACGCAATAAAAATCACCGAAAATAGTTCAATTGAGGTTGGAAGAACTAAATCTTTTCATTATTATTTTTTAATTACCGATATATTGGAGACTGAACAGCCTTCTAGTGCTCATCATGGTGCTAACGTTAATAAAATCATGGAATTGGAATAATTTGTTATTCAAATTTAGTTTAATATCAAACCAATCATTTGCAAAACCTCTCAAAATATTTCTTACTACCAGAAATGAAATTCAAGTGACTTGTAGGATTGGAGTTGTACTCAACCTTCAAAGATTTTTTGCTGTAGCAAGCTCTAATTCATATTCATAGATTGTAGATGCTCTTACTTGGTTGAACTCTTCCATCATGCAGATAAAAAGATTGTGTAAAAACACACAGTTTTTCAAATAAAACTCTTTCTATTTAAGTAACTAAACAGGACCACTTAAAGGAGAGTGTTTTATTTGTGAAACTGTGTTAATTACACAATCTTTTTATCTGTTTGAAGAAATGATTGAAGAATACAAAAATTGACCATCCAATACTTCGTTGACTAAATTTGAAAATTTTCTGGTTCACAAAAGCAAGAAGCCTATCATCCTCCAGAAGAGCTGTGAGAGGACAAATGTCTATTCACATTTACGTTAAAACGCTGAAAAATTGTACCTAACCACTTTCCGCAGTCATTCCACGACTCTGAGTTTCTCCAAAGTCTCCCCCTATAGTATTAGCTGAACTGACGACTTTTAGAATTGTTATGCGAGGAAGCTCAGTCGTGTGAAGCAAAATTATTATTACTATAAAGCTCCTTATATTAATCATTGATTTTGATTGACATGAAATCTTTTTCCAGGAGTTCCTAGCGGCCGTCCGCAGCGGCGCTCAGGACCTTCGTCCTGTGCTGCGATCCTCGGAAGCAGGCGGCCGTACGATAGTTTCAACAGGACCACGGGTCCTCAGGGACACCCAAAAGAGCAACAAAGTTATAGATACTGAGGATACCAGGGAGCTAAGTTGCGTCAGACCAGACGGAAAGATCGTCACCGAAACCCAGCGAACAACAGAACATGAAGAGACCAAGGATGAAGAGCTATCTGATGATGAGCCGGACGTGAATCTCCATAAGGAGAGCTCAGAAAGGTAAAGATTCAAAAAGCTCATTGTTATTTAGAAGTTGTGAGAGAGGCAGATATTTAAGAGATGCTGCTTCATATTTTTATTGTTGGTAGAATTTGTTTCCAAACGTTTAGTTTAAGGACCAATAATTTTCTTGTTGGAAATAACATTCAATCCAATCTACAGCTTCGCAGGTAAATGTTCTTTTATATCATGCATGGAGATCGACGAAGACAACGAAAATATTGTTGAATAAGGATCTACAAATAGAGTTCAGGTCGACCAATAAATGGTTAATGTAAAGAATAATATCTCAGCAAAACAATTATAATCAGTACAAGAACAACCGCTACTATCCTACAAGGCTCAGAATAGACCACTTTTGGAATACTGCAAGTCATGTGCAATCCGAAGCAGTTGCTGAAGCTTCTGGACTCTAGCCAGAAAAGAACACTACTTTTAATGAAAGCGCGTGATATTACAAAAGTCTGGAATATCGCAGAAATGTGACTGATTTGTCCATATACTATCGGTGCTATCATTATATATGTTCAACCTAACGATCTCTGATAATTCCACCGAAATCCATCTGTGAAACGAACACCGCAAAACTCCAACGGGATCAGCCTCACCAGGTCAAACTTCCAATATCTCAAACCAGCCAATGCCGAAAGTGATTCATTTCTCTCACAGCGCTTCTGGGGCACGATAGGTTCGGTGCTTTTGTGGAAGTCTATCTATAAAAAAATAAGAAAGGGTGAAGTGATGGATCAATGATATTACATCAATCGCAACCTTGTGGAACGGACATTCTACAGAGTATAGCAGTCCAAAGTCGATGCTTTACATTCAAATTCCTCCGTTGAGTTTTTAGAAACCTGATTAGTCAGTTGAATGGGGCACATTTGCATATTGATAATCCCTAAGATTCTTCTACGGTACATCTGAAGATGATTCAATATAGAATTTTGTTAAACCTTATTTAGTGATGAATTTAAAAATATACTACGACGTTCACTCGTTTTACTTCCCCTGCCAATAGGCACCCAATTCAATTTTTCTAATATTTTTCACTTGATCTAATTTTTGTTTCAGATACCTGAAGACCCGTGAGCAAGAGGACGTGGACTACGTAGAGAACGGGGTAAACGTAGGCCACGAGATGAGGTTTAAAACGGAAACTATGGAGGTAGAGAGGCGCGGAGATGGAGTGGACGAACCTGACGTATTCGATTCCCTTTCTGCGAGAGCTAGGAGGAGAGCAGCAAACAGACAACCTCACAGATACAGAGGTAATTTGGTTGTCATTCATTCCGAAAAGCGTAGAAAGAGCCAAAGCGTGTGTCTCTCTGCTATAGCCTTGAACAAATTTCAGTCCTACCGCGAACAATCTTATTTTTTCTCTCAATGTTCTTATACATATCTTTCTGGTCTATGCATAAATCTCGGTAAGTTATTAAGCTTCGTGTTAGTTTTTTTGTTTATTTTCATCATCATGCAACTTACTGGGCATCAGATGTTAAGACATCGGTTGAACTCTAACTTATTTGGCTCTGCTTATATGATTGGCAACATTTTCAGGAATGAGATTTTCACCCTCTACTATATCCTTGATCTACTCGTCAGTACATTATATGCAGATCGCGTAATCTCTCTCTTTATTCTCACTCTCTTTCTTATACCTCTTAGTCCATAGGTCGCTTTTAAAGCAACCATGACCTTTACGGATCTATGCAGTATCGTAGCTCTACTAGAAATGCTCCTTTGTCAAACGATACTGTAACATCTAGAATAAGTTTCCTGAACCACGTTCCATCTTCTCTGCATTTGATAAATAGCTCATCTTTTTCATGATCTTTAATTGGTCTAGCTTTTCACTATAGTTCACGTCTCTCTTTTGGTATGCTTGCATAGCAAAGTTTGGTTTTTTCGTATTGTAATTTGTACTAAGTAACTTTCATCTCTCCAAATAATCTAAGCAAATCATATAATCTATTACTCAAACGCACTGGTACTCGCAAAGTTTCAAAGCTAATCAAGTAACACTTAGTTATCTCACGTCTAGTTATGTATGTCCAATTTTCTATTAAATTATACAGTCTTGTAATTGCAAAACAAAATCCGGCTCATTTAAGTGTCAAAAATTCTTGTAGCTATTATATCACATACGTTATAAGTACCTATGTTGCATATACGGAATATATCAATGACCAGGTATGTCGAATCGGAGCTTGCAATACACGGAAGATAATATTAACTATGGGTCTTTAGGAATGTAACTCATTTTGTTTTAATATCTATGAAAAATCAATTTCTCTCAGTACTCTAATACATACGACGATAGACTCAAAGAGTTTAATGTAAATTATAGTTAATAAGGAAGTGAGGAAAATTACACATAATTTCACTTGCCAGGCAATAGCGGAAAATCGTTATAACGAAAAAACAATTGATCTTTGTCTTATTATATATTATGATTATAAACTAATAGATTATTTATGAGCACTAGATTTTATTTTTCAGGATAGACAAATATATTTTTAGACATGATGAAACTTGTTCTTTAGTTTTTCATTTTGAGGTATCCTACTTGTCCTGGCTGTTAATTAAAACCATGTATGAATACTGAACAAACGTCACTAACGTTTTGGCTGCCTCGGCGGTCCTATAAATGCTCAGTTCTCATTTGGAGATCAGAAGACACTATACTAGAATACATAAACAATTAACAATTTTAAGGGAGACATCAAAAAATCTGCCTACATAAATTTAAAACATTGTTGTCTCTCTGATTCCTCAGTAAACTGTTAAACAGTCTGGTAGTATTTGCTTCAAAGAGACATCTTATGAATGTTCTCCAAACCTACAGATGGATTATGAGTTTTTCCAGGCTCATGGTTTGTTCTGAGAACTCAAATTGGAGCATTGGGTGTCATTGATTTGCATTGTTGTGTGTTGCGTTTTTTCTCTCATAACAGGCAGTGTTGCGTTTCTAATATAACGATACATTATGTGCTTTATTCTGCATTTTTCATTTTTATCAGACACATTGACCGACACTAAACTCGAGCATCCTGTAATAGTTATATCACGTTCCTAGAATTGGAGTACAAAACATTGTTATGCTGGAGACAGTATCAACTATAGTCAGTGTTAGTGCAATTTTCAAGATATGCTTTTTGACATTTCCTCCTTTATCAAAGGTAAAACTTAAGTAAACTTTGTTCAGTAGTTATATGTCGTATCAATTAACGATCAAAGTTTGGAGGTTTTGTCTATATGTATATCGATTTGCTACCGTTTTTCCCAACACGTAATCTCAGGTAGGACCGCGTTTATTCAGATAAAAATGTAAGCTCATAGTAAGTAGTAAGTGCTAAACACCTGGCTGAGCTTCATTTTAACGCCAACTTTGCAACTTTTTGATTGATGTATATCTTCAACCGTCTTCAAGGCAAATGCCAGACAAATTCCAATGCTCTTATATACTCTTCGTCACATCTCTGAATGGACCTGTAACTATTCGGTTTAAATACAGTTTATCAACGTTCTCTATTATTAGCCCCCATATAGATTCAAATTCCACGCTGCACTTGGTATACACGTAGTTGCTAGCGATGAAAGCCGACTCTATGACATGAATGTGGCACATTGTAATAACTTTTGCTACATCCTAAGCTATTCTGTGTTGTGCACAGTGATCCGTTATTCCAAAATCCTTAGTTTCAACTCACTGTGCTGAATTATTTTTGTCTATCCAACCTATATCATGCCGCACTCGCAAGGTACCTCATAGATGCAGTCCATACTGTCCTGGCCTTTGTTCTGTATGTTTTTGTTTTGGTGGGGATACTGCGAGAGGGTGTCCTTGCATATTTGATCTGGATTGCCTATAGTTGTCCTTCTGATCACTCCCTCTACGTATGTTAAAATCAACAAACGCCATTCTCTAGCGTTCCTCTGTGATACCTATTCCAGCAGCCTTCTGAGATATCCATTCTTCGACAGATCTCCCTTGATGTGTTGAACCTTATCTTCCAGACCCGATTCCGTATTGCAGATATTCTTAGCTATTTCTATAAGGGTTCAATAGCTTCTTTCTTCTTGAAGTGTAATGCATGTAATGCGTCACTTTTCTATAAACTGTGGTCTGTATTTGGATCCCATCAGTGTTCACTATTACATTTAGAAAATGATGGCTAATGATACTCACCTATTTATGAATTTTATAGAAGGTTTAAGATTGTTTTGATGTTGAAAAATGTTGTAGCTGACCGTCTTTATGATGTCAGAATTTTCGTACGATGTTGGAAATCTGACCTGTACGTGTTTTGAGGTTATGTTTAATTCAGCACCTGAGAGCTGAAAAGTATGGAAAATCTCCTTGACCGCATATCTTTATTACATCATTTTAAGGAGAATTTTTGCACTCATTTTAATTTTATTCTCTTCTTAGAAATGACAAATCTTTTATTTTAGTCTCAAATAGCTCGTAATTTCGTCGTGGCTCTAACCGCCTATATTCTTTCCACTCTTTAATTAAGAACTGTTACAAAGAAGATGCCGCGAATCATGGGATTTGCAACAGCTCTTGGTTCACATCGTCTTGTCGGCGCAGACACCGTTTAAGTTCATTTCTTGGGAGATCAGTTCTGTTAATTTGACAATTTCTTAGGCAGACGGTCACCGTTAACACTAAGTGCAATTATTCACGCATTTGGTAAGCGAATCAAGGTTAAACTAATTACGATGCTCCATTCGGTGTGAAATGGTACCGTTTGACATCCAGGTTGTTTTGTTGTTTTGCGGCATATTCGTGTAAGGTCTCGTAAATAGATGGTTTCTGAATCAACGGAGATTTCTATTGAAACCACTTGGGGATAAATATGCACCAGTCAGAGTGCTGCGGACATTCGTAAAGAAAACTAGAAAAACTGCAAAAATAAAATAAATAATATCTTACTTCTCACGCCAATGAGATTGAAAAATTACAAATTAGAGATATTGACAGATAAAACCATCTCACTGATATATCCATCGGTCTATTATGTCTGTCTGTCTCTTTGTCTCTCTGTAATATTTGACTTCTCTATAGCTCTAGATGTACCATTCGGATTTTATTGGAATTTTGACACTAGATCACTATGGATTTTTTATAAATGATATGAATTACAAAAATCGGTGCAGCGGTTAGAAAAAAGCTAGTCAGACTGACAGGAATGGCTCAAATTTAACATCAAAAGTCTAAAAAAAGTATTGTCTGAAATTTTCAGGATTAATTATAACGCTATTTAAATTTTGAGAGGCAGCCATTCCTAGACCAATGATCAAAAAAAGCGATAAAAGAATTGTTATAAGGAGAATGAAGTCACTTAAAAAACGTAACTTGGAACCAACTAAAGAAAATGAAAAAGTATGGAATCAAGAGTAATTTGACCCTTTTTTTTAAATGTCAAGTTTAATCTTGTATCTGTCATCCACTGGAATAACAAGATTAGTTTCCGCAGTTGATGCAGATTATTTTTTGTATCACTCAATATTCAAAATCTACTCTGGCTGTAATTTGTTCCCTTATGAAACAGTTAACAGTGAAACAAAAAACGCACTTATCTTAAGTCTTAGATTTCATTTTTGTATGATGTTTAAATGTTAAAGTCGTACATTTTGGAGTGTTATTATTCGTTTTTCCATACTTCAAAAATTGCTGATTACTCAGGCACAATTCAATGTTTTTAGGGAGTTAGTGAAAAATTTCGTTCAAGACACGCGGCTGACTTCATTTTTTGATGTTTTCAAACTTCATGGTTGTTCAGAAAGTAATTAATAGTACTAAATAGCAAAATTATGCGTATACTAAAAATAAACGCCTTGCTGCGCGAGGAATAATTCACCGCCATACTGTAGCACCACTCAGGCAATTATCCCATTCCCAGCTACAAGGATTATTCGTTAACATTCGCGATATCTTCTGCCATAACTCTTCAGAAGGTATAATGCCATATTGCATAATTAATTGCGAAACATCTCATCTTGGCATTCTTATTACCGCTGAGAGATAATTTGCCATATTGCTTTCTCATTTATTTTGATAAGACTTGCTTGTACCTGGCGTTTATCTTAAAAATTGTTCCGTCGTAAATTGACGTTCACTATTCACTTTCTATGCTCGCTGGTATTAATGACTATATTAGATGCTATCGATACCAGTTATAAAACCGTTTGTTGGGCTTGTTCGTTGTTAATAAAGTATCGTTATTTTCTCCGGACAGCAATTATAATGATTATCTGATATTTATGCCGGAACTCTTCAGAGGGATGTTATGATATGTATTTATCAAAAAAATGTGGAATAGTTGCATTTTTATCACCTACGCGAAAGCGATATTTTGAATATTAGTTTTCATTTCTTGCCAAAAATCCAAAAGCTTTTTGTGCAAGAAAACTATATCCTGAAATGACCAGTAACAAAATTATAGTTTGACATGTTACACCTGAGCTTCTGTGTTTGGTAAAGAAACATGATGGTTAAGGTAAAACATTTCAAGTTATTGGGTTTGATGAAGAAATTGAGAAATGTGGATTATCTACTCAGAAAGCAGCAAAAGCAAATTTGAAATTATCATGGGCTGGAGACCCCACTGAAAAATGTTCAATACTCCTTACTCAGGAAAAAAAAAGTTCTAAATTAAAGCTTATCATTTAAAAGAAAGATTAAGCATACTTAAAAAAATTTGACTATATAATTTAAGAGATTTTGTAGTAAGGTAGCAACTTTTGCTGCTGATTAATTGGACATTATGTTCTCATACAAAAATAAAAGATACAATGATTGTAAAACGATGGGATTTCCCTCATTATGGAACACATTTCTCTCAAAAAATTATGACGCTTCCCATAAAATATAAATTAGTTTAATTTACATATGTTTTTGTATCACTTCACACACATGCATACAATTATATGGATATTTATTAATGTGTACATTTTTCATAATGGTTCTTTTTTCCATTTACGTTATTATTTTGTTTTACTTGAATTTACCAGAGCTCTCCAGATTAGTAGTAATCCGAACTGCGAAGAAAACAATATATTAGTAATCACTATTTGAGAAAGTGATCCATACTAATGGTGAGCTCTGGTAACATGCTTTACCAGCTTATATGTGTTTTGTATATAGTTTTAACGTTCGGTCTCATAAAACCCTTAACAAATGTAAAAAGTGAAACTAATTCCTACTCACAAGCATTTTGTTCACTAATGATCAAACATTCTAATAATTTCATTAGGAGCCTTTAAGTCATTATTCATCACTCGGATTGGTTCTGATGCTTTTAGAAACTGCTATCATCAATCTACATGAGGTATAAAACATGGAAAAATGTCACAAATGAAAGTGAATGAAGGTAATTAGATGAATCGTGGCATTTTTTCAATTGAGGCAATGTTGGATGGAGCAGAAATAACAAAATATTAATTCATCTAAGGACATACACTCTCTTTATGAAAAATGACTAATGTCACCGACTTTATCCACCCATCATGCATCGAAGATGTTTTTAGAGGGGATACAATAGTAAAACCAAATGCTTTATTCTTATCTAGGAAACAGAGAGGAAATATTGTTACATTTGTCTATCATAAATGTTTAATTATGCTTCAACAAGCACTCAAAAACTCACTATACTCATTTATTTAATTCGTGCCACATCTGGCCCGCTTCATAACATTAGAAGAATAATTTTCTAGCAAATATGTTTTGCTGTTCTTTTCATATGTAAAATATCCCAAATTTTTGTTATTTTGTTCAATCATGTCTCGATCGCCAATCTGTATTTGATAATTAAATTCCAGTTCATTTGCACCGTACCCAAAAACACTGCTTCGGACTTCGGTTGTCTTGAGAATGTGGATCTCACAACGTTTCGATTGATGTGATTTTATCAATCGTCTTCAGGTGAACTGGTGATTTAAGATATATCATCAGTCGAAACGTTGTGAACGCAAATCCTCAAGAAAATGAAAATCGGAAACAATGTTATTAAAACATTTTTATAGCTAGAATGAGTTTTCTGGTCAGTTGGTGTTTTTCCTACCATTGCTGTAACGAATCCTTTCTATGTTTTGTTGCTGGTAGCTCATTGTTTTTTCTACCAAAAACACCACTGCTTTGACAAAGACCGAGACCTTATGTGAACTAACGTGATCCTTATTCCAATCAACGTAACAAAATGCAGTAGTATTATTCTCTCTCTATTTTTCTACATTTCTCCAAGCAAAACATCGGAATAATCGACAATGCAGATAAATATTCCCCATTCGAAGCATAATCATCGTTGAATGTCTCACTTTAAGCTAGTTTTTATGTTGTAGATTTTTTCTCCATTATTTTTACGCGAAGTGAAATGGAATTTATTTTATTTAGATTGTATATAATTCTTGCTTGTTGAATGTTGATGTGTAAAATACAAATAAGAAATTTGAAAAAACTTTTTTTTTTTTGTAAAATATTAAAAACATCCACATTAACAAAAAATAATTGTTACGGTTTACTATCATGTATAAATAGAACCACAATTCTCAAAAATGAGTATACGATCTTTGGCCATAAAGGTGTCCAATTATCTTTATGCTTTAAATAGGAAAGAGTCATCCTCACAGGCAAAATATATTTTAGAGTCAGATCATAAGTTTGAATTTATTGAAGAAAGGTGTAAAAAGCTAATCAAATTTGTTATTTCTGCATCTTAATAACAGCTGACCTAATTTTATAGCTTCGAAGCCATGAATGGAGTTTCAATGTTTGAGACAAATTAAAAATAATATATTTAGGCAGTCTCCACCTTTAATATTCAAAGGTTGTTACTATGCAAGCAGCTAATTACTTTATTGGGTGCTAGTAGTAAATATGCTGTTTCAAATCACCCCTGTAGATTACGTTCAATTGAAAATAGGAATGCTTCTAAAAGTTTACAACTTATCAAATAAAGGGTTTTATGAGGTCGTCCGATGCCTTAATATCTTCGTCAACCCTAATCGATGCCCTCCAGGTATAGAAAATGGCATTCCGTCTTCGCCCTTGGATCGAAAGGATGCTCTAACGCGTAGACCTCTGGATTTTGACCAAGAAGAAGAAACTCGTAAGGTGGAAACCTCTAAATGGTTGGAGCATCATTTTGGTAGCGATTCGAAGTCATCAAATAACTCTATCATCGACGATGAGGAGGAAAAGGCACCACCAAAGACTAGTTTCTTTAATGTAACCATCAAATCGCAACCAAGTATTGAGGTGATCCCTCAAAATACTTACAGTGCGATGGTGTACAGTCCAGTGGAGGCAGAGAGGGAGAAAGATCACCCTGGGGTGTTTTATAAAGGTTAATATCTGCACGATTCCATTTACATAATAAAATCATCCACAAATCTGAGTCTGTAGATAATCAAACTGTACTAGGCTTGAAGGTGGTGGTTGTATCAATGAATCTATGTAGTGCACATATCTAATAATGAACGTTTTTGAGTTTCTTGTATACCAGGTTATCGATCTTGTCAACCATAGTTAAGTAAATGAAATGGAAATACCTAAACTAATGAGCAGAAAAAACGTATATCCCCGGTTGTAAATTTCGAGCTTAAGAAAAACTAAAAACTACAATATGGTTAGACAAAACTCCAATGCATGATGACTGATCATTCAAATCACAAGTATAAAGAGTTTTTGTTTGAGCTCTAGCAAACGACGTTCAGTAATAGCCCTTATCAAGAGATGAAATTACCATTCGAGTTAGAAGATAGTTTGTTATCACAACTATTTTTATAATTATTCTAATCATCTAAATATTTGTTGCCAGTTTTGATAATAATCCAGTCCCTATGTATGGTAATACCAACCCTAGGCAGGAGAAAGGACAATGTCCAGTTCTTTACACTTATTTCCATTGTTTTCTCCATGAATGAACTTTAGTTATCCGATATCACTAATTTCCATTGTAAATAGTTTGAGAATTTGTAGTAAGTTCCACCTCTAATAGATATGATAGTAGTACTGGAACTTTATTTAGCAGATTAGAGGAATGTTGGAAGACGTCAAGTTACAGTAAAAAATACATACTTTAGTTGTTTGAAAATTTCTATGATTTCTAATGTTTCCAAAATTTAGTTCAACTGGATCAGCAGCTCTGAAATTCAACCACAATCAAAATTGAACAAATTAGCTCGTTCAGGAAATATCGAAAAAGTGTCGATTGAAACAGTTTTTGCGAATACAATCCTTCCGCCGTCCATTGACAACAGTGTTAGTAGATACAAACAAATGGCGTCAAGTAGATTAACACTGTACTTTTCATACGATTCAGTTTAGTCATCAATACTTCAACAATTTTTGATTATTTGAAATTATGAAACTTATTTTTTGAATTCACACAATTTCCGATGATTTTCATAACTGGATTAACAGTTCTAAAATTTCACCTAAACATATAAAAAAACTCAGCCAAACGAGTCGACCCCGCTTTTTAAAAGGTTAAAACACAATTTTTTCATCATTCGATTGTATTTATTCAATTACTATGAAGCACTAGATACGGGGATAACCTTAAACACAAAATTTAACAATTTGGCCACCAAATGGCCAGGTCCTAATTTTTTTTGGTCCTATAGGTCTTCAACAAGCCCTGCAACAATAATGAGGACACATATAAGTGCATACGTGGCGTGGGCCAGCGCTCATACGAATATTAACCAATGACTAAATGCGTCATGACAGAATATTATCAACTCACTCTACTAGAGAAATTAAAACTTGAAGCAGCGGTATCAAAATAACGATATTACGTTTGACTCGGAACAAGTCATCTGTGGATAGAATCACCATGACAATACTTCAAAATGCCTCTAGTTAGGTCTGTCAATTCTTTGAGGAAGGTGGTAAACTGTGGAAGCCTTAAAGCTGAGGAGCGAGTTAGCGATGAAACAAGTAGCAATATGCATCCTTCTTCAAAGAATAACTATGAATATGGCTCTAATCAGAATACATCTATTTACAGGTATATCAGAATGGTCAGAACGGCGTCACGACAACCGCTACGCCTCTGATCGCCTATCCCCCTCACCCTCCCCGTATCGTAACCACCCCCATTACGCTTCCGATCATCACCCACCTCCGCGTCACTCCCCATCCCCTGACTACCGTTATTCCCCTCCTTCTCCCCACCACTCGCCTATTCCAGACTATCGCGGCGTTAGGCACTCCCCTTCGCCCGACTACAGACGTCACTCCCCCACTCCTGACTATGGGCGGAGCATGTCGCCGAGGAAGGAGGTGATTGCGCCGACGCCACCTCAGAGGATGAAAAGTGAGAGACATCGGCAGAGAGTTATGGAAGAAAGGAGCAGGTAGCACTATTTTTTCTGTCATTTATATTATATTTCTTGTAATCAATATCAATTCTATTCTTGCTCTTAAAGCCTCTTGGAGAAGGCTTCAGTAGAAATATTTTTATGATCTCTTTTTATGGTGGGGGGTTAGATCTACAAGGGGGGCGCAAATTTTACGGCACCTGTCCTGGGCGCCACAGGCCATACCTACAACATGAGCGCAACATTTCAAAGGTCTTCGGGTGGTAATCTCGGTTAATACGCCTGTGACAAAAGATATCAATTATGGTCTCTGGTCTCTTATCTGTTATTTCTGATCGAATTTATGATTATATTTAAGTTTCTTCTTTAAAGTTGGATCTGTTTGTGGTTTCTAATTCCCGGAATCAATGTTTCCAATCAGTGTGAATACATCCCTCAACGTAACTACTATAGAATGTAAACTCATCCGAGTGAATCAGCAGTTTATGATATTTTCTGACAATAATTAACCACCATAATCACAAGGTAGTTCTTACTTCCATAGTCGAATCATAGAATTAGATCTCAAGTTTCTTAGAAAATATCTGAAAATAGTGTGTTCTTATTATATATCTTACGTTTATTCCATATAATGAAAAAATAGAGTCAACTGGAATGACTCAGTATGTGACGTACCTAGCTAGAAATATCGGCGCCGGCGCCGAGGGGCAGGGCTAGCACCTATAATACCTATATATATTTACTTATTAATCCGCCATCAAATTCTTTTTCTTTCAGTGAAGCATTTCGATTTATATTTGAATCATCGTAGGACTGCCAGATTTGACTGTTAGCAAAGGCTACCCAGATTACTTGCCAACTAACTATCTAGATCATATTATGGATACACAACTAGAGCTCTCAAATCTAGCATACTATTTATCCTGTCTAGATATTTTTCTATTAAATTATTTTTTCTTTTTTTTGTCTGTCTTAGGGGAAATATTTTTTGGCGACTTCATTTGCACTAGTGTTAAGGGAAAGCCCTACAACACCTTAACAATCGCCATAAAAATGTCATCAGGATATTTCATGTCATAAACTATTTTATTTCTTAAGATATTTCAAGAGTATGGTAAGAATACAGATATATGGAAACTTATAGTAGTGCATCGATGAAAATTGAGTTTGAAAGATCAGTCTGTTCATTTACTACAATTGAATCAGGGTTTCGCAGATATTTCTAAATCTATTATGTTTCCATGAAGTTTAAATCAAGTATTTTTTTACAAGTATGAAGGAGACTCATTTCAGATACTAATCATGAAGTTGGCAACGAAAATAGAATCAGTGTACTTCATACTTGTAATAAAATACATGATTTAAACTTCATGGAAACCTTAGAGATTACAAACTATCTGGAAAACCCTGATTTGGTTGTAGTTAATGAATAGGCTTATCTTATTAACTCAATGTTTATCGATACACTACTATAAGTCTATCTATCTATTTGTATTCTATGTTAACTTACTCTTAAAATATCTCAAGTCATAGAATGTATTAAGAAAAACGAGGAATATATCTTAAAACAGGAGATATCTTAAGGAGATTTTAACGGAGATGTTTAAGGTTTTGTAGGGATTTCGCTTAATACTAGTGCAAATGTAGTCGTCAAAAAATATTTCCCCTAAGACAGACAAAAGAAATAAAAAATAATTTAGTATAAAAATAGCTAGATAGGATAAATAGTATGCTAGATTTGAGAGTTCTTGTTTTGTATCTATGATAGGATCTAGTTAGTTAGTTGGCAAGTAATCTGGGTAACTTTTGTTAGCAGTCAAATCTGACGATCCGACGATGATTTAAATATAAATCAAAACGCGTCACTGAAACACAAATATGTTTATTTGTGTGTTAAGTATACAATCTTTTTATCGGAAATATTATATTGTTATTTTTCCCAAACGAGAGTTGCTACGCGCACCAATGACCAATAGACTGTATAAGAGCTCCCATAAGCAAAAATAAACCGGATGATATTTTTGAAAAACACGGCGTATCATTAGTCTGATTACAAACCTAAAGCCCAACAAAAAAGTTGGTATGCAAATGTTCCAACCAACGAATGAGGAATATATTAGACGGAGCAAAGCTCATATATTAACATAGATTTGGCTAGAACTTTGCCCACATATCCATTGGCGTATGCAATATTTCTTATAAGGTCTATTGATGTATTGTAAATAAATAGATGTACGCACCTACCAAATACATATTATAATTGCGCTGTATAAATTGATAAAGTTAAAAAAGAATTGTTAAAAAGGAGTATTCAGCTAATCATGTAGATTATTTGTGGAGTTATAAATAAACGGCCTCGAGGCATTTGAAGTAGGAAAACTCTAGTCCAAATTCCAAATGACACTATTTGATCTTCGAAACACATTGTTTTTGTCATCAAATGTGCTTCTTTTCTTCTAACCTATTCCAAATTCACTACGTAAAATTTCCCTATCCTTCTGAATTGTCCCAAACACTACATTTAAAGGAAAACCGCACACACTATATTTATAAATGCAAGATTTATACAAATTTGTCAAATCTGCTAATCCAACAGCCTAATGAATTCACGTGAAGTATGCGGTCACAACGATGAATTGTGACTATGTGATGATGGTGAATATTAAACCACTTTGTTTGTTAGACCCAAAAAACAATTTGAAATAAATAATAGCATATTGTTGAAACTGCATATTTTTCATTTCTTTGAAATAGTCGTAAACTAATAAAAATAACCAATTAAAATTCTTATTTAAAGCCCGCCTGCACTAAATTGTGTACAGAAATCAAAATTCCACGCATAATTTCCATTTCAGGTACGATAGCGGTTATCGAAGCTCTCGAACGGAAGATTACAGAGATATGCGCGACCAGAAAATGGAACGTCTGGAAGAGCCACCTCCCGATTACTCCCCTCCCAGTCCTCCACCCATGCCAGTCGACAAAAAGCAGACGCAGAAAACCAGATTCGCTGTAGACGCGACACCCACGAAACCGCACAAAAGTGGAAACATTATAGGTAAATAAATTTGTTTTTTGATTTCTGTTTACTGTCAGATCAAACATTCGTGAAGGTGACCTGACTTTATATTAAACACTTATGAATTCGATTAAATAATTATTGAAAATTGTATAAAAATTGGTCCAAAAACAGAGAATTTTTGAGAATAGTAATAATGAAATATTCATGCAGATAAAATATATACTTAACACAGAGTTCCACAAATGAAACTTTTTTTCAGAGACGCGTTTCGAAAGAAAAAGAGTTTTATTTTTGAAAATGTAAGTTAAGTACACAATTATTTCATCTGCATGATGGAAAAATTTCACCAAGTACATCTACAATCTACATATACAAAAGATTCAGTTATTTAGGCTCAGACGTTTTACTTGGAGGGAATACCATCAGAAGTAATAAATGTCAAAAGCGCTAAGCAACGTATCCTCATATGTGAAATGCTAAACGTGTAGGCCATTGTGTTTAGATTCTCCAAATTTTTTATTTAAAATATCGAAGCACGTTCTCGTATATAAGGCATATACTATTTGATTAGCTCTGAGCAGGGGAAAGGAACAGGCCACTGAGATCTGAAGAACAGCAACAAAAAGTTTCTGGAAGGTGAAAGTGGAGTGAACATTAGAATGAATTGCTCCCTTACAAAAGCACAGTACTGGGAATTTCACCCCTTCGTTTCCTCTCATAATGTGGCTAAAAATTAATGAATAACATTCTCGAATAAATGTGAATGAATGTAGGAATTTTTTTTTAATGTTTATTGTTTATTGTTTATTGCTCAAATTGTACAATATTATACATGTTTCGCTAATAGCAATTCCTCAATACTGGGCACTACTACCTAGGCAATACAGCCTGTTTGCCTCATGCCCAGTATTTGGGATTACTTACAGAATGTACATGAAAAAAATCATCAGCAGGTTAAGACTAAAAATAAAGAAAATACGAATAATAGTAGTGAGATGAACATAGAATTAAAGTAAAGTTGAAGTTATGCACGAGAGTTCGCAGTGAGAGAAAAAAAAATAAAAGTAAAAATATTAAAGAAAAATAAAAAACGGAGTATTTAGATTTGTGCTGCTTTCGTAATAATTATACTCTTATAATCCAATACTATCAATTATCCTTGTAAACGTTGTTTGGTTTTCCATTATGAACCTTTTTGACAGAACTTTTGAATCTTTTCAATGTTTGTAAGTGCCTTATTTCCAAAGGGAGTTGATTGAATAATTTAGGGCCATAAAAGAACACCGTTCTTTGTGTTAATGTTTTTTTGAAACTTTCGCAACGAATATCGCTTTTAGTGGTAGATCTAGTTAGTCGCTCTGACTGAACTGTATCTTTTGGCTTAGCGTATGTCCTTACTATAGATTCATATGTAAACATCAGCTTAATATTCAGTAGATTTGTTTCTTTATATAAACTCAATGTTGAGAGAAGTTTCGGTTTAAAGGTTAGAATTTTCGAGAGCGTATTCTGTGTTACTTGTAAGATACTTAAAGTTGTGTTGAACGCTCCTCCCCACGTATTTGATTCACTAATTTTCTTAATTTATGTATTTGTCCATTCATTTTAGTTTGTTCAAATGTGCATGTCAATCTCAGCCACTTTTTGATTTTCTTCCACTATTTTACGCCTATGGAAATTGAATTCGTTTTCTGATCGCAGGAATTTGAAGAAACATTTATGCACCTACAACTTTATTCCTATCTATGTATGCCGTATATCTCATTCTTCTAGAGTAAATTTATAAAATTCGTGATAAGATGGCTCACCTCCGTATCTTTTAGTATAATTATATGTTGTGAAATAAGAAAAAAATTGAGAGGGGAGCGCGGTTGTCATTCACTATATTAGATAAAAAGTTGTGTAATTAACAAACTGTGTGTTAATTACACCACTTTTTATCTACATGATGGAAGAGTTTCACCAAGTAAGAGCATCTACAATCTACATGATTTACTATATTGTCTAAGAGCAATCCAGCATTAATATCGTCTGTTGCTATTACATTCATCCTAAATCTTTATCCGATTGGTCTAATGGTATATACATTAATAAAATACAAATCGTAATTTGTTAACCGAATACTGCAAAAATCCAAATCTGTGAGTCTAGAGTCATCTGTGGCAAAAATATGTGAAACTTGGTTATGAAATATGCTCTTTGCATAATAAACTTCAAATATAGTATCTTGATCCTTTCTTTTAATCGCTCCTGTAGGTGGTTTCCTTCCTAAGAACCATTCAAGTTAGTTGTGAAAACAAATTTTCTACTTGCCGACATGTATGAGGAACTCTAAAAACATGGCGGTTGAGTATCAAAGAATGTATGATGAAAAGGGATGTTTCGAAGAAAATGGGTTTTATGTCAAATAAGTGTGTTAGTGACATGGCTTTCTCAGTGACATCTGATGGTAATGCTCGTAATAAGTCATCTTTTCTGCGTTTGCCAATGATCCCATATTTGCCTGAGTAAGTAAGATCAGCCCTCTCGATAGATCTATTGCTATTAGGCAGTCCAAGTTGTTAGGACAATTTGACTTGGTGAAACCTTTTATTGACTACGTCACTTGGGAAATTGTCACTAACTTTGGCTTCCGCTGATTGGAAGAAAGTACAAACTCGAATACTACACATCATCCGGAAAATGCTCTCGTATTGACAGCTATTGGGGCTCAGACATTTTATCTCCTATATTCATAACGGAAATTTGTGGTGCAAAACTACGGAACCTAGTTCAATCAACTCTTTTTCATCGAAAGGTTTTCATGCATAGTTTAAGTTGGTCCCTAGGTGATACTTTTCTTTTTCATTACTGATTTTCGAGATCTTTTCAGTTTCACTTATCAAGAAGCTATCTGGAATACCAAACTTTTTTATCAGTTCATATGAATTTCCTTATCAGAACTATTGCACCTGAAAGATGAATTCTACATTGGACTACAGAGTATTTCAAGTCTAGTAAAGTAGGATTGCTAAATTTATTTGTGCAATTCAAACTGGTATTGCTAAATCGCATAAATGGTCTACATTATAGCACCACAAAAATAATCGCTTCCAGTCTTCATATGACTGACATATTAACTCGCTAGTAATATCGGTATGAAGCCTCTGAATTTGAGAATTTCCTTTTCCCTTTCCTTTTTCCCTTTTTAGAATCGTTATAAAAATGCGGTACTTGCCTGTAGTCGTCTTACGTTTATAGGGCTTATTTTCATAAAAGTAATTGATCTGTGGATTTGAATATACGATGATAATATCGACGTAAGATTTATAACCACACCCGAAAGATCATAGATACATATATAGAAATATCAAACTTTTACTTTACCACTGAACGTAGCAAGTAGTCTGTTTTCAAAAGCTCTTACAGATGGATCATCACAGGACGATATATACTCAAAAACATATAGGTCTCAAGTACATACAGCGCGTCATGCTAACAACCGAACAGCATTTTTCCGTCAAAACGAGTCTGAAAATAATTGTATCAGGCACAAGTGCTCCTACTGGTTCTTCAACCAGAGTTCTGTGCTCCAGTTATCGAAACAATCGTATAGACAGACCCTCTGACGTAACTCTGATATTGAGATACGGATTTTGTGATATTCTCAAAATTTATAAAAAGTAGATAAATTCATTATTTGCAAGATATAAACTTATTTATGATTTACATTTACATGCTCGACTATGTGCCCACGCTGTAAAATGCAAGTATCGAATTACATTCCTAAGAACAGGTTGTGCTTGACTACATTTGCTAATTCCTTATGTTAATCAATGCAGAAAATTATCATGGTTATTGTGATTTGCAAGTCGCGAATCTTAAATTAGTACACCCATTGTTTTTGCACACAGATAAAAGTGTTTATTTACACTTGTCATACGTTCAGTCGATTTAGGGGCACGCCGTGTAGTGGTATCTTATTAGGTACTTGTCATTTGGTGTAGGCTGGAATTATCATATTAATTTCTTGTTCTGAACAATAAAAAAATCGCTATCTTCAACAAAACTTAAGCCTCAATAGATCTAATACCTTTTGAGATGATAGAGTCCCTACTACCGGACTGAAATTAGTTTAAATTTGAGATTTTGGTTTCTCAGCTGATAAATACGCAGTTAGCACAATTACTTTCCGTGTCTGATGGCTTGGAAGTATTGGAAATGGCAAAAAAATTAATTCTAGAAATTTATTTTTTCTGTCCTATAATATAAACATTATTAATATTCATTTCGCTTATTTTCCACTTTCGTATAACTACGTTTGACGATACCCACACAAATGAGACACAAAGGAAAGGAAAAGAATGATCAACTTGCTCCTGAAAGTGCATTTAAAAACGATCCAGATCTCTTGTGGGAAACCAAATAGCACATCAGGCAATCCCTAGATGAGTGGACTTGCAAGAAGTCCTTAAAATGGTGATTAGCCAACCAAGAATTCGAAAGAAGGAAGAGTTCACACTCAAACAAAAGCCAGTGTTCACGCCAGACTGCTAAGGAATAATAGGCAGACTATAAAGAGCCGTGATATGTTTCTTAACAGGACATTGTTACGCCAAGCCACATATGACTAGTATATATGGGAATAGCAGAAGACACGTCAGTAGCATGAATTTGGGGAAATCAAGGGGATCAATCCTCCCATGAGTCCATGAAAAAAATTAGAAGGAGAACAATTGATTTTCTTATCTGATGATATAAACATTTTCCCAAGAATGGATACATAATCTTGATATCTTGATCTGATCGATTCTCCTACAGGACTTCATAGTGCATAGAAAATGACCATCATAATGAAAATACCATTTCATTAGAAATATATGTTCTAAATGATATCCTCCTTCCCATCACAAAAATATATCTACGCCACTGAGTCACATGCAGGTTTTGCCTAGCTGTAAAAGAGTTTTTAGATTATTTCAACTCGTGCAACATATCCTTCCTCACTTTGGTACAAAAAATAAAAATATCAAGTTTTGAAATAATAATGACATTGACGTGAGTGTCTACAGGAAAACAGTCTTGTGTTCAAATAAGAAGTTTGCATGGGCTATTATGAAAGCTATGTTAGAAATGGTGCATTTGTATTATTTTTGAATCCACAATCACATAATGCATCGTCAAATCAGGAAAAACTGTTTTCCTTGAGATAGTTACATCAATGTCATTATAATTTAAATTGTATTGTAATTTTACAAGGCCGCCGAGGCAGATGAAACGTTAATAAAACCATCCCATCAGCTACATGCGGTTTTAATTAGTGACCAGTGTCACTCCCTCCCCCCAAACCCAACATAATCCAAATGGTATTATAGGAGTTAACATTTCACGCATTTTCGTATTTTCAGGTCAGTCCATCCGTAAGCTAGTGGGCAAGATCCGGTCAGCTTCAGCTGAACGCAAGGCTCGACAACAGCGTGCTAAAAGGTCTCCAAGTCCTTCATATCAACCAGGTCACGTAATAGACAGTAACATCGGAAGTAATGGAAGTACCAATGGACATTCCAACGATCGCCCCGTACAAAGGTAAGCAATTGAGGCAAATATAGCTTCTGATGGATTGATACTCTGCAATTGGGATTATATATTCGTGATTGCCTACCGACCCAGAATTACCCAGAAAACGAATTTTCCCCATGATCGAAGAATATCGATCTTTTTTTCCTGAAACCTCCAAAAGTAGGAGGAAGGCTATTATAGCCTTGTGTATTTTTTTCAGCGGAAAATCGAAATTGTCCAAATAATACGAATCGATCGTCTCCTGAATGATTTTGGGGCGCTGATTACGAATCTCGTCGCAATTTTGCGCCCGGACTTGGAGGAGAGCCTCTGCCGGTCTCGATTTGCACCCGAACTCGAAGGAGAGTCTCTGGCGAACCCCCGAGCGCTCGCTCACCTGACGACTTAGGATTTTGTAATTGTCAGATTCGTGATTGCCTCCAGAAATGAATTTTCCCCATGATCGAAGAATATCGATCTTTTTTTCCTGAAATCTCTAAAAGTGGAAGGAAGGCTATTATAGCTTTATGTTTTTTTACTGGTTAAAGTAGCTAGCAAAAAACTCAAAATACTTGTACTCAAATCGACAAAATAAGTGTCTGAAATAGTTTAGATCTCCAGCAGTACATAAATCACATTCAAATAAAGTATTCTTGTATTGATTGTTATATATTTCTGTTTCAAGGTACTATCTGGGCGAAGACCCCTTCGCAGGCAGCATATACGGACGGGAGAACAAATACGATGGTGTGGTGCGACCTACAAGAAACACAAAACGACAGACGAATGGGAGCACTCCAGGTGACGATGGGAGGTAAGCGGAAACTGGAGAAGGGAGAGGTTGTGCGAGGCTTTGGATTGTAAATGGAGGGAATATGGAATGCGGTGCTACAGTACGTTGTCACTTTTAGATTGCACTGCTTTTGCAATTAGTCACAAATCAGAATGTTTTTCATATGTAACTACAGAATTTCTAATACAGCTACAACAATAGTTGATGCACACCAAAACTGGAGGAATATGAAAATAGTTTGACCATTAGACTGCACTGCAAAATCACACCTTGGATTGGTTAAAACTGGCATCATTTAAAATCTATAAAAATGCTTCATTGCATATTCTATGCATTTTTTACATACTTCAAAGCTATAGACTAAATGGTTTTTACAAGTAGGAATCATTTATCTTATTCGTTCGTTGCTCGAACATAGCACAATTCCCAGGTGTGTTAGTTCTAATAACTAGAGATATTATCAAGCATTGGAATAGTGAAAGTGGCAACAAAAACAAATTAAATTTTGAATTTACACGAATTGCGCGGAGATCATTTTCTTACAATATTTAAAACGTCCAGTCATAATCAGATCAAGAAGAAGGAAAATTTATAAATGCTGACTACGCCTCAGAGAAGATTTAATATCTGTTTTGGAGAGATTGCTTTGCTGTGCAATGCATACAATTAATCATGCATGTGCATGAAAACTGAAAGAAAACCTTTTGAATGTCGAATTGAATTGAAAATCATTTTTGTGTGTTTTGTTGGGCGACTCAGTGGCAGCCGAGACATCATCCAATCATCATCCATCTATTCCAATAACTGTGGTTTTAACGATTTCATCAGTTAAAACTTGAAACCTCACTAGATAACTTAGTCAAAGGTGTATTCCAACCTTATATGGGTAGCGTAGGCTGCAAATATCAAGTGTTCGTGTTCTTGAAAAATCTACATTAATATTTTTGATATAACATTATATATTTTCCAAAAAATCTATCCAGAACCATTGATATCATTAAAATTAAATTGAGTTAGATAATAATGAAATTGAGAATGCCAACTTCAGGTCTCTTGTACTCAAGTGAGAAAGAAAAAAATATATTTCACGCTATTTAAACAGCATCAAGTACTCGCATGTTCAGCTTTTTGTGTTTTTCAAATAAATATCATTTTTAATCATACAAGTAAAATATATAATATTTTTTGGCCTCGTTTTAGAATATCCACCAAACGAATCCATTTCCTCAAACAAGTCCAATTCGGTGGAGAGAAATTCAAATTGAATTAATTTGTGAAATTATAAAATAAGGGCTGTAGGTAAACATTCTTTATAATATCTAGTATAAAAAAACATTTTAATTTTCAATGCCGTTTGAATAGCGTAAAAAGAGAAATCGGCTGCCTCTGTGGTTGGCATTTTATTGTATTTTAGTACCGAACACCTGATTATCAGAAAAACGCTAGAAAAAAATACATTTTACCTATGTTGGCTAAACAATTATACTGAATTGTAAGTGAGCATAGGCAATTGCGACAATTCAATTTCCTACTTACATGCTTTTCGTGTAATTTCATGTCTATGGAAAGTAGGACTAGGCTGTAGTATCCCAAAAAAGTATTCGTATAATCTTCCTGGGATTGGACATGTAAATCCCAGCACCATTTTAGCAAAGTCTAATGCGCCATGTCACTTACTCACATTTTCTGAGCATAACGTATGAACCACTGACGATAGGTATGAACAGTAGTCATAGTTTTCTAAAAAAAAATAGAATAAATATAGTATTTCTGAGAAAAATGAAACTAATATAGTAATCTTAGTATTTCACATTTTCACTTAACCACAAGTTTTCAATTTTGGCATCATTCTGTCAAAAATAAGAATTTCCAAAATTTTCACTTCGTAGGAATTTACAGAATGAGATTGTCATCTGGATATTTTATATTTTATTTTATACTGATCTTCAGGTTATTTCATCAATATAAAGCTCAAAAATTTTGTTAATACTGTATAACGTGACAACTTTTTTGAATTCTTTCTTGGGATAAAAAGTAGATGTGTAAATAATATTCCTGTTTAATTTGCATGTACTCGACGCTTCTTATTTTAGTTAGTTTATTTATTACAACATACCTATTCAAGATATTTGTTCATGTCATTTATGGTGTACAATCATTCGTCATGTACGTATTGTTCTCACGCGCTAAAAACAAATTTAATATGGAATGGACAAAACAGCATTTCATTATATACCATGCCTACATATTCTAGTGAATGAGCACACTATGTTCAAAAACAAATTTGATATATACGAAAATAAGATTGTAAGCTACGTTTCTCATTCACGCCATCCGACTCTCTGAAACACTCTCACTGTAATTCAATTAGAGAGACAGATGAATGGCATAATTTTTAAATGATATTATCAACAACAAGCATAAAAAATTGTAGTGTGTATGGGTAGAACTTTTGCAGATACAGTGTTGAGAATATATTTTCAAAATTTTTTCCAGTATATCAAAAACTGCTCGAACATTTTAGTTAAACTTTATATCGCCGATATGAATTAGTCGGCTAATCTGTGATGATTAGATTTCATTATTTTACAGCTCACTCTTTTAAATTATAACAAGTTATCTTGAATCTTAAAATACGCTACCGATCTTACGTGAATTTGGTGCTTTTCTCGATCATCTAATTGAAAACAGATGTTCCATTCGCTTTTACAAAATATATGGGCTGTCGACGTTATTTACATTGTATTATCAACGACCAATGTCGAAGCCACGAAAAGCACATGTTAAACTGCTTGAAACAAACAAATGAAATACTGAGATCATTTAACAGAACTCTCCCTGAGGTATAATGAATCAAATCATTTTACAGTTCCATCAAAATCAATTGAGCATTTTAGATCAATACTAAAAAAAATTATAAAAAATGTAGTACCCTGTATCTCTCTGCACGAGTTCGGACCAGGCACACAATGATTCTTCAGATGATTACAGTGATCATACTAGAAATTAAAGATCATTTGATGCTGTTCTCGATCGGCCCAGTTTTCGCAGAGGGCTTTTGCTCAAATAAATAAGGTACGTTTCCGTCCTTGCCACCCATTTATCATAAAAAAATGACCATAAGATTACTAGTTTGGGCAGGTGTTCTTCAGATCCGTGTATGATTGGAGTGCGAGTGAGTAAGGGAGAAGGATGACATGAATGAGAAACGGAATGCGGGCAAAACGGGTTTGAGTCCCGTCCACACCTTTTTTTTTATTTCTCCCTCTCCATTATGTGTTTTTATCACCCATTTCGATTAATTTATGAAGAACTTCTACTAGTTTATAGTAGTTGTTCCTGAGAACAAACGAAACATTTCACCGTGATGACATTGAACATATGTTTTGTTTATTTCTGAAATACAATCCGTCCTGCAACATAAAAGACATAAACAAAACTTATTGCGTAGAATAGTATAGTAACTACTGACCTTGGACAAAGATCTTGGCATTTCTGTATAAGTAAAGGCCGTTATACAGGTTGATGATGTCACCTCTTCGGAAGGAATTCAGCTTATATGGAAATGCAGTAGTTGTTGAACTCTGATCGGAGTTCCTTGTAATAATGGTTTATGGTTTTATACGGGGTATGGTAAAGTGAATTTTGCTCAATATTTTGGTATGATTGAATTGATTCATTATGGATACTTTTGGATCATCGTCACTATCGGAAGATGAAAATTCGAGATAATAGATATAGACTATATTTTATGTGCTCTTTCTATTTATTTGAAACAATAATACCTTTGTGTACCGGTTGTTCTTCTCTACAGCATTTATAGTTGTTATTAACATAACGCTTAAAAAAGTAATTGCATCTGGAGATAAATTTAGTGTGAGCCTAAAATAGATTTATATTCTGACAGTGGAAAATAAATACCTGAATCATCATCAAAAAATGTGTCGTTCAACTTTACTCAAAAGACATTTTTGACAATCGCTCAACCGGATGTAATGAAAATAGAATAGGCATTATTCTATATACGGACGAGTTTAATGAATATTGTTTGGGTAGTTACTTAGCACTTCAGTTTAAGTTGCGTAATGTAAATTGACACAATTCTTGTCACACTTAGATCTGAGCCTTTTTACACATCTAAAAGTAGAACTTTGACCATGCCTATCTATTATTTATCGAAAACTCGTTAACTTATCCATCACAGGTACACCGATTTTTATATATTCATCATTATCCAAATCGAAACAGTAGTTGCTGGGATATTGCGCCTCAAAAAGAGGTGAAGATAGAGGTACCCATAGTCCAAAATGTGTGACACAAACTTACAGACATGATAAATGAAAAAACGTAGTATCTGAAATCCTTAAATGTGTGCGTTTATGCTTGGAAACTAATTTGATCGTTGGTTTATGTAAAGAAAGCTGTAAAATTCACAAGTACATGTGTATACCATATCACCCTATATAAACTACAGCAGCGTAGTATCGAAATATGCTGTAATATAAACCATACAAGTCCTTCTATGCCTTTTTTTGTAAATACTAACCTCATATGCATGTTACCTTCCGCTGCTATTAGATAGACATAAATCTTGCAAATGTAGTCGCGTGTATTTATTATTAGTATTATTACTAATATATATTAATTTATGAAGGTTGACGATTATAATTCATCAATAAAATTATAACAGGCTTTATATGGTTTCATTACCTTTCGAATTCCAATAGGAAAGCGACGACATAAAAAAATAAAAATTCTCAATCTGCTTGATTAGCTCTGGAGTAGGCGGCTTGGCCAAATTTGGTTGTATGACAAATTTAATTTGTTTTTACAGCTGACAATTTTGCAGTGTTAGTCCAGGAATTGTCTGAAATAATGTTTATCGGTGTCATGCGTGTGTCTCATAAAGTTGAGACCTGTGCCTATTCAAATATAAAGAATAGTTTCTCTTTTCATAAATTGAAGTAGTTGTCGAACACCGTTCCTTGTTTTTGGATTGGAAGTAGCATTGAATCCATAGTAATGTGTAAATACTTACGTACAGGATCCACAAATAATTTATCCACGTTTTACTTACCAGTGTGCACATGGAACAACGAATGATTCGATTATATTGGTTAGATTTGAACTTCAGAGCAACTACCGAATATGGGGGGAATAAACAAACAGCTTCAGTATATCGGAAGGAATACAAAAAAATTAACAATGATTTTTACATTTGTCGGAGAGAAAAAGGAAAAACAATGGCGTAACCCAAATTTATTGTTTGAGCTTCTCAAACACAGCTAAACGTTTGAGATTGAGCTGCTACCAACCATTTCATTGCAATATATTTTGAAAATCTAAAAGAAATTCCAAATGTGTTCACAACTACACCATTGGCAATGTTAAACATTGCAACCTGTAAAATCCGACGTTTATAAGTTTGCTACTACTCATGCCTTTTTGTTCCCATCGCGAGAACAAGAAAACTATACTTGAATCACATACTACATACTTCAAAAGTAATATATTCACTACACAAATAGCGAAGTATGTTTGATAACAAAACAGATGTTTGACAATCGCAAAGAAAAGCAATAATCGATACTTATTTTAATAATACCGCTTTGGATTTCCATTGTCTTGAGAATTTTACCATCCTTTTGTTTGACTAAATATATAAATTCTAAAATTTTTTCCGTTCACTATCCTGCAAAGGCAGAAAGCCCAAAGCGCCAATCGCGCTATTAACATAGACCTTGAAATGCTGAAAATTGAAACTTTTTGGAAAACAAACTCTCCAAAGTTCTCCAAAAGAATGACATTTGGAAGAGGGTCAACCGAGAGGTTGGAAGCTTGACTTGATCTGAAACACGAAAAAATAAGCAATAATATATAATAATAATGAATTGTATGAATAAGTTTCAAAGTGATGATACACATTACGGTGATGAAAACCTACTAAAATTAATATTCGATCGACAGATCGATTGCGTTTTTCGTGTCTAAAATGACTGCGCTATAAAAAAAATAACCTGGAATTACCTCCAACGCATTTTTATATTATTATCCACTTCCTACGCGGTCGCTTATGAATCCATTTTTTATGGTGAAAAGTGTAGGTTAGCATTCGCTCTCGATCTCCTCTCTTACCATATTCGTCAAATAACCCCACCATCTTTCATTTGTTACAGATCCCAAAGTACACTCGGCAGGTTTAGTAAGTCGACGGGTCGCTTGGTGAACAGTTCTGTGATAGACAACAGGAGTTCGCAGACGCTACCGAGACATCTCCATAAGCAGAGTGATCCGCCTTCCAAGTTGGGCACTCGATCGAATAGCACCATCAACATCTCCATCATCAACGCACCGAGAAAGTTGGAAGGGCCCGCTAAGCCTGCTAGGACCTATAAGTCGAGCTTATCCAGAAGCAAGAGTTTCAACGTTCAAGCTGGTTTGGAGCCGCAGAGAAACAACATGTACACAAGCAATCCACATCTTAACAAGCTGCAAGACTCAGGAATCGGACTAAAGAGTCCAGGGCTGATCTCGAGCTTGAACAGGAGCCATAAAGATATAAACGGTGATGATATATACACTTCCCGTTTCGCAAGAAACGGTACCAGTGACTACACGGACTCCAAAAATGGATACCTGTCCAGTTTCAGGGAAAAAACACCTGAGTACTGGAAGCCCAATACCTACAGCACGCCCGTCAGAAATGGCACGGGATATAGTAATGGGAATATCTATGAGCCCCCAACGAGACTCAGAGACAGTCTATCACCCAGCCAGTCCATTGTAAGAAGAGGCAGCAGCTCTAGTACCGACTTCTCTGAAACATACCACACAACAACCAGGAATGCTGATCCAGTCCGCCCTAGTATAACAGACACCACCAAAAGCTTCTCCAAGAAAACGATACCATCCAAAGATGGGAAGTCGATAGAAACCATTCAGTCAAGCCAGTTAAAATCAGTCACAAAGAGTCACTACAGAGGGAGTACCCCTACGAGGACATTCTATGAAGAAAGAAAATATAACTCTGGTACTACTAGCCCTGTGGTGATTGAAGTGAGAAACTACAGAAAATAGTAATAATAATTGTGTCATCGGTGAATGTGATTTTGTGGTGAATTGTTCAATGTTTTGCTTTCACATCGTAGTGCCATTGCAATAGTGATCCAGTACTATCATAAAATATAAAATAAATATTGGTAGTAGTGTTTTCAATTTTAAGATGTTGTTTTTTATTTATATACTATTTTTTCAAGAATAGTCTTCAATTCTTTTAAAAACAAATGTCCTTCGACGTGTAACAGGTCATACTAGTAGACCATGGGTAATTCTATACTGTCTTCTTCTCCTCCATTTACTGTTCAATTTTAAATGATCAGAGAATTTTGATATCAGATAATAAAGCAAATTTTCGGCTATTTCTTTATCTCAATTACCTAAACTACTCATTCAACCACTAAATATTACTGAACCTACAATCTACTAGACATTTTATTTAATTTCTTCGCACTTGAATGTAGTTTTTGGTAGTTCTAGATTCCTACTACTGTATAGCACTATTTTCCTGAAAAAAATATATGAATTCTATATTTTAGCCGAATAACACACATTTGTTGTCACTTAGAGTATAAAATTATGATCTATGTGCCTATATTTCTTTTAGTACTTTTAATTTTAACGTTTTATATCTATATGTTACTATACCTCTGACTAAAATTTAGTACTGTATATATTAGTCTTTTTAAAAATTGCAATAACGAATTTGTCATATTTTAATATATTCTGATAACACGATCCTTGCTTTATTACCGAAAGCAATAAAAAAATCCTTTTAACGAAACCGCATAAATCAAGCACATTGTACCATAGTGCCGTATCAGATTAGCATCTTCACGGAGTGAAATGTTCCTAACGGCTCAGACTGTGCCTAACAAGAATGCTGACTTATAATAGTCCCTATAGCAAATATTTTCTTCGTACCCACTATTTACGATGTACCGTTATATATTAAGTTGGCGACTGTATACTTGCCACGATACGAGCACATGTGGTTTGCTATAGAGATGCATGGTTCGTATTTAGTAGTTAGTACATTCAATCAGGAGGTGTATACCTATCACGAGTCACTGAAAATTAGTTCACCCTTGTTGAAGGATGTCGTAGGGGTCATCTGTCAGCGATATTACTCAAAGAATTCATCGTTATTGGGCCCATTTGACTTCATAAATATGCCAATAGGCAGCGCCACTTGATGTCACACCTGGAAATGAATATCACGTCACTGTAGTGTCAGTTCATTGTGATATAGTATGTATATGTACATATATAGATGTATGGTAGAGAATATACACCCATTTTTAGCGTGTTTTGAGTAACAATGGCACAAAAAGAAAAATCTGGTATTTCCTGCCACAAATAACATCAAAGTGACGTAATTTACGCAAAAATTGTGTAGATTATACATGAAAACGGTGACGTAACTAATAATAATTAGAAAAATCGAAAAGCAAAGGTTTTGTCGCCAGTAGATAGCATTCCCAACTTCAATTCTCCTTCGTTTTCAGATTCAGATATGTCAAAAAGGTGTCTATAGCCTTTATATTATCCATGTAATTGAAAAACAACAAATATATATTGCTAACTATTTCGAATTACGATTATAGGTCATTGTTAAGCTAACGAAAACGTCTTATATAATTATGACTTCGACTGTAATTTGGTTAGAACCTTCTGAACCCGCATTTCCGTGTAAAGTGCGTCTAAAGTCCTAACTAGATTTTTGAAAGAAATATCAGCGTGTTTATGACCTTGATTTTGTGCTGGTTCAGAATAATACTCGATCAGGTAATTTGAGGTACAGTTTTTTTTCGAAGGTCATAACAATGTGTTTGAATATTTTGTCCAACGTTGTCCCTGATACATATATACGAGTATATATATATATATATATATATATATATATATATATATATATATATATTATAATTATACTATAATTAAATTAAACATTATACTCGTCTCGTATTAAAATGTCAAAATGTCACGGATTCTACCATAGCCAGGAGAGTAATGCATAAGATCCCTCTATATCACCCAGAAAATTATCCACTTACCAATAGCATAGAATGAAGAATTTTCGACGATTTTATTCTGAACCACGATGTATAACATAATATAAAGCTTTTTAGTTTTCTAATCCATCCCTTATTGCTGTCAGATCTTTAAATTTGCTTACCTTAGGTTCCTATGATAATATTCAATCATGAACGAAAATGTACTAACAGGATTCTCTGTCTGGACAGAACCTATAATTTTATAATTGCAATACTCTCAATGAGCTTATAGGAACGCATAAACCAATAAACGTTTGATATTTATGTGTGATGTTATGAAAGTAAAATCGACATTATAGGTAATAAATGCCGAAAATATTGAAGCAGTTCGATTACTTAGTGATAGTAGTGGAAGTAGACATAACCAGAAACGATGGAAGTATATTGTGAAAAAATTCGAAACTGTTTCATCAGTAAGCATTTTCATTCTATATAAACTCATCTCACAAATAGTAATATAATAAGAACATCTGTGAAAAAGGTCAAGTGGGAGGTTTTTCAGTTTTTATATCGACTACAATATGCCCACTTACATTCTTTCTCGACGGAAACTTTTCAAATCAGTTGTAGTTCCTTAAATTTGAAAATTACCCTTAGTTTTATAAGCTTCATATTAAAATAAATTGCATTCAACGTAAAAAAAAGAGAAGAACGTTCAGTCACTTCAAAAGAAATGAATTAACTTTAGAATTGCTTGCAACTGCAAATTCCGCTGAAAACCTGAAAGAAAACGCAAATAGCACAGAACAGTTTAAAAAGTTGGCAATTTTGTTGAAGCTCATCATTTTGGCCTCCCTTTAAGCTTAGGGCTCCCCTGTAAAACCAGTGCACAAGCGGAATAACAACCTCTCGTCGCGCCTGTGATACGTATCCATGTCCTTTAACACATCTCCATCACTCATTGACCCAACTCCTAATTCATACCATATATCTTAAGGTGACCAGTTGCCAACCAGATTTTGGATATGTGTCATGATCTTCTTGACCACGTATAGTGCTTATTCAATTAGGGTTAACATGAGCTTATTGATAGTCTCTATGGTAACTGAAAGAGGACAGGAGATACCAGAGTGTTTGTTGACTGAACTGAACAGGACATGGCAAGATGATAATGAGTTTACGCTTCTAAAAATGCAAGATCATAAGATCAAGGATATCAAAGAGGTGCCAAATGTGAGTATTTCAGAATATATAATTTTGTTGGCTGATACTTGATCGCCTGCTATTTCGCTAGGCCAGGATATATCGGATTACACTCTATAAGGTTATTGATTCCAAATGATTCCTGAGGCATAACAAATTTATGACTAAAAGTAAGAAGATGATATTAAAATATTGAATTGCTTTTAAAAAATCAATATCTATTTTCCAATTTTTTCATAACGTACCTCAAGTGGATCAACAGCTCTGAAACACAATCAAAATGCTCAATGAAATGAAATATTCAATTAAAAGGTAATCTGCAATATAAGTCGCAAATACAGGAATTTATTGAAATAGCTCCCACCTGGAAATAAAAATTGACTACTCTCTCAAATGCAACTTGTAAGTTGAGTTTATATGGTTTATTACTGTTTAAAAATTCAGAATATATCAAAAATATATGGGTTCATATGTTAGATCCATCGTTTTAAAATTGTAAGTCTACAGCTATTGGGAAATAATATAAATCTTGTTGATTTGAATGCAAATGTGTGAACAATTATTTGTTTAACAAATATGGAGTAGTACTGGGGTCAAAACGTTATAGGTAATAGAACGTGCTCTAGCAACACCTACATTTTTTTAGAAAGACAGTACAGACAAGCAGACAAACAGAAAAACCAACGCAAATGGGTGACATGGTTTTTCGTGATGTATTCCATGAAACACAAAAGGAACACAATTACTTGTATCCGAAATTTATCGCGATGCCTATAGGCGTGGGAGTGAAAATGATTTGTTATAGAGAAATTATAGTGGTTTGGTTTTTTTTTTGTTTTGTTTTTTATACATAGGATCAATAATTATTAAACGATAAAATATTTGTACATTTTTCGATTATTTATTTGTTTTCATGTGTGTATCAAAAAATCTTACTGGTACTACTACTTAGTAGTACTAGAAGCTGTTACTACTGACGCCAGCTAGCCGTACAATTCGACACTTGAGAAAAGGGTCCTCAACAAAGGCCTCAAAATCAAGATCAACTTCAACGTGTTTCTCAGTCATCACCCATTTCGATTTATTGTATAAGACGACAGTCTCCTGACTGCTACATAGAAATCATTGGTTGTATTTTAAATGAGTTGGAAAGTAAAATTTTACGCATTGCAATGAATCTGTTGTCAAAAGTATAGGTTCCAGTGTAACTAAAACAGTTCAAGTTATTTCAAATCGACAATTACATAGTATTACATTTTTGGTTTGAATGAAGCTTTCGAACTTCTGATGACAATATATGGATAATAAATGGGATAATCCGAATGGTATGCTCATATCTATACCAACAAGTTAGTATATACCTTATATGCGGAAGGTGATTATGAAGGCGCAATTATTTTTTGTGACTGCAAAACTCAGTGGAATTGTGTTTTTTGCTACGCTGCACTAGTGGCAAGCGAATGAGAAATGATATTCATTGTTGAATTTGTTTGTAGTACGGACCTAGATACGACTGGGATCAAAACACCCAGGGTCTGATACTCGCAGGATACTTCTACGCCTACGTAATATCATCCTTCATAGGAGGAAAATTGGCTTCATGGCTGGGGCCTGTGAAAGTCATCTTCTGGACCCAACTTATCAGCGCTTTTATCAATTCTGCAATTGTTCTATTCGCAGGTGTACACTTTTCCGTTGTGGTCGTACTCAGGGCCATACTTGGAATCGGTGGGGTAAGTATCGTGGACGTCACAACTGATGGAATTTTTACAGCGTGAACAATTGTCTTTTATCTACATATCTGAAAACGATTAATCAAGATAACGCAATTATTTTAACTTTTACGGCAGCGTTTCTTAACATGTGGTCCGCAGATTTCTGGGAGTCCGTGAGTATAGGTCCACAGTCTCATCTATACACCCTGAAAAATCTACTGAAAAGGACATTACAACTCAGAAACAAAATTTTGCAAAGCTGATTTCAATGTACCACATATTCAAATCCTAATAAAAAACTGGAGAACATGTTGTTTCCACACATATCTCTTTCGTGCCACTGAACTTTGGAATGCGGTTACGCGATTTACGCTTTCTTGTAATGGACATTAGATGGTGTGATCAGCGCAGTGAAGTAGCCGTGAGGCTACGGAGTCAGCACTGAATGTTGGAGATACAGGTTCGAGTCCTATCCACAACAAATAATTATATAATTTTTTGTCACACAAAGAAACGAAAACGAAATTGTGTCTTTAATCTGTATTTACACAACTGACACATCCGGCTTGTTTTTCATACGATTATATCCGTGGAGAAACCATGCGACAAGGCACAACGGAAATACATATCGTTTGGAATGGGCAAAATTAAGAGAAATGAATTTGGCTACGGCGTCAACAAGGAAAGCGGGAGACAAAGGTTCGAGTCCCATAAGAATTAAAAAAATAAAAATCAATTCCCGTAAGGCCTTTGGGAACAGTTTAATATCGATTTTGATGTTTCTTTAGTTGGTAACACTGATAAACATTCCACGATTTACTAGGGATTTATCTACCCATCACTCCATATCCTTATATCCCGATGGGCTCCACCAGACGAGAAGGGTAAGTTCATGGCAGCGACCATGGGCAACAACTTTGGTACTTGCTTGACGTGGTACTTCGTAGGCGAAATCATTCAATATTGTGGTTGGCAGTGGGGCTTCCACTTCGTATCCCTACAGAACATCATATTCTGCCCGATATTTTACTTTGTCTGTTCTGATTCCCCTGAAAACCACAGATGGATCGACGATATAGAGAAGGAGTATATAAAAAGATCGCAGGAGGGATCTGTATCCAGTGCTAAGGTGGGTAATGATTTTAATATGTACCTGGACATGATATTATTGAACACTTGCTAGATCCTAAACATAAAGTAGATAATAACAGTAGACAAGGTGTCCCCTATAATCAATTTAAACACATGATTTAAATTTCATACAGGTATTAGGAATCCAAAAATATCTAAAGAATGCTGAGTATTTAACATATATCATTCATCATTTTATGGATGATACGAGTATATATATATATATATATATATATATATATATATATATATATATATATATATATATATATATATATATATATATATGTTTTTAACCTGTAAAAAGTAGTCATGATACGAGTATATATATATATATGTTTTTAACCTGTAAAAAGTAGTCATTTTTTGTCCTGGTACTAAATAATTACAATAAAACATGTGATTTAAATTTCATAGAGGTATTAGTTATTCAAAAATATCTGAAGAATTCTGAACATTTAGGATACATACTTCGAATTTTTTTTTCGAAATCTCTCAGGTCTGTGTTTCAGGAACCAACACCTTGGAAAGACATTCTCACTTCGAATGCTATATGGATTCTCGCCATTACCCACTTCTGCGACGAATGGGGGTTGTACTTGCAAATAACTGGAGTTCCTAAATTCTTGGCTGAAATTGTTGGATTCAATTTGAGTGAATCCGGTATACTGGGTGGTTTGCCTCATCTGACGAGGATGTCGGTGGGAATGTCGGTTAGTTTCCTCAGCGATGTCATGTTTTCCAGGGGATTCACTCATTCTTTTAGTAGAAGATTTTTCGCCTGTTTTTGTGAGTACTAGATTGCTAAATTCCAGTTTTATCTGATTTTGATTTACTTATTTTAGAAACAACCTGGTATGTGGCACCTAGTTGTTAAAAAGTACAGAACGCTGGTTCAAAAATATTTCTCCCAATTGAATGGAGCTGTCAAGTTAGTGTTGCAACTATTATTACCAGAATTATTCAGTTGAATAAAATCATTTACATGTTATGGAATGACATAACTAAGCTAATGTAACTTCTAGTACTTATTCTGTGGTTGTCTCTCTGTTTAACTATATTTTCCGTTGGCCCATAACTGAAACCACATATCACACTAAAGATTCATTCCTACGTATGTGGTCTCAATGAGCACGCAGCCTAAGATATAATGAATTGAAACTTTTTGAAATTTTGAAAAACTTGATAATGTTAGGAATACCTCTGTAACTCTGAAAGTAATTTCCGGAGTTTGAAACTCGATTAGTAGTGTGGTAAGGACGAAAAGGTTTTGTCGTTTTTGAAAAGTGGTTCAGTGGCGGCGAAGTTTTTTCGAAACTCCAAAACAATAAAAACGTCCAAGCTTTGTTTTCGGACGTTACCGAGGCCTCTATACATTTTCAAAAAAATATTTGCAGGACCAAATATTGGGGTTAGGGGTGATCAGGGGGAGATCTTAGCAAAATTATTAGGTGTTGGTAGAAAACGGTCTATCATCTATAAAATGTAACACTTCGTACTATTTGAAATATTGATCCAGTGGCAGCAGATATATAGGTCAACGTTCCTAATCTACCGTTTAAGCGATACTGATGAACTGTCGTCAGATGACTGCATTCTACCTGAATAAGGATAATGAATAAAAATGACACTCAGCTTTTAAAACAATAGCGTCAAGTAGGTTAACTCTGCTTTTGACGTACATTGATACCTGTTCAATAAATATATAAAAGTCCAATATTTTATACATAAATATAAATCATCATTTACATATGAAGTACAGCATCAACCTATTAGACGCTATTTTTATGTATTGCAGCTCATGTGGCTGCCGGACTCCTGATGGTCGGCATTTCCTACGTCGGTTGTCATTGGGAGCACATAATTGTGCTTCTTATGTTCAGTATGGGCCTGAATGGTTGTTCCGCCGTCGTAAACTTACGGAACGCTCAAGATCTGTCCCCAAATCACGCTGGAATCATCTATAGTTTGATCAGTGTAGTCGGGGGATGCGCTGGATTTATAGTTCCTGCTGTTACCGGAGTTTTGACAGAAGAAAAGGTACGTATTCCAAGTATGTAGAGATAATCGGATATTTGTCGATTTGAACGCTTGTTTGATCTCACTCTGCACGCTTCAGTCCATACAGGTTGACAAATAACTGAAATTAGTTGTGATTGATCCAATATATGGTATATTTATGTTGTTTGAGACTAGAACTCAAAAATTCAAAAGATTTCAAAAAATCATTGCTCAAAAGTGTCCAAGTTAGTTTGCAAATATACATATATACTATGCTTTGGAATTAGTGCTTGTATAGATTTAAAAATATCCGGTATTTAAGAAGACATTATTAAAAAGATAGTCGTGTAATTTTTAGTGTGTTACGTAGGGTTATCCTCGAAAGTGATAGTGGATTCAAGGAACACGCTGACGAGATTTCGATTTTTTTAATTACTTATATTAGAATGTTTCATTTCAGAATGGAATTCAGCAATGGGACATAATATTCAAACTTGGAGGCACTATTTATGTATTAGGTGGAATAGTCTTCATATGTTTTGGAAGTGCTAAACAACAGCCATGGAACGAAACGCAGCCAGATGGAGTAGCGTGAACTATGCTGTGTAGAAGACTTCAAGCGAAGTGGAAAAAATATCGCAGATTTATATCATAATTATAAATCATTGTTTATAGAACAGGTGACTAGCTTTGTAAGCCGATATTGTTTTATCACAGCTAAGTAAATTTTAATAAAAAGGATAAATCTTAAAAGTATACATGCTACCCTATATTATCAAGATGCTGGATGCTATTTCCAGGATAAAGGTTGCTTACCGCATATATGGCTGTCTTTTGTTATGTCATGGTTATAGGCATTATATGTATAAGTGCCCCTAGTCACGTCAATTTCAAACCAATCTACTTACAACTTCATTATTGTTACTTGCGTGTATTCGCTCTACTAAACATGTAGCCTGGTATAGACACGTGTTTAGAACCTAGACTCATCAGTCATCAGTATAGCTGGGCAGCCTTGGAAGTTGAAAGCAATCAGGTTGTATATATACCTATCCCAGGTAAGAGTTTGATAGTAACATATACCTTCAAGTGTCGCGACAAGTCCATTGGTATCTTTATGAAGTCAAGTAGGTAGTTCTAACAACTTGGACTATGCCTAATAGCGGTGACATATGGCACGTATCTATGGGCAGCGCCACTTTAAGGGATATGTTACTAGTGTTATTTAATATAATCATCAAATATGATAACCTGACAATATCTCTATACAAAACCAGTATAGCGGTTGTCTCCTCTCAGAATATTTTTCGGTCTCCGCCAGTGAACCAGAAAATCGAATTTAACAAAACAATACGTTTGCCTTAGAATAATAATTCACGGAATACATTTATGTACTATCAGTGAGTATACCAGTTACGTTCATGGTCGGAATACACGCAGAACAATATTCTAAACCAAGTTTATATTCTCGATATGCTTCCGTTAATCATCTCGCTGTAATCATTAGTTGGAGATACCATTTTATCGATCGCTAGCTAGATGTGACCCAGTGTGTGTGATATTAAAGTAAGTATAGTAGTAATAATAGTAGCATCATTTATTGTTTGCAAAATAGATGAAGTCTTTTTTGACTTCAAGAATATTCCATTTTTCTTGGTCCTAGATTTAAACCACTCATATGAAGCAATACAATGTTTAATGACAAATTAGGCATAAACGTAACAATTGGCAGACACTCAATGAAATTTAATTCTACAAACAATCGAAAAACGGTCGCAGAGGTCAAGCACAGTTTTGAGATGTTCTCAATTATTGAAGCTTACGGAATAAATAGGTACAATACGTAACACTTGGCAGTTGAGCCGAATTTTTATTCGTCCTTTGGCTACACGACGTGTGCTCAAGATGCCCCGACGTGAAAGATTTGAGGAAAATTATCTAACTTGTATAGATGTCGTAAATTATGCTTCGGTTTTAGCCTAGACGCTCGTCAGTGCAGTTCAGCATCCGTTTGCAAAGACACTCTCTTTCAAAGTTGTAGTCGTAGGGAAAATAAGTGTGATATCTCTGAAATGCCTCGAATCTACAAATAATGAAATACAAACTTTCGCGTGGTAGGTTATGAACCTCAATGGGAAAATAAGTGACATTGAAATACAAACATAAATATCAATTGCTATTGTTATAAAATGGACACAAACAAACTTACCATTAATTCTGCAATCGAACGTGTTAATGTGTGTGCACCATAAAGGTAAGGATTTTTAAGTTAAACACTGGATTTCAAAAATACAACTTATTTTCCGACGTGTTTATATTTAATCTTTAACTCTAAGACATTCTCTCAAAATTGGCTGTTAGCAAAGGCTACCCAGATTACTTGACAACAAGCTAAGTGAGTTTTACCATAAATGTAAAACTATATGTTCTAAAATCTAGATACCAGCCATAAAGTAGGTAACGACGATAGACTAAGTTCATAATTGTAATACATGATTCACATTTTATGGAAACATTAGAGAACCAAAAATATCTGCGAAACCCTGACTGCATTATAGTAAATAAGCAATTTTGTAACCTGACTATTACGTTGTTGCTGGTAGTCACTGACAAATGCTCGGTAGCAGTTTTATGCTGATCTTGACTAGCTTCAAATTTTTGTAGTTTCACACAATTAGTCTGATGTAGAACTACGTATCAATATTAAGCACAGTCCAGCTCGTGTTTTGGATATTTTCGTTTTTAGACATGAACGGGCTGCATATCCAGCAGCTAACCAACGTCGTACATAACGAAATTGTTTCTCTGAAACAAATATATCAAACAAGACAGTATGACGAAAGCCTGGATAAAATCAGCAGTTTGGGTATAAAATATCCCAAGTTGAGGGATCATCCATTACACAGTGGACATTTGTGGTTAGAAAGCAAACGTTTAGACGATGGAGCTGAAGGTCTATGGAGGATACACGATCAACTGTATGACTTTAGTCATTTCATCCATAAACATCCCGGAGGTGAAGACTGGTTGAGGTTTACAAAGGTGAGTTAGACAACTGTAACTCTTAAAACTTACCCTGTGCTTGTATTCATGAAACATTTTGATTATACTAACCAATTAGCATATATATGGTTTTTATGATTTACCAGTGTGAGCGAGACAAAGCGACAGTTACGTTTTGTACCATAGCAATTATAAGGGGCGGCAGAACCAAAGATTGATTGTGCAGTCAAATAATGAAGAACTTTAGAATCATTTGTTTAAAACTTTTGTAAGAGGTTCGCTTGATATGTTAAAAATTGTTCCTTGTGAGGATCGAGACAGGTCGATCGAACCTTTACCATGGTAGAATCTATCTAGAATCTATACAATAGGAAATTAGATCAGCCACTTTTCTTCGATGTTCGATGTGAAGGCCCTTTGTGAAGCTAGACGCATCCACTAGATGTATTGCTCTTTTCAGGGTTATGTCCAAAAGCTTTAGTGGTTGCTTTGGAGCGCAATATTCCACCAATGATCTAATCTGAGGTTATGTAGTAGCTCTTCCATTCAACGCAATTTGCTTGAGCGAAATAGAACCCCCATCTTTTGGGACGGCGACCTAGAAAGACCTGGTCATGCCAGGACATTTTATTGTTGATCCTAATCCAAAGAAACTTGATGCAAGATGACTCGAGCAATTAGCTTTCCACCATCTCCACTGCTGACTGAGCAGCTAGTGATTTCCTTGTTAGGGTAGTTGTCTTCTGTGCGCTTAACTGAAGTATATGTAACTTTAACAATTGGCCAAGATTGACAAAATAATACAATAAATCATGCGTGGTTATTTTAAAATGTTATACAAATTTTAGGGTACTGACATAACTGAAGCCTTTGAATCTCACCACATCTCAAAAATACCGTCAACTATGCTTTCCCAGTATCTAGTTAGAGATGCAAGCACTCCAAGAAACTCGCCGTTTACTTTTCACGAAAATGGATTCTATAAATCTCTGAGGAGGAAAATTCGCATAAAGTTAAAAACTCTACCAGACACCTTATCGAACAGATCAAAATGCATAACAGACTTATTATTTGCCTCTTATATAGGTAAGTTTCTTATCTATATCTTGAATATATAATGTGATTTGTTACACAATTTTAATATTTAATGAAAGTGCTGTGACACTTGTCACATAAGATTGTTCTGTAAATAGATCTGCTTGTTACATTATTTTTATAGATTGTGGGTATGTTCGTAATTACTTCTTTTTATACAGGTTTCGCTATTCTAGCCACATATTTCAGGAGTTTTGCAATTGGTGGCATTGCAGGAATAGCTTTGGCCTTAACAGCTATAGCTGCCCACAATTTCTTCCATCAAAAGGATAATTTAAGGATGTACTATTTTGATTTCACGATGATGCGGCACAAGTAAGTATTAATATAGAGGCGCATTTTATATGGAACTCAAAGGAAATTTGATGAACGTTTCTAATCGTTTCTCAACGATTTTATACAACATCTACCCTGAATTCAATTTGAATTCAGCTGGATTCAACGACCACAAACGCTGAATACGTTGAGCATAACGAGACAATGAAACGAATTATAACATGCCTATTATGCACATTGTAGATGCTCTTACTTGGTGAAACTCTTCCATCATGCAGATAAAAGGATTGTATATTTAACACAAGGTTTAACAAATATTTGTAAAATCCTGAGTTAAATACACAATCCTTTTATCAACACACCTATTACCTGAAAACATTATGAATCGCAAGGTATGTTCAAAGCGGTGTTGTTAAGACACTTATTATATTTTTCCTCAAAACATATACACCAAGACTGGGTCACAGCTTACTAATAAATTGGTAAGAGAATTATTATTCAGGTAGATTCTTTGACATACCTCTCCAAATCTTTTTGCAGCACATCAACTTCATCGCTTTTACTCTGTGTCAGGACTATGTCTACTTGATTCAGCTTTACGTGACTGGAACGTTAATTGAAACCACATATAACAACTACAACAATTTTACAAACGTTTTAGCTGACTTGGCACCCTTTGTCAATGCATAAAATGATGTATATTTAATTATGAAAATACGAAAACGACTGTAACATTAAAAAATTAATCGTCCCCAGGATAACAGACAACGAATGGAACTGATTGCATTTGGATTGCTGATATATTTAAAATGATGGATGATGAATTTGATAGATCATCGTCATTGCTCAAACGCAACCCTGCCTATCTTATGAGAGAAAATGCAACATGCAAGAACAAACCATAAGAAAACTTTGACAACAAGTTGATCGATCTGTATGCTTAGATGACTTTGATAATTGTTTGAAATTTGTAGACATTCACCTGAGAAAATTGATAATCAATCGAAACATTGTAAAACGCAATAGAAGTCCCAAACAATGTTGTTGAATTAATTGATTATATGTTGTTCCCCAAAACATACATACCAAGTCACACTTTACTGATGAAATGGGAATGGAATCATTGATATTCCTCTTGAAACTGCTTCTTTCTGTAGCACAGAACCTTGCTCGCATTTCACTCACAGTCTTCTAGAAATGACTATCCTGATATAGTAACCATAGGTAAAGTGATGTGGGGCATATTTGTACAACGAATTTGGAATAGTTCGAAATACGATTCTCCTTCAACGTTTGTAGCTTATATTTGAAGGTTTGTATATGATTGTGATCATCATGTAAGTGCACAATTGATTATAATTTGTTAACCGACCCTAAAAAAATGGAAAAGCTATGCATGTGGGAGAATTGTTCTTGGCGATAAAGAATCATTTGTTCGCTCATGGGTTTCAACGTAATCCGAATTCGTTGTCCTCAATAGAAGATAAACTTAAATACTACACGTGCGCCGCATGCCTCCATCTATGCAAACTAATAGGCCTACCAAACCTCATTGTTAAATTACTCTAGGGAATGGAGGATCAGTCATGCTTTAAGTCATCACTTGTATACAAATACTGTTTACGACTTGGAAATTAGTTCCCTGGAACCGTTCCTGCAATATTTGCCGACCAAAAAGAGCTTCTTCTTCAGATACATTTCATGGATATATTCACCGTTGGTATACGCTTTTATGTATACAACCCACTTTATAAAAACGTACGTATTACCATTTAATAATATATAAGAGTCCTTACTCAATGATATTACATGGTATACGTGTATTTCATGGAGATTATAGTGTATGGAGTAACGTCTTAGCAGGTGTGCTATGTATGGATAACATCACAAGGGATGTTTTTAATACCGTCATAATAAGTATATGCGTTAATTTTAGGTGAAAACATGCAGAGTAAGATCCCACAATTCCCAGACGCAAATTTTTCTTCGAATAATGTTTAAACCATGCATAATGCAATATTAAATGAACCCTCAGAGGAAATGAGTACAAAATCACAAAAAACAGGCTACTGAGATATATAACAAGCTGGTTCTTATGTTTTTCACAATATAGTTATTGTCGTTTTGGAATATTCTACACGTTACATACATACATCGCATGCCAAAGGCAAAAAAATTATTTACTTTGTAATAGATACCTAAATGGAGTCCGATATAAACATTCACATTTAGATATTCTGAAAATAAACCTGACCTGCAGCAAGATTCGTACCACAAACCTTCTGCAGAAAACAACCGCGACAATGATTTACTTGCTAATACATAAGGTAGAAACAGATAGAAATTAGCATTTAAGCACTCGTAAAAAACTCGCAAACTACGATGAGGGGAAATAACATGGTTAATACCATATTTCCTGATAAAAATAAAATAGTCATGAATTTACGGACAAAATATTGTCTTCGCTGAGGGTGACACTTTGAGATGAGTTGATGTTACTATCACACCCTTGACTGGTTTACGTATGTATATATCATCCGATTGCTCTCTACAGCTAGACCGCCAGGCTATACTGACGAGTCTAGGCTAGACTTTCACTTTTACTGTTAATTTATTTTTTACTTTTTAGTTATCGTTGGACAGGTCTGCAAAATCCCGAGTACACCAAAATTTCAGACGGATTGGAGCAACAGAGTTTATGATCACCATATTTTTTCTCTCCTTCGAATTCTCAGCAAGTCCTTTCATTTAATGATCATATTGTAGGAAAGCATGAAACATTTAGTCCGCCATCTTTAGAAGGCCGCTATATTGGATTTAGTCTGATGTCACTTGATTTTTCGAGTTATTCTCAGCAAACCCTTACATTTGATACCCATATTGTAGGAGTGCATTGAAAATTAGTCCACCATCTTGGATGTTCCGCAGTCTTGAATTTAGAATAAACTCACACAAATAATATGATGGCATTGTCATACAAACTAAACGTGTATACAAAATTTCAGCTCAATCCGTTGAAGATATCTGCTTCAAAATTGAGTTGCAAGATTCCACCGAACAAACAGTTACATAGTTACATAGATATATACATTGCATGTTAAATAAAAAATTGTAAAATAGAATCGTAGAATTTCCTCGAATGTCAGCCTCCATATACTATAATCTCCATTATAGTACATACTTGCACCTGACTTATCATTGAAATAAAATTAGCAGGATTGAAAAGGCATCACCTTTACCTACCTTTACCTCATGTACCTAGGTTGGAATTTTGGGACTATTTAGATGTTAAATACTAAGAAAAAAATTTCACACAATGTTATTAGCTCCCAGATCTTGTCATAGTTTTCTGATTTATCTGAGAATAAGATTGCAGGTGAATGGTAATAAGAGATACCTCTCTCCAACAAAACAAAAATATTTTCAAGAATCTAGCCACTCTGATTCTCAATCTGTTTTCATATAAAAATTTTCACATCGATATTAATTTTATTCATACTGAGTAATGAGTGTCCTAAGGCACTGTTTTATGAGAAATATTACTAAATTTCTCTTATTATTATTTTATTTCAGATTTATACAAATATTAATATTAGGTGAACAACTGCCATGGAGTGTTCTTCTACCCTTTACAGTTTTGGCAGCTATGATTACTTTCACAAGCGAATCTTTGATATTTTGTATGACTATGTTTGCTTGGATTATTACAATTAGTAGCATTTATTTTGGAATAGTAGGAGTTAATGCTGCACATCACCATCCTGATATATTCCATGACGGAGATACTCCGAGGTAAATATTCATTTATTTATAAAGTATTCAAAAGTTGTAACTACATTTACAGAATAGGACAAAGTCCTTATTAGAAAATTATGTATGTAAATACGTGTATCTCATTACACATACACATTATAACAATACCTACAAATAATCGTGGGACATTCGCCTTTGTTGGTCAGTTTTCTAGTAATTGCGTCAGGTCTTGAAAATCAAGTCCAAACATTTTCAATGGAAAGACGGAAAATTAGGGAGAATGCAAAGTAGTAAAACACAAAGAAAAACAAGATGTCATAACGGTCAAGGAGGTGTACACTTATAAAACACGAGTATTGTTGCTTGAAGACAATTAATGTCGAATCATTGTAATTTCAAAATTGATTTTTTATCATCATTTTAAAACTTGAATTGTTCAAGTTTCTTTGTTTATAATTATTCTTTTGTTCTTGAAATTCATATTTCTGTTATTTTACGACCTACATATAAAGCAATTGAATTTATAATTTGAGACATCGATATTTGTTTTCGATGTCAACATTCGATGTTACATGTCACTGACCAACCGGTGTATAATTCATCAATTAATTGATTATATCATTAGATTTTCATATATTTTTAGAGCCAAGAATCAAATGGATTGGGGTATATTCCAGTTAGATGCTGTACGGGACCGAAAAGACATCGTCGGCTCACACTTTTTAGTGCTCACAAATTTTGGTGACCACGCTTTACATCACCTTTTTCCAACGATTGATCATGGTTACTTACAACATTTGTATCCTGAGTTTTTCGAGACTTGTCAAGAATTTGGTCTACGATATGTCTTTACCACTCAAATGGAGCTTGTTAGGGGACAATATAGGCAACTGGCTAAAGATAAACCGAATCCATTTTCGCCTAGTCACACTCATTCGATGTAGGAATCATTTTTATCAATAAATTATTGTACGTTGCTCTGTGTCATTAGTTTTAGTATTTCTACCATCTAAGACAGAGGTACAGAAACTTATACATTCTGAAATCTACTCACAAAATAATAAAACCCTAGCGATCATCTATGAACCTACACAATTTCAGTAGCTTATATGAGTTACTTCGGGTTTGGTAAGGTTTCTTCATTCGCGTTGTGGTTTGTAGAAAATGAATGAATTGTAGACTAACAGCCAAAAAATGGTTCTCATGTTTTTGGATGGTGGATTACGAGATTAGGTAAAATGGCAAAATTACTCGCCATTCAGGAGACGTTAGAGCTGATGAATAAAACGCAGCTATTCCTTAAAAAATATAGGCCAATTGTTTCCAAGTCTATGTTTAAAAATTGTGAAGCACTTACTTTTGAGCTCAGGCGAAATCCTCAAGGTAAATCTCTCAAGTTTATGAATAATGAAATAATTATGATAAAAAAGTGACGCTTACTACCAAAGATATAAAAAACAATAGACAGAGCTAGTCATTCATAAATGGCTCATGGGATTAAAATAGCCTATTTTTCGACACACACAACACATTGTTTAACCATAATTATTCACAACAAAGTTTAAATCTCCAAAAACACTGTTAGACAAGTAAAAAGACACTGTTTGCTTACTGAAAGCATTTTCTCCAAGATCTGGAGTACAAAGCAGAAGCTTTATTTTCCATATGCTAAAACTACGACCTTTTCCTTCTACTTGTTACTTGGAGCAAATGCTATATTTTTTTAATAAGATTTATTGTTTTTGTTATCTAGCATTTACTAAGATATTAGAGGTTTGAATATTCAAAAGTCCTGAAAATATTTCGAATAATTAACAATTTGGTGTTTTCAAACAATTTGTTCGTTTTAATTTTTTCATATTTGTCTGAATCTATAACCACAAGATAAGTATGTATGCTTTTATTTTTTACTGAAACCTACAATAAAAAAAATCGTCGATAAATTTGACCGATATAGTCAATTGAATCTGCCTTATCTGTTAATAGTACAATTTAAAATAACTTCATTATTGTGGATTGATCACTGTAAGGAATTTGTTACTCCACACATATACAGCAAAAAACCTTTGTTTTCAGCGAATTTTCGTTTTCACATAATTATTTATGTATTTTTAATTCCGTTGTATTTTGTATAATTTTTCTAAAAAAATAGACGTCTTGTCAAATTGTAGATGATTTTTTTTTCATTCGAGTTATGATTGAAAATGTACATATTTTAATATTTTGACATTTTATGAGTGTGTGTGTTGTGACTATTATTCTTGCGTCATTGATAATGATATACATAGGATATCTGTATGAATATGGACCTTCTATGAAAGTAGCAGTGGCTTATGTGCTTCATCGATAGTCATTGAAAAAAAACACTTTAACTGCAGCTGTTGTTAGAACCACTTTACTACACAAATCACAGGTACGGAAATATGCTTTGGAATTTTAAGCACAATCAACTAAAGCTTTCACGAGTCGTCTTTTTTCGTATTCCATGCTTGTTGTTCCGTCGAGCCAAAAAGGATGAAGATCAGGCCGGTTCCCATATACATAGAACCACCAATAAACCATGCCCAACGCCAATTTGCTATTATATTCTGAAACAGAGAAAACAGCTGCTTTTAGACCGCCAACGGTAAACGCGTATAAATTAGGAAATACCGCTAATTGAATCTATATTACCAACGATTTAACAACACCGCCAGATATTATTAAAGTACAAAGGACTGAAATATAAAATATTGAAATTGTAATATTAATGTTTCCCAAGAGAACAGTTGAGTTTCTAATTGATCTTAGTATAAACTATTTTGAAAAGCTATAATACAGATGATATATATTTACTGACAATAAATCCAAAATGAGGGACGCACTACATCGTCACATTAAAACATAACGCCGCCTGGCTTATAAGATAGAAAACAAAACATATAGCAGTGCAATTCAAATGCAACAATGGAAAATACCAAATTTGTGATAACCTGAATAACAAAATGAAGGATCATCTATTGCCGTATAACCGTATATTAAGAAAGTGGAAAGCCAATTATGACTCAATTTCTCCTACCAGTGGGTGTGTGTAAACCTAGTCATAGGTTATAACACCAATCAATAATTGATTGAAATGATTGATTGATTGAGTGTTCCTTACTGGATGCAAGAACCAACTATTTGCTGTGGATAACATCTGCAGCTTCGCAGATGAGAGCACCCTTATTTCCTGCTTGGGGCTGGGAAAACCACAACTATCTCGATAGACCTTATTTCTGCGAGGGCAGCATACTGTTCAGATCAATGAGGACATTGAGATAATTGTGGAATGATAATATACAAACGGAGTTTAACGCGCAGAAGATAACAACCTTGACAAAGAAGTCGCATGCTGGTGTACCAGCCATGGTGATGGAAGGAAACTACTTGAATCATCTTCCATTAAGCTTCTGGGAATTAACATCAACAATAAGATGTCATGGTATGATCATGTTGCTGGCCTCGTTAGGTCGGCGTCCCAGAAGCTGCCCAACGCGCCCATATCAGATAATTGATAAAATACTGCTCGCATATGTGTGGATACACTCCAAAGCACTTCCTGAAACTTCAAGATACAATCCAGAAACAAGCAATACGTCTAGTCGATGCGCCTGACTTCACAATAAACCTCCACAGTTCAGAACATCGAATAAGGGTAGCAGATCTGTCTCTATTCTACAGATACTATTATAGCAAATGTTTGTTGTTCGTTTAATAATACCAGGAGTCGGCAGTACAGAACATCCTCACCACGTCCTGCTACAACGACACCAAAGAGCCTCTTCTAAAATTCGTTCTTCTGGAGAACCTCGGCGTTGCGGAATGAGCTACCGATGGTTACAATCTACAGCCAATGTCAATAGACATGTATTATTTCGCAGCGCTTATGAAGCGCGATTGGCTATTAGCCTTAGCGTGAGGTTATCTATAAAAAATAATGATCCACTGACCTTCCTCTTGAAAGTTTTATCCTGTGCATGCATCATCTGTATTATAACCTTGTATAATTGTGTATACTAAGACCTCAAGTAAAATGAAAACAGTAAATGTCAATATAATATTATAATTTCAGAATTGATTTAATTTTCTCATGTTTTCTATTTTGATAAAGGCTACCAATAATCTCGAAATTTCAGTAAATCGATTTATTCAATCACATGTTTCAATCAGCAGCCAGTACAAGTATAAAACAAACTGCTACGGGATAAGTTTCATATTTTTAACCATCATAAACTGTTGAAAAATGTAAAAAAGCTAAAAAAACAAAGAAAAGCAACCATTAAAACTTCCGAAGTTTACTTGTAACTTCCTCCATTGTGGACCACATAAAACCCCCCCAACAAGAGTTATATAAAATGCTTTTATTGTATCTCACTAATGGAGAAATATATACAATTAAGACATACAATTTTAAAAGATTTATTCTGATAATCTTTCATCCTATTACAACCATTTTCTAAGGGTGCAATTAAATGTGATCCGCGGTGTTACCAAAGATATATCAAGATATATCTATGCGTGGACTAGATACTTTGTCAGCTTCTTGATAGCAGGAAAAAAATTTTTATTTTTTAACCTTTTGTCAAATAGTATGAACACTTAAGACAATCTTAATAATGGACATGTTTCATTATAGGACTTTGCGGAATAACCACCACCCAAGTATCGTTCTAACACTCTCCTGTAATGTTTACTTTTGAATGTATCAATTTGATAAAAAAAACGCGATATCGGAAATGATCAGCATAACTGTCACTTACTCCGTTATTGATGAAAGCTCCAGTGATTGCAGGTACAATGAAGCCAGTCGTTCCTCCAATGAAACTGATGATCCCGAATATCGTTCCCGCGAAGTTGGGCGCCAAGTCCTGAGGATTTTGGAGATTCGTTAGCACGGCTGCACCATTGACGCCCATACTAGCTATTAACAGCCCCACCACAACAAATGCCTGACATTCAGAAAACGGTATGCCAATCAGCAGAAGTCCGGGGATAATGTGAGCTGAAACAGGCCAATGGAGTCACTTAGTTAAATTTCATATCACAAGTTCTTTTGCATATATGCAAAGTAATGATCATATAATGACAGTACTGCAAATTTCAGGTCGGTCCTTTGAGTAGTTTCCGATATATATACAAAAATATAATAATCGCGACACTGTGACGTCATTTATTCCTAACGTCCGGTATATGTTCGAAACAGTCAGTAGTGTTTCAGCGTGATTTCACAAGCATTCGTCCAGGTAGTAACGTTATTGCTATGTGAAGACCTGGATTTGCAAAAGCAGATTCGTCTAGAAGTAGATTTGATTATGGTCTTGGATTTCTTCATATAACTCAAAAATATATTAGTATTGAAATCAGAGGAACGAAAATGGGATGGTGAGTTTAAAATATTTTTTAAAAGTCATGACCTGACTGATGTCTGAATGTTATACAATATGAAGGCATCTTATAAATATAAATGCAAGCATATTTATACGCTTGCATTCTAAATGTAATTAATGATAATCCTAATTTTGCAGATAACAAGACTGTGTAACTAACACACAGTTTCACAAATAAAACTCTTTTCCTTTCAGTGACGCGTTTCGATTTATATTTGAATAATCGTTGGACTGTCAGATTTGACTGCTAACAAGGCTAACCAGATTACTTGCCTACTAAATAACAAGATCGTATCGTGGATACAAAAAGCATACAATTTATCCTGTCTAGCTATTTTTCTCTCTTCTGCCTGTCTTAGGGGAAATATTTTTTTGGCGACTGCATCAACAATAGTGTTGAGGGGAACCACTACAAAACCTTAACCATCGTCGTGAAAATGTCCTTAAGATATTTCATGTGATAAACTATTTCATTTCATAAGATATTTCACGTTTTAAGATATTTTATTCCTTAAGCTATTTCATTCTTCTTAATACATTCTATAACTTAAGATATTTATTTGTGAAACTGTGTGCCAATTACAGAATCTTTTTATCTACATGATGGAAGAGTTTCACCAAGTAAGAGCATCTACAACCTACATAATCCTGATTCTGTTTAGCGGCGCGGTAACGAAAGCAATTCGACATTTAGGATTTTAAATAACAAATTAAAAAATCAGTAGCAATAACGGTGAGGGGGGGAAAGAAACTTTAGTAATTTCAGAACTTGTTGCTGTTATCAGATATTAGATCTATGTTTTGTATCCTGTATTTTTGCGTTGGTGATACGCAGTACTCTCATTCGTTTTATAGCGAACAATATGAAGTACCCCTGCAATCTGAATTTTGATGTTGAAGTTTCAATTCCCCATAAGTTTAAAATAAAGGTAATTTCCCATATCCTCTTTCAGATGAAAACAGTTCTTAGAAATATGTTAGATAATGTTTAAATTGTTTTCAATAGTATCTAATGAAATATATCATTACATAACAAAAGTCCGTTTTGAACTTCTATAGAAAAACACTATTTTGTCACATTATGTGTATTTAAAAATATGTATGGTTATATTTAACTATGCAATCAAAAAAATGAGCGACGTTGTACTTTCCACAAAATAGTATCAGTTTAGAAATAAGGATATGAATCGGATTTAGAACCATTGATAGTAGAAAATGAATATAAAAATATTAAGTCTTAAATCATATAATTTTAAAAATTCCAATGCTGTTCAAGGCTTACTTCAAGTGGATCATCAAATCGAAAATCAGTTGAAAAAATCAAGAAACTGATAAACCTGCAGGTGGCATATAGAGGTTAACCTGCAAAAAAGAGGCTTAAGATCACTTTCGTTCTTATTCATGATTCCTATTCAGTTTTAATGTAGTAATCTGCAGTAAAAGTCGCCTATACAGAAACTGATAAGATTGGCCCCACTTGGAAAAAAAAAGTTCACTACGTCCTAAAATGCCATATAATTTGTATAATAACATATGATTTTTCTTTGTTCGAATGTAAAAATCGAAATCAACAGCTGTGAGGAGAATCTATCCTTTATATTTGAAATCAAACGTGTGAACAATAATTAGTGACAAGTAAATTTGATTTTTTTTTGACAATGACAAAAATTTACGGTGTTTATTTTTTTATTTTTTTTTAGGCAACTTCACTGTCACTTAACTTACTTTCGAGAAGTACAAAGCTTTTTATCGTTGTCACAGTAATATCTTAGTGTAAAAGTTTCATCTCAAACCGAACACTACTTTCCTGGTTACTGAGGGCTCAAGTATTACCAAACAAAGCACATATGGACATACATGAAACATCAAGAGAACAGAAAATCCTGAATTTGAAATTATTCTCGAGTCCTTTGGCATAGAAGTGAAAACGAGTCAATCACCAAAGTACACAAAAGAGGTCTAAAATTCAAATATTGGTCGGCTTTTTTACATACATTTCAGTACCAAATACCTGAATATCAGCTTTTTGCTTGAAAAAACGATCTACCTTTGCCCCAGGATATCAAGAATTACCAATATCGAAACAACTGGCATTCATAGATGTCAAAATAATATAATTGGTTACTTAAAAGAAATATACTCACAGAAGAGGACGAAGAACTTCCTGATGCATTTGTTCGAAAAACCCTTCTTCTTGCAAAAATCGCCTATGTTACCATACCCTAATCCCAGGAACATCCTAGTAAGATGTGGCATAGCGGCTAAGCCCCCGGAATCCCTTAGGTTGAAGCCCACTACTTCTGCAATATATTTGGGCGCATTCGTGATCTGCAGATAGAGACCCCACAAGTTGCCGAAATGCAGAATTGCCAACATCCAGAACGGAATCGAGGTGAATATCGCTTTGTATGGAGGTGTAGCCTGTAAAGAAACTATGATCAATAAAGTTAATTTGCCTATGTTACGTGTATAGACGCCAAAAATAAGAAAAGTATTCAGACAAAAAGACTGTGTAATTAGCACACAGTTTCACAAATAAAACTGTTTCTTTCAATGACGCGTTTTGCTTTATATTTAAATCATCGTCGGACTGTCAGATTTGACTGCTTACAAGGCTACCCAGATTACTCGCCAACTAACTAACTAGATCTTATCATGGACACAAAAATAGAGATCTCAAATTGAGCATACCTACTATTCATCCTGTCTAGCTATTTTTCTATTAAATTATGTTTTCCTTTCTTGAGTCTGTCTTAAGGTAATATTTTTTGGCAACTGGATTTACACTAGTGTACCAGTACAAAACCATGACCATCGTCGTCAAAATGTCCTGAAGAGATTTCATGTGATAAACTAGTTTTTTTCTTGGGATATTTCACGTTTTGAGATATTTTATTGCTTAAGCTATGTCATTCTTCTTAATACACTATATAACTTAAGATATTACAGGAGTAAGTTAACCTAGAATACAAATAGATGGAAACTTATTGTGTATCGATAAAAATTGAGTTTAAAATATCAGTCCGTTCACTCAGTACAATGTCAGGGTTTCGCAGATATTTTTGAATCTCTAATGGTTCCATGTATTCTATTAAAAGTATAGAGTACACTCATTCTATTTTCATTGACAACTTTATGATTAGTATCAAGTAACTTGATCTTTCTGGATTCTGGTTTTTGAAGGCACCTATATGTTCTCTGTACCTTGTTGTAAATGCACAAGCTGTTTGACCTATATAAACAGCATTAAAGAAGGCACATGAAATTCTATAAATACCTAACACATATTTAGTTCTTTCGCCTTGGCATTTATTAAATATGATCATAAGTTAGGTGCTGACCTATTAGCTATACTTATTTGATTATCATACATAGTTTTTATTGTTTTCGATATCTTATTGCTAATGTTTCCAAAATATGTTATTGTGGTGTACTGTTTCAGTTCCTGTTGTGCTTATGCGTTAATTTATTCTGGTACAGATATGTAGATGATATCATTACATATTTTAAAGGAAATGACAATCACTTAACAGACTTCCTCCAGTTCACGTGTACGGAAAATGCAACATAAATATAACCAAATCTCAGTAATGGCTCAGATGTGCAGGAAAATGTGGTAATTGGTTGTACAAAACGTGTTTGGGGCTTACAAGTGAACAATTTTTTTGCATTAGACAAGAAGTCAAATAATGAAAAGTGGATTTGCAGCAGCTGTGCAGTAGACTATGAAGACTCTGAATCTACTGATAACGGTGATGCTGAGAATTCGATTAACAAGGAGCTCTTAAAGGTAGTCAACTCTAAGTTCTAAGAGTTGGAAAGCGCGATCACGTTTAATGGAGAAATAATGGAGACATTACAGAAAAGTTTGCAGTCTATTCAGGAAGAAAATAAGAAGTAGAGTTAATGACCTGGAGAAGGATATATCTATTATAAATAAAAAATGTCCAGACAAAAAAAAAGGAAAAAAATGTGATAATTATTAGCATTGAGGTATAGGCAAAAAGGTATTGACTGAATTAGATGAAGAGAAGGGAAGCTGAGTTTCTTTGCTTCCCACACCGAAACCAAGCACTTCAGTTATAGTTATACAATTCCAAACTGCAGAGAAAATTAACAAAGTGATAAAGAAAAACAACTTGACAATAAAATCAGTGCTTCTCTAGTAGTATCAATAGACTTTTCCAGGGCTTATGTTAAAATTGACCATGGCTATTTAAACAACAGATCCCAGTGCGTCTCTTTGGAGAACTTTAAATCAGATTCTCAAATTATTCCCTCAGGGGTGCCATTAAGGCCACTTCTATTCCTTAGTTGCGGATCTACCTGATAAGGTTAGCGGATCTCAATTACATTCCTTTGCGGATTTAATAAATACATGTAATTATTGCAAGGATCACAATCTTCAAATTAATGCTACAAAATCTGATATTATTTTGTTTTGTGTTGCAGCTAGGGTACAATTCATTAAGTGACGCTTGAATATTTAGATTGGCTTAGAAAGTCTAAAATTCTCAGAAAGCATTAAAATCCTCGGTGTGATATTTGACAAAAAGCTTAGATTTACTAACCATGTTAAAAAAATTTAAAGAAACTTATTTAAGACTACGTACAATTTATGCTCATAAATTCATCCTTAACTATAAAACAAGAAAAAAAACTGTGAATATCTGGTCATGTATATGTTCAATTACTGCGATGTATTATTTTTTTCTTGACTTGATCAGGCAACTAGAAATCGCATCCAAATTGTTCAAAATGATTGTGTTAGATTGGTTTTTGGTCAATTACTGAAAAGTATCCTATTACTAGGTCGCGGAAAATATCTCAGTTAGTCAAACTGCACTATCTTGTACTTCTTCATAAAACATTTACCACCTCAAAACCCTTGTATCTACGAAAGAAGTCATTATTCATAGCTGATGCTCACAACTTGCACATCGGACATGGTTACAGCTTGGCTATACCTCAAATAATATTTGTGAAACTGTATGTTAAGTACACGATCTTTTTATCTGCATTTATTCCATGTTTTTTATTATCTTTTTTTATTTATCTTCTTAACAATTCATATATGTGAAGCTCAGTGGTGACGTGTGAGAGTAGCTGTTTGCTAAACTTCGCCACTGATGTCCTATCCTGAATGCATGTGAACATGTTATTATTATTTGTGGATGTAAAACGGATATAACCTTTTATCTGCCTTCCAGCAGTACAATGTTGCCCACATGAATAGCACAGGCATCCTGAAGCCTAAAAACATTTTTTCGCAAGTTCACCTGAAGACGATTGAAGATAGCACATCAATCGAAACGTCGTGATACTCAAAATTTTATAGACAATGGAAGTCCGAAATCAAACTTTTGATTTTATTGCAATGTATGTATACACGACGCTGACTGAATATCGTTATCTAGAGTAAATTATGTTTTTGACGAAAAGTAAGCTCCTTCCTATTCAGTTACAGAGTTCACGTACAGCTTACCCTTTTCTTGTCGACATTTCCGCCTTGAGCCGTCTTAATGTAATTTAGTTCGTCTTCCGAGATCCACTTGTGATCTTCAGGGCTGTTGGCGCAGACAATAATGAAGATGACACAGTAGATGAGCACTTGTATAGTGACGACGTGAAATCCCCAACCCCAGCCGATGGCTTGAGTTACAGCTCCTACCAATGGCCAAGTGACACACGTGCCCAAGGTGTTACCCATAAGACAAGACACGAACTTCCCTTTTTCGGCCGGAGGCGCCCAGCGTGCAATGAGACACTGCAAGGCTGGATAACAGAGGCCCTAAAAATGATTATAAAGAATTTAGAGGCATCAGATACCATAATCATAGTTGCTACTTGACCCTAAGAGTTCTACGCCCTCAAAATCAACTATGTATACGACCCTAATCTCAACAAAAAAAAATTTATGTCGGCGACTTGAGGTACACTTTTTTATGACGCGCTGTGTCACGAGACTTGCAACTATTTGTTGTCTATGAAAAAACAGTTCTTGAAAATAGCTAGCCAAACTACTAATTAAGTTTGTATTTACAAGATGGCATCCTCCTATAAATGAGAGTATAACCCGAATAGTTTTTTGAACAATACTAGAGAATCATTATATGGAAGTTTAGTCATTTCCAAAATATTAATATTGTAGTCTCTCTATTATCCATCATTAGACCAAAGCACTGCCAAATGATTACAAAAAGTTCAAAATGCATTGGTTCAGCCAAAGCCAATCGTTATACGAGGTCACTTCGTCGTCTTCAAGACTAGTCAGATTATAGGCTTTGACTGGACAAATAAAATCACACGGTAAAATCTATTTGACTCCTAATTAAATTATAAAAACAAAACTAAAATTTGGCAGTGGTGGGACTCGAACCCACATCTCCGGCGGTCCAGTCTGTTACCTTAACCATTAGACCACACTACACTAGTAGTATATGAAATCAAGGGAATGTGAGATTCAGTTTTAGACGTAATTAGTCCTCCGAATGTCTGAATATAAGCGTTCCAAATAAATATATAAAAATAAATAAAAATGTTGGATGGATAGAGATCCATTAAAGCTACATTTTAAAAATATTTTCATGTTATACAGGGTGTCCCCAAAACACGAAACGTATCTAAGTTGTATTTTTTAAATAGAACACCCTGTATATTATTTCATTTTTGGTTTGTACGATCAAAATTAAGGTAAGTTTAATTAAGGTTTAATGCACCTAAGCCTTATGGTTTTTGAAATATCGTTAATTTTGCGAAAATGTAGTATCTATTTCAATGCTTAATTTCTCAGCTGGTGATTTCTTTTTTTTAACAAATTGATGCTCAATTGTACCAATTGATTAAGTTTTGTTTCGCACTTGTGAAATTTTTAGTAACTTATACAGAGTGTCTAAAAATTATGATTAAATAATCACTATCTTTAAACGGTAATAACTTGTTTAATTTAAATGGGATGCCCTGTATTTTATGTCAATAACAGATGTAAAACTTAATTGTCTATCGAATATTATTATACGTTCCTATAGCTAACTCTTCACGTTTTCAAGTAATCCGAAATCTTAATTATGTAAACTGATTTTACAAAAGTTATTATTTATCAAGTCATCATATTTAGCATTTTTCCATATTTCACAAGTTACACTCACTCACAGTCATCATAAATCTTACAAAATAAGACCTACCGCCATAAATCCTAACACTAGTCTACACATCATTAGCAATGAAAAGTGTATCCATGCAGCGAACTGAGAGGCCGAGTTGAAGACGGCGCTGATTAAGTGGGTCCAGAAGAGAACAGAAACCGGACCATATCGCTCTGCTATCAGTCCGCCTGGTAGTGAGGATATAATGTATCCCCAAAAATAGCTGCCCAGGATTAATGACTGGGTATGCTGGTTCCAGTCGTACCGAGGGCCATACTGAAATAAGAATAGAAAATGAGTAAAATGTTCCACTCACGTGAGATCTCTATAAACTTTAACCATGTGTACGGTAAGGAATTAGAAAAATTTTCCAAAGTAATTTTTTCATTGATCACGACGACCATTGAGCATTCTCTCCACTTTACACGTAGTCTGTGGAAGTCTTCATTGATTAACGGGGTGGATCCAGATGCTCCTCCTTCACTTCTTGTTATTTTGTGGTTTTCCCAATAATATGGCACTACTATTACTTCTTCATCAACTGCTACTTTCTGACATGGTGAAGATGTCACTACTGGATGTAGCCCAACCAAAAATACCTTTCACAACATACAGCGGCTTGTTGGTCTCGTTTCTGGTGCAAAGTGGGCGACAGGCCGCAACATCAAGCGACGGATAGAATCGGGTCATGCTGTGAAAGATGCGATAACCTAATAGTATGATGCTAACAGATCCTTCCCTAACATCTTGAGCGCTTCCCGTCGACCGATACCCCAGCATCTCCACCCGCACGGTGGCTAACTCGTAAGACATTGTACGATGCTGGCTCTGGTGTAAAGGCTTGGTCCAAAGCTTACTAGTGCATTATCAGAGACCTCAATGCGATTCTGTGATCCAATACGTGGTTCTCAATGTTTGTCGCATTAATTCACAGCAATCACCTCTAAGTGGTGCCGCACATATCATCAGATTTGTAAATAATGTAGATGTTTCAATAGTCTTCAGGTAAACAAAACTCACTGTCATTCGCATACTAGGTACTAGTCTCTGTGTGGTTCCGCCACACCAGCAACTCCATCGAAAGGCTTCCACTCTCGCCGGAGTGGTCAGTGGCGAAGACTCTCGTTACCAGACTGGTGTGTATGTGCGGCTGACTTCATTTAATTTAGATGCTGCCCATCATTGTTGTTTATGTTTTTGTGCCATATGGATTTGATTTCCACGCTAGTTATGCTATTATGGTAACCTCCCTAAACGTTCGATGATACTTATATCTCGTGGCTATCGGTCTATGACCTTAGCATCACCACAAGCTGTTATATGCCTATATCTCCTATTCCTAATTTCTTAGTTCCAGCTCAATTCGGTATTGCTCAATTTTCACATGCCACGCCTTTATTGTCTCTCCGGTACGTAGGAGGCGAAGCTTATCTTCGCGACCCGATTTCGGACTGCAAATATTCTTAAAACCTATCTGCGAATGTTTCTGGATAAAATTGTGAACAAACATGACACCCAAATACAGACTACAGTGTACCAAAACGTGACACATACTTGTTCTACACTTGTAGATATAGCTAAGAATATCTGCAATATAAAATCGGACCTGAAAGATGAGCTTCAACACAACAAATGGGAACTGTCGGAAAATTCATATCTGCGAAGGCTGGTGGAAGAGGTACTAGAGAGGAGCAGTACCAGCAAGAAAACGTATCTAAATGCCCCGACATTTGCTGATTTTTCCAATGTAGAAGCATCCTATGTGATCAGGGGGATAGAAAAACTGTACGGAATCCACGCCGATTAGACAGCTGTTCAGTGGTGTAGCTTCTGGATGGCACAAAAAAGCGAAATATTTTGATTTTTCACATCTCATTTTGAGACCTGCATTAGATTAGCTTTTTTCTGCTCTTTTGGTGGCCTTTGCCATCTCATAATTATTTCCGGCACCCGGCCGCAACTAAAATATCTTACCTAAAAGAAAGATTTTAGGGATTTAGGTTTTTCTTTTCCTCTTCAATTTCTTTCACCGGAGATTCGAAGGTGAATTTACGTAAAGTGACCAAAGGTGTTTGAAAAACGATCTAACTCTACCCTGTTTAATGGCTCTGGCCAGAGGATAACCTTGCCCCTCGACGCCAATATTTCTAGCTACAATCAAAAGGCACAGCTCTCAAAATGGATCTCATTAGAGACAAGAACAAAGACCAAGATACCAAGAATTGCATCTACCAGGTACTTTGGCAGGATTTCGCCTGAGGACAATTGGATCAATCGAAACATTGTCAAAAGGAAACTCTAGTGGCGTTTATCTACAATTTTGCCTATATTTGAGAGGCTGCGAACGAGAATTTTTCTGCTCAATAATGGAAATACTCTTGATAGCGTTGTCTATTATTATTATACTCAAGCAGAACACGTCACCGCATTTAAAACCAGTCACGACGTTCAATTCATCACCGTTATTGAGTTCAGTAAATTCTAAGTAATCGCATTGAACTCGAATGCTCAGTAATTAATACGTTGGCTCTAATCGTCCTACAACTCGTTTGTGACTGATCAGTAAAATGTTTACGAAAAACTCAAAATATAGAGCGTAATTTTGGAATTCGTCACAGAAAGAAGATATTCGTATAGAGATATTATATAGCAAACAACGCTATCAAGCCGATTTAAACTTAAATGAAGAACAAATTAACGTTAATCACATAACATACAAACACAACGGTGGCATATCCTTACTCGGAATATGAGTAGTGCCCGTGGTTATGCCTTGCACCTTCTAGTTGTGTCAATTATGACTAACAGATGGCATCAGTACCCTTCAACTCAAAGTTTATTTGTTAGAACTCACATCCGGTAGTTGGGGTTTTTCCGTGGTGGTGGTAGAAGCATTAGGAGCACTGGTAGTAGTTGTCTCTTTATTGGCTTCCATCTCCCGTTCTTTGCATTCGGGTATCGTCCTTCCTTTTTGCGCTGACACCATCGACACTATAGCTATCGACATGTTGGAACGCATCGTGTAGTTGACATATGTGGTCATGAAGACCATCACTCCGATCCATGCTCGGATAGGCACCTTCTCTGTAATCAAAATTTTAATTTATACTATAAAAATCGTAAGTAAAACGTCAAATATTTATCAGTGGCGTCGGAATTATCAAAATATGGAAAAAAAGCTCAGATTCCATTTAGGAAGGTTTCTGTACTTGTTAGCATGAAGATTGTTGACACATTTGTCTTTAAAACACAGATAACAGATTTAATTTCAATAGTTGTGGACTCATTCATGAACATGATGCATTTCAAATGTTTCAAATTAAGCCATTTCAACTAGATTTACAAGTTGAACGGCGTTTTATGGCGTAGCTAACTTTTTTATATGAAGTGGACTAGTTTCTATAACTGTTTTAGCAGCTATTACTACTACTACTTAAGATTATTGCACTTCAGACAGATCATGACTAACTCCAAGACAGTTATATACAGGGTGTCCCAGAAGTCGACGTCAAGCCGAGATCAGGCGATCGGCCATGTCTTAGTCGTTATCAGAAAAATAATAAAAAAATTCTAAGTCATGTGTTTCTGAAATTATAGGCATTTGAAAAAAATAGAAAAATCTAGACCCTAGGATTGTCTTCTAACTGCTGCTCATTCAAATCGTTAGTTTTTGTCAATTTTATCATTATTGTGTAATCCTGAATATTGCGTTTGTTAGCTGTTGCATACAACTGAAAGCCAACAGCTCCAGTTTGCAAGAAAATTGCACTTTTTCCCGAATCGAGAACCAAAAATTAATAGTTTGCCCAGTTTCAATTGACTGCACTGGAAAAAAATTTACTACGCCAATTTGGCAAGTAGTTCTAAAACTTGGAGCAATTAATAAGGATTTCAAAATGGTATGGCACTTGTGCGATTACTTCTTCAATTACGAAATTTTTTTTATTTTTCGTAGGATACCCAATTTTGATCGATTTTTGTTTAGTAACTTTAAATGATTTTAATACACCCAAGGCTTTTCTTAAGTACATAACTGTAAGACTTTCGTTCAGGTGAGACGGATAGGATTGTTTCACGAAGTCTGAGCGACACAGATAGTGAGTCTAATGAGACAGAAACGAAGATATGATGTGTGAGGAAGATAGATAGTGACACCACTGTTCACACACATTACACGGGTGGCATGTAGAAAAGCCACATTTAATGCGTCAACAGTATCGTTTCAAAATAAACATGTGGACCGGAATTTTAAACGGAAGAATTATAGGACCTTTTGAACTGCCAGAGATATTGACTACTGATGTTTACTTGAATTTTTTACAGCGCCATTTGCCAAATTTATTGTAAGACGTGCCACTCGGCATTTACAGAGATATGTAGTTTCAGCAAGATGGTTGCCCAGCGCACTATGGCCACGCAGTTAGAGAATATCTTGATGACGAATATCTCGTGGCCAGCTCGTTCACCTGATCTAAATCCACTGGATTTTTATTACTGGGAAGCAGTTAAAGAAAAAGTTTATTTCAAGCCAATTGAAAATTTAAATGAGCTACGGCACAGAATAACAGAAGCAGTTGAAATGGTCAATAATGGTAGATTTGCCCGTTTGATAAACCGATCTTTTTTAAGACGATGTCGAGCTCGTATTGCGGCTGAAGGAAGACAATTTGAACATCTTTTGTAAATTTTTTAAATTTGTTAAAATCTTAGATCTAAGTACCTAAACCTTTCAGAACAATTGCTGTTTAAATTCAAACTTTCAAGAAGAAAATCTTCAAACCAAAAAAAAGATAAGCTGTCATTACTATTACCCATGGTACACTTGGATTTTCCGAAAATATGATGTCTGTCTCTCTCACACTTCGAGAATCCTAGATTCGGCCTTAAGAAATGCCTTGGGTACACTAAAATCACTTTGAGTAAGCAAACCAAAAATTGAATAAAACAGGGTATCTTACGAAAACATTTTTTTTGCATAATTGAAGAGATAATTAAGCAAGTGCCATACCATTTTGGAATCCTCACTAAATGCTCCAACTTTTAAGATTACTTGAAAAGTTAGAGTAGTACCATTATTTCTCAATATAGTCAGTTGAAACTATTAATTTTTAGTACTCTATTTGGCAAAAACTGCAATTTTCTTTCAAACTAGAGTAGCTAGCTTTCAATTTTATACAACAGCTAATAAAAGCATTATTCAGGATTACACAATAATAATAAAATTGACAGAAACTAACGATTTGTATGAGCAGCAGTTGAAAGACCATCACAAGGTCTAGATTTTTCGATTTTTTTATAATGCCTATAATTTCAGGAACACATGATTTTTTTTAATATTTTTCTGATAACAACTAAGACATAGCCGATCGTCTGATCTCGGCTTGACGTCGACTTCTGGGACACTCTGTATATATGGCGTCCAATAAGTAACTGCCTATTTAATGTGAACACTTTAGGGCTTTCGAAGTTTAGGAAATTTAGGAAAACCAGATAATTTTTGGATGTATAGTAATACGAACCATCCGACTTTTTTCCAGTATCATCGATAACTGTTAAATTCATTTCCAAAATGTCAATAGTTGAAAATTATAATCCAAATCTTAATTTATAGACTCATATGATTGTTTGGGTACTACAGTATCAACATATGTGACGTCATATCTTATCATAGATCACGATGCTAGGTTAAAAATTTTAACTCACAGAGGGCCATGAAGGATATTTTCATCAAACATACACACGATAAATATACATTTTAACCAGAGGATGAATTGCATGGTCCCACTCAAGGTTGTATGTCAATATATAAAAAGATTTTTAACGCACAAATTTAATTGGCTCATTAATAATTTTTATCAAACTATTTTTGAGCAGCAAGCATATTATTTGATTGACTGTTGGATAAGATGTATGGCTTTATAAATAACAGTAACTATCAGGACTCCTACAAGCATTAACTAAACTTGAATATACTCAGGTGAAGTTGTGTAATTTACACACAGTTTCACAAATAAAACTCTTTTACTACAATGAAGTCAGGGTTTCGCAGATATTTTTGAATCTGTAATGTTTCCATGAAGTTCAAATCATGTATTTTACTACAAGTAGAAGTACACTCATTATATTTTCGTTGCAAACTTTATGATTAGTATCTAGTAAGTGTTTGGCAAAATTTGACCTTTCTGGATGGTGGTTTTTGAAGGCAGATATATGTTCGCTGTACCTTGTTGTAAATGCTCTAGCTGTTTGACCTATATAAACAGCATTACAGAAGGCGCATGGAATCCTATAAACACCTGACTTACACATACTTGGTTATCTCTCCTTTGCATTTATTAAATATGATCGTAAGTAAGGTGCTGACCTATTAGCTATACTTATTTGATAATCATACTTACACCGCTTTTATTGTTTTGGATATCTTATTGCTAATGTTTCCAAAATAAGTAATTGTGGTGTATTGTTTCCTTTCCTGTTGTGTGTTATGCGGATATATGCTCCTAATAGCCTTTTTGTATTCTTTTTTATTAATCAAATGATATACTACTTTTGGATTATAACGATTATTATAAGCTATTTGTTTCAATATGTATCTACTTAAATCCTTCCATGAGAGCGAAGGAGACCTTCCTTTGCATTTTAAAAAGTATTTATCCCCAGCATGATAGAGTACAGCTTAGACACGAAAATGCTATTATATTTCTAGTCAATGAAATAAAACGAGCTCATTGTAGAGCTGTTTCAAATTACTTCTTATTTAATTTAAATTTAAATTTAAATTTAAATTTAAAAACAGTGTTTTTATCAAATAATAACTATTATGAAATGCTGGAATACAGAGTGATACATTTTCATTGTGATATGTAGTATATTCACATAGGATATTAAAAATTGAGCTGCTGCGTTTAAAAAAGCCTCAATTAAAGCCACTTGCCGTGTAATTTTCTCCAATTATCATGATTACATTCACATGAAATAAATAAACTTGAAATTTGTGGTGAATATACAAATAATTTATGCATCAATATTAATAATTGTTGTTGAATGACGTAATCATAATTCATAGCTATATTATTGAGAAGCTTGAAGATTCCAGTCAGATCACAGTATGTTTCATTACAGTATTCAATAAATCAACTTAAAATGTGTGAGAACAATGATTCACCTAAGCAATAAAAAATTTGTATTTTTCCAAAACACCACTTGCAAATTTACTTGAATACCTGTGGTGAGTTTTTTGATTTGAGCAGGGCAGCCCAGCATTAATTTCTTGCTACTGTAACTGTAAATTACAGAGCAGTTCAAAAAACGCCCAAAAACGTAACTTAATTTTCCTATATTTCGACTACTATTCTACCGCCGCTGAACCAAGTTTCAAAAGGTGGTGTTAAATCAAAAATTAGTTGCAATCGGAGTGCTGATTTCCGAAATGTAGTGTGATCTCGGATTCCTGCATGTATTGACTCTCCAATGGAAATATAATTAACTAGAAGCGAAAATTTCACACGTTTTAGATAACTATATGGCCCATTGCCCCGATAAGGGGAAAATATGTGTACAAGAATCTTTCAATCCTCTTCAATACGCGAAAAAAATAAAATAGTAGCCAATGCCAACTCCTCATTTGTGTATCTCGTTTTTCTTTCAAGTGTGTTAACAAGTATCTAAAGGTACCTACAATCTTCATAATACCTAATGAACATTAATTACATGGGCTAACTGTTTCCTAAAGCTTGCATTATTGAATATCAAAACTCTAGAGTACGAATCTGTACAAAACATACCTACCTTATTTTATATATTAGTTAAATATTGTATGAAAAGAATTTAGAGTATATACTCCCTTATTTGGATGTCGATCAATGAGACAAGAATGCATGTCCAAATTTTAAGCAGATTTTCCACGCAAATAGGGGAAATAAAATACTGAGGTTAATTTAACCGCAACAAAAAAATAATAAATGTTCAGAAAGTACTTAGTCTATATTTGACTAAATTTTAATCAAACTTATTTGCACAGTATTCCCTCTGCAACAATGTTTATAAAATTGATTGGTTCGAATATTTAGGGATCAGTGCAACTGTATAATTATAGAATGAATACAAAAATCTCACCCTCTCCCCTGACCAAACGTCTCATATACCGAAGTCCACTCATGTTCACCAAGTCCAGAAACACCCACTATCACAACCACAACTGACTACTAAAAAAATAGATCGCTAAAACTGATTGTACGTCGCCGTCGCGCAATTTTTTATCGATACTGAAGCGCAACGTGCATTGTTAGCCCCACGCTGGATGAAACAATTATTGTGATTGTTGTTTGATTACAATGGTAGATCAGGTATGATGGTTTGTTTTTCCAGTCTGGAATGTTTATGTGAATGGTGTTTGGATTTAGTACGATCATTGAACAATTTTAGCACATTGGAATGTAGATAGTATAGACGTAAATATACTCATAAACTGAATGAATATATTTAAGTCGTATCTAAATTAACTGTTTATGCTCTAAAAAAAATTAATTTGTCCGCCGCATGAGCAATCCCAGACAATTTCTACTAACTCTAGTAATCGAGTGCAAATATTAGGGGAAGAATTGTAACATTTCGAACATTTAGATTTCAAAATATTGAGTTTGCTTGATGAATTGCGATGACATGAGAAAGAACCAACCAACTATTTCCGTCGACCTGCTTGTTGTCTGTCTGTCCGGTATTCCTTGGATCTCCTGTAACTACGAAACTACGATTCGTGTTTCTATAAAATTTTGACAACAGACTGCTACTATAGCAAGCTCAAAAAAGCGCTCTAGTTTTTGATAATCGATGCAGTGGCGGTGTAGTCGTGTAGTTGTCGTATAACTTGAGAAAATTGAGAAAAACACTCAAATTTTATTTTTAGACGTCTTTGCGGTATCTGATTATGTGTTATGATGTAGGAGGAGAGACAATCTGGAAGTTTTGTTAACCTCAGTAGAGAAATTGTAAGATGTACAAAATTTGTGACACCGATTGTCCTCCGTACATTTTTGACATAGATGAATGTTTATACATATATTTTCCATAAAAACACATAAATAACTGATTTATCACATTAGTTACGGAGAATTCTACGATGACATACATGAACATAGTAAATTTTGAAACATATTTAAAACACTTAAATTAGTTATGAAATTTGTACGGCATTTTAAGACGTATTTAACTTCGTAAATAATGACAAAAGTAGGTACAATTTAGTTTCCTGAAACGGCGGCAGTTTGTTAAACTCTTTGTTTCACGTGATGTGGTACCAAATTCTTTAAGATTTCCATCCATCAGTTCTATATATAAGTTTCGCGAGTATGAACTAGATAATTTTGAAAATATTTCAATATGTCCTAAAATTATATATCACTCCGTCATCGATTTTCAAAAACGAAGAAGCAATGATTTCATATCAGAGTTCTCCCCGAGTTTAAGCAACAACAATGTAGTCTTTGGTGAGATTTATGTTGACAAAAAGAAACAATAGATCACACGTGATTTGATCAAAATAATTGGAATTCAAATCACAAAAATGTGACATGGTGAAGCCATTGATGCTACAAACTGCTTGACCATGCAACCAATGCAATTGCAATTGCATTTCCATATAATGTGGGTTGATCAATGTCTTTTAAATAAGCATTTGCTTGAAAATCAGGTCAAGTTTTCTCAAAATAGTTGTAATTGTTTGTTAAAGATATGGTTGGGGACAGATTCTATAAATATAAAAACGTATATTTGATTTTTACAAAAGTATAGAGAAAATTTCACTCCGTGGCAACGGAAATGTCCTACCTGGCATAAATAAGGTTATTATATTATTTTTATCCTCATTATTATGATTTAAATTGGGTTAACTTACTCATGCCGATTTGATGGTCCAAAGGCGTATAAAACCTGAATATCTCATGCCGCTATATTGCAACGTTGATGTAGAAAATTCATTCAGACAAATAACATCAGAATTAGAACTAGATATGTCATTCGAAGTACTTTCAAACTATCACTGTCAATTAACAACTTTTTTTGACGTTTACTCACATTTGTATAAATAAAAATAGGTTAAAAAGTAGATATACACGAAATGTTTCGGTAAAGAGTATTATTGAATCACTGAAAATTTTAACATCAGCGATATCTTACGAATTGGTGCGTATATATCTCAAAGATCTATGTGCGAATGTACAACATTGTACATATATTTTGTAATTTTCAACCCCTTGATCCCTACACTGCAATGGTTATTATTTTGATAAAAGAGAAACAGGAATGAAAATTCATTGGATGTTCTACTGACGCCAATTAAAACTACATAGGATTAATGAATATTTCACTAGATTAGCGGCCAACCATAAGCTAGGCTTTGGTAACTTTAAAAATGGAAATGTTTTGACATATCGGTTTAGTGCGTAAATAGGGAATATGAAGAAAAATCTAAATAAAACTATGTCAGACCTCTCACTAGTTTCATCTCATTGACGAGCATGGTAATTTCTATTTAGGATATAATTACACAGTTTATTGTACATAATGGTGTATCAGGGAAAACAAAGCATTAAAAAATGGCGGCAAGTAGGTTGACCCTGTACTTGCTACACATTTGCATCAGAATTAACGATTTGGATCGAATTAGGTCACTTTTGATATTTGAAATTGTATTCAAAAACTCCAAAAATAATTTCCAAAATTTCCAATATCTCTGAAACCTACTTAATAGAGGAGCAGCTTGAAACTCGGTCAAATGAAAACATGAAAAAAATACAAATTATTAAAATTTTTAGGCACATTCAAAATGTATTGAAACACAGATGCATTATCATAAAATACCACATCACAACAACAACAATAGCTTTGTGATTAGAACGCAAATGTGTGAACAATCCAAATGTCTAACAAGTACAGACCCTTTCTTTCAGATCTCTCCGTCTATCACCCCCACCTGCAATTTTTGCACCCCCTTCAAAAACATGTTTTTCTGCCCATTGACCATATGTAATCTTGATTTAGATCTAATTTTCTGTGCTCACATCTCTAGTCTATACATGGAATGACCACAGCAATGAGACGTGTTCGGTTTGGTTAAAACTAGGGACGATACTGGCTTACAGCCGATATTGGTTATCGATACAATATCGAATCAAAAGTATCGATGCCCGATATTATCGGACCCAAAGTATCGATACCGTCATTATCGAATCGATTGGTATCGAAACGCAACGCACTTCAAATCATGGATTCCTCAAAGTAGAATAATTAAAATTATACTCAACTTCTGCGCTATTCTTGGATCGAACAGATCATAAGATGCCGGTAAGTGGACACGAGACAAATAATGGAATAACAATAATTTTCAAATAATATTCTATTTGTTATCAATCTCAAACAGCACCAAAGAAACACAATAAAATAATACTAGAATAATTGACTCTTTACTTAAACCAATGTTCTGTGCAAGGAACAACAATACGAATGGAGGAACATGAATGAAAGAAATAGAGATACGCCAACGCACAGGAAAAATCGCGAAAGAATGCAAATTGTACCAACAGCGATTAAAACTAGGATCTACTCTATTCGTACGTATGGATCGTACCGATACCGATGCTCCAATATTTCTTTCGATAATATTGGGCAAGAGATATGGATACCGATACTCTGAATGTCGAAAGGAACATATCGATACCTACTAGTATCGGAAATATCGCAACGTCCATAGTTAAAACTGCGTGGATCCATCTGTGCGCGGTTTCTGGCGCAGAGTTGCCACAATCGGTATAGTATACTATATCCAGTTTGGCCAGATCTCATGCTCTTGCCAGAGATTTCATTAAAAAAATCACATGCTTCCATGTACAAATATTTGGATGATCAAAAAGTGCGCCTGGGGGCAATCTCAACCTTTTTGGCGTTGATGAAATACGTTTTATCATCTATAAGCTTTTGACCTCGGTGATCTTCCGTAACTGTGAGATAAGGGCGTATCTAGACCTCATTCTTGGGGGAGTACAGGGGCATGGGGCATCTTTATGCTTCCACCATTTTTTGTAATACCCTCGTCAAGGTAGTTGAGGCAACAGGAAAAATGATGGTAATAGTTATTATAATAAAAAAGAAGCTAAAAGCAAGTGAAACAGTGAGATCAAGCCGGTAAATACTATTTGCTTCAGCTAAATAAAAAAGGGTTCAGAAACATTTACGTTCATTCTGTCTCTCTAATACGCTTAGCTTGCAGAATTTTATTTCCGGTCGCCTTATGAGATTTATAGTCTCAGAATGAGTGACACTCGACCCCCCGTCATAAAATAAGGATTACACACCTGCCTGGTGTACGTGGGATTATGGAACCCTTAAAGTCTGCCAAGAAAATCCTTTGCAGAAATTTATATCCACGTTTGTATATATAATAAAATTATTAATGCACTTTGCACATGATTTTTTTCTGGCAGACTTCTAGGTTCCATAATGCCCTATACGCATACTAAATGCATGTGTAATTCTCATTCGCGATGATATAGGGTCAAGTGTCATCGGCTCTGATAGTACTCGTATTATAAAATCGTACAGCTGATTTTGAGTAATCGCAAGGTTTGTGAAATTTAATTTTTTGAATTCAATGACACCAGACTCCTATTATTCATTTCGAAAATCAGAGTTGTTCAAAAATACGAAGAATACAAAATGATTGCACAAAATAGGCTAAAATAGAAATACATCATGTATTGGTCTGTAATTATAATTTAAAACGCAATGTATAGGAATAGATACCGAATTAGCAGTGCGTTTTTATGAAGGTTACGTTACTCAAATTTTGATATGAATCATTCATTCCTTGGAAAAAATGATTTAAATTCTTGATCTGAAATCTTGAAATCTTGGGGCGGGGTAATTACCCCCGTGACCCTCTCCCTTGCATACGCCCTTGTTGTGAGATATTGCCTTCAGAATACACTTCAAATTTTTTACGAGTTGTACAGCATAGTAGAAACTGTTTGTCTTCTGAAGGGGGGCTGATCAGCAAATACAACTGAATAAAGGTCATGAATAATTACCTTGAAAAAATAGGGTCAAGTAACTTAGTATTCCACGTCTAGTACTATCATTTTGATAAAGATTTTGACTAGATTTCATAACTGTTGATACACTTGCACTATAGTAAATGTTTGTGAAGTGCAACTCTTGATACAAATGTTTGTTTTTTTTGTATTTTGATGGTAGCTCCACCGCCACTGTACAGATTCTCGAAATAATAAATCGAGACAGACAGACAGACAAACCGACGTAAATGACATATGATTTCGTGGTGTATCTATAATGAAAAGTTGAGCAACCATTATACCTCAACATCGAATTTTTACGCGATACTTGCGGCATCAAATCATCATTAATCATTAAAAAACTGCCCCCGAATAACGTAAAATATAAATTTACACACTCATTTTGTGTTATGAAACACAGTCATATTCACTTCACCACTACCACGCTTATCAAAATTTACAGTGACCAGGAAAACTTGGAGTAAAAGTTCTATAATGAAGTTGAAAAGGAACTGAATGAAATTCATAATATTGAAATTTACAATAAAAGAGATTGAAAAAAGTTGGAATTACTACAATTGTTTCCTATTTACTTAATAATAGTACAGTAAATATGTGTAAGTATTTATAGAAGAGAGGAAAGTGATTAATCGTATATTTATAGTGGTTGCTAATCAAATCCAAAGAGGATTGGCTAAATCACAATAACTACTCAGATTTTGACTTTCTTGGCAGCCTTTATCGAAACACAACAAATGAAAATTTAAACGTTAGCTAAGTTATATCACCAATCGTTTGTGATTGTAATTAGTGGCCAATACAAATATAAGATGAACTAGAGCGACAACCACGTGATAAGTTTGAGGTGTTACATAAGAGGATAATGACGTCTGCCCTACACTGGGAAAATAAATAGGTTCGCTTAAAGTGCTTGCCTATTCCCAGTTGATTCACAAGATTATCCTATATGTCAGTGAAAAATGTGACACTTTGGGGCTCCGTAATGTCAGTTATCACTGCGTTGGTTTTGATCAAATTTTGTGAACTATATGATGTGATTGGTTACCCTCCGACTGTCTTGTCGGTATGTATTTGGATGTCCTAGTACAGTTTATATTGCGTGTTTTCATGTACTGATGTCGGTTGTATATTTGCAATAAGGATTTGTGTTTTATATTATTTTGTATGTTGTGGATACTGCATGGTATTTGACGTTTGCTGCAGAGTTTGCCTCGCTGAGTATTCAGCTCCTGCTAAAGTTTAGCATGCGCTTATAATCTGTTCTATTGTCGCCTTTTGTTGGTGGCATCTTCTGCAGTTTTCATCTGTGATGGAGGGGTATTTTATTATATACTTCTAGTAGTTTCGAGTTGTAATCACTTGGTCTTTGTTGAGTTTAGTTTTGTTTTCAGAAGTTTAATTAGACGGTTTTTGAATTCGTTTCGCAGCTGTTCTATGATTTGTGTATGGTTTTTGTTTGTTTTGATAGAACTTGTAAGTATCGTCTTTGCCCATGTTGGCAAACGTTTCACCATTCACTATTTCTTCTTCGGGATGGTTCCTCCATTGACCTTTATTGATGTGGAGTACTTTGGATTTGCTTATTCCGAACTCCATTCCGATGTCTGGCGTACAAGTTTCTATTATTCTAAGCATTCCTTTGAGTTGCATCTCAGAGGCCGCAAATAGTTTTATATCATCCACGTAGAGAAGATGATTGATTCTATGCTGGTTTATTTTTGATGCCTGATGTTTAATCCATGGCTTCAGTGGTTGAGTGCCTTCGAAAGTGGGTTCAGGCTAAGGTAAAACCAAAGGGAGCTAAGAGAATCTCCCTGGAAGATACCGCGTTCTATGTAGAGTTCCTCTGTTTGGATATTATCTGTTTCTGTTTTTAGGGGTATGTTGGTACGCCATGTTTGCATGGTTTGTGTAAGGAACAGTCCTGGGTTAATCTTATAGCTTTGTAGAACTTTGATCAGCCAGGTATGGGGTGCCGAGTTAAATGCTTTCTTCTAGTCTATGTATCAGGTGTGAAAGTTTTTCTGTTCCTTTTTAGTCTGTTCCATTACCATTTGTCCAATTATAGGTTGTTCATTACAATCTTGGCTTTGATTTCTACATCCTTGTAGTTCTTCGGTAACTATGTTGCTCCTTATAAGATTCTGTTCAATTCTTCTACCTATTGATGCGGTTATGATTTTTTATAGATTTGGGAGGCTGGTAATTGGGCGATAACTTGCAGGGTTTATTTATCACTGTTTTCTTCTCTTTTATATTGTACGTTGAGCCTTGTGTGAGGAATTTGGGGAGCCTACTGGGCTGGAGTATAGCCTTGTTGATTTGGTTTCTGAGGGCTTCACATGTTGAGGTGCATTTCTTATACCAAAAATGTTATATGTATGTATGTATTATTATTATTATTATCATTTTTATTAATATTATCATTATTTTTATTATAAGAGAAAAACTGGTTTCAAGTGGGTACCTAGATGTTGAACATCTCAAATTGTCATAGAAATGAGAATTTGGATCATATTTCACAGCCATTTATAGTGTAAATTGAATTTGAAAGAAATTTAGTAATGATTCTTTCATGATCTGAAATTTGCAAAAATGTCTATAATTTACAATATATCAAAGTTTACTGGATCAGCAGCTATAAAATACGGTCACAATATTCAACAAACAAATCCAACGGCATGTTAAATATTCAGTCAAAATGCAGTAATCAGTAGCAAAATCCGCTAAAACGGAAACTGAACAAATTAGATTGAATTACATTTTTAAAGATCCGAAATATCATTTTCAGAAATCGGATGTATTGTAAAATAATCATAGCTATTCACAAAATTCTGGAATCCGTTTTGGAGACAAGTAAGGGAACAATCATCTATGACTATGTCTAACAAGTATGTAGGAAAAGAAATGTGATTTGGAAATGTTTCGCAAATCAGTACTTTTCTGCCCACTGGCGTGGGAATTAAAATTAGATTCAGCCTGTTTATTCCACTACAAATTTCCAGGCAACAGAAATTCAATTCGAAATCAACATACTTCATGGACTGTACTACAGCGGCATGCGATGGGAGTTCGTGCAAAAACACAAGGTTACCATTTTGTTACGTTCAAGTCAAATACTGGATAAAAACGCTTTTTATGATTATAAATTTTTTAAATGTAGGTGTCTAGTATGTTAATTAAATACCCTTCAAGTTTTATCGAGCTACGGAGTTATAATCGTGATTGAATTACCGTATTTAATGAAGATGAGCTAATGAGAAAGATTGGAGTGGTTTATTGAAATTATAATACTTTCAAAAGTAATTGAATTTATATATTATTGCAACTAAACAGTTTCATACTTATACAAAGCAAATGCCATTGAGTACATCAAGCAATTTTGCCTCAGGTTTTTCAAAACGCACGCTATAGGGCGCTGTACTGATGTCCTCTATCCTCTATCTATAACACTAAAAATACTTTGAGTGGGTTGGCATCTTAGTCGACACTACATGGTGATATGAAATCACTGCCATACAACTGCTAGTCCTCTTATTTAATAACAAGAAAACAAGCATCCATGGAGTAACATTGCAACAATATGACCACCATGTCATTCGCATCTTTACGTTCAAATTAGAAATCGGTCTCTCGTTACTATGATTTTGATTTGATTTTTTAAAATCAATCAAGTGGTGAAAGTAAAGTAATATGAAAACTTTCCGATACCGCGTCTTAAGGTTTTTGAAAATGTCCTTTTTGTGAGGTGAAAAATGGAAGGAAGTGTCTTAATAACAAGTGAAAAATATTCAAGATAACTAGAGATCTGTTTATATTTTGTCCGGACTTGAAAACAATTACTGCTGTGTAAAGCTATGTAGTTAAGTATAATCAATTTATTGTGTTCGTGAATACCACAGCAGTGAGGTAGGACAATTTCACAGACAGCTGATAATAAAATAATTCTACGTATGGGTATCAGTTAATGCTCATTTAGGTTCTCACAATGCTACTTGAGCCATAAAGAATAATATACATAATTGTTACTAATTTAGTTTTCATGCCAATTATGATCATCCGCATGGATGCCTCTTACGAACCGTCAACATACAGGGTGTACCAATCTATCGTCACAGTCCGATTCCCTTGCTATGATAGCTATCAAACATTTTCTTCAATGAAAGCGGTGTGGGAAGCAAAGGTAGAGTACAAAATTCAAAATAATTTTGCAGAATACCTGTATTTTCCAACGTCCTGATGTTCTGTCATCATTAGAAGGCTCTGAGTAGTATATTTTTAATTAGAAGCTCTGTATATTATTTCAGATTGAGATTTGATAGTTGTAACTAGATTATACAGGTTGTATCGGAATGTACTGATATTTTCATTTTGAAATACGTTTAGTACGCTATTAGGAAGTTAAATTGACTACCTCAATTTAATAATCTGCACTATCTTTCATTATTATTTATCTGTTGTCTTGTGTTTTCGTTTACAGAGATAGCACCTTGATTTTTTATTTTATTTCAAATGGAATAACCAGAGTTTCAATCATGTAATCAAACTAATTTGAGTATTTCTACTATAACATCACTAACATATCAGGACAAAACAATCGTTACAGACAGACCGACAGACCAACAGACTAACAATCCAGCAGTGAAAGGGGACCCCCTAATAAATAACAGAAATCATATCAATAGTCTTCCGAAAACTTAACCAGTGGCCGCAGAAAAATTGATATTAAACTGATACCTAACCAATTTTTTTATCTTTTTTCAGTTTTGTATATTTAATGAGCATTTACCTCTATCATAGTCAATTTGGTGTAACAGAGAACATGCTAAAAATTGAGAGTCATATTTGCACTACAGAAAGTATTGTGATAGTAAGTAGTCGATTTGTGATATTAAAATTATTGATCCTGTACATTGTTGATGCTCTTACCTCGTGAAGCTCTTCCATCATGCAGATAAAAAGATTGTGTAATTAACACAGTTTCACAAATAAAATTCTTTTTGTTTCAGTGACGCGTTTCGATTTATATTTAAATCATCGTCGGACTGTCAGATTTGACTTCTAACAAGGCTACCCAGATAACTTGCTCACTAACAAACTAGATACTATCATGGATACAAAACTAGAGCTTTCAAATCTAGCATACTATTTATCCTGTCTAGCTATTATTCTGTTGAATTATTTTTTCTCTCTCTTGTGTTTGTCTTAGGGGAAATATTTTTTGGCGACTGCATTTACACTAGTGTATAGAGAAACCCCTATAAAATGTCCTTAAGATGATTTGATAAGCTATTTTATTTCTTAACAAATTCTATTACTCAAGATATTTCAGGAGTATGTAAACCTACAATACAAATAGAAACTTATAGTAGTGTATCGATAATAATTGATACTAATCAATCTGTTCATTTACTACGATGAAATATGGGTTTCTCAGATATTTTTGAATATCTAATGTTACCATGAAGTTTAAATCATGTATTTTATTACAAATATGAAGTACACTCATTCCATTTTCGTTGCCAACTTTATGATTAGTATCTAGTAAGTTGATCTTTCTGGATGGTGGTTTTTTGAAGGTACTTATATGTTCTCTGTACCTTGTTGTAGATGCTCTAGCTGTTTGACCTATATAAACAGCACTACAGAAGGCACATGAAATCCTATAAATACCTGACTAACATATATTTGGTTATTTTTCCTTTGCATCTATTGAATACGATCATAAATCAGGTGCTGACATATTAGCCATACTATTTTATATTAATAAAATACATGATTTAAACTTCATGTGAACATTAGAGATTCAAAAATATCTGCGAAATCCTGATTTCATCGTGATAAATAAACAGATTGATATTGTAAACTCAATTTTTATCGATACACTATATAAGTTTCCATCAATTTGTATTCTAGGTTAACTTCCTCCCGAAATACCTTAAGAATTAAAATAGTTTATCACATGTAATATCTTAAGGACATTTTGACGGCGATGGTTAAGGTTTTGTAGGGGTTTTCCTTAACACTAGTGTAAATGCAGAATTCCTCTAATACAGACACAAAAATTAAAAAAAGTAATTTATTAGAAAAATAACTAGACAGGATAAATAGAATGCTAGATTTGAGAGCTCTAATTTTGTATCCATGATAGTTAGTTAGTAGGTAATCTGGGTAGCAGTCAAATCTGACAGTCCGACGATGATTTAAATATAAATCGAAACGCGTCACTGAAAGTAAAATGGTTTTATCCGTGAAACTATGTGTTAATTACACAATCTTTTTATCTTCCAAATTGTTGATGTCTCACATAAAACAAAATTTTAGCACAATTGGTTCATCAGTGTCACGTAAGAAGTATGACAAAGTTTAAGAACATCCGCAATTCCAGTTATTATAATAATAATTATTATCTGATTCTCGACTGAAATTAATATAAAAAATCTGGCATTGAACCATTTGCAAAACGGTATTATTAAAAAAGCATACCAAAATATTGGTTAGATTCGTTAGTATTAAAAACATCTGGTAATAGTATTGTCTATGGATTATAATTTTGTTACTACTTGAACTTGACAAACCTCAATACCATTTCCTTTTTATATAGATTGTTGTTAACAAGGTGATCCACCTTTCTACTTTCTTATAACAAAGCATGTTTTGCTCTTATATAAGAGAGTTAATTTTTGAATTAAAGTGAATATAAGAAGTGCCTTATGAACCTTCTTTTGGATTTATCAACAATATAAATGCGCCATTCTAGTCTTTTATAATAGTTCAAACTAAGTTCTTGTTTGAAAACAAAAACTCTTAGAATATCTTAGAATAAAACATGCCAATATAATTCTTTTGACAAACCTCAATAGCATGTTCCTTTTATACAGATGTTATATTAATCCCTGGGATATTACAAATATTCCAGGATTGTTACTGAAGCAAAAAAGTGTTTGCCCAAACAGCTTAGAATAACAATTCAGATTGATTTTACGTTTGTATCATATATTTAGATTTATATGCAAATGTGATGTTTATTTTGGCATTATTCCATTTTCCCCCATCTCTGAGCAGCCTACTTCTCAAAAAAATGTGCTTTCCTGCTACCGCCATTTATCCGTTGGGCGCCAATATACGATGGCTGCTTTATACATTTTGTTTGAGTGCATCGAGTAGTGCATATTTGTCTTCAGTCATTCAACCTTTGCCCCTCTATTAACGATTAAAATCTACACACACAACTGCACCTTATTGCATCTATACTATTTATGCGATTTGTCGTTGAAGCTGATTAGTATGCAGTATGTTTTGGATTAATTTCCTATCATGAATAATATTGAGAACAACAAATCCGATCAAATGGTTATTCGATTAATAAGCTTCAATATTCAATTCAAAACTATAAACTTATACAAAATTAACTCAAAAGCTGTATCTTGCTAATCTGCTATACTACATCAAATCATGTCCTAGCCTCAAACATGGTATTGGAGAGCAAATATTTACTTTTTAGCATGTTGGGTATCAAGATATTTACAAGAAATTTATAGTCCAGAGGACTTTTTTCTATCTATATTATAGCAATTTACCATTGTTATTGTAGCCTTGTTAACAGTTACTGCGAATTGACTTACCTGTCGTGAGAAAATCCAAAAATGCCAAGAAAATAGTGGCAGATAGCTTAAGTTTTTGGTGTGTTGGATAAATATGTGTAACATGAAGACAAATCAATATTCCATGCCAATCAGCCTGTACTATTAATTGATAAATATTGCATTACAACAGATCTATATATATTATCATTTGTCAAAGCTTCATTCATTTTGGAGGATATGAAATGATGATGTAAATTCTTTTTCAGTGTTTCGGATTGTAATGTGTGGAAAGGATTGAGTATAACATCTACGTGTGAAGTACTGAGTCAATCTACTGAGGTCCATTTCCTATGTACACCTCTAACCAAAGCTTTGATGGGCAAAGTTTTATAAAATCATGTAACTTTGTTCTTAGAAGGATTAGAGTTATTTTTGAAGCTTGTATTCATAGATAAGAAATGTATGGTGAAAACAGAACATGATTATATTACGATGAACTTTTCGATTGTTGATTGGCGAACCATTTTCGTCTGAAACTAATCAGTCTGAATTTAGTTCATATAGCCGGATCCTTATTCAACAGTACGCATGAAATTGTGACCACAATGGCAACGCAGCACTGTCACCCGCCTGACCGTTCTTCAATGTGACCCCACCGACCGCGACCCTTCCTATCGAAGGGGAAAGTGGTCGTGACGTCACGAACATGTGGGACCGTCTTTATCTGAAGGCTAAGCTGTTTACGTGAACGATTTACTCATTTCAGTAATCCAGATAAAACTGTACTTCCGTCACATCTCTGCGACAGTGATAACGATTTGATAAAAATTACGTCGTTTCCTACCACAGGCGCCGATACCGCTGTAAAAAATCCAGAAGGGCAAGCAAACATTAAAACGTATTTCTATGCTGTGATGCAAAAAATGGTTGAGCAGTGTTTTCACTCACTTTAAGTTATTTCAATCGACTTCAAAAAGGAGGAGGTTCGCAAGACGGTTGTATGTTTTTTTGCCAAATTAATTTTTAATTTGAAAGGATATACTTGCAGACTGATCCAGTTATTATTGAAATTTAGTTCTGATGATAAATATTCTCCTACAAGAAGTTAATTCATGAATGGCGATAAATATTCTATCATGATCAAGAAAGCTAAGCTACTACGATGAAGCAAATTAAAATAAATGCTTCTGATGGGAATGGTACTGGTACCAATGGACTGCCTACCTTCCTAGACACCGGAACTCTATACTTAAAACAAAACTTGAACAAAAAACCCAGCCCTCTTTTTCGTTCAATTTTCTGATCAAAGCATCTGGAAGAGTTCAACTAATAATGCACTGAAAAAGTTGAATACATTTTAATTCTAAATAATGGTTACCTAAAAATTGCCTAAAAAAATAATAGAAGCGGGTCTAATATGTATCGAATAAAAAATATTGCATCATATCACCCACTACATAATTATACCGATTTTATTTATAGGTTGAACCTGTTGCTATAAAAATCGATGAAAACAGGCAACGTTGTTTGGCCCCACTACAAGTTGTGAAATATTTCAAACTACTATAAATGCAAAACTTGAGTTTGCCATGATGTTAATGAGATGAATATTTATGTAAACAATGGATAGTACCTGCTATCCAATGCCACAGAACGTATGCAGTCAACTATATGTTATCCATTCAAGTGACCAACATAAACACTATGTTTATTACAATATTATCTAGGTAAAATATTAAATTTCCTGCAAAACTAAAATTTTTTTCATCTTCACAAACGAAAATTGTTACATCAATTAATTATCCAATCCAAAGTAAGATAGTTATGAAAATATCAAGGAGGGCCATCAAGAAACCGCCACTTCCATATTTCCATCTAAAATATAATGTTTGACAGAACCACTCACTTCTCCCTGCCAAATACCCTCCGTACTTCCCGATTCTTGGTACACGTTTCGGTTTTCGCAACAAATCCTCTTCCACCTCCAGAGTCTCCATCTTTTCGTTTCGTTAATCCAGAAGAAAATCTGTCGCTGCACTGTTCACATCACTGACCGTATTTTCAAATTTGTAAATGGCGCTAAATGCCTTTTATTTTTTTTAAACTAGAACTCATTCATAGGCTGTGCATTCATCGTAGTCGGAAACATGAGCACGTTGTGTGTGTCATGAGCGAGCGCCAAGGCGGGATGGTCCTGACATGTTGCCAGATTTCTTAAAGCTATTTCCTGGAACTCCATATCATTTCCAGAATTGTGACATATAAACTAACTTGATGTTTGCGTCATCTATTTCCACCTATTATTTTACTGAAATTCTTGGAAAATTCACCAATCTACAACACTGCTTTCTGGTGACTTAGTGATTGAAGTTGATGGAATGAAACCTATAAGGTAGTTCTTTGTATTACCGAACTAGGAATAGATGCAAGCCTAATTCAAAGTCACAGTTGATTTCTTGGTGCCTATCTCTTATTTGATTATTTCACTTGAAATCAGGGAACCATATACGGACTTTGAAGGAGAATAGAGTATACGATTTAAGCAGTGTTGCATTATCATGAGACAATCTATTATAAGAGCCTCCTCGGTTTTTTAATAATCATTTCGGTGTTGGGGCGGAGGGTATAAAATAGAAAGGGTAGTATATACTTACAAGGGAATATGTAAGTTTCACATTTACCTGAAACCAGTATCTCTCCAAATTTGCACCTTTCAAGTATGAAGTGCTCGAATACGGCATCTGGTGCATCATTGAGATATCTTTTTCGATTGTCATTTTGTATTTACAAAATGTCTTTGTTTCAATGTACGGAGGGCGGCCTTCCGGTAACTCGGCCAATAAGAGTAATAAGCACTGAGAACAATTTAGAAATGGAGATATTACGTTTCATGAAATAAATATCCTTAAAAGCCATGTCACTGATTTTATTGGTCGGTCTGTCTTTAAAATAATGCCTGTCTGTCTGTAAAATAATAAAATCAAACTTCGTTTTTGAAGGTTTCTAGGATTCCTGAAAATTTTACAAAAATGTTTGGGAACACCTAATGAGAATTGGAGAAGGATGAGATCTTAATATCTTTTGTTATTGATAAAAGACGTTTTATTATCTATAAATTTTTGACGTCGGTGATCCTCTGTGTTATCCACACATTTACTTTCCAAACGAATGATACATTCGCTCTAATAGCTGTGGATTTAGTAGTATTGTAGATTTTACAAAACGTCTGACTTATGGACACAGTATATTTTTAATGCATTTTAAAAGTTGTTGACATTTTACTTTTTACATTTTGCCGGGTGTCTTAGGACATAGCTTTTCTTATATAGGTAACTAGTTTGCTCCCTCTGTATTTCAGCCACTTTTACTACAGATTATTATTAAACGTGGGTATCATGAATAATGATGAAAGTGATACCTTTTGCGAATAGGACTACGTCAGCTTTATTGACGTCATTTTTTTGTCTGATGCTATACTTATGGCCCAATTCGTTTCTTAATTAATGATATTTAGAAAAATTAGAAAGAAAAATTTTTGTCGCCAGTGGGGATCGAACCCACAACCTCCTGCATTCTAGGCAGGCGCCTTTACCGTTAGACCATGACGAACTGGTCAGGTAGAACGGCAAATGCGCTATGGAAGGTACATCCCTCCTGTGCAATTCTTCTTCCTAATTTTCTAACCTATACAGCTCGATCAGGAGGCACCTGCCTAGAATGCAGGAGGTTGTGGGTTCGATCCCCACTGGCGACAAAAAATTTTCTTTCCAATTTTTCTAAATATCATTAGTTGTCCACTTACGGATTGCAGTGTAATCCGATAAAATTCTGTAATCGTTTCTTAATATTCAATTTTTTTAAACAATCGTATTCACATACAAGTTGTCTGACGTTCTACAGGCGAATGTCTTTATATAATGTCATGTATGATTTGTACTGATCTGAGAAACTGATGATTGCATCTTTTGGATTGAATAGATCTATCAAAATTTACAAAATACATGAAACTTGGATCAATGTCCTTGAATACATTGATATTTTGACCTTCTACAGCATGACGCTCCTGAGCAGTGGACAGACCATCAAAGGCAATTGCGCCTTGCGGGGATGAGGAGATAAACGAAATAAGAAACTGGTCAAACGGCCAATGAGTGAACAGTAACCACTGTAAGTACTTATTGTAATGATTTCTGCCTTTTTTTCATTAGTATTATGGCAGCGGAAAGCAAAACACAAAACAATTCAGAATACTATCAAAATTCGCCTTTTACTCTTTCTCGAGTAACAATTATCTTCAGATGTAGTTAAAATATTGTTGGGGAGCTCGACAGTTTTTATAAATACCAAATGTAATACTTAATTTGAAGCATGATCATAAGAAGCTTAGCAAGTCCCTGCTTCAAGTCCTCATTCCATGGTTTTACATTATACTCAAACTGGACGTGGTTGATTGAAATATAATATATTTACTTATATAATTAGAACTTACTGCTATTGAACTATAATTCTGCTTGCAAACTTTCATTCCATTTTTATTCTTCCGAGTCCATTTGTATCAATACCTAAGTTACGCGTTTTTACTTACGAAACATAACATCCATGATGAACATGTTATTAAAGGCTAATCGGCATGTTGACTACAGACAAAAAAGTGAAAAAACAAGCAAGCTTAGATCTAACGGGGACTCGTACAATTCTAATTCCATTATACCAGGATACCAGGAAATCTTTTCATGTCTATTGCTGGGTCAGTATACTCAATTCCGTTTTTTATCATCCCTGTGCAAGATATGTACCGTTCCGATTAATAAGCACAATTTGGCAAATGATCAATTCAATTATCTATCCAAAGTTCAATGTTAAGTGAGATTTATTTTCTGTATTTCGATAATATAAACCTATTTTTACTGATATGACGTAACACTGCAAATCACATGGCACAGAACTCGGGTTCAACTATTTATCTAATCTCAGTACCACACATTTTGTTTATTCATTACGTATGCAGGCTACTTTCCAGGTTAATGTTTTTTCTTGCCATTAGAGTTTAAGGTCAAATGCTTAGAAATAGATCACACATGTTAACAATCCAATTACAAGAAAAATATTCGTATGAATAGGGTTTAATAACTATATGGCTACAGTGAATGTATTTCATTTATAGTGGGTCGAATAAATCAGATCATATTTTCTATTTAGAGGGGGCTCAGATGAAAAGTCAAACTAGAATAGCAAAAATGCGAAATATAAATTGTAACGATTGTGGTCCATATTTTCTACTTTCACGATTCGCTTTGTTAATTGAAAATATAGAAAAAAATCAGGTGAATGGGATGTGATTACTAAAATAATGATCTAAATTGTTTATATTACAAGTACAACATATTTAAACTCTCTTACCAGCGAGACGTGTTACCTACTGGATGGTCGAGTGCAACTCATCCCTAAGAAGCGCAAAAAAATGTACCCAACAACTACCTGTGACTTTTCTGCTCCGCATCATATCCAAAGTTATAGAGATGGATATTAACATGCACCTGAGCAAAAATATCGTCAATGATCGCCAATAAAACCAAAAGCATAGATCCACAGAAGGTCTTCTGGCCAACATTAGCCGTATGTGGAGCAGAGCAATTGTGCTTCATGGAGAATCTCGAGTCATCGCGTTGGATATATCAAAAGCTTTTGTTGGATGTGGCAAAGAGATGATGCTGCCTATGGCTGCTACCAGGTCAATGCTTGTATAGTTCTCTCAGCCAGAACTCTTTATTTGTGATGGTGGATGGATATGTGTTGTACATATTTGCCATCAACGCAAATGCTCCTGTAGGATCTGTTCTTTACACAAAAACTCTTCTTGCTTGTACATCACCCAGCTTTTGGAGCTGACATTTTATTCAGCTTGGCTGTTGGGGACATCGGAAGAATTGTCGAGTAAAGATCTACAAATGGATTTCAGTTTAACGCATAAAAGACTCAAGCAACAACACTGACATAAAAATCACATTCCAGCCGTTCAGATGAAGGGATACTCTAATAATCTTCAATTAACCTTCTGAGGATCAACATCAACAATAACATGATCTAGCATGATCATGTTGCTGGCCTTGAAAGTTGTAATCCTGAAACGAGCATTGCGTCTAGTAGATGACATTAGTCTGAAGCGTCGAAGAAATGTTGCTCATCTTCCACTGTTCCACTATAGATGCCATCAGTGATGTGGCCATCACCTAGTATAGTTTTGTTGCTTTCTTCTTTGAAATATGTTCTACTTGGAAGTAGATTGTAGATGTGCTTTCAATTGGCGAAACGCTTCATCATTAGGATGAAATTGTTCAATGAAAGTGGATTTTATTAAGCGTTTCGCTTCAATAGTTGCATCGTCAGACTGTCAAATGGATATCAGGTAAATTTGAATAACCCAGAAGTATAAAGGAATACTATAATTATTCAGCATCTGTAACTATGTGAACACAGGAAACGAAGATTAAAGACAGAAATTAAAAGAATTTTCAGAGGAATATTTTCTATGACGGAAGTAATAAATGTTTTTGTTGCATTCCTCACCATTGATTAGATATATCTAGGTAATTTGTGTTAATACAATATGAGCTAGAAAGCCAAGAAAGATCAAGAGCATCGTCACTAATAAAAGCCTAAATGTTATTGGGAGACACAAAAAGTATTAGTAACTCTGCAATAGAGATTTAAATAATCATACTATTATAATACCGCGTTCACTGACTGTACTAAACACTATAGAATGTAAAACATTAAGTAGGTGAATAATGCTCCAAATTCAAATATAATGTAATAAGTAATTTACGAGAGAAATGCACTTTGGAAGTATCAATTAAACAATGAATGAATTGCAATAATTGAATGCATAATATTACTAACAGAACAAAAATGATTAAAGTTCAATATTCAATGATTGTGAAAGATATCAATTCGGATTGAATCAAATAATCATTCAAAAAGTAATTCAGGGAAGGCTAGTCTTAACTGTAAAAATAGAAAATGGGAATTGAAGACAGTGAGGTAGGAATTTTTTATCTTTTCACAGAAAGACGACAATTCGGTTCGAAGGTGAAACCATGCTAAAACGCACGTCAAGACGCTCTCCTAATCGTAGATTTTCAGTAAATGTGTGTTGTTGCATGCTTTATTATCTTTTTATTTATGTAGTGAGTCAGTAGTCAGTTCTTACTGCACGCCATTGTTTTCAAAATATTCTTCTCTCTCATGGACAGGAAAATATCGGTATCAATTCCTTCATGAAATGACATGTTCAGTCTCCTCTGGATAATAGGTCAGTGTCGGATCGATTTTTTTTTCAGGAGCGTAAAGTCAAAGTTTGATGCCCCCGAAAATATACAAGCGCCTCAATACTGCTCAAAAATATCTTCGATTCGACACCTTTCGCTATTGCAATACCTCAAATTATCATAGGAAGTGATTATTTGAGGTTTCTACATCTGATATATGCATTTTGGCGCCCTCTCAGCCGTCCATTTTACCTCTCCCCTATAGATCCGACTATCAACCAGGTAATATCAAGTAACACTGACATCGTATCATATTTAATATTTCAACCCATTATAAAATATGACGCTAATCAAATAACAACATATCAAATTTGTGTAAACATCCTCTGGAAGTCATCCACAGGTCAGTTAGCTGCGTGTTAGTATCTATCTTATTAAGATATCAGCCAACTAAAATCCTAGGAATAGTGGTAAATAATTTCCATAATATTCATTGTGTTATGTATACAGGCTTTGAAGGATTCACGGAGGACGTTCTGTGGCCAGACCCCGTCCGAAATACATATACGAATTTTTCCTTTTAAGCAACCTGCATTCCTTTGAACACATTTTCTTTCCAGCTTGAGCCTGTACTTCCCACGCAATGGTATCAGTTTATAAATGAGCATTTGAATCGGATTTTGCAACTGTTGACAGTTGAAATTGTATTAAAAAATTGTTTTAATATCCAAGATTGATGCTTTTTCGAAAATTTCTATAATTTGCAATACTTCAGAAAGTTACTTCAAGTTATCAGCAGTTTTAAAAATCCCAATAAAAATCTTTACTAAACAGATGCAAATGCAGATCTAATACAAAGTCAACCTCCTTGCCGCAATTCCTAAAGAGGCTAAATAGTAGTTTCATCATCATTTATGAGCCCAATTCGGATGAAATGCAGTAAACTATAATAAAGTCACTAAAATAGAAGCAAAACAGATTAGCCCACTTTATAAAAAGGTTATTTATTCCCTAAAATGCCGTAGAACACAAAACAAATTTATGTGGTTTACTCTTTTTTGAAAAATTAGAAATGGATATAAAATATATGTTATGTTCATAAGTCAGATATCGTCGTATAATTCTAACAAGTTCGGAGAATTGATGTAAGGTTTCCCGGTGTGGTAGTCGTTTGCATGGCACCGTGCAGGAAATAGAGGTGCTGTCATCTGCGAAACTATTCTGATTGGATATCATTCAACCTACAGTTCATTGATGTACAACAAGAATAGCCTTGGATCCCTAGGAAAAGCCAGCGTTGATGGTAGATAAACCGGAAGCACATTCAGTCATCACCAGTAGACGCTCATGCTGTACCTTATCGAAATATTTCGATATATCGAACGCGACGACTCGAGACAATCAGTGAAGCTCAATCGCTCAGATGCACGTGAGGGTGACATAGGCCAGAAGATCTACCGTGGATCTTTGCCTGAGGAAGTCGTGACAAAAACATCATCATTGATCGCTAGCAATGATGATGTTTTTGTCCAGGTACCTCAGGATCTGTATGTTGATGATAGGTCACCACTAGAGGACTGGCTAGGCCCCACTTGCGCAAGCCCATGCTGACATTTAGGGATCCTCGACAAGAGGGATTTTTCAGTGTTACGTACGTTCTTTTGAAGTGTCTCCAGTAATATTGCTTCAGGTTTTTCAAGGGGGGCTGGTGATACATTTTCCCTAGCCCCGAATTTTCTCTTGACGAGTATGAAGATATGACATATGAAAAGTAATTAGAGCTTGCTTCCGTTGGGCATTCCAAGGTAGACCAAGCTGACCTAGTTGTTCTATGACAGTCCGATACTGTCCAGAACCTTGGACATGATACACTTCTTAGGAATGGGTTGCATGCGGTCGATCTTCCATCCAGTGGAGAACACGCCTCTCTGGTAAGATAGTCTAAAATACTTTGCAAAGGACTGGTCTAAGCTCTGTGTCGGTTTGTCTGTCTGTTCGTCGCTATTGTCGCCTGTCTGGTAAACCTTGGGTGATTTATAACTGTAAGTACTACTCGTAGTTCGATGAAATTTTGTCAGGATGTTACTACTCCGACAAAACTGGAATACTGTCAGACCGACGGAAGTGGGCAACATGTTTTTCCATGCTGTATATGTCATAAAGGAAAATAAACACGGTCAGGGTAAAATAAATACAATACGTTTCATATGTAAAACATAATCTCATTCAGAGCGCTGTATTCACTCTTACTCATCGTCTGGAGTACTGTAACTGCTGGGAGTGCATCAACGCATGAATCTTCTACTATAGAAATTCTGTGTGCGATGTGGCGTATGGCCACAGGGTCCTACAAGCGCTAAACCGATTCCATAGTCGAACAGCGTCGTGCGACTGGGTGGGTTTCCCAAAATTATAGTGGAAAATGTTGCTTCCACGCATAAAACCGTATCATCACAATGTGAAAAGTACGGAGTATACCTAGTTGATTTCCTCTTTTTGATTATGTGAAAAAGACAAAGTTCTTGAATTTAGTAAAAAACAAAAATAATCGCTTGTCCATATAAAAAAGTCCTGGATCCACGTCTGTATGAATCAAAGATTCAATAAAACATATATGTATGACATGGAGGTGCTCATACTTGGTGATACTCTTCCATGATGAAATTGTGCAATTTGACTGCGCCTACTGATTATGAACACTTTATTATGATAAAACATATATATATATATATATATATATATATATATATATGTCTTTTTCTGGGGTCGTTCAATTGCTTCGGTTTAATGTGAGGTCAATTTGAATCGTTGACCTCAAAATTAACTAGGTATTCATGGTCAAGGTTAACTCCTAGTTTGCGGTAAAAATTATACAACTTGAATTTAATCAATTTTCATTTGCAACTTATATCCCTTAAGTGATTATATCGTACGATTTCTTTAACAGAACCGATGAAACTTCAAACTAGCTTATAAATTGTGGCTATAACAATTTCCTCCAGATATTTTACAAATGATCTGCCCACGCATAAACGAGCGAGGTACTGTCATCCCAAAAAAAATCAAATTTGAGATAGTGTATTTTAAGTAATGGCTAGGTACATTAAGAACTTCCGTTTCTCGGTCTATTTCGAACTGCGTAATCTAAGTAGTCGCTAATCCGAATTTCCGATATTATTTGGTCGCATTTTTTATACGGGGGCTCAAACATTTTGACAAGTATTCGAACCTGATCGTTACGTTGTTCACAAGTGTCTGATCAATTTAAGGCGTACTCAAAAAAATTTTCAAGTACATTTTTAACATGCCTTCATTAGCTTCACCTGCCTATATCTATCTACCTATATAAAGAAATCTCTCGACGTAGTTTTCACGGACTGATTAATATGAGATCTTTTTTAATCCCTAATTTATGAACTTTATAACCAAAATAGTTATATAAATTAGATCTTGATCCCACTAGTGTAGTTGCATTCCATTTTGCAAGTGTCTTGCTTGGATTGGATAATGGCCATTGAACGAAAGCACAATTGATATTTTTGAGAGCAAAAGTATCCATAGACTTATTAAATCAGGGTATAACTACCATACATGACGAATATCGATTTGATCTGATGATCTACCATGTTTAATGAACTTTCCTAAGATGAATTGCAACTCCATACATTTTAGTTATGACGTTCATCCTGCAGGGCGTTACAGATACTTTAAAAAAAAATCATTTATTCTCAAAAAGCTAATATTCCATACTCTAGACCATTCTTTCTTAACGTGCATTATGTGTTATAGTGAAGTGCTGTGAAATAAGTGCAAAGAATTGCGTGCAATTCCTTACAACAAAACAATGGGTAGTTTCTTATATAAATAAACACTATTTCTCAATATAAGTATTCTTCCGAAAATACTTATTATTTTAGCAGTTGTTGTAGTTATGAAGTGAAGGCGCCCAGACCAAGATCCGTAATATGCGCTCTTCCGCTCTCCATGTAAGATTTTTTTCTTTGTTGTTTTGCGCTAGCTACACTGCATTTTGGTTTTCATTTCCGCCATTTTTGAACTACTACCTCCATAATGGTTTAGAGAGAACTAAAGATTTTGAATTATCCTTTATATATAGAGAAAAACCACTACACTTCATTTTTTTAAACATTATATATATATTACTATATCTATACTATCCTATTTTTTAACTCAATATTTTTTACCTGTGTTCTTTACCCTCATAGGTTTACCTGTTTTTGCATCACCGCCACCATTGACCTTTTATCATAATGATAAGCATTATGTACTCTTTCTAGTATCAGGTTGTTAAATAACAAATCTGATCAAGCATTAATTTTCAGTTGTACCCAATTGGGAAAACAGCTGATAACGTTCATTCGCAAACACAAATTACAGTTTACCGCTTGAAATTCAACTTATTAACCATTATAAGTATCTAATTGATACTAGTGACGCACACACAACGTCGCGAGTGTGGAAACAGAGTAAAATAACTAAGAACGTGAGGCTAAACTTTGGTAGTGGACGTGAAAATGGAGGAAATAGATGGAAATACGGTGCTTGCACGTGCCCTCAAAGAACAGGTGAGTAGAATGAACCCAATTACGACAATTCGCAACAGAAAAATATTGCATCACTAATTTGATCTGTTGATATACAGTATAGAAATAAAAACACTGTAGAGAAATGTACGTTATTGATTCTGCTGTGTTGTACAGCGATGCCACGTATTTTTTGTTATCGTAATGACAAGGGAATCTTTTTTCGGCTGTAGTGCAATATACGAATGGGCAAAATGTATCACCATGTACTCTCAATTAGTTATTCTATATTGTTCCCCAAATATCATACTTTCCTTTTTTTATTCTTACTTCAGGTCAATACATGTGTTGAATTATTCTTTTTTATAACAAAACGAACTTGTTACAAACGAAGTGACATCACTTTCATCATTTATTTGTTATGATTTTTGTCCACCAATAAAAAATTAACCCAGAATCTATTAAGTAGTAGGTACACTAGTACACACCTTGTAGAGTTAGGCAAGAACAAGTATTGTTTTGCAAATTTCTAAGTAGTATTTTGAATTCTATATTATTCGAGCTTTAGGGCCGTCTTCGATTGAAATTTATTCCTAACGTTTTGTCAGCACGAGTGGCTAGCATCTTCAGAGGTCGGTGCTTTCTCTTCGAGAGCTATCAATAAACTGCCTGCCTGCCAAAAGGCAGTTGTCGAATAGCTGTCGAAGACGGCATGTTCATGTTCTGGCACTAGAAATTATATACCTATTAAGCTTTCCTACTTGTTTCTGGAAGCAAGAATACTTAGCATCCATACGAATTTTCAAGTAAAAACAAGAAATAACTAGATTATTATTAGAAAACGGATTTGAATAGTTTATGGTAGTCATAAAAATACATCATCGAATTAAATATACCCTCTGGCTATAGCACTTACTAGTTTTGGTTCTGTAGACGTGGCAACACTGTATGGAATCAGCTGATTTCTCGTTCTCGGGTACTGTTGTATAGTGATGTCGATTAAACATCGATGGCTTTCAAAATATCGATGGTCTTATAACGCATGGTTTATGTTGAAAATATTGATGAAACGTTCATATTATGTCTCGAATATCAGGAATAAAACCTATAAAATTGGTGGATTTCGTATTCTTCGATTTTATTATCAATTTGTTTTATCAGAGTAGACATCCTATACGTTTCTTTTGAACTTGAGAACAGCGGCGTATTTGATTCCAGTAAAATGTTCCAAGGTCTAATTTACTCCACGTCCAACCATACACGGTCGCTCGCACTACCGTCCAATAGGTAAAAAATACAGCAAAGCCTGAGTTTTTTCGTTCAGGCCAAATATTTTTTAATCGAATTTATTTTCAAATATTTTAAATAAATGATTTATTAGGTGTATATTAATAAACCAGGTTTTCAATGTATTTCTTATTCAGGATTCACTATATATAGTCCAATCTTATTTTAGCATTATAAATTATTACACTGTCGACTTTGCTGTAAGATCGACTCAGTACCTGCCATGCACATTTTCAAAATATTAAGATCTATAAAATACATTTACGAAGTTGTGGAATGTTTTGATAGTTTCTTTTTTTTGCTAATTATTCCGCAACCACTACTGCAATTTCATGAAAAAAACATATTACTGCTTCCCTAATTTTATCAAAATCGGTGCAGCAGTTACTGACATTTCTAGGTGACAAAAATGCCAATGGAGCGAACGAAAATCATTGACAGAAATGTTAGTTTCTTAGACATCATGAAATGTCCAAAAACATCTCGAATTCTAAAATGATTGTAACCATATTGTAACTAGAGCCTCTTTTGGAAGTGCTCCTGAGAATCAAACACTTTTCATAACTTTAAAACTTATGATAAATAACCAAACCTGACTAGCTCAACTTCAAATATCTGCCTTGAATTACGAGCGCAGAGGGTTTCGGACAATTATGCACGACTAGCTCTGTTGAATTTTATAATTTTTCACAAATTATAGGCAATGGAAGGCGAATATAAGTACAAATTTACCTTTTTACGCAAACCTTTGAAGGAAGAAAAATGTACAATCACTATAATTTATGTAAAAGTTTCTCTCTACACAAAAATGCAATCCAAAGACTGCATTTTGGTAATTATTTGCATATTTCCACAAAAAATACTTATATCAGTCATACCGCCTGACACATATCAAATGGATTGTGTACAAGACCGGTAGGGTCAGATCTATCCCATTCTGCCCGTTTCTCGACCTATACCGTTTTCCCCATAAACCGGGGAGCTCCAAAAGTTAGAAATATAATGTGTGCGTATCTGGTAAAGTAGGTTAACATTAATGATTATTTGAGTCTACTTGATGACAAAGTTTTTTATTTAGGGTGTAGATTTTGTCTTCGGAATAATCGGCTATCCAGTAATAGAGTTGAGCATGGCCATCCAGATGGCAGACATCCACTACATAGGAATGAGAAATGAGCAAGCTGCCTGCTATGCTGCTCAAGCTATGGGATACCTCACAGGTAAACCCGCAGGCGTTCTGGTTGTATCTGGTCCTGGATTGCTTCATACTTTTGGAGGACTCGCCAACGCACAGGTAAAATTACGTAAGCTATTCGGCGGTTCTTCAGATCAATATTGTTTCTCAATAAGTCAAAGAGACTATGATTTTGCTTCCACTTCCCACATCGATAGGCCATGTTTACACACTGAAGCTATGAGAATGAAAACAAGCTTCCATATTCCACGAACAACTTTAATATAGTAGTTGTAGTTATATGGATAGATATGTTATGAGATGATGATTTCTCAAGGCTGGCCTATTTACGTTATGCTGAACAATTTATAATATTTACAACATAGTTACACCTAGAAACTATATTATGCAGTTGTGCTGAAGACATGGAATGCACTTCTTGATATATTATCCACCAAAAACTGGCCACACAAGCAGTTTCTATGCCCAATAGGCGAGAGAGAAGCAATGAAGTACTCCTAGAACAATAACTTGGTCTATATTCTAATGTTGTCCCCATCGGGATGATATTTGAACGCCATTGTTTATGTTCTCTGTACATTCGTTCATGTATGACCTGGATTCTTGAAAAACTGTATTCTCTCACAACAATCAGCATAATAACAGAAAAATTATCAATTATTATGTTTTGTTATTTGACAGATCAATTGCTGGCCAGTGCTAGTGATTGGTGGATCAGCACCACAAGACCACGAAGGTATTGGAGGATTCCAAGAATGTAACCAGGTATTTATTCTTTGTGTTTCTGGCCAATAAGCAATAATAGTGGTTTTTGAACCATTTTACCATAACTAATAAATTCTTTATTTTTACTTAATAACTTTACTAACGTTTCGACTGCCTCGGCATCCAAAGTACATGAAATGATTTTTCCTTGATTTCGACGAATTCTTTTGTTGCATCGTCTTCACTGCACACATGGTGACAATAATTTCTGCTCACCTTTTTGATGAAATGTTACATTGGCAAGCGAAGTAACTAGCACAAATTTTATTTTATGTTCAGCAATTATCCAGCCATTTCAAATGTACCGAAAAATATAATTATATACTAAAACCTCCATATTTCGATATGAGAGATTCTGTACACCCTGACGGATGTATAATTCTCTTTCATCAAATGATTTGCTTTTTTAGGATCGATTAGTTGCTTTTATTGCTAGTTAGGTGTTTTTTTTTACTTTTCAGGTAGAGTTGGCTAGGCCGTATTGTAAATATTCAGCCAGACCTCCCACCATTCCATTAATACCATTGCACGTAGAAAAAGCAGTACGTCTGACTAAGAATGGTAGACCAGGCGCAGCATATTTAGATTTTCCAGCAAACATATTAGCAGGTAGAAAAACCAACCATTTTCAGCACATAAATCACGCAACTGCTTAGCAGAAATCTCTTATAAATATTACTACAACTTAAATTCATATCACTGCATATAAAAAAGTGGCACAACTTGAAATCAATCACATGACGCACTTTCGAATTTTCACTTATGAATTTCATGCATTGGTTTGTTGTTGACTTCCATCTTGCTCAAAAGGAATACTACATTAGATAATGCTTCTATTAGAGTGTAGTATGAGCACTGTGAATATTGGGATGATTATTGAGCAACCAATATATAGCGAATCCCATGACAAAAGTATCTATATAATGTGTAAATGTGATCAGTATTACCAATGTAGATCGGCGATGCTTTGTCTGGTCTATAAGAATCATCGTTATCAGTGCTGTAGTGGCGGCAGATGATTTGTTGATGATATCAACTCTTTTTTGATATTTTTGTGATACTTCTGCTGCTTCTGGATTGAATTTCGAAAAATATGAAGTACTTTTCGCCATTCCATATTGATACCTTGTTAACCAAATGTCATCAACATTGAAATAGTGTTCCTTGGGTTATAGAGGGGCCAAGGCTTTGCGGTGAGCCAAACGGACACGGAAAGAAATGGGAGACGTGATTTTCTGTGATGTATATCCGGCTGTTCTCGCGGAAAGAAATAAAGAACATGCTTTTTGTTCACGCGGATGAATTGATTGATGAATAATATGAAAAATATTTCATTTTAATTCGAAGTGCCATTGGAAGTGGTCAGATTTATCTTCCACTCTAGAAATTATGTACAATTATTTTAGAACTATTTGGAGCGTTGGCGTTAATGTTAAAAGCGATCTTGATCCGTGATCAAAATATTTTTTTATTTGATTTAAATCGTTTTACTATTTTAAAGTGAGTTGATTTAAGTTCAAAGAGCGACGCTTATTGACAGTATACTGCAAAAGTTTATTCAATATACATGATTATGTAAGTGCATTACCGGTTAACAATTTCGCGTGCATTTAATATTCTGCTTATGATGTTTACATGACTACCAAGAATATTTATATCTTATCTATTTAGATTACTCAGAACTAAAACAGCTGAACATGACTTTCATATATTCTCTTATCGGAAAACGCTTCCTCCTAGGTCCTGGATTGTTTGTTCCCAAGAGTTGTCAAATACTGTTTCAGGATTTAGAAAACTTAATTCACATTTAGGTTTTTTTAGTTTCTGGTCATTTTATGACGAACTGAGGTCAAAAATTTCTTGCGTTTTCATTTTCAGGCATAGGAGTGATAAATTAATGGCTCAGATATTTCAACCTAAAGCGGAATCTGAAAACCAATATAATTGTTGTAAATCGAAACACTGGATCCACTACTTTGGAAGATGTCGTCGAATATTTTCCAGTCATTAATAACATTAATGTTTGTTTAGAATAGGATCATAAACTAATTATTGTATCAGCGCTATTGGATGTATTTATTTATCTATTTTCCTGGATCTGATTTAGCGGATGCTCTACCTATAGTGAAAGTGGTAAAATGAATGCTAGTCTAAATTTAACCATAATTAAGAGAACAGAAAAAGGATCATTGCCCTAGTTAGGCAGAAAATATTGGTTGTAGTGCGCGACTAGAACGACATAAGAATATAACTGACCAAAAATACATTTACATAGATAAACAGTAGCTATTTGTTTCGAGGCCGCTTCAAAAAATAAATCTATATAATAGCTATCTTTTATTTATGGCATCCAAGCTGATTTTGTACATTTTTGACTGTACTGATCCTGCTGTAACTGAAGGAACACTGTTTGGCGGTGTTTTGAAATTGGTATACTTCACAGAAAAAAATTGCAGATCTACAGCTCACTTAAGACTTCACGAATTCCATAGAGCCTTTAGAAAAGAGAATTTGATCATGTATTGTATTTGTTCACAATCGCAATGACAGTCGCCATTAATAATAATTGAGTATGGTATCAATTAGCTCATATATTATTTGTTTTTTTTATCAGGAAAGATTGCGGAATCCTCCGTGACACCGTATTATGGCCCTACACCACCACCTTTGATATTTCCAAATCCAAACGATATACAAGCAGCTGTCAATCTAATCTTAGGAGCTTCAAGACCATTGGTGATCGTTGGCAAAGGAGCAGCATATGCTAGAGCTGAAAATGCAGTTCGAAACTTGATAGATACAACAAATCTACCATTTTTGGCTACGCCTATGGGCAAAGGTGTTGTGCCAGATGTGTCGCCTAATTGCGTTCAACCTGCACGGTAAGCCATGAGCGGCAGTTAAAGGTATCCTTTCAGATTGCAGTTACTGAGGTAATCTTAATTATATTAACTAATCAGAGCTGGAAAAGATACTTTTTGAAACAATCTCTCAAAATATTCTCCAAAAACCGTATCTTTTTGAAGTACGTGAAGTGACTAAGGTACTGTACATTACCTGAGATAAGAGCAACTTTCACCGCCTTTTATGTGTCATTAATAGTGCCTCCAATAAAGACGAACATATTCTAGTAAACTGGAAGAAAATGCTAGCTAAATAACTTACAATCAGGTATATACATTCAGAATAGTTGGGAATGAGAACGAGAAGCTCTTTGAAAGTAACATTGTTCTTCGTTGTCTTCAGCGACCAATAAAAACGCCTGTGTACATACTTGTATGTGATGGAATACAATAACATAATTTAAAATTGTTATCTTTGAAATTTTATTTTGTTTAATGAAATATTGTATACTGATTTATAGTAGATGGCAAAAAAGTTTAAATAACTTTGTTGGTTTGGAAATTAATAAAACTGAAAATGGGAATCAGGAAGTTCGCCATTCTTTCTAATATCGTTTCAGATCTACTGCTCTCCAGAAAGCTGACGTTATTCTACTGTTGGGTGCCCGATTGAACTGGATCCTCCACTTTGGAAGGCCACCCAGATATTCCCCCGATGTAAAAGTAATCCAGATTGACGTATCCGCCGAAGAGCTACATAACAGTGTCAAATCTGCCGTTGCTATACAGAGTGATCTCAAAGTAGCAGTTGAGCAAATCTTAGAGGGGTTGAAAAAAAGGAACTTCAAATACAGCAGCATGAAGGAGTGGTGGCAGGTGTTGGAGAGGAAGTGTCAGGACAACCGAAAGACTGTAGAAGTAAGTCTTGTAATCAGGCGTATCAGCCCGATAGGTACTCGGGTTTCATGTCTGAGAATGTCTGCACAATAGTCAAAAGATTGCATATTAAAGGGAAAATAAGGTTTTCTTTAATTCGACGTAATGCTATACTATTGTTAAAAAAATACCATTGACTTGAGTTTGAGTTTTTATGATACTTACATATACATAATAAACAAACTAAACGTAAACAACAGATGAAATGTTTTTGATATATGTTATATAATACTCATTTAACTAATCCCTAAGAATGGCAGAAATAAGCACGCCCACAACTAATACCGTGACTGCTCTGCATTATGTCCAAGATTATGAAAACTGTCAATCAAGTATAACTTCTTGAGTAGATACCTGAATGAAAGTGCAGCTTCCGCAGTCACAGATCTGCGCAAGGTCTTCTGGCCTACATCACCCACATGTAGAGTAGAGCAGTTGAACTTCAAGGAATGTCTAGATTCATCGGGTTCGATATATCTAAAGATTTGGTGGGGAGTGGCAGTGGCATGAGGACTTCTAACCAAGCTTGCTGCCTATGGGGCTGGCACTACGACAGTAATTGAATAGTTTTCTCAGGTACAGATCCTTATTTGTGGTGGTAGATGGATATGCTGCCAATGTATTCACCATCAACACCGACATTTATCAGAGATCTGTCCCCAACTCTCTTCCTGCTGTACATCAACAGGATGTTGGAAGTACCACCAAATCCAATCTCCAGTTTTACAGATGACTGTGCCCCTATTTTCTGCATAGAACCCGAGAAACTTTACAGCATCTGGAGCAACATTTTATGCAGATCAACCCAGTCAAAGAATTAATTGTCAAATGGAGTTGACTCATAGACACACATACTGACCTGACCAATACTCGAGTCAACTGCCATCAAGCTTCTAGGGATTAATATCAACAATAACTTGTCCTCCCACTTCTCAGGTCAGCTTCCCAAAATATCTCCAAATTATCTAGTGACGATCTAGTGACGCATTTTCAAGTTAAGCATCATATCTTGAGTACTTATGTCTTTGTATCAGAAGGATTACGAAATTGTTTTTAAATGTTTCTCTACTAGCCATACAAACTCTTATGTATTATATGTCTTCTAATAGGCAATGGCTGCAGACGAATCAGTTCCTCTGAATTACTATACAGTTTTCCACAACCTGTACCAACATCTTCCCGATAACTGTATCATAGTCAGTGAAGGAGCAAATACCATGGATATAGGCAGAACTATGCTATTCAACAACCAACCTAGAAATAGGCTGGATGCAGGAACCTTCGGAACTATGGGGGTAAGTTCCAGTATTCTGAAAAAAAGTACATTTTCTTGGTACTTCCCAGGTATTAATACGAATGATGACATAAATCGATTTTAAAAATTGCGATATGCATTAATTGACTAACTGTCTCCAGGATAACCCACAGATAAACCATAAGGAGGTAGCTGCCCCGTTAAAGTTATATTCGTTTAGCAGTGATATGTGGATTTAATTAACGGCCACGACAAGGTATATAACTCAAAAAATTTGAGGACGGGATCAAAAAATTCATATTTCCGCATTCAGGATTATTACATGACCTGAAAATTTTTACCCACTCTTTCAGGTAGATAAAAAGATTCCTCAGTCAACTCTAATAAGCTTTATTAGCATATAGATAGATTATCAAGCAGAATACAGTATCGCCATCCACTTAAAGAATCTTTATGAGTACGAGGTTGATGTACTTTTCATTAAATGCAGTCAATTTCGTTTTATTTTTTATTTTGATTATCTCTGGGACGATTCGTAAGTAATAGGCTCGTTTAGTGAAATTCCAATAACCATGTTTGTGCACATTTTTATGACGTATTACTTACTTATAACACACATACAAAACTTGAGCTAAAATTGAATGAAAGTTGAAAAGTTAGTCGCTAAATATTTCATGCACCAGAAATATCGCTGTAACGTCATAGCATCTTTCGAGTCGATTCAGTGGGTAGCAGCAAGCGTGGGTTCCTAATACGTTCAGTATAATTAGCTTGCCTTGAAAAATAAATTAGTGCCTTGTTTGTTTGTCGTTGTTTTAGTGGATTGTTATATAAGCATATTTGTTGTAAATAATCTAGTATTTTATATGAAGGATTAAGTTTGATTTTTTCAAAGTTTCTAATATTTTTATTTTTGTTAACCGACACCTTGTGGAAAGCATGTCAACTATAAAGAGTGAGTGACCAGGTATCCCTATATATAGGTATTCGAATTTTTCTATTAGAGAAACAGTCCGTTTCTCCACATTTTCCTTATAATTAAATGCTTTTTCAGCATTTTGCGTTGAAGTAGATTCATCCGATCAATCCGATATTAGTTTGTAGGCCGTTGAATGATCCGAACTCGAACTATTGTTTGGAGAGTAACATGTTTTTTGGTATATTTTGTAATGGTATTTCATTCTGTTTTCCTTAGTTGCTACCCTTAATATATTACATTCAACATATTTTCATCTCATTGGGACACTTTGAGTTGTTTGCTGACCTTTTCTCTCATTGTTTTCATAACTTTTGGTTCGATTTGCCAAACATACCTACTAGATTTGCTGCTTGATGACGAAAATCGAGTTCTCTTTGTAATTAAAAATGAGTGGAATCTACATCCTCCTCAAACAAAAACCAAATATATGACATTGAGAAGATCCGCCCGTTGCGCCTATTTCTGAAAAAGGGAAATTTTACAAGTTAAATACCATAATTTTTGACCTCAAATTACAAAAAATACGTTGTTACTTAGAATTTTATCCATTTTTTTCTAAAGGTAAATTGTCTTTGGTTGTCAAATTTTCACATGGTTTGGTCCGGTTTTGGGTTGAAAATCTACTTTTTAGGACTTGTATGTTTTATATTTTTAAATATATAATGATCTGAGTTTAACACCACGTATATTGTTTTCACAAAACGCTATTTGCAGGTTGGTCCAGGCTTTGCTATAGGAGCTGCCCTTTACTGCAGACATCATGAACCAAACAAACGTGTGATTTGCGTCGAAGGTGATTCTGCTTTCGGTTTCTCCGGGATGGAGATAGAGACCATGGTCAGATACAAATTACCAATTGTTATAGTGATTGTGAATAATTCTGGAATATATACAGGGATGGATCCCGAAGCTTTCAGGGATTTGAGAGATAGTGCCGGAGTAGAAGAGATTGCAAAAATGTAAGGAATCTTTAAGTTCAGTATAGCAAATAGGGTTTCAATCATCGTATGATAAACTGTGAGTAGTATGAATCATCAGAAAGCATTTTTTATTTCAGAACACCACCTGGATGTCTCAGTACCGTCACCCGCTATGAGAACATGATGAACCTTTTCGGTAAGCCTGGTTTCTTCGTCAACACCATTCCAGAATTAAAGTTAGCCATAAAAAATGCCTTGAAAATCGAAGATGCGCCAACTATCATCAACGTTATAATTAGTACAACCGCCGATAGGAAACCGCAGCAGTTCCACTGGTTATCAGAATCTAAGTTGTAGAAACGAATTATATAGTTATAATCATAGGTGCCGGCTAGGGTGAAAAGGAGGGCATTTTACCCTTGCTCCTTAGATGCTCAATGCGCAGACTGTAGCCTTTATATATATTTTTTTAATTACAAAGTGTACACAACTGAATAATAAACATTTTATCACATATTAACGTGCGCATTTTAGAACTCTTACTGGACATGCGATAGTATCTTCCAGTCCGGCCCTTCAATTTAATTGAAAGGTCAATTTTGTTTTTTATATATCTAAACAGTCACAGAAGCAAAGTCTAAATACTGCAGTGTCGTTAAGTACGGAGAGTTGAGTTTTAAACTGATTAAGGTTCAAAAAGTTGGTAAAAGTTTCTCCTAGTATATTATTCCGGTTTATCGATACCGTAGGAGGAAATGAATAGTCAAGCTAACCAATTTTTGATGTGTTCAAAACGATAGAATGACATACAGCAGTTTGATGATTCTGTGTAGTGGGCTTGAAGATCGGAAGCTTCGTGAAGAAGAGTGCAAAAGACAAGATATCGCTGTTTATCTGTAATAAAGCGCCAGGTCACCGACCACTCGTCCATGAGAAAGTGTCACCGATCATTCTGATTGCTCTCTTTTGAATTGCATCAAGTATCGACAGTGTAGTCAGGGAAGCATACACCTTAGATAGCGAGCAAGATTCCAGTCTAGATCTTATCAGGGCTTTATACAATTTAAACAGGTTGAATGGTGGGAAGTATCAGCAAACTGCCGAGATATTCAATTTTAAAGACTTTTTTCTGTATATCTCGATATGAACAGGAAAGGTGCGATATTTAAATGAAACAAATATGTTCCTACACTAGTTTATCCAACGTTAACCGTTCCAAAATCACTTCACAAATATCACTCACATCATACCAATAGATATAAAAAAACAATAAATATGGTTCATTAAATACCGTGAGAAACAAGTCATTATAAAGGTACATATCACTCTGTCTTATCGCAAATTTAATTTTCTGACAAACATTTTTACAAAAATAGTTCATGATCACACAAATTAACGGTACATTTTTCCTAACATAATACGAGATTGTTTTGATAACAAAATATTTCGTAATCAGACCAGTTTACCATCACGCATGTAATGTGAGCCAGATTTTATTTCATGTAGATTGTATATGCGCTTTCTTGGTGACACTCTTCCATCATTCAAATAAAAAACTGTAATATGAACACTCAGTTTCACAAATAAAACTCTTTGTGTTGCGCGTTACGATGTGCATTTGAATCATCCTCGACCTGTTGCACAAAAAGAGTTTAATTTGTGGAACTGTGTGTCCAAATTACACAAAATTCATCTGTTATCCTTCCATAAAACTATTAATACAACAATTATTATAATCTGATTAAAGATACCATAATGGATAATGCACATGAAAGCGCAGATTTGTCAATCATGGATATGGTCTGGCTGTAAAACAAAATATTCTGTTTTCAAAATCACCCATCGCAAAACAAACAGAAAAAACAAACAGCACAACAGCAGAAAACAAAACAACGTTTTTAATGTGTAGAATATTTTGCTACGTTACTCATGTAAGAAATTTTGCAAAGTATGACTAGATTATTTAATATTATAATATTTTCTTCTATATAAAAAACTATTCCCTCAGTATTATTGGAAAGATTGTTCACAGTTTTCATTCTGTTAAAATTAATATAATTATTAGAGATGAGTCACGTAAAGTATGATAAAAACTCATCGACTTTAGACTTATTTAGATTTGCAGTTGAAAACTGATATTCCCACTATCAGCTTTAAAAATAAATGGCAGCAGCAGTAAGTACACTAAAACGTACTCTTTCATCTCTTGTAAAAAAGAAGTACAGATTATGCTGCGAATAATAAAACCACTCTATACGTTCAACAGCAACTTTTAGATATTTCCAAATAAAAAGTTTTTTGGGATACAAAAATAAACAATCATCAATAGTCTAAACAATCCCTTATAACGATTAATATGAGACTTTTAGCCCAATCTTCTCTTAGAGATTATTTTTAGGAAATTGAAAGAAAATTTGAAATAAGTGAAATATGTGTCCAATGTCTTTCTTTGGAATGTGAAACCTTCATACCACTCGAGTTGGTAAGGTACACATTTTGGTACAGATGCCTACTATTTATTTTAAAATTCGTTATATCCCATTGAATTATATAGATAAATCCCCTTTAAAAAAACGATGTTAAGCAGCCATAAAACGAATATTTCCATCTGTGGGTCTTTTTATTCGAAAGCCTTCAATTTCTACACTATATGAAATCGAATTAATGCATATTTGAAATAACATGTGTTACATGGCAATCTGCCTTTACAGATACTTTTTTGTATCTATATAGATATCAAAATAATTTGCATTGTGTAATCTGAGAAGGACCCTATACAGTAACCATTCTTTCCAAATTTACTCCTTCGCACAATTGGAGGAAATTATTCAATGAGTACTACATGGCACTACCCTCTGCCGTACTTCACTTAGATACAAGAATTTAATACAGTAAATTTAAGAAAAGTGTTTCAAAGAGAAACATCATAATTTTTTTCGTTCTTTTGCAAACTCGATTGGTAAGTTTCAATGAATAGACGTGAGAGAAGAACGCTCGCCTGTTGAACATAATTCTATTCACAAACCTTACAAATAGAGCGAAATCTTATTATCAGAACGTATTTTTTAGACATAAAAATTGCACAATCCCCGACCCTAGTCAAATTTTCAAAATCTACTTAATTTTAATATCTACAATCACATTAAACTTAAATGTTGTGTTCATCATCAAATCACTCTATATCTAATTGTTTCAAAAGTGTTCCGAATAACTGTGGACATTTGAAGTATTCCAGCATTGATGAAAAGTAAAAATAGCTTGTTAACAAAGAGTACTGAAAATCGCGTATCGCCACTCTTGTATGGCATGGGATTTCTTCTGATTTTTGCCATATAAAAACAAGTGTGTGCATAAGTTTTGAACAACAAAAATAGAGTATTGGAAACTATTCAACAACCTCGTTAAGAGTGATCAGGATTCAAGCTTCAAATGATAACTTTAACAACTTTGGTATTTCGAATAAAATTCTGGAACTCATAAAAATCACAAAAAGGGTGACTAAACACAAACTAGAGAGCGAGAAATTCAGAAAGTTTTTGTTGTGGATGGGACACGGATTCGAGTCTACAGAATTCCGTGCTAGGCTACGGCGACGTGTTGACCAGTCGATCAAAAGCGACTCGAGGTACTTTCGTGCTCACGCCATCCATCTCTCTGAATCGCTCTCACTCGAACTGCGCACAGATTTGTAGATAAGTAATCCTCGGTGAGGCTACGACATCCACCCTGCGTGTTGGACACGCGGAATTGAGTCCAATGCATGTCTTTAATTTTCCAGCTGTGCACAGTTATGAATGCTCACTCATTCGTCCTACATATACATTGATACCTCACCTCAGGTTTGTTACGTTTACTGAAATGATGTTTAATTTCTGCTACACAAATTTCTCTATATCAATACTATATTTTATACAATTTGATGTTGATTTATAGGATATTTTTTGTGGTAAATTTCCTGAATTATATCCTGTATAATGTACCGAATTATAACTATTTTCATTTTATACAGTACTGGAATACTAGTAAAAGAACTAGCCCTAGATAGGCGTTTGAGATCTGGGGAAGTTTAAGATAAAATGTAAAAGAGTTATTTTTGAAGTCCCATCAAGTCAAGAAACTGAGTCTGGAATGGTCTCTACCTAAATATTTTCAAATATGTTATTTTTTGTGTAAATGATATGATGAATTACCCTTCAGTATTTCTTCTTAAGTGTCAGAAGGAATCAGAAACGACGGTTGGTAACTGAACTGAAGAAAACTGAAATCAGAGTTGCATTATTCGGATTGTTTCATTCACTTGATGGTACGAATAAAATGCTCAGGAAATTGCTTGTAAAAGAACTACATGTATATAATTCACATAATTTCGCTTCTACGTACTTTACACTAATTAATTTTATACAATCAAATAGGGTGATACAACATAGTACAATGAACAGTCAGAATACTTATTTACGGGATGATTTTTTGTTCCTTAGTTTCAACAATATATTAGTCTATATATGTGATATTAGATCCTTTGTCGCAGCAACCACATTCACTACACAGCTTTTACCACTCGTCAAACCGTCAACTTGTCAGGTATTTTCAAGAAGTGGTTTCGCGAGTGATAAAACTGTGTTGTTTATTGATCATCTATCATTTATTGGCAAAACATAAATTGGACCTAATATTTGAAAAAACATATAATATGTGGAAAATGGCCTTCAAAGTTATCTACTTGTCTCTGACAACAAAAGAATGGGTTCAATCTGGGAATTGTCTCACGGACAGATGCTGTTTTGCAGTAACGTAAACGTAACAATATGTAGGTATGTTCATTGTATCACCCTATTAGGTTCCGTCCGGAAATCTTATGGAATGTAAATGATCTCTCACGAAAATCCAATTTCGATCAAAAATATATAAACTTGAACACATTAGCAGACTAGCTGGAACTATCCACTAAGCATACACAATCATTCAGGGATGATTGCTTCCCACACAATGATTCATAACACTCGAAATATTTTAATGAGTATCGATATATCAAAGTGATCGAAGTTCTACTCATCCTTACATTCCACCTATTACAAACAGATGTCGCCACCTCTTGACAACGGGATTGAACAAAAGTTTTTTTTCACATTTTTTTATGGATGCTACTAGAGCTTCATTCCAAGGGGTCATCAGATTATCAAGACATGTTACTTGAAAGCATACATTTTGCTTAGGTTCTGAACCCCTATTTTTGCGTTAATAGAACACTTTATGAATCTGTGGCCCTGGCAATTTTAAGCTCTTAGACTGAGCCGATTATAAGGGTGATTATGTTCATAATAATGATTCTAATTCATAATAACTGTCTAATATTCTACAGATCTAAAAAGTTTTGATGCAATGAAACCACATTCTGATACGTCGCGGATTTGCTGGAGAGAAAATTTTCTGAAAATGTCAACAATCAGATCACATCAATCTTTGTTTTTGTCATTATCAGGAAATCTTTTGCAGTTTTTTGAGTGAGTTAAAACTTGTCTACGAGTACTAGTACGAACCATATGATTGGACTTCCTGACTCTTGAATGTATAGCTCTAGTTTCAACCATTCTTATTAACTTACAGGGTACTAACACAGATTGAGCTTGTTAAAAACATATGGTGAATCGAAATCTTTACGCTAAAGTGTTCATCGGAAGTATACATTTTTGATTCACAAACAGTATAAATATAATGAGTACTTAAGCAATGAGTATTGCAGCCGATTCACGATATATTTTCAGTATAAACAACTTCCGGACATAGAAAAGAATAGTTAACCATAGCAGTTGGCAAATAGTATCAATGATGAGAGAAAGGTATGTTCTTTTCTTAGTGAACGGTTTTGATCGCACGGCTAAAAGTTCTATCGTATAGCTGGGTCGAAATCAAATAGTGTCGTAAAGGTGAAGATTGAATCACCCCATTTATTGTCACGTTAATTTCATCCTTTCGTGCAACGATTTTTCATCAGTAAAATACCAAAGCATATTTCTCCGCAGCTGTCATAACCTGTCATAACATTTCTTTGTTGGTATTCCGAATCGCTAAAATTGATCGACTTGTTTGACAATTTTCAAATAATTGAAGAGACGGTTTCATAGGAAAACTGGAAACAAATCCAAATTGCAAATATAATCTTACAGTTATAACTTGAAATTAAGAAATGAACAGTTGATCTATTCATGTTCACCAATTTTGAAATCTCCACGATAAATGTTACTTTTTAAACAGAGTTCTTTGTATTTTTTGTCATTGATACTATTACACTCAACATACATAAGTCTCAACGTTCCGCTCTTTTAAAAAACATAGACTAGAACTGCTTCACATTGAAAAGAAGAACAACGGATCTCCAACTCTTTGCTAATATCTTTGATAAGAACATTGAGTATAGGGGGCGTTCATGTTTCTTATGTAATTTGCCTAAGAGGGATGTCTAATAACCCTCACTTGATTTACTAGCTGTTGAACTTGATGATGGAAGTCTTTGGCGAGGGTGACATTCAACAAAAGTGATACTGAATAATTAGATAGTTGTGACATTTATGTACGCAAAAACATTCAGAGATGTGTAGACTTACTCCAAAGTTATACACCTAAATGTCCTCACGTGAACGATATCAACTGTTAGTATAATGACAAGGGATATTAATAATATTTAATAGAAAGCAGATATCACCTAACGCATGCAAGGTTGAATAGAATCACCCCCCAATGCTTCAATGTTATCATTTTAATTTGACTGCACGCTTCTTTCACTATTTAACTGATGCAGTACTACCAACATTCGAGACTGAGTATACCACCATCTGTGTAATCAGTACCATCTCGCTATTGATTAAAAAACCAACTCCATAACCATAAAGTGAGAGTGAAGCTTTTTTCTTCTTCTCACCACGGATCCATTTCTAGTCCTCGAGCTTACACATACGTAAATACGACCTAAACTTCACACGGAACAGTGGGCGCCTCGGCCAGACTCAATTTGACTACAGTCATCTCTTTACGTCAAGCGACCTGTGTGGCGGCGGCACCGGTGTTGCAGGGTACCACAGGGACCGTTTGGCAGCCCATCGTGGCCATGTTGCTTGCTACGATGTTACCGATACCGCACGCTTTCAACTCCGTGAAGATTTCAGTGAAGTAGCCCGGTTCGGCGTTGATCCGTAGCATGTTCGAGCTGAGGCGGTTCACGATGTCCAGACACCTGTGGAGTACATGTTTGGAATTAGGCCAATTAAGTGTTTTCAGTGTTATCTAATAAAAGCCCCTCAGCATCCCGCGCTGACGTCTTTACTGCGATTATTCCAGAATTGTGTCTTTGATTTTTTTTCCTATATTTAGAAAGTTGAGAATGGTAATTCATCTCAGCAGTTTTCGATACTTTTGATAAACATATCGAATAATCAAGTAGATTGTAGATGCTTTTACTTGGTGAAACTCTTCTATCATACAGATGAAAAGATTATGTAATTAACACACAGCTTCACAAATAAAACTCTATTTCTTTCAGTGACGCGTTCCGATTTATATTTAAATCATCGTCGGACTGTCAGATTTGACTGCTAACAATTCTACCCTGATTACTTGCCAACTAACTAACTGATCTATCATGGATACAAAAGTAGAGCTCTCAATCTGGCATACAATTTGTTCTATCTAGTTATTTTTCTATTAAATTGTTTTTTCATTTTTTGTGTCTGTCTTGGGGAATTTTTTTTGGTGAGTGCACTTACACTAGTGTTAAGAGAAACCCTTACAAAACCTTAATCGTCGCCGTCAAAATGTCCTTAAAATATGTCATGTGATGAACTATTTTATTTCTCAAGATATTTCAAGAGTAACCTAGAACACAAAATCGATAAAATTTGAGTTTGAAAGATCAGTCTGTTCATTTACTACGATGAAATCAGGGTTTCGCAAATATTTACGAATCTCTAATGTTTCCATGAAGTTGAAATCATGTATTTTATTACAAGATACACTCATTCTATTTTCGTTCCCAACTTTATGATTTGTATCTACTAATTGTTTAGCGAAGTTTGATCTCACTGGATGGTGGTTTTTGAACGCACTCTTGAAATATCTTAAGTTATGGAATGTATCAAGAAGAATGAAATAGCTTAAGGAATAAGATATCTTAAACGTGAAATATCTTAACAAATAAAATAGAAAATATCTTAGGGACATTTTGACGGCGATGGTAGAGGTTTTGTTTCCCTCAACACTAGTGTAAATGCAGTTTCTAAAAAAATATTTCCCCTAAGACAGACACAAGAAAGGAAAAAATAATTTAATATAAAAATTGCTAGATTGGATAAATAGTATACTAGATTTGAGAGATTAATTTTGTATCCACTATAGGATCTAGTTAGTTATTCGGCAAATAATCTGGGTAGCCTTGTTAGCAGTCAAATCTGACAGTCCGACGATGATTTAAATATAAATTGAAACGCGTCACTGAGAGTTTTATTTGTGAAACTGTGTATTAATTTCACAATACAGATTTCTTTTAATCTGCATATCAAATAATAATAGGTGCGTAATTGAAACTGTATAGAGAACATCATGCATATTTTAAGAAGTCAGACAAAATAGAAATACAAAAATTTTCTGGTAAAAGAGAAACTCTACCACTAAGAGAACACACGACACAATAATCGTTATTCAAAACATATATAATTCAGTGTTTTTGCGTTTACTTCAATTTATTTTTGGTACCTCTCTCAAATACAACCCCATGATTATCGATTACTCCAAATCTTGCGCCATTGACAAATCACGGAGGTATTTCAGGAGTTAGAATATATACTATGAAATAATGAGTGATGAAATGTCAACAGTTAAAAGCATAGAGATGTTTAGTTGTAAATTATGACAGCGTCCTTTTTGGAATTTTTCCAATAATATTTTCCTCACCTATCCCAAAATTTCTCTTTAGAATCTTCGACCAAGAACGGTTTGAGTGGATAAGAGATCTCGTTTCCCATGTACGAGTAGGAAAGGTATAGGCAGGTGAGTACAACCGCCTGTAGATCTTGTTCGCAGTCGATGTTCGATTCCACGAGATCTCGAACGAGCATATACACGAACACTACGTTGGCTGGATTGATGAAGGCAACGTCCTGGAAAGAAAAATTGGTCTCAGAAAGATTTTCTCTCATCAGGATATATATTCATTACAAATGTGTTTCCAATATTTTTTATCAAAGGAAATTTTATTGTCTAAATAGTCATGCACTAAATGAAACAAAATCATATGGGAAATCTCAGAGGGATTCACACGAAATAAAAGCTTTAATAACTAATTTTGGTTACAGAATCATGAATTATGTCTGGCTCAACCTCTGCGATTATCTCAAATTAAGAATCATTAAAGTTGTAGGTAATCATCTTTCATTACGTTACATAGCGAATATTCCATTCACAACCGGAATTTCGTGAAAATATAGTCGGTTTTGTTATGATGATTAAAATATAAAAGTTTGAATATACTCAATAAAGTGTTGATGCAGCAAACAAAGAAAAATACATTCGCACAAGCAAAATAGAATTTTTGATTGCACTTTTTTGTATGTAGATTTTAGATGCTCTCATGGTGAAACTCTTACTTAACTTAACACTCAGTTTCACAAATGAAACTCTTTTTCTTTCAGTGATGCGTTTAAATATGAAATCGAAACGCGTCATTGAAAAAAAAAAGTTTTAATTTCTGAAACTGTGTGTTAAGTACACAATCACTTTATTTGTATGTAAAACTTATCACCAATAAATCATACATAATGAATAGCATAACAATTAAAATTGTTCAAGTTAAAAAGTACCTATGTTATTTCATGTACTATAATCAATAATAGGAGTTACTATTCCAAAAAGGGAATGTATCGAGGTACGATTCTTCGCGTGGTTTTCTTTGGAATACGTGACTCTTCGAAGATCCGAGCGTCATACAATATCCGAGAACCAAGGACGTGTCGAAATTTCAAAATAAAAAAGTGCCCATTCACCATTTTCAAATATCATTAGGGATAGAACATTTCTCATATTTCATTCACACTGTACACTAATAGCTAAGTAAAATAGTTAAAGAAATACTAGAGGAGTTTATTGGGCGCATCCTCAGCAGGTCGAACTTACAACGCCTCCAACAAGCCTGTTCCAAAAGTACAATCTACATCATTGTAAGATTAATGTGAAGAGACATTTATCCTCGCGCAGTGCTTATGAAGCGCGATGGGCTATCTGCCTCTGCGTGAGGTATCCTTATAAAAAGATCTCATAGGTCATTGTATATTCTATCTGAGTATAGCCTTGATCTTTCTCTTATAATTGATATCCTTCTTCGTTATATAAACCACCCAATTAAATCCCCCCACTTCAGACTTAAATTTTATCTCGTTAATGAAATTCAGTATTTGTAATGGAAAGTATGTAATTGTAGGTCCTTAATCTATGCTAAAAGTAAATATCAAAAGTTGCACCCACCTATGGCATGTTTTAGAATATTGCGAATTAACCTGTATATTTCCTCTATGTCGGGTATTTATACATTAAATAAGTGCTTCCCACATGTAATTCCAAAATGTCAAGGCAACGTAAACAAAACGTGTGAAATGTTGATGTTATAATCAGTAATTTACTGTAGATAGTATGGGTACCTGAAGCTAAAAAACCTGAGATTTGGCTTCAAAAATAACTTCAAGACTATAATAAAAACTCGAATGTTAAGATCACATGTAATTTCAAAACAAGGTTTTTAAAATTCAGATTTTGTCTGAAAATGCTTCAAAGAATAACTAATCATTTGTGAAAATGTATCCTTAAATTACACGATGATATATATAGAAGAGTTCCACAATGTAAGAGCACCTAAAATCTACAAGATCAATTATTGCCTATTTCGCATGTCTTAATCATGTCTGTTGTGGATTAGGCTTGCTAATACGATTATATAAGCTAATCATGCATTAATCAAGTGACACGGCATTACCCTTGATATCATTATCAGCATTTTAGTTACTGCAAATGGTATCAGTTACCCTTGATATCAAGAAGAAATTGATCAGGGTAAATCACCAATACAAAATATGATAACAAAATATCAGTTCCTCAAAATAACACGCACGGTCTGTCATTAAGAGATTTTCTTAATACCTAGCCTAATTTTTGCTATACTTATTTATAGACAGGCAAACCATCAGATAAATGGACGTATTTTAATGAAGCATATAGCAGAAAGCTTCAGGAAAATGTAGTTTTAGCAATCATAATTAATAATCCGTGCATATAGCGTGAGAAGTGAATAGCATAATGCATTTATATGAAGCTACTGCCCAATATAGCGCCAACTGAAAGAGTAGTACCCTTCCGGAACTGGGACTGGAATAAAATGTAGATGCAGAAGACAATCTCACATACATGTACACATAATGCAATTCACAGTGAAAATGAATGAATGAAATGTAGAAGCAGACGACAATTCTGATTCACATACACGTACAAATAATGCAATTCACACTGGAAAATAACTCTAAAGTCGAGTTCGAGGCTTCTTAGTCAAAATATAGAATCCACTTCATATGCTCCTCACCCTGCTGTCATGAATAAAAAGTGGAAGGATATAACTCAAATAGCAAGTCGATATGTATTCTCCACAACCAATAAATCTTAGATTGACCTACTTGGGAGATACTGGTGATCTTAGGAAATATACATTTGTACTAAAGAATTGTTAAATCTTCACGGCGAGGCTATATTTCAACGTTTTTGATGTCAATATAATATTTATGGGCTCGTCCTTCGCACGGTACATATGTAATAGGGAAAAACTTCGAGGAGAAAGAAAACTGACGTAGAAGAATAAAATGTAAAGCAGTTGTCTCACATTTATTTTAGTTGAAAATTACGTGACTCCAAAGTGTATGGGCCTGTATGCAGTCCAGCTGCTCCTACACGTTTATCGCTCGACCACAGACGCGCAGAAAAATGCCAAATAAGCAGAAACGTACACCTCGAATCTACAATAGAAATCGGGTTTTGAGTTCGGTTTATCGACATCTAGCTGGTAATCCTGGTAAGGCAATGGGATTATCAGACCGAAAAATACCATATGATAAATAAACAATGGCCAATGATGTGATGACCCGATGTTGATGATGTTTTTACTATATGGCCATACACTGTGACTGAATTTTATTCATTTTAGGTGAAATAAAAAGTGAACAGCCAACAACAAAATTCATTTGAAAATTTCAAATCTAGTCATTCAATGAGTGTAAAGAAATGACACTACTTGTTTTGCATTAATCAAATGCAAATGCTTTATCTGTATTCTAGCTTTTCATACTAGTTCACACTAATTTCTTGTTTGATAACCAAACTTTTAACCTGAAAGCAGTTAAAAATGTCAATGTCGTTATAATTTCAAAATATAATTTTCATTTTGTTCTTACTACTGAAAAATGCTGTCATGGCAACAGAAACGTTAATGAAAATACTTGGGTCAATCTTTTGTGATTTCAATTAGCTACTATTGTAAAATATAATGAACTAAAGTAATAGTAGCACCTTCATCACAAGACAACTTTGTTCAAGGTTTATAACTGTCTTGAGATGTTGTTCAGGGTTCAGCTTATAAATTCTGCGTGACTCTCTTGTTTTTTGTTTTAAAAAAGGCTATGAGTGGGACACAATATAATGGTATTACACACTGAAGGGCATTTTTCATTCCCTCCGCTCCGTAAATTAAGGACGGGAGACAGCGTCAAACGCCCCAGATTCTAACAGCCTACCAGTTCACGATTGCCTTCTCCATGCTCATAAAAATAGGGTGGAAACAATCCGAGCATCCTTCAGTAGTCCAGAAGTATTAGGTATATATCCGTTTTTTTTTTAATTTTTATATATCCTTTTATATATTAAATAATAATAATTACTGATCAACCTCCCAGAAAATGTATGTCACACATAATGTTGTTGATATAGCTTCAATGTATATTCATTCAATCGTTATTTAATAAGAAAACAGTTTCGGAAAAGTCTCATACAAGGATTTACATTGAGTAAATGCAAATTCTATTGTATATCTATTGTTATATTATTATAGTTGAGATTGAAGATGCTCTTAGTTGCTTAGTTCCTGTAAAGATGTGTTACTTATATCGATGAAACTACGTGACACGTGATAATGCTTTGTCATAAAAATCCAGAAAAGATGGACTTTAATCAATCGACAGAATAATTTTTCGGGATTTAGATCTCTCCAAAATTGTCTTTAATGGAAAGGCCTTATCGGACTTTCCTCAGATGATGGATATTCTGCCACGTCAAAAAAACCTCATATTTAGAGGTGTATTCTTAGCTGACAGTGTCCATTCGCAACATCAGTGAAAAGGAAGCTTCGAAGTTATTTTTTTGGATAAGGAATCCTAACAAACAGGTCGCCAATCATGATTCGTGGCACTTTATATGTGAACCCTTTTCAATGCAATACATACACTATATAATCTCTCTTTTGCTACACAAAGCCGTCAAGTGGAAAAATTCTATATATAGAAGAGACTTTGTGCTTATCAAGTCTTGAATCAAAGGATATAGAAGTTATAAATATCTTCAAAAAAATGCAATCAATGTTCTCCAGTCTTTCAGATGGGTTTTTTATAGATTTCCGTATCGCTTGTAATTGGATCCAAAATAGATAGGGTTTTGTATCGTCACGATGAAATGATCACTTTTCTCTCATAGGACAGGTCATTATGTATTTCTGGGGTGGCTAGCTGCCTATACCTTATGTCTTTTATTTTGAAATTATCTACTATGTCAATAAAACAATCTTTATTCCTGGATTTCATAATAGTCTGTATGAGTTGGGGATTGAAAATACTTATATCTAGTAGGCAGGAAGCGTCATTCTAGGTTTCAAAATTCAAATCCGTTCTATTTTGTACTTGGTGAATGGATTCCGTCAGCAAACGTGATTTGAATTACATATAAACAGTAATTATATTCATAAGTTAATATCTTGTTTATGTATTATGTATGAGATGACAATGGTCATTACTTTGTGCAGACGAGCTTCTGGAAGATATGTCATATAATAAGTCTGTGAGAACTGTGTTATATCTGTTAAAATAGCTAGGTAGTCTACGGCCTATCTGGCCTGCCTGCTAGTACCGCCACCGTATTTTTACTTGATGGAAATTCTAGCCAGTAACCTGCGACCCATAAATATTAACAGTTAATATGGTAAGCCGTTGACAAATAATTTTTGTGAAATTTATTGCATACCCCACCAAAGCAGTCCTAAACAAAATTAGAATCCTGAAATAGCAGAAAAAAATTAAATCAACGCCAATAACTGAACGTCATCGGGTGCTTAATCAATATGACAACGTCATAAAACGAGGCCTCCTACGTGCTTTCGGGGTTGTTTACCAGATACGTATAACACCAACGCGACGCGGACCCACGAAAAGTTGATGGAAATATATATTTCTGAATATCCACTGTGGCGTATTTTCTGAGTGTCTCCGGAAATGGTTATATTGATTGTAGTATGGTTAACTACGCAGTCGCCACAAATATTAACAAATGGCGCTTCTGTTACTACCCACTTCAAAAGACGGAGAAAGTAAAATTTGGTTATCATAAAGTAAGGATATTCTATTCGGCTTATATTTTCTAATGGTCGCTTATAGAAGAAAAACCACATACGAGTGATAATTATGTTTACCAACGTTCCAGCTGAATCGGCATCGTTTATGAAAATATAAAATATGTAGTTTACGGAAAATATACAAATAGACGTCAAGTATGTTGACACTTAATGGTATCAGTTTAAAAATTACTTTTAACGGAGTTGATATTTGGAATTGAATTTGAAAAATAGTGAAAAGCACTAAATATTTATGTTTTTTAAAATTATCATAAAATACAAGTTCTCAAAAATGTTAACACTTTCCAATATATTCAAAATTTACTTTAAGTAGATCTGCAGTCGTATACAACAAAATTGAATAATTCGTTGAACCTTCACTTTTTTTTTGTCTCCACGGCAACGGGCCCAAATGACTTTTATTGAAAAATGAAGAATGTAATAATTGATATTTTTGTGTACAATAACTATTAACATGGTATCAAGTCTTAAAATATCAAGACCTATACAATAGTATTACTCTAAAAGTACTAATTAGATCTTGTTGAAAAATCTAAGGCCGTAAAAAGATTGCTGTTTTTTTTTAATCGATACCATTGGCAATTACAACGGATTTATCAGAAAATATGAGAAAAAAATGGCGGCAAGTAGGTTCATACCTTATTCATCACGCAATGATATCGACTAGGAAATAATCACTTCCTCTTTTAATTATATAGTAGTATCCATCTGTAGTTGTGTTAGTAGCTAAGACAGATTTAGAACATATTAGTCCCCTTTAGAATAAACGTTAACTATGCTCTAGAATGCAGTAATTTTGAAACAGTTGAATGGTTTTTGAATTTGTTTAAAACATTGGAAATGTACTGAACATCTACTGTGTTCATTAGTAAGTTCATACGCCCATAGCTATCACACTAACTATACTTTATGTTTTTTGAAGGCAAATTTGTGAAAAATCACCTACCAATGTCTAACAAGTACAGAGGATTCCTGGGGTAAAAGTTTATAGCTCATATAGAACGTCTTTCACCAACACCTATTGGCGTGGGAAGTAGAGGACACAAAAAATTTCAATTGCACCCTTGAGTGAACCCCTATCTCTACTTATGAAGGCAGAGCAATTTTGAACATAATAAATACCGTCATGAATTTTTTAACCATAAAAAATCTATACATAACCTTACATATTGGCAAACTCAGTCAGTCTTGTCCGCCTTTCAGAGGCCCAAACTTTACAAAAATATTATTTTGCTTATTCATCTCCTCAATCTTGAACTGTTGTAGGGTATAAGCAAAGGCGCTTTAGTTAGATGCACTATTTTTGAATTTATTTTTTACGTTCCTCGTTGCTTTAGTTTAGAGTATAGAACGTATCATCTAAAATATTTTTAGATATTTCAGAATTTTATTAATATAAAATCTCGGTTTATTTCTTGTGTCTGTGATCCTCCTTGAATGTTTCAAAACTAATTTGAGGAACACAAGGTAAAAAAAAAATAGAAGGTGCCAGATTATTGTGATGTACATTTTTTACTCATACTATGTGTTAGCACAAAACTTTGTTAGGAAATAATACTCACGGCTATATAAATTAACAATTCAACTTTCAGATTATCATTTTAAAACGCAACGCTGTTTTCAAATAGATATATTTCTTCATATTGACACCCTGTTTGACTTTATTTTTCATCCTATTCTAACTGTAGCAGAAACATGGATCTGATTCCGAAACAGGCAATAAAACCAAACTACATTCTTTATCAAACATCTCATCTCCTGAAAGTAATCTTTCCAATGTCGAGGTTGTATATTAGAATCCGCATACATTTTCTGTAATCTCCATAATTCTATAGAATGGATCCTTTACCGTTGCAGCTGTATAGAGCGAAGGGTGAATAGTTACTCAACATTTCTTGTGTCGCGGTTTGAATACAAATATTTGGATATGAGATCGATAGGCCAGATTAAGTGGGTACGATAGAGGACTGCCATAAATAGGCATCTAAAATCTGGTTGCTGTTTGTTGAATATTCTGATTCTAAAATCTAAAAAAATATTTAATATTATGTTAAAATAACGTAACATGAATTCGCACAGTATGATGGAAAATAATCATGGCACCGTGAAGGTACTGAACATTTTTAGTATGGTATGAAGCTCTAATCAATATTTTAGCAGCAAGAGAATACACTTTCTTTAGTCTTACAATACAGTAATTTGGGCTTCGTTTTTGTGATTACTTAGGTACGTCATAAAATTTGAGGCTGTACTTTCCACGCAATGGTATCAATCAAGATTTGTATCATATTTTAGAACTCTTAATCCTCTGTGATTAAATACACTCGAATCAATGTGAAACTAATTTTTTTGCAATTTCAAAAATTCCCCAAATTTTTTTAATATTCCAAAACACGTTACGAACCATTGTAAAATATGGTTAAAAATTTTAATAAACTAATCCGTAAGATACAGAATCAACTACTTGATTTAATTTTTTTTAGGATTTTTGTCACTATTTATTATTGGTTAAAATACAGTAATATGTTGTGGTAATAGCTGCTAAAACGGAGGCGGAGCAATTTAGCTCACTTTAGACAAAAAAAAGTTATAATAAAATCGATGCATCAAATTTGTCTGAAACATTGGAAATGTATTAAACATATTCTATAATCGTGTCAAGTATATTGTTAAATTGTAATGGCATAGCCACTGAAGAAGAAAAAAGCTGCCTTTGTGTGTTTTGAAGGTAAATGAGTGAACTAAAAAGTAGAGAGCATTTCCGGGTTTAAATGTTTCTATCATCGCGAAACAATTCCCCTATTCCCATACCCTACACCAGTTCTTAGCACAGAATCAGCGCCAGTGAGTTGGAACAGTAAAGTCCTCTGAACGCGTTTCGTTGACAAATCCCTGCATAGAACAGTCGTAGTTATACACTGTGTAAGCGACATCCATAACAGTTATTTACTTAAGTGTATGCTCTACACTATGGATCAGACCTGCTATAGATATGCTTGTTTCGTCTTTAGCCTAGACTCGTCAGTATAGCCTGGCGGTCTAACTGTAGGAATCGGGTGGGTATATCCGTAACCCAGTCAAGGCTATGTTAGGACCTTTGACTTCGTAAGTTGCCAATTGGCGTTCCCATAGAGTTCGACACTTGGAGATGAGTTGAAGTTATTTACTTACTAATCCCTAAGCTAAAAACAATTATACAATTTTGCAATTATAAAATCGCAATAATAGGCGAAATTTTAATTTCGGACGGAAAATGGTTTTCAGAGGAGAATTAGCACTCAGATGGATGGAGAGAAGTGCTTCGTAGTTCAGTTGGTAGAATGCCTTTTTGAAGAGCAGAAGATACGTGATTCAAATTCTGCGATAGACAACGTTTTTTTCGAGTTTCTAAGTGCGAATTTGATAATGCAAGGGATCTACCGCTCATCTCTCCTAAAATGCATACCGTTGAAAGACATTGATGAAATATAGCAAGTAATCCCAAACTGTCCCTATGGGAGATCCAATAACATGAGAACTTTAGGGTTGGAGTTTCCCCCAATTTCGGCGAGGGTGGTAGATGCAGAATGATGTCGTTAGATCTTATAGGGCTCTCCCCATCCAGCATGATGACTTTCCAAATTGAGTAAAATACCCTAAGACGTAGACACAGACTGTGTTAAGTGGTGACTAGATCGCCTTTCTATTTTCTAGAGTGATATAATTTCGCTTTTCTGCATCAGATGGGTTCAGTTTGATTGTCATAGGCCAAACAATACATCAAAACAAATTGTAGATTTAACAGCAAACTATGGCTTCAAGGGAGGCCTATAGATGAGTAAATGAACTTGGGCTGCTTTTATGAACAATAATCAGTTTTTTTTATTTCTGCTCAGATCATGAAGCACATCGAATCAAATGTCGAGCATCGAACAGAAGAACTACTCATCTCTAATTTGGGAAACAAGTACAATTGATGATGTCCTACTCTATGACCTCATTTTGTTACAAGTCGGGACACCCTGTATAAGCATGTATACAAGAAATTAGAGCAAAATCAGACAGGATATCAAAAAAATAATTATTAAGTCATTACTAAAATCAAAAAGAACGAAAATATCATTCTAATCATACATCAATGATCTCGTCGAGTCGGTATTCTCTAGAAGTGTCAGTTCAAAAAATACAAGGCTAGCTAATTACATACTTTCCAAAAATAATCTGGTTATGAACATTTTTGTATAGGTTCTATAATAAATATCAATAATGAAGATTTATTTGTCACAAAACTGAAAAAAAAATCTCCAGCGCCCAGGGCCCGAAGTAATGTAAAACCGACACTGAGTTTGAGGTATTAAGCTTCTCCCGTTCTGCACATCTACTTAATGAACTCTCGTAATTTACTTTGATGTAGTCCATCGTATATTTGCAATCATTTTACAGTATCACAGGGTCTTTGAGCAGAGGTCATTGCGCAATCCTAATTATATTAAAGGATATGAAGGGAGGCAAATTCCAATCAAAAGGGTCTGGTTTTCTCATACAAATGTTCATTCTAGAAGGGGGTCGACATGAATACCCTCAAGCGATTCAGAACGTGTTTAAATCATGTTCGGATTTTTTAAAATCTCTACTTTTTACCTACCTTAATTAATAAAAAAACAGTGATAAATGTATAAAAATCGTATCCGGAAATTTTGTATCACTTCAGACGCTACAAAAACAGACAACAACATCAGATCGCCAGACTACTTGAACGACCAACAGACCCGACGACAGACCAGAATCAATAACACGAATTTTCAAGAGGTAATTATTTAAAATCATGAATAATATTTGCTCGCTTTTAAATTAGAATGAAAGTATGATTTGCATTCATATTTATAGAAAGCATTAGGAAAATTGTATCATCACCTCTAAAAGCAGCATTTGTCTTTCTCAATCACATTGTTAGTATATTCATTGTCTGTTTCGCTTCCATGTTCTATTCAAAACACCCTCAAACCGAGCGTACACAATCTAATTACCATAACTTTACCTCGGCATTACGCTCCCCCAAACAGAATTACGGCGTGGACTTGACAATCAGACAGAGCGTCAGTGTTGCCGAATCACGCGCGGGTTTTCAACTTTGTACCTACTCTATGTTGCTCTCATCTCAAGCAACACTGCATCTAGTGACATAATTTCCAGTTTATTTTTATGTCCAAAGCATATAAGGGTGAATATGTGATAAAAGTAATGTTGTGCTTCTTGACTACCTACTATATGCTCTTATGCGTAAAATCGTAAATCAGAATAAAAATTAGTCCAACTTAAATAAATGAATAATCACTCATACTCATAAATATACTCGAAATGAGCAACACAATATCAACTTACAATTAAGGTAAGGAATACAATATTTGACCAAGTTTAATTGCAACTCACTATTATGCATACCAAAAAACCTATAGAGTTTTTGAAGATTCCGACATGTGTTCTCATGTTTTAAGTCGTTGAGGTCAGTTTGCTCTGTAGCCAAGCTTATTTACTCGTATAAGCCAGACATTTTTTTGTTCGTCTTTATCATTAATGACAAGAGAGAATAGATCTATCGCCTCCTCCATCAATGAAAGAGCAGATACCTCAGGACATATTTTCGCTGTTAATTCTACAATAACCTTCCAAGGAAGTATTCCATACAATATTAGTATAATGAGCTCGATAATGCTAGACGTAAGATTCCAACACCAGGACGCTGAATGCATCCTTCGAATATTAAATTGCAGACAACCTTGTCAGACCTGAATCCAGCCATCTTATTCTGGCGCAACAGCGCCACAGTCACCCCCACTGCTGATAGCAGTTGTGGAGCTGCAAAACTTCTGTCCGTATGGGGATAGATAAATTAAATTTAAGAAAACTTTTTCCAAAACAAGCTTATATGTAAATGTGCTAAAAAGAATAGAATAAACTTTTACTTTAAAACTTTTTACTATCAACTTATAACGTCATTATATAATTTATATGATATAAAAGCTTGTTGCGAGATTTAAGTAGGTACTCGTATTTATGTACTTAGTTCGAAAATTCAAAAAATAAATACAATCAGCAGATAAAAATATTGTGTAATTAACACACAGTTTCAAGAATAAAACTATTTTTCTTCAGTGACGCGTTTCGATTTATATTTAAATCACCTCACTGAAAGAAAAAGATTTTTATATGTGAAACTGTGTGCTAATTACACAATCTTTTTATCTGCATGATGGAAGAGTTTCACTAAGTAAGAGCATCTACAATCTACATAATACAATCAGATCAAGTTATTCAATTGACTTGTTTATCTACAGAGGTAAATATCTATATCATATAAATTGGGTAATGACGTTATAAGTTGATAGTAAAAGTTTAAATTTAAATAAAATCATGTTTTTATAAAAGTTTTTTACTTTCAAGTTATTTTTTACTTTTTAGTTAACGCTGAACGCTGAACAGTTCTGCAAAAACCCCAGCACACCAAAATTTCAGATGAATTGGAACAACGGAGTTTATGATCATCATTTTTTTTTCTCAAATTCGTATTTTCAGCCTTTCATCTGATACCCATATTGTAGGAAAGCATAAAAAACTTAGTCCACCATATTGGATTTAGAGTGACGTCACCTCATTTATCGAGTTGTTCTCAGCAAGCCCTTTCATCTGATACCCATATTGTAATAGTGCATTTAAAATAACTAGTCCGCCATCTTGGGTGTTTCGCCATATTGAATTTAGAGTGACGTCACTTCATTTTTCGAGTTATTCTCAGCAAGCCCTTTCATCTGATACCCATATTGTAATAGTGCATTTAAAATAACTAGTCCGCCATCTTGGATGTTTCTCCATATTGAATTTAGAGTGACGTCACTTCATTTTTCGAGTTATTCTCAGCCAGTTCTTCCATCTGATGCCCATATTGTAAGAGTGCATCAATAATAACTAGTCAGCCATATTGGATGTTCCACCATATTGCATTTAGAATGACGTCACACAGCTAACCATGCATTGTCATCCAAATTAAATGTGTATACCAAGTTTCAGCTCAATCGGTTGAAGACATCTGCTTCAAAAACCCCTACTGAATCAGTGATGTATTAATTGAAAGAAAAACTATACACGCGACTCGGTCTTTGGGGCCCCTAGCTACAAGAAGCTCCTATATGCTTCTAGTAGTTGAAATGAGCCCCCTCACAAAGGTTTACTGCAAAATTCTTTTCCAGCAACTGCTAGTACTAGTACAGATGACTGATATCAACAAGAATAAGGATAATGAATTATTACGAAAGTGCTAGTCAGCCTTCAAAATATAGCGTCAGGTTGGTTGTTGGTTACTCGGTATTTTACATGCAGTGGAATTAGTTTATTGAAGACTTCGATCGATATTCAGACCTGTAACGATGGAAATTGGGAAACCCAATAAGTTTTGTTAATTTTTTGATTCATCAAGGATTTAATATCTTTCAGTATTCTTTTTCGAATAGATCAATTCCAAAAGACCAACAGCTTTAAAAAAACCTATTCAAATCTCTATTTTCTACTGATATTATCGCGTGGGATGCAAATCGTCAAACAGCGTGACATATTTTTTTTAATTAAAACTGGAGAAATGATTAAATTCTTCAAGTAATTACCAAAATTCCGACAGTTTTCATTAAAAATGACAGCTATTGCGAAATGACAACTTTTTAAAAAACAGCTGTTACCTTAATAGGCTATCATCCCTTTTAATTGGAAATATATATTTTTAGAATTTATAATTACTTAATCCCCTGATTTGCAATAACAACATTAAAAAACTGAAGCATTGGATCTTTTAGATTTCAGTGACAAATGGTTTAAGCATTACCAAACCTTTTTTACGTTTTAGCTAAGCATCAAATCCCAAATCAAAACCCATCTACTGAAAAATCAGTACATTTGTCTTGTTTTTCGATTGTGCGCTAACTGTTTAAGGGGGTAAATGTAAGAGTAGCTGTTCAGCTAAATTTCACCCCAATAAAGACATTATTATTATTATTAATATTATTATTATTATTATTATTATTATTATTATTATTATTATTATTATTATTATTTATCTTTAGAAGTGTCAGTCGCCATGAAAATTCAAAATGAAAAATACTCCGCTTCCGAGCTACAAGGTTAAATACTGATAATTTTCAAATTAATTGATAGTAAGCAACAATAATAGTGATCATGATGGTGACAATCTTGATATTTCTGATTTCTGACCAGTGCATAAAATAAATTTGATCCAAAATAATAAAATCTGATCAAAACATAATTCAAACAAGTTTTGAACCGTACTATCGCCTTAAAATCAGGTCAGTATTCGCACGTTTACTCATTTTATCAGAATGGTGAGGTAGCACCCAGAAGAATATTATAAAGTGAGGAAAGCATGGAGAAAGATAGGGCAATAATTTCAAAGGAGCGGAAATAACGCTTTCGCCTCCCCCACCCTACATGTCAGAACTGAAACCGTCAGGAACTGCCGACGCGACGCGACGACGCTGAACTACAGAAAAATCGACCCAGCAATACAATGTGCAACAGACCGGTTTAGAGTTGCAGGCATGGAAAACGTCGAAGTCGGAGCCCTGTGCTGCAGAGCTGCTAGTATTAACTTGATAAAAACAGGATCATGTAACTTCTGTTTCTATCCTGTCGTTGTATTACTGAATCGTTTTCATGTTTTTTACTGGCCGCTATTGGTGTAGTAACTACCAAACCTCTCTCCATTTTATTTCATCAAAATCCTTCATACCTTCATAGCTCTTGTCAGGAAAATATGTCTGTTCGATATGATTGTGGGGCACACGGAAAATTTGGCATATCAAAGCCCCGGTCATCCACTGCGGTAGTACTGGATGCATTCCGTCATATTGGGTAGGATCATATTACAGGTCGCACCAAAAGGTACGTTTTCTTTCCTTCGTACCTCCCTACGTATGTGTATATGTCAATATACGAGTACATATATGTAGGAAGCAGCCATGCTCTACTCAAAAATCACGATGTCAGTAAATCCTTTGTTTTGGATTTTTTATCTGTCCCGGTCGTCATGTATCTTCAATTGTATCATATATAGGATTTATTTTCCTTCGTTCATATACTTTGCAAAGCTGACAGTGATAATCCTTTCAATCCCAGCTATCTCTGTTCGTCTATTCATCTACTAGCGACACTAGTCTTTGCCATCTCAAGGTATTGGTGTATACTTGTGGAAAAGGGTTCTACTAGAACTACCAATAATGACATTATTCGTCGGTTCTGTATTCTGCCATAACCTAAAATCGATTACTTTTTCATAAGCATTTTAAATTGTGGCTTTGGCCGAGATAATTATCCGCAAAATTAAATAATATCATTTGGAATATCAGCATTTCATCCAAGAAGGAAATATAAATTAGTAAGAGGGAATTCAAGCCTGGGTTTGTTTCAATCCTTTGTTTGGATATATCAATTTATAATCAGTGGTATATAATTGTGTAAATAGATTTACTCATAGGATAGCCTCTATCTTCTGTTGGTCAAGCACAAAGACTTGTTACGACCCACGTCGCAGCAAAAATGTTGGGTACTTATCCTTTCTCCATGCTTCCACTCTTTAAGTTTCTGAATCAAGTTATAGAAGTTACATGAAAAGCTACATATGTTGAATCTATTTGCATTAATTTTGATACTAACTAGGCAAGCTAAATCATAATATATAACCCCCCCCCCCTCCCAATGGGCTTAGACATTAACAAACTTTATATTTAATATTTTCCAACAGTTACGAGGGTAATCAGTAATATTATCACATTGTGTATTTTTGTATACTTGTGTAAACCAAAAGACTCATGTATCATGGATGTATTATTGAAAGTAAAAGAAAATTTGGAACATTTTTTTCAAATCCTTTTTTATCTGTGGCTAAATCCTATTACCCACCTCTATAAAGTCCGCCACTAGCAGAGAGGCACCGAAACTGCGAGTATAACTCCATAATATAAAAACGACACCTTGTATGAAATAACACAATACAAAATTCGAACCCCAAGGTTGCAAGTTTAATGTCCGTTTTTGCGTATCCCAACATCCAGGGCGTATCAAGACCTCAGTCTGCGGGAAGGTAAAAGGGCATGGAGTTTGTGTATGCTTTCACCATTTTTTGTAATACCTTCGTCGAGGTAGTTGAGGCAACAGAAAAAGGGATATGTTAATGGTAATTATAATTAAGTTAGAAGGCGGAGTATAGGGGATTATGGAACCCTCAAGTCCGCCAGGAAACTGCTGTCCTTATAATACAACTTATAAGCTGATTTACACCCACGATTTCTAGTGTTGACGTGTGAAGACTGACTGACTGCTGTCACTGCTCGATGCTCCAATATACACAAAAATGCCCATCTCGACTGTTCCATAACAAAATTCAGAACAATCTTGACATTCGAGATGCCTGTTTTGACAACTGCTCTCATGTTCGGGATGATTTACATACAGGGTGATTTTTTCTTAGATGCCACCGCCACCGTATTAACAATTATCAATATTATCGCTTTTGAAACTGCGCCCCCCTCTGAAAGGAAATCCTAGGTACAGGCATGGGCACACTTAGATTTTTTTAAAGTGCTCGCGTTCCCTACATGCCCATGCAATTTTTTATTCAATTCGATGCCATGCTAAATTTCAGCATTTTTATATTTTTCAATTTTCAGGATTTTTGTGGTAGACATCGGGGTTCCATAATGCCCTCTACGCATACTAAACGCGTGTGTAATTCTCATTCGAATTCGCGATGAAGTAGGGTCAAAATGCTCTGATACTATTATAAAATCGTACAAAAAAATCTATACAGCCGATTTTGAGTAATCGCAAGGTTTGTGAAATTTTATTTTGATTTCAATCCTAACCAGACTAGGTACTATTATTTATTTAGAAAATCAGAGTTGTGAGTTATAGTTTGTCAGAAATTTGGTGGAGGGGGAACTTACCGCAATTACCCCCCCCCCCTTGTATACGCCCTTGCCAACATCATATTTGGAATCACAGCTTGTGACTACGATTAAAAACCCATTAGGGTATCTATTTTCACATCATTTATAACCTACCGCTGTTCGCCTTCATCATTCTGATGAAAAACGAACTAATATAGTAACTGATGAATCGATTTAGTCGCATGCTATCCATTCATACCTGTTGAAGTAATGAAAATGTTTTCCTAGCTGAGACGAGGGTTAGTTAGGCTTCAATAATATAACTATGAGCAATTTGTTAGTATATAACTAACACAAACATCGGTCTCCTCACGAAGTGGCATGTCAAACTTTTGTGCAAATTGTGATCCACATGCAAAAAATGGCGTCAAATAAGTTGTACGCTGTACTTTCCACGCAATCGCATCACTTTTGAAATGATAATTTATTCCGTGTTTTGGAGCTGTTAATCATTTTAATCACTCATAATCAATATATTAAACAAACTGGAAGACCTTAAATATGTGATTTAACATTTTCGAGTTTTTCAAAATTTCCAAGATTTCCAAAACTTACTTCAACTGGCTTACCTAACCAGAATTTTATACTCGTAAAAATGTAGGTAACGATCAGACGCCTCGAAAATGTCCAAAGACAAAGTTTAAGCATTTTTCATTTGTAGCTTTCACTGAACCGATTTTCGAAATGTAATGTAATAAAAGATAAATATTTTTCGTCCTTGTCAAACTGGTAACTTACTGTCCAAGTCTCATCAGAATCCAAAAAGTATTTTCCGAGTTATCATGGGCCCAAGCGGAGTACAGACAGACAGACCGACGGAAATGAGTGAAAGGGTTATGAAACACCAACTCTTTAACAAAAGACTTGTATCAACTACTCTGAGCCTTTTCAATAATTCCTAGGTGAAATTTGTATTTATATTCCTGTTCTTCGCTCCTGCGACTGGCTCTACATAGTTACGGTTGTTGCTTCTCAACAACACCATCTTATTGTTCGCCTTGTTGCAGTCCCCTTGCCAAATGGAGTTCAATTGAACGCACAGAAGCCTCAAACAGCAACCCTGACACACCACACGCAAGTATGAGACCCGTGGATATGGAAAGATCTATACTTGAGACATCAACATCCTGGCACGATTACGCCTATTTGCGTGCGAAGTAAAATCAACTATGTGAAATCATAACAAACAAGTATCGCATTCCAAGTCAAATTAAATTGACGTTTTATAAAAACAATCATCTTAAATCTAGACTCACCTGCCATCCTTGTAACAAAAGACTTCTATCAACTGTTCTGAGCCACATAACCGCGTCTCCTGCTTGGAAATCCCTGAGTTTGTAGCACTTGGCGTGCAAAAACATTCCCAGGCATTTCAACAGCTCTGAAGTGGAAGCTTGAATGACAGTCTTCTTGGTCGCACCTGCGACTGGGACCACCTGGTTATCCCTGGAGTTGCTCAAGGAATTCTGGCTGGTCAGTAACACCTGCTTGTTGCCCACCTTGTCGCAATTCAGATGATGGTTATTGTTAGCGTTGTTAACACGGACTATGTCTAGATCCAACGCTGAGGTGCTTTTCGAAGTGGTGTAGTAAGAGCCGTTCTTGATGTTCTTGTTTTTATCAATGACAGGATGAATGTTATCGACAAGAGGTTGCCTGAAGACGGTGATGTTTTTGTTTTTGTTGTTGTCCAGTTTCTTTTTGTTGTTGTTCGTCGTCGAAAACCGTTTCCATGACAGGGCATTGATGAACAAGGAATGTTTCTTCAGATTCTTCTCCAAAGCGTTCTTCTCCGAGATGATCCTGGCGTTGTCATTATTGTTTATATTATTGTTGCACAGATTGTGGTTACTGGAGTTTGTGGTACCGTTATTACCCTTGTTCTCCCGATTCTTGACATTGTTCAACTGCTCATAAGAGAAATTATTGAGCGTGAAATCTCCGTTGGAGCTGGTAGTGTACACTGGGTGTCGTTCTCGCGGTGAAAAACTGAGTACAGTACCCATTTTGAGGATATCGTTATTGTCCGCACCGTAACCGAAATGTCTCTATCGGAATGTCGCTTTAGTAGACCGACATGTTTGTTTCAAAGTTTAGAAAACGTGATGATTTTGGGGATCTCATACACGCACGCAACAAGACCGACGAGATATTCCACCAAACACTACCTGGAGGGTCTCGCAAAGGCCCGAATGGTGACCGAAGTGTCTGTATCGAAATGCGAATCTAAAAGTTTGACATTTTTCCGGACTGTGTGTCCCGAATCGGACGTTTCGGCCAGAGCCAGACGAGGTCGATCTGTGGACCGTCGAAGGGGTGGCACTGAAGCGCCGGCGCCAGCGTCGCCTGGCAACTCCCGATGGGGGTGTGATGTCATGAGAAATCAATAGGCGGCTATTGTCCAGTGACGGAGCTCAACATTCACCATGGTGACTCCTTCAGGGAGCCGCTGCATTCATCTATCCTCTCTAAACGGGTTTGTAATTTGTATAAAATGGTTTATTATTCAGATCAAATTGTATAGGTTTCACGAATAAGAATCTCAGATCTGTAACGTACTTCGCTTCATCTTACAGTTAAATAAGTTTATAAACTATTCCGAATTACTCAAAATCCACTGGAGAACTTATAATTACTAAGTCAATCACTTACATTGATTGAAGATTGCGATTCCTATAAGACCACAAGATGAAATATATAATTAAAAAACATCTCACAGCCTAAAATATACGTACCACAAGTATATTTTAAACGACATAATTCACAATCACTTTTGCTTGAGAGCTTTAAAAAAATTGACGTCATTTTCTACCTTCTAAGTGTACATTCATATGATTTCCATTAAAAACAAAAAAGATATGTTAGTTGCTAATTTGTTAGACCGATTTAGATTAAAAAAATTCTAATCAAATCGTAGAACTGCTGAAGCATTTTTGCGTAAACTTGAATTTTGGTCTCCGTAAACATGTAACTAGAAGCTGGAAGATACGATGCTCGAAGGTGCCCTCAGGCGTCTTGTAAAAATGTAGCAAATTTGAAGTCGCTCTTTATTGTGATTTCGAAGGTTCAAAAAAACTGTAATGACTGGAATATGGTAAAAAAATTACGTCAACATTTTCTTCTCAAATAGTACGGTAAAATGAATTTTCTAAAGAAAGCAGCCAATAAATACCCCATTCTATTGATATACCTCGAGTGTAAGCTACGCCTCTGGTGACCCTTCCTCGCCTCTTGGCTTCTACTGGGTGGATGGGAGTATAAGACGAAACTGTGGTGGTGCTGTTTGCGAGTGAAGGCATTTACATTTGCACTTCACCTAGGTACATTTGACGTACATACACCCGCAATGAAAGAGGGGTGTCTGAACTCATTTGTATACATACACATACACTCTTGACTCTTGATAGATACAGACGTGCAAAAAAGCATTTCTATATGAGCAGTAGCGAGTGAACTCACTATATTTTAGTGGCTGCAAAACTACAGCTTCAATGCAAGGAAGGTGTTAACAATGTTTATTTCCATGAACATACACTCTCATCACTCGTATGGAATTACCTGAATTTCCATAATTTTCTTGAGAAGTTGCACTTAATGATGTACATGATTCAACAGGAGCTAACCACGGTCCAGTTTTAACCATGAATTTGAAGATAGGGAGGAAGGAAAAGAGCTGTTATAAAATGTGAAATAGTTGCAATACGATACGGCTTATTCGTAACGTTGCTGCGCTTGTTGTTTTCAGTCCCCAAGAGTCTAATTTGAGGCATCAATTGTTGTGCGCAAGGTCTTGCTCTGTAGGGGCTGCAAACTTTGGATGCGTCTTCAGAAAACACCAAACCACACATGCGTATATAATAACTGGTCTAATAAATATTTTTCAGACAAACAAAAACAGACTTATAATTCAAGATTCACAAAGCAATGGATGAAGTTGTCACAACGTAATTTTAATTTTAGTTTTTGAAACTTATGTGGTTCTTCGACGAATCTTCTCAAGAGGATTCATTCAGAGTAGCTATGCTGCCACCATTTCATGGTCAATGACCATGAAAACATCACCTAGCGGATCTTACAATGTTTAGATCCTCAACAAGATCATTATCCAAATAATAACTGAGTGAGGATTATCGTTTCATGGCATCAGCAAAAAGCAAGCAAATATCCATACCTGAGGAAAATCTCTCTAGAAACATGGATATGTCAAAGCTGTTCCCGTTTGCCATTTATGAAAGATTTCGATACTTTCCAAAGCGGAATACTTGAGTCAAGGTTTCCCCCAGGAAAGCCGCTCAATTGATCATAGCGAAATTCATGGAGCGCATTTCTCACTTCACGTCAAGATTCGTCGCGTTACTGATTCCATCAGGATATGACAATATCTTTTTGCTTTCTTAATTGTAACTCTTCTGTCAGAAATTTTCTGCAAATATAGACAGAGGGACACTCAATCATGACAAAAAAACTTCAGAAAAGCTGGATTCATTGCTTTGCATGAGGAACTAATTGAAATTAATTGGGATGTTTCAGGGCCGTACTGATACTCAACCCCAAAGGTGTGAGCCCTAAGGATCCCATATAATAAAAATGCATTCTATAGTCGACGACCTTGCCGGTGCATCAGTGTGTTGATCTGACGTTTTATTGTCCTAGTCATTTTTTATGGTTTCCTTACTGAACGACCCTCAAGTGTGACGTTCCGACTACGAAACGGCCCTTATTTATCTCTTTTGATGTTAATTATGTTCTAGAAAGAATTTTAGGTACAATTTTCGATATTCTATAAGCACATACCTCGGTATAACTATTACACACATATACCTACATTGGTCCAACTTAGAAATCATCAAAGACATTAAACTGAAATCAAACTACGTTTGGTTGTTTGGCCATAGTGACATTTCTGCTAGGCTTATAGTAAAAAGTTATTGCGACTGTTTATTACACAAAATCGTACTCTTCTAGATCCTGGTAAAATATTAGTTTCAAAAATTATTTTTGATTCACATGATCAATTAGGTAAGTATGGGTATTTTGTTTTGCAATGCAACAAATGTGTAGCATTTGTTCAATCCTTGGCAAAATTGGTTGCACAATAACTGTTTTGGAATAAACAAATACTATTTTTGCAACAACTACTGGTCCCTCAACATTTTTTGTAGGTAATTAAAAGGTATTCTGTTTTCCTACAACGCAACCCAATCCAAAGTGTTCAATGTACTGGCCATTCAGGAGTAAAATGTCTATAAGATTCAATCGTTTTATTGATAAATAATTATATAACTCAAAAACAGCAAAAAATAATTCAAGAGTATAAAACGACGAAAACATCCAAATATAATTTCAATGAAATTATAAAATGGTTTTCTATCTGTATAAAACTTTTCCTAAACTATCAAGTTAAAAGTGTTCTAGTAGAACTATTGGCTGACAATTATCAGACTATATTCACAAACCAATAATAGGGTAATACTTTTCCATATGAACTCATGTAATAGTTATGAGCATTCTGAAAATTCCAATATAATTGGAAGACAATCCGCTTAATGTTAAGCTAACACAACGTGCTTTTTGTTTTAAAAAATAGCATTCAATTACATGTGTACATTTAATTACCGCCTAGTGATAGATTAATCATAATCGTACATAATTCAAACATATTCAATTTGTCTTGAGACGAAATGGCCGGAAACGGCCGCCCTCTAGAATTGATATTTCATAAAGAAATGAAAATACAACACACTGTTATTACACATGAAGAAATATACCTATTAGTCGTCAGCTATAACAGTGATATCTACATGTCATCGTCAAATACTTCCATAACAAAACGGAGCAGTTATGTGTTCTCCTCTCCTTGATCATGAATTACATTAAATAAATTAATTAACAGCACGTATGCATTATTCGATCATTCTTGTATGTGTTTCAAGTTTCAGAGTGTTATTGGTTGTTGTTTCAACATAGCATCCTTAATAAACCGAGATCGGCAGAGTGACAAATATAAAACTTAGTGAAAAATTGTAAATATCATAACGAAAACATACCTTCCTACATTGTTATTATCTATATTGATGATAAATTAAAATAACGTAAGTGTCAAATATATTTCAACATGTTCTGTAATTCCTTAAGGTTCTTGATGACACATTGCTCTAGCTTGAGCACGCACCCTCTTCTCATACTCCAATCTATTCTGGCTGTAAAGAAGATTCAAAAACGTGTTAAAAAGTATAAATGCATTCTTAAGTAGTTTTTGACATAATTTTTTTTATATTCACATATATTATGTAGTCATCTTGAGACAACTGAAAATTACTACTGGGCTATGCCTGAGTTTTGAACATTTTGCTTATAATTTTGATATAACGGATCAATTTTATTGTTTTTGTTTTGTTAATTTCTTGAGGTTCTGTAAATTACTTCAGTAAGTACATTAAAAAGAGTGTCCTGACAATATCTGCAGAATTTATTAGGTTTTTTGGAACTGTCAACTAGATCCTAACAAATATATCATTATTCAGCGTGAAATCACACGAATATAGCGTATTATTTTGGCTGGGTTACTAGAGAACCAGTTTATTAATATTGGCTATCGGGTTATTTATAATCATTTGTCGATTTTTAAAGTATAGTTTTCTAATAATATTATATCTGATAACAACTTTGGGCACATTCAGCAGGCGCAACTGTATGGCAACCATTCAGCAACTGCAAGTGCTTTTGCTGCTAAATGAACATGCTGGATGTTTAGTAAAAATTTCATTATACTGAGCAGAAAAATCTATGTCCAAATTTGTTATCATTGTTATCAAAATTGTCAAGTGCATGCAGCAGATACAGGTGAACAGAGATAATTGACTGTACCAGTATATAGTATATGCCTCAGCCTGAGCAGGATCCTTGACATTAGGCTCATTGAGCAAGTCCTGAATCCCCAATAAAATCTGCTTGATAGTGATAGCTGGCCTCCAATCCTTCTCCTCATCTAAGAGTGAAAGACATACAGTTCCTGATGGATAGACATTAGGATGGAATAATGGTGGCTCAAACTTGCACTTTGGTGGGCTGCTCGGATAATCTTCTTTGAATATCATGCGTAGTTTGTAATGACCTCCTTCCCATGGGGTCTACAAAAATTACACAAAATTCAGATTGATAATATAACACAAAACAGTGATGGAGGCCTTGTAAAAAAATATCTGACATCTACAAAAAGTAGTAGTAGAAAAGTTAGACTAGTCACAGAGGACCTACAAATGGTCTTCCAAAATGTCTAGTCCACACTACTATCCTACAATTTCTGAGGCTTGTTGAAAAATTAGTAATCAACACACAAGATAGAAATGCTGCAGCCATTATTAAAGAAATACATGTGCTGGTTAGCTTGAGAAGAGCAAATAGAGAAGTGACTAAGTACTTATTATCTGTGTGGAAAATTTTTGTCATATTGTTACATCAATTACATTTACATATACAATACATTCCTGGAGGTTAGTGGGTTCCTCCTGAACCAGTCTATGTACTAGATGGTAAGAATTATGATATTGTACTTTAAAAGATAATTCTAAGACAAGAGCAATAGTTCAAGTTTTTTATATATTAATCAGTATATCAATAACACTGCTTCAGCCTTCCACTGAGTGGCCTGAGAATTTGCATTTCACAACATTTAAATTAACATTGTAGAATAGTTTTAGATGATGCTGCGCTCATATAGAATGGGCCACATTGGTATCGCTAGCAACTTGTATAGTAGAGCTAGCGTGGAAACAAACGGTCGCGTTAACCCATATTAAAATCTGACCCATATCAAAATCTGACTATATTTAATCCGTGTTGGGAGTAGCATGGCTTTTTTATAGCTATTTCTTTTTCCCAATTCGTACAGTCTTATATCTTCCAGTAAATAGTTAAATTATTCATTGCATTTTTCTTTGATTAAACACATACAAGGAATTAGGTTTTTTGAAGAGGATGGTTGTCCAAAAAGATAAATGGTTTCAACATAGAAATATTTTTTGCCAATCAGATTCTTTAGGAGGAGGGAGGGGGGTTATGTCCATAAGGGCGCGAATCGGTACTTTCCTTGGGCGGCACAGTCCTTAGCTACGAAAATGTATAAAACAGCATTGGAAATTATTTGTCTCTTGTTTCACCTTAAGACGATTGAAGATACCACATCCAAGGGAAATGTTGTGAGAACAAATTTTCGAGGCAATTGGAGCATGAAGCCATCTAATCGAACATTTTACACTGCAGTTGATCAATATATATTACATAACTTGGTGAAAAATTAATGTTGCATTCTACATATTCACACTCAATTGAAGCTGCAAATTTAGATATTAATAGATTATTTATGAAGTTCTATTTGAATCAACATCTTATGTTGCAAAAATTGTATAAACTTTGCTAAATTAATTAAAATTATTAGTATTCTATAAACATATATTATATATACAAGCATGAAGCTAAACAGCAAACCTGAACTTACACCTTTTTTTCCAGGAATGCTACACTCCCAGTTCATCAGATTTAGAGAGCCATCTGGATTTTTAGAAGGTCGTGCTACAAAGCCCTAAAACATAGTTATTCTCATATATGTAACTAGATGAATTTGTAACCTAAATGTACCACAATACATGCAATGTTTGTAAGAATGGGCAATTTACTATGAATTGGAAAATTTATGACTGAAAATCTACTACATATACTGTTCACATACCATACATAACAGACCATCAGACAAAATACTACCAGGCAGATTGATTACAGAACCTCTCTGTAAGGATACCATTTTTCATTTGAAAATATTATTCTCTGGTATAACATGGCATTTTATAAGGTATCCTTGTACAATGATGTGAATAAAAGTATATGAACATTCTGTTTATTCACTTTTGGTGTGAGTTTTTTTTAAGCAATATACGAATTTAATAATTAATAAGTGCTTGACATAATTATTGACTACAAAATTGAATGAAGCATTTTTGCACTTTGCAGGGTTGTGATTTAGTGTATTACTGTTCCATAATGCTGATATTTTCAATGTGCAAGCAAATGGTGAAAGACAAACGGACAGAAATGAATGCTGAAGTGAAGTATACACAAATCAACATATAAACACACATACCAAAAGCATATGAATTTATATATCAGATATTGGATAAATGAAATAGTGAGGTTTAGGTCCTTTTTCAAAAAACCATTAACATACACTATTTTTGGAGATCTTCAGAACTTTCTACTACAGTTGATTAGCTAATATGTTTTGAATTCACTTTCTACTAAAAATACTATTGACAACAGTAACAAATCCAAATTAAATTCTGATCAATTAGTAGGCATACAAATGTTTTTCAATAATTAATACAAAAAAGTGAGAAATTAACTCAAAAGAGTTACTGGCTAATTAACTGTTGCACTCAAACAGGTCCAAAAGTCCAAAGCATCTGTGAAAATAGTAATGAACTCCTCATAGAACCATTGGCATCTGATGAATTGATGAATCACAGGCTACTCTCAATGAACATAATCATTATTGGCTGACAATCAAAAGTTTTTTATTAGAAATTGAAATAAAATGGTTATTTCAGAATGAAAGCATAAAATCTTTCAATTTGTAGAAGAGCTATTATTGATACCCTAGTGTCTCAATAAACTTGCTGATCAGTCTGGCATTTTGGTGGTAAAACTATGTAATACTATTTTTATGTATTCATGCATGCATCCCTCTTTTCATTACTCTCTTTCTTCCAGTATTTTTTCTTTTTCTTCTTTTTCTAAGGGTTGTTTTCCAGAGCTGATAGATTGAACATACTGACCAACTGACTCAATGGCAAATGCCGCATGAACTACCATGACAAGACATTATGAGACACTATTAAACAGCCTCTGTCCTCAATTGTCAGGTGAATAACCATTGGTATAATTATATGAGTATATATTTTGTATATGGGCACTTATTGCTTTGAATCAAATACATAGTTCAAATACTTACAAAGGGATGCTCTTTCCTCCAAGCTTTTCGTTCCTCGGCCAGACGGGCTCCAGCTATACCAGACATCCTAAAAATTAACTTATATCATTGTACACATCTCAACTCAAACGGTACACATACCTATAGCACAATTAAGCTATATAAAATCTGAAAAAAGCGATGTAGACGATATTCAATGAGTGGTACAGCCTTTGATACAAGAGAGCAACTCTGAAGTAAACTAAATATTTAAATTCTACCTTATTATCTGGCATGTGATATATAACCGAAATCTACTGTCATTTGAAATGCACGCATTGAATATGTGAAAATTGTAAATACAAGAATTGAGTAATGTTAATTTTGCTAGGTAAACACAACCAAACCACAACAACCAAAACTGTGGTACACTGTCAATAGTGTCAATGACGTCTTGGTCTTGACGTGAAAGAGTGATGGGGTCGGCGAACGCAAATGCCCGGGAAATATGACATTTGACAAAAGATAATTGAGGTTCGTTCCTTATCATTAGAATGAACCTATAACTGATTATAGATAAGCCACTTTTCTTTGATGTTGCAGACCGTCAAGGTTCCTGGTAAACTCAGGCGTATCCACTAGACGTAATGCTTTTTTCTGGATTGCTTGCAGAAGCTACTTTGCTTTGGAGTGCATCCCCAAACCTTAGAAAAGTATATATTCCAGCGATGATCTGATCCGAGCCTTATAGAACAATAATAGCTGGTGAAAGGCCAACAACATGATTGTCTGCGCTGTCGCAAGCTATTTCAAGTTGCTACAAACCATTTCTACAAACCCCTACTACCGCCCGTTGATCTCTAGAGTTTTTGCCCACAAACTTAATGGAGGATGACTCGTGTATTGTGCGGCCGTCTGAATCCTCTGTATGTTACACTGAACTCCATTTGCCGATCTTCATTGCGCAATTCTTTCGATGTCTTTGTGGATCTAGGTAATATGTTGCTGCGAAGCTCTAGATTTTATTTGTCCCTATTTGAAACAGTTTATTTATGCACAGCCAAGAAGAGTACAGGAGAAAGAACAGATCTCTGGCTTGAGGGTGAATACAACGGAAACATATCCATCCACCACCAAAAATAAAGAGCAGACGCTGAAAGAACTACTATCCAACAATAGGCATAGACCCAAAATGGCAGCCCTATTTGAGAGCAAGCTTTATTGAAAGTTTTTCCTGCCACACTCTACTGAAATGACGAGTGAGACTCTCCATGCAACTCAACTGCTCTGCTCCACATATGGGTGACGTGGATCTCTGCTTGCGAAAGCCGTACTGGCTGATATGGTTTTTGTCATGATGCAGAACAGAGGAGATGCGGAGCGTTTTTGGAACGATTACTGTTACTTGGTGTGGACGACTAGCTTTCCTGGAGTTCAATTTTCCAAGAATGTATTTTGTATCTTGGTAATGGAAGTTAGACACAATTTTGATATAATTGGATCTAACATCACATTTCTCTAGAAACGCATGAGGAATGCTTTCGCTTAAAAATTGCATGTAGTCTATATATTATTATGATTTAAATTTGTATTATATTATTGTTAGAATTTATTTCAAATTCTTAATAAATAAATAAATAGGTTCGTTTTACTTATTTATTCCAAAGCATTCCGAGAAAACTTCCATTCCATCTTACTTGCTTCATTTTTTCTTACCTTGCTGTAAAATTAAGTTTTCATAACTATTTGCGTCACTGGCGGATTTATGGGAAGGGCCCAAGTATGAAATGTTGCTTGAAGCTTACAAATTAATTAAGTCAATAATATATACCATCCTTAATTTTCTTTTGAATCGATAGGAATTTGAGTAACCCATTCCGAAAAGAAAATGAATCATAGTTTAGAAAAACTAAAAAAAAACGTGCTTCAGTAGCGAACCACACAAATAAAGTGAAACAAATTATTTTAATTACTTAGATTTTGTTGTTGACCTATAGAAAGTCCACTATACAATATAATTAAGCTATTTTTAATGTTTAAAATAAGAATAAATAAATAAAGATTAATGTACAAATGTATTTTATTGTAAATAAATCGTATGGTACCTCGTACTATAATTTATTCTAACTCTAGTTCCACAAAGAGCTACTGATAGAATGTTTATATTACAGTAACATACACTGACTGTTACAGAAAAGCCTGGAGAGTCTATCTATATCATATTTATAAACTCTTAATGAGACTGTTCGATACTATAGCTTGAAAGAGTAGACTACTATACTATGAATGTTCCTGCTCCCCCGTTTTTTTAATTGATCAGGGGCGTTGCGAACGTTCAGAAACGAAGATTGAGGTGCTTTGAGAAAAATTGAAAAACATTTTCAGTGCAATAGTTTCTTAAAAAAGGGCGCAATTTCTTATATTAGGTATATTAACCATGTATGCATTTAAAATACTCATTTTGCTGTCAAGATACTCATAACTTGACAAGAACTTTTCCGTGATTGTTCGAATTCTTGATAGAGCCGTATCCCTTGTACGTCAGTTGTTTCTTATCAGTGCATCCTCCTTTTACCGTTCATCTGCCAATTGAGAGCTCCAGAGTATTCGGAGTTGTATAGATACTTGTAGTTCTGTTGTTTCTCTCGCTGAATGCGGTCGAAAACTCGCCGATAATGATAATAATAATAATAAATAACTTTTATTTTCTATACTTATCGTACATGTGAAAATTGCTAGTGTTACAGTACTTATCATTCCCGTCGGGGTGGATATTTTTGATTGTGTTTTGTTTTTGTTGTTGGTATTTCGGGAATACAACCGAGTGTGAGCGTGCTGTGTTTTAATGTTTTGCATATTAATTTGCTTCGTGTAGAGTGTTACATTAATTCCACTCTACAGACGTCCCCGCTGCACAGGTGGCCCCTGGTCTGTTTGATGGTGGAAGTCGTCTCGCCTTTTTATTTGGAAGCCCGGGGATGGCAATGCCTCCTAGCCTCGTAGTTGGCAGAAGTACCGAATGTTGTCCATTCCTGGTGTATGCGATGTGATTCGCTTGCTCAGTAGATGAAAGTCCCTCGAGGTTGGCACCCAAAAGCGTTGCAGTTGTGACCTTTGTAAGTCTGCAATCCTAACATGGTATGGGTCTGTATCTAGCATTTCCCATAACGTGGCGTCAGGTGAGGATTTTGGAAAACCTCCTGATTTCTTGTACGTCCCTTGAACAAGACGCTCAAGTTTCTGCAATCCTGTTTTACAGAGACGTGGGAGCAGCTGTATAGTCCCATAATCCAGAATAGGTAAAATACAGGAATTTATGATTTTCACTTTGACATCCAAGTCAACGTTTGATCTCCATTCAATGATAGGATCTAATGAGGCAATTGCTCTTTTAGCTCTATTAATTCTGTCTTCCAGATGTGCTTTGGTGCTAAGTCGCCTATTTAGTTGAACACCAAGGTATTTTACTACATTCTTTAGAGGAACTTCTTCACTATCGACGTGTACAGTCTTTGGAAAGTTTCTTGCAAATCACTTAGAGCAATGGTAGTCTACGAATTTCAACGTGAACGGACTGCCCGCAGTGAACTTGCCACTCGGTACTGGCCAGACTAATGCACACCTACGTCTGGCCTACGCAAGGCTGTGGCCAGACGTAGGTGTGTATTTGGTAGAAATCTGAAATGATTCATCCATATGATCAGAAAATGGTCAGACGCGGGGACTACAGCCCTACCTAAAAATCTGAAAAAAACCCAAGGTCAAACATTTTCTTTTCCGGTCTTCAGTGGAATTCTCCTTATTCTTTTTTTTGCTTCTAAAGTCTTCAGTGGGGATTTTTTCCGACAGACGTGATTAGAGTATAACTGTCAAGGATACCGGCAAAGTGAATCATTTTATGAAGGTACTGAATATAGTTTTAGTAAAAGTTCCTAGGAACCGAGAATTCTCCTTTTGTTGGTGGTGGAGGAGGAGGACCATGAAGGGCTTATTAGCTTGCACAAGCTCGACGTGGGGAACAAATACAGGGTAGCAGAGGTGTCTCGTCTATACCGTAGGAGTGCCTCAAATGATTTAATAGCACTCGATGAGCTATGCTGTGCAGATAGACATAAGCAGTGCTAGCGTACAGCCCACACACTGCCAAGAAATGCATAACCGTCTCTGACCCCTGTCGGCAAGCTCTACAGCTGGTATCGGGTATTTCCATACCCATAACCCTACTATGACATGACAAGGTATGAAAGACACAGCCTGGCAAGCCATTATGAAGCCCTCAGTCTCTGACTTCAACCCACTAGACTTTAGGAAATAAAAGGTCAACTGCTTAGACAAGCCATGCTCTTCAAGATGTTTGCAGAAGATTCCATGCATCGTCTTGTCTTTGTGAAGCCTTAGAAGGAAATTGGGTTCAACAGTTTTGATGTGGGTTTTATGTTGGGCGGGAGCTAGCTCGGTGATGGACTGCTGATTCTCCCACTTGAAGTCTAGTGTGATCCTTAATTCTTCGGCTGCTCTACTTGCTGCCCTAAAAAGAAAAGCTCCTCTACCCACATTTTCGTGCTCACGCACAAAGCGGATGAGGTGATCGGTGCTCATCATCACTCCGCGGGCTGTGCCCAGTACCACTCTGCAATGCCGACATTCCAAACTCGCTAGTCCATGCCCTCCCAGGTGTCTTGGAAGGTATAGGATGCTTCTCTCCATGACCAGATCTGCCGAAGTCGATGCAAATACTTGCGGCGGAGAGACTCTTCAACTGTACTCGCCTCCTGGCACTGCGCCACCTGGAGATAGATATATGCTTATACCGCACAAGTTCCTGGGTGACGCATCGGTCGATCAACAGATTCTCCTTACAGCCAGCCAGCTACGCCTTTCTTTGACCCTCGCTGTTCATATACGCCAAGAAATACCGGTTGTACAGCTTGGAATATATGCATGTACAAGATTTTGGTGAGGAGCTTGTAACATGCGTTCAGACATGTTATTGGACTATAGTTCTTGGGATCAGACAAATTTGCGGTCTTCAGGAGAAGCCCTTGACAAACCAAGACGGAATTGACTGCTCCTGATTTAGCCAAAAGGTGAAAACTCTGGCTAAATGCCGGTGGCAACTGGGAAACTTATTCAACCAATAGATGTTTTTACCATGCAGGCCAGGAGCAGCGAAATTCTTAGCGTTTTCCAAGGCACTAAGAGTTTCTTCCCTGTTCATCGGATGACGCAGTACCTCAAGATGAGGAGTCCTTCTGCGGGCGGAGTCAAACTGCGCCAAGGCCGGAGTGTTTGCTTGGAGAGGCTTTGGCTTTTCGTAGACGTCTGTCCAAAAGGCCTCCACGCGATGAGCAGTTGGCGGCTGCTCTATGGTCGGCGGTCGCTGTTGAAGAAGACAAAAAGGTCTTTCAGAAAACTATCTGCTCTCCAAACCTCTTACCCGCACCACCAACGAGCGTTTAGCATCCGTATCTTGTCAAGACAATCGACTCTTAATTTTGTGATGTTTGTGTCTTAATTCAGAAGCTATTTGCTGCACTCAACACATGAAAGGCCTTCCGCCTGCTCGGTATTCCATCACACACTGGATACGGGCTAACTGGCGAGCCAACTGGATTTTCGCTCACATTTAGTGCATCCGTGTCTGTGCTCTCTTCACAGTGCTCAGCCTCAGAGCCGCTGCGTGAATGTCAAAAATGTCAGAGGCCTCTGAGAGACGTTCGTCAACCACCGCGTCCTCTCTTTTTAAGTCTGCTAGTGTTGAGTGTTTAAATTAAATATGTATAAAATGATAGTACCTAGTCAATAATTGGCGCGTACCCAGCCATTATATCCGTTCTTGAATCCATTGATGGAATACGCTTTGACAACTCCGGCAGGCAGCCCATTTCAGGATTAGGCAAGAAGAACTGATGAGATGTATTGTTAAACTTTTCCTTATTCAATTTAAAGCTATGTCCATCTAGGTGGTTGGCATCTAGGTGGAAAAGTGGTGATAGGTTGGACCGAAGAAACCATGTAATACTCGATACGTAATAATCAGGTACCCTAATAAACGTCTATCAGAGAATTTAGTCAAGCCAAATATTTTCAACCTCTCTTCATATCTAAGACGTTGAATGCCATAGGAAATGCGTGTAGCCGGTATTTGTATGTTTTCTAATAAATCTCAGTCACGCTTTAGGGTTGGGTTTCAAACAGGTCCAGCAAATTCAATAACTGCTCTCACGTAGATCTGATACAGAAGTGCAGCAGTAGAAATGTGACAGCCGTTAATCGATCTTTCTATAAGGTATAGGCATTTCTTGGCTTTGGACTCTGAATACTGGATATTTTCTGACCAGGATAGATTTTTAACTCCCGAATCGCAGTAGCTGGAGACCGAAGAGATCACTTGATCACCGACACTATAGCTGATCATGGGATTATTTCTGCCAATCTATCTTAGTATCGTCAGCGTAGGCGGAGCAGGTTGAGCTGACGACGCAAGGTAGGTCAGATATATTTAGAAGGAATAACAAGGGTCCTAAAATTGAGCCCTGTGGACCACCGCTAGATACTGCCCTTTTATTTGACAATGATTCACCAACCCTCACTCAGGACTCTATTACTGAAAAAGCCTTGATCCTTTTCAACAAGCTTCCAGTTATGCCATAAATGTTGTAGCATGAGGAACTCGGTCGAACGCCCTCGTGAAATCCAAATAGATTACATCAAAAGGCATGTTGACATCTGTCACATTGGTCCAGTCGTTGACACATTTAAGTAGAATAGTTATGATGGAGCAGCCAAATCTTCATTGCGGCAACTTCTTGCTATGCACGAATAATTACATTAGTTGATTATGACTCGAAGGGTACATGGAACCTTTAAATGAGATGTGATGTTTGCATGTTTTAAGCGTGTTTATAACATGAAGGCGAATACAATCCATCGGTCCTGGTATAATAGCTAAAATGAAACGTGATTCAAATAAGAATAGATACACTACAATAGTATCCTAGAATTCCTAGATTACTCTGTGATTTTGTGAACGCAGCCATGAGCCACAGATCATGCAGGGTTCATAGTAAATACTAAATAGAATCAATTCACGAAATAGTAACTTAATTTGACTTTTCTATGTGTGTAAGGTTTGTGATATAAGGTTAGGTGTCATTTGTTTTGTTTCTTGGTATCTTGGTTTGTATTTATTTGAAATTTTCTGTAAATCGGTGTGCGTGTATACTTTAGGAATTCTGTTTTTATTCTACTCTATTTGCTATATCTCAAAAATGGTTTTAAAGAGGACGAAAGGCTATCAAGATATAGATGAAAACCCAGGCTCTCTAACTTCACATAGTGGTGTTGAATTGGACGAAAATAATACAGTTATACCTCAGGAAATAGAAATCGCATCTGTATCAGTGGTACCTGATGGTGAGTCGTATGTTGTTTGTAATACCTTGGAAAAGGAAGATATTCGACAGAAATAAATGTGATCCATTACACTGTTTCAATCATTTATAGCTTCCCTGCAACTGAAACATTGATGAATTACTTCGATCAACATGTGCAATATACTGCTTGCTATCCCTGCAACTGATATATGTATCAGGACAGAGGATGGAAAGCAGATACTTTGTGTAATTGTTAAAATAGTTCTGAAAAGTTAACACAGAGATGCTATACACAATACAAAAGCTAAGACCTTTAAGACCTCTCTATTGTCACGCAAGCCCAATAAATTCAGATATATTGATTTTTCAAAATCTACATATCCGAAAGAAAAAAAGAAAATATAAAACAAATCAAATTAGAGAATATAATTATTTATGATAACTGGGTCATAATTATATCTGGAGACAAGATATCATTCTTCTCTAAAGCAACAGGTGAATTAACTTCCAGATTTTCTTTATTATTAATTTACAAATTAGAAACAAAAAATTTAATGTTCCTACCTTTTTCATTTCAGAATGAGACAGAGTGACACATATTGGTTGAACATGCTCTGCTCTGATGATAGAAAAAATAACATATGAAGCCATAAAAATTCAATCTAAAATTCTGTAATAAGCATTTTTTGTTTGTTAATATTAATTGTAGAATTAGCTGAATTATTAATGAACATTTTTCAATAATTTATAGGATTTTGATATAGAAAAATATATTCATTATGCAAATTGAGATGATAACTCCTCCAGAAATCAATACAATGAAGAAAATATTCAATCTGATTAATGGAAGCCACTTTTCCATTGTATTATTTATTGACTTCAGCTGACATCACATATCTTTCTGCAAGCATTTTGGAGTATTATTCAATTTAGTAGTTAGAAAACTTTAATTAATCATCACAAATATTTTCTTCATTAGATACCTTCACAGTAACACAAGCTGTGAATGCATTAGGCTTTGGCTGGTTCCAAGTGAAGCTTTCACTATCAACAGGCTTGTGTTGGATGGCTGATTCAATGGAAATGACAATACTCTCAATTCTCTCTCCTGCATTGCACTGTGATTGGCATATATCCAGGTATGTAATTTGTTCCTATGTATTTTGATTCATAATTCCATTATTATTACCCAATTTATAAATCATATCCATTTGAACATAACTTCTCAAACTTATCCTGTAGTTATCTCTCCGATTCATTATATACTCTATGGCTGTTAATTACATAGGTATAAAAGAATCTATGCCCACATTCAGCTGACTTAGCAGCCATTATCAAAGTACAACACAGAATGAAGACATTCAATTTTGAAAATGTAATGACAATATTTATGACCAGGTAACAGTGTTGTTTTCAGCAAGATCTTTTTTTTAACTATCATAAAAGACTATAATACGGATCATGCATCTGTATTGTTCATAAATCCAAAAAAAGGAAATAACTGCTGCCCATGTTCCATTTTAATTCATAAGAACAGGCAGCTTTATGAATTTTTTGTGGCCTTGCATTATTTCCTTTTTTGAATCTATCAACAATGCCAATGCATCCTCTGGATTCTAACCTTTCATAATAATTCATACAAAGGTATTAATGTCATTATATTCCCAAAATCATATTTTTCAATTCTGTTTTGTACTTTGATAAATGCTTCCGAGGCAGCCTGATCGTTTGTAAAGTTTAATTAATATGTATGTGGCTTCAATTAACGGCTAGTGAAAAATATAAGAAATCAAATCCATACTATGATCGTACTTTCTCAAATTTGTCAATTTTTAACATTTTGTCATCAAGCTCTAGTTTATTTTGTTGGTTTGGTGAAAATATTATTCAAAAGGTTAATTTTCTTGAAGAGTTTTAATAATAAAGACTAAAAGTATTTTGCACAATTCATTTCACATTAACTATAACATAAAACTAATTGAATGCTTTGTGAAAACTAACTGTCACTTCCACTTCAATTTAGTTCTGACTTGCAAAATAGGCAAAAAAGCTTCATGTTAGATAGTGTTGTATTTTTGAGCTGGATTTTAATTTTTTTATTTGAGTTAATTCTACAAGGCCAATGATTCCAAAATCTGATGCAAATCAGTTTATTTCTAAACTGAAACCATTACATAGTAAATACAATGTCAACCTACTTGACACTGTTCCTGTAACATAATATTAATTTATTAAATTAGAAAATCTATTTAAAAAAACACAGACAGGTGTGATTATTGCAGTGTTGAATATTGTGCTAGTCCACAATATTTGTGTTATGTGACAAATGAAAATAATAAAATGTTACAATGTTCATTATACTCTGATAAAATTTCAGGTATCAACAAGCATTGACAACAACAGTTGTCTTTCTGGGAATGATGTTGTCATCAACTTTCTGGGGTAACCTGAGTGACAGATATGGAAGAAAACATGTAAGTTGTTAGTATATGGGTTACAAGTGGGTTTGTCATATAGCATTTTTTTAAGTTGGCATCAAATATTAATAGCTTAATTTTTTGATGAGCGAAAACTGAGAATGTTGAGTTCAGATGTTAATTTTTAGTCTGTATCATTGCCACTTTTTCATTATGTAGGCAATTTCATAACAAAAACAAGATGAATTATTAATATAAACAAAGTAATGTTTTTTTTCAGGCATTAACATTATGTGCTATATTACTGTTCTACTATGGTCTTCTAAGTGCAATTGCTCCAAGTTTTATGTGGATTTTATTATTGAGAGGATTGGTCGGATTTGCAATAGGATGTACTCCTCAGTCGTAAGTTATTTTATATATGTAATTATGTAGCTGCAAGGGGTTGTGTTTGTGTTTGTGATGACCAAGACAAATAATAGTGTGAAGTCGGTTGACGCTGTACTTTTCACGCAATGGTGTCAGTTAATAAATAAAGACAGATCGATTTTTATACTGTTGGCACTTAAAAATTAAAGTTAAATAATATTAAAGAACTTATTTGCTAAAATGACAGTTTCCAAAACTTACTCCAAGTTGATTAGCGTTTTTAAATTTGATAACTAAGCTGTAGTAGTTGTTAAAATAGATGCGAAAAAATTAGCCCCACTTAGTAAAAATTTCAGTATGCTCAAAGATGCTGTACAACTGGTAATAATTGAATGGTTTAAATTTGAATTATTCTAAATGCATTGAAAACGTGCTTTGCCCAGATGTCGGATGAATCATAAAATTTGTCGCAGGTAGCTGAAAAATATGCATGAGCAATTTCACAAAAAGCATGAAATCATCCCCCTAGTGCACCACTACGAGTATTACTTGCTGCCAAATCAACTGCTATGCAAAATAAACTCTCATGCTTTGTTTGTTACATCTTTCTACTTGAAATAATGGCTGATGAAAAAAGCATGAGATTTCGTCATTAAATCACTAGTGTATGAGATAATCACAAAAATCAAGATATCTCATGAAAAAGCATACCTGAGATCGTTTTACCTCACCTCCTTGTTTCCTGTCCCGAAAAAACTGACGAAAAATATCGTTTTTAGTGTTCATTGCATAAGAGTATCCACAGCAGACCGTTGCGAAGCGGCCATTTATTTAAACCACATGATTAATATAATCACTTTAATAATAGTTTGGCTGCCTCAGTTAACCGTTATAAGTACAAAAAATAAAAAAATAATTCTAAAAATTATGCATTGTGATATTGTTGCTAATGTTTTTTTCATTTCAATATGTTATATTAGATATTTAGATATAAATGTAGAAACCAGCGTTTCTTAATCTCCTAATAATGTTGTTAATTGTCAAGTACTTTTTTTATGTCACAACAAAAAATAATTTTCTTTACAAATCAATATCAGAAATCTTATAGCTACATGGGCTGTAAAGTGTTCAATAAACTAGAAGAAAACATGCAAAAAGTACCCACAATCGGCATTTTGTAAAAACAGTTGAAGCGCTTCTTAGCGGAAAACGCCTTCTGCAGCTTGGATGAATTCTTTGCGTAACAGCGTGAACATTTTTTTTATTTCAATTCACAATAATTATTGATATGAAAAATTCTGGATCATTATTGCAATGATGATCTCATATGTTTCTTTGACTTTTTTGTTTGTTATGGTGTATATTTACATTATTTAACAAAGAAATAAACATTATTATTATTATTATTATTAATATAAATAATAAGGAGTGGAGTTACTGCTTGGTGTAGTCTAGTCCTACTGTGGTCTGTAGGTGTTTGCATCTGTGTTTTATTTATTTTGTTTTTTAGTGTGACGTTATATGCAGAATTTTTACCCACCAAACAACGAGCTAAATGTGTAGTCTTACTAGATGTAAGTAGCTACTTTCCTTTTTCAATACACCAATTATGATTCTCTCAGTGTATTGATTGTATGTTCTTAATTTTCCTCCTCTGGGTTTACTCATTTACAGATGATACTAAACATCTTAAAGCAAAATCAATATTCAAACAATGAAGCTCAAAGTCAGTTCTTCATAGGGCTGTGATTTAGATCTTATATTTGAATGGTTTATCTACCTTTTGTACCTATTATCTCATAAATCTACCCAGTTCAACATGTAAATAGGTATACCCTCTTAAGTGCACTGTTTATGTTTATGTTATGTTTAAAATTATTGTTTTGGCGGCTCTGGGATTTTGCCAAGACACTTGAGGGTATAATTAGGTATAAATAGTATTTGATTGTATATTAAATCTTGTATGTATGTCTTCTGTGTAGTGTTTTTGGGCGCTTGGTGCATGTTTTGAAGTAGCCTTAGCTCTGATTGTGATGCCCACATTAGGATGGCACTGGTTATTGGCGCTTTCCACAGGTCCATTGCTTGCATTTGCTCTCATATGCCCAGTAAGTACATATATCTGATATTTCTTAATTGAGATGGTTTATACTCTCAAATCACATAATTTCGAAAAACGTAATAAATGATTCCATTTTTTAAATTCGTTATTGAAAAGAATATACCCATGATATAACTTGGTTGCTTTGGCAATTCCCTAGGTGAAACTATAACAGATTGTGGTTATTTCATACCATTCTGTCAAACACAATAAATAGTGGTTCATACTATATGTGAAAGCTAGAATAATAGTTACACAACTTTATCTAAATAAGAGTAGGTAGTTTTCATTTTATTTTGAAGTATGTAGCTCTAATTGACTGATTGTGGTTAGTGGCTACCAGAATCAGCTAGATACCATGTGGCAAGTGGTCAGACAGAGAAAGCATTGGAAACGTTAGAGAAAATAGCAAAAGATAATGGTAAGCCAATGTTGCTTGGAAGGCTTGTGGTAGATGATGCTGTTTCTGCTCCGCCACATCGAGGGAGGTTCAAAGATCTATTAGTTCCATCATTAAGAAGGACATCATTACTTTTATGGTTCATATGGTGAGTATACTGAAATATGTTTAAAGAGAATAGTAATAGTAGGAGATCAAGTATACTTGAGACAAGAATAAACCCTTAGGCACTTCGAAAGTTACTTAAGGTTGTGATTATAGTCGCCGTGGGACGCTGAAACATTCCTTCCAGCGAATACGCATTTCATAGTCAGCCACCATCGGAATTTTCAGCTCTGACATTTTATTTTGCACTGGCGCTACCGAATGTTTAAGTATGTCGACTAAAAGGCCCTGAATGGTTAAGTGGTGAATATGAACACGATTCTTAGTTTCTAATACTTAATTATGAGGGTATATTTATTACCTTCATGTTTATATTGTAGGGGTCAGAGTACAAGCATACAAAGCCCCAACAATTAATTCTTATATTCACCGCTCTTGTTTGAGGGTAATATTGTAATAATGAGAATTTACAAATTTGAGATAACTCGTTTACTAATTCTTTTAGGATGCGATCTAAATTACGAAAATTACGTCATTTATTTCGTTGGGTTTGTCTATGTGTATGTGTGTTGGCGTTTTTGTAAACGCATTATCTCCACTGATTGTGATGAAATTTCCTGAAGGCAGTTTTAATGTCATGTCATTATAACTTCAAAATTTGATTTTGTACTTTGATGAATGCTTCCGAAATGCTGGTAAAGTTATTTTATTGATTTGATGTGACTATTGTCAGCTATTGTGATATTTCTTTTAATCCAAAGATTACCTTCTGTATAACATCTGAAACCTATACCATAGAGGATACAGGTTGAGTGTGAGACATGGCTTCAAGGTTTACTTATTGCAGGATGTCTTGCGCTTTTTGCTACTACGGTCTGGTGCTAATGACGACAGAATTATTTGAAACAGCATCTGTTGTCTGCTCGAAAAATCCAATACTTGTGCAAAACGTAGACACCTGCGCTGCGGACTGCAAACAGCTTCAGACAACTGACTATATGGACTTACTGTGGACAACTTTAGCAGAGTTCCCAGGTAGGTTAATCGATAGGTATCATAGTGCATTCAAAATTTCTCAGAAATAGTAAGATCTGCTTATTCCTACCAATCACCCTGCTGTGCTGCTACATTTATGCTGTATTTCCAACTTTTGTTGTAGATCTGGTTATTCAATTATCCAGTACATGCTTTGGTGATATTGAGTATGGTGATATTGCCTTGAAGCAATGATATGAGAAATTGATTGTTATCCATTTTTTTGTAAACCTTATTGATCTATCGACTCCAGTGATGCAAAATATGTTTATGTTTTGGTGTTGGCGTTATTTTGAGGATCGAAAATTGGATATTAGTTTATATTTCATTTATATGAGTTCATGTTAATTTTTGGCGTAGTGTTTATCAAATCTCTCCATAATAATTCAGAATGTAGTCAAAACTATTTTTGTATGACTGATAATACAGTACTTTTCTATGATTTTCATCGCACTAGGCCAAATTAAAAAAAATGAAATAAAACGTCGCTCGTTTGACAAGTAAACGGTAAGACGTTTTGTTTACAAGTAAGTATAAAAGAATTGATATGATTGTTGATACTTTCGCTCAGTGAAAGTCTATCATTCAAATAAACTTGTGTGCATCATACTTGGTTTAACGTTTAAAAAATGAAGATGTGTGTCAAATTCCCAGTTTGATAGGGCTTTAAACATCACACCAAAACTTATTACAGATTCAAGACTTTGATTCATAAAACTGAGTGTTTTTAATAATCACATAACTTAGATTGCTTTCTAATGTCATATTTTTTCAATGATTTCTGGTCTAATTATCATTAGTACTGTTATAAACTGAGAGTTGAATGTTATTATCTCTGTAACAATCATGGAACAAATCCATTTGACTCAATTTGGTTGTTTTTATTTTTTAGGAATATTTTTCACTATAGCAATTATAGAAAAATTTGGAAGGAAGAAAACTATGGCTGTGCAGTTCATAGCATTTGCTGTATGTTGTTGTTTTTTAGTTGTGTGCACTGAAACGTAAGTATAACAATTTTATGCATGATTAATTTAAGGTAATGAAAAATAATTACACCAGATATACGTATGTTTTTTTTATTATTTAGAAATAAATGAACATATGTATGTGAACATATTTTTCACCACATACAAGTCTGTCTATTACTATTATTGTTATTAACTTAGTATTTCGGACACATACATAATTTTCAATGGGTGGACCTTGATGACACTAATTCCATTTGTTATTGATTTTTTTTCATTTGTGGCTACTGCGTTTATCCATATATAATAGCATCATGAGACTCCATTCCATTGTTTACAGTGGATACCCACGTTACTAGCTAGTCTGGTAATAAAAATAAAAAAATGGACTGGCATTTCACAAACATGACTATATATTTTTTCAAAAGTGCAACGTTCTACCTTAATCTATCAAATGTGTCTTTATTCTTGACACCCTGTTTCAACTGGCATATTGGGTAGTTGGCCAAATATTATTACCTAAATGATACTACTGATTAATGTGGTCTCAAGTTTGTTGGTTTAGAAATAAAAATTAGATATGTTTGCATAACAAATGTGTTCAATGTACTTACACTGTCTGCTGCCAGCCAATGGAAGAATTTGAAGAACAACAGTAAGGGCAAAAGTACTAAAAAATTTGGATTATAGTCATTTCCGACTTTAAATCCCAAGCATATTTCTTTCATGGCATGCCATGACCACTACATCAAATTCTGCAACAAATACTCATTATTTGTGAGCTCATAGCTTGGTAACAAAAAGAAAATCTTGAAAATTAATCACCTCAAACTCGGGGATCATTTTTTTTAACTTTGTTCTCTAGCCGCGCGTTCTTGACAGTGATGCTGTTTTTTGCAAGAGGCATAATAGCAGGCGTATTCCAAGCAGCATACGTCTATACACCTGAAGTTTATCCCACGTCTCTGAGAGCAGTTGGAGTTGGTTCGTGCAGTGCTATGGCTCGTCTTGGTGCTATGGTCACTCCATATGTAGCTCAGGTAACTCATGCTTTGTATCAAGATTTCTTGTAAAAGCAAATATGTGTGATTTCTGAAACTTATCCTCTGTCTTTGTACTGACAACTAATTGCCCTTTTATACAGTTAATGCTTCAATTTTTCACAGCCAACAATAAAGCAGTAATCTTTCTTTCAAGGTCTTGCTGAAAACATCGATAAGTTTTTCAACCAGCATATATGCTATAGCAGCAATTTTAGCTGCGATTGCTTGCCTGGTCTTACCAATTGAAACCTCAGGCAAGGAGTTGCAAGAAAACGTCAGCAATAGACAAGAACCTGGGAGTTCTACTGCTGGAAGTGCTGTGCGAAGTAAATAGTATAAAATTTGAATACAATATGGATGGTATCTATTATTCACATAGACTTATTATCAGGCTCCATCAGGCGTGTAGCTATCGCAGGACCGTTGTTTTTTCTATTTTTTTCCGCGTTTTTTGGGATTAGTGAATATCCAAAAGGGTTGTAAATCATTTTAATAGAGAGTCTGTTTTGCTCTTCAGGATTTCTAGGAAAGATGAATGTCCAAAAGAGTGGAAAATACTGTCAGTAGAGTTTTTTTGGTAAATTCTTTCAGTAGAGCGTTTTTTTCGCCCTCCTGGTTTTTCGGCCGGGAGGGGGGGATGTCCACAAGGATGCTTCAGTCGAAATATTTTGTCGATCTTTTTTTAGGAGGGGGGGGGGTAGATCTACAAAGAGGGCGCAAATTTTACGTAACTTGCCCTGGGCTCCACAGTCGATAGCTGCAATACTGGGTATCGAGACTTTTGGGATTAAAAGTATGTGTGTAAGCAACTTGTTAGTTGTATCGACAACTGTCGAGCGCGATGATATATCCGCGCGACTACTTCTAAAGCCCGGCAAACAGCGCGTTCTGAACGCGATCTCAAGGTGTTCTCTAATGCGGCGGTCAGTGTTCTGTTGTGTTGTATTATGCCAGTATTTCACCCTGACGCTGCGTTATAGAACGCCTTTTCTGTTTGACCAGGCCATTACAAGAGCCGGCGGTACGACTGTATCGTCGTTCTTAGCATCGGCAATTTGGGGCGCAGTGGCTATGCAGCGGTATAAACATACTCGAACTTCTGGTGAATGACCGCTCCCGAAAGTCACTATTCAGAAGGCTGCATAACCATCTAAGACTCAAAATACGGTCTCAATTCTAGGCCAATCAATAGTTTTCTGTTATTAAATTATTAATCATACGCCCTTAATAATAGTCCAGAGATGAAAATGTAAGTGAACAAATGTTTCTGTATTGTAAAATGGCAACATTAACCTCAAAATATATTTTTTCGGGTAAAGATACGCGCTGGAGTAAGGAAGATCGCAAAAAGTTTTCGTTGGATCGGGACTTCAACCCACGTCTCCACCAAACCATTCTGACATCGTAGCAGCTCGGTCACCGCATCGCGGTGAATGGACATAAGATACGTTCTTATTCAGTCGCGCTCTGAGACGACCACGTACGCCCGTTGTGCGTTGTTGCGTGGTTGCACTACGTGAGAAACAATATTGATCATCCTTCACTGTGCGAATACAGGAATGGAAACATTTGTCTTGACTTTGCCTACTTCAATTTTTCTTTCATATTCTCACAATTACAGATGCCCACTCATTCGACCAGTCTTCCATACTGTGTCACATATAATAGCAACGCGACAACGCATAACGGCGGTACTCAGTCGCTTCAAATGACCGCAGCATTACTGAGTTACATGTTCTCCAGATCGGTGGACAGTTAAAATGAGAGCGAAAAGAATGGCATAAATATTACTCGACGACATAAATCGCCGCCTTAAATCGTTTGATGGCCGAGCGGCTACGGCGTCATCACACAATTCTGGAGCGGTTCAAGTCCAGTTACCGCCTAACATTTATCTGGATTGTTCTCACTCCAATTTGTGACTTTAATATTTCTTTTCTGTGTTTACACAGTTACATTATTATATAAAATTGTAACACGGGCTGTCTGATAAAATTCATCAATTGTCAAATAACTAAGTGCAGCATTACTTCTAAAACATTATCCGAATATAACTGACAAGTTTTCAAAATGAGCATGAATATATGATTTACAAGAAAGTGTTTCTCTAAATTTTGTTGACAATAATGTCGTTTACGATCAATGTGATAACAATTTAAAGATATAAGAATAAAGCTGTATTAATTTTTAATATTTAGCTAATCTAGAATAGGTCTACCTATTGTATTTATTGATTTAGTATTAATATAAGTTCAAGGCTGATTCATAATGTGCGTGTGATATATATATATATATATATAAAATAAAAATGTTGGATGGATAGGGACCCATTGAAGCTATATTTTAAAAATATGTTCATGTTATACATAACATGGAAATATTTTAAAAATGTAGCTTTAATGGGTCCCTATCCATCCAACATTTTTATATCAGATATATATATATATATATATATATATATATATATATATATATATATATATATATATTTAGTAGTTTTTTATATAGTATTAGATCTACTAAGCAAATAAAATAAATATAATGAGAAGCAGATAAATATACTGTTGGATTGAACGATGATGATTAATGATATATTTTTAGTTATTATAACCGCTCAGGCAGAAAGACGATATCTACGCAAATTCAATATGACAGCCATTATTATCTATTTGCCCATTTATACAATAAATGTATATATATATATATATATATATATATGTATATATATATATATATATATATATATATATATATATATGTATATATATATATATATATATATATATATATATATATATATATATATATGTATATATATATATATATATATATATATATATATAAACTTTAACTGCCACCTAGCTGTAACCACATTTGGAGCAATGGAGCAATGGCTGATGTTTCCACCGCATCTTCGCCCTAGTTTAAAGAGGAAAATTTGTTCCTCCTAACATGAATTATCCCAGGTTATTGAACCCTTAATGTGCAATGAATCAGAAAAAAACAGGGCAGTCACATACATAAAAGACAGCCATCAAATTTTTTAAGGTTTAATATGCTCGAATGTCATATTTCTCTAAAATTTTCAGTCCTACATATCACTCTACAGAATGTCAAGTTTAACTGAGTAAATATGTATTTGAATGCGTAATGATTCCCACCATTAAACAAAATAGAGAGATATTGTTATACCTAAATCTGCCAGGCGGTATTTTGACATATAAGCAATCTCAGATGCGTTGAAAAGATATATTGTGCTATTTGGAAATAACGTCGACCACTATTTACGGAAAATGTCTTATGATTGCGGTATTTGCAATCGGGAATAATCGTGAACTCCTGATAAGTCGTAGAGTAAGTATGGACCAAATGTACTGTCGCTACCTAAAGTATTGTACTTCATGCCAAACAAGTTTTTTCAAAAAAATAAAGCTCATTCTGTTTTGATTTTTGGTTGATTACACCTAAATTGTGAATTAAACTTTTTCTACTTTTTCAAAAATTACACTTTGAATACTCCTAAGAGAGTATGCTTTACTGCTGATGATGATTTGTGCTTTTTAATAGGAGTGTTAGGGCATAATCCTTTAGAAAACCCCGATAATTGGAATCTTGTTGTGAGAGATCATTTGTTTTTGTTATTTAAAGGAAGAATAATCAAGATCAGGGAATGTAAGGTTAGGATTTGAGCACTTGACACTCTTGACAGACTACACAGCAAAATAAGGCATATGGCACTAACTGTAAATTGAGCAACGAAAATAACGCAGCATAAACACCACAACATCTGCTGTATATGTGGTTTACAATATCTCTCTAATATCTATAGGTGGGTGTTATGTTATGGGAAATGTGGTAGAATTATCAATACAATTTGTTCTGTTCAACAGTGTATTTCTATCTCACTTGAATAATCCATGATTATCCTCTATTATGTTTGGTTTTATTTGATTAGTAAGGATGTTGAATACTTTAATACTAATCTACCATTCGACACATTATAATTTGACCTTAAATGAACCTTAGTATACCAAAGCATATAATGTACTTAAACATTTTACAATAATATATAATACCTATTGTCACGAATACCATAAAAACGCCGCCACTGTGTGCTGATTCGATTCGATAAGATTCTGGAATCAAACATTTCGGATTGGCACTGCCCATATAACGGAGGTAGAAAATGCATGGAAGGCAACAAAAGCCTTAGTGCATTCAGGACGATTTCTTTTATGATTTGTCATTATATAAAAAATAAGATTTTTTTATTGAACACTAAGTTTCTACTATTTTTATTTATGTATACAACTGGCAACATCGAAATCATATGTAAATAACTACGTCAAAGGTATTTTCCACAAATATTTTATATTTTTATACATGTTGATTATTTATTATTGGTGCTGGCTTTCACGTAATATAATATGTTATCGAAAAATATTTTGCTTACTTTCTGTACAATATTGATGGTATAAAGTTGCAAGTCACATAACAGATTCACTGTCATTCAATGATTAGCATTTTATCTTACAGAAACTATGTCAGCAGAATTGAAGAGAGTTGTTGACACTATGAGTGAAAGGTTGTTTGCGATAGGATTTTGATTATCCATCTAGTGCCAACTAACGTCAACAGATGATAAATCGTAAGAAAAAATTTTGAAATTGATTCTGCAATATGTTTTTCTAATATAGATATGTCTTTAAGAGGGCCAATTTGAGAACTATAAATACGAAAATTTGAAAACGGTCAAGTAGAGAAGCATTTGACAACCTTTCGAATTCCTGTAAACACCTTTTCTACATCACTAAATCCAGCATCGCCGACTATGTGGGTACTCCACAGAACTTTCCGAATGACACCAAAAAAATTTCACCTGTCCTTGGCGGAAAACTTGGCGAGCACCCACACAAAAAATTAAGTGTCGACGACCATGACTAATGTCAGTACTCCTAGCGCGGTACAAAATGTACCTTGTTACAGGCCGCCACTGTTAAATATAAATTAATATTATTTTGTTAGATGGCGCTGTGAGAAAATTTAATATAACCTTGATATAATACACCAAACCAATCATTCCACAGGACCGTTCAAATCGGCCAATTAGTGGTGTTCAGTTCTGGATTTTTTCAATAACGGTATTCGCTTTAATTAATAAGGTTATATGTTTAAGTGACTGTCAAATTTTATTTTTTTAGTGGAAAGTGAACTTTGAAACATCTGTTTATAGCGGATAGGAGTGGATAAAAACCTAAAACTAACCGAAGTCTAAAGTCTATTGTAGTTGAGTTACTTATTTCCAATTATTTTTCAGCATTTTAACTTCATGCCAAAAAGTAAACGATGATAAACTCGGGGTATGTGATTATCATAGTTTATTATCTTTATTGTTCTTATTTAAAGCAGTGTTGGAAAGCCCAATATTAATATTTTGCCCTATTTATAAATTTGATTCTGCTTTTTATAGGTAACACTTTCTTTTTAACTTGCCATGTCACTTCTTATTTCAACTTAATTTATGCTTCATACAGAATATCGGAATATCAGAACATTCACAGATGCAAACAATGCAGTACACCTAACTTAATAGAAACCTAAAGCTAGCTGTGCAGTTTGAAGTATTAAATTCATATCATATTACTTAGTACCTATCATATCCATCATCCTTATCCATTTCAACTTAATGCTAATATGTATTTGGTGATAGACTTATATGATAATTAACATGTATTATAATGTTTGCCATAACTGCAATTTAAAGCAGATTTGGAAAGTGTAATAGTAATATGCCTCATGGTTTCCAAAATTTTAGTGAATTCACACATTTTTTGATCATGCATTGTCATTATATCATTTGTTATTTAAATGAGTAAACATTAGATTCAAACATAGATGCAATATAATGCATTATGTTGTCAAGAAGAATGTTATATAGTATGTAGCAGTGCAATATAGAATTCCATATCAATTTCCATTATGGCATTCCAGCAAATAAGACACTTATAAAACAATGGGCTAAGGTACAGGAATATATATAAAATTAAAAATAAGTTAGATAACATCAAGCTGAAAATTTTTTGTGTTGCTGTCTAGCTGGCTTAAAAACCAGCCATTTCACAAGTAACAGATTAACTGTAGAAGTCAAAAAGCCTCACTCCTGAATTATGCTACCAGGTTTTTATATATTTTATATTCAGCTGTTTTGTTGAAACACATCTATTTTGTATATATTCAGGAAACTAGCAGGTCTAACAGTCTTCATAACAGGAGGCAGCAGGGGTATAGGCAAAGCTATAGCTTTGAAAGTAGCCAAAGATGGGGCCAATGTAGTAGTAGCAGCTAAGACAACAGAGCCACATCCAAAACTACCTGGAACTATTTATTCAGCATGTGAAGAAAGTAAGTCCTTTTTACCCATAAAATATTTAATATACCTTTGGATGACTATGTGAGCTTCCAGTTAAATTACTAATTGATGATTAAGGGCAATTAAGTACAATAAATGAAATTGATTAATATTTTGGTTTATATTTACCTAGGTTCTTCCTCAGCAATAGTGTAAATGCATTTAACAAATACATTTTATTCAGGTAGATATTTCCAGCAATGCTATGACCTAGGGTTGTCTCTCTGATTCATTATTCTTCTGCTAGCTGCAAATTGAAAACATACATATGAATGAATGTTTACTGACGTTTCAGCTGCCTCAACCGCATTTATCAAGGTTCAAAACAATGAAAAAATTGATTTTGTAAATATGACATCAATATTTATGACTTTTACCAGGGTAACAGTTTTGTAAGTATGAGTCTAGCCTTTCATAATAGTTCATACAAATATCTTGTTGAAAACAAAACTATAAACAGTCATAAATATTGTCATTATATTTTTTAAATGGAATTTTTCCACTATTAGATAAAGGCTGCAGAGGCAGCCGAAACGTCAGTAAAGATTCATTCATACATATGTGCTTTCAATTAGTAGCCAGCGGAAAATATAATAATTGTTTTTGGTATTTTAAGTGGACACCCTCCATCTTTTTTCATGAACCACAGTTTTAATCTCAAAAAAATTTCCAGTCGAAAAAGCAGGTGGCAAGGGGCTGCCCTGTGCAGTAGATATCAGAGATGAAGTGGCGGTACAACGGGCTGTGGATGAAGCTGTTCAAAAGTTTGGTGGGATAGATATTGTTATCAACAATGCATCTGCAATTTCTTTGAGTTCCACTGAAGATACTGTAATGAAACGCTATGATTTGATGCATAATATTAATACAAGGGGCACGTTTTTGGTGTAAGTTGAAAAATTTTGTATTTATGTTGATAATTGAGTGCTCAAAGCAGAAGTAGATCGTAAATTTGCATGTGTTTGCATCAGCCTTAAATGATCCAAGCATCTCTTATGAATCAAAAACACTGAAGGGGATCCAAATTTCATTAATATCATCATAATAAAATGTTTTTTCTACTCAGATACATTCTCTGTATCATATTATTATATCATTACTGTTGTGATGTAAATTTTGTTTATGTATTAATTTTTTCCCTAAATATAATTTTTGTTTGGATATTGCTAAATCTTACATAATGTAGGATAAATCTAAAACATGCTGCCTCACCCTTGGCCATGTAGTGGTTATATGTATAAAATTAAATTCCTTTCAAACTATTAGTTTGGTTGATCACATCAGAGAAGAATCATTCAAATATAAAAAATCAAAATGGTCCCAAAAAAGTGAAGAAATGGTATTGATTTCAAAATTTCTTTTGTGTCCATTTTGACTTGTTAACATATCTATGCGAAATAATGAATTTTTCCAATGTTGCGCGATAGACAGACTTCCATGGTAAAAGTTATTAAGCAGCATGACTGAATACTATCTACACAATATGGTGCTCAGTAGTTTCATTCCCATGTCACGTTATTCAAAAAAAATTTCAGTTCAAAGCTGTGTCTGCCACATTTGAAGAAGAGCAAGCATGCCCATATTCTCAACTTATCACCCCCACTGAGCATGAATCCAATTTGGTTCAAAGACCATGTAGCTTACACAATGGCTAAGTATGGAATGTCTATGTGTGTACTTGGAATGCATGAAGAGTTCAGACCATTCAACATTGCCGTTAATGCTCTCTGGCCTAAAACAGGTAATTTTAACAGTGCTTTGCGCCAATTTTGGCGGATGATTCGGTGGAGTACCCTTAAAGGTAGATGTCTCCAGTGTAGAATGTATTAGTCAACTTTTCTTTCACTCAATAAAAGACTTTATTTATTATTATTATTGATTCAATTTATAAAAAAAATAGTTATTTTCAACAGTTAGTTCCAAGATCCAATTCAAATTGTTATTTCTATGCTGATAATATTTTGTTGAAAGTACAGTGTCAAACTATTTAAGGCCATTTTTTTATGAATTGATAACACCCTAAACATGTATATTGCCGCCTAACAGCCGACTTTTGCAGAATCGTTAAATAAAAATAATTAAAATATGATGATAATTTTTCCGGATATATTGCGGAGAGGTACTTATGCCTAAAGTTTAAGGTCGTGAAAAAACGCCCCACTATAGGAAATTCTCGCTACTGAAAATTCTTCAAGCTAGATGTAGTCTCAATGGTTAATATCATCGTACACTCTACGCCCTGTGTGCCATACATTCAATAGTACTGTTATCTTTATTCTATGTTTCTTTAGTTTCTAATCCGACAGTACCATTATATGAAGAAAATTCGTTAGGCAGCTTTAAAAATATTACAATTTACTTAGTTTCTTAGTTAAATACGTCGTAAGAACATTATTAATCCAACAACGGTATATCTGAGAAATATGTTACATTTATTCAATGTCATTTCTGATAAAAATTTGGTGTATCAAATTAGTTACTATGTATAAGCGACCGTTGCAACATCTGCAAACCTGTACCTGTAGGGATTGTTTTGCTTATAGATTGTATATTTCAAATTCTTTTTATATATTTCAAGTAAATGAAATGGTAATTCATATTTCCAGCAATTCATACAGCCGCTGTCGAAATGCTGACGGGCGGCAGTGACTCAAAAGCCTTCAGTCGCAAGCCCGATATAATGGCTGATGCTGCCTACGCGATCCTCACCCAGGACCCAAAAACCTGCACTGGTAATTTCTTCGTAGACGAAAAAGTGCTGGCTAATGCCGGCATCACTAACCTTTCGCAATATGCATATGTACCTGAAAATGAGGATAAGCTTATGCCCGATTTATTCTTGGATGAGAACATACCTCTGTTAACAGGTAAATATACATATCACACATCTATCGTATGTCGGTTATACCTTCAAATAGTGGCATATCCCGCGTGTAGTGGTTAAACTTGCGCCATTCGCAGAATATTTTATCTTTGCTTTACCGGTTCAATCGCACGGACTGCCATTATGCTATTCACGATACTCCGTTCCGGGAATTAAGTTTGCCAAGGGCGAACTAGGATTTTTTTAAAATATTTTATTACCACAGCGAATCTAACTACAACTGCAATAATCGCTAGCTATATGATTAAAGATTATACATGTACACTTGTTTTATGAAATTTTTTAACATGCACAGATAAGCCCTGTTCGTGGAAGTCTGGACGACGACACATAAAAATATTACGTTGCAAGTCTGAGAAAAATGCCAAGTTCATTAACAGAGGATATGGCGAAGCTCATGTGAATATGTTCATAAGTCAAATTATTATATGTAACAAAATGGGCTAAAATACAAAACTCGCGGCTACAGGAAATATGATAATCTCACGCGCGCCCGGAAATGCTTTAAAATAAGATCTGCCATAATACGATTTTTCGAATAGAGCGCAAAATTTGCGCGCTACTACACGCAGATCCTATTCAGTTACGTTCGGACGATTCAGCGATACCATCAGTATATTAAACTTGAGTGGTCTGAGCGCTATTTGATAGAAGCTCGTTGAGATCCGCTAGCTTGAAATACGGTAATTTATACCAGATAATAATTAGTACCGAATGGATTTGTCTAAAGCTTTGATCTACCATAGACGTTGCGACTCCGTCAATTTGACAGTTGCGTCTTCAATCTACCGAGCACAAGCAAATAGGACCATCAATTTGAGTTGTTGAAATTTGTATACAATGTAGATGTTTCAATATTACTGCCTCGGGTTTCCATTCTTCATTGTCTGTTTCACGTAAACAAGTTTGAAGATACTACATCTAACGAAACATTGTGGGATAAGCAAATTCTGAAGACAATTGATGTCCGAATCATTGTTATGAAACATTTTTGTGTGTTAAAAATCTGTCCGAAGCATTGCCTGCTTATCAGTTTGCATGGCAGTTGCCTCATTCCTGTAATCTTAGTGACCGCTTTACATAACAAGATGAATTTTGGGGATGGCCTTGTTGTCGGCTAAGGATAATGCTTGAGAAAGATCCAGTAGACCTTATTTTTATATTTCCAGAGATTTTTATGACCTATAGGCAATTAAATAAGCAAGCGTCGCGCGTGGTGGCGCTGCCCATTGGGATCTTACCAAGTCCAGGTCCTATCACATAGACGGTAGTAACAGATACTACATCAATTGGGTGATATATACGTAACGTATTCGCCAGGCTATACTGATGAGTCTAGGCTAAAACGAAACATGCATTTCTATAGCAGGTCTTATATATACTGGAGAGCATACACTTGATTGAATAGGCCTTTAACAGTTTTCTTTTAATCTTTGTGACTCAGTACTCACACTAGTACCTTTCATCTCGTTCGCTAGTTCTTCCAATTTCTGGTTTTCTCCATGTCTCATCTAATTTTCTCTCTAGTTCAGTCGTGGTTATGGAAGCTAGTTCGATCACTCATGCATATTTACCCAAATACTATTCCACTTACTTCAGCCTGCTTCTTTAGTTTTCTTGGATACGTCCGATGTTGTATATGGCCCGCCAGGGTGTTTTGAGTTTGCTCTTAAAAATTTCTGTCAGTGCTTTTCTGGTACCTTCCGAACGCCCTGTATAGTTTAGTTGAATGGGACGCCAGAAGACCAGATGCGCGAGACGATTCACAACAGTGGTTTATAATTCCAAGATGGCTTCCAATTTTTTCAATTCATTACTGTTTTCAAATAGGTTTATCATCTGGACCAAGTCTCGTACCAAAGAAAGAGAGCAGCAAAATGGGTGAAGAACCGCAAGGCGAGGTAGCCAAGCTGTTCAAGAAGATTGAGAGCTCCCTTTCACCAGAAACCGTGCAAAAGACGCAAGCAGTGTTTGCTTTTAATGTGACTGGTGACGAAGCAGGAAAATGGTTAGTATCACAGGTTATAAAATGAACGTATTCGAACACGGAAGAGCATATATTCAAAGCAATAGTCACGATAAATCTTGCTGTTTATGCAGCCTTAATGTAGCGATTATAGTATATATACATTCTTATGGCATCGTTTTACGCCTGAAACAATTTTTGCTCAGGCTGCAAACACTGTATGACAACCATAGTTTCGTATGCGTAGGTAGTACTACCGATAGATAATTGGTGCATCAATATACTAAATATGCTAAACAACTGTGTTATTCATATTGAAACATTCAGTGTTTTGTGTCATTTTATTTTTGTCAGGCATCAGTACATTTTTTTAATTATTAATTTTAGAGCCTTGGCATTTCAAAACCTATGTTGATGCTCATTCATAAGATACAAAGTGGAGTTAGAAAAAAGCCAGAATCTTTATTATCCATACAGTGTACAGACCTTGAATTCGTGTCTCTAGTTTTATATGCCGACAGGCATATTTTGAGATTATTTTTGACACAACTGTGAGAATCTACATATCCCATCGTTCCCATCAAAATGCATTATTGCCAAAGAACAACACGCTAAGATTTCTGTTTCACCCGTTTCAGGTATATAGATTTGAAAAATGGAAGCGGATGCTGCGGTAGAGGCGAGCCTCCAGAAAAACCCGACGCAACTCTCAGTATGGACAGCAAAAACTTCTTCAGCATGTTCACAGGAAAGATGAAACCCGCGACTGCTTACATGATGGGAAAACTCAAAGTACAAGGGAATTTGCAACAAGCATTGAAACTAGAAAAGCTTATGACCAGTTTAAAGGCTAAACTATAGGGTTATGCAATAAATAAATTATTTGTTATTATATATTTATATTTTAATCATATTCGGATTTTGGAATAAGACTAAATAAATGTATTTCATATTTTAAATAAATATTTTTTGTATAGAAACTCCGTATTTTTATTTATTCGGACGTTAATACGCTCATCTGAGAAAATTCAGGATCATAGATTGAAAAGAAAAGAAAAAAATAGCGAATAAAAAAACTAGGACAGCTACTCCTTTATTTTACGTCTATTAGCTTTTAATGCTATTCATAAATAAATTGCACTGTTGAAATTATGCTACTAACTGACCAAGGATGCTCCTGCCCCCTTAAAAAAATGAAGTAGGTGAGGTTTGTCTGTAATTAATCGTGAAAATAATAAAAATATTAAATCATTACTGCTGAGTAATATAAATGAATTTATATTGCGAACAGATAACCTTTTAGAGGATTAGAATGTACGACTGTAGATGGATAAATTACAAACTAATCACAATCTAGTTCAGGCTCTATAATAAGTTACAATCAGATTTACTTTGTCAGGAATTTCATTTTTTGTTACTGTTAAACGCAAGTTATTAATGGGAGGTGCTTTTGGAATTACAATGACTACAAAATTTATCTGCTTTGGGGTACGAACAATCAATAAAACAGAAATATATTAACACCCACATCTTGCGGAGTCAGATTATATACCACCCAATTGAGCCATACAAGTATAATACCATTAGACTGCCAGAATATACTGACGGGTCTAGACTAATGACGAAACATGCATGTCTATGTATAGTGGAGAACATACACTTAAGGAATATGCAGTATGGTAGGAAAAGTACACCCTGTACATTAATAGTTAGATGTACATGTTTTGCTTTCATTATTTCCTGGATTGTCGCATTACTGTTTATGAACGTATAGGATAGTTGACTATAGCAAGTTCAATGGTTGACCTACAATATAAAAACCCACGTAACACATAGAACAGAATAAATCTATGTTTGACCAGATATTTGGTTGATAAATAAGACCCTTGAGAGTTTCAAAATACCCATGAATTCATAATGCACGGTCATAAGTCTGTCTACTACCGCATGACCAGTAGTAGTGCAAGCTACCGTTCGGTTTTTTAAGATATTGTTCTGTCTCCTAAGCTACCGAGCGACCGCTACTCGAGTTGCTAAAGCGATAGTAGCCAATGGGAGGTCACCCTAATGTGGGAAGTCATAACAATGACTTTCCACTTTATTTTAAGCAAATTACTAAAAATGACCTATTAAGGAAAATAATTGAACTGAATCCTTTTTAGTGAATATAAACAGGAAACTTACAATTTTTTGGAAGACCTATGCATATTATAATTATGACCAACTTTTCTCAAAGGCTCAGACGCTTAATACATTTTAAAATCTTATCAACAATTTGCTATTTTGCTCAGACTACAGGAAGTTTTTGACAATACAGATAACTGCATTCTGTTTTGGGACAACGAAAAATTTGAGTTTCTGAGATTCGACTCACTTTAGGTGTGTACTTTGTGTGTGAAATTTGTAAATGTACATACCTATTATTTGTGGAACATGTGTGGACGGCAACTTGAATATATGTGATCTGCTGAGAACTTAAATTGAGTAATGTTTTTGCAGTAAAAGGTAGGGAATACCAGCCTTGTTATAGATCGAAGATTTTCACGGTAATATAATCAATATATTGCGTAAAACCTACCGAAAATACAGTTCACCCGTCTCATAACAATTCCAATTAATTCAAACACGGAGCTAATTACATGTCTTACGAAAATTTGTTTTCCAACATAGACCAGAAATAACCTATAATTGCAGCCTTCAGGCGAGAAAAATGTTAAAGCAGCTACTTTAACGCGAAAAGTGTGGAGTCAACCATCTTGACTCCATTATTTGGCATTAACGAATTTTACCATATTCATAAAAGTTTACCTTATGTAGATAATTGTTCCAGCAAACTACTTAACAGATGGATAATGTTTATTAATCATAATCAAATTTTAAAATAGACGATTAACATTGAAAATAAAATACATAAAAAAGGAATTTATAATTAAGAGCGACACGAAGACATTAGTTCATAAAAAATAAAAAGGTTCTTCAGATCACACTCGTAATAGACTAGTTAAAAAACAGGATAGAATTAGCTTCTTTCCACAATTACACGCAGAAAAGTTTATTTATGCATTAGCTACAGAGGATGATTTTTACAAAAAGATGTATTCTATCATTCTGTTTTAATTTGGCTGATCCAAATTTGCGCCAACAGGTCTTTCTCACTCCATTGGGAAAATTTTGTTCAATTAATGTTATTGCAAGATGCCTACTTTTCTTTTAAAATATAAACTGATTCATTTATTTTTCCAAATATTTGCCATCTTAATCACTTTAATGCAACAAAATAAACATTTCAAAAAATTGATTTGACTTCATGGGAAATGTCACTTTTGAATATACTGAAACATATGTGCCACTTTTTTGTAATATATGCAATGCTAGTTGCGATCAATAAGGTAGCAACTGAAAATATGCGATCAAGCCTAATAAAACGAAATGAACTCAATTACGGCTTTTTATCATTTACGATTTCAATCCAGGGACTGGTCAGGCCCGGGTTCAATGTTTAATTCGGCAGAACTTTTTCCAATTGTTCTCATTCCATTTTATCTATACTTATGCCTAGTTTGTTTAAAAACTAAAGATGAAATTTAGGCAAAATTCAAATTAAACAATAAAATCAAATGATACAAGTGATCACAAACGAAAAGTTTACAGAAAAATAGCGATAATGAGCGGCATCAACATTTACAGAGCTAAAATATGTATTAGTTTCCAAACTAATTCTATCCCACTACTATTGGCAGCTTACGAACAAACAATGACATAACAATCACTCCATGGAGTTGAAATAATTTTCTAATATCTGACTCAACGGTTGAGGTTCCAAATTAGGCTCGGTAGTCTTTAGTTCGTCTCTCAGTCGCTGCCATTCCGACATTTTAAGACTATAATTAATAACTCCTTCATGCTCAAGTAGTTTCGCGTATACATTTACTAAGCCCCTATAATCGTACTCTAAACCTGAATAAGCCTCTCCGAAAAGTCTCAAATTTATCTCTAGCGATCGCAAGTAAAGTTTCTCAGCATCTCGATACCTGAAACAAAATAATAGATTTTTTATTGAATAAATTATAATTTTTACATATAGTTTCAGCAAAAAAAAATACAGGCAACGCATATATACCAAGTCAATACCATCAAATCATATTGTGTCTTATTTGATGAGCAAAGTCTAGGTTGTACTACAGACAATCTGATAGACAACAAAAACATTTATATTGATTCAATTAATGTCAATGTCGTTATACTTGTTCTAGTTATTTTTTCTATCAGTTGTGAAAACTGACTATTGCTTGTTCTGTAGGAGCTGCAAGTGAGCGTTTTTGTGAAATGACCGCAAGCTGCACATGTGTAGGAGTTTGCTGGTCTAATAATCTTTTGTATTCAAATTTTGTTAATTAAACTCAATTTTGTGGTTTCACAGAAATATGACTTCAAATGTTGTTTTCAACGCTTAAGTATGTTACTACCAGGTGAGATCCGTGTCGAAGGTAGTCAACAGGTAGTGGGCAGTTTTTCCAAAATATACGCGGCAAAGTCTTTCGGTACAATGCATATGCTTCACCAATACCGCCTTAATTGCGTCCAACAATGCGGTCAGCATACACGTCAAGTACAAATTGGATAAAATATTGAAGTAAGGACCGAACCCTGATAGATTCCGCCCAACTTTATCAGAAATTTCCTAGATTAATGAAGGAGTAAACCGTCACTGAAGGTTAAACCCTATCAAAGTTCTATCTAACTTTACCTACCTTTTCATGTGATAGTTATATAAGGATGCTAAGTGGCCGGTGCTTAGTCCGACCTCGTAATCGTCCTTGCCCAGCAGCTCTTCCTTAATCGCGATCGCCTTCAGGTGCATTCTCTCCGCTTCTTCATACATCTTCATGCTCTGGTACAATCTGCCCAGATTTCCGTAATGTTTGGCAGTCTGAACATTCCTCTCTCCAAAGGATTTGTGCGAGAGGGCGAGAGCAGCCTTATGCAACTGCTCGGCTTCCTCCAAATACTGCATCTGTAGATACATGTTGCTTTGCTCGTCCAGGGCAATCTCTTCAAGGATCAACGCTTTGACGCGTTTCACCGAGGCGAGCAAGTGATGGTCTTTTGGCAGTATCCGTTCCATGATCCGAATAGAACGTTCCGCGTTATCTCTGAAACCGATCAAATGATGAGTCATTTTCAGAAAATATGCAATTTGTTGTCCAAACAATCAAGAGTGTCACATGGAAGGGTGTTTAAAGTCTGGTATTAAAAACATGGACCCTATCAGTGAAAACACTTTGAAATAAACTTCACGCTCTTTATCATTATTTGATAGCAAGAGAAAAATGCTAAATGCCAAATATACTGTTCTCCTAAGGTGAATTTACTACTACAGCTTTGGAAAATAATGTCGTTCTAACTGAAGAGGTATTGTTCTCTTGGAGTATGTTACTACATTAATATTTGATAGAAAACTCATCTAAAGGCTTCTGTAGTTTCCAGTTGAGCTTTTTTGTTGAGCAGAGCAATGAATTGCTGATTTTTCAAGCATGAATCTGGTTCTGTGATTTACTCTCTTAAAGTCGCTGGCCTTGGGGAATCTTTACTTAGCCCACATTCCATACTATAATGCAGGTGGTATTTCAATCATAGTATAGGATTAGGGACCAACATACCAACATAGTATTCAACGGTCGGAACGCACTTTCAGGCTAAAATTGAATGCGTCTGATCGCCAAATTGAACTAATGCCATTGGAGTACTAGCTAAGTAGTGAGAGAAAAAGTTATTATTTAAAATAGAACATATACATTTGTGAAATGATAGGTTGGCATTAAAATGTCACTAGTATATAATATATTTCAGAAATCCCAAGAAATAGATTCAAAATGGTGAATTATTAATCATTTTTAAAGCAAATTCACTTCTCTTAAAAATCAGTGTATACAAAACACAAAATATATATAACATTTCTAATATATGCCCAAAAAATGTCCTAGACATGAAATCATAATTCTACTTAGAATTTGTTATTTTTGTGACATAGTCAGTAACACATTCTCTTCATTGGTTCAGTGGCTAGTGCACCCCACATAACAGAGTGGTTTGTCATTGGCGAGGTTTGAACCGTAAACCCCTTTCTTGTAAGTTTAACACTTTAGCCAGTGACTTAAAGCGGTTGTATGCAGTTTTGTTCTATAATCACATATTAAAAAGGCACATATGGATGTTATGTTGAGCCTCATTTCCTAGAACGTAGTGAAATTGAAGGAAAATATCCATGTAGTATATCCTTTTCTCGTTGAATTTGCATGAGCAATGCCTAGGTAATTTTGAAAATTATCTCATACAAACACGAGAGCTCCATAACTTTAGCTAAAAATTACTCAATAAATATATTGAAGAGTCTACATGACATTGTTCTATAACTTAGATATTAATGAAATTCACCCTTAGTTTTATTAACAGCAGAAAAAACTTACTGAATTTCTTCTAAAATGTTTAATATCTACACTAAATTTTGGAAATGTTCGTACGCCTAGTAAGCGAACGCCAAATGCCAACCAGCCTAGACTAATAAAGTGAAGCGCCATACCTTGCATGATAAAACCTTCCAGAGCTATATTCGTTTACGTAGAGGGCATACGCTAAATCTTCATGCCCTAACGCCACATGGATGTTATTCTTCTCGAACACTTCCTTTCTGATGCTCAACGCCTTATCGTACACCTTCACGCTCTCCTGTACAGAATCGGAATTAAGAAGATAAAACGCATAATCGGCTAGAGTATCGGCGAAGTAGGGATGGCCGTCTTTCAGATACAGTTCGGACGCCAGCGTTACCGATTGTCGTATCAGCAGACCGGCTTTGTTGAATTTCCGTTTCAGCACGCACGCCTTCGAGGCTTGTCTTAAAACATCTATGATGATCCTGAAAAATTCGAAATACATAATATCATTCAAATCAGAATTTAAAACAAATTGAACTGAATTTAAATTAAACTGTAAGTATAATAAATCTAACTAGGTAAAGCTACTAATTGTTATTTACTAGCCAATACGACGAATTACGAAAAGAATAGGAAGATTTACAGATTAATGTTTTAGAAAAGTTAAAAGTATGATTAAGTGACATCGACCTTTTTTTATATAGATAACTTCCCACAAAGGCAGATAGCCTATCGCGCTTCATAAGCACTGCGCGAGGATAGGTTCTCCAAAAGAATGACTTATGGAACATGCTTCTTAGCGCCGTTGTAAGCTCGACCTGGTGAGGATGAGCTCCTCTAGTATTTGCTGCAGTATAGCTCTTGGAGTTATCATGCGAGACAGCTCGGTCTAACATCTGCCGTGATAATATCTATCGAATGGGAACAGATCAGCCACCCTACTTTGATGTTCCAGACTGTGTAGGTCGTTTGTGAGGTCAGGCTCATCCACTAGACGTATTTCTCGCTTCTGCATTGTTTCCAGAAGCTTCAAGGAGTGCTTTGGGGCGAATTCTCACACATGCGAGCAGAACGTGCCATGACATGTTATTGGTGATGTTATTTCCCAGAAGTTTTATGGAAAATGGTTCAAGTATTGGGTATCTCTCTATCTCCACTGCTGGCAGACCAACATGCGACTTCATTGTAAGCTATTCACCCATTTAACAAACTGAAATCCCACCCGGAAAGATCCTAGTAAATTTTAGAAACAGGGCTTATGAATTTTGATATGCTATTCAGCTTTATACAAAACAATATTGTAGAGAAGGGTCAATGGCTCGCCAAATATACGATCAGTTTCATAATTCACATTCAATTTCAAACTTATGCTTTTATACTTATGATGTTTTGGAGGTTTTGGTTAAGGCAAGGGCAACTCAAATGCAATAAAACTGCGCCACAATAAGTAAAAAGTGCACGCTCCATCGTCTTTCGACCTGTTTAGATAGACTTAACAAATTACTGGAGGATTCGGTTTGAAAAACCCCTATATATTATTCTACTTGAATCCATAGTATCTATGTATCCATTATTTTTATTAATACATATATGATGAAAATTTTTCCAAAATGTTTAATGTCGTTTGAAATTATTTGTTAATTTCTTCCGATTTCACACAGATAATGAATTCCACACATATATATACAAATACACATCATCCTTACCTAGTAGGTAGATCTTCTGTTAGTAATTCCAAAGCTTTTTGTGACCATGCATATTCCTAGAATTTGATATCAGTGTTAATCTGAATGCTTAGTAAAAAGTTACACATTATATTATTGCAATCAACATAATAATTACTACTATGAGAATGAGTGAATATGAGTAACAATCTGTAACTGTGTAAACACGGGTCAATAAGATTGAAGACAAAAATTAGATTGAGACAAAAATATTTGGTGCGGATGAGTTTAGAAACCATGTCATTCCGTGCTGAGCAGCAGCTGGGCCACCGCACTGAGGTCACTAGCCAACTTACAGTATCTCGTGAGGTACGATCTCGTTCACGCCATCAATTTTTCTGAATTGCTCTCCAATGGGGTGCCGATCGCACGACTAGAGAGATCGAATACTCAAATTTCTATCTTCAATCTACCTTTCCTGTGTGAACCACACCACATCAAATATACTTGAAGATTGGCTTTAGTTTCAGCTCTTAAATAGATACTATATGTATAATATATACTTACATAATCAGAGTCAAATGATCTACGACTATATGGAACTGATTGCAAAGAATATACAGTCATTCATCATAAAAACAGCAAGTGTCTATTCTAGTCATTAAAAAACTACAGCTTCGAGTCTGTACTGCCGATGCATAAAGAATATTAAAACGCTTTAAACATGGCGGAAAACATAATATATAATTAGACATGCGAGCGTTGGTAGAACTTTCTAGGAATAGATTGCTTGGGGGCAAGATATTTTTTGCTTTGAAAGTAACGGTCAATGAATGAATCAGACTACCCCTATTATATTTGTTGAGAAATACATTCTAGGTTCCTATTCCAGTAAGGTAAGGTACAAATGAATCAGTCTATCAGAATTTCTATTGATGTTGTGTAATTTGCTGTGAAAATTCCCTTGTTTTCCATTTTTTAGACAAAAAGCATAGGTTTTCCACCATACACGATATCTCTGTAATTGTTAAATTCTGAATCAACGCTTATAAACTAAACTTCTCTTCATATTTAGCAAAGAATTACTACCTAAAGTTTTTTTACATTTGTCATAAAACATCTCGTATTTACTGGCAGATACAATATTGAAATGCTTTAGGAATATTATCATAAAGTCCTTTCTATATTTTCCTAACTACACACACACATAATATTGGCAATAAATAAAGATTAACAGAGTCAAAAGTTTATACATGAAGGTCTTTTATCAATGCCAAAAAGAGAGATTTAACAAACAAAACATGGAAAATCATTATATTATGCCTCAGGAATGCTCAAAAACGATGATTGATATTATTTTTGCTTTTGACGATAGATAGCAACTTGTCCAGCAATATTATTACTGACAGTACATTGCTGTCAATATGTGATGATGAATTTGTTCAAAATTGATTTATGCAAATTTGGTATGAAGTTTCATAAGAATGCTCAAGATCTGTGACACGTTTCAGTTTATATAAGGCATCGTCAGGTTGTTAAGCAGTATGCTTACAATTTGTGGCTGACGATGCCTTTAAATATAGCGAAACGCGTCACAAATCTCAAGCAAAACAATTTGAAAATTGTGTACCAGATTGATTTATGAAGAATTTATGTCTACTTCACTGAGATCTGTATAACTTATTTCCATCGGTTTATTAGTCCGTTGATTGTTTTGTTGCGATGTGACATGCTGTAGGGTCATAGTAGGTAACACTTTTGAAAACCAGTGCACTGGAGACAGACTGATCAAAAAATATATATCAAAACATCTCACAGTATCGTTTTTGGATTTTTTTCAAGTTTCCGATAATCTTAAGGGTAGGATAAAGATATTTTGTAGATGATAATGGCAGCAGATATTATATAGATTACTTATAGTGACAACATACATATCATGTGATATGTGATATTTTTTGCAGCAGGCAATTATTTTTTTGAGACTAAACTGCCCACCTTATCTGTAACTACGACCATGCATATATCTGTGACCTGTAATGTTCAGTTGATACTAGTTCAAATGTATGATTGACAAAGTTTTGACAAATTTCATAATTTATTCGAAATTTTACATTGAACATTGGATAAATTGTTCAAGCTATCAATATAATAAGGCTTTGCTTGAACATCTTCAGTTTTTCCTATGATTGGAGGTTCTACCACTATATAACACTTTGAATCTAGATTTCTTTCGTATTTTTTCTTTCTAAAAAAAAAACAAAGTGGTTATAGGTGGAAGATTTGATATTCAAATGTGGTACATCTGCAAAATAAAAATGCATATGTAACTTGAATTTGAATCTGTAACGCCGTCATCTCCTCAATCCACCTGTGATGTTAGAAGCCTCAAACACATTTTTTCTGTAAACAAGCCAAATCAAAAGTATAACTGTGAAAAATTCATTCATGTGTCATTGATAACCATATGGTGAGGACCATGTCATATGAATTATAATTAAAATAATATAGTTTCAAATACTATATGATGACTTCAAGAGTGTATCTAATTTGAGAGTTGACTTCTAGAGCATTGAGAAAGCCAATGATGTTAGCAGGAAATTACCTTATCTCTTGTATCTATTTGGACAATAATGATTTCCAAGACATACATTGTTAACTAATATAATAAAATACCTCTTCATATTCACTCCGGATGAAGTGCAGGTAAGAGAAGTTTGAATAAAGTCCAGCTAAGTTGGGCAAGGCATCCATTTTTTTCAATTCATCAATTATTCCAAGTGAAGAGTTATATGTTCCTGCAGCTTCTTTGAATTCACAGTAGGTAGCTTCAGCATATATACGTCTGAAATTTTTGAATGAATATACATTAAAGAGTCTTATAACACATACAAGAAACCCATTCAGTCTGGCAGAAAGAAAAAGTTGGAAATTGTAAGATGCCAAGTGATGATAAATAGCAAATAAAATATATTTCATTTTAATATAAATATAGAAACAATAATTTCAAAGAAATCTTCTTTACAGGGTTGTAGCAAGGGCAGGGCAACTAGGACCCATGCCAGGGGCGCAAAATCGTGAGTTGAATGGGCGTCAGTCTTTTTTACTCTTCAGGTTGTTTGGGCGGCTGAATGTACAAAATGGTGGAAAATGGAGAGAAGCATTTTTGCCCTTTTTGCAATTTCTACAAGGGCGCAAATAAAAATAAAATATTGTGTTCGTTCAAGTGCTTGCATATACATATCAATACTCACTTATGATAACAGTCCAGCAACCTCCTCAAAGTAAGAACATCTCTAGGTTGTTTCTTGCATATACCTTCAGTAATATTCAAAACATTTATACTATAATGGAAAAGTCCACTCTCATTGAAAAATGTGCCTAATTTCAAGCCTATTTCTATGTTAGAATCTGGTGATCCGACTGTGTTGCATCTCTCCAAATATTTCTTAATAAGTATTTCAGGTACATTTGTTCCATGGTCAATCAATGCTTGGAAACTTTTTAGTAGTTTGGTACGTTGATGCTTCACTGTTAACATTCGACAAAATACATCTAATTCATTGAATTCCACAGCTAACAAGCACAGTCGTTTCTCTAGGTACATCTAAAATAAAAATTATATATAAGCAGGCACATGGAAAATTTATTGATTTAAAGAAAGTCCATATTCATTTGAAATAAATAACATATTCTTTAAAAAACGGAAAGATTGAAATGAACATATTTTTCCATACACATGGATTTAATTCTTATTTATTTTTGCTATAACATACGTATCACATTCTAGAGATTTTGTGTTGTGTTGTGTATTGGAATATAGTGAATTGAAAGATATTTTTTGACCCACATATCATGCAAAAATAGCACCACTTTTTTGTCACACCATTTTTTTGTCAAAAATTAGTTCAGAACAGTAGAATTTTCAAATTATTATTCATGCAGTCAACTCAATAAATAAATTCAATTGCCACATGTACATATTTTTGTTTCAACTTTCCTACATATTCAGCACTCAGTTATCCAGAAATCCATTTTGTAAGAATAATGGTAGGTAAAGTTGACACTCCAAATTTGAGTTTCAAATTTATCTAACTATTTTAGTTAAAGCAAGAAGTATAATATACAAAAAAAAATATATGATAAAGGTTAAACAGCATAAACAAAACGTAAATACACAAGAAAATATACAAACAAAGAGGTATAGGAGATAGTTCATTTATCATAAATTATAGATTATATGGTTAGAGGTAAGGAACTCACTTAAGTATATCATAAAAGGGATGCTTAATTAGAAATTGGTGTCAACTTCTGAATTGATTTTTGTTATAAATTTTGACTGCCCAGAAATTTAGTCTGTTTCGCAAATATTAAGCCTCCAATATAGGATGAATAGCAGATCTCTGTTTCACATATAGTGCTGATAGGAATGATCATTTTTTATATAAAAGAGTTGTGCTATGTTCACATGAATCTTAAGTAACAGTTTCATTAATTTACAAGCCCCTAACATTACACTACTACTGGGGTCATAAATATTGGTGAAGTTCTCAATTTATTTACAAAAATCTGATAAAATGTTGCAGTTTTCATGCTACCTGATGTGGCTACAATATGATCCTAAAATTATTTATTTATTGCAATCCATGTTTTTTATGACAACTGTTTCCTTCCAATTTCTAATATTTTATATATGATTCAATTCACTGATCATGAGAAACAAAATTAATTATGTGTAAAGTCACAAGTTTAGTTTTAAAAGCTCCATAGTATATGATAGTGTATTTGTATACATACAATATGTTCAAATACTATATGATTTGAAGAAAATACTATCCAATTATATCAAGTATAGATATAAAATGGTAGGTACGTTCACGATAGAATATTTACCTTATAATAAAAGTCAAAAAGAATGTGATTAGGCAAAGCCCTGAATTCTTTCTTACAAAACTTATATTTACATACTGAGACACAATCAGTCACTGCCACACTTAAACAAATGTCGTACAGACTTTTCAACATTTTTACGTCACAATATGAAACAGCAGCATTAATTACACTTGCAATTCTTTAATAATTTTGATTATTATAACAAGCTCTTCCATTTTTCACTTTCTTTTTATGTGGGCCACAACCAAATATTGTAAATCACAAAATAAGTGTAAATTGTAAACACATGACATATGACGATGACACATTCGACGGAATTAGTATATTATATGAACTTACTGTTCTGTGATTAAGTAACGATAGAGATGAGATGTTTATACCCAGATATAGTTCATGCCTCGAACAAAAAAACTTATATTGTTGTTGATTAAAGCACATGTTTTAAACACATGATTTAAAACACAATTTCAAACAACTAATAAAACATCAGGTCGTGTTTAAAATATGTTTGAAACATCTGATTCATAACATTTTGTCTTAAACATAACAACCCTGATGTTAACCAGGAGCGGATTTACAGGGGGATAATGCAAGTAATTACCCCCCCCCCCCCCCCATGAACAAAGGGAGGTTTGTTTTGCTATTCGGGTTTTTTTAGGGTGAATAATGATACACAAAATCTTCTAAATACCTGACTTACACGTATCTCGTACTTTCTCTTTTGCATGGGGCTAAATTTTATATTAAGGTATGCGCTGTTCTACTAGCTATTTTTAATGGATTATTATAAACCGTTTTTATTGATTTAGATATCTCATTGCAAATGCTCTAAAAATATTTAATTGTTGTGTATCGTTTTATCTCCTGTTGTCTGTTAAATTAATATTTGTTCCAAATAGATTGTATCGATTTTAATTTACTAAATAATCTATTATTTTTGGATCATATCCATTACTATAAGTTATTTGTTCAATAGTTCCGATTCCGTTCAAATACATGATATTTATCTAATTTGTGTGGTTTAAATATAATTGGCCAGATAATGCTAAATCAAACAAAAAAACAACATAATGTTTCTACCTTCTCATCTAGTCATCTCAATTCACGAGTGGCGACACACTTCTCTATTTTTATACTTACCACATTTATTTTCACCAATAACTATGGAACGTGTCATTATAACAGACATAGTTTCAGTACCCATCTCTAGTTTTTACCAATGTTGATTAACTGGTAACTGTCAGATTGAGAACTCTGGCCTTGTCTGATGAAGAGAGGGGGGTCACCAAAGACAACAAATAAAAATGTGCATATTTGCACTATTTTCTTCTACTTACTGCAACTGCAGTAGACACTGCAATGTAGAGAATGTCATAGGTTAAGGCAGCTACAATTTGTTTTTTGTTAACGTATTTAAATAGAGATTAAGCCGCAACACGTGCGTTTACATTGGAATGTGATAAATAAAAGCAGGCATTTACTACACCTATTTAAGGAAAATAGATCGACACCTAGTAAGGATGGCATGATGGTACGGAAAAATGAAATGCTTGGAATCATAACAGTGGCGATCGTCTGTCTGTTCCTCATAGGCTTGAGTCAGAAAGAACCATCAAACTACCACAACAGACCACTGCGGTATCAACAATTTTTGAACCTGGATGACACCCTCAGATCGACAAACATCAGTAGTGTTGTTCCTTCGATACAGCATGTTGTGCTACAGCAGAAAAAACTACTGCTTCATGAGCTGTCTGACTACAGGTTAGTTTTACCTTATACCTAATTACCAATTGACAAAAAAAATTATTACCCTGTTATGATGTTATACATTGACCTGGTTTAGCAAAGCAGTGTTGATTCATTTAGAATCCTAATATTTTCCAGTTCATACATTTTGAAATATAATTCAGTATACTGTACATATTCAGTCACACCTGTTATGACTTGGTTATTTTATATGCCTATAGACTTTAGGATAGTGTTTGAAGCAAATCAATACCTGCCTCCAACAAGCCTATGAAGAAGTATAGATAGGGACATGAGTACCCTCATGAGTCTTATATAAAATCCTAAAAATTGAATGACATAAATATTAAGGGAACAACCAATTTTTGTATATGACTTTATGCTATACATAAAATGATTGTCATGATAGGAAATACAAATTTATGAGAATAATTCATACAGTCTTGTCAGGCCTGTCTACATTTTAGATTGTTGTCACTTGTTAATGGGCTGTTACACCTAAAATGCCATATACATGTAAGGTGCACATTTTATGTCACTACAAAGGCCTATACAAGGGGGGGTACTTAGGGGTAATTATTCTTCCAAGACTTTTGACCAAAAGTTTAATTGAATTTTTCCCCAGGAATGATGGTTCATATCAAAATTTGAGTAATGTACATACAAATAAAAATAACAGACCCATATATGATGTATTTCTATATTAGCCTATTTTGTGCAGTCATTTTTGTTTATTTTTTGTTTTTTTTTTAACAATAGCTAAGAGCTCAAAGACTCACTGTTCTACTTGCTGTTAGCTTCTCCTTCTTTATTATAATTACTATTCACATATCATTTTTTCTGTTGCCTCAAATATTTTGACAAAGGTATTAAAAAAAATGGTGAAAACATAAACAAACCTCATGCCCTTTTACCCCCCAAGACTTAGGTCTAGATATGCCCTTGTGTCACTGTGAGCCTGATATAGGCTGCCAGAGCCCCCAAAATGAGGCTGAATTTATTTCGTCAATTACATGTTATTTTAGTTAGCAGCTAATAAATGTTTCAGTGTTAGGGTATAACAGGCATATTGTACCAGGGGGGCTAGGGTCCTGGACTCAAAAATGTTAGATGGCTGGACCCAGGGAACATACTAACCTGTGCAAAAAAAGTCTCTGGAATTACAACTGTTTTATTGATTTTACATAACCATGCTGAACATTACAGGCGCTAACTAGTCTTTTAAAGTAACTCATATTAAAGACTAAAATTATATGGTGAAAATTGTATGGAGAATATTATATTATAATATTTAACATATTAGGTGAAAAATACATAATGAAATTGAACATTTTCACACAATATATGTTGATCCACAACAGACATAAAAAAGTCTGATTCATTGACTCTTTCACGTGAAAAACGAAAATAGATTTGTGTTTTAACAGGCGATCAATTTACCAGAAGACCTCGTAAAGTTCGAATGCTTCATTTTACCATATATTGATATTTCAGGGAATTGGCAACATATCTCCATTCTGTATAGAAATATCGGAAGGCATATAAAGTACTGAGTCATTCTACTTGACTGCAGTTTATTTCCGACGCATAAGTGAGGGAAGTATTTTAATCGTGAAGACCAAGTTTCTAATTTGAAATAATTATAGATAACAAAAAACCATGACACTTATTTTCCACAGTTGGCCAGTCTACTTGTTGGCGTTTTTGTCAACCGATCGATAACCGCCGCTACCCACTATAAAAACCCTGATTGAGTGGAAACTATTGACTACATTTTTTAATCCAATTGTAGGTTTCCCAAAGGCGAAAGCATCGAAGATTACACCTTAGCCACTGGTGGTAGGCCCATCAGGACAGTGATTTTCACGACTTGGAGGTCGGGTTCCACGTTCTTGGGAGATGTTCTCAATGCCGTCCCAGGCAATTACTACCACTATGAGCCTTTGCTAGAGTATGGGATAATTCAAATAAGAGGAGCACCTCATGCTGAGTCAGCAGTATATACACTAAAAAGCTTATTGAGTTGTGATTACACCAATCTGTATAGCTACCTACAGTATGGCATGTCTCACGTTTACCTGTTTACACATAATACACGATTGTGGAATCAATGTGAGATGTATCCGCAGTATTGTTGGAATTCAACATTTCTGAATGAGTTTTGTAAGTTGTTCCCATTCCAGTCAATGAAGACAGTCAGAATGAGAGCCTGGTTAGCAGAAGATCTGCTAAAAGATGATGAGTGAGTATATTTTACATTTATTCATGATAAAACTGTAGAAAGTGTTCAGGTTACTAAATATATTGTAAATGTTATCAAAATACAGTTAAACAACAGATCAATTTCAATGTATGGTGTTCAATGACTAGGAAATAATGAGTTTCATTCATTACCTACATGCCTGACTCAATTATGTTCTCAATTCCTAGCCATTGTTTTTACAGTATTTTAGTAATAATGTTTTGAACATCCACATTGTCTACGGATTACAAACAGTTTTATAGTATATTTAATAATTACCTAAAAGGAATTATTGTTCTTTTTTAAGTTATACTTGGTTCATCTAATCATCATAAAGCAAGTACTGAGTTAAATTACTTCATGTTTATCTATCATCCCATATTTTCCTTTAGTTGGATATATCGCTGGAATTTAGTTTATAAAATATTATTGTTAACAGCTTTTTCTTGACCCCTCTGGACATGTACAGTCTTATATTAGATGTTTTAGAAATGTATACCATTTTAAAGAATTGTGAGACATATAATAAATTAGATCATTTGGTATGTGTATATGGTTCTGTTTCTCTCTATGCATGTGCAAAGTAAGCAAATGTTTAATTTGTTAACGTTAGCATCACGATTTTAATGTTTCATATCATTACGCGCTTATCCACTTGTAAACTATTACATGCTCTTTGTCCAAATATATGGTACTGATCCAGATAAAATTTGTGTAATTTAAACCTTGTATTTAAATTGAACAATTTCATCTGAATTATGAAAGAGTTTCTACAATCTACATGACATATCGTAATGCTTTGAATTGATCTCATTAAGTCAGTAGGCGGTATTGTAAATAAATTTTGGTTCTCCTTGGCATTGGTGTGTTCTCTACTTGGCACCCATACCAGATTGTTCACAAGTTTGCCTCTAAAATACAGAACAGATAGTCTAGTCAAAAGGCCAGTATAAAAGTCAGTCTCTGCTTTTTGAGATGACCCTTCCTATGAGTTCTACAGAATTTCAGTGAGCGAAAACGGTGGAGTTTCACAAGAAGTTGTAAAAAATGCCGTCAAGCAGGATGGTTCTGTATTTTAGGTGTAGTGGTTTCAGTTTATTGATGATTTTTATCGTATATAAGAACACATGATCAATTAAAATTAGCTTTGGAAATATTTCTAATTTTTGTTCACGAAAATTCTCATGAAATTAATATTTTTCTTCCGATGTTTTTTAATTTGATTCCGAAAGATCAACAGTTCCAAATTCTGAGCCAAATATTCAATCCTAAACTGGTAGCATTAATTGCATTCAACCAATTTTTTCCAATGGACTGGCATTTTGTGTCAATTTTGGTTTTAGCTACTAGTACCACAGGTAATGGTTTTGGACACTGTTCTTGGAAATATCACAAACGTTTCAATTTTAGGGTCGCACTTTTTCGTAGGTTCATTGAAATCAAGGTAATATATTCATTAATCAAACCTTAGAAAATTAATTGTTACGAACTCAAAAAATTGATCAAGTCATTGAAACTATCCGAATATGAAAATACGAGATTGCAACTGCTAATAATTTTCTCTTACAAATTTCATGTGTTCATCAAAATCAATAATTTTGATGGAAAATATAAAACCGTGGAAATACGCATTTGAATAACCCATCTTTAGTAGATATACCAGTTGAAAATATGAAATTGTTCGCGTCACACAAGGACAGTTATGTTCATAATATATCTATTTATACTAGTGAATTAAGTCAAGCCCAGCCAAATAAATGTAGGATTAACTTTAATATGCTCAAATTATGTGTTTAGCAGGTTTGTAACAACAAATTTTATGAGATGTGCTCGGATGTTAAAAAGCAATAATATTACTTCCCCTACCAATTGGTCAAAAAGTGTACTCTTGAATAATTTATAATGTGATATAATAATAATAATAAGCAGACTCACGCAGTTTTTTATGCAGTTTGAAATTTAGTAAATACCAGTTTGCTATAAGAGCACATAGTCTCAAATAAGTTTTTTAAACTGATTTCTTAGATGTTCAATGAATCTCAACTTTGTATTAAATATTACACCAAGAATTTTTGCCGATTCAGTTAACTGTAAAATTTGGTTATTTATTCGAATTTTTAGATTTGAGATTACATTTTTTTCCAGTACAAAAGAAGATTTTAGATTTTTCTAGATTAACATGGAGTACTGTATCAATTTATTAACATCATTTTGTAAAATTCCTAAAGTATCCGTAAGACTTTAAGGATTAAAATAATACAATAGTTGGGTGTCGTCCGCAAATGATTGGATAAGGGAATTATCCACACTTATGCTCAAGTCAAAAGTATATATTAAAAATAACAAATGTTCCAATATCGAGCCTTAAGGCACATTGAGGGTATTGAATATACTGGAGATATTTTCCGCTGATCACTTACAAACATTTAGCACTTTTAGTCCACCGTACTTGTTCGGCATAGAGGATTCTTCCTTCAAAAGAGAGAAACAGTCGATTTATTTTAAATAACTGTGGAGGTAGAATTTGAAACTATATACAACCGATGAACAATAATAAATTCTTGATGCATTTTGAATGTTTAATCATTTACATTTTTTGTTGCGTGACTCTAGTTAATTTGCTCCGATCCTGTTTTAGCAACTACTACTCCTACGACAAATGATTAATTTCTAACTGAATAAGGTTCACAATGAATTATGAAAGTGCAATTCAGTATCTTGAAATGGCGTCATGTCGTTTGACTCGGTATCTCACAACTCTGCAATTAGGAATAGAAAAATGTACCGGTTTTAAAAATCCATTAAATGGCGGTGGACTTAACACATTACAAAAATATCTGAGAAGTATTGACCGTGACAAAAAATGTTTTTCATTGTGTTAATATGTAATTTTATGTGTTCATGCTTTATTTCTAAATATAGTTATTTGATATTTTGGAAATGGGTTCACAAAAATAAGTGGGCATTTCCATCAACCAACTTACTACATCTTATTTTATAGTTTGAATGTCAAAGTGGTTTTGCTGGTACGTGATCCTAGAGGTACACTCCAGTCTCGCAAACATAGAGATTGGTGTCCAGGTCAACCAGATTGTGATCATCCCAATAATCTGTGTGCAGACATGGTCTCAGATTACAGTGCAGCTATACAGTTGAAGAAAAGCTATCCGGACAGGTTTCGGTAAGTGACTCTTTTATATGATTGTGTCCATTCGTTCGGAATCTATTCGCATTGACAAAATTAAACATTTTTCGCGATTATAATACCTCCTGACTGCTCCTGATCCAATGGTATGAGGAGCAAAATGAGCCCTGGGCTAGTTATCGACGGGAATAGGATAATTTTGATAGTTATAAGATACATCATACTTACTTAAACTTCCAAGAATGTATAACCTTTAATCGAATAAACTAATTTGGACACGCATTTGCGTCGGTTTAACAAAACTTCTACACTTCAAAATGAGACAAATTTTTATGATATTTTCCTGGCTGGTGCATCTGGAGAATGGACTACGCGGATTACTATAGTTAATTAGGTCTAAATTTCTTCTATTTGTGACTTATTGCATTGGTCTATGTTTATTGTGATTGTACGTCGTTTCATCGTCAGGAAAATTAGAAAAAATAAATTATTTCAGAATTGGGAATTTTTGTGATTCTGGTATCTTCTCGCAATTCACTGAAAGTTGAAATTGTTTTCTTCATTGTTGTTATAAATGTATCACCCCTTGTATATTAACAATTACTCGTACAATAATAATATACATATACTATATTGTTATCTTGTTGATCATGTATATACAATTCATTAAACATTTCGAAGCTGCAGGATGAACACTATGTTTAATCAATGCTTATAAGAATTTCACAGGCTATTGGTATGCGACATGATAAAATTGGATGGTGAGTATCGATTTTCAATGTGCCTGTTATATATTCAATTATATTTGTGCAACTTTCAGCAGTTTAAAAATAGATTATAGATTGTTTACACGATTTGTCCGTAATAAATAAATATTTCTATTAGCGGTGAAAATAAGAAATGATTGACATAAAGCCGGTAAAAACTCTCTTTATAAAAGACATATGATAAAACGATCAAATATGTAAATTTGATCCCATTTTGAAGTGTGGGAACATTATTGAAGTCACGTTCCGATGTGAAAACATGTAAAAGGCAGTTCTTTCCAGTCCTGGTATATCCAGGAGCATGAACTATTTCTGTAAAGATACCAGCAAATTTCTGTCAAATTTTCAAATATTTATTCCGTTATAAAAATATCCTACATTCTAAAGTTTAAGAAAGTATATTATTCTTTCATGAGATTTTATTTATTGATCTGTCTGTCTGTGTTCTATCTGGTAATTCCTAGTCCATCTATAACTCGGAAAGTACTTTGTGGATTTTGATGGCATGTTAACACTATACCAAGAAAAAAACGGTGTTTATATTTTGAAAATCTCTTCGGTGGTGGAGTTATTGTCCAAAAACCAAAACGATTTAATGTATTTTTATTAAGTGTATGGATATTATTTTCATTTGGTGGAAAAGTATTATATTTATAACCTCTTCCGCTGTCTGGGCTATATGTTTGTAGTTACAATGTGCAGCACGATGCAAGACCGTGTTTTATTGCTCTGACAAAAAATGTATGTATAAATTAATGGTATATTTATTTATCAAATCATATTCAGTTACATCAAATACGTATACCATAAAAAACAACGAGAAAGCAATACGCGCATAGTGACAAGTGAATAGTTTTATTTTTACACTTGTTCTCTTGCCTCAATTTTTTTTAAAACAATTGAATTCTTTAAATTTTTCTCCACACTGGATGTATATTTATCAAAAACGAATGGATGCTACGTGAGTATATATAAGCATTCCATAATATTTCAGTGTCTCAGTCATTTTATTGTTAATCATTAGCGTGACTCGTTGGTTAAACTGCATCGGTCAATATCAATTAAAAAACATGTATCTATTGTTTACAAGATATTTTCAACCAAATGGGAGTCTATTGAGTTGTTTTCAATTAGCAATCGATTTTATAATTTGCCGTTCATTCATTGTAAAGCTGAATATACCATTGTGTAATATATACAGAATATGCATTCAATACAATCAAAAATTGTTGAGTATTGCATCTAATACGTTTGTTAGGAATGATATTTCAGGTACTTTTTATTACAGGGTAATTCGTTATGAGGATCTTTCACTGGATCCTTATAATCACATTAGGAGTCTCTTTGATTTCTTGGGACTGTACCTCCATCAAGAAGTGATAAATTTTCTCGACTCCCATACGAAGATGAACATCGGGGGAGTTTCGAGTACCTTCCGTGATTCAAAAAGTGCCCCTTTCCATTGGAAAACAGATCTCAATTATACAGAAGTACAGGTAAGCGCTATTTCTCCATCCTGAAGCCTTTCAATGGACCATTCATAGGGAATTCTAAAGCCTACAAATTTGCATTTTTTTAAGAGCTCGTATCTTTAGCAATACAATATATAAGGCTCAGTTGTTTTGCAAAATAAGAAATTCATTATTCGTACTTTAATAACATTGCACTGATTTGGAGTGCGATAGATTCAGAGTGGTGCTGGTGTGAACAAGATTGTACCCATCAGGCCAGTACGCCATTAGAGAGTAATTCAAAGATGTAGGGGCGCAAACGAGATCATACCTTACAAGATACTAAAAATTTAGCACGGAATGCTGGCGATACGGGTTCGAATCCCGTCCACACCATATATTTTCCTGTATGTTTTTTCACTTTTCTGTAACCTCAATGTTCTATGTTTGCATATTTATGGAGGCTGACCCATCTGACTAGTCTTCTGTAAGATTTACTATCTGGTGACACCACGCGTCAATGCAAAGCGGAGATACATATGCTTGTTCCAATTACCAGAGGATTACTAGTCAGTGCGGCGTATTCTTCAGATCAGTGCGCGGTTGGAGTGAGATCGATTTAGAATGTGAATGGTGTGAATGAGGCCATTCCTTACAAGACACCTTAGATCGTCTGGTCACCACAGTACGATGGCCTGGTTACCACACAATGCTGGAGACATGGGTTCGAATCCCCTCCATACTAAAAAGGATATAGATTTTGCAACTCGAATTCGCGTCTTTACACCTAATTCTGTGAAACACAAATAACAATAAATTGTCAGTTTTCAGTATATGATTCATTTCTTGGACACTGTAAGTTGGTGCGCATTAAGCCGTCTGTTTTTACAGTTTATAGAAGACACCTGTGAAGAAGCCATGAAACTGTGGGGATACGTCCGTTCAAAAAACTCCAGCAGCCTCAAGGACTTCAATCCGTTGACCTCTTACGAGATTAAGTGAGAAAATGATGATGGAAATGTTCCTATTTTGTACCCAGCAATTTTTATCAGCACGAAATGCTTTTTAGTTCCGACGAATCTGCTTTGATGGAAGTGGTTTTTGACAGAAAAGTACAAATAAGGCTGAAGCTTGAGAACTACAATTTCTCTATTAAGGAAAAAGTTTTTGTTAAAATTTGTGAGGATTAATTTTCAATTTATATTTAGGATTCACATGTTAAAATCACGAAAACCATTCCATCCGGATTATATGAAACTATGCAAACTTCAACGATGTATTTCTAAGAAAATCACAATGCACCATAGAACGTTCTGAATTTTCTGTCCAATATTTTTTTCAGTTGAAAGATCTGTTGGAATTTGCTCAGCACCTTTTTAAGACTTAAGCAGAATTTTTGTATACTACTGGAATCTTAGCACTCGAATATATTAGGTATCTGCTGTAGGTACCTAGTCGTTGACAAGAAATTACAAAAAATCATTACAGATCGGTTTTCATATATTTACTTTAACTTTACTTTTAAAATATTAATTATGACTAATTCAATTCATTGCACATAGACAGAAGACATAATGTTCCAACTTTTTATGATTGGGTATTGTTATACAAAAATAAATAGTTATTAATGGGTTATCTTACATCGTATCTGAGGGCATGTCTTGCAGTTATTTTGTGTGTACAATTGTTATGAGGTCACATTTAATAGCGTAAGATGGTTGATGAAGTATAATATTCACAGTTCGCCCTTTGCTATAATGATGATGTTTTATCCATCTGACTTAATAAATGTGATCAAATACATTTTCATAAACCTGATATTCAAAATAGGCTCATAGCGCGAAATCGAGCATGTAAATATGCGTGTGGCGTTTTTTTGGGAATTGAACAAAATGGATGGAAAAATAGTATGTGAATCTTCTTCTTCGCAAGTGGAACTGACTTCGGAAGAATTGTAACACTGTTAAGACAAGTTCTCAGAAATGATGTACATTAGACTATAAATATTCTTTCTACTTTCGTTAACAAGCTAGAATATTGCCCAGTATTACTCAGTCGGCATATTTAAAGCACGGCAATTTTAATACTCGTAGCAATTTATAAAAGTAAAGATGGAAATCTACGATTTGCTAACCCCCATATATCATGAAATAACAGGTTTATTGTTTTAGATGTTAAGTAATGCTAGTCATTATTGTTAAATAGTTTCTTATCTTATTATCATATTTGTTACTCTAGTTATCGTTAGAAAGCATCCAGTTAAAATGCACGTTCCATTCAAAAATATTATTTTGTCAGCTTATGTCTCTTGAATAGCGTTGTTTGTCATGGTGAGTGTGGTAAACTTACCGTAATTTACGGTTAATTCATCTGAGGTCGCGGTAGGAAAATTATTCCGAAACAAATGGTTTTGGTGTCAGTTTTTGGTATTTTTTCAAATTGCAGGACAACTGTATTGCATTTTTAATCTGTTCCTATACCCATTCTTCCGCATGGAACTCAATATAAAATTGATCAATTTTATTGGTAGTCAAAAAAATGTATTGAGGATTGAAAACAAATCGGCTTATTATTAGATAAGCTAATTATAGGAACAAAAATATGGGAGTGGTTTGAGTCCCTTGGCAGTGGCGGCTCGTCGGTGTACCGTAAGGAAGTTCAAATTTTAAATAAAATTTGTATTGAAGTTACTATAAAAGGTTACCAACTATTAATGTTGTTCGAATGTAAAGTTTCCACCAAGCTCGCTAGAGACAAACAGCAGTAGGGAGTTCCAAATTATTGATCAGGAAAATTTCTTAAACACACATGAGTGTTCGATGCAGAGACCTGTCATTGTTGTTTAAGAGATATAAGGTGACTATTGAATTTGAATCGTTTTTTGTACAACGTATCAAGAGTCTAAAGAGCAAACTGTTGACGGAATGGCGCACATAGTACGCCCTTCAGTACATCAAAAAGACAAATTTTTGATAAAAATGTACTTTTTGTAATAGACCCTAATTTATCTAGTTTTAAAAGCCTAATGAAAATATTATTATCGACGAGTTTGCTCAATACAACTACACATAAAAATAGTATAATCAATGAATAATTTCTGCTAACATGTAATATATGTATATATAAAATCTCGTCACTTACTATCTAACGCGGGTTTTGTATCAAAAGCTTTCAGCTATCTTGCAAATGAAATATTCTGGACATTCTTCTGATGAGCTTTCTTACATATTATTCAGTTAAAAATATCAAAGAAGTCTTCACTAAATTTCTCGTGTAATATTCATAAATTTGATATCAATACATTTTCATGATACACTGGTACATTTATTTTGATGGAAAGTTTCACAGAAGATTAATTAGTGGCAAAATTCATCTACGTAATAAAAAAAATAATTGAAAATTGGCTAATTTGAATATTTTGAATATAGCCTATAGGGCAAGCCGCAATATTAGTAGAACTTTTTTATATAATTTGGATTACCAAAGAATTATTAGTAGCATAGCAAATATGTCAACCATTTTGAATACAAATGTTCAAAACAAACAGTTAATGGGATTTTGGTTCATTGATTGTACTAATGTTTGTGCACTTTTTATTTATAGCACTATTTTAGGTTTTTGTTTTATTTGTGATTTAACTCCCTATTATAGTCAATTCGTTTTTGTGGTTGAAGAGTCAATTTGGAAACATTTTGGTTATTATCAAATGAGGGGAAGGGTTATCATAATTAGTTGCTTATGAAAGTTTAATGCCTAGAATTTAAGGCAAATTTTTTGACTTACCAAGATTTTTCAATATTACGTCCCTAATTTAGTGCTAAAAATATATTCCTTCTAAATAATTTAATCAAATCAGAATACTTGAAGCTGAAAATTAGTTAATTGAATAGCTTGACATTCGCAAGTAATTTTAACAACTCTGTTATGGGCCGTTGTTTCTGAAAATGTCTGATTTGCCGTGAGAATATTAGTTACAGAAAGGAAATCCATATGTTGCAAATTAACTCTTCCAGAAAGATATAGGGGTTTAAACGATTAATATCAGTAGATGCATATCTCGATAAACTTATAATTAGAACTGATTTAAATTCGAATAATAGTATCGTGCCTTTGTAATATATATATAGGCGTTACCAAATAATAATTACTACAAATTAAAAGCTAAGTGAATTTTTATCGTTACGCAGAGCAACTTTTGGCACCGTGATTTTCAATTGGCACTAGTGTTGTGATTACCGTACGTTAACTGTCAAATTGGAGTTAATCCAGTGTTGTGAAACTTATTGCCCGAATTTTGCCGTTGGGCAAGCTCCATGTATTGTGGTGATATGATGATGGAACATCTTAGAATGGAATGGTCGCAAGAAAATATTAAACTTATCTATGCTTACCATGCGAAATCTTGTCTGTTGGATCCTCAACTTATAAATCATTCCTTATAAGCTCGCTACCATTTCTTCCCCTTAAAAGGTTGGAGTGCCACCAACGTCTTTGTTTATTTTTTAATATTATTAATAGAATTCTGATAACATTTAGCAGCTCACAACATCAAATTGAGTACTTTCATTGCATTACGTAACTTCAATATTGGCAGTTAACGTGTTGGTTGATGAGAATTTAATGCACCGTATTGTAATATTAAATGTTAAGCCAGATCATCGTCAACAAAACAATCTGAAACAAAATGTTTGTACTGTAAAATACTATAACAACTTCTGGGATCGATGGCGATAATAATAAGTAATAGTTGTAGAATACAATGAACAACCAAATCGCTGGAAAATAATGACAATAATCTATTGAATTGTGGATATTTATTATGGATCGAAGAGTTTTAACCCAAAATCTACTTTGCAACTTTGTTGACATCCTCAAGTTAACGTTTTAATTTCCAAGGTGAAATGGAAACGTGGAAAAATATTCTTGAATTCACCTCGTAATCTTCTATATGAATCATTGTATTTATCCTGGCCGATCTAAGAAATCTAATACGTTTAGTAAATTGTACATTATTATAACATTTTCAGTCATGAAGAAAAACTACTAAAAAATATTGGATCAATACGAAGGATGGTTATTTTGTTGACTGATAAATATCTGAAGAACATATTTGCAACTATTTATGCCACCCACTAGTCTCTGGTAGTCACCAAGAGCCTTTTAATACTTAGATTAGGTATCACAATCACGTTTTGGGCTTCCAGATATAGATATTTTTTATTGCAAGCTTACAAAAATTCTCTCTGCTTGAACGATTAAGCTATATACAAAACGAATGATAGTTTTAAGTAGAGAACTATAGAGGAAGGTATGCTCATCAGCCATTTTGACATTCCATTCACTGGAGACTGGATAACTACATAGGCATATTTCAACTTCGCGTGTCATTGAAACATTTTTTTAAATCATATTGGGTAGTACTAGAATGTCAACCAGTTTAAAACAGCTGTTGTGGGTTACGTTAGTATACTTTACCCTAGATTGAATATAACAATAAGTGAGGCTTAATCTCTGTAACCCCAGCAGGGATTTTGATAAGATTTGGAAAGGGATATTGTGGGCATTTAGTAGGTCCTGTTGCTTAAACTTTTATGATATCGGTGTATCAACGACCGAGTAATAAGCAAAAACAAAAAATTATTGAACTTCCCTAAACTTTTTTATGTTTTTCAAGTTTTGAATCATTTTTGCGTTGAAAAAAAATTCTGGCCAACTTTTGACCATATTTTTACATCTTTTAAAGTTTTCTTGTGTAAATTTCATTTTTAGTGTAGTAGTCAACATCTTTGAAACTAAACAAATTTCATTTTTGAGTGATAAGTCGGACACTTCATACCTGCTCATAAAACATTTTGAACATATGATAATTATTGTTATATAAACTTACACTGCGTGCTTGTTCTAAGAATATTTGATTTGCTGGCGCTTTACCTTTATAAAATGGCGGCCATATGCACTTTCCTACTATAGAGCCTTAGTTTAAGTATTCTATTTCCAACACGCGTTCGATTTTACGTAAATACTACCTTTTCATTTGTTTACACCAAGTTTTTATGATTACTAACACAGTGATGTAACAATGTGCAATATACTATACAGTGTCAGAAAATTGATTGCTGTAAAAACTTGTAGGTTCGAGATAGCTACAGAGGAAAAGGAAAAGGTATGTCCTTTGGAAGCTAGAAATTAATTTTGCAATTCTGTATGCTATCAAATGTTAGTTTAGTTACCAAGGAATATCTTTCAGTAGAATTGAAATAAAAAAATATAAGAATAGCCAACGGGAAGTCTGTATTTTCATCGTCGTTGGTTCAGATACCATGCGTCGCATGGTATATAAAGTGTTGCTCTTCACTATACATGTGATGCTGTCCATTTGAACTGCTATAGACTTGGATGTTTCGTCTTTATGCTAGACTACTCAGTATAGCCAATCTGACAGTAGATAGCAATCATTTGGATGTATATACCCAACCCAGGTGAAGGATGTGATAGTAACATTTATTTAGTTTATAATGCAAACAGATAACCTGAGAGCCTTTGAGTTCGTAAAGATGCTAATGGCTATCATATGTATAGTGGAGAGCATATACTTTGTATCAGTCGTAAGCTTCTGACGTGAATGAGCCGAAATTACCACATCGTAAACCATGTTCACGAAGGACAAATGGTGTCGCTCTAAATCAGTTCACCCCTGTTGGCAGATGTCCCGGCTATTAGTATCAGGGTTCACCTTTGATTTCGTAAAGATGTCAATTGACAGCGCCACTGCGCTACACTTTGAAATAAATGTTGATAATCGTCGATCGAATAAGTCTTTGTTTTAAAATAAAATTGTTTTATTTAAACACAATGTTTCACAAATGAAATTCGTTTTTGTGACGGATTTTGATATAAAATTTAAATTATCGTCACAATAACAGACTTTTTCGTGACACCTTGTGTTCAAATTACACAATTTTATCTTGATGATGGATGAGTTCCATCAAGTAAGAGCATTCACAATCTGTTTTTATGTTTCGTATAATTCTTCTAGAGATGCAATTTGGTGGAAACTAATAAAAAAATATTTTTCGGTTTGACAAAAATATAATTTTACTGAACGATAATCCTTAACGTAACATTCACACGATGTGATTTTATTATATGACTTATGTTGAGGAGATTATTTTGAAATTTTTTTATTTATTGAATGTACTTAAGATATATACGCCAATAAAGATGATATTTTGTGCGAACTAAATGGTTTCTATTAATAAAGACAGTGAGCATTTAACTGGAAATATGGACTTGGGTTACAAAAGTCTGTTGTATACTATATTGCAGTATTTGTCCAGATACACATTTATCTTGCATGAAATACATTCTAAATAGTAATCATTTTATAATCTAACAATAATATATGCTCAAGTTCACGCGTAAACAACTGTTTTTGCTTAAATTTAAAATCTTACATATTTTCTATTTCCGTTTCCATAACTAACGATTTTTCAACTGTACATTTATTCAGTTTTTTTTGTATTTAGGCTTTTGATGAACGTTGCATTCCCAATCCAACTTATATATTATACAGGAATACTATGAAGGTCAGGTAATTTCGAACATGAATTCTTTGGAAGATATTTTTTTGAAGTAGCATGAAAAATTAGATATTTTATAAATATAGTAAAATCTAATTATTGTAAGAATCTGATTGTATTTACTTTTTGATACTAGCTTGATTTTTTTAAATTATGCAAATCTTTAAAGTATACTCCTTACTGTATGACGTTCCCATACTTGGCAAGTGTAATCAGTCTTTCAGTTTAAGTTTTTGAGTGATTTTGTTTGCCAACCTAGTGGTGTAGATCTCGATTATGATATGTATAACTTAGTCTGAGGTATGATTAAAAAAATTCAACGTTTTTGGGCTGGGCTAGAAATTTCTTGGAAAACCTAGTTCACACTTGATGAAAAAGTATTGAATGGGGTATTACATTTTATGGAAATGCCTTTGTACACAAGCGTAAACGAATAAACATATCAGTCGTTTACGGATGAAATATATCGTAAAAAATGTAAGATTTTAAGTTTAACCTAAAGTTTGCACCAAATAAGGTAACAGGTAGTGATTTCATTTCCCATCGACAAATAAGTACATGTTACCTTTTTGGCAAGTTTGGTCGGACATCGTGGACTGTTTATTATATCTGACAGCATATTTAAAATACTATACATTGTGATGGTTCGAACGATACTTTGTTAACATTTTGTTACATGGAGAATAAAAAATCCACTTTTATGCATTTGTGCAATTTATTATTTAGATTCCTACTAGACATACTAATACTATTCATATAATTTGTTCTAATTTGGGTGGGAAATCCAAATTAAAACTTCTCACCTTCAAAATTTACAATCTACCAGTTATAACAATCTTTCGTAGATCATCGGAAATTCACATAACCACTAGATGTTTCCTGGCTACCGGCAAATCATGTGAAAGACGATACATTAACGCCACTATAATGATTGTCCACTTTTAATATTAGTTTTAATTCATTCGGTCCAAACTAATCGTCGACAGCACTGGTTAGTTCTATTGGGAATCGTCATTGTGATGAAAATCTGAAATAACGAGTGAAATCCAATGCTGCAGTCATATACGGTTGCTTCAGGTAGATCAGCAGTTCTAAAATCCAATCAAAATGTTCAATAAACTGATATCAGAGCGGGTGGAATGCAGTTAACCAACTTAAAGTAATTTTTAAGTGGTTAAATAGCATTTTGGTATTTATGCTCCTTGACCAGTTAAAATGCAGTAATCTCTTGTAGTAGTTGCTAAGACAGAAGTGATCAAATTAGACTGCTTTAGAAAACATTTAACTATCCCCTAAAGTGACGTTCAAATTCAAAAATTTGAATGACAATGGAACGTCTTTACCTACGCCAAATAAACATTAAAATTCACCTCTCTCTCCCACCTCCAATTTTAGGCTCCCAAGAAATTTATGGAAAATTATCTGAAACGTCCTGAAACGAAGTTGGCGCGGCGTTTTCACGTTTTTTGAAGATTACACTTCGACCATGTGTCAAAATCGGAATACTACTCTCCGAGTTACAGAAGGGCTACGGACAGACAGATCGAAGGACATGTCTGATGTTTTATCGTGATGTTATGAAACACAGAAAACAATACCTATTTCAAATTCGAAATCGTTCGTGATAATAATCCTTGCGCGGGAAGTGAAAGGCTGCCGAGCTATCCGGAACGTTAATAACGTTCGCTCAGTCATATGTGGTTTCTAAACGATCAGAACAGGTGAGATGAATCAAAGAATGTATGCAGTTTGATCTCGTACTGTCTACACATATGGTATTTTAACGGAAAACCAATTGCCATATAGTCATTTATCATTTATTTTGCGTTATGTAAGATTAATGTAGTTAGAGAGCATATTGACCATCAGCGGTCTTGTGTCTCAGGTGGTAGGAGTCCTTGACTGAGACGGTACCTAATCTATGACTGCGAGACATGGATGGGTTCTTCTGAACAACATTCGAACGTCGTCCTCAGCATCGCGCGTAATTATGAAAGCTACAATCGCGCTGTTCGTCGCACTTGCTGTCGTTGTTTTACAGGGTAAGTGGTGTTTCAGTGACATATTATTAAAACAGTTGGCTATGTCATATGATTTTATATACATGTATATATTTTTTACCATATGATTGTAATATAAAAAATTGTAACATCCTTCCAAATTAATGTTGGTTGGATTATCAGGAAGAGCAAGTTTCGTCCTCTTCATTTGATATGATGCGATACATATTACGTGTCCCCGCTGTTAAGTACAACCACGGATTGATTACTGAACGAACTTTTTTGCTGCCTCAAAGCCTTTATACTGTACCTACGAGATGAGAAACATTATTTTTTGAAAATAATAATGATATAGAAATTAACTGATCAACCATTTAAAGAACGACAGTGATTTTTCTTAGTATTGATATTTTTGAAAACCGTGATATTTACATTGCATTGTTGATAAATATAAATAAGCATTCTCAAAACGAACTCTGTCAAGAATCGTCACATACAAGCTTCAACTAAAAAAAAAACTTGGAGAGAAACTTATTAACATACATTTATGTATTTTGGAGACATTGATTAATTGTACCTTGAGGCATGGGTTTTATCATCAGCCAACTTTATATTCTTGTGGTCATTCGCTTTGCATCTCATATCAACTTATGAAGATGTTGATAATCCGTACTTGTTAAATGCCTTCGCTTGTTCACTTGCTAGCTTTCAATACAGAAAAAGTGATGAATAAGAACCTATTTTTGTGAGCCTTTCTGGGCCGTGATACGCTTTGAGTCTTTCCAAGAGTTTATCTTTATAAAAGAACTGAAACAAAAAAATGCGAAGACTTGTATTATCATAGCATTAAACTATCTATACTTGAATGTTCATCCATACTGTCCTTGTTGTTAAGTGAATTCAATATACTAAATTTATTATTATTTATGTATACAAAAGGACGAAACCTCAGATATTTCTTAAGCGCACATCTGCTGAAAGAAACTATCTTGACACTTTATGCCCCTAATTGTTCATTTTCATATATAAATAATTCACGACGACTCACTCTGACATTTTATTATATGTCTGTTTCGGGAATAACAATTACATAGCATACTCGCAGCAGAAAGTGAAGTACGAGGGGCTATTTTCCTATTTCTGAACTAGCTACATAGTTTTTCATTTGAACGCACTATTTATTTTTGATTTCAAGTTATCTTGTCATTGGTAACGTCAAGTAGGTAGACACTGTACTTTCCATGCAATGGTATTGCAATCAATTTTGGAATCGTATTTCTGTAAAAAAATGAAAAATATTGAAAATATTGAAAAACATCAAATCACTTATAATTTGAAACTCAACTTCAAGTAGAGCAACAGATCATTCGTATGAATTATCTCCACAGTCTGATCATCGAAGAAATTCTATAGATATTATCATGGCATATGTTCGACCGAGCTGAATAGCATAATAACTCCAAAAGTCGTCCAAATACTAGGTCGAACTTACAACGCCTCGAACAAGCTTGTTTCAGAAGTCGTTCTTTTGGAGAACCTCGACGTTGTGGAATGAGCTTCTAGGGACTGTGTTCCCCGATGGTCTGTCCTCGCGCAGTGCTTGTGAAGCGCGATAAGTTATCTGCCTTTGCGTGAGGTTATCTATAAGAAAAAGATTTACAAAAACGTAACAGAAGTTTCTAAGACTGATTTTCCCGATTTTCTGGTAGTTGTCATGATGTAAATTCTGTGTTGGCTGGCTTATTATTAATACCACATATCTAGATATATGTTTGGCAAACGCTTTTTGCTCCGGCAATATAGTGATTGTATTAAGATTGCACTTATTGTGTAATATTCGAAATACGGAATAAATGTTTGGATTCATTTTTGAATGTAAAATAAGAAAGCAATATGTCGTCATTCCAGAAATACAGTGCTTATAATCATATGAAAAAAAGGCGTAAGAAAAAACTTATAGCAGATATGAAAAGCAATTTTGGTACAACAGAATATTATTGAAATGGTATAGTTTCCAAAAAGAGTGTGTTAAAAAATAAGAACCCCTCGTAAATAACGAGCATTTTAAACAACTATTAAGGAGCTTATTCGATTTTTCTTTCTGTAACCAATAAAATTACGTTCTGGGTATGGTTTCCCACAAGCGAGGTCATTGAAAATTATATGAATTAGTGTTATTTGAATCGATTTCCTCACACAGCCTAGAGAAAAAGGGGAAACATAAATAGAACGTATTCATTCGGTGAAATTGTTCCAATATTTGAATACAGATTTACCATAAGACTAGCTATTATTGCCATTTATCTGGCCAGTAATTGAAACCACCTATGTTTGAAAAAAAAATTACTAACGATTCGGCTACTTTTGCAGTCTTTGACAATGTACAAAATATAAAATTGATATATTTTTAAAATAAACTGACACTGGCATCAATTGAATAACTGTCTCTAGGATGTTTTCTGAGAATGAAACCTTCGCCACTATTCTGTCTTCTTCTATCCTTGAAATAATTCATCAGTTGATGCCAGTGTAAATTTAATATCAAAATTTAATGTTTTTTATTTTGTCGTATGCCTCAAAGAAAACCGAAACATTAGTGAAGTTTTATTCATGTTCGGTAAATTTCAAATAAACAATCATAGTATAAGTTTCTTTATATTATGAAACGATTAATTTGTCAATCATTCGAAACAAAACATACGATTTTTAAATATATTATGAAGAAATCAGAAAAACGCTCAAACGATATGGTATACGAAGTTTGGGAAATATCTCAAAACTTTCTCGTCAATTATTGAAAAGCAGATTTTGATTAAGTATGCGTTTTTGCAAGTCTGATTGTTTATTCTTAACAGGCCAATAATTTGAAAACTACTACTTCGATTATGATGTTTGTTGCGATAGAGATCGTGAGATACATTTTTTTGAATTTTAGATTCACACATACATGTATCCACACTAGGTGTTTGGGAATTTCAGTGTAAAATATTCACTTCTCACACATAAGCAAGTAAAATATCAAAATAGAAAATATTTTTGAATTTATAGTAATGTTTTTTGGATGCTTCATGGTGAATATTCACCATACATAAACGATAAACTCAACAGCTATTGTTCCAATGATTGAAACTCATGGAGCCACTTGTAAGTAAATGTTCGTCAAGGCGGTTGAGCAGGGTTGATTAAAAATGCAGTCGGGTATATTAACCCAGTAAGTTTAACACGGAATAAATCCCTTTTCCGCTTGGAAATATTCTCTGGGATGATGAAATCTGTGAAGTCTATGTTCGAGCGTAATACCTTATACTTTATAACTAAATAAGCATTAAAATAAAATCTCGTTCCAATACAAAAAGGTGCACAAAAGGGAATACGTTTTATTTGAGGATCTACGAGAGGACTTTACAAATTCTAATTTCATTATACCGAAAAATGATCATCACGCGAAAAACGGTATCACTGAGCATAAGAAGTACCAAGTTAACCTACTTGACAGCATTTTCAATTAACATCCGGTAGTTATGATGTCTTAGATTTATTCGTTTTGTCCTTCTGCGCCTCGGATTATTATACAGTGCGAGTATGTGCTTGTAATCTCTGAGTATGGATAATATCAAGATAAGCGCTCAAATATTCGTTTTGTTATGTTATAGGAAGTCGTTTTATATTTCCTAGCAGCTTCATTTATTCATTGTTACAATGAGTAATTAACTGTACAAAAACATTTATGTTTTGAAGATACTGGAAGATGTGGAACACGACACATTTTTAAAATTTTTCACTAAGACTGGATTGAATTAGACGATGATCTTAAAATTGGAAAGCCCCCGGAGCGGACTAATTAACCTTAGAAATAGTTAACAATTGTTTCATATAAATATGGAGGACAGCGTACAAGAGAGAAACATATGATCACATAGATTGTGAGAAAATCAGACATGCACGAGGATGTACATTACTAGACACCGTAGATCGTCTGGTCACCGCGGTACTTGGGCCGAGTGACTATAACATCAGCACGGAACTCTTGGGACACAGGTTCGAGTCCCATCCGCTCCAAAAATAATCTACATCTTTCTCACTCCAAAATGTTGTCTTTCATTTCCTTTTCGTGGTTCATATGAATTTAAAAAAATTATTCTTCGTATCTTTGCTTTGCTTTGTTTGATTTTATTATAATGTTATGGTTATTTAGATGATAAGTATATTTACTATAATTTCTCTTCGAACCAAGTATTTAACGGTGCACAGCTTTTCCACGACTAAAATAATTTGTTCTCACAGTCTTCACCATGACAACAGTGAAATTCCACAAAATTAATGAAAGTTGATGAACTGTTATTAAAATTAGTTTCGTCAAACATTATTAATACATAATTTTCTTGTTGATTGGCTTTTTTCTCGTAATCTTTAACAAGAAATTGGATATACTACCTAGGTAAATGTCAAGGCGATAGATGTATACGTTTTCTGAGAGAATCTTCACAAACCAGAAATTTTATTCAACCTATTAGATATACTGACGTGCAGACTGGCGGATAGTCGGTTTCGTCAGTAGCGTAGTAGTCAAAATTGTAGATAAAAGTAAATTACGAGATGTGAACTTGGTTAAGAGCCAGCCACTGTCGACCCATATGGACCTGTAGCTTTATGTACTCGCAACGTTTAATTTTTGTCATGTAGTTAGTGACGGATCTGAGTTTGAAGTGGAGGATAAGTCGAATGAGTTAGCATCCGTTATACCAAAAAAACAACTGTTTTTTAAAAATTGTTTTCAATCTAGGATTGACATTTGGAGAGGGTCTCAGACGAGGTGTCTGCAAATTTATTTTTCCTACAGCCTGGAGGTTGCATTAACGGTGCATTTTTTTAACAAAAAAATATCCGTTAGCGGTTTCCTGGGCTGTAGGGCCAATAGGCGGAGTTTTAACACCTTTAGCCTACTCTAGATCCGGTTGTATCTAATCATTCACGCTTTATCTACCCAATAATTGAAACTACATGTATTTGAAAGAAAAGCTTCACTACCCACTGTTTCGGTTACTTCGCCATCATGTTTGGAATAATTTTCATCCACGTACTGATTGTACGTTCAAAAATAAACATTCCGAATTAAACAAACCACCCCTGTTTTGGAGAATTCAGGAATATTAGATTTTCTACTGAGAATTGAAGCGTAAAAAATTACATATGAATCCAAGGTTTGCTCGTCCCTATACATTTTCCGAAGAAATTACCTATTTCTGGAAATTGTGGATGTAATTCATGATATTGAGAATAGCATAAAATAATGTGCTGTTTATAGTAACTATCAATAAAGGGCTAGGCGCGTTTTGATTTAAATGTGGTCAACTTAGTGAAACTAATACACGGTGTTCGTTAAAATAGAACTATTGAACACGGAAAGTGTATTTGATCGAGGTTTTTATAAAATTTTCTATGATTAATGTTTTATATGATTTTGAGTGCCAAATCTGTTTCGTTACATAGATGTAATTGTGTAAAATAATCAGTAGTGCGAAGAGACGATAATAAATAACTAAACGGCGACTTTATATTAAAATGGTTGTAGTTGCAGCCTAGAGGGCTGCTATGTTATTAATATAGGTACGTCCGAGTAAATTTACTGTTTTTCTTGATTTGTTGCTTTGGCATCTCGCTCAGAAACTTAGAGGCTACAACTTCAACTTTTTTCATTCTTTCAATTTCAATTACTTAGTGACTATAATAGCAGTAGAGCGAAAATTTTAGAAAATTATTATTAATATATATCAATAGATTTCTGACGTTTCGCATTTTCTTGTAAATTCTGTAATCTTAGGAACTTGCAGTTCTGCAACAGTTTTTATCATGCTTCCTTATTTTCCTTTCCTGTAACTTTCTGTACTTTTTGTATTATTCTGTATATTTAGTAGTACTACATATGTAAGGTATTTAAAATTTAAATTAATGATCACCAATGACTTGCTGTCAACAAACTTCTGATGGACTCATGAAGAGTAGAAGAAAAACTAAATAAAACAAGAAAAACTTACGTGAAGTTCAGAGACCTGAGATCTCAGATCTGAAAAGATGTAAAACATATCTGAGCAACCAAATACTTCATTACCATGTGGAATATAAAGATTGTAGTGCTCATCCTGAATCCTCACGTCCATAAAATCGAATAGAACAGTGGTATAAAATGATCAAAACTCAATAGAATGACCAGTGAAAACCACTTAACTCGCGAAACCTTCCACGAAATATTAATTTTCAAGTAAGGATTTTACCAGGCTTAAAATGCTAGGGGTCAACTAGCAAAACCTTCCGCCATGGGGAATAAAGTTGAACGCGCTATCACAAAATAGGTATTTACCATGGTAAACCAGTGTGTGCACCCACTAAGGTACTAAGGGTAAACTCGCGAAGTACCTACTCCTAGAGCTAGCTAGATATAAAGGGTCAACTCGCGCCATATCATTATCCAACATTATTCTACATGAGGCCTCAAAGCTCCGTGAGATAGACTCACCTTAATATCGCAAAGCACTTGAACACACACAAAAGTTACTATTAACAGCACTGAATTTATTCGCACACTACGACGTCGTCTAAGAGAGTAATTTTCATAATGCATTTTACAATAAATCCATTTTTGTTTAGAATAGATAGCGAATGGTTCTGGACTAAAACGTCACATAAATCAAATAATGAACGTGCCTGATTGAAGTGGGTTTCGGCAAGATGAATACGTGTGAAAATGAATTAAGAGGATCGGCCGTGATTTTACGTATCAATTAGATGGTATTAAAATACTCACTTCTTACACATATGTGAATATGTTTGTTACTATTTGTATTTTTTGCACTGTATCATACTTCCTAATAATTGTGTAATTTCTTTGTAACTTTCTCTATTTCATTGTAATTTTTCGTGCTGTTATGCTGTCCAGTTTCGTATGTTTTTTATGGCTCTGTATAACATTGTTTGCCCTTCTCACAAAAAAAAAATCGTCGCGACTGCACACTCACACACAACATTTTCCTTATTGTCCTGAACTATAAAACTCTTTTCTTATTGCAGCACCACGACTACTCTATTAGATTCGTACATCTAACGACTACGACCTTTGATTCAATCCCCTAATTACTTTCACTTTTTGCGATATTCACCGTTCAATAATACCTTATTAGCATAAAAAATTATAAAACAATTGGTAGGATATTCGTTCAACATTCAGATAACATCAAATTGTTAACAATGACATGATTACTATCGACATTCATAAAGATGGCCCATTGATCTATCAATCATTGTCAAGATAGTACAGCTGTTTTTTTTTTAGGAATCTTAGAACATATTGGACATGCTTACAGTAATGTGATTAATACTGAGATGATAAAATAGATGAAATTAACCTCTGCTGTGCTCTGCAATGCGGTTCAGATTCAGCACCAAATAATCACAATAATAAGCATGGTTTCAAATTATTCATAATCATACATTGAAGTGGGCATTGTTTTTCCCTTTTTCAAAAATGTTCAGTAAAAGAAAATATATATATAAGATTTCGAATACCACAGTCATGGAAACATATTTCTTCCAAATAGAAAAATATGAAAAAAACATGAAGAATTTAAATGCTCTTAGTTCCTGAAACTTTTCCATCATGCCAAATGAATTGTGAAAGAAGCTCAGGTTTTCCAAAACGAGAAGTATAATGTACAGCCAAAACCAAAAAAAATAACATTGAATGTGCTATGAGATTGCACTTTGAAATTACCAACAATATCAATAATTTCAATTAAAAACACTATCATTAAACAAATCAATTACGTACCTTGAAAAAGGCTGCTGGCAGTCGGAACGTCAGTAAACTTTGGTCTATAAGTATACGTGGTTAGTATTATTCAGTTAATTAACGATGGTAGATTGTTCGTTCATTTCTTAGAGTTGGTCAAGAGCTACTAAGCTTTTTATCCTAGCCACCAGTGGCGGATCTAGAGACGAGTGAGCCCCAGGGCAAAAGATATTTATAAGCCCCCACACTTCTACACCTTGTCTTTTTTAAAAGACCTAAAACCTAGTCATTTTTTCTAAACGCTGGAGAAATAATAACATTTTTTTAAAATTCAGGATAAAAGTTAGTACTTAGTACTCTACTATCTACATTGGAAATTTTTCGTATCAAATTAGACATAGTAATAAAAACACTTCAAATAAAATATAAAAACTAATAAATTTAAAATGGTTTTTTAAGTTGGCATTACCAAAATTATCTTTAATTTTAAATAATGCTGCGAATAGATATATAGATATTCTGTTTTTAAGATGGATAGATCACGCAACCTTTGTTCGCTGAAGGTTGACTTAATGCAATTTTTAAACATTTTCAATTTATTAGAAGATCTTTCCAATTACGCAACAGTTACAAGTAGGGTAAAAAATAGTATAAACTTCAGGAAAATCACCCTCTATTCAAGAATTTTATTAATGAGTATTTCCTTTTTTCTTAAATAAGAGCTGGTATTTTTGTATTATTATTAAATCCAAAGCAAGCTCATAAAATTGTTTTGGCACTTCTTGTTGTCTTTTAACTTGGAATACTGGCTCAATATGAAATTTATATGCAAGTGTTATTGTTTCAGATGGTATAAAATCATAGACATATCTTGTCTTAAAGCAGAAATGTAGATCAAGGTATTTTTTGATACTGATGTTGCGTCCCCAAGATCGATATCAATTTATTGTAAAATTCTGGATTAATGAATTATCCAACATGAAATTTTGAACATAAAAACTGTAATAAACACAAACTCAACGTTGGCCATTTCCTTATTTAAACCTTTAATTTCTGTTTTTTCTTCCATTTTTGCTATTTCATTTCAATATCTGTATTATTATGTTATTATCCACATCATCATGGGGCCCTTTTGAACCCTGGGCCCCAGAGCGGCGCAAGGAACTGTGATTCAGAATTTCTATATATCCGAATTTTGATACTGATTTCAGTAAAAAACAGAACCAATCTGCATTTTTTTTAATTTAAAAACAAAAAATCATAGATACTACGAAGTATTGCGTTATATTATATGTGCAAAATACCAAAAAAGCCGGTTCATCTTGAGGCTGCACAACTTTCGTAATTTGTACAATTCCAAGGCACCATGTGTGCTACTTTAGAAGTTCGAAGCGTGTTCGTCATTTCAGAAACAATGTCAGTTTGCCCCCGGTTAAACTTACATAATGGTTATGATCCAGTCAATATAGTAAGACAGTATAATACGAATAAGTAGGTACATTCAATTTACAGGCGAAATAACAATCCTGTTTTTCATCATTATGATCGTAGGCAGTTGTTAATAAACTCATTCCGTTGGGAAAATTTATTTATTTATATCTTCCCAGCTCAAGACGCTAAAATAGGGATACATTGGAATCTCTTCTCTTTCAGTTCTCTTGGTGAATAAGTAAATTCCTCGAAAAGCAATTTCTGTACACATTTCGGTATAACTATCGATGCTACTCGTACAAGTTTAAATCATTTAAAAACCTTGTATCATCTATACATCTTTATTTGAATGAGTCCGTCCAACAAAAGTTCAAAAAGTTGGTAGCTTTCGATAACGCTCAGAAATTATTCAACCAAACTGTGAACTGGGTGGATTTGAACTAAAAATTAACATTAACAAAGGCTGCAATAATGAAAGAATATATTTGCTATTGTTTCATTTATTTCATTCACTACACTTAATTACTCTGCCCCGTTATCAAAAACGTACGAAATGCCATCTTCAAAAATCCTATTGTTCTTTATACATCATCAAAAATGTACTTTTGAGGCTTTGATGCTTTGATGGCCATTCAGACATCTCACCATTGAAGTTTGCTAATAATATGTATTTGAAGTTTGACTGCAAAGCCAGTATTAAAAAGTTACAGCGCCTTCCAGAAATATTCGTGGAGTTATTCATAAGAATTTGATGTGCGCTTGGATGCCTCTTGTTGTTTGAAACTTGTAGACAAGGTGGATTTATCAAAAGTTTGATTTCGGACTTCCATTGTCTATAAAATTTTTAAGTATCACGACGTTTCGATTGATAGATATGTAACGAGTAACGAGAAGAAACACCAAAATAGAAACAACAGTACATAGAAAACCAACTCACACAGGTCAATACTTACACTACACTTCAAACCACTCAACAGCCACGAAGAAAGGCGTCATCCGGACTTTAGTCGACCGAGCTAGGAGTATTCGTAACACACAAGAGGGACTACAAGAGAGCTCAATATCATTAAACAAGATCTATTAAAAAAGCACTTACTCATTTTGCATCTACCAGATACCATGTCAATGTGGTAAAATCTATGTTAGAGAAACAAAAAGGCCACTGGAAGTAAGAATCAAAGAACATCGTCTCAACACCCAGCGAGCAGAGACAGGAAAATCTGGAATAGCTGACCACGCATGGACGGAGCACCATAAAATAGCTTGGGACGACGCTAAGGTTATTGCCAATTGGCGCATTGGTATCGAAGGAAATTCAAGGAGGCGGCATTCATCTCCAACAACAGCAAAGTGTACAGCAAACCCAGCGTAGACATTAAACCAATATGGCAGCCACTCATACAGACGATCAATAGACTATGACTGGACCAGACAACAAACAATGACCGACAAACAGTCACGTCAGCAGACCGGAATACCGCGCATCGGGAACCAATCAGAATAGACCGCGCACAACGACACGTCACCGGACGGGGTATAAATAGGCATGAAAGGAACGTGTTCGCCTGAAGACGATTGAAGATAGCATATCAATCGAAACGTCGTGATACTCAAAAATTTTATAGACAATGGAAGTCCGAAATCAAACTTTTGATGGATGCGTCTTGTTTGACAGAATATAGTATTGAGTTTTGAAAGTCTTTAACTGTACCATAAGCGATCTACTAAAATGAAATTGCGAAGTTGATAAAAACAGTTGAAAAATATTAAGTAATAAATAATTAGGAGATTACTTCAGAATACAACTAACGTACTTATTTTTCTCCTGATTTCAGTTTGCTGCCAGAGATATCGGTCACAAGAGAGACTCAATAATTACCAACCTTTTCAACCAGCTTACCATACAAATTTGGTAAGAGACATCCCGCAAGTGCCGTACTCGAGCGTCAGTTGTCCGGAGAGAGATGGAAGGTTCCCCACCAGAACCTGTGATGGGTAACGTATTAATTATCATGCCAATATACTTGTAAAACTTTCAATTTCTTGCAGTTACATTGAGTGCAAGGATGGTATAGGAGAAGAAAAAACATGCCCTGATGGTCTTCTATTCAACCCAGCGTCTGGTATACATGCCTATCCTTGCCAATATCCTTTAGATGTTGATTGTACCGGAAGGGAACAAATTCGTAAGTACATTCGTGATAGTGATATTTTTCATAAATCCATGCGAAAACGCTTGTTTCACGTGCTTTAACTGTCCATGTGCAACCAGCAGATACATTGTGTCCATTGGGTATGGCTTAATGCCAGACTTACCAAGGATACATGACATGAGCTGGCTAATAATTGTGCAAGAAGCGCAGAAGCCAATAAGATAGAAGAAGAAGAAGAGGACCAGCCTAGACATCATCAAAAATGTACCTCTGGTACTTTGACGGCCGATCGGCCATTTTGATAATTCGCCATTGAAGTTTTCTAATAACATGCATTTGAAGTTTGTCGGCAATGGCAGTTTTACAAGTTAATGTTTGTTGTGGATATTTATCAAAACTGGATTCTCGCCTCTTATTTGACAAACTACATTGCTGAGTTTTGGAAGCCATCAACCGCATTATAAGGGTGATACCAAGATATAACTTTAAAGTTGATAAAAATTAGTTACTCAGAAAAGGGGATTCCTGACAATTACAACAGGCTGAATAACTCAATAATCCATAACTCTATATCATAGTGAGAGGATTACTGAAATAGTGAGACATGTTGGCAAAAAAATAGTATGAGAACACTTTTTAAGACAACGAATATACTAAAATCCATTCTTTTCCACACAATCTCATTAAATGAAAATTTGGATACAAAAAATCACTAGGTATATAAAATATACTGTGGTGTGGTGAGTACTACACAAGGTGAATTAAAATTCAAAATGGAAGGTCAAAAACTCTGCCTTTATGAGGTTGAATGATGATTGCATTTCTAATTCATCAGTAAACTGTAACACAGTTTAGTTGGGCATGCTTCAGGAAATTTTGCTCCAAGCCTAACGATAGATGGACTATAAGACACACACACATTTCCTCATGAAAATCATTTTTATCTAGAACCTGCTCAGTCCACTCCAGATTGTCCTCACCAGTTTGGTTACTACCGCCTTGGCGGCCCTCAGGAATGTGGCCAGTTCAAAAATTGCGTAGACGGAAAGGCGTTCATCTTTGATTGCCCTGAAGGACTTGCATTCAATGAAGAAACATTACGTTGTGATTGGCCTGACCAGGTGGCCAGTTGTGATGCAGAAGGTAAGTATTTTTGTATATATATAAATTGTACCAAGAACACTAATCGTACTAGAATACTCGTAAGGGCATCAAAACAGGGGCCAGGTTTCGGGTATGCTAATGAAAAACGTATCAAAAGTCTTTTATTCATTGCTGTTAGACATATAATTTATTCATAGTTTTGAGATTTCAATTTAACGTTGCATTTAACGTAGAGCGTGCTGTTTGAATCTATAAACATGGGGCCAAGGGTCAGTGGAATCTCTGGCAGCGTTTGGGAGAAAAACCTGGGTAACGGCTGGGATCGAACCACATCTTTTCTGTTTGCCGGGCAGATGCTCTGATTACAAATGTTAGGAAACAGTCCCGCGAAATCTTTTCATCCGCATTTAAAACTGCGCGCGCTTCAGGGTCAGTAAAATCTCTGACCGCGTCTATCAACAGGTTCCTGCTCCGAACAATCATCACTATGTATGCGACATACGTGAAGGTTATTTATTTGCTGATCCTCAAGAAGGCAACACAGATACAAACTCGCCTTAAGGAAGAACAACCCTGATATTTGTCAGGTGCATCATGCCTAATTTTCTGGCGTCACTTTGACTGTAAGTGTACGAAAAATATTGATCTGTTTGAAACTCAATCAATTAAAAAAATCACATTACGATTTTAACGTTCGCAAACAATTTATACTGCTTGTTTCATACGGTTTATGCTTAAAAGCCTTCCTTCCTTCTATATTCAATGGAAAAGCAAATTGTCAATAACTAAAGGCCTTTTTTTATTTCACTAATATATTGAATGAATCAAGATGAGTAATGGCGATAGACAGATACCTGTGACGATTTTTTCTTTTGTCCGAATCGAGTTGTATATCGAGTTGGCCATTACTTGACAAATTCATAGTCCAGTCGTTCCGAAAACTAAAGCCACAGTTTTAACAAAATGATCACTTTTTCAAAAATGAATAAATATTTCTTTTTAAGAATGTATGTATATATACTACGACTACTTGTCAAACTGAGACAATTGTAATTCATTTCAGGCGAGTTGCTCAACTCCCAGTAAACCCCAGATCAGTCACAGACGTGAAAATATTCTTATTGGGCGACAATTTGTATTTTATCCGGAGCCACGTAACTGCTAGAGTGAGCTCTGTTACGAGAAGCGAGCTGTTTGATCGGCGGATAAAAAATGTATAAGGGTGTGTGTTTTCTCACATTGGCGCTCATACCGATTTAGCCAATGGCCAGTTTTAGAGTGACAAAAACTCAGAAGCATGTTAGATGCGAATTGGACTCGCACCCGTATCTCCAGCATTCCGTGCTGACGCCTTACACCGCTTGGCCACCGCACTCTGGTGTCAAGACGATCCAAATCCGTCTTGTAAGGTGCGTTCCTGCTCGCGTCACTATGTCACTTCCCATTGCGTACACAAGTCGGTATTTCTCTGGACACTGAAGCGAGCATATGTATTTCCGTTTGTGTGGTGTCTCGTGGTTTGGATACAGGAAGGGGATTAAAGACACAGTTTTGTACTCCAACATTCCATGTTGACCATTAGACGGCTTGGTGCAGTGCGGTGGATAAGCGGTCTTAGGCGTCATCACATACTTTTTCCACTCCAAAATTGTGTCTGCAGATCATATTAACCAAATACATTAATGTTTTATTTTCATTTTGCAGCTTATTTGGGCTTCACGTGTCCTCAAGACGCAAGGTCATTCGGTCTAGGTCAAGAAGAAACTCGATACTTCCGTTCATCTACCGACTGTCAGCACTATTACATCTGCATCGACAGCAGACCAAGACTATACAGCTGTGGCGAAGGAAAGGCGTTCAACGAATTGATCAACGCGTGTGACGGCGCTGAAAACGTCACCGGGTGCGCGCAACCTTACGTAGCACAGCCTCAATACCATCAGGACTTCAGGGCGCCATTTCAAGGGATCAAAGCACAGGCGCAGTACAATCAGGGATCTAGGGCCCAGGAGCAATACGATCAAGGGTTCAGGGGATTGTCTAAATATTCCAGTTTCAGAGGGTGATTGTTATTTGTTGATGAATAAAAGATAATTTATTGGTAATATTTCATTATTTTTAACTGATCCACGCGTGTGATGGGTCTGAAGCTATTGCTGGCTGCGTCGTAGCTAGGGACTGTGGCATCTAGGACAAGTTCCCCTCTTGTAGATATAGCCCCCCCCCACAGTATAAACTGAGGGCAAAAACCTCTCTACTGAAACTATTTCCCCCATATTGCATATTCATCCTCCATAAAAAACTTTAAGAGTAAAAAAAAACCTCACTGCGCCCCAGATACGAAAGCCTTACTTGACCTATCCTAGCTACGACTCTGATAGCGGGCTTTAATTTGATCAGGACTTCAGAACGTTATTTCAAGGAATCAAAGCACATCCGCAGTACAATCAGGGATCTAGGACCCAGGAGCAGTACGACCAAGGGTTTAGAGGATTGTCTTGATATTATTTATCCTTCTTTTTCAATACTGAAGTTTCAGAGAGTGATTAGTTGATTACTATTAGTTGTTGAATGAAAGACACTTTATTGCAATTCTTTTACGATTTATTTCACTGATCAACACGTGTGACGGCGCTGAAAACCTTACCGGTTGTGCGCAACCTCACAAAGAGCGGAGCCTCAATACGATGAGGGCTTAAGGGCGTTATTCCAAAGGAATCAAAGCGCAGGCGTAGTACAATCAAGGATCTATTCGGTAAAAGCAGTAGAACAAAGGGGTTACAAGATTTTCTGGATGATGATTGCTATTTGTTGGTATAGCTTGTTGAAGGAGAAATAATCTATTTTGAATATTTATTATTTATGACATTGATTAACACTCACGGCGGTGTGGGAGACGTCACCGGCTGCACAAAACGGTACTTACCGGAGGCTCAATACGAGATTACGGGTTCAGGTGATTTCCTAAATGAATCGGTTCTTGAGAGGGTTATTGTTATTTGTGTGAATAGGTTATTGAATAAAACTTTGGAATTTTTGAATAGACAAAAAAATTCCGGCTTACATAATTAAAAATTCTTCAAATTTCAGGAGGGGGGTCCGGAACCACTAGACCTCTCCCCTAGCTACGGGCCTGGTAAGGAGATTTTCTTAATATCCCGGTTTCAGAGGGTGTGTTAATTGTGTGTCAGGGTTGTTGAATAATATTATTTATTGTCAATGTTTCATTATGTTGAATGTTCGCAAAAATGGAAATTAAGTTTTTTGTAGGCACTGGGGATCGAACAAAAAATTGCGTCAAGTAGGTAGTAGGACTTTAGAACTGTTGATAGTTGCTATTGAATTTAGAAAATACTGTAAAACTAAATGCTTTATAAACTCAAAAATTCCCAAAATTCTCAGCTTTCCGGTTTTCGGAAATTTCCATAATTTACAAAATTTCTAAAAATATTCTAATAAAATGCAGTAATCCGACTTTTTTTACCACACCAAATAACTGTTGTAACTGCAAACAATTTCAAATTGGTGATATTGTTTTATCCATGTTCCTCGACAATACATTAATCATGAAAACCTTTCACTATATTCCGTTTGTATGTTTGTCTGGCGGAAACCTCAAGGTTTTTCAATGGTATGGGATTTTATTACTATATCTTCTAAAACTTATCCTGTTGTCATTATATTTTCTACTTGTAGCTAATTGAAACCACATACGAATGACTAAGGATTTCGGCTGCCTCGACAGCCATTTTACAAGCTTTTATCCAACTTGCAATGGTTGTATCTATGTAACTATGTCTGTTCGGTGGAATCTTGCAACTCAATTTTAAAGCAGACATCTTCAATTGAAATTTGGTATACACGTTTAGTTTGGAAGACAATGCATGGTTAGCTGTGTGATGTCATTCTAAATCCAACATAACGAAAGCCCAAGATGGCAGAATAGTTATTTTTAATGCACTCCTTGTAAAGATGGAGGACCAAATTTTTCATGCTTTTCTACAATGTGTATCAAATGAAAGGGGACTTGCTGAGAATACGAATGAGAGTAAAAAAAGATGATCATAAACTCCGTTGCTATAATTCTTCTGAAATTTTGGTGTACTGGAGGTTTTGCTGACCTGTCCGCGATAACTAAACAGTAAAAAATAAATTAGGAGTGAAAAAACAGAATCAAATATAATTTTCCTTCAAATCTTTTACTATCAACTTATAACGTCATTACACAGTTTATATGGCATAAAAGCTTGTCGCGAGATTCACGTATGTAGATAAACAAGTAAATTAAATAACTTGATTGAACTGCTGCTAATTTTTATAAATTTTCAAACTCAGTAAATACATATATATCATCATATAAATTGTGTAGCGACGTTATAAGTTGATAGTAAAGGTTTTAACGGAAAAGTTTATTTTATTATTTTCAGCGCATTTTAATGAAAGCTTCATTTTAAAAGTTTTTTTATTTTTAATTTATATAAGAATTAGATTTTAAAATTATTATGTTTGCTTCCAGGTTAATAGTTTTGTTTCCGAACAAGACCTTTGTATGAACTATTATGAAACGCTAGAACACAAATGATGCTTTGCATTGTTGATAAATCCAAAAGGGACATAATGCATTGTCACACAAGAAATGCAACACCGATTGTTCTACGAAATAGAACAAAACATACAGCAGATCGACTCCAAGACAGCAACGCAATAGGTGGTATTGCGTTTGGAGAGAACCTTAAGGAAACGTAGAGAAAAAGTATATGGTCCATCTAAGTTTTCAATAGTTATGACCTTTAATTTTTTCCATGAATATAGTAGGTTTTCGATATATTTCGAGTGTTAAAAAAAATTGGACCATTTATTTTTTCACATTACGAAGAAATAAACTTTTTCTAAAGGAAGCTGAATTGTTCCACTTCACCCTTCACCACTAATGATTGACTACATAAGGATGCTGAATAAACACGGGAGCATTTTTTATCTTCATAACTAGGTTGACTATGTAAGAGCGTACAAAATAATGTAAAACATTCGTTGAAGGCTCAACTCCATATAAGCATGTTTCTTAATTTCTGATTGCTTTTTACAACGTAGTACATTTTAAAAAAACGAATGAACAAAAATGTTTGAGAAATTGATGATTTTATTAAAATAATTAACTAGCCAGGAGGATTACGCTTTGTGTGTGACCCTCATACCGTTTATCGTCAAGTTATTTCCCACTCTATTATCACTTCACAGATAACGAAATTTTTTACCTTTGTAGGAGAGGTAAAATTTGGTTTTAATGACAATTTGAAAAGATCAACAAAGCATCTTTATTTTCATAAAGTTATTTGCCAAATATAGACATTATCAATTGAAATAAAAAATAGAACAAAATACTTTATATCTGAATAAAAAATTAGCAATTCAAATTAATATTTTCAGTATACCTGATTCCAGCTTCTTCCATTCTGTACAAACTGTCAGTTATCACGGTTGCCTCACAAACATAAAACCCCTAAAAACGTCTCTAAATGGAAACTTTAATTTAAAAAATATTTCGTATGGTAGCAGAAGTAGTAAAAACATATATTTTTAAATATTTTAAGAGCAATAAAATGAATGGAATTCAAAAACATTTTAATTTCAACTTTTTGAAGAAACAACACAATAAACCATATGAAAATAGTCTTGGGAACTGAGGCGATAATTATTCACATAATTGAAAATTGTTATTTTAATATTTTAGGAAGTGTTTTATACCTGTTACACTTATTGAGAATACCACAGGTCATTAATCCCTCACTAACCTGAACAATCAGAACAATAAAATAGTAACTAATAAAATACGAGTTAGAATGAACAAATGACTACCATAAAAAATGGTAACAAATCGGATTAGTGAGAAAAATTAATATGGTAATCCCATAAAGAACTGACGGGTCAGCATCATCCATAATTTTCAGCTAAGCAACTCTATGGATTAACCTCCACTAATATACTGGGCTCCATTATATTTCAACATGTGCTTGAAATGACAAACATTGCAATTTATAGATGTTAAAAATGGACTATTTATTTCAAGAAGACGACAGATCACCCCTAATATCATCATACAAAGGTCACGCGGATGCGAAAAAGGAAACAGATGCCGGCAAAAAGGCATATCTGTGCCCCAGGTAGCGAATTCGAACTAGCCGCCATGAGTCAGGCAGCTGTCCGGGAGCTCCGACCGAGGGGGGCCGCGCGCAAGTCTCGCGGGAAGCGCCCTTAGTCGGGTACCGATTGCGGAACGAGACTGATAGAAGGCCTCGCTGAGGTGCCCCATACGAGACCGCACTGACACTGATTGCCGTTGCCAGGTTATCCGTCGGAAACACCAGTCACAAACACTCCATATCATTCAAACGTTGAACTTTTCTACCGCCTTGTGCCCAGTTCGCAGATATGGAACCGTGGAGGAGCTACTCGACGATATGCAGGTTGTGTCTGCAAAAGGATGGATTCATGCTGGGGATTTTCAACCACATCCAAGGGAAAGACAAGAGCATTTACAAGAAAATTATCGATTGCACGGCATTGCAGGTAAATCAGCATGTTTTTATGAAGTATGACAATGTGGGTCGTCCGCCATAGCCTACCTTCGTGCATTGACACGTTGTGCAACAAAATTTTCATATTTACACGTTATTTATCTCATAGTTCTGATAGAAAGTTGTTTGGTATCAATATAAACAAGCAGAAATGCTGAAATTAACCGATTCTAAACTAAATGACATAACAAATTTCCAAAAAATTAACCTTGACACCGCATGGTGACGGCAGCCACGTTGCCATGTTCCCTCTGAAAAAATATACCCAGATTTGCCCAACAATATTTTGTATAAACGTTTATGATATCGAGCTCGAATTGTTCGAGTCTGTAACATCGGTTGGTGACTATGTAATTTGGCGAGATAGGCGTCAACAGCATCGGTTTTAAAAGTAAAAATATTTTTTATAAAAACAGCTAATTATTTAAATGTGTTTAAAAGAATAAAATAAACTTTTCCTTGAAAAATTTTACTATAATCTTATAACGCTATTATTCAATTTCTGAAAAGTATTGTGCTAATCAAAATATATACGCTTTGTGCTGATTAGTCAAATAATTGATATGCATCTTGCTTATTGTGAAATACGCAAGTGGGACGTGTTTGTGCTAGCAATTCATAAAAGATGGTATCACTAACTTCTTTCCAATTTATGATACACATATATCCAGATTGTTTTCGAAAAGTACGTCAGATATGACGTAGAACAGAAAAAACAAGGAATTTAAAAATTTTAACTAGTTCGCTTAATGGTTATTTATTTATCGAAACTAATTATAAAAAATCGGTAATATAAAATATAATTTGCATCTTTTTCTTTCCACACGTTCTATCTATAGAAATTCTCAGTACTCAACTTCGCCTTGTTCTCTACCTTTATGTAACAAAGAATGCATTGTACGTAACTGTTGACATCTGGCAACATGTGAGAAAATGAGTTAAACAGGACAAAAGACATTTTTCCAACATGGCGGTCGATGAGCGCGAACTTTGAATTATATTTTATCTTGTCTTATTCTGGATATTCCTCCTTGATGGATTTTTTCAAGCACGGAGTATGTATAATGAATTACCGAAACAATTTTGAATATAACAAGCGATATTTATCCTTTCACTTCAGGTATTGTGTGTAAAATTTTATACTCTGAAATAGCTGTTTATTCAGACATTTGCGTTATTTTCTCCGCTAAGTCCTAGTAAAAACGCTGCTAAATAGTAGAAAACTAACTCGTTTTTTATAAAAATTGGTAGCTTACTATCATATGGTCAGAAATGTTAGGTTGCCAGGTATGAACAGGTAACTCATTTCTGACCATATGATAGTAAGGTACCTTACGTTTGCATGTTCTTCAATCTGTGTACTTTCCATTGGCATCGTATTTTATGAGTTAACAAGTAAGTGTAAATTTTAAAAAATAGTTAATAACTAAATTCATAATTAAAAATATCCTTGACCGAATTTTTTTAGGCAACCTACTTGCAATACCTTTTGATACAAATAATAATTGATAAAAAAGCATTCTCATGTGGTTATCAGATGGGTGAAGGTCGTCCTATATACGGATCTTAGATTACCTAGAGAGTCTCATATTCCTCCACAATACACAACTAGGATCCAAAAATGAGTGAGTAAAGCCCTGGTACGATCACAAATTGGCCGCTATCAGTGAAGAAGCTTATTGGGAATGGGGGTTATTTTTGAACAAACTCTTTACTAAGCTAACAAATTAATATCCATCAAACATTCTGTTACTAAAAATATATCGATCAGTGAATGCAGGTATAATCACGTAACTAACATTAAAGATACACAGAAATGACTAATAACAGTAATAACATAATATTATATTTTCCCCAAACCTCATTTCTAGGTAAGTTTCAATATTAATCATCTTACCTGTATTCAGGTACTTAGAATGGATGTAAATAAAATAAAGCAGAACTATTTAGGGATTTTTGGTCTAACAGGTAAGAAATAATTTTATCCCCTGTTTTTTGGAATAATTAATTTCCAATGTTTGCAAAATATTCAGGCATCCTGGACGTCGACTGTTTCGAGATTTTCATTGAAGCTGCTCAGTTAATACTGTTAAAAGTTTTATATTGCTTTGGTGATGATTTTAACTTATTTATCTAATCAAATACATTCCATCTCCCAGCTTTTTTTTGTATTGGATGTAGGTTATTTAGCCATCAGTATCATATTTCTGTTTGTATCTCCTATTCCAGGGGTGCCTAAATTATTTTTTGCCTCCCTAATTCTTAAAATTAAAATGCCCACGTGCACCTCTTCTCTGCGCCGCAAGCAAGCGAAAGCATATAGGCGTTTACCCAATTTTAAAATACAACATGAGAGTAATATCTATATCCATACTTATTGTGAGTGTAGAGATGCTCTTACTTGGGTGAAACTCTTTATCATTGAGATAAAAAATTGTGTACAAAGCTCCACAAATAGCTTTCTTTCAGTGTCGAATTCCGATGCATATTTTAATCTTCGTCGGACTGCCAGATTTGACTGTTAGGCTACCCATGCACTTATCAACTGGCTAACTAGGTCCTGTCTTGAATACAAAATTATAGTTCACAAATCTAGTATTCTATTTATTGTCTACCTATTCAATGATTTTTATTTTGCCTGTCTCAGGGGAAATATTTTTGTTTACTATACTGAAATAAGGGTTTCGCAGATCTTTTTAGATCTCTGGTTTCCATGAAGATTATATAATGTCAATGGGCGTCCCCATAGAGGGCGACACTTAGGTGAGTTCATGTTGCTATCATACCCATTACTGGGTTACGTATATAACACCCGATTGCTCTCTACACTTAGACCGCCAGGCTATACTGACGAGTTTAGGATAAAGACGAAACATGCGTGTCTATAGCAGATCTAATGCATTGTGGAGAGCATACACTTAATGTATTCCATCATTAAACATACTTATATTTGGTTGCCTACCTTCTCTTGAGTATCATGTAAGGGTTTGTCAAAATTTCAATCTTCTGATGTTTTAGATTGATCATAACCTGCCTTAAGATCATATTCAATCAAAAAACTAGGAATGTGTAAGTCAGGTATTTACAAAATTTCGTGTACCCTCTGTGATACTTTTTTATATTGGTCAAACAGCATTTATAACAAGATACAGAGAACAATAAATGCGTTCAAAGACGAAACATCCAGAAAAATTGATTTTGCCAAACACTTATTAGATTCTTATTATTAAAACTGTTCCAATACCATTTGTTTAGCACTGCCTAATTTGATAAGTGATTGACTAATATTTGTTTGATATTTCAGATTTCTCATGGGGACGGTTTGCCGAACGTAATCTGCCACCGATGTCTGTTCAAAGTGGAATTTTGCTTGGAGTTTCGTCAGCTGTGCTTCATGTCTGATGCAACATTACGACAAATAAATGGCGTAATGGGAAAAGAGAATGGATCCGAAAATGCTACCACTAATGGACTTCCTGTCTATGAACAGTTGGGAGTTGGTGAGTGCGATTCATGTTCAGAAAATTCATATTCTTATGGATTTTACCGTTAACGCAATAAGCCAGGAAAGTATTTTGACCTCGATAATCTTAAAATTCGAGAAAATAGGTCTTGAGCCTTGATGTCCATTTGGAGATATTTTCACCGCATAATCTCATTGCTCGCTATAGTAAATATTGTCCAACATTTTTTTTAAATTTGAAGTATCATGCTTTATTTTTTGAAATCGGTACATTGGCGGCGAAATAATGGGCAAAAACTATTAGAACTTTCAAGACTTCGTTGTTTCAAGTATACTGATTTTCCTATTATTTACTTACTCAAAAGCTTTGTTAAGGGTCTAAACATCATTTCTTTTTATTCTACAAGATCTTGACATCGTAGTCAAATAATTTATAAGGGGTTACATATTACTCATTTTATAGACTTTATATCCGAACAAGCTTGGCTAAGACTACTGTGCTATTACATATGGAGCTTGCTTCTGTACAGATGTGATTACACATACTAGTAATGAAGAAGTTCTCCGACACCTAGATAAAGAACAGCATTTTACACTATAAGAGGAATAAAGATTACTTACTTCAGATATATAATTCGAGGCATCAAATACCACAATCCCCGCTTTTTTAGTGGTTATCTTTACGCACATTGACTTTAAAATGCTGTGGATTGTACCATTGGGTCCTGGTTCCTGGTAGCTTATTCCATAATGTCGAGTGTCCTCCAAAAGATCGACCTTCAGAAGGAGCTCTTTCGAGACGTTGTAAGCTCGACCTGGTGCGAATGTGCCTGTTTTGCTGCTCCGATGTTTGATATATATGACCATGACTATCTATAGACAGATCAACCACCCTTCTTCGATGTTATAAACTGTGGAGGTCCTTTGTAAATTTAGGCACATCCACTAGACGTATTGATCGTTCCTGAATTTTGTCCAGAAGCTTTAGGAAGTATTTGGGAGCGCATCCCCACATGAGCGAGCAGTACTCCAGCGATAGTATGAACTGAGCTTTGTAGAGTAGCAGTAGCTGTTCCTTAGAATATAATTTCCCGGCTACTGGGCGGTCATTAGCGACAATATAATCGTGCCAGAAGATCTTATTGCTGATGTCAATCCTCAGAAGCTTCTTCGAATGTGACTCTGTGGCTGGCAGACCAGAAAAATTGAGGGTATAAGATGGATAGGCCACAAGCAGCTATTATAGTATGGACCATTAGAAAATGGACTAGACTGGGAGCAGAGAAACTATTCCGTATAGCGAAAGATAGACATAGATTCAACGAAATTGTCATGAAGATGGATCAGACAGGCACGGAACGATAATAAGAAGATATCCAAACTAATTATATGAATTAATCTACTACTGTACTTTCACTCAATTTTTTATGTTTAATACTGTTAATTTGTCGCGTGGTTGAAACGTTTAGGAGATTTCTATTGAAATAATGTAAAACCATATATTTAAAATCTGGTTTCAAATTCCGCCAACAGATGTATGCATTCAGAAAAAGTTGACCTAGCACATTCTGGCTATCCCTCATACAGCGTGTTTGATTTTCAGGTGGTAATGACGATTCTGACGTTGTGATGGTAGTCGATCCTATGGCTAACGACTACGAATCCGAGTACGAGTCTGATAAGGAACCAGGAGGTGGTACCGTAGGAGGTGGGGGCGGTGCGGCGAGTGACCAGGAGAATATGGAAAACCTTGACGGAAACGACCCCGAACCGGAGGGAAGAGGGGTCTCCATGTGCAAATACTGTGATTACGCTTTCACTGATCCACAGGTAAATTTTTCTATAGTCGTACAGAAATCAGTTTTCACCTCGATTTGAGATATCAATTTTTCTGACCTTTTATTTTAGGGAAAAGTGTTATTCTTTCAAATAGATACATTGGCGGCGAACTGAACAGCAAAGGATAAAAGCTATCAGAACTTCAAACTTGTTATATAAATCAGATTTTGAGTACTACTGTCTTCATTGCATTCGATTTATTATGTTTCTAAGTACCCATCCATTTGTCAGAAAGTTAAAAACATATCAAGGCTTGTTAAGTGGGTTACAGTTATATATTAGGGCACAAGAGATTTTGATTACAAAAGGAAGCCAACCGGTAATAAAACCTACATACAAGGGCATCAACAGATTTCAAGGAGGACATACGTCCTCCCTTGTTTGATATAAATTAATATTCTCAAGAGGGTGTTCATTTTTAGGTATAAACATATTTGGAGAGAGAGATAAGTACTCTCAATGGACCACAATGTGCATCACACTGCTGGAAAATGAGCACCGTGTTTGGAAACATTTGTAGAATTACCACCAATTGTTCTCTTATTTGCTCTTTAAAACATCCGAGAGTAGAAATTGCCTGCCCTTCAAACATACCTAGTTGAAAGGAAGACAAACACATGATTAGAAAAATGGACAAATAATGGGACCACGATGCGAGCCGCTTAGTTAGAAATTCAGAGAAAATAGTTGCGTGGTGAAAGTGAACCCCTTGAATTTATATAGCACTAGGGGAGTGTAGTTGAATGGTTAAGGTAACGACTCGTACAGCCGTAGATGTGGGTCTGAATCCTGCCACTATCCGATGTTTTCTTGTGGGGCGTTAATCTAATTTTTGATCTCTCGATTCCATTCCAGGAGTGCTTGAACCATGAGGGCAGCGCACATAACAGCGATACTCCGTACGCTTGCAGTGCTTGCTATATGAGTTTTGCTGATAGGGTTTTGTATTCAGCACACTTGAAGAGTGTCCATAAAAACGATAAACCTTACAATTGCCCGCAGTGCGATAGAACGTTTGCCAGGAGGTCGGATCTAAGAAAACATACTATCGTTCATACAGGTAAATAGAAGTTCCCCATAAAAGTGCATAATCTAGAATCATCATTACTCATAAATCACATTTTTGTGTTTGGAAATAGTGCTTGAGTTTTTTTAATGGTCATTTATGAAAATTGCAATATTCATATTATATTTATATATTCCTGGATATTTTTCTCTTAAAATTTCGTCTTTGATTCAATTTTTTTGTGATGAATATATTTATTTCATAATTTTTCGATCGATAGACTATTAAGTAGGAAACGTAATTTTTGAATTATATGAATTATGATATAAGTAGTTCATATAATATTTTTAATATAAAGAATATAGGGAGGAATAAGATGTGATTAATGTTAGGGTAACGATAATTTTATCACATTTATATAGTCGCTTGCGTTGCTGTTGTGGTAATGCTCTATTTATTTTTCCTTTTATGGATCTTCTGTCAGTATTTGGTCATGTTACACATAATTATGATTTGTTTCTGCTAATTTGTTAATTTTTGCATAATGTTTAAGGCTAAATTCATTATAATGTGACATTAAACTGCGAAACTGTTATCCTAATATAGTGTAATTTAGCATTTATGTGCTTTTTTGTATGTATTATGTGAGTAAATGCTTCAAGTTTTTCTCTTAATACAGTTAAATAATAAAGTTCAAAATTGAATTACGTTATGTGGAATATTTACTTCACATAGACTGTATAAAGAAAGTTTTATACAATAACAATAAAAGGAAAGGGCGCTGATATATTTACACATACAGTATTCGAGATATGTTTTAGGATCGTTGGATAAAAAACGAAATATGATAGCGGGCTTACATATATTAAATACTTGCTTTCCTTCCAGGAGTGAAGCCATACACATGTACAGTCTGCTACAAATCCTTTTCGCGCAACACGAACCTTTCGAAGCACATGCGCATCCACTCTGGCACCAAGCCGTTCGTGTGCCCCAAATGTCCAAAGACATTCACTTCGAAAGGTGATCTCACCCGTCACGCTGTCATTCATTCGGGCCAACGCCCGTTCGCCTGCAACTACTGCCACTTGAGTTTCGGTCGCAGAGATAAGCTGATGAGACACGAGAAGAGACACTTTCCCAGGGAAGCGGATGCGCAGGACAGATCCAAGGAACTACAGATGATGCGAGATAATCTGTCTATTTACGCCACTCCGCCTCCCATTGACAGAAGGGAGTCTGGAGAAACTAAACAAGAAGGTGAGACCGATAGTAATTTATTGATACAGGCCACTAAATGGGTTGCAAGCCAGCGACCAATCTATCAGCCAGGGAGATAGTAACAGATGCAAATCTATATCTATACTTTTTGAGAAGTTATGAAGTAACTAATAATTCATTGCTTCTCATGAATAAAAATAAAAAAACATTTTTTACGAACAGGAAGCAGAGCAAATGTTTTATTGCTGAAGGTCTTTGTATTAGCATTTGATTTATTTCCGTTGAAACATATGTTGATCCTACTTTTTAGAAAATGCCGCCGATATTGGAGCAGATGCTTTCAATAAATAGCTAAGAGCGTCTTCTGACATCGAACTGTTAAAACATTCTCCTGTTTGTAGTCTTCTAGACGATATGGCGCCTAAGCGTGAGATAAATTAATATAACCTCTGAAATTAATTCACCATGCCTCTTTTCATCGCGCTTTATCCAGCTAATATCTGAAACTAGATAAATATATAGCAAACATCACTGAAATTTCGGCTGGCACCGCATGGATAATTATAACAACATTCTCAAAGTTTTCTTCCCTGCCTAATGTTTTCTTTGTTAGATGGAAAAGTCAATTCGTAAATATGTTTTTGCTAGTATTTTACTCGTCATATTAGTTACCGTTTTAAATTGTGCTATCTTAAATAATTTCGCCTACACTATTTGGTAACCTGGATCATACAAATGAAAACAAACTGCCCTCTTTCGGATTTAAAATTCCTTCTCTCGTTTCTTCCTGTTTCCCGACAACGTATTCATCTAATCACTGCACATATTCTTCATTGATACAGTATAATAATTTTGAATCTTTTGGTAATTATTAAGTTAGTTCATCTATGAAGTTTTCTTGCTTTCATTTCATTCTAAGAGAAATGTATACGGTGAAGATTAGTGCTGTGGTACGTACACGCTTCGAAGCAAATGCTATTATTTGTAGTAGGTACAACTTTTTATTCATAATTATTTTATTATTCGTAAACCTGAGACTTTTACTTTGAGCGAAGCAATTACTTTAACTCCAGCTATGAAGTAAATAATCCGCATTTTTTATCATTCAATTTGATGCGCTTGCTCCATAATTTTAAAGAAATAGAAATCGCTAAATTTTATTCATTAGACACAAACCTTCTCCCTGTCTATACGTTTCTATACAGTGACACCTTTGCTATGCAGCAATAGATTTTCTATTGGTGTTTCGTCTATGCTAAAATAGGGCTAATACACTGTTATAATACTTATTATCGAGAAATATCGGCCGAACTTAAATAACATTAAAGTATGCAACACATAATAATAAAAAATATCTTTTTTTAGATGTATAGCTTAAAAATTAGTATATAATTATTAGTAGTCTAATAACATATCAAAAAGTTTTTTGATCTCTAAATAGCACATTTCGTAACGTGTTTCATACAAATATTTGTCTAATTTTGACCAATTTTAAAGTCAGCTGTTGCATATCTATTAAAAATCTTCATAACAGTAGTCATCGAAGAACTGCCATGAACGGTTAGATTTCCATTTTTTCGGAACATTTCATATACAATCAATACAACCTGTATAATATGACTTTCAATTTTCAAGATTTATTTTTTCATATAAGATATTTTGTTTTATATTTGTAGGTTCGGAGAACATGATTATTAATCTGGATCCGTTTAATCATAACAATTATGGCACGGGCGGTACGCCGCAGCGTGGACTCGACAATTCGGAAAATGAACCTCATAACGACCACGATAGTAGCATCAACAATCACATAAAACTAGAAGACCTCAAGGAAGATCCCGATTTGGCGAACCAGCTGCCGAGCCACGCGCCTGAAGAAAATGATGGAAGAGAAAGGAGGGTCGGGGGTGATACGGTGAAACGCTACAAATGCTCGCATTGTCCCAAGAAATTCTCCAAGATCGACAACCTTCACGTAAGTTCATTTTGATGAAGGATCAAACACTACTACAGATCGGTAGCTCTGGTATCTATAATTGAACGTTGGGGGTAGAAAATTGTATTCACCGGAGCAGCAACTGTCACCCTACAAGGATCTGATGGAGTATCGCTCGCATGTGTGGAGATGCACCCAGAAGCGCTCCTTGAATCTCCTGGACACACTTCTAAAACTATCAATACGTCTAGTAGATGCACCGGTCTGAATCATCGAAGGAGGGTAGCTCATCTGTTTCTGTTCCATAGATACTCTCATGGTACAGCAAACCCTGAGCTTCCAACGTCTTGAACGAATCTCTTAAAACAGTCGTTATTTCGGAGAACCTTGCCGTGATGGAATGAGCAGCCTCTTTGATCAAATGTTCTATTTAACATTCTGGTTTACTACTCATCTGTGATAGTTGGGTCACTTATATAAGTACTAAGTAATGAGTGCGAATTCAATCCTATATTAAATTGTATGCAATATTTATATTTATTTGACTTTTGGATTTTTGCAAACTTAGGCTCATCAACAAACTCATAGCGGCTCTCGACCATTTTCGTGTCATATTTGTAGCAAGAACTTCATCAAGAAACGCGAACTAGATCGTCACATTGCCACCCATTCTGGAGCGAAACCCTTCAAGTGTCCAAGGTACGTCCCTTTTAGTCCATATTATAATGTATATTGATAAATAAGAACTTTAAAAATATGTACAATATGAATAGGTAGGTTGGTAGATGAGCCGAGGAGGGAGAGGTTAATTTTCCTCCTGGGTCAGTACGATATTTAACATTTGGGACGCTACAATTATACACAACTTTTGCCTGCAGAGACATATTTTGGGCGGCTTCCTCTAATTTACCAGGCCTGTTTAGATCACTACTCCATCACCCAAGGACTAATCTAGGTTATGATTATAGAACCATTCCTAGATATCTAACATTTCTTACACCATCAAAATATTTTTATATTGTGATCCGAAAATTTTAGAATCTTAGGTGATTAAGTAAGATAGGTTTTTTTGGATGTTTCTGTTTAATTCCTGTTCGTCTGTTTGTCGCAGTCTTTGACACGTAATAATTTATTAACTGTTGCTCCGATTTTGATTAAAAGGGTTATTATGTGGGTATGTAGTAGGCTTTCTGATCAGTTCAAGACTTAGTTAAATATATTTTTTAGGGGGCAGAAACTACGTTTTTAAGAGTTTTTCAAGAAGTATGTCATTTTATATCTATTGAAAAATATTTTGCTTGCTTAACATTTTCTTAGAAACTCTGCGTGTTCATCGGTTTGCATGTAAGTAGCCGTTTTTATTACTGCTTAATTTCACTATCTCAGAGACTGCTTTATATATTTTGATGATATTTGAGTCAAGAACACTGCTTTATTTTGACCAGTTTGCATTCCTAATGGACTGACTATCCTCCAACTAATTATCAAAAGATCGACAACAAGCAACAGAAAATCATGCATACATTTTTATACATTCATTCACGTAGAAATACTATATGAGGGGATGGTATAAAACAAGGAACAGAATTATAATGGATAATGATACTTTAGTTTGTAGAACATGGTATCACTACTACTAAAAAACCATTAATGCTGTAAAGTACAGAGTCAATCCACTTGACTCCATTTTTGTTTATTGACAACAGGTGTAACAAAAGCTTCGGACGCAAAGACAAAATGCTACGGCACGCGCGCATCCACGATGTGAACAAGAGCTTCAACTGCAAGGAGTGCGGCAGCACCTTCTATCGCAGGGACAGCCTGCATCAACACATGAAGACACACGCCACACCTAAGATAGAGTATTCTGAGCAACAGACTGCAAATGACGAGGATACTGCCGCGGAAGTAATGTGAAGCGTACTGAAAAAAGGAATGTTTCCAAATAGGTAAGGAGATAAACTATAGTAGCATAGAGAATGATTAGTCCCCAACTGTAGTTGAATTTTTGGCCGAAGTTGAAGGTTGGATCGAAATTGAATAGCTATTGTCTCAGTTCATGAAAGTCTTCCACATTCAGATTGGTAAAGTTGTAAGATTATTACATCAGGTTTCTCAAATATCTGACTCGTTTCGCTTTAGTTTTTCAGTATTGTCAGACTGTCAAATTGAATATTTAGAAAATTACAAGTTCTGAAATATAGCATTATATTTATTCAAGTAGCTATTTTCCTATCGTATTATTTTATTTTATATTTGCTGTTGGTCTTTTGGGGACTGCATCTGCACTAAGTTGGAAAACCCCTATAAAAACTCAATAATTACCTTCAAAATGTCATCATTCATTACAAGTCTTAAATCATTCTATTTTATAACGATTCTGATGGAATGTCTTGACAACTCGGCTACGGCAGCATATCTCTCAATCATCCACCCCCAGTTTTGAAGACATAGCGTCAGTAAAGATCTCTGACCGCCTTTTATTAACAGCCCCCGCATCAAAGACCACTACAATACAAACTATCCGTTACATCTATTTCCGTCCATGAAATTACAAATTCGCATATAGAAACCTGACATACGGCAGGCACATACCTGGAAATGGTTTTCAAGGGAGTGTACCTAATAATGTGAGGACTGAATGACAGACGTCCCTGCGCTTAGTTGCTATAGATCAACTGGAGGCAACCAGAAGTTGTGGTTTTTAGTAAGATCTATCTGTATATAACTTTATGCGTGAAAGCAGTATGTTTGAAAAACCAAAGTTCATCCATTTCAAGTTCAAAAACTCATCCTATATATTATATTAAATATATTTTCTAGGAAGAAAACGTTTGCGTGGAGATACGTACAAAAAGGTCAATTTTGGTGCAGGAACCCGATAGCAAGACTGAAGATGTTCAAATGAAGTCTGATAAACTTGATAACTAATAAGTATAGTATTTTCTGTATTGTTTTAAATTGAGAATCAGCTGTTGAATCTTTGTTAATGATATATTGAAATTAGATCATACAGTCACTCATTTCACATATCACAGGTTTTTATTGAATATTATTTGTCTAACTTTATTTCACTCGTTTACGAGGTGTAGCTGAGAAGTAAAAAGAGAAAAATATACTTTCATATCTTGCAATTTTCACAATTCAACGTGTACATAGAGTTTTTGTTTTATGTTTGGTAGTATTCAAAAGGTTTTTTGGAGCTATCTAAAATTTATGATAATTTTAAACTTTCTTGTTTGTGGCGTTTTTCAAGTTCTTTGTGATTGTAGGGCGTAGCTATTTGGTTGCGCATACATTTTGGAATCACATGGTTGGTAACTGCTTCTGAAGCACACTTCTTTCCTGACTGTTTCTTTATGCTCTGCATTTAGTTGCTGCAGTTAGTATCTTTGAAGCATGTGATCTATAATTTTCATGTTCACAAAATACCCAACGATGATATGGAAGTAATAAAATGAATAGACAATATTTGATATAATTATACATTAGCGCAGGAAAATTTGGGAAAATCAAGAAGTCAGGGAAGCAAAAAGAGGTCAGGGACAGTCAGTGATTGATATAGAAAATTTGTAAATCATCCCAAAAGTTAGGAAAAAGTTACTTGTTGCGTATAGGTCGTCATGTCACTATAGCAAACTGTTTCGATTGATTAACCGCATTATTGTCGAACTATATAGGTAAATAACATTATAGATCTATGTATATGTAACGATAAATTGTCTTTTTCGTGTCAATAGGCTCAAGGCAAGTCCCACACCCTATGACCGTTAACCTCTCATCCCTTGTTCCCTCCGACCCCCTCCGGAGCGTCTTCTTTCGCAGGCGGTAGTACTGGCAGTGTTGTCGGATGTGCATACATCGACGGCCTTCAACAAAAACTAGATCAAGTATTGATCGGCAGAAGGTAAAGTTTCTGGACAGCTCAGGTTAAATCACCACTGGCAGTTCTGACGGTAGCCATCCTCTTCTTGTTGTCACTGCTGGGATGGAACTTAGTTACATGACCCAATCGCCAATAGAGTGGTGGGAGGTTCTCGTCGTTAACTAGCACCATGGATCCTATTGCTAAGGATGGAAAGGTGGTATCTGAGTGCCATTTCTGCCAGGCTTGTAACGTGGTTAAATAATCTATCGACCATCGTGACCAGAAGAATTGATATTTCTGGTGAATTTGCAGATAGTGGTCGAGTCGATTCTCCGACACTTCTGTGAGGTCATCTTGAGGAACGGTTAAGAGTGACGTTCCAATGAGGAAATTACCTGGAGTTAATGCGTTAAGATCTGACGGGTCATCACTTAACGGGGTAAGGGGACGCGAATTCATTGTTACTTCAACTCGAGAGAAAATAGTAGAGATTTCTTCTAACGTCAACACACTTTTCCCAATAATACGTGTAAGGTGGAATTTTGCCGGTTTGACGGTAGCATCCCATAATCCACCTTGGTGGGGAGATCTTGGTGCGATAAATTTCCACTTGATAGAATTTTCCTTCATAAAGTTTGAAACACCTGGGTCAGTGAGAAAATTTGCTACCATTTTGTAAATTGAAGCAAGTTCATTATTCGAGCCGGTAAAGTTTGTAGCATTATCACTGTATAATGTGATATAAACCTTGTTGGGAGACAAATCTATACAGTTCATTTAGAAATGATTTACTTGATAAACATTGACTGGTTCTAGATGAACCGCTTTGATTGTAAAACATATAAATATACAAAGGTAGGCTTTGACAATGGCTCGGTTTCGTAATTTGTCATCTTTTATATTGAATGGGCCGGCTAGGTCCATACCGGAAATGTAAAATGGTCTCAATGGAGACACACGATCGCGTGGTACATCGGCCATTTTACATGTAATGGCTGTGTTTGTTTGAGTTGTTACATATGAATGTCGTTTTTGACAAATTTTTCATTTTTGTTACGATTACTGAACGATTTTTGTTCTGATATGACAGATCTTCTGTTTGATGGATTATTTGAAGCAGTTTTTTCGTGCCTTCTGTTCTGTGGTTTCAAAGAGTTTACACCTATCAGATGAAAATTCTAACAATTGAGGCAAAGTTGGGTTCGAAATTCGTTTATGAATGAGTGATTCCTCCCATAACGTGAGTGATCTTGAGTCTATTTTAGTTGTTATTAAATAGATCAAGAGTGTATCCCAAGAGTCTACTTTCTCATGCTGAAACTGTAATGAACGATAGCTCTTGTTAAACTCATCGATTAGATTTCGTAACGTGAATTTGCCTTTCGAAACTGTAGGTAACTTGAACAAGCAACGCACGTGCTTTCTGGCAATCAGCTGCTTATTTTCGTACCGTTTTTGCACGAGGTCCCACGCATTTTGTAATTTTCGCTAGTGACCCGTATCGACTCTATGATTTTAGCAGCTTGTAACAAGACCTTCGTCCGAGACTGCCGATCCCGACTTCTTCTCTCAACTAGAACCGGAAACATCTGGACTATTGTGCTTATCACAATTATTTTACTTAATGCTGAATATTTACTTAGAAGGGAGATAGACTCGCGTAGAACCTGACTTAAAGATATATAATGTATTCCAAACTCACTTGCGCAGATAGTTGGCGGGCAGCTCCTTTCCGTTGCTTCAGGTAAACCCAAACGGGAAGATGGGATCACTGAGGCGTCATCTCAGTCAGTTCAGCGTTAGTGCAGATTAAAGAAAACAATAACTGAGGAGACTATTATCATTTAATGAAGTAATTGTTCACAACTCGAATAGTGAAAATAAATCATGACACTAACAAAAAGAAAATTAATGAAACTTGGCAATGCGGAAAAGATCACTGGAGGAGTGTCTTATGCTAATTAATTTTACATTATAACTAAAGGGAACTATTGTCCTAGATTGTTAGAAAATACCCCAGCTCAAATAGAAGAATTCACTTAAAATACCTTAATTATCAGATCAAGCTTGAAATCAGTTTTGAACAACAGCCGGAAGGGCTGTGTGTAAGTTATATTAAAGGGTTATCTAAACTGACGGAATCTAAAATAACAAAATTTTCACTTAATTCAACAAATATCAAATTACAAACGCACTTTCACTAACTGAGGGAGAATATGAGCAACTAAACCAACCGATCAAATGAAAGATTAGAGAAGAACTAAAATTTAAAGTTGTGAAATTCCTGTTGCCAGTTGCGGATATCCCTTCCCTCGGTCAGAGTCATCTTGCCGTTGACCAATAGTTATTGAGGGTGTTTTACCCCGCCAAAATGGTGATTGTTCTAATAGTTCCCTTGACCCATTCCAAGGCGTGCCTCAATGTACAGTTCTACTAAAATTACATGCAACGGGCCTTCGCCCCATGGGCGTCCCATGAATTAGTCAGCTACATTGATAATTTTCCCGTAACATTGTTGGCACCCCTTGTCGTGTCCTCTTAAATATTTACAAATAAAAATACTACATTCAAGTATTACATAGTCCTCCTAATGATAGTTTCACATCTGCACCGGGCAGCGCAAGCGCTGAACGGTGGTAGAATCAGTTCCACTGCCATTAACTACACTAGGAAAATTCTACTAAAAACCTAGTTGATGAGTCTCCTCTCATTTTCATTATTTTTTCTCAAAACAAGGTATACAAAATATTTCGCACTGTCAGCCGAATCCTTTATTCCTTCCATGATACGCCACTGGTTTACTGAACTGACCGGTATTTGATTTACTATTCTTGAATGACAGGCCTTTCGAAAAGATGTTTATGATTTGAATCTGGTGTAACCTTCTTAGAACTATTTACAGTTTTTTCGTCCTTTGTTACTTATGACCTATGGTAAACGGAAAAATGAGCAAAGTAATGAGATAATCTGGTTGCCAAATGTTTTGCCTGCTATTGTCATTTCTAAAAAGATTCCCTCGAACCCTTGGATGCGCTAACAGGGGTGGACTAAGAACAAATTCGTAATCAAATTCGGAACAAAATTAAGAACTAGTTACTCGTTCTGTTACATCACTCCCCCCTCTAGAGGAATAATGTTTTTTTTTAATGGCCATGGAAGAAATAACATTATTCGGAATTAATAGATTACATTAGTTTGAGGCAGAAAGAAGAAAACAAAACAAAACGTCCCGCAGCGAAGCGATAGAGCCCACTGCACCACTACCATGGTGTGAGGATCCATCAGGCACGTGCTATCCCTGCACGTCCTCAGAAGTGGGTAGTTGGGAGCCGTGGATACCGGCTCTTCCTGTATGGTGACGTCCGCCTCCATGGTGGTCCCGACATCACTCTGGTGATTCACCTGCTCCTTCCTAGGCGGGCGCAGGTGGTACCGGCAACGGTGAGCTAGCAGTTACAAAAGCCTAACTCGAATGCTGCCTCTCTGCGTTTCTGAGCGGGAATAATTAGCGATCCCGCTCGGTATGCCATCCTGGACCGCAACCCCCGATCTGCTCGGCAGCGGATATGGCGACCTTCTCGAGCTCATTCCTAATGGAGAGCCCTGGCGTGCGGTAGCGGCTAGCCGAAAGGTGTCCCTCTCCCCCTTGTAGACGATGAAAGGAGATGAGCGAAACGACAACGTGGCTTCTCCTCCTTGATCCTCAGGCATTCGACAATATCCTCTCGAATCCTCTTCCTGTCCTGGACATGCTTCCTTAGGCCGCCTGCAGCTGCACTACTAGCACTCGGCCGGAAGCGATTTCATATCCGTGGATCCCCAGATATGGCTGCCTCTGGACGAGCTGAAAATCCCCTGGACTGGTCTTCTCTGCCTTCCTAGGGTTCAAGCACGGCTCCCTTCTAATCGTGAAGCCTCGTCCTTCCGTGAAGTCGTCGTTGGTCTCGTAGGCGATGATGTTCGCCTCGAACTTGAGGATGCTTGCTGTTGAGGAGAAAACTAGCCCAAATCTGAAAACTAAATTCAGTGAATGCCCTAAAATAACTTTAAGTGACTCTAACGGCCCTGTTTCGCCTTACTTGGTTGTCCGCCGTATACATTATAATTGGTGGTGGAATTTATAATTTCCCTTGCGGTCAAACTTCCAATTCGTTGGTAGCCTAACAGAATTTTAAACGGTTCGCGCCCACAATTTTTTTTTTTTCAACCCTTATGCATGATTTCTTATCACTACGGTAGTTGCTTTTAGAGGTTACTTTTCCGGCAATTGTTTATTTATTTATTATTTATTTATTTATTTTTTACTAGAAGCTCCTGGATTTGGCAACCATTTCCTCCTCCTTTAGGTATCTATAGAGCTCTGCGACATATCTCGTCTTTATTCCTTGCTCTCTTATGGTAATTCCGCAATTTAAACCTTGTGACGTCTCCGCCCTTTACTCTATTCTATATGAATTACCACCTATTGCTCAAAATTCACTTCTGCAGTTACTTGTATTGACTTGCGATGGAAGAAGATTTTTGTTGATTTCCTCCGTACTAGTGATCACTTGAATCGATATTGCACGACTGTCCAACGGTATGCTGTATGATCTTCAGATCCTTGGTGCGATATGTAGTGGTTAGAAACCATAGTATCCGGTGGATGTCGACGGTCCACGAGAATACTAAGATTACTTCCCTGGAAGTTGGTTCTAAGTTTCTATTGTAGGTTGTGGTTGTTGGTGAAAGCTAGTATCGGCGGTGGCATCGGACTTCGAATAGGTCAGTACCGATGTCTGCTGGACCAAGACGTCAAAAGAAGTTATGCTTAACTTCTGGTGACCTAATGGAAGATGAGTACTCTACCCCTCAGTGCAACTGACTTACTCTTTTCGCGGCGGCGGCCGCACCCTGTGCCAAGGGAATCCTCTCTATTCTCTGGGACGGCAGTTGTCGGCTCTGGCTGGGTAGTCCTGATGAGGCAACCCTGGGCCATGCAATGGATCCAACGTAATCCTTATATACTATGGGCACAATTTGGAAAGGTATTTCCATAGCTGACCGTGTCAGCCTCGGTCCAGAGACTCCTCTTCTCAATTCCTTTGCGTCCGCGGAAATCTAACCAGATTCTTCTTGTAACCCGTGACAGCTAGGAGCCTCAGAAGCTGTCCTTTCTTCCAAAGGAGGTGCTTATCCCTGAGCGTACATTCGTTCCACGACGCTTTATCAGTTAATATTAATTGAAAGTAGGTCGGTGATACTATACTTGTTCATAATCGTTACTATAATTTAAACGTCCAAAAATTCTCTATGTGAGTCTAACAATAAATTGTGATTATAATTTATCTAGTGTTAAAATTGAGTCCAAATAATTCACTGCAATTAATTTTAAGTCCCATAAATATTTTCCAAGATTCCTAATATAGTGTTTAAAATTTCCTCACATTTACATTCTAAATATGTCTAACTCACACTAGCTGGTCAAACACCGCGTTAGTTTTTTTTTTCTCATGACCTTTTTTTTTTCAAAAATTCTACTTCACCGACCCTTCTATTTATTCAATTATTATTCTTTTCCCTTTTTATTTATTTACTTAAACATTTCTAATTTATTTTTGCCTCCACCCTCTTTACTTAGCAACTACTTGTGCACTTCTCGATCCCACAATGAGTCACTAATTTAGAACCAATATCGTTTAGTTTATAAAAAAAATGACGCTACGATAAACCACCAATTACGCTTTTTGTTTTAACCAAGTGAAGGAAAAAAAATTCTGCAATGAAGGAAAATCTACCTAAACAAAAGTTATACGGATTGTGTCCTTGCTATTCGCTTCATATTTTTCAATAGTCATGTGATCTACTTTAATCTAACTCTAACTTCAACTGCCTTAACTAATTTAGAACATATTCATATTTATTTTCCTTTGAAGCTTGCACTAAATTTTCTTATGCTTTTGTATACCCTGCTCAACTTATTTCGGCTAAGACAATAGGTCCATTAATTAACTCTAACCTGTTGACGCTAGCTACCCCTGTCTGGTACCACAACTCTAGCTGTTATTGTCCAATTGCGTCTATACTTCAGTTGCGCGCCATACAATGTACATAACTAATGATTTTCATTTTCAATTTATTTATTGAATTAACTTCACTTGTATCAAAAAGCTGTAAATAACTTAGGCCGTTTGGTCTACTTTACTTAATGAATAGTTCACAAATTTCGGAAAATTCCCAATTAGTGAAGAAACAGGTCTGTGATTTTGGTAATATTCCAGAAATATAGTTATTGATCCTGATAATTTTTAGGTACTTTTATGTAGTAATTTATTCTACCTTCCTTGATCAACGAGTTTATGACGCTACCGGTATTTTTTTACGAGAAATGCCTAATTTGCCGCTCTAAGTATGTGCATTCTCTATATATACATTCACACTTCCCGGGATGATTCACACTTGCACACTAGACAAATTAGATCAGCTCTCTGCGGCTTCTATCGTTATAGTTTTATTGGGTACCCGATCCTCTAATGTACTAAAGTCACGGTTTATATTTCCTTATTCTTATTTTATTAATTTAATTGCTCACAGAAATACTGCGTCATTAAGCTATTTACTGAAAAAAAAATCTGATTTTGCCTGAATTTAAAAAAATGAAATGGGTGAAAATGCATACTTAACTATATTTACATATGTACAGTTATATACAACAGTATTCACCCATAGAGTAATCTATATCTTGATCCTTGATTTGTCATAAGACATTTATTAATTCCCAAAAACCCGTTAATTTAAATGCTATCAGGTGATCTCTAATTCACATTTTTTTTTACGTTCTTAATTTCCTCACAGTAACGTGCTTCTTGTTCTAGGTTGTACATAGCTTTACGAGCTTATTTCGAAATGAACTTGACTATTCAATTTCCTTAATTATTAACTAAAATATTCGATAACATATTATGTATTTACGGCTTTTTTTTTACTTTTATTACTTTTGTGATTGTTAGCCTTTTTCCAGGTCTATGAAATATGTATACAGCCTAATAATTTCGCCAAATAATAAAAAAGAATTCAAATTTACGAGGAAGGTTTAAATAGTTATAGTTTGTTCTCAAATGAAATAAATCCAATCTAAATATGCAATGGACATTCCCTATTTCCCTATTCAGACAGGAGCTAAAACGCGAAGCATTTCCCTTTTCTGCTGAGTAATTTACCGTCCCTATGCCTCTAATTTCTGTTTCGTCGATTCCTTTTACTATATTTATGATAATTAAAGTATTCCTACATTATTTTGGTTTTCCTTGCGCAACTATAAACTTTACTTTAATCTATCCGCTTATTACTTCTGGAATACTTTATTAGCTTGAATCCTACTTTTGACAAAAATTACAAGGAACGTTTCATCTCATTCAATTTGTCCCTATACTTTTCTCGTAAATCCTCAACAGAAAAATGAAACTGCTTATTTTACGACGACGACGTCGGAGTTTTCTGCTAATCTTTCCTTTGCTGCTAAAATCTTACGCTATTCGGAATACATATCAGGAGATTTTTATTTTTAATATTTTTCCTTTAATTAAAATCATTATTAATTCTAGTTTTACTTCCATATCAATCTCAAATCATAAGGTGAACAGCTTTTGACTACGGCAGTTACCACATATTTTCTCTAGCATGGTTCTCTAATTTATTGTCGTCCAATCTAGTATTGCTTTAAGTACTAAAACCCAATTTCATACAAAAGTGTAGTAATGACAAAAAAAAATCTCTCAAGTTGTTTTATAAATCTTGTTTTTTTTTCCAAACACCGGTTATGATGTGTTCCGGTAAATTCAAACTCAATTTTAAACCTAAATGGTTAATACATTTAAAACTAATTTCCTTTCTGATAATGGAATTAAACAAAATGTGATGGGTGAATTCGTGAAGGTCAGTTCCTCTTTTATCAATTAACTTGAAACAATTTGACAAATAAAGTATCTACTTCAACCATCGACATTATACAATCAATTTAGACTGAATGAATGAACTAGTTTGCAAATGCCGTTTTCATAAACTAATTCACCTTTACTAATTTACACAATAAAGGCCGATTGAACACTAAATTTTAAATTTTCTGACCTGATATTACTTTAATTAAAAAGGCTTATAGCGAATTAGCATTAAGACTAGTTAGTATGTGCATAAGCCCAAACTATCTACACAGTATTTAACAAGATTTGACAGCAACTTGAATTGATCATCATTATATGACTTTTCCACTTTTTTTTTTTCATCTCCAAATATATATTTGTCAGATTCTACGAATGAGTTAACCTTGAATGCAAAACTCAACGATTTACAGTTACTGATTGTAGTCATTTTGTTATGCGATTAACTGAAATCCTACCGGCTGCGCCACTTTTTATGTAACAAGACCTTCGTCCGAGACTGCCGATCCCGACTTCTTCTCTCAACTAGAACCGGAAACATCTGGACTATTGTGCTTATCACAATTATTTTACTTAATGCTGAATATTTACTTAGAAGGGAGATAGACTCGCGTAGAACCTGACTTAAAGATATATAATGTATTCCAAACTCACTTGCGCAGATAGTTGGCGGGCAGCTCCTTTCCGTTGCTTCAGGTAAACCCAAACGGGAAGATGGGATCACTGAGGCGTCATCTCAGTCAGTTCAGCGTTAGTGCAGATTAAAGAAAACAATAACTGAGGAGACTATTATCATTTAATGAAGTAATTGTTCACAACTCGAATAGTGAAAATAAATCATGACACTAACAAAAAGAAAATTAATGAAACTTGGCAATGCGGAAAAGATCACTGGAGGAGTGTCTTATGCTAATTAATTTTACATTATAACTAAAGGGAACTATTGTCCTAGATTGTTAGAAAATACCCCAGCTCAAATAGAAGAATTCACTTAAAATACCTTAATTATCAGATCAAGCTTGAAATCAGTTTTGAACAACAGCCGGAAGGGCTGTGTGTAAGTTATATTAAAGGGTTATCTAAACTGACGGAATCTAAAATAACAAAATTTTCACTTAATTCAACAAATATCAAATTACAAACGCACTTTCACTAACTGAGGGAGAATATGAGCAACTAAACCAACCGATCAAATGAAAGATTAGAGAAGAACTAAAATTTAAAGTTGTGAAATTCCTGTTGCCAGTTGCGGATATCCCTTCCCTCGGTCAGAGTCATCTTGCCGTTGACCAATAGTTATTGAGGGTGTTTTACCCCGCCAAAATGGTGATTGTTCTAATAGTTCCCTTGACCCATTCCAAGGCGTGCCTCAATGTACAGTTCTACTAAAATTACATGCAACGGGCCTTCGCCCCATGGGCGTCCCATGAATTAGTCAGCTACATTGATAATTTTCCCGTAACATTGTTGGCACCCCTTGTCGTGTCCTCTTAAATATTTACAAATAAAAATACTACATTCAAGTATTACATAGTCCTCCTAATGATAGTTTCACATCTGCACCGGGCAGCGCAAGCGCTGAACGGTGGTAGAATCAGTTCCACTGCCATTAACTACACTAGGAAAATTCTACTAAAAACCTAGTTGATGAGTCTCCTCTCATTTTCATTATTTTTTCTCAAAACAAGGTATACAAAATATTTCGCACTGTCAGCCGAATCCTTTATTCCTTCCATGATACGCCACTGGTTTACTGAACTGACCGGTATTTGATTTACTATTCTTGAATGACAGGCCTTTCGAAAAGATGTTTATGATTTGAATCTGGTGTAACCTTCTTAGAACTATTTACAGTTTTTTCGTCCTTTGTTACTTATGACCTATGGTAAACGGAAAAATGAGCAAAGTAATGAGATAATCTGGTTGCCAAATGTTTTGCCTGCTATTGTCATTTCTAAAAAGATTCCCTCGAACCCTTGGATGCGCTAACAGGGGTGGACTAAGAACAAATTCGTAATCAAATTCGGAACAAAATTAAGAACTAGTTACTCGTTCTGTTACAAGCTTCTCCTTCAAGAGAACTTATCAAATAATAAAACTTTCTCACGTTATCGATGGAAGCATCATTATGCACTAATATTCTCACAATAGTGCACAAGTCTCTAAACTGTGGCCATTTATCAAAATCACTGAACACAATGAACTTTATCAAATCGATGGTCGGAAACCCTTTACCGCCGCCACTGGCGTAATTATTAGACATTTGTGCCGTGCGAGTTTCGACTTGATTATCTGATTCCACTTGCCATATTAATTGTTTAGCTCTCGCGACAGCATCAAAAAACGCTCTTCAAAATGTTCCCGTTAATCTGTTTCTAATTCAGATTCATCTAGAATTTCCAAAGCCGATGGCACTCTGTTAAATTCCTTGAATAATAGTTCAGTGTGTTCTAATCGCGATTTGAGTACATCTACTTGACTGTTTGCGTGTTTTTCTATGTACGATAAAAACCTTGTAAGAGATGCCCTGATTTGTCTCCTTTCAAGTATTAGTTGTCTAGAACTAGAAGCACTTTCATCTGAACCCTCTCTCGTGGTCATTTTTAACGATTAGTTTTAAATGCTACGTTCAAAGAAATCCCTCAAATCACCTTCAAATGCTTTTAGGTTGAAACAACGCTGAATATGTGCGTTTAAATAATGGAAATACGAAAATGCAAGTCTCACACCCTGTGACCGTTAACCTGTCATCCCTTGTTCCCTGCGACCCCCTCCGGAGCGTCTTCTTTCGTAGGCGGTCGTGTTGGCAGTGTTGTTTGATGTACAACATTTACACATTTATTACACAAAAAATCTGTAATATCGTTTTGTTCATGTCATAATTCTTTCTCACCAAGGCTATTATATCATTTTTATATACAAAATCAGAGGGAGTTTTAACATCTTTTCAAAGTGATGATCTAAAAAAGACATAATTGGTCAGGAAAATGTCAGGAATTTTTCTGAAAATGTTGAGTGTACACTTAATATGGGCATATATCAGATTTTTATTGTCTGGAATTGTGACTGATATAGTTAATGCGTTCATATTTAGCATATAAGAGTACAATCATGTCACTTCACCGATTAATCTTCTTTGCAAATTGATCAGTTACACCTCGTATGTTCATTTAGATCTGTTAATATTGTGTGATAAGGTTCGGACAAGTAAATGTTACTGGTATTGATTATATCTTTATTGTTCGAATGTCTTTTCTTGGAATCTAAACAGTTTTGCAGGTTAGTATTGTTACATGTATCGTATATCGAACAATAAAGCATACGCCGTAATCTTAAGTATCATATTCACCCATGGACTATAATAGTCTTTAAATAATAATTTATGGCAAATGTTTTCCCACAATGGTGCATATATTTTTTCAATCAAATTACATTCCATATCCAAAACAAATCACTCAATAGTTTTTTTGTTTCGAATTTAATGGTAGCGGATAACATTTTTCTATAATAATTCTTAATATATAAAACAGTATTTTTCCGGTTTGTATATAAGAAATTTAATAATCAAAATATAAACACCAGTTTTGAAAACTCTATAACTTTTCTAATAGATGTTAATTCGTGACAATGCCAAATTGCAAAGCTTCTCCATACTATTTATGGATGCCGACATGGCTTGAAGTGGATTATTATTTTGCCATATCATAAATTACGCTTATAGAAAATATATGAAAATAGTTATTCTCATTCATTGTAATACGTACCATGTATTTAAAAAAACTACATAAATAAATTTATACGATCATTCCCGTTCTTTGTCATTTGTAATATGAATTGTGTAATTTCATTTTTCATTTATCGTATACTTGTACTGGCCGCTAATTGAAACCACACGTGATGGAATAAATCACGTTATTAACGTTTCGGCTGGCGAGTTAGGCAGTAAAGTTATTTATCACATGTCTTCAATTAGCAGGCATCGAAATGTAATTTTATCATCAGAATGTATCAGTAAGTCAGTTCTCGAGTTCATACGAATATAAGGAGTGTGTTTTGCAATATAAAATATCCGAAAAAATAGATTTACTTAATGTTATTTAGTTTCCTGGATAAATATTTTACACATTTTTTTCAAAGATGTTAAAAACCACCCGCTGCTATCTAAATCAACAGTAATTATTGGAAGGTTTAGAATTAAAAAAAAAACTATCCATTTTTGCTAGCTATTAATCCGGAATCAGGCAATTCAATATATTTTTGTCTCCTGCAATGTTCAACAATTAATCAGTGTTGAAATACATGTATATTTTCATACGTCATTAAGAGATTCTCTAGCATAATAGTACGTACCATACGGAAAGTTTTGTAACGAACTATATTTTTGACGTTCTGTTTAGAGTTTTTCAGAAACTCGAATGAAATTGTTGAAATTTACGTATCTATTCGTATAACTCGATAATTGACCCTCTTTTTTACCTATATCGTTAACTTCTATTTCTGTAAATAATCATACCGATATTAACCAATAAATTATTTTTTCAATGGCTATGGTCTATCTTTTAATTTACTCAGATCTAGAATTAACCCTCATATTATTGAAGCCATATTTATTAAATGGAGATCAAAGTCCCTTCCACTTTTACTGGCAATGTGATGTGAGAATAAAGTTTTTCTTGCCAGTAGCTACAGCTTTACAAGTTATCTGTGAAAGATATACTTTGGGAAAGTGGAAGAGAATCAAATGATTGTCGTTAAACTGACCCCTCCAATTAATATTTTTTGCTATGCTGGGAATTATTGGCACATATAAGTTAGGACTTTTTTTGCTAATTACTCTGCCGCGAATGCAACCAATTTCAAAAATGTAACAGCCATTGCATGTCTTACTCCAAATTCCATCAAAATCGGCGTAGCAGTTTACGCGAAAAAAAAACGACAACTGTCTGTTAATAGACAGGGAGACAGAAATGAGTGATTGAATATTCGTGATGTAGAAATAAAATTCAGTATCTCAAATTCGTTTATGCTCCATGTTCGTGATCACGTTCGCTTATGTTTGGGAACTAGAAAAACGGTCAAGTAGACTGACGATGTAATCTTACGTAATTGTGTCAGTTTAGAAATACGGATTTGGACTAGATTTTTTTGGAAGTGTTAATCTTCTGAAAAATATTGGCAGTATTGAATGTTTTTAAATATTTTATAATTTCAGATGATCTTAATACAAAGCTTAAACTGTTGCACGTGAAATCAACCTACTTGACATCATTTTTTAATAAGTTTTAGTTACTAAAAATAAACCTATCGTTTTAGATGAATGAAGAGAAAACAAAAAGACTGGTTCCAGAAGTTACAATGAGGATTAACGTGAAAATGAGTCTCGTCCGAAAATACAAAAAAAAAATTAAAAAATGAGATAATCAATAATACGTTATTTAAGCAATTTCAGTTTGGTTATATGGAGCAGCTGTACTGCAATATTATTACCGCATCTTTGTTCGGAAGTACTATAGTTATTCTTAGATTTCTTTTACTCCTTTCTTGCCAATTCCTTCCGCGTTTGGGGAAAAAATTGGAAGCAACTAAGTATTCTCGATTATCAATTTGCGGAGAGAAACATGAAATGCGGGTCGTTGATAATCCTCGAGAACTTGGATAAAAAAATTACCACTAACTCACTGGCAACCCTTCGACCTAATTTTCGCCCTAACCCAACAGAGGGTCGGTTGGTTATCTGCGTAAATTTCTAGTCAACGCGGCAAGTGGGCGAAACCTTGTGCAACAGTCGACTCATTACCATCATACCTTTGCTGTGCTGTACCGCTGTCATATCGTTAAAATGCCTTCGCAGAGAGGAATGCGCACTGTAGTTTGCGTGCGCGCGCGGATTTACAACCACACGCGACTGGTGGCATCATTTCCCTCTTTTGTCATGATAGCGCGCTTTTCTCAATCAAATCAAAACAGTTAGCGTAGTCAGGGCGCGAGTTGCCGCATGGCTTGATTTTCGAGAGTAGTATTACGCCTGTTGTTTATTGTTAATAGTTGGACAAACAGTTTCAGGTAGGTGCAAGTGTTTTTATTTCGTTGCCTACTTTTTTTTGGCAGACAATAATAATATATAGACATATTTTTCTTTCCATTATTCTAACATACATTTTCTTTGGAAACTATGTTTGGTTCGTTGATCTACGATACAAAAGGATGAAAATTACATGGGTACTTTATAGATTTTTTCAACTGATGTCTTATGATTAGTAGTAATAGTTAACTGTTACAAAATGCGCACAAGACTCTCCTTCTGCGTATACTATATTTGTTTTATTGATTCATTGACTCTTTGTGGGCTCATTTTGTGGTAAGGTCAAATAATAATAACACTAATAATAATAAATAATAATAATTGAAATGTTTTCCCTATATAATATATTATTACCATTATTATTATATTGTATTATATAAAAAATTAAAATCGCAAATAGTGCGCTCTAAGTAGACGGAGGCCACCGAGGATAACAGCATTCTGCATCCTTACGGTCAAGATGCTTACCAATGCATGGCATGCCGGTATGGTTTTCAGAGCAGAGAGCAGCGTATTTTGTATCCCACATAAAGATCCAAAGTCCCTACCTAACAGATTTAGTATGTCCAGCCAAACCATGTGAAGCTAAAGACGAGCTCATCTCGGCAGTAGCTGAGGACTGTATCAGGCTTATTGCTTGCACAATCTCGAGCGTGGGGAACGGATAGTACCAGTGAATCTGGCATCTCTCTTTATCCACACACATCTCTTGGAGCGGAATATCTCCTGGAATGTAAGGAAGCAGCGATGTCTCATCTTAACCGTATAAGCACCTCGAATGATAACTTACCTCTTGAGGAGCTTCTTCCATACCTATAACTCTGCTACGATAGAGCGAGATGAAGCTCTGAGTCTCTTTACCCCAATCCACTAGACCTTAACAAAGAGGTCACAAGCTTGGACAAACTCTTCTAGATGTAAGTAGAAGATTCTATGCATAGGCTTGTGTTTGTGAAGCCTGAGAAAGAAACTGACTTCAGTGGATTTGATATGAGTTTGTATTTGAGCGAGAGTCAGCTCTGTAATGGACTGTTGATTCTCTCGATTTTTGTTTACATATCAAATGTGAAACGGAGTTCTTCAACTACTCTACTTGCTGTCCTGAAAAGGAAAGCTTATTCACCCGCATTTTCCTGCTCACGTACAACAATATGAGCGTTGGAGAACGGCGGCATTGATGATAAATTTTATACATCAGAAACACATCCATATACCATCACAAATAGGGTTTTGTTCGTGAGAAAATTATCCAATCACCAACATGACGACCGCGTTGTAGCCCATAGGCAACAAACTTATCAAGATCATCTTATGTCATCGAAAGCTTTCGATATATCGAGTGCGACGAATCAAGACTTTCCATGAAGTTCAGCTCCACATATGCAGAAGCAGTACTGCCGATTATTAATGATGTTTTTGTTAATGTCCCTCAGAAGCTATATGTTAATCAATCTCCATAACCTTGGACACGATGTAGAACATAGTCACGCGTACTACCTTCCATCTAGTAGGGAATACACCTCGTTGGTAGATTAGGTTACTAGCTTCTCTGGAGTTCAATTTATAAAGAATGAATGTTACATCTCTGTGTTGGAAACTAGCTTTTGGCATTTTTGATTCCACTTTAATGGTAGTAGTCCTTCTTGGAATGTTTTTGCCGAACGAAGTTGCTGCAGAGGCGGCTGCTGCTTTTAGCCTGGTAAGAAGTTGCTGCACCTTGATAATAGAGCTTTGCTCTGCAAAGGCTTCAAACTTAATAGTCAATGTCTCGGAAGGTATATCACCAGACTGTGCTGTTTTAATTAACACAGTTTTTCGTGAAATTTCATTATGGGCTCTCCAGGAACTTCCTTCATTATGTTTGACACACTACTTATTATTCTAGCTGCACCAATTAATAGTGGTATTATTTTTGTTTTCATATTCCACACTCGACGTATTTCAATTTTAAGTTTTTTAAATTTATTCAGGTAATGGCCTCTGTTTGGGCAACATTATAGTCGAAAAGTAGGATAACCTCTATAATTGGGCATATTTTATAAATTTCGTTCTTTACAAACAAGTTAGGTTTGTTTGCAGAAATTTGGCTATATGGAACGATTCAGAATAGTATAATTAAGCTGAACCTTATACATATAAGCAGAAAAAAGTTATCCATTACCTGTCGAGGTGTTTAATTTATCAGAACGAATGCGGTACAAAACACTAGCTTTTTTATTATATTGCACAAATCCGTCATTGCAAATGTTAAATAATTCTATCATTATCTTCAGTTCAAAAAAATAATGTCAAATTATAATATGGACTCAACAACAATCATAAATCAACTAAATCATTTAATAACATCTAAACGAAACCTTTAATGGACTGTATCTTACGTCAATTACTTATAATAAAACATAATCAGCTTTGTCACGATTAGTCCTGTTTCATGTTGAGAAGAAAATTACATATTATCCAAATTGCTATCTGCAGAGGATTTTGTATTATTTAACTTCGTTGTCAATACAAACTGCAAAAATATGCCTACGGCATAGATAAAAGTGACGACGGTTGTTAATATCAGTGGTGTGATGTTTTTATTTTATTTTATGGATTATAAACGACAATTTGAGTATATAAAATGATACGATAATAATGAATCATTTTATTAGAAAGAAGCATCATGAATTAATTATAATAATAAAAATACAAAATGACGCTTTAAATTGTTAGGAATCTTATTATGATATTTTGGTACAAGTATGAAAATGATGCCTGAAGGCCTAGAGATGGAGATCATATCTATCCACCATATGATCTGGTACCACATACTCACAAAATGAATATTCGCGAACTGTGTTGCCAAACGATACAAAAGTTATCTTACATTGTTTACAAAGAAATCATCTGTGATTCAAATCTCTGTCTAATTAATGTTGATATATTTACAGAAATACATTTTTGATCGCTCAAAATCGTTAGATTCAAATCAAAAATTGTTTTAGGAGTTGCTTCATGAGAAAGTATATTTGGTTCACTTTTTTTTATTTTTCAAAATTATTGATCGTAGCTGCTCTCTTGGGTATCAAGTCAAAATATTGATAAATCTCCAAACTCTACATATCTTTCGATCTCACCGATGCGGCTGGAACAACGAAAAACCGTTCAATAATGTTTTCCTAAGTCCATAGACGTTTACAAACTTTCAGCGCGGTCGATGAGTACGGGGCTCGTATTAAGTCATTCCACAAACATGTTATTATAAGATATTATGAAATTCGGAAAAATTGTAAATCCTTTTAAAACACGGCAAGTGTCAGCAGTAAAGAAATATTCCAACAATCACATTACGTTCGTTAAAATCCAGACTGATCATATAGTTTATGATTTTGACAAGAGAGTGTTCCATACTTTGTACATCGGGCACGCATTTATACGTCGACAAATATGTAAATAGTTTAGAACAAATATGTTATTGTATACATATGATGTTTTATGTAAGTGCTGCTAAATCGTATAATTCGGTTTATCTCTGATCTCAATCACTCAGCAAATAATTACAAAATTTGACACTGATTAATTTACATCCGTGTTGTTTGTTGGTATAATAGTAAAAAAAATGTCGTCGTGGAGGTTGACGCAGGCAACGGTACCAGTTAAGAAATATTTGATTTTGTAACTGTTACAGTTGGAATTGAAATTGGAAATATTGGAAAAAACTCATAACTTTTATAACCTCAAAACATCCAAAAATGTTGAATATCCATAATTTTCAATATTTCCTTCCCCTTCCACAAATCAAGGAGGTTTAAAAATAAATTATGAGCGATGTTCATTTGTTTGTCTGACCAGTTCACTGCATCGATTTTCAAAAGCAATAAAGCTTCTTGGTTTTCGTCCTTGGCAGAGTAGTAATTTAGCGTCAAAACTTATTAAAATTCAAACAATCCTTTCCGAGTTATAGAGGAGCCTATGTTTACCGCAAAGGGTAGAAATGAACAGACCGGAAATAAGAAACAAATTATTTCGTATATGCCATGGAACATCCAGAGAATATTAACTCAATTTCGTATCTTTTGCAATTACAATAACCATTGCCATGCAAAGAGATAGTCCACAAAATTTCTTGATTACTTCCAATTAATCAGAAATTTGATACAAAAGAGTTTTCTAAATATTCTCTGACTTTCAATTAATTCAGCAACCACGAATGTAAACCCTATTATGAAGTTATGAGTCTGTTTTTCTTTTAAGTCGCGTTTTAACTGCTTAATGTCGAAGAAAATCGAGAAATGTATCTTTTGGTAGAGTGTTCAATATTCTCAATACCCTAGCAACCGAAGATTGGTCGTAATGGCTAGTTCTTGATGGATAGACAGTAACAGACTTAATATGGGAAACAGAATCGGACGAGTCTATCTAGCAGGCTTGGAGAGCGATGACATCATGGATGAGAGCTCATAAAAAGATTCCGTTTGGGACTTTTTTCCTTGCCAAGTCTCCATAGGTGGTTCTTTGTCACTTCCATCTGCCCTGACTTCTTTAGCTTTTTCGGAAAGTTCGCATATTTTCCCCACCAGTAAGTTGAACTACACAGAAAGTAAAGACTCATTTATCGGTGTTTGTACCTTTATACTTCCAATGTTTTCCTGTAGATAGAAGCTGTTTAACTTTGAACATTCTACGAAGTTGTCAAAGTATGAAATTCATCTGAAGACTTGACATTTTACTTCCAAACTAGTTCACTGACTACTTTCATACACGGTTTTTTTTTTCGGTCCTAGAGCATCATGCTCATTTTAGCCAGTAACTATTTCAGTATATTTGAGAGACTGAGTTTATTTATGCGGTCCTAACTTCTAACCTAATCGACTCCCGAAGTTCTTCAGAAGAAACAAAGGAAGGGATAGGGTAATACACACTTCAAACTCAGGGGTCAATCAGGGTGTCATACACGGTTATCATAAAGCAAGGGCTATATTCCAGCTCAATACGTATGTTTTACAAGTAACATGAGGATTTCAAAGATTTTCGATTGGTAAAGAATGATGATGTCCTGCAGTGTTTAAAGCAAAAGTTCGATAACTGGGAAGCAATTTGTTTCCCAATAAAGTTTTCAGTTTTTCCATTGTCGTTGGTCATGTTCTAAGTAAACATTTCTAAAATATTCTCATAACCAGTAATCCGCAGTATTAAGGTCAGACAATTTTGAAGGGTATTAATTAAAAATGTCTGTTTTTAACACGATTTCGGAAAACAGCATTTAACAGTTCTCAGCTGGTCGTAAATATGCGGGGGTGCTCACTCTTGCATAAAAATTAGATCAATTCCTTCGTGCTCGTCTTTGTATGCATGGAATGACAAAGTCTTGTAACATCTACAGGTATTGTTCACAAGTAACGGTTACAGATAGGGCCTCTCCATCCAAAAAGTGGTTCAATTTCTTAATATTATATCAGACTTATGGCATCATCATAAAGTAGATAATCTACTTATATTTTGCTTCGATTAAAGTTTGGCAGATAACGTAGGTGTAGGCATTTTTTTCATTATCGACGAGAGTGAATAAAGTACATGCGTCATTCGTAATTGTAATCACGAAAAAAATGATCAAGCACCTGACACCTCTCATTCACAAATGTAAAGCCTACAATGGAAATTACAGGTACTCAAAAAATTGCGGTGCTCCAGAAGGATTACTCCCCATGACTTCAAATCATTAGATACTTGAGAATTCCGTAGATTTTTAATTATGCATATAAAAAAATTGTGGGGGTTATTTTGTACTTTTTCTAATAATAAGTCAGTATTCTTGCCCATGATCAACTTGAAGTAAGAAATAGAGATACTGATGACGCCAAACATTTTGAAAAACTCGAATATGTTTGGAAATGGGTGTTAGGTTTTCCATATATCCAATATTTTTTGAGTATAATCTAGAACATCAGCAGTTTTAGAATCTGACCCCAAACTTTATCTTAGATGTTAACATTGTATGGAAAGTATAGCATCACGTGACGCCAATATACTCAGCTCACATTGAAATTTAAAAGCTCGCTTACCTGCGCACAGTATATTGACCCATTAATAGATTCTTGAATATTCATTTGTTGATTGACCATGTATATTCACTGATTTCAAAACAATACAAAACCTACTGACATTACTGTCTCCCGTAGAAATAACTCTGTCTTTCTATTAATGCACGAGTAATTAAAATCAAATTATGAAGTTCTTTTGTCCTACAGTCTGAAACCAGGTAAGGGTATAGGATATTTTCATCGGATTCTTAGACTTAACTAATGTTTTATATTCAAGTTTTTAAGTCAAATGAAAGTATTTATAGCTTAGATACCATAAGCATGTTAATAGCATGAAGTATGTATAAGGATATGTTTGTGTTAATGTTTATGTGTACACTATGAAGATGGCATTAAACAAAACAATTTTGAAAGGTCATAACTTCCATCTGGCAATTATGATAAGATTTGGTTCTCTGTAAAAAAAAGGTCAACATCACACTCCATAATATTCGCGCATTTAAAACTTTTGTTTAAATTTATGACATTCCATAACGGTGACATTGATTCAAATTATCAAATATGAATTGAAAATTATATTGAGTTGGCAAATGAAGGAACATAACTTGATCAATGAATATTGTTTGAAATTTGTAGACAATGTGTTAACATTTTTACGTATTCTACCAACTCATAAATTTTGTTGGGATTTCCCCCATCCCCCACACCCACTAAATTTTTGGAACTTCGAATTTTTTTTGAAAACGATTAGGTACTTCATAAATTTCCTAGAATGAAGCTTAAGCGAGTCTGCTGCCTCTGTAGCATTTATTTAAGTACTAGTACAAAATATAATTAATAAATATGATTTTTCATTTTTTGTACTTCGATGAAGGCTACCGAGACAGCCGAAATGTTAGGATAATTATTGCATCAATCGCATGTGATTTTAACTGATGGATAGTAAAAGTTTAAGTGTGAATTAGAGAGACAACTACAGCGTACGTTTCAGAAGCTGTATTAATTATGAACATTTTTGTTGGTACTACCCCCTCTCAAGAAAGAAAAACATATCGACAACTTTGCCGCTTGAGGACGCAACGTGAGTGATTTAAATTTTCCTTCGGCCAATTTTCAATTCCTCATTCCCGAAAGGACGAGGAAATATGTTTTAAATTCCCGACTTTCTCATTGCCGTAAAAGTATGGGAATTCCTCATACTTTTGGAAACGTTAATGAAAACCGAGGTTGTTGAGGATACATATTGATTTATAAACATGGACTTCGCACCATAGAATGCGTACTCATTGAAATTTGAACAGCCTCATCTCATACGTACTTCAGTATTAATTAATCACGTAATTGCATAGGTGTACCAAAGTCTGTAATTGTCAACAACAAACTGATAAAGGTGTAAGATCACCACTTCAAATTATATAGACATTGTATTTTAAAGATCCTTCCATATATTGATTTAGTAAAAAGGAAATCATTAATAGGAAACTAAAAAAGATCTCCAAACTACCTTTCATTTTTACTATTTTTTAGACCATTGTTTTCTTCTGACGATAGTAAAATTTTATATTTTGAATAACTATTCCTGCGATTCGAAAACGTCCCTACCAAACATTGTCATTTCACTTTTTTGGAGATAAAACATTGTCTATTGAAACTATGCCTGAATTTCTACCATTTGATCGAACTTTGAAGCCACAATCATGATGAGTAGAGTCAACGTGTTTAATCATCCTTGTATAGATATTGATCTCGATTTCAAAAATAAGCCAGATGGTGCTGTAAATACCTTTATTTTTAACTATCTAGAAATCGTTATCTATCAAAAATCGCCATACGCTCTCCTTATCTTTTAAAGTAATGATTGCAATATATAAATACTGTTTATTCAATAAAACTACTGAAATCAATACAAACATGATGGAATTGTAAAAACATATATACAGTACGATTTCCAATCAAGATATAGTTCTTTATTTACTTTAATATGTTTATTAGAATGTCTCTATCTATGATATGTTATTATAAAATAAGAAGGGAATACTCACTATTAATAGCAAATGAAGAAAACATTGAACTGGAAGATATCTATAGTAGGCTTGAGCTACGAAACATACATTTTATAACTCGGAAACAAAAAAATAAAATCTACACGGTTAGTTTTTTTGGTTGTATTCGAGACCTCTGATCATTCTCCGAAACATTTTTGGGAAATCCAAAATTAGGTTTGCTGGTGCGGGAGGAGATGTATATCTTTTGTCCCCGATAATCTTCTGTATTTTTTAAATTGTTTACACATTCGCCATATAAATACAAAAACAATTTATTTTCAATGGCTGTGGAATTCTATGATACATTCGACTTATGAGTATATTTCCAATGCATCATTTCAAATTTTTCTATCATCAAATAATACATTTATTTTTTTTACATTTTATGACCTAATGAATTTTTTCTAAAGCAGGAACTAATAAATGATTATACATGATAACAAAAATTCTATTTAGCTAACGATTCCAAAACTGTTGATCATCTTGAAGTTAATATTGGGAATAGTGGAAATTATAACAACTATGAAATTTTGGTAGTTTTGTTTTCCATTATTCTCAATATTTTTCAAATTCAATTCCAGGAGGTAATCACTTCTAAAGTCCGAACTCAATCCTTATTACTAAGCTAATACCATTGTGAAAGAAGTACAGAATCAGCCCACTTGATGCCATTTTTTATAACGGCCTTAACATTAATTTTATGGATGAGAGATACTCCTATTGAACAATATTTCAAGGAGCTCCGAATACTTGACAATAGTAGTTGCGCAAAAATACCTGCTAATTTTGTTAATGTGTGCGTGACACCAGCCAATCATGATCCAACATGCTTTTCATTTTGAAATCATACAATTGATATAACCTTTGCACTGAATAGGATTAATTTTACAGGCTTCTCGGACATTCACGCTTATATTCATATAACTGCTGGAATACATCTTGTGTTCATTGGTTCATCTTACATCTAGCCGTTAATTAAAACCACATATACGTATATGACTAATCAACGGCCTTTAAGAACGCTTCTGCTATCGAGGTAGCCTTTATTGAAGGTATAATATAGATTAAGTAATCATAAAGACATTGACAATATTTAATTCTATTACCTTTCTCCAGGGTGTTTTGTTTCCGGAATAGATCTTAGTAAACACTATAACTATAGATATGCTCGCATACAGAGTGATGCACAACATTAGAGAAAATCGCAACAGTGCAACGACACGAAATCCCCTTCATTTGGGATCCAAGAAAAAGTCATCAGAAAACTTGGAGAAAAACACCCATCTGTAGGTTCTGGAGAAACAATGATTAGATGGTTCAGGTCCAGGTTTTCTTATGGTTCGTTCTTGAATCCAAGATGATAGAAATGTTGTATTGCTACCTTGGGATACGTTCGTTCTCTTGGGATTGTGTTTTTATGCATCGTTTAGATAACACGCAAAATACAAATTTGAAAAAACACTATCTAAGTTTTGCTAACTACATATATGAGTATGCTAAAATTCTCCGTCAATATCGCGTCTCTAATAATTATAACCTTAACACCATCGTGCAGATAAAAAGATTGTGTAATTACCACATAATTTCACAAATAAAACTCTTTTTCTTTCAGTGACGGGTTTCGATTTACATTTAAATCATCGTCGGACTGTCAGATTTGACTGCTAACAAGGCTACCCAGATTACTTGCTAACTAACCAAATAGATTCTATCATGGATACAAAACTATAGCTGTAAAATCCCTCATACTACTTATCCTGTCTAGCTATTTTTTATTAAAATATTTTATTTTCTATTAAATTATTTTTTCCTTTCTTGTGTCTGTCTTAGGGGAAATATTTTTTTTTGTTCTGTTCATTTACTACAATGAAGTCAGGGTTTCGCAGATTTTTTGAATCTCTAATGTTTCCATGAAGTTCAAATCATGTATTTTATTACAAGTATAAATTTAGTATTAAATATGATCATATTTAATAAACGCAAACGAGAAAGAACCAAATATGTGTAAGTTAGGTATTTATAGGATTTCATGTGTCTTCTGTAATGCTGTTTATATAGGTCAAACAGCTAGAGCATTTACAACAAGGTGCAGAGAACATATAAGCTCCTGCAAAAACCATTATCCAGAAAGATCAAATTATGCCAAACACTTACTAGATACTAATCATAAAGTTGGCGAAAATAAAATGAGTGTACTCTATACTTGTAAAAAATACATGATTTAAACTTCATGGAAATATTAGAGATTCAAAAATATCTGCGAAACCCTGACTTCATCGTAGTAGATGAACAGACTGATCTTTTAAACTCAATTTTTATCGATACACTACTATCCATCTATTTGTATTCTAGGTTAACATACTTCTGAGATATCTTAAGTTATAGAATTTATTAAGAAGAATGAAATAGCTTAGGAATAAAATATCATAAAACGTGATAAATCTTAAATAAAATAGTTTATCACATGAAATATCTTAAGGACATTTGCACGGCGATGGTTAAGGTTTTGTAGCTGTTTGCCTTAACACTAGTGTAAATGTAGTCGCCAAAAAAATATTTTCCCTAAGACTCAAGGAAGGGAAAAAATAATTTAACTGAAAAATTGCTAGACAGGATAAATAGTATGCTGGATTTGAGATCTCTAGTTTTGGATCCATGATAGGATCTAGTTAGTTACTTGGCAAGTAATCTGGGTAGCCTAGTTAGCAGTCAAATCTGACAGTCCGACGATGATTTTAATATAAATCGAAACGCGTCACTCAAATAAATAAATTGTTTTCTTTGTGAACCTCTGTGTTAATTACACAATCCTTTTATCTGCATGATGGAAGTACCACCACCAGGTAAGAGCATCTAACAATCTACATGATAAACACCATCCTTTTCGCGATATCAAACTGCCAAACACCTCATCTAGCGACAACTAGTGACAGGTTGATCAGCCTCTTTGAGCGACAGAAGTGCAAATAGTGATCAAAGATGTTACTAATCCAGCTTTCGCTTGATGGATTGTTTGACTGTTTGAGATGGCGGAAAAAAATTAGGTGAGGCTGAACCTAATCAATACTGCAGCTCTATATATTTTCGCAAAAAAATATAACAGGGCGTTACTGAACGGTGGAAAACAAGTGTTTTGTAGTCGCTTAAAAAGCTGGTTGGGTGGCCAATGCTTCAACTTATATATTATTCTGAATTCATCACTCATCACAGATTTGGACACTTTCGCGCTGTCTAAATGCTTTCTGCCTTGTTTATCAGAACTCATGTTCAATGAAAACATGTCCTCTGATGTATTTATACGAATATTATCTTCAAATATTTTAATTACAAACCTTGTGTGAAATTACATACATCAATACAACATCCTTATAACAGTGCTCTTGATATCTTTTCTCTGCATTATGAAATGGTCATTATTTGTTCATCATTATAATTACAAGTCCTGTTTGAATATAAAAAATAAGTCAAGCTGATTGACTTCTCATGTCATCTCAGGTCACGTCAGGTCATTTGAATATGCTCATATTATGCTCGCCAAATAAGAATGATCTAGTATATAGCAAGTGTCAAATTAAAAAAACATCAAGGTTATATCAACAGAGAAGCAATCAAACTAGACTCTATAATACATGAAATAAGTCTTCTTATCTTCTTTAATCTCATAGCAAACTGGTCTGGTCTGGTCATATATGTTGTACATTATTCGGATATTATATACTATCCATGTTTAGACCACTTCACCAAAAATATAATTCAAGTCATTCAAAACAATTGTGTAGGTTTTATATTTACGCTGCGCAAATTTGATCATGTATCAGCGAAGTGTCCAATACTAAAGTGGTTGAAAATAAATGATTTAGTTAAGTATCACACATAAATTATCAATTACCTCAAAAACGATTTACTTAAGAAACAAATTCCATTTAATCACGATATTCATACAGGATCACTCTGAGATATAATTATTAGAATATTTCAACATACTACAACCCTATTCAAACATAGTTTCTCTTATAACGGTTCGCTCATATATATAATGAAATACCTAAAATATATAAAGAGCATTCCTTACCATATTTTCGTTAAAAAATTAAATTGTTTTTAATCAATTTATCAGCAATCGGATAACTTAATCAAAAATATTCCGAATTTATTAATAAGTTCTTCCTTTCTTATATCTGATCGTAACATTTTTGTTGTGAACATTACGATATGATATGGTGTGAGAGCTGAAATGTTTCATCAGTTTTATTTGTGGTGGTGAATTGACATGTCGCCAATATATTTACCATTCCTTTCTCTAACGCTCTTTTTGCGTACATCAATGAACTGTTTGATGCATCATCTAATCCAATCTACAACTTCGCAGATGATAGCACCCGGATATCTTGCATGGAACCAGTCAAATCACTACCAATCCAAGGGACCTTACATACTTTTACACAACAGCATGTTATTCAAATCAAATTGTTGACAAGAAAATTACTCATTGGTGCTCCAGCCATGGAGCTCGACGGACTCTCAAAGTTCGATTCATCAACCATTAAATTTCTGGAGGTTATCACCAACATCGCAAAGAATTACCGATTTGTCTTGCATAATAACACCGAGAACGATCATTAACGAATACTATTAAGGACCATTCGCCTCATTCACACCAGATCGAACGTCCAAGACCTCTGGAGAGCCACGGAGTTATAAAATTAACGGAGCATTTATCCCCTCGCAGCGCTTCTGGAGCCTCTGGTATTCAATCAAAGCATCTAGAACTGATCGTTGCGACTATTTTGTCCCTAGAAGCACCTTTTCCAATTCTTTCAAAATTGCTTTTACTCTTATTGAGGTAGTTCTTCCACTGGCCACGTTACTAGACGGTATTTATCAGTATACCCGCAGAAAGCTGAATGGAGCAGCAGAGCTGCGTTTCCTGTCTCTTTCTCTCTTTTCTGCGGTCTCACTCACTCCTATATTCTGGGCGTTCTGGCCAACATAACTTCAATCTCAATACTTGCTGTTGTTTTACGTAAAGAATATTACACAATGACGGAGATTATGTGGTTGAAGGGTCGGTACGAAAAAGGAAGTTTCGAGAAAGAGAAGTGCTTCAGCTGGTTTTCCATTATCAACTCCTAGAATTCCGGATCGCCGCTTGTGTTTAAACTTAAAAAAGGAGGCAGCGTTGCCACATTTAGTAGTGATACTTAAAAATGGTCTACTTGAAGCTAGACTTCGCCATATCAATTTATATATTTTTTTTCTTGTGAAAATTTCTTACGCCCATAAAGCCGATTGTTGTTGTTGTTGTTGTTGTTGTTGTTGTTGTTGTTGTTGTTGTTGTTGTTGTTGTTGTTGTTGTTGTTGTTGTTGTTGTTGTTGTTGTTGTTGTTGTTGTTGTTGTGGTTGTTGTTGTTGTTGTTGTTGTTGTTGTTGTTATTATTATTATTATTATTATTATTATTATTATTATTATTATTATTATTATTATTATTATTATTATTATTATTATTATTATTATTATTATTATTATTATTATTATTATTATTATTATTATTATTATTATTATTATTATTATTATTATTATTATTATTATTATTATTATTATTATTATTATTATTATTATTATTATTATTATTGTAGGCGGCTCAAATTAGACTTTTATTTATCCAAAAACTATGCTGTGGATCAATTTGGGCTTTCTCAGACTTGTTTCACTATCAATTTATTGTCATATTAAAAAATTTGATGCAAATTTAAGGAATATGGGTTTCATGGTGAAATCACCTTAAACCCTCTCTAGCTACTTTATAACACACACGTATTTAGGATTCACCTTTGTGGGTGCTTAAGTATAAAAAAATGATGAACCAAAACGTCAAGAAAACCATCAATATAGAGAAAGCTGTAACCTGTTTTTTTTTTAGAAATGACGTTCATTATCTACACCATGGCACTAACAGTGCTGTTGTTGATACTATGGAACATCAGTAACGCGGCTAAATACTACATAAAATTCATTGTGTTCGGAATAGTTAGTCTCATATCAGCATGTGCGCCGATACCAATTATGTTACTGAGGCCAAGAGACAGTAGAAATGCTCTGTGAGTATGATATGCCATGTTGTTATATTGTTGAACATACAGGTTTTGGCAGTTAAATGGTTTTTCGTGTAATGTTCGACCGATAGAAGTTGATGATTGTCTCAATTCATCATAATGTTTAAGACTTGGAAAACAACTTAATCCTTTTCAAATACAATTAATGCGAACATATTCAGGTTTTTAAAAACTTCTAGAATTTCCAATACTTCCAAGTAGACCGAAATTCTGTTAAAATCTTTAATAAAATGATACCATTAACGTAAAGTATAGAGTTTACTTTGACTCTGTATTTTGAGAGGTTAAATACCACTTTGATAATTATTTACAATCATTATTTAGTTGAAATGCAGTAGGTAATCTGCCAAAATCTCAAACGTGCTTCTTTGAAATATTTGAAATGCTTCGGCAATTTACTGTGGTCATAAGTCAGATGTATCGTGAACTTCTGATCGTATATGATTTATACAAATCAAAACGATACTTGAATCATCATAATGAAAATGTGAAATATAGATACATTTTCACGGCTTCGATACTATCAAGATGAAAAATGAAAAATAAATTTTAAAATTATAATGACATTAACCTATCCTACAGAAAAAACTCAATAAAGCAAATAAGGAAATGAAATCCATCAAAATAGTATTAATTCAATGAACGTTCATATTTTTCCAACATTCATACTTATTTAATTGAATAAACGAAGCCAAAAGCTGTGGATTTTACTAGATATTTTTTTACCATATGTGATAGGAACCATGCATAATGAGGAAAAAGCTATTTAGTATCTTTGTCAATCAGGTTGACCAGGTATTTTCAGGCAGATGTAAAAGTTAAAAACATTTAATTGGATTTCAAAAATGTTAATCCACTTGATTATGTTTTTTATGCTTTCCTACAATATGAGTATCAAATTGAAGGACTTGCTGAGGATACGAATGAAAGAAAAAAAAGATGGTGATCATAAACTCCGTTGCCCCAATCCGTCTGAAATTCGAGTGTACTGGGGTTTTTGCAGATCAGCGATAACTAAACAGTAAAAAATAAATTAAAAGGAAAAAAAGTTTTTTAATTACAAACTTTTATTTAAATACGTCAAAAAGAATAAAATAAAATTTTACGTATAATGTCATTATACAATTTATATGATATAAAAGCTTGTCGCGAGATTTACCTGTGTAGATAAACAAGTATATTAAATAACTTGATCTGACTAAGTAAATACGAGTACTTAAATCTCGCGACCAGCTTCTATATCATATAAATTCTGTAATCACGTTATAAGTTGATAGTAAAAATTTTAATGGAAAAATATATTCTACTATTTTCAGCGCATTTAAATAAAAGCTTGTTTTGAAAAAAGTTTTTTTACTTCTTTTATTTATTTTAAACTTATTTCTTACCTACTTTTGAACATTGAGAATATTTTTATCATGCTCTAATTTTGCCTTTAGACATCAGAACAAGGCAGCATTGACAATATCCTCTTCAAACAGTAATTCAGATACATTTAGATGGTTTATATGTAAAAAAATAGTAAACCACGACGTCTATTGAAATATGCTTGCGAATCAATCGGTTTTTGATGTGAGGTAGCGTCTACAAAAATGCCAATTCAGAAAAAAATCCAGCAAGATTGAGGGCTTCTCGAATAATTTGATACAATTATTCCCACAGGATACCTGCAGCAGGTCTTAGAGCCTGCTGTAAGTTCATGGGGCTTACTTATGAAGTAGAAGGGATAGAAAACGTAGCCAAAGACAGTGGCTGTGTTGTGCTGATCAATCATCAAAGCATGCTTGATTTGATAGGTATGTACCAGGCAAATATGCAAAATGCTTACATCTTTGGTAGATAGTATTGTGGGCGGAATATACTAAATTTGTGATAAAAAACGTGTTTGAAGAATGAAATACGACTTCAAAATCTCTAAGTTTAAAATGATTAAAATTGAGTAAATGGAAATAGTTAAAGTAGTGGACTTAAAGAGTACTTGGTTGATGTAGTTCCAAGTCAGCTCTAATATTGAATATGAGGTTTCTGAAAACCAAGTCGTTGCAACACGTATAGTAATTTAAAAGTTCGTTGATTAAAAACAATTTCATTTTATCATATTTTTACATACACATGGTGTTAATTTTGCTTGAGTAAGCATCAAAAATCTTTTTTGAATAGCATTTTCAAATATTTATATTATATATTATTATTTATACCTATATTTTTAATTTAGGGTATATTTTGTTAATATTCGTATATATATTGCCCCCTTTTCATCAATTCATGAATTTTAATAATTTAAATTATATTTGTCGATTTTTGCTATTGTTATAAAATATTCTTCGCCAAATCTTGAAGCAAAAAGAAAATAACATATTTTGTTTCAGTGCTAGCATGTCTGTGGCCAGTGATGCCGAACTGTACGGTTATATCGAAAAAAGAGATATTTTATCTCCAACCATTCGGATTGGCATCTTGGCTGTGGGGTACAATCTTTATAGACAGAATGAATATCAAAGGGGCTAGGAATGCCGTCAACAAAACTGGCGATACAATAAGGACTAGGAAGGTATGGAATATTTTGAATAACCATGAGTCAGTTGCACTTTTTCATAAGTTATATTTAGCCATTAATTTGAGTCTAACTGGAAGAATTTGAAGGATCGTTTGGAAAGATCTGAATTATTCATAAATGGAGACCATTTTGTAATTATTTTACATCAACTTTAGACACATTTCTCCTATTTATACGTTTGTTATCGTTACACAAGAAAGAGAGTTATTTACATTTTTTTGCTAAAATATTCTGCCACAATCGCCACAATATATGACTCTATTTTAATTCATCAAATAAAACTGGTAAAACGCTGTAACAATCATAGATAATAGTATAAGTTACACCACTTTGATGGTGGGTGATTTTTGATTTTGTAAAATCGGTGCTGTGGCTGCTGATTTATCGTTAATAAAACAAGATAAATTACCAGAATCCTTGGCCCCTCTTCATTTCGAATCGGAGAAGTCAATTATGATTTTTGTCATCGATAAATGATGATCTTTGTACACAGATGATTGTTATCATATTTTCCTCCAAGGCCCAGATTATTAGATAGATTATTTTTCAATGGAGCTGTGTACTTAGATTTTTATCATACATCATACGCCTTATAAAGATATTGAATGCTACCAATCACTCTCAATCGTTTATTTCTTTACAAGTTGTATATCATTTTAGGGCGTAGTTAACTATTTACCTACGCCAATACATTAGTCGGTGAGCATTGTGAATAATTTCGAATTCGAATTCGAGATATTGAGTTTTCTTGATGTTACATGACAATATACATCATGAACATTATTACATTGTTGAACCATATTCAAAAAACAATTATTCGACCTATAATAGACCGATTTGTGTAATAATTTTACTGCTATAGATCTATTTAATTTATCAAATGCAAAGGCTCGATAAACTCACAGATATTTGTATGTAAATATAAGAAATGGATGATGCAAGCATGGGAAAATGAATAATACCATTTGCATGAAATGTGGCAGGAACTGTCGTATCGGGAATTATAACGAACGACTAATAGGTTTTAGTGTATGCCGATTTATCGGAGATTCCCTCGGTTCCATCAAAAAAGATATTGAACTTATCGAGCAACAGCGTTGTTCCACCTGGGGATTTCGGTGACCGAAAGGCCTTACACAACAACAAGAGGCCCTTAAAGCTGGCACACTTAAAGAGAGAAGACGCGGTAGTTGGTGAACGTCTTTCGGAGGATTCTAACATTTGAAGCATTAATTGTGAAACGCTACGGCTCTGCGGCTGTCCGGACGGGTAAGGGTGACAGACTCTCCTATCGAGAGAGCACAGAGACGGATGCACCAAATAGAAGCGAAAATCCAGTTAGCTCATAAAGAAGGATGTCGTATCCAGTGTGTGATGGAATACAGAACACGCGGAAGGCCCTTCACGTCTGGGGTGCGTCATATAGCTTCTGAATTAAGACGCAAGCATCACACACTTAATGAGACTATACGTGCCGTTGTCTAGCTGCCTTGTCTTGACAGGATACGGATGTTAATTTTTGCTAAACGATCATTGCTGGCGCAGGCAAGGGGCTTGGAGAAGAACAGGCTGTTTTCTGAAAGACCTTCTCGTCTATTTCAACGGCGACCACCCACCATCGAGCAGTCGTCAACTGCTGATCGCGTGGAGGCCTTCTGAAGAGATATCTACTAACAGCCAAAGCCTTTCCAAACAGACACTCCGGCCTTGGCGCAGTTAGAATCCGCCTTTAGAAGGACTCCTCATCCAGAGGTACTGCATCATCTGATAAAAGCGGAATAAATTCTTAGCGCCTTAGAGGGCGGTAAGAATTTCGCTGCTCCTGGCCCGGATGATATAAACACAAGCAAAACCTTTAAATGGCCTGAAATGACTATCGCAAGGCATTCGACACAACGTCTCATGGACTCATTTACTCCTGACGAGCTGAACATCGTCTTAAAGGAGGAGGAGAAATGTACCAAGTATGAGGAGCTCCTCAGCCAGCTCCGCAGACCTTGGCCAGACCACACTGTTAGTCTGCTAGTAATGGTCATTGAATCCTTGGTGGGATGAGAAATATGCTGCTCTCTGCTTTAAAATCTATACCGGCATGCTGTGCATCGGCAAGCATATTGGCCGGAAAGATGCAGAAAGCTGTCCTCCTCGGTTCTATCCGTCTGCTTAGGGCACACGATTTGCGGACTGAGTGACTGCTTACCTCACGGTGTGGGGAGCAGCTGCTGGGAAATGAAACAGCGGCCCGGTTTGTCGGAGCCCGGATAGCGCGTTTTTTCCTTCTTTTTTTAATAATAATGCTAATAATAATAATAAAGTTATTGAGATAATCTTTTCATTTCTAGGCGCGAGTGTTGATGTTCCCAGAAGGGACCAGAAACAACAAAAAGGAACTATTGCCTTTCAAGAAGGGGGCATTCCATCTAGCGTTAGCTTCCAGGTGTCCGATCCAACCAGTAGCAGTTAGCAGATACACATTTTTGGGGAAGAGAAGATTTGATAATGGTGAGCGGAAATCTACACCAAATATACGTACTCTGATAAAGCTCTATAAAACTATTCAAATTTGAAGCCGGTGCATTGGTGGCGGAGTAATTACCATTTTGGGTCGTTTTGTTTTAGATGTTAAAAATGTTCGACAATCCCAATTCTGATTTTTATATACATATTTCACAGGTTTACTACTACCATATAATTATTTATAACATTTTCTGGCTGGAGAAAAACAACATGGAAATAGCACATCATAAAGCTGCAGCAGTAGTGTTTAAGGAGCAGAAGAAGAGGGACAAAGTTATCTTCCAGATGCAAAACCAAATTATAATACTTGGGAGTCATAATAGACAAAAAAGGAACCTTTGGCGACCATATAAAAACAATAGTGATCGAGGCTGAAAAGTGCGGCAAAAGGCAAATCTTGTGTGGAGAAGTCTACTCAATATTTTGTATGCAGTACCAATCTTCTATACAGCAATCGAGAAAAAAAAGTTAAAGTGCTCGAAAAGGCACAAAGAAAAATTCTCCTATGTGTAGTTAGAGCTTGTAAGATCGTCTCAAATCAAGCCATACAGATCATCGCAGGAGAACTACCCATGCATTTGCTCGCCAAAGGACGATGTATGATGTATGGAGAAGACACTACAGATGCTGATCGTGCGGGCATTAGGTATAGTTTGGTGAGAATGGCGGCATGGATGGGGTATGAATGAAGCGGTGGCACAATGGACTAAGAGGCTCATACCTAACATTGAGAACTGGTTGAAGTGCAAACATAGTATCAGATTGTTACTCCACACAACTGGAACATCGTACATGCTCTCAGGAAAAACAACATGAAAAAGAAAGAAGAAGAGAGGACGCCATAATCAGACTAACATATTCTAGCGGTGAAGAAATGAAAAAAAATAGAAAGTGAGAAAAAGAATCACGAATCCGAATTTATAACCCCCGCTGGGCTGTAGGGAAGAGGTAGGGGTGTGAGTGAACAATGAAAAAAAGAGATGAAGAAAAGTCAAACCCTCACCTGAAGAGATGTATCTCACACGGTTCCGGGGAAATTGCGATGTACAAACAAATAAATGAAAAAAATACCATATTAGCAAATAGAATAGAAAATAATCAGCCACTTCGTATGTTGTTATAGCGATACAGAATAAATGAATGTATGTATAAATAAATACCCACATAGTGTTGTGATCAATTCAGTGAGTTCCCCGTAAATATCAATATGATACTTAAAATGCTACCAAATGCATAAACAATTAACTGAGATAACGTTCTAGTTTATTTGATGTGATACTTTGTATACATTTTATCTTATCTTTCATTTGAATGCACTTTTGTGAATTTCAAGTGGTAAAACCTGGAATTTGGTCTAGCAAAAAGTATATAACTCTGAAAATGCATTTCATACAGGTGCGGATCTAGGACTTCGGGGACCGGAATTCAGTTTTCATCGAACCATCCTAATTTTATAAAGAAAATTATGATTATTTTATGGAAGCTATTATTTATATCACATATGATCTCCGAAAACCCAACAGTGGATCTTTGTGCAATTCGAGGTGAAGTTATCTATTCTAAAGCAAAATGTGCAATTTTTTTAATTTGAAAGAACACCTACAGAGAAATATGTATGCATTATAATATAGAAATGATTATTTTATCGTCACTTCCATAATCTGCCTGTACATAGAGCAACGTTTTTTCCAACCTATACGGGGGATAGAATGCCCATTTTAAGCCTAAAATTCCTGAACCATTAAGAGATCTACAAGTAATAGGCCAAGGTGATACTCAGTTGTCCTTGATTCTATGTGTTAATGACTGAATAACCAAAAAAGTTTATTGTAGACGTATATGGCCTCGTCTCGGAATGTTTTCGTTCATTTAATGAATTTTTATTGCTGTACTGCTGATATGACAAAGCCCTAACTTGAATTTTATTGCTATTGCATAAAGCAGATTAAGGTCACCTCTATGACAATTGAAGTACAGGCTACAGGGTGAAGTAAAGAACTTAAAATGATTTTTTATATGGCCGTAAATTGTTAGTTTATTAATTTTTACTGAACGTCATTTGATTTTTCAATTTGTAATATGAGAGCATTTCAAATTCAGATATTTTTAGATACTCGGGGATGTGGGGAACATTTCAAATATCTATTATAAAAGCTAAAAGAATGTTTAAATTGTGGTAATCTTTATCTAAAAACAACTCAATCTCACGAAAGATGCGCAAAAAATTAAAAATAAGCCCTGTCTGATAGATTCGTTGCAATATTTAGCGTAATTTTCTACAGCGTATTCAAAAAACCGACTATTATAACTGATCTAATTTCAGGTCACATAAAAATTCGCATCATGCCCACAATTTCCACTGAAGGATACACGCATGAACACATGGACAAACTCATCGAGGAAGCCTACAAAGTGATGTCCGAAAATGTGGACGCCATCAGTGATAGCTGCCAGATGAATAACAATTGTTCCTCCAAAGTACAAAAATGAATCCGATATCCAAAAAATATATTTTTGTTATATTAGTTATAATACAGCTTTTTGGACTTTTCAACATTTAATAGATGCCTGAGGCTGAGGATCCCACTTCTGTGATGTGTATACGTATATCGTACCGCCCTGTGTTGTGAACGTAGTTTACGAGGGCCAGACGGAGATATCTCAGTACGATCTTTACTGTCACGATATTCTGAAAATCCACTAACTTGGTGAGGAATTCTACACTACATATCACACTGAAATCTGTACATTTTAACCTTTAACAATTTCACAATAAAAAAGGCTTCACTAGCAGGATACTTTCTCAGAACAATCAATCTTAACTCCAGATTTACATACAAAAAATATTAATTTTTCCGTACCGATTCTTCCCGACGCTCAAACAATTCTCTAATAAATGTAGTAATGATATTGAATTTCCGAGAGTCAAATTTGTTTGAGAGAGAACAAGGAAAGAACAAAAAAACAAAAATAATGTTTTGCTGATTAACAGGAGACACAATAGCCGAAAAATATGTTGTCCTGATCTATATCTTGAAAACTTCAAATGCTTCCTTTGAAGAAATTATAACCTTTCTGGACAGCTATCTACAGTTGTGTTTTAGGTTTGTAGTTGAAGATGAGAGACCGTTTTGTTTTCAAATTAGAGGGGTATCAAAATCTGTAAACATCTTATTTAAAATGGAAATAAGTTTATATGTACTATGTTTGGCATCACCTATTTGTATAAATCTGACTGACTAGATTAAGTAATTTTTAAATATCGTGGAATGTCATGTTTTTATTCTATTGTTGATGTTTATATCTTGGAAATTCTATGTATAGTATTTATTTTTTATAAATAAGAGCAATGTTGCATTTTTGCGTGTTGTTTACTTTTTCCTACAAACAACAAGCAGCAGAGTGAATGGTAGAAAATTAGAATTTACGTGGCTTAATAAAACTTACAGATAAGATAGATGTTCCAAATGTTATATATTGTGCTTTCATTGTCTTTACAATTTTTGAAATCACAACTTTTCAATCGATTTCAATCGTCTTCAGATATTGTTTATGATCGGCTGCCATAATGGTTTAATTTAACAGGTGATTTAATGACGCCAAGGCAGAGGCGTATGCAAGGAAGGGGGGGTTACATGATAATTAAACTCCCCCGCCAAGATTTTACCAAAAATTTAATTCAATTTACTGTTTTTTCCAAGGAATGAATGAATTGATTCGGTATCTATTCCTATACTTATCGTTTAAAAAAAACATATCAATACATGATGTATTTCTATTTTAGCAAATTTTGTTCACTAATTTCCGTTTTCTTCATATTTTTTAACAACTCTGATTTTCGAAATAAATAATATGAGTCACGTATCAATGAAATCAAAATGAAAATTCGCAAAACTTGCGATAACTCAAAATCAGTTGCATATTTCTTTTGCATCTGTACGTATCTGAGAAGACATCACGATGCTTCAATGGTGGCGGCTCAGTACAAATGCAAGCTTACCTTTAGCCGGTAGTATTCAAGAATATTGATTAGTACATCTAGGTGTTTTATTTCATCTTCCTAAAATTCCAATGACCACTGTTTCACTTGTCCTTGTCTCCTTCTTAATTATAATACTATTAACTATGACCTTTTCTGTCGCCTCAAAAATGCTGTAAGCACACAAACTTCTTGCACCCCCCACTATAAGACTGCGTTCTGGAAAAGTCTTTGCGTGAAGGTGATTTACGTAAGAATATGTGGTTTTGCCGGAAATTCAAGGAGCCCCTTTTATCGTTTGGTATACAGTCCTGTGGTGGAGGGGTGCTCGGAGAGTTTCTCCGGCTCTGGGCATTAGAAAGGGATTGCGAACGTTTATGAGGCCCGCGGAAATAGGAGGCTTTACTAACTTTTCTCATTGTTTAGTGGAATTTCAGTCTACCTGTACCAACTAAACCAGTATGACAATCGATCATAACTAACTAAAATATTGATGTCCTGAATATTTTTCTGGAACTTCGCAGCCGCACCTTAACTCTCAACAATTTTTAATATAAAAATATGGACTAGACATATCACGCAGTTTCTCAATTCCTCTTCAATATGTATCTAAAAAAAATCTAGACTATTAAGATCGGGGGATCTGTGTGGCCATGATTATGGCCCTCGGCGACCTATCCAGGGATTGTTATCGTTTTGATTTAAACATTCCCGTGCTCGGAAACTGAAATTATCAAGTGCACCATCGAACATAAACCATATGCGACGTCCAAATAAAATGCGGCTGTTCATGAAACTGGTGATAAGTATTTCCGTCCAATCTGTGCAAAGAGAACATGGCCCAATAAAATAATCTCTGATAATTCCAGCTCATACATTGACAGAAAATGCTCTTGTTGGTGGGATTCCGTGGTGGCATGCAGGTTTCCTTCAGCCAGAAATGATTGGTATGGGTATTTCCTAAAGCGTTTTTGGAAAAAATAGCGTTATTGATAAATAAAATTAAGGTGTCAGATTTGGGATATCAGATATTCATTCGAAGGAACCATTGGTATAAATTTGAGCGTATCTATTGAGAGTCAAGTCCTGGACTCGTTGGATATAAGAGTATAACAAATGCTGGTGGAGAATTCTCCACACTAGAACATGAATAACATTTAAAATACTCTCATCTTATCAGGTATTCATTTGTTCCATTAAATCTAAAGTAGTTTATTCGGTTTCCGGTATTCTTGCAGTAGATTGGAAACATCCCGTTTCTAATAACTTTTCTGAAATTGTTCCTGCATCCCGAACTAATCTATTTGCATAATGCTCTTCCAATGCATTGCCATCAGCAAGTCTATACAGATTAATGCATATCAGAGAACTCGACATTTATGAAATTTACTATTAATTCATTATTAAAAGAATATTACGGTTTAAAATTTTAGCGAATATAATTATATAAATATCTGTCAATGCTGTTCGAGAGTCATTGTTTCCTTGACAGTCATGTTCCGGACCTACTTTTCAAAAATCACGAGCGCATATCGATGATAAATATGCATAAAGATGGTTTTCATTGTTTTACGCGAAATCTCGAAATTGAAAAAGTCAATAAATCATATTTTCCGAAAATAATGAGTATTTTAATGATAATTTTTATTTTAAGAAAAATCAGTGGAGTACCATATTTTTGCAAATATATTTAATTTATATTCCGTACAGACACCACTTGTTTGAAAATCAAGGAATCCGCATGAAGATATGGCATGTGCCAAACGATTTCTGTTCTTGAAACATTAAAACCCTGTAGCTCAACAGTTAGGAGGTTTAGGATATATATTGATATGAACGTTTCCTCTTGAAACCAGTGGAGGGTTCACACTCAAGGATTAGATCCCAATTACTAAATACTCTGTATGTTAAAATGTATAGTCATATTCGAATCAGATAGTTTATTACTTTACTTACTTCAATGTGCACACTAGATAGGCACATACCAAGCACATACCTATACTAATCCAAGTAAATACTTAGATCCAGGAAACTGGATGGAGGGCTGCCAGCGTTTGAAAAGAAACAATGACCGGCGCAGAAAAGCAGTTCCTAAATGTCAGATATTAAATAGTTTAGTTAGTTAATTTAGCTACTTATCACAATAGCTAAATATGAGGATGATGATTATAAAAATCATGAGCAGTAGTTATGTAATTATCGACTAGAACGGCTTTATAATCTTTATGTATAAATATACAAAATACGTAAGTAGGAAATACTGCTTCAATCTTACTTGATGTTACTTTTTGTTGAAATAAATCAGTAATTACATGAATAGTACATATTTAATTGAATAATATTGAAATTGGTGTCTAATTCAATTAGAGATTTCCCATTATTTCGACCAGATAACGTAATATCTATTTGTGTTGAATGAGTTTGTTCATTGATGTAGGTGTTAATTATATAGGCGAACCATACACAATCCAAGCAACTTAAGACTATGTGAAAGTCCTACAGGAAAGAAATCAGTATAAGAGCACAAAGGTATAATGAACGCAGATAAACTCGTTAACGCACGTTAAAAATTTGAATTCTTCTAGATACAGAAAAATAAATTCATAAAAAGACAAGATAAAAATATGCTTAGGCTCTGTACTGTCTAGCTGTATTTTTGACCTTTTAGATGTGAATAAAGATATATTCTATTCTATTCTCGGGAAAAGGAAGGTGCATATTCATGAAATAAATGAAAACCTGATGAGGTATAGTATCTACTGGTGTTATTGCGTACATACAGTTCTGAAACATATCGTTTTTACACCTTTTTTATAAACAAGTATTGATGCTGTATGGCAGTCGATCCATATAAATTTGGAGAATAAAATAAAAAATAACATTTAAAAAATAAACATTAAATCTATCTAATTTAGACATATTCATGTGCTATCAAATGCTACTGTCGAAAAATATTGCAAATAGATTGGATGCTGATGTGAACACTGATATTGAGGTTATACTTTTTGTTCCTCTAGTATGTGTTGTACTGATAACTTTTAATGTAATTATACAAGGCAGCTCGGTCTAACATTTACCATGATAGAATCTATAGCATAAGGACAGATCTGCTATATTTCTTCGCTGTTCTAGACTATGGAGGTCAGGCGTATCCATCAGATGTATTTTTTTGTTCTGCATTGAGTCGAGAAGCTTGAGCGAGTGCTTCGGAGTGCATCCTCACACTTGTGAATAGTATTCCAGAGGTGGTCTGATCAGAGCTTTGTAGTTTAGGGAAGGAGAATCCCTCAGCTTCTGGCAAGACCGGTAACAGGACATGTTATTGTTGATGTCAATCCTCAGAAGCTTCCTGACGTAAGTATTGAGCTTCCTCCATCTCTCTCTGTGGCTAGCAGACCAGCATGGAATCATATTGTCAGAGTAGTTTGTAGGGGCGGATTTACCAATAGGTCGGCAGATTCCAGAGGGCGGCAAATTTGGATCCAATTTTTTTTTGATCTTAACAGAAATAAAAAAACATTTAGGTATTATATGCAATTACATGTCAATGTCATTGACAGAATAAATGTAATTATTATGCATGTGAAGTAGGGTAGCGTCAAAGGTTAATAGGGGCGGCAAGTTTGTAGCGCCGCCACTGGTAGTCTGAGTCTTCTGGCGCTTGACGGAACCACATGCGTTGATCTCCAATCGACAGTTATGTCTTTGTTTAACTGAATAGCATTAGGACACCGGTCTTATTCTTCAAAGTTGATGTTTTAGAGATGACGCGTCCCTTTGACGCGATTTTCTGACACGTAACAAATTTTAACGCACCTACTGGGTGATGGGATTCTGTAGTTGGTAGCACATGGCTGGTATATGAGATGAAATAATTTAGGTTCAATCACCCCCTGAATGTGCTAACATAGCGAAACATAAGCTGAGTGTAAAAAATCTGTATTACAGTGAATAAAACAGAAGAATGCAATAATGTTCAAACTGCTTCCAAGGCAGTCGAGAGCAGAGTGGGTTATTTTATTGAACTCACAAAGGGTAGACACAAAATTTTATATACCTAAAGGAAAGACCTAAGCAATAGTTGGAATGAGTACACGTGAAAAATCACAAATTTCAATGTTTAATAGGAAATAAACCATGCTGCCTAAGCAATTGTTACTTTTTATTTCAGTTTTACCGAAAAAAGCATTAGCACAACTTATCATTTGCTGGGAATACGCTCCTCAATCGGATCTTCATGTCCCTGGGTTAACATTTGCAGTAGACACTAATAATGTTTCCCAAAGAACCAGTCACCGTCTAAAAATGTTACGGTACCACCTATGATCATTCTAAAATAAGAAATTAAACTTTCCTCGGTTCGCGTCCACGTACAGAGTGAACGTTAGGCAACCAATCCAACAATGTTTATAACAACACGAAATAATTATTTATATTGCAACAACAGTTCCTACAGATTACGATATCTCATTATAACCTAGATTTTATCAGCTATCTAGACTATCGTTGTGTTCTCTCGGTTTGAAACTTCAGACCGCAGTATGAGAAGATAACCTATCTTTAACGCGCTGAAAAAAACCTTCTTAGTGAAAATAACAAAGGCCTCTTTCAATACACGTACGGGAAAAATTAAGAACATGTGAGTCACGACCAAGTCAGTATTAAAACAAAAGTGATTAGAGGAAGGTGCGTGATTTCTGGGTGCGTAAATCAAGGATAACTATGGCGGGAAACTCCGGAATGGAACAGCTGATCCCGATTGTGAACAAACTACAGGACGCTTTTTCACAACTGGGAGTGAGTCTGACCTTAGAACTTCCTCAAATCGCTGTTGTTGGGGGACAATCTGCTGGGAAGAGCTCTGTTTTGGAAAATTTCGTTGGCAGGTGAGCTTTTGACACACTGACACAGTTCAAAGATGAAACAAACATACTTGAAAACTCATCATGATGTCACCGGATACTACTTGTCAAATGTTACAATCAAAACCAACAGAGATGTCAGATTATATGGTAGTACCAGTATCCCCATCCCCAGAGTCAGTAACATAAACGTGTTTTGTTATATTATTAATTCCCTACTCTCTAACGGATGAGCTATGCGTTTGCAGAGCTAGCAACTATTGGAATATGAGAAATTTTACTTCCCTCTTCAATGTAAGCCATTTTTCGAATTTTTTTGAGGGGTTGAATTCAAGGTTGATGGTTAATGGAGGAGGTGGTCTTAATTCTTTTTGGCGTTGGTAAAAAACGTTAAATCACCTGTAAATGTTATATCCCGGTAATACTCCATACTGATTAGAAATAGATGATTATTCATTTTTATTTTTTTATTCGAATCCTCAGACGACCTTGGTATTCGCTGTAGTATAAGGTTAGGCTGGCTGATATTGTCGTGCTTCCTGGAGATCCGGCGCTAGATTCAAGAGCATCATATTAATTTAGTATTATGCAAAAATGATTGTTTAGAAGATCCAGCATGACCTTTACAGATATTTGGCTATCCTGTTGAATACAATAAAGCAGAATTTCCTTTGCTTTATTGAATATTCCACCATTCTAGATGTTTTTTTTTCTGGTCCATTATAGATGCTTTATGTGAATTTTAACCACAGATGAGCTCTAGATCTATTAAGTAATCTGCAGCATATTTTTAATACATCCGTACTATTATTTACTTTATTCCTTCTGTATCCTGGTATCCACACTAACGCCACCTTGTTTTCATCCTAGAGGATAGAGGACAGACTCCCCAACCAATCTCCTTCATCTGTTTTGCTATCGAAGCAAATGGCTATCGATTGATTGAAATTTATTTGCCTAAAAGGCTCTTTTGCACAGACCTGAATATCGTTTATGGCCTTGGCCCGTAGAATCCCAGCAACATCATCCTGTTCAGTATTTAAGCTGTCTATCTGAATTTATTGGAGGCCACTTTCCCACGCCTTTCTATTTGATATGATTGGCCTCCTCATTTCCCTTGTAGATATATAACCATATGTTCCAGCCCCATATGAGATATATGAGCTCCGACATAACATAAGAGACATATGGTGGTGATATTAGAAACTCGTCATGATGGTCATAATGAACAAAAGTGATTTTTTGGTGACTTGACCTGACGAAGCTGTAGTCCTTTGGATGAATAAATACCTTGAAAACATATTATACAGCAAATATAAACTAGACTAAAGACAAAACGTGCATGTCTATTGCATGCCACACGTATAGTATGCGCCTCGTGATACTCAAATATTGTTATTTTTAGGAAATAACCTAATATTTATATGAAATCATGCTTCAAAATAACCTACTATTAGAGCTATAAGAGATTGAATGAAAATACTGAATTTTTACGTAATTATACTACTAAAATTCCCAGATATATAAAAACTTTAGGACTCAAACATGTTCTACTTCCCACGCATCCGCGAGGAAAGTATTGAGATCACGCACATTTTCGAATATGAAGTTCAATAGATGTTATGAATTATGATATCTACATGACGAAAATCCTTGTCACTCATTTATTCCGGTCTATCTACTTGCGCTTATTTTGAAATTTGAGGTAAGGAGGTAATGGGCACATAATATGTATTCTTATTTGAAATAGATGTATAAACGGTAGAGCAAGCGGTGGAGTAATAAACAAAAAATATAAAATATTTTTTTTTGGAAGTCATTTTGGTCCCTTATTTAACTTTTGCAGACTTCATAACCAGTCTAGTGCTTTAAATTTGGGATATGCTATAACTATATATGACAAACTACCACGACTTTATATTTTGAGTCCTTGTTTATTTGTCGGTCAAACAGCATTTTGAGAGGTTTGAACCAGTTGCAATTAAACTGAATTTGAGCAAAGTATGTATCAATACGCAAATTTTTAGATTTTTTTAGCACAGAACAGCCATGGAAAAACAAAAATGGCTAACCAGTATCCGATATATCATTACCACCAAATAACAATAAAAAGGTATTTTCCTCGACGATAGACCCGTAAAAAGTGCAAATTTGCTTTGAGGATCTACAAGGGAGGTGCACTGGTTCTTTTTTATACCACTTTCGGTTGAATGTGTACGGATTATGGTGCGATAAACATTTGGAGGTGTTGGAATTGGTGTGGATGGCGCATAATTAAAATGCAGGATAATATAATTTCATTAGAAATCAAGCAACTTATTTAAATAATCATCATGTAAGAGTATGTACAACGAACAAAATTTTATAAACGATTTCCTTGAATCTCATTCATTGTTTACTTTTTGGTATATGTAATAAAGCAATCTCAATAGAGATATCGTAACAGGCCTCTGTTTTACGAAATGATTTAAACCACAAACGATGTCCAACCTTTGATGTTTCAATACATCGATGTCGTTGTACTATTTATATATCGCTATGCGTGCGAGAGCCATAAAATTATATCGCAATTCGCCTAATTGGCTATTGTTATATGCTACCCGATTGCATTAAGCTATCTGCAAAAAAGTTACAAGCCGTTCCTGTCAAAAACTGTACAATTTTTGTCTACCTATATGCTGGGTAAAAGAGTGGGGTTAAGTTTAGTATATTATGCTATACTACTTATGCAAACATATCTGTTTAAAAATTAATATTTGGTGCAGTGGTTATTATTTATATTTTATTTACGACCAAAATATAGGGGTTTAGCATTATACAAATTAAATGGACTAAATCTTCGGAATATTCGGAACACATCAAATATGTATGTATTATCTTCGCGAGTCAGATAGTGAAATAATAATTTATTTAAAAAATGTCTGGGCTCATACAAGTACGGAGAATTTAGGGGGTGTAGGGTTTATGAATGCTGTATCGTCTTTTGTCAACGCCAAAATACTTGAGATTTCTTACTTCCCTCACCCCAAATTTTTGACGCCACTAAATTTTTTTCAACAATGCTCAAAGGCCTCAAAATTTCATCAAAATCAAAATGGTACTTCTTGCGTTATAGAGGGGTAAACGTCAAGGATTATCGGATAGACAAACCAATGAATCATCAAGACAACACAATATCTCGAATTTGACATTTTTTTGCAATTACAATACTTTGCCGCCCATCGGCATGGAGGTAAAATTAAAATTTGTCACAGACTGAATTTCCCTCGAAATGACTGGGCTGTCCAACTTACTACTATGGATACTACTTTTAAAAAGCGAATGTTCATTTTGATCTCGGCTCTGGTCCCTATCGGTAGATAACAATGACGATAGAACACTGAGTACATAATTATATGTATACTAGTATTAATCATTGCATTATCTCATTAAAATACTTATCTCATGCTTGTAATTCAATCTAGGTGCTTTACCGTCTCGAATTCCACGAAATATGCTTATCTATTCTTTGTACATGCAATTAAACATGGATAATGCCTTGTTCTGTAATCATATAGCCACCTACTCACTTGTAGTACCAATAATACGATTCTATAGAGAGAATGAAACGATCTTTCTCCAATATTGCAATTCACCACTCTTATTCAACCTTGGCATTCTTGACACTAACTGATTTTTTTTCGTAGTAGATTGTAGTACGAGTAGGTACTGACAAATATTGTTTATAAACACTAACATGAGCTTTGGGATGGGTAGATTGTAAGATAAGACCAGATCTGACGTTTTGACTTCCCACTCCAATTGTAATCGCGAAAAATGTAGAAGTCAAGATAATACGTATTTAACTACTTGTCTTCACCAGGCTAAAATGAAACATTTGCATAGGGGTGAATGGAAGGAAAAACACAAAATACGAGTAGAAGCCACCAACAAAAGCCAACCATCACACTTCTATGTTTCGGTCAGGGGATCCCATATTTCCGGGGCAAATGAATAAATTGAACCTTCTCTTTCTTAGGGTCGTATTTACAGGTGTTCCTTAAGACGTTGTTGATAAAATGTAATTTATAGTTAGCTGAGGCTACCTTAAGTATAGGCTGGCTGGGTTATTGCCTTAAGGCTTAAGGTAACGTTTATGCATTTGAAAATTGATTAGCTATTTCTTGTAACTTAATTGGAAATAGTTTTTGACTTCTGTTATTAATAGCATTTTACAATTATTTCATTAATAATGGGTTCTCTTATTAGCTTGTCAACCTTTCCTCCAGAATAATTTATTTGTCATGAATACGACTGAGCTCGATGGATTTGTAGAAAATCTGCATATGGATTAGAACTCATAAAAACAGAAACTGCTTTGGCAGAGAAAGCAATAGAGCGAAAGCTCACATTTCGACCTTAAATCAGAACATGTAATGCGTTCCTTGTGTTCTTGTGTAAAACATCCTTATCGTTAGATGTGGACTATAACTACGACCCTTAGAACTTATATCCCAGAGTAGACAACCTTAACCACAAAGCAAAATCAGACCTTGTATAGTTTTATCTTCGGTTGAATTGAAGTAGAACGAAATAGTCTATGGAATAGTTTTCTATCAAATCTCTGAAAAAATGATGAAAATACAAAATTGGATAATAATATAACCTTTAATATCATCAGTCTCCGCAGCTGCAAAAATGTATCCTTGGGAGATATTCTAATCTAGTAAGTAAACAAACATGGCTATATCTATGAGCTATAAAAGTTATTACAGTTTAGCCAACATATTTAAATTATACTCAGTTCGCGTCAGCTTCTTTACATGTTGACGTAATTAGGACTTATCTCTGTTACAGATTCTCGTGATAGAATACTTTATAACAAAAGTTTGCCCAAAACATTTATCTAGGGTATTCTGTAATGTTTAGGCCACCTTAGGCAACGCAAGGGGGCAAACGGGGTTTCCGAAACACTCGTAGAGGACTTGAGACACGTTATTCTCTAATGAATAATAATAATAATTTGTTATCGACATCGCATTTCGCGATTGATGAATTATCTGTTTGGTCTACATATTGAGATATAAGTGGATGTTCATTTTCTTAAGCGATAGCAAAGGACCGTGGGTACATTTCAAAGGTTGGATCCATTTTGCAGATCGCTTGCTTCTTATTGATTATTAATATTTCTGTTGAGTGAAATTTTCTTAATATTTTGTGGTTTCTAAAATATTAAAATTTCATGTTCTCTGAAGTTTGTCTTGTATGATAAAGTAATTTTATTCGCTGTTAGAGCAGATAATGCAGGTATCTTATTTTAGAAGGAAGTCAAATTGGGAGTAAAGTTGCAGTATAAAAAATGTTTGAAACTCCTATACTACAAACTATTTTGAACCTATAAACACGGATTTATAGTTCAATCTCTATTTTGACATAAGTATTGATATAACACCATTTGAATATACAAAATTTTTTGCTGCACTTTTTGAATTTTGGATTAACTTACTTTATGAAATGGGAATTCCCTCTATGAATATCTATATGTTGATAATAATTTATTTATAGAACTTTATTATTCTGATACTTCTGATTTACATACACAAGTTGACGTTTTCGGCTTAATACGGAAAGTAAAAATATTACAATGATGACTATAATTTCGTGAGAAAACTAATCACGCAATGATATTAAACAACACCTTTTTGCTTCGATGGATTAGTAAGACGTCACGCACTTTCATCACGTTTCCATTTTTTCGCAACCTCCAGGTGCATTAACACGAGCATATTACATAACTTTTCCGCCTTTTTCAATTGATGTATATCAACATATAAATAATAAACCATATTTGAATCAATTACAGAAAAGTGGAGAATGAGGAGAAAGGGAAATTAAAACACCTAAATAGTATCGTGAACATTTCAGTTTGAACCGGGAACTTTTCACTCCAGTCAAAAAGTTGACCACTAAGCTATATTCTCGCCTGATAATCCAAGTAGTCAAAACTGATATAAAATTCCATCCAAGCACATTTCTTCGGACCTGCACTATCTGGAAAATTTTGCATTTCACAACGTGATGATGATATCGGTGATAGAACATTAACCGAAACGTTGTGAAATGTAAAATTCTCAAGATAGTGGATGTCTGGAGCAGTGTCATTGAATCATCTAAATTGTTTACAAATGTCAAACAGCAGTTAAAGTTCTATACGTATCAGCCTTATATATCTGGATCACGGCATATTTCATGAACCGATGTTTGAGTAAATTTGTTATAGCTAATAGTTCCTTTTTTTCCTGAAATTAAATACTTTTGGTGGTTAAGCAGTCAATATTTTTTTATTTTCGCCAAGAAGAAGTTGCAGTCTTCTCTATGCGTCGTGAATGATAGCTTGCATTATCCATAACTACTACTGAATCAGGCTGAAGATATTTTATCATTTCACCAAAATAGTCTTCAAAAACATCCGAATTAATGTGTTCGTGATAATCTCCCGTATGGCAGGACTGAAAGCTTAGCAAACCGTCTTTCAAAATCCCTCTTCGCTTCCAATATGGATGATTATTGGACTCTTCTCTTTACCTGAGGGCACCTTAATACCCGTTGACATGTCTTCCATGAAAGCTTGGCGAGCACTGGTTATATTTTTGTCGTGCCACATGTTTGGTACTATATAACCTTCATTAATATTAAAGATTTTCTTCTGTTCTGTTCTGTACTGCTTTATACTTCTTAAGTATTTTCGTCGCCAACAAACAATTTAATCGATTTTCAGTAAAAGTGCTTTAAGGGTTAAGCTTTTCCGATATTTTTGAAGTGGTCCATGAAAGATTTTTATACTGATGCGTTAAACTAAACAAATATACTTTTAAAGGTCATACACACGCACGATAAAATCGCAAGACCAGAGCCAAATTGAATAAAGCAGAGAAAAGTGTAGGTACCTGTGGTACAAATATGATACGCCGACATTTAGTGAAATTTTCAATTATTCATTACTGTGATTTAATAGGCTATAACGAACAACAAAAAATTTTTCTAACAATGCCAATGTCAAATATAGGATTCTAAGTTTGAGCATCGGAACAGAATTTTATAACAAATGGAATAATAGCCCTGTACTCGAGGGAATCATAGTGTATACAAAATATTCTGCAACTAATAATTTATCGTGATATTATAATAGTATTATTGTATGGCTTATTGAAGCGCAAAGAATGACTAGACAGATGTAGACAAATTGGCAAAAATGAGCGACAAAAGTTTTAAATTTAATGAGAGATGCAAAACATAGAACATCATACAATTCAGTCTTTCGCAATCCGCATATTTGCATGGAAAGCATGAAATACACAGCACGGGTTTTTGCAAATTTCTCAATTTCTTAGGAAAATCTATATAATTTTCACTGCCGACGACCCATAATAAATCAGTGTAGAACGCAGTATTTATATTATTTGTTGATGGAAACTAGTATAATACAAGCAGGCTCACTAGCTTACCTCAAAGACTATTTTTACGTTAGACGTTCATATTTATACTCACTATTAATCATCAGATAAATAGAAATATGTAATTGCCTATAATAAAAATTTTATAGGAACGAATCATTTGAATGTGAAGGTAATCGACTGATTTAGAAGAATGTCTATGTTCCATGCTGGTTAATGTGAGTAAACTCAGAAAAGAATGACATATGAATTCCTTGGGACACCCTTTCTCAAACTGTGCTGTACATAGTGGTTTACCTCAAAACATGGTACGTCAGCATACAATATTGGCCAACAATACTAGCTTACTTAGCTTTATGCAACTGGATTTTAGAAGAAAAAAAGTTGAAAGAACCCGCTAGCAATGATAATATTTAAATACCATCAGTGACATACGTAGCCTCTCTTAGATACTAGATGACACCACTAACAGCCTCTGACGTCAGAATTTGATGCCTGACATTTAATTTTCTCGGTCGTACATTCAATTACCTCAAGATACATTATATATGTATAAGTTATTATATAAACAGTTTATACTGAAAAATTGGATTTTACGTATTAAACATTTTTACTATGGATTATATAGGCCCGCGTGCACAATGAATCATTTTTATCACTAGAATGACATTAATTTTATGGAAAGTATGATTCAGTGCAATTCACGAGTGCATAGCAGCCTTGATAAAAACAATGCTTAATTATATCAAATAAATGATAACAGTGAGTGGATATTGTTAAGAGTATTCCATTACCATTTGCAAATAATGTCCTTAATGTTTATAACATATATTACATATATATGTAATCCACAGAATCACATTATGTCTGAAATATTATCGGACAATCACCTTATCAAATATCAACCACGACAATATAATAGGTGCGCATTATCTTTTAGTTTAGGTACATCAGTGTAATTAGATTTTGTATATGTATTATCATTTAAACTTCTATAGATATCAAGTTTCAGGGGTAAATCAAGAATTTTACTGTGGGGTCATTATATTTTCTACTGGACGCTAATAAAAACCAAATTTGATTGACCAAAATAGTAAAAATATTCCAGTCAATAGTATGTGGTTTCAATAAGCGGCCAGTAGGAGGTATAATGAACCAGAGAGATTATCATAGTATAAGTTTGATAAATGACATTTACCGTGAAAATCCTGATTTTCCTAAAATTAACAGCGTACGTTCTGAATCCTTCTTCTCAGTGAGGAAATGAAATCTAATCACTCTTGAACAAAAAAGCCACCAATTCAAAAACTGTACTACGTTATTTTGAAAACCTGTTTTGTCTAAAAATTTTGGGAGTTCATGACGTCCCATGTTATTGTATTTTGAAATTTGTAAACAACGTGGATGTTTCAAAGGTTTTCCATCACCTTCATTATCTGGAACCATGATGACGACCAGCTGCGAAATTTCTTCGAACACCTCAACAACCTAAGACCATCGATTAGGTTTACAATAGAAGAAGTCAGCCTTCCATTCCTAGATGTCAGGGTGAGGAAGAACAACGGCCAGATAGAAACATCAGTATACAGGAAACCAACACACACTGGGCAATACCTACATTATTCTTCAAGCCATCCTGGAACCACGAGGAAAGGGATAATTCGAACTCTCGTTGGTAGAACTAAGGACATCTGCAGCACACAGGCAAGCTTAGAAGAGGCGATCCGCTAGATTAGGGAAGATATGGCAAACAACGGGTACTCAAGAAGAATAGTAGAAGTTTTGCAAGAAGACACTACAAACAGGAGAAGCACGCGGGATGAACAGCAACACACCCTCATAATACCGTACGTGGAAGGCATTTCTAGTATAATAAGAAGAATCGGGAAGCAGTACCATATCGAAACCAGATTCCCAAGGAATAGAACACTACGAAGCATTTTCACAAAAACCAAACCAAGGAATGAAAACCAGGACACCAAAGGCTGCATATACCGGGTTCCATGCGAATGTGGAGAAATTTACATCGGGGAGACCAAGAGACCACTGGCTGTGAGGATAAAGGAGCACCGATCTCACACTCAACGGGCTGAAACAGAGAAATCAGGGATAACAGAACACGCATGGAGAGAACACCATCAAATAAACTGGGAGGACACTAAGATCATACACAAAGAAGCACATTGGTATCGCCGAAAATTCAAGAAGGCAGCTTACATATGCAGCAATAGCAACGTATACAGTAATGCCAGCGTAGAAATCAAGCCAGTATGGAACCATATCCTCAGCAGCATCAAGGCGTTACGGTTGGATAAATAAGGACAGATCTCCCGAAGAACACGTCATGACCACCGACCAACCACGTCACCTGGTACACGACATCACATGGGACACGTCAGAAACATGTCTGCCAGTTCACCTGAAGACGATTGAAGATAAATGATCAATCGAAACATTGTGATCTCAAAAAATTGTATAGACAATGGAAGTCCGAAATAAAACTTTTGAAACTTCCATGTTACTCCCTGTCAAATTTTTGTATTGAAAAACGTGAAAATGGGACACAAATTCAACTTCATCAGTGAATAAAAACGAACCGACGGATCCCAACACCATCATTGGTAATAAGAAAATAATTTATATATTTATTATTAAACTGTACAGAAATTGTCAGTTTTTCCGTAAAATGGAATGTTAATGATTATAAATATATTTTGCAATTGCGTTACTATTGAGCAGCGTCGAAAAAGACCTTCTGCTAATGGATATAGCAAGTACCTGAGTAATCAAACAAAAACAAAAAAGTCAAAACCGCTAGACGCTTATTTTTGAGCTTATTTTCTGGTAATAGTAATGGTTAGAAATTTTCAGGAAGAAAATTTTTGAGGGGTCCTAAATTTTTAAGTTTGAAAAAATTTTCCAATGTGTAAAAAAAACTATGACACTGACAATCTTTCGGAATTATTAGATCGTTCGCCTTCAAAACATAAATATGATATTTAAAACAGTTTTTTTGTTACCAGCACCTATATTGTATGTCGTTCAGAGCTTCAAAACGAGCCATTACGGTGTATTCTATCTTGGAGGTCCTTCGAACATAGGTTTATTCTGAAGCATCTCCGAACGACGTGAGACTCATTATATTTCCGTAGCCGTAGAAGCACTGTCGTATCAAGGAACATTTCCTGGGTAGAAGGCGGGTCAAGTGATAATATCACATGGGCAATGGCGAACGGATAATCGTGACTTGATAAACTAAACAGAGATACTCCCATCTGCAGCTTGGCAATCCACGCTCCGTGGGAGTGCAATTTTGGTGAGTTTCGGTCAGCGTGGTCAATCCCGTAGACTCACGGGGTACAATCCTGGTTCAAAGGAACAAGGGTCTGTAGTTTTAACGCGCAAGGATCCAGTCAAGCGTGAATCCATGGAGCGCTCCAGAGGCACTGTGAAAAGATAAATGTCTATTCATATCTACCTTGAAAGTATGTAAATTTTAACCATAGAGAACAAACTTCTTGACAGCCCATTCCACAATACGGAGGTTCTCCAGAAGAGTAACTTTTGGTAGAGGCGAGTTGACCTGGAGGTATCCACCCGTTGGACTCCTCCAGTGTTGTACTGATTACTCTTTTTGTTATTATGCGAGATAGCTCGTTCGAACATCTATCATTGTAAAATCTAACAATGGGGCCACCTTTCTTGGATGTTTCAGACTATGGAGGTCATTTGTAGGGTGTCAGATGCCTCTATTGGATGTATAGTTATTTTCTGGATTGAGTCTGAAGCGCTCGATCTGAACCTGAGTAGTAGTATCTGTTCCGTGAATACAATTTTTTGGAGCTGAGATTTTTTGGGACGGTGACCTAGCAAGCCGGCCTCCATGTTATTGTTGATGTTGATTCCCTTTACGAATTGGGCGATTTGCCGCATGCGATTTTCTTCTCGGGGTCAGAGTCTTCTGTGCGTTGAACTGAAAGTCCACTTGTAGATCTCCTTTCGACAAGCATTCCAATGTCTTCGTTGATCTGGATAACATATTTCGTCAGCTTCTCAGGATGGCAGTGGTTGAACAACAAGGTTTACCAATCTGTAGGATTTCACTTTTAGAATGACATGAGTCTGCTGAGATACGATATTCCGCGCTAGCTTTATTGAGATGATATACTAGACTGTCCTAAGGTAAAAAGGGCATATGATAGAGCTGCTGGGAACTACCCAACTGGGATTTGTAATTCATAATTTTTCAATACAACGGCCTTATGAATCAAGTAGGTACTTCGTTATGACTTTCAAATGTTCATATTTTGTCATTTGAAGAAATCCGTTTTCCCTTGTTGGCTCTAGTAACTGTCAACTAAAATAAATTGATAAATGGAATCGGTTACTAAAATTCTTTCAAATCTGTAAGTGTAGCTTGTAGCTTGACCGAAATACCTCTCACACTCTCTTTCTCATATTTAATGGCATTGATTTTCGTGGACGTAATTCTAAGCTTTGAATGGCAGAATGGAAAATACGGAGGCACACTACTTGGTGCTGATCATATGTATGTTACTCGCATCCAAAAATGGAGTTATGACAATATTCTTAAATGAGTATGAGTAGAAAAACATGCATCATGAAAATGTACCAATATTATCATTACATTCACCTATTGTGTTAACTTTACCGAGTTGAATATAATCCTCGTACATAAACTACCATACGTGGATTCGCAAAGCATATCAATAGGCAGAACATTTACGGTGTTACAGTAACATACAATCAAGCAGCAATATCTCCATAATAACTGTATTCACCTGTTTACAGAGATTTTCTACCACGAGGTACCGGAATCGTTACTCGGAGACCCCTAATTTTACAGCTCATCAACTCTAAATATGGTAAGACTATTTACGAGTATTTAAATGTATAATAAAAAACGTAAAAAATAATTCTTAATATACGAATGAAATGATTAACGAGAAAATTAATATCATTGTGACAAAAGCGTGGGGTGCGTTGTACTACATTTTCACCCTAACTCTGCATTTTGAAATGGAACTAGTAAGAAATTATAGCAATGGACATCAAGTACTCCACGATTTTCGATGTACTATGGAAGAATGTTTTTTGTTGTTTTAACTATAATTTATTCATTGATGAATGTATCCGTGTACTATGATATTTGGAGCTGCAATTACGTGGCTACTGGAATTAGACTTGCTCTTCAATGGATCATAATTAACGGGTCTGAAGGGTATTCTCTCCGTTTACGACGCTTCGGATAAGTTCTGTATCGATATATATCAAAGATTCTGTATCTATAGATACAGGTCAAACTAATAAAAGTTTATCAAGAAGAAATATTAAATGTCATTCGTATTACCACTTTTAAACAGATTGCGTTATAAAAGTATATAATGGGTGAACTTATTAAAATATATCGTCATCAGTCCTTGATAAGTGTGCAAAATGTAAAATTAATCTGGAGGTGTGAAGTGGGTGAAAATAGCGTTAGAAGATTCCGTTTCAAACATAGATACATTCAAACATACATACATAGACACATGTGAAGCTAATGAAAGCGTGTTAAAAATCGTTTCGAACATACGAATTGTATCTTTTTCAAATACCATACGAGCATGAAAGTATTATTATCACAAAATATTAACTTAACAATTTTTGTTTTTGTTTTTTGAACATCCAATAATGTTCAAACCCCCGTAAAATCAATTAATTTTGGTTGGTCTATTACTACTAATTCAGTTTTTCATTGGGTATTGGGTTGCGATTTCAAATTAAATCGAAAGATAGTAATTAGTAAAAATAATAAAAAAAACTGAACAAACTTTGTGTTTGTTATATCTGAATCCGATGGTAAATTTTGGCCGGAGTCAACCAAGATTTAGGGGCCGAAAATTAGATTAATTTAGATAGTGGTCCAAGATACTTATACCAAATGAACATACCTTATCGCACTTTGCGATTTGAATATCCCCAATCATTTCTAGATGTAGGTACCTGTATACAATTAAAATTTAATATAGGAAACTCAAATTATTTCAACTTTATTTTTGGTCATAACTAATTATTCAAACTACCTTTCTTGTGGTATAATAATTAGAAAAATACATAAAAATCTTCAACTATGGTGGATTTAAATCATTTGTTATATCTTATTCATTTTGGGAATATAAAAAATTGGAAGCACTTAACATACCCATTTAGAATACTAATCTTTCTGGAATATAAAAACCTGATACGTTCCAAGCATTCTAATACTCCAATATAATGTTTTTAGAATACCCTCCAATCAAGTCATTAGAAATAATTTACTAATATACACCTGAGGTAATACTCTAAAATCGATTAGTAGAAGTATTAAAATCACCATAAGAGCACCACTGCTGTCATATTATTGTGAGTAATATACAGCCTTTCGATCCAGTTTTTCCAAACTTCCATACAAAAAACAAGTTGAAAGATTGAAAAAGCGTGTTTTCGTTTTAAAAAATACAACTTGTTCTGACGATGCCTCTCCTTTTATACAGGATCAGAAATTTCTAAACATTAAAAAATGAGCCAATAGAAAGGAGTTGAGCAGTTTTTTTATAAAAAATGTTTCTCAACCTTAAAATATTTTTTTCACCATAGTCAGGATAAAAATGGAAAGAGAAATAAACAGACCGAAAAAGTATGTTTTGGAATGGTACTGCGCCTTTATCAGCTCCAGATAAATCAATCACCTCAAATACAATAACAAAGACATTTAAATCTTGAAAGATAATAAACTTCAGAAGTAGCACCATGCTGACAAAGCTTTTATGGATTTCTTGCATAATTGATGATTTCTAACAGCGACAATAATAACTTCAAACGTCAATTAATTATTGGAGTATTTGAATCTTTAAGGCAAATCTTTGTTCATTTAAAAAAATTGAACTTTTGTTTTTTTTTTGTAAATTGATTTGAACCTACGTATACATTTGTGCAGTAGTTTAAAATCAAATATAACTACTCGTACGTAATGGCTGGAAAATATTGAATAGTTCTAAGCTTTTTCACAAATTATTTTCGATAACGTTACTATGTTTCAGAATGTGCCGAATTCCTTCATTGCAAAAATAAAAAATTCACCGATTTTGACGAGGTGAGGAGAGAGATTGAAGTAGAAACAGAAAGGGTGACGGGGCGCAATAAAGGGATATCCAGCATACCTATTAATTTAAGAGTATATTCACCCAATGGTAAGTTGAAGAACACGATAAAATTTCAAATCTTAGTTATCCTAAACAGTTATTTCAGATTAACACTATCATTTCATCAGCTATTGAAGTATTTTATTTAAATTCACAGTTAACTACAGGATTTGTTTTTCAGAAAATTATCCCTTTACGATATATACCATGATTTACAAGTCGCATTATCATAAATTGACTTGAATTGATTATGAATATTTCATGGCAAAATTGTAGACATCATGAATATTTTCCATGTTTTAGTATTAAATTTAACTCTAATCGATTTGCCGGGAATGACAAAAGTCCCCATAGGAGATCAGCCGCTAGATATTGAGATGCAAATTAGGGATATGATTTTGCAGTTCATCAGGAAAGAATCATGTCTCATCTTAGCCGTAACACCAGCCAATCAGGATTTGGCCAATTCAGATGCTCTGCAAATTGCGAGGGAGGTTGATCCTAGAGGTAATTATTCCAAGAGATATTGTGTATTACGTAGCATAGCCGCATCCTACAGACTTGAAAACTTATAACTCAACAAAAGATATACAGAATTACTTTTAAATATGTCTGTTTTTAGGTTAAGAATAATCGGATGTTCCATTTCAGTCCTTTTTTACTTCATAATCTTCTAAGCTTTTGTTAATAACAACCGTAACATTACGCATAAAGAATTAAAATCGACAAGGGCTTTGGTTTTGCTATATGAACTAAATGTTACTATATATTTTTTATTGTTTTTAAGATGTATATATTAGTAATTAAATAAATTAAAAGTATTTTTTTGAACAGGCATGTACTTAAACGCGCTAAAAAGAATAAAATGAACTTTAACTTTAAAACTTTTACTATCGACTTCTTGCGTCATTACAGAATTTACGTGATATAAAAACTTGTCGCGAAATTTAAGTACTCGTATTTACTTAGTTTGAAAATTCCAAAAATCAAAAATCAATCAGATCAAGTTATTTAATTTACTTGTTTATCTACAAAGGTAAATCTCGCGACAAGCTTTTATATCATATAAATTGCGTAATGATAGTTGATAGTTGATTAGAAGTAGTAATGGGGAGGCAAAGCCTGGCAAGTAGGCCACCTTTAGCCCTTTTTGCCGACCCCGAAGACCATCACTAAAACTATGGCAGACCTGGTAACTCCCTAGTGTCGAACCTTCCACACCTTTTGATAAAGGTTATGATGTCCGATCATTCCGCTAAGTAGCACTCTACCCTGTCAAACTCTGCTGTGCTGAACACCTCAGCCCTAAGGCCGCTGTATACGGCACACTCGCCCAGGAAGTTGAACCAGGTCTCGTCCTCCTCTCAGCACTTCTGACAGATTGGGTGTTTGTCCACTCATATGAGTGTCATGTGCCTGTTCAATCTGCAGTGACCTGTGAGGATCCCCACCAACAAGTGAAGTGAATCCCTCTTCTGGTTCAGTAGCCATAGCTCCCTACATTTGTTGGGGCCAGCTATGAATCTCTTCTGATAGTTGATAGTAAAATGTTCAAAGGAAAAGTTTATTTTATTCCTTTTAGCGCATTTAAAATATAAGCTTGTTTTTTACTTTTCAGTTGTCACTGGACTGGTCTGCAAAAACCACAGTTCATCAAAATTGACGGATTGGAGCAACGGAGCTAATGCTCATTCGTATTCTCAGCAAGTTTTTTCATTTGGTACTCATATTGTATGAAAGCATAAAAAAATTGCTCCGCCATAATAGTTTTAGAGTTGTCATTTTATTTTTCTCAGCAAGCCCTTTCATTTGATACCAATGGGGAGTGCACTGAAAATAACTAGTCCGCCATCTTGGGTGTTCCGCCATATTGGATTTAGAGTGACATTGCACAATCTGAAGAGATTGAGACTATATGTACTATAGCCTTAAATAGTGTCGTAATTTGCGCCCTTTTGGACATAAGCTCCCCAAAACTATTTTCTACCCTATTGGATATTCACTACAAGCTTGAAAATGAAAAACACCTGTACTGAAATCATTTTCTACCTTCTTGGCTCTGAATTTCCCCTGGAAATGCCAATGTTGATTATCGGTAGAAAACTGCTCCTCGTTAAAAACCTTATTAGCTAATGTCCAAAAGACACAACTTCCAGTGGTTTGCGGAACAACTTCGTTTAATTTTTGGATCACGTTGTCTTTTCAGCAAATACGACATTATGTAATAATAACGATAATGATAATAACATTTATTTAAATTTCAATTATACGTCGAATGCAAAAGATATACTTGTAACTTAATTTTGTTCGCCTTTTTTTAGGTTTCCGAACTATAGGAGTTATTACTAAATTAGATCTAATGGATGAAGGAACGGATGCTAGAGAAATTTTAGAAAACAGATTACTTCCTCTTCGTAGAGGCTATATTGGTGTGATAAACAGATCTCAGGTTGATATTGATAGACGGAAAGATATTAAAGCGGCTATGGCAGCTGAGCAGAAATTCTTCTTGAGGTAGGTTGATCTAGTGATATCCAAAAATCACGAATTTTCATCTATATACTCTTGGACTACACAGCAACACAGTTATACAAAAAACTCATCATAAACAAGCTCCCCTTAAGTTCTTCATTGAGGTCGCATTACTCCGGTCCGGTCTTGGAGGTTTTGTCTTTGTAGATTCTCAAATATAAAGAAAATTGTAAATTACCGTTATTAAACCAGTCCGTGAAATTACAGTTCAAAATAGCCCCAAAAACACAAGATCTTCGGTTTTTTATATATGAAAAAAAGCCTGCCTGGTTTCGATGATAATGACATGGCTATTTTTATTTTACAGAATATTATTACAAACCAGTTTTAATCATTGCGAGATAGTTTCTGTGCAAAATAACTTCTGTCAAGTGCTTCAAAACTCAGCAAAATTTGAAGCTATTCATGTCAGAAGCTCAGCATATGAACTCTATATTCTATCTATTTTGGAAATTTCAAACGATTTAGTTATTATACGGTCCAATGCAAGATTATTTACATTGTTTCTGTCAAACAAATTAAAAGCCAATACACAACATTAAACATATTCAAAGGCATGACAGTGGGAGCTAATAATAACTGATTCTATGAACTCTTCCTCCAAAGTAGGTAAGACATTATGATCCACCGTGTGTCTATTTGAAATGAAATATAAAACACATGCACACAAATGTTCGTTGGGAGATGCCATCTTAAACCAAAAGAATCTGGCGGCTGATAGTAGTTATATCTCACAGAATAAAGGTTGATATCTTGAAAAATAAGGTCTTTTGCACTTTTTGTTCATCTATTCTCTGAAAACACCCAGCTTTCAAGAAAGGGATACCCATAATTAAATGAAAATATTTAAGGTGATTATAACCCATATTTTCCAGTCATCCAGCATATCGTCATTTGGCGAGTAAAATGGGTACACCGTATCTACAGAAAACCCTGAATCAGCAGCTGACCACGCATATCCGAAACACACTTCCAGCACTTAGAGATAAACTGCAAAAGCAGTACTCCATATTAGAAAAAGAATTAGGAGATTTCAAAAATCTCAGTCCAGATGACCCCAGCGTGAAAGCCAAAGCAATGCTGCAGTAAGTATTGGACATGCTCATTCAATTTAGCTTCAAATTTATGAACCAAGGTAATAATTTCTGTTGCTAGTCGCTAGAGGAAACCACGATTCAGAATTATGTCATCTTGTATATCATAAATTTTAGCGTTGCCTGCCTGAAAATGTTTGTACAGAATTTGTAGATGAACAAATCCGGGAAAACCCATAGATTCAGTTGAATTATATGTTTAAGTATTGAGTAACAAATTCACAGATCCGGATCTCTTCTTCAAGGATCCCCGATCCGTCAAAAATTGGGATCCGTGCACCACTAGTATGAATTATAAACATCATTACAAACAGTATTGACTGGTTAATCAAAATAGAAAGTCTTCTAGGCAATCAAAAGTTTGTTCCATAAGCTCTCATATAGTTTTCAAAAATTGGTTCAGATTTTTTTAATAGATAACCTGACGTGAAGGCCGGTAGCCTATCGCGCTTCATAAGCACTGCACGAAGATAAATGTCTCTTCACATTGACCTTGAAACGTTTTAGATTGTAAAACAACAAACAAATTCCCCGGTAGCTCATTCCACAACGCCAACGTTCTTTAAAAAAACAACTTTCGGAAGAGGCTTGTTGGAGGCGTTGTAAGCTCGATCTGGTGAATATGCGGCTCTCTAGTATTTTCTGTACTGGCGACTCTTGGTGTTATCATGCACATAGCTTTTATTATATAGCGGATTTAAGATACTCAAACTTCAGTTCAATCTGCCCGAATACACTCATTAGTGGCAAAGTGAATTATTATTATTAATTGAACATTCGGTATGTACATGTTTTCGATTGATTTAATTAACACCTGTGACTAACGCTTCATTCAACTGTCAAACACGACGCCTGTCAATGCGCCAGAAAGATGACAGATAACGGTAGCGACAACACCTGATTAATTTAAAACATATGGAACGACTTCACCAATCTTGAAATATGTACTCCTATTTTAGAATTCATGGATATGAAGATTTTGATGACATGCAAACTACATATTACGAAAACGTATCGGAAGGTATAAGGTAAAATGGTTGGGTAATACCAAACCTTTGTGAAATATGGTTTTATTATTGAGATTTTGGTCATAGTAAGCCGTTGCGCTTAACCAATGGAGGAAAGAAGAAAATTTAATTGCTAAATCCACACTTAGCCTGTACGCTTGGTTTGCAAACAAAACCGTTCAAGGTCATTCAAGTATTACGTAAGCGCCAAAGGAGGGCGGGGTCTTTGCAATGCTTATTTCTGATAGCATGTGGGAGGGAAAGGGGTTTGAATAATGATTACGTCAACAATATTCATTGATTTATTAACCTTTCTCATATTTTTGCAAACTTTATGATTTTGCGCTTTGAACACTCCTGGCGACCACAGATGGCAACACTGTTAGTCTATACTCGAAACCGAAAATCATGTTTAGATTAGCGGGAATTATGGATTATTGCTCATTAGCTCTCACGCCGTGTAAGATGCTGATTCGAGTACCTACCTTCTTCGTTTGAATTTAACGCATTTTCATCGGAGTAAAAAACAAATGGGTATAATTCAAACATTATATTATAGATATTAAATGTGCATTGAGTTCCTCGATACTTTTTGCTTATTTAATTTTCATACGCTTAATTCATTCTGCTGACGTAATAGGTGAACGGCAGTCTATTTTCTATGAATATATCTGATTGGTTGAACGTTATATCCTTGCAATTCGGAATTAACATTTATTTTGAAGATATCTGCTGTTAAATCCATTCTAACCGTGTATTGTGTTGAAGTTAATTAGAATCCTTTAGTTTTAGTTGAGCCCAATGAATAGAGATATAATAGACTTATTCTTGCTGTAGTTCAGATCCGTAATTGCAGGAAAAGACAATCTCTTATGAAAATTAATCAGTGTCACTCGAAATTTTGCACAAAAGTTGAACTGGGGAAGTGCAACTTTAGAAAAACTTGAGAATTTCACAATAACTAATTAATTCAATTTAGTCAAATGAATTTATTTAAATTTTATATAAGCTTCATCTCAAGTTTGTTTCAGTGAAATTAAATCCATGCCTGACTACCAAAACATTTATTATGAAATATTTTTGCGCGAAGGCGTTGCGAGAGGATGAATTCCCATTCATATTGACCTTAAAACACTGTAGATTTTAACCATCGGGGAACAAAATCCTCGGCAGATTATTCCACAATGCCGAGGTTCTCCAAAGGGAATACTTTTGGAAGAATCTTGTGGTGGAGGTGTTGGAAGTTCGACATGCTGAGTATGCGCTCGTTGGGCTCATCTATTGTTTGCTGTGGTGGCAACTCTTACTGTTATTGTGAGAGATATCTCGATCGAATATTTGGAATGATAGTATCTTTGGCACTACCGAGGTCAACCCTTGTATAAAATCCTAAATGGCATTTTTTCATAAGCCCATTTCGTTGTATTCCAATAATGGAGGTTGTCTAATGATAACAAAATGTAAGAAGGGATTTTCAAGGTTGCTGATCATGAATCTAAGTGTCTAATTGTCGGACACAAAATGGCGGACTGTTTCAATAAATCCTATTTAAACAAAATATTGTATCTTTGAATTTATGACGTTAATAATTTCGACCTGAAATCAAACTAGCTATAAATAAAATTTTGGACAGGCATTAATGAACTACTTTCCGAAAAATCCGTCGGACTTAGAAGCAAAAGCAAAATATAATTATAAATACTCTTAACTTCTCCATTTGTTTTTATAACATTTTGGAAATTCTAAATGGTAAACTCAGCTGCAGTCATAATTTGTAATTATCTTTTTTTAATACTCTAGGATGATTCAGCACTTCGCCATCTGTTTCGAGAAAATTCTGGAAGGCGCTAGATCTGATGACGTGAACACTTCCGAACTATCAGGCGGGGCAAAAATCAACTGTCTATTCCACGAGCGGTTCCCATATGAAATAGTTAAAATGGAATTTGACGAAATTGAACTGCGCAGAGAGATCGCTATTGCTATTGTTAATATACACGGTGTCAGGGTAAGTGACTTCCACATGTTCATTTTTCAACTGTCTATAAACATCTGTGCAAGGTTGCTAGGTAAAAATTGAATTGATATTTAGAAATATTTCCATAAAATCTATAAACCTCCCCTATCTCAATCATCAAAATCCAGAAATTACTTCATTGCCATTGTCTGCTCATAAAATTAATTGGTCTCTCTAATCAAGAATTTTAGAATAGTAAACACTGTTTAAATATTTTCTTGTTGACTTCCAATGATATTGAAACATCAAAGTACTTAGTTTTAGGAGATGTAATAAAACTATCGTTCATTATATAAAATTTGAGAAAACCTGAGAATAGAAGGACAAACGTTTAGAGACTTCCTACTTGATAAAACTTTTCCATCGACCCAATCGGATTGAGCTAGTTTCACCAAAAGTTAGAGACATAAAAATGCATATTTGATAATACTTGTAAATGGAGTGAAACACGTCTCAGATTTTTTCATTTGTAGAAACTCTGTAAAATTAGCACAATTTACTGAAAGTCAATCAATTGATTTTCATAATCTCTATTTTTTCATACTTATTCCAGGAATATAAACGATCCCCCATATAATACAGTAAGTGGGATTTAAATCTGATCAACATTTGATATTTTTTAGATTGGTCTTTTCACGCCTGATCTAGCATTTGATGCAATAGTCAAAAAGCAAATAGCTCGACTCAGGGAGCCATGTATGAAAATTGTGGATCTGGTTGTAAATGAGCTATCGAATATTATACATACTTGTGCAGATTCAGTAAGTAACTTTCACCAATATTACTTTTAAATTGTAATAGCAATTAATAGAATGCATTGTTAAAACGATTTACATATACATTTAACAAGTGTATTTGTATGTATGTCCTTACACTTTTATCTACTCATTGTATCCCTTGAACAGGAATCGGTTAAAAAACCGTATCTTTGTGATAGAAATTAGCTTTTTGAATTCTACACGCATGTAGTACCCAATATATACGTGTGATTTAAGTAACTACTGTTAACATTTCACTTAAAATCGCAGCATTCAAGATAGTGTCCAGCCAAAAAAGAATTAACTAAATAACTATAAACTACTATCAGTGCAAAAAGGGTACCAACCTAACTTAGAAAAATTTTCGTTCTCGTTATCTCCAATTACAATAATATAGCTTATTATGTATTAGAAGACGATAAGCGTATGAATATAGAATTAAAAATTGTATAGAATATGTTTCATCGAATGAAATCCACAATACGTATGTATGACTAGTGTTTGTCACTTCTCAAAGATTCCATTACTTTTTCGCAGTAAGCGCTAACACGAAAATTACGTCGCAAAATCATATAAAAGTATGACAAACATCGAAAGTGCAAACATTGTATTGTACTATTGAATTTTGAATCATTACAAGTAAATTAGGTTTTAGTTGTTTTTTATGTGATACTTGGAAAGTATTAGAATTATCAAAAAAAAAGGAAAATTCATTATTAGAAACTTTGGAACAATCACCTCGGCAATGGATATATGTAGAAATTTAAAAGTAAATTCACACCATTTGGCTAACTTACATTTTCCACTTTTAAGAGTTGCAATTTATTCTCATAATGAAATAAAAACGATTACTAGAATTATTTATGCATCTTTTGCAATAGACATCCTAAAAGTGCAAATGATTTTTACCGATATAATAATTTATATATAATGAAGCTATGAAGAAATTTGATGTTTCTCAATAAATCGAGAGTATGGCTAACTTACGTAGCATGAAAGGCCTCTATCAATTACTGCAGTTTTTGCGTATTATGTAGGTACACATTAGTAAAGAGATGGGTGCGAATAACGAAATTTTCACAACATCGCGTTAAATTTTCAAACATCTAAAAAAATCGCTCATCAGATTTTGTATTATATTCAGTTTATGAAGTATGGTTTTTCTAGATTGATCTTAATCTTTACAAACGCTAATCAAGCATTCTGTGTACTGAACTGTGTAAGAAATATTTATTTTTAGGTTTCTAGATTTCCGAGACTGAGGGAGGTAGTTGAAAGATTGATAGCAGCACATGTAGGAAAAAGGGAAATGGCATGTAAAGATCAGTTATCAGTATATATAGACTGTCAATTGTCATATATGAACACAAATCATGAGGATTTTATAGGATTTGCGAAGTGAGTAGCTATAGACTAAATCTGATTGACGGCGATTGTAAACCATCTTGCTGGCCCGACAAGAGTTGAAGGGAGATTGAATTAAACCCTATGGGCCCCAGCCAATGCCTCTGAAGATATATTCTATAAAAATCTTCATGCTTTACAATGCTACGTACGAATAATTTAGGATCTTCAGAGTTTTTTTTTGATACTCGGGTTTTCATTAATTTTTCCGTACCCAGATTTTCTCTTTAATATTCGTGTAACTTTAATTGAAACCCAGTTCAAAACAGTTTTCATATTTTACATTAACAAATAGTCTTGTAAGGGTAGGAAGCAAAAATGTTGGAGAGCGGTAAAAATCGAACATCAAGTTTTGTATTACTTTTTTTATTGCTGGGCCAAACTTACTTTGAGGGTTAAATCTTAATTTATTTTTTCTCTCATTCATTTATAATGATAGTCATTATGAATATCATGTTATTGAATTTCAGCGCAGAAAATCAAGCGACAACATCAGCGAGCAACAATAACTTAGGAAATCAAGTGATAAGAAAAGGTTTTCTAGTCCTGCACAATATCAGCTTCTTACGCGGTAGGAGTTTCTGGTTTGTGTTGTCATCCGATAATCTGGCTTGGTACAAGGATGAATCAGAGAAAGAAATACAGTATATACTTCCTTTAAACAAACTAAAGATGAGAGATGTAGAAACCAGAATTATGTCCAGGAAACCCACCTTTGGACTGTTCTATCCAAGTGGGGCCAATGTTTATAAGGTCGGTGGTAACTAATCGAAATATGAAATCAATAAATAATCTAAAAGGAATATAAAAATAAAACAGTTACATTCATTTTATATAATTATATTTTCATCTGTTTCATATCAGAGTAAATTCATTAGATGCATTGTTTATCCAATTTTACTTCTATAAAATAATTTCTTGATTATAACATATAAACTACATCTGTAATGGAGAAGTTGTAAGCCCACGATGATTTTTATACCTCCGCATATGCGAAGGTGTCCAGTTCTTTTTTATGTTCTTTATTGCAGGATTATAAACAACTCGAGCTAAGCTCAGAATCAGCTGATGAGCTGGATTCATGGAAAGCCTCATTCCTCAGAGCTGGGGTTTATCCAGAGAAAGATAACGATGCAATGTTTGAAGACGGTGAGAAAGATAAGGTAAAATCAGCAAATAATCTTATAAGTGACAATCAATGATCTGAATTATTCAACTGTAGAAATACATACTTATACATTATTAGATAGTCACAATTTGTTCCATGTGGTTCAGAAATTTCAACATTCATTTATTAATTTCTTATGCATAATCCTGTCATATATAAATATAAATTATTGAGACTCCAAAGTACAATAGTATTGGCAGAAATTTACAGATGTCCTGAAATCACATATGGTACGATGATATTTAAGTCTTCTGAATTATTGAGGATATTGCACCATTTTTTTTGGGTTTAGGGTAAAAGTAGCCTTTGGCTAAATTTCGCCCTAATAAAGACGTTATTATTATTATTATTGATTTTGCTATAAATAGTTTCTGTGTATTATAAACTAGCTCATCTGTAGGATAAAAATATAATAATGAGAAAATATCTGAATATTAAATTGTTAGACTGATCCTTCACTTTTATAGCAGAATACATACGATTTTCCTGTTGTATTCCTTTTAGATGGAAAAAGATAACATGGACCCCCAGCTCAAACGTCAAGTAGAGATAATCCGCAATCTAGTCGAAAGCTACATGAAAATTGTCACGAAGTCTATCAAGGACATGGTACCGAAAATGATCACATATATGATCTTAAGCAACACCAAGAGGTAATAAGTACGTGGCTCTTTTTCATTGTGCTGAACCAAGCATCAAATTACTAACTATAACATATTATCTTGTTTGAAAAAAAAACCATTATATCAGTACGAATAAATTTGATATAAGCTTACTTTTTTGTATTAACCAATGAACAAAATTTGGAAGTTTACTAAACGTACAGCCTTTTATTTGGATTTGTGTCGTTGTCAGTAGTATTTCTGATAGAAAATGAATTCAAAGTATGCTCGATAATCAGTTGCTGCCATCAGAAAGGTAGAAAGTATCCACTTTATTCATCGTGTATTTCTATATACTGTTCATAAAAATACAACAATAAATAATAAAATCGAAAATGTTTTGTAACTGTGGAATATCTTATCAACCAAATGAAATATAGTATCAGGGAGATTGACAGATTGATGACAAACCGACAACACAAACAGACCGAAAGACATGTGTGGAGAGGTTTTTTGTAATGTTGACATAATTAATCAAACGTCAAAAAGATGTATCTCAAATTTGAAAATGTTCTCGATAACAGTACTTCCCTTGCTAATCCGTGAGAAAGGAAAAAGGACATGTGCTTACCAGGCTTATAAACAAAATTTTGTTTCAAAATACAGATTCATCTTCGATGAATTGTTAGTACATGTATATGCCAACGAAGACCAAATGGAGCTGCTGGAAGAATCCCCGGAGGCGGTGAAGAGGAGAGAAGAGAAAATGGCGATGTACAGAGCATGCAAATCGGCGTTGGACATAATCGGGGACTGTTCGCTCCAGATCTCTACCAAGACACCTGAAGTTGAAAACGAAAGTATATATGCAAAAGTGCAATATGAGCCATCCAGACCGTCGACGGCAGTAAAAAAAAGTAAGTATATTCTCTGGATCCTCTTCTTGCAAGTAGCATAAGAACGGATATTATTTTGATTTTATGTATCCATTTTACTATTTCTGGATTAGGAAAGGTTTGAAGACGTGTTGTTATAACGATAGTGGCAGCAATTTATATATATATATGTAGCAATTGAGACTATGCACCACTTGTGCCCTCTTCTGATCGTGATTATGGGCGAGGCGAGATTATATTTAATTGCAATTACACATTATAACTGTTTGCACTTCCACGGTACTGAACTGTTAAGAAAGTAGAATGCTATTTTTCGAGATAATTTATATATAACATTTTTTTGGTTATTCAAAGAATTTCCATGAATTTTGTGGAATTCGGATCCTATTTTCTGGACAATTTCTCATAACTCTCCATTAGGGTATAAGGGAACCCCTAGAGATTAGTTTTGATATAAACCAAGAGAATCATTTCCACGTCAATGTCAGTAGAACTTAAAATCACGTGGAAAACCTGGAACCACTGACTAAATTTCGCAATGTTTTTCTTTCAGTTTACAGGATGTCAACGCCACCCCCGATAGCGACGAGGCCAGCTCCGCCTCCTCCCCCCTCAGGTACGCCACCTCCCTTGCCAGAACGGCCGCACTTTTTACAATAACACTTTTTTAAATTTAGTAACTATATACCAAAACCTTTTGTAGCATATTTATTTAATATTTTTTAGCGCATTTTTCTATGTTTACAATTATTACATTTGAATAAAATATTTTCCATAATTTGTCGATACACGAGTTGATCCAATGTAGGAGTCATTATAGGAATTATGTGTATAATATGAGATGTTTATCAGCGAGTCACAATGCAGATATACAAAAGTATTGATTGAAATATTGATTAAAGTGGAATATGACGTCTACAGTAAGCCAGTCAGTGAATGAACAATTAGCTGTTTTTTTCGGGTATATTTTCAAAAGGCTGCATTTCTCCCAGAATTTTTATATACATCTGTACTTTCCTTTAGGATGGATTATAGAAAAAAAGGTACTGAACTAATGTAAAATCACTTTGTGGCATATTGTATTCATATCGTAAGTCAATATGCGGATATGGAAAAATGGAAGTATTATACACAATTTACCTTGTACCTGTTATTTGTATTGTGTACCTACACTGGCCGCCTCAGTTAACGTAAATTTTTGCTGTGTACAGTATTCGTGTTAAATAGACTTTCGGTTCAGACTTAACAGAGTTATCAATATGAAATCATTACTTCAACATATGCTGTCAACTTTTATTCATTAAAATGCAAAGCAATATAAATGAACTGCCTTTACTTATGATGAAACTTGTAGGGCTTGTAAGTTAGTGAGAGTATCTGAATAAACTGAACTACTTCCAAAATACACAATATATTCTCCAGAAAACTCATACGCTGTTGCTTGACTACCACTGGGACGCACCAATCTCAACGTATTAACGAGAAATGTTACATTGAGACTCTGTAAACGTTACACTAAATTCCACTGATAAACGTATAAATATTTGATAGATTTTGATTTAGACAGATCAACTGACTGTTAAAAATTATAGTCAGTAAGAGCATTTCCAATCTACATGAAAATGATAGTCAGGTTTCCTTCAATCACATGAACAACAAACACTGAAAACAATTTTCAATTCACTGAAAACTAACATGTATAACTGAATATTGATGGACTGATCCTAAGTATAACAGTTATAAAAGTACGAATGTGTTGTTCAATATATGGAATTCAACTTGCATACATACTGGCCTAGTATGTATGTATGTATTTTCATTTCATTATCTGACTGGCTATTAATGAACAAATTTATTTTAGGTCCAAAGAAAGATAAACGAAAACGATTATCATTCGTTCCTCGTTTTTTCATTGCATCTATCCCATAAGTGTTTTTGTACTATATGATAACACAACTATCTGCTAACCGGGTAAGATGATTGTATGTATGTTTTGTGATCGTCTATGCAGTTTAGACAACATAAAAAGGGACGTATACATTCATGTTTCACCTACCAAAAATCGTGAGCAATGAGCAATGAACGAGAGTTATTCAATAATTATCGAGTTTATTTTAGATTTAGATTATGGTTTGAAACAAAAACTTTCAAAAAATTACCCTACCCATTTTGTTTCGAAATTTTATTGTCATATAGAACTGGGAAGCAAACAAATGATATACATAGCCTGAGGAATATCATAAAAAGGACACTAGAAAACGGAAAAGAAGTATTCTTTTGACATTTAAAGGTTTGCTTTTGAGATTGTTATTCGAGACAGGTTGAAAGTTTTTTAAAACAATTTTCAGATAAATAAAAAGTCTATAGACAACTGTGACAGAGATGTGCAGACAGGAGGCATAAGATCAAGCCACTTTGAAATGAAAACAGAAGCCAAACAAGGATATTACATCACATTAATGTTTATTATTCTAAATATATAAAATACTAATGATACATCTGGGTAAAAATTAGTCAAGCAAAGGTAATAGTAGTAAGGATATAAGAGACACCAGACACCAGTCACAATAACTAACTTTCTGTATGCAAATAAAAACTTGATAGCAGACTCAAAATTGAAAATGAACCAGTAAAAGTATATACAGAGTAAATAAAATAGGAATGGAAATAAACAGCAAGAACAGTAAAAAAATGATAATAAAAACTAGAAGGGGTAACTGTAATAGTCAAATAGAAATTAATGAATCAGTTGAAAAAATAAATAATTATTACAGACAAATAGGATAACCACATGGAAACAGGTTTAACGTAGTTTTATAAAAGCATATACTAAATAATACGTTTTTTGAATACACGGTGGTAGCTTAAAAATTCACCACATATTACCAGGGGGTAGAGGTGTGTAAAAAAGCTGACCTAAAACCTCATGTGAATAGAGTCTGACCCATACACGACCATCATTATAAAATATAAACTATCAAAATACATAAAAATGGATCTTAATGTTCTTTCAGTCGAAGAATATTGAAACAGTACTGAAAAGTTTTTGAGCCACATGTATGTAATCTAAAGATTGCAAGCAAGACCTTAGAAGGCGTCTTTAATATGCAACAAAACTGTACCGGACTGGCGCTGATAACAAAAGGGGATTATGAACAAATTATAGCAATTTTTATATCATTAATTAATAATTTTTTGAATGTAAGGTGTTGTTTGTTCTCATTAATTATTGAATGACCCTTGTAGTCGATTGTTTTTGCTTATACAAAAACACGGTAGGATGAATACGGAATATATACAAACAGAAGCTTCTCATGTTTGTTTTATGATTGGAATGGGATAGAATATAATCAATTATATTTGAATATAGTGTGTATGGCGTTATCATGGAATAAGGGATTTAGTTTATGTAAAATTTAAGAAATTAAAATAACAATAGGGTGTGAAATAAATTTGAATGCCTGAATAATGGGATTTCTTGCAGTAGCTACCGGAAATGTTTGATATGATTTTGCCGCTCTACAATCACCAATCGTCTCTCCAAATTGTATTTTAATTCTGCCAGCGTGGGTGTTCGTGTGCCAAATACTATTTTTTAAATAATCTCATAGCCAGTCAGCTGGGTAGGGCGATCTTGAAGGCAATCAATTTATAAAAAAATTCCTTATAACACTATCTTGAAAAACATTAACAATTCTTCACGAATCTGTAAATATGAGGGGATGGTACATCCTGTATAAAGATCTTTTTGAAATTTCTCGGTGTTGTGTTCATCCGTGGAACAGCACAATCTTATTATATTTGCAGCCATATCTTCCACCTCATACAGATATTGACTAACGGTGAAATTAGCTGTGAAACCACAACAAACAATTACTTTCTTGTCAAGGCGTCCTGGAGCAATTACATGCGGATTATCTGTTTGACCAAATACCATATTCAAGTTTTTAGTATTTACTACACCATTTTGACAAAAACGCAGACCTCTTCTATCCATACAATACGGAAAACAATTCAGATTAAAAATTAATTGTTTTCTAGATATGGTAAATAAAATCTATTTATTGAAGTTATAGATTCAATTTAATTTTTGCAACGAGCTTAATTTCTTAAAAGTATATGAAGTTAAGATATACCGCTTACTTTATGATGACCCCATATTATTTTCTGAAAGTGTAAAACTAAATCTATTAATACAGCTATATATGAAATAAATGGAGAAACCAGTCTATTGCCGTTCCTGTATTCAAATTTCTGGACAAAACTAGCAGTCTAGCAACCCTTGGAGTGAAGAAGATGCTTACTCTGTGTGATGTTACTACGACCACTAATAGTATATAAAAAGCTACTCAATTAATTTTGCAGTTACAATTATTTCAATCGACTTATCAAAGTGTAACCAAAACCGCAAAACGCATGAGATGTGACAAAGATCAACTCTTAACTATGCGGTTCTAAGACGGTCGTAGGAAAAATACGTCTTATTGTTTCACAATAATTTTATCTCTTAATGAGAACCATTCCACTAGGCAACCACTAAAGACATCCAATTTTTCGATTCTATTTATTTTTTGATGTTGTGTAAATGTCATTTGGCTTTTTGAAGCTCTTTTTGATTGAAAAACTGACTGGATCTTATATAAGAATCCCAAATTTTATAAGAATATTTACACTGCTCAATTAACAGATGAAGGATATATATATATATATATATATATATATATATATATATATATATATATATATATATATATATATATATATATATATATATATTATATATTCATTATTAATTTGTTTTGCCTAACGAATTCGGATAAGGCTAGAAGGAGCACAGCCCATAGATATATCAACATGGGGTTGTTTGTTATGTGGTTATAGTGCACACTTTTGGCTAGGACTTTTTCCCGGACATATATTGGAGTATGTCTTTGAAGGCCTACTGATATTACACATATATTTACCGACTTATCTAATACATATTGATACTGTGATACCCACTCCAGACCCCACACGCTGCAACAATTTTGTATTTCTTTCTTTATGCTCTATTGATTATAATGTCACCTCTACCAGTCATCGCGTGTGTTCTTGTATGTAGGTAAACTGTTTTAGTATACTCATTACACAAAATCTTTCTTTTGTATTCTTTTAACTGTATTTCGTATGTAAGTTGAATTTTTTGTTCGATATTATATTTCTTTTCTTTTTAATACCCGTCCATCTCTTTTCAAAACCCCTCCTAATACAAAATTGTCAGCGTCACTGTACCGATAATGTTAAAAGAGGCGTCAAAATATTACAGTAACCAGCTAAATTTCTGGATTAGTTGAAAAATAATCAAGAAATAGCTTCGGGGCTTTTGAAGTACGCTAATGTGAGTGATGGAAAATTCTAGCCAAGTCTTATGATTAGGGTTTATTTATCTGACCTTTTTCGTATTTGACGCACAACAATTCATCATCTTCAAAAACTAAAACTATATCACGAAAACACTGAACTAATTTTGCGAAAATGCAGGTATCCACATATCTTTCAGTTTGACAGCCTAGTATAATAAGCTCACACAAAAACGAATTCCGACGAGGTGATCATGGTACATTCATTTTTTTCATAAGTAATGGGAATATTGACCAGTGTAAAAATGATTCTTAATAAAGAAAACCTCCCCTCTTATATTTATTTAAGAACGTAGACACAAGTATTTTTGTGTAAGGATACACATGACTAATTTTGGTGTTGAAGTGTGTAATATTACTACTCAGGTATACATGTAGAATTTATATTTTTCAACCAAACAGTATTACCTATATAAGTGGAAATATGTATTTCTTGATGGCTTATTCAGACTGACAATAAATTAAGAAACCTACTTTTGTAATGTGTATACATTGTTATTGTGTATTAGTTAATTATAGAATTGTATATACACTGTAATGAAATACATATAATGATATTAAATATTGGTTAAGTAGTTTATAGTACTTTCAATAGTTTTTACCTTTTATGTGTATCACCCTAGATTATTTGCGAGTTCATAGTCTGGTAGAATTACCAAGAGGTACAGGTATTCCAGATTCAGATATTATCTTGGACAAGCACTGATATGGGAATCATTAACAAAATCAATAACAAAATATTTTCTGTTATTTTAACATAGTTGGTTATTATGTTCCCGTTGTAGTCCGTTTACAGTACAATCATTTATTTAAGCTATTTCAAGTTTCATTCACCTTATCCCTCTTAAATGCTTATAGGCTTGGGTATGGTCAGGAAATTCACAATCCATAAATTGTACTCGCATGTCATATTATATAGCAATAGTAGCAATTGGCCTAATATTGAACACTGACAATACTTTCAGCACTGAGCCTAAAGTTGACATGTTGTCTTGTACTGGCATTTGTTTACATGTGAATATCTAATAACAGTGTAAGCAGATACCATCTCTCCTGGAGAACCATTTAAACATATGTATGGGATTATGAACTAATTCAGACTTAAATCGCTTCCTCGCGCGTTAACTGATATTTAACTGGAAAATGAAAACAGTACATCCAAATTTGCGATTTCAGCTTTTTTTGTTCCGTTTTTGTTTGGAACAAGCTGTCTTTGAGTGTTTTAGCATATGTCTATCTAAATGGCTCTTCAGGGTAGTTTTGTATGTGCATTGCGAACATTGATGTATTTTACAGGAAACGGATGCTATAAAAACGGGATGTATTTTAACTATGTGATCATCCAAGGCTGATTTACTCCGGAACGTCGCAGAGCAGTGCATACAAATGCTGAGCTTATAGATACCAGCTGTCTCTGGATGTTTTAGCATATGTCTATCTATACTATTCTTCACTGTTGTTTTATATGGACAAATCCTACATTCATATATTTTCGTAGTAATAGATGCAGTGAAATCGGGATGCGTTTTAATTGTATGTTCATTCAATTTTGCTTTAGTATTGAATGTTGCATTACAGTGGATACATGTGCTGGGCTCATATCTACATATCTCTGAGTGTTTTAATATATGCCTGTCGAAATTGCTTTTCAAGGTAGTTTTATATGTACAACTGGTACACTGACGAATTTTACTGAAAACGGATGCAATAAAATCAGGATGTTTTCTAGTTATATGATCATTCAACGCTGGTTTACTTTTGAAATTCTTATTGCAATGCACACATGTACTGAGCTTATATCTACCAGATGTCTCTGGGTGCTTCAACATGTGGCTATCTATACTACTCTTTACGGTGGTTTTATATGTACAAATTGTACATTCATGTATTTTACTTGAAACGGATGCCGCGAAATGTGGGTGTTCTCGAATTGTATGATCATCTAGGGTTCTTTTTCTTCCAAATGTTTTATGACAGTGCCCACAGGTCTTAAGCTTATAACTTGAACTGTGTGGAAATACCTTGTTTTGATTCTTATGCACTTTCATGTGGTCAATTAGATCATATTTACGGTTAACACTATAGTTACAATTATAGCAACTAAATAAATTTCGGGTTGTTTCCTCATATACTACGTGACAATTCCTTTCAATGTCCCATTCTGGAGCGCTGGAAAAAAATAAAAATGTCATTTCTTTGAGCTGCAGTACTTCAAGAGTTGATTTTCAATATTGAACCATGCTCAACAGGGTGAAATCTTCAAAAAATATGGTTTCAGACACGAGAAATTTTGTTCATAATGTTGACGTAGAACTCTGCTTCAGAATGATTGTTAAATTTTGGATAGACAGATATACTAATTTTATACACTACATACTAAGAATTATTCCAATTTTATATTGATTTTCCGATGATATTTTAACTATGTCAAGTAACTAGTTCCCAAAATAGTCGCTTGTCCTTATTCGATAACAATCATTATCCCTGACAGTTATCTTTGCATTCTAGACTTCTGAATTGTAGGATACAGAGGTTGTGAAAAAGCGCTTTTCTAGCTATAACATTTCTAACAGCATGAACAACAGGTTTTGTTTATTTTTAACCAAGACTTTATACCAACAGGTATCTCATGAATTAAATGCTATTCTTTGTTCATGTACACCAAGTAGAACGCTAGAGGAAAAAAAGATCTCTGGAAAATGCCGCATTTGATAATAAAAACATTGGACGCATATCCACCTATCACCACAAATAAGGATCAGTCCACAGAAAATTTTCAACCATCAGAATAGACCCAATGGCACTAAATCGGCAGCAAGCTTGACTTTGTCTTTTAGGTCACATGCAGTTTAATTCCTTTGCTTCAAATGTTAGTGACTAAGATCTCCCATGGATTTATACTTGTGCTGTGGGGGGGGGGGGGGGATTTTCATATAAACAAACAAATATGCATTGGAAACTCCAGATCTCACGCCCATCTTCCCTCACATCGTGTAGGATTAGGAGTGAAGGAACGTCAAAGGAATGCATGACCTGCTAGAGTGTATCTTACTTAAAGCCTTACATCATCTGGTTATCATGGAGAGCATCACCACGTTATGTTAGATACGAGAGTTCCAGTCCCATTTGTACCAAAAAAAAATCTGTATTTTTTTCGCTGCATGCCTATAAATTCCCTTTTGACATTCATTTATACAGTTACAGATTCTGATTTCATCACACTCACCTGTTTGAACACATTTGAGATGCAACATTGGCGTCTTCTTCATTGTTATTGCCAATTGATTCATTGCCCATATCAATTGCAGACTTAATTAATTGACTGGAGTTGATTAAAGTTTCTGTGTTTCCTGCATGACATTCTTCCCAATCTTCCAATTTAATATCTTCAGTTTTTATTCTGCAGTAGATTAAGATGTTATAACCTCTTATAATTCATTTTGGAGCACTGTTCAAGTGATAAACTGATAACTACCTGCTTGAATCTATTTTAGAGATTGCATCTATGTTTTCACCATGCTGATTTTTCATTAGGTCTTCATTATTATCTTTACATTCAAATAATTCACTGTCTGAATTTATTTCTGCCTTGATAGTTAGAGTTGCATCAGTGTCATCCCACTTATAAATCCTGTTTTCCTCATTTTTTATTCTGGAAAAATTGTGATCAAATTATGTGTTGACCATATTCCCTACGTAACAAAAGCAAATCTATAATATCATATGATATGCTGAACATTGTTCAGATTTTATCTTCAGCATTTTTGGACATTTTGTAGTTACTAGATAAATTTTTAAAACTAGGCACATAGAGCATGTTTGAAAAAATCCACAAAAGTATATCCAAGGTCCATACTACTGACATTCTCTATATATAGCTTCTTGGTATAAAAGGATCAGTAACCAGTCACTCATTTAATATTTGTGCATAATTCAAATAAATAATTCGGTTTGATCATATTGCACTGTTTGCTCAGAAAATAGGGATCTGGACTGGAATACTGATTTTTAGCAAAATTATTATCTGATGTATTGTAGTGAAACTAAACCACTGGAAATAGGGGTACTATAAGGAAGCAAAATCTGAGATCACTAAAATTTGGATTTTCAAATTTTAACCAGAAAATATGCTGTCAAACACTTCCATATAATTGAAAAAGATTAGGGTAATCTATCAAAATGAACTTTCAAATGTTTTAAAACCAGATCTTTGGATAAGCATGCACTTTGAAAGGACCCAGAAATAAGTTTCAAATGGTCAAAGAAGTGATGCTAGAACAAATCTAATTTTGAACTATATTAAACATTAGTTTAAATTTCAAACCATACAACTTTTAAAATTATATATACTGTATTAATCAGATTCAAACATGGCTTGACATTCTAGCATTTATATAGTTCAAGGAACTCATCAAGTAATAAGCCATCTACAGTCAATATGTCAGATCAAAATTCCACCCTAAACTGCAATTAGAAAATAAATGCTTGGAGAAATGTGAACTATCCACAAATGAGGAGGTTATGGTGTTATTACAAGGAACTTTTAATATGTATCATAAGAACTGAAAAACAAAATTATGAATGAAGTTATAAAAAGTAGCAGCAAAGCAGCATGAACATCATAGTATAGAGGCAAGGGTCACCACTTTGAAAAGTTGTATAGCATAACAGATAGCCAATATTTTGTTGTTGATGTTTTTTATACAGCAGGGAACATCCATAATACTACTTTTTCATATGCTTGAACTTGAACAGTCAATATATGTTGTAAAATGAACAAGACAAATCATCAAAAATCACATATTTAAAAGATTATTTCGTGAAGTTCCAGATCCACTTTAGGCCCAAAAGTGTACCAATATGTATGTTATAAAATGGGTTATATCCTACCTTATAGAATTAACTTCAACATATTCAAATTCTAGTTTTAATTCGGCTTTTGTATCTTCCTGTCTAATATCCATTGTTTATAACCAAAAGGCCAAAAAAACCACAACAATATGACAATTTGTAGTGTCTATAAATGTATATGACAGTTGAAGAAATAATCAGTGTTGCCAATGTTGAAAAAGATATCCCCTAGATCGATGTTTAAAATAGGCTTTGACATTTTCCACTAAAGAAGGTTTATAAACATGTTTTGATTCTGTTGAAAGCTTGCTAATATCGACTGTAAATGAATAATGCTCTTAAATTTTTTATTATGTGCCTTGTATATTAAATAAAAAATACTACTCTACATAACAATTAATTAACAAGTGCTCAACATATAGATACTCATTTTCCTAATTGGTCATAATGAATTTTTGCGATTCCTGATGTTCTAAACAATTACTCATATATCTTTAAATCCGTTCAATAACAGATTATATTTAGAATAACAACGGCTTACAGATTTCAACTTATCATTTTGGAAATAGCGGATAACATATTTTTTTAATGATTCAGCTGCATTTCGTTCTGTGAATGTTTGAATTTCTGGAAACAACATCCTGTAATGTATTTTTACATCACAACTCGCCAAGATTAATTGAGAAATTGAGTAGTACACACAAACAAATGAAGCTTATTTCCCTATGCAGTCGCAGAATGGTTATCCTTATAGTGGAAACATTCCTTTCGAAAATGTAATGGATATATTTTGTTTTCGCTTCTTCGGCAATTTCTAATTAAAATAAAATTAGGTTAGATAAAACAAAACAGACTAACAATATAAAGTAACTAACCTAAAGCAATTATCACTATTATCACTTCTCTTGACAATAAGGCAAGCAATGGGAATGGGAATCCCCGAAAACCAGGGCAGAGACAAGACAGAGAAAGTAGATGTCAGACGAACAAACCGACGGAGATGAGTGACATGGTTTTTCGTGTTATAGGTATATCTCGTCTCATGAAACATCAAGAAAACGCAATATCTCGATTCATAATATTTTCCGCTGACCGCTAATTGAAACTTCATACTTCTTGAATATTTTTACTAACGTTTCGGATCGCTCGGCAGCCTCTACAAAGTACAAAATGGAATGAAAAAATTTGTGAGGGGTGGAGTTTAAAATGTACACTATGAACCAAACGTGTTTAATAGACGACGTCTTACTAGATATAGAATTGAAAATCGTGTGTAAGTAGATGGAAGAGTTACATTTATCAAATAGACATTTATTCAAACAGAAAGATTGATTTATGGATATGTAGCAAAAATATGTTTTATACTGTTTTACCTGCTTACTTTTTTATTGTAGCGATAACGCTTGGATAGAAATAGGGGTCGCCGCATTTGAGTTGAATATAAAAAGACATGAATCCTTTAAAGCCATCTTAACGTTGCGTTTCTATGGTCAACTGATACCTATTACAGCCTGATTGGATTTGGATTCTGCTTATTTGATAAATGTTTGCATTCAGAATAATATAAACGTGCAAAACGGCAACATCGCGCTGCCGGCAAAGCAGTGTCAACCTCATGCCATGAAATGATATATCACCTACCTTTTTATGTCTTGCTTATACTGCGACGTTGGCGTTGGGCATCTTTCAGGAATTCGGGTGGCGAACTTCATTTTTTCGCAATATATACATAGATATAATTTAATGAGATAAATGAAATTACACTCAAACTTTTTGAAGCTTTTGAAATTGCTTTTCACGATGAGAACGGGCTACATAGATACATTTCCATCAGAGAAGAACCTAGGATATACTTCAAAAAATTGCCGAACAGATCAACATTTCTGATCAGGAGTATCCAATAATATAATTAATTGAAGTTACAATATGATTGTAGGCCATGAAAAATTAATAAGTTGTCAGGTAAATTATGAGCATCATTTTTTCGCAAAACCTTTGATGCCCTGGTCAGGAGTCATTCAGACATCTTAAGTCTGAGAAATGTGTGGGCCACTGAAATGGCAATAAGAGAAACAATAACAATAATGATATCATCTTTACAACGCACCGCCTTTGTATAATAAACTCTGCTTACGGGGGCAATGCAATAATATCTCGGTCTGAGCGTTACTGTCAGGATGTGTTGGAAATTCACTTACTTGGTGACTGATAGATCTCTGAGTCTCCCCCTCGATAGCTGTAGGGTCGAATTGTCGGAGTCAAGCCTGCGTTTGGAAAAACGTCTTTGAGTACCCTCCACACTCAACCGCTACATGACATGCACAACTCTACTGTAATGTTATTATATAGCTTAGCTGCTATGATACTGGTATTATCACCAACCAATGCCGTAATGCCCAGGATGTCTTCGAACTACATCAAGAGCCACGAACATAGTCTGGGGATGATCTCAGTGTTTTCTCTGGAAGATATCGGGCGCAATCTCTTAGCACCGCCACATGGTGCTCATCCGCACCTGCGCACACCAGAGGAGAGCGCAAACCCTAAGGTGCCACGCGGACTGCAAAAGGTGCATCTTGGCTTCACTTAAGATACACCCGCCAACAAAAGTGCACACAGCTTCATCTGTTGACTCGCCACACAGACTGGTCGATAGATCTATCTAGGTACGTACCTCCACAACCTTTGTGAAGACTTTGTCGTGGCGACACTGCCCTAATTAATGACACAGGTAGAGGGGGGTGCAATCTACCTCCCATATCGAGTCGAACGGTAGCCTCCTACCGCATGGTAGCCTGGCTCGATATGGATCCACACTAGCAATGGACGATGCAGACCAATCTGCATTCTGTCCCCGTGGATTGTCGAATCACTCATGTGTGTCCCACGACGTGTTTGGAGCGAAGGTAATGGTAGTGCAAGTTACCTCCCAAGATCCCGCCATGTCCGTATCACACAGTAGGGGGAGCGGTCTCTTGCCTCCAGAGTGCAATAGTCTGGCTTCACAAGAGTGCACACAGCTACAGATGTCCCTCGCCATACTTCTGGAGGGTCCTGCACTTCGAATCAAGTGCTAATCCTATGGGCTGGTGTATAGACAGGCAGCTAAGATCAACTTTTACTACGGGCAACAGTTCAGGGACTTTTAAGTATAACTGAGCCCTCCTGTAGTAATCTAAGTAATCTGAATGCATACCCAAGATCGACTTTTACTACGGGGAACAGTACAAATAACTGCGTCCTCCTGCAGTAATCTAAGTAATCTGAATGCATACTCAAGATCCACTTTTACTATGGGGGACAGTTCAGGGACTTGTAGTATAACTGGGCCCTCCTATAGTAATCTAAGTTATCTGAATGCATGCCTTGCTGCTCCTCACAGCAACCTCTACCTCTAGAGGCGTCCCACCTGCAGAGATTACAAGTTGGCTACCCTTCATCTCCATAGATTCATGAATGATAATATCGAAAACTATCAGTCAATAAATACTAAAATGTAGTAGTTTACTATCATTAGCTTAGGAAGCTTATCTCCATAGACATATGGAACTACAATTAGATTAATCTCATGCCATGCAGTACAGTTGAATAATAGAAAGCACTCAGTAAGTACACTTACTACTTGGTAGAACCACACCCAAAGATCACACCCACACACACACAAAGCTCACTGCTCAAGGTTCAACGTTTGACAACGAAATGCGAGCTGCCCTCAGACCCTGTATCTTCACAGTTCATATAAGATAAACACCCGGTCAAGTGGCTTCGCTCCGTAACAGATCAGGTAAACAACATTTGTGCATGGGGCGACTCTTTACAGGGTGACATTCTATCAGAAATATGCTTAAAATATTTCGTATGCTTACATGATGTTTCTCAGGTCTCTCATACGCATATATTTCCACCTTTTTATGCACGTTTATCATTCAAGCTATCAGACGTCATTTTATGGTCTTGTCCTTCATTCTAGATATTTTAATTCTTCAACTAGGCCTCTTACAGTCATTTTGGAAAGTTATTTTTCATAGGCTCATGATTTGGTTCATTATATGCGGAAATACTACGTATTATTAGTGCTTAACATGGTTTGATATATGTGGAATAATTAGTTTATTTATTTCACCTGATATTACTTTACAGCAATTTTCTATTGGTTGAATATTGATAATTTCCTCTTGAAGTTATGCCATATTTCTGTTCTTCATTTCAGTCAAACAGGTTGTGTCAAGTATCATACTGTATGTATTGGAGCTATGGGGGAATATTAACAAGTTGCTATAAGTAAACAGCAATACCAATATTTATTTGTTACTTGATAAATAATATGACATACAAGAAACTATTTCTCTGGTGATGTGAGAACAATTTTTATCTTAACAATAGTGTGAAATGTTTCCTGAAGATCTTTTTGTACACTTTCAGTGATTTGTCTGATTTTCCCATCAGATGCACCAGCTACCAGCTTTGAAATTCTTTCTGTTGGACACTGAACTAAAACGACACATGTTATTGTACCTGAAACATAGACAATTGTACACTTTTACATTTTTTTTCAAATTCTACAACAAATACCTGCTTCATTGACAGTAAAGTATTCTATGCATGTATTCAAGTTGTATGGAATTTCTTGAGGGATGAAATCCAAGAGTTTTGCTTTAACTGTATTTGTGATTATAGTTTCTGCACTTTGATCTGTCCATACTTGTTCCGGGAACATCCATTCACCTGGTTGTGCTTTACTAACCAGGTAATTCCGCACATCTTCTAAACCATCTCCTAAAAATTAAGTATATAGTGAATTTGTTTGTCTTGATCCAATAGATAAAAGCAAATAGCATCCACTAGAAGGGATGACATTAGTGTTTATACAGTTATGAATGCTGATCCATTCAAATGGTCTTTCATGTGATGAAACTAGGAAATATAGCACTATGGCCATACATATGCTGACTTCAATCACCAGAAGATTACTTGCCTGGGTGGCATGGTCTCCAGATCATTGAGAAAGACTTGGAGAGATTAGTCACATGAATGAACTTTACTGATGCATTAGATCATCTGGCCACAACAGTATGGTGCCCAAGGTGCTGTTGCATCTGCAAGGATTGTTGAAGACACAGCTTCAAGTATCATGCTGTACCAACATCATTCAGAATATTCCTTGCTCTAAAATTGTGTTTACATAAAGACAGATGCTGACTCATATCATATAAACATGTGTTGATTCATGTTAATAGTTTTGTAACCATCCTGGGTACTTGCTAAGAGTAAGCCTGTATTAAACATATACCCACCTGTGAGAGCAGATACCATAAATATATCCTGGAAAAATGGCCAACCTTTGGCCTCATGATCTTCTCTTTTGGAAGACTTTGTACCTGGTATTGGTTTTCCATCAAGGCTATCTTCAGTCAGTTGTCTTGCTAGATCCAGCAGTTTTCGTTTTGATTTTAGTGCATCTACCTTAAAAATGAGTTCAGCTTAAGCACACTAAAATAAAATCATGAAAATTCCAGTAAATATTGTACCTCCAAATTTTATTCAGCTATGCTATAACCTTAAATTTTCAGAAACCTTCAAGAATTCCTGAAGTATTTACAAACAAACTTCAGGTCAAATGTACTTTGACACTATTTACTATTATTTTTTTCTATAATTATACAGGGGTGGAAAATACAATTCATCTATATCATGTTCAACAGTCAAACAACAGAAAACGAAAGAAGAATTTAAACATTTACAAAGGAATGTTACAAAATATCTATTAAAATTTGAAAATATTTTCAATGGTCATTGTAGAGCAAATTTGTATTTTGTGTGTACTATAATTATACCTATTGTTGGAATAATATAAAAAAACAGAGTACTTTATTTTTCACTAATAATTTGTATTTTTATAATAATAGCTCTTACCTTGTTAAGAATCAAAAAACTTGATTTAGATTTGTGATATTCAAGGAGTTTGATTATCTTAATATCCAATCTGTCACGTGTCCAGAAATTTGTAACATCATGGATGACTCCAATTATGTCTGCTTCTTTTGATACATTTTTGCTATCTCTTATGAAGGTTTTTCCTAAATTATATCTAAAAAGATATTAGATTTATTTAGATTGTAATTGAAATTTGGAAATTAATTCATTTAAAAAATTTCATATTTCAAATCAGTCAGGTGACATAAATCAGATAGCTGTTGACAAGTAGGAAAATGTAAACAAGTTATTTGCTACCATGTTAATATTCTCTCTTCCTGTGTAAAACCTTCATACATTATGGGTAATTTTAATGTTCGAAAAGTTAAACATCCTTGGAGAAAAAATACAAATTACATTAAACACAAAAGATGATTATATAGTGTACTATACATACTTTTTATGCTCCTTATCACTAACTATGCCAGGCGTATCCATGAAAACAATCTGCGTGTTGTCTTGTGTGAATATCGCTTTTGATTTTCCTCTGGTTGTGTGTACTTTGGATGATGCTGGACATACCTAACAAACATTGCTTGTATTTATTATCCTTACCCCACTACATTTATGTATTTCTTGCAATTACCTTCCTATCCATCAAGTTATTGATAAATGTACTTTTGCCAGCATTCGGCATACCTATTATAGCAACTTTAAGCAATCTGCTATCCGAGCTGGATACAGGAAAACATTCTGTTTGACTATCACTGTTAACCAACTCACTTGTAGTACTCGTAAACTTTTTTACTTGAAAGATAAAGCTGTCATACTTCAGTAATGAGTTGATAAAACGCCTACATATCATTTTTATATTTTTAATATTATTTTATTCACAAGTTTACGTTTGCATTTCAAATGAATTTGAACAATTTGATGAGGTTATAAAACACAAAACACATGAATTCAGGAAAAGAAGCTGTTTTGTGCCATGCTGACAGAACTAAAATTAGATTACAGCACTGGCATGGCCGACTTTACTCCTCGATGGAGAATTTTTCTCACTTGTTTGTGTCAGCAAGGTGGAATTAATTTTAGTGTCAAATTTATCACGAGCCATTGAGGTCTTTTTTTTGGAAACACGTTCATATCTTCTCAGAATACTCGGGGGGTGGCGCTCGCGTAAGGGCAAATGTGTATTGCCTATTTTATCATTCAGGTTGTACGTCACTTTTGTGTTTTATTTGAAGAAATCAAGTATGTTTAGAAGTAATACATTTTAATCTAAGGTAGATCATACTAGCACAGCGTTGTATAGGCTATTTATTTTGCCGACGTGAAATTTTGATGTTTTGCCACCACTAAATTCAATACTACTCCATCTACCGAAATCTACTGAAAAATTCAGAACGACTCTACCGAAAACCATCCGATGGCACCTGGCAACAACACTGGGTATAGAATATGAGGAAGATAACAACAGCAAAGGAGCAAAGTATAAGGGGTAGGGGCACTGTAGAGGTTAAGGAGCACCATTTCTGTGTATGGAATTATCTGATGAAAGTGGTTAAAATTATAGTGGCGCTAGTGTAGCACGTGTGTAAATTGTGAATGAAGCACCGAAAAATACTTAAGTAGGATAGAGAAGTAAACAAAGCGCTGTTTTTGAATGTTATATTTACGAAATTATTTTGAACTACTTAATTAGGCGCTGTATGCTGTAGTTTTATCAAATACTCTAGTCACAAACAGTATTAAATTTTTCCACTCGGAGCACTTCATTCCGTATACATCTGCATAAATACTTTCCATACTCGTTTGCTACTCTAGCGCTGTTCTGGAGGGATTCAGGACATTGTTTTCAAAACATCCCCAATATATATGAACGGCAACGGCGCGCTTGTATACTATCTTGCCCCAAAAATACTAATGCCTTGTAGTTTGTTTTTCAATGACCGGATGTGTAAAATGTAATTCGAAAGCAGATCCAGTGCGGTAAATCCATGTTTTTCACCAAAGAGATTTTTTTAAAATTGGCATTTTCACTGTATTACTCATGTAACAAAACAACAAACAAAGATGCTCTGTATAGTACAAAATATACCTGTTAAAGGGTCTGTTGGTCGAGTGTCATACACAAACATCGTACCTGGGGAAATCAAACTGAGCGCTTTCTATACTGTTCCAACCTCAATAAGTGAGTTTCATATACATTCATGCTTTTTATCACGGAATATAATATAAGGTCACTTTATACTATATAATACTCATTGGACCGTCGGACAGACAAGTGGTGACATCTGGCAACAGCGCTCAGCTTTATGTCATTCTCTAAGTTCTCTATTTGCGAATGACATGACAGAACTACACAGAACGTCATTGATTTGTTTTAAAATTACATATTGGTCCATCTTCTATTCAAAATACAGTGGAAAACCCTTTTATTCTTGGGGCACAATTGTGTACAGGCAGCATTAGGGTTAGGCTGTCATTTGACGATGTTCTTATTTTTGCGATCTGTGACTGACAGTTTTGCGTTTGTGTTTTGTGTATGCCGTGGGCCGTCGGAGATTCCCGGTATTTTTCTGTTCATCTGGTTCATTTGTTATTGTTTTGTGATATTTTGAGTTCATCTTGCTTTGTGACTTTGTACCGGCTTCTGTTTTGTGCCCGGCATCCTAGATAAAAAAGAATATATTTAAGAGTTTGCAAAATTCAATAATTGATTATCGTCCCACATTCCTATTTCATCTGTGGGCTGCATATTTAACTTTTAGAAATCTGGTTATATATATTTGAATTGCTGAAAATGCCGAAAACCAAGAAGCAAGTGTCTGACTCTGGTTCAGACTCCGAACAGGAAGTGGTAAGTTTTTCGTAATACTGCATCACTCAAATTCAATTAATGATGTATCCCACAGAAAAGCAAGAAATCGAAGAAGGACCTTAAGAAGAAAAAATCTGATTCATCAGATTCCGATTCGGGGCCCGAGGATGTAAGTACAAACCATTGTTTTACATCTTGTACTGGAAGCTAATTAAAACGTGCAATTTACGAAATTACTTTACTAACGTTTCGACTGCCTCAAAATATAGATTTTTGAACAACTGTGGATCAAAGTTCAAATATATCCTCAATATATTTTCCTACAACACATATTGAGTCTCAGTTTTGTAGGTCTGGTAGTTTTTCTGTGATTTGTTCAAGCTGAACTAGCTTAAATGCTTAAATTGTATGCCACATAAACTTGTGGAAAGTGAACTGCTAGGTCACTACATTGCAATGATCAGAATACAAAAGGCACCTTTTAAGGTACACTTTCATTCCAATATCTGAATGGCTCCGAGTATAACTGCCTACCAATCTAGAGAACATGCCAGTAATTATCTGGTGTCGTAATCACATTGCTTATCTATGCATTGTCCCATCACATGTAAACCAGTAGGAAATACAGATCAGATGAATAAAATGCATGCTCACTGAAGCAAAGCAATGTGACACTATAATCAATTTTAAGTGCATGCATTAGAGCAGCACAAAGTGAAACAAAAAGCTGTTTGATGCTCAAGCAATCCACAGAAATTTGACACAGGTTGTGATAATGTTGGAGGTCTCGTAAAGAGTCAAGAGAAGAGATGCACCTTTTTCAAGATGATTGAATCATTTCTCAAAGGCAAAATGTCAGTCATGCTCCACAAGCTCTGTAAGGATAAGTGTCTTTTCAGCAAAACATTAAAACTCCCTTATAAGTATTTCCTGCCCATTTCACAATATCTACTCAGGTTCCCAAAAAATGCCTCATTCCAGGAATTCTACCTCTAGTTATGGTTTCACTTATGATTCTCGCTGTTATGAGCAACAGCTTTGAAAATGATGATTTGAGGAAAATTTGGGGAAATAATCAGATAGAGCTTATGAAATGTGTTTATTTAGGCAAGGTAGCTTTTGGTTTGTAGTAGATAATTTTTTATCACTAATATGACAAGAAGCTTATTGCAATTGTCCAGGAGGTAACATTTTCTATATGACCTATATGACCAGACTATTGTTCTATTTATATTTTTGTCTAGTCCAGTTTCATTCACATTTTTGAATAATGGATAGTGATAGAGATACTAGTTTAATAGTTTTGTTACCAGTTTCAGTCCCATCTACATTACCAATTTCTCAATGCAATTTGTGTCTTTCAAAATTATACTCAAAATTATTATACTAAGAAATAGGCACATTATAAATTCATATTATATACCACACAGTGTGGACTGGCAGGGTTGTCGATCTCTTTACTAGTTTTCTTAAAAGTTGGGTAGAGAATTTATATTTTTTTTTAGATTTTCCCTGGGCCTGCATTTTTTGTTGACAGGGCTGAAGACACAAGATAAGAAAAATAATTAAACAATTAGACTTCATTTCATTGGGCTGCCAAAAAATGTCCCCCTCCCTTCTTGGTCACTTCTGTAGCTAAAAGTTTGTATATCCACTGGTGTCTTCAAGCACCCATTTCTGTGTTTATAGGGTTAACTATATTTATTCATCTGACCAGTCTGTCCTAAGTTAAATTGTTATCCGAACTGCATAAATAGGGATAGTCTTGGAATTCAAGATGAAAATGATTTAATGTGTTTCAGCACTTTTCAAACTCAGTGATTCCCTGATCCTCAGTAGAATTGAATATGTCAATTCTGCATATGGTCCGTGTTTGACCCAGTGTCAAGCATATAGAATGCAGAAGGTGCAAAACAGTGTCATTTCAGCAGTAGAGCAAAGATAGAATTTTATAGGATAGACTGACAAAAATAGATAAACTTTGTTGTTTGTTATGTAATTGTTTTTATAGAGCTGGGGTTAATCAGTTTTATTGGGATTCCGTTTTCAAAATAACATAACTCCATCTCTTTACACTTTGAGTCATGGTTAGGAACTAGTGCTTGGGCAAGTTTCATAATTTGCAACCTCATTGTGGACATAACTTTTCCTTCTCCCCCCGAAATCCTGATTCGACAAATTTGATGAGCAAAAAAAGCTCTTCTCTGTAACCATTTCATGCAAAACACCTGAAAAACTAAATCTTCCCCGCCAGACATTCCAATCACAATTTTGCGCCCATGCACATTGCACCAAGGGCGAGTTGCCCGAGAACCGCATATAATCAGTCGGCCGCGGTCCGCGATTTGGTGACCCATATTCTTGATCATAGTTAAAATTTATAAATTATAATCGGCCGTCCCTCAGATTAATTGTAGTGTCAAATTGTTTATTGTTATAGTTTCAGTAGTAGTATTGGTTGCAAAAAAGTATATATTAACTGGACTATACTACACACATGTCTTTTGTTTGCAGAGAGCACCAGCTAAGAAATCCAAACCAGAAGCCAAGAAAGCCAAATCAGGAGGTGGCAATGATGAGAACCAATGGTCTTTAGGTAAAACTCGTTTCGCTAAGCTGACAGAATTTAAGAACACCTGGTATTTGGACATTCGCGAGTTCTACAATGCTGATGGGGACCTTAAACCATCCAAGAAGGGTATTATGCTCACCATGGAGCAGTGGCAGAAGCTCAAGAATCATATTGATGATATTGATGAGGCTATAAAGCAGAATGTTTAAGAACTTATATTAGGCCAACATGTTTGCTTTCCGAATAAGAAAAATTTAATCAACAGAAAAATATGACACATGTTGTTCATTAGTTTCTAATTAGGCACATTGGAAATTACTTTGTTACTATGTTTCTCAAACGGAAAAAATTAGTTTTGATATCTTGACGTTAAATTGTTCAAATAGCAAACAACAAAATTCATATCCAAATCTGAAGTACACAGGAATTTATTGTTGATAGTTTGTTTTTTTTGTTCCTTTCATTCTGCAATTTTGATGTCTACTTGAAAGACAAAAAATGATATAAGTTAGGTTTGTCTCTTTTAATCAGATACAAAAATTGTAGCTGATTATTTGTTGAAGTTAGGTTTGGAGACTACAGCTTACAAAAGTCAATGATCTTTTCAAGTTCCATAAAATTAGCAAAACTTTAAAAAATAATTGCTTAATTAGATAGCAACTAATGAACAACAAACTAAGTGTAGGTGTTTTATGAACTGAAATTTGGAAAATCATTTTCGAATTCCACCTGAATACATATTGCATTGTAATTTGAAGGTAAATGTGATAAAGTTTCTAGGCAATTCCTATAAGTTTTTGGAAAGATGGGTGAAGTTCATGTTCCCAATTTTTTTGTATACAGCAAATAAAACTACAAGGCAGTCGCACGATCCATTCTCAATAAATTCCCTGACACACATTACATTAGCAGCATGTTGGATTAATTCAAGTATATCAATATTCCATTATTTGTTGTCAGTTTCACAAATGAAATTATCACTAGCCTTGTCAAAATCTACCACAAATTTAACTTGTACCTAAGAAAAACGTTCTTCTGTAGTTTCGAGTGGTTCAATATTAGGCTTATTTATCTCGTGATAAAGCGAATACTAACATGTGGTAATATTGGTCCTAAGTTCTTTGTGCAGATATTAATGAATAGTGTATAAGCCAAGCACATTAAAAAATAAGGAATGACCAACATGGATCAGAACCAGACTGAGTTGGCATCCATCAAATGATTGAAGAAAGACTTGTAACATATAAACACTTTCACCACGAAAGATTCGGACAACAGTGATAAAGGTCACGTCAAAAATATTGGTGGTTACTTACCGTTTAGTTTAGCTTCAACTATTGATTTTTACTTTGAAGACCTTGTGTGTGCACTGCACCCCTGAACCCGCGTCATACTTAGAGCCTGTATTAAAATGGGATGCGTCGTCTCTTCACCAGATACATGAAAAAACTAGATATTTTTTATATTGTATTCAAAAACAAAAAAGAAGAGCATGTTCTTCATACATGATAAAAACCCATTATGAGCTTAGCTCAGCATTGATATTATGCCTAATAAATCCATCATAGTTGCTTTCAAATAATTTAACCCGGTTTATTAAGGTTTACCAGTTCAAATTGTTTTTCATACAGAGTGGCATATTATTTTTATATGATGCTTTTCATAAATTTTTTGTATTGTAGCATGTTAAGTTCTAAAGTACTGTGAGCATTTAATGTTTGTTTATTCGAATGAATACATAATACAGGTGTATTGTTCAGTACTTTTGTGAGTTTTCCAATGTGTTGTAAACATGAAATGTTTGTTCAGTACTATTTTAAGTTGTAATGTGTTATAAAACTACGAATGTTTGTTTATATTTTGATGAATAAAATTGAATTGTTCTACATTTATTGCTCAATAATTGGCAATGATATTCACCTTAGCTTTTTTATTTTATTTTTTGTTAAGATAAATATATAATGCATGAGAAAAAGCGGAAAAACTGCAGTTATTGTTGTGTAACTTGATGGAATCTATCCTCAGCCGGAGGAGGGATCTAAAATTTGATCTTCAAATAACAAAAGACCAAATAAGCTCCTCTCCTAATTAGTCACAAAAAATCTATTTGGAAATTAATGTGTGATTGTTTGCAGTGAGCACCAGAATGAACCGAATAAGTATGTAGTAAGTGAGTCAGATGTATAGTGAACATCCACAGATATTTGAAGCATATTTAATTTTTTGAAGGCAAATTTCTGAACTGGCAACAGTGTCAAAGTTCAATCAAGATCCGAAAAGTATTTTCCGAGTTGAGAGTATTAGTGTGAAGTAAAAATCTTGAAATAAAAGAAATATAATCGAACAAAGCATTTGAGGCATGTCAAAATTATCATACATAAAACGCGTACGGAAGATTACTGCCGATTATCGTACAAAAGATTCTATTCTATATTATCCTACATGTACTATAATTATCGTATGTAAATTAAGCCTTAGTTCCTAGCATATTGTTCTTATTCTTGCATACATGAACAGGCTGTTGAAATATAAAATGTACGTTTCCTATTCTTCTACAATACAGCAATCGCTCGGTTGGCGATGATCAGCAATATATTTTGAACTGTAAAATCCGTGCTTCATTAACGCTCCAGAAAAAACTGTTTCATTTGCGCAGTTCATTATTTTGCTGTTCGCGAGCGGATTCACATTTCCAACAATGGCAGCAGAAGCAAGGCGGAATCAGAAGCGATTTGTTTTCATTTTCGCGCAAGATAACTTTATCCGGTATTTCTATTTGTGGCGATGCGAGCCAAAAATGAGAGAATCGCTTACGCGGAATGCCATTACGGATGTCGTTAGTAAAGTCGATAAACCCTATAGAGTAGGGAATTTTTTATTTCCCAATCGAACCTGCGTTTGACTTGCATTAAGAGCTTATAGGTGCAACGAATTGTACATGGAGTCAGGCATGGTAATTGCAGTTTATAACGACTTGCGAATTGCAATGAAATATTAATTCTAATTAAAATAAAATAATGAGATGAGTTTGGAGAGCCGACAAATCGCGAACTTCAATTCACCGTATAGGAATATCTGAATGTACATACATCAAATCTAAGCTGTCTTAATTTGTCGTCCCTTGTACAGTTCCGCAAACGATTATTTAGGAATTTTAGTATAGAAAGCGATCCTTCACAAGAATATGTGATGAATGGTGGAGTTACCATTATTTTTATACCCTTCCAAAGTCGAAATCCAATTTTGTGGCTTTCCTGCGTTACATTTGATAAATCGGGCCCAAACTGCAACTTCTACTAATCCACAATCATCTAGTTCATAAAATTACAAAAGCTGTAAATAATAATAATATCTAAATGTCTTTATCGGCGGAGTTTAGCACATGTTATTCTGACAATTAATTATCACTCAAACCTTTTGTCTAATCCATTACTGTTGCAAAGAAATTTTTTCACAAAGATTAATATCTTCTTTGAAAATGTTCTGAATCTGCATGTGAGTCTGGTAGGGGTTGGACCCCTAAAATCACATTCGAGATATCACCGTTTTCCAGAGAATTTCAAATGTTCCATATATTTACATGTGTCTGCCTTCGCCTACTCCTCAAGATCAATGAATTTACTGGCGGCATTCAATACGCTTAGTTAGACAATCTTAGCTACAGCTAGTACATGTTCACTGGAAAAGTCGTAGGCTGCTCGTCCATAACCTCCTTGCGTGCCACTTTGGATCCGTCTCTGCTCCTAGTCGCAGCTGCCACAGTCCAACGAAACAGCGTGGCAGTATAAATGGAGAGCACTCTCTAAAAATTGAAATATCTGATATAGCAACGGTCAGCATAAAAAAATTAAAACGAGAAAAATAAAAGGTTTACGGATCGATTTCCCTGTACACGTAAGTAACCAGTGGCGCCACAAAAAATGCCTGAATCAGATCTGGTGACAGGAATAGAGATCCGAGCGCCTGGGCAACTTGAGAACCGGGCCCCCAGATGCCGTTAATTGACCTAATTTTCGTAGACTCAGCCCCCCTGTGAGACCGAGCCCCTGGGAATTTGTCCCTCTTGTCACTGGCCCTGACCTGGACTAGTTTGAAAACATGGTGACAATTGACTTTCGACACAATGCTATCAACAACGACGATGAAACATCGTCGTTTGGTATCAACCTAGAAGTACAGATTTGAGTTGGGTTTTATAACTGTTGATACTATTAAACATATCGAAAAACTGAACCTTTAATATCAAATAACATCGTAGATAGTTTTTTATATGGAAAAAGTTGTGTTTTTCACTACGGAAATAGGTCACATTCTTAATATTTATTAATCATTGGTAAAATCCTTGTATCATCAAGGAAGAAAATGAATTCCTCAAAAATTTTAGTATATACGCAGGGGGCGGGATATTGGTCACCTTGATCAGGTGCAAGTTTCAAAAAATTTCATATTTCCGAAATTTCGCTCAAGTGGATCGGCAGTCATTAAATAAGATCACAATCCTCGATCAATCACACGTGAAATACAGAGCCGACTTACTAGACGCCACACACATAAAAATAAATTCTCAATTCAAGAATTCCGATATTCTTGTAAAGATACTTATAGGTACTTACGACAAGAACTTCTGATCTCACTCTTTTTTCTCAATTTACTTGAGAAAATTATTATTTAATTGAACCAATAAAAGTATATTTTCGGATTCAATACTCAATCTAAAGAAATATGCTCTAAAGATAAATATAATTTTTGTTGCGTATAGCTCGTCATGTCACTAAAGCAAACTGTTTTGATTGATGAAACGGATTTATTGTCGAACTATATCAATAACAGTGTAGATCTATGTGTGCATAATATGTAAACGATAAATTGTCTCTTTTCGTGTCAAGAGGCTCAAGGAAAGTGCCACACCCTGTGACCGTTAACCTCTCATCCCTTGTTCCCCGCGACCCCTCCGGAGCGTCTTCTTTCGTAGGCGGTGGTACTGGCAGTGTTGTCGGATGTACAACAATTTTCTTCACAACTAAGATTTCAATGCTTTTCTGACAAGTATTCCAGATTTATTTAGTAAGGTTAGGGTTTCCATATTTTCCAACTGATTCTTGTTTATTTCGATGGAGAATACCAACGTCTTGGGATTAGCTCCAAGTAATTCATTTGCTAGATTTGATAACAGCTCATCAAAATAACCGAATGTTCATAGTAATGCTCTTAAATCTTTTCTCTAAGAACAAAATTTTATGATGAACTGATGAAGTTGAACTATTTGCGCCAGATTACGAAACGCTTCAGGCAACATCATAGTATTTTTATAGGCTAGATTTTATCTGTTCTGTGCCCATTATGATATGCTCGATTTGAGATTTTGGTATTATTACTTCGAGGAATTTTCTAGGATTGAATTGAAAATATTGACCTAAGTTACCTCTATATGATCAAAAATTCAAGATCATTATTGTTTGCGCATTATAGGAAGATTCTTCATTCGAGAATTCATCTTCATGTATGCACTTTTCAAGATTCTAAATAGCACCTCTCATTATTTGGGACCATGATTCAGTTCAAGTGCAGTAATCTGTGGAAAAAGTCACTACACCAGAAACAGACTAAATTAGCTCCCCCCAAAAAAAAGATAAGCTTATCACTGGAACTGTTAATAATTGCCAAATCAAAAACTGCACTGAAGCAAAACAAATTATTCCGTGTCGTTTGTTTCCTCATGTTTGAAATTCATTCAACATAAAAAGATGATATTAAAAAATAAAGTACGAGTATGACCTGACTTCCCCATATGTCACTGATATCGGTTGCTTGCTTTGAAACACTGAATAAAGACATTTAAGTTACTTCTGCTCCTTGACCCATAGTTATTGCGTAAGAAATCGGCAGGTATCTCGCGGACCTATTCATCTGCTTAGGAGGCGAAAGTGTGAACAATCATTACTTTTGAAGAATACTGACTGACAGGGTTAAATGTTTATAGACGATAGGTTGTCTTTTATCAAATTAAAAAAATTGAGGTACCCTCATGCATAGGTATGAACAAGCTCTTCCCTTGTTTTGCCAGGTGTTATGTTTCCCCGTTTCCTAGTATGCCACTGTGCCCAGGGACGAACTGCGTATTAACACATTTTCCACTTTCATGACAGTGAGAGCAGGAAAACCATTAAAAAGACAAAAATATTCTAGATGATAGGGTATGTCAGAAGATGGATCACGATGCTTTTGATATAGTGAAACTCCTTACAGATTTCACCGATTTTTATTTGCGAATTTTTGTGATTGTCACATTACCACAAGTTAATTAGTTAGTAGTAGTAATATAAATTCGTCTCTCCAACGTTAGAGACCTACACTAATCTAAACTAATAATACTAGTGTACTGCTCGCAATTATTACAAGATAAAAAATAATTATGCATCGATACATAAATTTAATGATTTTATTGACATTATATGCGAAATATTGACAACAGAATCAAAATCAGGTATGACTACCCAACGAACATTACTACCGTTTTGACTGAATCAGCAGCATTTTTATACTTTGGAGAAGGCTGCAGAGACAGTCTAAACGATAATAAAGTTATTTAAGTAGTTATATTTAGTTTTAATAAACGGCGAGTCACCTTAATTATGTGAAGTGAATCACATCGAAAGTTTACTTTGAGGATCTATGAGGGGACATCGTAAAATTCTGATTTGATCATTTATATTAGGTATAGCGGAAAACCATATCATTACAGCACGGAAAGAACCGAGTCAAACTATGTGACTATTAGTCTATATTCAATTCATTAGTAGCTTTGACAGATACCGCTAGGCCACAATTTCTTCCTTCCCCGTATATGGGCAATAGCTATATTACTTTCTTGTTTCGTAGTTATATATCAATGTGGTGAGAATTATTGCTTTCAGCAACCTCTTTATAGCAATTTTTTATGAAAATGGCAAGAATGAAAGAGAACAAAAAGAACTGAACAAAAGGAATCCTTGTAACGCTATTTGTAGCGCAAAAATACATTCCGAAGTAAAACAGAAAGTGTTGTTATTTCTTTCTTTCTTCATCATAGCATGACGTCTTACAACTTGGGACAGAATGTGAATATCATAGGCGCGAAAAACACTTTAACCTGGTAGGAAAATAGGCGGGAAAGTATTTTTATCGATAAAAAAAATGATACCAATGTGTTCTTTAATGATATGTACGTTAATTCTAGCTTTATAGCTCGGAAAATGCCATTCGGATGTTGATGAAATTTTTAAACTCGTTAATAAAAGCAAGACATGTCATGCCATGTCAATCAAAAACACGTAAAAATCGGGCAATCCTTGGTCTCACTGTAACTCGGAAAGTACCTGATATTTTTTAGGTTTGGGTGTTTTGCTGAAGAGTTGCCATGGGTCCAACATTCCAAGACCATCAGTTTTTGAGGTACAGCAATTTATAGGGGTTATCTTAATGTTCGACCAATTTTTAGAAACTCCTTTATGAGAAAAAACTGAACACATAGATAAAATATTTTTTTCAAGATCAATTAATGAGGAAAACCAAACGTTATTTCAAGTCCTATTACAATTTCAATATAATATTTTCACTAAAAAAACTTCACAGCGTCTTTAAATATTTCATTATGATACCTAGTTCTTTTGTTGCATTTTCTATAAGGATTTGTTTTCAAAAACTAAACCCGTTTTCATCTTCCCCTGAAGATGCTAACATAGTGAGCGAAACACGTGTAGGGCTTGAAAAAGTGGTTTGTTGAGTGGTAAAATTGTGTTGTCTTTGGAAATCTATATAGTTGATTCAAATAATTGGATCTATTCCATTAAGTAACTTGGAGAGTAAATCTAATGAGGTAATATACATATATTATACCTACATGAATATACCTACTTACGTATAATATATTTCTGCTCTATACAATAATTAACTGCTATTAGTGGTAATTCTAAACTACAGCGTGTTAGGGACATTGGACAAAACTGTTTATTTTGCATATCATTGCGTAATGTATAATTAAAAGAAAACAAAAATGAAGTTCGTGGAACACAGCTGCCGAAGAGTGCCAAAAAATGAGCCTGTTTAAAATGAATAGGAACAGTTATGTGAAAACTAAAATTCGTATTTATTCATTTCTTTGTCTTTGAAAGATAAAGGTATAGCTGCAGGTGAGTCAAAGAAAATCAGAATTAGCGGATCATGCATGGACCGAAATCTAATGAGCCGGCTTTCAGAGCTAGCAACAACAAGGTGTATAACAGACCTAGCATTTAATGAAGCAGGAATGGCGGTCAATAATAAACAAAATCTATAGACATCCATTTAAGCTGAACATATGTAGCCGCGCATACTACAAAAATACTTATAAACAATAGGGATTTTCCATCTTGCTGATTAGCAAGTAAAAAAGTTTGAAAAGTTATTAACTGATTAGCCAGTGGTGACTGTTCTCTTTTGAACCCTCCAATCTGTAACGCCACAGCTCAAGCATGAAAATAAGAGGAAAAAAGGTATCACGGGTATTTCATTACTGCGTCTTGGTGCCACATGGAGACCGTTTTTACAAGATGTTCTATTTCCAAATTAGGACCTTACAAAGAAAAGTTACTGTCTGGCGCTGGTCACAATTTTTCATTAAACTCTCTGAATTATCAGTCAATTATCTCGACAGATATTTTTTAGTGATTTGGTTGAAATCGGGGATTTATATGCTTGAGGTGAGCACCGGGTAAAGTCTACAAAGCCTGCTAAGCAGGCCTGAATTTTTAAATAGGATTTGTATATTGCAGTACAGTGTCAAAACAAACTTGCTAGTTCACCTTTTATGTAATTAATTTTGCATATCGGGTAACACAGGAAGCGGGACAACGCTTATAATTTTTCTGTCTATAAATTGATTTTGGTGAAATTTGGATATAATTATATTCCCTACTGGCCGTAAATTGATCCCATATCAATATGTTTGCTTGTAAGACGGTTACTAACGTTTCGGCTACCTTGGCAAATTTTGAAATTATAATGACATCAATCTTTGCTTGCTGATACATACAAGAAACGCACCGCTGCCTATTCTATGAGATGAAACAAAACACAGCAGTATGATTCGAAGGCAGTCAATTCCCAATCACCTATTGGCGAAAGGATTACTTTAAACTTCTGTAACTTACAAACCATCAGGTATATTTGACAAATGTTACTAACTAAGTTTGTAAACAACTACATTGAAATGCCAGACAAAATTTGCTGCGAAAATAGCATCACGTACTAGATAGGCTCAACGGAAACAGTCCTCGTAGTAATACAAAATTTTTAGTTTTCTAGTAGGGATATTTGCTATATGGAAAATGAATATCATGACTAAGGTTCCTCTAATCAACAGTATATATAATGATACTATCCAATCCCTGTGACATATAGTGTGGCCTCCTTGCAAATTTCTTGCCCGTAACCACCTGAAACGTATATGCAAGAGCGAATCCTGAAAATCCCTTAGGTCGCGTTTAGATTACAATGTGCCTTCTTGGGGGTCCGTTTTAATTCGGGATCATGTTGGATATTGTAGAAGGATTGAATTGGGTTTTGTGACAACGTGAGCGGAGATTCTTACCAGGAGGTAGGTATTGTTGTTGTGCGGTATTACATATTATGATATTAGTCGCAGGCGCTGACTTGTTATCTAGGGATAGGGCGCATTCAGCAGACGCAAATGTTGGGCAACCACTGAACAATAGTTATTATTATTGTTTGCGATTTATCTGCTAAACGGACACGCTACTAATCGACATGTTTAGTAAAACTACTATTTAACTGAGCCGAAAAATTTACACTCACTATTCGTAGCGTTTTCAGGAATGTCAAAACTTGCTGTCAAACTCATTGATATTAACGATTCAACGATTATTATTGTTGTTGTAAGTTTAAGAGTTCCGAGAAATACGGTTAATTATATTATTAAATAATAATTGAAGTATAAGAACAAAATTTGTACCTATGGATGCGTCAGAAGTGATTCATTTGAAAACAGAATATAGGGTTTACCTGTTTCAAAAATCAGTTTCGTTATTGAGATGCAATATTGAGAAAGGTATAATAAAAAAGCAATCAGGATGGACGTAAGCAACATAATTGTCAATGCATCAAGCAGATCGTGTATTCCCAAATTCATTTTTATTCAGTTTATTTCCATGCGTATAATATTAACTTTAAGGAACTGGAAAGGATATCACATCAACTTATTTTACTTAATAGCCTATTTCAATAAATATTTAAGAGAATATTTTTAACTATTGTAAGCATTGATATTGCCAGCATATTACAGGTGATCGACACTTAGATACACTGCAGGAGCGATCGAGCTCTAACATTGGCGCAGATAAATATCAAAAACAATATTTTTGGGTCCCTATATTTATGAGCGATTACAGACCTTTTAAATACATCAAGTTTTCAGTAAACTAAAATAACATTTTCAAAAGCTTGCCGTTACCTAATGAACTAGGCATATTCTTAAGGCGGTTTGTCTCTCCTCCTACCTCTTTTAGTTTCTATTACCAAGATTATTATATTATAGGTGAATGGAATCCAATCACCATTTCTTGTTAATAAATTATATTGAATCCTCCAAAAACTGACTGATAAATTAAAAGGAGAAAACTGGAAAATTAAATTTGGTATTGTTTATTTAAAGGTAGTATGATATACTAAGGGTCATATTTATAGACTTCTCATATGACATTCTTCAATCTTAAGGAAGTCTTGAATGAAACGCATATTATCGTCGGCTAAGGCTTCCTCAAAGCATCCTTGATGATAATGTAGCTTGCTTGCTACCCTAAGGTGGCCTTAACGTTGATTCATTTGTTAACAGATCAGCTGTTAGTTGTTTGCTGTAGTTCATTCGGAAATTGTTTTGCGCGTTTGCTATTATATAGTAGTGATATTTCATAGTACTAATTTTATCCATATTATGGTTGTTCTTGATATTTTTCAACTTTCTCAGTATTATACTATGGAGATCTTATAATGCGTGATACCAAGTGATACTCTTCACATAGCAAAAATATATGGAAAATGTTTTGGAGTAATTCCGTGGAAAAATGCTACGTTGCTATACATCCTCTAAACATATAGGCAGTATATTTTCCCCCTTGCAAAGAAGTTTTCGAAAATCGACAGCAAGTGGTTTACTTTAGGTTTGACTAATAATGCAATATATCCAATTCATTCCACTTCACCGATTCTCAAAATCACGGAAAGACTTATATACAGTGATGAGCATAAAACAGATAAACTGAGTGATGAGTATAAATATGAACAAAACGAGAAATATACCGAATGGAAACGGATAAAACACAGAAACTGTCTCTTTTCGTTTTCTGATTCTTGTATAATGATGCGTTAAGCTTAGACTATGAATCAGGACTTGTAAGGTCTCATTGGGTAAGGTATCCTTATCGTTATCTTATTGTGAAGACAATAAATACGAAAATAAAGCCTTTAATTTCAGTTTCCTTGAACTAATTCTAAGGCGTAGTTTAAAATGGTTATTATTTCGTTTGTGATATAACCTCAGAAAGTGATTACTATTATGCTACCATGAGAACTATGTTTATTCTGGAAATTGATTCGACGGAAGCAACATTATCAGTTCATTCAATATAGTAACAGAAAAATAATGTAACTAAATGTATGTATCAGTATCAGAATAGAGTATTCCTGACCAAGTTTAAGCTGATTGAGCTGAATTTCATATCATCATGTATCAAAGTAAAATGGTTTTGATTAGTATTTCAAAGATCAAGGATCTTCCGAATTTGTTCCTTGTAATAAGACACCATCAAATTATAGGTATTATTTGAATTGAACTGCCAAATTTCAGCAAGATCGACAGAAGGAACTTGGAGATATCTACTAATAACCGCCAATTTGTTTTTAAACATTGACACCGTGTATCATAAAAATCATACCTTTTAGCATGTATGTTTATATGAACTTTTCTACTTGAATTTGCTTCAGTGATGCGCCCTATTATTAAGTAACACCATGTTCATATAAAAGTATCAGTATCAGTATAACGTAAGCAATCTATTCAAACTTCAACTTTAAGACACCCTCACAGCGCGTGATGTGCGGCGTTAACCTGCCTAACGCAATATTTTTTGTGACAATCGCTGAAGATATCGCAATCCCTCACCCCTGTTGCCCGGATTCTTCATCTCCAGACAGCACCATCATAACTTGCCATCGTCAACCTTTGAGTGGGTCATGTATAATACACAGGCAGAGAGAGTGTGCCAGGTTCGGTCCGGTGCCGACTCCAAAATCGATCCAGCTGCGCGTGCGCGGCGCGCAACGCTCCGTAGCTAGAAATCAGTCATCTCCGGGAGCCCGCGCAGTCTATCCTCCGGTGTCGGTACGGGAACCCCGGAGCGAGAGTGCAAAATCCCGGAAGACCGCGCCGAAACAGCTGGCGATCGCGGGCGATATGTCAATAGTGACAAGTGTGGTGACTTGTGATTGGTTCGTGGTTGCGTGAAACGGTGACTATATTTGACGTGACAAGGCTGGTGGAGTGGCAAGAGGCACGTGGTTCACTATTGCCTCGCAGAGGTAAATGAAGGTCATCTTATTTTGTAGGTTAGAGCCTTGGGGATTCTGTAAATGTAAATCTGTTATAATACATAATAAATATTCTTATCCAGCGCATTCACACTTTTTTGGATATAACTCTCAGTACACAATTTGCTGCAATATTGTTATTACAGAGCTCCTTGCTGTTCAATAGTTGTCGAAGGTACTGAAATGCTCCCACTAAGGTCACACATCCCCAACCCTATATTTTGGGCTTTTATGCTTTTCCAGTAAATTTTCTTTAATTTGAAATTCTTCCAGGTTAATCATCGAACTCACGTGTCTTTGAACAACAAATAGATATGACATTATAATTGATATTTATTCACTAACTATCTCTACGAAAACATTGTCTTGTTTTAAAATCAAACACTGAAAATACTTAATAGATATTTTGTACTCGTAGTCAAGTATTTTTTCGTAAAAATATATGTTTTTAAAAATTAGTTAGAAAACTCGCGATGAACATGAGTAATTTCTATAACCAAGGTCCACAAAATCATTTTAAAAAATTGGGGCTACCCATGATATTCTGTCTTCAACCTGTACAGATTATTCATTACCTGGTGGTAACAATGGATGTATTTGGACCCCTATTATCAGTGAAAATTACTAGTAATCCGACAATGGCTCCTTCAAAATTCGTATTGTTGGTAATGAAAGGCAAACATTGTTGTATCAGAAATTATTGCATAATTGCGGTATAATTATTTTACAGAATTACCCCGTAAATCGCACCGTATCACCCCGAGTGGCTCGAATTGGATTCACAAAACGAATTCTGAAGGTAGAGATCATTAACTGAAATCTGTAGGTACATCTCAGATTTCCGTGAAGATTTGTTGAAATACGCTTAAAATGTTCCTAAACGTATGGCTATATGGATTATATTTTATTCGAAGCAGAAAGAAGCCGAATGAAGCTGAGCAAAGCGTAGAAAATGCGAGTCAGGAGCAGCAGAGGAGAATATTATCGAACGCGTATCACGATATATTATTTGGCTGCTGGTAGCCTAAACAGTGGTAAAGTTATTTATCCAATAACATGTGGTTTCAATTAGTGTTCAGTACAATTACGATTAATTGAAGAGCCAACCACAAGATAAGGTTTAGAAGATTCTATACAACGCGCTTGCCATACATAGTTGTTCAATGCTCTCCAAATATTCAAATGAGAATAACCTACCCTATCTGTTAAATATAATACATATTTTATTTATATAATTTAACTCAGTGAAAGCCTTTTTGCTGCACAATGGATGTATATTTTTGATGGATATTATTTTACCTATATTTCTTTCCATGTCATAAGCAGCACTGTGATTGTGAAATTGTTCGAATTCGAGTTAATCCATTGTTTTATGATAGGTATAAACCTCTCGAAACTACCTGTCAACTAGCGTTTTTGTCAGTGCGTAATCTTAATAACAGATTTTGATGAAATTTTGGAAGAACAGATATGACACGATTACGTACCCAATGATGTTTCATTATTTAAAATATTTACATAGGTAAGAGCATAAGAAAAAAAACCATCACCACGTTTGTAAACATTGATCGCGATAATTTTTCGATGTTCATTCAGATCGGCACATTGACTATGAAGCAAAAGCTCTTTTTTACCTGGATTATTCCTTAATACGTTCTTGGAGTTTAAAGAATGTTTTGATATTGCTATGAAGTAAATTTTTTCTAGAGCTGTTCACAAACTGTTCTCCTAGAACATAAAGGTATAAATTAGATATAAATTAAGCAATTTATAACAAAATATTGTTACTCATTGTAACTTTGAGGGTTATTTCCTCTAGAGGCGGTAGTTAGGTTGTATATTCGTAATTTTACTAGTACAAAAGTTCAAAAATACTTTGTGGATCCTTTAACTGCCAAGCTATTCTCACAGTTGAAAAAGTAGTAATATATTACCACATTAGGTCATTTTCTATAAAGAACTAGGAATTGGTTCCATTGTTTTCGCATTTCTGTGGTGTTTTAATAGAACTTTATTCAATAAACGTTCATCTTGCTCTCACGTCTCAGCTTCCTAAAATTACCTCATAGCATAGCATGTTCGCATTTCCCTTTGGTATGTTCGTAGCACAAAATCCTGCATAAATGGAGACGTTGACATGGAAATGTCACGAGGGGCAAACGGAAAAATGAAAATACTAGAGAGAACGATGCGTCATCCAAGACGTATCCATGCAGTATTCAAAGAGTCGACGTAACTGAAAAGGATTGTAAGAATAAAAAGGGCTCGCAAAGGAATGGGCCGCTCTACTGTTATTACTACTCTCAAACAGTGTTTGCCTTCGTTTTATGAGCGCACGAGTGACAGAGACAGAGCACCTCAACTTTCACGGGCTCAATGCCGCGGCACAGGCGAGGACGAGAATTTTTAAATGAGATTTTTGGCTAGAGGTGCGCTATTAATGTTTCCAAAAGATGTTTAAGCTAAACTTGAAATTATAGGATTTTAATGAAAAGGCATTTACAAGTAGTTTCACGCAAGATCTGTCCGATACCGTAGCGTCGATGTATTTTATAGCAAGATTGATGCACATAAGAAATTTGCTTACACATCCAGATACGCCGTTAAGCTTCATTTCACATGATGTGTCTGCTTATACCTTTTATACTTAGAATCTCACCTAATTGGCATGTTCAGCTCCATTGTTATCATAGGTCTAGGAATGGAAAATAATCATTTTGGCGAAACTTTCCAATCAATTGCTACATGTACTAGCATAGTTTTCCGTAATTATTATTGTTTCGGGTGGATTTGCATTGAAATTTATGAAAAATATATTTTGACGGAACTACAATTTATCCAAATAAATTGTTTTCCAAACACCGACTTAAAACACTGTTATAAGTTGCAATAGGTTGTTCACCTTAAAAGTACTTCCGAAAACCCCGATTCGGTGGAGTCTCAAACGAATACTTTGCTCCTCTCCAGTATGAACAATCATATGACATATATGCATCAGAGATTAGCAGATTAGTCTAAATTCTGTAATTTAAATACAAGGTTTCACAAATATAATTTGTGTTTGTCATTGGAAAAAAGTTTTTTATTTGTGAAACTTCTATTCTACTACACAATTTTTCATCTGAATGATGGAAGAGCTTCACCAAGTAAGAACACATACAATCTGCTTCCTCAACTGTTAAAACTACGCTGATCTGGTTCTATAATTATGAAACTCATCCACACTTTAGTGAACAAAGTTTTTTAAATCCAAATTTTGCTTTTGTGAAGCCAAGTTGAAACTAGAAGTGCAATACGATCGAATCACAGAAGTATGATGGAACTTCTAAAACTTATCCTGTGGTTGTCTCTCTGATTCATTATATTTTCTGTTGGCCACTTATTGGAAACATTACGTATAAATAAATCATTACTGACGTTTCGGCTGCCCCGGCAATCAAGTAAACATCCATCCGTACTTACGTAAGTGGTTTCAATTATAGGCCAGCGGAAAATATAATGAATCACAGAAGAATATTATCTCAGGCGTGAAAACACAGTCATTCAATATCTATTGTAGATTGCTGCAAACGCGGCTCTCAATTTTTTTGTGACGTTGGTGAAGGACGTTCTTTCATCTAAAGACTGTTTACCCAGGTAACCCTTCGTGATTATTGAGACATAAAATTCGTTCATATACCTTGATAATATTAAGAGTTCAATAGCTTTAGACCCCATATTTTAAATCCGGCTCCTGTGAATATATTGAATATATAAAATTTTTGATATATAATAAAACAAATAATGATCCTTACCGACATACCATATTTTGGCGCAGCGTTTGTGGAGCGCGACTTTGCGAGAAGATATAATATAAAAAAAGCACAGATTTCGCATTTATTGCAATTATCGGATGGATTGGAAATAATAATAAGTAGATATTATATATCAAGTACATAAACTTACCACGTTAAAAATAAATAAAATAGAGTATAGTCCGTTCTTAGGAGTGTACCACGATGGTCATATAAATCCTCACCGGTGCTGCTATTGTGTTGATTGAATAGTTGTGTGGTGATTTTAGCGACGTAGATGGTTCAAGATCCTTGGCCGATGCCACGCATAAACGCCATCAGATAGACAAACAGACGGACAAAAACTCAACACACAGACCAGGCAGATCAACCGACAGATAGATCGACAGAGAGACAGCGACCGTTACCATCTTATCAGTAGACTAATTAGGTATATCTACCAAATCACGCGAAATATTCAAAGGTTAATTCTAAATAATGACGGATAACGTTGAATAATAGATTATTCAATGTAAATATACTGCAGCGAGACTGACGTAATATTGCTTCACTGCGGTTTGGTGTTGGGCCGGTGTCCCCGATCGACTGAAATCCACTTTACATTAACATTTCCAATGTGAAAAATTCAAAGCCTAAGACTGTCACCCTCAAAAGTAGATGTAGCCCCTCTTCTCCGGACAGCTATGCCAGAATACGAGGGTCATGCTGAAAGTCTTTAGATATTCCTAATCTATACAAGTTTAAACAAGTTTGAGCACGCAGCTATGTTGTCTAAAGTTGTAAGTGCTTACACGCAAAGGCAGCGTTTGAATCTTTCAGTAGTTGCCTTGTCACGGTCTCGAATGCAACTATGTGTTGACCGAACTTTAACGTGAAAACGGAACCGGGTAGTCGCGATTTTCGAGCTATGATTCTGTATGACTATGAAAAGGGACTAAGACAAGTGGAATGTCACGCAAGTTTAGTGAGTTGCTTTGGGGACTCTGCCACTTCTAGGGCTACAGTTTTTAATTGGTTTGCTCAGTTTAAAAAGGGCCGGGTCTCACCCAATGATGAACCTCGCACAGGTCGATCGCCCACCGCTGTTACTCTGGAAACTGTAGAAGCTGTGCAAAATATCGTTAAAACTGAGATTGAGGCTTCTTTGGGAATTGGATCGGCAGTGGTCCGAACAATCATTCATGATCACCTTCGCCTAAGGAAGCGGTGTTCCAGATTGGTGCCACATTTGTTGACCAGTAAGCAAAAAGCAACAAGAGTTGATTGGGCTAAGTTTATGCTTGAACAATTTGATAATGGGCACAGTAAAAACACTTTTAATATCGTAACCGGAGACGAAGCATGGTTATATCATTATGATCCCGAAACTAAACAGCAGTCATTAGTTTAGTCCTTTGAAAGTGAGCAGCCTCCAACGAAAATTCGTCGTTCCAAGAGTGAAAAGAAATGGTCGCATCTCTTTTTTAAAAGTGGATACATCACAACGATAGCCTTGGAAAATCAAAGGACAGTTACTTCTGAATGGTATATAACAAAATGTGTTCCTGTATTCTTTCAAGAACTATGCAAGAGCCGTCCAAAGACTGGTCTGCGGGGTATTCAATGGCACCATGACAACGCACCCGCTCACAGCGCCGCTAGAACACTCGATTTTTTTGCTGAACAGGGTGTCAAACGTTTGCCTCACCCACCTTATTCTCTGGACCTAGCTCCGTGCGATTACTTATTATTACCTAAGATCAAAGAAAAGTTACGAGGTCGCCATTTTTCCACCGATGAAGAGGCAATCGTTGCATTTGAGTAGGAAATTAGCAACCTTTCAAAAGAACGTTGGTCACAAGAATTTAACAAGTGGTTTTACCGAATGCGTAAATGTATTGAGGTAGGGGGAGAATATGTTGAAGAAACAGAATAAAGTTTTAAAAAAAAACCTTGTAGTTTTTCTGTATCTAAAAATATTCAGCGTGTCCCGCGTAATACGCAATCTGACAGTACGTATCACTAATGAGTGCGCATATATCTCGTCTCGTCTCGCCAGTCCTGCATATCAACGGAACAACACTCGAAATGTCGAACGATTCTGTTCGTTTGTTCGTTACTAATTTCCACGTGTTTCGCACTGGGTGCTCATCTGCTCATCGGCACTACGATTCGTCTGTTCACGACACGTCTGCCTCACAGTGTAATCGATCTCAACAAATTCAATCCTGCATAAACAACAGTGGAGCTTGGATGATAGGACTACTTAACCATGAGAAAATGTTCAGTTCCTCACACATACATAAAATATGGGGTCAACAAATTTATCCACAAAACTGATTATGTATTGAACAGACGTTTAGAAGAAAATATAATTGTAGAGTTTTATTGTTATTCAAATATTATCATTTGATTTTTGTTAGCACAAATTATCTGGAATGAAAATACTTGACAAATACCTGTTTTTTTCTTGCAATGACAGATTATAACACAATAACTTTTTATATTTCTCTTTTAAAATTTCGGTCAGTGATACAATGAACTGTTATTATGAAATTATGTTGGTGTCTTATTTTCTGAATAAAAGCTATTGCTAAAAAACCTGCAGGATGCGGGATAAGTCCCAAAAAAAATATTCACTAATCGTCAGGAAACGTATGGTTTAAATTAATTCATTTGTAATGTTCTAATGGCGAAACAGATTTATTTCCTGGATCTGTATTTTGCACGCCTGTGCTAGATAACCTAAAAAATACATTCTGGACATTTGCAGGTCAATTGTTACCCAACTTATAAGTTAATGAAATGAAAAATGCCGTGAATCAATTCAATTCAGCGAAGTTTCATGAATTAAATTATTTATTTATTAATATAGAAATGAATAATTAGAATATGTTTTTATCGTAAGATCAGAAATGCTATACTCATACTTCTACAAGAACATTTCCTTAAACTGCCAAAATACAAAATAGAAAAATTACATTTGAAATCACAATAATATGGACATAAATTGATTGAAGCGATACTCGAATGCCAATAGATTTGAACATTTGTCTTGTGGATAAATCCAAAATGAGGAACATAACGCATCGTATATACTTACACAAAATTGTAACCCCAAGGTACAGATACAAAAAAATTAGATCCAAGAACAAATCAGAGGAAACCCTAGATATAGTGACCCATTTTTAAGGTTGGAGGACATCGATTGAATTCTTTTTTGAAGCATTCTCAACAAGACTGGGTCAGAGTCTACTAAGGAATTGACATTCATGTTCCTTTAGGGGATACAACACGGTTAACCAGGCGGTGCGTTTTTGTCTTGTCCATTTCGTATTAAGGAAAGACAGGGGGTTGTTAGGAGGCGAATAACCACCTGTTCTGATGGCCAAGCAGCAATCAAACCACATAATGACACAATGCAATGTACAAAAGCTCTCGACGCCGTTGTAGCGAAGCACGCTTTCTGTGGGTGTGGGTATCTGGGCACGCGGCGGTACCTGGTAATGGTATGACGTTTGTCCTCATGAGAAGGGGGTCTGGGTCTCGATCCGACTAAGAAGGACAATAGGGGAGTTGATAAAAACAAAACACTCTGAGGGTTCCGCCAGTTACGGTAACTCGTTGTATTTGCCTGAGGCTTATGAGATACGATTCGGTATTTCTCTCTCTCTATCAATAGGAATCATCTGAGATTCTTGTTGGCACTAATGTTTGACAACATCTCGTGTGCACGTGTCTGCGAAGAGGAGGAGTACTCAGAGAACATATTCGCTTCAGGTTGCAACAGACAGACTATATTGGGTTCTAACATTCTGAAATCAAAAGGTGTAAGTTGGCCAGGACCAAAAGTCATAGCAACTTACAGGAAGACTGTTTTTAGCAACCAATCTTGTCAGCTTTTCTATTACCTTTATTCATTCATATCCTTGAGACAGCAACCAATCACTGTTAATATCATTGTAATTTCAAAATCCAATTGCTTTTATTTTGTACGTTGATAAAAGCTGTCGAGGCAGCTCAAACATTAGTGAAGTTATTTTATTAGTCATACTTGGTTTCATTTAGTGAACAGGACAAATAACGATGAACAACAGGAACAACCACAGAATAAGCTTCAGCTATGAAACATCAAGATTAGATGATAATCAAGAAAAACCATATAACTCCTTTACGTTGACCTGTCTGTGTGTCTGTACTGTGTACGGTAATCTTTGACCCCTCTATAACTTGGAAAGTACTCTTTGAATTTCGATTAAATTTGGAGACTCGATTACAACTAGTTCAGTAGTAATAGTAAGTTTTTCGTATTTTGAAAATACTTCTAGTGGCTGTGGAGTTATCATCAAAAAGCATAAACAATAACAAAAAATGCTCAAACTTTTTTGTAGACATTTCTGAGGCTCATAATAATATTTCAATATTTTTTGAAGAGGTCAAAAATTGGTTTTGGGAAGTTTGGTGGAGGGGGACACCTTGGATATTTTTGATCTTCGTAAAAGCCCTCCTATTATCTATGAACTGTAGATCTTAGTAATGCTCCGTACTTGTCTGACATAAACTATAGTTGTCACAAGAATTTTTTATGTTTTCCAATATTTGTAATATTTTTTAAATTTGATTCAGATGATAAAAAGATGTTGTTTGAAACTTGTAGACAAGGTGGATTTATCAAAAGTTTGATTTCGGACTTCCATTGATTATAAAATTTTGAGTATCACGACGTTTCGATTGATGTGCTATCTTCAATCGTCTTCAGGTGAACACGTCGTGATACTCAAAATTTTATAGACAATGGAAATCCGAAATCAAACTTTTCATAAAAAGATCTTTAAATTCCAATCAAATATCAATTTCTAAACTAATATATTTACGTAGGAAGTACAGCGATAAATTATGTGAAGCCATTTTTTTCAATGTATCCATGCTAAACAAATAAAAATTTACCTGGGTACTCTGATTCGTGTTTTAAAACACCTTCCCTAGCTTCCGTCGTTCGGCTGCCGCCAACACTATTTCCATCGAAAGTAAATAAATCGCCAGGGTAGCGGCATATGCCCAATAAATCCCTCTCTTCGCGAACACACAGTAAAAATAAAGCAACGGCCAATGAATCAATCCATCTTCTTTTTATCCGGCCTTTAATTATATTTTCTTGCCTGTGCGGTTGCCCTGCGGCCACGTCGGGGATTTTTCGCTAACGGTAAATTACTGCTTTGTGTATAACCAAACCTCGCAGACACACACTCACCTACCCTTAATGCGATTTTGATTATATAAAAACAAATCGACGGATCATGTGATATGATGATTAATCGTGATGTAACACTGCACGTTGGACATTGTCGTGATATACACATTCTAAAACAAAGAGAGGGAACATTAATAAGTAAGTAATGGATATAATTAATCCAGTAGGGTACAAACATCTGAACTCTAAAGGTGTATCGATTTCTTTTTGAAACGCCCGCGTACAGGGACGTCAATAAGGTTTACCAAAATCACACGTTTCATTGACAGGCGCTGGACAGGAATGCAGTCAGAGATTTTTACTGCCCTGTAACACTGGCGCTGTTGTCTAAATAAGAACAACAATAATTAAGCTGAACAGTGCCGACCACGAGGTCTTTTCAATAATATGGTGAAAGTGCACACAAACATCAAACCTTTCTGTTTTCAATGAGCATGATAGACTGATCATGAATGAGAACTTACAACAAATCAAATAAATAAATACATCTAGTAGATCTAAAAAATAATCCCCGTTAATAGTAATACTGATCTAAATCTTTTCAGATCGCAAATGTTTTAATATTTTGTAGGAATCGATCCAAATTTTCTCGAGTGACACATTTCGCCATATTTCAAATTATCGTTATGTCAAATGATTTGTCCAATCTCTTTCTTTGTGTGAACATTGTTAATAGAATCAAAAACGCGCTGAAAATAGAAGAAGAAAATCTAAGGAAGATAACGTTTAATTTTGTCAAAATTTTAATCGCGAAATTTTACATGAGGGAGTTGTTGCTTTGATAGCAAAGTACGAAACAAGTTTACCTGGCATGAGATCTCAAAATTTGTAATTCTCTAACGACCGGTTGCAGCCTAGGCGAACACTGGATACGGAGCCACAGATACGAGCCATAAGTGGTAAATACTTGTTGCTTTATCAGGAGTTGACGCTAAACTCGAGTTTTTCCTTATACATTTGAGTATTAAAAGATAGGGTCGTTTAAAATTTGATCCGAAAACAGAAGTGTCGTAGCAACCAAACATGTTTAGCTGCCAGGCTAAACTTCGCCATGATGTGAACTGTTTAACACTAAAAACACTTTATTACTATTATTATTATTACTATTATTTTTATTATTATTATTAGTATTATTATTATTATTATTATTATTATTATTATTATTATTATTATTATTATTATTATTATTATTATTATTATTATTATTATTATTATTATTATTATTATTATTATTATTAATAATCAAACTCAAAGATGGTCATGTAAAGTATCCTGGTAGGTTTGATATGGAGTTACCTTTAAGTGAAACTCAGCTGGTTCTAATGCATCACTATAGTGAGAAAAATGGAACCAAAAAGTAATCAGATAGATATTTATCTGATGGAATATGCGGCCCAATGCGTACGTGCTTGATTTATATCTCAATTTACGCGTGAACGCGATTCCTTACGCTTGGAAGTACAAAAGGTGGATGAACGTATGGAGAGGCAGAAAAATTGGGTCGTATTTCACGTATACGAAGCGTGAGCTAATAAGGTTTCGGGGTTTCTGCCATTCCCCCTCATCAGTTTGTTTGAGCTTATGTGTGCGAGTTTAGAAGCTTTTGAATCTGTCTGCATGAGGGTTTTTTTCGCATTTTTCATCCAGAGGAGGATTTGATAAATAATGGAGAGATAATTTTATTATAAATTTTCCTGGGTATTTCAATACTAGTCCACCTAGGTTGTAGTGAAAAGCATTAATAAGTTTCAAATAAACTGTAATAATTTCAATTCCTTATGTACTTTTAAAGTATACAATAAAATTTTCTGTAACAAAAGGAAACCTTAGATTCTGGGGACCTAGGAAGACCGGTCGCTCCAGGACATTTTATTGTTAATGGCAACCCTCAAAAGCTTGATGGAAGATGATTCTATTATTGGGCGTCTCTGGACGCCAGCATGTGAAGGTAGTTGTCTGAATCTACTGTGCGTTGACCTGAAATCTATTTGAAGTCCTAATTCAATCATTTTTTGGTATAGTGGTTTGCCTAGTTTCACGTAGGGTACAAGAGGAATGTGTCTTGATAATGGAGGCTCAGGAAATCCACTATAGATGAAATTGACGGAGTGACGCAGCTGGTAGAAGAATCAAGTAGTAGTAGCTTAGTAATAAGAAGCTATGCATTATTTTGGCTTTTGATTGAGAAAGACTTTTCAATATCGTATATGAGTAAAAAACGGTGTTTCATTGGCTTATTTCTATACAGACGTTTTTGCAATTTTAATTTCATGTATAATTCGTTAGTTTACTCTTCACTTCTTTAATTTGCATCGGTGTTTTCCATAAAAGCAAATAGAAAGAATCTTTATATGGCACACAAAACGTTTTAAGGGACTATTCATATTATATCATTCATTATATATAGTTTATTGTAAGTACTGCATGTGCAATAACCGTTTTGAAATCCGATCAAAGCTTGAAATATAGTCGATCTTCTTGTTGCCATTTTTCAAAAAGCTTGCTAGCTTTGCCATATCTATTATGTATCCTCGTTTTAGTGAACTGTTTTTTGTTGTGAAAGATAACTACATCTTCCGGAAAGAAATAAATGTTTTAAATCAATTCGAAACGTTCGCAATCCATCAATTTTTTTTATTCAAAATGTTGTGTTTTGAGTGTCACGACGCGACGTTTCGATTAATTTACTATCTTCAATCATCCTCAAGTGAAGTGGCGGACATGTCCCTTCGAAAGCTATTTATACTCCTTTGCCTCGTGTGTCGTTGTCGTGGCTAGTCTTGAGAGATAGTATTCAAATATTTTCTGTCCAGCTATAGTTTATTTATTTTTATTTTGAGTGTTTTATTTCTATGCTAGGTTTGGTGTAAACGTTGTCATTATTGGCAATGGAAGTTGCATTTTTGAATTTTCCTCTAAAGCAGTGCAGTTCCCTTTCAATGATGTTCCACATTACTTTATGATCAATCGGAACGCCACCTGAACCAATCAGGACTAGCCACGCTAACAGCACGCCAGCCTGAGGAGTACAAATAGCTAACTGAGGAACATGTCCGCCAGGTCACTTGAAGACGATTGAAGATAATAATTTAGTCGAACCGTTATGACAGTAAAAAGTTGTATAGACAATGGAACTCCGTGACATAACTTTTGAGACATTGACGCTGCCTACAAATTTCAATCAATAGTCGAAAATTGACTGTGTATGTAAGTACTCAGCTATTGAAAAAAAACTATAATTTCAGTGTTATGATAGAATAGTTCACAAACGCCAAAGAAAATTTGGTGTAGAACTAAAAAGGAATCTATTATAACAGATTTTAAATGTTTCGGTATTAAAATACCTTCCTCACTCGTGTGTGGGATGTAAAAGGTCCTTAGTATTATCTCTGACTAAAAATAATGAGATGAAAAGCGGACCCGTAGTTTGAAAAATTATAAAACTTACCATAAATAGCGTTTAAGCCTTTTCTCTCGAATTTAAGTTCACTTATTCTCCCCTTCAAAACAAAAAATCAAAGTTTACTATTCAATAGTTTTCTTCACACTGTCTGAACGGCAAATAATCTTCCGCTTCTAATGCCTTGGAAAAGTTTGGATTCAAAAACAGCTTTCATGTTCCATTATAAGTCGGATATCTTAATAGGGCCACTGCGAAGTTTGTGACTGTAATTTGTCAAACAATTTCCCAGGACGAAAGTGTGGGGTGACTGGGCCGGACGAGATTAAACGCGTGTCCGTTTAACCTCGTGGAGACACGGACGCCTCAAGGCGGATGATATCTATTTGTCAACTGCGCCGTTACCGAGTCCGAGGCAATAGACGTAGTGGTCTGTCTCTAACTGTTTCAAGGTTATACATTATAGTTTAAAAAACTAAACCGCACTAAAAGGCGAATAGAATTTTTAATCACTAGGGCTCTGCTATGGTGCTGTTCATTGGCAGCTTACGAAGCCAATGTCCTAACACTTGGACTGCCTTAAAGCGGCAACAGATATCCCTTACGACATCTGTCAACAAGGGTGAAATGATTTACAGCGACATCTCTTCTTCTTCGTAACAACTATTTAGGATGTATCGTTAGATTGGTTCATTCACTTCAGAAGTTAACAACTGATATTAAGTGTATGCTCTCCATTATGCATCAGACCTGTTATACACATGCATGTTTCGCCTTTAGCCTAGACTCGTCAGTATAGCCTGGCGCTCTAACTGTAGAGATCAATTGGGTGGTATATACGTAACGTATACGCAGGCTATACTGATGAGTCTAGGCTAAAGTCGAAACATGTATGTCTATATCAGGTCTGTGGCATAGTGGAGAGCATACACTAAGTATGGATTTGTTCAACAGCTACATAAAGTTTACTAACTCAATATGACAACTAAATGCTGTTTAATAAAATTATAGAGTGATTAACCAAACATCATTTTATTGTAAAAGAAGCATGAATTACTTTTACAAATGAGAGATTTACAACCAGGCGTATACAAGGGGGGAAAACAAGATTTTTGACCGAAAACTTAATTCAATTGCTTTTTCCCATGGAATGCACGCTTAATATTTGAATTTGAGTTTGGAATATTCATTATAAAAACGTATTGTTAATTCGGTATCTATTCCTATAGATTATGCTTCAAATAAAAATAACAGATTGTCACATAATGTATTTCTATTTTGGCATATTCTGTGTACTAATTTTCGTTTTCTTATTATTTTTGAACAACCCTTTCTTTCGAAATGAATACGAGTAATATGAGTCTGGTATCATTGAAATCAAAATAAATAGCAGGTTCTTCAAGAAAATTGATTAGTGTATTAATCGATGCTTCATTTTATCTGCCTAAAATCTCAAAGACTCCACTGTTTCACTTGGTGTTCATCTTCTTCTTCTTTATTATAATACTATCAACATACCAGTTTCTGTTGCCTCAAACACCTGGACGAACGTATTCTAAAAAATGGTGAATGCATACATAAACTTCATACCTTGCTACCCCCCCCCCCCAAGAATGAGATCTAGATACGCCCTTGCCCAGCACCACACGTTTTTTAATTATATTGATTTAGTGGAATTTCTATCAGACTCCAAGAAAATTTTAAAATTGAAAATTACTTATTACTTTTACTTCCCATACGAGGAAGTATTGTTATCATGAAAAATTTCGAATTGGAGATACTGTGCTTTCTTGATGTATCACATATACCACGAGAAAACTCATTTGTGTTGCTCTGTCTGTCTGTATTCACGCTGCCCGGTAATCTTTGACCCTCTATAACTCGGAATACCATTGCCTGAAAGTACAGCGTTGATCTACTTGAATTTTTTTTGTGTGGTTTAGTATGAAAGTGTTGTTTAAGAATTTTTTTATCTTTCAATCATAGAATGCACTTAAATGTCACAGTAAACAAAACACAAATTGTTGTTTCACCAAGTAGCTGAGAGCACATTCCAAATGGCAAATTTTTTTTTAGCAATTTTCCATTTCTAATATCTTTTTTGCTAAATTTCATTTGCAATTATTCAATTTAAGCCATTTTTAAATTTATTTCTAATGTTAATAATTACGGGTTGTCTCGCTTTCGGATCGTAGCGGAATCGTATAAAAATCTGTCACCATCTGAATCTGAACACAATGGAATTGAATGGTGTCTCCTGCTAACTGGCAACTTACAAAGCAAACATAACTAAAGCAGCACGTTGCATCGAACCGAAAGCAGGTCTTTCGCAAAATAAAACCCTGTCGACACACTGAATGCAGAAAGAAGTAATTCGGAAAGTTGCAGTACAACAGCAGCAGCAGAGGCCGAGCTAGCGAGCAGGAGTTTGCTGCGATTTTTCCTGTGGTGGTGGAACGCATATCTCCAGAAAATGGGTGTTGTTTTGATGGCCGTAGTTTTCCAGACGCCAAGTTAGTTTGCCTCGTCGCGAAGTGCCGTCCCACGGTGGCCTGTCATTATAAGTTTTGATGTAAAAATGCTGCTGCACTGTAGTTCCTAGTGGAATTGTCACTTCCCTCAGATTTAACGAAATAATTTTTCACTTTCCACGGGAGAGTATCGTATTTGCGAAAAATTTTGAATTCGAAATTTGTGTTTTCTTGATGTTTAATTACATATATTTCACAAAAAACAATATCAGTCGTTTCCGGAAATTCTTGATTCCTGATATAACTGGGATAGTAATTAAGTGTATGCTCTCCACAATGCATCAGACCTGCTATAGACATGCATGTTTCGTCTTTAGCCTAGACTCGTCAGTATGGCCTGGCGGTCTAAGTGTAGAGAGCAATCGGGTGTTATATACGTAACCCACTCAAGGGTATGATAGCAACATGAACTCACCTAAGTGTCACCCTCTATGGGGACGCCCATTGACATCTTACGAAACCAACGGTCCTAACACCTGGACTGCCTTGAAGCGGCAACAGATTTCCTTTACATCTGTTGCCGCTTCGAAGCAGTCCAGGTGTTAGGACCGTTGGTTTCGTAAGATGTCAATGGGCGTCCCCATAGAGGGCGACACTTAGGTGAGTTCATGAGATAGAAATTATTTTTGATTTTGATCAAATTTTTACACAGGCTACTAGTGCGACAAGGACGTTAAAAAGCTTTACAGATTCACTTCTGGTTTTCAGTATTCCCATTATAAAGATTCAAGCTAGCAATGACCAATATATAAGAAACGTATATCTAACTACACCCCTCATCTGTTTGTTGGCCGATATCTTCTTTGTTCTTTTATCATCATGTGTTCAATATTTCCATGTTCAATTTGACTGGACTGCAGCATGAAGCTTGGATTCGCAGCCTGGTTTTGTAACGGACTGTTTTCCACTGTTTCATCGGTTTCTGTTTGTGGTTGTTTAACCCCAGGACTGACTATTCCCTCTCTGTGTTTGAGTATATATGTGTGTGTATTGGTGTGGTTTTCTCCCAGTTATTATCTCGGTGTTACAAACTGTATCACTTGATTAAAACCATTCATGCTGTATAGAAGGTGTTTAAAAAATGCGCGATTATGTCATTTTTTTGCTAAATTGGTGTTCTAAAATAATTTACAACACGCTCTTCATTTCTCATGCCAATAGAAGTACGTTTTATTGATATTTTATGACACATCATGAAATACTATTCCATTATTTGCTCCAGTCTGTCTGTCTCTCTCTGTGTTTGTCTGGTATATATAATATAATACTTGGGTTCTATAATTTGGAAGGTATTATTCGGATTTTAATGAAATTTTGACATTAGTATTCTACTAGGACAAGAAAGCTTCGAAATTATCCAAAACTGGTGTTGTGGCAGTGGAATTATTGTCAAAAAACGAAAAAACCTCGAATTTTCGATTCTGGACGATATCTGAATTTCTTTTGCTTTGGTAAAAACGTAATTTGTGAGCTTCTGTCAACGGTAATATTCCGCGCTTGTGAGACATAGAGGATTGTGCACCCATTTGCAATCAAAATACAGAAATTGGAGTAGCTTTCAAAGCTTTACTTTATTTATGAGAGATGTATCCAGAATGTGTACAAATGTAACCATTTATTTTTTTTCAGTTATACGCCATTTTATGACATATTTATCCTTTTCCTTCTAAAGCGGACAAATTCTACTTCTGTTTTAGCAACTAGGTAATATTAAATTCGAGCCGAATGAGGATCAGAATTATTATGCAAATACCATTTAGGCTTTTGAAAAATGGCGGCAGGTGTGTTAACTCTACGTCAAGTGAGTTGACATGGAGTGGTGTCAGCTGATTGCAGATATTGATCGGATTAGAGATTGGAAATATTGGCAATTATGGTAATTTTCATTTAAATACTTTGTAAATATAATTTCAATAAATAAGCGATTTCATGATGTATATTTCAAAACAAATATCGCTTGGGTCAAGCTAATTGATGTCATTTTTTGTCTGTCTGTTCATCTTGCAGATACAAGTTTAACAATTCATTTTAAACAAACTCCTTGTCGAATTGACGATTAGACACTTTGAACATAGCTTAGTAATGGATGCATGATAATTTACTTTTTGGTCTGTCCGATTGTTTGTACGTTTTGAGGCTATCTAAAGCAGAGGTCTGCCAACTTGTGGCGTCGATCGTGAGCTACCGGTAGCTCGTCGAGGCAATTCTAGTAGCTCACAACATATTTAAAAATGCAAACTTAAAAATCAATCATGCATTTCGTAGATTTTCATAATAACATGGATAGCGCAAAAACTGCAGTGTACGACATGCTCTTAGATAAGACATGTTAGGCTCGAGTAGTCCAGCGATCTGTGCGTAGTGAGCACTAGAAGAGTGTTCCAGGTTCCAGAAGATCTGGGGATATTTTGATGTTTGATGAACGGACATATGTATACGAATATATGGCAATATTGAGCTCAGATCTGAGTTTGAATTTTAAAACTGAACTGAATGCTCATCGGTTGTAGATAAAGACATACCATTTTCATTTAGAATAGGTGGAACTATACTTCTTTACAGGAGGACAGACAATAGACTTATATTTTAAGACCATGTATATTTTACCTCATAGTATTCTAGATATATTTTAACAGCCGTAACAAAATCATACGTAATATCGTAGAGACCCAGTTGAATATTTGGGTTAACACTGACACTGACATGTTTGAATCTTTTGAAGGGAGGTGGAGTGTGATTCGAGTACGAGTCTGAATTGTTGGTTTGAATAACTGCAGATATTGTGAAGGTATTGGAGCTGCATTGAAGGGTGAGTTGTTTCACAGAGTATGCGTTCTCCATATTGCATATTTTCATAATCGATTTATAAAGAGTTATTTTACCTATAATGATTTGTGAGCAGCCTCTGTAACTGAACGTTTGGTGTCATTGCACGTCTCAGTACAGTGGTTGAAGTTATTAAGCGAAAGCTAGTGCCAAGGGTTCACTAGGCTAGTGGCAAGGGTTCACCAGTTAAGAGAAAGCTAGTGGATGGGGTTCACTAGGCTGGTGGCAAGGGTTCACCAGTTAAGAGAGAGAGCTAGTGGCAAGGGTTCACTAGGCTAGTGGCAAGGGTTCACCAGTTAAGAGAAAGCTAGTAGCAAGGGTTTGATAGGCTGCTGGCAAGGGTTCACCAGTTAAGAGAAAGCTAATGGCAAGGGTTCACTAGGCTGGTGGCAAGGGTCCACCAGTTAAGAGAGAGAGCTAGTGGCAAGGGTTCACTAGGCTGGTGGCAAGGGTTCACTAGGCTGGTGGCAAGGGTTCACTAGGCTAGTGGCAAGGGTTCACCAGTTACGAGAGAGAGCTAGTGGGAGGGTTCACTAGACTGGTGGCAGGGGTTCACTAGGCTGGTGGCAAGGGTTCACTAGGCTAGTGGCAAGGGTTCACCAGTTGAGAGAAAGCTAGTGGCAAGGGTTCACTAGGCTGGTGGCAAGGGTTCACCAGTTAAGAGAGAGCTAGTGGTAAGGGTTCACTAGGCTGGTGGCAAGGGTTCATCAGTTATTAAGAGAGGACACTTTACGTTCCGTGCCGTGGTATATTTTAGACATTTGTAAAGCATATTTTGCGTTTAATGCCCATTGTAACATTTGAACTTCTATACATTACTTTAATGGTGAATGTCTGGAATGTTGTAGAAGCATACTCAGAAGGATTTATTCTTTTCAGATATCCCCATGTCATACATCATCCTGAACAAGAACCTGCCTTGCCCATAGCCACTCAAGCTAAAGTTTGTGTTATTTATATTTTCTTACGCTAATTAAATTGGATTCAAATTTAGTACGCTCAGGCTTTTGGTATCCTACAATATAAAGAAAAACCAACGGAAATGAGTGTCACGTTTTTTCGTTATGCATGTGTCATGAAACATCATCATGAAAACGGAATAACTTGAATTAGACATTTTTCGAAATAGCAATATCTACTTCCTTAGCCCGTTGGAGTTGGAAATCTTAAAACCTCCCTTTAAGCTACTTTTGTAAAAAGCTAGTGACCGATTCAAGTGCGCTGAATGGCTGCTCTGAGCTCAAGGCCTGACCAAAAGCAATAAAATAAATTGCAGACACTGTGTAGCTAAACATGCCCAACTCTCATTTTGGCGAACGGAGAGTTTCCATTTGAGCAAAGTACGTGTAAAGCCATACCGTGCGACACGAGCAAAGCCAGAGTATTCTTCAGGGTTCTGTAAAATCTTATTTACAATATATAAAAATACGTCGTCATAACTGCAGCTGCCGGCGAACGCTCTCACAATGAAAAGCGAAATAAAAAAATAAGGGCTAGAACTCGACCGGAGGCGAGGAATCCGCTTTCTCGGGAAATGGGAATCGATATATTAAACGAAATTGTTCATATCTTCATCTTTAGTGGATCGCCAAAGAGAAATGACAAATATGCCTCTGTCCTGAGGCAAATTTGGATCTAAGGGACACTGCTCAAGGCATAGGCGTCCTTTTTTTCTATGGTTTGTGTGATTCCCGGTACTAGAACTGATATGTTGCCTTCCATTTCTTCCTAGATGCGCAATATTAAGGCCTTTTAGGGTTTCGTTAATTTTTAAAAGGGGGGTTATTTGCTGCCCTCCTGTTTTAGCTTCTATTACTCCAGCTTTCTGTATTTTAACTGAATAAGTGTAATAAATAATCATAGATGTACAACATAGCCTCTAGCTGAATTCTTCCAAGTGAACTTCTATAGTATTTCCTCCCAGATGTATGAGACAACTTGATGTTATCTTTGAACGATGAGGAAATTCAATTTGAAGATTCAGCAAAAAATTTAGGTACACAGTAGGAGCTTCGATTACTTTATGGTAACAAGATTTCATTCATGTATACTTGATCCGTCTACGGTAAATTTCGGGACATTAAATAGTGCAAATATAAGGTGCCTCAATGGCTGGCATTATCGACAATTCATAAAGTGATGTAAAGAAATTCAAATCAGGCGTTAGATTGCACATATTGGACCAATAAACCAGAAATATATTCAATAAAAAAATATCGTCAAAAATTTTTGTAATTCGGCTCCATAAAATAATTGTTAATATTGTAAATTGTATAACGCCTAAATTGAAGCACATATAATCTTGAAAATTTGATCACGCATAAAATGGCACTCAAAAAACATGTCAAAAAACTAAAATTCGTTTATTAAGGAAGCCATGGAAATGGTCTTGTGATTCGTCTTTTCAATACTTCTGACTATTTTTATGTAATAAATATTTCATAGGTTTTTTCTTGGCAATTTTCGTCTGCAATGGATTCGTTGTTCTTCGAACAATTCAACTGAAAAGAATACATAAACCTTCTTGCATATTTATAAATTATTTGTTCAATAAAAATTGAGTACACGTTTTTTGAACTGCTCCTATTGGAGTTATCATTCCTGGTAATGTTTTGGACTCGTTAAAAACAAAGTTTTTTAATTATATTGGAAACATCCAATTGCATGCTTTTTAAAACAGTTAGATCCGCCTGGTTTACTATGTTTGTAGGTTAGGTCAGATTGTCTCATCCACATGCCAGCTACAGTTTGTGGTTGCTATGTTGCATTGGGTGAGCTGTAAACGACAAACTGTCAGCTGCGGGCCACAGGTTTATAAATATGACTTCACAGAGATGAATCGGCAAGCCGCAAGAGGTCCAGTGATCTAATGTAGTTTTCCAGCTACAGCTTCAACCTAAATACGAAGGATGACGCCTATGACCCCGGCTAAATTGACATACATTTAATCTTGTCCAACCATGGCGTTCGTTCTATACCCCCGGAAATTGTTTGATAAATTGTGCCGGCCATCCGACCCGCACAGGTTATTACGATATTCATAGATACGTGACAGTTTCTGTTAGGGAGTTTTATTGGAGAAGAGCTCATTAGGAAGGTAGGATATAATGCAATCTAATTTGTGGGTGGGGGAACTGCCGTTCCAATACCGAGCACTTTTAAATCGAATCCAAGCTTGCTCCTTGTCACATGTTGGTACGTTGTTTTTGAAGTTGCGTTTTGAAATAGGCTATATATATATATATATATATATATATATATATATATATATATATATATATATATATATATATATATATATTTGAAGTTGCGTTTTGAAATAGGCTATATATATATATATATATATATATATATATATATATATATATATATATATATATAAAAAACCTTTCACATCTATATCTATAAAAAACTTAATATGTTTGTTCGTCAAGTCTTTGTTATTTTATAGTTAATCATCAAAACGGAGTTATTGAGATAAATATTCAAAAATGATGGTTCAAAACCAGTTCATTGTGGAACAGCAAATTTTACAATATTTGAATGTAACAATTATATACAAGTGTCAAGCTAAGTATTTGCATCTTTGATATGCCAAATGTCGAACAGTTTTGATTCTTTCTAATAGCGGTGTCAGACGATCCCTAAGATGAATGCTACAATCACACCCTTACTTGGCATATAAATCCAGTTGCTTTCTACTCTCATGCCGTCTAGCTATACTGACGAGTCTAGGCTGAAAATGAAACATGCATGTCTACAGCAGGTCAAATGTATAGTAGAGAATTAATCTTAAAATTATTACATAATTCAAATAATTCCACACAACCTTTGCGAATGGAGAGGTCATTCTTCAATAATTCATATTACCTCCCTCTGAACCCAAACCTTTCTAAATAATAGAATGCTATTGAAGGGTCCAATGCAAGAACCGGTTATGTCCATTAGAGTATTTTTTTAGGAGGGAGTAATACTTAATACTTATCTCTAAGCATCGCGACTATGGCGCTGCTCATTGGTAACTTACGAAGTCAAAGATCCTTACACTTGGACTGCCTGGAATCGGCAACAGATGTCTCTTACGACATCTATCAACAAGTGTGAACCGATTTACTGTTCTTCGTGAACACTCTAACGATGTACTGTTATCGCGGCACATTCACGTCAGATGCTGATAAATTATATTAAGTGTATGTTCTCCACTATGCATCAGGCCTGCTTTAGACATGCATTTTTTATCATTAGCTTACGAATCGTCAGTATAGCTTGGAGGTCTAACTGTAGAGATAAGTTGAGTGGTATTATATACGTAACCCAGTCAAGGGTGTGATAGCAAGATCAACAATCATCTCCAAGCCCACGCTGGCGCTGCCCGCTGGAAACTCACGAAGTCAAAGGTCCTAACATTTGGACTGCCTTGATGTGGCGACTGATGTCCTTTACGACTGACTATAGCAGATCTGATGCATAGTTGAGATCATACACTTAATATCGGGAGTAATACTGTTTCTCCGCACTTCAAAGAACTAGAGAATATTTTCACTGTGTAAAAGTTGTGACCACCATAGCCATACAAGATTGACACTGGAAAATTGGTGAGATTTTTGTAAAATACTAAAATGAAAAATAATTGTAGTTAACTCGTTTTTTGATTATTCACTTTCTTTAATAGATAACCTGACTCATAGGCGAAAGCCTGTCATAAAAATATATGCATATTGAGCTTAACACGCTATAGATTGTGACCGTCAGGGAACAAACTCCACGGTAGCTCACTGCACAATTTCAAGACTCCAAAAGAACCGTTTTTTGGAAGAGGCACGTAGTAGGCGTTGTAAGCTCGACCTGGTGAGGATGCGTCCGTTTGGCTCCTCTAGTCTTTGCTGTACTGGCGACTTTTGGTGACATCTGTTATGATAATATTTATAAACTAGATACAGATCAGCTACCCTTCTTCGACGTTCTAGTACTGTGGAGGTCTTTTTAAGGTCATAAACATATTGCTCGATTGTGTCCACAAGGGTTTCGGGAGCACTTCAGAGCGTAATTCCAGACATGTGAGGAGTACTCCAGTAATGGTCTGATCTGGGCTGAGATGCTGACCTAGCCTGCAACATGATTACTATAAAAAAATGAATAAACTACAGTTTCGCAACTGTATTTGGTGACAAAAAAGTGGTGCCTAATATTTTTTCTAAAGGCATTTCCATTGTATTTTCAGTCTGGCAAGACGCATCTATGGTCTGTATCAGTGCCCAAAAATGGATCATCATTTCTGGCTTTTGACAAAGTCTGGCATGAACTCATTAACAAATTGAAAATACTCCTTCCTAACCAAAATGTAGAAGTTATCAGGTCATATATTTCTGATAGAACTTTCAAAGTCAAGCAAGAAAATGAGTATTCTGACCTTATGGATATCAAAGCTGGAGTACGTCAAGGAAGTGTCCTGGGCCCAATATTATACCTATTGTTTATTTGTGATATTCCAACGATGAGGGATGTAACGGTTGCAACCTTTGCAGACGACACAGCTTTGATTGCAACTAACAAAAATCTTGCTTTGTCTACTAACAAAGTTCAGACAGCTGCCAACGAATTAGTGACTTGGTCACAAAAGTGGAAAATCAAACTAAATGAATTAAAATCGATCCATGTCTGCTTTTCTAACCGAAGACAGATAAATCCTCCTCCAATAAACGTTAATGGGACCAACGTACCACGAGAAGCTAACGCTAAGTATCTAGGTATGACCCTTGACACAAGACTGAAATGGAAACATCACATCAAAAAAAAAGCGAGAAGAACTCAATCTTCGCTACAAACAATACTACCGGTTATTGGGAAGATCCTTAAAACTGACCCTCTATAACAAAATCATGATCTATAATCAGATTCTCAAACCTGTTTGGCTCTACGGTTGTCAACTGTGGGGTTGTTCGAAAGATTCTAACATCAAGATTATACCAAGATTCCAAAATAAAGTCTTAAGAGCTATTGTTAATGCCCCTTGGTACATTCGTAATAAGGATATTCATCGCGATTTGAATATACCGCTGGTAGTCGACGGGATCAAGAGAATGGCGGCCAGACATGAAGAAAGGCTTCATCACCACCCAAACGCAGAAGCTCTTCAGCTGCTGGACAACCACAACGCTGTCCGACGATTGAAGAGAACCAAGCCATACGAATTAGTGTAGTGCTTTGGTGCATAGAGCAGAGCATGTGTACGAATTTGTAGTTATAGAGTTAACGTAATCTAAGGACATCGATGGATTTACTTTAGTGATAAGTATTAGTTTGTGAGAATTCAAAGGAAAATTAATGGTTGATCAGTTCGATCAGTTTTAATATGAAAACAAACAAAAAAAAAATCATTTCTGGTGACATCATTTGACAACACGCTTTTTGTGAACTTTTAGTCACAAGAAAACTAACAACAATCAACTTCCACAACACCGGGTTTGTTATAAGATGGAAGTCCTATTCTTGCACTAGATGACGCAGAATTTCAAACTATGTAAAATCAGCTCAATTTCTTTGAAAACTTTGAATTCAAGCGGTTCTTTTATTGGTCCCTTCAATTCAAATTCATTTAGTCAAACTCTATTTATTTGATCTGATACAATGCGGAGAGAATTATATTTATCCTGTTATGTTCCGTTCCGTTAGCGAAGGATTTGTTTTACTGGAAGCGGTTGCGGCTTCCAGTAAAACAAAGCGGCTTCCTTTCGATAGCGCCAGTAAATGGATAAAACTTCGAAGGTACAGCGACTACCACAGAAGCCGGAGCTGTACATCATACTCGGGAAGTATTTCTCTAATAAAAAGGATTTATTGGCTGGAGATAACTCTTGTTATGGTCACTCGCCCAAGATAAAGCGTTACTTCGTTCAAATTGCTGAACTTCGCTTTACTTTGGAGTTGTTCTCCAAAGCTGTGAGCCAATTGCTATTTAAGCGGAAGTACGTTAAACGTAATGGAAAACTGACGTTTAATAGGTTGAAACCGTACTTTACATGGTGTGGTAACAATTTAGAAATAAGAAAGAAACCATTTCACTCATTTCTGTCGGTCTGCCTGTCTGTACGGTAATCCTCGAGCACTCTATGATTCGTAAATTGCTTTTCTGATTTAATTACTACTTACAAAGACTACTGTGACAAAGACGAAAAAGATTTGTAGTTGTTGAAAATCTGGTCAGTCGCGGCAGAGTAACCATCAAATAACGCAAAAACGCTCAAATTTTGTTTTTGGATCTTTCCGACGGACTTGCTCATTATCTAAATCAATAAAGGGCGCTCAGAAATGGGGAATTGATGGTGAGGGATTGTGAGATTTCAAAAAATAGGTTTTGGTAGAAGACGTTATATCATCTATAACATTTTGAACTCGGTAGTACTATTGAAAGAAAGTAAGTGAAATAAATTGAGATATTCTCCTCCTATGATCCTCCTCCTATGCTAGACTCGTTCAAAGCATATCGTAAACTGATCAGAGTTCTTGCAAATTTCCAAAAATTAAATGCAAGCGGTTTTTTTCAGCTTTTGACGGAAGGCGCAGCTGCCACTGAACCAATTTTGACAATCTATGAATCTTTTCTGGCCTTGCCATAATAGTAGCCTAGTGTTAATCAAATCCGCTTAGTACTTTCAGACTTATAGAGAGGACAAGTATTACTTGACAGACGACTGATAGACCGATTGAAATAAGTGGTATGTTTTTTCGTGATTTATATGGAATGAACCATCAAGAAAACTTATCTTGATTACAAAGAAGTCCTCTCATACTCAGAATTAGTTGAGGAAGACAGTCTGTGGGCAGATAGTCATATAGATGGAAGATAGACAGTCTGTTTATCATACTATTTGTTATCTAGTGAAGCGACGCGACATCACACAATTGCGATAGAAATCCGCGCAATGACCAGAGCCTCAGTGGTCTGCGTGGCGTATTTTCAAAATCGTGCGCGGTTTAGATTGGAGAAACTCAGAGAGATGAATAGCGCTAGCCGGTTACCTCGTACCTCGTACTTCACTGTGTCCTGGGACCCACTATTGCTAAGCTGGTGACTAGTATATTAACTACATCCAGAATTATATGTAGGAATAACTGCATCAAGAATATACATTCTTATCCCGTAGTCATACAGGGCAATTACCATTGGGCGAGTAGTTGGCTTGGCCGTTTTACTTGGCACGGGTTCAATGTGTGTCACTAGTTTCATTTCCGGCGAGTTTAACAGGCCTGTTTGGCAAAGAGCTTCTACCTATATTTTCCGAATGCGCTCCCCTACTGTCATCGGAAACATGGGCGCCGACTTGAAATTGGAAATATGGCACTTTACGTTTTATAGTAATTCTAAGAATGAGGAAGGTCGAATTGTATGATCTACCGGGAGCAGTTGAGAACTTTCAATTTCAAAATGCATTTTAAATATTTCGCTGCGTGGTGTGGTAAGCAATTTTGGACAGCGAGCCGATCACAAAGAAAAAATCATTTGAACAGCTAAACATTGAAATATCATTACGCTCAGCGTATAGCGTTATTTGGCCGGGCTCGCTTCTACGGGATTGATAAGTACCTCTGATAAAAACCCATGGAATGAATATATATATATATATATATATATATATATATATAACTATGTATTCTGTTTTGGTGGATAGGTAAAGCCAAAACCATAACACTTGAGCCCCATTGGGCTCCTCAGAGTTTGCTCACCCTGTATTATGCCACCCCAAACCGGTAAGTAACCGGTAAGTAACGACCCATCCAAGTATCCCTTACGCAGTATCGATTCTCGAATTGATGAGATGGCTGGGCATTCACACAGCAGATGCTTAATTGTCTTTATGCATAAGGGCATTTCACTCATCCTCATATTGAAGAGGTGTCACCTTAGCAGTTGTTGTCTGGACAGGTAGCGTCCGACTCTTTTTCTCATTTAATCGCAAAATTTTTAAAAATTGACATATTATGTTTTCTTGATATATCATCACATATAAATTACTAGAAACCATGTTATACATTTTCGTGGGTCTGTATATCTGGCTATTTAGCATCTCCATAACTCGGAAGATACCATTCGGATTCATGATGAAATATTGACAGCATGTCACTACTACGGTAAACGAAAAAGCTTTGTAGTTTTTGTAAAAGCTGAAAAAAACTTCGAGCTTCGTTTTTGGATCTCTCTGAGCCCCTTGACCATTTTCCAAAAATTCTTTGAAGGTAAGAAGCTTAGGGAGGATGATATCAACTTTTTCATGGCGCGGGTAAATGACACACTGTCATCTATAAACTGTTGATCCCTCTGCGTACTAGCTAGGACATAAATTTTATTTCAAAATGAAAAAAATGGTTTGTATTCAATAACTGTACAATTTTACAATAATCCCGACTTGAATATAAACATAGTAAATTTTTGTGCATTCACAAGTGCTATGCACATATTTTGAGTCGATAATTAAATAATGGCGTGGACCGTCATAACGTCCTAATATTCGGCGTCTATAAAGAACTGCGCTGTCTTCCGCCACCAACGTTGTTTCATGACGGTTCAGCTTCTATTTTTTGCTTCATCTTAAAATCAGAGAAGATACCACATCAGTTGAATGGTTGTGAAACGCAAATTCCAATGAAAGTTCGAAGCAGTGTTAGCAATATATGGTAAATATGAATAGAAATTTATTATTATCTCACAGCGCCTCTGGCGTGCGATAGTCTTGTTGCCTTCCTGAGAGGTTAAACAACAGACATACTGACAGACAGACCGATGGAAATGAGTGAGAGTGATGAGAGAGGGATCTCCCTCTCTTATGGGGTAAAAGCAGGACTATTTCCGATTACAAATATCCTGCCTGTATACACACGCGTTTCTGTAAAAATACCGCTGCTTTCATATGCACGGGGGAAGTGAAACGAATTGATGTTACCCTTTGTCGCAGACAGTTCCGCAGTACCGAACAAGAGAAAAGAAATAAATAAATGCAAAGAGGTATTTATTTTTCAGCGGTGGGGTGGCTGCAATATATTTTCAGAGGAAAGAGGTTTCATTCCATTGTGACCCGCTGCGGCACGTCTTGGAATAAATCGATAGCTGTCAAATATACTACACTTACCATTACTACGTGTTGCGATGGGATCTGACGTTCATAGCATATGATGATTTGATAAGCAAGAAATAAGCAACGTTGTCATTGGGCTTGATCGATTAAAGTCATGTATTTGTTTTATGGGGCTGGCAAGTAGCTGATTGACTAGCAAATGTTATAAGCTTGGTGATGAATAAGATTTTAAAGCAATTGCTGTCTTTCTTACATCTCTGCAATAACTGCTTACTAAAATTAGTCATAATCGAGCGATATGTGAGGTAGCCATCGTTTCCTAATGGTTCCAGTGATATTTTTGAGAAATATTGTTCATGTTATTGAAAACCTTCCTCTAATCTACAGAGCTTCACCAATGGTAAGTCCACACTTGTTGACATTCCTGCCGCATCATGTTGCTTGCATTATTATGCTTGAGGTATCCTGTTCGGTTCATAATATTCATCACCAAATCTCTGAAGCTTTGAAATCTTAACGTACGTACAACATTTATAGGACATTTAATTGAGAAACTAACTTTCAAATCTGCATGCATTACCGAAGTGGATGTCTCACAGAATTTTGAAAACCAGCACCAGCCAAAAGTACAATTTGATAATACACACACAATATTTATATGGTCAACTGGGTATGATTTTCTGGCATTATTGCTCATACGTAAACTGTAAATTTGCTGTTAGCACGAGAGACCTGATATTTGCTACATTGCAGAGACAATTAAAGATGTTTGTCTTTGTTTGACTGATTTCGCAAAGGCTTTCGATAGTGACAATGTCGAACGTCTCATGTCCATCCTAAAGAAGTTTGGCCTCGACAGTAAAGACATAAGGATGGTAGCATATCTCTATTGGAGCCAGGCTGCTTGTGTAGAAGCTGACAAGTTATCAACCGAAATGTAGGAAAGGATGTATCGCATCTTTCCTTTTATTCATTATTCAATTGTTATACAGCAGAGATCTGCAAGAAAGCGTTGTTCGCTGCCAATGCGGACAAAAAGCTAAATATTGGTTATGCCATACTGGTCAACAATATTGAAGAGCTACTGCATCTGGTGAGAAAGATCAAAATCGTCAGCGAGCAATATGGTTTGACATAGGCATTTCAGAAACCAGATTGATGCATTTAAGTAAGCAACAACAAGTTGAGTAAGTGATACTCAATACTGAATCAGTAGAGAGAGAGAAGAGATTGAGAAACAGTGTTTTGTTGGTTGATTAGTTAACACACGATAGGACCAGTCTAAGCAGATAGCATCAAGAATTTAGAAAAATAAAGAACAGCATTTAATAACATAGTAGCACTATTTACCAATAAATAAATATCTTTAAAACCTTGGGAAATATATACAGACTTTAATATAAATGCTTTGCCTACAGTAAATAATATTGGTATTTATGCTTCACTTACCTAGCAACCTAGTTACAAAAACTATAAGTGAATAGTACCTTCATATATTTCCATCGACTTTCGGTTCCCGTGCAAGAATTACCATAACTGCGCCCTTTGCTCATGTAAAAACTTGCGATAAAAACATGTTTTCAGCGGCGACCGGTAAAAACTTTCCAAAATTGTACGCCGAGGGAAAAGGAGGTCCTTATAAAAAATTCACGTGCGTTTCGAGTGAAACCAAGTGTAAAAAGGGAGACTTGGCAGCTCGAAAAGGGTCCTTCACGTCCTTACCGCAAAGTTTCTTTGCCAAATAATTTCAAAAACACTTCTAGAATTCTTAGGTGCTTCGTATGTCGTATCATTGGAAATTTATCGGTTCATGAAATTTGTTTCCGAAGGGTAAAATTCTCAGTTTGAGAGCCATTTATAAGTGCATCGAATCGAAAAACCTTCCGCGTAAGAACTATGTATTTAGTTCACCGACTTAGGATTTTGAATAGTAATTTTAGAAAAGCATTATCCAGGGCGGACATTACAGCTAAAAAATAAAAAAGTAGGGGTTTGTAAAACGATCTTTTCATATATTGAAGTAATCATATGACACCACGATTAACTTGAAGTACTGTGTACATGTTACAATTTTGTCAATTGTTAAAGAGAACAAAACAACCGAAACTTCCTCTTGCAACCAACAAGTCACTGAAAATTCAGTCACATCTTAAGTACTACAATTTTCACATACGCTGCACATAAAATCAGCGATCATATTCTGAAAGCTGCACATATACTGCTATTAGCAAGAACGTCGTCTTCTCAAATGTCTGCATTTGGTTTTGGGAGTTAGGAAATTGTGGTAAAGTTTCCAACACGAGCTTTGCTAAGATGGTCAACGCTATACAACGCTTCTGTCTTGACTCTGCGAAATGTAAGATAATTACACCATACGCCATACAAGTTCCAAGGATATTTGAAACTTTTTATATCTTACTGCTTTTCCCTCAAACTCTTCTAAATATTTTGAATATTTTTTATATTAGGCCTTAATAACACATTATAAATGAATCTCTCAATACCCATTCCTTTTCCATGTCTTTTTTGTAACTGGTAACTATCATGATATAATTGAAACAAAAAATCACGTATTCAGACAGTCATAAAAATATAAATTTTTTCTCCATTCTGATGCTTGTCCATCCAAAATAAAATGGAAGGTAAAACCAATACATTTATTAAAAGAGTTGAATTGTTATTCAAACTATAATTTCATGCCGATAATTTTTTGTTACAGATAAACTTCAGTTTCGAACGTTGTTATTCAAACTACGTGGTGGGTAACGGTAGTTCTGCAGCTGTTTCTTGGGAGAAACACGGAGAGAGGTGTATATCCCAGCAAATATCAGGTAAGTTTTTATTAAATGCTTTAAGCTATAGGTATACTTCGAGCTGCAGATAAAGGTTATGGCCCAGTTCTGACTAACAAGATAAAAGACAGATTAGTGGGAGCACTGCCTTACATTTGCATCTGGATCGACCTAGCACAGGGTGCGTTTTATGAGTTCTTGCTTATCCTCATGTAAGAAAGAGGAAAATGTTACCTCCCCATATCCAGACGACTTCATTTTGCTGACAGCATCTACTTGATCTGATACTGTGATGAATATGTCGGTGCAGAAAAAAATATATGTTTGAAATCAGAATGATACATGATTTTTTCAGAGTATCTAACTACAAGGTGTTATTACGTTTTTAGCTGCACTCTGTGCACCTCCAATATTAGGTTTATCTATGGTTCATTGAAGAATTGAAAAAATGGTGGGAGTGTCGTTTGCAAATATCAAGTGTTTTTATTAAATCCTTTTGGCTACAGGTATACTTCGAGTTGTATATCGTACGATGTAACATGAAGGGTATAGCTCAGTTTTTACGCACATGAAAGAAAGAAGATAGCTTAGTGTGTGCACTACCTTACTTTAGATTTTGGATCGGTTTTCCATAGGGCGCGTTAGTTTCCTGGTTATGTTAACAAGGGAAGTAGGAAAATGCTACCGCTCCATATCCAGACGACTTCACATTGCTGACGCATCTTCTTGATTTGATACTGTCACAAATGTGTCGGTACAGAAATGATATCTGTTTAAAGATGCAAGAGTATCTAAGTGTTATTACGTTTTTAGGTCGCACTTTGTGCACCTCCAATATAAGGTGTATGTGTGGTTCATTGAAAAATTGAAAAATGGTGAGAGAGTCAGTTGTTTGGAGAGTTGCTATATTAATTGTCAAAACATGGTATGTGACTATATAGATGATTGTTTAACGATTTACTAAAATTGTACATCTTTGCTGGTAGATGAACTTGCTATTTGAGGGCCAGAAACGTTGTGTCGTAACTAGCTCGAGATAATAAACAGTGTCCAACACATTCATTGCACTTAGTTACATTACCATACGTGATGCACTTGATTTGAATGTTCCTAATCTTTACAAGCTCTTATTTAACTTGCAATTGTATGTATGTATGTATGTATGTATGTATGTATGTATGTATGTATGTATGTATGTATGTATATATGTATTTATGTTTGTTTGGTGGAATCTTTAGCTGAAATATGGTATAAGTACACGTTTAGTTTGGATGACAATGCATAGTTAGCTGTGTGACGTCATTCTAAATCCAACATGGCGGGACATCCAAGATGGCGGGCTAGTTATTTTTAATGCACTCCTACAAAATGGGTATCTAATGAAAGGGATTGCTGAGAATAACTTGAAAAATGAAGTGACGTTACTTTAAAACAATATGGGTATCAAATGAAAGGACTTGCTGAGAATACGAACTTTAAAACTTTTACAATCAACTTATTACGTTGTTACACAATCTATATGATATAAAAGCATGCTCTGAAATTCACCTGTATAGATAAACAAGTAAATTAAATAACTTGATCTGATTGATTTTTCAATTTTTAAACATATAAATAAAAATATTGGTATACTCAGTACTTAAATCTCGCCACAAGCTTTTATATCATATAAATTGTGCAATGACGCTATAAGATGATAGTGAATATTTTGGAAGAAAAGTTTTTTCTTCGTAGCGCATTTAAATTAAAGTTCGTTTTTAAAGAAGTTCTTATACTTTTGATTGATTTTCACTCTAAATAGCAACTGAAAATTATTGTGGTTAAACCATATTCTATGTGAGTTTGAAAAGTAGTGAATACATTTTTTGTAACTGAAAATGCATGACTTTACTGGTCTCATAATAAAGAGAACAGTCCTCGTATAAAGATCAATTTTGTTGGAAATTTCGTTTCGAAGTTACCATCGGTGTATACAACATATCGACCTCAAGCATATTATTACTTGCATGTGAAATGTATTTGGTTCAACTGACGTTTCACTCAGTCACTGCAGTTTAGAGCAGTCTGCAGTGGAAGAGACTTGGAAATGTTAAATTACCGAGCTCATATTTTTCGCATGACCCGAACTCGCTTCAAGAAAAATTCACCTTTCCGGGCTCTCAGTTCATTTTAATTCCATACTAATGAACATTGACTTTCAAATTGATACTCGAGCGGGTCTGCCTTTTGCTTTTTCTATGGAATCCATTAGAACAGCGTCTACTGTATCTGTAATTTCTAGAGCGTGCACCTTCTCAGCACATCCACATCGCATTTAGCGGAACTAAGGGCGAACATAGACTGCAAATTCAACGAACGGTTCCAGAAAGGTATCCTCAGAGTTCATAGACTAGACGTCGAGGTGGAAAAACGTTATCAATTAATTTTTCGTCCATAGGCGAGATTATTACTGGAATCGCTTGGTTTTAGGATGTAGTAGATAGCTTAAGCTTGCTTAGAAAAGTGATCCGCTTGATTCTATAATTAATAATTAGTTGGGAAAGTTGTTGACTTGTGTATAGCCCCCTAAGTTTTAAAAACATGTTTTTTATCATTTCTCAAACACAACTGCACATTGGGAGTTGAAAATTCAAAAAGATGGTGGGATGGTGGGATAATACTCTACAGAAAATTTCGTCATTTCTTACTAAATTAGTTTATAACTAGGAAAGTCATCTAGTTAATTCAAAAAACTATTAAGAAACGATATCCAGTTGGAATCCTCATAAAATCGCAATTTTGGCCACTGATGATGTTTTGTACAATGAAATCTTCTTCTGCGTGACATAACTGCTATCCTACTTCATGATCCCAAAATAATTCCTTTGAACTCAGATCTAGTTGAAAATTGTAGAATACCGAAATTTTCGAAATTAATGTTTCCAAATTGTCAGCTTATGTCTAGGTGACAGTTAATCGGACAAAATAGTGATCTTATGAAAATGCCAATGGGATAATACCGCTGCTTAGGGGTTTTCTAATTATCTAATTCAATTAAAAAAGTGGCACTGTTGTTAATTAAAGCATCAAAAAAATTCTTATCATTAATTGTTAAATGTGATGAAATGACCTTGCAGAAATTATTTGTATGAATTTTCCGTATTTTTTATTAGGTACACAAATTAGGAGATTCAAGGTTTGAATATTTTTTACATTCCAGTTCACGAAGGGCGGGTAAATATTATTTTAAAAGATGGCGTCAAGTAGGTAAACGCTATGCTACTCTTGCAATAATATCAGTTTATAAATTAATAGTTGAATAACATTGAAATTTTTTGATAGTTTTGGATCAATATTGCAATTATTGGAGACATCTTCAATTCTAAATTTTATCAGAATTTTTACATTCCCGAAAACTTTCATAATTCCTCATGTTTTAAAACATGCTTTAACTGAACCAACGGTGCTAAAATCCGGCCAAATATTCATAACAGTGAGTCTACCGACTTATTCTTATATTTTAGGAGGCTAAAACGTAATTTCCAAACCTTTCAAGGTATTCCAATATAATTTAGTAATCTGCAGTAGTAGTTCTTAAAACAGTTGAAATGAATTAGCCACATTGTATTTATTCGGTAAAATTCCTTTATGCACAGCCTGGCATCGCAGGCAGCAATCCACCACTGAATACTGACACCGTCCTTCCACCACTACCGCACTACACGTCGAATGTGGTAAAATTTATATTTTATTTATCTCTCAAAAAGGCATTATAGGTGGTCTTTGAGAAACATACAAAATGACACCGAATATGTATCTCCTACTCATCTACAAGTGTCGCTCACGGTTGCGCTGCCCATTGGCAACTTACAAAGTCACACTAGGACTAACCGTGCGCGACGTTTGGAGATGAGTGTTGATGTTGCTACTACATCCTTCACTGGGTTACGTATATACTAACTAATTGCGCTGCACAGTTAGACCGCCAGGCTATACTGACTGAATCTAGGCTGAAGACGAAACATGTATGTTTATAGCAGGTCTGATGCATATAGTGGAGAGCATCCACTCCATGTATCTACTATGTTCGCGAGAGAGAAATATATCGTGAGCTTTTTAAAGCTTGTGACTTTTGAAGGCATATGCGTGAACTATCGTTTATGTCAACCGGTAAGGAGAATTACTTGGGACTACGTTTTATAGATAATAGAATGTCCTTCACACAAGCCAAAATATTTAAAGATAAACATGTTTCGCTACCTCTAGCCATCAGTAAGCGGCCAGCTTCTCAAAGTTTACAATGCTACGATATAAATTTAAACTACTTAAATCTGTCTTATGGTTTCTGTTGAACATGTGTTCTGTCACACTAGGTTTACCCATTATAATCGATCGGAACTTCACACCGATCAACTTTGTTAACTTTGTTCTTCGGGTTTCCAAATCATTCTTTAAGATTTGGACCAGACTGGCAAATAGTTCTGTATCGTTGGTCCTTGATATAATCACACAGTTCATTTTACCATAAACGTTTCAATACTTTACCAATGTCTATAAAGTGCCTAGACGAAGCAAAATATTCGGTAATGCTCTCAAAAGCATCCTAATCAGGGTGCTTTTTAGTATCCACAGAAGTTTCTGAATATTTCCAAGTGTTCATAGAGGGTAAACGTAAATTTTTGTGTATTTATTTTGTATGTTCATGTTTTTGACTATATTTTAGTGTTTTATCAGTCAACTATGATTGTGTACTATTACATTATGCCTAATTTGTATGTACTACAATGAATTCACATCTCGACGTATCCCACGTCTGTGTACATAAATCATAATAGATATGAGCGTTTAAATTTATATGCTATATCCAACGATTATACCTGGATTCTGTATACTCCATACAATGAAAAACAAAACAATACCTACTTACATAATATTAGAAATTTTCCTAAAATAAAAAACTGTGGCATAGACCTCATCGAAACATGAGTGAAAACCCGATCAAATACATCAAATAGATGCAGTGGAAGAAAAATGCAATAATATCAATTTTATTGACATAATATTCAATCTTTCCTCAACCCTGACTGAAAAAAATGAGGAAGTAATAATCAAATAGAAAAACTTTCAAAAGTTATGCCTAACACAATAAATCTGTTTTAGATCTATCCCAATCATTTTGAATGGCACTGCCGGTTTTGAAGTTTAAGGGCCTTTTTTCTTCTTATTTCTCTCATTTTCAACAAACAGGATATCCGCATTCACTTTGGAACATCCTGGTATAATGATTTCATAAGAGCTTTCCAAAGTGAAACACGGAACAACATCGATGCTCCTGCTTTGACGGTGTAGTTTTACAGTGGAACGAGAAAACTTCGGATGAAAACCCATCTAGAACACAGAGAGTGGAACGTTTTGCATAACTCACCTGAGATTTGCAATTTTGGTTGAAATCGATGCTCGACTACACATTTCAGTGAGACGTACACAGCACCGGCATGCGAAATGGGATGAAAAATCAATTGAATATTTCTATGAGGTCGTAGATACGATGCCGTGTAAAACGAAATATACATTTATAATAAGAACGTGGTATCTCATTGTAGTGGTTACTATTTTCATTGTTTTTGGTAGACGCCCCATTAATGTTGATGACTTCAGTATAATGACAAGTATCATGAAGAAATAACTGGACATTTGTGAACACTTGATGTATAAACAAGGAAACTCATTTTTCTGTATTCTTTAATAGTACAGTCGTTTGGTAATTTTATCTGGAAAGTTTTCCGCGAATTTTAAAAATTGGTAATTTTTGACATGCTCTTTCCGAATTTCAACTTTGCTACCTCCTATCTGTGCCGCTCGCGCCGCCATATTGGGAAATGGCGCCTAAAAGCAGTTTTTTGATAATATCTAATTTCCGACCCATTTTACGGTAAAAATATTTTTATACAAAATAGTGAAAATTTCTTACAATTTATGTAACGGCCTTTTTTTAGTTGAAACAATAGTTTTGGCGTACGAGCACCGCAAAGTGTAGTTCAACTCGCGTTTCGGCCAAATGAGTAGAGTAGAGTAGGCAGTGTTCTTTTTATCGTGGTATCCCAAGTAAGCCTAATTGACATCTGATTTACTTTTCCAAAATTTAGCGCATTTTCCATTGCTTCGCTGTTCTTCATGGTGACCAGGTGTTACGAGTTCACTGTCTTCAGTACCGATCGACACATCACAGACCGAAATTTCTTCCTCCTCATCCGCGATGGGATTATCAGTTCAAGTGCAATTCTCATCCTTCTCTATCATAAGTTTGCTCGAGAATAGTCTCCGTTTCTTCATCGCTAGCTTGTGATGGACCTTGAGAGTTATCACAGAAACCAACACAACGTGCATATGACGGAGCGCTTTAGCCCAGCCTTCCTGCATACACCAGCATTTTGAGAGGCCTTTTTGCATTTGCAAGAGATGAGTTTTAACGAGCTTTCTGGAGCAGGGGACTGCTCCAGAAAGCTTGTTAGCTTAATAAAGCTTATTTATTGCAAACGCAAAAAGTGTTTTCAAAAAGCTGTATGATGCAGAAAGGTTGGGCTAAACTGTTCCGTTATATGCAAGAATTGTGTTGGTTCCTGTGTTACTCTCAAGTTTCATCACAAGATAGCGATGAAGAGGAAGAAATGGAGTCTACTATCAAGGAAACGTATAAGGAAATTAAAAACCAAGAGGATTGCGATTAAACTGATAAACCCATCGCGGATGAGGCGGAATAAATTTCGGTCTGTGATGTTTTGATCAAGGTGGTATGGAAATGAGTTTTTTGCCCGAAATGCTTCTTGAACTACATTTTGCGGCTCTCGTATGACAAAACTATTGATTTTACAAAAAAAACGCCAAAACATATATTGTATAAAATTTTCTCTAGTTTTTTTTCTACCAAATGACTCTACTACAAGTATTGGTGACAAATAATTACACACAATACTATAGGACTTATAGCTAATAAATAGCTTTATATAGTGAGGGAGGAGTTTTCAATGCTGCAAATTAGGGTGGCAATATTCACTTCCTACGCGGTATGAAAGTGTAGCAATCATGACACGTTTTGAATTTAAGATGATATGTTTGTTGTTTCGGGAAGTATTGAAGTGACCTTGATGGGCTTTTTCCTGTAGATTAGTACTCAGTTAGGAACGGTAAAACTTTACAGTTTTTGAATATCGATTCAGTGGTGCCAGAGAAATTTGGCAACAAAAAACTGAAATAAACATCAATCTTAGGCATTATCAAAATATTTTGGAGGAGGGATGCGGGGGGCGTTGACGAGGTTGATATGTGTATAAAAGACTTTCTAATGCCCTATAAATATTGAACGCTGTTAGAATTATATAAATTACTTAGCAGAATGTATACTAATTTGTGAATGGTGAATAAAAATAGCCATCAACGTCAGTCGCCGAATAATAACAAGTTTTCCCAAACATGGCTAATGCTGCTGAAACTAAAATTACCGAGGTAATCTACTTGCTCAATTTCTTTATATGATATTCTTCTCAAAGTAAATAATTGTTTCAAGTTCTTAAAATAATTAGAATTATAGATATTAACATGACTCGATCTTCTTCGTGATACTCGATAAATTGTTCTGCTCCAAATATGGGTAACGTAGACGTGAAGATCTCCCGCAGATCTACGCTTGCGAAAGCCGTATTGGCGATCATTAATGATGGTGTTTTTGTCCAAGGACTGACAATCTCCATATCCATTGACATGATGCAAACCAGAGTCACAGGTATACTTCTTTTTGCTCTTCTTAGGTATGGATATCCCTTGACCGATGTTCCATCGAGTAGGATACACGCCTCGATGATATAAGCTCTGCGCTTTAGGACAATTGCTGGTATTTGGTCTGAGTTACTAGCTTTTCTGTAGTTCAGTTTTTCAATAATGCGTTTTATATCTCGGTGTTGAAATCTCATTTTTGACTTTCTTGAGTCCAAGCTGATTGCACTGGATGTGGAGTACCTTCTTGTATATTTATATTAGAATTTGCAGTGAAAACCTCACCAAGGTATCTGCTTCTTCATGGAGGGGAGGCGATGGATCAATCCAAACTTGTCAGTGCATACCTGAATTTTACGTTTTCTACCGAAAAACAGGCACTATTCCCAAAAGTTGCACCAACGAACTGATACACCGGTATTTTGCAAATTAATCGATTCAGACGTTCTCATTGGGCTAGAAGAGAATCCTATTTAGAAATATCTCGTAACGTCCTATACTTTGCGGAACACTAAAAATTTAACAAGCAACAAAATGGGCAAAATAAGGCTAACAGTGAAATGGAGGCATAAAAGGGGATGCAAAATGGAGCAGGAATTATTACAACAGGAAATGTGTATAATATAGCGTACCGAAATTTTATGGAGACAGTAGAATTTTTGCATGCAGTTCACATGCAGAATTAAAAATAGCTATTCTGAAGTTGCATAGATAAAACAGTTGTATAGGGATGTTTTTATGGAACTGTAGTGGTTGTGTCATGAATACATAAAAGTAAATCCTCATACCGAGCGCTGATTGAAACCACGCATCATAAATGAGACAAGTTTCTTGACGTTTTGGCTGCCCCGGCAGCATTAAAAAGATACATATTCAATAAACAAGTATATTGATTCTTCTATTGATCGCAAGTGAAACATAAGTTGAAATTTACAGGTCTAACGTTGCAAAGATAATACGCTATACAAATAATCTCGTACTCCGAAATTGACGGGCACAAAAAATTGAACTCTGACATGTTTCCCTGGTCTTTAATGGCAGGCATCTTGCCATTAACAATAAAATTGATCAAAGTTTAATATTTTAATAGCTAGAACAGAAATCATGTTTAAAATTTTAAAGGTTACTATTCCTTTGGCAAGTCAATATTGTCAACAGAACTATATTCTATGTTGAATTTCTCTTAAATCAAAATGTAATTTGCACATGCATATTGAAATATATCAATTTATTCTTGGCAGGGCCACAAAGAATTCAACCCTTCTAGCTTTGCACCTAACAAAATCAATGAAAGGACATTAGAAGGGAAGAGGCAAAATGCAATAAAAGAATTCCCATTTACACGTCTCTCCAAATTTCTTGCTGGACATCCCTCTGGATGGCTTCGGACTTATACAGCCCTATAAATCTTACGGTTGTTGTATCTCCATCATACCGTAACTTGGAGTATTCTACGCTGATTTTCTTATCCAATCCAGGTTTTATCTTACTTGAAATGACAAATGGCGTCAAGTATGATGACACTGTACTTTCCACGCAATCGCATCAATTGGGAAATAAGGATATAAGCCTTTAATATAATAATCCCAAAAATGTATAAGATCTCTAAAACTTACTTCCACTGAACTAACGGTTCTGAAATCCTATAAGAAGATTTTGTAAATCGATATCAGTGCACGTGAAATACATAGTTAACCTATTTAATACTATTTTCTATTTATAAGACTAAATATCACTTTGTAATTATTTTAATTTTTTATTCTCAGGTAAACGTGGCAACTGTGGAAGCCGCGTCTCTCTGTATCATATTATGTAGGTATTACGCGATGACGTTCGTTGCCGTCAGTAATGTTGGAATGATAGAGTTAGGATGCTGCTATACGAAAGGCATACTGGTACGCACTTTATTATATAGATACCTAGATTCAGTATCACTCTGCCCTCATTGGATCGATATCTCCAAAAGTACGAAGTAATATTGGAGTCATAATCCTATAATTTATAGAACATCTTATAACATAACAACACCTAATTATTTAGAGGTCTCCCTTTACCGCCCAATCCTAATTTTTGCGACCCACAAAATTTCTTAGAATATGATTTTTACTTCCTTTTAACTCAGAAGCTACACAACGATTGTCGAAAACTACAAAGCTTTGTTGTCATTGAAAAATACTTTAAGAGTTACAGGGGGGCAAGGAATACTGGATGGATTACAAACAGACAGAGAGCTTGACCGACTGAAATGAGTGACATGTCTTGAGTTCGGAATATATGCCTACTTAGCTCAGTTGGGCGAAGCGTCTGACCGGTATTCAGAAGGCGTATGGTTCGTTTCTTATAGTAAGCCAGGTTTCCTAAATGCAAATTTCTAAGTCAAATAATATGCCTTCATAAATCTAAACCTAACCCAGTCTTTTGGATATGCTCCAATGAAAAATCTGATCAATAATTCAGAAGAAGTGCTTTTTTTGCAGTTATTTCGGGATTACATTGTTGTATTGTGTATTTTCCCGCACAAGACAGATAGTGCTATTTTTCTAGTGTGAGGTTACATATATGACTCTCATTTTGCATTTAGCAAGAATCTCATAATAGCTCATATTTAAGATGAAATATTGTTAATGAATTATTGTCAGTATCATCGTATTATTGGATTTTTGTCATTTGGTACTTTAAAAGAGGCTGCCAAGGCAGCCAGTACGTTCGTTTAGAGGAAAAAAACGATATTTACTTGTTGTGTGAGATCAACTGGTGCCATCGGTGAAAATAAACGTTATTACCAAATTTTTCGGAAACAAAGTAAACAAATTAGTAGTACACAACTCCCCTGATTTATTCTTAACACGCTAACAATAAAATCAACCCTCACTTCGTTCGTTCTGCACATTACAAAATCAACGAAAGAACAGTAGAATGGCGGAGGCTGAGAGAAATAAAATAATTTCCATTCCTCTCAACTCTCGGCCCCCGCTTTACCTCCATCACCTTGTGACTCTGAAATACCCTCCCCCAGTTTCTAATCCTCTCCATCTTTGTCTGACACTTGAATGTGCCTGCTTGGGGTGCAATATCTCAAACAACAAAAATAAGATAAATCAAAAAGCTGTTAGACAAATATTCTGGAAATCTGAGCAGACCCTCGAATATTCTCGAGCTTGGTTAGGTAGATGTTGGACGGAAATTACTTTTTGATATTTTCGTTCCGATAGAGTTCAGTTGTTTGAATGGGGTGGGCAATGGATTGATATGTATATCTCATAATATCAATGGAAATATATCTTTTGCACACTATCATACAGATAGAGCATGGCAGGTATTGCAATTGCATGAAGTTTTGGAATCGAGATGTTACTTTTTCTTGTAGTTTTGGGACATGCGAAGGTCACGCTGAAAGTTTATAGATAAAAAACTATAAGTTTTTTAAAAAAAAAATTATGTTTATTAATCATATTCTCCCCTACCCTAATACATTAACGCATTCAGTAAAACCACTTGTCAAATTCTTGTGACCAACGTTGTTGAGAAAGGTTGCTTATTTCCTCCTCAAATGCAGCGATTGCCTCTTCATCGGTGGAAAAATCGCGACCTCGTAACTTTTCTTTAATCTTAGAGAATAAGAAATCGCACGGAGCTAGATCCGGAGAATAAGGTGGGTGAGACAACAGTTGGACACCATGTTCAGTACAAAAAAATGAGTGTTCTAGCGGCGCTGTGGGCGGGTGCGTTGTCATGATGCCAGTGAATACCCCACAGACCATTCTTTGGACGGCTCTTGCATAGTTCTTGGTAGACTACAGGAACACATTTTGTTATATACCATTCAGAAGTAACTGTCCTTTGATTTTCCAAGGCTACCGTAGTGACGTATCCACTTTAAAAAAAAAAGATACGACCATTTTCATGGAAGACTACAGGAACACAATCGGTTATATACCATTCAGAAGTAACTGCCCTTTAATTTTCCAAGGCTACCAAACTAATGATTGCTGTTTAGTGATATAACCATGTTTCGTCTCCGGTTACGATATTAAAGGTGTTTTTACTGTACCCCATCTGGAACACCGCTTCCTTAGGCGAAGGTGATCATGAAGGATTGTTCCGACCGCTGCCGATCCAATCCCTAGAGAAGCCTTAATCTGATGCAGGTTATATGTCGATTTTTTTACGATATTTTACACTGCTTCTACAGTTTCCGGAGTAACAGCAGTGGGCGGTCGATCTGTGCGAGGTTCATCAGCGAGTGAGACCCAGCCCCTTTTAAAATCAGCAGCCAATTTAAAACTGTAGCCCTAGAAGGCGCAGAGTCCCCAAAGCAACTCACTAAGCTTTTGTAACATTTCGTTTATTTTAGTCCCTTTTTATAGTCATACAAAATCATGGCTCAAAAATCGTGACTACTCGTGAAAATGTCACGTTAAAATTTGGCCATCACTTAGATGCATTCGCGACCGTGGCAAGGCTACTAATGAACGATTCAAACGCTGCCTTTGCGTGTAAGCACTTACAACTTTAGATAAAATAGCTGCATGCTCGAACTTGTTTAAACTTGTGTAGATTAGGAATATCTAAAGACTTTCAGCGTGACCCTCGTATACATCGCAAAAAATCATGTTACTAATATCCGCCGGTCTGTCGGTTTATCGTCTGTTCGGTAATGCCCCTATAACATCGAACTTAGAAACCACGTTACTACTATAGCAAAGGCGAAATAGTTATGTCGCTTTTTAAAACTGTGCTGTGCAAACAAGATATAAAGTTTAAAACGCTTAAATTTCGTTTTCGGATATTATGACGCCCCAGATTTTTTTAGTGAAATCGAATCCTAATATGGAAAAGGCGAAAGAGTTATGTCGCTTTTTAAAATTGTGCAGTGCAAACAAACTATAAAATTAAAAACGCTGAAATTTCGTTTTCGGACATTATGAGGCCGCAGATTTTTTAGTGAAATCGAATCCTGATATGGTTTCCTACCAACCATTCCAGTTTTCTGCATTATCGTCCAAACACCCTGTATATGATACGATATATAACAATTGAATACAAAAAGATATACAGAATAATTTATATCTGCCTGTAACCATAGAGATATGATGATTACCCTTGACATTATCATCCATTTTTCTGTTTTGTGAGATAAGATATATAGATTATGAATAAAACCATAAATCGTAAATATAAGTATAAGGCTAGTGCCAGAATGAAGAATGTATTCCATGCATGCTGTCCATATCAATGATGACATTGAGAAAATTCTGTAATGGGGATATACAAACGGAGTTTAGTTTTGCACGCAGAAGACTCATACAACAACCCTCTCAAAGAAGTCGCATGCTGGTCTGTCAGCCGTGGAGATGGAGGTACACCCGATGTTTAAAATCTATCTTGAATCATCTTCCATCAAGCTGTAATATTCTTGTTTTTCGGTAAGGTATGGGTACTTAGGTTCGAACTCTCGAACCATGCTATAATCAAACACAGTCGTTCAATTCCAAAACCATACTACCTATATTGATTAAAAAATAATTACATATCTAGAAGTGTAGCGACATGCTACTTGCTTACATAGCAATAAATATGAATCAATGTGAATGTTCCTCACTACGAGGTTCCAAACAGCAACAAGAATTCGATGGCACATCGAAAAAGGGTGGCTCTATTCTATAGATATTATCATGGCAGGTGTTCGACCCAGCTGTATAACATAATAAATCCAAGAGTCGCCAGTACAGCAAAGACTAGAGGAGCTCGTCGGGCGGATCCTCAACAGGCTTACGGCGCCTCAAACAAGCATCTTTCCAAAGTTGTTCTTTTGGAGAACCTCGGCATTGTGGCATGAGCTACCAGGGACTTTGTTTCCCGATGTTTTATGTTCAATGTGAATAGACATGCTTATGAAGCGCGCTAGGCTCTTTGCTTTTGTGCGAGGCTATATATAAAAAAAATCCTCACTTATACGCCATGGAAAAACTGTAATTGCGGAATAACCTTTCCAATTCGTGATTATCAGTGCTTTGGATATTTTGGTTTTGTCGCTGTATCGTTATATTTTCAGCCATGTGGTCTTACCAACTACTGCTTCGCTTTTGTTTTTGATAAAATTTGATATGAGATTATAGGATTATATCAAGGTGGACTGTTGGCAAAAATAAAAAAAATTACAGAACATCTGATGAGAGACGCCAGATGATATATCAGATGAGAAACAAATCAACCAAACTATCCAAATTGAAAAATTATCTTGTTAAAATGAAAACGCGAAGAAATGAATTGGATTATATTTGAAGCCTGCTTCTCGAATCGATAGTTTTTATCTGTACAGCGCTCCGCCCATTCGAAAATATGTTTTCTTCACGTTCCATAAAATGTCACAAAACACCGTATTACTCATTTCTGTCTGTCTGTCTCAACTTGGTCTGGTAATCCTTCCTTCTCTATAACTCGGAAAATATCTGTCGAATTTTGATGTGTATGTTACTAATGTGACAAAGACGAAAAAGCTTTGAGGTTACAAAACAGAACCAAGTCAAAAATCCTTAAAAAATGCTCAAACTTCGGTTTTGGACGTTTTCGGGGATCCTGATATTTTTTTTTGATGTTTCTCAAAAATGAGGATGGGGGTGAGGGGAAGTGGAGATCTCAAAAATAGGTAGTCACTGAGGCCTGAGGCACCATGGCTTTAGATAAATCTACCTAACGGGCCAAGCCTTGTGTGGTTGACATGTTGATTGTTTTGTGTTGAACCATCAAGCACTTTTCTATCACTGTTGCCAGACGTTATATGATTATTGTTTTATACGATGTATTGTAGTACTAGCACGCTAATAACTAAATTTTATTTTAAGAAGATTTTATTCTGTTCGTTTAGGTGGCTTTTCCAACATATTACTGCATTTCAGTTGGAAAGGGATCTCGAATAATCAGAAATGTGCTATTAAGTCTCTCAAATAATGGCGTCAAGTAAGTCGACACAATATTTCACGTGCAGTTGCATCACTTTATTGAAGACTGATTGCAATTATAGAGCTGTGCTTAAAACGTCAACCTACTCAACACCTTTTTTTGTATGGTAACAGTCAAAATAACAACTGCATGGCGACCATAATATCGGAACGATGATCCAAACAAGTTTAATGATGCGCTACTTTAAAATTCTGTAGAAAATGTAATTACACCGCAGCTGACAAATTAGCGAATGAGCGCGGGTGCTCTACCCACCAATTCTCTCTTTTGCCTATTCTTTTTTTCATTACTACGGCCGGGATACCGCTCATATTTATTCAGTTCGGGTGGTGATTTTTCCTCACTAATATTGCCAGTACTCTGTTTTTTGCCCTCTCGCTCCACTCGTTCGTTTGCATATTTGTTATTTGCACTGGTATGGTTGAACAAAGCAACACTAGTCGGTGTATCGTGAAATTGTTGATGCTACCAAGCCTTTTCAGTTTAAACTCTAAAAACAATGTGAGTCTATTATTAATCTTACTTTTATCGGCGAGGGATTGAAAACTAATAGATTAGATCGAATTGGAGATCACTCTCAACTATGTGGCTCGGAGATACAAAAATTTGCTAAGTAAATGTGGGGGCAATGGCAAACGGTTAATCAATATCAAATCAAAGATGTATTATTTTCCTATGCGCTTCCCCATTTTAACACACTTTTATTAGTTTGTATTGAGGGTCAATGACAACACAATAATTTGATAACTTTGACTCAATGTTCAAGGCAGGATAAGCAGTAAAAAAAGTTAGGCCACGGTAACTATTACGTATAAACTCGTTTCAAGATTACAAACTAAATTATAGTTTTAAAATAAAACATGCTTTCACTGCAAACCAAACTTAAAAGTAAAAAATAATATTTTAATTATTAAGATTTTGTTCAACAGCGACAGAAAAACCACTAACTCAATATAATTGAATCATTTTCAAGTTTAAATGAGAATGAAGTCAATACAAACAAAAAAATATATAGCAAGAAGTGTGAAGGATGTTATTTATAATATCTTTATAGAAACTCTACTTTTACGAATAATATGATGAAATATTAGATACCAACCAGCCTACGCTTTTTTACGATAAAAAATGTGTTATATTAAATTGGTTTGATTTGAAACTTATCAAAAATCATTAAATTTTATTAGATTGGTTCAGTGGACTTTATGTCGCTGTTGAAAAAATCCTTATATATATATATATATATATATATATATATATATATATATATATATATATATATATTATATATTATATAATTACGATTTACCTCTTAGTTTGGTTTGCTATTAAAGCCCGTTTTCATTTTTTTCTTCAAATTATGACGCATAACTCCACTAGAATATGGGATAATATTATGTGGCCCAGTATTAAGAATATAGAAGGAGAGGAACATGATGACAACTATATTGCTATCTGTTTTCATCTTCCTGCAAGATGTTTCATGTTCATCACTTGTGACTAGACTAATCCAAAAATCATAATAATTGTAAGTCAAAACAATCGAGGAGTAAATAGTTGACCGTAAAAGACAATGATAATGAACAATTGCAATCCTTTGATCAAAAATGAGGTTTCAATTTTGAAAAATTCACAAAAATGTTTCTGATAATTTCCATAATTCCTTACACTTTAAAGACATACTTCAACTAGATCAGTTAACCGAATGACCCCTTTTTAGGAGCCTAAACGTTATTTCAAAAACATTTATAATTTTTTTGAATGCAGCAACATGCAGTAGTAGTTCCTAAAAAAAGTGAAACAAATCATTTTCCTCAGATTTATTTAGTAACTTTCCCTTTTTATGCACGATCTGACATCACAGGCAGCAGTGTCGTCTTTCCGCTACCGCCGCAGGTGAGCCTAGACGTCCAATCTGATCTAGTGGCCTGCGTCATGATTCATGTTTTATTCACCATTCAAAATATCACTGGAGTCTGGAGTGGTTCATAGATGATGCAACGTTTTCTATCAACGGTAAAAAAGTGACCCCCAACCAACCTCGCACCATCAATTTTTGCCTGCAAATTGACGATAACTAAAAAGCCTTTTTGTTCTTACCATAGTCGTCATTTAGGGTTATAATATCAACATCCAAAAAGTACCTTCTGGATCATAGAGGGGTTGAGGATTACCGTACACAATACAAACAGATGGTCTGACGGAAATGAGTGACATATGTTTTTTCGTGATGTATTTCATGAAACATCAAGACCACATATCATCTTGGATGCGAAGTTTTTCGCGATTAGAAAACTTCTCCGCCTATTGTCGAGGGAAGTAAAAGACCTCCACCAGTCATCTATTCAGAACCAACCAATTTCTCATTACGACAGTATATGGTGAATGGATCAATCCAGTATCGGAAAACCTTTTCAGTAATCAGCATCATCATCGTCCCGTTCATTAAATGGAATCGCAAACATTTTGATCGCGGTCACGTAAAGTGCCGTCACCGGATAAAACGTCACGTATAAGCGTATGAAGTTAACCGGTAAAATGATTAAGCGCTCCACACAGCGTATCGAGCGGTGCGTGCTAGGCCATTGCTATGCCTAGGGTTGCCAGATTTGATAGTCTGTTTTCCGGGAGGGCATATCTTATCTCCGGGTTCCAGGATCCTCGGATAAAAAGGTGAAAACAAAAGATGCAAGTAAAGATTCATGAAGTACTGTGACTTTTATATACTTAATTTAAATGTTTTTTTATATTGTGAAATATAACAAACAATAAAATTTAATAACCTTCGTTCATAGATGTCAAGATGTCATATTCATTCCAAACGTAAAAACAATAAAACAGCGACAATGACAAATTTAGTAAGCAGCATTAGATGGTAACATGTACAATGCGTAATGCCCTGTGAATCACTCAGCTCAGTTATCACCTCAACAGTTTGAACACTGATCTAGTTTTTTGTCATGTAATCATCAACAGAGCATTGTCGCTTGTTTGTCACCGTAGCAACGTTGTCAAATTGCTGCTCCACTGGGTAATTACAGGACTACGAGATATGTTCCGGGATCCTGGATATTTTTTCTACTCCGGGAAAATTTTGGTCATTCCCGGCCACCTGGCAACCCTAGCTATGCCGCGCTCGCTGGATGTGAAAGGGAGTCCCGTCAAAAGTCTACCAGATTAGTTCAACTACGACCCACTGGATTAACCGAACCGAATCGGTTGACCGAAAAGTGGATGAAGTTGAAGCGCTTTAGTGATGGACAATTGTGCATTTAATGTTCAGCTAGTTATCGGAAAAAATGACAAGTGGGTGTAGAAAAGTACTTTTTGGACAAAAAAACTGTGAAGTTTTTGAGAAATTGTTAAGTGACAGAGAAGTTACCACTCGACCAAGCAAAGACCCGCCGACAAGCAGCGACGTACCAACGATCCTTGATTGGAGAAATTCAATTATGTTTGATATATTTATATGAATATATTGTTCTGTGCACTAAGAAACATCAAATAACAATTTTTTGAATGAAGACTGATGCATTTGCATAGTTGAGAAATACAATGCGTATATTATGGGAGCAAATGCAACATACAACAGTATGGCAATCATTTACTTGCAAATCCGTAAGGTGGAAACATATACAAATTCTCATTCAGAATATGACCTACTTTGGATTCGAACCTCATACCTTCTGATTGCCGGCAAGACCGTCTATCTGTAAGTTTTGAAAACATTGATTAGTTCTTTAGCTAAAATATATTCAAACACAAGCTTTAATATGAGGTATTTGACAAAAAAATGTATTCAATATTTGTTTTGATTTGGCTTTTACAACTCATACCGTCTTCCTCCAAGACCTATGAGGCATCTAAAGTTGTATGTGATTTGACGCCCACATCGTCAGATATCACAGCATCGATATTTTTCCTGTAAAGGATGCAGTACGCAAGTTTGCTTACACATAAAAATACACCAAAGTTTCATTTCACATAATACGTCTACTTATTATTTTCATACTTTAAATCTCATTTCATTAGCTTGTTCTGTATCATTATCATACGTGAATAAATAGAAAATAGATAATGACTTTGTCGAAACTTTATAATCAATTGCTTTATGTACTAACATTTTATTTGTAACGCTGATCACAATACCTACCTTACTCTTACTCACAGCGCAATACGCGTGGACGGTGAGTTTACCATTTATAGTGCAAAGTTGTGCCGCATTGCGTAGCGATTATCGTGTCCCAAGCCGAGAGACTTTAGGTGTGTGTCCAAATTATTATGCATTTCTTAGAATCCGAACGTTCTTTAGTATTTTAATAAGGGTTTTTATTGAAATTTATGAGAAAATTATATTTTAGTGAGAAGTTTTTTTGGTTTCAAATTTATTTACTATATTAAATAGTATACGTACGAAACATCTAAAATGTTAGCCATCAACTGGTGTGATGTTACAATGGTATAAAGTTGCCACCCTTAACCATAGATGTTTCTTAAAACTGCCTGGCGTTTCATTTATGTCATCTCGAAATACCGTTTGCGTCTTCCCGATCGTCGCGTCGTTTGTGAATCACGTCGGTTTACCTTGCGGCTGCGACTGTCGCACCCCCGCTTCCCATGAAATATGCGCCACTATAAAATTCCACCCTCGCATAAATTATATCTGCATCACGTCACATCGAATCGGCAATATTTGGCGATTGCCGCCCTGAATTCAATTTTATGCTGTCGTTAGTTGTTGTGGAAATACCTTTTGCCTGTGGCATCCCAAACTAAAAAAAATAATCGAGAGGAAATAATCGTATATTCATTTTGACTTGATTTGCAGCGACATCCCTTGTTCTTCGTAAACACTATTTACGATGTGTCGTTATTTCGGCTCATTCACGTCAGAAGCTGACAACTCATATCAATGTGACGTAAATGAGCCGAGATAACGGTACATCGTAAATAGTGTTTACGAAGAACAAGGGATGTCGCTGTAAATACTTGTTGACAGATATCGTAAGGGACGTCTGTCGCTTCAAAACAATCAAGGTGTTAGGACATTTGACATTTGCCCATGGTGCGCGACGCTTAAAGATGACTATTGATGTTGCTATCACACCCTTGACTGACGAAACTAGGCTAAAGAAGGAACATGCATCTCTATAGCAGTTCTGATGTATAGTGGAGAGCATACATCTATAAAAGTATTTATGGGGGTTCGAATACAGGTGATGTAATCGCATTGTTCATGAATAAAAAAATGGCGTTAAGTAGATTGACTTTGTACTTCGCACACAATAATCACTTTGGATTTTTGAGCTGTTGAGTGGCGATCGATACCATAACCTCCTGAATCCTAGGGTCTATGCAGACGTTTTGCTGTTTGTGGGAATTGTGGGTAAACTGTTGCAAGATGATACCAAATCTGTACGTTTTTGACGAATATACTAGACAACTGTACATTCAGTGTACCAGAATTATTCACTATATATTTTGGTCAAGATGGTGATGCAGTGCGTGACATGTCCACTCTTGAAAGTTTATATAAAAACGCTTCATCAACCAAAAAAAAACGTAAACAAACATATTCAAGCGTCCTATTTCACACCATCTATTTGTATCTTTGGGCCTGCGGGCAGGTACCTCCCGTTTTCAGGCGGCCTTGCCATAGCTGCATGGTAAAGTGAGAACCAAGAATCTAGAAAGATTGTGGGTTCGCTCCCTACTGGTGACACATTTTTATTTCGGACCCGATCACTGATGGCAGTGTAATCTAATAGACATTTCTCAGAGTGTTCTACCACTGTAAGTTGATAATGTATGTTATTCCATACATAAATTTTCCTGGGATCAGCGTAAACCTATATAAATTTTATTCAGTTAAACATAAAGCATTATTTACTGGACAGGATTGATATCAACTCTACCAGTCACATACATCATGTATACATGTTGACGTTATCTCAACTGTCCCTTTTTAGGAAATAATTCATTTTCAGGAATGTAGAAGCATTTATCTCTTGATTAGGGTGAACTTATATGATTCTTTATTTTTTTTTGGATACATAAATATGAAGCAGAACATTCACATCATAAACGAGTAGACAATTGAAACAGATGGCGCTTTCTACTGACAATTTCGCTATTAGATCAGTAACAGACAAAACATTCAAATTCAACCAGTTCCAGGTATATGATGATAAAACAAAACATACAATGAATCGACCAGCATTTGTAGAAGGATAAATAAAAAGTATATGTACAGAGGAAGGTAAGATGAACACCTGTTCTTTGCAAACTATTTAAACTGTCCTACCAGCGAGGAATGTGTCATACTGCGTGGCAGATCGGTCAAGTACAACCTATACCTAAGAAGGTCAGGAAAATATACCCAGCAACTATAGACCTGTGACTATGCTCGCATTGCTTATGAAGCGCGATAGGCTACCTGTCTTTGCGTCAGGTTATCTATGAAAAAACTAGTAGTTCTAGTGAGTATGGCAAATCTTAGGAGAGTCTAACGCTTCTGAGAAGAAAGTGAATAAGCTCCGCAGCTCAGTCATAAAAACAAGTCAAAGGAACATTTGTCACTAGCTTCAAAAGTGGAGTGCAAATAGAAAAGAGGAAGCACAAGGAATTACTCTAGCGCGACATCTTAATCAAGAAAGCTATACATTTCCATCTGCAATAATTTTCTAGCGCCCAGCTTTCTAAGAGATTGGTTCGAAAAAGTTCGCCGTATAATCCCAGAGTTGCAACAACCGCCACAATTCCAGAAATAAATCACCAGAAGGACCATGGGGATTAATAAAATGGGAGATAGATAAAGACGAGATGATGAATTACGCTACTTAAGAGCTGAGAGAATTTAAGCGAGCAGTTTAAAATCTATATTTTAAAAGGGGTCCGGTTGGATTAAGAAATGATGGAGTGAATTGGGAGACCACGTTGAAGCTTTCCCCAATTTGACCGTGTACACTAGAGGTGAAAGATGTTCAAATAATATTTAACATTCACTATTATATTTGTTCTATACGCGAGCAGCATAAATACAAATGCATCGTGGCTTCTATAAAATTTGAGAAAGTTTGCTGACTAAAAAAAGAAGTCTTTTGGTGACCAAAAAATATAGTGCTTATCACATGTATAGATTTTGTCCTCAATTGAACTACAGGTAAGACGTCTTGCGTAGTCTGGGGCACATGCGTAGTACATTTAGAGGCTCCTTGTAGTGATAGGAAAACTGTTGTAATAATCATTCGGATGACCACTATTAAAGATTAAATATTCAAATTAAACTGTGGGAGTAGCAGAAGCATTCATGGAGAAGAAAAAATAACTAAGACGGCGTTTATACAGCGTAAATTGAAGGAATGAATAGGAAAGGGATATTAAAGACATAATTTTGGAATGTGAAGAATCCAGAAAAGTTTTAGGTGCGGGCAGGACTTGGACCCATGCCTTCAGCATTTCGTACTGACGGCTTAGCTGTTTGCCTGCCACACCGCAGTGTTCTAGATGATCTAACTTCATCGTGGAAGGTACGTTTCCACAATCGCTGTTATCGCTTTTTGCCCCTCTTACCCTTAATCGCGCACGATCTGGAGAACACGTCACCCAGATCAGTGATTCCTTGGTGATTGAAGCAAGCATCTGTATCTCTGTCATGGCCATTTGTCGTGGTTCACCACGTGGAAAAAAATAGGACAGGCTAATATCATGAATCAGCATCCGATTTTTCTGGATTTTTATTACTCTAAAAATTTTGTCCTTCAACTCCCTTTGCTGTAGCTTTCTGTTAGGAAAAACACAAAATGCTCATTATGAGGCTATCCCGACTGCATAGTAACTTTCCTCTAATAGATGAGACTTGTTCGTGACAAATCTCTTAATAAGAAATGTCTTACAGCATCTAGCCGCGTTTCCACAGAATAATTCTCATAACACGTTTCTCTTTGTGACTAAATGATACTGAATCTGCTTTTACATATTTTTGGGCGACTATCGCATTAAATGCTTTTCCGCTTAACATCTAAAGGGTTCCTTCTAAAAAGCGAAAAATATAATTAAGACGCATATAACGAGCCCGTTTTGGCTACATACAGCGAATCCTCAGACTGGTAATTGCTCAAAAGGAGAAATGCAGTTCTGGCTCCGCATGCTCAAAGAAAATTTCGCATGTAGTTAGTATCTATTCTAGACGCTTTCCAACTCAAATTTTCTCACTGCATTCGCAAATAATCTGGGACAGGCGAAGATTGGGGATTCTAAAGATACCGCTTCCACGATGTGGATTAGACGGGTGCCGCTTATATGAGGGCCGTTCTCTTTTTTGGAATCTTTATTTATAATATATTTACGTAAAAACTTGAACCCCTAAATTTAACCTTTTACCGCGAAAAGTATAAGAAGTCATTAGGTGCTAGGTCTGGTTTATCTCGTTGCTTGAATATTGAACTTGTAAACTACTAGTTTGAGATGTCGTACACCAGTGCAAGCATTTTTCCGAAAAGGCATTTAGAAATTGTGGTCGACCTGTGCCAGCATTTTTCTCTCGCCTGCCGGATTGAAATTTTACTGAATATATATATATATATATATATATATATATATATATATATATATATATATATATATATATATATATTCCAACTTTCACGGCCACTGTGATTGTATAAGTAATTATCGGCCAAAAAACGTGAGATGAATGTAAAAGTAAACCACAGGATGAACTTCAGCAGTTACAATATTGAGTCGGTTGATTCTCCTCCTGACTTTCTTTTCGACAAAACGTCAAACTGGAACCCTCTTCCAGCATGTCCGCGATTATTGGATTAGCTCGTTTGACAGTTCTGCCACGTACCGTTTAGTAGACTCAAGCAATCAGTCAGTGGGAGTGGAACAAGGGAGCCGAGGGATGAACATAATGATGAAATGTGTATGTGTCCATAACGTCTTCAGATGACGACCCTACTCGGCGGAGGATTGCGTGACAGACATCCGGGATCTGCAGAGGGTGATATGGCAGAATTAGGTATGGCATGTGGTTTGTCTAATGTAATTTTGGATTGTCCTTTAACTCCAGACAGAGCTCTGAAAGAATAAACAGGTGAAAGTTCTCACTAGTTTTGCCATATGTGGTTTATTGCTACCGGGTGTCGTGACTAATTTATGAAATCGTGACAATGATTACTTGCTAATCAACACGATGGATGTAGCCGGAACAGTAATACAAAAAAACGATATTAGGTGAATTTCTGTTATACTTTCCATGCCAATAGTGGGGGGAGGGGCCATGTCATATCATGAAAAACCATGCCACTGTCATTTCAGTCGGTCTGTCTATCTGTAATCCGTTCGGTAATATTTGGCCTTTAGCGTTTGGATTTTGAAAAACTTTGACCCTAGGTACAACAAGAACGAAAATCTTTGTGGTTCTTGAAAATTGGTCAGTAGTGGTGGAGCTGTCGTTAAAAAAAAGAAACGCTAAAGCTATATTTTTGAACGATTCTGAGGTCCCTGATTATCTTCGGGAAGCAACAATTGGAACTTGGTCCTGGGATGGAAGTGGTGAGGGGAGAGCGCAAAATAATTGTATAAGGTGTAAGCTAATCTAAACAGTAAATATTAGACTTCTATATTATAACAGGTTTTATGCTGCGTCCGTAGGAAGTCCACAAAGTTTTAAACATACACAACTTTAAACACCTCTAGCTAGTGCCGGTGAGCCGGTGGTATTTATTTGGAAGAGAGCCGCATCGCTTAAAATTCATGGTCCGTACAATTATGCAGTCCTAAGCTGGGTGGTAAACTTATACCTAACGTTATAATGCACGGTTTGTGCAAGTTTACCTAGCGAGAACATTTACCACCAAACCGCGACTGGGCAGATCGACAAGCTTAGATACGCGGCAATAATTGAACATCTGTAAGACCAATCAGGTGAGTGTGACGGTTTGAAAAATGTGTGAAAATTATATAGGAATTCCAGCGGACGAATTGAGTTGGTAATAGAAATAAATCCAAAAGTCAAGGCTGCACTAAATTATAGTTTAGAAAACAAAAAAACACGTTTTGATAGCAAACCGCACAGAAAAGTTTAACATATTTTTCGAATGTTAAGGCTTTATGCATGTAGATCATTCAATAAAGTTGTGTACTTTCACTTACACACTAATTGCTATGGGTTGCCACCGAGTCTGTTTCTGACGATTTAATATTCAAGTCACCGCCAGATGATAATTCCACAAGTTACCATATTTATAATTGCTTAAAAAAAATGTTATGTCCCTCGTATCCTATTGTACTCGATAAATGTGATTTTTTATAAGTGTCAACAAAGGTCCGTATCGTGCACCGCTATATAGATTTGCGGTATGAAATCTACTTGAGTCTTTATGTAACAAATTTTTCTGCGTACGTACAAGAAGCCATTATACCGCCGAACAAAAAGATCCCAACTCGAATAGCCACATCTTGGCAAAGCTTTTAAGCTGTACTCGGCCTTCGGAAAATCACCGGTGGATAAAGCCAAGTGGAAGGTCTATTAAAAATAATAACGTTAAATGATATATTCTTTGTGCACATACCTATATGCCCTCAAATTGACTCGTCGACCTCCACGTATTTTGTATTCGTCGCCTACGTCTCTTTCTTCTTCGAGGTTTTATATTAATAACCTTTATTCCTTCAACAAGTAACAAATGTATGTAATCCTTTGAGTGCTTATAATATATATTATATATACGATATCTATATATTATATATACGACTATTCCTACACGTCTCCTCTGTCCTTCCATCCTTGACTTAGATACGATGTCCTGATGAGGTCCAATGAGTCCGAAACACGTTATATATGAAGTATATCTACTTACATACATATACATATATATATATATATATATATATACATATATGTAGTATATATATATATATATATATATATATACAAGGAAGACATTATTATTACAGTACATTGTATTGCCGTATATTTACTGCACAAATGGTTGTAGACAACATCTGATTCACTGTACAGCTTTACAGTTGACACCTGTATGGAACCAGACAAACCACTACCATTCCAACATATCCTACATCGTCGGGAGTACCACAATGTCTAGATCCAAGAAGATATCGGAAGAACTGTCGAATATGGGTATTCAAATGGAGTTTAGTTCAACGCACAACCCTGACAACAAAATCACATGCCTACTGCTCTGCTAGCCGTGGAAATGGAGGTATGTCCTCCAAGACTCGAATCAACTTCTATTGAATTTTTGGGGAATAACATCAACAGTAACATAGTCTGGCACAATCATATCACTGGCCTTGCTTGGTCGGCATCCCAGAAGTTGGGAGTTCTCTTCTGATTCAGAAAATTGCATTAACTAGAGCAACTAGTCTTAGTCTACAAGGCTCAGATCACACCTTATCGGGAATACGTCTCGTACGAGTGGGAGTGGGCTCCGAAGAAAGACCTAAAGCTCCTGGACAAGGTGGCGAGGAGCTTCGCATAATAACACCAAGAGTCATCACTATCACGAACACTAGAGGGATCCAGAGGCTACATACTCTCTAAGTTGAGCTGCCAACATTCCTTACGAGCCCCTTCCAACTGTCAATTCTTTGGAGAGCCTTACCGTTGTGGAATGGGCTGCCCAGGAGTTTGTACTTCATTGGCTTATAGCATTTATAGGACTATGTGAATAAACATTTATTCTCCGATAGTGTTTCTAGAGCACGATAGACTTTTCACCTTCACAACAGGTTATCAAAAATGGTGACATGAAGAGACTGAAAGACGAGGATTTACAGAGCGTTGAAACACTGTGATTAAAATTGAATCAATCCTCGCTATCCTCATCGCTTCAGTCCACAGAAATAATTTATGGTTGGGCGATATATGTAAAATCATAAAAAAAGGATTTTCTGCAAAAACTATAAAAAAAATAATATACAAATCATATTGGAACTACAGCTGGGAAATGCGAATCTATATAAAATATCTACCAGAATCATCCAACGCTCATTGGGACATTTCGTGTTACAGGTTGCTACCTGTTTTTGTCGAAATTCTTGAAACTATCAGTATAAGTTTCTACTACATAGCATTGATTAGTATAGAGATTATTTTGGAATTCAATTTGTCAATCTCAAATTCTAGAAAGCAATATAATTTCTAGTCCCTTCCACAACTGAAAAAAGCGCGGGTCATTATGATGACAAATTCAAATCTAATACTTCTTTCAAGCTGCTGGAGCCTCAAGAAATAGATACAATTGTTATGAGTTTGAAATCGGAAGCTAAAGGAATTGATAACCTGAGCCTTACTATGGTTAAATTAACACTTCCTGTTATTTATATATATATATATATATATATATATATATATATATATATATATATATATATATATATATATATATATACCTGGAGACAGGCAGTTGTTATTCCTATTCCTAAAGTCAATGATCCCAAGAAAATAAGTGATCTGAGACCTATCAGTCTTCTCTCTGTTCTATCTAAGATCCTGGAAAAGGCGATCTACAGACAGCTAACAACCTATTTTGATGAAAATTTCATAATTCCGTCGAGTCAGTCTGGTTTTCGGAAATTCTACAGCACCACTACTGCTTTATCAAATATTTGTGACAATATTTTCAGAGCATTGGATAAAAAAATAATATAGCTCTAGTTTCCATCGATCCATTGATTGGAAAATATTAACTTTTCTCAGACATCCAAGTTATTGGGTGTTACTTTTGATGAGAAGTTGAAGTTCACAAATCATGTCAAAAAAATTCTTAGGAAATGTTACCTTAGCCTACGTGCTCTGGATGCAAACAACTATGTCCTTAATTTTGAAATGAGAAAAAAGTTGTGTGAATCTCTCATAATTTCTGTTTTCAACTACTGTTACATCCTTTTCTATCCGTGTCTATATCAAATCACTAAAAATCGTTTGCAAGTTATGCAAAACAACTGTGTCAGATTCATATTCAAACTGAAAAAAATTGATCATATTTCTCGATTTTATTGTGACATTGATTGGCTGAAACTTCCCAAGCTAGTAAAACTCCATTATCTGGTATTCGTTCACAAGATCATTGTATCATCTCGGCAGGCATACCTTCGAGAAAAGCTTATCTTTTGAAGGGATATTCATGAATTCAATATAAGACACACCCACACCATCACAGTTCATCACCACAACTATTCTCTGTTAATTCTTTCAAAAATAATGTAAGGAAGTTGTTACATAATAGCTCATAGTCATTCGCGGGGTAAATAAATACCTTCCTGAAATGCATATATATGTATATATGTGCCTATATGTGTATGGTATATATGTATGCATATATGTGTATATATATTCGTTTGTCTCACTTTATGTGTACTCATTTAATTATCTGTATTATTTTCCCTAAATTTTGATTGTGATTTTGACATCAGTGGTTAGGTGTAAGAATAGCGTTACGCTAAATCTCGCCTCTGATGCCTCCACTTATACACAGTGTATGAAGTGGATTGATAAAGTCGATATATTATTATTATATTATTATTATTATCATCAATTTATATACTAAATTTGGAGTGGCTTATAATTTTGTTTAGATAATGGTGGGAGTGTAAGATAAATCAAAGAAGGAATTTCGGACACATTCACTATTTTTGCAAGCTAAGAAATCGCAATGTAAGTAACCTGTTATTATAAGAATAAGCAACATATATTATAAACAATATAATATTCATATTCACCTTATGGCATGGCATTTTATCTGAGATATATAATTATGTCAGTTTTTATTATATTTGTGATATGCAACTGCATAGGTGGGATGGTAAATTTATCTGTTTATTTATCATAATTGCATAGCTTAACTACAATATTATATTAAAAATTTCATGTCCTAACTGTCATCCTATTGGATGAATACAATTTCCTGTAATTGTTCGGATGTTTGATATTACTGTACCTGTTATATATAACTAAGGATTCAACAAATTTCAGATACGTACAAGAAGCCGTTATACCTCCGAACAAAGCGATTTCAGTTCAAGTTCAAGCTTTTCTCGGCATTTGAAAAATCTCCTTCGATAAAGTCTGTTAAAAAAATAACGTTAAATGAGATATTCTTTGTGCACATACCTACATGCCCTTAAATTTATCCGTTCACCTATACTCGAGCTCACGTTATACTTCTGCTTTCGTCTCCAAGGACTCCTTTGTCGAGGTTCTATATTATTAACCTTCATTCTTTCCATAAGAGAATAAATGAAGGTTCTTCAATTCCAGATGGAAGTGGCGTCTGATTTGTGTCAAGTCCCGAGAGATTTCGTCCGCCGATTGGACGGGGCATCTTCAGACGACTGCTTTGTAGCGTTTATTTGATTTGTCTTTATTCTATACTATTCATTTCAATCAGTGGAGGATCGGTCTAGCTATTGTGGTTAGTGAGTTACGGAGGTAATCGTGTATTATGGCCAGTGACAAACAAGAATATCCAGATATTTCGAAGATAGGCGGTCGTTTTGATTTCTCAGTTTTTCTGGAAGTATGGGGTCTTCAAGAAATTATTTCAGTTATTGTGCCAGCCATAGACTTGGAGGGACTTTAGTCATATTCCATCAAGCAGACTATGGAATACCGCTCACATCTGTGGGAATGTATTTCCAGGCAGTGCCTGAAGTTTCTGGACTCAAACAAAAAAAAGATCAATTCGTCTAGTGGAATCGCCATATCTCATAAAGGATCTTCACAGCCTAGACCATCGACGAATATTTGCTGATCTGTCCCTATTCGATAGATTCTGCCATGATAAATGCTCGACTCAGACAATGATACCGAGAGCGCTCAGAACAACGAATACCAAAAAAGCCCAACGGGATTATCTTAACCAGGCTGAAATTCAAATACTTCCAACAAACTTCTTCAAAAATATGGTTACAATTTAAAGCACTCCAAAGTTAATTTGAATGAACGTGTATCCTCTCGCAGCGCTTCTGGAGCATGATGGAATCGGATTGCTTTGTCTTTGAGAGATGTTTCAATGTTACATTCAGCTAGAAAATAAATCGTTGGTCTCGTGAATCTACTACACCAATCGTGTTGTCATTGCTCTGCTTGTGATTTTTTCAGAAGATTGAATGTTGAACCCGTGGTCCATGAAGGTTTCTGGATATTTGGTCTGTGACATTACATTCCTAGTATTAAAATTTTTTTCTTTGTAATAAATATGTCCATATTTATAAAATATTGTTGTCTCTGGTAACAGCAATTTTTTACATAATTCTAGCTGTAGAACCAAAATCAAAATTGAAAGCTTTTGGATTTTGTGCTTTGTAAGCCATTGAGGCTTTTTTTAATCAAAACATGTAATAATTCATCATTCATTACTATTTCCGACAGTGTGGTAGGAAACAAAAATTATCAACATCTGAAAAAATAAAAAACGAAGAAGCTTTGCTTTAAAAATTTGGTAAATAAGTTTTCTAAATAGCCCTACTGAATAGTTTGTATTTTGTTTCATGGAATGAAATGACTGTCTATAACCCAGTTAAACTTCTGGTGCAGATATGATTCAATCTAAATGACAGAAGATTAATGAATCATTCGACACCTGATACTGCTGATAACGAATATAGTATAAACAACAAAAGTCAGCATTGTATCGTATGCGCTGTGAATACGTGAAAAACAGATTGATTTCAGCTCCAGTGTATCAACCAAACCGGAGCACAATGAAAAAAGCCACACACTAAAACATCCTTTGTATCAAATTACACCACGCTGTGGAAATACGCTTGCTCTGCGAACATTCTGCGGGGTAATTGTGTGTAACGTCATGGACGTGTCAAAAAATATTCAGAACAACCTACAATTAGTAGTGAATATTAAATAATATCTTATCCAATCTACACCCACGCAGATGACAGCTAGCACCCTTATATCCTAAATCGATCGAGGCAAACCTCTACCATCTTGATAGAACTTCAGCGGCGGCAGAGAAATGCTTATAACTCCTCTCCGATTTCCTAGGGTACATTTGGTTCTGGCGAGTCAGCAAGATTTTCAAGAACAACAATTGAGTAGACTGTTGTACATGAATGGAGGAGAAGTGCAAATAGTAGACAGGACAATCAAACATTCATTTTAAATATAATGGAAAAAGTTTTATGTTAAAAAAATTATGGAGGTGATACTCAGGGTGAAATTACGTAGCGACCTGAAATCACGATCTCTGCTCTAACGAGATGCTTCTAAGAAACAAAAACAAAAACGATATACTAATCTTCAATAATCTGTCATGCTTTGTAGATATCGGTTGGTGACATATTCAAGAACTACCACCAATCATAAGTATGCAGTAAAAAGGCCATCATTGAACATATAATTTTTGTAAACTCAGATTACAGCAGGAATCTCAAATGATAGCTTTCAATTGAAAAGACTGATCATTACAGATATACAAATAGAGAATTAATGGCAATATAAACGTGAACCAAATTCTGAAATAGGAAACTATGAACAGACATTGGGCATAAAACCGTTAAACTAAGCGACGAAGCAATATAAATCGATCAAATATTTCACTCCACATAATTAATGTTTGAATTGTGCTAATAGATACGTAACGAAGCAGCAGGTAGCGACAGAGTGAGGATGGAAATAAAAAGTGCGACAAAACGCACGCCATACTTTCTCTTACTGAGAACGTGAGAGCGCGTCAAAAAGGGTGACATACCCTGCATGAAGGACAAACAGAGCCTTTAGGTAGGTGGAGCGCAGTGCATCCTTGACATGGAAGATTAAGGGTATTACATTCTTTTGAAAACGGTTGACCCGTAATATGCCTAAATTTCATGATCATCTTTCAAGCCTTTATGTATGTTAGTTGATGCTGGGAAGATGCTTGAAATGCTGATTCCGGTAAGGCTCGGTGCTGCGATTGAAGATGCTGACGGATTGTCGGACCACCACCCTGGATTTCAAGTTCGTCATTCGACTATTGGGGCTCAACAAGAGGCGGCACAGATTTCAAATAAATGGTTGAATGAGGATCTATGAATAGAAATTGGTTCAGTGAACCTTGACGCTAGTCTGTTAAGGAAATTCCATGCTGGTTGCCAGCCATAGAGGTGGAGGCATTTCCAACACTAGTGCCATGTACCAAGCTTATAGGGGTTGAAATCGATAATTACGTGCCCTGACACGATCAAGTTGTTGTGCTCGCTATGTCGTCATTCCCAAATTTGGAGATTCTCTTCCGCTGTACAAAACTGTATTTACCAGAAAAGTTACTGATACTCTACGAAGCTCAGATGAGACCATCGTTGGAATACTGTTCGTATTTGTGAGGATGCACTCTCAACCACAAATTGTATGAAGCATATTCTCATCCATAACCGAGTTTCTATGTCAATGAGTTGTGAAACTAGAGACCATACCAAATTAATACTGGTTTGGAGTGTTTGATATTTTATACTAAATTACTTACGGTGACTATAATACAAAAAATAGGTGTGAATTGGTTTGTTTGGAACTGACAACTGGATCCAAACAAATGTGACATTGCTCTAAGTGACGTTGCACTAATACAGCATAGAGACACATATGGTTTTGACGTTGCTAAAAGACGATCCATTATCTATAAATTATTATTCAGTTTGATTATTTTCCAATAGCTGTGGATTTAAAATCTTACACATAGATTCAACTTGTGAACATAAAGAATACCGAGAGATATCAGTACAATGTATACTAGAAAAGTTCAATGGGCTCACCTTCACCAGCTGAAACTTTCAACACTTTTAACAAACCTCTTTCAAAAGTCATTTCTGGAGAAGTTCAGACTTGTAATAATATATAGCTCAAAGTTCATAAGTTCAGTCCGTTCAATTAATACTATAAGTTTTCATATTTCATATTAATGAGTATACTTCCATATAGTAATTTTCTCTTGATATCTCTTGAGTAATAAAATATATTGCTGAACTACAGAAATAAAATATTATAATTCAAAAGAAAAAAATATCTTAAGAAATATACTATTTTTATACATAGAATCTTAAAAACATTTTTATGGCAAAGGTTTTCCTCAACCCTAGTGCCAATGCAGTTGCCAGAATTTTGACAATCTAACTACAACTTTTGATAGAAAAGCCTTGCGTATAAACCAAAACGATTTAAAAATACTTTAAACAACGACCCATGCTAACGAAACAGAAATCGCCAGATGTAACGCCAATGTTTACGGCAATTGTCGAGATCCAGTACTGTTTACAATGTATTGTGCGAATGCAAATTTTCTCTTTGATATTTAGTGACACCATGTCATCAATATTAACCCCTCCGGACAGATTAGGAAGGGATTATTATTGTACTTTTTTTTGTTCATTCGTAATGGCTCCAAAATAGTTGGATGTTGGCTCCAGTACAACTGACGAAATTGTTGCACCGCTTTGAAACTTAATAGCTATATGACCACAGATAAACGCTTTTTCAAATGGATTTTGTGTAAAACTACCACTAAAAAGGTCATTATATCAGGAAATATGTCAGTGAATACGTACCGTTGATCCACAGATCAAAGCAAGCATTTTGAGAAGCAATTTACTATACACAGATATTTTTTGTACCGGAGCAAAATGTTAAAGCACATGAACGATCTGTGTTACACACAACAAACACAAAAAAATTAGTTTGAATTGAACAAGAATAGTTAGTCTAGTAACCTGTGACTTGTATAATGGACAAATAGGTAAATTATTATAATTTAAGGGTTATGAATATCAAAAAATCATCGAGCCATAGTCAGATAAAGTTTTTAATACTTAATATTATTTGGTGTAGATTTTTCGACGTTTAAGAAACCAATCTCATTCAAGATGATATAATACAATGCAATGAATGCTCCTAACGTTGATTGTGCTTTTTCAAACACATCGTGAAGATTTTTCGGATTCACCTAGCACCGCGCCTGCATTGGGAAAAGTTGTAAAGTTGTTGGTCGTTAAAGCTGTACTGACTTAATGCGGCAGCTGCTAAGCTATATACAACTGCGGCAATAAAGTGTTAATTGTTTTGCACATCCAGTTGCGAAGCTTTCTTCAGAGGGACTATAAAAAGAGACTGCGAATCTGCTGCATCTGGAAGCGAAAAGGAATACGATACGTTATAAACGATGCTTTGTTATTGTAAGTGCTGAAACTTTCCCTGTGAGTGTCATTATATTTTCCATTGGTAGGTAATTGAAACCACATATACACTGAAATATCTTCACGATTGTTTTTGCTGTCTTCACAGCCTTAATGGAATACCAAAGTTGAAAAATTAAAACATGAGAAATTATGCAAATAAAATAATTGTGTATTTAACACACAGTTGCTAAAATAAAACTCTCTTATTCTTACAGTGACGCGTTTCGATTTATATGTAAATGATCGCCGGACCGTAAATATAGATTGAAACGAGTCACTGTAAGAAAAAGAGTATTTTATTTGTAAAACTGTGTATTAAATACACAATTATTTTATCTGCGTGGTGGAGTAAGAGCATCTAAAGAGATATTTTGACGTGACTGTCTCCACAAAGATAATCGTGATATCTCATACAGACAGACTAACGGAAATCAGTAGCATGTTTTTTTGTGATTTAACATACTATGTTGTATGTCATGGTGCATTAGCAAATTATAATATATCCAATTTTGTATTCTTGGCAATTATAACACTTCCACGACAACTGGCGTGTGAAGTAAAAGCACAGGGTAAAACAACCAAAAGAGCTACTTTCATGGTAAAACAATGAACGTGAACACCTTCATTTCTTAAATGCGCTTTACTCACATTATCATTGTTTTGAAATATTGCAGAAAAAAACCTGGGCTGTTTCAAGTTCTTAGATAATGACAAGATCGTTAATATGCATTGATTTTGAAGTGAAGTAGCCCATAACTCCTACAATAGATTCTGGACCATTTTTTCCGGCCATTAGGAATCAGAAATGTTAGTAAAGTATTGTGCTTCTTTTCCTCCCGACATCGATTCAAATACTACATCCTGGCTGTAAATTGAAACCACAAATGAATATCCAAAAATAACTGCTGCATGACATCATCACCAAGTTTTGGCTACCGCTTAGCCTTTTTACAATTTTTGTATTTTTATATTTCAAAAAACGGTGCCAAGGCAATCGAAATATTAGTAAAGTTTATTGAGTAGTCTTAATATGGCTTAAACGACTAGCCAGAGTAAGAAAGATTAATTCATTTCTCGGGTTATGAAGATGCGGTTTTATTTAAAAAACTACACCTAAAAGTACTTCATCAATTTTGTATAATGGAAAAAGTTACGCATTTTTACCATGTCGGGATTCCAGCACTACGAACGAGCCTATTCCAAAAGTAATTATTTTGGAGAACTTCATATTCGGGGAATGATCTTACGAAGAGTTTGTCTTCATACAGTTACAGTTTATAGCAACTCAAGGTCAATTTTCATTAGGGCTTATCCTCTCACAGCACTTCTGGAGCGTAATGGGATCTCTACCTTTGTGAGTCGTTATCTATAAAAAATGGTTGATGTAGCCTAGGAATGAAGATCGGAGGAAAAAAAAAATATTCATATCTTCATTCACTTGAAAACAAAACCATTTTATTACAAATCTTATGATCGAGCATTTCCTAACGTCTGCAAATCTGGTCGAACTTGCCATTTTAAGCAACACCAAACAGTTCTCATACCCGTAATACTTCCCTGTTAGAAACAAGCTAATATCCAGTAATGCAGACTACAACTGTATTGCCACATATGAGAATTTAATTCTGGCCATTAGTTTTAATACAGGTCTGAGAATGCGAGTCTGTTCTAGCTGGTCAAACATTTGGGTTTCCTATGTTGTAAGTGAAATTAGCTGGGCGCCTATTTAATGTGTAGCCAATGCCATTCAAGTCGGAAACAGACACAGTAGCTTGCAGTTAGTATCACGATTATTGGCAAAATACGGATACAGCACGAATCAGCTACAGTGCTTTGGATTCTGCTTGACATGAAGAATGTCTAAGACATGCCTTTCGTCGGAGGATCAGTTGTTAGTGTTTTATTGTCATGACAGATACTTGAACTGTTCATCATTTGGACATGAGTTTGGAATATATAATCTCAATATAGAAAAAATAGGTCTTTGCTCCCAAAACTTACTCAAAGCGGAACAACATTTCTAAAATCCAATAATAATCTGCAATTATCAGGGGTGTCTGAAACATCCTAAAGCGTTGTTGCGAAGTTGAGCGTTTTAATTTGTTTCTTTCGTTTTTGATGACTCAACCGCCACTCCACCGATTTTTGAAAACTATAAAGCAGTAGTAATCTCGTTTCATTCAATACCAAATAGTACCGAGTTCCGAGTTATAGGAGGGCCAAGTATTATGGAACGGCATACAGACAGACAGACAGACCGACGGAAATGAGTGAAATGATTTGTGATGTATATGTCAGAAAATATCCAGGAAACACTCTATCGAATACGGGTACGGGTATACAATCCCCCAATTGGCATGGGAAGCAATCTTGGAATAAGGATGAATTTTTTTTGACTCTGACCTTAATTGATGCGAAACTTTTAAATCATGTAAAAACTAGATTAGGTACCTCTCAAATTTTTTCATCTATTTAATTTTTTTCACTAGCCTCAAAAATGACGTCAAATTGGAGGAAATGAAGAACCAAGTTTGGTGAAGTTCTATTTTTTATCCTTTGGTTATTTCTGCGTCGCCAGTACACCAGCTTCAGATAAGAAAACATAAACTAAATGGTGCAGCAGTTACTGAGATTACGCATTGACAAAAAGCCAACATGTAGACAGACTAACGGATAGATCAATCGATAGATAGTAAAACCGACAGAATAATTAATACAGATCTTCGTGTTCTGATGGAACATTCAAAAATATGTTGAATCAAACTCTAAAATTTACTCGATTCCAATACTTTTTGGAGAGTTGCTTCATAAAAGTTTTTCTTTATTATTGCGGTAGCAATTGTTTCACTAAATAATTCGTTGTCAGCCCATTAAGATACTTAAGAAATGATGGGTCTGAAAAACATTAATAGCAGCAATCTATCAGATTCTCTATAATCCCGTCTTCCTCCATTTTAACGACGTTGCTCGATTTCATCGCATTTTCACAGACGCCCGGACCGAGACAAACTCTTTTCTCTGACACAGTCTTTAATCAGCGGCAGATTGTTTCTACTGCCCTCAAAGAAATCTGCTCGACGCCGACGGCTTGAAATTCAAACGCTCGTCTCCTACGACTGTTCTGAAGATCATTAGACGCAAAGTAAAAGGCAATTACTGACAATGATTGCCACTTTTCAAGAGCAATTAAAACTTTTTGGATAACGCGCTTCGGCTACCTTACAAACGCTTCTGATTCACGATCTTTTTACACACAGCGATTTTGACTCTGCGAGAAATACGTGTGTCAAGTCGTATGATCGGATTCTGATTAATTTTGTGGTTATCATTGAAGATGTCTTTAATAATAGTAGTCTCTGAAGAATGAGTACTAATAGAGATCGTTAACTTGCAGGTAGCTTCACAAGAATGGAAGGAATATGGTGTCACTGTTACTCTGATGATGAAAACAAAATTACAACTGGTCCAAATCATTACATTTTGACGTTTTCCGGCCACTACGCGATGTGAATCCATAGCCATCATTTAGTAAGGAGTGCTAAATACTCATTTGTTCCCATGTGAGACCAGATGTAGAATACATATGTATCCTGTGACGTTCAAGTTCCTCGCATTATGCTTTTGTCTGTCTTCTGCTGCAATTCCCGAAATGAAGCTCTAAGTAAACATAATACTACTTCGTACTGTTTATGCATGCAAGCTAAGCTGTACGCCAAATGAGTATTACGTGCTCTATGAGAACTGAGAACATACTACCTTAGGCTGCCTAACGGAAAAACTAGTTCCCTGAGCGGCACTCAGATGAATTACAGAAACAAAAAACACATTTCGTTTTTGTCATTGTAAAACGAATTAGTGGTTTTCTACCAATCCAGAGAATTGTTATTATCATTGAAATATCATTTTTTGACATATTCTATTCCAGCTGTTTCCTCCTTCGACACATTCTATCATTTAAGATATTTAAAGAGTCTGTTAACATAGAACACAAATAGATGAAACTTATAGTATGTATCGATCAAAATTGAGTTTAAAAGATCAATCTGTTAATCTACTACAACGAAATCAGGGTTTCGCACATATTTTGGAATCTCTAATGTTTCCATGAAATTTCAATCATTTGCAAATGTAGTCCCCAAAGAGAGGCAAAAGAAAAAAATATAATGAAACTGATTTGATTTCATAGAAAATAGCTGAACAGTATAAATAGTATGATATATATATATATATATATATATATATATATATAATAGTAGCTAGCTAGTTGGCAGATAACCCTTTGTAAACAATCAAATCCGATAGTCCGACTATGATTTAAATATAAACTGAAACACGTCACTGCAAGAAAAAGTGTTTTATTTGTGAAGCTGTATGTTAAAGACACAATTAATTTAATTGCATGATAGAAGAGTTTCACCAAGTGAGAGCATCTACAATCCACATAACTAGAACGAGCCTCTGGGCACAACACTCTTAAGGTGCCGCCTGCTTATCTTGGCGCAACCTTATGTCGATGTGAACACACACTTGCGGATAGTATGCTGGAAACTGGAGATGTAAGATGGGTAGGAGCTAAGTCTATATTTAACTTCATGAAAAGAGTAGGTCTTAATAACTGATGCAAATGGGCCCGTTAGAAATCCCTTGTACACGTGACTACGAGGGTCACGCTGAAAGTCTTTAGATATTCCTAATCTTATACAAGTTTAAACAAGTTTGAGCAGGCAGCTAGTTAGTCTTAAGTTGTAAGTGCTTACACGCAAAGGCAGCATTTGAATCGTTCAGTAGTTGCCTTGCCACGGTCTCGAATGCATCTAACGAATTTTAACGTGAAAATGGAACCGGGTAGTCGCGATTTTTGAGGCATGATATTGTATGTCTATAAAAAGGGACTAAAACAAGCGGAATCCCACGCAAGTTTAGTGAGTTGCTTTGGGGACGCTGCCCCTTCTAGGGCTACAGTTTTTAATTGCTTTGCTGAGTTTAAGAGGGGCCGCGTCACACTCGATGATGAACCTCGCACAGCTCGACCGTCCACTGCTGTTACTCCGGAAACTGTAGAAGCTGTGCAAAATATGGTAAGAAAAGATCGACATATAACCTAAGCCGAGATTGAGGCTTCTCTGGGGATTGGATCGGCAGCAGTCCGAACAATCATTTATGATCAGCTTCGCCTAAGGAAGCGGGGTTCCAGATGGGTGCCACATTTGTTGACCAGTGAGCAAAAAGCAACAAGAGTTGATTGGGCTAAGCTTATCCTTGAAAAAATTGATAATGGGCACAGTAAAACACTTTTATTATCGTAACCGGAGATAAAATATGGCTATATCATTACGATCCGAAACTAAACAGCAGTTGTTAGTTTGGTGCTTTGAAAGTGAGCAGACTCCAACGAAAATGCGTCATTCCAAGAGTGTTGGAAAGAAAATGGTCGCATCTTTTTTCTATAAAAGCGGATACATCACAACGGTAGCCTTGGAAAATCAAAGAACAGTTACTTTTGAATGGTATATAACCAAATGTGTTCTTGTAGTCTTCCAAGAACTATGCGTGAGCCGTCCAACGCACCCACAGACAGCGCCGCTAGAACACTCGATTTTTGTGCTGAATACGATTCTTATTCCTTAAGATCAAAGAAAAGTGACGAGGTCGCCATTTTTCCACCGATGAAGAGGCAATCGCTGCACTTGAGGGGGAAATTAGCAATCTTTCAAAAGATGGTTGGTCACAAGAATTTGACAAGTGGTTTTACCGAATGCGTAAATGTATTCAGGTAGGGGGAGAATATGTTGAAAAAACAGAATAAAGCTTTTTAAATAAACCTTATAGTTTTTCTGTATCTAAAAACTTTCAGCATGACCCTCGTACTGCCATCGGACAATCTCTTTCCATTTTATTCATTCATATATGGATAGATATGGAATATGGCGGACATTTCTTGTTCCCTCCCCTAATTATTATAACATGTGCACGCCCCTGAGTTCCCAAACAGACGTTCCCGCCTGCATTTTGGTGGCTGCGCGTCATCGCGCGAATGGAATACCTGAGCGTTCTGCCACTTCAAAAAGTCGTTTGTTCAGCCTGCACGCCAACATATTACAAACTGTTGTCGAGGCGGCTTTGAACAACTGATGACACTTCGCGCGGGAAAGTATGTTCACGGTTAATTTTGTGTTGATTAAATTATGTAATATGCGTACGTTGTACAAATATCTCAGTTGCCGGCATTGTTCTATACATGCACAAATAAACATATCTACTTGCTGTTTGATTGTTCACGAAGTAAAAGTCACCTTTTCGATCCATTTACCAACGAAACCAGCTCAATCAACGGTCCTCAAGAGTTTTTTTAACTTATTGTTCTGCTCTTAATCTGCCATTGACCCATTAGAACAAGACTCAACTAAAATAGAAAGAAATGTTCTGCATTTTAGGCACACGCTTTACCGTTTCAGTGCCAAGTGATTGATACATATCTTCAATCAAACTTTTAGTACTATAGTTTCCAATGAATGAATGAATAGAGAGAGAGAGAGAGAGAGGCAATCCGATGTGGACCATAGGTGCATAGGCCACCGCCGGGTCCTTTTGCGCCTCTATCAGCTCTAGTTCCCAAGGCCAGCCCTTTTTGCAAGATTAAGTATGGCTTTGGGTCCTGCCCATCTTATATCCCCTGGTTCCAGAATCATGGACCCCAGTATGGCCTGCCTGTGGTGCCCGAGGGCTTTACAGCGGCATAGTATGTATGCCGAGGACTCCTCCTCATCGCCACAGCGTGCACCCCAGAGAGCCCCTCTTTGGCTACAGGCCCTTTAATGAATTCCCGTGCCTGACGGAGATGTCCTAAGATGCTATTCCACCTCAAAGAGTGTTGAAATTGAATCCACTCGTCCGTAGCTTTTCTAATTCTACCTGCTGCTAACCCTACAGCCGGTTCCGGACCCAAAAGATTTCCTTTTGATCCTTCGCCAAAGCGTCCGCCATAATGTTGCCTCGAACCTCAGAATGTCCAGGGACCCACATTAGTGAGACCCTGTGTCTCTCTGCGATCTCGTCAAGAGCATTCCTATACTCTAAGACCAGCCCTGATGGTATCCTGCAAGCACTTACTGCCTTGATTGCTGCCTGACTATAGTTTCCAAAATGTAATTCTTCTTTATGTGCCTGGTGACTTTTTCTCGATCCTGCGCAAGTTTAAATAATTGGTCGACAGTGCGCGTATCTGTCCAGGCGCGCATGTTTTTCAGCTATGACGCTGATGTAAACTCTTCCCAAATTCTCAATTTACACTGAACTTGTGGATAATCTAGATCATAGGTTCTCCACCTTATTTTTTCTACCGTTCCCTTGAGTTAAGAGTCTATAACCCTCTAATTTCCTAAAATGGTGCGCCCCTTAGTGCTTTAGCTATGGCCCGTGTCGCCCAGGGCAAGTTCAGTGATTTGGGCTCTCCTTGTAGATAGAATTGCCCCCCTATAAACCATGAAGGGCAAGCAGGGCCTCTCTACTAACAAGATTTTCCAATCTTTCTGGACATTCACCTTCTCCAAATAATTGGAAGAAGAACAAACACTTTTCTGCTCAGCCCTGATAGTTTTGCTCAATTTGTATTTCTTTTGTCATTATTTTCCACACGTTCTATCTTCCGACTGTTGTACCTCTTAAAGCTGTACGTCAAAAGCTCTGCCATGTCAACCTTCTGCGATAGTATGCCCCTGGGTATGATCGTCTAATTTTTTTGGAGTCTTCAACCGCCTCCCAGAAGATCTCAAACACCCACTAGGGGGAGTTTCGCTAACGTTGAGAACCTATGATCTAGATGTTTCAATAACACTGCTTCAGACTCCACTGTCTTGAGAACCCCCTATTTTGACATGAAGATGACTGAAGACCACACAATTGTCTTCCAACCAACTTACAGCATTGAGTGGCGTCGACGTTGGTGATTTAGATTTATTGGTTCGCATGTTTCTCGCAGAAAATAAACTTGTACTGCTAATCAACATCATTCTTATTATCTTTGTAAGGTAGCAACAAGGTAGAATATTCTTTTCCTTCCGAGTATAACAAAAGATAATTGCTGATGTAATAATTAATGAGACAATCAAGGCTGGTGAAGCACTTTTCGTCGGGTTTTTCGTTACCCAATGCTATCATACCGTCTTGCCTTCTCCTGATGCTCAGGTGGAATATTCTCGTGTCCTGAATTACTGACAGTACCCCTAGGTGAAACGACTTTGAAGGTCTGAAACAGAAATCATTAGCTAGATGGAAACAGATTTAAAAATCATGCAATTGGATGTTTTCCGTATGATTGAAATTTTTTGATCTAATTTGATTTCACTCACAACAAAAATATGAAAAAATGTGTTTTATACCTTGAAACGATTGAATTTAGTATATTGACACACGCTGTAATCATACGAATTTCGCCATGCAATTATCATTTTCCGATATAATTGTAGAAAACCGTTGAATCAGCCTCACAACGCTGTTCGCTTATCGGATTGTTCCACATTCAAAGTGCTGTACCGGTTGTGGCAATACCGCATCAGAGAATTCAATGTCAAAAGGGCAGGACTTCATGGCCGACTATATGATTTACTGTTCAATCAATTTTGTATATATTTTAACTAAAGTTACCATTTCTGTCGGTCTATCTCTACCCTGTCCAGTAGCCCTTGGCCACCCCATAACCCTTGAATTTGTATCGATTGTGATGAAAGTTTTACACAAGGTTACTAGTGTGACAAAGCAAAACAAATATGTATAGTTTTTTAAATCGGTTCAGTGGCGGAGTTATTATGAAAAAATAAAAACTTCGTTTTTGAGCCTCGTGCAAATTTTTAATTGTTTTTAAGAAAAATTGTGGGTGGGGGTTGGTATAATACGTTCTATTATATATAAAATTTTGACCACAGTAAAACTCCTAGTCTGATTAGACACATATTTGAGGTATCGGTCCAGTGGCAGCAGAGTAATACGAATCAATATAACAACGCACTATATATTGCTTGAAATCCTTCACCCCTTAAGCGCTTACTGTGACCTGCTCAACGCAAAGGTCACTCAGATAAATATCATAAAAACGCACGAATTTTGTTACGTTGTCACGTTGGTTGTTTTGCGTCGAGGCATCAAGAATTTTTCATCATACGTTCAATAATTATTATTTTTGTATGACGTACGGCAGTACTAGCACGATAATAGCTAAATGTACTATAGTTTTATTTGGTGGCTTATTTGTCATGTTTCTGTTTTAGCGGCTATTTAGTATAGATTATTGCATTCCGACTCCATAGGGATCTCAAATACTGATAACAGTACCTTAGTCTCTTAAATGATGATGTCAAGTGAGTGAAATCCGCATTTCACGAGCAGTTGTATCACTTATTGAAGACTGTGATCGAATTTCAGAGCTGCCAATCCACTTCAACTAAATTTTGGATATATTGAAAATTACAAAAATTTTTTAAACCAAACTTTTTTCAACTCTGGAATTTATAAAGAGTGGTTTTCATTATTTTTTAAATATAATTCTAACTATCAACAGTAAGTTCCAAAATCCGATTCAATAATTCCCTATATTCATACGCAATAGTGTGAAGTACAGCGTCAACTCCACTCCACTCCACTCCACTCTCCACCTGCAATTTCCTACCCCTATTTTTTAAATGACGCTTATTGGTATGGGAATTAAATCACCCCGAATGATTTATATGAAAATATTTTTGACTACCCACCTGATAATAAACGTCCCGTTCTGTCTGGCTCGCAGTAGATCCTCGGCTGATTGCCTGGTGAGTTCCTTGTAAAATTCCTCTCTCGACTCTCTGATTAGCTCTGGAACAGGAAACGGACTTTAGAATGCTAATCACAGTTTAATTAGCGCCCGAGCTACGCGAGTGCACGATGACGGACCGACTGATAAACCTGCAGACTTACGGACCAACGTGTGCTTATTCGGAAGGGTAATCGGACCTGTTTGGGAAGTAGAAGGCGACACTAACGAAGGTGTCGAGAGGAGTATTCACTGTCATAAGCGTAGGTGTCAGGATTTATGAATATCCTCGTCAAACAACGTTTTTAGCAGGTTTCCATTAAGTTGACCTGTATATATAGATGTATGTATGTATGTACAGCATAAATACATCCATACATATATGATAGCACAGGCCATAAAATTAATTATGAGTCGATCAAAGTATTGGATAAACACCGGAATTGCAAAAACGTCTGTTCTTAGAAATGGCACATATTTTCAATTGTGAACACACCCTGAATAAAAGAACAGACCTTAATAACCTAAGTATGATTTATTCTTTCCTCCTTAGTTGAGATACATTCAAAATCACTAATGGCAATTTTGTTATCCAATTGAGAATTATGAAAATTTCAAAAATAACAACATTTTCCTTATAATAGATCAGACAAGTTAAATTGAACAAATTATGACCACTTTTCCTGGGCTAAAATTGGTTCTCTTTAACTTCCTTTCAATTTCCTTATTCTATCCTGTTTCGCTGTTAATTGACAATTGACGTATGTGACAGATCCGTTCTTCCGTGTTTGTATTATATAATCCGTTCATAATGTGATACCACACAATTCTTACACTTTAAGTGACATGTTCCATGTTGTCAATTACATAACATCGTTAGCACCAACCAAACTTATGTAAGTCATATGTTGATTTTCTCACACCTGTTGCTTACGTATTTACTTATTGTAGCCCTGAAGATGGATGCACAGCCATCCGAAAGCTTGGATTAAAAAGTTTAAAGAGTATATTTTGCAATTATTGCCGCTTCCCAGTGATAATACAATTTTGTTTCCCAACTAGTCGGCAAAAGACTAAAAGGCAACTTTAAATATATATATATATATATATATATATATATATATATATATATATATATATATATATATATATATATAGTCTCTTAACGCAATTTTCACTACTTTCATACTTTCAGTAGAACGCATCTATAATGACTTTACCGGACAGAGAATTTTTTGACGGTATAAAAAGGTGACGTTATTGGCGGGGTGTTTGCAAGTTCCATGTTTCCAGAGAATAGTTTTAACACACTGTTTAATTCAATCTTTTCCCATGGTTTATTTACGTTTCACTCTATCTTCAAAATTCTCGACACACCTCTGTTGGCTTCTTCCACATTCGACACCTCTGATTATCGCGACATTGTCGTTCACGTTCAACATTTCTCGCTTTAAATTTCAATGTATGATTGACATGATCAAATGCCGTCTGATCAAATTTTAAAAAAAAGCGTTTATATGTAGATTTTAGATGCTCTTACTTGGTGAAATTATTCCATCATGCAGATAAAAGGATTGTGTATTCTACACGCAGTTTCACAAACATACACAATCCCTTTATCTGCATATCGTTTATATGTTTTTGGATAAGAAAAGATTCACAGCAGAATAAGGAATAATAATATATAAAAGGCCTGATTATAAAAATCTTTCCGAAGCATTAAGCCATATAAAATTTATTATTGAAAATAGTGTACGAAGCATTTTCTCTGTTGTCTTATTGACTCTGCTTATTATGAAACCAGAGAATACCACGGGACTTTCAGCTTGATTATATGCTTGTTAAGAAGTACCTTGTCGATAGAAAAACTCTATATTCAAACAACGCTATTAGTTGGTAGTAGTAAAGTATTATCCAGTGATTTAAATGCTTATTTTATATGAAACTTGGATACAAAGTATCTCAATTTGGAGTCTGAATTAGTCTAGTAAAACTCTGAAAATTAAAGCGACTTCGTACCTTCGCTGAGCGTTGTCCGGTGGTTTCACCACGTGAAAAACAGTATGGAAGACTGATCGAATGAGTTTGCATCCGTAACTGTGTAAACAATGGAAAGGGGATTGAAAAGACACATTTCGGTGAGAAAAATTCAGAAAAAAAAACACCTTAGATCGTCTGGTTCGGTGGAATTGTAGCTGAAATATCAGCACTTTGAGTATGTTTTGTTAGTATTCGATACTCTCACTCTAAAAGATACAACGGAGAGTTTTAGAATTCCTTGTTTTCAACTTACTAATTTTGGAAAATCGTGAGGTAGCGATATATAAGCTAAAAACAAGTATAGGGCAATCTATGAAAGAACTAGCAACTATAGTTTGCAAATATCCAAAGCTTTATATAATATTATAAGTCTGTGTAGATATTACCTTGGTATTATATGCATAGAAAACATTATATCGTCTCATATGAATAGCCAATTGCACTCTAAATGGTATATCAGTGTTGGGCATTAAAGGCCTTAGTGATGATTTATTTATTCTGGAAATTTTTGTGATAATAGAAGATCAACCAAACCTTTACTATTTAATTCTGATGAACTTTTTTTATCAGTATTGCACTCATCTGGTTAAGTTTTGAATTTACCCTACCTGAATGTCATCATTATCACACTGCAAATAAACAATAAATTGAAGTAGTGCGATTTGCTAGACACTGTTTTTCATGCATTTGCAAATCCCGGGATAGAACGTTGAATTCTGCATAAAACCAAATATTTTCGGACGTTAAATTGAAATAATATTCAGAGTAATTATGCGAACATGTTATTTAGAGGGTGTGTTGGGTAAATACAGACATTTACACCTGCATGATAATACCTCGGAATTGCGGTATATATTTGTCTATAGCGGATGCAAACAAACGCTTGTTTGAATTGTTTACGATTTAACTATGAATTTTTAATAATGTTTTTCTGTAGGATAAATGTATATATGAGATTTCATTCATTTAGATTCTACATCCGGAAGCATTTATCAAAAATCACGATAAGGAGAAGTGATTCAATGCATGCAGGTGAATTGCAACGATCATTTGGCATTGGCTGTTGTGGTTCCGCTACCTACCATTACTGCATATCATTATCAGAACTCTTTTTATTAAGCCCATCACTGAGAATAAAAGACACTTCAAGGCAAGCTGAGACTTGACTATATGAGTTTCAATACTGGTACTTGATACTCGTCAGGTGTAGGGATCAAAAGTACTTTGAGTACTCTGAAGCTTCATGTAACTAAAACTGTTGAGTACTGAGTTCTGTCAGATTAGAAGTACTTGCAAATACCGTTTACTAAGCATTTTGACTACACAAGAAAATTTTGAATATTCTGTAGTGTTTGTGGCGAATGTTATAATGGTACATAGTCTTGTGGATCTATCAAGTGTCGAACCTATGAGCATAAAAGTTATCCAACTAAAGAAAAAATATCTAAATCAGCATTCAGTAAAAATGCAAAGTAAAAAGAGAATAAATATCTGTACAAGAGCAAGAAAGATAACAATTTCAAGAGGAATATTAAGGAATGTGCCTTGGTGATTGACTTCTATTTTTCATAGTAGACTGCGATCAGATCTGGTTCAGTATGCTTCAAGTAACATTCTTTATAGGTAAAAAGCAGGTAAGGGAGTATGTTGACGATGTTTCCCTACGTACCTGTATTTGTCCAAAAATAATGACTTGGAACGAGTTTTGGCATTGTTGATATAATATACATTCTGAAAAAAATTCAAAAATTTTCAATTTACACACATTTCCATAATTTGCGATATTTCCCAAACTTACTTCGAATGCTCATGGAACATAGTCCGTCCTACTAGACGCCAGTTTTCAAGAGGCGAAATAAAACTTTCCTCATTATTTATCATCACTATTCAATGAAAAATCATCAATCTATGGTAAAAGTCGCGAAGCCTGAAACAAACAAAATTTAGTCATCCAGGTTGGTGCTGACGCAATCGTATCACCTAGGAAATAAAGATTTGAACAAGATTTTGAAGCTGTTGATATTTTTAATTGAAATAAAATATTTCAGACTATAGAAATGTCAAAAATTCCAAAAGGTTTTCATAAATCCTGAAATTTACAAAACTCACCTCATTGGATTAACAGTTCTGAAATCCGATAAGAATACTTTGTGAATTGATAACTGAAGTTGAAATACAGAGTCATTCTACCTGACGCTATTTTTTTAAAGACAAAATATTACTTTTGTGACTATCTATTATCCTAATTCAGGAAACCGTGGAAATCGCGTGTATATCACATAAAATATGTATAAAATATGTATTATAGATATGGCATATGTCACCGACCTCACACCGACAGCCCCGTCAGTATTGTTAGAACGACAGAGTTTTTATAAATTTGGCGTAGGAAGTAATTTTTCCCCTTTAGAAAAAAGCCTACTATAATAACGTACGACAAGAAAAAATTCATACGTATCGTCGTAAAATATTTTATAAAAGCCCTTAGGCATTGAAAATACGTACATTTTTGTAATTGGAATGTAAATGTGTAAACAATAGTAATGTCTAATGAGTACGGACTACTGGAATCAAAATTTTATAGGTGACAGAATGTCTTCTAATGACACCCATTTCTTCTTAGATTTCATCCCCTCTAACTGTTGTTTGAATGTTATGTTCAGTTCACCTGAAGACGATTGAAGATAGCTTATCAATCGAAACGTCGTGATACTCAAAAATTTTATAGACAATGGAAGTCCGAAATCAAACTTTTGATTCATCTCCTCTCTCGACCCTGAATTTTCGGTCGATGCTAGAAAGGAACCAGGGGCTTCAGAAATATCTGTTTATTGTTTTTTAGATGGTAAATCTGCCGCGACTGAATTCGTAAAATATAATATCTCGAATTCTAAATTTTTCGAAACTAGAATACTTCGCTATCCATTGCCGATGCTAAATGTTAGTAAAGTGCATCAAATAATTACAGCTGGTTTTAGCTAACGGTCAATACAAGCAAGATGAGTAATCCGAAAATATAATCTCTCGAATTATATATATTTTTTCTATAACGTTAGGTCTCTCCCCTGTTCATGCGTAGTAACAGTATACCTTCGACAGTAGAGTCTTTCCCAACGGTTGATCCACTATCGCAGCACCAGCAAAACACACAACACATTTTGTAGAGGGCGTGAGAGGTTTCGTCGCATGCACGACTGGTCAGATTAGCGACTACCCGAAAGAACACTTTGAAGCACCAACACATCTGTTTCAGTTTGTCCATTGTCTGTTTTATCTTTCGCCAGTGTTTGTTGCTCCTGTATTCACTTTGTGGAGTTTATTGCGGGCACTCGATGGTGAAGTGATAAACAAACGCTGCCTGATAGTGTTTTGCCTCCCATAGGCGCGGGTGTCGTGAAAAAAAAGGTGAAGAACAGTAGCGGAGAAAGACAATAGGCTGAAGGTTGATGTTACTTACAGCATTATTGTATTGGTTTTATAAGGGCGATCAGGGAAACGGATCAGTTTAGATGGCGAGGAGCTTTCAGTGAATTTCACGTCCACAGGCAAGATTTTTGTTGGAATTTCTAGGTTTTGTTGTTTAATATCACCACACCTGCGATAAGGTGCATTTGTTAACTTGGAGATCGCCTCAAAATTTTTGACAGGTTTTTTTTTTACAATTTTTCTTACCTCAAAACCAACAGTAGAGGGCTGAAAATATTTGTGGATATTGTCTCCGTTATTCAGATAATTAAAAAAAATATCTGCAAGATTTTCGTATTACATTTTCAATAATTACCGATTTATTTATGAATATGCTGTTGAAAGAATAAAATACTATTTATTTTCGCTAATTGTTTGCTATAAAATTAGGCGGATCATTAATTAACTTGTTAGCAAACTAAGGGTTACTTATAGTTGTATAATATTATTTATACATATTTTAATAAGAGTTAGTTATTTGCTGAATAAAAACTTCTTGTGAGTATATGCTGGTCATCGAAGCAGATATGTCAATAATTATTTTTTTGTATGCTTCCGATAATGTGAGGCATAATAAAATGATTGACTTACTGATGAGCATTGGTTTATCAGAGTGAGGTTTCAGAATAATAAAAAAATTATAAATGAGAAAATAATTTTGCTATTGAAGTTTTTTTGACCCTTTAAGGAAGATGAATTTTTTTGTTCGAGTATTTTTCGTGATTCCACTTTTCAAGCATAATTTCCTGATCATTAAATGCGCTGTAAAGAAATTCAGGGGCATCATAAGTTCGGGAAACTACCAAACCATTTTTGAATGTTTTTCAAGGCGCGAGTCTCTGCACTTGCTGTACACTTTGTATGAAAGGCGGTGAATTTGCTGTGCATCAATAACACTTTATTTGTGCAGTTAAGATTATGTGAATCACTGGATCAATAGACTCGACTTTTTGGGACGTCAGGATTTGCTGCATCTTTATTCAGGAAAGTGCGATTCAGTAAAGGAGCGACTGGGTTCTGCTATCCGCAAAAATAGAAATATTCCGAGGAAACTTGATGTTTTGAAGAATCTACGAATGGGTCTCGTGAAACTCTGGTTTCATTATATCGAGAGAAAATCGGTATCATCAGCTTACAGCGTGGAAGTAGCTAGTCTCATACTTTACATAACAGCAACATTACTGTCATTCGAATGAACCCTTAACTAAACTAAGATACACTACGCATATGGTGTCGCCATCAACATATGGACAGCCAAAGCCAACTGCATCCATAGGCCCTTTTTGTCGACGTACGTTTTTTATTAATACATCTACTCTATGCCAGTGCATGCGACATTCGATATGGCTTTCATATATACTGTGACTATTCACGCTTTACTTTTTGTAATGAAATAAATGCATTACTTCCCACGCCAATCGGCACAAATCATGTCCAATTCGGCCTTTGATGTTTTTGATGTTTCATGATACATACATAGGGAAAATCCATATCACTCATTACCATGGTTGTGTCAAAAAGCATGGGTCAGATTTTCATTTTGATGGAATTTCGAAACTAGGTTACTACTATAAGTAAGAGTGAAATAGATTTGTATAGTTTTTTAAATAGCGGTGACCGAGTATACGGAAAATTTAAAGAGAGGATTAAGAGGGCGTGGTGATAAATCAATTTTTTTTTGATGTTGGTAAGACATTTTCTATCATCTAGCAGGTCCATTTTCAATGTTAAAGACATTTGAACCATTTAATTTTTCGCACAGAATTTTTCGATGCAGTTAAAATAACAGCAAAAGGGGCTGATTCATTCTCCTTTTTTGTAACTACTATTATGACAACCACATACTACCTGATTTTTAAGTATTTTAGTACTTTTTAAATTCAATTCTAGATGATCAATAGGTCCGAAATGTAACTAATGTTAAGATGGTGATATTTAAGTACTAGACTTCACAAATAGAACTCGGTTTTTTGTAACCCGTGCTTTTTTCGTCAGAGATATTTAGAGATTAAATCGAAACCCTTACAAAAAACGATTTTTATTCGCGAAACCTTGAGCTTAAATTACACAATTTTAGCTTAATTATGGAAGAGCATTCACGATAATCCATATTATTATATCTTAACTGATAACATTGCATGAAAAGTGCATCGTCATCTACTTGACGCCATTTTTTATAATTCTATTACTGTGTGTAGAGTACACATGCATATTTCATCGCGCATAGGTTTTTTATGCCACCGGTAAGTTGATTAAAAAGTACATAAAACATTAGCGAATTGAAAACAATATAGAGGTTTGAAAGAGTAGATATATATATTTTAATATGATAAAAGACACGGTTATCCATAACATAATAAAGCTGATATTTATTATATTTTATTTTTTATTCGGAACTATCTAGTCAGAAGGCCAATAAATTACGATAATAACTAAAAAATTCATCATATGCTTTCAGTAGGGTGTGGTCTGATATACTTTTGACAAAGGCTGCTTCCTGTGGGCTGCCATCGGGTCCATGCGAATGGTTATATTACTTTCTCACTCCAATACTGTGTTTTTAATCTCCCTGTTCAGACTTCCTACCTTCATGAAAGGTTACCAATATGTGTATGTAACAATTTCATTCACCATTATATATGTCGTCTGCTGGATACATATATGCTGTTTCGGTCTTGACCTAGACTTTGCAGATCATTGGTTGTCACTACATGCTACATGTCGTCGTACGATTCCACTTCCATCGATTTGACAACACTGGTCTTCCAAACAATAACCGCACGAAAACATAGCCGTCTAGAGTAAACAAGGGCTCGACACCTCGAGGGTTCCTAGAGGAATATTTCGATCCCGCAGCTCCTTTTTTAGCATCAAGGGCAAGAAGAAAAAATATTATCAGGTCCTTTGGGAGTACATGCAATCGAATTTCGGACTATCTGCAGATGGGTACGTTATCGATTGCCTTTTTTGCTGGGGACAAAATGTTAGAGAACAGCTAATTCCATAGTCATATAAGGTCTGGATAATATTGATAAAAAATATTACGTTTGTATAGGTGTTAGATTTGCCTTTTAAATGGACCTGTTTTTGGAGAATGGCTTCATCGATAAGTATAAAGATAATTTTGGAATTGTAGGTGGTTAAAAAGGTTTCGTTATAAGATTTGTTTTCTTGTTCATTTATCAGAAACATTATGTTTTGAGGTTTTTGGACATGTGGTAAAATTAGATTTGTTCCCACAAATCACCGTTTTTAAACCAGTTATGAATATTTTTTATCAGTTAGGGATTGACTGCAAGTTCTCTGAGGGAAAAGTGAATTTTTCTACGACACGATTTTGACACATAAATATAACCTAGATAATTTGAGAGGATTTTGCATGACATATGCTTCAAGAACTATGCCAAGCATTGCAGAATCTCTTCTGCGTCGATATTAAATATGTGTCTGTGCATGATGAATACCATAAATGCCATAAATCGGTCGCATATAATAGTCAATTTTATTATCTCTTAACCTAAATAATTATTCTTTCATTCTTGGTCTATTCTATTTTGCATGACTGGACTAGGATGCTAAACAGTAATCGTTATTTTCGAACACAAAACCACTGATTTCACTATTTCAACTCTACTGGACTGCATTTAAAATATTTTGTTGTAACAGTTTGTCTGGAAAACAACCTACAATAGTACTCAACTGAAATACTTTTTTGATATCGCCTTGCGTTCTCAGGCATTCTCGAACATTATTCACTTTTAATTCACACATCAAGAACTACGAGTATTTTCACTGCCCTAGGTTCGGTTTCTGTAGGAAGGGTCTTAGATTAGATTCGGAATTGATTCTACTCTGTTGGAACAAACAAACTCATACTCCAATTCCGTGATTTTGGTTAGGTGGCATGACATCTATCATGAACATTATAAACATTAAAGAGACTAACCAGCGATTGAGATATCATAAAGTTAGCAGTTTACAAAATACAGTAAATTTCACAAATGTGGTTAAAATCCTGGAGAGAGTGATAGAAATAGAGGGGGGCATTAATTTCTAGGGAAGGGAAGGAACTCGTCCCGGACTTGATTTGCATTCTCGACCCCAATGGAAGTCGGAAGGTTATCGTGGTACTGGTCTTCTTTCGAATGGAAGTGAACTAGGAAACCGCTCCTTGCTACAATACGAGTATATCGGTATCAAGAACGTTCAATTTTGCTATGAAATATTATGAAATCTTTCACTACGTGTTGTGTGAAACAATCTTGGTATAATATACATGCTGCCGACAAGCCATCAACAAAATCTACACTTCCAGTCCATCTCAGGAGTATATTTAAACCCAGTTTATAGCATTATTTTGCCTGACACTTCCATGGGATTAAACGTGATGAAAAATACTGCAAGGAATATGTTTTCTACGATCTTCAATTGACTTTGAAAGAACTCTACCCAATTGTTTGTTTGAGGATTGCGACTTGGCCTTGAGACTTTTTAGTGGCAAGCTCTTCATGGTATGTTTTAGACATTTGATAAGCGATATTGTTTTATTTTGAAAAGCAACCAATTCAAATGGGTTACAAAAAAATGTGTAAGAGATGCCAGTAGTACCGAGTTTATAGTTGATTTTGCACTACAAATCTTGCTAATCGCTATTCTACTCGCTAAATCGCCAGTTTGGCGGAAAATCATCACACTTGGCAGTTCTAGTCTATCGCTTCACTGTCTTTCCGACAGGCGTATGCGAGTATACGATAAGGGCAGGAAGTGTAAAACCGTGAAGTTGGACGAGCTTTATTTAAAAAATGTGAATGTGAGGGTGCTCCAAGAAACCCGGAGTGAGGAATGAGGGGTGGTGTGGAGTTATTTACGGCGCGGTCGTAAGGCAAGGCCATTTAATCTAGAACGTTGGTGTGACTACTTTCGTGGCCTGGATACATACAATATAGGGAGAACGTAAACAACAGGGCGACTTATACATATTTAAAGGAACTTTCACAAGTGGCTTAGCTAGCCACTTGCCGCTCATCATTATACTTTCATCCCTTCTACAGAAATGAACATAAGACACATTTTCAGGATACGAGTTTCTGGTTATGCTCAAAAGTTGCCGGAAACTACGGAATATAACATAAAATTAGGTTGGCTGACTTTATGTCTAGGGAGGGAGGTTGACAAACATACTATCTAATGTAAGTTTTTGTTAAGAGTACGATAAAATTAGATAAACAAAAATTATGCCACATTTATGCTTAAAAGCAGTGTAATTTTAATAGCTAGTGTGCAGTTGGGGGGTCTTCTTTTTTACGGTTTAAGCTTTAAGTATCTTTCTGCAACCATGAACCGCTGATAAAATTTGTCAGTTAGGCCTACGTAATGTGTATTTAATATATAGTGAAGTGAAATGCCTTTTGAGTTAGCTGCTAGTGATTCCACCAGCTCTGGTGTAGACTGGTCAACTAACTCTAATCGCTATTTTTTGCTTTTACAGTCTGGAACATTGAAGAAAAGCGGCAGGTCGAACTTCCAACACCTCGAACGAACCTCTTCCAAAAGAAATTCTTTTGGAGACCTCAGCGTCATGGAATCGGCTACTTGTTCCGCGATGGTTACAAATTTAGGCAACTTAAGGTCAATAGGGCTAGGAATTTAACCTCTAGCAGCGCTTTTGGAGCGCGATAGGCTTTCCTGACCTTGGGTGAAGTTAGTTTTTGGAGAACCTCAGCGTTGTGGAGTTGGCTGTTTGTTCCCAGATGGTTATAGAATGCAGCACTTCAAGGTCCATGTGACTAAACATTTTATCGCTTGCAGCTCTTCTGGAGCCTGATAGGCTTTCCTACCCTTGGATGAGGTTAACTTTTGGAGAAACTCAGCGTTGGCTGTTCGTTCTCAGATGGTTACAGATTGCAGCAATTCAAGGTTCACGTGACTAGACATTTGCCCTCTAGTAGAGCTTCTGGCGTGTGATAGGCTTTCCTACCTTTCGGTGAGGTTAGCTTTTGGAGAACCTCACCAAGGTCATTGTGACTAGAAATTTAACCTCTTGCAGCTTTACTGGAGCACGATATTGTTTCCTGTCTTTGAGTGAGGTTAGCGTTTGGAGAACCTCAGCGTTGTAGAGTCGGCTGTTTGTCTCCAAACGGTTACAAATTGCATCAATCGAAGGTCAATGTGACTAGACATTTATTCTCTTGCAGCTCTTCTGGAGCGCTATAAGCCTTGCTGCCCTTGGGTGAGGATAACTTTTGGAGAACCTCAGTGTTGTGGAGTTGGCTGTTCGTTCCCAGATGGTTACAAATTGCAGCAATTCAAGGTCCATGTGGCCAGACATTTAATCTCTAGCAGAGCTTTTGACGTGTAATAGGCTTTCCTGCCTTTCGGTGAGGTTAGCTTTTGGAGAACCTCAGAGTTGTGGAGTTGGCCTCTTTGTTCTCAATGGTTACAAATTGTAGCAATTCAAGGTCAATGTGACTAGAAATTTAACCTCTTGCAGTGCTTTTGGATCGCGATAGGTTTTCTTGCCTTTGGGTGAGGTTACCTTTAAAAAAAGTACCGCAGGTCAAGGTAAAATATTGAAATTGATTGAACTATAACGATACATAATATGTATGTAAAGCAGTTCCAATTTCAATAGCTATCGTAAAATTGGTCATCAATGCTAAATTACGTCCACAGCTACGAGGACGGTTAGTGTTTTTCCACTGTGGCTGGATCATGAAAATGTTCACCACCACCATGATGATGAGCTTTTAGCATTTAGTATACCTACTCCTAAAGCTAACCAACCTCTCTGTTTCCATTCCGCACCTACTACTAGCCTCTTCAAACCCTTACTTTAAGGTGGCTCCAATATCGATGTGTGTTCACGTCTATTGCTTGTTGCACCCACAGTATCCGAGATACTCATTCTAGTTTATAGCATCCTGTAGTAACTGGACTATGCCAACTCCAGATTTGTTCTCTGCTTGCGATTTAGCTACAGTATCTTTTTATTTCTCTGTTATTCCTGGTAAGAGGGAAGTACGTCAGTGACGGATGTCTAGAAGCACGTTACAAGCTTCGCCTATCTTGTTTCTTGTTGTTTCTCTGTGAACGGGCTTTTATCACAGCAATTTTGTAGCTTTCGCCTCAGAATGCGATGCTCGGGTGTTTTTCCTTAGGAACGGAATGTGGCAGATGATACGGTTTATAAGCAGGATTCTGTTAACTTTGTTCTGCTCAAATTGGACAGTGAGTTATCACAATTTATTCTGAATATATATCTTCTATACGATGGGTCGGGATGATGAAATATCAAAAGGTGAAGGTGCCGCCTGCTTGCCCCATATCTATGCTACCAGCAATCATATATTCTATTATATATTTAAACTCGTAATATTATATCATTCCTATGACAACTTGGTCGCTGTGCTTTGTTCGAATTTGAAGGTGATGTATCTTTGTTTTTCTTAACGAAGACATTTCAATCTATGACAGTCTGCTTGTCTTGCTATGTTCGACTTGGAAATGATGTGTCGATTCTGCTGTGTATTATGGCCAAGGCTATGGCGACTGTCATTATAGTGCAGCTTCTGAGGTACCTGGAAAAAATAATATTAACGATCGCCAATATGGTTTCTGCAAGAATAGAGCTTTTGGCCCACGTTATACATATGTGGAGCAGACCAAGTCGAGTCGAGTCTCGAGTCGTTGCGCTCGATATATCGAAATCTTTCGATAGGGTATGGAGTGAGACATTTTTGATCAATCTTGCTGCCTATGGGATACCAGCGGGCTTGTGCTGGGTGGTATCCCATAGTGGTTGAATAGTTTTTTCGGGGATTGCTTCTTATTTGTGGTTGTGGAGGGATATGCTTCCAATACTTTTATCATAATTTCGGGTGTTCCTCAGAGATTTGTACCTTCTTGCTATATATCAGCTAACTGTTCTAATCCCAGCTGCAGCTGCGCAGGTACAAGCACCCTTATTTCCGTTATGGAACCGAGTAAGCCACGACCATACCGAGAGAGTTTATTTCGGAGGAGATACCATGCTGTCCAGATAAGATAGGACATTGACATAATTGTGGAATGGGTATCTACAAATATGTAGTTCAGTTTAAAGCACAACAACCCTGACAAAGAATTTGTATACTGGTCTGCCAGTCATGGAGGTGGATCATCTACTATCAAGATTCTGGGAATTAACATCAACAATAACATGTCATGGCACGATTCGCTAGGTCGGTGTCCCAAAACCTGGGTGTTTCCTTCCGCTCCAGAAAATTGTATTTTCCAGAACAGCTAATCTACAAGACCCAGATCAGATAACCGCTGGAGTACTGCTCGCATCTGTGGAGATGCACTCAGAAGCAGTCCTTAAAGCTTCTGGATACATTCGGAAGACGTCTACTGGACACATCTGACCCTATGAAGGAACAGCCTAGAACTAAGAAGGGTGGCTGATCTGACTATATTCTATAGATATGCGCATGGTAGATGTTTGACTGATCTAATATCACCAAGACATGCCAGTACAGCAAACACTAGAGGAGACCAACCGACGAATCCTCACCAGGACGAGCCTGCAAGTCTCGGTCCTTTGGAAAACCTTGGCGCTGTGGACTGAGCTACCGGAAAGTTTGTTCGCCGATGATTACAATCTATAAAGATTTAAGGACAATGCTAATAGACTCATCCTCTCGCAGTGCTTAGGCAGCGCGATTGTCTCTTTGCGTTTGCGTGAGGCTATCTATATAAAAAAAATTTGTTTTTCGGAATGATAGTACCTAAATGTTTTATATGCATGGTTTGCTTTATTTGAATTAGACAGTGATGTATCGTTTGTTTTTCGGAAAAAAATATTTTAAGCAATAACAGTCTGTAACGCTTTGTTCTATTCGAATTAGATAGTTATGTGTCGTTTGTTTTTCGGAGTTAACATAGGATGCTGGAAATACGGCTTTAAGTAAACGGTTCCACAAAAGAGTCAGGATTTATTGACGTTTCCATTTGCCCAAGAAGCATTTTTCATAATTGAATAACTACAAAACTGTTAGTTATTTTTTAAAATAGATGTAAGGATACTGCATGATTCGTTTAAAAATTATGTTTCATACAATTTTAATTTGCGAGATCGCTCGAAAGTACGTGAGCTTCACGACGAACAGTCAGTGTTGAATGAATTGTGTAACTTTCGACATCGCGTACTGTCGTTGCCGGCTGGCGTGTATAAAGATGCTAGCATGTGTTGACACTAGGGTGTGGAAATTAGTGAGTTTTTGGGAAAGCAAACATTTACAAATGCTAACAGATTTGGACACCAAAATGTTGAAACCTGTGGGTATACATTTTCGTGGATATTGACACCGGAAATAAATTTCGCAAGTTTGTTGCACAGATGTATCTACATTTTCTTCACGACTGTACCTGTGCGGGAAAATATTTGAGTTATTTTTGTATTGATAAACAATAAAACGTTTTTGGAATATTGAAAACGTCATTTAACAAAGCAAATGAAGAAAATAAAAAATAATATGAGGTAAATGAGCAGATATAATTATACTTTTTTGTTTTTGGTTATTTCTTCCTTTTGCTTCCTCTCTTTTCGACGGTCATCCACATTGAATCCCCTGAGATTCACAAGACAATCGTTCACGATGCTTTTTCCTGCTGGCGGCAGTTGGTGGAACATTAATTTGTCTGCCTCAGAATAGAGGTTTGTTATATCCAGGTGACCATGGCGTGGATCTTGTTATTATGCTATTATTTTAGCACCAAATTATGCATTAAAAATTACAACTGCTTTACTGTTACCCACGACAGGCGAGCTGCGCTGTTTCAGAACTATTGATGTCAATTTCATGGACATGCTGGTTAGACCTATCTATTTCCAATATTTTGAAATCAACAGGATTCACTTTAAAAATGAGAAAGCTGTTACGAATAATTAATTAAGCTCTTATGCGAAAATGGAAAAATGCTAAGTCAATTTGCGCTGTAGGTATCTGTGCCAAACGATTGGAAAATTAAACATTATAGTGTCACTATGGGTTGTGATCTGTAACTATATATCCACTAAGAAAGCTTATTGGTTTCAACATTTTGGTGTCCAAATCTATAAGCATTCGTAAATATGCCTCCGGGTGTTTACAAAGGAGAGGGTTTTGGTTTTTCACTCACGTTCTAAATATACTACTACTAAATATTCATAATTATGCAGAATACTCTCCTCCAACCCAATTTTAACATTCTAACAGCCCTGTGACAGGATAAATGTCAATTCACATTTCACAAATATGATGTAGATTATTATTATTGGGATATGAACTTCCAGCCAGATCACTTCGTTGTGTTTGAAATGAAACTAGCTCTAGACAGAAGGTTTTGTAGATATGAAAAGAGCTTTGCAGACAATTGACCATGAATTGTTCATTTCAAGGTAAGGAGAAATCTGGAGTTGTAAGCAGTCAGACTACAGATTACTTGTGAAATAGATATCGAAGGATCAAATTGAGTTATTTATGTTCTGAAAACTACCTAAACATATTTGGTGTAAAACAAGGAAGCACTCTAGGATATTTATTATTATTAGTGCACATAAATGTTACAAGCTTTATTTTGAGTAATATAAAATTTGCCTCTCTGCAGACGATTTATTGATATATTACTATGAAAACAAGTATTTACAGGTAGATTTGATACTTTCAGTCTACCCAGTGACATCATTTTCACTGACAAATAAATAACTGTCTTTCAAATAAGTGTTTGTTCCTGATTTCTGATAGATGATCTACCAAAGTAACTATTTACTGATTGAAAGGTGCTGTAAAATTGGCCACAGTGCTGGCCTATTTAAATGAAAGTGCATGTTACAAAGCTATTATCAGCGGTTAAGCTAATTTAAAAAGCACACACAAATAAACCCTCCCGATTGTTGAACACTCCCTGACGCCGGCGTCGCGGCGCGTCGGTCGTCCACAGTATCCGCAACCAATTAAAACCCTACTAATTATCTCTAGCGACAACACGCTACGCTGTTCCGGCTACCCGCCAACTACCAATCGCTAAATCTTTCGTTTATTCAACTACACCCGACTACTTCCCCACAACTAAATGAACTCCTTCCATTATAGTCTGAGATATGAATAGGAAACGACCTTCATCACAGACAACATGCGAAAAGATTTTATTCCAAATTTGATATGTTAAAAAGTATATCGCGGGTAGGATGGCTATGAAGTACCTGACCAAACTATGATTCATTAAAAATACTTTTTTACACGCTTTTATTTAACTTGCAATGTATATATGTCTCTATGTAACTATGTTTGTTCGGTGGAATTTTGCAACTAAATTTTGAAACAAATATCTTCAACCGATTGAGCTAAAATTTTGTATACATGTTTTGTTTGGATGACAATGCGTGGTTAGTTGTGTGACGTTATTCTAAATCCAATATGGCGGAACACCCAAGATGGCAGTTATTTATAATGCATCCATACAGCATGGATATCAAATGAAACGGCTTGCTGAGAATAACTCGAAAAATGGAGTGATGTAAATCCAACGACGATAGAACATCTGAAGACCAGGCATCTCATTCATAAATTCATTTATGTCTATAGTCAAACATGACTATGGGCTAGAGGACCAGCGGGGAGAGGGGAAGGTGGCAAGATGGCCGCTTGATGGGGACTGTAATTTCTGTTTGTAAACATCGATGACATTTGGATGAATCACGAAATTTGACATGGCCGGAATTTGAAGAAGTACACAATTTTACTTACTGATGGAAAACAGGTAAAACAGATAACACGCATATTTAACCGCATTTATGAGACAGGGAACATTCCACAGGAATGGTTGAAATCTGAATTTATAACATTGCCAAAAAAAACAGGAGCAAAGAAATGCGAAGATTTCAGAACGATTGGCCTCATGAGTCATCTATTAAAGACATTTTCAAAAATCATACATAGAAGAAACTACAAAATATGTGAAGAGCACATGTCAGAAACACAATTCGGATTTCGTGATGCAGTAGGTACAAGAGAAGCGCTATTTAGCATCCAAGTGCTAATTCAGAGATGTCGAGATGTTAATTGTAACGTGTATGCCTGCTTTGTGGATTATAGTAAGGCTTTTGATAGAGTGCAACATCATAAACTTATTGAGATACTAAAACAGGTGGGGATTGACGACCGAGATTTGAGGATAATCGCGCATCTCTACTGGAATCAGAGTGCTTACATAAACGTGGATGGAGAAAAATCTGAAACAATACAGATATTACGGGGAGTTAGACAGGGGTACGTTCTGTCGCCGTTATTATTCAATATCTACTCGGACAATGTATTTAATAAAGCCCTAGAAAACAGTAACGCAGGAATACTTGTAAATGGTAAACGCCTAAATAACTTAAGGTACGCGGACGATACCGTAATCATCACAGATAGTCTAAAAGACCTACAGGAAACCATGAGAAGAGTAATAGAGGTAAGCCAGGAGTATGGGCTCGATATAAACCTAAATAAAACCAAATATATGGTGATCAGCAAAAATAATTTGCCACGTGAAGATCTGACAATTTTTAATAACCAACAAATTAAACGAGTCAATACATATACATATCTGGGAACCATGTTAAATGATCAATGGGATCATTCACAGGAAATAAGATGCCGCATAGAAAAGGCAAGGGCTGTATTTGTTAAAATGTCATCAGTTTTTAAATGTACTGCCATTCATTGTGAATATTATAAATGACATTATCGTCACCTCGAAATTTCCTGCAGCATGGAAACACGCTCGCATCACTCCTGTCCCCAAAGTTGGCAAGCCCAGCGAATTGTCTGATCTTAGACCCATCAGTATTCTATGCGGCTTATCGAAACTAACAGAAAAAATACTAGCTAAACAGTTAATACACTTCCTACATAGCAACAAAATTTTACCTCCCACTCAATCGGGATTTCGTAGTGGTTATAGTTGTACGACTGCTTTGCTGAAAATCACTGATGATCAAAAGTTTGATTTCGGACTTCCATTGTCTATAAAATTTTGAGTATCACGACGTTTCGATTGATGTGCTATCTTCAATCGTCTTCAGGTGAACTGGCGAACACGTTCCTTCCATGCCTATTTATACCCCGTCCGGTGACGTGTCGTTCTGCGCGGACTGTTCTGATTGGTTCCCGATGCGCGGTATTCCGGTCTGCTGATGTGGCTGTTTGTCGGTCATTGTTTGTTGTCTGGTCCAGTCGTAGTCTATTCATCTTCTTTATGAGTGGCTGCCAGATTGGTTTGATGTCTACGCTGGGTTTGCTGTACACTTTGCTGTTGTTGGTGATGAATGCCGCCTCCTTGAATTTCCTTTGATACCAATGCGGCTCCTTGGCAATAACCTTAGCGTCGTCCCAAGCTATTTCATGGTGCTCCGTCCATGCGTGGTCAGCTATTCCAGATTTCCCTGTCTCTGCTCGCTGGGTGTTGAGATGATGTTCTTTGATTCTTACTTCCAGTGGCCTTTTTGTTTCTCCAACATAGATTTTACCACATTGACATGGTATCTGGTAGATGCAGTCCTTTGTTTCTTGAGATTCATTCCTGGGCTTAGTTTTTGTTAGGATACTTCTGAGGCTGGCAGTCCTAAAGAATCTCGTTTGGATCTTGTATCGCTGACCTATTCTTTTGATTCCAATGCAGCGTTTTAGTGATGTTGGTTTTCAGTAGAGCATTTGACACTATTAACCATAAAACTTTATTAGCAATTCTTAAGTCTTGTGGCCTTTGCATTGAACCTTTATCACTTTTGTTATCCTACTTAGAAAATCGTACACAGACAATTAAACTTGGATCTCATCTATCTCAACCACGGAAAATAATATCAGGTGTACCACAAGGTTCAGTACTTGGACCATTACTCTTTATTGTATATACAAGTCAATTCACAAAATTCGTTCAAGATTGCTCTGTGCATATGTATGCAGATGATACGCAAATCTATCATTCGTTTCCTGTATCTGATCTGGAAGCAGCTAATAAAAAAGTGAATGATGATTTGAATCGTATAGCTGAATTTTCAAAGAAACATTCTCTTTTTCTCAATTCAAAAAAGTCAGTTGCCTTAGTATTTGCCAAGAAAACTGTTCGAACTTTCGTGAATTCAAATATTAAGGTACTCGTAAATATTGGTGGCGAGTCTATAAAAATTGTCGATGAATGCAAGAATTTAGGACTGATTATAGATCACAATTTAAGATTTAGAGAGTATGTGTCAAAAAATATACAAAGAGCTTATGCTTCGATGAAGCTGCTTTATCCGCATAAGGCGTACTTGTCAATTGATACAAAAAATCATTGTGTGAAACTCTGGTGCTATCACAGTTCAATTTTTGCTCTGCTGTTTATATACCGTGTTTAGATAGTGAAAGCTTAAATAGGATTCAGCGTGTACAGAATTCCTGTATAAGATTTATATATGGAATCCGGAAGTTTGATCGGGTGTCAAACAAATTAAAAGAATTAAATTGGTTGAATATGGAAGACAGGTTTGACGTCCACGCTTTATGCCTATTCCATAAAATAATTGTACATAAACACCCTCCTTATTTGTATAGTAAAATATTATTTAGAACAGATATACACAGTGTCGATACTAGAAATAAATCGTCTATCACTGCTCCACCACATAAAACTACACTATTTGAGAGAAGTTTTACGTTCAATGTCTATAGGCTATATAATTCCATACCTTCTCATTGTAAATATTATAGTGCTCACAGATTCAAAACATATGTTCGTGATCAATATTTTTCTAAAAACTAAACAGCAGTATAATAGCTGTTGATTGGACTCAAAAGGTGTCCCCTATGCATGTTTTTTTGTGCTTCTTATTTTAGAATAGTTTTAGTTTAGTGGAAGAACACTTTGCGTGAACTCCCCCTTGGGGTTTTCTCTTTGCTAGTATTTATTTTGACTCAATGTGAGGATTCTATTATTTTTCTTTTCCACCAGCAGTGTGACAAAGGGAAAATAAAGAAAGTATTATTATTATTATTATTATTCCTTATCAATGACGACCAAGCTGCGACTCCTCCGCTGTTATGTCTTCTCTGTCTTACTCTATGGAACAGAATCATGGACTTAGACTGAAGCCACCATGAAGAAGCTGACAGCATTTGAGATGTGGCTATATCGCAGAATCTTGAGAATATCTTGGGTGGACCACGTCACCAACGAAGAAGTCCTTCGAAGAATGAAGAAAACCACGGAGATAATCACCACCATAAAAACACGCAAGTTAGAATACCTGGGTCATATAATGCGTAACTAAAAAAGATATGGCCTACTACAGCAAATACTGCAAGGAAAAATCTCAAGTAAACGTGGTCCAGGCCGCAGAAGGATCTCTTGGCTGAAAAATCTGAGAACACGGTTCTCTCTGACAACCACTGGGCTTTTTAGAGCAGCCGTGAATAAGATCACGATAGCCAGAATGATCGCCAACATTCGGACCGAATAGGCACCGAAAGAAGAAGAAGATGGAAGGTTACACCTGCAGCTTCAGCCTGGGAGCTCAACAGCTTACACGCATAACAATATTTCATCATTTTGGCAACAATAAGCAAAATTCAAACTGGATCAAACAGAGAAAATGAACAAAAACGATGTCTGATTCGAACGGTCACGTCAAAATTCAAAGCGGTTGACATAGACGGTTGACGGTTCGGTTCTGTTTAAATGCCGACAGACGTTCAAATTTGAAAAATATGAATGAAAAATGATACGTAGCGGCTAGTAGCAGTCAGTATTTACTATAAAGCCATGTTGCCAGCTAGTGTGTGAGGTGTGATTAACATTGCAGGTTTGTTCTAAATTATGAAGTTATTTTAACTTTCCTTACTATTCAATACCTAAGATATTCATTGTAAAACGTATTCATGAGATCTTGTGAACTAGCTATGTAGAAATTTTATGTTATTGTAGTCCTTTGGTGAATTCTGGCAACTGCGCACCAATGTCTGACGAAAGTTTTTGTAAACATACGAGTTCTATCAGTGATCTATCGTCAGTGTGTAAATCCAATATGGCCTCCTAAAGATGGCGAACTAAATTTATTTTAAGCTTTCCTACAATATGGGTATCAAATGAAAGAAGTTCCTGAGAATACGAATGAGAGTAAAATAAAAAGATGGTGATCATGAACTCGGTTGCTCCAATCCGTCTGAAATTTTGGTATACTGGGGTTTTTACAGACCTGACTAGCGATAAATAAACCTTTCAATACCCATTCCTTTTCCATGTCTTTTTCTGGAATTGGTAATTATTATGATAGAATTCAAACAAACCGACCAAACATGTGGTCAGACAGTCCTTTTGGAAATAGTATTATGACTTTTTTGCAGTATACTCTGAAAATCATAAAAATAAACAGAATCTGAACCGTGTAAATTGTAGAAGTTCTTACTTGGCGAAACTCCTCCATCATTATGATGAAATTGCGCAATCTATAAAGCCTCCCTTTATTTGTGTATAAATCGTACAATTGTATCTTAATGATAAAATATAAATTTTTTATCCATTATGATGCTTCTCCGCACAAAATTCCAGCGTGGAAAGTGAAAACAAAACATTGATTGAAAGAGTTAAATTGTTACGAAACTATAATTTATGCCGATAATTTTTTGTTACAGGTAAACTTCGGTTTCGAATATACAAACACTACGTGGTGTGTATAGAGTCCAGTAAATATCAGGTAAGTTTTTATCAAATGCTTTAGGCTATAGGTATACTTCGAGTTGTAGATGAAGGTTTTAGCCCAGTTCTGATGAACAAGCTAAAGGATAGCTTAGTGATGGTACCTCTCCATATCCAGACGACTTCACTGTGCTGACTGCATCTACTTGATTTGATACTGTCACGAATGGGTCAGTGCAGAAAAAATTCAGTGCAGAAAAAATCAGGATGAGATGAGATTTTTTCCGGGTTTATAACATCAAAGTGTATTTACGTTTTAAGGTGCACCTCCAATCTATATCTGTCGTTCTTCGAAGAATTTAAGAATTATGGGAGTGTTGGTTGCAAATATCAGGTATCAGGTATTAAATGCCTTAAGCTCCAGGTATAATTCGAATTGTAGATGGTACGATGTTAAATGAAGCCTATAGCTCCGGTTTTACGCATATGAAAGATAGAAGATAGCTTAGTTGGTGTACCACCTTACATTAGAGTTTGAATCGGTTTACCATAGGCTAACTAGTTTATGGGTTATCCTGATACAGGAGGTAGGAAAATGGTATCTCTCCATATCTAGACGACTTCACAGTGCTGACTTCATTTGATAGTGTCACAAATGTGTCGATACAGAAAAATATCTGTCTGAAATCTGTATGATTCAAGATTTTTTTCGAGTATCTAAGTGTTATTACGTTTTTAGATGACATTCTGTGCACCGCCAATGTTAGGTATATCTGTGTATAAAATTTGAAAATGATCGAAGTCTCAGTTGTATGAAGAGTGGCATTGTGGAAACATGCTATTTTCTAAAAATTGTACATCCTTACTGGTAGATGCACTTACTTGCCGTTTAAGGGCAGGGTTGGGAATACGAATGAGACTAAAAAATTAGTGATCGTAAACTCCGTTGCACCAATCGGTCTGAAATTTTGGTGTACAGGGGATTTTGCAGGCGTATCTAGCGATAACTAAAAAGTAAAAAATAAATCAAAAGTAAAAAAAACTGTTTAAAAAACAAGATTTCATGTAAATGTAGTAGAAAGAATAAAATAAACCTTCCTATAAGACTTTTGCTATCAACTTATAACGTCATTACATAATTTATTTGATATAAAAGCTTGTCACAAGATTTACCTAGAATCAGCTTTGGAGGAAAAAGAATATTGTACTGCATTATTTCTAGATGTCGTCCAGGCTTTTGATAAAGTCTGGCATGAAGGACTCATTAACAAATTAAAAATACTCCTTCCTAACCAATATGTAGAAGTTATCAGGTCATATATTTCTGATAGAACTTCCAGCAAGAAAATGAGTATTCTGACCTTGTGGATGTCCAAGCTGGAGTTCCTCAAGAAAGTGTCATGGGCCCAATATTATACCTATTGTATATTTGTGATATTCCAACGATGAGAGATGTAACGGTTGCAACCTTTGCAGACGACACAGCTTTGATTGCAACTGACAAAAATCTTGCTTTGTCTACTAACAAAGTACAGACAGCTGCCAACGAATTAGTGACTTGGTCAGAGAAGTGGAAAATTAAACTAAATGAATTAAAATCGATCTATGTCTGCTTTTCTAACCGAAGACAGATAAGTCCTCCTCCAATAAGCGTTAATGGGACCACCGTATCTCGAGAAGCTAACGCTAAGTACCTAGGTATGACCCTTGACACAAGACTGAAATGGAAACATCACATCAAAAAAAAGCGGGAAGAACTCAACCTTCGTTACAAACAGTACCACTGGTGATTGGGAAGATCCTCACAACTGTCCCTCTATAACAAAATCATGATCTATAATCAGATTCTTAAACCCGTTTGGCTTTACGGCTGTCAACTGTGGGTTTGTTCGAAAGATTCTAACATCAAGATTATACAGTCGACGAGATCAAGAGAATGGCGGCCAGGCATGAAGAAAGTCTCCATCACCACCCAAACGCAGAAGCTCTTCAGCTGCTGGACAACCACAACGCTGTCCGAAGATTGGAGAGAACCAAGCCATATGAATTAGTGTAGTGCTTTGGTGCATAGAGCAGAGCATGTGTACGGATTCGTAGTTATAGTGTTAACGTGAACATCGATGGATTTACTTTAGTGATAAGTATTAGATTGTAAGAATTCAAAGGAAAATTAATGGTTGATCAGTTTTGATATGAAGGCATTATGCCCCCCTGAAACAAAAGAAAAACAAGATTTACCTGTATAGATAAACAAGTAAATTGAATAACTTAATCTAATTCATTTTAATTTTTAAAATTTTCAAACTACGTAAATAGGGTACTTAAAATCTCGCGACAAGCTTTTATTTTTAGCTTTATCATATTAATTGTGTGATGACGTTATAAGTTGATAGTACGAATATTAAAGGAAAAGTTTATTTTATTCTTTTTAGCGCAATTAAATAAAAGCTTGTTTTCAAATAAGTTTTATCACTTTTAATTTCTAAACATTGCACTCATTCGATTAAGAAACAACACAGAGCCTATAGAATATGCAAACTTTAGGTTGTACATTTTTTGCCAACGCGACTACTGGGTTGGCAGGTATAAACAGGTTTTCGATATTAGTAATTTGAACTCATCTATTATATAAGTAAACCTTATATCTAAACAAAGATAATTTCATTGAGAACACGATTATACAAGATTGCCCGCAAAAAATGTGGTTTGAATCCCGGTTGGCGAGCTTTGAAAGTGGAATATTGGCGCAAATGTAAATGTGCCCCGGTAAGGGCTGAGAGAACAATACAATGCTATAGAAGACCATCGGACGAAAAACAGTACGCATCCTTTTTGTTGCAGAAAACCTTCTAATAAAGGTCACCATTCTGGCCATTCCGCTGAGAATCCTTCTTCTCTGCCATATTCCGTAATGCCGAACAACTCAGCTCTAAGACAGGGGTATACAGCACACTTGCCTAGGGAGTTGAAAGAATTGTCGTCTTCCTCCCAGAACTTCTGACAGACAGCATATTTTCTACCCTGAAGGGCAAGCGTCCGTTCAGTCTGGAATGGCCCATGAAAATCTTTACCAACAAGCGGAGTGACTCACTCTTCCTGTTCAACATCCACAGCTCCTGACTTTTGTCAGGATCTACTTTGAATCTCTTACTATCTACCTGCAGCTCTCTCTCTCTCTCTCTCTCTAGCCATACGTTCGCCAGTTCACTGTCTGCCCATTTTTGAGGAACAGTTTCCCCTTACCAACATTAAACTTATTCCAGGAGATCTGTTTTGCCCTCGAAAAGTCTCTTGATGATGCCCTTCATTATAGTCATTGCATGGTTATGCATCTAAAAAGGACTCTTTTTCCAATCGTTACCGGACATGCGTGAGCAAGAGACTTTCACCTAGTATATGGACAGAAACACATTTTCATTTAAAGGATTGAATAGTATTTGTGCGAAAATCTGTTTGATCAAAATCGTGCCTTCGCCGGTGAATATTGGAAAAAATCAGTGCATGCATTTCACATGCAATGTGATAAATCTATCGCTGCTATTAGGCAGTGTCAATCTGATAGGACCATATGACTTCGTAACACATCACTTGTTACAGGAAGTGGAGAAAAATGATATGACACCATCACCTGTGTGGTGACAGGTTTAGTCAATCGATAAAGAACATGTAAAATAAATTATGTAACTTTTCAATCACGTATTGCAAGAACACGAAAAAGAAATACTGAAAAAATATATACATTCAAAAATACAAGTGAGTTGTTAAGTGACGAACTTGTTAAATGAGAGATAATTGAATGATTATAAGAGACTGTAATTTTCAGAATCCATATTTTTGAGCTGTGATACCTGAATACTCTATAATATAATTCCCACACCATCCAAGAGGTATTGTTTTGGTGCATTACAAGTTTCAATGTGGCGGTTCGCCAAGTGAAAAATAAAAAAATAATGGGAATAAAATGAACAACAAAAGCAGTCTTTCTCGAGAAACATTTGTGTAATTGGAATTGGAAAAGTGATCTTCACAAATCTGCAAATTATACTATTTAAAATATTTCTCCAAACACGAGACTTCATTGAATCCTTGTGAAATCTGTTAAATCTTTTCTTCGCTCCGTGTCCCTGGACAGAAATATGATAATAATGTGTATTGGTACAAAATGTGATATTACATTTCAATTTACTACATTGTGACCCCCTGTATTTATTAACATACTCTTAAGCAACGCAAAACTCGGAACTTGTGTTCAATACCAACTCTCTCAAAATGACTTTTCGCCTACCTTGAGTACCGTGCGAAAGTTGTATAATAAGTTACACGCTAAGTTTTTAACTCTTTTCTTAATGTTATAAATTTAAGTTAAATTGTTTCCAACGGAGATTAAGGTGTTCTGGATTGCACGGTAAGTTTGTAACTAGAAAAAAATGGCAACGGCTCAATACTGAAAAATGAAGTTAGGTAGATCAGTTCTCCCTTCGTTCTACTTTCAGATCCAGCGTGCTGTACTTGGCTGTGGCAACACCGCGTACCAAATTCGCTGACTGACTTCTCGCATTTAGAGTCGTATTTATAGTTTTCAGTTAACTATGATGATACCTCATTCAAAGATACTTTATGAGCCATGATTTATAGTCAAAGCTTGATGTATGTTTGCATAAGGAAAAAAATCTGGCAATATAGGAAATAATACTTATAATAGTAAAATCCGCTTACTCTACCTTTCAGTTGCTTATCCGTTCTGTATGAGCTTAAATCTTATTTTGTGGCCGTGAAGCCGATATAGTTTTTGTTATCCAAAAGAGAGTCGTGAGACTGATGCTTGGTTTGCATTGCAGAACCAGCTGTAGAGTACTGTTTTGGATTTAGGAATACTAACCCTAACATGTATACATACATATATATATATATATATATATATATATATATATATATATATATATATATATATATATATATATATATATTAGTTATTAATGTACATAAAAATGCATTACAGTGATTTTCATACACTGAACAGGAATAACTGACACACGTCACGTAATTTGCTAGCACTGGAGATTCCTGCTAATAGATTAACAAGGACAGAGTGTAGTCCCAAGTACATGGGCATGAAAAACTACAAAAAATTACCTAATAACATCAAACAAGCTAACTTAAATGAATTTAACTTTTACTTTTGAAAAAAGCCTATTATTCTCTGTCAGAATATCTGAACGACAACCTTTAGCTCATTAATTATTAAATTTTTCAAAATTATTTATTATTATTTATGGGCCTGGTTATTTGTAAAAACATACTCGTATATGTGTTACTTTGTCATCTTAAGTGATGCTCCTTAATACCTTGTATATTTACGTCTTGTGATTGTTTTAAACTTATATTTTTGACTCGTTCTATGTCATCATCAGATGATCTTTGAATAAAGGCTATTATTTTTATTATTATCATTATTATTAAAAAGCTGACCTGGAAATGTCGCTGTGGTCATCGCCTAGGTCCAATTTGTGATGACGTTAAGTTTCTTTTATTGTTTCCTGGAGCTATCGTGACCTATGTGACATTTATTGCTGCCATTTTCAGAGATATACTCGTATAACGATTGTGTAGCTGTGGTATGATGGCTACTTTGTACTATTATCAACGTAGCTTGGATTTAAGCATAATTATCAAATAATGAATTGAAATCTGCTTATTATTTCATATATTCTATCAAATTCTGAACCGGTTTTCAATAAATGTTTAACATCCCTTGGGTCAGTGTAATCCGATTAGCAGCCTTTGATTCATGGACAAACATACATACAGACATACATACGTTCCACGCTCAAATGCACTAAAAAGATCTGATTGGATAAAAACGCTGATAAGTCGCTGACTTACAACAGCTTCGGCTTCTGAGAGGTGAGAACAAAGTGCAAGTACACCGATGTAGAGCATAGTTTCCTCTTCGCAAAGCTTAATAGAATTTCCATGTCGAGAAGTGTAATTAAATTCGGAGGCAACGCATCAACGGCGGCTGTGGATGAAATACCCTGAATTGGACGGGCAGCGGAAGCAGGATGTTAGGGGTTGTTCGTTATATTTCAAGAACCTTTCACAAAATGAATAGCTTAGAGGATATATAAGTCAACCCAAATTAAGCTTTTCAAAAAAACAAGTAGTTTTGACAGAAATATAATTTAATCTGTAGGTTACATCTTATTGGTGAGAAAATATTCAGTTTTTTCCATATTGACTATCAATCCTTAAGGGCGGTGAGCGTCGTCGAGTTTTCTCACCATACATATGAGGTCCTCATCCTCAGCAAAAATTACCTCATCATTGGCCATATGACGAGTTAAATCTTCCGAAAATTTCTGAAAGTAGTAATTGTAAGAAAACTAATTTTTGTCAAACTACCATTTGGCAGTAGCAGCTTTCCAATTAAAACTTTAAATGAATATTTTCCGGCGGAAGTCGATCTAATGATTTGCCTTTAATTGCAACTGACCTGAGGCACACAAAAACTTTTCAATAAGGATGCAAAACTTCCAAATTGCTTATAAACTTCACATCATGGGTGATGAAATAAGTATTCGAGTCCTGTGTTTTATAACGTCGTTTTCTTACTTTATTAAGTAGAATCTTATAAAATAGACCGTATTCCGTATTCTTTGGATTTAGTTTCGCTTATGATGGTATCAAGAAGCATAATATGTATTTGATGAGCAAACTTTAGGGCTGTCATCAAGCTTAAGGGTTTCGATAAGGACGATGTGCATCGAAACTTGAAGAAAACTACCATTTCCACCTTCTATGTAGTCAGAAGATACAGAGTCTTGTTAATGAGAGAACAGATTTAATGAAGAATACGATTTATAGTAGATTTTTTTTTTAATAAAATTTATTTAGATTACTAAAACGTAACAGAACATAGACAATCTATATACACGAAATCAGAAACTTGTGAAAGTGAAAAACTACAAATCTTAGCATACCGTCATCAATGAAATTTATAACAGTTCTGACGAGATGAAAGTATGGATTGAAAAAAGGCAGGAGTGGATTTATGAAAATGAAAATACTATTTACGTGATACCTTGTGTTCAAATTAAACAATTTTATCTGCATAATAGAAGGGTTTCACCAAGTGAGAGTACTATAGTAAGGATACGAGCATAGAACTCAACGCTAAACTCATGAAATGTTACATACTAGACAACGAGAACGGGAGAAGGCGGAAACATATTTACCTGACACAACTCGACCTGACGCTATGCTGTGCCACTCAACATAAAACTTAAGGATGTGCAAATTTGCCTAACGCCACATCATGTCATCATATACCTTCCTCGCTATCGTGCAGTGAATTTGCATTTGGATTATTAAAAACGATTGAGAAGTATGTACAAGCTTGGATAGTACTGATTAAGAATATGATGTAGAAATTGCTGCAATTCTTCCTGTCCATTTTATTATAGATATTTTTAGCATAATTTATTTTAGTAACAGAGCCAAAAAGCATATATATCAACTCCTGAGAGGAGTATATAAGAAGTAAACATAATCTCTTGACAATAGAGACTTTTTTTAAATGTTTCTTAGATACGCCCTTTTGTGGTAATCTTAACAATCGCGAAAATTTAGCCGCTTCCGGATACGCCCTGTGATAATATCTTAAATGAATTCAGGTTAAATGAACTTTACCAAAAAAACGTTTATTTTTTGTCTTTATTTTTCAAGCACGTATTGAACTTATTTTCCACTAAAAATACTGTTGACAACTCTAACAAGTCCAAATAGAAGGTTGCTCGTTTAGTTAGCTCATGAATTTTGTAATTAAGTAATACAAAAATGTAGGCTTATACCAAACAACTAAAAGTATTATTGTCTAATCATCTGTTGTTAGAATTAGTATTTATTAGGTTTTTCATTACATAGGCTGGATTGTTTAGAGTAGATTGTTCTCATTGGTCACTTGAAATAAGCTAATCAGGTGTCATTTTCATACCATTTTTCATAGCTGTCGTCTTCGTTACAATGCCATAATAGTATGAGAGCCAATTACACTCGACCCTACGTCATCGCATATTCGAATAAACATTACACACGCATTTAGTATACCCATTTGGCGTTGAGGAACCCAAGTCTGCCAAATCCTCTGCAATAGTGCATTGATTAATTATCAAAAAATATACAAATTCTGAAATAAACGATGATGTCAATTTAAATAAGAAATTACATAGGCTTGTAGGGGGCAAGCACTTTACAAAAAAAATCTAGATGTACCCATGCCTGTACCCACAATTTTCTTCTGTAGGGGGGGGGGGAGCGCAGTTTCAAAAGTGATAATATTGATAATTGTTAATACTGCAATGAGATCAGCGGTAGCAGCTAAGAAAAGATAACCCTGTATGCAAATCATCCAAAACATGTAAGCAGCTGTCAAAACAGGCATTTCGAATGTCAAGACTGTTTGAAATTTGATTATGAAACACTAGGAATCGTGGATATACATTTTTTCATAGGATTTTCCTTACAGACTTGGGGGTTCCATAATCTCCTATACTGGCTCTTAGACTATAATATCAGTTTTTCTTGTACAATATCCAGGCACGTAGCTAGGAGAGGGGTCCAGGGGGTCCGGACCCCGCATAAATTTGAAGAATTTTTCTAAAATAAATTATGCACACTTTTTTATATAGTCGATTAGGTTTCTCCAATGTACAGTTGTGCTCATACATATAAAATTCTAAATAATACCAAACAAAAAGCAGAAAATTCTTTGTCTTCATTTTTGGCTACGTGCTTGATAACATCCAAACCTTAGTTCCAACTTGAATATGCCTATCTATCGCAACAGATTCAATCTCGCTTAAGCTTAAGCAGTTAATATTGCGATGTTAACATTCTATTATTATTATATTACTTTGGACCTTTTTGACAGCAATAGCTGCCTAAGATTCAAATCTTTATTTGTAGTGATACCATCACGTGCGAGGTCATCGTCAACCTACTTGTTTCTCTTCTCACAAATGTCCATAGTAACTGCTGGATATAAGTAGACATCACAAGAGACCACAAATTCAAAAAGTTTCGTAAGAGCAATAAACCATCCGCAAAATTGAATTTTGAGGGTAATAACAGGTGTTCTCTATCACATACCATATCTTGTATTCATATTGAGTTTCTACGATGCCATAAACGTTTGTAGAGCTCGTATGAATGTTTGTGGATCGACTTTGTTACAGGAGGGTGAATATTTATTATTTGCAGAAGAACACAGAGCGTTTTCAAATGGATATTCAATCAGTAGTACAGAAGGTGCCCTTTGATGTTGTGCACATCTTATGGAGGGTTTCTTGTTCATACAGTTTTAGGAATTGTCAAAAGATTGAAGGTAAAGAATGCTATTTCGTGAGTTTCTGTCACCAAGCAAGTAATATAGTGAATATCGTTGAAAACTTACAATTTTTTTTTGCATTCGGTGAAGTTAACTGTCGAAGCGAGGCTTTTAAGCTCAAGAAAATTATATTCTCTGGAGCAGCAATTAATATGCTCCATGGCTCTGCTCCACAAGGTTCAGATGAGACGATATTTGGAATACTGTTTGCATGTGTAGGATACTTTTCGGGGTACAACCAAAAGCTTCCTCACTCAGTCCAGAAAAGGACACCGTCTAGAACATCAAATAAAGATGGAAAATCTGTCCCTATTCTATAGACTCTACCATAGTTAGTGTTCAACCAAGGTATCCCACTTTATAAGGCTTTACTAGGTCGAACAAGTATTTTTCAAAAGTCATATTTTTAGGAATCTTAAGTATTGTGGAATGGGTTTCCGACAAGTTTGTTGCCCGATTGTTATAACTTACAGCGTTTTAGGGTCACTGCCGATGGACATTTTACCTTTCGTAGCGCATTTGGAGTGTGACAGATTTTGTGCTTTGGTGAGAGCCTTAGAGGTTAGTTATAAAAAGCGCAATTGAGTTGGTTTAATTTCCATAGTAAGTAACAGCTTTCAGTTGACTGGTTGCCATCATGGTCGCCTTTAACGGTATTTTCAATGGCTCGTAACTGATCGGAGCAGTTTTATTTAGAAGTATCGACGTCAAAAGATTTCAAGAAAGTGTAACTACGTAATGTATTTTATAGCCTTTGTTGTCAGTCCAATTTTTCGTGTAACTGAAATAAATCATTTTGTCATTAGTAGTATGAAGTCAACAAATGTATTCTTTGTATACATCTATTCAAGTCCTACGTGTTTACCAACACTCTCTGAATAATATGAACGAATGTGAGCGATGGAGAAATACTTCTACTTCGCTTCGAGCTGAAAACAATAAACAGTTTCCTAAGGAAATAGTTATGTCGGTACTTTTGGAGCGGCGCAGCTGTAAAAACCATACATCACCGATCCTTGGAGGGAACGTAGGTATTTCAGCGACATTTCCTGTTACTGCACTTGACGTTTATGGAAAGAAGAGCCAGAAGTTTTCTGAAGTTTTAAATTTCTAGCTATGTCCCCTCTGTTCGAAAAGTCGAAGGAGACGTCTTCTGTCGTAATGTCTTCGACCCACTTCTGATACACACTATTGTGGGTTTGATTTCTTTTTCAAGTTTCGAGTGCTCATTCTCATGAGTTACTGCTTTAGTGGTTTATGTGAAAACTGTATTTTTTGGAGGAGAACTATAAGGTGTTCAAAAAATGCGAATTCAGAGACTAATTCTAAATTGAAAATACAGGGCAGCTTATTATAATGGCGCTAGGTCTAAATTATGCTTTTACATAAGTATATCCCTTAAGAAAGCGGCATCAAGTAAGATAGCTCAGTAATTTCCATGCTATGATATTAAGTTAGAACCAAAGATTGAGGTTGAATTTCGGAACTGTTGATTTTCTTAATTAGATTCAGAAAATATTAAGTTGAAAAGTTTCAACTCTTTATTAGATCAAATAGAACTAGTAACATCTAGTTTTCATAATTCCTATCATTTCCAGTATTTTAAAAACTAGCTGCAAATTAACGTGAAATACAGAATCAGCATACATATATTTGATAGTCATCAAAATTTAGTATTCCAATCCGTTGCTATTAGCTCATTCCCCAGGTAATTTTTTTGCTGCTTGATAGTGCAGAAATCTTAATTGATTCAACGTCGTATATTTATTTCACATTTATAAATTTAAATCCATTAACAGATATATATATATATATATATATATATATATATATATATATCAATTTAATATATCCCATAGATGTTCAATCGGATTGAGGTCGGGGCTCAACGCTGGCCAATTCATTGTACGAATTTCATGCTCACGAAGAAAATCCATGGTTATAGCAGCAGTATGCGGCCTAGCATTATCTTGCATGAAAAGAAATCCAGGACCAATACCATATCATATGCTGCAGGAATAACATGATCTGAAAGAATCATATGAACATATCTGGCAGCTGTAAGGGTTTCCGGTATCACTTCAAGGTTAGTTTTTTTCCAGACTTATTCCACCCCAGACCATTACCGAACCATCTCCAAATCTGGATACTTCTTGTACAGTGGTATCGGAGTAACGTTCATTAGGACGTCTGTACACACGTACCCGACCGTCACAACGGGTTAGACGGAATCTTGATTCGTCTGTGAAGAGAACAGGTTTCCAATATCTAATCTGCCATGGCAAATTATCACGAGCGAAGTTCAATCGAGAAGTTTTATGAGCTCGAGTTAAAACAGCTTTTCGTACTGGTCGTCTTGGTCTTAAGACAGCCTTCCGACATCTGTTTCTAACTGTCTGGTCAGAAATAATTACTTAATGAGCCGCCCTGAGAGCATTTTGGAGGTCTTTGGCTGTAGATGTTCGTTTACGCAAAGGAGAAACTACTAAATATCGGTCTTGACGTCGTGTGGTTTTCCGCTTCCTACCTTGAACGGCTAGTCTTTTTATTCTCCAGTCACCCTATAGAGATCATACATACGCTTGATTACTGAAGGGCTGCGATTGAAATTTCTTGCGACTTGTCGGATTTTCACACCATTTTCAATTAAAGCTTTTTAAGATCTCTCATTTTGATACACAATGACAACAATATAAAACTATCATGCCTTTGCCTAGTGAAGCTGTCAGAGTCCACTTCAATATAAAATCTGAATGTGGATATTATCTTGATCAGCTTATTTCTTGTAGTGTGTTTGAAATCATAAACGTATCTCAAATAGCGAGCACAAATATGGATTATTTCTGTGAAGTTAGTAGAATAAAATGTGTAACTATCATGAAAATATCATTTTCACCTCCATAAAACACCAAGTTAACATTTGACAGATATTTTGAAAAGTGTTCCGTTAATTTTTTTGAGCAGTGTAGTTGATGTGCAAATACCAGGAAAAAATGAAGCTGGTATGCAATCCGTCATTAACTACAGTATTTTAGAGACATTCCAGTAATAATGGCATCTGTTGCTCTTATATCAATGTGTGTGTAATATTCGAGCTTGTTCTTCTGGTGTTATATAAAAATATTATTCCTAGTAACATGTTCCAAATGAATATGCATATCATGTAGGTTGTACATGCTCTGACAGTCCGACGATGATTTGAATATAAATCGGAACGCGTAACTGGAAGGAAGAGGTTTTTTTTTGGGAAACTTCTCTGTTAAATATATATTTTGTTTATCTAAAGGATAGGTATAGGTAAACCCTAATAATGATCTCTAGCAACCAGCAAGTCTAGGCAAAAGACGCGACATGCATGTCTGTAGTAGGCTACATGTATAGTACATAAACTTCATAATTGTTGTTATTGGATTGGTGAACTGTCGATTCCATGTACCATCATAGCATCATGTGCTCTGCAGTTGTAGTGTTAGTTAACTCGGTTTTGTACTCACAAATGGATCAGTGTCTAGATTTTTATTCTTGGACAATAATGTAGGATCAGTAGCGTTATACAGGTCTGCCTGATTCGGATTTTCTCTAAAGCCTTTTACTCTCCAGCCATAAACGAAAAGTATGGCTGCAGTAAGTATCGGTATGTCTGCCAGTCTGTGTATTAATCTCTCGCATTTTTCAAACCCGTTTGATCTGAACTAGTGCTGCTCTGATTTCTATAAGCTTTGTAAACCCATAGTGCGTATTGCTGCTTGTTTTGTTTTGTTTCTTTAAATTTTGCGACTGTTCACCAATACTGTTGTTTGAAACTTGTAGACAAGGTGGATTTATCAAAAGTTTGATTTCGGACTTCCATTGTCTATAAAATTTTGAGTATCACGACGTTTCGATTGATGTGCTATCTTCAATCGTCTTCAGGTGAACTGGCGAACACGTTCCTTCCATGCCTATTTATACCCCGTCCGGTGACGTGTCGTTGTGCGCGGACTGTTCTGATTGGTTCCCGATGCGCGGTATTCCGGTCTGCTGACGTGGCTGTTTGTCGGTCATTGTTTGTTGTCTGGTATTTTCCTGTATTGTTACTTCCACTAGCTTCTTTGGGTATCCGTCAACACCCAGCGAGCAGAGACAGGAAAATCTGGAATAGCTGACCACGCATGGACGGAGCACCATGAAATAGCTTGGGACGACGCTAAGGTTATTGCCAAGGAGCCGCATTGGTATCGAAGGAAATTCAAGGAGGCGGCATTCATCACCAACAACAGCAAAGTGTACAGCAAACCCAGCGTAGACATTAAACCAATCTGGCAGCCACTCATAAAGAAGATGAATAGACTTCGACTGGACCAGACAACAAACAATGACCGACAAACAGCCACGTCAGCAGACCGGAATACCGCGCATCGGGAACCAATCAGAACAGTCCGCGCACAACGACACGTCACCGGACGGGGTATAAATAGGCATGGAAGGAACGTGTTCGACAGTTCACCTGAAGACGATTGAAGATAGCACATCAATCGAAACGTCGTGATACTCAAAATTTTATAGACAATGGAAGTCCGAAATCGAACTTTTGTTCACCAATAGTCAAAATTACAGGAACACAGGCCCATTTACGGTCGAGTTTCTTGAATGTCTGGCGTGGTTTGTACTTTACTTTCTACGACAAACAGAAATAAAGGTAAGGAGTTAGGGAAGCATTGCGATCACGAATATGTTTGGTTCCTTCACGGTATTTTGATATTTTAAGAGGTTTAGATATGTTGAGCACCGTTAACATGGATTTTCATTGATTCCAGCTGTAGAAGACTGCATCGGCATGGTCAGAGTAAGAATAAAAAAAGAAAAATATTGAAACACAAAAAGTACAACCCCAAACGTTACTTAAAATGTTTAATTTATTTTAATTTATACTTTTTGGGATACACGCACAATGATGATCGTTGAAACATTGACCAGACGCGTAGTGATTGAGCTTACATTTTGCATCACAAAATACCGCTGAGCAGCTCTCAGGTTCCCCGACGGAGTTCTGATCCTGTAATGTCTCATCACCTGCAATGAAAAAAAGATTGGAGAAAACGTGTTGTACACATTACATTATATTATAGACATTTTGGTTCTATTAGATCGATTATATTCAAATAGTTGTGACATTCATTTCCACAAGCCAGGTTCAGGTCATACGAAGGACGAATTTTACACGTTTAGTTTCCTTAAAAATATTGTAGTAGTTTTGCTTGTTGTTTTTCTGGTTGTGATACAATATTTGTATCTGCCAGAAAATGAAAAAAAAAACAATAATAAAATCGTTATTAGCCGACACAAATTTGTGCAGAGAAAAAACATATTGCTGAAAATTGATTGCAATTCATAAATGTAAAATAAATATGTAACTTTGAATCAATGAAGATTCCTGCACTATTAAGCAGCAAAAAAATCATCCCGCAATAAAATAACAATAACGGATTGGTGTACTAAGTTTGAGACGGTGGCGGTATTGAAAATTTTGGAGATCCAACAGAATCCAAAAGAAAAGCTGACGATGGAAAACTGCCAGAAGCAAAGACTAATGGACAATTGATTGTAACAATTCATAAGTAATGTGATAAGTTTAAATAATAATATTGTAAAAATGATGACAATAACGAGCATTAATGTCTTATATGAAGGATATGTATTTTTTGTATTAATTTCAAATGTAAATACTGTATAATTGTTTTTTTATTATAATATTTGATATTCTATAAATGTCACTCGAATCGAATATATCAAATTTCTTATATTAAAAAAATTCTAAAAGTAATAACTTTTTTTGTTGTTCAAACCTCATATTTGATTATTTTCGCCTGTCGTTTACAAATCCCATACCTGAACGATTACTAATTACCTAATTTATCAATGTAACATTCTATATTCCATATAAATTATCCTAAAACGTTGAGCCACAGAGGTTACACCTGTCCTTTGCAAACTATTTAAACTCTCCTACCAGTGAGAAGTGTTCCCTACTGGGTATAACCTAAACCTAAGAAGAGCGGGAAAAATATACCCAGCAACTTACTATAGACATGTCCAAAGTTATGGAGACTATTATTAACGTGCAGCTTCTCAAGTATCTGGACAAAGAAATATCATCAACGATACCCAATATCGTTTCCGCAAGCATAGATCCACGCGAGATCTTCTGGCCTATGTCACACATATGTGGAGCAGAGCAATAGGGCTTCATGGAGTGTATCGAATCGTCGCGCTCGATATATCGAAAGCTTTCCATATGGTGTGGCATGAGAAACTTTTGATCAAGCTTGCTGCCTATGGGCCGCCACCGGAATGTGTCAATGATTGGGTAGTTTCCTCAGGGATCGCTCCTTATTTGTGGTGGTGAGTGGATATGCTCCATCAGTGTGGATGGAGAGAATTGTTGAAGGGAGTTCAGTTTTAGGCGCAGAAAGCTTGGACAGCAACCCTGACGAAGAAGTCGCATGTTGGTCTGCCAACCGTGGAGATGGTGGGAAACCCAATACTTGAATTGAAGAAGGGTGGCTGATCTGTCTCTATTCTATAGATATTATCACAGCAGGTGTTAGACTGAGCTATCTCGTATGATAACTCCAAAAGTCAGTATAGCAAATATAAGGGGAGTGCATCCTGACCAAGTCGAGCTTACAATGCCTCGAACAAGCCTGTTACAAAAATCGTTCTTTTGGAGAACCTAGGCGTTGTGGAATGAGCTACCGGGGATTTTGTTCTCAGATGGTTACAATCTATACAGCGTTTTAAGGTCAATGGGAACAGACACTCATCCTCGCGCATTGCTTATGAAGCGCGATAGAGTATCTGCCATTGCATGATATCTTTCAAAAAATATATCTTCAAATTTTTTAATAAATAATGAAATTAATGATTGAAAAATAACTGTTCGGAATGAACGTACAGGATGCTTGTTTTCCACCAAATTTAGTGCACATTTTTTTGTTTGGTAGTTATCAGTTAAAAGTTCTTTGAATTTTTATCGGAAAGAATAAAGTTATGTGAAAAACTGATTTCTACTAAAGTTATAAACCTTTTACCAGATACAACTATTATGTTTGACTTTCTTCCGGTAGCAGGTCTAGTCTCGCTAGAAATCATGGTCAAAACAATGGTTTTATTTTTACCGAGGGTGCAATATGTTCCTTTTCCTTTCTTCTATTCCATGCTGCTGTTATTTTATGACACGTCGCCTTTTAAAAGGTACAGCACCAGTCTATTGGTACTTGTATACAATTAAGCTGAATTTGTTTGCTGTTGTTTAGATAAAAACTGTGTACCAGTTAAAAATATTTTCTCAAATGAAACAATAGAAATACTGCGACGTAAATTAATAACAGAATTCCGTTGTCAGACATGGCCTACAATCGCCACTCAGTATCAAAACAATCAAACCATCTTCCAACTAATAAGAATAATAATGTATTGTACATACTCGTAGTACAAATATTTAGCCTCAATGGCTACTCTACTAAACCGGTTCAACTACTTAACTTGAATCTTAGTCTAACTTCTATATAATATAGCTACTAAAATTTAAAATAAGCAGCAATACACTTTTATATGCTAATAAAATTCCGCAGTTATTATTTCCACAAAACTTAGTAAAAAAGGGAATGAAATAAACACCTATGTTTTGAAAATAAGAATTCATGTGTCTGAAGTCTGTCGTGCCTGTTGAAGAAGGAGAAGGCATTTACTCAAATCAAATTTAAGGCGCTTACGGTTTGAATTTTTTTTTTCATATCACTGCCCAAAGCGTTGATTCTAAAGTTTGAGTTGAGAAATCTCATATCTTAAGATATGGTATATGTAAATGAGTACGTCGATGAGAATCGACATTATTGCAGTACACGTGAAATATGATTTAGAGATCAAGAAACTACTAGAAATTGCTATCTGGAATCCAAAAACTTTTACGATCATGCCTGGCTGGTAAAACAAAAGAAAAATGTTCTCGTAGAAGATTTGATGTTTCTTCTACTGCTGCCTGACTGCTGAGACTGTTTTCACGTTTTGGGAATGAGCACAAATTAATGAATGTAGGATTATTATAAAGATGTGGTGCTTGGGAGATAGGCTGAAAGAATTGCGAGACTATTATGTATTTTCATGAATTCTATGCTTAGGATTTAAAATAATGGCCAGACTACTATACTGTTGCAGAAATAAAATAATATTATGCCTTGATCTACCTCACTCCTCAAAATGATGCTGTGTTTTGGGGTAATCTGAGGAGACGCTGGATTCTAATCACGTTTAATCATTTAAGAGTTCTGAATCCAAATCTCCATTCCACCGATGCGTGAAATTGTATAGCTACTTGATACCATTTTTAATAGGCCAAATAACACTTTGGTCATTAGGCTGTTGGAAACAAATTGTTTCCTTAATATTGAAACATTCCGTAGACAAACTTTGGTATAGTGTCAAGTTTAAAAATAATGTGAAAAGGAAAAATGAAATAACATCAAGTATCCCGGATTGCAGTGTTCCCAGATACTTTGAAGTAAGGGACCAACCATTTTTGTGTCTTGAAAGCAAATGTTTGGACTATGTTTGAAGTTTGGATGATTACCAGCTTTTAAAGTTTATAGGAGTAACATTGCCTATCGTGATCGAAAGTAAAAAATATACCATATGTTGGACAAAGAAGAGGAATAAATATTACACATACCAGATCCATCCTCAGCTAAAACAGCTGCCGCTAAAACTAAGACGAATAGGATTGCTAGTAGGTACTTCATTATCTCAACTTATTCTGAGTGATACCCATGTGAATTAAAAGCATTTTATGCGAGCTTATTACGCACCCATAAAATAAAAAACACTAATCTTTTGCTACACGGGTAGCACTTATCTGATAACAAATATTGTCGAAAGTTTCAAACAATAAAATCAAATTTGTTATTCCAAACCAAAAGTATTCTATAAACATAGCCTACGTAAAATTATACGTAGGCTATGCTATAACAACAGGAACGTATTGTCTGCAAATATGAAGAATCGGTTTCGCTGCTGGATTCATGTTTCAGTTTTATAGCACGGCAGAATAAGTATAGGCAAGAATGGCAAGTTGAATATCTGTTTACCTACTACTTCCTAAATTGTATAACAAAAATTCTTGTCATGTATTCACCACTATATTTGAGAACCAAGTTGTTGTTTGAGATGGTCAATATTAGAATTAAAGGGTCACGAATGTTTCAACGTTTTCAAGACCTTGGACAGCATCATTTCAAAGCGCTTTCTCATACCAGGGGCCGTGTTTCAACATTTTCAAGACCTTGGACAGCATCATTACAAAGCGCTTTCTTATACCAGGGGCCGTGTTTCAACATTTTCAAGACCTTGGACAGCATCATTTCAAAGCGCTTTCTCATACCAGGGGCCGTGTTTCAACATTTTCAAGACCTTGGACAGCATCATTTCAAAGCGCTTTCTCATACCAGGGGCCGTGTTTCAACATTTTCAAGACCTTGGACAGCATCATTTCAAAGCGCTTTCTCATATCAGGGGCCGTGTTTCAACATTTTCAAGACCTTGGACAGCATCATTTCAAAGCGCTTTCTCATACCAGGGGCCGTGTTTCAACATTTTCAAGACCTTGGACAGCATCATTTCAAAGCGCTTTCTCATACCAGGGGCCGTGTTTCAACATTTTCAAGACCTTGGACAGCATCATTACAAAGCGCTTTCTCATACCAGGGGCCGTGTTTCAACATTTTCAAGACCTTGGACAGCATCATTACAAAGCGCTCTCTCATACCAGGGGCCGAAATAGTTCAATGCTTTGGGGTCATGATTTGAAAAAAAACATTTAAAATAACACTTCAAATCTCATTTAAGAACATCTATAGTAAATGAACAGACTGATCTTTTAAACTCAATTTTTATCGATACACCACTATAAGCTTCCATCTATTTGTATTGACAAACCTCAACCAAAGGAACCTTTCACCAATATGGTACTTGCATACACAAAATCTTTCTTATTTCCTTTGACATATTGATATGACGTGAGCACGATGTTGGCATTAGTTTCCGGTTGAGCAGCAGGTACCTTAGATTCTTTTCCCTAAGACTTTGGCGCACCTACCCAACAAATAGCTGTGGCGAAAACAACTAGTGGGCAGTCAGGACAAACTAGTAAAGGGGTCCGCCTCTGTCCTCAAGTACTCCTGATTGTTAAGCGTGGTAAATATATGTATATATGTGTTAGCACTTGAGCATATTGTCATTTTTTTCTCAAACGCAATGACTATCAAAAACAGTGAACAGATATTGCGCCGTATGGATAAAAAGAAAGCAAATACTCACGAGCACCAGTAAACGCAATAAGCAAAAGCTAAGAGTAAAATTTCTGAGCAGCGGTTTGTACGAATAATGACTTGCTCATACTCAAGAGTGTTTCTTGTAAAATGAGCTTCTGTTTATATCGTGTCAAGAATAACTTCATCTGCATTAATTTTCTTGCGTAGTAATTGTATAAAGGTAATTAAATTGTCTTCATACGAGTTAAATGATGAAGAACTGGGAACCAATCTATTTAGAGCAATAGAACTGCAAAAAGGACGAAATTACTCAAAAATCCCGAAATCCGCATATGAAAGTTAAGACAGCATTAATCATTTCCCAAAATATGAAAAAAATAAATGTCACAATGTTGGCCAAAACACCTTTCGATTATTATCACTCTTTCTTCCTTAATTAAAAAAATTACCGTCTTGATAATTATAATTTCTAATTATAATGTCTTATCTGTTATTTATTCCGACGTATAAGCCAATGTTAATCTACAAAGCAAACTTTAAATATATATATATATATATATATATATATATATATATATATGACCTGATATTAACAGCTGATTGATAACTGTTTGAACAATTATCAATCAGCTGTTCGGTAAATATTGAATATGTAGGCAAACTTTGGTATCTTGCGAAGTTTGAAGAGTATTGAGAAAAAGAAAAATAATGTGACAACAAGAAACCCGCATTGCAGTGTTCCGAGATATTTTAAAGTAAACTATCTATCATTCCTGAGTCTTGAAGGCATATGTTTGAGCCATCTCCAAATATGCTCGATTACCGGGTTTGAAAGTTTATAGAAGATAACGCCACCTATTGTTATGGGAAGTAAAAAATATTCCATTAGTTGGAAAATGTGAAGGATTAATAAATTTTGCACATACCACCTTTCTCTTTAGTTCAAACAATCCGCTAAAATGAACACGGCTCAGATTGCTAGTAGGTACTTCATTATCAAGAATTATGAGTGGTACTTATGGAAATACGAGGCCATTTCATACTCGTGCCTAATAAATAAACACTTCAGCTTTCCGTAGACGTGTAGCACTTATTAAAGAACAAATATTGATAGAATTTTTGAACAATGAAAGCAAAAAATGTATTTCAAACTAAATCTATTGCATAACAACATAAACTTATTGCCCGTAAATATGAAGAAACATAGGACAAAAAAAAGTATAAATATTAATAGGCAGGTATGGCAAAAAGTTGAATATATGTCTATCTACTGTTTCCAAAAATTTTTAGGGAAAATTATTTCCTTCCCTATTTGAAAAGCAAGTAGCTGTTCTGGTTGGTTCCAAGACATCAGACAGCCATACATCAACGCGCTTTCTCGTATCACGGGTCATGATATGAAACTCAACATTTCAAAGGCTAAACATTTTGAAATCTATTTAAGATAGTACTTTCCCTTTCTCCAACATGCATTAATTACACTTTTTTCTGCAAGATATACGATGTTTCTTCATTATATTCTTTGAATGTCTATGGTGGAAATATTTTTATCGACATATAAAATTGCATTGCAGTTTATATTTCATTTGCTATATTATAAGGAAGTAAGACTAGGTTTCAACTTTGGCGGGTTGACTGGTTGAGTAGACTAGCCATTAATGCAAAACTTCGCCTTCCTTATTATGTCCAATTGTGCATACAATGCAGATAAAATAATTGTATACTTAATATACAGTTTATCACAAATAAATCTGTTTTCCTCTCAGTGACGCGTTTCGATTTATATTTAAATCATCTTCGGACTGTCAGAGTTGACTGTTTACAAATGCTACCCAGGTAACTTGCCAACTAGCTAACTAGATCCGATCATGGATACAAAATTAGAGCTCACAAATCTACTACTACTATTTATCCTGTCTAGCTATTTTTCTATTAAATTATTTTTTGTTCGTTTGTTTGTCTTAGGGGGAATATTTTTTGGCAACTGCATTTGCACCAGTCAAGAGAAACCCCTACAAAACCTGAACCATCGCCGTGAAAATATCTTTAAGATATTTCATTTTATACACTATATTATTTCTTAAGATATTTTACGTTTCAAGGTATATATTTCCTTAAGCTATTTCATTCTTCTTAATAAATTCTATGACTTAAGATATATCGAGAGTAGGTTGATGTATAAAACAAATGGATGGAAACTTATCGATGAAAATTGAGTTGAAAATATCAGTCTGTCCATTACTACTACAATTAGATCAGGGTTTCGGAGATATTTTTGAATCTGTAATGCCTCCGTCAAGTTTAAATTATGTATTTCATTACAAGTATGGAGTACACTCAGTCTATTTTTGTTGAAAACTTGACGATTAGTCTATAGTAGCGGTATGACGAAATTTGATCTTTCTGGATGTTGGTTTCTAAACGCACTTATATGTTCTCTGTACCTTGTTGCAAATGCTATATAAACAGCGTTACAGAAAGCACATAAAACCTTATAAATACCTGACTCAAACATATCTGGTTCTTTCTCCTTTACTTTTATTGAATATTATTTCCAGTTAGGTGCTGATTTATTAGCTATCCTTATTTGATTATGATATACTTTTATATTGTTTTGGATATCTTATTGCAAAGTTTTCCAAAATATATAAGTGTGGTGAACTGTTTTCTTTCCTCTTGTCTGCTATGTGAATATATGCTCCTAATAGCTTTTTTGTATTCTACTTATTGAATGATAATTTTTTTGGATTATAACCATTATTATAAGCTATTTGTTTAATAATTCCGATTTCATTTTGAAGATCTGAGTCGGTCGATGGTAAATTCAAGGCTCTATATGTCATCGAGTTATAGGCCTGAATCTTCTGGAATTGTGTTTGTTGCTTTCTTATATAATGAAAAATTCAGGTTGGCTTGGTCTTGTTATATTTAAGTCTAGATATCGTCAGAAATTCAATTTCTCTATTTCAGTATCACAGTCTTGTTTCGAACGTGAATGATACCAAACATTTACATCAATATGCATTCGCTTGTCAGTTCATTTGTTTATTTACATATTCGGGCTAAGGGTTATAAATGCCACCGCCACCTTCGGAGGGTGAGCTCGTATAGCGTATAATTAAAGGGGCTGACACCTCCTTTGATGAAGATTGTCGAAAAAATAATATGACGTCTACTGTGACAGTCTCAGTGTAACAACAGTAAAGAGAAAAATAGTTAAAGACGGTTTGGATCATCTAATTCCTAGACAAATGAGTCCTTACCTTCGATGGAAATATACTTCCTAATGAATTATCTATAAATCGTTTGCTATTCGAAGTCGAACCAAGGTTTATTCAGTGTTTCAAGTATCTATATTTTGGTCATGTGTCAAATCAGTGCCGACCTTCGTGCCTAGAAACGAACACTTACTATATTCATTGCAAATCTACTAATCATAAAAGTATTTACAAAAACTGTCCTGAATTTCAAGAACAACAAAAAATCAAAAAGGATATGGCCAAATAAAATATAACATTCAATAAAGTCGAGGCCGAACTAAATGGTTCATATGCTAGTTGAGTTACCAAAAATAATCGTTTTCGACCATTGATGAATATGTCTCAGCTGGATTATCCAGTACTTCCGAGTACGTCAAGGAAGTCTAATATTTATAATAGAGTCATATTGTCGCAGCAGTGATCTCCAAATCGAAACGATATTACTACTCGATATTACTACTACAGAAGATTATAATAAAAAACGGAAAATTAGTGCACCATCGCCAAATTCCCCCAGTGAAGTCTGAGTATTCCCATTACGTCCAACCAGACTTATAAATCTAATGTTTGTGTTGAAAATGATGTTATTGAAACGCTCACGAAAATTTTTAATAAAATTATAATATAATATAATAAACGATACTAGTATACATCTCCCATCTCAAATAGGTACTCAGACCCACTTACCTATATGCTGAAGGTTAGGTATACAGTGGAATACCTGATCTGCTATTTCCTGCTTACTTTCTTTCACACCATAATATTGATATCGCTCTTATCAGTAAGACCTGGTTCAAGCCAAGTCAAATGATCAAATTCAACGGTTACAGCACGGTACGTGAAGATAGATCTGCTGGCAAGGCTGGGTAGCTTTTCTTATTAAGAAAGGCATTGTATACTCTCAAATTGCCTTTGATGGCTCTTTCAGCGATAACATTATGATTTGCGGTTGTTGCGTATCCATAGGAAACGTTAATATATCATTTCTTTCTTTCTACAAACCCTTTAGCATACAGGCAGTATGAGCCGATTGGGAAAGAATTTGTTCAAAAGCATTTGGCTCAATAGTAATTAGCGGCAATTCTAATGGCCATTTTGCTGATCATCCAGCGATGATTCTACAGGTCGACAGATATTAGAAAGATGTGAGGAATCTAACTTGTTCATCATGAATTCTGGTTCTCTAAGTAGATTTGGATCTCCTACCATTCAGGCTTCAACACTCGATCTTACCATATGTTCTCGATTAAATCTCCGATCTCCATTCAATCACGTGATATGATTCATCCAAAATATAAATGGAATGTGAAAAAGGCTAACTGGATCTCATATCGTGAAACGTAATAACAGTTTTGATACTTCTCCTAATTTTGAGTCAGCAGAAAATAAATATAAGTACTTTTTGGGAAAAATCAATGCACCGAGTGAAATACTCTATTCCTATCTATAAGCCTTTTCGAATAGGATGTCCGTTCCCCCACCATGGTGGGATCAAGAGTGTTCTGATGCTTTAGATAACAGAAAACGTGCGCTGTTGCTATATAACCAGAACAGCACATTCGAAAATTATATAAGATGTAATGAAGCATTTGCTAAAACAAAAAGTTTTTTCGAACGTAAATCTAAGACCAAATGGATAAATTGGGTATCTAACTTTAATAAAAAACACATCTTCCACATATCTCTGGAAACAGGTTCCTATGGTACAAAGAATTATATAACCCAAATGCACCGCGCGAATTTACTTGGCTAGAGGAGTTCCATCCAAAAGTCCCAATATGTGCTCATCACCCCCTGTTCGTCAACACTCCATTATTTGTAGCAGAGCTTGAATCTGTCATTGGTATAGCAATAAATACCTGTCCAGGATATGATGAAATACGATACCCTATGCTTATGAACTTTCCATCCAATGCTAAGGATTACCTTGTAAAAATATTCGATGACATTCTATTGAGAGGCGAGGTTATTGAGGAATGGAAAAAAATCGTTGTAGTTTCTATACCCCCAATAAAAACCCTAACCAAGCCGATCCTTATCGCCCTATTTTTCTGTTATCATGCATCTTGAAAGGATGATAGAAAGCAGTCTGGAATGGCGGCTGAATTGTCATCCCCTACCAATTCATCAATATGCATTTGGGAAATAGTTGGATACCACAGACTCTATAGGTGTTATTGTTAATGACATGAAGTGTTGTTTCTCCTAGAATACTTATTTGGGAGCATTGTTGTAAGACATATAAGGCGCATATGATCAAATTGACTTGTCAATTCAAAAAAGTAAGCTGGAAAGATACGGAGTCCCTCCCTATCACAACAGAGCATTTTATGTTAGGAATAAATCGAATAGTAAAATAGGACCACGTCCTACTTTTGCTGAGTTTCCGCAAGGAGCTATCCTCAGTCCAATTATTTTTTATATCTACACATACAGCTGGTCAGAACAACAAAACTATGCAGTATGTAGACAACATCTGCATTTATGAAGAAGGCCATACTTAGCCAATCTGCCATCTGTTCAAGCAAAATGGTTTCACATTATCGAGAAATCTAAGTTATGCTTCTTCACTCGTCACAATACACGTTTACAGGAGAGACGTTCCCAGTTGATAACAAAGTCAAATATCTTCGTGTTATATTGACCAAAAAACTCAATTGGAAAACGTATGGAGGAGAGCTGACCAAAAAACTGCAGTTACGTTTTATCGGTCATACATTAGATCAATCTTGGATTATAGAAGTATTTTGATAACTCCGTTAGTAATACTTCATTACATAAGCTTAATATAGTACAAAATGCTAAAATATGTTTCAGTGCGAACATCACTGATAGAACCAATTAGAAGTGAGGCTCTTGAGCCACCACTACATCATCGACGCCAAATGCTTGCTGGGAGATTCCTATAGAAAAAAATGCTTGTCAATTATACAACCCTAGTCAAGTAACATTACCTTCACAGAGACACTTTGACAAACAAATACTGGATAAAGAAAAACTCTCCCCCAATATGCAAAAATCACTGTACCACCTACCATCATTGAATACACATATATTCAATTACTTATGCCAGCACATATATTTTCACAGATGTAATCAAGAACCAGTCCGGAACTGGCTGTGGATATTGGTATTATATACTTAGCACAGATATAACTGCCACTCCTCCTGATAGACTATACATGTTTAGCTAATCTTTAATAAATATTTGCTCTTATTTATTTATTTCACGTGAAGAAAAACAAGATTGTTCACATATTACGCACATATAAAATAGTTTGAAATTCCATAGATGTATCACTCAGAATAGGTTAGGAATCATGAAGTACCTACTAGCAACCTTAGCCGTGTGGATTTTAGTGGCAGTGGTTTCAACTGAGGAGAAAGGTAGTATGTGCAGTATTTATTCCTCCACACTTTACATTATATAAAATATTTTTTATTTCCTATGACAATATTTTCACTTTGATTTCCTTTTGACAATCTCTTTTAAACTTCATAATATACCAAGGGTTGACTACAGAGTGTTTCAATACTAACCAAATGATTTGTCTATAACTGCTGATTGATAATACTTGTTCTAACATTTGGTCACCAAATACATGACAGATTTATTACATATCCCACTTATAGACGTAGTACATTTTTGTTGTACTTAAAATGCTAAGAAAATGATTTTTTTTCTAAAGTTGTACGTTGCCGCCTAAGTAGCTGATTCTTCTGAAGTTTGCGGTTGATTTTTTCTTGTTTCAATATTCGGATCATGCTGATGCAACCTACTACAAACGAAATGACGATGTCCTCGTTGATCTAGACAAGATGCTGCTGCTGCCGATACAAGATGGTAGTGGTTTACGTAGCTCCATGTACCATGTAAGGATGCTAAGAACCTGAAGATCGGCTTAGATTTCCAACAACTCATTGATGTAACACAGGAAAAGTGTCGGAAAAAGAACTGATCCCTGGGGATGCCAGAGTTGATGGTACATTCAACTCAGAATATCCTTCCATCACCACACAAAAGAACTGATTCCTGAGAAAACTATCTAACCATTGACAGCCCATTGGTCACTTGTGGTCGTCGTAGTGAACATTTATTTGTAAGGTGCACACTTTTTTTTTTAAGTTTCAAGCATTTTATCTTCATACGTATCGAGGGTCTCATCATTTTAGGGCATGGTAATAAATTATAGGACAATGCTCATGGCTGATTAACGTAAGAGAACTGACTATCCTAAACCACTACTAATGATAGCAGAGGACATAGTACGATTTGCCGAAATTTTAGCTAACCTTCAGTAGGAAGATGACACCGTAAGAAAAAAAAAGACCTAAAAATGTCGGATTTATCAAACGTACCGTCCCCACTAACTTGAGTGCTGAGTGAATCTGAGCAATCACCAGTCTCCCAGTCATGCTCTGCGCCACTGGATGCGGAATTGTGATAATTAGAGCAATTTTAACTCTCGCTGCGTTTCAATGCCGAGCGGAAATTGCATAGTAATTCATAATACGGCAACTCTAGATGTACACATCCGTATACGAAGACGGAATGGGCTTTCTAGTGAGTTTGTGAACAGTGCTAAATGAAAACTCGTGTCTCTACTTGGCAATCAACAATTGAATTCAGTTCAATTTGCTTCAATAAACTTTAACTTTGATTTAACATTTTACAAAACTTTAAAAAATTCATACATGAGGAGCAACGATCACCTCATCCGCTTTGTGCGTGAGCACAAAAATGCGGGTAGAGGAGCCTTTCTTTTTAGGCCAGCAAGCAGAGCAGGCGAAGAACTCAGGATCACACTAGACTTCAAGCAGTCCATTATGGAGCTGGCTCCCTTCTGAGGCTTCACAAGTACAAGCCCATGCATGGAATCTTATACAAACACCTAGACGAGGTGCTATTGCCCAGGCTGCACAATTTTTTCTTTTTTTTCTATATAATAATAATAATAATAATAATAATAAAAAGAATAATATTCTTATTACGAATATACAGCAAAATCAGTGCTCAAAAATAATCAATACAAAAAATATACTGAGACATCCAAATACATACCGACAAGACCCTCCCAGCCAATAGGCCTGATATCATTTTTCAATCGAAGGCAGAAAGCGTTACCAATTTAATAGATATCGTTATCCACAATAAAAACAACGTTCGAAGCACTTATTCTGGGAAGATATCTAAGTATATAGATATTACACCATGAATTAAACGACCCTGGAACAAGGAAAAGTCATTATCATCGGGGGATGAGTCCCAAAACTGACATAATGAGGGGCATTATGTCAGTCTCGGGTCTCACACCAACTACATTCACACCAATATAAATTAAATATACATTTTCATATATTCGGAGTGTTTCTGCTCAATAATACTGCTCCGTGAGCAGCTTCCGTCAGCAGGCATTCGAAAAGCAGATTGCAGCTGCTCCATTGAAAAACCAACGAATTAGCAACTTACGAAATAGCAACCTATCCCTAATATATGTACCCCTGGCTTCTGCACACCTTTCAGCCGAACAACTTCTCTGCAATTAGCTCCATGTACACATACCCAGATCTTGTAATTATCCGTCCTCTTAAGCACAAGTCGGCGTTGGTGCTCGGATTCCAATTTCAATTAGAAGTGATACTCTTCGAAATGGCGGCGCATTACAGGATTGGTTAATGAACCAGAGAGAGAGAGAGAGAGAGACGTGGTAGCTGCTGGTACGAAAATTGGACTAATATTAAAATGTACGAGCACAAACTAACTGTGCTCGGTGATGCTTCCTACCTTATTCTCATTAGTGTATGCGCTCCACCTCCAATTAAAGCATCAGAAAGTATACACCAAAATTTGTTTTGGCCAGTTCCTTTATGAATATACCTACAGTATTATGATAAAGAATGGAACCAATACAATTATATTTTTTATTGATAAGCTGTCACAAAAAAAAGCCTTAAGCAGTTCAGACGGGCTGCGAGGAGATAAATATCTACCCATATTGAGCTTGAAACGCTATATACTGCAAACACCTTGAGACAACTTCTGGCTGCCCGTTTCCTTTTATCGTATTTCTTGAATATAAGCATTTCTTCTAAAAATAGCAATAAAGAAGTCAACGCCAGCATCCGATCGTCATTGACTACCAAAACCATTTCAACAATAATATCATCTGTTGCTCTTATATCTATTCTTGGTCTGTTTTGTAGTGGTAAATAAGTATGCTTCAGATGCATTTACCATGCGGACGTTCTTCAGCGATCTTTTCTCCAGCATTCTTCTCGCTGTACATCAACGAGCTGTTGGAAACAGCATCTAATCCTATCTACAGCTTCGCAGATGACAGCACTCTTATATTCTGCATGGAACTAGACAAACTATTATCCCGAGATACATAACGTCAGCATGATGTCCAGATTAACGAGAACATGGAAATAATTCTAATAGGGGTCTGATAATGGAGTTTAGTTTAACGCACAGAAGGCTAAAACAACCCTCAAAAAACCACATCCTAGTCTGCCGGCCGTGGAGATGGATGGGTACCCCCAAAGCATGTGTCTTCTATCAAACTTCTGGGAATAAACATCAACAATAACATGTCCTGGCACAATCATCGTTCCAGCTTTGCTAGGACGGCGTCCTTGGACCTGGGTGTTCTCTTTTGCTCTAGAAAATATTGTATTCATTGTATTGTGCTCACATGTGGAGGTATGCGCTCATAAGCACTTCCCGAAGCTTCTTCACACAATCCAGAAACGAGTGATATGTCTAGTTGATACAACTGACGTTACAAGGGTCGTCCACAGTTTGGAACATCGAAGGAGCGTGGCTGAGATCTTCCTCTTCTATAGATACTTTAATGGCAAATATTCGACTGAGCTGTCTTGAATAATAACACCATTAGTTGCTCAAGCGAGCCTTTACCAAGAGTACCTCTTTTGGAGTATCTGGGCATTGCGAAACAATCGCAGTGCGTCTAGAGAGTGATAGGCATTATATCTTTGCGATAAATTGGGCTTAAGGACTATGAAATATTGTTGTCTAGGGCAGATTGGAGTCAGATGCTGGCTGTAATCAACGCCAACTGCTATAAGTGTTCCTAGGCACCCACTGTTATCATTTTGCTATTGAAAATTGAGGACCTCTGGTAATGATATGAATCCCAGAATACGTAATTCCGCACAACGGTGTCGAGATGATCCAAGGATACGTTGAGGCATCCCATCATCGCATCATTGCCGTACGTGCGATGAAGCCAGACAAATTTGTCTGGCCTTATTACTCCTCCCATGTGGGAATCACATTCAGCAAGTCGTACAACCAATCCATTGTGAATGCTTTGGTTTGATACCAACCATTTAATATTTTTTCTGTCACCATGAAGGATCTAATTCGGGTCAGATCTCTGAAACAGACAGGAAATCATCGATGATGGATGGATGGCAACGATGCACTCTCTAGCATGAATACCCAAAATCCATGATAGTCGACAAAAGGCGATGGTGCGCAGATACAAGGAAATCGCGACAATGCGAGGATTCGATGATTGGATGCTACAACGTAAAGGTACCCTAGGGCGCCTAGTACTGCTACCATGATAGGCGCCTTATATCATCTCGACATCGCAGTGCGGTGGCAGAGCGGCTACAGCGTCAGCACGAGATGCTACGAGGGTCACGCTGAAAATTTATAGATACAGAAAAACTAAGTTTTTTTGAAAAACTTTTTCTGTTTTTTCAACATATTTTCCCCCTACCCCAAATCATTTACGCATTCGGTAAAACCACTTGTCAAATTCTTGTGACCAACGTTCTTTTGAAAGGTTGCTAATTTCCTCCTCAAATGCAGCGATTGCCTCTTCATCGGTGGAAAAATGGCGACCTCGTAACTTTTCTTTGATCTTAGAGAATAAGGAGAAGTCAGACGGAGCTAGGTCCAGAGAATAAAGTGGGTGAGGCAACAGTTTGGAACCCTATTCAGCAAAAAAATCCAATGTTCTAGCGGCGCTGGGGGCGAGTGCGTTGTCATGGTGCCATTCAATACCCCGCAGACCATTCTTTGGACGGCCCTTGCATAGTTCTAGGAAGACTACAGGAACACATTTGGTTATATACCATTCAGAAGTAACTGTCCTTTGATTTCCCAAGGCTACCGTTGTGATGTATCCACTTTTATAAAAAAAAAGATGCGACCATTTTCTTTCCAACACTCTTGGAACGACGAATTTTCGTTGGACCCTGCTCACTTTCAAAGCACCAAACTAATGATTGCTGTTTAGTTTCGGGATCATAATGATATAACCATGTTTCGTCTCCGGTTACGATATTAGAAGTGTTTTTACTGTGCCCATTATGAAATTTTTCAAGCATAAACTGAACCCAATCAACTCTTGTTGCTTTTTACTCACTGGTCAACAAATGTGGTACCCATCTGGAACACCGCTTCCTTAGGCGAAGGTGATCATGAATGATTGTTCGGACCACTGCCGATCCAATCCCCAGAGAAGCCTCAATCTCGGTGTAGATTATATGTCGATCCTTTTCCACCATATTTTGTACAGCTTCCGGAGTAACAGCAGTGAGCGGTCGACCTGTGCGAGGTTCATCATCGAGTGACACCCGGCCCCTTTTAAACTCAGCAGCTCACAAACTTTCGTGACATTCCGCTTGTTTTAGTCCCTTTGTATAGTCATACAAAATCATGATTCGAAAATCGCCACTACCCGGTTCCGTTTTCACGTTAAAATTCGGCATTCGGCATTCGGCATAGATGCATTCGAGACCGTGGCAAGGTAACTAATGAACGATTCAAACGCTGCCTTTGCGTGTAAGCACTTACAACTTTAGAAAAAAAGCTGCGTGCTCAAACCTGTTTAAACTTGTATAGATTGGGAATATCTAAAGGCTTTCAGCGTGACCCTCGTAGACACATGGATTCGACTACCGTCCACAAAACAAAACATTTTCTGTTTTTTTTTCACACCAAAATTGTTCCTTTATTTTCTCTTTCCCGTATTTACAACGATTTGGATGCTAATTCATCAGGGACTAGTCTTCCGCGTAATTGCGGCTGACGAAATCACAATATTCATGGAAACAAAAGACAGCAGACGTCCGAATCCGCCATTAATTACGGCATGGCGGCACGGCGGCCATTGTGTATCGCGTCTTCCAAATTAATAAGCGACATGCGGCGAAACACATTTTTTCCGCCGTACAGGCGACTGTGGGAAACAGCCGGCTACCGTCCAGACAATTAATCTTCTGTTGGATTTCACTGGTCGAGGATAAATTATAAAAAGGAGGATGGAAGTGTGGTAGACTCTAATAGATGAGCGCAATTATTCAGGTGTTTGGTATGACTGCGAGGGATTGCCGGGGTTAACCCATTCTGGATGCTGGTCATTGCAGGCAACTTGAAGAGCAAATATAAGTCCGATCCAACAAATGTTCCGAACGATTCAGAACTTCTAGTAACACTGTTTCTGACTTTCATCGTATTAAGATTTTCTTGTCGTCCGACTTCCTACAAGTGACCGAAGCTGTGAACTGGCCGATCGCGGTGAATAATCATTGTTTATATGCAATATCGATATTGTTTATTATTGGCCATCGAATGAGCTTAACTCCCACACTTAACCACTTAACCATCTAAGTGGTCTTACACGTTTTCTTTTTTCAAATGTTGTCTATTCGTAGTTTTTTTGACCACTGATTATGTACCATTCGCTAGAAGTGGCCGTATCGAGTTTATATTTTGCTATATATAGCATCCACAAAAGTTTCTTTTTTATTCTTTGCGAAAGATCAATTTCAAGTGATATTGACTTATTTTCACCAAAAAAGTGGACATTGAAGTCTTACATAATCTTAAACAATCAAACTAGTAGCAAAAAGTATATAGTTTGATACGGGTATCTTCAAGAACTAGTACTCGAGAGAGAACAAATACTGCTTGGACGACATAAGTGGAAAGCGTGAAATTGCAGTATTCATAGCAGTTAGTCAACCACGCTCTACAGTCAATAACATGTAAGTATCGATATTGAGGATAACTGGGCAACTATCCCATATCGAACAGAGAGTATTTTTTCTCCCCCTTTACGGTTTATTCAGTATTCGGAGATCGTCTGACAAAAGCATCAGTATGAAACAATCGAAATGGTTTTTGTCTTCTCGAATCCCCGGCTTTCTGGGGACGCTCGGGGCTACCAAGCCATTCCAGTTATAAACATTCCGACATCGCATTCTCTCTAAATCATCGACCTTTATATTTCTGACGCATAGGGCCGCACTTAAGGGATGGAGTGTAAAGGAAGCCATACAGTTGAGAAGTGCAGAAGAAAAGTGCCCAAAAACTATAGATCTGTGACTTTGCTCGACATCATCAGCAAGGTTAGGTACCATTGACGTGCAGCTTATGAAGTACCTAGTCAAAAAAAAATCATCCTATTCCTCAGGCTTCTGTGCTTATTTCAACGCTCTTCCTCTGTACATTCATTCCAATCCACAGCCTCGCAAATGACAGTCCCATTATGTCTTGCATAGAATCGGGCCAACCACTGCCGTCGATACTTCGCTGCTCAGTTCAATAGGGGCATTGAAAAAAAATTAAGCTCAGAACAATGTCAATGAATCAAGTTTCTTGGGATTGACATCAATAATAATATGTCCAGGCAGGATCATGATGACGGCCTTGCTAGATCAACGTCGAAGTGGGGGGCTGTCTTCCGCTCAAACGATTGTATTCTACAGAAATATTACCCTCTAAGGCTCATGTCAGACCATACCTATAAAGCTTCAGTACTCAATTCAAAAAGGAGCGTAACATCGAGGAAGTGTGTATGATCTATCCTTATTCTGAATACTCTACCATGGTATATGGTCTATCTAGCTTCCTCGCATGGTGATATTAAGAGTCCTGAATACAACAAACTCTAGAGGGAGTCATGAGGTCGATCTTCGAACACCTCGATCGAACTTCTTCTAAAATGCATTGTTTTGTAGAACTTCAATGTGGCTTGAAACCGCTATTAGATGTAACATCGCTGCATATTGTTTTCATGTATGGTGGTGACAGATGAATATCACTGTCTGGCTCTGTAATAAAGAAGTTTCAGCTTCCGAAAAAGCCAGCACCTGATTTGGAGAATCGTTGTACGGATTGCTTCAAATAGGAGGTCACGACATACTGGGGATGTTGTTATACGCGCACGTTGTTATATCGATATGTAGATTCAGTAGTGCTCTGCTGCCACTAGACTGATCTAAAAAAATACTATGTACTACGGTGTTTAGAAATTCATAGATGATAGAAAGTCTGCTATGTAATAGCAGATTCTAAGACTTTTAAAACTCAAATTTGTATCTGATATCATTCCCAAATTACTCATTTCGTCTAATTTTAACAACGGAACTACTCAAAATAATATCTTAATTCACTGCTTCTTTATACTTACAACCAACCCAGAACCAGCACAAAAAGCTTTAGCTTTTGCGGCATTATGTTTTAAATAATCATTTTTGGAATTACTGTTCAATTATCTCAATATTCAATTCAAATTCATGTACCAAAGAACTGACATCATTTGGCTCACATGTCTTATAAATCTGTAGATCATTCTCGTATAATTGTACATTCCAATCATAAATATGATATACAATCTATTATTTTTAAGCGTGGGAATAAAAAATGCATACCTCCTAAATTAGATATTTTTCCTACAAGAAAGTCTGCAGGTACCATAAATCCAAAGACAGAAGATCCAAACTGAAGAGCACACCATTATTTTGTATATAAGCTAAACGATATTCAGCTTTAAAAAGCACCAACAATGAAAAATGGCATCATCATAGAAGGTATAGGAAAAAACCGCTTTCCAAGCATCGCGCTCCAAAGAGATCCTTAATTCATTGAAGACGCGGTAATCAAATTATTTTTCAATCCGTTGTAAATGGTCTGGGTTTATCTGGATATAATTGGATTTGAGTTCCTTACGGGTGCAGTAGTCTGGATTCCAATTTGAAAACCTTTTTTAGCCTTTTTTGAAAAGTCGAGGGATAGGTAGGGATTTCAACATTATTTTGTTTTATGGCTCAGAAGGAAGTTCAATCGCAACATTATCTAGGTCCGAACTAAACTATTGCTTGAACTATATTATTAGGATCATGAAATATATATATATATATATATATATATTTGGGGTCTAGAGGGTAGGAAACATCTGACGGGGGTCCGGAAATATTTAAAATTATTAATTTTTTAATTTTTCACACAGCGTCAAACCAGCTGTTTGTAATTATTTAGTACGGTTCGTCCTTTTGACCTTCAGATTTTGCAAAGGATTCGAATTTTAGATTTTCTCCCGGGTTCAGATTGATTACACCCATGCAGAGAGTCTAGAGGAAGCCATAATTTTCCGAAGAGTTACTGACTTTTCCCATAGGAATAATTAAAAAAGCGCAAAATATTATCTCACTCCAATTTAATATTAATAAGGGCAGATGCGCCTAGATTTGACAAAAATTTTTCAGAAATGTTCTACTGAAACACGATGCGACTAAAACATAAAATTTCCGATTAACATAATTTTAATTCTCTAATTTGATCCATTACACATTTGGCGACGATTCATATAAATTATTCTATTATATTCACTGAACCGGTTGTTAGGCACTGCAAATAAGTTGTTAACAGAGATTTATAATTTTTGTCTTTGAATCAAAATTTCCGATAGGGTTCTAGATAGGAAGGAGAAATTGATAGCCATACTCGTTTATTTGTCCTGGCCACTGATTAAAACCACATATGGCTGATTAAATATCTAAGTCTACTGTCAAACTTTATCCAACTGAAGAAAGTGAAAAATATAATTTTTCAATATCATAATTACATCAATAACAACACGAAATTCCCCTTATTTGAGATCCACGAACACATCAAAAAATTTGTAGAAATTACGGGTCATCTCTAGGTTTGGAGGTTTTTCCTGATGCATATCCAACGAGATGGAATCACATTCTATTCATGAGTTATGATGAAAAATTAGGCAAATTATTATTTTTACTTCTTATTGCATTTCTTCGGAGTAGATTTTTCAAAAGCTATTTTATTTCTTTTTATTTAATCTCATGGAAAGCGGGAATTCGAAGATCAAAGCATATTAATATTTCTATTAAAAAAATTGGAATAACGATGGAAAGGTGCGCTAAACTGTGAACATTTGAAGGGCTCGGTACGAAAACTACTCAGGTCATTATACAATGAAAATGACGTTTTTGTATTGAAAAATATTGTAATAAAGTTGATTATTCCATGTAACACATTTTCTTTATATTTGCATCAAATTTGATGATTATGGCAATAAACTGATAGTGCAACAAGCCTGAAAAATCTGGAATTATGTCGCTAACCATGGTAAAAGTTGCACTTTTTTCGTAGTTAGTGCACTGATCTATCGAATTGCACCAAATATCAACTTCATGAACACTACAGTTAGCATTTCTCGTTAGTGTCAAGTCGACTGACAGCACGACGAAATGTGGCATCGCTGTCTCCATCTGTAGGTCGGGCCGTGAGCGGCGTTACGAATTTCTGGTAGTTGATAACGGAATAGCATCTAGAGCTCTTTCTTTTCGAAAACTTACTTTCTACGATTTGGTCTTATTGAGGGAAACTTGTGAAAAAGAAAGAGCTTATTTGCCTATTGGTGGATTGAAGTTTTTGTTAAAGTGACTTCCAGAAAGATTGACAGAAGTGGCTGAAGGTATGATCATCGACGTATTCATGCAGATTTTAGTTGCTGCCACTTGACAAATCTCTTCCATCATTCAGATAAAATTATGCAATGTATACACAGGCTTATAGAAATAAAAGTTTCTCGACAGCTCTCGCTTTATTGCTTAAAGTCAAAATTCATTGTTTACAAAGGCGATTCAGTTGTCAACTAGTTAGTTGAGTCCTATTATGAATATAAAACTGAGATACTTAGATGTAGTATTCTATTTAGTTATAAAGTATAAGTTAACTGTATACACATAAATATATAAAATCTTTAGTAGGGCATTTACAGAAATTGGAATCAAGAGATAAGTTTGTTGATTGACTAAATTTCAGTCAGCATTTGTCAAATATTTTTGATTATTTAATGTTTCCATGTAATATAAATCATATATTTCACCAGAATTGTGAAGTATACTTAGTCTATTGGTGTTGTCTAACATACTTTATAAATGATATCTAGTGTTTTGAATGTACTTACATATATGTTCGCTGTATCTTGTTGAATATGCACTCACCTAAAGAACATATTATTTAGAGATTGAAAAAGAGTGTAAATTAGGTGTTTACAATATTTCGTGTGCTTTCTATGATATTATTCATATAGGTCAAACAGCATTTATGAGATATAGTAAACATATTAGTGCGTTAAGAAAAAACTCGAAAAGATTGAATTTTGATGTTGATGTTGCTATCACACCCTTGACAGGGTTACGTATATACCACCCAATTACTCTCGACACTTAGATCGCAAGAATAGATATACTGGCGAGTCTACACCCGATATTTATTTTATTTTCATCAATCATAGCTTTTTGCTAAAATTTATTAATTCGCCGTTAACTTAAGATTATAGAAATAAGCACCGAGCCTTTAGTAATCTTACATATAATCTTATAAATTGTTGTAAGGTAACAAATACCTTTTGGCAACAAAAAACTCGCTGGGGAAGTCATTCATTTGCTATGCAATAACCTTAAAATTACGAATTAATCATTCGTAAAGGAGGAAGCCGTAAAATACCTGAAACTTCCTGCAACATCTTGATTAAAATGCCCGTGAAAGATGCTTCCGTAAACTATAACTATAACGAAAATGAAAAACTGCAGCTATAAACTAAGTACATAAAACAATTAAACACGCTTTTGTGAATTACCGATCGACGGTCAGGAGGATTGTAAATTATCTAGATTCAAATTAAAAAGAGGACTGCGTTTTACGTTGTTTCAGCTTGAACGTGCTCTGAATCCTTGCTTGAAATTTGTTTGGTAGGAGTTGAAAACAAATAAACCAAGAAAGTTGCAACAATGAAGCGAGAACGGATACAAAATGTTGTGGCTTCGATTAAAATAGTATCTTAGATATATCTAAGATACACTTTAATCAATGGCTGCACTTTTATTTCCACGCCAATAGGGATGAGAAGTACTGTAATAATGCAAAAAACTGAAATTGAGATCGTGATCTATTTTCCTGTTTCATTATATAATATACACCACGAAAAATATGCCCCTGAACTGTACGGTACTCTGGTATTTTTTAACTCGGAAAGTTAAACATTCGGATTTTCATGAAATTTTGACAGTATTTTACTACTGCGCTAAGGACAAATCCGCTTTGCAGTTTTTAAAAGTCAGTGCAGTGTCGGCGGTATGATCGTATATGATCAAAAAACATGAAAAACGCACAAACTTGTAACGTGTAATTTATAAAAGTTATACCGTGGTTGTCCCTCTGGTTCATTATATTTTTCGCTGGCCTCTATAGAGGCCCTAAAACACAATCGGCCATGATGGGCCATTGCAGGCCATTGCCATTGTGTATAGGGAGCAATGGCGCATGATGGCGGACAGTTGGCTTTGCTTAATGAATCGAGGCGCGCAATGGCGATGCTGTCGGTTGTCATACTTCAAAGGGTATCGTGGCGTAGCCTGGCCGGTAGTGTTCACACAGTCGGCCATTGATCAGTTCGTTACCAACGGACGGGGTAGTGCATACTTCAACAGGCAGCAATGAGTCATGCGCCATTGTGTGAACACAAACTGACGGGCAATGATGGTCTACGTGGCGAATGGTCCATTGTGTACTCGGACTGAACGATGATTGTATTTATAATTCCTCAATTGACAGTTGCCCCGTTTGGTTGAGTATGGTTCGTAGAAGTCTTTTTCATGGTTTGTTCCTGGATCCCAAATAGGCGTTATTGTGTTCGCACTGCCATGTTTTATTTTATCTCATATGGCAGACAGGCAGCTTTATGGTTTTTGTGTGGCGGTGCATTATTTCCTTTTTTTGATTCATCAACAATGCAAATGTTATATGGATACTTAGATTCACTATAACTCTGCTGCCACTGGTTCCATGTCTCAAAAGGTACAAAGTACTACTGGAAAAAAAATTATCATGACATAACGTCTTCTAGTAACACCTAGTTTTTTTGAGATTCCCCCCCCCCCCAACGATTATTTTTGAGTACCAATTTTTTGTTTTTTTTTTGAAACGGTTGGGGGCCTCGGAATCTTGAAAACTATGCGTTTCAGTGTTTTCAATTTTCTTCGTTTTTTCATCAACCAGCCAAAAATGTAGATAGATCATCGGGAATTAGTGACATGGTTTTTCGAGACGTATACTATGTCACAAAAAATCGAAAAAACACACAATATTTCGGATTTGAAATGCTATTTCAACAGTTCTCCGCCAATTAGCCTAGGAAGTATAGATATATAGATATGGTATGAGACGCAAAGTAAAAAAAATATTTGGCTGCTCAGATTAGCAATAATTCTTGCTACGGGATAAATTTTCGAATGGAACTTAAGCTAGACTATCGAATAAATTTCCGGAATGGGTTTTTGAGCAGATTAAAGGGGCAAAATAAAGGAACCGAAGCGCCGATAGTGATAATTCCATGCGAGGAATGCAAGACGGCGGCTTAGGGATCTGAAAAATTACGAAACGAAATGATATTTTAACTCGAATACGTGTTAATTAGGAAAGTGTAAAATTTTTTGTTTTGTAATTGGAATTCTTAGCCTATACGACTTCATGAGACTTCGCAAAAGATTAAGTGGACGGAACATGTGAAGATAAGAGAAGGGCTGCGTGATGGAATGGTAGTATTATGAGACCTGTCACCTCTGAATCCCCTGAAAATTATCAGGGATGTCCGATACATCCAAATACGTGTTGGATTTATAATTTCTCCACCACTCCGCGGCTACTGGTCCAATTTTGTCTCCGCTAATTCCGAGCTATCGAGGGGTCAAGAATTATCGTATAGACAGATGAATCGACGGACGTGCGTGACATAGTTTATCGAGATGTATATGGAATGAAACATCGAAAAAACATAATATCGCAATCGCTAATTTTTTAGCGACTACAAAATTATGTTCGCCTAAAATTAGCTCCTATAGTTGGATCAAATTTTCAGTTGAATATTCGCAGATACAGAGAACTATCGATCGTAATTTCTAGAGTATGGTTTCATTTGAATTGTCATGATTTATTGCCATTTTCCTGCAGAATAGCAGATAAGAGATCCGGAGATATTAATTCAAGTTCTGGACTAAGTGAGAATTTTATACAGATATCTAGGAATTATTTATAGTATCCATCTGGAAACTTCTCGGTTTCTTGCAGTTGAAAAAAGTTAAAACGCCGAATGAAATAAGGAACGCGATGGAAGATGCTATGCCACCAACTAAACTTTCCTGTCCACAAACTGGCTATATTGATCTGATTTATTGTTGTTCGTCACTTATGCGTTACGTCTCATTCCGTTCCATCAAACTACGGATGTTATAAAAATAATGCAAATGAACTGACAACCGCTCATTTAGTCCAGCACGTACAGCGAACGTCGTCGGAACGGATGGCCGATGGACCTCCGCATCGGTACGAGGCGTCATGGACTGGTCAAGTGAAGGCATCGACGATCGGCGGTGGCCAGTGCCTTGTCGAAACAGTTCCGAAATGTACTAGGTGTCATTCTAGGACATTGAAAAAGAAGAAGTTATACATGTAAGTAAATAACATGTAGTTTGAAACTTGTAGATAAGGTGGATTTATCAAAAGTTTGATTTCGGACTTCCATTGTCTATAAAATACTCAAAATTTTATAGACAAGTCCGAAATCAAACTTTTGATAAATAACATGTACTCTTGCACTCCAGGCATGCATCCCCAACACAAGACATTGTTTTGAACCTGTGCAATTATGACAACGAAGACAACGGTCCGAAACGCAAATTACACTAGCGATACCAGGTATTGAAAAGTTATAGCACTTCAGAAAGTGTTAGCTGGAAGATTAGTATCCTTATATGTGGTATGCACTCATTGAAATGAACTCTGCCAGGTGATGAGACAAGCAAAATAACAAACCGTTTGTTTCCTAATCCTACCTAGTTCTGGATCGTTGGTGTGAGCAATCAGGAGTTTCCTCCCAGTTTTATAGAAGTTACTTTTTTATTATAAATACCCCCACGCAAAGGCCGATAGCCTATCGTTATTCATAAGCGCTATAGGAGGATACATTCGCATTGATCTTAAAACTATGTAAATTGTAACCATCATGGAACAATGCACCCGGTAATTATTGCACAGTTTTTTTTAGGAGGGGGAAAGCTTTTATAGCCGAAGTGTGGGAGTCTCCACCGGCTACCCACTACTGTCATGATTACACAGTAGTAGATAGTACACCCGATGACATACGCACTAAAACCCAAGCCTCCGAACGCCAACCGCCACCGCGGAACTGTTTAACACAATACTTCACGGTGGCAGCCTTGTGGCTGGCGCCTACAATCAGGTTTGCCCAACCCATAAGAACCAGAATGCGGGCACTATTGCCAGCGCCCACAATCAGGCTCGCACGTTTCGGGCCACCTGCCGTAGGGCCCTTTCCTCTGATTTTTTCTCCCGTAGAACCATCTCTACAATTATTGCACAATAGTAGTAGCAGTAGGAGTAGTAGTAGTAGTAATGGGGAAGCAAAGCCTGGCAAATAGGACCAGGAAATGGAACGAGATCTCGTCATCCACCCAGCACTTCTGACAGATTGAGTCTTTGATCACTCCTATGAGTGTCATGTGCCTGTTCAATCTGCAGTGACCTTTGAGGATCCCCACTAACAAGTGGAGTGAATCCCTATTCCGGTTCGATAGCCACAGATCCCTACGTTTGTTGGGGCCTGCTATGAACCTCTTGGACTGACTGCACTCATCTCTCTTCAACTATGCTTTCGCAAGTTCGTTATACGCCCAAGCATCTAAGGCATGAATAACCTGGCCTCTGCTAATGCCCAGCAAGGGTTTGGGGCCAATGCATGTGCCCCTTGCTCCTATCATCGCCAGGCAGTCTGCTTTCTCGTTACTCGGCACCCCGCTGTGACCAGGAACCCACATGAGGGTCACCTTCTTGGATTGAGCTAAGCGTTGGAGGGCGACACTGCATTGCTTGACCAGTGGTGATATGATCCTAGGAGATGCTACCGCTCTCAAAGCTGACTGACTATCGAAGCATATATAGATGATGTCTTGCTCCGTGCACTGTTGTACTTCCGCTGAATATGCCACCATCAGGATGGCAAATATCTCCGCCTGAAAAACTGACGTGTGGGTTTGCAGCGTTATGCTTTCCTCCATGCCTCCGCCTTCCAGGCACATTCGGGATCCCATCTCTTTCGAGCGAAACCCTTCGGTGTAGCAGAAATCTTAGCTTCCCTCCCGTCCACTCTTCCCTAGAGGGAAGAACGAGCGAGAATCTCCTATCGAACCTTAACTTATCGTCGGCCTTTTGTTACCCTGAGTCAGGAAATGGGGAGGTTGCTTTCCGCCACCTCCTCAATCCTGGCGTGGCCTATTAATGGGGCTGAGGGGGTCCGCGAATCCCCGTCCCGCATTCTCAGATAGGCTGCCTTGGCACCTCGCTTGATCCAGACGTTCAGAGGCGGCAAGCCTCAGAGAACGTCCAGGGCTGCTGACGGCGTGGTTGTCATCGCTCCCGTAATCCCCAGCGCTGCCATTCTTTGGATTGTGGTCAGCTTGTTGGCTATCGTGGCTCTTTGGGTGCAGGTCCACCAAAGCAAGCACCCGTAGTTCATGCAAATCGCCGACGTTCTTCAAAAAAACGAATTTTGGAGAAGACTCTTCCAAGACGTTGTAAGCTTGACTTGGCGAGGATGCGCCCCTAGAGGTCCTCTAGTCCTTGGTGTACTGAATCACTCTTGATGTTATTATGCGAGACAGCTCGTCCGAATATTTCCATGATAATACTTACAGGTCAGCCACCTTTCTTTGATGTTCTAGACTGTAGAGGGGCTTTGTGATGTCAGACGCATGCTCTAGACGTATTGCTTGTATCTACGTTGTATCCAGAAGCTTCAGGGAGTTGTTTGGTGCCTATTTCCAGCCATGCGAGCAGTACTTGATGGTCTGATCTGCGCCTGGTATACCAGCATTAGCTCTTCCGGAGAATATAATATTCTGGAACGGACCAGAACCCTCAGTTTCTGTGGCTTCAACCTAGCGAGTCCAGTAACACAATCGTGCCATGACATGTTATTGTCGATGTTAATTCTCAGAAGCCTGAAATGAGGCAAGTATTGGGTGTTCCTCCACCTCCACGGCTGTCAGACCAGCATGCGACTTCTTTGTCAGGGTTGTTGTCTTCTGAGCGTTAAACTGAACTTCGCTTGTATATCTCCAATCCACAATTATCGCAATGTCGGTAGTGCTTTGGAGAAGCTGTAGATAGGATTAGATATTATTTCCAACAAATCGTTGATGTATAGCATGAGGGAACAGTCCTCGCTAGTAGGATAGTTTAAATAGGTTGCAGAGAACTGATGTTATCTCTGCAGTGCAACGTTTTGGGAGAATTGCTGGTATTTGGTCTTGATCACTAGCTTTCAAGGAGTTCAGTTCTAATAGATTGCCTTTTATTTACCGGTGTTGAAATCAAATTTTTGGCGATTTGAGTTCACACTGATAGTAGATAGTGGAGTGCCCATTTTTTTAGAATTAGCAGCAAAAACTTCCTCCATAGTGGTTGATTTTTCTTTTGGGGTGGGTGCGATGAACCCATCCGTTCTCCTCAGTTGTGGTATGGACGAGTAGCCGAAGTTCTGGCTAACAGTCTTGTCTACAGACGGAAATGATCTGGACGAGTTAAGAAATGAGAGGAGTTTGTTCTTAACTTCCTGGTTGTGCTCCTGAGTACTGTTATCGATGACCCGCTTACAGTGGCTTCTGGAATCGATGAATCTGCGGTGACTTTCAGTAGTAAGATTTGCACTTCATTCCCTTGGAAGGGCGTTTATCAACGTGAGGTATGTAAGCTACCATACCTAACACTTCCGTTACTTTTTGTCACAAGCTGACGGATCTCTGGATTGGTAATAGTTTCTGAGATCATTTTGCTGATCTTTAGAGCCAGACTCTGCATGCTGTAGTATGCTGTAGAGTTGAATTGCTATTGCAATCGAATGTTCCTAGTGTAGTGGATATATTTACTGTATAAATGGCGGGATTTGTTCTGAAGTAGAGGTTTAACAGGTTAGCAAAGTCTTCATGGTAATCGAAATCTCTTAATGGTTCGCTGATTATCTGTGCCAAACCACTGATAGCGAAGGCTTCAGCTTCGCGTCCCTCCTTGTCTGTTTTGTTGGAGTGACTTAGCCAGTACGTATTGCGAACGCTGAAGTCGCCCATAGGTTATTTCTAAGTTGGGGTGATCTGTTTGTAAAGTGTCTATAGTGGCTGAAAAATTCTCGTCAATTACTGACGAACCGACTTCGATCTCTGGCAACGCCAAAATGTGTAGCTTTTCTGTCTGCAGGTATTGGCGGACCGAGTTTATGTTTGAGGCGTGACCTCGAACATTAGACCTGAATATGTTTCCTTGACTTTGCGGCCTGTCATCCGAGCGTAGTTGCTGCAGTAGACGGCTTCTGTTGTTAGTCTGTTGAGAAGCTGCAGCATATTTACATAAACGAGTAGATTTGATCAGATCACTAAGGTAGATAATTCATACCGGAAAGATGTTAAAATAACAACTATTTGGGTTGATTTTACTGAATAAACTTGATAATTTGATGATCGATATTGAGAGTTTTCATTCAGTAAGACGTGCATTGTTGAATTTGGGACAGGTAACGAAACAATAGTCTTTAAAACAAAAAGTATACATTCGAAACTACTTAACAAGTTTTAAGTACTTAGCTGACATTTCGAAACACAAAATAGATATGTTTGGTTCAAATTAAAACATTTTTATGGATGTAATTAATAAATAATAATGTTCGCTCATCTTTATTAGAACAATTTGCTGATTTATGGCACACATGTTGCTGTTACTGTTATTGTTACTGTTTTACAGGCATATATTTTTGTTTTAGATTGTATTTTGGATTGAACACTTCCTAAATCCTTGTCCTCCAAATGAGGAAAAATCTTCTGTCATCTGTAATCTCTAAGACAGGCTTAGGTTATCAATGGAACTATTTCGGTAGATAGCTATTTGAAGAGTGTTTCTAGGTAGCCAGTCTTTTATAATTCTAACTGCTGTATCAATTTGGTATGAATTATTTTCTATTTTTAATATAATCCCCGTGATGTTATTTCCATCCAATGGGCCTCTATCCACCGTAGGTAGATTACCGGACAGAGGACACACAGACCTACGGAAATACATGACATGGTTTTTCGTGATTTATATGTCATGAAACATCAATAAAATACAATATCTTGGATTCGAAATTACAGTACTTGTTTATTGGTTTTTAATAACGGTTGAAAATAATTATTATCTGTTTTTTAGTTTAAGGAAGCATTGCAAAACACTTTAATTTGTGATTTGTGGTATAGAATTGAGAATATTGAAGTGGTTAGTCAATAGCAAATCATTTTTATAATACACGAGGCTTGAAAATATCGTTAATTACAGGACAATTACCTCTTATCTTATTCATCGTAGCCCTATATAATGCTGCGTGATGAACATCCGTAGTATTGTCAAGTACAAAGCACACTGCCGCTATGTATCTAGCTTGGTTCGGTATTTTACTTATTGCCTGTGCTTATACCTCAGGTAAGGTACACTTAAATTTCATAGATACCATGGTAATACACACAAATTTTTGAACTACCATTTTTTGAGTAATAATCCTTCTACTTTTATCTTAAGAACATAGACAGAATTGAACTTTTTTAACCATATACACGGTCTGCTGAATTAGGTGCGTAATACTGTAATTTGTTCCATTTATTTAGATTGTAGACGGTCTTAGTCAATCCAAAGTCAATTGGAGATCGTAAAACACATATTCTTCCCATTGTCAGTGGTTTGTATCACGGATTGTTATCGACCTTGTTGAGGTGAGCCAAGTCAAATAATGCTATAGGCTAGAGGTAAAGATACTCCAGTGTTTGACTGGCGAACTGTAATTTTCGTTGCGGACCACTCAGTGGAAGCAATATTTTACCAGGATCATTCAGCACAATACGTAGCGAAATATATTTCATTATATTGTAGTGTGAAATTGAATGTTTTTGAGTGGCCCCGGTAAATCGTAGCAATTAGAAAACGTCAACCATAACCATCAAAATGTCCTTAAGATATTTCATACCTTATGATATTCTATTCCTTAAGTTATTTGAATTATTATTATATATTTTATTATTTAAGATATTTCAGGTGCAAGTAGATCATACAGTTAATAAATTTAGCAGCTTTACAACTCGAAAATAAAACCCTTTCACCTTTACATATTTACTGCAGAGGATGTTGTAGATATTATCATTACATTTCAATTTCAAGCAACAGATTCAGATGGATTCAACATCGACATGATTAGAGTGTGCATATCTATAGTTTTAATATTGTCAATGGTTGTTTGGAAAGAGGAATCTTCCCAAATATGAGGCTATTGTCACCTTTTTGGTTAAACATAGAAGCCCTACGGACTATTCTGATCTGACTGTTGAGATCAGTCGTAACCTGGATAACCATATAAAGAATATTCTGGTGATGCTAGACTATTCCAAAATATTAGTTCGTCAAACTGAAATACTTTGGACTTACTGATTTCGTTGAATCGTATTTATATAGTCAAACACAGAGTTCTAGAACAAATCAAGGATTGTCTGCCAGTGCTGATGCTCCTTTTCCGCTCCTCGGGAATCTGTACTTGAACCCTTATTATATTTAGTGTACGCATTCGAGTTACATAAATACTGTTATTGAACATTGTACTTAAATACGCTGACGACACACAACTCATCTTTAAATTCGACTTCAAGCTGATCAAACGTTATATAAAATTAATTTAGATTTAGTAAATATAACCAACTATTGTAGGATTAATTTTTCAAAGCCTCATCCAACCAAAAGTTTCAGAACATTATTTTATGCTAAAAATACTTATGAAGTATGGAAAGTATAATTGATTCAATTATACTCGCAAAAAAATGTTGACGTTATATTGGATTTAAATCTAAGATATCATCCCCATGTCGGTAATATATTCTGTCCTCAATTTCAAGACTGGGAAAAGTCTGGTAATGTCCAGAAGAAAAGTAGATAATAGAAAATGTCTGTTGTAGGGTTGTATTTGGATGACCGAAACGCAATAACCTTTTCGGTGATTAGATAATTATGATACATTTTGTGCATGAAACAATCACCAGCAGGGAACTTGTGAAACTTGCAAGCAAATTAATTCCTTGTAGATACTTAATTTTAAATGAGACATGACGTTCAGTTTGATAGTCCACTTCATCATATTTCACTCAATCGAAGATGTTTTACTTACAATTTTGCCAGGCTGCAGAATTCTATCAGCAGTTCAGAGAAAAAGAAAAATTTATCATTTTTCAAAAAAGTCAGATTTTTTTACAGATGCGAGGATCTTAAAATTTGAAATGTGTTCAATTGCTGTCTATCTTTAATATGTATGCTTTTTATTGCCAGGATTGTGTAGAAGTGCAGATAGTGTATCAAATTAAACATTTTGTAATTTACGATTAGGTTCGTAATATGGTTAACTGGAATCCTAGTTCCATGGATAAACATCGCCATGACGTAATTTGCTTGCAATAAGGCCTTCTTACTATTGTTATTTATAAGTATAAATATATGGAAACTCATGGTACTACATTGATCAAAATTGATTTCAAACAGTGTCTATTTATTTACTACAGTTTAGCCAGGGTTACATATATATGCCGTTACATTTGAGTAACAAAATATCATTAATTGGCTTGTTTCAGGTGAACCAGTGACCTGTTATGAGTGTCATAACTGCCAAAGGCCCTACGCACAGAGATTTTGTCCCGCATATGACGCAGTTTGCACCATACAAACTGTTAAAGACAGTGAGTAATTGACATATTGCTTTCTTTAACATCAACGATTCGCATACGGCGCCGTTTCGTCCCTGTTTAGATTAATCAGTACGATAATAGGTCTTAGGATCAGAGTTGCTAGGTGGCGATTTTCTGCCAAAGTGGTGATATTACAACCTGTAATGGAGACCAGAAAGTGTAGTGAACAACTCTCGGTAAAGCTATGTACTTAGGAGCAATGTATCTGAAAACTACCACTAATAAAGCCTTACAACTCTGGAAGTGCATATTTGGACGTGGCCAAGAACTAAAATTGCTCCCCTCTTAGTTGCTCAAATTGGCGGATGGATTCGTGATCAGCACCTAAGAATTTGAAGGAAAACGACTTTGGCTCCATCGAATTTTTATCCTATTGAAAACATTTTCTTATCCTATTAATGGTAGTGTTTAAGGAGTATCGCAAATTGTTTCGCTTGTCGCCGATGGAGGGTCGTTCGTCGAGAAAAAAGAATTGTATGTGGGGACGCTGAATCCCAATAGGATCATTAGAGAAGCCAGTGAGTCATAGGGTGCCCATTTGTAAGGGATAGGCTCTCACCATCCTCCGGGACTTCCTTATATCCGGACCATAAACGAAAACCTCATAAACGTCCTCGAATTACCCAGTTTTTGTCCCGGTAATACTCCATACCTGTTAGATATACATTTTTGTTCGTTTGCATTCAAATCACAAGAATCATAAGATTATTTCCAATAGCCGTCGATAAACATAATATATTTCCGATACGTTTCGAATGTTTCAAGCAAATGTAAGCGATATGAATTTCTTTTACAGGTGATACTGCATTTAAGGACGTGGTTCTTTTTCCGAATGGAGCTAATTTGTTTCGTTTCCGTTTCAGTGACTTTTACTACAGATTAGTGAATTTTAACTGAGTAGGGATCATAAATAATAAGGCTATTTAATCTGTTACAAGATTGCGTCAAGTTATTTGACTTTGTTTTCTACGTGCAAATGTATCAATATATTGCAGAGTATGATAAGTTTTTACAGCTGGTGATACACTTGAAGTAAGTTATGACGATATTGAAAACGCTGGATTTTTGTAAAAACTTGTTGGTGTGAATTTTTAATATTTTATAAATCCAATCTCATTTATGAAAAAAATCAGATTCAAATTGTTCTTTCTAAGCTCATACAACTGTGTGAGAGGTATAACCATTTTAACGCCATTTTTTTCCGCAGGTCGTGGAAAGTATACCATCAATCGGTCATGCGAACCACCAACTCAGAGTGGTATACCAATTTGTAACGCTATATTGAACCACAACGTACCGGGAGGTACGGTGGTTGAGTGTACATCTTGTACCACAAATTTGTGTAACAGTTAAGTTATTAAATGTTATCTAATCCTTTAACCAGTAGTTTATTTATCATCCAGTTGTGAGGTGTGACAGAAAGCAGTATAAAAAGAATAATTTTTAAGAGACCCCATCACCCCCCAAAAACGGGATTACAGTCTATAACTAAACAAAAATAGATATAAAAAAATTGTAAGAGTTATTTTTGCTTAGAATGTAATGTAGAATGTGGGATAAACATACTAGTGAAATGTTTCAAAAAACAATTTCACTCAATTCAACGTGACAAAGGTATAATCCCGAATTCTTAGTAATGTATCAAGTAACTTTAACTTTTTTACGTTTTTGTAATAAATGTGTGAGTTTGGAGCCAAAATATAGTCTCCGCAAAAATAGTTTCAACTTCAATCTCGGGTTTCCGAATTTTTGTAAAATAAGTGCTGTCAACAATCGACAATCGCCGTCGAGCTCACTGTTGCTATTCCAACCATCATATTTATAGATAGCTATATATTTATATGTATTTTGGGTTCCTAAATTGAGGTTAAAAAAATATTCACTATTAGTTTTTCACATAATATCAAAAATCTCAGTTGCAGGAATCCGTTCGAAAGGTTAATACTGAAACAAGAAATATGATCAGGTAGTGGTAACAACGAAAATTGTATTACATAAAATTAAAAAACAGCAGACGTTGTAATTTGGCACCGTATACATATAAGATACATGCTGTTAATACCACCAGTATCACCAGTAGTATGCGAGACCTCAAAAACACTTGACTAAAAATGCTAGTTTGCTTCTAGCACACATGATCAATCGAATGGAAGATTTAAACTTTCAGAAAGTGTCGAATGAGAAACGACATTGTTTCGAATGAAAACCTCATCTTCCAAATTCATTTTGACGATTTTGGACAAGATTACTGATTCACTACAAAACAACGTAAAAAGTGTATCATGGAGTTTTCCTGGTAAGTTAGACTTATACAAATTTCAATTTAGTATATCCAACTTTGCCAAAAGAAAAATTGTTGTTTTCAATTCCATTTGCATCGTGATAGTATATGACATGACTGTAACTAGGAAAACCACTACATTTCCGAAAGACACTAACCAGCGGAAGCAACATGCCATCCAAATCAACAAAAAAATCAAAATAGTTATGAAATGGGGACTGTAATAGAGGATGCAGAAAGTTCGGACGTCAGAAACCTACTCAACAAATAAAGCACACGTTAGTTTGTCAGCCGTGGAGATGGAGAGACGCCCAACACCCAAGTTATGCGTAAATAGTAACATGTCCTGTCACGACCATTTGACCGGCATTGCTAGGTCGGCATCCCAGAAGCTGAGCCTTCTCTTTCGTTCCAGGCAATTGTATTCACTGGAATAGTGAACTACAACTCCTCAAGGCTCAGATCACACTATCTAAGGGATACTGCTCGCATGTGTGCGGATGTGCTCCCTGAAACTTTCAGACTCCAGAAAAGAGTTATACGCCTGTTATTACAACGTAGCTCCACAGCTTGGAAAACCGATGGAAAGTAGTTGGTCTATCCCAATTCCATAGAGAAATCCGCTGGATTCCACATTAAATGTTTGATCGAGTTCTCTTGACTAATACGAGTAGCACCGAAAGTCAAAATACTTTTGTGCTCTATAGCTGTAGTATTTGATCTGTTCTATAAAATTGAAGGAAGGACTGAAGATGAACCTTACAGTGGTTGCCAGCCCATAGCAGTTATAATATTTAGCTTTTATCTTTCGTTTAAGTTCTAATTGTGTTGGCTAGAGGTGTTGTTTTTGAGTGACATCATCTATCTTAGATTAAGCGTTTGATCGTTTCAATTTTTAACTTTGTCGCTCTGTCGGTCTGGCGTGTGTCGGTCTGCCGGTGCTTTGATCTGTCGGTCCTTTGGTTTGTCGGTCTGTCGGTCCGCCGTTCTGCCGTTCTGCCGGTCTGCCGGTCTGCCGGTCTGCCGGTCTGCCCGTCTGCCGGTCTGCCGGTCTGCCAGTCTGCCAGTCTGCCAGTCTGCCGGTCTGCCGGTCTGCCGGTATATCGGTCTGTCCGTCTGCCGGTCTGTCCGTCCTTCGGCGCTTCGTTCTGTTGATTATCACTACATAATCTCAGTAACAGCTGTACTGTTAGTGATAAAATTCGGGCGGTGATATAGTATAGGTGTAGTAAGTCATGCTGTTTAAGTAGCTCTATCCAATCAAATAACAATGCTGAAACCGTAACTGTTAGTAGTCAATAGTTTTCGAAGAAATTGAATTTCTCGAAAGCACTGCTAATGAAAGGAATACAAAAAAACGGGCAAAAAAACCAATAACTCAAACACGGTTAATTTTAGGCCAAACATGATCTAACAAACCTGTATCTAAATGGATCAAATGCAATCATATACGGGATGTCTTTTTCCTAACCTCAACGGCTTAGCTGCTAGCCCCCTCATATGCTGAATGGTCCACGCTGTATGTGCTCTACTTTTTATTGAGATTGTCTCTATCATCTACCCATATCAGTTGCCGTTATTGTCACCCTATAATCTTAGCTGCATCAATGTTGATGATATTTGGGGAGAGGTATGCCGTGTGGCAAAAACAATAATCTTTACATATATGTTACTCGTACGAAACATCGCAAAGGAGGTTAAAAAATGAGGCATTGTAGATATTTCCATATACATCAACTTGCAAGAGGAACACATGAAATTTCAATTAGCTCCATCATGCCGGATAATGATATGGCCCGAAATAAAAATTATTTTTCCATCGTGGAAGGTGCGGAATAGATCTACTTGGTTCCACGTTGTTTGAAGATACTAGAGAAACATCTATATGCGACCAACTTGAGTTGGCGTTAAGGAAATGATTGAAACTGGAAATGAATCACGAAGAATATAGTGAATTTAAATGAGTTCTTTGTAGCTACGTAACGAATCGAAACAATTAATCCCAGCAAGCTAAGACGACGTGTACAAAACGGCGCACCATCTCACCCGAACCATCTAGATGACAAATCTGACATCATAGATATTTCCTTGGGGCGAGAATGGATGGAGCAAAAAGTGCCGCTGGTCGCTAGCCACTACCGCCCGTTTCATTTCGCTAAAAGCTGGAGTTGTCTCGGCAGGGGCGGGAATCAACTGCACCTTAAGAACGTGTTCCTAATGGACCACTGCACCCCGCGCTGTTGCCATATCATACGATATTTAATCAACTTTCTTCTTCTTGCGGTGCCTATCCAGTTTGAATGTTGGCGATTATCACTACATATTACACACTTGGTAGCTAGCTCATCTTGATAGACCCACTGTTGTAGTATTCAACCACGTTCTTAGGTTTCTCTTCTTCTACCGGGTCCATGCTTCCGTTCAATCCTTACCTAGAGGATCAATTGCAGCAACACATATCTTTGGAGTTTTCGCATTTATTTTCCCGAATATTCTAATCTGCGTGATTCCATCAATGGTATTATCTCTCTCTGGCTCACTATTTATTCGCGAAATCTACTGATTGGTTTTATGATCTGTCAAAGGTGTTTTTAAAAAGTAATTCTGCGAGAAAGCCATATCTCTAGTAATCCAATAACTTGAAGACTGCTAGAAGATCACTGAGGACATTCTAATTGAAAACAGCGACAACTACATTGTTGTGTTCTCGATGGGACGTTTCAAACGTTTGAGTAACCATACTTCCATTATAATGGATTTATTATCCGAAAGAAAATACCTATAGTGCCCCAATATTAACAGTAAGCTTTTACATGAGAATAATAATAATAAAGATAATTAACATAAATGAAATTAAATCATCTTGAACCTTGGGACAGATCATCTGCAGATCGTCGAAGGATATTCCAGTGCTGCTTGGTGCTGATGCGTTGAAAACCACGAGCAAATTCCCGAAGATGCTGTTTTCTCATAGAACACCGTGATGAGGCATATACACTTAGTCTTCATTATTGTCGGAGCATGCTACTTCTGTCATAAGACCTGAAGTCAAATATTCGTCTAAAAGTTGTACCTATAAGTTTCAGAATTTATTGTTATTCCTTATCCTACGCTAAGTTGATTATATCGCTGTATCGATATATTTTGAGAATCGACGAGTATGGTTGCATTGCCTTTTAGTGGTAAAGACACAATGTATCTGCCATTTTCTGAAATCTGTAAATTTTCTAAGAAATGCGTTTCGCAACTCTCTTCCTCTTCTGACTTCTGAGAGGAATCTTTTGGGACTGATTTCTTCGACTTCCCAGAATTTATTAAGCTGAAATTGAATGCGCGAATCTGAGTCTTATTTTCGTTCGAGAAAATTGAATCTTATTTCAGATTTGGGTTGCTTAAACCTTCCACCGAGAATCCAACTGAGTCGCGTTTTCTGCAGTAATGGGTATTCTTTACTGATTTCTTTTCGTCCTATACACAATAAGCGCCAAAATATATCTGCGCCGAGTAGAACGTCCACCTTGTTAGGTATACCAGTATCATGCTGAAAGTTTCTGGATACAGAAAAACTTTATTCTGTTTTTTCAACATATTTTCCCGCTACCTTAATCTACATTTACGCATTCGGTAAAATCACTTGTCAAATTCTTGTGACCAACGTTCTTCTGAAAGGTTGCTGATTTCCTCCTCAAATGCAGCGCTTGCCTCTTCATCGGTGGAAAAATGGCGACCTCGTAACTTTTCTTTGATCTTAGAGAATAAAAAAAAGTCGCACGGAGCTACGACCAGGGAATAAGGTGGGTGAGGCAACAGTTTGAGACCCTGTTCAGCAAAAAAATCGAGTGTTCTAGCGGCGCTGTGGACGGGTGCGTTGTCATGGTGCCATCGAATACCCCGCAGACCAGTCTCTGGACGACTCTTGTATAGTTCTTGGAAGACTACAGGAACACATTTGGTTATATACCATTCAGAAGTAACTGTCCTTTGATTTTCCAAGGCTACCGTTGTGATGTATCCACTTTAATAAAAAAAAGTTGCGACCATTTTCTTTCCAACACTCTTGGAACGACGAATTTTCACTTCCAAAGCACCAAACTAATGATTGCTGTTTAGTTCCAGGACCATAATGATATAACCATTGTGATGTATCCACCTCTAGGAAAAAAAAGGTGCGACCATGTTCTTTCCAACACTCTTGTGACTGCTGTTTAGTTCCGGTATCATAATGATATAACCATGTTTCGTCTCCGGTTACGATACTAAGTGTGTTCACAGGGCCCATTATCAAATTTTTCAAGCATGAACTTAGCCCAATCAACTGTTGTTGCTTTTTGCTCACTAATCAACAAATGTGGCACCCATCTGGAACACGGTTTCCTTAGAAGAAAGTGATCATGAATGATTGTTCGGACCGCTGCCGTTCTAATCCCCAGAGAAGCCTTAATCTCGGTGTAGGATATATGTCGATATTTTTTTACCATATTTTGCACAGCTCCTACAGTTTCCGGAGTAACAGCACTGGGCGGTGAGACCCGGCTCTTTTTAAACTCAGCGAACCAATTAAAAACTGTAGCCCTAGAAGAGGCAGAGTCCCCAAAGCAACTCACTAATTTTTCGTCACATTCCGCTTCTTTTCGTCCCTTTTTATAGTCATACAAATCATTGCTCGAAAATCACGATTATCCGGTTCCATTTTCACGTTAAAATTCTGCCAACACTTAGATGCACTCCAGACCGTGACAAGGCAACTACTGAATGATTCAAACGCTCCCTTTGCGTGTGAGCACTTACAACTTTAGAAAAAATAGCTGCGTGCTCAAACTTGTTTAAACTTGTATAAATTAGGAATATCTAAAGACTTTCAGCGTGACCCTCATATTTGAAGGTAGGATCTGCGAGTTTTATATTAACTGGAATGTTCATGTCGCGTTTGCTGATGAATATTCCAGGTAGATGTCCGATGTGGCGACTTATCACCAAGACATCCAAATTGAACGAGAAGTCACTGATGGTTGAAAATAATTTCAAGTCACATTTGTGATTTATCGGTGAGGGGAGGCCGCTGATCCCAGACACACACATATTTTTACCGAGAACCTTGGTACCTTGAAGAGGTTGCAAAGTATTTCTGTAATAACACTAGTTAGCATTGGCCGATTGGAAGTGGTTAAAGTACATGAGACTACTTCGCGTCCTGTTGTTCCTTCCATTTGAATTAAGTAGATAAACTGAAGTTTCATCAAAGCTAGCTGTTGCTTGCGTATGTTTTCTTCTCCTCATGTAATGACGTGTTATGTTAACGCTGACATATCCTGCATCGACTACTACGACACTCCTTTGCCTCATGATAAGCACGCAAGCAAACTACACAACACTCACTGTAAACACTCCAATTTAAATTGTTCATGACGCAGCATTATGTATAGTTGATAGTCGATAGTAAATAATTTTTTATAATACACGAGGAATATTTCGTATTGCGCAGTAACTATCTCTAAGATCTTTTCCTGTGCTTCCAAAGCACCAAACTAATGATTGCTGTTTAGTTCCAGGACCATAATGATATAACCATTGTGATGTATCCACCTCTAGGAAAAAAGGTGCGACCATTTTCTTTCCAACACTCTTGTGACTGCTGTTTAGTTCCGGTATCATAATGATATAACCATGTTTTGTCTCCGGTTACGATACTAAAAGTGTGTTCAAAGGGCCCATTATCAAATTTTTCAAGCATAAACTTAGCCCAATCAACTCTTGTTGCTTTTTGCTCACTAATCAACAAATGTTGCACCCATCTGGAACACGGTTTCCTTAGACGAAGGTGATCATGAATGATTGTTCGGACCGCTGCCGATCTAATCCCCAGAGAGCCTTAATCTCGGTGTAGGATATATGTCGATATTTTTTCACCATATTTTGCACAGCTCCTACAATTTCCGAAGTAACAGCACTGGGCGGTAAGACCCGGCTCTTTTTAAACTCAGCGAACCAATTAAAAACTGTAGCCCTAGAAGAGGCAGAGTCCCCAAAGCAACTCACTAAACTTTCGTCACATTCCGCTTCTTTTAGTCCCTTTTTATAGTCATACATCTCATTGCTCGAAAATCACGATTATCCGGTTCCATTTTCACGTTAAAATTCTGCCAACACTTAGATGCACTCCAGACCGTGACAAGGCAACTACTGAATGATTCAAACGCTCCCTTTGCGTGTGAGCACTTACAACTTTAGACAAAATAGCTGCGTGCTCAAACTTGTTTAAACTTGTATAAATTAGGAATATCTAAAGACTTTCAGCGTGACCCTCGTATTTGAAGGTAGGATCTGCAAGTTTTATATTAACTGGAATGTTCATGTCGCGTTTGCTGATGAATATTCCAGGTAGATGTCCGGTGTTGCGACTTATCACCAAGACATCCAAATTGAACGAGAAGTCACTGATGGTTGAAAAGAATTTCAAGTGACATTTGTGATTTATCGGTGAGGGGAGGCCGCTGATCCCAGACACACATATATATTCTTACCGAGAACCTTGGTACCTTGAAGAGGTTGCAAAGTGTTTCTGTAATAACAGTAGTTAGCATTGGCCGATTGGAAATGGTTAAAGTACATGAGACTACTTCGCGTCCTGTTGTTTCTTCCATTTGAATTAAGTAGATAAACTGAAGTTTCATCAAAGCTAGCTGTTGCTTGCGTATGTTTTCTTCTCCTCATGTAATGACGTGTTATGTTAACGCTGACATATCCTGCATCGACTTCTACAAAACTCCTTTGCCTCATGATAAGCACGCAAGCAAACTACATAACACTCACTGTAAACACTCCAGTTTAAATTGTTCATAACGTAGCATTATGTATAGTTGATAGTCGATAGTAAATAATTTTTTATAATACACGAGGAATATTTCGTATTGCGCAGTAACTATCTCTAAGATCTTTTCCTGTGTGTATATAAGACTCCGTTATGAACATACGTAGTATTGTCAAGTTCTAAGCATACCATCGTTATGCATTTAGCTTGGTTTGGTATTTTAGTAGTTGTATGTGCTATTACCTCGGGTAAGATACACTTGGATTTCAATAATACTGTAAAGACATTCAAATTTTTAAGGTACCAGTTGATTGGGTAATTATCGTTCTATTTTTGTCTCAAACAGAAATAAATTGAACGTTTTCAGCTTACACACGATCTGCTGAATTAAGTGCGTACTTATGTAATTTATCAAATAAATTCTTATAGTTATTCCAAAGTCAATTGAAGATCGCTTTAGTATGTCCTCCTCGACCACTACATACTTCACTATTATTATTACGTATGAATATGTCATACTGGATTCCTTGGCGCCGCAAATACACAGTTTTACCATTCGCCAAACCACTTCTACTAAGCCCGACTCATGTTTCGCTAACTATGTTAGCATCTTCAGGGGAAGATTATAAATGAAAAATTACAGTTAGTGGTTGTCTTATATAACTGTCGTAGCAATTACTTGTCAGGGAGATACGTCAGGTAAACTATCTTCAAGAAGCTAACGCATACATCAGACTGTTAGGGATAGGACGCCTCACCTTGTTCATTATATTGTTTATTTTGTGTGAAATCTCTAGGCTTTCGTAAGCATCCAGCTTCTTGAAGTTACCAACACTACGAACTAATTTTAAATTGTTCAAATCTATCTTATGTTCACTATTGAACATGTGTTTTGCGACACTAGACTTCTCTATTGCGCCATATCTTAAATACGCTAGATGCCACTTAAATCTAGTTCTAAAATATCTCCTCGTTTGTCCAATGTAATATTTGTTACATTCACTATAATTAATTTCGTGAACTACGCACCGATCAAGTTTGTCACCTTTGTCCTTGGGGTTTCCTAATAAATCATTATGTTTTGGATCAGAATGGTCTATAGTACTAAATGCCAGACTCTGTCTCTGTCAAGACCCTCCGTATATTTGGGATCAAAAGGTATTGAAAAATTATTTGGTTTAGTTCTTTCAAATTGAAAGATAGATGAGGTACGAAATGTTATCTTAAAGTTAATTTTATCAATGAGTTTATCTACAATCTTCATATCATAGTCATTAAAACCATAGTTACTTGTTTCATGGTTTCATTTTCTTTTTGAAACATTTCTTGACTTAAAACTAGCCATTTTGTGTTGTGACTGTAGTTAGAGTCTTCCCAAACTTCATGAACCAGGAAACCCAATGTGACCAATTTTGTCAGAAATGGTGAACATAAGATAGATTTAAATAATTTAAAATTATTTCATAGTTTCGTTAACTTCAAGAAGCTAGAAGCCTGGAGATTGAAAAGAAAATAAACAATGTAATGAACAGGGACAGAGGTCCTATCCCTAACAGCCTATTGTTTACGTTGGCTTCATGAAGATTGCATGTCTCCCTGACAAGTAAATGTTATGGTCGGTAGGACATGACATGTATATAAGACAACGACTAACTGTAATAATTTAGTTTCAATCTTTCCCTGACGATGCTAACATACCCAGCGAAACACGAGTTGGTTTAATAAAAGTGGTTTGGCGAGTTGCAGACTGTATTTGTATTAAGTATAAATATAAAGAAACTTATTATAATAGCCTATCAATAGAAATTGAGTTCAAATTCCCCTGCTCATTTACTACAGTGTAGCCATCATATACCACCTCATTTTACTAACTAAATTTTATCAATTGGGCATGTTTCAGGTGATGCAATGCGCTGCTATGGGTGTCATAAGTGCGATATGCCATACGCACAAACATTTTGTTCTGAGACAAACCCAGTTTGCACCATAGTAACTGTTAGAGACGGTGAGTCATCAATATTTTCTTTATATGACTGCAACGAAACGTATACGGCGCCGTTTCGTCCCTTTCAGGACTCATCAGTACGATAATAGGTCTTAGCGCTGGGATTGCCAGGTGGCGATTTTCCGCCGAAGTGATGATTTTACAACTTGTTTCGGTGATCAAAACTCGGTAAAGTCACATATTTAAGGGCAATGTTTTTGGAAACGACCACTAATAAAGCCTAACGACTCGTGGAGTGCCCAGTTGGAGGTGGCCAAGCACAAAAATTGCCATGCCCCCTGAATTGCTTAAACGGACGTCGGATTCATGATCGACGCTTCCGAAGAATCTTATTCGTGTTTGAGCATAAACTACCAAGCGAATGAAACTCGTTATGGCATGTGGTGATGCTGAATTCCAATAGGATGATTGGATGAGTCGTAGGGCCTCCTTTTGGAAGGCATAGGCATGAAAATACCTGTCAGAATCCTCCAGGTCTTCCTTAGATCCGGACTAGAAACGGAGGGCTGATTCGTAACCAGCATCCCAGAATTACTCAGGAAACGATTTTTGGCTTATTTACAGGATACATTTTTTTGGCAAGCCACAGATTCGCGGATTTGTTTTTCCGGTAAGTATTTTCTCTGGAAAACGAGACGTCGTAACGCAAATGAGAGGACACTATTTTATTCAGCGGGATTGCCCATTGCTGAAAGTATAACATCAAGGGTAAATCGTTAGACATCCATGTTGTATGACTCAAAAAAAATGTTTTTTAAGCAATACAGAAACGGATTGCCTGAGTAATTTGGGAGGCGTGGGCGCCAAAGGCAAAATGAAACAAAATCGAATTCGACAGATTGTGTTTTCGAGATGTTTCATGAGAAGTACATCACGAAAAACTATGTCACTCATTTCTGTCGGTCCCTTTCTCTGTCTGTCCGGTAATCCTTGTCCTCTATATATCTCTGATAGGATTATTCTGATTTTTATGATTTCTGATCATAAAACACACTGAACCTTTTTTTTTGGCGAGGCTCCTGATAAATTTCCAACATTTTTTTTGTTCTTGTTGTTCACACATTTGCATTTAAATGACAAGGATGATAAGATTATTCTCAATAGCTGTGGACTATAGATAAGGATATTTGGTTTAGTATTACTGTATTTCACGTGTAGTTGTATCAGCTTATTGAAGTTCTAAGAGCTGATGATCCATTTGAAGTAGGTTTTGAACAATATGGTAATCACGGATATTTGAACACTTGAAGAAAACTTTGGGTATTTCTGAAATTTTAACAGATATATCAATATTTCATAAGTTCAATTCCAAGTAATGACGGTTCCAAGATCCTATTCAAATTGTTATTTATGAAGTCATACCATTTGCCTGGGGAGTACAGTATTAACCTATTTAACGCCATTTTTTCCGTAGGGCAAGGACACTATACTTTCAATAGATCATGCGAAGAAAAAACTCTGAATGGTCTACCATTTTGTAGGGCTATCATAAACCGCAGAGTATTGGAAGGTACGATAGTCGATTGCACTTCTTGTGGCGACAATTTATGTAATCGTTAAATTAATGACATGGAATTGGATGATTTAACCAGTATTTTATTCATGATCCCGTTGTGAAATATGACAGAAAGCAGAATAAAAAATAATTCCTGAGAGGCCGGATCACCATCGAAAGACGGAATTACATTCTACAGATTAATAACCATAGATAATAAAAAATCCAAGAATAATTTTATCTTAGAATGTAACATTGAATGGCAGTTGAATATTCTTATAAAATGTTTAAAAAAATCGTTTACTGGATTTGGCGTGACAAAGGTATCATCCCTCATTCCTAATAATTTTTAATCAACTTTTAATTTAAGTTTTTGTAATATCTGTTTCAGTCATTTCATTTCATTTTGCATATTTACGAGTACGTATCAACCAGCTAGACCGACGGACTTGATCAGCTGGTGATCCAGCCGCTTAAGAATATATAAGTAGTTCAAATGCCGATATGTTTATATGTATTTTAGGTTCCTGAAATTGAGGTAAAAAAATTCACTATTATTTTTTTTTAAATAATATAAAAAAACTCAGCTGCAAGTATCTGTTTGAAATTTGGATACTGAAACAAGAAATATGACCAGATCGTAGTAGTAATGCAAATTATTATGCTTTATACTTTCAAATATTTATTTCTTTTGGTTTGTCCTTTACTTGTAAAAAAACTACAGTCAAAACTCATTGTCATAGTTTTTAAGTTACTGATAATCTGCTTACGATGATTTACATGATGTACATATTTATGGTATAGCGGACGGTTAGGTGTAAGAATAGCTTTAGCCATCATGCGATATCATTGTTATATTTATTATTATATATGATACCAATAAAACCGTAGAGATGGGGGAATACCATAAACTCGAGTAATCTTAATTTAATGCTTTACATAGGGGTCACAAGAGGTTCCTTGAAGCGCAGGTTTGCTAGAAAAGTAATTAATGATTTTAAATCTTTATTAATAGAATTTGTTATTATAAAGTGCTTTCAAGGAACTTTCCTTGTATCTGCTATCTTTACTCATTAACCAACTCAAACTTATTTTTGTAATGATTAATGCTAAAATAAACGGCACCTCTGATTGGACGATGCACTTCAAAATGCAATGGTATATAATTGAATATGTATAATATATCAATGATACATTCCGGAAATGTTCCATGGGCTATTCATGGAACTATTGATTTTTGAATCACCTTGCTGTCCCCCGTTTCCTGTTACGCCTAGTGCATTGATGTATTTCTACCCATCCCTGCTCCTACGCATCTTCAAATGGAAGCTCTTGATTTCATAATCGTTAACTTTGTTTATTTTCATACTTACTTCAAAAATCTCAGACACTTGGACCTTCCTCATCCCCAACTGATTGCAATAATAGCCAAATAGGAAATATAACGGGCTACATACTATTGACATAATTCTTGAAAGTCCTGGAGTGTTTGTAAATATACTTGAACCGAGCCATAATATTGATGAAAACTTTGAAGAGGTGATTATATAACGCTCAGAGAACTTCTACATTCTAATGGAGAAGCATGAGCAGGGATAGATTAATACTGAATGATCAAAAGTTCACGATACCACTTCAAATATTACCAAACTAAACTTGCTAACTTCTTTTGCAGTCCTAAGGACAATGCACCTTTGCCCTAGGATCTGAAATATTTCCTAGAAAGAAAAAGCATTTTTTATATAAATAATTTGCATCTATCACCTTTACTAGTAGCAAATGCTCTACCTTTATCCAAGAGACCCAATACCTACCTTCACCATGTCAGATTTCCTTCCTCGAATACCTCACCACTTACCCTGTTTCCCCGGTAAATTATCGTATTTTTGCTTGAAACCGTGGCTTACGGGCGCTGATAGAAGTGTGAAGTGTATGGCATACCGAACACGTTTTATCCAGCAGTGTATCGATGGCAGAAGGCGAGTATGGTATTGATGTTTGGAATTTTATCCGGTCAGCATCGGTGTCGCTGGATTAAACGACCAGTTTATGGGATCTGCTACAATTGGCTATTCGAGCAGGCTACTCTGTTCGTATTTTGATAGAGGGTGTTTATGTTCTTGCACGCTGAGCATACACATTCTATGTTGGATCAGAAATTGGAAAGGAGAAACATCGACTTTATTCAATAGGCAGCAAGGAGATGAAGGCGCAATAAACTATAACAAGATATTGTCAATTTCAGTGGTTTATACCTTTTATATTTGCATGCTTTCGATAAGTCATAGAAAGCACCTATTCAGTGTAGATCATTCGTAAAAATACAAGGTAAGTTTTTAAAGGATGAAATACATAGTTACATAATCTACATACTTGTTTTATTTCATATACCTCTGTAACTAAGACCAGCATTTTGATTAGTTTTGAACATCAGTAAAACTTTTCGATGGCTAACACTTATATGTACTTAAATATTAGGTAAGATTTCCACATTCGATTAGGTATAAAAGTCTTTTTGGTATGACAAATCATCACAACAAATTTCATAAAAATCGATTCAATATAGTTCAAAGTACTATATGTTAATTAAGTACACGAGAAGAAAGTACAAAGTAACTAAATTATTTATACTATTTTAGCACTATTGAACAAGCTTGTTTTTCGATTTTAAACCATCTCGATGTTGTATAAACATTAATTGCGGACCTTCTTCGTTTGCAATTTTTCCCTGATATGAATTATTTTTTAGATATATCAACTGCATGATTTAAACATAAATCGAAACGTGTCAATGAAAAAAAAGAGTTTATTTTGTTAAACTGTGTTAAGTACACGATCTTTTTTCTGCGTGATGGAAGAGTTTCACCAAGTAAGAGCATCTACAATCTACAAGAATGTTTGGTTATAGGAGAAAATTATCGCGACTTAGTACTAGACCGTGGAACTATTGGATTGAACAGTTCATATGAATATATGGGTTTAAATATAACCGAAGACGGATCAAGTGAAAATGAGAAAAATAAACGCATTGGACAAACTAAAGCGATAATAAAACAGTTTTCATGGAGTACTGTGGGGTAAATAGATTAGATTAAGAAATAATCACAAGCATAAGGTCTGAAATGAAAAAAACCTCGACATAATGAATATACAGACAACTATAATTGGCACCTTTGAATCAATTAGCTTCAGACGTTATGCTCATTCCAACCGTATGGTTTGTAGCAGATATCCAAAGAAAGCAATTCACTGGAGACCGACACAAAGTAAAAAAATAGGTTGACCCAGAAGGACTTAAGGAGATGGTACAAAAGGCACTATGATGAACAGAAACCTAGAAGATGAAGACTGACAGAAAAGATACTGCTGGAATATTGGATGGGATAAACGACTCCAATGTTGTTCTTATGTCGTAATATGATGATGATAAAACAAATATTTGCTGTCATATGGAACACGTGCTCTTTAAAACAGATACCACCTGGTCTACATTTCTAGGTCATAAGGGGTATTGCTGTACTAACCCTAACGTTCGACAATGCATCCGATATAATAATTGTTTCAGTGCGCTCGCAGTATCTATAAAAGCCGTCGAACCGTAAAATCTCGCTACATCCATACATCCAGGACAGAATTTACGATGGAAGAATCATAGCGATAAATTCGTCGCCGAACGGCAGTAATCTGTCCGATATTTAACTGAGCCCGGGGGCGCCAGATGCGTATAGATAGAGCTGTGCTGTCGCGGACAGTTTTAAGTAAGCCACCCCTGATAAACTGCCAGTGACAAGGGAGTCCGCCGGCCGCTGCCTATTAATTTATAGGCCGCATCTGTATGTCTGTGTGTGCGATTCTCTCTCGCTTCGCCATACTGACCGAACGGGTATCGATTGCCCGCCACCAGCATTGCTGACACAGATATCTAATACGCTACTGGCTCCAGTTTTCACTAGGCGCTATTCGCCAGTACTGGAGGGTATAGAGAGTGCGTCTATTTTTCTTGCCAGTAGCTTCCACTCCCTACCCGTAACATCCACACCAGTGTTACAGGTACTGCTGAACACGTTATTGCCATTCGCCAGCACACCGAAGAAAGTTGAGCATTGGATTTATTGAGCGTTTCTTTGATCAAACGACTCGAAAATTCAATGAAATTCGAATCAGTAAATCTGATGCGATGCATACAATGACAAGCGAATGCGCAAAGCGATTCTACAAGAAATTTAGAAAGACTGGATCAGATGGATATTGAAGGCCTTACGACTGAAAAAATAAAAATATAATAAGAGTATTATTTTTACGTTTGCTCCCTCTAAAATAGTACTCAGCTCTTATTTCAATAGCACAACAATGTTTCTAACAGCCGAATTTTTCTCGAATTCATTTTTCAAATGAAGTGGTATACCACCGCAAAAACTCACTGGCCGGACTCGTGTAAACGACCTGGACCCAGCTACTGCATAGGTACGTGTAAGTCTGCCTTCAGTAGCACTCGAAACATTATACCGTACAAATGACATGCGGGATAAATACCACTGTAGGTTTCTTGATAATAGGTTGATAGTAGTCCAAAAAGTTATCCTATATATTATCACTAAATAGAGGTCCACCATTTTGCTTTGCGTATTGTTGTGAAATACCATTTTACTTCCCACGCCAATAATTGATATGTACATCACGATAAACAATCCCTTTCATTCGGTCGGTTTGCATGTCTGTATGTCTGTTCGCCTTGTCTGCCTGTAAGTACTCCATCCGGTAATCCTTCACCACTCTATAACTCAGGAATTCCTGTTCAATTTTGATGTAACTTTAACATTAGGTTACAAGTCTGGGAATGAGGAGTCAGTATTTCGATTTGGTGGTAGGAGGCGGCTTAAGACGATCTAAGATTATACAATTTTGACTCCGGCTGTACTTCCTACTTTTTCAGATGGCGATGCAGTGGCAGTAGATTAATTATTCTAAAGCTACGTATTCATATGACAATGTGCAATACTTCTGGTCTACTGTTCAAAAGATACTGACGAATGGTCGGATTAAAAGTATGTACATATAATACAGATCTAAGCTCCCGGCTTTTATCAGATTACATTACTGCATTCTAGCGGAGTAAGGGTAGTGAGTAAATAAATACAAACATATTTGGCTCTAAATATTATAAATAGCGACAAGAAGGGTGGCTCTGTATTTGATGCGCTGCTATATAAGTTTACTAAATAATCGCATTTCAAAACTGTTTTTCATATATCTTGGAAACTTTGAACTATTTTGAAATTTTTATACTTATATGATACAGCTCCAATATTTGGTTTATTGAAAAAAGCATCATATTATAAATTGTTGAAAACTAGAAGCATTTACAGATAAGTATTGGGATAGCAGGTATGGTAGAAAAGGAGTCTTCACCTAAACTGAAAGGAATGGCAGCGTGTGTGTGTGTTAAGTGTGACCTATGTATGAAAGAATAGCAACGCTACCTTCCTTCAAGTTCTAGATTTTTTTGACAAGCGGTTTATCATGCAGCATTAATATAGAAAGCAGTTGTGTTATACCGATTTTCTATGGAAGCATCCAAATTCCGGTTTACCTATTACTCCTTTCAAAGTCATCTTCCATTTTAATATCGTTATCCCAATTCCTGTTCACAGCGTGCTTTTTGTTGTAATAAAAAACACAGAATCCTGAAGAGGAACCTTCTCCGAGTGATTGAAGTTTAAAAGTACCCTTAAGTGAATGGCAAATAATTTAGTAGCACTTGATGTGCCTCTTAAAGGTGAACTCCTTACAAAAAGTTACGTTCCTCCTTTGTACGTATGACGTTGTCTGTAACCTCCTGTCTATTTAAATATTCATTGCATAGAATTCTAGGTCTTTAACTTGACCTTGTTATTGTTTTTTGATAACAGACACTTTACTATCTTAAATAAAAATATGTAAAGTGCTGGGTCGATGACTTGCTGTAACACCTGACGAGATAGAAGTAGGATAAATAGCTTTTGGTATTCGATTATTATACTTACTAATTACATTTACTGTCTATAAAGACGAGTTACAATTCGTAAATTTTATAATAATATTAGAAGGTTTGTAATTATTATTACATTGTCATTAACTATTTCCCTAGCAGCCGAAATTTAAGTGAAGTTATTTATTCAATAACATGTTCTTTCACTTAGCGGTAAGTACAAGTTTGAGATGATTCAGCTAGAAAATCGCAGGATAAGATATTCCTCATATTTCCTGGAAGTATATAACGTGATAATGGCTTTTCACTCAAATTGAAATAAATAAAAATGTTTTAGACGTTTCGTTTTATCATTCTCCTTGATTTATTATCTTCCGGTTCTTTTTGAATCGCCCAACAGAATCAATTTTGTATTCAACGGCTTTGAACGAAATTCATAACAATGTAAGCAAATCTGTGTCGGCATATTTACAGATCCCTTCAGGATGGTTTAAGGAACAAATAATTAAATATTGTTTCTTTTACATTATCAGGGTCTACAAATTATGATAATTTTACTTTTCCATTCTATCGTTCATCTTTTTATGTCATGGGACCAGCGAATTTACATAATACTCCTCTTCCCTCACGTGTCTTACGTTTGCTTTGCCAAAGTTATTCCATGAAAAAGATGTTGCCCTGAAAATCATGTCTTGGCCACCTCAATCCCCTCATTTGAACCCAATAGAGTTACTTTGGGAAGAAGTTGACCGTCAAGTGAGGAAACTCCTTTAAACATCTCAAGACGGTATTGGAGGAAGAATGGAATAAACTTGAAAAACACAAACTCCAAAATCTCACCAATAGGATGACCCGAATCATAAAAGCCGCAGTAAAAACTAAGGAAGGTTTTTTCTATGTGAAGACGTATGTATTTACTCAGTGTTCTATGTAACTGCCATTTACAAATGTATTGGTGTCCACTTTGAGTCCTCTCTGATAAACAAGTGTATAACTAAGTTTGTTTAATGTCTTCAATAGTTTAAAAAAGAATTTAGCAATAAAAAACCTTATAGAAATCGTTGTCTAAAGACTTTTGTATATTTGCTATAATACGGTTATGAATCAGAACTTCATTTTTTAGGATCGATATCTCAAAAGAAATATGTTTCGTTCTGTAATCTGGTCTCATAGCTCGCAAAGATCTAGATAATAGAGAAATTATCCCGTCACATAAGCCAAATTATCATATATCATCCCATTTTCTCTATATCCCTAGCCACATTTGCTCATTTCCTCATCTCCGTGCGAGTCAGTGCACCGAAAAACAGCGGAAATGCTTTTATAGCAGGTCGCCTTTGTCAGAGAGACACACGCGCGCTGCTTGCAAAAATGAACAGCCGCCATTATGAGCAAGGTTTAAAGGCTTATTAGAGAATATTAAAGGCATATTTTATGAAGACAGCCAACACATACCGAACAAAGGCTGTCGCATACTCGCATCTCGCTATTCAGACGTTCGTTCACGTAGCATACGTGCAAAGCTGGAAGACATGAAATGAAAATGACATGCGGCGTTGTGACGCGCGAGTTTCTAATGAGCTTACTAGTTATTGTTCTGTTTGAATTTTGTTCCATAACAATAGAATTATAGTTGATGAGGCTTTATAATAATTTCTTTATTCCCAAGATGCCATAAAGGGAAACCAAAATAATAAGTAATACTGAGCTAGTTTGTCTAAAATGCAATAATGGATCCAAGGGAGATGTTTTGGCCTACGTCACCCATATGTGGAACAAAACATTCAAGTTTCATGAAGGGCTTAGAGTCATTGTGATATATCGATAGGGTGTGACATGAGAGAACGCTCATCAAGCTTGATGCTTATGAGTGTATGCCATGGAGGTGGAGGGATGCCAAATACTTGAATCATCCTCCATCAAGCTTCTAGGAATTATCATCAGCAATAACATGTCCTGCCAGATAAAGTAACCGGCCTTGTTAGATCGGCGTCTTAGAAACTGGGGGATCTCCTCCAATCCAGAAAAAATGGTATTCACCAAAACACCTACTCCTACTCTACAAAGCTGAGATCAGTTCATCACTGAAGTTTTATTCGCATGTGTTGGGATGCGCTCCAAAGTACTCCCTGATACTTCTGGACAGAATTCAGAAACGAGCAAAGACACCTAGTGAATGCCCCTAACCTTACAAATGACATATACAGGCTGGAACATCAGAAAATGTTGGCTAATATGTCCTTATTATATAAATACTATCATGGTTTGATCGACCTGTGTCGCATAATGACACCAAAAGTCGTCAGTACAACAAACAGGAGCCCAAAGGGTGCACCATCGCTAGGATGCACTTCCAACTCCTCAGCACAATGGAATGAGTTGCCGGGGAGTTTGTTCCCGATAAATATAATTTGAAGTGTTTTATGGTCGATGCGAATAGACTAGGCTTTTGTCTAAAGTTTGATTTCGGACTTCCATTGTCTATAAAATTTTGAGTATCACGACGTTTCGATTGATGTGCTATCTTCAATCGTCTTCAGGTGAACTGGCGAACACGTTCCTTCCATGCCTATTTATACCCCGTCCGGTGACGTGTCGTTGTGCGCGGACTGTTCTGATTGGTTCCCGATGCGCGGTATCCCGGTCTGCTGACGTGGCTGTTTGTCGGTCATTGTTTGTTGTCTGGTCCAGTCGTAGTCTGTTCATCTTCTTTATGAGTGGCTGCCAGATTGTTTTAATGTCTACGCTGGCTTTGCTGTACACTTTGCTGTTGTTGGTGATGAATGCCGCCTCCTTGAATTTCCTTCGATACCAATGCGGCTCCTTGGCAATAACCTTAGCGTCGTCCCAAGCTATTTCATGGTGCTCCGTCCATGCGTGGTCAGCTATTCCAGATTTTCCTGTCTCTGCTCGCTGGGTGTTGAGACGATGTTCTTTGATTCTTACTTCCAGTGGCCTTTTTGTTTCTCCAACATAGATTTTACCACATTGACATGGTATCTGGTAGATGCAGTCCTTTGTCTCTTGAGATTCATTCCTGGGCTTAGTTTTTGTTAGGATACTTCTGAGGGTGGCAGTCCTAGAGAATCTCATTTGGATCTTGTATCGCTGACCTATTCTTTTGATTCCATCTGATATTCCTTTGACGTAAGGCAGAATGAGTAAGTGCTGAGATTCTTCGTGTTTAATTCTTCTACTGTTGTTATTTTCCTGTATTGTTACTTCCACTAGCTTCTTTGGGTATCCGTTGTTTAATAGGTCTTGTTTGATGATATTGAGCTCTCTTTGTAGTCCCTCTTGTGTGTTACAAATATTCCTAGCTCGGTCGACTAAAGTCCGGATGACGCCTTTCTTCGTGGCTGTTGGGTGGTTTGAGGTGTCATGTAAGTATTGACCTGAGTGAGTTGGTTTTCTGTGTACTATTGTTTCTATTTTGGTGTTTCTTCTCGTTACTAAGACATCTAAAAATGGAAGGCAGTTGTTGCTCTCTTCTTCTTTCGTGAATTTTATCGAAGGTCGCATGTTGTTCAGATGACTGAAGAATGTTTCTAGTTGGCTCTCTCCATGGTTCCAGATGATGAATGTGTCATCTACATAGCGAAGCCATAACTAGGCTTTTGTCTATCTATAAAAATAGATCAACTGTGGCAGCAGTTGTCCTGAACAGACTATGACTTACCCGGTAACTATTTACTTAATTAAGACAGTACTAATCAGAAAAATCAAATGCTTCCAACAAATATTGGAAATGTATACTAATGTATCTGTTAAAGAGTCCTGCAACTGAAAATCCAACTCTCAATACAGTCATTGTGTACCATTGTCAGAACTGTCCTATTCACCGCCGACTTTCTGTGCAATAACACCGGTACAGATCCTCTTTGGCGCAGCAATCGTTTCAATCCATAGCAGGCTGGCGATTATCCGTTTGGTAATTGTTTACATGCCGCCAGCGTCACCACAATGGTGGGATAATAAAGGCGGGAGCAGAACAATACTACCGGCGAACACCAGCACTCAAATAGATTGGCCTGTCTCCAGGGGATTTATGCTAATCAGGAAAACTCGGTTGAGTGTCGGCGTTACGCGTGCTGTGCTACGCCGCACCAGGTCATTTTTTAGCTTTGCGGATGGGAATTTGTCTCGGGCCATTGCAGCACTTTTTGAAGGAGTGGAGACAAATGATGTACTAACGTGGCATCCGTCTTAGAGTCTGATATACTTAGGCTCTTAATAGAGAAATTTACAGGTTCCTCACTGTAAGTTAAGCTGTTTTATTAGTAGCAGTTCATCTTTCAGAATTGTGTCCTCATCCTCATTCTCACTGACAATGGTACTGTTATGTTTGTCATCAATGCGATCAGATAAATTTGCTGATATGTTGTCAAGTATTTCTCTTGGTGCTTTATCCTTTTCGTGTAGTTTTACTCATGCTATTATTGTTTTTGCTGTTGTATTTAAGTCTTTACTGTTCAAGTTTGAGGTTATGTCAACTTCATGGTGTTCCGGACATATTACAAATATGTCGCTTATTGCGATGGTATTTTTTAATCGTTTAAAATCAGACGAGTGATATGTATTTTCACAAATTATACACACTTTTAATTTAACTTTTGATAGAGGATGGTACTTGAAGCCTTTTTCTGACTCATCATCTGCAGACGCGGTAGCCATCTTTATGTGTTTAGTTCAAACTTTGATATTAATTACTCAAAAGTTTGATTTCGGACTTCCATTCTCTATAAAATTTTGAGTATCACGACGTTTCGATTGATATGCTATCTTCAATCGTCTTCAGGTGAACTGAATAGCATATCAACCGAAACGTCGTGATACCCGAAATTTTATAGACAATGGAAGTCCGAAATCAAACTTTTGAAAAATTCACCTTGCCTACAAATTTCAAACAACATATTAATTACTATTAAGTGTATATGTTCTCTGTCATGCTATAGATTAGGATGTTTCGTCTTTAGCCTAGACTCATCAGTAAAGCCTGGCGGTCTAATTTTAGAGAGCAATTGGGTATTATAGACGTATAGACGTATAGGCAAGGGTTTACCTCCAAGGGTCTCGCCCATCTTCATCTTAGGAAGTTAAGGTCGTAACACATTGCTTCGAAAAGGTACGATACCCCTTACGACGTCTGCCAGCAAGGGTGAACTGATTTACATCCCTTCTTCTTTATACACACTTTTCGAGATGTATCGTTATCTCGGCATCATTCACATCAGAAAGATATCCTGAGGGATATCTGTCACCGCTTTGAGATGTCAATGAGCAGCGCCACCGTGCGAAAGGGGATTGATCAGTATGTAGCCCAGGCATGAGGTCAACTAACCGCGGGCATGGAGTAAGTTGGCTAATGCTGGTAAGTTGCAGATAAAACAATTGTGTATTTAACACACAGTTTCACAAATAGAACTCTCTTACAGTGACGCGTTTCGATATAAATTTAAAGATCAGAGCATCTATAATCTACATAGCGGGTAGCTGTTCTATTAAATCTAATATATAACCTCTAAACTAAACAATTCAAATCCTTGTTCATTTGTCTTGTGTAGATGGAGAAATAGTCAACCAGCCTCGGTTTCCCTACTCAAGAACAAAAAAATTCAACATAAATAAAACTATCCCAGTTATTTCGGACCATGTCGCAATCCGCAGAACATAAATATTTTTTGGAATTACTGTTCAATAATTTCAATATGCAATTCAAGTTCACGTACCAAAAAACTGACATCATTTGACTCACATGTCTTATAAGTCTTTAGATCGCTCTCGTATAAATGTACATTCCAATCATGATTATGTTATACAACCTATTATTTTTATGCGTGGAAATGGAAAATTCACACCTCCTGAATCAGATATTTTTCCTACAAGAAAGTCTCTAGGTACTATAAGTTCAAAGACAGAAGATCCGGAATGAAGAGCACACCATTATTTTGTATATTGGCTGAACGGTATTCAGCCTTAGAAAGCTCCAAGAACGGAAAATGGTATTATCATGGAAGGTAAAAGATAAAACCTCTTTCCAAGCATCGCGCTCCAAAGAGATCCTTAATTCATTGAAGACGGGGTAATCAAATTATTTTTCAATCCGTTGCAAATGGTCTGGGTTTATCTGGATATAATTGGATTTGGGTTCCTTATGGTTGTAGTAGTCTGGACTCCAATTTAAAAGCTTAGATGTAATCTAGTCGGGTATTAGGTTTTATATATGGTCAGCATGAAATTTAGTTTTATGGAATCGATTGAATTTTGGGAAGTCAAGGTATAAGTAGAAATTTTAAGATTTAATTGGTTTATGGCGCAGAAGAAAGTTCAATTGCAACATTATCTAGGTCCGACCTGAACTATTGCTTGATCCATATTATTAAGATCATAAAACATAATATACTTGGGGTCTAGAGGGAAGTAAACGTCTGACGGAAGTCCGGAAACGTTTGAGATTTTCATTTTTTCACACGGCTTCGCACCAGTTCCTTTTAATTGTTTAGCAGGGTGTCATTTTGCCCTTTATATTTTGCAAGAGGGACCCGAATTTTAGAATCTCTCCTGGGTCTGGATTCACTTTAGATGGACTTGACTACATACATACAGATAGTCTAGAGGAATTCATCAAACTCCGAAGAGTTACTGAATTTTCCCATAGGAATAATTAAATAGCGCAGAATATAACCTCATTCCAATTAAATGTTGATAAGGGAAGATGCGCCTAAATTTGGCAACGTTATCAATTTTGCTCACAAATGTTCTATTGAAACACGATGCGGCTAAAACATTACATTTCAAATCAACAACGTGATTTTAATTTCCGTAATTTGATCTATTACACATTTGGCGACGATTCATATAAATTATTTTATTATATTCACTGAACAGGTTGTTTAGCACTGCAAATAAGTTATTAACAAATAGAAACATTTCAATGGCGTTTATGCTGAATATGTGCATAAAATAGATGTATACTTCAACCAAAGGCACGTGAGACTGAGCTGATTTATAATTTTTGTACTTCCAATCAAAATTCCACATAGGGGTAAAAAGGGAGAAATTTATAAGCATCTCAGTTTATTTGTCCTGGCCACTGATCAAAACCACATATGGCTAATTAAGAAACTTTACTGTCAGACCATTAAATTTTTAATACGATAATGAATAATGACATCGATTACAGCACGAAATCCCCTTATTTGAGATCCACGAACACATCATCAGAAAACTTGTAGAAATAAAGAATCACATTCTAAATACTTATGAATTATGATAAAAAATGGGCAAATATATAAATATTTTTTCAGAAGCCATACTGTAGCGTTAATGTATCTGCTATCACTGCCCATAGGAATTAGGATAAATATTCACAGCGATTCTCGAAGGACCGTGGAGGACCTTGAAGGCAACTAAAAGAAAAATATCCCATATAACGAAAGCAATTTACTCTAGCCTCTTTTTTATCTGAAGTGCGTCACACTCAGAGATATATGCAATCTTCCTTCGTAACATCACCCTATTTTAGTTACGAGTCCCTTCTTTTTACTTAATCTTATGGAAAGCGAAAGTTCAAAGATCAAAGGATATTTATATTTGTACTAAAAAAATCGGAATGACCATGGAACGGTGCGCAAGACTGTAAACAGTTAAAAGGCTCGCTACAAAAAGTACTCAGGTTCACTATTAAATGGAAATCATTTCGTTTTTATATTAAAAATCATTGTTTGAGCTGGTTCTTCCATGTCACCCATTTTTTATAGATTAGAATCAAACTTGATGATTATGACAATAAAATGATAGTGGAACAAGCCTTGTAAAATCAGAAATGAAGTCGCTAACCATGGTAAAATCATTTTAAGGTTGCACTTTTTTTCGTAGCTCGTGCACTGATCTATCGATTTGCACCAAAAATGAATTTTATATAAAAAAAACTAGAGATAGCTTTTCTCGTTAGTGTCAAGTAGACTGAAAGCACTACACAATGTGGCATCGCTGTCTCCCTCTGCAGGTCCGGCCGCGAGTGGCGGTACGAATTTTTGATAGTTTATAACAGAATAGCATCTAGAGTACTTTTTTTTCGTATACTTACTTTATATGATTTGGTCTTATTGAGGAAAATATGTGGAAATGGCTTATTTGCCTACTGGTTGATTGAAGATTTTGTTAAAGTGACTTCCAGAAAGATTGACAGATGTGGGGGCTGAAAGTATGATCATCAATTTTTTCATACAGATCACAGATGCTGCTATTTGACGAAGCGTCATTCAGATAAAATTATGCAATGTATACACAAGCTTCTAGAAATAAAAGTTTTTTCGACAGTTCTCGATTTATTCCTAAAAGTCAAAAAGCCATTCAGGTTACCTGTTAGCTGTCAACTCGTTAGTTAAGTGTTATCATGAATCTAAAACTAATATACTCATATATAGTATTCTTTTTAAGTTGTATAGCTATTAGTTTTAATCCTATTCTATTTCTTCTACGTGCTATGGGAAATAGTTTTTGGCGAATAAATTTGCACTAGGGTAAAATCCCTCAGAAAACCTCAACCATTGCTGTCAGAATCCCCTTGAGAAATTCATGTCATAGAATACTCTCTCTCTTAAGATGTATGATTTTTGATGTTAATTAATACCTTAATATATTCTATTCCTTAGGAGCTTTCATTATATATATATATATATATATATATATATATATATATATATATATATATATATATATATATATATATATTGTATAACTCAATATATTTCAAGACTAAGTTAATTATATGCCCAGAAATATATGAAAATCTATAGTAGGGCATCTACAGAAATTGAAATCAAGAGAGAAGTTTGTTCATTCACTAAAATGCTCCCATTTAATTTAAATCATGTACTTCACTAGAATTGTGAAGTATACTTGGTCTCTTGGTATTTTCTAACATACTCTATGATTGATATCTAGTGTTTTGAACACACTTATATACATGTTCGCTGTATTTTGCAGTATAGGCACCCACCTAAAAATCATATTGAGAGAAAGAAGGCGATATATGTGTAAGTTAGGTGTTTACAAGATTTCATGTGATTTCTGTGATATTACTCATATAAGTCAAACAACATTTATAAGATATAGGGAACATATAAGTGCATTAAGAAACAAACTCCAAAAAGAATACATTTTAATTTTGACAAACACTTACATAAACCAATCACAAAATAAGCAAAAAATTGACTAAGTACTTCACATTTGTATTGTAATACATAATTCAAATCGCATTGAGATATTAATTGGATATTAAAAAACATTTGCGAAATCCTGACCGTACTGTAGTAAATGAACAGACTTATAGTTTCAAGTGAATTTTTATAGATGAAGTACTAAAGGTTTTCATATATCTTTGAGTATATAATTACCTTAAGCTGGAAATATCTTAAGCCGAAAAATATGTAAAGAGAATGGAATAGTTTAAGGAATAGTATACCTGGAAGGAAACATTTATTGATTCGCCCTTACCTTAAAATATAGAAATAAGGGGTTTTAAGAATTACTAATTCAATCAAGTTGACTATCTATTTTGTTTGCATTAGTGATAACTGGAAATATCCAGTAAGGCACCATTTTTGTTTAGGTATGCGAGTCTCAAAGTTAATTGTGAATCGTTGCAAGGTAACAAATACCTTCCAGCAACGAAACTCGCTGGGGAAGGCATTTCTTTCCCATGCAATAACTTTAAAATTACGAATTAATCATCAGTAAAGGGGGAAGCCGTAAGGTACCTGATACTTCCTGCAACATCTTGATTAAAATGCCCTTGGAAGATTGCTGCCGTAAACTATAACTATAATAAAAATAAATAACTGCAGCTGTAAACTAAGTACACAAAACAGTTAAAGACGGTTTCGTAAATTACCGATCGACGGTCAGGAGGATTGTAAATTATCTAGATTCAAATTAAAAAGAGAACTGCCTGTTACGTTATTTCAGCTAGAACGTTCTTTGAATCTTCGCTTGCAGAAAACAAGTGAGCCAAGTAAATTTTTAAGGATGAAGCGAGAACGGACACAAAATATGTTAAGGCACTGATAAAAATAGTATCTTAGATATATCTAAGATACAATTTAATCAATGGTTGCAGTATTATTTACACGCCAATAGGGATAAGAACTGGAATTATCGTATATAAACTACATTTGATTTATAGAAGTTATCCTGTGGTTGTCCCTCTGAGTCATCATATTTTTCGAAGATTATATTTCTAATCCCTCAACAGACTGTGGCCCCGTTTGGTTGAGCATATTTCGTGAAGTTTTTATTACTACTTTGGAATTCGATTAATCAACAATGTAGATGCATCATCTGTATTCTAGCCTTTCATAATAGTTCATACTAGGGTCTTGTTACCCTGGAAACAGTGATAAAGATTAATTTTATGGTATTTTGAACATTAATTTTATTTATTATATTTTTTAGTTTAATAGAGGCTGCCGAGGCAGCCTAAACATCAGTAACGATTATTAATTAATACGTTGGTGGTTTCAATTAGCGGTCAGCAAAAAATATACGCACAAACTTCGTTCTGGGCATTTTTGTTACTTCTCATCATTTTCCGAAATATTTTTGGCGTTAAAAGTTGGTGGTGGGGGCATGGGCGCAGCCTTCATCGACGTACATAAAGAAGTAACACGATTTTAAAATCATAATAACATTGATATCCATTAATAGTAGCATTATAGTTTCATTATTTGATAAAGAGATTTTTGTCTGCCAAAAAAATAGTCACGGTCGTAATTTGCGATTTCATCTTACTGCCATAATTGTCAACCTACAAATTTTATTATAATTTTGTTTTCTATGTAATGGAAATATATATGTGACTCGATCTGTATGTATCGTTAAAATATACGAGAAAAATGGCGTCATGCAGGTCGTCGCTATACTTTCTATATACTTGGTATCACTTAGGAAATTAGGATTTGAATCAGAATTTGGAGCAGTTGATATTTTGAAATACATAAAAAAATATTGAAAATCTGAAATTTCTTAAATATTTACAAAACTTAGTTCAACTGTAGTAAACTGTTATCACAGCACGTGAAATACAGAGTCAGCCCACTTGACGCTGTTTTTTTAAGACTACATATCATTTTTGTAATTATTTACTATCTTTCTTTTGGTACAATGCAGTAATGTGTAGTATAAGTACTAGGAACAAATAAGAACAAACTAGAGCATTAGAGAAAACGGAAGAGTAACTTCGACAGGGTCTATTCTTATTTATAAACTAATTTGACCATAATAATATCGCGCGTTGTTATTATCCATATAAGCTAAATTGCGCTATCATGCCATATCATTGTTATTATTATTATAATATATTATACAGGCTGTTAAAACCAGCAGTACCACCAGTAGTACGTGGGACCTCAATAACACTTATCGATTTAAACTTATGCACACAAGGGAAAACGAATCGATTTTTAGTACATGTCATACAAGGGTTTTTATCAGATTTTGTCAAATGATAGATGACATTGAAAACAAACTAGTCATCTAATTTGAATGAATTCATTTGGATAGGCAACATTTTTATTTTGGAGTACATTCCTGATTCACTGGAAACACGATAAAAATACTGTTTTATGGAGTTATCCTGCGATGTAGGCCAGGACTGTCGATCTAACAATCTATCGGTCTGTCGGTCTGTAGCCCTTTTGCCACCACATGTTTTCAGTAACCAATGTAACGATTTTGAAAATTGGTGGAGTGATATAGTATAAAAGTAAGTAATGCTGTACTGTTTTAGCAAATTGGTACGTTGGCGACAGAGTTTCTAGCAAAAAATAACAGATATCGTATCATATTGACACTTTTGTTTTTAGTCTTTCAAGTTCCCTATCAGCTTTTGGTTATACTCCAGGGCGTTGTTTAAATTTAGATGTCAATATGTATCAAGTTGCGGGACACTATAAATGTGCTTACAAAAATTGAATAATCCTATATCAATTGTTCTTCGAGGTTACCTCTCTTTTGGTTTGCATATTATTTGCCGTCATTTTCAGCCCATAATCGCTCATCGATTTTGATTATATTTGTGGAGGGACGTAATCTGCGTCTAAAAATTATGCTCTTTACACGTATGCTATTCGAAGAAAACCACGCACAAAAAGCTTAAAAAAAATCGAGACGTTGTAGATACTATCATATACATTAATTTTCGAGAAGAACTCATTAAATTTTAATTAGCTCCATTATACTAGATAATGATATGGCCGAACAGAAAATGTATTCTTACATCGTGGAAATTGCCGAGTCAATCTACTTGGTTCCATTTTCAAGATGTTGTAGAGATGCTCGAATATGCTAAAGGAGTACCTACCAACGATTGGCGTTATTATATGATTTACACTAAAAATGAATCACAGTGAATTCAAATGAGTTTGCTGTCATTGCTTAACAAATCGAAATAATCCATCCCAGCAAGCTAAGACGACGTGTACAAAACGGCGCACCATCTGAACCGAACCAGCCATACGACGAATTTGTCATCATACATACTTCTGTGGGTCAAGAATGAATGGGGCAAAAAGTGTCTACCGTTCGTTTCATTTCGCTAGAAGCTGAAATGGTCTCAATAGGGGCGGAAATCACGTGCACCCTAAGTACGCCTCTCTGATGGATCGCATCTCCTGCACTGTTGCTACATCATTGAATTCAACCTGACTTGATACTTGCGGTACCTGTCAGGTTCGGACACTGGCAGTCATCATGACAATTAATACTTGGTAGGCAGCTGCTCCGAATAGAGTCACTGTAGTTCTATTAAACGACATTCTCAGGTTTCTTAACGCACCGGGTCCAGGCTTTCCCTCCATCATTATATGTCCCCAATATTCTAGCTTGCGCGATTTTATCGTTCATTATTTCTCCCTGTTTCCCTATATGTTCGAGGGCTCACTGATTCGTGATACGATCTATGCAAGAGATCTACGATACACCCATATTTACACAAACTTTAAGACTGCTAAAGGTTTACTGCTAACACTCTGATTAGAAATAGGAAAAATACGTTATTGCTATCCCGATGGGAAGTTCCATTTTGAGGAGCCATACCTCCGTTATTATGGGTAGTACAAGGATTTTATGTCTTTGTTTTGAACCTGACAAAGACTCTGATTATATCACTAAACTGAAAGGTACTGATTTGTCAAAAATACATAATATAAATAATTTTAAGAAAGAGGCAAATAAATATATACAAATCTACAGTTGGCATGGCCTGTGTGTTGATAATACGTACATAATACACTTAAGACTTTAAATGATTACAGTAAACAGAAACCAGTCAAAAAAGAGTTATGGAATAATATTAATATTCAAAATTATAATACTAAATTATAATATTTTATCTTTCAATATAATCATTCATTGCGATTCGTTTATCAGAGCAGATCCAATCTTTCAAGATTTGTTTGATATTTTTCCTAAATTCAAGTGCTCGTATGTTTGGTGGTATTGTATTATACAATTTTGAAGATACATATACAAATGATCTTTGAAATATGCTTCTGTGTGATCTAAGCATAATTGATTGGTACTATGTAAGAAATAATGTTGCCTGTATCGAATATTCCTATTTCAAGAAATAAGTGGTTCGGTGTATAGACTTGGAATATCGCTTTCGAAATATATTTTTTCAGAATATCCAACAGTATTATTGTATATACGCTTGTTTTATAGACAAAAAGTATCGACAAAATTACTTACTAAATCCATAAAGTGCAAGGAGCTAATCATGTAAGACTTTGATCTTGATACCAGGTATTGGAAATTTATCGCACTTTAAAAAGTATTAGCTGGAAGATTAGTATCCTTATGTGTGTTTGTCTCATTATCTATTAGATAATGAGACAAACTAAACAACAAGCCGTTTGTTTCTTAATTCTGGCTAGTTCCAGTTCATTTGTCTAATTAAGTTTCCTCCCAGCTTTATAGACGTGGTATTTTTCTACAGATGCCCCAAAGGCCATGCTGGTATCGATGAATCTGCGGTGACTTTCGGTAGTAACGTTTGTCCTTCATTCCCTGTACCGTTGTATATTTGCCGTCACTGCGTCTCTGCAGTTCCGGTTAAACCAAGGATTGTTCTTAGGGGGCAGTTTATCAACGTGAGGTGTTAGGCTACCATACCTGATGTTAATTTTTGGCCACAAGGTGACGGATCTCTGGACGTGAAACAGACATCATTCCATGTAAAGGACTGGTAATGGTTCCTGAGATCATCCTACTCTGCTGATTTGTAGTGCCAGACTCTGCGTGCTTTAGTATGTTGTAGGTCTACATATGGTTGAAATGGTATTGTGATCGGATGTTACTAGTGGAGTGGACATATTCACTGTATAAATGGCGGGGTTTGTTGTGAAGTAGAGTTTAGCAGGCTAGCAAAGTCTTCAAGGTAATCGGAAACTCTTGTTGGTTCGCTGATCATCTGTTCCTAGCCACAGCTTTCAGCGAAGGCTTCAGCTTAGTGTCCCTTCTTGTCTGTTTTGCTGGAGTGGTTAGCCAGTACGTATTGTGAAAGTTGAAGTCGCCCGAAAATGTTGTCTCTGAGTTGAGGTGATCTGTTTGTAAAGTGTCTAAAGTGGCTGAAAAATTCTCGTCCATCACTGACGAGCCGACTTGGATCTCTGACAATTCCACAATGTGTAGCTTTTCTGTCTGCAGGTATTGGCGGATCGAGCCTATGTTCGAGGCGGGACCTCGGACATTAGTGAAGTCAGCCCTGAATATGTTTCCTTGGCCTTGCGGCCTGTCGTCCGAGCGAAGGTGCTGCAGAGGGCGGCTGCTGTTATCAGCCTGTTGAGAGGCTGCAGCACATTTAGATAAACGAGTGGATTTGATCAAATGATTGAGGTAGATAATTCATACCGGGAAGATGTTAAAATAACAACTATGTGGGTTGATATTACTCAATAAACTTGATGATTTGATGATAGATATTAAGAGTGTTCATTCAGTAAGGGTGCATTATTAAAACCAGGATAGATAACGAAAGAATAGTCTTAAAAACACAAACTATACATTCGAAACTATGAAACTATTCAACAAGTTTAAAGTATTTAGCTGACATTTCTAAAAACAAAATAGATACTTTTAGTTGAATTTTCAGCATTTTCAGTAAGGATGTGATCAATAAACAAAAATGTTCGTTCATGTTCATCAAAACAGCTTGTTGACTTGTGGCACCCGTGTTTCAATTTGGTATAGATATTTTTTATATTTAATATGATCCCCGCAATGTTATTTCCATACAATGGGACCCTATCTACCGTGGGTTGATTACTGGAGAGAGGACAGACAGACCCACAAGAATGCGTGACATGGTTTTTCGTGATTTATATGTCATGAAACATCAATAAAACGCAATTTCTCGGATTAGAAATTTCTTGCGATTACAATAATTGGTTGATAATAATTATTATCTGTTCTTTAGTTTCAAGAATCATTGGAAAACACTCCAATATATTTTTTTGCGACAGGGTTATTTATAGTGAAGTGGAAAATCAATAGTAAATCATTTCCATAATAAAAGTGCTTGAAAATATAGTTTATTACCAAACAGAAAGATTTTATCTCATTTATCGTGGGTCTATATAATGCTGCATGATGAACATCCGTAGTATTGTCAAATAGGAAGCACACCCTCAATATGAATTTAGCTTGTTTCGGTATTTTAATAGTCGCCTTTGCTATTAACTCAGGTAAGGAATACTTGGATTTCTATGATACTGTAGAATGAATTTAAATCTTTAAGGTACCAGTTTTTTGAGTAATTATTCTTCTACTTTTATCGCAAACACATAGACAGAATTTAACTTTTTTAACCATATACACGGTCTGCTGAATTAGGTGCGTAATATTGTAATTTGTTTCATTTATTTAGATTGTAGACGGTCTTAGTCATTCCAAAGTCAATTGGAGATCGTAAAACACATTCTTCCCAGTGTCAGATTGTATCACGTATAGTTATCGATCCCGTAGAGGTGAGACAAGTCAAATAGGCTGGAGGAGTCTTCGCTTATATAACGCATTATTTTGGTGTTTTTTCTATATCCTCAAAATTTCAAACTGTTTTCACTGTTTCTTATAAACAGAACATCTAGAAACGGAAACTGTCCATTTTAATTTTAACCATATCAATGTGTCTGTTTAGTTTACTAATTCCTCGATGCTTCCTGACCTTTTTTTGAATACAGTGAAGATCTCTTCAAACGTATGTATACCAAATACCAGGAACAAAATATAAAAAATTTTCCTCTTTTAGCAACCAATTGAAAGAATTTGTGTGTGTGAAAAAAAGTCTCTAGGCAATCCACTAATCGTCGAGAACTTTTTTCTCTCTCCCTCAGCAAAGGTGAGCTGAAGCTTCTAAGCCTGCTCTGCCTGCTCCGAGAGCAAACCTAGAGGAGGTTGTGATGAGTGTTGATTCAGCTATCCAGTACCTCCCGGAATCCTCGAATAGGTTTTCTCATGAAACAGAAGGGAATCAAATCAATAAGAACATTTCTAGCAATAAAACTTTCGAGTTAAATGCGGAAAAATTATCTAAAGTTTGAATGAGAAGATTTGCTTTTACCTAAGAGCGAAAGCTAACAAGGTTGTAATCTTAGATAAATGTGACTACTTCGATCGAGTGAATACGCCCAATGAATGGTCCTTATAGCAAAATCTGGAGAAATCCTCTACCAAAACTGGTTAGCCAAGTAAAAATAACGTTTAATAGCCTAAAAAACCTTGCCACTCTACCTCTTAAAAGAAAGCTTCAAAGTTCAAACCAAACAAATCAAAAATTGTACTGCCTTCCCAAAATTCATAAACCAGGAAACGCAATGTGACCAACTGTGTCGGCAATAGTGAGCATAAGATAGATTTAAACAATTTATAATCCATTCGTAGTTTTCTTAACTTTAAGAAGCTAGATGCTTACGAAATCCTGGAGATCCAAAAGAAAACAAACAATATAATGAACAAGGACAGACATCCTACCCCTAACAGCCTGTTTTTTGCGTTAGCTTCATGAAGAATGCATTTCTCCCTGACAAGTAAATGTTATGGTCGGTAGGACATCACAGGTATATAAGACAACAACTGACTGTAATAAGTTAGTTTTAATCTTTCCCTGAAGATGCTAACATACCCAGCGAAACACTTGTTGGTATAATAAAAGTGGTTTGGCGAGTGGCAAACTTTGTAGTGCTTGTGTTATGTATAAATATATGGAAACCTATAATAGTCTGTCTATACAAATTGAGTTCAAAGAATTGGCCTGTTCATTTACAACAGTGCAGGTATCACATACCACCTCATTTAACTAACAAAATTTCGTCAATTGCGCATGTTTCAGGTGATGCACTGCGCTGCTTTACTTGTACTAACTGTCAAAGGCCATACAGCACAACAATTTGTCCTGCAGCAGCGGCAGTCTGCGTCGGAACAACTGTTAGAGACAGTGAGTAATTAATATATTTCTTTATATGACTGTAACGAATCGTATACGGCGCCGTTTCGTCCCTCTTAGGACTCATCAGTACGATAATAGGTCTTAGGACTGGGGTTGCCAGGTGTGGTGATTTTCCGCAAAAGTAATGATTTTACAACTTGTAATGGTGACCGAAACTCGGTAAATTCACATATTTAAGGGCAATGGTCTTCCTTAGATCCGGACCGGAACGGAGGGCTGACTCGTGATCAGCGTCCTCGAATTACTCAGGAAACGATTTTTGGCCTATTCATAGGAAAACATTGTTTGGCAACCCCCAGATTCGCAGATTTGTTTTCCCGGTAAGTATTGTCTCTGGAAAACGAGACGTCGTAACGCAAATTGGAGGACACTATTGGATTCAGTGGCATTGTCCATTGCTGGAAGTATAAAATCAAGGGTGAATCGATAGAAATCACATTGTGTTTTCGTGATATTTCATGAGAAGTACATAACGAAACACTATGTCACTCATTTCTGTCGGTCTCTCACTCTGTCCGTCCGGTAATCCTAGTCCTCTATATATTTCTGATTTTGAGGAAATTTGACTCTATGGTAATAGTGTGATAAGGAAGCTTGGTAGTTTCTGACAATCGGTTGAAGAACAGGATAAAACACACTCAAACTTTGCTTTTGGGCGTTAGCGAGGCTCCTGATAAATTTCCAACCTTTTTTTGGATGGTAAAATTTGGGGGTGGGGGTTGGGACCGTGATTGAAGGAGGGCGGAGTAGTCAAAGAACTGTAAAAGTTGTTAAAATATGTTATGTATGTGAAATGTTGACCCCGGTAGTACTCGTTAGGTTTACCTTGCAGTCACACATTTGCATTCAAATATTTCAAATCACAAGAATGATAAGATTACTCTCAATAGCTGTGGACTTAGAATTTAAGAAAGATAAACATAATATATTGCCGATATATTTGTTTCATGCAAAATGTATACCATACAAGTTTATTTTAAAGGTTATAAAGCATTTAAGGGCGCTGTTCTTTTCGAAAATGAGCTTGTTCATTCAGTCTATATTTTAGCGCCTTTTACTACAGATTATTGCAGTTTAGCTGAATGGGGATCAGAGAAGGCTATATAGTTCTGTATGGCAGTATTTCACGTTCATTTGTATAAACTTATTGAGGTTTTTAGAACTAATGATCCATTTGAAGTAGGTTTTGAACATTTTGGTAATCACGGATATTTTAAAACTTGAAAACGTTGGGTATTTCTGAAATTTTAACAGATATCTCAATATTTCATATATCCAATTTCAACTGATGACGGTTCCAAGATCCGATTCAAATTATTATTTCTTATGTCATACCATTGCCTGTGAAGTACAGTATCAACCAATTTAACGCCATTTTTTTCCGTAGGTCAAGGAAACTATATCATCAATAGATCATGCGAAGAAGCAACTCGGAATGGTCTACCAATTTGTAAATATCTGCTGAACCGCATAGTACCGCAAGGTACGATAGTCGCTTGTCGTAGTTGTAGCGACGATTTTTGTATAAATACAGTTTAATAAATGGAAATAAATGATTTAACCAGTAGTTCATTCATCATCCCGTTTGTGAAGTGTCACAGAAAGCAGAATGAAAAATAATTCTTGAGAGGCCGGGTGGCCCCCGAAAAACGGGATAACATTCTACAGATGAATAACGATATATAATAAAAATCCAAGAATAATTTCATCTTAGAGTGTAATATTGAATGGGGGAAGATTATTCTTGTAAAAAGTAATAAAAACGTTCACCTAATTTGACGTGACAAATGTATCATTCCCCATTCCTAATAATTTTCTAATCAACTTTGACTTCAAGTTTTTCTAATACCTGTTTCAGTCATTCAGTTTCATTCTGCACATTTACGGGTACGCCTGTATCAACCAGCTAGACTGCCCCCTTGTGAGCGGGCCGCTTAAGAATAATAAATAATTCAAATGTCCATATATTAGATTCCTGAAATGGATGTAAAAATATTCACTATTAGTTTTTTAATAACATAAAAAATCTTAGTTGCAAGTATCCGTTTGAAATTTAAGTACTGAAACAAGAAACCACCAGATCGTAATAGTACCTAATGCAAATTATACCTAATGCTTTATACTTTCGAATATTTGTTCGAGTAGTTGTTGGTTTATTCTTTTCTTGTAAAAAAATACCAGCCAAAATTCATTGTCATAGTTTTTAATTCAATAATCTGCCTACGATGATTTAGAGTCAACAACATTTATAGTGTAGCGGGTGGTTAGGTGTAAGAACAGCTTTAGTTAAATCTCGCCATCATGCCATATTATTATTATTATGATATATGATACAGGATGTTAAAACCAGCAGTACCACCAGTGGTACGTGGGACCTCAATAACACTTTCAACGAGTTAAATTTACGCACACACGGGAAAACGGATCGATTGTTAGTACATTACATACAAGGGTTTTTATCAGACTGTGTCAAATGATAAATGACATTGAAAAAAAACTAGTCGTCAAATATGTATGAATTCATTTGGATAGGCAACTTTTTTATTTTGGAGTACATTCCTGATTCACTGGAAAAACGATAAAAATACTGTTTTATGGAATTAACCTGCGATGTAGGCTAGGACTGTCGATCTAACAGGCTTTCGGTCTGTCGGTCTGTAGCTCTATTGGCACCAAATAATCTCAGTAACCGCTATATAAATTTTGAAAATTTGTGAGGTGAGATAGTATAAATGTATAGAAAGTAATGCTGTTCTGATTTTTAAAATTGATATGTTGGCGACAAAGCCAACACTAACGGATATCGTATCAGCTTTTGGTTGAATAAAATTTTTAATTCAGTGGTCCTAAAAATATCTACATAAATTCTAAGTGTGTGCTCGCCACTATGCGTCAGACCTGCTATAGACATGCACGCCTCGTATTTAGCCTAGACTCGTCAGAATAGCCTGGAGATCTAGCTGTAGAGAGCAATCGCATGGTATATACGTAACCCAGTCAAGTCTTAGGGCTTTTGACTTCGTAAGTTGCCAATGGGCTTTTGATTGAATCAAATCTTTCTTTATATGGTTTTAACAATATCTGCATGAATTCTGTTTTTATACGTTTCGCATACTCTAGGATGCCCCAGGGAGTTGTTAAGATTTAGACTTCAATTTTTATGAAGGTGAGGGTCACTATAAATGAGCCTACAAAAATTGTTCAATCATATATCAGTTTAGGTTACCTCTCTTTCGGTTTGCATATCAGCTGCCACTATTGTCAGTCCATAATCTTAGTTGCATCAATTTTGTATTTGGTGATGGATGTGATGTACGTCCCAAACTCTGCTGTTTACACGTAAGTTACTCGAAGAAATCCTCGCACAAAAAGTAAAAAAAATCGAGACCTTGTAGATCCTACGATATACATTAATTTACTAGAAGAACTCATAAATGTTTAATTAGCTCCATTATACTAGATAATGCCATGGCCCAACAAAAAATCTATTCATACATCGTGGTCATTCCGGAGTCAATCTAGTGGGTTCCATTTTTAAGATATTGGAAATATGTATGTTCAAAGATGCTAGAGAAGTATCTACCAACAATATACTTGAGTTGGCGTTTTCATATTATTTACACTGAAAATGAATCACAGTGAATTCAAATGAGTTTGCTGTCGTTGCGTAATAAATCGAAATAATCCATCCCAGCAAGCTAAGATGACGTGTACCAAATGGCACACTATCTCAACCGAACCAGCCAGACGACGAATCTGTCATCAAACATACTTCCGTGGGGCAAGAATGAATGGGGCAAAAAGTGTCACTGGTCACTACCGCTCGTTTCATTTCTCTAGAAGTTGAAACAGTCTCATTAGGGACGGGAATCACGTGCACCTTATGTACACCTCCCTAATGAATCGCGGCTCCTGCACTGTTGCCGTACCATTCGGAATTTAACCTGACTTGATACTTGCGGTACCTGTCAGGTTCGGATGCTGGCAATCATGACAATTAATACTTGGTAGGCAGCTGCTCGGAATAGAGTCACTGTAGTTTTATTAAACAACATTCTCAGGTTTCTTCCACCGAGACCAGGCTTTCCCTCAATCTCTTCCTGAAGGATCAATTGTAACAACTCATACTTTTGGGGGTTCATGTTCCGAATATTCTAGCTTGCGAGATTTTATCGTTGACATTATTACTCCCTGTTCCCCTATACCTTTGAGGACAGTTTGATTGGTGACATGATCTATGCAAGAAATCTACGATACACCTATATTTCCACAAACTTGAAGGCTGCTAAAGGTTCACTGTAATACTAAATTATAATATTTTATCTTTCAATATAATCATTCGTTGCGATTCGTTTATCAGAGCAGATCCAATCTTTCAAGATTTTTTTGATAGTTTTCCTAAATTCAAGTGCTCTTATATTTGGTGCTCCTGTATGATATAATTCTGAAGATACATATATAAATGATCTTTGAAATATCTTTCTGTGTGATCTAAGCATAATTGATTACCAGATTTCATGTCTAGTATGATGCGTATGATTATGAATCACATGATTTGAAAAGCTTTTATGGTATAGATTGGGACTATGTAAGAAATAAAGTTGCCTGTATCGAATATTCCTGTGAAATAAGTCATTAGATATATAGACTTGTGGAATATCGATTTCAAAATATATTTTTTTAGAATATCCAACAGTATTCTTGAATATAACCTTGTTTTATAGACAAAAAGTATCGACTAAATTACTTATTAAATCCATAAAATAAAAGGTTCTAATCCTGTAAGACTTTGATCTTTCACATAAGTATGAACAGTTCTTGCGGCATCTTCCCGGATATGATCTATAACACCAGAAAACACAGATCCAACCTACGAAGTTAGGAGGAGCACGGATCACTTGATTCACTATTTAAGCACAAAAATGGGAGGAAAAGTATGTGTTTTTTTAGGGCAGTGAGCAGACGCGCCGAAGAACACACACTAACATTTAAGCGGGAGAGTCAGCAGTCACCTACCCAGATAAACATCCACTTGTAGGCGGAGTAAAACAGAACCAATTACTACGAGCTCCTAAGCCAACCTCGCATGCTTTGTCCAGACCATTCTGTTAGTTGCTAGTTATGGTCATAGGATGCTTGGGTGGGATGATGAATATGCTGCTATCTGCTCTAAAGGGCTCTACTTAAGGCGAAAGATATTTTGACCAAGTGATATTTTACCACATGGGGTGGGGGCAGTCACTGAGTATCGAAACGGTTACCTGATGTGTTAGGGCCCATGCTGGAACCTTCTTCCATTTCCTAATATAACAAAAATAGTAGATGTAACTTAAGAGAGCGTTAATAAAACATAGTCATACACCTAGTTCCGAGATTAGAAATTCTTCCTAGAACACAGGGTTTCATGCTTGCTTACCAAGACCAATTAATTCCGACCCGAAACTATAAGAAGTATATAATGAAAGACCTATCAGAAAGACACCTGTAGAAAGTGCCACCAGCAAAAGGGAATAATAGAACATATACAAGTGCATGCCAGCCTATATAATAATAATAATAATAAAACGTCTTTATTTGGCCGAAGTTTAGCATGAAGCTATTCTTACACTTAACCCTTAACCTAACCTAAATCCTATCATATAATAAAGAGGCAAATTATACAGGAAGCGCGTTCTACATACATACATACATACATACTTCCATTTTTGACACTAAATAAATTGAACACTACATAAAAAAATGAAACAGGCTTAATTAGAACCTCTATATACTCAATATACATAAAGTTGAATCAATATTTGAACATGAAGTAATCTTTTACAACTTTTTTAAATTTTTGCAGAGAATACGTCTTAAAATTATGTGGTAAGGCATTATATAAAGCAGCCGCAGTGAAAATAAATGATCGCTGGAATAATGAAGTAGAGTGTTGAGGTACAGTTATAATATCAGTGAATCTCACATTGACTGAGTGAATGCAACCTCTAGTTATCAATTTATCTTTCAAGACCTTGGGTGTTAATGTCATCGTGATCTTATGCACCTAGGAGAGTAGATGATACTTAAATAGATTTTTCATTTTTAGCCAATGAAGTTCCGAAATCGCGTTTGAAATATGATCATATTTTCGTAAGTTTTTTACAAATCTGCAACAGTTATTTTGAATCCTTTGCAGACGATTCCCTGTGTCAAAATCAAGAGCAGGGTAGTACACCATGATACAATATGTCAATTTAGATAGTACTAGGCTTTCTACTAGAGTTTTCTTGGCTTTAGCATTCAATATATGTTTGTTAGAAAATAAGAGCCTAAGCACAGCATAACAACTTTTGTTTATTTCGCTTACGTACTCTTTGAAACGAAGATTACTGTCGATTACTAACCCCAAATTATTTGCTGAATCACTTATCTCTAGCTCTTGATTATACAATTTGACGCTTATGTTGAGTAAAACTTGATGTCTTACCGATTTGGAACAAAAAACCATAACTTTAGATTTTTCTGGATTCAAACGCAAACTGTGTTTTTCAGAATAATGCTGAATATTAAGTAAATCGTCATTTAAAATTGGAACAGGGCTATCAATATCAGTACCCTTGAAGCTATGATACATTTGGGTATCATCTGCAAAGAATTGAAGATCACACGTTTTCACACTACTAGGAAGGTCAGAAATATATAATAAAAACAGCAGGGGGTCTAGAAATGACCCTTGAGGTACGCCAGATAACACATAAGAAGCGGACGATGATTCAGAGTCAACAGCAACTCGTTGGGACCTGTTTTCCAAGTAACTGTGTAGTAGGTTTAAAGAATTGGTACAAAGGCCATAATAACTACATTTTGCTAAAAGTAATGAGTGATTGATGGTATCAAAAGCTTTGGAAAAGTCTAAAAGAACTAAAACAGTGATAAGTTTCTTATCCAATGATCTGTAAATATTGTCAGTGAGATCTAACAGCGCACTAGCAGTACTATGACCAGCTCTGAAACCTGACTGTCTTTCAGGAACTGCATACACAGCCAGACATAACTTTAAAGCAAAATGTATCCACCAAGCACCAGCTACAACATAAGTAATAATAGAAATCGTAGACCCTTATTACAAATATGCACCAATATCGATACCAAAGAACAATCATTGGAAACTATAGTAGGCCATTTAAATACATACCGACAAGCCAGTCCCAGACAATAGAACTGATATAGTTTTTCAATCCGTTTAATAGATATTTCTATCATCGATGAATGTTGGAAAGATATCTAAATATTGTTTGAAACTTGTAGACAAGGTGGATTTATCAAAAGTTTGATTTCGGACTTCCATTGTCTATAAAATTTTGAGTATCACGACGTTTCGATTGATGTGCTATCTTCAATCGTCTTCAGGTGAACTGGCGAACACGTTCCTTTCATGCCTATTTATACCCTGTCCGGTGACGTGTCGTTGTGCGCGGTCTGTTCTAATTGGTTCCCGATGCGCGGTATTCCGGTCCGCTGACGTGGCTGTTTGTCGGTCATTGTTTGTTGTCTGGTCCAGTCGTAGTCTATTAATCTTCTTTATGAGTGGCTGCCAGATTGGTTTAATGTCTACGCTGGGTTTGCTGTACACTTTGCTGTTGTTGGTGATGAATGCCGCCTCCTTGAATTTCCTTCGATACCAATGCGGTTCCTTCGCAATAACCTTAGCGTCGTCCCAAGCTATTTTATGGTGCTCCGTCCATGCGTGGTCAGCTATCCCAGATTTTCCTGTCTCTGCTCGCTGGGTGTTGAGACGATGTTCTTTGATTCTTACTTCCAGTGGCCTTTTTGTTTCTCCAACATAGATTTTACCACATTGACATGGTATCTGGTAGATGCAGCCCTTTGTCTCTTGAGATTCATTCCTAGGCTTAGTTTTTGTTAGGATACTTCTGAGGGTGGCAGTCCTAGAGAATCTCGTTTAGATCTTGTATCGTTGACCTATTCTTTTGATTCCATCTGATATTCCTTTGACGTAAGGCAGAATGAGTAAGTGCTGAGATTCTTCGTGCTTAATTCTTCTACTGTTGGTATTTTCCTGTATTGTTACTTCCACTAGCTTCTTTGCGCATCCGTTGTTTAATAGATCTTGTTTAATGATATTGAGCTCTCTTTGTAGTCCCTCTTGTGTGTTACAAATATTCCTAGCTCGGTCGACTAAAGTCCGGATGACGCCTTTCTTCGTGGCCGTTGGGTGGTTTGAAGTGTAATGTAAGTATTGACCTGTGTGAGTTGGTTTTCTGTGTACTGTTGTTTCTATTTTGGCGTTTCTTCTCGTTACTAAGACATCTAAAAATGGAAGGCAGTTGTTGCTTTCTTCTTCTTTCGTGAATTTTATTGAAGGTCGCATGTTGTTCGGATGACTGAAGAATGTTTCTAGTTGGCTCTCTCCATGGTTCCATGGTTCCACATGACCCACATGAGGGTCACGTTCTTGGATTGGGTTAAGCAAGCGTTGGAGGGCGACACTGCATTCCTGGACCAGTGGTGATCTGATCCTAGGAGATGCTACCGCTCTCCGAGCTGACTGACTATCGGAGAATATATAGATGTCCTGCTCCGTGCACTGTTGTACTTCCGCTGAATGTGCCACCACCAGGATGGCAAATATCTTCGCCTGAAAAACTGACGTGAGGGTTCCCAGCGCTACGCTTTCCTCCATGTCTCTGCCTTCTAGGCACATTCCCGCGCCGCTTTATCCCATCTCTTTCGAGCGAAACCCGTCGGTGTAGCATACCAAGCTGTGGGCGGAAATATTATCGTCCCTCCCGTCCACTCTTCCCTAGAGGGAAGAACGAGCGAGAATCTGCTATCGAACCTTACCTTATCGTCGGCCCTAGCTACCCTGAGTGAGAAAATGGGGAGGTTGTTTTCTACCACCTCCTCAATCCTGGCGTGGCCTACTAATGGGGCTGACGCGGTCCACGAACCCACGTCCCGCATTCTCAGACAGGCCGCCATGGCACCTCGCTTGATCCAGCCGTTCAGGGGCGGCAAGCCTAAGCCAGGGCTGCTGACGGCGTGATTCTCATCGCTCCCGTAATCCCCAGCGCTGCCATTCTTTGGATTGTGGTCAGCTTGATGACTACCGTTGCTCTTTGGGTGCAGATATACCAACCCAAGCACCCGTAGTTCATGCACAAGGCCGACGTTCTTCAAAAGAACGAACTTTGGAGAAGACTTTTCCAAGACGTTGTAAGCTCGACTTGGCGAGGATGCGCCCTTAAAGATCCTCTAGTCCTTAGTGTACTGAATTACTCTTGATGTTATTATGCGAGACAGCTCGTTCGAATATTTCCATGATAATACTTACAGGTCAGCCACCTTCCTTGGATGTTCTAGACTGTAGAGGGGCTTTGTGAGGTCAGGCGCATGCTCCAGACATATTGCTTGTATCTACGTTGTATCCAGAACCTTCAGGAGGGGAGGATTCCTAGCCATGCGAGCAGTACTTGAAGGTCTGATCTGGGCTGGTATACCATCATTAGTTCTCCCGGGGAATATAATATTCTGGAAGGGACCAGAACATGTTATTGTTGATGTTAATTCTCAGAAGCTTGATGGAAGATGATTCAAGTATTTGGTGTTCCTCCTCCTCCACGGCTGGCAGACCAGCATGCAACTTCTTTGTCAGGGTTGTTGTCTTCTGAGCGTTAAACTGAAATTTGTTTGTATATCTCCAATCCACAATTATCGCAATGTCGGTAGTAGTTTGGCCGGTTTCATGCAGGAAATAAGGGTGCTGTCATCAACGAAGCTGTAGATAGGATTAGATACTATTTCCAACAAATCTTTTATGTATAGCAGTAGGGAACAGTCTTCGCTGGTAGGATAGTTTAAATAGGTTGCAGAGAAATGATGTTAGCTCTGCAGTGCAACGTTTTAGGAGAATTGCTGGTATTTGGTCTTGGCCACTAGCTTTCAAGGGGTTCAGTTTTAATAGAGTGCCTTTTATTTACCGATGTTGAAATCAAATGTTTGGCGGTTTTGAGTCCACACTGATGGGGTAGATAGTGGAATTCCCCTTTGGAAGTTTTTTTTTGGAGAATTAGCAGCAAAAACTTTCCCCACAATGTCTACTTTTTCTTTCGGGGTGTGTGCGATGAACCCTTCCGTGCTCCTCAGTAGTGGTATGGACGAGTAGCCGAAGTTTTGGCTAACAGTCTTGGCTACAGACGGAAATGATCTGGACGAGTTAAGCCAAGAGAGAAGTTTGTTGTTAACTTTCTGGTTGTGCTTCTCTTCACTGTTATCTTTGACCCGTTTACAGTGGCTTCTGGAATCGATGAGTCTGCGGTGACTTCCAGTAGTAAGATTTGCGTATTATTCTCTATACTGTTGGTTTTTGCCGTAACTATGTCTCTGTAGCCCCAGTTAAACCAAGGATTGTTCTTGGAGGAGCGTTTATCAACGTGAGGTATGTAAGCTACCATACCTAACACTTACGTTACTTTTTGTCACAAGCCGACGGATCTCTGGACGTGAAACGGATATCATTTCATGGAAAGGATTGGTAATAGTTCCTGAGATGATCCTACTTTGCTGATTTGTAGAGCCAGACTCTGCGTGCTGTAGTATGTTGTAGAGTTGAGTTGGTATTGCAATCGGATGTTTTAAGTGGAGTTTATATATTTACTGTATAAATGGCGGGATTTGTTCTGAAGTAGAGGTTTAACAGGTTAGCAAAGTTTTCATGGTAATCGGAATCTCTTGTTGGTTCACTGATTACCTGTGCCAACCACAGCTGATAGTGAAGGCTTCATCTTCGCGTCCCTCCTTGTCTGTTTTGTTGGAGTGATTTAGCCAGTACGTATTGTGAACGTTGAAGTCACCCAAAAAGGTTTTTTCTGAATTGGGGTAGTCTGTTTGTAAACTCTCTATAGTGGCTGAAAAATTCTCGTCAATTACTGACGAACCGACTTGGATCTCTGACAACGCCAAAATGTGTAGCTTTTCTGTCTGCAGGTATTGGCGGACCGAGTTTATGTTTGAGGCGTGACCTCGAACATTAGACTTGAATATGTTTCCTTGACCCTGCGGCCTGTCGTCCGGGCGTAGTTGCTGCAGTAGACGGCTTCTCTTATTAGCCTGTTGAGAAGCTGCAGCATATTCAGATGAACGAGTAGATTTGATCAGATCACTAAGGTAGATAATTCATACCGGAAAGATGTTAAAATAACAACTATGTGGCTTGATTATACTGAATAAGCTTGATGATTTCATGATCGATATTCAGAGTTTTCATTCAGTAAGACGTGCATTATTAAATATAGGACAGGTAACGAAACAGTAGTCTTTGAAACAAAAAGTATTCATTCGAAACTACTTAACAAGGTTTAAGTACTTAGCTGACATTTCCAAAAAAAAATGGATATTTTTGGTTCAAATTAATTTTTTTTTGTGGATGTAATTATATTAATCAATAATAATGTTCGCTCATGTTTCTTAGAAAAATTTGTTGATTTGTGGCACCCATGTTGCTGTTACTGTTATTGTTACTGTTTTACAGACATATCTTTTTGTTTTAGATTGTATTTTGGATTGAACACTTCCCCTTGCCCTACAAATGAGGAAAAATTTTCTGTTATCTGTCATCTCTAAGACAGGCTTAGGTTATTAATGGAACTATTTCGGTAGATGTAATAGCTATTTGAAGAGTGTTTCTAGGTAGCCAGTCTTTTATAATTCGAACTGCTGTATCCATTTGGTATAAATTATTTTTTAATTTTATCATCCCCGAAATGTTATTTCCATCCAATGAGCCTCTATCCACCGTAGGTAGATTACCGGACAGAGGACACACAGACCTACGGAAATGCATGACATGATTTTTCGTGATTTATATGTCATGACACATCAATAAAACACAATATCATAGTACTTACAGTATTTACCCTTGGGTTGAAAATATTTATTATCTGTTATTTAGTTTAAGGAAGCATTGCAAAATACTTCAATTTATTTTCTTTGTGATATAGATTACGAATATTGAAGTGGATACTCAATAGTAAATCATTTTTATGATACACGAGGCTTGAAAATAATGTTCATTTCTGGACAGTTACTTCTTATCTTATTCATCGTGGCCCTATATAACGCTGCGTCATGAACATCCGTAGTATTGTCTAGTACAAAGCACACTGTCGTTATGTATCTAGCTTGGTTCGGTATTTTACTAGTTGCATGTGCTTTTACCTCAGGTAAGTATCACTAGGATTTCATAGATACCGTGGAATACACTCAAATCTTTGAAGTACCATTTTTTCGAGTAATAATCCTACTACTTTTATCTTAAGCACATATATAGCTTGAACATTTCTTACCATATACTGAATAAGGTTCGTAATATTGTAATTCGTTTTATTCATGTAGATTGTAGACGGTCTTATCTTAGTTATTCCAAAATGGTCCAGTGGTTTGTATCACGGATTGTTATCGACCTTGTTGAGGTGAGCCAAGTCAAATAATGCTATAGGCTAGAGGTAAAGATACTCCAGTGTCTGACCGGCGAACTGCAATTTCCGTTGCGAACCACTCAGCGGTAGCATGGATATTATACCAGGATCATTCAGCACAACACGTAGCGTAATATATTTCATTATATTGTAGTGTGAAATTGAATGTTTTTCAGTGGCCCCGGTAAATCGTGAGAATTAGAAAACGTCAACCATGACCATCAAAATGTCCTTAAGATATTTCATACCTTAAGATATTCTATTCTTTAAGTAATTTGAATTATTATAATGTATTTTATGATCTAAGATATTTCATGTGCAAGTAGATCATACAATTACTAGATTCAGTAGCTTTACAACTTTAAAATAAGACCCTTTCAACTTCACATATACATTGATTCTACTGTTGTAGATATTATTATTGCATTTGAATCTCAAGCAACAGATTCTGATGGTTTCAACATCGAAATGATTAAATTGTGCATATCTATAGTTTCAAGATTGCCAATGGTTGTTTGGAGAGAGAAATCTTCCCAATTATGAGGTTATTGTCACCTTTTTGGCTAAATATAATAGCCCTATGAACTATTCTGGTGATGTTAGACTTTTCCAAAATATTTGAAACTAATCAATCGTGACATGCTGTTATCCAAACTGAAATGCTTTGAACTTACTGATTTCGTTGAGTCGTATTTAAATAATCAAACACAGAGTGCTAAATCAAGCCAGGATTGTCTGCTAGTGCTGATGCTAATTCTTCTTCCTCCACTTGAACCCTTATTATATATAATGTACGCATTCGCATTACATAAATACTGTTATTGAACATTGTACTTAAATACGCTGACGACACACAACCCATCTTTAAATTCGACTTCAAACTTATCAAACGTTATATAAAATTAATTTAGATTTAGTAAATATAACCAACTATTTTAGGATAGATTGTTCAAAGCCTAATCCAACCAAAAGTTTTACAATATTATTCTATGCTAAAAATACTTATGAAATATGGAAAGTATAATTGATTCAATTATACATGCAAAAAAATGTTGACGTTATATTGGATTTACATCTAAGATATCATCTCCATGTCGGTAATATATTCTGTCATCAATTTTAAGACTGGGAAAAGTCTGGTAATTTCCAGAAAAAAAGTAGATAATAGAAATTGTCTGTTGTAGGGTTGTATTTGGATGACCGAAACGCAATTCCTTTTCAGTGATTACATATGATACATTTTATGCATAAAACAATCACCAGCAAGGAACCTGTGAAACTTGCAAGCAAATTGATTCTTTGTAGATACTCAGTTTTAAATGAGACATGACGTTTAGTTTGACATTCCACCTCATCATATTTCAGTCAATCAAAGATCTTTCACTTAAAAATTTGCCAGGCTGCAGAATTCTATAAGCAGTTCAGATAAAAAGGAAAATTCACCATCTTTCAAATAAGTCAGTAAAAAGACAGATTCTTCTACAGATGCGAGGATCCTAAAATTTGAAACCTGATCAATTGTTGTGTATCTTTAATATGTATACTTTTTTCAACTTTTTATTGCCAGGATTGTGTAGAAGTGTAGATAGTGTATCAAATTAAACATTTTGTAATTTACGATTAGGATCGTAATATGGTTAATTGGAATCCGAGTTCCATAGATAAACAACGTCATGACGTGATTTGCTTGCAATAAGGGCTTCTTACTATTACTATTTATAAGTATAAATATGTTGAAGCTCATGCTACTACATTGATAGTAATTGATTTCAAACAATGTCTATTCATTTACTACAGTTTAGCCAGAGTGACATATATATGCCGCCACATTTGAGTAACAAAATTTCATTAATTGGGCTTGTTTCAGGTGATGCAGTGACCTGTTATGAGTGTCATAACTGCCAAAGGCCCTACGCACAAAGACTTTGTCCCTCAAAAGACGCAGTTTGCACCATACAAACTATTAAAGACAGTGAGTAGTTGACATATTGCTTTCTTTAACTGCAAAGAATCGCATACGGCGCCGTTTCGTCCCTGTTTGGATTAAGCAGTACTATGATAGGTCTTAGGATCAAAGTTGCTAAGTGTGGCGATTTTCCTCCAAAGTGGTGATATTACAACCTGTAATGGAGACCAGAAGGTGTAGTGAACAAAACTCGGTAAAGCTATGTACTTAGGAGCAATTTATCTAAAAACGACCACTAATAAAGCCTAACAACTCTGAGAGTGCATATTTGGACGTGGCCAAGAACTAAAATTGCTTCCCCCTTAGTTGCTTAAGTGGGCGGATGGATTCGTGATCAGCACATGATTAGTCTTTGAAGGAAAACAACTTGGCCCCATCGAATTTGTATCCTATTGAAAACATTATTTTATCCTTTAAATAGTAGTGAGTATCGCAAATTGTTTCGCTTGTCGCCGGTGGAGGGTCGTTCCTCGAGAAAAACGAATTGTATGTGGGGACGCTGTATCCCAATAGGATCATTAGAGGAGCCAGCGAGTCATAGGGTGACCATTTTTAAGGGATAGGCACGAAAATAGCTCTCAGCATCCTTCGGGACTTACTTAGATCCGGAACATAAAGGAAGGCCTGATTCATGATCAACGTCCTCGAATTACCCAGCTTTTGTCCCATTTTTACGGATCTGTGGATTTATTTTCTCGGAAAGTATTGATCCGGAAAACGCGACGTCGTAACGCAAATGGGAGCACAAAATTGGATTCACTGGAAAAACATATTTAAAAAAAAAGAGAGAAACGAATTTTCTAAGTGGTTTGGAGGCACCGATGAGAAAATGGAAAAAATCGTAATCGCGATATTGTCTTTTACTTGATATTTCAAGTACACCACGAAACAACAATCGTTCCTGTCGGTTTGTCTGTCCGCGGTAACCTTTTGTCCCTCTATAATTCCGAAAGTCCCATCCGGATTTTGATGAAACTTTGACACTATGTTACTAGTGTAACAAGGAAGAATCGATTCAGAAAAAAGATAAAAAACGCCCAAACTCTGGTTTAAGACGTTTGATAGACCTCTGACCATTTTCAAAATCTTGTTCGAGTGGTAATAAATTGGGGTTGTGAGCTGGGTCCGGTATTGGGTGAGGGTGGAAATGTATTACCTATGAAATTATTACCCCGGTAATACTCCATATACTCCAATAGCTGACGATAAACATAATATATTTCCGATACGTTTCGAATGTTTCAAGCAAATGTAAGCGATATGAATTTCTTTTACAGGTGATACTGCATTTAAGGACGTGGTTCTTTTCCGAATGGAGCTAATTTGTTTCGTTTCCGTTTCAGCGACTTTTACTACAGATTAGTGAATTCTAACTGAGTAGGGATCATAAATAATTAGGCTATTTAATCTGTTACAAGATTGCGTCAAGTTATTTGACTTTTTTTCCACGTGCAAATGTATCAATTTATTGCAAAGTATGATAAGTTTTCACAGCTGGGGATACACTTGAAGTAAGTTATGACGATATTGAAAACCATGGATTTTTGTGAAAACTTGTTGGTGTGAATTTTTTATATTTTATAAATCCAACCTCAACTATGAACAAAATCTGATTCAAATTGTTGTTTCTAAGCTCCTACAACTGTGTGAGAGGTATAACCATTTTAACGCCATTTTTTTCCGCAGGTCGTGGAAAGTATACCATCAATCGGTCATGCGAAGCACCAACTCAGAATGGTATACCAATTTGTAACGCTATATTGAACCACAGCGTACCGGGAGGTACGGTGTCTGAGTGTACTTCTTGTATCCCAGATTTGTGTAACACTTAAGTTATTAAATGTTATCTAATCCTTTAAACAGTAGTTTATTTATCATCCAGTTGTGAGGTGTGACAGAAAGCAGTATAAAAGGAATTATTCTTAAGAAACCCCATCACCCCCCAAGAAAGGGATTACAGTCTATAGCTAAACAAAAATTGATATAAAAAATGTAAGAGTTATTTTTGCTTAGAATGTAATGAAGAATGTGGGATAAACATAACAGTAAAATGTTTCAAACGAACAATTTCACTCAATTCAACGTGACAAAGGTATAATCTCCAATTCTTAGTAATGTATCAAGTAACTTTTACTTTGTTCGTTTTTGTAATAAATGTGTGAGTTTGGAGCTAAAATATAGTCTCCGCAAAAATAGTCCGAACTTCTGTAAAATAAGTGCTGTCAACAATCGACAATCGCCGTCGAGCTCACTGTTGCTATTCATATTTATAGATAGCTATATATTTATATGTATTTTGGGTTCCTAAATTGAGGTAAAAAAAATATTCACTATTAGTTTTTCACATAATATCAAAAATCTCAGTTGCAGGAATCCGTTCGAAAGGTTAATACTGAAACAAGAAATATGATCAGGTAGTGGTAACAACGAAAATTGTATTACATAAAATTAAAAAACAGCAGACGTTGTAATTTGGCACCGCATACATATAAGATACACGCTGTTAATACCACCAGTATCACCAGTAGATTGCGAGACCTCAAAAACACTTGACTAAAAATGCTAGTTTGCTTCTAGCACACATGATCAATCGAATGGAAGATTTAAACTTTCGCGGGCAAGGTAAACCAAATCGATTTTTAGCACACAATAGATAAGGGTTTTTATCAGAAAGTGTCGAATGAGAAACGACAATGTTCCGAATGAAAACCTCATCTTCCAAATTGAATGTATTCATTTTGATACGATTTTGGACAAGATTACTGATTCACTACAAAACCACGTAAAAAGTATTTCATAGAGTTTTCCTGGTAAGTTAGAGTTATCTAAATTTCAATTTAGTATATCCAACTTTGCCAAAAGAAGAATTGTTGTTTTTAATTCCATTTGCATCGTTATTCCGAAAGACACTAACCAGCGGAAGCAACATGCCATCCAAATCAACAAAGAAATCGAAATAGTTATGAAATGGGGACTGTAATAGAGGATGCAGAAAGTTCGGACGTCAGAAACTTACTCAACAAATGAAGCACAAGTTAGTTTGTCAGCCGTGGAGATGGAGAGACGCCCAATACCCAAGTCATGCGTAAATAGTAACATGTCCTGTAACGACCATTTGACCGGCATTGCTAGGACGGCATCCCAGAAGCTGAGCCTTCTCTTTCGTTCCAGACAATTGTATTCACTGGAATAGTGAACTACAATTCCTCAAGGCTCAGATCACACTATCTAAGGGATACTGCTCGCATGTGTGCGGATGTGCTCCCTGAAACTTTTAGACTCCAGAAAAGAGTTATACGCCTGTTATTACAACGTAGCTCCATAGCTTGGAAAACCGATGGAAAGTAGTTGGTCTATCCCAATTCCATAGAGAAATCCACTGGATTCCACATTAAATGTTTGATCGAGTTCTCTTGACTAATACGAGTAGCACCGAAAGTCAAAATACTTTTGTGCTCTATACCTGTAGTATTTGATCTGTTCTATAAAATTGAAGGAAGGACTGAAGATGAACCTTACAGTGGTTGCCAGCCCATAGCAGTTATAATAGTTAGCTTTTATCGTTCGTTTGAGTTCTAATTGTGTTGGCTAGAGGTGTTGTTTTTGAGTGACATCATCTATCTTAGATTAAGCGTTTGATCGTTTCAATTTTTAACTTTGTCGCTCTGTCGGTCTGGCGTGTGTCGGTCTGTCGGTGCTTTGATCTGTCGGTCCTTTGGTTTGTCGGTCTGTCGGTCTGTCGGCCTGTCGGTCTGCCGGTCTGCCGGTCGGTCGGCCTGTCGGTCTGCCGGTCTGCCGGTCTGCTGATCTGACGGTCCGCCGTTCTGCCGGTCTGCCGGTCTGCCGGTCTGCCAGTCTGCCAGTCTGCCGGTATATCAGTCTGTCTGTCTGCCGGTCTGTCCGTCCTTCGGCGCTTCGTTCTGTTGATTATCACTACATAATCTCAGTAACAGCTGTACTGTTTGTGATAAAATTCGGGCGGTGATATAGTATAGGTGTAGTAAGTCATGCTGTTTAAGTAGCTCTATCCAATCAAATAACAATGCTGAAACCGGAACTGTTAGTAGTTAATAGTTTTCGAAGAAATTGAATCTCTCGAAAGCACTGCTAATGAAAGGAATGCAAAAAACCAATAACTCAAACACGGTTAATTTTAGGCCAAACATGATCTAACAAACCTGTATCTAAATGGATCAAATGCAATAATATACGGGATGTCTTTTTCCTAACCTCAACGGCTTAGCTGCTAGCCCCCTCATATGCTGAATGACCCACGCTGTATGTGCTCTACTTTTTATTGAGATTGTCTCTATCATCTACCCATATCAGTTGCCGTTATTGTCACCCTATAATCTTAGCTGCATCAATGTTGATGATATTTGGGGAGAGGTATGCCGTGTGGCAAAAACAATAATCTTTACATATATGTTACTCGTACGAAACATCGCAAAGGAGGTTAAAAAATGAGGCATTGTAGATATTTCCATATACATTAACTTGCAAGAGGAGCACATGAAATTTCAATTAGCTCCATTATGCCGGATAATGATATGGCCCGAAATAAAAATTATTTTTCCATCGTGGAAGGTGCGGAATACATTTACTTGGTTCCACGTTGTTTGAAGATACTAGAGAAACATCTATATGCGACCAACTTGAGTTGGCGTTAAGGAAATGATTGAAACTGGAAATGAATCACGAAGAATATAGTGAATTTAAATGAGTTCTTTGTAGCTACGTAACGAATCGAAACAATTCATCCCAGCAAGCTAAGACGACGTGTACAAAACGGCGCACCATCTCACCCGAACCATCTAGATGACAAATCTGACATCATAGATATTTCCTTGGGGCGAGAATGGATGGAGCAAAAAGTGCCGCTGGTCGCTAGCCACTACCGCCCGTTTCATTTCGCTAAAAGCTGGAGTTGTCTCGGCAGGGGCGGGAATCAACTGCACCTTAAGAACGTGTTCCTAATGGACCACTGCACCCCGCGCTGTTGCCATATCATACGATATTTAATCAACTTTCTTCTTCTTGCGGTGCCTATCCAGTTTGAATGTTGGCGATTATCACTACATATTACACACTTGGTAGCTAGCTCATCTTGATAGACCCACTGTTGTAGTATTCAACCACGTTCTTAGGTTTCTCTTCTTCTACCGGGTCCATGCTTCCGTTCAATCCTTCCCTAGAGGATCAATTGCAACAACACATATCTTTGGAGTTTTCGCATTTATTTTCCCGAGTATTCTAATCTGCGTGATTTCATAAATGGTATTATCTCTCTCTGGCTCACTATTTATTCGCGGAATCTACTGATTGGTTTTATGATCTGTCAAAGGTGTTTTTAAAAAGTAATTCTGCAAGAAAGCCATATCTCTAGTAATCCAATAACTTGAAGACTGCTAGAAGATCACTGAGGACATTCTAATTGAAAACAGCGACAAATACATTGTTGTGTTCTCGATGGGACGTTTCAAACGTTTGAGTAACCATACTTCCATTATTATGGATTTATTATCCGAAAGAAAATACCTATAGTGCCCCAATATTAACAGTAAGCTTTTACATGAAAATAATAATAATAAAGATAATTAACATAAATGAAATTAATTCATCTTGAACCTTGGGACAGATCATCTGCAGATCGTCGAAGGATATTCCAGTGCTGCTTGGTGCTGATGGGTTGAAAACCACGCGCAAATCCCTGAAGATGCTGTTTTCTCATAGAACACCGTGATGAGGCATATACACTTAGTCTTCATTTTTGTCGGAGCATGCTACTTCTGTCATGAGACCTGAAGTCAAATATTCGTCTAAAAGTTGTACCTATAAGTTTCAGAATTTATTGTTATTCCTTAACCTACGCTAAGTTGATTAAATCGCTGTATCGATATATTTTGAGAATCGACGAGTATGGTTGTATTGCCTTTTAGTGGAAAAGACACAATGTATCTGCCATTTTCTGAAATCTGTAAATTTTCTAAGAAATGCGTTTCGCAACTCTCTTCCTCTTCTGAGAGGAATCTTTTGGGACTGATTTCTTCGACTTCCCAGAATTTATTAAGCTGAAATTGAATGCGCGAATCTGAGTCTTATTTTCGTTCGAGAAAATTGAATCTTATTTCAGATTTGGGTTGCTCAAACCTTCCACCGAGAATCCAACTGAGTCGCGTTTTCTGCAGTAATGGGTATTCTTTACTGATTTCTTTTCGTCCTATACACAATAAGCGCCAAAATATATCTGCGCCGAGTAGAACGTCCACCTTGTTAGGTATACCAGTGTCACGCTGAAAGTTTCTGGATACAGAAAAACTTTATTCTGTTTTTTCAACATATTTTCCCGCTACCTTAATCTACATTTACGCATTCGGTAAAATCACTTGTCAAATTCTTGTGACCAACGTTCTTCTGAAAGGTTGCTAATTTCCTCCTCAAATGCAGCGCTTGCCTCTTCATCGGTGGAAAAATGGCGACCTCGTAACTTTTCTTTGATCTTAGAGAATAAGAAAAAGTCGCACGGAGCTACGACCAGGGAATAAGGTGGGTGAGGTAACAGTTTGAGACCCTGTTCAGCAAAAAAATCGAGTGTTCTAGCGGCGCTGTGGACGGGTGCGTTGTCATGGTGCCATCGAATACCCCGCAGACCAGTCTCTGGACGACTCTTGTATAGTTCTTGGAAGACTACAGGAACACATTTGGTTATATACCATTCAGAAGTAACTGTTCTTTGATTTTCCAAGGCTACCGTTGTGATGTATCCACTTTAATTAAAAAAAGTTGCGACCATTTTCTTTCCAACACTCTTGGAACGACGAATTTTCACTTCCAAAGCACCAAACTAATGATTGCTGTTTAGTTCCAGGACCATAATGATATAACCATTGTGATGTATCCACCTCTAGGAAAAAAAAGGTGCGACCATTTCCTTTCCAACACTCTTGTGACTGCTGTTTAGTTCCGGTATCATAATGATATAACCATGTTTCGTCTCCGGTTACGATACTAAAAGTGTGTTCACAGGGCCCATTATCAAATTTTTCAAGCATAAACTTAGTCCAATCAACTCTTGTTGCTTTTTGCTCACTGGTCAACAAATGTGGCACCCATCTGGAACACGGTTTCCTTAGACGAAGGTGATCATGAATGATTGTTCGGACCGCTGCCGATCTAATCCCCAGAGAAGCCTTAATCTCGGTGTAGGATATATGTCGATATTTTTTTACCATATTTTGCACAGCTCCTACAGTTTCCGGAGTAACAGCACTGGGCGGTGAGACCCGGCTCTTTTTAAACTCAGCGAACCAATTAAAAACTGTAGCCCTAGAAGAGGCAGAGTCCCCAAAGCAACTCACTAAACTTTCGTCACATTCCGCTTCTTTTAGCCCCTTTTTATAGTCATACAAATCATTGCTCGAAAATCACGATTATCCGGTTCCATTTTCACGTTAAAATTCTGCCAACACTTAGATGCACTCCAGACCGTGACAGGGCAACTACTGAATGATTCAAACGCCCCCTTTGCGTGTGAGCACTTACAACTTTAGACAAAATAGCTGCGTGCTCAAACTTGTTTAAACTTGTATAAATTAGGAATATCTAAAGACTTTCAGCGTGACCCTCGTATTTGAAGGTAGGATCTGCGAGTTTTATATTAACTGGAATGTTCATGTCGCGTTTGCTGATGAATATTCCAGGTAGATGTCCGGTGTTGCGACTTATCACCAAGACATCCAAATTGATCGAGAAGTCACTGATGGTTGAAAAGAATTTCAAGTGACATTTGTGATTTATCGGTGAGGGGAGGCCGCTGATCCCAGACACACATATATTTTTACCGAGAACCTTGGTACCTTGAAGAGGTTGCAAAGTGTTTATGTAATAACACTAGTTAGCATTGGCCGATTGAAAATGGTTAAAGTACATGAGACTAGTTCGCGTCCTGTTGTTCCTTCTATTTGAATTAAATAGATAAACTGAAGTTTCATCAAAGCTAGCTGTTGCTTGCGTATGTTTTCTTCTCCTCATGTAATGACGTGTTATGTTAACGCTGACATATCCTGCATCGACTACTACGACACTCCTTTGCCTCATGATAAGCACGCAAGCAAACTACACAACACTCACTGTAAACACTCCAATTTAAATTGTTCATGACGTAGCATTATGTATAGTTGATAGTCGATAGTAAATAATTTTTTATCATTCACGAGGAATATTTCGTATCGCGCAGTAACTATCTCTAAGATCTTTTCCTGTGTGTATATAAGACTCCGTTATGAATATACGTAGTATTGTCAAGTTCTAAGCATACCATCGTCATGCATTTAGCTTGGTTTGGTATTTTAGTAGTTGTATGTGCTATTACCTCGGGTAAGATACACTTAGATTTCAATAATACTGTAAAGACATTCAAATTTTTAAGGTACCAGTTAATTGGGTAATTATCGTTCTATTTTTGTCTCAAACAGAAATAAATTGAACGTTTTCAGCTTACACACGATCTGCTGAATTAAGTGCGTACTTGTGTAATTTATCAAATAAATTCTTATAGTTATTCCAAAGTCAATTAAAGATCGCTTTAGTATGTCCTCCTCGACCACTAGATACTTCACTATTATTATTACGTATGTATATGTCTTACTGGATTCTTTGGCGCCGCACATACACAGTTTTACCATTCGCCAAACCACTTCTACTAAGCCTGACTCATGTTTCGCTAACTATGTTAGCATCTTCAGGGGAAGATTAAAACTGAAGAATTACAGTTAGTGGTTGTCTTATATACCTGTCGTAGCAATTACTTGTCAGGGAGATACGTCAGGTAAACTCGCCTCACCTTGTTCATTATATTGTTTATTTTGTGTGAAATCTCTAGGCTTTCGTAAGCATCCAGCTTCTTGAAGTTACCAACACTACGAAATAATTTTATATTATTCAAATCTATCTTATGTTCACTATTGAACATGTGTTTTGCGACACTAGACTTCTCTATTGCGCCATATCTTAAATACGCTAGATGCCACTTAAATCTAGTTCTAAAATATCTCCTCGTTTGTCCAATGTAATATTTGTTACATTCACTATAATTAATTTCGTGAACTACGCACCGATCAAGTTTGTCACCTTTGTCCTTGGGGTTTCCTAATAAATCATTATGTTTTGGATCAGAATGGTCTATAGTACTAAATGCCAGACTCTGTCTCTGTCAAGACCCTCCGTATATTTGGGATCAAAAGGTATTGAAAAATTATTTGGTTTAGTTCTTTCAAATTGAAAGATAGATGAGGTACGAAATGTTATCTTAAGGTTATGTTTATTAATGAGTTTTTCTACAATCGTCATATCATGGTCATTAAAACCATAGCTACTTGTTTCATGGTTTCATTTTCTTTTTGAAACATTTCTTGACTTAAAACTAGCCATTTTGCGTTGTGACTGTAGTTAGAGTCTTCCCAAAATTCATGAACCAGGAAACCCAATGTGACCAATTTTGTCAGAAATGGTGAACATAAGATAGATTTAAATAATTTAAAATTATTTCATAGTTTCGTTAACTTCAAGAAGCTAGAAGCCTGGAGATTCAAAAGAAAATAAACAATATAATGAACAGGGACAGAGGTCCTATCCCTAACAGCCTATTGTTTGCGTTGGCTTCATGAAGATTGCATGTCTCCCTGACAAGTAAATGTTATGGTCGGTAGGACATGACATGTACATAAGACAATGACTAACTGTAATAATTTAGTTTTAATCTTTCCCTGACGATGCTAACATACCCAGCGAAACACGTGTTGGTTTAATAAAAGTGGTTTGGCGAGTTGCAGACTGTATTTGTATTAAGTATAAATATATAGAGACTTATTGTAATAGCCTATCAATAGAAATTGAGTTCAAATTCCCCTGCTCATTTACTACAGTGTAGCCATCATATACCACCTCATTTTACTAACAAAATTTAATCAATTGGGCATGTTTCAGGTGATGCAATGCGCTGCTATGAGTGTCATAAGTGCGAAAGACCATACACAGAAACATTTTGTGCTGGGACAAACCCAGTTTGCACCATACAAACTGTTAGAGACAGTGAGTCATTAATATTTTCTTTATATGACTGCAACGAAACGTATACGGCGCCGTTTCGTCCCTTTCAGGACTCATCAGTACGATAATAGGTCTTAGCGCTGGGATCACCAAATGGCGATTTGATGATGATTTCACAACTTGTTTCGGTGATCAAAACTCGGTAAAGTCACATATTTAAGGGCAATGTTTTTCGAAACGACCACTTATAAAGGCTAACGACTCGTGGAGTGCCCAGTTGGAGGTGGCCAAGCACAAAAATTGTCATGCCCCCTGAATTGCTTAAACGGACGTCGGGTTCATGATCGACGCTTCCGAAGAATCTTACTCGTGTTTGAGGATAAACTACCAAGCGAATGAAACTCGTTATGGCATGTGGTGATGCTGAATCCCAATAGGTTGATTGGATAAGTCGTAGGGCCTCCTTTTGGAAGGCATAGGCATGAAAATACCTGCCAGAATCCTCCAGGTCTTCCTTAGATCTGGACTAGAAACGGAGGGCTGATTCGTGACCAGCATCCCCGAATTACTCAGGAAACGTTTTTTGGCTTATTTACAGGATACATTTTTCCAGATTTGTTTTCCCGGTAAGTATTTTCTCTGGAAAACGAGACGTCGTAACGCAAATTGGAGGACACTATTTTATTCAGCGGGATTGCCCATTGCTGAAAGTATAACATCAAGGGTAAATCGTTAGAAATCCATGTTGTATGACTTAAAAAACATGTTTTTTGAGAAATACAGAAACGGATTTCCTGAGTAATTTGGGAGGCGTGGGCGCCAATGGCAAAATGAAACAAAATCGAATTCGACAGATTGTGTTTTCGTGATGTTTCATGAGAAGTACATCACGAAAAACTATGTCACTCATTTCTGTCGGTCCCTTTCTCTGTCTGTCCGGTAATCCTTGTCCTCTATATATCTCTGATAGGACTATTCTGATTTTGATGATTTCTGATCATAAAACACACTGAACCTTTTTTTTTTGGACGTTAGCGAGATAAATTTCCAACATTTTTTCGGGTGGTAAAATTTGGCGGTGTGCCTTAGGACCGTGATTAGGCGAGGGTGGAGATGTCAAAGAACTGTAGATGTTGCTTGAATATGTTGTGTATATGAAATGTTGACCCCGGTAATACTCCGCACTCGTTAGATTCACCTTGTTGTTCACACATTTGCATTCAAATGACAAGGATGATAAGATTATTCTCAATAGCTGTGAACTATAGATAAGGATATTTGGTTTAGTATTACTGTATTTCACGTGTAGTTGTATCAGCTTATTGAAGTTCTAAGAGCTGATGATCCATTTGAAGTAGGTTTTGAACAATGTGGTAATCACGGATATTTGAAAACTTGAAAACGTTGGGTATTTCTGAAATTTTAACAGATATATCAATATTTCATAAATTCAATTTCAACTAATGACGGTTCCAAGATCCGATTCAAATTGTTATTTATGAAGTCATACCATTTGCCTGGGAAGTACAGTATCAACCTATTTAACGCCATTTTTTCCGTAGGGCGAGGACGCTATACCATCAATAGATCATGCGAAGAAAAAACTCTGAAGGGTCTACCATTTTGTAGGGCTATCATAAACCGCAGAGTATCGGAAGGTACGATAGTCGATTGCACTTCTTGTGGCGACGATTTTTGTAATACTTAAATTAATGACATGGAATTGGATGATTTGACCAGTATTCTATTCATAATCCCGTTGTGAAATATGACAGAAAGCAGAATGAAAAATAATTCCTGAGAGGCCGGATCACCATCGAAAAACGGAATTACATTCTACAGATTAATAACCATAGATAATAAAAAATCCAAGAATAATTTTATCTTAGAATGTAACATTGAATGGCAGTTGAATATTCTTATAAAATGTTTAAAAAAATCGTTTACTGGATTTGGCGTGACAAAGGTATCATCCCTCATTCCTAATAATTTTTAATCAACTTTTAATTTAAGTTTTTGTAATATCTGTTTCAGTCATTTCATTTCATTTTGCATATTTACGAGTACGTATGAACCAACTAGACCGACGGACTTGATCAGCTGGTGATCCAGCCGCTTAAGAATATATAAGTAGTTCAAATGCCGATATATTTATATGTATTTTAGGTTACTGAAATTGAGGTAAAAAAATTCACTATTAGTTTTTTTTTTAATAATATAAAAAAACTCAGCTGCAAGTATCTGTTTGAAATTTGGATACTGAAACAAGAAATATGACCAGATCATAGTAGTAATGCAAATTATTATGCTTTATACTTTCAAATATTTATTTCTTTTGGTTTGTCCTTTACTTGTAAAAAAACTACAGTCAAAACTCATTGTCATAGTTTTTAAGTTACTGATAATCTGCTTACGATGATTTACATGATGTACATATTTATGGTATAGCGGACGGATAGGTGTAAGAATAGCTTTAGCCATCATGCGATATCATTGTTATTATTATTATTATATATGATACCGATAAAACCGTAGAGATGGGGGAATACCATAAACTCGAGTAATCTTAATTTAATGCTTTAAATAGGGGACACAAGAGGTTCCTTGAAGCGCAGGTTTGCTAGAAAAGTAATTAATGATTTTAAATCTTTATTAATAGAATTTGTTATTATAAAGTGCTTTCAAGGAACTTTCCTTGTATCTGCTATCTTTACTCATTACCCAACTCAAACTTATTTTTGTAATGATTAATGCTAAAATAAACGGCACCTCTGATTGGACAATGCACTTCAAAATGCAATGGTATATAATTGAATATGTATAATATATCAATAATACATTCCGGAAATGTTCCATGGGCTATTTATGGAACTATTGATTTTTGAATCACTTTGCTGTCCCCCGTTTCCTGTTACGCCTAGTGCATTGATGTATTTCTACCCATCCCTGCTCCTACGCATCTTCAAATGGAAGCTCTTGATTTCATAATCGTTAACTTTGTTTATTTTCATACTTACTTAAAAAAACCCAGACACTTGGACCTTCCTCATCCCCAACTGATTGCAATAATAGCCAAATAGGAAATATAACGGGCTACATACTATTGACATAATTCTTGAAAGTCCTGGAGTGTTTGTAAATATACTTAAACCGAGCCATAATATTGATGAAAACTTTGAAGAGGTGATTATATAACGCTTAGAGAACTTCTACATTCTAATGGAAAAGCATGAGTAGGAATAGATTAATACTGAAAGATCAAAAGTTCACGATACCACTTCAAATATTACCAAACTAAAATTGCTTACTTCTTGCAATTTTTTGCAGTCCTAAGGACAATGCACCTTTGCCCTAGGATCTGAAATATTTCCTAGAAAGAAAAAGCATTTTTTATATAAATAATTTGCGTCTATTACCTTTACTAGTAGCAAATGCTCTACTTTTATTAAAGAGACCCAATACCTACCTTCACCATGTCAGATTTCCTTCCTCGAATACCTCACCACTTACCCTGTTTCCCCGGTAAATTATCGTATTTTTTGCTTGAAACCGTGGCTTACGGGCGCTGATAGAAGTGTGAAGTGTATGGCATACCGAACACGTTTTATCCAGCAGTGTATCGATGGCAAAAGGCGAGTATGGTATTGATGTTTGGAATTTTATCCGGTCAGCATCGGTGTTGCTGGATTAAACGACCAGTTTATGGGATCTGCTACAATTGCTATTCGAGCAGGTTACTCTGTTCGTATTTTGATCGAGAGTGTTTATGTTCTTGCACGCTGAGCATACACATTCTATTGTGGATCAGAAATTGGAAAGGAGAGACATCGACTTTATTCAATAGGTAGCAAGAAGATGAAGGCACAATAAACTATAACAAGATATTGTCAATTTCAGTGGTTTATACCTTTTATATTTGCATGCTTTCGATAAGTCATAGAAAGCACCTATTCAGTGTAGATACATTCGTAAAAATACAAGGTACGTTTTTAAAGCATGAAATACATAGTTACATAATCTACATACTTGTTTTTATTTCATATACCTCTGTAACTAAGACCAGCATTTTTGATTAGTTTTTAACATCAGTAAAACTTTTCGATGGCTAACCTTTAACGTATAACAGAAGTTAAAGGCTGGATTTACTTTGCACAAATTTGTTTAGAAGTGCTGTTCCCAAATTTTTGTAAATAACTCCTCAATTGGATGTTTAGCCCGAAAAAAACGATGAAATATAACTAATACACGTGAAATACCGAGTCAAGCTACTTGACGTCATTATTGAAGAGGATAATAGCATTCTCTTAATTATTCAAGATCTTTATTCAGTTAAACTGTAATAGTAGATGTTGCTGCAACAGAAGCTGGAACAATTAGTCCCCAATAGAGAAAAATCATCTACGCCATAAAATATATTTGTTGAAGATATTAAATTAATTTTTCGTAATTCAGTATTATACAACATCTAGCTGATTTAAAAACAGAAACAAACATTTAAAATAGTAAAAAGTATAAAAACTATATGATAAAATAGTTTTAAAATACTCAAATAATAGGTAAAGATTTCTACATTCGATTATAAAAGTCTTTTTGGTATGATAAATCATCACAACAAATTTCATAAAAATCGATTTAATATAGTTCAAAGTACTATACGTTGATTAAATACACGAAAAAAAATACAAAGTAACTAGATTATTTATACTATTTTAGCACTATTAAACAAGCTTGTTTTTCAATTTTAAACCATCTCGATGTTGTATAAACATTAATTGCGGACCTTCTTCGTTTGCAATTTTTCCCTGATATGAATTATTTTTTAGATATATCAACTGCATGATTTAAACATGTATCGAAACGTGTCAATGAAAAAAAAGAGTTTAATTTGTGAAACTGTGTTAAGTACACGATCTTTTTTCTGCGTGATGGAAGAGTTTCACCAAGTAAGAGCGTCTACAATCTACAAGAATGTTTGGTTATAGGAGAAAATTATCGCGACTTAGTACTAGACCGTGGAACTATTGGATTGAACAGTTCATATGAATATATGGGTTTAAATATAACCGAAGACGGATCAAGTGAAAATGAGAAAAATAAGCGCATTGGACAAACTAAAGCGATAATAAAACAGTTTTCATGGAGTACTGTGGGGTAAATAGATTAGATTAAGAAATGATCACAAGCATAAGGTCTGAAACGAAGAAAACCTCGACATAATGAATATACAGACAACTATAATTGGCACCTTTGAATCAAATAGCTTCAGACGTTATGCTCATTCCAACCGTATGGTTTGTAGCAGATATCCAAAGAAAGCAATTCACTGGAGACCGACACAAAGTAAAAAAATAGGTTGACCCAGAAGGACTTAAGGGGATGGTACAAAAGGCACTATGATGAACAGAAACCTAGAGGATGAAGACTGACAGAAAAGATACTGCTGGAATATTGGATGCGATAAACGACTCCAATGTTGTTCTTATGTCGTAATATGATGATGATAAAACAAATATTTGCTGTCATATGGAACACGTGCTCTTTAAAACAGATACCATCTGGTCTACATTTCTAGGTCATAAGGGGTATTGCTGTACTGACCCTAACGTTCGACAATGCATCCGATATAATAATTGTTTCAGTGCGCTCGCAGTATCTATAAAAGCCGTCGAACCGTACAATCTCGCTACATCCATACATCCAGGACAGAATTTACGATGGAAGAATCATAGCGATAAATTCGTCGCCGAACGGCAGTAATCTGTCCGATATTTAACTGAGCCCGGGGGCGCCGGATGCGTATATATAGAGCTGTGCTGTCGCGGACAGTTTTAAGTAAGCCACCCCTGATAAACTGCCAGTGACAAGGGAGTCCGCCGGCCGCTGCCTATTAATTTATAGGCCGCATCTGTATGTCTGTGTGTGCGCTTCTCTCTCGCTTCGCCATACTGACCGAACGGGTATCGATTGCCCGCCACCAGCATTGCTGACACAGATATCTAATATGCTACTGGCTCCAGTTTTCACTAGGCGCTATTCGCCAGTACTGGAGGGTATAGAGAGTGCGTCTATTTTTCTTGCCAGTAGCTTCCAATCCCTACCCGTAACATCCACACCAGTGTTACAGGTAACGTCTGAAAACGTTATTGCCATTCGCCAGCACACCGAAGAAAGTTGAACATTGGATTTTTTGGGTGTTTGTTTGATCAAACGACTCGAAAATTCAATGAAATTCGAATCAGTAAATCTGATGCGATGCATACAATGACAAGCAAATGCGCAAATCGGTTCTACAAGAAAATTAGAAAGTCTGGATCAGATGGATATTGAAGGCCTTACGACTATAAAGTACGTGCTATGGGAAATAGTTTTTGGCGAATAAATTTGCACTAGGGTAAAATCCCCTAGAAAACCTCAACCATTGCTGTAAGAATCCCCTTGAAAAATTCATGTCATAGAATACTCTCTCTCTCTTAAGATGTTTTGATGTTAATTAATACCTTAATATATTCTATTCCTTAGGAGCTTCCATTATTTATATATATTGTATAACTCAATATATTTCAAGACTAAGTTAATTATATGCCCAGAAATATATGAAAATCTATAGTAGGGCATCTACAGAAATTGAAATCAAGAGAGAAGTTTGTTCATTCACTAAAATGCTCCCATTTAATTTAAATCATGTACTTCACTAGAATTGTGAAGTATACTTGGTCTCTTGGTATTTTCTAACATACTTTATGATTGATATCTAGTGTTTTGAACACACTTATATACATGTTCGCTGTATTTTGCAGTATATGCACCCACCTAAATATCATATTGAGAGAAAGAAAGCGATATATGTGTAAGTTAGGTGTTTACAAGATTTCGTGTGATTTCTGTGATATTACTCATATAAGTCAAACAACATTTATAAGATATAGGGAACATATAAGTGCATTAAGAAACAAACTCCAGAAAGAATACATTTTAATTTTGACAAACAGTCACATAAACCAATCACAAAATAAGCAAAAAATTGACTAAGTACTTCACATTTGTATTGTAATACATAATTCAAATCGCATTGAGATATTAATTGGATATTAAAAAGCATTTGCGAAATCCTGACCGTACTGTAGTAAATGAACAGACTTATAGTTTCAAGTGAACTTTTATAGATGAAGTACTAAAGGTTTTCATATATCTTTGAGTATATAATTACCTTAAGCTGGAAATATATTAAGCCGAAAAATATGTCAAAAGAATGGATTGGTTTAAGGAATAGTATACCTGGAAGGAAACATTTATTGATTCGCCGTTACCTTAAAATATAGAAATAAGGGGTTTTAAAAATTACTAATTCAATCAAGTTGACTATCTATTTTGTTTGCATTAGTGATAACTGGAAATATCCAGGAAGGCACCATTTCTGTTTAGGTATGAGAGTCTCAAAGTTAATTGTGAATCGTTGCAAGGTAACAAATACCTTCCAGCAACGAAACTCGCTGGGGAAGGCATTTCTTTCCTATGCAATAACTTTAAAATTACGAATTAATCATCCGTAAAGGGGGAAGCCGTAAGGTACCTGATACTTCCTGCAACATCTTGATTAAAATGCCCTTGGAAGATTGCTGCCGTAAACTATAACTATAATGAAAATGAATAACTGCAGCTGTAAACTAAGTACACAAAACAGTTAAAGACGGTTTCGTAAATTACCGATCGACGGTCAGGAGGATTGTAAATTATCTAGATTCAAATTAAAAAGAGGACTGCCTGTTACGTCATTTCAGCTAGAACGTTCTCTGAATCTTCGCTTGCAGAAAACAAGTGAGCCAAGTAAATTTTTAAGGATGAAGCGAGAACGGACACAAAATATGTTAAGGCACTGGTAAAAATAGTATCTTAGATATATCTAAGATACAATTTAATCAATGGTTGCAGTTTTATTTACACGCCAATAGGGATAAGAACTGGAATTATCGTATATAAACTACATGTGATTTATAGAAGTTATCCTGTGGTTGTCCCTCTGAGTCATCATATTTTTCGAAGATTATATTTCTAATCCCTCAACAGACTGTGGCCCGGTTTGGTTGAGCATATTTCGTGAAGTTTTTATTACTACCTTGGAATTCGATTTACCAACAATGTAGATGCATCATCTGTATTCTAGCCTTTCATAATAGTTCATACTAGGGTCTTGTTACCCTGGAAACAGTGATAAATATTAATTTTATGGTATTTTGAACATTAATTTTATTTATTATATTTTTTACTCTAATAGAGGCTGCCGAGGCAGCCTAAACATCAGTAACGATTATTAATTAATACGTTGGTGGTTTCAATTAGCGGTCAGCAAAAAATATACGCACAAACTTCGTTCTGGGCATTTTTGTTACTTCTCATCATTTTCCTAAATATTTTTGGCGTTAAAAGTTGGTGGTGGGGGCATGGGCGCAGCCTTCATCGACGTACATAAAGAAGTAACACGATTTTAAAATCATAATAACATTGATATCCATTAATAGTAGCATTATAGTTTCATTATTTGATAAAGAGATTTTTGTCTGCAAAAAAAATAGTCACAGTCATAATTTGCGATTTCATCTTACTGCCATAGTTGTCAACCTACAAATTTTATTATAATTTTGTTTTCTATGTAATGGAAATATATATGTGACTCGATCTGTATGTATCGTTAAAATATACGAGAAAAATGGCGTCATGCAGGTCGTCGCTATACCTTCTATATCCTTGGTATCACTCAGGAAATTAGGATTTGATTCAGAATTTGGAGCAGTTGATATTTTGAAATACATAAAAAAAATATTGAAAATCTGAAATTGCTTAAATATTTCCAAAACTTAGTTCAACTGTGGTAAACTGTTATCACAGCACGTGAAATACAGAGTCAGCCCACTTGACGCCGTTTTTTTAAGACTACATATCATTTTTGTAATTATTTACTGTCTTTCTTTTGGTACAATGCAGTAATGTGTAGTATTAGTACTAGAAACAAATGAGAACAAACTAGACCATTAGAGAAAACGTACGAGTAACTTCGACAGGGTCTATTCTTATTTATAAACTAATTTGACCATAATAATATCGCGCGTTGTTATTATCCATATAAGCTAAATTGCGCTATCATGCCATATCATTGTTATTATTATTATTATAATATATTATACAGGCTGTTAAAACCAGCAGTACCACCAGTAGTACGTGGGACCTCAATAACACTTAACGATTTAAACTTATGCAAACAAGGGAAAACGAATCGATTTTTAGTACATGTCATACAAGGGTTTTTATCAGATTTTGTCAAATGATAGATGACATTGAAAACAAACTAGTCATCTAATTTGAATGAATTCATTTGGATAGGCAACATTTTTATTTTGGAGTACATTCCTGATTCACTGGAAAAACGATGAAAATACTGTTTTATGGAGTTATCCTGCGATGTAGGCCAGGACTGTCGATCTAACAATCTATCGGTCTGTCGATCTGTAGCCCTTTTGCCACCACATGTTTTCAGTAACCAATGTAACGATTTTGAAAATTGGTGGAGTGATATAGTATAAAAGTAAGTAATGCTGTACTGTTTTAGCAAATTGGTACGTTGGCGACAGAGTTTTTAGCAAAAAATAACAGATATCGTATCATATTGACACTTTTGTTTTTAGTCTTTCAAGTTCCCTATCAGCTTTTGGTTATACTCCAGGGCGTTGTTTAAATTTAGATGTCAATATGTATCAAGTTGCGGGACACTATAAATGTGCTTACAAAAATTGAATAATCCTATATCAATTGTTCTTCGAGGTTACCTCTCTTTTGGTTTGCATATTACTTGCCGTCATTTTCAGCCCATAATCGCTCATCGATTTTGATTATATTTGTGGAGGGACGTAATCTGCGTCCAAAAATTATGCTCTTTACACGTATGCTATTCGAAGAAAACCACGCACAAAAAGCTTAAAAAAAATCGAGACGTTGTAGATACTATCATATACATTAATTTTCGAGAAGAACTCATTAAATTTTAATTAGCTCCATTATACTAGATAATGCTATGGCTGAACAGAAAATGTATTCTTACATCGTGGAAATTGCCGAGTCAATCTACTTGGTTCCATTTTTAAGATGTTGTAGAGATGCTCGAATATGCTAAAGGAGTACCTACCAACGATTGGCGTTATTATATGATTTACACTAAAAATGAATCACAGTGAATTCGAATGAGTTTGCTGTCATTGCTTAACAAATCGAAATAATCCATCCCAGCAAGCTAAGACGACGTGTACAAAACGGCGCACCATCTCAACCGAACCAGCCAGACGACGAATTTGTCATCATACATACTTCTGTGGGTCAAGAATGAATGGGGCAAAAAGTGTCTACCGTTCGTTTCATTTCGCTAGAAGCTGAAATAGTCTCAATAGGGGCGGGAATCACGTGCACCCTAAGTACGCCTCTCTGATGGATCGCATCTCCTGCACTGTTGCTACATCATTGAATTCAACCTGACTTGATACTTGCGGTACCTGTCAGGTTCGGACACTGGCAATCATCATGACAATTAATACTTGGTAGGTAGCTGCTCCGAATAGAGTCACTGTAGTTCTATTAAACGACATTCTCAGGTTTCTCAACGCACCGGGTCCAGGCTTTCCCTCCATCTCTTCCTGAAAGATCAACTGCAATAACTCATATTTTTGGGGGTTTTTCATTATATGTCCCCAATATTCTAGCTTGCGCGATTTTATCGTTCATTATTTCTCCCCCAAGAGATCTACGATACACCCATATTTACACAAACTTTAAGACTGCTAAAGGTTCACTGCTAACACTCTGATTAGAAATAGGAAAAATACGTTATTGCTATCCCGATGGGAAGTTCCATTTTGAGGAGCCATACCTCCGTTATTATGGGTAGTACAAGGATTTTATGTCTTTGTTTTGAACCTGACAAAGACTCTCATTATATCACTAAACTGAAAGGTACTGATTTGTCAAAAATACATAATATAAATAATTCTAAGAAAGAGGCAAATAAATATATACAAATCTACAGTTGGCATGGCCTGTGGGTTGATGATACGTACATAATACACTTAAGACTTTAAATATTTACAGTAAACAGAAACCAGTCAAAAAAGGGTTATGGAATAATATTAATATTCAAAATTATAATACTAAATTATAATATTTTATCTTTCAATATAATCATTCATTGCGATTCGTTTAGCAGAGCAGATCCAATCTTTCAAGTTTTGTTTGATATTTTTCCTAAATTCAAGTGCTCGTATGTTTGGTGGTATTGTATTATACAATTTTGAAGATACATATACAAATGATCTTTGAAATATGCTTCTGTGTGATCTAAGCATAATTGATTGGTACTATGTAAGAAATAATGTTGGCTGTATCGAATATTCCTGTTTCAAGAAATAACTCGTTCGATGTATAGACTTGGAATATCGCTTTCAAAATATATTTTTTCAGAATATCCAACAGTATTATAGTATATACGCTTGTTTTATAGACAAAAGGTATCGACAAAATTACTTACTAAATCCATAAAATGCAAGGAGCTAATCATGTAAGACTTTGATCTTGATACCAGATATTGGAAATTTATCGCACTTTAAAAAGTATTAGCTGGGAGATTAGTATCCTTATGTGTGTTATGCACTCATTAGAATCAAATCTACTAGATAATGAGACAAACTAAACAACAAACCGTTTGTTTCTTAAATCTGGCTAGTTCCAGTTCATTTGTCTAATTGAGTTTCCTCCCAGCTTTATAGACGTGGTATTTTTCTATAGATGCCCCAAAGGCAGATAGCCTATCGCGCTTCATAAGCACTGCGAGAAGATAAATTCACATTGATTTTAAAATGCTGTCGCTTGTAACCATCGCGCAACAAAGTTTTCTGCTGTTCATGCACAACGCCGAGGCTCTCCAAAAGAACGAATTTTACAGTAAGACGTTGTAAGCTCGACCCGGTGAGGATGCGCCCTTGGAGCTTCTCTAGTCCTTGATGTACGGAATGACTCTTGATGCTGTTATGCGAGACAGCTTTGTCGAACATTACCTTGATAATATCTAGGGAATCAGCCACCATGCACTAGACGTATTGCTCCTTTCTATATTGTGCCCGGAAGCTTAAGTGCTCTGGACCACATCCCCAGCGATGCGAGTAGTAATGGTCTGATCTGGGCCTGACATAGCAGCATTAGCTGTTCCGGAGAATATAATTTCCTTGAGCGGACCAGAAACCTCAGTTTCTGGGAGGCCGACCTAGTGAGGCCAGCAACGTGATCATGCCTGACATGTTATTGTTGAGGTTAATTCCCAGAAGCTTACTGAAGAACGATCCAAGTATTGGGTGTTCCTCCTCCTCCACGGCTGGCAGACCAGCATGCGACTTCTTTGTCAGGTTTGTTGTCTTCTGAGCGTTAAACTGAAATCCCTTTGTATATCGCCAATTTACAATTCTTGCATTATCGGTATTGCTTTGCCCGGTTCCATGCGGGAAATAAGGGTGTTGTCATCAGCGAAGTTGTAGATAGGATTAGATATTATTTCCAATAGATCGTTAACGTACAGCAGTAGGGAACACTCCTCGCTGTTAGGCGAGTTTAAATAGTTTGTAGATAACTGGTGTAAGTTCTGCACTGCAGCGTTTTAGGAGAAATGCTGGTATCGATGAATCTGCGGTGACTTTCGGTAGTAACGTTTGTCCTTCATTCCCTGTACCGTTGTATATTTGCCGTCACTGCGTCTCTGCAGTTCCGGTTAAACCAAGGATTGTTCTTAGGGGGCAGTTTATCAACGTGAGGTGTTAGGCTACCATACCTGATGTTAATTTTTGGCCACAAGGTGATGGATCTCTGGACGTGAAACAGACATCATTCCATGTAAAGGACTGGTAATGGTTCCTGAGATCATCCTACTCTGCTGATTTGTAGTGCCAGACTCTGCGTGCTTTAGTATGTTGTAGGTCTACATATGGTTGAAACCGTATTGTGTGTAATCACTGTATAAATGGCGGGGTTTGTTGTGAAGTAGAGTTTAGCAGGCTAGCAAAGTCTTCAAGGTAATCAGAAACTCTTGTTGGTTCGCTGATTATCTGTTCCTAGCCACAGCTGTTAGCGAAGGCTTCAGCTTAGTGTCCCTCCTTATCTGTTTTGCTGGAGTGGTTAGCCAGTACGTATTGTCCATTACTGACGAGCCGACTTGGATCTCTGACAATTCCGAAATGTGTAGCTTTTCTGTCTGCAGGTATTGGCGGATCGAGCCTATGTTCCAGGCGGGACCTCGGACATTAGTGAAGTCAGCCCTGAATATGTTTCCTTGGCCTTGCGGCCTGTCGTCCGAGCGAAGGTGCTGCAGAGGGCGGCTGCTGTTATCAGCCTGTTGAGAGGCTGCAGCACATTTAGATAAACGAGTGGATTTGATCAAATGATTGAGGTAGATAATTCATACCGGGAGATGTTAAAATAACAGCTATGTGGGTTGATATTACTCAATGAACTTGATGATCTGATGATAGATATTAAGAGTGTTCATTCAGTAAGGGTGCATTATTAAAACCAGGATAGATAACGAAAGAATAGTCTTAAAAACACAAACTATACATTCGAAACTATTTAACAAGTTTTAAGTGTTTAGCTGACATTTATAAAAACAATATATATATTTTTAGTTGTTTTTTCAGCATTTTCAGTAAGGATGTAATCAATAAACAAAAATGTGCGTTCATGTTTATCAAAACAGCTTGTTGACTTAGCACCCGTGTTTCAATTTGGTATACATATTTTTTCTTTTGATATGATCCGCGCAATGTTATTTCCATCCAATCGGACCCTATCTACCGTAGGTTGATTACTGGACAGAGGACAGACAGACCCACGGGAATGCCTGATATGGTTTTTTGTGATTTATATGTCATGAAACATCAATAAAACACAATTTCTCGGATTAGATATTTCTTGCGATTACAATAATTGATTGAAAATAATTATCTGTTCTTCAGTTTCAGGAATCTTTGGAAAAAACTCCAATATAATTTTTTTGCGACTGGGTTATTTATAATGAAGTGGAGAATCAATAGTAAATCTTTTTCATAACACAAGTGCTTGAAAATATAGTTTATTACTGAACAGAAAGATTTTATCTCATTTATCGTGGGTCTATATAATGCTGCGTGACTTCCGTAGTATTGTCAAGTACGAAGCACACCCTCAATATGAATTCAGCTTGTTTCGGTATTTTAATAGTCGCCTTTGCTATCAACTCAGGTAAGGAATACTTGGATTTCTATGATACTGTAGAATATATTTAAATCTTTAGAGTACCAGTTTTTTGAGTAATTATTCTTCTACTTTTATCGCAAGCACATAGACAGAATTGAACTTTTTTAACCATATACACGGTCTGCTGAATTAGGTGCGTAATATTGTAATTTGTTTCATTTATTTAGATTGTAGACGGTCTTAGTCATTCCAAAGTCAATTGGAGATCGTAAAACACATATTCTTCCCAGTGTCAGATTGTATCACGTATAGTTATCGATCCCGTAGAGGTGAGCCAAGTCAAATAGGCTGGAGGAGTCTTCGCTTATAATTATAACGCATTATATTGGTGTATTTCCTATATCCTCCAAATTTCAAACTGTTTTCACTGTTTCTTATAAACAGAACATCTAGAAACGGAAACTGTCCATTTCAATTTTAACCATATCAATTTGTCTGTTTAGTTTACTAATTCCTCGTCAAACGTATGTATACCAAATGCCAGGACCAAAATATAAGAAATTTTCCTCTTTTGGCAACTAATTGAAAGGATTTGTGTGTGTCAAAAAAAGTCTCTAAGCAATCCACTAACATCATCGAGAACTTTTTTCTCTCTCACTCAGCAAAGGTGAGCTGAAGCTTCTAAGCAATGTTTCAAACTTCTATGCCTGCTCTGCCTGCTCCGAGAGCAAACCTAGAGGAGGTTGTGATGAGTGTTGATTCAGATATCCAGTACCTCCCGGAATCCTCGAAGGGGTTTTCTCATGAAGCAGTTGGGAATCAAATTAATAAGAACATTTCTAACAATAAAACTTTCGATTTAAATGCGGAAAAATTATCTAAAGTTTGAAAGAGATGGTTTGCTTTTACCTAAGAGCGAAGGCTAACAAGGTTGTAACCTTAGATAAATATGACTACTTCGATCGAGTGAATACGCCCAATGAATGGTCCTCATAGCAAAATCCGGAGAAATCCTCTACCAAAACTGGTTAGCCAAGTAAAAATAACATTGAATAGCTGTAAAAACCTTGCCACTCTACCTCTCAAAAGAAATTTCCAAAGTTCAAACCAAACAAATCAAAAATTGTACTGCCTTCCCAAAATTCATAAACCAGGAAACACAATGTGACCAACTGTGTCGGCAATAGTGAGTATAAGATAGATTTCAACAATTTAAAATCAATTCGTAGTTTTGTTAACTTTAGGAAGCTAGATGCTTACGAAAGCCTGGAGATTCAAAAGAAAATAAACAATATAATGAACAAGGACAGACATCCTATACCTAATAGCCTGTTCTTTGTGCTATCTTCATGAAGATTGCAATTCTCCCTGACAAGTAAATGTTATGGTCGGTAGGACATCACAGGTATATAAGACAACAACTGACTGTAATAATTTGGTTTTAACCTTTCCCTGAAGATATACCCAAAGTTGTTGGTTTATTAAAAGTGGTTTGGCGAGTGGCAAACTTTGTAGTGCTTGCGTTATGTATAAATATATGGAAACCTATAATAGTCTGTCTATACTAAATTGAGTTCAAAGAATTGGCCTGTTCATTTACAACAGTGCAGGTATCACATACCACCTCATTTTACTAACAAAATTTCGTCAATTGGGCATGTTTCAGGTGATGCACTGCGCTGCTTTACTTGTACTAACTGTCAAAGGCCATACAGCACAACGATTTGTCCTGCAGCAGCGGCAGTCTGCGTCGGAACAACTGTTAGAGACAGTGAGTAATTAATATATTTCTTTATATGACTGTAACGAATCGTATACGGCGCCGTTTCGTCCCTCTTAGGACTCATCAGTACGATAATAGGTCTTAGGACTGGGGTTGCCAGGTGTGGTGATTTTCCGCAAAAGTAGTGATTTTACAACTTGTAATGGTGACCGAAACTCGGTAAATTCACATATTTAAGGGCAATGGTCTTCCTTAGATCCGGACCGGAACGGAGGGCTGACTCGTGATCAGCGTCCTCGATTTACTCAGGAAATAATTTTTGGCCTATTCATAGGACAACATTGTTTGACAACCCCCAGATTCGCGGATTTGCTTTCCCGGTAAGTATTTTCTCTGGAAAACGAGACGTCGTAACGCAAATTGGAGGACACTATTGGATTCAGTGGCATTGTCCATTGCTGAAAGTATAAAATCAAGGGTAAATCGATAGAAATTACATTGTGTTTTCGTGATGTTTCATAAGAAGTACATCAAGAAACACTATGTCACTCATTTCTGTCGGTCTCTCACTCTGTCCTTCCGGTAATCCTTGTCCTCTATATATCTCTGATTTTGATGAAACTTTGACTCTATGGTAATAGTGTGATGAGGAAGCTTGGTAGTTTCTGACAATTGGTTGAAGAAGAGGATAAAACACACTCAAACTTTGCTTTTGGGCGTTAGCGAGGCTCCTGATAAAAATTTTTTGGATGGTAAAATTTGGGGGTGGGGGTTGGGACCGTGATTGAACGAGGGCGGAGTAGTCAAAGAACTGAAAAAGTTGCTCGAATATGTTATGTATGTAAAATGTTGACCCCGATAGTACTCGTTAGGTTTACCTTGCAGTCACACATTTGCATTCAAATCACAAGAATGATAAGATTATTCTCAATAGCTGTGGACTTAGAATTTGAGGAAGATAAACATAATATATTGCCGATATATTTGTTTCATGCAAAATATATACCATATAAGTTTATTTTAAAGGTTATAAGGCATATAAGGGCATTGTTCTTTTCGAAAGTGAGCTTGTTCATTCTGTCTATATTTTAGCGCCTTTTACTACAGATTATTGCAGTTCAGCTGAATAGGGATCAGAGAAGGCTATGTAGTTTTGTATGACAGTATTTCACGTGCATTGGTATCAACTTATTGAGGTTTTTAGAACTAATGATCCATTTGAAGTAGGTTTTGAACATATTGGTAATCACGGATATTTTAAAACTTGAAAACGTTGGGTATATCTGATATTTAAACATATATCAAGATATCAAGATATCTCAATATTTCATATATCAATTTCAACTGATGACGGTTCCAAGATCCGATTCAAATTGTTATTTCTTATGTCATACCATTGCCTGTGAAGTACAGTATCAACCTATTTAACACCTTTTTTTTCCGTAGGTCAAGGAAACTATATCATCAATAGATCATGCGAAGAAGCAACTCGGAATGGTCTACCAATTTGTAAATATCTGTTGAACCGCATAGTACCGCAAGGTACGATAGCCAGTTGTCGTAGTTGTAGCGATGATTTTTGTATTAATACAGATTAATAAATGGAAATGAATGATTTAACCAGTAGTTCATTCATCATCCCGTTTGTGAAGTGTGACAGAAAGCAGAATGAAAAATAATTCTTGAGAGGCCGGATGACCCCCGAAAAACGGGTTAACATTCTACAGATGAATAACGATATATAATAAAAATCCAAGAATAATATTGTATGGGGGATGAATATTCTTGTAAAAAGTAATAAAAACGTTCACCTAATTTGACGTGACAAATGTATCATTCCCCATTCCTAATAATTTTCTAATCAACTTTGACTTCAAGTTTTTCTAATACCTGTTTCAGTCATTCAGTTTCATTCTGCACATTTACGAGTACGCCTGTATCAACCAGCTAGACGGCCCCCCTTGATCAGCTGGTGAGCGGGCCGCTTAAGAATAATAAATAATTCAAATGTCCATATATTAGGTTCCTGAAATGGAGGTAAAAATATTCACTATTAGTTTTCTAATAACATAAAAAATCATAGTTGCAAGTATCCGTTTGAAATTTAAGTACTGAAATAGGAAACCACCAGATCGTGATAGTACCTAATGCAAATTATACCTAATGCTTTATACTTTCGTATATTTGTTCGAGTAGTTGTTGGTTTATCCTTTTCATGTAAAAAACTACAGCCAAAATTCATTGTCATAGTTTTCAATTCAATAATCTGCCTACGATGATTTAGAGTCGACAACATTTATAGTGTAGTGGGTGGTTAGGTGTAAGAACAGCTTTAGCTAAATCTCGCCATCATACAATATTATTATTATTATGATATATGATACAGGATGTTAAAACCAGCAGTTTTAACCTCAATAACACTTTCAACGAGTTAAATTTACGCACACACGGGAAAACGAATCGATTCTTAGTACATTATATACAAGGGTTTTTATCAGATTGTGTCAAATGATAAATGACATTGAAAAAAAACTAGTCTTCAAATTTGTATGAATTCATTTGGACAGGCAACATTTTTATTTTGGAGTACATTCCTGATTCATTGGAAAAACGATGAAAATACTGTTTCATGGAGCTATCCTGCGATGTAGGCTAAGACTGTCGATCTAACAGGCTATCGGTCTGTCGGTCTGTAGCTCCTTTGGCACCAAATAATCTCAGTAACCGCTATATAAATTTTGAAAATTTGTGAGGTGAGATAGTATAAATGTATAGAAGGTAATGCTGTTCTGATTTCTAAGATTGATATGTTGGCGACAAAGCCAACAATAACGGATATCGTATCAGATTTTGGTTGAATAAAATTTTTAATTCAGTGGTCCTAACAATATCTACATAGATTCTAAGTGTGTGCTTCCCACTATGCATCAGACCTGCTATAGACATGCACGCTTCGTCTTTAGCCTAGACTCGTAAGATTGGCCTAGAGGTCTAGCTGTAGATAGCAATCGGATGGTATATACGTAACCCAGTCAAGTCTTAGGGCTTTTGACTTCGTAAGTTGCCAATGGGCTTTTGATTGAATCAAATCTTTCTTTATAAGGTTTTAACAATATCTGCATGAATTTTTTTTTATACGTTTCGCATACTCTCGGATGCCCCAGGGGGTAGTTAAGATTTAGACTTCAATTTTTATGAAGGTGAGGGTCACTATAAATGTGCCTATAAAAATTGTTCAATCATATATCAATTTAGGTTACCTCTCTTTTGGTTTGCTTATCAGCTGCCATTATTGTCAGTCCATAATATTAGTTGCATCAATTTTGTATTTGGTGATGGATGTGATGTACGTCACAAACTCTGCTGTTTAAACGTATGTTACTCAAAGAAATCCTCGCACAAAAAGTTAAAAAATCGAGACCTTGTAGATCCTATCATATACATTAATTTACTAGAAGAACTCATAAATGTTTAATTAGCTCCATTATACTAGATAATGCCATGGCCCAACAAAAAATCATTTCATACATCGTGGTCCTTCCGGAGTCAATCTAGTGGGTTCCATTTTTAAGATATTGGAAATATGTATGTTCAAAGATGCTAGAGAAGTATCTACTTGAGTTGGCATTTTCATATTATTTACACAGAAAATGAATCACAGTGAATTCAAATGAGTTTGCTGTCGTTGCGTAATAAATCGAAATAATCCATCCCAGCAAGCTAACACGACGTGTACCAAATGGCACACTATCTCAACCGAACCAGCCAGACGACGAATCTGTCATCAAACATACTTCCGTGGGGCAAGAATGATTGGGGCAAAAAGTGTCACTGGTCACTACCGTACGTTTCATTTCGCTAGAAGCTGAAACAGTCTCATTAGGGGCGGTAATCACGTGCCCCTTATGTACGCCTCCCTAATGAATCGCGGCTCCTGCACTGTTGCCGTACCATTCGGAATTTAACCTGACTTGATACTTGCGGTACCCATCAGGTTCGGATGCCGGCAATCATGACAATTAATACTTGGTAGGCAGCTGCTCGGAATAGAGTCACTGTAGTTCTATTAAATAACGTTCTCAGGTTTCTCAACCAAGATATCCTTCTTCTACCAGGTGAAGGCTTTCCCTCAATCCCTTCCTGAAGGATCAAATGCAACAATACATATTTTTGGGGGTTTTTCATTATATGTTCCGAATATCCCAGCTTGCGTGATTTTATCGTTGACATTATGTCTCCCTGTTTCCCTATACGTTCGAGGACTGTCTGATTGGTGACATGATCTATCCAAGAGATCTACGATACAGCCATATTTCCAGAAGCTTGAAGGCTGCTAAAAGTGCACTGAAAACATTCTGATTGAAAACAGGTACAAATACGTTGTTGCTATCCCTATGGGAAGTTCCATTTTGAGGAGCCATACCTCCGTTATTATGGGTTGTATATGTATTTGTTTTGAACCTGACACAGATTCTGATTTTATCCCTGAAATGAAAGTTACTAATACGGTAAGAGCTTAAACTGTTATATAATTATAAACAGAATGATTATCATGGCAACTCCACAGATCTGAATGATAATAATAATAGAAAACACAGATCCAGCCTGCGAAGCGATGCAGAGTGATTCGACAACCCATATGCAGTGTCATAGTTTGAACCTTATATTTCTTGATTAGATCATTCTGTTAACGAATGAGACTAGGCATCTTTTAATCCGGTTCTTGGAACGTTATACTTAATTTCTGCCTTTACGTCAGAAGCACAATGCTCAGCAATGCCTCGACTTGTTTCAAGCTATGATAGCCATATTTCTTGTCGAATAAGAGACTCTAATGAAACCAAGCTTAATAATTAACAGGAAACCTATTTGGCCTTGCATTATATCCTTCCATCACAGTGACAATTCAAATAGATTAGCAAAGAAACTGCCGCAATCAAGATCGCTTAAGGTGAAAATCTGGAGACTTATCTAAATTTATTTCCGTCATTGAGAGGAAAATAGAACGACAATTACTCAAAAAACTGTATCTTACCTGAAGTGATAACGATCGATGGTGTGCTCTGCACTTCACAATTTCATGTATTTTCATCACGCAGCATTAGATAATGGCGTAACGCAAGGTTAAGGTTTTAGAGATAATTGTTCACAATTAAAAAATATTTTTTGGCCCTTGTGTATTATACAAACTATCAACTATCTAGTTAACTTGACAAGTAAATAATCCTATGTCAGAAACAAAATGAATGGAATTGTATTGTAATGACCCCTGAAAATCGAGAAAATACGATTTTTCGGTTTTTGATTTTTAGCCCCAACAAAAATAAATACAGAAAAACGCTAGTCGGCTGGGACTGTGAAGAAACTGCGGTCTTCCTTCTCAAAAAGGGGTACGGATGTGAAGAAAGCTCCTGAATATTTACTTTAAGTTTCGACTAACTATCAGCTGCTGAAGGGTTAGCTTTACTATTTGATTCAAATATTTCAACTAACCAGTGAAATCTTGTGGGCAGTCAAGCAAGAAAAGTGGGCGGTAAAATTTATCCACCAAATGATGGTAAAAACTTTGTTCTCCTAATTATGTAACAATCAGCCAAACTTTAGAAGAAATTTCTTTGCAGATCCTTCATTACCACACTATAACAAGACTTATTAAAGTCCAAGGGGATGTTTTTTAACTAATATGAACATTACTGTTAAGGGGGATGTGACGGTGCTCAACAAAGTGTCTATCACGAAAAATGATCAGACAAGCATTCCACTAATAAAAGTTTTTCAAGTGAATCTATGGTACCTATTCAAATTTACAATCTGAATACTCGTCGCAAACCTATAAATTGGCAGAAAATTTTGTGGCCAAAAGTGTATAAGGGGAGACATATCATAAACGCGAGTTTTACCAATACGAGAACCAAGCGAAGCTCCAAGTAGCAAGAAATAAAAACAGCAGAAAATATAAGGAACTCCTTAAAATCATCCAGAGTTCTTCTCATTCTTCAGCCATATGACTAGACCACGGAAACATGGTTTAAAAACATAATCATGTTCACAAAATTACCATATCGAACTGGTCCCCACTGTTACCATCCTCGATTTGCAAACAGCAAAGCTAAGAATAAGAAACGCAACTTTCATCCAGCCCAATCCTTTATACATCAACTCAGCAACATCCAGGAAATTAAACGTCTGTTAAAATAGTGACATAGTTGAATTAAGCCACTTAAAATGCAAGCCACCCTGCTGAAATGTAAAAGCCTTTTAGAGTCACTTTCGTTCTTAAGTCATTTTTCGCGCATTTGCCGTACTAGGACAGCAGTAGGGTAGAAATATATTCAAAAAAACCAAGCACACTAACAAATACCAGCACATCAATGATGGCAACGACCAAGTACTATATGAATATGGAGATTTTAGCATGTTTTGACTACAACTTAAATTACATCGACTGTAAGAGTGTTTAATTACTACACAAAACTTAAAACCTACCTTACGTTAGGCAACTTTTACCATACCTCGATATATATATTTCCAGATTTTCATCAACGATAAATCAAGATTTGGGTAACATGCTGTGTTATTATTTCCTACCCATGCGAGCTCGAATGAATTCCAATTTAAAATATTCTATGACGTCTATATCACAAAAATCTGTCCACTGCATCATGTGATTTTTTCCCACCACTGAACCTATTACTTTCTGAGCCAATAGGCGAGACATTGCGTTTTCTTGATGTGGCATAACATATACATCACAAAAAATCACGTCACCATTTCTGTCGTTCTGTCTGTCTGTCTGAATGTCTCTACTCTCTCCGATAATCCTTGACCCCTCTATAACTCGGAAAGCAATTTTTGGGTTTTGATGCAACTTTGACACTAGGTTATTGATAAACAAAGACGAATAAGCTTTGTACTTTCTGAAAATTGTTCAGTGGCGATGGAGTTATTATCAAAAAGTAAAAAAATGCTTAAGCTTTGTTTTTGAACGCTTTCAATGCCCCTGATCGTGTTCAAAAGAACAATTGTGGGGTGGGATCAAAAATGTGTGTCGGGTAGGCGACAAAGTGTTAACCCCGATGGTAGTTCGTACTTTTTGAGATTCCGATCCAGTGGCAGCAGAGTAGTACTAGTAGATAGTATCCACACACAGAGAGAGAGAGAGAAAGAGAAAGAGAGAGATAGAAAGAGAGGGAGAGAAGTGTCGGTGACCGAAAATATTGTGATTCTAGAGGGTGAAAAGACTCTCACCAGTGTGTCCTGATTTTGTTTCAACAACTGTCAACACTATACTTTACAGCATTATATCTGAATAATAAATTATTACAAAAGTGATATTTAGCCTTTTAAAAAATAGCATAAGGTAGGTCGATTTTTTATTACACTTGCACTGATATCAGTTTACTAAATACTCTTATAGGACTTCAGAATTGTAAATCTGCTTTATGTTGTTTTTGAAAATCTGGAATAATGAAATTTTTTGTAATTTTCTGAAGGTTTTAAATCATGAAAGATTCAAGGTCTTCCAATTGTCCAATATTCTTTCATTGAAATTCAAATTTGCATTTATAAACTCAAAAAAGAATCTACCTTACCGGAATTCAAACCATAAAGCCTCTGATTGCTGACCAGACGCTACAAGCAACTGAGCTAACTGTGTGCTCCGGTCGCTCGACCTAGAACGACGATGATGCTTAGTGCATTCCCACACTCAATACTGGCACTATATTGTCAGATACAAACGACGCGCGAAGTTCGAAGTTTCAATATAGGGCATCAGAAGGTTCGAAATCCATAGTAGACCATGTATTTCATGCGAAATTTCATATCGACTTCAGTATTTTGGAATGTGGAAAGTAAATGATTCTCATGGTATTCTATTTCTGTCTATTTCCAACAGTACTGTGCTAATAGTGGTAAGTAGCTTCACGGAAAATTAAACGGAAAATAGTGCGATTCCTCAGACGTCGTAATCTTTATTGCCATCTTTATATTCTCACCGGAATGGTTGTGCACGCGAGACTGATTGCCTCTACTTATTTCGTATTGTTCAGTCTTTGTATCGTCTCGCACGTTTCTTAATGTTAAGTGCCTGCTTGTCTGAATCAGAAAGCGTATTTATTTCTCGACAAGGGGACCTGCTCAATCTGGGGAAATTAAATTAAGGGATTTGATTGTTTGAAAGAAGTCAAAAAGGTTTTAGTTGTTTAATGGTTGGTTATGTTTATTAGAATAATGCAGTGATACGAAAAGAGGCATTTAGCACATCAAAGGAATTTCTAAAATATATACCTGGATAACAAAGGCTTAGTATAATTGTACCATTTAGCGCATAGGGTATCAAATAAAAGCCTTTTTAATGTGCATTTCCTATTTCCGATTATCATTAATGCAGTTTTGGTAGATGAATAAATACTGCACACAGACTATCAACTAATTATAATATTTTTACTTGCTGTGTAGATTAATTTTAGAATTTGTGCTAATGATTTGATTCTTTTATCCAAAAACATTCTGATCGGTTGCTCTTGCACTGTCTAGCGATCAATTTTGTTAAAGTCCGATCATGAGTTGACCCAATGTATTATCATCATCGTACCACGATTATCATGTTATCACATCAACCCCACCTAAAGAAGAAGTATAACGATAACAAAAAGACTATGCATAAAAATGTTCGAAACAGAATTTACTATTACAAATCCAACATAACTGTGACGACCCTTGTCATTCATATCACAAATCGTAGTAAGTAATGGTAAAAAAAATCTGAGACTTTAATTCCACTAGTTGGCGACACTGATAGATTGCATTGAAGACTTTATGTTTGACAACATTCAATTTGATTTAATATTTGATGTTTTGTAACTGTGCTTTCGATAATTTAGTCCATTTTGGCTTCCTCGCTAGTTTTCCTAGCCCGCCCAAAAGCAATGTTGTCAACTTAGCATGAAATAATTTAAAAATGAATGTAACAATGTCCTATTCCTATATATCCTTATTGTGGACACTATCTACTACTCCGATAGATGGCTTATCAACATAAATTGCAATTTCATCCGTCCAACTAAACCCAGTTGCAGACAGCGCCGTTGTTTGTCGTTGAAAATCAGTACGATGTATGCTTTGCAAGAACAAGTTCAATCACATAAAAATACATATTAGGCAAACTCTCATTTCCATATACTACTTTGGATATAGACAGGTATTAAAAATATCAATAATGACTTGTAACATGTGATCACATGAACCTACTTCTTCCTGCTTTCACTACAAACATTTTTGGATCAAATAATTGTAAAGTACAACCTTTCAACTGAGCGGAAAGAAGGAATATATTGATATTGTTTCAAACGGAGAGTTACAGGGAAGTACAAGCATCACAAAAAGAGGAAGAATTACATTCAAACTTGAATATCAATTATTCGTTCGGCTAGGTTAACAATAACTTATATAAATCCATCGCATGATTTTCTTTAATCCTATTTGCAACGCTAACAGGCGGGGCAGGTGCCTCTTTGAACGATGCAAAGTTAGCGAGGAAACCTAAACTATGATCAATCATAAGCAACATCGATAGGCTACTTAAACCGCATGAACGAGCAGCGCATATACTTTAGTATAGTAGCGTGAGTCATCACTACAGTTTGCTCCACCCGATGGAACCGCCGCGCTGGTCGGACCAATCACAGACCGCACAGGGCTGTGTGTGGTACCGTACGAGAGAATAGCATTAGAAGAAATTTATCGGTTAGGTCACCTGAGGGCGGCAATGGCAGGGTTACTGAAACAACTACAAATAGCAGCTGAAAATATCAGGTACAGCAATGTGTAGATAGTCTTAACCCCATAAAATCAGAAATACTCTATAATCTGATCGCCAAAGTTGCGTGAAATTATATATAACTTAATTCCTGCAATCCGAACTTATTGCCTTGTTTTTACAATATACCTGAACTCGCTCACAAAATAAGATGCTTTTTCCCCATTCACCATTCTCGTATATATCTATGATCTTTTGGAGGCATCCCGCCCTTCTTATCTTGGACACTGCATAATCTTTTGCGATGCTCCTTTTCTGATAACTATAATTTCCTATTTAATTCAAAGCAACGTTTCTCTGGAGACTATCATCCCCGGGTATTCAAATCTTCACCGCATCTGCTAATCCCCATAACGGATTTCTGCGGGGGTTTTTCGTCTCTTCTAAGGAAGTTTTTAGAGCTAGCGCAGGGATTTTAATAAATTTATATCGCTTTGGCTGAGGGCCCAACGCTGGATGCGGTTTTTCATCTTTTTTAATTTATATTGTTAAGCGCTGGTGGTGAGGACACAGCCCCGGGGCCGGATTTGCATACTGATTTGAAAATGATAATTAAAGATACTTGACTGAAAGGAGCGGGCATGATTACTTGGAGGGCTATTTAAGTAAGTGTCGGGGGTAGGGGGGTCGTAATCTGTAAAATGGATTAAGGCAAATTAGCTATGTCAAAGACAAATTTGGGAGAGGGGGAAAGAGAAGTGATGGAGTTGGTACACTAGACGTTGTGATGTACCTATCTTGACAATAATATGTATTTATCAAATCCCTACAGAATAAAAGGCATTAAATACGCTGCAAAAAGATCGGAAACTATTTTAATGTTGTGAAAGCTTGTCGCTATTGTCCGTCTGTCGGTCTATCGGTCTGTCCGTCTGTCCGTCTGTCCGTCTGTCCGTCTGTCCGTCTGTCCGTCTGTCCGTCCGTCCGTCTGTCCGTCTGTCCGTCTGTCCGTCTGTCCGTCTGTCCGTCTGTCCGTCTGTCCGTCTGTCCGTCTGTCCGTCTGTCCGTCTGTCCGTCTGTCCGTCTGTCCGTCTGTCCGTCTGTCCGTCTGTCCGTCTGTCCGTCTGTCCGTCTGTCCGTCTGTCCGTCTGTCCGTCTGTCCGTCTGTCCGTCTGTCCGTCTGTCCGTCTGTCCGTCTGTCCGTCTGTCCGTCTGTCCGTCTGTCCGTCTGTCCGTCTGTCCGTCTGTCCGTCTGTCCGTCTGTCCGTCTGTCCGTCTGTCCGTCTGTCCGTCTGTCCGTCTGTCCGTCTGTCCGTCTGTCCGTCTGTCCGTCTGTCCGTCTGTCCGTCTGTCCGTCTGTCCGTCTGTCCGTCTGTCCGTCTGTCCGTCTGTCCGTCTGTCCGTCTGTCCGTCTGTCCGTCTGTCCGTCTGTCCGTCTGTCCGTCAGTCCGTCTGTCCGTCTGTCCGTCTGTCCGTCTGTCCGTCTGTCCGTCTGTCCGTCTGTCGGTCTGTCGGTCTGTCCGTCTGTCGGTCTGTCGGTCTGTCGGTCTGTCGGTCGGTCGGTCTGTCGGTCTGTCGGTCTGTCGGTCTGTCGGTCTGTCGGTCTGTCGGTCTGTCGGTCTGTCGGTCTGTCGGTCTGTCGGTCTGTCGATCTGTCGGTCTGTCGGTATGTCGTTCTGTCGGTCTGTCGGTCTGTCGGTCTGTCGGTCTGTCGGTCTGGCGGTATGTCGGTCTGGCGGTCTGTCGGTATGTCGGTCTGGCGGTCTGGCGGTCTGTCGGTCTGTCGGTCGGTTACGTTTTATATTCTTTAAAGTTGATGTACAGCTGACAAAATCCAAGTTTGAGAACAGAATTGCATTAACGAGGCCTCAACGTTCAAGAAGCGTACCTCAGTTATGTAACCGCTGAAGGTCTTCGTGTGGTTCTCTCTACGGTTTAAGTAGTGATGAGTGCAAATGGGAGACATGACTCAATACTCTGTTATTCAATTCTAAAGACTTTTTGTATTCGACGTAAAATATTTGGCAGCGTTGCTGCGCGAAAATGCTCATCCGATGATTTTAGTTCTCACTTTCACCACTGTTTACTTTGTTTCATGGTACCAGGAAATTTAATGAATAAATTATTTTCGGCATCTTAAGAGTCGACTTGATTTTTTTCCAGTTCGGTAGTCTCTTGGGAAAGAAGGAAGCAATGAGAATATCTAGAAGATTTTGTCAACGACCTGGTTGAAGTGGGTAACAAATTACGTCATGACTTATTAATAGGTGTTTTTTTTTGAAACGTAGGGATTTATTATCGAAGAGATTTAACCCGAGATTAAACTCCTTTTTCGGGGTAGGTACGTAGTTTTGGGGGAATATTTAATTTTTTGAGAATATATATTTGAGAGACGAGCGCTAGCGTGAACTGCAAGAGGCAGCATCTGAAGTAAAATGTCATATAATAAATTGTCTAACATACAAATACAATACAATATTCGTTCTGATTTTAAGGATATCCATACATGAATTTTGTATTAACATCAACTCCAATTTTCATATTATCAAGAACAATTCAGCGGGCTGTGACAGTCTAAATAAATGATGCATTGTATGCAAGAATTGTGCAAATCTTGTCATCAATGTCATGACTATATGTATGTAACACATTTCTGTTTATTTCTTCCAAAATATCCGATGAAACGTATTTATACACTGATCGTGTAATTGAGATTTTTGAAACTATTTCTAGTTTGCTCCATTTTCTTATAACTTGTACAATATAGAAAGATGTATTTTGATGCACCCTCTAATTTGGATTAAGTGGGGTTCTTCCAGAAATCATTATAATGTGGCACTGGTACTACACACGTGTTCGACTGAAATATTATTAACGTTTCAGCTCTCTCAGCAGTACAAAATAAAACAATTGGATTTGGAATGTCACTTCTGAAACATATCCTGTGGTTGTCTGTTTAATATATTTTCTAATGAAATATCTTTACGAAAGCTTATAATTTTTATACTCTGAAAATAAGCTTTAGTTATCTATAGTATTACTCTGTCACCACTGTAAAGCTTTTCTGTCCTTGCCCCAGTAATAACGTACTGTGGAAGTTTCAATTAGATTACATCAATAATTCCTAAGGTGAAGGATGATTTGTTTCTCGATACTGTCACTGGAGTGAATTTGAAATTAGGCAATGGTGTTACTTCCTTGTCATAGCTGTAACCTAGTGTTCATCAAGATCGCAATGGAACTTTTCGAATTATAGTAGGACAAAAGCTTTCCGGACAAACGACAGACAGATCGAGGGAAATGAGTGACATGGTTTTTCGTGACATATATCTCGTCATCTCTATGTAAATTACAAATGATTCTAGCTTTTAAAAATAATTGTAAAACTATTTTTTAAGCTACTTAGATATTCAAAAACTTCCCTACCCACCCAAGAATTGCAAATCTGTTGATTTTAACTAACAAAAATACTCACAGTCTCCAGTTAAAATGTCTGTTTCCTGACGTACTCGAATAAGAAGCTCTTACTTCGCCTCATAGCGAAAAATCCAATTTTATCTAATAATTTAACGAGAACCAACCCTGTTTTCACACCTTGTGCATGCATCTCACGCATCGACCCTTCTCAGACGTGACTTTCCTTCAGAGATGTCGTCCCTACACGGCTACACCGAAGGGCTGAAGTAATAAAGGAAAAGCACGTTTACTCCATCAGATCAATGAAGATTTCGGAAAGTGGCATCTCTATAGTAATATTTTGTGCATCGATTTAATGTTCTTAATTTAAGTAACCGTATCTCGTGATTTTTAGGATTACATTCTTGTGAAACTCGTAGTTGGTTGAATTTCTTGATAAGTTCACTTCAGCATTCAGCTTAGTTTGTTTCACGTGCTGATATAGCGATAAATTATGTGACTTTAAGAAGTCAAGCTAGCTGCAAAAAATGAATGAAATCTATTTGCTTCAATAAAGACTTGAACTTTAATCTGAATACCGTGAGCTGTAGTTTCACAGCTAACTTTATTATTGAACCATTTCTTTTGAGGAGATACAGAATGAAGAGGCCATAGCTGTAACTTTTAATGGTAAACGATGCCTGCCGGTCTTATAGTACAGTCAATTTGTTATTCACATCGGCATCGCTTGGGTACATGCAAAAAAGAGTAACTCTAACTTTGCGCGAAAATGCCAGATCCGAAATGAGCGGGATTAAAATGGTGCGTTTGAAAAGAATCTGTGGAACAGATATGTAGGAGGCAATGCCTTGTAAATTTTATGTCATGGAGTCGAATATAGAAGGTAGGTGACGCTGAAGAACTCAAAAAATCGGTTTGACTAGGAATTTTTAATGCTAAATTATGATTCTGAACCGACATTTTGTATACTTTTTCTTTTATCGTGATGAACCATTTTGGACCTATAACGTGACGAAATGTAATTTTTGGCGAACGCATGCAAAATCTGACCATATCCAGAGGAATCGCGTGGATGCAGATAGAAAACTCAACCATATCCGGAAGGGGGGCGGTGGCACACAATTTACATTTATCTGGCAAACCAAATGTGAGGAATCTTTCAGAACAAAAAATGTGTAGGGCACAAGTTCTGTCATTTAGTCGATGTATATTGTATGGTAAAAAATGCAAGAGTATGTGCACTGAGGTACTGTTACTAACGCTTTATATTCAGGAAAAAATGTCTCACCTTGCAGTACAATTTTTCAGGTGCTTACGAAGTAGCCGTAAATTTTATTCAAATCAAATGTGACGCTCTGTTATGAATACAAAATGGTGTTCGACAATCTTTCGAATTTCACTGGCTGATGCTTTTGGTCCTTTATATTTCCGTTTTTACCATTAAGTAATATTTTGTCTAAGAACTCCTTTTTATAGTCATGTAGATTGTAGATGCTCTTACTTGGTGAAGCTCTTCCACCATGCAAATGAAATAGTTTCTCAAATAAAACTCTATTTTTTACCGTGACTCATTTCAATTTATATTTTTTTATTTCGTCGCACTATAAGAAAGAGTTTATTTGTGAAACTTTCTGAAGATTTTTTATGATTTGATTTTCATCAGGTACATAGCCCCCGGGAGGTGGCTGATGAATTGTTATTTTATCAATTTTTTGTGCAATATTTTGTCAGCTCTTTTCTGTATTCTGTATTTCTGAAATTCAAGGTATCCAGAATTTATTAATATATTGAATAAATAAAATTCCTTAAACAAAATAAACAACAATCCCCGAGAATCTTGTTAATTTTCATGTTAACGGTAGACAGTTTTGAATTCAAGTTTCAGGAAAATTGGCAAATATCTACTAGTTTTAGTTATTCATTAGTTAACTCTAAATGTAATAAAAATCCAAGGAATAACTTTTTTCTGTCCAAAGATTGTATAATATTATAAGGAGACAACATAATCAGCCAACTGATATTTTCTTAGAACTTCAGATTCATCAGGCTATATCCAGCCAATAAATAAAGTCTTATATCTTAGACGAGTAAGCTTCACTGAATTTTCGACTACCTCTGCAACAATTGTGAGCAAGTATGTAGTAACATTAACTCTGAATTGACAATGAGATTAATTGATCCACTTTCACACTTCGTCATTATTTTAGCAGAATTTTCTCTGTATCCCATTATACTTTTGAACTGTCTTTATTGAATAAACTGCTTATAGTTCAGTAAACCTTACTTATACACTTTTTGTTTCAGGTGAATATATCAGGCAAATTTCCAATCCAATGTTGGTAAGTGGCCTCCATTTAATGAACATATTGTATTACTATTTGGAACAACTCCTTAACTCCTAACACTAAAATTTGTAACATAATTTCAACATTATTTCCTTCTTATCGTTTGCAGTATGTTTATATCGATTACAAAATTAATGTAATACAGAAAAGATCTAAAGTGAATATGTTAGGTAGTATATTATTTCCTAAAACTTTGGAACATGCCGTTTCAAAATTGGTTGAGGAGCAGAAAATACGTCTCTGTTAATAAGATTTTCTCCGGGATATTACTAAATAGTCATCGACTTGAATTCGATCTTACATTGTTATATGCAGAGAGACCATTCTCAGATTATTGCTTATAGTATGTCATTGATCATGTTTCTCCCATTTTTCCTTCTCTGAACTTGCTTGCTTGATCCTGTAGCATAAATGACAGCGCCTTGCGATGCTTTTATGAAGCTACACACTGTGACAAGTACCCCAAAAGTTTCAGAAGAGCAAACAATTTCACTTTTAAAAAAAGAGAAAGAAAGAAGAGAGAAAATTTTCTCAGGCTAGCCGATGGCCGATGGCAAATTTGCTCTTTAAATTTGACATTTGAAGGTAATGTACATTTGTTTTAAACTTGTGTTCCTAATATCTTCTTCGGGAATTTTTCTAGAAGCAAAACAGTATCTTAACGGCAAATCTATCAGGTTATGCAATGGCAACTTTGGATTTGATTTTGACCTTATAATTCATGACATTCGAATCTCATATACATTTTTGTAATCTGTAAATATAATTTCTCATTCATATTTTGCTTCCGCCAATGTTCATCAAGGTACAACTTCCAGGATTTTTTGCATATGACCTTGAGAATGTCCACCTCAAGGTCAATCAGAAACGTTTATTCCTCAAAAAACCAAAATACGCCTTATAAGAAATTCGATATCCGATGGTAATTTTTGATTCAAATATGACCTGGAAATTCATGGCCCTTTAAAGGTGGAGTACATTTTTGAATATTTGCATTCCTAATAACTTATTTATCGTCTGCTACGCGTAATGTGCGTTAGAATATCCACCACGTCAATTTGAAGAGTTTCTTTTTTCAAAAGGAGCAAAACAACTTTATCAGCAGATATCTTAGATTACCCATTGGATTTAATTATAACCTTGAAATTAACGATATTTGAATGTCATGTATATTATTGACAATAAAGTTCTACTTCGGGGATTTTTATATTATGCTCTTGAGAATATCCAACCAAAGGTCAATCAAATACGTTTCTTCTTCACGAGATGTAAAACACTACCTCATCACGAACTCTCTCTGGCTATCCGATGGTAAATTTGTATGCAATGTTGACCTGACTTGGCCTGGCCCTGTTCGTTTGAAGTCTTTGCATGAGTAATGATTTATTTACTTTCTCTTACTTGAAATGTTCGCTACAGTTGCACTTCAGGAAAATTTTGAATGTGAGACCTCGAGAGTCCCCAACTCAAGCTCAATCTAAACGTTTTTTCTTGTTCTTAGAATACCTTGTTGATTAGTTCTGGAGAACTTAACAGAACGAACTATCAGTCAGCATCTTGATAGCAAGTAGTCCCATTTCTGACGCGATTCTAATCGAAGACTGGCCGAGAACACAGATCGACAGACATATATACAGATGTCTCACACAGCACAATCCCGTTTCCGAATATACAAATTCATCCGGAAACTGCGACAGATTGTGCGGATAGGAAACGGAGTGCGATTAATCACCCTTCGGGTAAATGGCGTGTTCCATGCAGATTTGTTACTTACTAACAAATGATTGATCGATTTCTGATGAAGTTGTGTAGCTCCTATTGTTAAATGGTATACAGGGAGGTTTTTCTTGCTGTAGATGGTGATAATAGCTTGGAGCTCATATTACACAACATAAAAGTTGTGTAGTTTACGCGTCACTAAAAAAAAGAGTTTTATTTGTGAAACTATGTGATAACTACAGAACTTTTTATTTACATGATGCAAGAGTTTCACCAAGTAAGAGCATCTACAATCTACATAAATATCTAATGTTAAAAACTATCAAATACCAACTCTATGCTTGTAACAATCAACTACTTGGCCCACTGTAATATCTGGAGCACACAGCTCTCAACTGCCGGTCAGACGCTCGGCTTCGAGCCTAAGTAGACACCCTGCCCACTAAAGTCATTCTTCTTGAGTGGTTCAAGTCCCACAGCGGTCCAAGATTGATTTCCGGATTCATAACATGCATGGTGGTACTTTGATCGTTCGACGCAGTAATCTGTTGACAGTAACCGTAATTAGAGCTGTTTAACGATCCCGAGATACGATCGACGACCGTAGGTTTGAGATTTAGAAAATGGATAGCTTTCAGGGGGCCCAATTCATCCACGCTTTGAATCGAGTAAGCAGAGAACCCACCTAGGTCAGAGTCACAGCGTTCAATCGGCAATCGGAAGGTGTGTGGTCCAAATCCCGGAGTGGATAGGTATTTAACTGTGAATCTGTGTATATGTATACAGTCATCCTTTTGACGTTCTAAGAGGGATTCCTGTTGCTCATTCAACGTCCATCAGTCAAAATGTATTACTCATTTTTCGGGATACCAAATTGTGTCGGAGTTTTATCAGCAGGTCTGGAGTGTGAGTAGTAGTAGGAGAGGGGTTTTAGTGGGAAATCAAAGCCTGTTAAGTGGGTCACCGACACGATGAGCTAAATCAAAAACCTGCTCTTTGAACGCTTTGCTGGGTACATATTATATATCGAACTCATCGTCCTCAGTCCTAAAGTTGCGACGCACAACAAATTTTCCTGAAAAGTGCGATGATGTTCCATCCTCTTCCTAGCACATGACAGATAAACTTGTATTCAGAATCAGGAACAGCGAAATTCGAACTACGCACTTTCCACGTTCCAAAAAGGTACTCTACCAATCAAGAAACGTAGGCACATCTCCCAAACAGTCCAAGTGGAGATGATACAGTCCCAGAAACCCAGCCTTCCTTTGACTTGTAGAGGAGTAATCCCGGTTTATGGATCTAGTTATAAATAAATGAATATAATAGTGCGTAATATTCAAATACAACAAATTAACAAGTTAAAATATTCAAAACGCAGAATTCCAGAAGACTTAGATCTAGATATAGAACTAAGAGCAAGGATACAGTATACTTGAGTTGTCTTTTTCAAAATTAAACGATTGTTCTGTAACAATACAAGAGTAACAATACTGTTGGATTTGTGGCCTTGAAAAAATGCAACTATGTAATTGAGGCCTTTGAAATTTGGGCGTTCTGCCTAATGTTGAGAGTTTCTTCGACTGCACTTTTATCCAATGAATCGATACTAAATTCGATTAATAGAGAATGTGAGCTTCTCAAAAGCTTCGGTAAACTTATTGTAACGACAGTATCCAGAAGCACCAAATATCTGTTATAACAGCTTATCGTCAAAAGAAGAATGGAGGAAAAAGTTTACCTTGGTAGTAGACAGAGATTGTATTGGATGAAGAATATTAGGGAGTGGACAAGGATGAATATCGACAGTCTAACAAGAACAGCTGAAAATAGATAATATATTGCTACAGTTACAGTTAATAATCCCTAACCAACATTTTCTGTGTCACTATTTCTGTAACACGATATCATCACAGAGTAGAATTAACTACAGTTGGATAACTCGATCTATACGAGTAGTCACTTAGAACGTCACCATGACATTTTTATCAAGACTGCTGTTATTAAGATAGTTTTTTCAGTGACCGATCCTCATCAACATCAATACAGGCGTTCTACAGGGACATGACCTTTCTCCATTTGGTGTACATAAAAAAACTATGGGAAATAACACCTAATACAATCTACAGCTTCGCAGATGACAGCTTACTTATTTTCTCAATAGAACCAGGTAAACCACTACCTATTTCGAAAGACCTTACAATGGTGGGAGCAAGAGGTAATTCAGTTAAACGAAAAGATCGAATTGTCAAATTGAAGTGGGAACGCCAGATGACTAGTCAAGCGAGAAAATCACATGCCGCTGTGTCAGCTGTGAAGTTGGAGGAAGTCGAGTATGATCATGTTGTCAACCTGGATTGACCTAAGAAAACCAGCCCTAAGCATACACGCCCCTGTTAGTAATACATCGGCGCATCACCACCGTTACATTACCCAGCTTCGTTGGAGTGCCGATAAGATCACTACGAATGCATACGTAAGGCCCTTAGGGGCATCACCCTCAGGGCATATATGCTCAACGTACAGGAAACCGATGGCTATTACTATGTATATACTCGCGGTACCGTATTGTTCCCTGTAGATACACCGAGTGATAGTTATGGACGTTGTGCATGAATCAATTTGTAGGGGATTGTCAAAGCGGATTGGTTTTCATGCGGTTCTTAGTTATGTCTGATAATCTGATTGTCTATGGTTCGAACAGCTCAACGAGCTCAAATAGAGAAGTAATTGATTATATTTTCTAATGGACACACAATAAAACCACATACGATACAATGGTACGAAGCTTTAATTAGCGGAGACAACCAAAGGATACGTTACATTGACATATTGACTGCAGACATTGTCCTTTTCCTTTTGTTGCTCTTTGATGTAAAATTAACGTGATAACTGTTTGCCTTTTATCGCCTAGTCACGATATATGTGCCTACATATTTATATTTTTGCACGAGTTGTAATGCAGCTTAGAGAGCAATCAGCATTTTTAAAAGTTGCTAATTTGAACTGTTACCAGTTTACTGAGAATTTTGATCAGATTTTTTATAAAGGGGGGGGGGCGAGTTCTGGAACGTTTGGATTGTTTGTATTGGATTTTTAATACAGATTAATGTATTTTGACTAAGTGGTTTAAAATTTGAGGTAATAAAATATATTTTTGAATTCAATTCCAACTTCAATAGTTCCAAAATATTTATTTATTTATTTATTAGTTACACCATACAAACACTTGAGGTAATTACATGTAAGGGTAAATATGATCCTAATCCTTCTTTTTTTATAAACTGATAACATTGTGCGGGAAGTAGAGTGCCTAACTAGTTTACGCCATTTTTTTGTGTTTTACTTATGTAACATATTACTGTATTACTGTCGCACTTTCTGTCAGTAGCCATTGTCACCAATAGTATGAGTAACCGTTGCACTAATTGTGATGAATCGCGAGAAGAACTATGATATAGATATGTAACAGGTAATATTGCGACAATATAGTATGTGATACAGCAAAAAACAAGCAAAACATTCAGCTCATTGCAACATGTACTTAACACAGATTTTTAGGGGCCTGAAAATTTTTGGACCAACACACCAAACGAATGTTTTTCAACTCGAGGATCCACTGCTGCGTATTAAATAACAATTTCGACATCATATTACACTCCAACTGGGCTGACTAGTCTTCAAATAATGTTACATTGAATACTATAAACCTAGCGTAAGAAGATATACGAAACATAGGCGACGAATAACAGAAGCATGTCACTTATGTACTTGAAACATCAAGATGGAAGCAGTTGTATAAATTCGAACTTACCTGCAGGTTTTGAACCACACACCTTATAATTTTCGGTCAGACATTCTAGCCAACTGAGCTAAGCAGGCACTCCACTCGTTTGTTCTAGAATGTCAATGATGCTAGGTGCAAATACAAGCTGCGTGCTTCTGTCTCGAGATGAAAATCGCAGGTAAAATGGTATTCAGGAAAGTTTACCTACCATTCTTCAAGATTTGATGACTAGGCAGTAGTGAAGCTTAACAAAAACCCTTTTGCTTCTCAGGCTGTAAGTTTTGTTGATGAGTATATCTGTCAGTCAAATTTTGCGTATCAGAAAACATTATATGAATACATTAGTTAACCAGGTTCAGATGAAAACATTGTAGACTAAATGTTGATCTCTTCCGTTAATATACAGATAGGACAAAGATTACTTGACAACCGCACATTAGTCCGGCACGTCGCGGTGTAGACCCAACGTCAACAGATGAAGTTGCTGGTATCCGATTCTCCCCGTCCAACAACGGTACGTGCACAGCTTCCTACCCGCAAGCCGAGGGTGTGTGACTGAAGTTTAGCAGTAGTCCAAAATTTTCTACTGCGAATTTGTGAAGGTTGATGGTACTTCACTGTACCATGATAATATTCAATTGTCATTGTTCAAATTCAAATCTCAAGATAAAAAGGCGAGCAACTATCCACCTTTTCTGAAAAATATATTATAAATTGGATAATACGAGAGGATTCGCCATTTTGCGTAACCGCGTCGTATATATGCCGGTACAAGTGTAGAAAAAGTTAACTGCGGATCAAGCGATAGTCTGGAAATACAGCGCGTTGCTTCGAAGTATACATCAATTTTTTAGGTGTTTTTTACGCCTTTTTTCTGGATATGAGGTTTCAGTTTTTCATAAATAATGTCTAGCATGCAGAGAGCTCATTTCGCTCTATGAGCGATGCATTTGCTACAAAACGTTATAAATTGTAACTGTCAGGGAACAAAATCCCGGTCAACTGATGCGGCAGCGTTGAGGTTCTTCAGAGGAATAACTTTTGGAAAAGGCTCGTTGGCCCCCCTAGTGCTCTTAATGTTATGACTCCAAGATGACTAGAGTGTATTTAACATGGTAGAATCTATACAATAGGGAAAGATTAGTCACGACACTGTATTTTCCATGCAATGGTGTCAGTTTATACATAGGTATTTTAGAATTGATGATATTTGAAATTGAATTTAAAACTAAATCTTTTGTTACATAAATTCGCATTTAGAAATCCGAAAAGAAAGGAAGACCCAGTGCAGGATTCGAATCCCATCCCCATCCCATCTCCCGATGTCTTTTCGGATTTCTAAATGCGAATTTCTGTATCAAAAACTCCATCTTGCGGAGAAAAGCAAGTTGTGTATCATAAATCTTTTGTATTCTGACAAATTTCCCAAAATTTTCAGGTTTTCAATGATATTCATATTTCAAAAATTAAGTTCAAATATATCAACTGTTCTAAGGTGTGATCACAATCTTCGATAAACTAACTACACATGAAATACGAAATAAATTTATGAACCCCATTTTTTAAGCGATCAAATGACAATTTATCTATAACCTGAGATATCTGTTCAGTTAAAGTGGAGTAATCTGGGATAAAAGCTGCTAGAACAGAAATATATCGAAATAGCGCCGCCCTTAAGGAAGAAACTACCTACATCCCTTGAGCTTAAGCTATGAATATTACCAGGTAGAAAACAGAACTAATGCAAAATGAATGTTTATGCCTTGTTTGTTCACCTATCTTCTCAGTTCAACCAACCCAAAATGATGAGATTTCCTCAAAAATGGTCAGCCGCAAAAGCACGACCATGATCTCTTTGAAGGGTCATTGACTGTTAAGCAACAAAGTCCTATGGGTTCACGCTAACCAGTCAAACTTTTAACACCACAAACGATACTCTACCAATATCATTCTTTTGGTACGCCTCAGCATTCTGGGAAGGGCTCACAGAAACATACAGTTCACAGCATCTTAACGTCAATATGAATAAACATTTATCCTTTTTAAATGTTTATAGAGCTCAAAAGGATTCCTGACTTCAATTTCTCTGCAGTTGCCTGTGTCTTCCCCATGTAGAATCATTGGGAAAAGGAATGCTGTACATTTTAGACACACAACACGTCGTTCATCAGCCCCGCTTGTAATCGTTGATCTGTCGACGAGTGTAATAGAAATGAGTCAACCTTGTTATCTAAACTCGTTATCCTCCCCAATATCCTGGGGGAACCTTTACATCAATACATGCCGGCTGTTCCCACTCAGAAATGTAGCTCACGTATACCGATATTTGCATAACTTTCTCCGTTTTTGGTTTCTAATTGCTTCTGCCAACGAAAACGGGATCCAGAATCACGAGTATTAAATAACATCCCCATATTGTTCTTGACAGTTGTTGAAATTTGGGGGAATCCAGCTATCTCCTTAATAATGAAGTTGTCTGGAGGAGATACTTATGCTGAATATGGGATTTGATGCTGTAAAGTAGCTTTATTAAAATGAAGGACTCCTCACTCTTTTGGGACATGTAAATTTTGAAATTTGAACTGTGCTTGTCTCTCTAATCTGATATTATACTAGTTCGAGCCACATAAAACCTTATGTAATTGACAAACCATCTTTACTACCAGGGTAAAGTAAGCCATCTTCTTCTTCTTCTTGAAGGAATATATACATGATGATGATGGAATTATTTCAATTTTGTGAGGCATATTTGCGATACAAAATATAATCGGAATAATGTTTTTTTAGGATTGAAAACATTTTTTCACCGAGTCTCTACAGTGCACTGATGATGTTTCATTTCTCCTGCCTGACCTTATGACTTGAGGGCAGAGTTCTGTTCTGATAAGACATGAAGAATAGTAAATGTATGAAAAAATTCTGTCAGATAGGTACAGAAAATATAAATGGAACGAAATCCAGATAAATGGGAATCTTTGGTGCAGCCGACTCATTCCACCACCAACCCGCCACACACTAGCCACCACCAAATAATATACATAGTCTAAGATCTGTATATAGGTCGACCTCCACCCATCTGATAACCACATGAGTATGCTTTTTTATAAATTATTATTTGTATCAAAAGGTATTGCAGGTAGGTTGCCTAAAGAAATTCGGTCAAGGATATTTTAATTGAAAACTTAGTCATTAACTATTTTTTAAAATTTACACTTACTTGTTGACTCATAAAATACAATGCCAATGGAAAGTACACAGATTGAAGAACATGCAAACTTAACGTCTTATTTTTATTATTATGTATATATTCAATTAGTTATCAGATAGTAGTCTACTAAGCTGAGTTACCTGTTCATACCTGGCAACCTAACATTTCTGACCATATGATAGTGAGCAACCTTACGTTTGCATGTTCTTCAATCTGTGTACTTTACGTTGGCATCGTATTTTATGAGTTAACAAGTAAGTGTACATTTAAAAAAATAGTTAATAACTAAATTTTTAATTAAAAATATCCTTGACCGAATTTCTTTAGGCAACTTACTTGCAATACATTTTGATACAAATAATAATTGATAAAAAAGCATACTTATGTGGTTATCAGATGGGTGAAGGTCGAACTACGTACGGATCTGGTATTAACATGTGAGAAATGAATAATCGATCAAAATCAATATTTATTCAGTCTGATACTGATACTGCGATTGGTATCAGTATAAGTATCTTTATTATCTTATGATCATAGACAAATGATGTAACAATAGTCATAGATGAGTAGATTTAGATATGTTTCAAGATAAACTATAGACATAAACACTTCAATATAGAAGCACAGACAATAATACTTAAAAGCTGATAAAAATGATGGATAGTTGAATAAATCATGCGCAACGAATAGTCTTAGAAGTGGGAGATATAACATTACTGACATACTATATTTTCAAAAAAAACTATCCATGAACTTTATGCGGACAAATATGGGCGACCTCTCAAAACAACAACCATGATTGCAGCGGTCTAGGCCAGGACGGGTGTTATAACGAACATGATTACATTACTTTTGGTGCATCTTATTAAAGAATACAAATAGAGTTCAAATAAAACTATAAATCGCAGGAAGTTTCAACAGGTTATGAGTTATGAGAGAGCGAGGAATAAGCAAGGGGCACATGCATTAGCCCCGAACCCTTGCTGGGCATTAGCAGAGGCCAGGTAAGTAATGTCCTAGATGCCTAGGCATATAACGAATTTGCGAAAGCATGGTTGGAGAGAGACGACTGCAGGCATTCAAAGAGGTTCATAGCAGGCCCCAACAAATGTAGGGAGCTATGGCTACTGAGCTGGAAGAGGGATTCACTCCACTTGTTAGTGGGGATCGTCACAGGTCTCTGCAGATTGAACAGGCACATGACACTTATAGGAGTGGTCAAAGACCCAATCTGTCAGAAGTGCTGGGAGGAGGATGAGACCTCGTTCCACTTCCTTTGCGAATGTGCCGTATACAGCGGCCTTAGGACTGAGGTGTTCGTCACAGCAGAGTTTGACAGGGAAGAGTGCTACTTAGCGGAATGGTCGGACATCATGACCTTCATTAAAAGGGCTGGAAGGTTCGACACTAGGGAGTTTCCAGGTCTGCCATAGTTTTTTAGTGATGGTCTTTGGGGTCGGCAAAAAGGGCCAAAGTAGGCCTACTTGCCAGGCTTTGTCTCCCCACTACTACTACTATTAGGGATATTAAAGATCAATCTGATAATTATTCTCTGATTTAATAAGAACCTATTCACCATTTGCAGTTTGAGACTTAAAAAAGCTGCCAGATACACTAACATCGCTTGGTCCTAAGCATTGTAATTAAAGTGCTTGCTACATTTCGTTATGTTGCGTAGCGTCGTGGTAGAATATATCCCAACGATATTTTGTTTCCTTATTATTTTCGTGGCTATTTACGTATATAAATTATTAAGCAAACTGTTTGCTTCTTTGTATACTTGCCTGGCATAATCAGGCTCAATATTTGTTGAATTTCAATCCATTTGGTTTGGATTATATAGATTGTACATGCTCGTAGTTTTGTAGAAACTCTTCCATCATGCAAATAAAACAATTGTTTATTGAACACACAGTTTATAAAGCCCTTTTTCCTACAGTGACGCGTTTAAATTTATATTGAAATCTTCGTCGGACTGTCAGATTTTTTGATAATTTAAAGATAAATCCAAGCGCGTCACTATAAAAAAGAGAGTTTTCTGTGAAACTGTGTGTGTCTATACACAACTGTTCAATCTGCTTGGGTTATATATGCCCATCAGCAGTAAACCTTTAACCGAGTCACAGTTGCAGCTGGTTCTAGTAACTTCCCAATCTTCCATATTCCAGTGGATAAATAGGGGTATCTTCTTTGTCGGTATTCCATACTCAGTTTACGTATTCTTCATTTCCTATTCGTGCTAAGTATCTTTCGAAGCATCCATAATCTCAAGGGAACTGCGCAGTGTATTAGTCAATCAGCACCAGAAATCTGTCTTCAGCTTCTAGCTTCATGAATACTTGACTCCTGCCATTCAGTGAATACTTGCTTCCATACGCGATTGACAGCTTCTCTAACCTTTCGCTCCTCTCCTCCACCAGAATATAAAAATGTAAGGACTCCAAATACCACCAGCAGTGCCTCTGTCGCGGTATAAACATACTGGTTTTATACAATGTGATATGTGTGTTGAAATAGTTCATACAATAATCACTCCAATTTTACGTATACATCAGTTTGGTATACTAGTGATGTATGCTTTGACATTTACGTCATCCCAATTACAAGCAATCTTCATGAATACAGATTCATTCGGTCCTATTTTCACGTCTCCTGAAAATTAGCAATGAAGTTTACATAGCAGATCCGGCGCAATTTGTAAGTACAAAGAACGTTCTCCAAACTTTCATAACGATCCCACTTCTAACTACACACAAAAAGTTGCCGGTGTCGACAATTTCACTAATCCCTCTCATTTTCACTCTTCGGCTTAATATTAAAACACCTCTGCTTTTGGTGGCGTCCTGTCTCGGCGTGAAATAGTCATAACTTGTTTTGTGTGTTCATGCATAAACGGCATCAAAGTCTGACTTTTATTTTAGTTTCTCATTCTGCGGTGGATTCTCCCGCACCTGAACCTGTCCAAGTTTTTGTTGGGATAACGTTGGTAAAGTCTGAGGAATTCGAAGTACAGCGGTGCGGGTCCCATTCCAGAGCAGTTTGATGAAAACCTTGTAGCTGACCCATGAAAAATGAGGCAAGTTTTGCGAGGCTCTTTAGACCAGTTTATTATTTATATATACCTTGCTCCTTTTCAGATCCAAAAAGGTAAATAGTTGAAAATTGTAGCAAACAGGTGCGTTGCCTATGTTTTCATTTCATTACAAATCGAAAAGAAATGTAACATAAAATACAAAACAAATATTTTGCACCCATTTCTGAAATATGGGAAATATAGGTAATTATGGATTCTTTCGGATTCGTTTTTCTTGATTCAGTGATAATAATTTCAAATGATGAATGCAGTAAAAAGGTCAAACATACGTTTCATTGCGTATTTTTTTCGATAGCTTTTGCACTGGTGTCATCATCACTGCTTGAGATATGACGTCATAGACATTTTTTTGTCAGTAAGCATTGGACTTGGACCATGAAGCCAAAAAAACTGAATAAAGATTGTAGATGCTCTCACTTGGTTAACCTCTTCCATCAGTCAGATAAAAAACTATTAGAACACAGAGCTTCACAAATAAAGCTTTTTCTTTCAGTGGCACGTTTTGATTGATATTTGAATCATCATCGGACTGTGGGCCAACTATTATTGATAAAATCATTTCCACAGCTCTGTGTGTGGAAAATCGCATTGATATGCTGTACTGCAATAAAAAAATGCGCTATCGTTTTCCTCTGAATGAATTTGTGGGACTTAGCAGTAATATTTATATTTTTAATGATCATGTTCATTATTCATGTTTTTAATCATGGGTTTTACCGTAATGTATGTACAAAATCACGCCTTGCATTTAGTAGAATGTAAAATAGGATTTGCTATTTAAAAAAATAGATAACGTCATACCTCAAACGGTGATAAATGTGAAAGTTATCACAAACAAAGGATTAAATATTGCATCACTTGTGCGAACATTCCTGTATTGCAGGACTAAAATTTTTATTGAGTATATTCTAATTTTTACGTTTACCCCGCATTCAAATGACTTTAATGTGCTCGCTTCCAGCTGTACATCACGTTATTAATGCTTTCCTCCAAACGAAACTATTTATCCTACCCCTACTTTTTCCTCTATAAGTGCCATCAACGCCTCCCCATATAAATCTAGAAAATTCGTAGTAATCTGTTTAAGCCCTCGGGATTTTCAGAGCAGACGTTAATGAATTTTCTATGTGGCATTTAGATTACCGAGCAGACTGAATTATTGAACTCTTTCATGACGTAATGAATTTCGCGACCGCAGCATTACTGGGCAAAACCCGTCATATTAGGCAAAGGCATTACTCTTCATTTTGCCGACTGAATTTAGTTTGGTACTTCGCTGTAATTTATTTCTATGGAGCTGCAGCGTATTTGACGAAAATCCATGGTTTCAAATTCGGAAAGCGATATTTACACTAAAAGCTATATATTCAATTGGTTCTGATATGACCCCTTCATGAGTTCCGCAAAAAAAATTATAAGTTGAAAAAAATGTTACGTATGTCATACATGGATTTGTTCTAATGTGGACAATTTTTGTGTGGTAAAAAAATTATTCCAAGTTTCATATTTTTATCAACCAATCCCACGAGCTGCAATAATCTGGTGGCTTTTCACTGTAACTGTAAACTGTAACTGTAACGATAAATTAAGTACTTGTCTAACAATTTCACCCATTTGTTCCAAATTATTCAGAGCGCTTCTGGGACACTGTCTTTGTGAAAGGTGTTCTATAAAAACTAATGACAATTGAAGTTCTCTATTACTTGCTCTTGCTTTTCAATTAGTTTATACCAATTTTTTTTTCATAATAATAAGGAATGATGAGTGTGGAAACTAACGTAGACACTCTACACAAATTACATGGCCAGGTATGAAAACTTGGAGGTGATTTTTTGTACCCCCGTTATTGACGAACATCTCAATTTCTCATACAATCTTGCACCAAATTAACCAGCAGAGCACCGTCGTTCTTCAGCTCAAATAAAAATAAACGGCGGAAGCTTTAATGTAACGAGGAAAAAATGGCTCACAGGTAATTTGGCGAGATTTATGTTCATTTTTAGATGTTCTGGGCTCTAGGGGCTGCAACTGCTGTACGCGTCTATTTAACGGTCATCGTAAAGAAGTTTTACTGCTATGAGTTCTCCGACACATTGCCAAAATAATAAGAAATACTGTGCTCAGCCACACTGAGATGAACGACTTGAACAGGATTAATTAGATAAAGTGTAATGAGACTAATCAGAGTAACAACAGGCGATACACAATACATAAACCTTTGAACCTAGAAGAAGGATTATGACAGAGAGACTCACTTAGCCCGACATCATTGTTCAGTATAGTATTGAATCAAATACCTCACAGAGTAAAAAAACGAGGAGAATATGGAATGAGTGCTTGTAAGGTCAATATCGTACTCTGTGCTGGTGACGTGGTAGCAATAGCTGAACATGATGACCACTTCCAAGTGCATGGTGATCAACAAGGGGCCACCTAGATGTAAATTGGAAGAAGTAGTTGAAGTTACACTAAGGTCGGTAAAGAGACCATCTTTGAGGGACTGACAAATAAAATTATAGGAAGGCAGTGTGGCATTGAGAATGAAGATAATATTTATAAATGAAACGAACGTTTAGATATAATGGGTTGGACTTAAAAACATAATAATCATGTAAGAAAAACAAACCTCATCGTAGCAAAAAGGTGGAAAGAGAACTGTAAGTTTCTACAACAACGGAAACTGAATAAGAGGTAGGAAACAGAAAATTCCTAGTCATGCGAAGAAGTATCAAGAGATTGCGTACTACTATGGCTTTCGGCAAGCTGCCTTAGTTTTTCTACCTCTTGTCCAAATCTGAAATTTACTCAAATTAAGGTGAATAATATGTCAAAAAGTAAATATCGAGTTACAGCCTCAAAACAAAAACTCTTGGCCGATCGGTAATTTTCACTTCTTTAGGAGGCACCTTGTTTCTCAATATTCAGAAACTTCTTCTCCAGTGGTGTTTCATTAAAATAAGATTTATACTTTGTGGTAGTAAATAATCACTATTTTGATTTTTGTTTCCATTTGCTTTTTTCTTCAGGGCGACCATTTTTACAAATCACAAAAAAAATCGATACTGTTAGTGACAGTCACAAGCACGGGGATGTGAATACGAAACAGTTATTGTAATGGTTTCGGAACGCAAATTTGTCAAGCAACCCACGCTGAAGACATGCAAACTAAAATCGCTATACTTATGTTTTTGGGCTTGCTGATTCCAAACTGATAGTTCGAAAAACATAACAGGCTAGGGGGGGAGGGGTTCATTCCAATTAAAAAAAATAATATATTTTTACGACAATTAAACAATGCTAAAAAGGAATGGACCCATTCTAAAAATGAACAATACTTACGAAGCTTTTTATTGTTAAACCTATAACGTCAAAAAAATGCTATTTCATACTCACATTTTTTTTATAATGCCGAATTCAAGTTGTAACATTAAAAAGCTATTTAGCATTTTTCGTTCTGTGGGCATAATACTAGGACGTGGTAAATTTAACAAGCCTCTAGTTATTGCAGGTCGTAATTCTTGAATAGTATTTTTCTACAGCAGTAGACCGCAGGAAAGGAGTGTCAACCTTTGCTTGTTTTAATATTCTCCTATGGAACACACTCATACCTCATCAGGTTGATTAAAATGTCTGTGTATATGAGCAAGTAGTCTAGTATATCTATCCCTGCGCTACCAAAAAGAAAATCTGTATGCCGTTATGAACACATACTGTCGAGAATTGTGGTTCTTCTTCAATATGTTGTAGTCATCTGCCTATATGAATAAAAACGAATCCATACGTTTAGATTCGTATCGAGCTCTGAATTAGCAATACAGAATATCGTTATGTGAAATCATCGATTCCTTATGCATCGATAGGGTCTTGAAAATTCATAATATATATTTTATAAATTATTATATACAAAGTGACATACTTCAAGATCATGGAGATTATCATTGATCTGTAGCTGCTGGAGTACTTTAAGAAACAATGAGAAAATACGATACGGTAGTTGAGAAGACTAAAACATGCAACTAGTTAGGAAAATTTCATTTCACATTTTCTGCTTGTTACAGAGATTCTCTCGCAAAGAGAGAAAGAATATTCCACTCCAGAAGCCCTTCGAGAAGAAAAATCAATAGATTGCCATTGATCTCAAAATTCTGTAAATTGTAATCATCAAGGAAACATCGAGGAAACACCCACAGGCAGCTCATTTTACCATGCTGAGATACTCCAAAACTTAGGAGCCCCTATTGGTGTTGTTATGATAGAAAGCTCTATCGATCATTACCTATGATGTGAGGTCCTTTGTGAAGAATGGAACAAGTAAAAAAGAATTGCTATATTATTAAATTCATCAAAGATGCCTTGCCTCATTTCATTCTTTTTTATTGCGGAACAAACAGGTTATATAAACAGAAATTTACTGGGTTTGATCACAGATCTCCGTAATACCCAAGATTCAATTTGTGCAATTTGTCAAGTTACAGCATTGAGTAATATATTTCTTTGCTCTGTGGTTAGAGTGATAGTGACAAATATTCAGTATCACTACAGGCTGCTGAATTCTTTATGAATATAAACCTCAAATGTATCAAATAAGCATAAATGAGGAAAAATCTTGTACATCACACTTCTGAAATGACCTTTTGTACAACTTATGTTACATTGCAGGAATCACTGGCGCTCATTTTGCAAAAAGCACCCTTGTTGAAAAAAATTAGTTATTTCGTAACTGGTTAAATAAATAGCTATTATTAATAATTTATCTGTCAATTATTATATCCAATTTATTATTAGATGTTTTATAATGTCTACATAATCAAAAGCTGAATCACTATTGTTTATTTAGGTCTGTCTGTGAGTCTGTCTATATGACAGTATCAGCTGGCTCGAATTCAATGAAATTTTTTGTAGCAATTTAATGTTTGGTTATAGTAAATAATGCTGTTAGATTTTGGTTGAATCAGTGAAAGACAAAATAAATATCTGAACTTTAAGGGACTTCGGTTTTGTACGTTTGCAGGCGTATTCCATTTTTTAAATGGGCACGAATTGCAATAAGAATCATATACATTAAACATGAAAATGGTACAAAAGGAGATCAAAATTTTCAAATTTTATCTGACCTAATTTTTCTATGCTTTTCATGTAACAAATCAAGTTATACGTGCGCAAAAAGCCTTGAATGGACAAACATTTCTCAATACTCTGCTTGTTTAATGGTTTGTCTCTCTGATGGCATGATTTTATATTACCTACATTTCATATCTAATCTCAGAAAGTGATAAGCCGATCTTAGTGAAACTTTGGGATGTTTGTTTGTCTCTGCATTCGGTATGGGTTTGTCATTAACTTTATAAATTTCTATGGCATGTAAAGGATTCATCCAACCGCAAAGTAGTATTGTAACTCTATTCGTAGTTATTAGTAATTATTGTAACAATTTAAGCACTTACCCAATGAACAACTTGTTATACAACTTCTTTTCATCGTATAACCCTCATCATACTTCATAAAATATTTTTTTCTAAGCTCAGATCGGTGGAAATTATTTGGTTGTATAATATAATTATGTACCTCCAGAAAAACCAACAACATACGGATACAATATCCAAAGTTGCATCAATTGCAGGCGCTATGCCGGCAACCTTGGTAGTACACATGCAATTTTATTTATTCGTGAAACTAACAGGATGAAGGAAGCAAAATGGTGCATATATAAGCGATAATCGATAAAATATACATTAGCCAACAACTTCCGGATTCTAGGTCGGCTACGCCCTTAAGAAGTTATCTGTAGAACGTCAAAGGCAGCCAGGCAAATGTTTCCATCATCTCCATTGACGGGCCTAATATCTTCACAGAACAAGACCTGATTTTGTTTGGTGTTATTTTATTGAACACAAATTGGTTACCAGTTGCGGCTCACAGTGATTGCAGTGAATATTTAAGCTTGGAAACAATAATTTCAAAATGATGCCGTACGAAGTGTAGGTTATCCAGCTCATTTTAAATTCAATCGGTATAGATTGCTTGAGTCAAACTTTATTTTTTGTTTATTATTTTTTTTAAATAAATAACATATTCCGCCGCAATCCATTTTATTTTTTTTTTTGATATAAAAATATCATGAGCCTTTAACCCTTAACTGGTAACGTCCCGTCTGAGAGACTGAAAGCAATTTTAATTTCAACAGTTCAAGAAAACAGTGACTGCTCTTTCCGGTGAACCATTTATTCAGGTCTATCTACAATTGGAGCCCCACGGTTACATCGTTATTGGTAAATTTGTGTACGTACTGTAATATGGCTGCAGCAGTCCAAACCCAAATGCAACAGTTGCTAGGACCTGTTAATTGCGGTACATATTTAACATTTTTCTGATAGTTGCATATTTTACTTATTATTAATAGTAAACCGTATTTATAGTATTATTTTTGGTCTAGACTTTTTTCATCTTAGTCCATTAAAAATGAGGTTGCCAACTTGTGTTTGGTTTGAAAGTTATTCAACTTTTTGTACATTAAGTGATACACTAAATAGTATGAATAAGTATGTTTTACGAAAGCCGAAATTTCAAATTCATATCAGCCACCGTTCGAAAACTGTTAAACATACGGGAGTGAGAGCTCCCTCGTCCAATCCTACTGTTTTATCAGGGCCAAAAAAATATCACATCATCACAATTAAGAGCTAAATTTAGATGTTCGGTCCAAATTTATACTCACTTCACTTTTAATTGAAAAAATTAAATGTTCTGCCGTCAAGCAGGTTAATGCTGAACTTGCCTCGCAATGGTATCCATTTATAAATGAGGATTTTAACAAGATATTTGAACTGTCGATAGTACCTAATTGAATTTGGAAAATATTAAATTACCTGATCTTTTATTCCAATAATTCCCAAAACTTTCAAGTTTCCAAAGATTACTATATTTTGAAAATTTAGTTCGAGTGGATCAGCAGCCATAAACTCCCATCACAATATTAAACTTTGACACCTTTTTTCAACCAACTATTTAGTTAAAATGCCAGAACATATATTTTTCGTCTCTGTAATAATATTAATATATCCTATCATGAACATTTCCTCAAATTCCGAACAGAACCTTCCGATTCATAGCGGGTTCAAGGAGATACTACAGACAGACAGACGGAAATGAGTGATATCGTTTTTTGTTACTGTAAAAGCTCTAACTACTAGTTACATACACTACATAAGTAGTGGTAAAACTTAAGATTTACATACTCTTAATGGTAAAAGTCCGAATAGTTTGGTGATCATCATCCATTTCGAAAATTTTCCACCATTCGGTTGGTGAATCTTAGGATTTACCACAAACATATTTCAAATGTTGGAATAGACACGCCATATGACTGGAGGACAAGGATTCAAAAAATGTAATTGTCTCAAAAAATGTTTTTTGAAGAAATACGCTTGTAAGTCATCACAATTGCTTAGTAATTCTAAATACCACAATTTTTTACGACTATTAAAAATGACAACTGATAAATTGTCTTGCTACACAGAAATCTGTAAGGCTCTGACTGATAGTTGATTGAAACTAATGATTGAGAAGTACTCATTGTTTTATTCCCAAGACTAACATTTACTAGCGGTCACTTCAGAAACCTTGCATGTACTAAATTTGAAAGGTGAAAGCCCAAATAATAGTCCTTTTCTATAAATCCTCACATTTTACCAAATCATGTCAATAAATCCTAAGATATACTAGTTAAACCTAATATTAACCAATATATCGGCTTTTACAGAAACAAATATGTAGGTACATATATCACGGAACACCAAGCGAACACAACATCTCGAATTCACAATTTTTCGTGATTGCAATATTTCCCGGCCAATTGGCATGGGATAATCAAAACATATTCCTCAATGCTGTCAAAAAAGTCCCCAAAAACAATAAGGACAGCACTCTAATAGAATATTTTAGAACAAAAAGCAGTCCCATTATTCCATCCATTCAATTCCCAAAGATTTTTGATGACACTATGGCGGGAATATCCCCTAAATCGAAATTTTCAATAAACATTGATAATATAGTGTTTTAGTGTTTCCACCCATAATCGCAATTAATTCGTGCTGTCACAAACCTCTGGGCAACCGAAAAACGCGCTATCATCCCTGCGGATAGAGAGAAAAACAGACGACGATCGCGGCTGGACCATTGTTGTCAGTTCGGCCTCGTTTTTTTTATCATAACAGCCGTCGAGTGAGATGTTGCGGAGATAGCTCCCTCTAGCGGATACGCTCGACGATGATTTATTTTTGTTAGGGCTAATGGGACTAGTCTAGTGGGCCGTGAAATAGCTAATTCAAAATTACACTTTGTATCTCTCTTGCACCTACAGGACTGGGCTCTGCTGGTTGTGACGTTCATTAGTAAGAGTCGAGAAGTGTCGACAATGGAATTGCTTTCTAGAGTTTGTTGGAAGTTAGAGCTAAGCTTATAACAAGATGTGGGAATGACGTGGTACTGCTTGTCTTCTAACACTACAGATAAAAGTGGCGTCAAGTAGGTTGACGCTATACTCCACAAGCAATCGAATCACTTTGAAAATAAACATTTCAAGTGGAGGTGTTCATCTTTTGAATTTAAATAGATATAGAATAATATATTGGCACTTTTGAAAGATCTTAAGTATTTTATGACATGAAATAATTCCAAAATATCAAGATTTCTTAAACTTACTCCAACTGGATTAACGGTTCTGGATTCAGATAAGAATATCTAGTAAACTAACTGAAAAGTGGAATACAGAGTCAAACTACTTGACATAATTATTTTTGAAGCCTAAACTTGCAACGCTTCCTCAGTATCGCTAAGCTATGTCTAAATTTGAAGTCGGAAAGCATAAAAAAGTGAAATATAGGGATGTTTTGATATATTTACATTATCTGCTAACTGTTCCAATGCCAATGCACATACATACATTTTCAAAAATGTAGCACTATTACCTATACACTCCGCAGTCAATATCTTCTCAAATTTAATTCAAATGGGTGCAACGCTTACTGAGATTACGCGATGACAGCCTGAAAGACTCACCGGCAAACAGAGACCGCCAAGATAACACGATGGAAATAATTGACATAGATATTTGTATTCGAAAACATACGTAAATGGCTCAACTGATAACATTGCAAGTGAACTGCAGAGTCAAAATAATTGGCGCCATTTTTTTATTTACTGTTTTGCACTTTCGTAATTATTTGTGATGCGTAACAAATTATCCTACCTTTGAGACAGGTTAACTATACCGTAATACGCCGTTAAAGATTTTGGAATAGTTTGAATTAATTTGAAACATCCGAAAGTTATTGAAAATAAGCCGTAGAATAAATTATAAGTCACTAACTTTTGAAAGTAATTTTCATCTCTGATTTAAAAGCAAACGTGTGAACAATCTAACAAATAAACAGGATTATTGAAGTCATAAGTTTATAGGTTATTAAACATATTTTACCAGCGCTACGCAAAAAAATGTTCCACCAATTTTATTTTATTATAAAGCGACTACGATTTTTTTATCTCGCCTATTTATAGGCTTGGGAACGTTGAACGTATCATTTCACCTCAATACGGTTCTGTTAACTCTACGAAAATAGGGCTCATATGTGAAATGTCCATTCGGGACGTTACGGGAATGGAATTTTTGATTGTTATACGCTGACACGGATGTCATGCCGTGACTTTTTTATTTATTGTAGGGTCGTCAGGAGAGGTGACACACTTTGAGCCTCTATAATAGGCTATCATTTTATTTTTAGCGTTTTGGCGGACATCCATTGTGATCCAAAAATGTTTAGTATTAGTAACCGTATTCTCCAGAAAAAAAAGCGTCGAGCAGGTCAAGTAGGAAAGCTCTTACATCTGGTGCTAACTGGAGTAACTGCAGCTGTGTATAACAATGGCACTGATTGTGATTATTTTTATGGAGAGCAAGTCTTTTTGTTTGCGTTATCGTAGTTTTGTAGCTTGTATTAATAATGTTATTTCGAAATCCATAATTAATCTAAGGAGTATATAGCATTACCCAAAAAGATGACATGCCATCAAAACGTTGTATTACAAATAAAAAAAATACCAAATACCTAATACCTTTTTATTTGAATTATATTAACCAGTTACTCCATGACGATCTTAATTCCACCCACATAACCCCTTAACAGCCATTCTAGTTTATTGTCTCCAAACTTCTCCAAGAAGAATCTCACGCTAAACTTCCCAAACGAACCTCGTAGGTCTAAAATGCGTCCCTCGGAGACCGTCTACTTGAGAGAGTCCTTCATGAAAATTGCACGAACTTCATTAATGAAGTCGATCCATCATGAGCGTCTTGAGGATCAAGCCGAATAGGAAAATATCGGCGAGGTAGCGGAGTTCTTGCTACTCCCTGGAGTACCACGCTACTCCCGACTTTCTATCAGCTATAATACCACTTTGGAATCGAAAGGGTGCAACCGGAGATAACAGAAGGAAAGTAGAATCGTCTTATTTTTAGTACAGTATTTTTTCATTGCCGTTAACTTTTCTGCTGACGACCTGAGAGCAGAATAACCTTTTCAAAAGATTTATTTCGGACTTCCATTGTCTATAAAATTTTTGAGTATCACTACGTTTCGATTGATATGCTATCTTCAATCCTCATCAGGTGAACTGGCGAACACGTTCCTTTCATGCCTATTTATACCCCGTCCGGTGACGTGTCGTTGTGCGCGGTCTGTTCTGATTGGTTCCCGATGACTGGTATTCCGGTCTGCTGACGTGGCTGTTTGTCGGTCATTGTTTGTTGTCTGGTCCAGTCGTAGTCTATTGATCTTCCCTATGAGTGGCTGCCATATTTGTTTAATGTGAACAGCAAGTACACGTTGCTGTTGTTGGTGATGAATGCCGCCTTCTTGAATTTTCTTCGATACCAGTGGCAATAACCTTAGCGTCGTCCCAAACTATTTTATGGTGCTCCGTCCATGGGTGGTCAGCTATTCCAGATTTTCCTGTCTCTGCTCGCTGGGTGTTGAGACGATGTTCTTTGATTCTTACCTCCAGTGGCCTTTTTGTTTCTCCAACATAGATTTTACCGCATTGACATGGTATCTGGTACATGCAGTCCTTTGTCTCTTGACATTCATTTCTGGGCTTAGTTTTCGTTAGGATGCTTCTGAGGGTGGCATTCCTAGAGAATCTCGTTTGGGTCTGGTATCGCTGACCGATTCTTCTTATTCTATCTGATATTCCTTTGACGTAAGGCAGAATGAGTAAGTGCTGAGATTCTTCGTGTTTGATTCTTCTACTGTTGGTATTCTCCTGTATTGTTACTTCCACTAGCTCCTTTGGGTATCCGTTTTTTAATAGATCTTGTTTAATGATATTGAGCTCCCTTTGTTGTCCCTCTTGTGTGTTACAAATACTCTTAACTCGGTCGACTAAAATGTATATCCTATTTTATGGATAAAGTCTCGCATAGGAAGAAAGCTTATCGCATCCTAGAAATGCTGTGTGAGGATGAATATCAATTCACGTTGAATTTACAACGGGGTAAATTGTAACCAGCGGGAAATAAACTCCCCAGCAGTCCATTCTACAACCTTGAGCTTCTCCAAAAAAATGCCTGTTGGAAGAGGTTATTTCGATGTGTTGGGTATCCAATCTGGTGAGGATGCGCTGGTATTTGATGTGTATTGGTGACTCCTCGTGTTATCATGAGAGATAGATCGGTTAAACATTTACCATAGTAGAATTTATAGAAAATGGATAGATTAGCCACCTTTTCTATGTTCCAGACTGTGGAGGTTTTTCGTAAGAGAGGTTTCAAGAGTGCATCCATATGCATGTGAGCAGTATTCCAGATATAGTCCTTGTAGGGAGTGCAAGATAACCCCCGAGCCTCTAGGATACCGATCTAGTAAGGCCAGCAACTTGATTGGGCCAGGACATGTTATTGTTGATGTTCATCCCGAGAAGTTGAAGATTACTCAAGTATTGGGCGACCCATTAGGGTCGTAGTTTGTTTTTCCTGTGCGTTGAACTGAACTCCATTTGTAGATCCCCATTCAAATATTCTTTTGATGTCGTTATTGATTTGACTAGCATGAATAAATGAATGAATGGAATGGAATGGATGGATGGTAGTGACTGGCAGAAGCTGACGACTAAAACTAACTGTAATCTCAGCATCATTCATGTGTCCTGCTATAAGGCCTTTGACTAGATTCGTTAGTATAGATAGCGGTAGTAAATAGTGCGACGTGGATACCCTTATCTTCCTAGATAGGTTATGGTCTAAGAGCCAAATTCTGAAGAACTCCAATCTTTTATGGAGAGAGAGAGAGAGCAGAATCAGATATTTTAAAGATGCAGTTAAAAACTACCAAGCGTAGGCTGACGAAGAGGAAGACGTTTAAGTTCATATTTTTGAAAGCTTGACCTTAACAAAGGAACTCTCTTAGTTGGGGCAGATTTTACGATGAGTATGGAAGTAATCGCTTTTGGAGATCTTTACCGATCCAAAATTGCTTTCATTGAAGTGAATCTAACATTATCGACTTGTATAAATCAGGAATCTTCTGTAAATATGTAAGAGTTGTGTGTCAAGTTAATTCAACTGTTAGCATTTTTTCCTTTGGAGATTTCGGACATTTCATCTTGTTTCGTCATTATTTGATAGGCTCAATAAATAATAATCTTGCCCATACCAAGTGAACGACAAAGCAAGTATAAGTGATATCATGAGCCTTCACATAAACTTAGAAACTGTGAAAAAATTGATTTATCTTTATGTATCGGCTCTCATATTGAAAATTAGAAAGTAAAGAATTGTTACTGTCGTTTCCTGCATAGTGTTACTATGATTTTTCGATGCAAAGGTCGGTTGTCAGTAACTGCGGTTGGAGATCTTGATCGACCCAAAAAATAATGCTGGCAAACCTTCTGATACGAAGTTTGAAATTTGGAATAAGAATCGATTTGCACCAACCGAAATTCTCGATTGAATGGACGGTGTACCTACTCAGCTCAGTTGGCAGAGCGTCTGACTGGAGATTAGGGGGTGTATGATTCTAATCTCGTAATAGACCAAGTTTTTTTGATACTTTATGTAAGTGCGAAGTGTTTCTGAGTTCCTCTTGTTTGCACTGAAATTGAAAATTTAAGATTTCGATCTGTATAAAGAGGAAACTCGTAGGCACTCGATATAAAAAAACATCTATTGAAAAGATAAACGAGGGATTCAGGCCATTTGAGGATCAGCTTCATCTATAGGATAATGCAACGCGAGGCTTCCATCCATAATTCCACTTCTGGGAATTACTTTGACTTTGTTCTGCCAATAGTGACAGTAAATTGCCATTAGATGGTAAAGTTATTATCTACTTCTATTCAACAGCCACAGCTTCCCATCATAAGTCCCCAACCTTTCACAACGTGCGCTTCCACCATTTTTCTCCTAAAATCACTACGCTCCCACTTCCACCAGCCTGTTAATGTTGAAAAATTCATCAACTTGAACGACCGCACCGATTTTGGCCTTTACGATATGTCATATTGGAAAAAACGATCAAAATATAAATGTACGTGTCTCTTATCAAAGTAGTAATTAACTTACAAAAGCAAAACAGAATAATTCGAGCACTCTGGTTGCACCTTACCAATCAATTGGTCAATCCTAGGCTTCATAGTAGTCAGTGAATGGCAGGGATCACTTTCACCTTCTTTTTTCCCAACAACGCTGGAAAGCCACGTTCACAAAGATATTTAAGTAGAAGGATAGGTACGTAGGGCTTTCTTGTCGACAATGGGATAAATAGCATAACATTTTATCAAAAACTCGATGAATCATTTCTGAGACACAAAGATTCTTCTTGCAGTATATTATCCAGTTTTTCATTATACTGACGGATGGATTTCTGATTAACCTATGAATTAGGTAATAGCTGAATTTTGAGGCCGTGCGGCCAATAAGCAGACAGTTGTACAAGAGATTTCAAACATTGAAAGCCGACTCTTTATCCGCTATATTCCTGGAAAACTGTACCTTTGTTATGCTTGAATTATTTATTTTTGAATAATTGCAAAAGGTTAGTAATTCACTCAGATTCACCTGACATGAAATATCACTCAAGCATTATTTTCTGTACCTTCCAAACAGCTTTTAATCTTAAAAGCTTTTGATGGAATGAACGGTAATTTCATAGAAGGGTTCACCTACTATAAAGTTATGAGTGTTATCATCGCAGTTCTCTACGGTCAGCTAATGTTGCATTAGCCCTTTAAAGCAGGCGATCCCTGCGAGCGAAGCAAAACTGAGCTGAGTGAACATGAGTTTACAGTAAATTAGTTACCATATTTTCAAATATACCCTCCATCATTTTATCTCAACTAATCGAATATTTGTAAACGAAGATTGAAAAAAGTTTCGTTTAGTTTGATTTAGTTCGTGTCAGATTAGGACGAAGTTTTAATTAGATTATTTATTTATCCTTCCGCTTTGTGTGCATGTCCTGCAAAATAACGCAAAGTGAATTGTTGGTAGACTGTATTTAAAAACATGTTGTGTTATAGGACACAAACAACATATTTTTCTTAATTTCTCAAACAAAGTTACACTGGCAATATCTTCTAGAAAGTCTCTTTCTTCAGATGATGATTCTGAACAGAGAACTCATTTTAAACATATTTATACATCCTACCGCATGAAAATACAGCTGGCAACTAAACGAACATCGTTCCTAGTGGCCGCTCAAACTTAGTTTAGTTTAGTAATCGTTAGCTTCGTCTTGAAAAGCTTAATTTCGTTTCACACGCAATGGCCGCCTGCCTTTAGGGTCACCACGGAATCAAATATGTTATTTTGGTCATACGTTCACATCTTTCCTGACATGCTAAAGGATAAACATCATGAAAATGCATGTTATTTGGATCGATCTGTCTGCGGCTCTGTCAGTCGTTGTAAATTATCATCGCGTAATCGAAGTAACTGCTGCACCAAAAAAAGTGAAAACTATCAGCACTTCTCGAAGCTTTTTTTTATAGTTTTTCTCAATATTGATTACATTGTCAGGCGAAGTCAAACACATGCGTTAGAAATATTTTAGATGAAAATTACCCGGTCAAACGTGTTTACTTTTTTGCATATTTCGCTCAACCGCAAAATGATTCAAAATAAACACGGTTACTCTCAAATTAACATTTACGATACGAACTAGGGAACATATGATTACATTATATTGAAATAATACGATTACAGCGTGGAATGTATCGAATAAACCCACCTCAGCATATTTATCTGGGAGAGGTATGAATTTCATGTGAGCATTGTGAACGATACTACATCGAAGAGACCTCTGTAACATAAAATCTCATAAAACGGGTCACTAAACTTCTTCAATATTCATCGTCAGTGCAAATGGGGGAAATATGGAGGAAACTTTTTCCCAAAGCAATTAAATCACATTCAGTACGAGGGGGAAAATAAATTACAGCGCCGCTTCGCTATCAAAACTAAAATTTTCAACTTTTGAAATATTTTGGTACCGACTGTGAGAGTTAGAACTTTGTTCTTTGAGTAAGTCACCCGGAAAATCACAAGCTGGTAAATATTTTGATTGCTATTGTTGCAAATGCTGCCTATATTGAGGTTGAAAATTCCATTAATGGTCGTCAAGTAGATTGACTCCTGCTCAAAACTCCCTACCTGTTTCTCGAAATACACTTACGCGCAAAGGAATGTGCTTACATTAAATTTTCTGTATATTCCGTAACACGTAAAATTTTCATTTTCAGACTTTTTTTAACAATCTTTTCCCAAACATATTGCTACATTTATCAACTTCCACTTGTAAATTCAGACATTCGATGAACATTGTTCTGTAATTCATTGTACAGAGGTAATCTAAATTATAGGTGTTCATCCTAACTTTACAAGTAGGCACTACATTCTTTGTGGCAATAAAATTTATTTTTTAAGACTTCTGAAACGATTCGGCTTGTTAATTCACCTTTGCAAGTCCTTAACATTAATTGGAACCAAAAATGGTTGTGAGAATTTAACTACCTTTTGGTTGCGTCTGCTGCCGTGATTACTGTATAAAATGGGAAAAAATTATAATAAATGATATACATTAGTGGTTGAAATTATATTATTTTTTATTTGATTCGAAGGGGTTTTATTGTGTCGTAATCTAGAACCTATAAAAAACATTTGTATTTTCGGTGACTACACTTCAGTGTATTTCGAATTCGAGATATTATGATTTCTTGATGTTCCATGACATATAAATCACGGCCACAAACTATGTCAATCATTACCGTAGGTCTGTCTGTCTATACTTCCGTAATCTTCGTCGCTCGAAGAGTAGTTTTTAGACACAGTTTCACAAATATTTTTATATAGTTAAAAACTCAGTAAATCTAAAAACATACCACACACAGTTCTTCAACTCAATGAAATCACTTAATAAAACATCACTCACTTTACTTTTGAAGGCTAGGAAATTATTTCTTTTCATTGTTGGTGAGATTTTATTGTAACAATGAACGACAGTATAGTAAAAATATTTTTGCACAGTTTTTTGTGTTTTTTTTTACAGAAAAAAATAAAAACACGTTTTAATAATAGCAATGTGCATTTTTTGTGGAGTCAATGCAAAAAATAGTCTTGGTAAGTATATACGTATTTTCGAGAATTTCAAAGAAGAAAGCATTAATTGGTCCCAATTTGTTCAAGGTTCAACTTGCGGGATAAATTGTGAAAAAAATACGTACAGTGCATGGAAAAGTGATCGGGGAAACGATACGCTTCCACATCTTTACGTCACGATTTCAAAAATAAATTTCTCTAAATACTACAAGTAATCTTTATTGTTATATGATGAAATATATAGACAGAATACAGAAATAGAATATGAATGTTTCTTGTATGTAACCTCTGGCAAAGACAGAAAGCCTATCATGCCGCAGAAGGGCTGCAAGAGGATACATGCCAGAAGCAGCTTGTGAATTTTCAGCATGGGGAGGCTGCCGTTTACCGTGTTATCAAACTGCCCCAAATGGTTAACTAAATGCAATTTAGTTTCAACATTTAACACCGGAAAAATATTATGAAATATCCATCTACCAAATCGTCACATTTACTAGCCTCTTCTAGCTTATCCATGCTACACTATACACTATAGGGACATCCTAACTTAACCTCAACCTGCATATCCTGATTCAACCCAAACGTATCTAAATATCGAAACCAATCCTCCGCAGAGCTGCGTTTTTAATTGGCCAAAAAGGAGCCTCCTCTCGATACGTAAAATCTATGTCTACGCATAATGGGTTGCCTAGTTTAAGGGTATTACCACAAGCATTTTTAAACGAGAGAGGAGGCAATTACGGTATAGCTTCCTCTTCGTATTTATAACATTGCGGCTGTTACATGTTGCCAGTGCTGAAAAAAGTGCGCTGCCGGACTGATCAGTCACTAGTACAAAAAGATAGTCGAATCGGAATGATATTTGAAATAATACCATACTTAGTTAACCTTAACTTAGTATACTGATGACACTTGAATATTATCACAGACCTCGGTCTAATCTATACAATAAATCAGCCACTCTTCTTTGATGTTCCATATTCTTGTACAGTAGTAAGAGCAGTTGCAGCGAATACAAGTTTCTGAAGCGGAATAGAATGCCCAGCAGCTCTGGGAACACCGACCTAGCAAGGCCGACAACATGATCATGCAAGGGTATATTTTTGTTTATATTAACTCCCACAAGCCTAATGGAACATGAATATGAAGGAGTAATGGATTCAATGTATTATACCACAGTCACATTGCCATCACGCAAACAGTATTCTTCAAGAAAACGCCCATTAACAGAGTAAGCCTTGATTTCTATATCGGCTGTTGAGCTGCCCCAGTTTATTCAAGGCCATCAAAATTGGAAACAAAGTTTATTCAACGTAGGGCGCTCCACTTACCAGACAATACAAACATTTTAGGCCGTTGAAAAGTCTTTTGATTACTTTACGAATAACAGAATATCGGTGGGAGGGGAAAAATACGATTGTGACTTCATTCGCTTGTACCTACCCAGGAAAGAAATCAGCGAAAACTTGGAAGACAGTGCTGTGCGATATTAAATAAAAATGGGCCAGGCAGATTGAAATGTTTCAAATTGTACTAGTGCGGAATTTCAACAATTTTAGAAGCAGAGGGTTTCTATGGTTGCGTATTACGATTCTGGTGTCAAGTTATATTTACTTTCCAATCCATGTATAAAAATAGACATGAAAATAAATTTTCAGACAAAAAATATGTGCCTTTATTCTAGTGTAACGTATCTGGACAAATCTATAATAATCTTACAGTAATAATACCATAATTTTTCTCAGATATGGTTAACTGGAGTGAATATTTTCAATTCATACGAGAAAAATAAGAATAAGGATACCAAAATCTTGAATTGAGCATGTGATAGTTTTGGAAAAAACAAAAATAATATCTTATCTATAAGAATACTATAATGCTGACTGAAGAATTTCATAATTTCTGCGCAAATAGTTCAATTGCATTATGAAGTTTTGTCCTTGTTGGAGAAAGGATCTATGAGTATTGGTATAAGCATTGAGGACTGCTTCTGTGGGTTCCTTCTCAACCATAAAAAGAACAAAAAAAGTATCTAAGCTGTGCCAATGACACTTATTCATTATATATCTCTGCATCATATAGCATTTTTTCTAATACAAGGTTGAAAGGTATTGTACAGATAAGCATAGAATATAAAAAACAATTATGTACCTGTACTCAAGCTAGAAGAGAATATATACGTCCATTGATAATGGATCATATTGACAAGTTACATATCCATCAACACACCTGTATATTGTTAGATTCTCACAACATAATAAAAATAACATTAAAACAATAATATAATAGGAAATAGACATGAAAAATGGGAGGCGTGTACCGCTGAAAAACCGCTTACGAAGATGGTGATGTGAAATGAATGAATTACTTGGAGCGAATGGAAGTGTACTTGGAAAGCTACGTATATTTTCGAAGACAATAATATTGTTAATAGATCTTTTGCAATCTCTATGGTCATCATCAATCATGATAACCTTGCTAAATAAATATGAAATACTTGCTAGAAAAGTATTGAGATGTGAAGGAAATAATAATTTTCTTTAGATTATATCAAATTTCTTTTTAATGAGTAATGAAATTGAAATATACGTTTCTTGGATCAAATAAACATTCATTTTCTCATCAAGTAAATTGCCTTAGAGTGAGAATAGGTGTTATGGTTGTGAATATATATTTACAAGCATATCGCAATACTTGCATCAAAACTTCTTTTTATGTGTTAGGGTAGAAATTGTTTGAATCGTTTCCCGCAGAAAGTCGGACTTTTTTACAGAGATTCTGAATTCGAATTTTTATATAAGCCTACATCCTACAGATTAGAAAGTGGATAATTGTCACTGCTATTTCTTGCATAATCGTCCGATGTTTTTCGATGCTGGTTTCGGTTGTCAGTAACCGCGGTCAGATATCTTTAAATTTCTAATTATAATTGTGAACCATCCTATTTTGCAGCTGTCTCAATTGGCTCTTTTAATTTACGACGCAGCAGTGCTTGCTAATCTTTCTCAAAAATGTACAGTGTGTATGTGGTATAATTGAAATCCTTCAAAAACAACTGAAATTAATAAATAAACAATCGAACATAGATAGAAATATAGAGTGCAGCTAAAGCTTTACGCTATCGTAACAAAAAATATTTATATTATTTCCAGAGTACGTGATTAAATTCAGTTCGGAGAGCTATTATATCCACCATTGATATTCACTCTGCTGCTATTTCGATAACAGCTTTGTTGTTTTCAATTGATTGTAAATTTGTACACGGTGGTTGTCCTGAGCATTCATCTAACCAGTATGACGCTATATATAATTTAATAAAATAAAAATGAGATAATAATGTTTCGCTACTGTGTACATAAGCGTGGTCTTGTTGTTGGTTGTAGTTCAGTATTTTTTCAGAAATCTCAATATGGATTGTTACATTTATCTCCAGGTATCACACGGTGGCGCTGCCCTTTGGCATATTCACGGAGTCAAGGTCCTAACAGCTCGGAATTTGCCTAATAGCTTCTTCGAAAAGATGCCAGCGCAGCTCTTTATGACATTTGAAGATAAATGTTACTATCACACCCTTACCTGAGTGAGGTAGATACAATTGCATTGTCAGGCAGACCGCCGGTTTATATTCATGAGTCTAGGCTGAAGAGAATACAGGTCATATTACGTATAGCGTAGAGCATACAAAAAATGGAAAATCCGAGATTTCGAGATATTGCGTTGCACTATCCATCGGTTTCCGTGATCACGTAATCTCAGCAACCGCTGTATCGATTTTGATGAAATTTGTAGTAGGAGATGTTATAGAATCAGATAATGCTGTAGTATTTCTTATAATTGTTTTGTATCGTCGTTATTATAAAAAAAAGTCTAAACATCCCCAAGCTTCGGTTTGTATGTGTTTTGAGCTCTCAATCACTTTAGACGGCTCAAAGAGCCTGGAATCAATCTTTATTTTTGATCTTCGCTCGAGAAATATTTATTGATACCTGCTCCAAAACATGCACATCGTTACATTTTGACACTCATTCATAGTAAAGGTTCAGCTGACTGACGCTTTCGCTAGATAAGAAAAGCGCGCATTTTTTTTCCGTCCAGCATCTCAACTCGGGTCGGTTGATACATGTGACAACGTAGCTTCGCGGCTAGTGTGTTTACCTTGCAAGCAAAAGGGTATTGTTGAAATTCCGCCAGGCCAAACTTTCGATTTGTGAATATAATTTGCGTATTGCCTTCAACTCATGGATTAGCAAGTGAAGAACTGTAGCCAGCCAAGATTTGTCACATTTGCTGAAATCAAATATAAAGCTTCAAGAACTTTTTATTATTTGTGGTGTATGATTCTACACCTCATATAAGTTATAGTAATACACAAATAAGCTGAGCTAGATAGAATAATGGCTTCACAATGTTTCTAACTAAGCTCAACGTTGAATAAAGTAAGGATTGTCATATGAAATCGCAGCATTAGGTTGGTGCGACTTCTAAATAGTAAAGTTGACTCAAGTGGCTCCTGGTCAGTTCTGATAGTGAAACAATATTTTCTTCTATTTCCTAGATTAAATTTATTATTTAGGGTTGATCAAATATAAAAGAATGAACGCTCCTTCGGTTGGCCTTTCAACATTCTACTGCAATTAAAGGATGTTTGTTCCGACAAACAGTGTTTTTGTAACGACCCGAATAGGACAGACATACACTGCACACAATGGTTTTCTCGTAATCTATAAATGTAGTGAATCGATGAAAGGCGGTGCAGTTTATCGACCTTTTGTTCCAATTCGCACAGAAACACCAATCGGTCGGCAAGGCGCAGTCCGGAATAAAATAAATTTTGATTACATACCCCGGCAATAAAAACAAAAATACGACTGTTCGCCACTTCGGAAGAACTGCCGGGCCAGTAGGACCAAGGGTCAACGCATGGGTGTGCATTTGGGTGCTTATATGGTATCAAGGGTTGACGGCTGTAATCTTTTTGCCAGATTTGCTGCAAGGCACCCCTTAAAAAACCCTTGATCGCGCCTATGAGTGTAGGGCAGCCTGGGTGAGATTTACAGTCGATGTCCGGATATTTTTTGCGATTTAACGGTTCCGTAGAATAGGGTGATATATTTTATTATTATTTATTTTTATAGATCGGATAATAAAGGAGGCGGGATTTTTTATAAGGCTTAAACATCAGGGGGAGCAGTCATATGATAATAACCTGCATTGCCGTATTTTCCAGAAAATGTTCACGAATCAAACATTTTACAATGTGATAAAAACTTGGGGAATGGCATGACTTAGAGAAACATATTGGCAGGACATATATCTGATCTGAGTTTCTTGATGCAGAGAACTGTATCAGAATTCTGTTATCGTATCGAACTTGATATCCCGTTACACTAAGCGGGGAATAATTTAGAATTAAAAAAATAAATTCGAATAGAACGTTTTCTTGTTGTTGGTAGTTAATGCGAATGTATAGGAAAGATACAATTCGGGAGAGAAAAAACTTGAAGAATATTAGGTGCGGATGGGACTCGAGCCCGTGTCTTCAGAATTCCATACTGCCTTATACCTTTCGGTCATCGCATTGCTTTATTACTACGGTGCCGTGGCCTGCATACGTATTGCTGCTTTTTTTGATAATCAGTGCATTGGCAGCAGCGTAATTAGCAAAATCAGAAGGATATAATAAATTCCATTTATGTATATTCTCAAAAAAGTCTATTTTCGTAGACGTATACCATTTCTGGCTTAAAAACAGGTACATTTTTTATATTATGTCTATTTGTACAATACCTTTAAAACTGGAATTAAAAAAATACTAGATATATGACACAGATAAAGGTAAGAAAGAAGTCACATTGGTAAAGTTTTGAAACTTTTCTGGTTATTCTTTTTAAGGTCAAGGAACACACAGCTCATCAAAATTACTAAATGTTTATACTAATAATAAATTATATATTATAAGGTAGTTGAACTATTTGCGTCAAGATTAGGTTAGATTTTTTCTGTTGTGTACCAAGACTATGATCTGAAATTTTGGTATTCTCCTTTCCAAGAGTTTCCCAGATTCTAATTGAAAATATTCACTTAAATTACCTCTATATGATCAAAAATACAGAATTCTTACTTATAGATTATTATAGTTTTGCGCATATCGGAAGATATGGTATACTTGAATGAAAGCGCTGTTTGAGAATCCATTTTTATGTGTATACCAAAACGTTTACAAGAAGCTGTTCCGCCCCAACTATATCAGTTTAGCTCCAGCATCGATCCATTAATATGTATTAAACATGCCGAACATCTCCTTAATTGGCACGTCGGTTACTGAAGGCCAGTTTGGGGTCCTGAACCCTTAACAGACATCAATCATCTTGAAGGAAAAGGGACCATTCACGATATATCGCCAATTGCTCGCAATCAAGCTTAGTGGTGAAAAAGTGAATTGAGCTGTTTTGCAAGTTCACCCAACAATTTCTGTAATGGAGTTGATTAGTTCAGCTGATATTGCGTTGCGTATTTTGCTTCAATTTCGGCATATTAATGAATCATATATGTAAGTAATGTTGCAGCGAGTCTACTATTAAAAATGCTAGGAAGTTCATAGGATTGTTTTTATATTATTTTTTACTTTTATGGCCACAGTTGTGGGAATTATTATTATCGCCGACATTTTCGAATTAGACCTTCTGACATTCAATTTTATGTTGTATACAGGGTCTCTCAGAAGTCGACGTCAAGCCGGGATCAGGCGATCAACCATGTTGTTATATTAAAAAAAATCTAAGCACAAATTTATTCATAAAAAAAAATATAAAAAGGGATTTCCTAGATTCACATGCTATGTACAATAAGGACTAAAATAGACATCACAAGTGAACATATCCCAGCTCAGTGGTGATATTTCCTAAGGATTGAAGTTAAGGAGGAGTTCCTAAAGCGTTCCTAAAGCTGTGAAAAGCTTTATGATTTTTTGAGCTGTTTTTTTTTCAGATTAAGTACTTCCGACCTGTTGACAATGTGACATTTTAAACTGCCAATTTCTCTATATCTTAAAGACATCTAAAGGTATCGAGGATCACTTCAACTTTCCAAAGACAATACGAATGAGCAAAAAAAGCAATATTTTAATTTCCGAAAACCTCCAAGAATCATCATCACTTCATACAATTCAAATGACACAGGATAATGTGTTTTAATAAGCACGTTGGACAACAGTTATGGCAACCTTTTTTAAGGTCACTCAATAAATGTGAGGAATATTGATTTTAAGCGTAAATTAAACATCTTAAAATGCTTCTATTCAATGATTCGAATAAAAAGACGATTACAATAATAAAATATAAATAACCCCTCACGATGCACGCGTGAAAAGAAAAAAATCATAGTCTGAATTAGGAAAATGCAAGAATGGGGTATGAAGCCACAATACCAGACAATGAAGAAATAAAAATGGATCGAATGGGTCTCTTACCATACTTAAACGTTAGAGCCACATTTAAATTAAGATATGTATCTCCTATTCGAAATGAATCGGAAAATATCTAGAGACGAATTGAACAGGTACTTCTTTATGCAGTGAAAAACGACAGAGAAATAATTATGATCAGCGTCTTGTCTTGTCAGGTCATGATTCGGGTCACATGTACAGCAGACATTGACAGAAACGTAAGTCGCAAGATCACTGACAGAGAAGAGTAAAGATCTCACGGTCAGAGATACACACAATGCATGGAATCGGAGTGCACCTCATGTTTTTGAAAATGGACCCCTTAAATGGTTCCCAGAGCTACGTTTTCATCCACGTCTTTTTTTGCAAGCACAATTCCTTACTACTGGATTGGGTCTTCTTTAAGCAAAATCCGTCAAAACACACGTCATTCGTTCTTTGCAACATGCAGATTTGCAGAAGAAGCAAAATAAACAATGGAGTATATGTAGAAAAATAGACTGCCCTCATCTGTTGACTGTTGTTAGTGATATTCTATGAAAGAAAACCTTAACTATACACTTTACTTTCTGTGGTAATTGAATTCCGGAATTTATACAGAAATCTGATGCCACAGCGAAATACGACATTAAATATACAATAAAGTAATAAACTTTCAAAAGAACTGTAAATATTTGCAGGCAAAGCGTACAGTCTAGTCTAGACGGCTGACGTCTTTTTCTTATTCTCAAATTATCTCAGCGCTGCAGTTTATTGCAGGAAAGACGATACGAGTTTAAACAGGCGGATAATCCTGTATGAATAGTTTGGGAATTGTAGTTTTCTTTAGTTAGATCAATTTTTCATAGACTTTTCCAGGCAATGAAGCTTACTACAAACTGCTGTCCAACATGAAACAAATTCTAATGGTTCAAATTTGTTTGAAACATCAGACGTGCATCAAAAATCTATTATTATTCATAAATCAGATATATTTTCCACGGCACTTAACAAAAATCTGTTTTTAATAGAGATGTGTGAATGGTCATCTATGTCTAACAAGTATGGAGGATTACCGAGGTCAAATATATATAGATGATAGAACCAACGCCAAGAATATTCAGAGATCTCTTCCACCCGAACCCCATCCCTACTTTTCGAACACTCCAAAAAAGAACATAAATGATAGCCACTGATCTTGTTTCTAAAAGCTAGTTTGTTTGTCCTTGTCACAATAGTAACCTAGTGTCAAAATTTCATCATTCATGTTTTTTTTGTGATATCTAACTATGACACCCCGAATTAGAAGTTTTTCGCGATTGCAATTGTTGATTTACATTAACTCCGCCCATGCTTTCATTGCTTGAGGCTTGCATCTGTTTCAGACCTCCCAAGATGGTATTGATTAAATAGACTCCGGAAGTTTACTTTGAAGAGCGATAAGTAATTAAGTTTACGGTATTTTTCTCAAAGGATGCCAGCTGGTTAGACGTTAGAGGCATAGATGGTTCTATAATAGACCAAAATGTGCTGTAAGCTATATTCCTGAAAATTTCCTTGGTAACACGGGTTTAGATATAAATTCCAATTTAAATTTGTCTGGCAATCATGGATGAATAGCAATCTGATTCAGATTTTGGAAAATCACTACGGAAAAGTAGACTGCATCGTTATACAAATAACCATCCATTAATACCACATGATCAATCCACAAGATCATCTCTTGCTAGCACACGAAGTAGCTAGATGAGCTAGCATGGTGACCAAGTATCCATGGTATGCGCATCAGTGGTGTCATAGCGACATCACGTAGCCTCGTCCGCTTAGATATTCGATAACAGCAAATTTATTTTCGAGCGAGCTGTCCTGATTGTTGCATCGTTGGGAAATTATTATCAACTTCGTTTTGAGAATCGCAAATGCTCAAGTAAAGATATTTGCATCAAGCTATTTTATTTTAACGGTTTTCAGGAATTCATCATCTATCTTAGGTATTAGAACAAATCGCCATTATCATCGATTTACCTTGACGTGTATACAAATTTCCCGTTATAAAACTCGGAAAAAAACCTGTTATACTCCAGGGTGCAAGCCTTTTGATTCCCGTTCAGATGCTCTAACCAATTGAGCTAAGCAGGGCCTCAGCTCGCTCGATAGAAGGCTGATGATGCTAGATGAACTTCCCTGAAAACAGTTTTATTCACAACATTAGCGTGGCATGAACAACGCGCGCAGTTTGGAATTCTAAAGAAGAATGGCTTCCAGGGGAGTGCATTCGAAATTATTCAGCAGTATGCCACGTTTTTTAAAGTTTTCTAAATTCGATTTTGTATGATTAAAGCGTCTGCCTAGGAAGCACGAGCTGTGATTGGATCCACACTGGTCACGAATTTTTGTTCTCTAATTATGAATTCATCAGTTACTCCATATTACTTTACATTATATATTCTTTATTACAACAAATTATTCGTAGATTCATGTACGGTTTGAAACGATATCTATACAATCAAACAGTCCCTCACAAACACAGAACAATGCACAGGTGTAATCCACTGATGAAGGACTTTAGAATGGCTGCAGAACAATAGGATTCGCTCTAATTCCACCTGGTGCACGTTGGCACAGCTTCATGCAACGTGATTAGCAATAATATCGAGTTAGATTTATTGACAGCAACAAAGGTAAACCCAAATTAAACAGCAATTGAAGAGCAGTCTGATCATAGAAACACGGATCGGTGAAGCTGTCATAGTCGATGCTGTGTAGGCGATAGAGCTGGTTTAAATTATTTTATTATTTTCTATTAGCTTGATTCATCGTGAGGTACGTTCTTCAATAGGGATGTTTCGACAGATCCCGCGTGAGTAGCGTTAAGCTGTCATTATCGTTTGACTCAGTATTCTACCATTTGATCATGGAAGGACACATGTTGTAAAACATTTTATTTTTTAAGATATTTAATTTTTTAAGATATTGATCACATGAAATATTTTAAGGACATTTTGATGATTAAGGGTTTTGAGGGGCCTTTCCTCAACACTATTGCAAAAGCAGTAGTCATAAAAATATTTCCCGACAGTCAAAAGAGAAAAATAATTCAATAGAAAGTAAGATGAATAGTCTAATAATATTAAGATACGTTTCCTGGATATTTCATGATGTATATCAAGTAATATTATATATTTGAAATTTTATTGCTTTGACAATAAAGTCAGAAAAAACCTGGGACTCTCCAAACATCTACAATTCCATCCATACATGGAGTAAAAATCCATTTCTATTAGCTGATTCCTTCAGCGAGATACATAGAGGTATTCCTTGAATTTTCTATCGACTATCGGCATATCAATACCAAGAAAACAACAAAATTTTATATATTCGATCAATTTAGCCTTATTAGAAATACAATATTATCGAGTTGGATAATAACTCATTATTCAATGGAGGGGTCACCAACTAGCTTCATTTGGGATGCGTTTTGGACTTTCTACTTCCATGTTGCGGTCCATATTGACTTTATACCACTAGAGTCGTTGGTAGGAGGTCCAGAGGGAAAACCTCAATGGTTGGAAACCTGTACAAAAAAATTTCCACGCTCCTCTGACACTAATCCTGTCCAATAAAATTAAGGAGCGAGTAGAACAAACCACTTATGTGCAACTTTGACATCTTAGGTTGCGAGAGATCCGCAGTTCGCACAAACTGGATCGGTGGGTCTGATTTGCTTTATGTATTTGTGAAAAGTTTGATTTCGGACTTCCATTGTCTATAAAATTTTGAGTATCACGACGTTTCGATTGATGTACTATCTTTAATCGTCTTCAGGTGAACTGGCGGACACGTTCCTTTCATGCCTGTTTATACCCCGTCCGGTGACGTGTCATTGTGCGCGGTCTGTTCTGATTGGTTCCCGATGCGCGGTATTCCTGTCTGCTGACGTGGCTGTTTGTCGGTCATTGTTTGTTGTCTGGTCCAGTCGTAGTCTATTGATCTTCTTTATGAGTGGCTGCCAGATTGGTTTAATGTCTACGCTGGGTTTGCTGTACACTTTGCTGTTGTTGGTGATGAATGCCGCCTCCTTGAATTTCCTTCGATACCAATGCGGTTCCTTGGCAATGACCTTAGCGTCGTCCCAAGCTATTTTATGGTGCTCCGTCCATGCGTGGTCAGCTATTCCAGATTTTCCTGTCTCTGCTCGCTGGGTGTTGAGACGATGTTCTTTGATTCTTACTTCCAGTGGCCTTTTTGTTTCTCCAACATAGATTTTACCACATTGACATGGTATCGGGTAGATGCCGTCCTTTGTCTCTTGAGATTCATTCCTGGGCTTAGTTTTTGTTAGGATACTTCTGAGGGTGGCAGTCCTAGAGAATCTCGTTTGGATCTTGTTGGATCTTGTTTGGCACATCAATCGAAACGTCGTGATACTCAAAATTTTATAGACAATGGAAGTCCGAAATCAAAGTTTTCATAAATCCACCTTGTCTACAAGTTTCAAACAACAGTTATGTATTTGTCTTTTCAAATTTTTGAAATTAAATCGTCATCTCTCGTCATACCTTGAATTTTCGATATAGGTGCAAATCACCTATTTGGAGGTCTACGGTGGTGTACTGTTTATAATAGCTCTTAGCCTATTATTGTCTACGGGACCTTAAAAGCTCTTAACGCTATCAAGCCGTGAATCGATACAGCAATTAGGGATCGGTTTCTCTCGACTTCCCACTGACTGGCGATTTGTTTCAACCACCAACTACCCCTTTCTACCCTCTACGAATCTCCCTCACCCGCCTTCCTGCGAAATTTATGTTGATGAGATCCATTGGAGAGAACAAAAGGGTACTATTGTTTGGCAGCGATTACTTGCTGGATTGTTTCTGGCTCTTTGCGTTTTTTTGAATGTCTATTGGATCAAAAGTAACTATAGTTCTCGCGAATTCTCTTTTGTTCTCGCCGTATTTCACATAAATGCTTTAGAGTTGCATGTTTCTCATACATACATATATTTGCTACTACTCATTCGTGGTAGTTTTTTGCAATACGCTGATCTTACTTCGTATGATGTTGCATTATCGCTAACTAACTACAGAAGACAGAAAGCTTATCACACTCCTAAAGCGCTGTGGGGATAGATATCTATTCACATTGACTGTAAAACACTGTAAACCGTAACAGTCACCCTACAGCAACCCACTCCAGCTCCGGGGTTTTTGAAGAGAAGAGAAGAGGTGCGTTCATTCGGTTTAACGCTCTTCTCTGGATTGAGAGATTTGAAACGCATCACCACATTTGCGAGCCGGTAAATACAATTTCCTGCTGTAGAAAAGGACTCTCAACTTCTGAGAGGTTGGATTAGCAAGGCTGGCAATAAATTCGATCCAGGACATGTGAACCGTTACTCCCGTGTAAGTTATAGGTGGTAAAAACGCTATTTCATATTTTTACTCTTTCCTACACTAAGGAAAACCTACTAAGCCATTAAAATTGTTTTACTTCCTAGGCCGCATTTTCGGGAGCTGTTCCGAAGTGGAACCTAGATATATCGGCATTACTTTACTATAACTCATCATCAAATAAAATCATCAAAATTGGTGAAGCGATTACTGAGATTATACGGTAACTAAGCTTCACATCGATAAACAGACCGTCCAGAAATGAGCGTGTATTTTCGTATTTTAGACATCAAAAAGGAGAAAGAACTAAATATGGGTAAGTCAGGTATTTATAGAATTTCAGGTGCCTTCTGTAATGCTGTTTATATAGGTCAAACAGCTAGAGCATATACAACAAGGTACAGAGAACATAATTATAGTTGCCTTCCAAAAACCACCATGCAGAAAGATCAAATTATGCCAAACACTTACTAGATACTAATCATAAAGTTGGCAACGAAAATACGAATGAGTGTACTTCATAGTTGTAATATAATATATGATTAAAGCTTCATGGAAACATTAGAGTTTCAAAAATATATGCGAAGCTCTGATTTCATCGTAGTAAATGAACAGAGTCATATCTTAAACAGAATCTTTATCTATACACTACTTTAATTTTCCATCTATTTGTATTCTAGTTTAACTTACTCCTGAAATATCTTAAGTTATAGAATGTGTATTAAGAATAACGAGTAAAATATCTTAGAACGTGAAATATCTTAAAAAACAAAATAGTTCATCACATGAAATATCTTAAGGACATTTTGACGGCGATAGTTGAAGTTTTGCAGGGGTTTTCCTTAACACTAAAATATTGTTTTGGTGAGTGCAGAAGCCATAAAAATATTTCCCCTAAGAAGACACAAGAAAGGCAAGAATAATTCAATAGAAAAATAGCTAGACAGGATAAATAGTATGCTAGATTTAAGAGCTCTAGTTTTGTATTCGTGATAGGATCTAGTTTGTTAGAGAGCAAGTAATCTGGGTAACCTTGTTAGCAGTCAAATCTGACAGTCCGAAGATGATTTAAATATAAATCGAAACACGTCACTGAAAGAAAAAGAGTCTTATTTGTGAATCTGTATGTTAATTACACAATCTTTATGATGGAATACTTTCACTAAGTAAGAGAAGACACAATCTACATGATCAAAAAGCGTATTAAAATACGTGTTGTCTCAAATGCTAAAATTTCCGAGGCCACAAAACATTTCTAGCTTATGCGTGGAAACCCAAGACGCTAATGATTCCATCCACTTTGACTACACCACGCACGGAAAATGAGAAGCAGATTCGACTTTGATATAGAGATTTCATAACATTCCCTGAAATGATATATCAAGTAAAATGAGCTTTACAGAAAGAAACATACAGCGTACAATATCTAAGCTTGTTTACCTGAATAAAATATGCTTTCCTGTTCATGGAATCCTCTTATAAAGAATCGAGCCAAACAAACAGTTCCGTTAACATAATGGAGCATCCTATTTGTGCTCGGGGATCTTCATATTCAAAGAAAAGAATGCGTCAAGTCACTAGAAATCACGTATCTTTTCATAAAAGATACTCAAATATATTTTAAATATAGGGGATGTTAAAGATTCAAGGGTAAATATTCTATAATGGATAGACTGTGGATCTGCCAAGATAATAACTGTTAGGCTGCGTTGGTTCGCTTATACCTCCTCCACAATGGTTCCTCAAGACAACATTTTCTACCCACTCAAACCAGAGTAGATCACGGTGATACAACTCTATGAAGCTTCCGATACACTGACCATAGAAGAAGCACTCATCCAGAATGGATTATTCTATTGATAGGAGAGCCGAACAATAATAGAGCAACTAATTTACTTTCTCCTGTTTTCTTTCATATCTCTCACACAGAAGTGCATTGGTTCACCCCATATAATTGAGGTACTTGTTTAGGTAATACTGGTCAGTCACAGTGCCAGTAACGAATCGAATCTGTTCTCTTGACATTGCGCTTTCTCGCTAGCGTAACTAAAAATTCTATAGAGTATGAGTAGCCAAGTAATTTAGAATACTTTTTGAGTGTCGTTTGTAGAATTTGAAAATCAAATTGAGGCGACGTACCATGATCTATAAAATTTTAACCCTGGTAGTACCTACCCTTTGGCAAATCCATTCAGTGGCAGCAGAGTAATGCTGAAGCTACATATGAATTTAACCACGCGCGATATATTGGTGAATACTTTCAGTTCACCGCACAAGCGATACTACTTATGGCTGAAATGCGTTTTGGGAAGCTTGGAAATTTTGAAAGGTATTCAGAGTTTTGGGAGCTATTTCAATCATGAAATATTTACGCAATTTTTGCTAACCTGCCAACAAGAGATTGCCTTCGGACCCTGTATGGATTCACAAGTGGACGACCTTGGTTCATTTCCCACCTATATGTTAGTCTGGAGCAATTGAGTTGGTAACTTCTTAAAAATCCTATTTCGGTGCTAATGTGTAGCTTGACACATACAATGATGGATGGATAGGCAGCTGTGTGAAGACACAAACTGTATTGATAACATAAAAGTTCCGCAAATTTTTCATAATCAAATTCCTATTCCTGTTCCACTGGTTTTCGACACGTGGTAGAATCGCACGTGTACGCTAAGTTCAATTACTGTGGATTACTGGCCTGAGATTACAATCGAGAGGTAGATGGCGTCAATGAGAGCATATCCAACAAAACAACTAAAGATTTGGTGTCCAATATAAACAAGGTGTTAGGTGATCCGTCAATATTTCTAGCTGTGTAGAACATTACAACTGTAGCAGTCTACCGCCACTATCGACTGTGACTAGATGACATACAGGAACAAAAGACGATTTAGATAAGAGATCCGTTGACGTAGACGTATTTATCAAGCATCTGATTACCTCGTTATTCCAACAAAATACTATCGATTATATTCCCGTTCTTGTTCCATGACCTACTTCGCAAGATAAAAGCTCTTCTCCCCTTTGCTCTTTTTCTTCTCATCCCAAATCACAGCTCTGTCGGAATCTTTTATATGAACGAGTGAAATAAAAGCTGGATTATCTGAATAATCCTTAATAATAATATAAGGACTCACAATGTATGCTGTAACCCTTGAAACGCATAGACATATATAAATGTATAACCATATAATTTTTCAAAATTAGCCTTTACAATACACAAGAAAGCATTTTGTATACGTGTCACAACCCTTTATGTTTAGGTCTTAGTTGTCGCCCCCCTCCAGTCACAACAATTCGTTATATAAACAATCCTCAATTAAAATGTTTCTGGTACTGAGTACCTTGCTAATTGTGAGTTCTATATACTTGAAATATAAATCCATTCAGAAATATTTCAAAAAGTACTATAATGATACCAACCACATTAAATTGCTTTTTTGAAGCGCATGATGCATAGTTATGCCATTTTATATTTAATTTAAAATGAGACTTGATGAGTAGTTGCCGTAAAACATAATAAAAAATGAAAATACTTAAACCATGCTTTTGGATGCTCAGAGGCCTCATTTTTAAATTTTTTTCAATGAGTGTAATTGTGGGGAAGGGAAAGTGAGAAATACTTTTATTGGCATTGGTATAAAACGTTATATCATCTACATACACTAATTTAGCCTCATAGTCTGTTGTACTTATAATACATATATGATTACTCACACATTTGTCTTCAAAACACGGAGAATATAAATTTATTTTTACTTCCTGTGGACATACCAGTTTATTATCAATATAGCAAATTTTTGATGTCCCCCAAACGTTTTGAACAAATTTTACCCATTGATTTATTCAGGAATAGTGAGGTAAGGAGGTTAATTTTCTTTACTTCTGTTTTAGTACTTACTAATAATTACTGCATCTTAGCTACATAATGATCAGGCATAATTGCCTAAATACAGAAAGCCTCTTAAAAAATGGAGTCAATTATATTTCAATTGACAATTCGTGTCCTCAAAACATAAATCTGATGAAATTTATTTCCAATTGCTGTCAATATCCGAATTCTGAACATAGGAGATGTTTGATGCCTTCCAAATATTAGAAACAAGGAAAACCACTAATTATTTTGAAACTAATATATTATTTGGCGTCTGGAAATATGTGAAGATAAACAAGTAAATCAAATAACTTGATCTGATTGAATACAATTTTTGAAATTTTCAAACAAATAAATCGGAGTGTCAAAGCTTATTTTATCCTTGTTAGCGTATTTAAATAAAAATTTGTTATTAAAAAAGTTTTTTACATTTAATTTATCTCAAATTTGTTACAAGTTTATCTATTTTCGCAAGACTATGTTCCGAAAATTGACCCCTCGGGCTTTACCTGTACCTCTGTGAAACCATCTAGCGTCGTTGCAATAAAAGTGAATTCGGTCTGTTTAATTGAAACAGGTTCTTGCGGTCGCCGTCCTATGTCCCAGTATCCTTTGTGGATGCAGGCATATCGTCGAATGGAATGATCACGTTCCACTTTGATTACATCCTAATCCCGTGTGCAAGCTCATTTACATACGGCCTGCTTAAGCTTTGGATACTATTGGTGGATTGCTGCATTTCCCCAGATACGAGTCGTATGACCATAATGACTACTGTCGACACTTAGGTATTTCAGTAGGTACTGTAGTTGGGGTAGAACGCTACACAGTGCATGGAAATAACATGTTCAGTTTTACTTCACACGCCGATTGACTCAATTTTTTCTGGCGTAGGTATTCTATTGTCTGTAATTTGGCCCCAGTAGTTGTCAGTATTTCTTAAACATGAATGATTATACACATATTTGCGCTGTATAGCTTTATAGTCTCTTGGTCAAGCTTCTGCCATTGGGTCTATATTCGACTAAATAGCTTCTTCAGGGACCGTCTTTTATCGTGGTGGTGCATGGATATGCATTCTGCAGATACGTTTCTTCTCTAACGCTCCTTTTGTAGTGCATCCAAAAACTGCTGGAAATAACATCAAGTCCAAACCACAGCTTCTCAGATGACAACATCCCGAGAGATGTTACATCAGTAGCATCAAGATTTCATCCAAATGAACTAAGACATCAAAAAATTGTTGGATTGAGATCTACAAATAGAGTTCGGTTCAACATGCAGAAGGCTAAGGCACCTATCCCGATAAGAAATTCACATGCTGCTATGCCAGCCCCGGAGAAGGAGGGACACCTAATACTCAAGCCAAATTCCATCCAGCTTCTGGGGATCTACATCGACAATAATTTTTCCTGACATGATCATGCGTCCCAGAAGTTCTGCGCTTCGGAAAGTTATATTTACCGTAACAGCACTGCTACTCCATGGGGCTCGGACCAGACTATCTCTGGAATACTGCTCGCATGTATCTTCGAAGCCTGAAGCTCCTTGACCCAATCCAGAGATCCATCCAATACCTCGGACGTGTGGAATGTTAGCGTTTTGGAATGGGTTATCGTTTGTTTTCGAACGGTCACAATGACAATGAGTTTTCTGGTCAATGTAAATAGATCTTTATCTTCCCACAGCGCTTTTGGAGCATGCTAGGCTCACTGAGAATTTATCTTAAAAAACTGTACATACAATAGAGTCGTATCGTTCGCTTTGCTTGAACCAGTTTTATTGTTGTGTATGTATTCATGAAGTGTGGTATAATAAATTGATCATTCAGTTATCTCACCCTCTTAGTAACCCCACTATAGAACAAGACCCACCAGCCCACCACCTCAAGGCTTTCTTTCCAAAGGAAACGGCGCTTGATGCTAGCGCTCCCAGTTACTCCCTAATTTGAGCAAGCTTTGTCTCCGGTACATTTGGTAAACAGGTCGCGTTGTTTGGTTATTCGCGCCATCGCACATCGACGACGATACATAATTTTCCGACTTCCGGTGTGACTACGCTAATCTATATTTGCGGCGCCATGTTACCGACAACGGGAGGTTTTCCTCCCGAGGGCAAGTTTTCCCAGAAACTTTACTAACAAATAAATCTCGGGAGAGCGTCCCCTTCTACCGGAAGTCATTATGAGAATACCCACCTCTTTGCACCCGTTCTGCCTTCGGGTGGAAAGGAGGCTGGAAGGGTTATCGGGAAGGTGGAACTGATACATTGATAGTAATAATAATAATTCCCTTTATTTTCCCATAGATACATGATTAAAAAATATAGTGACCTTAATAATGTTGTGTATGGAAAAACCTCACTCTTCGTACTCTTCCACTCAACCCTTGCCCGTTTTAGTTTTGGAGTTATGGTAACTGAATAAACCAAAACCTGAAAAAATATAGGTTAAAGAAACGGTTCATCTGATTCTTAACGTAAATTCAGCTATTATACATAAATTAATAATTTTCTAATTTTGTTTTTGAAGGTGTAAAGTCTTAAAGTTCAGAAGTCTGATGAAAAGGAATTATAATATTATGGAATGTTAAATTGAAATGATCTCTTGAATAGGACCATTTGTAAGATTCTTGTGCCTTGTAACTATATAATATATATCATTGCGAAAAGAGATATTGCCGTGAGGTAAATCAGGAATCTTATAAATAACAATTTCATGGAATAAACAAAGAGATTGTACATGAAGTCTTCTCAGTCAGTTCAGTTTCTTAAATTCATTAGACGTGGATATAATACAAAAATTATACATGTTGTATTCTACTCATACTACGTTGATCTGGAACATAGATTCTAAATGTGGATGATAAATCGTGCCTATGTGCGTTTGAAAATTTCAGGGGGCAGTAAAAGACCCGGAGAAAATTAGGGTGCATCGATATCTTACGACTATATAATATTTAAATAAAAAATTAAGAAAGATCTAGAAGCAAATATCACAAAATGTTCTATTTGAAAGAGTGAACCATAACTTTCTCAGATATGGTTCCTATATAATTGGTTGCCCAATGAATATTACTGACCATAATTACACTTCTATAAATAATAAACTCAATATTCCATCACTAGAATCATCAAGAAAAAGAACCGATTTACTATTTGTGTTCAATCCAGCGAATAATAATATTGATTGTTCTATGCTTCTTTCTAAGCTAAATTTTAATGTACCAGAAAGGTTTCTTAGAAATAACAATTTATATTTTAATACTTCAACAATTAGAAGTGATTAGAAGTTAGAATTAGATTATGCAAAAATCAGCAATATATAGAAATAGAAATAGTAGATTGGTTCGATATCTATAACTCTAGTTTAAATACAGCAAAGAACACAACTAAAGAACTATTTGAATTTTGTTGATTACTTTCTACGTAACAATCATTTAATCGCATATTGTACACATTATTAATTTTCTGATAATGCGAACCGTGCATCACAACCTTTGCGAATATTGAATGTATCAAAGTTAATGTACAACCCTCTGTAAAAATGGGCTTGCCCGTAAAAGGGAAGAACAAATAAATAAATAAATAAAATTGGTCATTGAGTGATACATGGTGGAACCTATATTCTAAACAATAACATAAATTGAAGGCAATAATTAAATTCAAATACGACGAGACTGTCACGTAGCATCTTTGTATTGATTGATGAACGTGGCCTGTGTGGTATTATTAGGGCTGGATGTGTTTTTTGAAAGTTTTCGTAATGTGGTCCTTGAATCTATTTTGTTGATCAATCATTGTGCCCAAATGCATTACCCTAGCTGTGTTCGTATACATAAATAGTATCTGGAAGAGCTTCGGAGGCATATTACCACACATGCTAGCAGTATTTCGGATATGTTCTGATCTGAGCGGGCGACATTATCATGCTAGCACATCTTATTGCTGATGTTAATCCCCAGAAGTTTAATGGGAGATGACTCCAGTATTGAGCATCTCTTGATCTCTCCAGCTAGCAGCTACCATATGGTTTTCTTATAATCGCTGTTTGAGTATTTTGTGCTGCTTAATTCTCTTATACTTCTTATGAAATCATTTATTTCAATCAAGCCTAATTTTGTCTTTAATATTCGCCTACATGATCAACTACAAAATTTATAACTAACCTTCTTCCTTTGAACCCTTCAGAAATCGTTCAAATTCAAAGCCAAAAATTTAATGAGAAAAGTTTGATTTATTTATTATCACTTGATTATCCACAATTTCAGTAAAAGGAGATTTATATAAACAACTCATTGTTATTCAAATTCAACTATCTTGGAGGACGAATCATAGCTTTTTTTTGATCCAAGTATTGGAGAATATAGCTCTCAGATCATTTATAAGTGTAATCCTTCAACTTTGTATGATTCGATTTACTTTGCAAGGCGCCTCAATAAAACGTAGTATTGTAAAAAGAGGACCGTCAAATCTAGGTCGTGCTGCGACATTCCGGCTGAACTCCAGACAAATTTATAGGCAAGTTCGTATTTGCAACGAACGTCTTGTTCTGTGCCGGTGTTTGGCATGGTGACAGAGTTGACTTCATCTAAATACGCCCAAGATTATCGAAAACTCAGTAAATATATAAAAATGGAGTATGAGGATGTTTTGATATTTCCTTTTTGTGTTTTGCTAGCGACTTTTTTATCTGTACTCATTTCGAAAGGTATACCTTTTACGACCCGACATCTCATTCCTCAAGTTTCATCAGATTCTCCGTAGTTGTTGGGGCAATTGAATGGTGGAAAAAACGCTAATGCGACAGACAGGCACACAACGTTCGAAATCAACAAGAGGCTGGGCTAAAATGCGAATTTTGAGATTCCCGCTTTGAAATGGTTTCAGATATCATTTAGAGGGCTCGTTACTGAGTTTGAGTTTTTTGAAATAATGTTTTTCTCAAACACTTATTTCAAGTAACGCCTCAGTGTCATGCGGCTCTCATAAAATTATTTCAAATATATTAAATCTTGTAGTTATTGTATGATTTTTGTATGATGGGATATGGGAATTATTCATGAAGGTACGACAAACGATATTTTGGTAATATATACATATATATCTAGCAGTTGCTTGTGCTGAATGACAAGAGAAATACTTAATCGAGAGTTTCATCACTTCCATATCAAAGAACAGATGCGTGCTACAGATAGTACAGTCTTTCCGTTGCAGTAGCACGCTGCAAAGCAATCAAGTAAAAGTTAATTTTAGTCCATCAAACCTTGCGTTATTTTGCAACCGTCATTCTGAGTGTCATGTTCTTGGGACGTTTTTCGGGGTCAGTCCCCCTTCCCCCGCAGTCATCAAAAACCCTTCTGACTCATATCCATACCGTTAAACCAGTTTGTACAAAAAAGCCTGTTTGAATTCCACATTTCAAATATTTTTCGACATCAGCGGCCTCGAAAATCCCCTGAATTTTAATTTCAGTCCGTCAAATCAAAAAGTCTTTCGTTATTTTTATGTGAAATTTTAAATTTTCACATTTTGGTGTAATTTCTAAGATTAGCGAACCTAAAAACTATAAGATTAGTATATCTTGCGCGAGATATTTCTGTTTTGTTTCACCTATAAGCTCGAGATTTTTTGTCACTCATACCATACAGATTCTGAAAAATACGAGTGACATGGTTTTCGTGATGTAGCAAAACATATTATACTGTCCCAAATTCGAATATTTATGATATCCTAATACTTTTTTCGCCCATGGCATAGAAAACAGAAACATCAACACACCTATGGAAACGGAGCATAAGTACGGTCCTGTTCCCCGTCACGACGGCAATCCAGTTAACGGAAAACGGCGGCAGCACCACTGGCATCAGCACGTCACCGCGAATCTCAGTTTTCCCGGGAAATGTATTGCACCGTACACCCACCTCCCACCTGCTTCTGTCGTTATTCTACCGAGAACCTATGTATATAGATGGGACCTGATTTATATACAGCACCTCCATGGAATTGCTTGTACTGGATTGAGATGAAGGTTTATATTACGCGATGCAAGGCAAGGAAGGTTAAGCCGGTGCCACGAGTTGTGTGAAATGCTTTCAGATTTAAAACTTCAATTCATGCTTAGTAAATCATATAAATACAAATACAGAATGTGTTAAATCACAAAAGACAATCTTATACTAAACATCTGCTTTTTTCTTTTCCTAAAACATATAAATCTTAAATATCTATAAGATATACAGGGCTGACCCTTTCAATATTTGTTGTAATACCTCTATACAGAATTAGCAATACGTTTTTAAATATTTGAGATTACGTTACTCAAATGTTTGATATCAACATTGCCTGGGAAAAGACAAAATTGATTTAAATTTGTTTTCAAAAATCTTGAGGGGGGGTAATCACCCCCATAACTCTCCCCTTGTACACCCCTGCGGTTTGTTATTGAGATGATGACTGTTGAACCATAAACTATTGATATCCCTTCAACTCCCTGAGAGTAGGTATGATCCTCCAAATTTTTTCAAATGGGAATGAAGTCAAGTGATACCAAAGTCTTTATTCTGAATACGCCCACCAATCAGTATTCCAGTCCTAGCTGGTCATTGTTAAATAGTTTATGAAGCTAATCATGGTCATTCGACGAAGGTCACTGCATCTATACTTTTTCTGTCCCATCAAGGATGAGTTGTAATCAGGGGTTTATTTGTAGTTCCATAGAAGAGAAGATTACCTATCGTTGGATAAACAGCTAAGTAGATAAAAATATCGTGTACTTAACACACAGTTTCACAAATGAAACTTTTTTCTCTCAGGGACGCGTTTCGATGTATATTTGAATCATCGCCGGACTATCAGATTTGACAGTTAACAAAACTGTTTAGCTATTTTTCTATTAAATTATTTCTTCTTTCTTTTGTCTGTCCCAGGAGAAATATTTTTTGGCGACTGCATTTGCGCTAGTGTTAAAGGAAGCCCAGACAAAACCGTCAAAATGTCCTTAAGATATTTCATGTGATAAACTATTTTATTTTTTAAGATATTCCATGTTTTAATATATTTTATTCCTTAATCCATTTCGTTATTATCAATACATTATACAATTATACTTGAGATATTTCAGGTGTAAGTTAACATAGAACACAAATGGATGGATACTCATAGTAGTGAATTGATAAAAATAGGATTTAAAAGATCAATCGGTTCATTTACTACAATAAAATCAGGGTTTCGCAGATATTTTTGAATCTCTAATGTTTCCATGAAGTTTAAATCAGTGTGGTACAGTCATTCTATTTTTCTTGCCAACTTTATGATTAGTATCTAGTAAGTGTTTGGCAAAATTTGATCTTCCTAGATGTTGGCTTTTGAACGCACTTGTATATTCTCTTTACGTTATTGTAAATGCTCTAGCTGTTTGACCTATGAAAACAGCATTTCAGAACGCACATGAAATCTTTAAAATACCTGACCGACACATATCTGGTTTTTTCTCCTTTGCATTTATTAAACATGATCTTGTTCTGTGCTGACCTATTTAGTAGTCTTCTATATCTAAACAACATATATATTTCCTACCCCTTTCCAAATCTGTTGGTTGAGTCTAAGAACGAGAAGTTCCAGGACTGTCATTGGGCAAATTTTCTAGCTTTTTGTTGTCATTATACTTTGTAACACGTTTTTTTTTGTATGTTTGCCAATAGAAGCGTAGGAAGTAAATTATTGCTGTTGTAGCCTATAGTTTCACGTCATCATGAGAAAAAGGATATCCTCAATTTAGAAATTCCCTGTACAAACTGGTCGATGGAGTGTTGCGATGTAACCACGGCTTTCGTTGATCTAGGATTGCTAATTGACTTATCGTCGTGCTGCAGCTGTTGAGCAGAGAGTAAGCGCGAACTGATACACATTGCGGGGGCCTTATAATCGTGTTAGCTGCGGTCTAGTTAGGGGAACATATTATTTATTCACTCACATCCAATCACTGTTGACACAGGCGAGAGTATTGACAAAGAGCAACTGTACAGCATACAGAGTCTGCCTAAAATCTAAAAACGTGACCTTATATAGCTGAGACCTGTGCAGTTGAATTAGTGGAAGTACAAAATATTATCACAACAGTATACTGTTTGTCTTGTATCAGAGATATGGAATTATTTTTGAAAATTTTGGGGAGTTACTTTCATAAGTGAATAAGTCCTCTAAACACATAGTCGGTGTAGGAGATTTTAGCATACATTTTGAAGAAGAAAACGCCATGACCAAAGATTTTAGATATTTCATAGTATTTTGGATTAAATTTAACTTTATCTGAATTTACAAGAGAAACAGGCTGAACCGACAACGTCCCAATTAATTTTGACCCTGTCTTATATAAGACTTTTATCTGTGATCCAGGCTTCTCTGATAATGTTGCTCAGGTATATTTATGTGTAAAACCCTAGACAAGAAAACTTCTAAATACTATCGCAGATAAATATCTCCCAGGAATATTAAACAATTTAGAGACTCTATACAAAATGTAAAAGGGAAAGAGGTTTCCAATGAAACTCAACAGGATATCAATTTGTTGGCGAACTACACTTTCACCTATTTCACTGACCATCGTTCCCCCCTTGAAAGAGTAATTTCTCGTTTAATTGGTTCAATAAATACCTTAAGAAGATGAGAAATATGCTAATTACTATAAATAACATCTACAGTTGTACTAAACATCCTTCCAATAAATTAATCTATACCACTTATAAAGATAAATATGAAAAAGCTATTTCGGCAACGAAAAAGCAATTATGTATGAACTGTATCTTAAAATCTAATAATATGTCAATAGCAATTTGGAAGTTAGTAAGCTCCTGCCCTTGAAGATTTCCTAGGCTATTTCTTATATTAAACGATTTGTGGCTGTATTAAAGAAAGGCCAGCTAAGTTTTCCAGAGAATTATAGACCTATATCTATAATAACAATTTTTGCTAAAATCATTGAGATAATTAAAACAAATAGATTGATACTATTACAGAATTTTATCGGATTACACTGCAATCCGTAAGTGGACAACTAATGATATTTAGAAAAATTAGAAAGAAAAATTTGTCGCCAGTGGGGATCGAACCCACAACCTCCTGCATTCTAGGCAGGCGCCTTTACCGTTAGACCATGACGAACTGGTCAGGTAGAACGGCAAATGCGCTATGGAAGGTACATCCCTCCTGTGCAATTCTTCTTCCTAATTTTCTAACCTATACAGCTCGATCTTTGATTAGACATCTAGTGCCAGAGGCCGATACTATCTTCGGTCGATAACTAGCAGAGACCATCAAGTTGATTTGAGCCAAGTGCGGAAGTCTGCCGCCTTCAGAAGATACTATTACAGAATTTTATCGGATTACACTGCAATCCGTAAGTGGGCAACTAATTCTATTTAGAAAAATTAGAAAGAAAAATTTGTCGCCAGTGGGGATCGAACTCACAACCTCCTGCATTCTAGGCAGGCGCCTTTACCGTTAGACCATGACGAACTGGTCAGGTAGAACGGCAAATGCGCTATGGAAGGTACATCCCTCCTGTGCAATGTAATCCGATAAAATTCTGTAATATTATCTTCTGAAGGCGGCAGACTTCCGCACTTGGCTCAAATCAACTTGATGGACTCTGCTAGTTATCGACCGAAGATAGTATCGGCCTCTGGCACTAGATGTCTAATCAAAGATCGAGCTGTATAGGTTAGAAAATTAGGAAGAAGAATTGCACAGGAGGGATGTACCTTCCATAGCGGTAAAGGCGCCTGCCTAGAATGCAGGAGGTTGTGGGTTCGCTCCCCACTGGCGACAAATTTTTCTTTCTAATTTTTCTAAATATCATTAAATAGATTGATACAGTTTTTATAAAAGTATTCACTAATTCACATAAAGGGATTTGGATTTAGGCAGGGACTATTTACATTAGATGCATTATACGACATTATAAGAAGCACAATAAATGGTTTCGAATAGTGAATACTCTGCCCTTACCATGGTTGGTAAGGCTTTTGATTGTGCTTCTCATGACATCTTATTGATAAAACATTACGGCATATGTGGATTACCACTGAGCTTGATTGAGAGTTACCTTAATAATCGACAGATATATGTGAGTGAAAGTAATAACAAATCAACAACAAAACCTCTAAAATATGGGGTACCACAAGGCTCTGTACTTGGACCCTTATTATATATTATATCCCATATATTGCAGTGACATCTAGTATTTTTACCTGAAGTACAAAAAAAAGTTCTTAGCAAACATAATTGTCTTTAGGTCCCTGGTCCCTAAGGTCATCTTTTGCAATATTTAAACTCTATCCATCCTAGAAAAGATGGATGAGCTTTAAATTGAACGAAGACTCAAACTAATAAACTTTTATATATTCAGGTTTGTATATATATATATATATATATATATATATATATATATATATATATATGCATATTGTTAACAATTCCCCTTTACTGATCATCCATATCTTGAACATTTTTTATAAAAGTTCCGTGGTGTATGTGCAGATTAACAAAATTCATATGTTATTGTTTTCAGTTATTAACAATTATCAGTCATACCACAACAGAGAATTCAAAAATTATGGCTGTATGATAAATATAAACATAAAAACAATATTCGCATTTCAATAAAATCGTCAACTTGACAAATAAAACTGAATAATATATTCCAAAGCATATAGTTTAAATTTATCAATTATATTCAGTTTCAATTATTCGAATTAAATGTAGCGGTAAGCCGCTGTTGTTCTGGCTCTGCACCTGAATAATTATCAATAAACAAATTGAATTATAATCGGGCATTATACTAAAAACGTACTGGAACCTGTTATTTTTCGTTTAATTCCATTAGCTCTAGTGACATCAGTAATATGATAACAAGAATTGTGGTGCAAATAATTTTCGTCCTAAAGATAAAGAAACCTGTAACTTGTAATTGTTTTTCGAATTTCGTTACCGTTTTTCACGTTACATGGTAGACATTTCACTTCAACACTCATCTCCAAGCGTCGCTCACCATGCCGCTGCCCATTGGCAACTTACAGCATCTGTCAATAAGGGTGATCACGCCGCCTTGTGGGCGTTTGGGGGGTTGGTAGAACACTCTGAGGAAATTGGGAGGTATTGACACATCATTATACCAGACAATAATTTTTTAAACGACATCTACAATATGGCTATTCTATTTGTACTGTAGGCGACCTTTCGGATGCAATAAAATATCAATAATTAAGCAATTTTTATTATAAGCTACCAATGCCACTGTGATCTTTAATCCAATTTAAGTAGGATGCGACTTTGGTGTATACCCCCGGAAGCTTCGGCTCGGCACATCCTATACCCCACGACGTGACTCCTGACAGCTTCCCATTCACCACGATTGGACCTCCAGAGTCACCTTCACATGCATCTATGCCTCCCATCGGATAGCCCGCGCAAAACATTCTCTCTGTCACGTATTTGTGCTTCACCAGGTACCATTCTGCGCAAAGTTTTTGGTTCAGAACCCGTACTGTCGCCTTCTGGAGGATGTCGTGTGCTGAAAAATCACAGTTACATATTTTCATTGCATTCCCTTGCAATCAGTAGGCGTGACTTAATAATTGCAAAAAATGGTAACAAAAAGTTTTCGCCAGTAGAAACTGAATCCACAATCCCCTAAAATTCACTCAGACACTTTTCCGTTCAGCTACAGCAAGACTGCCAAGTAGAATGACAAATACATTCTGCCTTCCTGCTTTATAACTTGTATACAACTCGGTCTTGGTTCGACATTTCATTTTTCCCTATTTACTTGAAGATTATGAAGCTTAAATACTAATCCTGAGCAGTAGACTTGCTTAGCAGCAAGTCTTACAACAACATACCACTTTTCCACCTTCTCTTAGTAATTGCAGATTATATTTTAGATATTATAATCGACATTAAATATCAGGCAACAGGTTCTGATGGTCTCAGTCAATGTTTGTTTAGAGAGAGGAATATTTCCAAGTATTGTCACTACTACGGGTAACACTGACAGCTCTACAGATCATCTGCTTTAAGTTCGATTCGAATATTATGTATAATATCAGAAATACTGAAAACAGTTGTTTCTATGCAATCAGTCCAATATTTCGAAACACATCATATATTCCCTAGTTTTCAGTTGATTTTCCGCAGCGGATAACCATATAAGTACTATTTTTAGGATGCTAGACTTTTCCAAAGAATTTGGAACTGTCGATCATGACTCTTTCTGTTATCCAGACTGAAATACTGTGACTTTTCTGATTTTCCTCTTAGGATCTTTAAATTCTATTCAAATGATTGAACACGGAATGTTAAACAAGTTAAGGAGTGTCCGCTATTGCTGTTGTTCCCTCTGTTGTTCCTCAGGGATTCGTACTTAAACTCTTATTATATTGAGTGTACACGTTCAACATGCATACCGTTATTGTACTTTACACAAGTACGCTAAATTTTCCTTTACATTCGGCCTTATCAATGTTCATTAAGCTTCATCAAAATTTATTTTGGTTTTCAATATTCAATTAATTATACATGCAAAAAGCTGGGGCGTTACATTGTACTTACATCTAAGATATCATGTTCATGTCAATAATATATAAAAAGCAACATAATACAAGCCTAAGGCTCCTATATTCGAATCGTTCTGTCCTGAATTTCATGACTAGGAAGAAATCGGTTGAGAGATTGGTAATGTCCAGAATATCGTATGACTCGTGTATTCTGTATTACCAAGGTCTTGACTATCTGACAAGATGTTGATTACAGAATGTTCGGAAATGCTACAACATATAAGATCAAGGACTTGGGGTGGCTTAAACTCAACAAGAATTTTAGTTATTAAACTTTAAATTTTACATTACATAAAATAATCACCATCACCATACGTTTTTATTTTGGAAGCATGCTACTTCTTCGTAGAAACTTAATTTTAAGAACATAACTTCCAGCTTGATATTCCTCTTCGCCATACTTCACTCTATCAAAGATCTCTCATTCATAATGCACTAAAGCTTTAAAATTCTATCAATAATTCAAAGAATTTGAAAAACTTAGCCTATCCTAAAAAATCAGCCAAAAACAGCTTTTAGATATGCAATGGTCTTATAATTTTCAACTTCTATTGTGATCCATGTTCAATATATATCCTTATTCAACTTTTTGTTACTGTGATTGTGCAGTCCTATATATTGTGTTTCAAATCAAACATTCTGTAATTTATCATTAGGTTCATAAACTGGAAGAACAGCTCCTATGCTAGGCTTTGCCATAATATGAATTGTTCGCAATGAAGACCTATCAGTATTATTATTGTTATCCAGTGGCCAGTAACAGATACACCTCTTCACGTAAATCTGCCTCATCAGATACCATCTGTCATGGTCTTTTGCGGCGATCTTTTTATAATTGAATAGCAAAACATCTGCCTAGATTGAAGGAAGTTGTAGATACGATTCGCACTACCGAAAAGTGCTTCTTTAACATATAATCAAAGTCTAGAACCGTCAACGAGACATATATCTGTGTTTTATTTTTATTGTAGAAAGGGGTCTTTGGCACAACTCAGCATCCTGAATATGCTCTTTTCGAATAAAGAAGTCTTGCAAAATGTGTCTATATCCAATCAACATAAAATTCAGAAAATTCTATGAGAAATGGCCACAAAACACAAATGGTTACCCCTATCATCAGGTCTCGTTTTTGGGCTTGACATTTTTAATAGTACTTACTTGCTAACCCGCAACATGCTATCTAGCATTTAGAGAGACAGACAGAAACTGTCTACTGTGGGATTCGACCCATACACTTTTTGAATGCCGGGCCTTTAAGCTAAGTAGGCACTCCACCTAGTCGATTTAGTAAATGTGTTCCCATTTTTTATTATTTGATAAGTTGAAGAAGACTACTTTGGCAGCCGAAACGTTAGTAAATAGGTTAACGATAAGGATAGTTAGAAATAACAAACTGTTTAAGTCTTGCAATTATTGGTAGATAAGACAATGTTCACCTTTTGGATCATCCAGTTCGTGTATTTTACCCCATCCAGTAATTGTAGCAATCTCGCCGAGTTTTGGACCATTGGTATCTAATCCAATGGCTTTACAATACTTGCAGTTTAGTGGCTCAGATAATTGTATGAGACCAATGTCATAATCTTCCAGACCATAACGGAACTTTTCATGGTAAATGGTCTTATTCACTGGTACCATAATTCCTGAGTTGATGAGGGTTGCGTTTGCAAATACTTTCATTCTCTCACTTTTAATTCTACAAAATAAATGTATTTTTGGATTAGTATTCATATAACTTGAAAATGAGACCACCAACAGACATTTGGGTTTTGCTCTTCTGGGCAACATGCTAGCTCATCGTGTGGCAATGCTTATTTCCGTTCTCTCCGTTGATATTTTGAATTTCAATAAAAAAATATTGCCAATACCTCTTCATTTTCCAAATTTTTCAAGATTTCCAAGACTTATTTCAACTGAATTAACAGCTCTGAAATCGGATAAGCATATTTAGTGATATCACGTGAACTGAATTGATGCTATTTTTTTAATTTTAGGTATAATTTGTTTAATTATTTATTATCCTTACCAGATAGAATGCAGAAATATATCGTATAAGCAAACATGACAAACTGTAGTGTTAGGGTAAGTGTGGCAACCTGTCAAGCGTCTATCTATATTCGTATTCTATCAAAATTTTATAGATTATAGAATGTTTAACTTCATTTTCGCGAAAATGTTAGTGGATTTAATGAGTGTTTTATTCTGATATTGAATTGGCAGACCCATGTATCTAGGATGAATACAATTCTATATGTGGAGTAATGATAACATTGTTTTAATAACCTTGCTTATTACCTATTTACTTTTTATGAATTTGATCGCCTACTTTATCTTTTACGTTGTCTACATTTGGAATAAGATTATGTAAACTTTATGGTGAACCTCAATTTTTAATTGCCTGAGCTTCCCTGAAGTAGCATTTAAAACAGTTTATTCCATAGCCTACGATGATTCACTTAATGTATAACTTACCCGTAAACGCAATGGGCTGCAGATAGTAACCAAGTTGTGGAGATGATCGAAGCCCCACAAGCAAATTCGTCGTCGACCAGTAGTCCTACCTGATAGGGATGGTACTGAATTTTTGTGTCATGGCCTCCTATGATCCTTGGCGCCAGTTTTTGAAGGAATGATGCATTTACGGTACCTTTTCATACACATTATAGAATGAAGGTTTCGGAAAGAAATGATCAAGTAGATTTACCACGCATTCACGTATAATGAAGCTATTGAAGTTTTAATAACATATCATCGTGAACATACGAGTTTAAAAGACAGTAATGCCACAATTAGAGGGCTCTATTCAGGATTGGTATTTGCTTAAGAGATTAAGCACAGTGTAAGTATATACTCACACGTGGCTATATACTTATACTGTGCTAACCCTTAAGCAGCCAAAACAAAGTTGAATACCCGACACTGTAGCGGTATTGCAGGTTGTCTACACATAACTAGCGGTGGATATAATATGTATTATACAATATGATTGAAACTGTCTTTGTGGATCGATTAAATCTCACATGAGTCACAGGTTCTTAAGTCTCTTAATTTTTTTCCCAGTAGGACTATTTTGATGCTCTCGAAGCTTTGCAAAAGAATATAGCATTTGTTTTGTCTCTTTTTTCACCTTTTTATGTTTACTCTCCGTATTTGACTGTAATTGTACACGTATATTAACGAAAATATCTTGTAATACATGAATCTTACCGATAGAAAGGAGAAGATAACTGAAATCTCGGTTTTCGCATATATGATGAAAACTGTTGATCCACATAAGAAAAAAAGTAGTTCTTAGGATAATATGTACAAGTGGTTCAAGTATAATTGAGAATTTTTAGTGATTTTCATTTACGTATGCTAGATTATGATTTGTACTTACCAAAAGCTGATAAACAGATTATAAGTATACTGTATACCGAAATCTCATCCATTTTGCGCAACAGCCTCATTCCGAAAAAGTCACCTCAATAATGGCGACACATTTTGGATTGATTTTATAGGCAAAGTGTTGAAGAAAGTTATTACTATTAGTGTATAAAAATGTCTATCCAGTCTACGTGGAAAACTGGATTATAACAAACAATGATCATGGTTAATACAGGTAAACACAGAGGCGTGAGTTATTTTATTCTTTCCAGGATATTAGGGGACCTGTTTTTAAATATTCCATCAGAAATAAACCTCATACAGAAAGTTTAGCAAACCGAGAATGTGTTTGTACGTATTATTATTAACATCAAATGGAGCCGGGACTATATTTTGATTTATTGCGTTGTACCAGTAAATCATTTTTTAGAACAAAGATTCATACTGCTTTATTTTAGTATCTCATTCCATTCCTCATGTACTGACTAGTCTTCAAGCAATCTTGTATTGAATATTGAAACTCTACCCCACAAGTCAATATCAAATATCCAACGACAAAGAGTAAAAACATGATGTAGATGTTGATGCTTTTCGTCGGTGGAACTCTTCTATTATTAAGACAAAACCATGTAATCTGCTTTCAGAAATAAAAGCAGTTCTTTGTGACGCGTGTCTATTTGAATAGAGAAAATGGTATTGGGAGGGATCCGGTACAATTTAAAGTTACTCTATCATGACAAAAAATAATACTCTAGCAGGCAGAACAGCATCGCTAACTGCTATAAAAAACATAAAAGAATGGGAATGTCTGAGTCGATCCATTTGCCTTGATTTATTTAATGTAGGACATATCTAAATATGATTATAACTGACTATCAATGCTCTCGAAGAGGCACGTTCGAACTCGCGCAGAGAGTGGGCAGTCTGAACAATAAAATTAGGGGTCCTGCGTATTTTCGTGGCAGTGTATTCGCGCAACCATAACACCACAAAAGCCCATCACCCGAGAAAATAATATGCGCGTACAAATATAAAAAAAATCTGGGAACGATGTATGCTTCACCTGTTGATTACAGAAACAGCAAATAGATTATTCTCGTACGCTACTGCATCCACATGCTACTTATACTGAGATATTTATTACGAGCAAGGTGGCTAAGCCGTAAATCAATCGAACATCATAAATCCGTGATCAACTGTATCAATCGATATCTCCCAGTTACTCATCGTATTAAATTGTATATAATTGTTATCAGTCTTACAAATACCAGAGCTATGACTTCAGAACAATATGAAAAAGTATAAGGATTTGTGAGCCTACTGGTCAGTGTTGATAGAAATAATAGCGATTCAAAATGTGTGAAAAAGTATAGAATTAAATAGAAATAGAAAATCGCAACATCGTCGTAGCAGATCTTAAATTCAGATTATTAACTCCGCACAACTTTAAATAAAGAAACAAGCCAGAGCATCACTACGAGTAATACGCTATGGTCAGCAATAATAGCGTGATGACTGGTGATAAATATATTATCTTGAATAAGCGACTGGAATAGAGTGTGCAAGATAGCGAAATATATAGAAAGGGTGAAAGTCATGAGACTCTTTGCACAACGCTGCAGTGTTATCTGCGAAATTAGAAATACTCTCTGGTGTTCCACAAGGCTCTATGTTGGAGCTTTGCTTTCCATGACCTATGCGACCGATATATTGAATAAAATTGAGAAATATTCAGGCGTATGCGGATGATACTCAATTGTGTATAAGTTTCCATACAAGTGACGCCGTTACTGCAGTAGGTATCAAAACGCAATCCTGATAATACAAAAGTAGTAAGAATAACTTAGAAATTGTGGGGAACAGTTTAATTTGTCCGTTAAAATTGACAGTACTATTCGACAAGTTAGTGATGTTGTTAGAAACCTTGCTCTATTTTCTGATAATGAAAAGCATGCTTCCATCATGACAAAAATCTTGTGACTAAAGCTCTTTCCTCTCTCAAAGTCACCTACAGCAGAGAGGTGCAGAATGGGGAATACATATTCCACTGCAGCTGCACGCGCAAACCTTAGAGACGTTTTTTGTTTATCCGGCTTGTGGAAATCGGCAGATTATATTATTTGGTTACCAAACTCTGATGGTCTATAACTTCGCATATTATCGTTCGCTTGTCAGATTTAAGAAGTAGATATGAGTGGTTTTCTTTACTTAGCAGTAAAAATAATCAAACAAATACCATTCTAAGTACATAGATCTACTCATATCGTTATGCCAGCGCCTAATAATTGAGGAAGAAAATTGCCATTTCCATTCTTCGCTACTTTAATACGTACCGATCACCACATCTAAGAAAATGGTATGAGTATGTATTACGTAATTTTTAGTTATATGTGAAGTAAATAAATATGATGTACAAAGGTACAACTTAGATTTATTAACCGACATTTTTGAGCCATAAAAATGACGGGTTAAAAACATATTGTTTCCAGTGACGTTTATAACGTGCAACTATCGATTCCGTATAGGCACGCCAGGGCAAATAATGCTATGAGCTGGACGTAAACATAATCCAGTGCTTAACTGGCCAACGGTAGTTTTTTTTGTGGACAGTTCACTGGGAGCATGTACATTGTATCAGCATTGTTCAGCACATGTTGTGAAAGATTTCATTAGATTACATTTCAAAATTGAACGTTTTTTGCGGTCCTGCAAAATCGCTATGATTCGAAGTTATTCCCGGTTACCGACCTTTAAAAAGCGAAATATTGCTGCAAATGAAAATGTGCGACAGTGAGGTCCGAGAGAATTCTACAGTGCGACGTAGCATTGCAGCTGCTCCTAGCTCGTCCATCGGATGAAAAAGCGCATGCTGCTTGTCCGAGAAATTGAGAAGGGAAGCGATATACCTACTAGTAAACGCTGAGCATCATATTGGATGATCTATCTCATCTTCGGACTAGAAAAAAAATGAGCTACAACATGTTGATGTTATTTTTATTGACAACATACTTAAATGGAAAAATTAATTCAAACCAGAAAACCTTATATCAACATTTATACCTGCCAACCTTATAGTTCAGCCGGAGAAAAAATAGATAACCTAACGTTCGCATATTGTATAAGCTGTTTACTTCCAGTTGATATATAATGTGTTTCTAAAATTGAATGCAAAATTTGTTAATTCATTATCCAATCCACTGCGATATACCTTTTCACTAAACAGATGGGTGATGGTCGTATCCTATTCGTATTCGAGACTATGCATACAATGAAATTCATTTCACACATTTCCTTACGATCACAGGAATTATTATCTACATTTTCAAAAAAAAAAAGATATATAGAAAAGCTTTCTTTATGTCAGTTGAGGATGGTATAGGCTGGTGTAGAAGAGCTCAGCCGTATTCGGACGCCCACCTTAACGTGTGACTGCACCCTAAGTCGACCTGCGACGGTGCATGCTCATTTCCATAGCCAATTTGATTCTTGGCCAATGTTCGGATTATCGGAGACTAGCTTGTCGACAAGGAGATTCGGACGGTCAACTGGCCAGACGCCCTCGCCTTTTCCGGACCATTACGGAAGGTAAATTGCCTACAATTTTGCTCTGTATTGGAGTGGTCCCCCGGATTGGGATTGCAGATGGAGTCATACATCTGGAGGAAATCGTGTTTTCATGCTAAATATAAGAGTATATGAGGTGATGTCTAAGCGCGAGAAGTTTTCTTGTAGAAGGAACGGTTTTATTTCATTTGTGGTGTTTCAAATATTTGGCTCCTTGATTGTACAATGATAAGACAACGTTTTAGAAATAAAAATGTGAGAATTATATAACCTCTTGTAGAGGCAGAGACCCATCGCGTTTTAAAAGCATGGTCACAGGATAATGTCTATCCACGTTGAAACCATCGGGAGATACATTCTCCAGCAGCTCATTCTACAACCCATCCAGGAGGCTAGAATGATCTTTAGAAGAGGCTGTTTCAAGATATTGAAAGTTTGGTATGGTGACGATGATCCCTTTGTAGTGATGACTTCCTGATAATTTTTTATGTTTTAGTAATACACATAATGTTTACGGTGCGGTAATATGAGCACTCAGACCATATTCTTTCTTAATAGTAAACAGCGGATGTTTTTTTGGAATTTTTGTTCTGTTACATCCCAATATGCTAATAAATAAATAAACAAATAAATAAATACGGACAGATCAGCCCCTTTATTAGATTTGACGGAGTGTAGCCGTCCTTTCTAATGTGAGGCGCGTCCACTAGAAACTGACTAGAGCGCAGAAAGTTCTGGGAGTGAAACAAGAGAACTCTCAGCTTCTAGGTCGCTGACTTAGTAAAACCAGCAACATTGATTGCTCACGTTGATCTTGTTTTATATAACGTATAAAACTTATCCTTAGGTTGTTTCGCTCATTCATCTTATACTTGTTCTTGAATGAAAACACCTGTGATTGAAGAAATATCCTTAATAATGTTTTGGATGCATCTACAGCTCTTATCAAAGTACAAAAGGTGAGAAAGTAGATTGAATAATATTAATAAAATTATTCATTCGATCACACGAGGTCTCAATTTGCGACCAGCATGCTGCTATCAAACCCTCTTATGAAATACACTGACGACTGTATGCTTAGATTGAGACATGAGTGTCTATAAGTGCATAATCAGAAGCATACATTTATGGTTCTAATTTTTCATAATCATCCAATTTTATCTGGAAGACGAAACGAAATTAGGTGGAACTGAACTGCGATTGATATCATACGAAAGGCTCGCTCAAAGCTGCGGTAATACTAAGGAATTTGCTTAGCCGCAAACCAAAGGGGCCGTTCGATTTGAATAAGGCCAAACACCGTCAGCAGACTTTGCCCGCTACGATTCAGCTTCGATTGACAAATAGTTCCGCTTAAGCTGCAAATCTCAAAGCCGGCATTGAAGTGGAGAGATCACTGTTTTCGCCTACTGCTATCATTGTCCTTTAAGTGTAATATAGTTTATAACCGTGATCGATTTGGATACCCTGGTATGACTGAAATTCCATAATTATTTCTGTTTCGCTCTCCAACATAATCACCTTTCAGTGCGATATACTTTCGTACGTTTTCACCATTTTCTAGACACCTTCTGAAAATATGATCTTACAAACTGTGCAAAATATGATTCTGTCTTGGTCATAACCTCCTTGTTTGAAGTACGTTTTACTTCCCATGGCAATTGATGCCATTTCTATCACTGTGAGGAGCGACAGGAGGTTCACCAGGATCGGAGAGGGTTGCGCTGTCAACCCTACGCATATCATTCTTTCAGTTTTTTCAGGACGGTACTGCGGGACCGTTGTCCTTGTGTTGGTGAGTCAGTTGATGTAAACTACAATTTGGAAAACCAGAAACCATACAAGTCAGTAGAAAGATAGGAAGAAAAAAACTGCAAAAGAAGAGGATCACGTGGAGATGATATACCCAGGCATTTAAATTTATTGTTTAGACTGATGTTGATGTTCCAAAAAAACTTTTTCTTGGTTCAATTTTGGGCACAGGATGGGTCGCGGCCTGCAATGTTTGCGAAATGACTTGACAGTGTTGTCCACTGATTTGCGAAACAGGGGGTTGCAATGCGATTCTGTTTGAAACATACCATCAGGCATTTATCATGGTTCTGCAGGAGTTGCAGCCTTTGCATATTATTCGTCTTAGCGAGAAAACACCAAGCCGAAAATGCTGATTATAATACCATATTGTGATGTCGAAATTTGTTGTTAAAATTTTATTCAGAAGTTCTACATAACATTGAATAGAGTTTCCGAAAGGTAATTTCAAATTTAGTTTATAATGCTTCAATGTGTTTCTGTCCGACCAATCCTTAATCCACCAACATATTTCACAAAGCATGTAGATTGTAGATGTTCTTACTTGGTGAATATCTTCTATTACGCAGATAAAAGGATTCTGTATTTAACAAAAAGTTTCACAAATATTTTGTTTTATCTGCATAATTGACAAAGTTTTCCCATGGAATACAAGCTCCATTACTTGATATCTCAGAGGGAATGTCAAGACGTCTTTTTCTACAATAGATATTCTGTATTTTCGACTGGCTAATTCTGATAAACCAGGGACATTTCCCTATGCGCGGATTCAAAACCGTGTTAAATTTTTATTGGAAAGATTATAAAAAAATCCTAAATCTTAGTTTCCTCTTTCCGCTGACTAGAAATAGTATGATGGAGATAACTAGTAGCGATCATAGACAACGACTGTTGCTGCATTTCGGTGGACACCATATTTCAGAAATATTCTACGTTTTACATCAGAATTCTGTCAGAAACTGGAATAACATTTCCAGTAGTTTCATCAGCCACTTCAGTATTTTCTATTTTATCAGCAAGAAAATTATCCATTATTTTTCATTTTAATTATGAAAATATTGAAAAATGCCTAACTTTCATCGCACACAAAAAGTGGGGTTATGTGAAAACTTATAAACAAGGACAATGAGCGTGTCCGAGAACAACTCGTCTGCAATTGTATGCAATGCTCATCATTAACTTAGCCTGAATACGCTCATTCATTCAAGAAAACACAATTATACTGATGATTTTTATTAGCTCAGTTACGCACGATCACGGTTGACATGACATTGACATGACACCGAACGTTATTCGCGATGACATACTAGCTGCGACAAAAACTCGACGAGGGTCCTGGTTGGCCGCCCCGTCATCCCTCTGCGTTGGTAGGCAAAGTCATCTCCGGCAGAGAACATGACCCCGTAGCTGTCGATGTGCAACCAGTCACCACAAGGCACAAACTCGTTCAGGAAGGCGGCCACCTTGTTCGCCTCCCCGCATCTCGGTCTTCCTCCTCTGCCGAACGTCTTCACGTCCACTGCGTGGTGGTGGGCTACGAGTTTGGTGAAATGGTCCCATAATGGAAATCTCCATACCTAGGTAAGACAAACTGGGCGATCAAGAGATATAGACATATATAAAGATATGTCATTAGTAGACAGTACAAATGAGATAATGGAATCGATTGAGGAACTTATGTGATACTCGACCAGGAGCTATCTGTTTTGGGTTGGATTCTTCTACATAATCGAACGCTTCGCGGAATCGAAAATATTATCAAAAATCATAATTTCAGTATGCGGGATTCTAGTATTTGTGCTAAAATTTTAATTGAACCTCAACTCATCTCCGAGTGTCGCCCTTTATGGGGACGCCCATTGACCACGTACGAAATCAACGGTGTGTTACGTATATAGCATTCCATTGCTCTCTACAGCTAGACCGCCAGGCTATACTGACAAGTCTAGGCTAAATACGAAACATGCATGTATATAGCAGGTCTGATGCATAGTGGAAAGCATACACTTAATTGAACTAATAAAATTATAAAAAAATTGTCGAAATGGGTTTCCACAATAATTTCGTAATCACAGTCTATTGAAAAAGTTGGTAATGTTGCAAATTAAATAAACTTCAAACTTAAAGTCCTAGACTCTCGAAATTTCAGTCACATGTGAATGAGCACTCAAACTTTGAAACGTATTTACGAAAATAAAAATTGTTGGATTAGGGGTGCACTATTACTCTTTTAATTTAAATTTGTTATTATAATACATTTTAAAATTATTGCAGTATAGAAAATGTTCTATTTTAAGCCATCTAGATATCAAGTTGACTTACGAAATTTCTTTCCTCTACCCTGCTAAAAACCCGCGCATAGTGAACATGTCATTCCTGGTAATATTTTGGTCTCATTAAAACAAACATTTTCGATCTTAAGGAAAACAACCAATTGCATGCATTGTAAAACAGATACCACCCGGTCAATACTGGATTCTTTGGCACAGCAACGTCAACAACACACAGTTTTATTACTCACCAAACCACTTTGTTTCAAATCCGATATGTTTTCCACTAAATTCGTGAGCAACTTCAGGGAAACATTAAAACTGAAAGATTCTTTGTAGTAATAGTTTATCAACGTGTGTTACCTGTTAAAAGGACACGTCATCTCTGAAAAGCTAATGAAAACAGCAAGCTGTTAGGAATAGGACCCTCGTCTTTATTAATTACATTGTTCATTTTCTTTCCTATGTATTCGTCTAGCATCTCAAAGTGGATTAAAGAAGTTGTTTGGTGAGTGGAAAAGCTATGATGTAGTGTTTGTGATCCTAACAAATGTTCATTACAAACAGCTCTCAGGAGTAGATCAGGGTGTTTTACGAATTTTAATATAAACTCTCAATAATAGTTGTCACTTCAATTGATATTGTATAAAAAAAATATACACCAAAATGGATATTTCACAAGTATAAAGGAAGATCGGGAGTGTACGAAGTCTCTCCAGGAAACTGTGACACAAAAATGTATGAGTAAAGAACTCGAAAGCAATCTATAGTTGGCCAATGAATCTCAAATCATTTTATATCAGAATACTATAATTCAAAAAAAAGTATTTCAATGAATATACTATTATATGATAGGTTCAATATATTTGAATGTACGTAGTATTTATGACCTACAATTAAATTTTGCCATATAATCTTTAACCGCTACAGTAAGCTACTAATTATACTGATAATGATTACCCTATCGCCTGTATGCATTGATGCTGCTAACATGTACTCCCACAAGGCTTCTGAATTGCTCCAGACACCAGACGCCGCAGCACCAAGCGCGTGCTTCTGATCGTTGGTCATGGTTCCAACATCTACGATAAACCTGGGCCAGAAGTTCTGAGAATACACCAAAGCATCTGCCAGACACAGTCTACCTGCTGTATCTGTTGATTCGATTTTTATGCTTTTGCCATTCATCGCCTGAAATATGATTTTCAACACGCTTTTAATAGATTCACCTATATGCATGTATGACCAACTTGAACGCGTCTGATTAATTTGAAAATTTGCACACGTATTAAGGACCGACGACGATACAGTAATTTGATAACTGTACTCATGCCCTAACCAGGATCATCACCATAAAAAATACTAATTTTACATGTTGAATATGTACTATCCATAGAATGAATGACAGTAGTATGTTGCACATAGAAAGATTGTGTATCTAACACACACTTTCACAAATAAACCTCTTTTTCTTTCAGCGACGCGTTTCGATTTACGTTTGAATAATTGTCGGACTGTCAGATCTTACTTTTAGCAAAGGCTATTATGGATACAAAATTAAAGCTCTCAAATCTAGCATACCATTTATCCTGTCTATATAGTTATTCGTCTATTAAGTTATTTATTTTTTCTTCCTTTGTCTGTCTTAGGGGAAATCTTTTTTTTTATAGAATAATTAGTATGCTAGATTTGAGAGCTCTAGTTTTGAATCCATTATAGGATCTAGTTAGCTAGTAATCTGGGTAGCATTTGTTTGAAATTCAAATCTGACAGTCCGAAAGAGTTTTATTTGTGAAACTTTGTGTTAATACACAATTCTTCTATCTGCATTATGGAAGAGTTCGCCTAAGTAAGAGCATCTACAATCTACATGAGTAGCATATTGTCCTTCTTCATCGAGATGAATAAATCTACCTTCGGAGTATTTATAGAAAATGATACAATTATAATAATAAGGTATAGCTAAAATACTTTGCAAAAATAAAACCAGAAATGGAATCGAAAAGATTGTAGAAGGCGTATCAGTTCTGTTGAAGCACATGCTACACCAAATAAACCGAGACTGCTATTACCTTTGAATTAGTGAAAATATAGTTTTCTTAAATTTTACAAGGATCTACATCCTCATTCCATATTACATTGTAAGAGAAACTTATTTTTTAATTCTTTTTGATAGCTATCGTCGTTCAGCTATAGGATGATATCCTTCTTTTGAGGCGTAATCCGGCCTCTCAATGAGCTTAAAATAAGTATAAGGTGATTAACCAGAAAATGATTATATTGCAAAAAATCCCATGATACTTGATATCAACTGAAATTATTATAATTTATAATTGTTAAGCTCCTTATTCTTATTGTACATTCATTAAAAATAATTTATATTGCTGGAAATCATAAGGCTAACCTCAAACTTTGGTACTAGGAAAACAGAGATACCTATGAACTTATGGATATAAATACCTACATGAACAATATCACCAGGTCTCATTGCAGCGCATCCGGGCATATTTTCACATAATGGAATGAGTGCTCTTATGTTTATCGGCAGCTGAAGACCGGCAACTGCTCTGCAAGCGGCTACCACACAAGCTGCTCCTCCCATATCTCCCCTCATGAACCTGAATTTATTAATATTTAAGAAACCTGTATCTGTTGTACTCAACAACCGAATTCAGTTACAGTGACTGATACACTTCTTGGGATTATCGACCTCCGGTACTCAATTCAAAACGTTAGTACCAACTCTAAAAGGTTTTGTGGCAATGATAAATGTATCTGTAAATGACTTCACGAAAAAATTAACTCAAAGCGTCATGAACCGCTAACATTCAAGAATAAATCAAAAGATTTAAATATGTTTTTGTTTCACTTTGTGCTTATTTGTATTACACATAACGCGAAAATAATCGTGTCTTTCCTGAGTTTCGCATTGTGGGTCTTTATAACTCACCCACAACGCGTTCTACGGACACAAAAATCCAACCATTTTGTATCTGCTCCAATTATCTATCATATAAAAGGCCTATTATAAGTTGCAGGAAACCAAAAAAAATCAGAATAATTAATGTTATACTTTTTCAATTACTTTTAAGAAGGAAGTTCAATTTTAGTTGTATTTTTAGTTTTTTTTTGATTCACGAGCTACTCTTGAAGTCAAAGTACAGGAAGTTCGGTGTAAAATATACATAACAAAATCTCTATTGTGGAAGACTATTGATTTACCTTTGCTTGTTGCATGGTTTCAAACATATTCCACCGCTGTTGTATGTGATTCCTTTGCCCACCAAGACAACCGGTCTCTCATCTTTACATGCGCCGTAGTAGCTTAGTTCTAAGAATATTGGTGGTTCACAAGATCCTATAATTCCATTAGACATATTGGTTACATTGATTATCAGAAACCTTTGTTCGTAAAATTCAAGCTCCAGACAGCGACATGAATTTTACAAATTCGTGTTCGAATCCTTCAGTGAGTCAGAATTTTTCAGAGTTTCCAAATGGCAATTTGTATATAACTGATATAGGGATATGTTATCAGTAATCGCGGTTGGAGCCCCAAACACTGGCGCTGCTGTACCTCGAAATAATGAATGACGCCTAAACAACTTGGTTATTCAAACGTCAAAAAATATTAAGGTTGTTCCAACAAAAGCTTAGAACTTCACCAAACTTCACTGATTCTGTGCAAAGTCATTTCAGCGCTTCAACAATTCATTTAAAATTCAGAACCTTCAATTTTGTTGAAATTCTTGATCCTGGTTCAATTTGACAAGTTACCAACACAATATTTTTTTGAATAAAAATCGTGTTGATTAATTATCTCCAGAATTGGATATTTTTGATGAAATTAATATACTTCCCCGCCACAGGAAATAAAATTCAAGAATTTGTTCTACTATCTATTGTTATATTAGCTGAGTTGTGGTCATTTATAGGGTTGCTCAACAAAAATTCAAGATGACTAACCTTGAGCTACTGCTAAAAATGCATTCATATTTTGGGTTTCCGCCCAGCCTTTCACTTTAACTTCTATGTTGATTCCAGATTTGCAAAGTACTTCCACAGCGTTCTGTGCAAAACTTGTTGGGGTCATCATATTGGCTGGACAGTCCATCAGTTGCCTTGCTAAGTTTTGCGCAGCAGCTTTTTGTAGACCGATTTGCCAGCCTGCAATGCGGTACAGATCATGAAAACGCCTTGCATCCTATATTTGTGCCCTCATAAAAATAATTCAATGGCAACTTAAAATCATACGATAATTGCAAAACATTTATATTATACACTGTTTCTCACGTCAAATTTACTGATTTCATGAAATCGATCATTTCGATGTTTTCCATCATCTCGAATTGGTACTTTTAAAAAGTCCATGGAGTATACAGTTTTCGAGCGGCAACAATTCTATCAGATTAACCTATAAATCTATGAATGTCTCTTAACGAACACTGTTATTTTGACCGAGCCCCAAGAGATTTTATCTGGAAATTTGATCAAGTAGATTCCGAATTTCAAAAAAAAAACCCATGAACAAGTTGTGCCAACTTTACCTGTCCAATCGCAGTCATCGTACAGTTCTAATGTTGGTATGATTTTCTGATGTTTGGGATTCTTCTTCTCTTGATACAGCCACACACCAAGGGCGCTACCTTCCGCTGCAGACTCTGCATGTCCAAAGCTCTCAACAAAGACTCTGTCTACTTTCATCTTCTGAAGTGCCTTGCCTCCGGTTGCGGCTGCTACACGGATGGATTCTTTTCCCTCGTCAATCTATAAAAATATAAAACCAAACGGAGTCAGGTAGTGTAATTCACAGGGATAAAGGATCTAGTATAATGATGGCAGAATTTTAAAGGCTCTCTAGGAGACCCTGTAACTAAAATTACGCGTACTTTTTCAATTTCTCCCGAGATCATGGTTGAGCGACATATTTTTCACTTCCCACACCACACACAAAGTAAGTATCGTTAACGAGAATATTTTACAATGTGAGAAATGGCTTCAAGACATTCTATGATGTCTACACCAGTTTCTGCCAGTTTTTATCATTGTCGGTTGGCGTTTTTGTAAAGACGAAACCCCGGCATCCATCGTGTGGGAGCATTCAAGAAGAAATTTGAAACTAGAAGAATATAAAACAAATTCAGAGATTCTCCGTGTTAATATTATTCATTTATTGCCAATTCAGGGTATAATAGAATATAAATTCCAAAATCTACCCACTAATTACAAGAATATATGCACATGCATGCACATATACATAAAAACAAGTGATAAACAGCAAATATAGAAAAAGAGAAATGAATGACTAATATAATGTAAAATTATTGTTGTGAGAAATGACACTTTGGCATATTATATTTTCACTACCCGCTAATCAAACCGTATGCGATTGAATGAATAGTTTTACTGATGTTTCGGCTGCCTTTATCAAAGTACTAAATATATAAAATTAAATTATGAAAATTCTGAGTCACTCCAGAGAAACAGTTTTGACCTCAGACAAGAGCTTAGTAAGTCATTATGTCATTATGAAAGGCTAAAAATACAGATGATCAATTTGCAATGTTGAAAATCCAAAATGAGAGACACAATGCACTGCCACATCAAGAAACACAGCACTGCATGTCTTAAGAGGTAAAACGAAACATACAGCAAGTGTCAGGTCATCAGGTCAAGGCAACAATAGAATATCCTCTCCATATACTCGTATACTCACTTTTGGAATCCAAGAACGAATTATAAGAAAACCTAGAAAAAACGTCCATCTGTGGGATTGTAGAACATTGATCAGATTTTGGAATACTGAATCAAACTTACTCACTGTACCGAAAGTTCAAAATGGACCTGAAGTAGGCCAGATGTTTCCTACGTTTCTAAATGCGAATTTGTATATCGTAACGGTTCAACCGTTTACAAATTTCATTTTATATAGAATCCTGAATTTATATGTAAATCTGCTGTATCTATTCTCAGTAATAATTTTTTAATCATTCATATTTCCCCAATTTTAATCTAGTTCAGTCATATCTATATTCAATGTCCCATCTCTATTACTCTTATTAACAGGAAGTCAATCAATCTGTTATTTTGCTCTCCTTCCCTAAACCTGTTCCGATTTTTAATCCCATGTGTGGCTTTGCGCTTGCGCTCTTATTTCATTCTCGAGATCACATTATATCTCGATGATCCTCGTGTCTTATTTCCATCTTATGTCATAAAAATCATACGAACGATTTTAGGAATCAAATATTATATGTATTTTCACCAATGGTGTACAAAATCATTATTTTTCTTGACTTAACACCATGTATCCTTTCTGCACAAATTACATTGCCACGTGCTGCAAAATTCCATAAATGAGCTGTACCCAGCCCACAATTTTTATTTCTATTATTTGAAAATTTATGCTTTACAGGGATATTGTCATTGAGGGATTACATTATCAATTTAAGACATGAGTGCCCACATATTATTTTCCTGTACTCATAGCCATGTAAGATCTTAACCTTATTTTTTTCTTATGTCTAAATTCATTGCATCTTTGGCCATATATATTTTATTTCATTTAATGATTATTGTACAGACAAAATGTTTCTGATGCCATAAGTTAGCAATAAGCCATCTTTGTAATCGTCGCAAGACATCAGAAGCATTTTGGACAGAACACATAATAACGATGGTCTTCCTTCTCTCCAGATAGAATACCCCTTTTTTTTGAGGAACTTCTTTTTCTGGAAGGATCCTTTTGTTGGAAGGACTTTCTTTTTCCGGAAGGATTTTTTTTTGGGATGACCCCTTTTTCTGCTGGAGGATCCTTAGAGGAGCCCTGCTCATTCAGCTTTTAACCGGAGCTTGATGCAATTTTCATCAGCGCTGCTTTGCACCTGCAGGGGAAGACCATCGACGCCATGGGAACCTGGGGAACTCAACATGTCCCCAGCCTCAAGATAAGTTTTAGTTTGTGATGCCATTATGTGGTCAGAGACATCTTGTTTTTTTTTAATAAATTCTTTACATTTAATGTTCTGTATATTTTCTTCCCAGTCATACCACCTCATCATGCCTAGGTACTCACACCCCTGAGAGTCTCATTTCTCCACCTAGCTGCTGGTAGCTAGTTAACACTCTTCACCCAGTTTTCTTAGGAAAATTGGGAGAAGTAGGGTTATAATATCGGTCACCATCTTGCTGATTAGCAAGTAAATAATTGTATCAAAAAAAGTATTGTAACGACTAATTCCCTGTATTTTTACCTGTTCAAAAACATCGTATCCCTGGCAAGCGCGTCCGAGACCTGCCACAGCGACCATACTAAATTCTGGATCGATATTGTAAAACACTCTCACTTCCCCCCTGGCCGGGGGAGGTGAGAATCTTAGGAGGTCAGACAGTCTATGGCACACCATTGCATCATATCTACGAACAGAAACCAGTAACGGTTCAATTTGAGTGTATACTCTGCTATTCGTGATTAATAGCGATAATTTTTCACTCGAAGATTTTTCTCCTACATGTAGGTATTTGGAAAATATATACGTTATGAAAATATAGAGCTTCGGTTGATTGTTTTTGATTATTTAGGTGAATTTCGTTCGTTAAGGAGGCCGACAAATACGGCTATTTTGACGCACAACGTATCAGTCACTTTAATGGCAGTCTTGAATTGCAACTACCAACAAGTGCAAGAAATGAATCAAAAGGCGCGAAAACGGAGTGAATTAAATAACAACGCGGAGGTAAAGAGGGCCAAACTTGAAGTTGTATAAAGTGAAAGTACATTTTAAAGGGTTATCAGACATAAAAGACATGTTTGGTATAAATTTCAGGTACAAAAACAAGTAATATATCTCTTGTCACCAATTGATTTGAGCGAAATATTAATTGTGCGTGCATCCCCATTAGGATCCGATACCTGGACACATGCAGATTCAATATCAATCACCTTTTTCTTCGCGATTTTCAATTCCGCAAAACAATATTAAATTGTTGTTTATAAGAGCTACGTCTTCTACAATCACATCCAGTAAATTTAAAATAACTGCAAGTTATTTACAACTGGCTAGACATGTAAACATTCACATTAGATAAAAGAAAAACAGCAACATCCAAATTGCACTTTAAAATATCAATCTCTCACGTCCACTTTGGGTTGGAGAGCAGCGCCATCTCGTTTTCACGTTTCTTTTTTTAGCCTAAACTCGTCAGTGTAACCCGACGGCCTGACTAAAAATCGATAAATTAGGTTGTATTGTGTGTATGACAAAATCAAACTTCACTCTCTCTGTCTCAATTGATACAAAGATCAATTCAAAATACACTTACAATACCGTGTCTCCATACATTCATATTATAATTATCATGATTAAAAATGAAAGATAAAGACGTGCAGTCTGAGATCCGACACAAAATGCCGCTGCATTCGTTCGGCCAACAAATTTGCTGATGCACGGCATGCTGGTATACATTTTAGAGCTGAGAATCCAATGACCATAAGTCGCAGAATAACAGTGTGGTCTGTCCAAAGCTTGCGAGGCAGGTCGAGGAAGTCTTGGTACTTGGTCCATTTCTTCTCACAATGTTTATCTCGACAGGAGCTGAGAATACAATAACAACCACCTTTTATTGAGGTCAAGGAAGAATGTGTCGTGGTTATGAGCTAGCACAAGGTTCGGCGTGTGGAATGCATAGTTCTAGTAGATCTCTTCATCGTGCTTCACCACAGACTGAGTATCCCTGGGGCGTGGGACAGCACAGGTACAGGTGCAATCGTAGCTGCGTTGTGCCGATAGACGTAAGCAATGCCTATCGGGTAGTTCCATGCACTCCACCACGATATATCAAGGTGTTAAATATACCACGCTGCAAAGCCATTTTGAAGCCCTCAGTCTTCGACTTCAACCTACTAGGATTATTATTTGAAAAAAAGGAAAACATATACACGGAGTTCTGCCGTCCAGTGATTGTTCCCCACACCGTGTGCTCTAAGTACACTTAGAATACTCTCTGTATCCTTCCAGCCAAGTTGTTTGCCGATGCACGGCAGCCCGGTATATATTTTAAAGCAAATAGCAGCGTATCTCTCATCCCATCTAATGATCCAATAACGATAACTAGCAGACTCATAGTGTGGTCTGCTAGTTACTGCTCCTGATACGGGGTACGATTTTCCTCCTTCAAATATTTCATACTAAAAATTGAAAGGAGCGGATATATATTGACTAAAATAGAGAAAATTGACTACTTTTGTATAGTAAAATCAAGCGGATCATCAACTTGGCCTGTGGAGGTCCTGACCATTGCGAGTAGACATATGTCATGATGCTTTTACTGTGTACCTTTTTGCAGTTGGTGTGAGTGATCCTATATCATGGATGTCATCAGGGTTGGTGTACAGTCCTAAAACTAAGCCTTTGGAGCGTGGTGCCCTACATGGCTCCTCTTCTTGCTTTGGACAGAACCCCGTGTCATCTGCATAGCTTCTTCTCACTGGGGTATAAATGTTTTTTAACAATGGCTTCTTAAGGAGACCTCGGAGTAGTGACATGACTGGAATTTAGGTCCTAACTGGAATTTATGAAATGGAAATGGTGCCGATTAACTGAGCTATTTTGTATGAATGACTTTGACTGAATTTAAATTTAATGACTTTCAATTGGTGACATGGCCAAAATGATATCGGAAATATATACACAGGGTGTCATTGATTTTCAAATTATTTTGAAAATTTTAATTTATGGCTAAAGCAATCCTTGAGGCTATTCAAATATGGCCATAATACTAGCTAGATGACGAATTTATGAAACTAATACTAAAATGCTATTTAAAGTTTTTTTGTTTTATGAAACAGTTATAAAAGAGACCAGATAGGGCAGAACAGAATAAGCAACTTAATTACAAGAAACATTTGGTTAAGGAATGGACAAATTTCAAATGTATACTATTCATGAATGGCTACATATTAATATGTGTATTTTATAAAGGTGTCCTACTGGAGGGTTCTATCTTATTTCGTACTGAAATTGCGCCATTGAAAGGAGTTTTATTTCATTAACTGTATGTATTTAACTAGTAAATTTTTGGAAAATTGGGAAGGAAATAATTACCTAGATAATAAATAGTACTAGAACAGTATTTATAGCTACCTTGCCACCTATAAAACGGTTCTGATCAAAAAAATGAAATAAGCTCGTTCTTTTTACGCAAGATGTGCAAATAAAAATTGAATGACAAAAAGTAGTTTCATTTTGATAGAACCTCCAGTTCTAGTTAAAAAAATAAGATTATGTCGTTTTTTGAGGGAAAAAATTAACCTACCTTTTAGCCATTATCGTTATTGTCCTTACAGGGAGTAAAAAATTTTTTCAGATAAAAAGATTGTGTAATTAACACACAGTTTCACGAATAAAACTCTTTCAGAGACGCGTTTCGATTCATATCTCGCTGAAAGAAAAATAGTTTCATTTGTGAAACTGTGTTAATTACATAATTTTTTTATCAGCAGGATGGATTATTCTCCATTATTTTTTATATATTATTTTAAGCAGTTGTGTATATTGTTGCCTACTTTCAATTTTTGTTCTTTCAGGTCAATCCATAAAAAATGAGAATAGGTATTTAGATAATATTCCATGAGATATTACCAAAAATTAATTTTTGATTTGCCAGATATTTTTTTTAATTAACAAAGAATTATCCTCAGCAATCTTAAAAAACACTTTACACAGATTTTTTTGATAAAGAATGAGAGTAAGCGTATTTTTCTTGTTTATAGTATTTATCATTGTCAAATACTGAACTATTTCCATGTGATAAAAATGTAGTATTTTTTCCAAGTAATAATACCATATATATATTCCTTCAAAGATGGGCTCATGGATTATTTGGAGCTTCCACCATTTACTCATTCGTCGTCGCATTCACACCACCAATATCGGCGTGTAAACAATAAGCAACTTATGGAAGTTATTAAATATGGCTAATCTTACGCATAACGCCTCTTTACGTGACAAGCTTCATCTTCAATCACTTCATTGTGTGATGTCTATAAAGGGGCTGCAATAAAGTCTCCTTACGATCATAATATAAAGCGTCTACCCTTGGAGGTGTCATCCAATTCGAACTCAATATTAGCACTTATATTAAAGTAGCTCGAAAATTATTCCTCGAAATTCTTCATAAGGAAACCGGTCGAGCTGAATAACATGAAGGCGTCCATATTGGAAACGGTGACGTTAATCAAGAAGGTGAGGATCTTTTCAGGATCATATGCCATACAACCTTGTGATTAGCTGTTATTGTTTCATGACAGATACATCACGAAATACCATGCACTTATTCAGTATCTGTCGGTCTGTCTGTCTGTGCGGTGATCCTTGGCACTTCTATAACTCAGAAGGTAAGCTTCTGACTTTGATTAAATGTTCTAACTAGGTTACTGCTATGGAAACGATAAAAAAGCCTTATAGTTGTAAAAATACTATGGTTTTAATTGTTTACCTTTTCGTCTTTGTATGGCGCCATTTGTGTTTACAAAGATCGTGAAGCCACTAGTAAAATATTTCTGATGTCTAATGGCATTTTATGCGTTATTTACTTAGACGACATACTTATCATCAGCAAAACTATAGCAGCCGCTATACTAGACTGTCAAACTGCAAAAGGTCTCCTGGAATTCTCAGGATTCTCACTTAATTTAAAGAATAATGCTTTAGTGCCTTCTCAAATATGTACATTTTTGGGTTTTGTATACGACGCTACATCGTTTAAAGTTTCCTTACCGATGGGGAAACATACTATTATTCTGGATCAGATTGAAAAACTTTCATCAAAGGAAAGATGCTCCATTCTTGCCCTTGCTCAACTTATAGGGAAGTTCGTAGCTGCTTGCCCCACTTTTAGATACGGCTGGGTGCATCTGAAAATCTTAGAATGTAAAAAGTGTGTAGCATTACGCTCTAGTCACCAAGATTATCAGTCAATTCTATTGCTTTCAGACTTGATGAAATCTGAGTTGCATTGATGGTACCAGGCCTTAAGCAAGAACAACGGTACCTCTATAATGACAAATACAGTATTTGCTCTCGAGATATTTCCAGATGCTTCCCTGACAGGTTGGTGTGCATACTGTATGAATAGTCACGCATGGTTTTTGGCATGTAGATGACAGAATAAAATATATCAATTATTTGAAATTGCTAGCAGCATTCAACGTGCTTAGATAATTGGCTTCAAATTCTTTGTAATGTTCTATTCTTCTTAGAATAGATAATGTAACTGCCATTGCGTGTATCAATCATATGACTAGTGTCAGGTTTAAGAGTCTTAATAGTATCACCAGGCAAACTTGGCTGTGGTGCGGAAATAGAAATATTTTTATAGTTGCCTCATACATCAATACTAAAGACAATATTCATGCAGATAGGGAATCCCGTTTGAGTGTAATTAATACCGAATACGAGTTACTGAATCCTGCTTTTCAGTTTACAGTTTCTTGGAAAGGTGAATTTTTCTATACCTTTCCACCATTCAATTTTATATCACAATCTTTACAAATGATCATCGCTGAAGGAGTCCAAGGAATATTGAATGCTCCATCCTGGAGAACCTAGCCATGGTATTCTGTCTTTTATAAGCTTCTTGCATCAAAACCTTCAGTTTTTCTACCAAATCAAGCGCTAGTTTCTTCACCATTCAGCAACCACCATCCGCTATGGCAAAGCTTTTCCTGGAGGTTGGAATTTTATCTGGAAAGCTTTTCACAGAAGAGGAGTCCCAGCAATAGGCCTTCAGTATGTCAAATCTTCACTCAGTCCATGTACTTCAAACCACTACAGTGCATATTTGAAGAAATGGTGGGATTTTTGTGTCACAAAGCAACATAGCCCTTTTCAGTACTCCCTGAATTCAATACTAAATTTTCTAGGCACCCAATTTCAAGATGGTGCATCATATTCAACCATTAAGCCGTAACATGCGGCCGTAGTTCTGATTTTTTCAGTGGAAAATTCAGAAAAGTTTATTTTAAAACGATTTTTGAAGGGTATCTATAACCAAAAACCATCTAGGCCAATGTACCAAACTACCTGGGATTCACACCCGGTTTTGCTACATTTGGCCAGGTTACATCCCTTGTCCGACATTTCTAGACGTAAATTAATGATGAAGCTGGCCACTTTATCAGCATTACGAGTGATTACCAGCCATAGACTTCAAACTCTGACTATAATTCGTCTACACAATATTGTTCCGTTTTCAGACCAATCAGAAATTATAATTTTCGATAGAATTAAAACACCTTCTGCCAAACATTTTCAACCCTCATTGGTAATACCATATTTCAAGGAAAATCCTCCTCTTGCTTGACCTCTGTTATTGATCATTATGAACTCATTACTAAAGATTTGACAGACCGTTAACAGACTAATTCGTCCAGAGTTAATACAGAGATTGAACAAGTAGATTAAGATTACTCTTGCAAATAGCGCAATCGATTCCACCCTCTTTTTAGGTTACAATACTCGACAGGCTGCTATTTTGGCAGCCTTTATGAATCTGGCCTTTCCCCAACGCTCATGCGCCAATATCTCTTAATTCAGCCTCGAAGATCACAGCACCCTTATCTTATACATGAAATGAAACAAGTAACTATTTTTCTCAGGCTACTACAACTGTACAAGGCTCAGCTCAGACCATCTCTGGAATACAGCTCTACGGTGTAGGGATGCTGCCTAAGCCATACCTCAACACTTCACACAATCCAGCAAAGAGCAATACGTCTTGTGGAAGCGTATAACCTTACAAAGGGTTTCCACAGTTGGGACCGTCCCGTTGAGGAAATTGACACAACTGTAATTATTTGACAGATTATCTTATCGTGAATGTTCGACCAAGCCGTCTCGCATATCCTCACGAATGCGAACTTTCAAGCACTCAAATGAGTCTCTTCTAACAGCCATACTTCCAGAGAACCTCAGGACCTTAACAAGATAATATGGCACGTATTAGATTGCTAGTGGCTGGCGGATTTATTAGCACTTATTGCTATAATGGGATAACAGACAAGGGAATAATGGGAAAATGGGACATCTCGCCGAAGAGCTGTTGATAACATGAGCACCGTGTCTTCGGTCATTATGAGTGGGATATCTGTATCGGTAATACAGATAAGTTGACAATTAGTTAATTTCGAATCATGAATGTATATGGATGATATTTTTTTGTTTTGCTGCTAATCACGCCTTTGCTGTCAATTGGTGATTCCAAAAATTAAGAAGCATCATTTGCTAATTCTCATATTGCATCCCAACTAGTGCTTCGATTATTGAGATTACGACCTGAAAAATACATCAACAGACAAAGAGTCCCAAAGACATACATGAGCGTCGTCTGCGATAGAATGCAGGTACCATGATAATGGTATTGTATCTGAGTGGAACAGAACCGCCAGCTTTTGGGACACTGACCCAGCAAGGCCTGCAGCATATCATGTCAGGACATATTGTTGATGTGAATTTCTATAAGTTTGATAGAAGCAGTCTCAAGAACTAGACATCATCATTTTCTTGAAAAGATTGTTATTATGGGCGTTAAACAGGACTGCATTAGTAGAATCTCTTTCGACAATTCAATTATTGATGTCCTCCTTTATGTTGCTGCCATCGATGTGGGATCTCTTGAATGGTTGTGGTTTGCCCGGTTACATGCAGGAAACAAGGGTGCTGTCCATCTATGGAGCTGTGGAATATATTGGATACATTTTTTGACAGCTCGTTGATGTATTTATATCAGGAAGGAAGTTCTAAAAATGACAGGTGACCATGAAATACTGAAACCGACAGTGAATACATCCAAAGCACGTCCATCCACCAATACATATGTTCCTTGATAAATCTACCCAACCGCTGGCATAGATGCGGTGACAGTCCATAAGTAGCTTGTTCAGAAGTCTCTCGTGCCACACCCTATCAAAAGCCTTCGATTTATCAAGCGCGACGACATGAAACTCTCCATGCAGTCTTTCGCTACTCTCAAATTATGGGTAACGTAGGCCAGAAGGTTTTTGGTGGATCTATGCTTACGGAAGCCATATTAGTGCTCTCAAATATCTTAACAGTTACAATACCTCCCTCGACTATGCGTGGAAAGTAAAACGATTATCTACATCTCTGTCGCTTTTCATGTGCAGATGTTTTTTCACCTCCTTAATCTAAGGGGAGTCAGTGATGAACTGCGTCTAATTTCGGCTGTTATCCTCCATTTTTACTCCATTACGGCAATAACCCTAATAAATCCGGACAGTGGGAGCAATTTGTGCTTGAAATTCACCCATTTAAACAAAACCTTATCTGTAGTGAGCGATGAAAATTAGGAAAATTATTTCAATACTGTTATGTATATTACTTTTGGATTAGATAATTAGTTCGGACAGTAAATAAGTTAAAAAAAATCGAATTTTTGATATATCGACTAATGCAATGCTTAGGATAAGGTTCTTGGGAAACGGTGTCAAGTGCATAAACTTAGTACTTCATACGCTTAAACCGTCAGACCAATAGGCCGACAGACCGACAGACCGACAGACCGACAGACCGACAGACGGACAGACGGACAGACCGACAGACCGACAGACCGACAGACCGACAGACCGACAGACCGACAGACCGACAGACCGACAGACCGACAGACCGACAGACCGACAGACCGACAGACCGACAGACCGACAGACCGACAGACCGACAGACCGACAGACCGACAGACCGACAGACCGACAGACCGACAGACCGACAGACCGACAGACCGACAGACCGACAGACCGACAGACCGACAGACCGACAGACCGACAGACCGACAGACCGACCGACCGACAGACCGACAGACCGACAGACCGACAGACCGACAGACCGACAGACCGACAGACCGACAGACCGACAGACCGACAGACCGACAGACCGACAGACCGACAGACCGACATACCGACAGACCGACAGACCGACAGACCGACAGACCGACAGACCGACAGACCGACAGACCGACAGACCGACAGACCGACAGACCGACAGACCGACAGACCGACAGACCGACCGACCGACAGACCGACAGACCGACAGACCGACAGACCGACAGACCGACAGACCGACAGACCGACAGACCGACAGACCGACAGACCGACAGACCGACAGACCGACAGACCGACATACCGACAGACCGACAGACCGACCGACCGACAGACCGACCGACCGGCAGACCGACAGACCGGCAGACCGACAGACCGGCAGACCGGCAGACCGGCAGACCGACAGACCGACCGACAAACTGACAGACCGACAGACTGATAAACCAAAGGAGACTGACGGAACTGAGTGACACTCATTTTCGTATTGTGTAAATCATGAAACGTCCAAAAAGATCGTTATCTATCTAATTTTATATGATAATAAATATGTTTTATGTGATCACGATAACCTCCGTTGATTTATTTGTCTAAATATCTTTGGATACTGGATAGCTAATAGCCTTGGACTATCGTGAACGAATATATTATTCAGCTGTGATACGGGCAATTTTGCCGAAGTATAATGTGGACCTTGATACCGCCATGACATGTTGAGTGACGTTATGGAGCAAATTAAATTTTCACCAGGAGTTACAAAATGACAGGCAGAAGGGCGGATTTTCTCGTTGATGGAATGGCATTTATCGGAAAGAGAAAGTAAGAAGACAGAGGAAACAGGGTTTACTTACCTGGTTATATATTCGTAATGAGGTTAGTTACGCTGTATCGGCATTTTTTTACAAATGTAGATTCCACGTCAATTGGCGAGGAAGTATTGTAATTGCGAAAAAGTTCGAATCCGAGATATCGTATTTTCTTGATATTTCAAGGCATTTGAATCACGAAAAACCATGTCAATTATTTTCGTCAGTCTGCATATCTGCACTAGGTCCGGTAATACTCTATAATTAGGAAAGTAGTTCTTTGATTTTGATAAAACTTTGACACTAGGTTCGTAGTACGACGAGGACGAACATGTTTGGTAGTTTCAAAATGTATTTAGTGGCGGTGGAATTATTGTCGAATAATTTATAAAAACTCTTAAACTTAGCCTTTGGACGTTTCCGAAGTCACTAATCCTTATCAAAAAAAAATTTTAGTGGTCAATATTTGGTGTTGGTGGTGAGAGGTGCGGACTGCGACATCTAAAAAAATACTTGTGGTAATTGTGCTATCGTCTTTAAAATTTTGACTCTGGTAGTACTTCTTACTTTTACTTTTTTAAGACATCATTCCAGTGGCAGCAGAATAATACTGAAGCTATGCCAATATGGACCCAAACAAAGCTGTAGGAAATACAGTTTTCTGTGATATTTTATGTACATTTTGTACTCATTTTCTTTTTCAACCGCTTCCAAGCAGCTAGTAAATATCTATAGGCTTTTAACTTCAAGCCTAATGATCAGCTTTTCTTAAGCTCTGGTGCCTCTAAGGTATTAAGTGCTCAAACAGAATCCAGGTAAGTTTGCAAGACGAAACGATTGTATAGCAAATAGATCGAAGGCCTGACGTCAGAAAGCAACACTGTTTCAAAAATGCCATAAAATATTTAAGGCATTCCAGCAGAATTACGGATTGAACGGAATAAAATACGTTCGCCTCATCCATCGATACAAACAGAACTGTTTACCGTGAAAATACACCGATGGGAGATTTAAAAATTGTTGTCTCTACTGCTTCGAACTTTTGTAATAGAGTGGAGTGAGGAAGCCGTAATGTCAGCGCTGCGGATATGCTCCAGTTTCTAGTTTTCAGTTTATACAAAGTGTCATGGTGGTAAGCGCGTATTTTGCTTCAGGTCCATGATGGGGAAGTTCAATAATAGCAATATTGATACCTACCTACACATACATAAACTGACATTGTCAGTTCAAGAATTGCAATATTCTTGTAAATATATACTCACTCACTACTCTCCAGCAGTACAGACTGTGGAGATTCTTTGTAATGTTAGGCGCGTTCACTGGATGTGCTGCCCTTTTTTGGACTGAGTCAGGAAGCTTGACAGATGCACAGCATTTCAGAGATGGTCTGATTTGAGCCTTGTAGTTTGAGGTGGAATCAGGACATCTCCGTCTGGCACGGGAATTCATTACAGGGCCTGTAGCCAGAGAGGGTCGATTTTGCCTCTCACTTGATCTTGATAGGAGTCATCTTAGGATGCTGGTGGGACTGCTCTCTGGTCATAATACGTTTAAGCGGCACCTGCACCTAATGGGGATAGTTAGTGACCCAACGTGTGCCTGCTGTGGCAATGAGGAGGAGTCCTCGGCACACATACTATGCCGCTGTGAAGCCCTCGGGCACAGGCAGGCCATATTGGGGTCCATGATTCTGGAACCAGGGGATATAAGTTGGACAGGACTTAAGGCCATACTTAACTTTGCGAAAAGGGCTGGTCTTGGGAACTAGAGCTAATGGAGGCGGTAAAGGGTCCGGCGGTGGCCTATGCACCGATGGTCCACATCGGAATGTCTCTTTCTATCAACTCATTCATTCATTCATGAGCCTTGTAGAATAGTAGTAGTGGTTCCGGGGGCTAAAATTTTCTGGAGTGGAAGAGAATCCCTGACTACTGAGACGCCGACCTAGTAACTCCCAGAATATGATCTTCCTAGGGCATGTCCTGTTAGTGCTAATCCCCAGAAGTTTGATGTAAGATGGCCTGTGTTCATCTCCACTTATGTTAGACTACCATGTGCTGTTCTTGTCATGGTAGCTGTCTCAGTACGCAGCTTGAGGTACACATGTAATAACCTTTCCAGTTACAGTGTAGTGAGAAAAAATCAAATTTCGTCCAACTGTTAGATATGAACGATTTGTCCACCAAGCGCTAATACGATTGCTATTATTGAATATTACGATATTACCTATCGTGCATAGGCTAGATACAAATTGGCTTTATGGCATTCATATCAGTACTACTGCATTACCAAAATGTGTACGTTACACATTATGATAATTTAATACTTGATGTTTATTGCAACAATGTTGTAAATAATCGGTATTGTTGCAGGAAATTGCATTTTGGCTATACTGAACCGTGTATAGCAGGATCGGACTGTTGATGAATAATAACAAAACTCGATTACAACAAACGTTAAACAGAATCAAGGACCTTTGACTGGGAGAAAATAAAAACAAATATATGGGATTTAAACTCTGGACATCGCAATTCTTTGCAACATCAAGTAAAGTAACCTGATTGGAGATGGGACAATAATTTCATCCAAGAAAGACGCGGCCCTTCACTATATTTGAACAAAACTGAAAAACAAAGCTGATTTTTTTTCTAATAACATGGTTGATTTATTATATAAATATGAACTATGGTTACTAATTGGATGTCAGCTTTATTACTTTTACGAAGTGCCCATTGAATTATTACTACATCCAAAATTATACGTTTTGGCTTAGAAAGATATACACAACATATTTTTCGACACATAAAAAGGTTACATTTTGGATGGTACAAAAATATAGTGGAGATTGGCCCGTTGTTTGGGAGAGCGCGTGAGATAACTTGGATAAGTCAGGGCATGCAGGATTTGCTCTTGGTAGAAGTTTTGTCAGGCTCTCAGGTGTGTTTGTAGATAGCAGTACAATGCCAAGGAAAAAGAAGGAAAGAAAAAGTAAAGACGGAAGGAGGAAAGCAAGGAGCAGAAAAATCGTCTTTTTAGAAGGTGCACCTTGACATTGTCAACTAGCTTTGATTGAAGCTTTGTCACTCAGTAAGTCTGTGAAGTCCTGTTGTCCGAAGACGAAACAATGTCCAGAAGAAAAAAAAAAAAAGAGGGTATGGGGAATACAAAGAGGAAACAATACATGGACTGGAGGAAGCACCTTAGCATTGACAACTAGACCTGTTTAGAATTTTTGAAATGATTCGGAGGGTCAATTTCAAGGTGCAGTGTTGTTGTAAAAATTGAAATTTAAACAATCCACCTCATGAATGAAAACTGAATAAAGGATAGGTCCTTGGAGTGAACGGTGAAGGATACTGGATATCTTGATGATAGACTATTATCAATTTTGGTACAATATTTTCTGCCTCCAAGGAAGGAACTCTAAAGTTTTAGAAGACAGAAGAAGAATGCGCTTTTGAACTATCTTATGGAGGAGGCCTTCGTGCTACAACTTGTCAAATGCCCTTGAAATCTCCAGAATTAAGACACCATGATTATAAAGCTCGTAAATCTTCTTGGATCCATTATAGTAACTGGAGACGTGTCTGTATAATTTCAATTAAAGTTTCAGTTACAGTTGGTGGGAGAGGTTTGTTCGTGCTTAGGTTTCACTGCGCCCTGGAGCTGTGGCGAATCATCATTAGTCAGTTGCAGTGCTGTGGCTGAGATACCAGCACAGTGCAATTATTACATAGCCCCACGAACTCCTTTTCTCTTGCAGTGGAACAAGATTATATCTGTCTAACTGTCAACACAACAAGCCTAGCTTCTCCCTACTGTCAAACGACTAGGCTATAATTTCATCGATATACGAAATATGCATATCTGCACCAGGTCACATGTATTTTTGATAGCATACCAAAAGTTAAGACACATATATCGATGACACTTAAAACTTATTCTGTTTACTAGCTGATACCTTAAGCCATATGTGTCTGATGGAAGAATTCTACTAGCGATCTGGCTGCGTAAGTAACCTATATAAAGGTAATAGCAAGCTATCCAGATCAAGAAGGATATTAAAAAAATTGTTGAACGGTGATCAAGACAGTTCAGATCAATGTAAAGAAAACTGAGACAACTACGTACATACTGGACGTCCAATATTCGACTCATGTCCCATCAAGCTTCGTCGTGACATAGTGCAGATCTTTCTATGTTAGCTCCCAGAAACTAGAGGTCTCAGTAAATTTGATTTATAATTTACACTTAAAGTGTTCAATGGGTTCAAGCTCACAAGTCTAACTTCCAAAAGTTTTAGTGCTATGGAAAGGGTAGCCGAGGAGTTTATTTATCAATAAAAAAAACAAAAAAAAATAAGGCACTTTTATCCTGGAGAAAGCTGTCATAGTGCAAATTCAATTTTCAAAGTTTAATTCGTTTATTTTTTTGTATTTAAAAAAGGCTTCCGAATGAGCCGAGATTCTAAGAAAATCCGTGTAATAACCATATTATATAGTTTCAGTTATTGGCCAAAAGTAGTACGATTAATTAACAAGGTTTCTTAAAAATAAACATTGTCATGTGATTTGCACATATATTATAAAATTTACCATAGCTCAAAATTGCTTGCCAAAGCTAGGTTTTGCATTCTATAACGTGTTACACAACTAATAAAATTGCATTGTTGAATTTGATCGAACTACACAGTTAATGCGTTTCCTTTGTTTCAGATGGAATAGCGCTGATTTCGTCATGTTTACAACAAATTTAAGGTACGTTGAAGCTTTTTCAGTACATTCTACAAAATCAGTGAGTTATGGCAAGCAACAACATTTCATTTTGTGGAAGTCATCATTATGGGTGATTCGAATAAAGCAGTTACAGTGATTATTTCAATAAATGAAACCTAGAGTATTTACATGATCACATCTTATTCCTATACATTACGTATCAAACTGGAATGACAGATCAGTAGATGATTCATTTAGTTTTCGTGCGATGCCAATAAAATGTTTACGCTAATACGTATCACATATTTATTTTTATTTTCTTAAATTAAAATTGATTAGTACAACAGTCAATGTTTTGTTACATCTTCCTAAAATTCTAAGGACTCCATCGTATCACTTGTATTAAATCTTCTATTTCTTTATTATAATACTATTAACATCCTCAACGACCTCGACGAAGGTATTACAAAAAATGGTGAAAACGTATACAAACCTCATGCCCCGCTATATCCACCAACTCCCCTAGACTGAGACCTAGATATGCCCTAGCTAGACAGTTTGACAAAGGAGGCCTATAATTATATTTATCTGTCGAGAACTAGCTACAAATGAGCGTTTCCTTAACAGCTCAAGTCACTACCACTCTTATTTTTCAATATGGTCTGAGGTTCTGGAAAACTAATAACTTTAAATGAATCGCAAAACATATCCGTTACGAAACCAAATACCAATTTCAAATAAATCCCAGCGAAATTCAGAATCTAGTGACTTTTATTACTAGTTGTTAGTTTCACTGGCAATTTATTTATTTTTCCTAGATAAAAGTAATCTAAACTTTAGAGGCGCACACGCAAAACGTAAATAAATATTTTACAAATTAAATTTGGGCGCTCGTATAAATAATGTGGCGTTTGATTTTCAAATGGGCAGTTCGACAACGCCCGTTACCAGTTTTTAGCTTATTTATTACGTATTAGGTGTTTCAGTACAAATTGATGTACAACAAAATTTATGACACCATCCATTTGCCCCAAAAGTAATTAACAATACATATAGTGACCAGTGCCTCCCTTAGGGGAACGGAATTACCCCTGAGTAAACTCGAGAGAAACTTGCATTACTGCAGGGTTCGAACTCACACCTATTGACTTCCGTCCAGACGGCTTGCCTCTGAGCTGAGTGGACACTCCGTTTATCTGATCCATGGCGTTGATTGTGTTATGTGTATCCCCCCAAAAGCTATCTAACTTCCGGATTTCCAGTTTTTTCCGAGCTTATAGATGCAGGTTTGTGGATCAGTTTCCGTTTTGCGTATTAGCAAGTAAAGAATTGAAAGACTGAATCGAAGTTATCATCATCCAAAACAAGTTTTTTTTTTAACTGGAACTAACAATCAATTTTCTACGAAGTCAATGGCAGTGAGTCCGTTGATTGCCAATAGCGGCGATAGATGACAGCAATAACGATATTTATTAGACGATTTGTAGCAAAGTGACTTTATTTGCCTTGAAACCCCTGCTCAGAACTTGAATCGTTGTGAAATATTGAATCAATATTACGTAGCCGGTACCGCGTAACGTCACAGTGGATAAAATCACAAGCGAGCAATAAATTATGTATGCATCCGACGCCGAAATATATTCACTATTCCTATTAGCGCGCATGAGTTTGCCTCGACGATTTCCATCTTGACGTAGATACCGGTTCATGTGCATCGTGAATTTAACCATAATTGAAACAGAAAATATTTTATCCAAAGGAATGCGGTATCGTTTCCTCAATGGAATAATATAAATTTGTGAGAATCGCCTACTTGAAAACCAATCAGTTTTGCTAACTGAGCAGACGAACGCCAATGTAAATGCCGAAACAAAAATAATTATACGATAATCGGGACAGTAGTGAATTCGGGGAACGTAATATTCAGTTGACGTTAATAGCGTTGAATTATTATATCAATAGTTGGCTATGCGATTTATGACAATATTCGGGTGATTTATGCAGTTTCTCCAACGAGCTTGCTCTTTGTTTCGATAATGGAAATCGATTGGGAATTGTTGATATTTGCTGGTTTCTTTGACGGTTTCAACACTTTGTTTTTATAGAATAGGACCGGTTGGGGACTTATTGACTACAAAGAATTATTAATTTAGCCAGCAATACAATGAACCAGTGAAATCTGTTACCGGAGGTCGTTGGCGATGTCGAACAAATACATCATCATGTATTTGTGGCTCGATATATTCAATTTAAATTAAGTTTGTACTTATTATCGAGCAGCGATATGACTCTCTGTAAATGATATTAGTCATTCTATTTCGTAACAACAATAAAACATCTTTGTTATCTGATAACGATCTATTATCACTTAATCATAAAGACAATAAGCAAATTGAATAACTAATTTAAATCTCCGAATTCGAATTCGAATAGTCGATTTTTGCTATATCTAGTATTCCTAGAATTGAAATCATAACGGATATTTGATTCCTCTAGATTCTTTTCCAAGACTAGTGCGCTATGAATTTCTTTCTTAATTTTCATAATGCAACGTTATTAAGTTAATAACTATACTAGCACTAATAATATTTATTTATATCATATTATCAGAGGACTTTCGGTTGAAGTAAGCCCCGTATATCCTTGAAGTAAGAGAATTTTGAGACAAAAATTAAGTTAAAGTAGGATGTGACATATTTAAATGCCTAAATAATGACCTGATCAATTCTGATCAACAGTTCCAACAAAAATATTCGGAGTATGGTCTATCTTGCTGCTCTACAATATAATTGACCTTTCCTTAAAATTGTATACCGTATTATTCAGGGTTTCTCGTTGAATTGCAGTCATTTGCTCTCTAATAGAGTTAACTAATTCTTCCAGCACCGTTGGTTGGAATTTACAGACAGCAACAGAGAACAACGTGGAATTAGAAATAGTGAATAGATTTTGTTATAGGTATACGATGCAACATAGTTGACATAAGGAACCATTCATACGAAATACGTATGCAAAAAATGACTTCAACAGACTGCGATTTTTTTCTTAATTTCTCGTTAAACATCGATGTAAAAATCAGAGCTCTTCGATGCTCTATGCTCTATGCTTTCATATAGTGGATGAAGTTGAATCCCTACCGAAAACGCGATTGGAAGCATTTGGAATGTAGTACAACTAGCGAATTACGTGAATATCATATGTTAATCCCATCAACAGAGTTTGGCTAATACGATTGTCAGCATTAATAGGCGATGTATACTAAAAGAGGAAGGAGAAGAAGAAGAAGAAGACGAAGCCGTTGGTTGATTTAATCCAATGCCTTAAGATCAGAGTATCCAGGAAGTCATGCACTTACAAAACGTCTGCTTTAACTGGTCACTAGGGGTGCATAAAAATATATATATTATACTTTAATGAAGCAACTGGATTCTACTTGCTTTTAACTACTGTCTTGATTTCCTGGAAAATTTTTTCTAAAGTATACCCCTTACAATATTCTGGCCCTATATTACGTAACTAATAAATTTGTTGTAGGTGAAAATCACAGCCATGGAACTGTTACCATAATATCGGTATATAGCACGATACTATTAAATTTATATTTTGCCACTTGGCAACAGTAACTAACAGCTTACATTCCTATGGAATACGGCCTTATATCAGATATTCATAGAATATAAGATTTCTGTATTGGGTTGGGTAGTAAGAATTATGCGGTTTTTGATATCTCCACACCAAATTTTACTTTAAACATTTTATGGCTTTATTTGCTAACTTATCCAAAAATAAAGTGTTATACATTTTCTGGTAGGATTTTAAATAAAATATTTATAAACACAAAAAGTGGCGTCGTTGTACGCCCAGGCAATGGTTACACTTTGAAGGTAATAAATGAATCGGATTTTGGGGCCATTGGGCCATTGCTCGATGAAAAATATAGGGACCATCGAAAGATTATTTCGCCGATTTGCAAAAATTACAAAGCTTTTTCGTCGTTGTCACACCACTAGTATAGTGTCAGTTTCATCAACATCCAAATATTTATAATTATTATAGAGGGGTCAATGATTATCGGACAGAATACAGACAGACAGACAGAAAAACCGACAAAAATGAGTTAGATGGTTTCTCGGGACGTCTATATCATGAAATATCTAGAAAACAAAAAATCGCGATTTCGAGATTTTTCGGGATTAGACCATTTCTGCAAAATGGCGTGAAAATTAAAAAGGTTGAAGATACTGGCGTATCAAATTATCGCTGCAATAAACGTACCTTGACCTAGATTGACTAGACATCTGGTGTAAGTTGGTTTTATCAGACTTATCCTGACATTTTCATACTAACACTAATTTCGGTGCTGGTGTATGATGGCCTTTTAGCAGCTGGCCTTTTAGCCTTGCGCTTCAGCCCTCCACAAAGGTTGATAAGTAATTCAGATGCTTTGTAAGCTGCTATTACTCTAACGTAGTAGAGGTACCTTGCATGACTTTGGGTATAAGCCAGGGCCTTTTCATAATTCATGAAAGTAATGTCCTATGTACGACAAAACCTTTATTTTCCGACAAAGTACATTGTTTATGCGTCGAATAATACCGAACTGTAGAACTTGTATACAACCACTGCTTATGCTTCTCATGTAAGTGGATGGGTTTAAATATGGAGCTAGGAATATTATAGACCAGTAGACAGCCATGTGTAGCGATAAAAATGGGAATGAGAAATATCCAGAAAAGTGAATGGTGCTGACGGGACTGGAACCTCCGCCATCAGCATTCTGTGCCGATGCCGTAACAACTTACTCATCAAATAGTCTTATTAGGTAGGTTCTCGTTTACTTTATCCATCATTCTGAACCACTGTCACTCCAACTGCGCACCAATCTAGTAAGCACGCCACTTAGCCCAGCAATCCTCTGATCATAGGTCAAAACGTAGATGATCTCCAGAGAATACTGAATAAACACACAAAGAAAACAAGATTCATGATAATTGCAAAGAAACTTATTGCCAATATTAAGCTGTATGTGAAGAATGAACAGATTGAGTAAGTAAGAAATTATAATTATTTCGGGACGAATATTACAGAAACAAATGACTATTCCAAAGAAATCAGGATAAGAATAGCAAAATCTAGAAGTGCATTCAACAATATGAGACAACTATTATGCTGTTGAGATCTAAGGTTAAGTTTGAGAGTAAGGATGCTTGAATGTTACGTTTTCTCGGTCCTCTTGTATAGTGTATAGGCTTCGACTTATACTACATAAACAATGCATGAATAGACTGGAAAAATTTAAAACACTCATGGAAAGATAGAGTGACAAACGAACAAGTACTTAAAAGAATGGACAAGAAAAGAGAAATAATAGACACCATTAAAATAAGAAAACTACAGTACCTGGGCCATACTACACACGGCGAAAAATATAAACTGCTACAATTGATTATGCAGGGCAAAATTCAGGGTAAACGGAGCATCGTGAGAAGAAGGATGTCCTGGTTACGTAATCTTAGGGAATGGTTTGGATGCAATTCCAACCAGTTGTTTCGTACTGCGGTCTCAAAAATACGAATTGCATCAATGATGGCCAACCTTCGTAGCGGAGATGGCACGTGAAGAAGAAGAATTCGAACTAATAGGTATATTTTTGAAGGAATGTGGAGGAAAATGATACTAGCAGCAGTAACCCGTTTTAAAAAGGATGTTATTTAGCTTAGGCTAGCTGTCAACGGTTGAGAATTAGACAAAAGGGGTTGGTTAAGCACGGAGAAGAAAATACAATTGAGAGAAAAATGTTCGCAAATTCATTAAATTGAAAAAAATGTTGCCAAATCATTTAACAAAAACAGCTCAAGGTTATATTATAAGCTGAAATTGACATCACATATTAAACCTGAACGCATCCCCGATGGTGTTCAGGCCTGGTGGAGTACTGCTACAATGAGTCCCAGGAATAATAGGGGTGTTTCTCAGAGCCGACAAAGAGTTCTCAGAGTTAACGGATGTGTTCCCCAAAAAGCGATGGAGGTTTTCCCCAGAAACGACGAAAGGGCTCCTTAGAAACGGAGGGTTCTGAAATCCATATCTTATCGTTTATTAAATGTTTTTTTTGTTCCAGGCATTTCTGAGCTGCGCATTTTTATTTTAATTTTAATATTGCCAATTTCAGCATTAATTTACTAATCACGGAACACACAAGCACTGCTATTTAAAATGAAATAGCACAAAGCAAAAGATATACTAGCCCTCACGATTTTTAATTGTGTAGGTTTGATAGGTTGGATATTTAAAACTTATCAGTCAATGGATACAAGAAATATACATTTTAAATAGAGCTTGAACTTATTTCAATGCTTGAACTAGATAACCACTTACTATGTGCACGTGAAATGGAAAAAAAATCAGTCAATCAAAGCTTAAAATCGTGAAATACTCGGAAAATTGGAGATAAGACAAGCAACAACGCGACAAAATGAATAAGATAAACTCGTCATTTTCTTAATTTATTGTAAGACACATAGATGTCGGGATATTTTTATCTCATCTTTAATGAGTTTTAATACGTACTTAATACTTTGCGTGTCATTGACGGATGCCGGGAGTCTATTGAGAGACAAAAAAGTGATAACTGGTCTGCTTGTTCTATTTTAAATGGTTGACCCGTTACACAGCGACTGTCTCTCTGTCATCTGAAGATCACCCATCGCTACATGGGAACATGAGAATATGGTGCAAGTCAATTCTTCTGAGGAAAATAATATAGCAGATGTGCCTTACCGTATAAACCTTTCACATGGACAAGATTTTGCCCTGAATACTGCTTTTATACTGAATATTTAAAAATATGGCAAAGGAATGTAATCACCTTTACACAGTCTCAAATACAGAAATATAGCATTACCGGAACTGCTCGATATAAGGATCTGTCGGTAAAAAAACGTTCAAAATTTTGATTGCACTAAAAACTGCTACCAGATATTTAATGATCTGAACAATGTCCAGTTTGATAAGTGACTTCCAAGATACTTACATACTTACATCAAGATGAGTTATTGTTATGCAATAAAGAACGTATAGCTGATCTCCCAATATGGAACTTTTTTACAAGTTAAATGTGACTATACAGAGTTTCGTGTCAGACAATAATGACAACCAGCCTCAAGTAAACTGGCACATTAACGGAAACATTGTACTGTTGAAAAATTGTATAGACAATGGAATTCTCAAATAAAAATACTTCCAAAACATTGTCTCCGTTGTCTATAAATGCCGAACTAAATTCGAATAAACCTGTCGTGAATCCGTTAACTGCGTGGCATATGGGTCCCGTAGTTGTCTGGCGTTCGTCTGTGTTGAGCTGCTAATTGGTTCACGACGCTGTGCTGTCCCAACCGTCCGACGCGGTCATTGCAAACAAACACGGACCACACTACCGCTGTTAATTGGATGGAGGACCGTACTTTTAGAATGGCCCACGACAGACCACCAAGCATTGTGATTGCCATCACTATCTACACTCGCACAACAAAAAGCAAACCTGCTGTTAGGACAATGAACAAAAATTTGAGTTGGAACCAGATCGACGGTTGAAATGTATTGAAGTTACACCAGGAAGGTTCATGACTCAGATTACTGGAAGTGGGTTAATGACCATTCTAGAATGGTCTCAAGGTCAAAGACACACTACCGAGTATTGAGATGGTAATTGATAGCTAGAATCGTTCATCTTAACTGGGCCTTACTGTAAGGAACTGAAAGAATAAAGTGTTGTTGTTTGACCAGACCCAGGGCCGAAATGCATTGAAGTTGGACCCAGAATATCCATGGTTTGGACTGCTAATGAAATTTGTTGAACGACGGCATCTAGGATGGCCCAACACACATTACCAGGCATTACGATAGCCATGACCTTCCAAGCTCGCGCAACAACATTGGTCCTGTAGTGAGCGCACTCCCAGAGCTCAAATGTATTGAAGTTGGACCCAGCAGATCCATCGCCTAGGTTGATGATAGTTCGTTCAATCATCGCATCTAGAATTTCCCACAACAGACCACCTAACATTGCGACTACGATAATTACCTAGACTGATACATTGCTCAGGTTGCTGGGGGTCCTTCAATTGCATGTAGAATGACGACACATTCCCAAGCATCGTGATGACCATGGATATTAATTGAGACTCATGCAAAAAATAGACCTGCTGTAAAGGCAACGAAACCGAGTTTGAGCTGGAACCAGACTTAGGGTTGATATGTATCAAAGTTTGAGCCAGAACGTCCATTTCTCTGGTTAACGCTGAGTGGTTTAACAATTTCATTTTCAGAATAAACCATTCCATAGCACCAGGCAATGTGATCGCCATGGTTATCAATACTCGCACAGCAAACATGGGCCTGCTATAAGGAAACAAGAGTTTGACCCAGACATAGTAAATGTATTGAGGTTCGATCCAGAATATCAAAGACCTGTGACTTTGTTCTGCGCCATGTTCAATGATATAGAAACAAAATCATCACATAACATGATTGCCAGTATGGCTTCCGGAACTATAGATATACGGGAAACCTTCTAGTCTACGTCACCCAGATGTGGATCAAGCAAAATAACTTCACAGAGTATCTCGGCACGTCGCACTCAATATATTGAAAGGTCTCGATATGGTGTGACATGAGAGATTTTTGGTTAAGCTTGCTGCGTATGTAGAGAAGATCTGGGAAAAATCTACAATAGAAAAAAACGAGATGCATAATAAATGTGCTTGATATTGCAAAGGATCTCCGCTGCCTCAAATATCAATGAAAATTGGCTTCTGCAATGAAAAATGTACGAACGAGCTGTTTCGGATGATAGCACCAAGAGCAAATGGTAAAATGAACACTAGAAAGACCTTACAGGCTCGAACAAGCCTTCTTTAAGAGTAAATCTTTATAAATTAGTATCAATAAACTTTATTTCCTCACCACGCTACTAGAGCGCGATAGACGTTCTGCCTTGGAAAGGCGAATGTAGTTTTATAGACTATTATTCCAGGACTGCTAAGAAAGGTGAACTGGTATGTTTGCCCCAGAACAGTAATTTTGGGTGGTCCCAACCGTTTGAACTGTGCCGTAATCACAGATCAGCAGAGAATTTTGCATTTGTTGCTCTACTGGTCTCCAGGGGGGGGGGGTGAGTTTAAGATGGATTTTCTTTCGACAGGCCTGGACAGGACTAAAACGTATTAAAATGCATCCAGAACCACTATGGCTCAGGTCGCTACTAAATGACTCGTCACACATGCTACTCTCCGATTTTTTCGGAGAAAAAAGCATTGCACGAGAAAAAGGAGGACGGGCAATAGCTGCTGATCATGATTGCCGAAGATATACAAATAATTCAAATGCATTTGGTTGAACATTTATTGAAAGCAAAATGTTTTTGAGACTGAAATTACAATATTAAATTACCTTATCTCCGGAGATGTATAATTTGTTCTTGAAGTAAAAACATGTGATTGAGGGGTTACCAACTGGTCTGATCATCTTGATATGATGGAGGTGATCTTTAATAGGAATTTATGGAGATGTTTCCTAGATATAATCATTGGAAATCTCAGCAAATCTTAACAAAGATATGAAATAGGAAGATACTCGAGAATTAGGCATAAACGAAACGAATCTTAAAAATGGATCAAACAGGGCATTTACCATGCTTAATTTGCAGCCACACACAAATAAAATCTCATTCTTAAAGCGTACCAGTAAATACCCAGAGGCGATTGATAATCAAGCATGGCGCACGGTGGCGTTGCCTGCCTAAGCCTAAGCGGCGACAGATTCTCTGCCGACATCTGTCAATAAGGGTGAATTGATTTACAGCGACATCCCTTAGTCTTCGTAAACACTATTTACGATGTACCGTTATATCGGCTCATTCACGTCAGAAGCTGACAACTAATATTAAGTGTATGCTCTCCACTATACATCAGACCTGCTGTAGAAATGCATGTTTCATCTTTAGCCTGAATTCGTCAGTATAGTCTGGCAGTCTAACTGTAGAGAGCAGTTGGATGGTATATACGTAACCCATTCAAGGGCGTATTTTCAACATCAGCACTCATCTCTAATCGTCTGCATAGTGGCGCTGTCCATTGACAACTTACGAAGTCAAGGTACTAACACTTGACTTGCCTTGAAGCGAGATGTCCCTTGCGATTCCACCGAGTTATCCACGTCTTTGTATAGCGAAAGTTAAGGAGAAGGGAATGCAAGAATGATGGAATGTTGTTGATGAAGTCACAGACAAGGAACGGTAAGGCATCTCATAGGGCACACAAGTGGACTATGGAGTATATAGAATTGGAGCGATTTTATTTTTGAAAACGGTTGTTACAATGTCGATGTGTGTATGTCTTGAGACTAAATTCCAAACTAACACAATCACTAAAGGTCCGTACTCTTCTATACTTTTCATACCTAGCCTTCAAAGCATGTATAGAATTATTTTTTCCTAAGCATATAGCTCCAATCTAGACGTGGAAACACCTACAGGTATGTACCAAATTATTTTTTACCGAATGCAAAATCTTTCTTGCTTACTGACGTAGAAGGTAATAAATCAAAGTTTGTCCCTCTCGCGGTTCCTGTCCCAACAAAAAAGTCACAAAATTAAAAAAAAATCGCAGGTGAAAATCTGTATTTCAAAACATCATTGCGGAACGAATCGCCGCATTTTGTGGAAAACGACAATGCTTGGCTGGGAGCACAAAGGGCAGCTGTCAAACAATCAAAACCCCGCCGAAAAAACTGTCGGTCATTTCCAAAACAACAGAAGCCTTTGACAGCTCGAGCTGATTCAGCAGTAGCTGTGGAGAATTAGTTTGATAGCGGCACACTGCGTCTGGACCGCAAATTACGTTACAGATAGACAGCTGTTCTAGCAGGGGAGGTTTTCGAGCCTTGTACACATGTGCAACCAAGCCTTGTCGGTGGTATATTTGTTTGTTATCGCTAATTTGCTATTTATGCATCTCCGTACATCAACCAATGAGCTTTGAACGTGACAAAGTTGAGTGATGATTGTATTTCTATTTTCTTTGTAGGTTGTGACCCAGTCTGGTTGAGTATATTTCAGAGAAGGATCTTATCAATGCATAAGCACAGGGCCATCGGTATATATCGAAGATTTCTAATTGACTGTTATTGGATTCCAAATTGTAAAATTTCCTTGAGATCACACTGTTGTATGCTTCCTTTTATATCAGAAAATAGGTAGCTAATGTTTCTGGTGTAACAAGGCATTATATCCCTTATTTTGAATTTATCAACAGCGCAAATGCATGGTCTGTATCCCTGCTTTTATTATAGTTCATACTAAAGTCCTGTTTGAAAATAAAGCTGCAGCTCTACAAGCAACTGAAAATGCCAGTGTCATAATTTCTGAATATATTTTTTTTCGTATCTTGTACTTATATAAATGAAGGCTGTCAAGGCAACTCAAACATTAGTGAAGTTATTCAATCAAGCGTGTGTGGTTTTATATACCGGCCAGTAGGAAAACAAAAAGCTTCACTAACTTCTAAGCAGCCTCACTATAAAAAAATATATATTCCGATACGAACTTGACAACAAAATTAATTTTATGCACTGCAGATAAATCCACTTTTCTACTTGCCGATTGCTTAACGTGGAAAAAGATGTGAAAAGAGTTGTACATTAAAGTATAAAAGTCAAACATTTTCTGTGAGGTTCGATAGGGACCACTGAGTACTTTATTAATAAAATGACTTTCATAAAAAACAAGCCCTCATGCGGTCAACAGATAAAAGTGAATCGATCCCTTCCCCTATCTCGAACTATTATACATATATTGATGAAACGGCAAAGTCATCTCCTTGGAAAACAACACGACAATTTAGGGCGCATTAACGTAGATTTTGGTTTCCTCGTAAATTCCGAGAAAGATTTCTTGGACGATTTCCATAATTTTCATATAAATTTAGATGAAAAGAAACTTTGTGGGCGGTCGGATAATCCCACCTAACCATTAAGGAGACATAAACTATGTTCGAGATCGAAAAAACCCCGAAAGATTAAATAATCAGATCACTGTGTCTTCACTAAATCTATGACATCAAGGTTGTATTGTTATTGCTATAAGGGGAATGTTTGACTTCCTCGTCTTGGGGATATTAGACGTTACGTGGAAAGGCTTTATACGAAAAGTGGAGCAAAACAGGTCAAATATAGAAAAAGCTTTCTTCTGTTGGGGCATTTACTCCATTGGATTGGCTAGAGTATTACCCGAAGTGTCATATGTTACTAATAAGAGGGTCAATAAGGGATGATTTCTTGTGAGCTTGTAAAATTGTAATCAGTGACCTCAAGAGACAAGTAAGAAAATTCTGACCAATCAACCACGTTTTCTCATTTTTGGCTAGCTGTTTGGCGATCGTCTCTACTGCCACATGATTGAAAATCGGGTTTCTTCATCCGCAAGGTTGTATCGTTTTAGATAAAATCCAATCTTGCAACTTACTTCAGCAACAAGCTATCACTAGTTCTGCCAAAATGAGAAAAATCTAGCTCTTCTGGATTGAGTCCAAAAGCTTATATACAGTAGAATCTAAATCATTATTTAGTAACATAACCTCTAGCTGCATTGTACTTTATCTTTACATGATGACTCACTTGGCTCATTTAAGTCACTTTATTCGTTGAACAGTGTCATGGACAGAGTTGAACAAAACATTTTTTGTGTGATGTTGATTTTCCAAGGGGTCTTGTTTTTCTTCAGCTTCAGCGTCTGTTCACACATTTTTATATAGCCAAATATTGACATGTATTTCCACTCTGTCATCTAAATTTTCTGGTGTGATACTGTCGTATTTCACCCCTATTATCCTGTTTATATACATTCGCCTACACTCGCTCAACCTATTTATGTTTTGTTGGTTTACGGCACGATATACATCATCCAACTTGTTTAAACAAACCTTGTTCTGCGTCAAATAAAAACAGCAAAAAGCGCCTCGCTCAACAAACGTGCTAAAAACATCGCACATTAACGTATATGGATTGATTTTTATGACTGCTCATAGTTACATAAACAGTTTACAAGATTCACCAGTGCTTCGATTATATTAAATTCAACATATTCTTACCTCTATACTTCTGTTCATATGGTTTGATGCCATCTGTACGCTTTTTGTTGTAGTAAATATCGGTTATTGTACTAAAAAAGAGTAGTCGCGAAGAACTTTCCCTTTTAGTATCGCACTCAAGTAGTGCTGTAGGAAGATACGCCTCTATTTACATTGACCTTCGTACGCTGTGAGTTGTAATTATCACAAAACAAACAAATTCCTCAAAAGAATGGCTGTTGGAAGAGGCTCGTCCGAGGTGTTGGAAGCTTGACCTGGTGAACATGGGTCCACGTACGGAATCAGATTGGTAGAGCTTCATATGTCATGGTAGAACCCATAGAGTAGGGACAGATCAGCCACTTTTCATTGATATTGTACTGTGAAAGTACAAACAACCTGGTGAAATCACTAATACATCTCCTAAATCAGTTATATCCCTGGTCATATCCGAACTTTTTCAAATAATACCTCATTTTTTATAGGTTTCTCTGTTCGCCACTTATCCAACAGCGTGGGTAAGGGATGTTTAAACGGTCTAAATAAATATCTTCAAAGTGAAAAAGTTTATTTTTGCATAGTCATAAGACTGGTCTCAATGTTAGTCGACATCTATTTTCATTCACAACATTACATCAAATAAAGCTTTCCCAATACTTCTGCTATTGCGATAAAATATCAATGGACCCACCACTGACGTATTTACCTGAAACTCCTTAAAAGAAAATTCCAGTTGGCTCAGGCGCATTCACGTTGGCAATGGTGACGTTAGAAAAATATTTTTCGTCAATTGAAAAATATTTTCCTGTGCTGGAATCTGCTTGTAACGCCGTTTGAAGGCATTCTGTATAGAATGTTGCTGCATGCCTACACATATGCACTGACTTTACAGTATATCCCGATTGAAAATATAGAATCACGTTTTCTCTTATTCTCAGCATATGAAACAGATCTTTCTCATAAAATTTAAGAACTGGTCGAACTGCTGTGGCCCCGTACCAGATGATTAGACTACGAGTATTCTCTGCATTTTTGCGATAACCGGATCATTAGTTGTTTTTCAAACCTTACTCTTATTCTTATGCGGTCAACATTTTCAAGTGATATACGCCTATTCATTTAGAGCAAGCACTTTTGACATCCCACTTTTTGTCATTTAAAATTCTAATTTCAATACTGGTATTTGTACTTTTATATGAACAATAAGAATCGTACCAAGATGCATTGCATATCATTACAAGAGCAGAAATAATTTTCTGTAAAATGTTAAATTATCCTCTACCATTGCCATACTTTTTTCATATATTTTTTGGAAAGCATCGAAGTACTCTGTAATCAAGCAATTTTGTTAACTTTCTAAAGACTACGAGACTCGAGGAGAGCTAAATCATTGACGGTTGGAGGTGGTTGGCACATTCAACAACTAATCAATTTTTTTTCTTATAATACACGTTATTCAATTCAGAATAATGACAACGAAGAAAACGACGCGGCCAGGTCCCTCCTGCACAGATGAAAGAGTATCGTGAAACCTGAGGTGTGAGATATCTCATCCCTTTTGAAAATGGTAAGCCCGTTACAAGTTAAGGATCCATATCCTTAAGTATTAACATTCAATTACGAAGCACCCTGTACATTGACACCGACGGCATGATATACATGAATACTTTTTCATTTATATACAACTGTTGGAATAGTCGTTTTTGAACCACCTCAATGTCTCAATGTCTCCATGTCTTTGCTTCACATTGTGTCTAGCATTGTTCGGAGAAACATTTCTTAAATCCATGACCGACAAATAAGGATTATTTTCCTGCAATTTCATGCAGACTCAGGTTTGTCCATGGAACAATATCTTTAAATGCCGTAGTAGCCAATTAAAGAGAATTTGGTATACTTATATATCAATTACTATTTCCATAACCATGGAGATTGTAGATGCTCTTACTTGGTGAAACTCTTCCATCATCTAGATAAAAAGATGTGTAATTTACACACAGTGTCATAAATAAAACTCTTTTTCTTCCAGTGATATAAATCGAATTCACTGAAAGAAAAAGAGTTTTATTTGTGAAACTGTGTATAAATAACATAACTTTTATTTTTATTTTCATATCGTTATTTGTATCTAATCGGCCTCTGTCTAGTTCAGTGTCACCAATGTGGATTTGTGAAATTATACGATGAGAAATTTGTGAAATTGCGCGAAGAGCTCACAATACACATAGAGCGGTGTGCCGATGCGCATACATGCTCATTGTAAATGTTCACAAAATACAGACAAGGCAATAAAAATACACACAAATCGTGTAATTACAAATTTAGGTATGCCTAACGGAAGTAAGCATTGTCGGCACGCTTGAGACAAAGTTCGAAATTTCGGTCTTTGCCTGGGCTCTGTATGGCAATCCTGGGTTTGCTAAATAATTAGCAGGCGAATTCCAAAATAATCTAGATTAATCAGAGAAGGTGAAGCAGCTGTCAAAAAAGTTTACTGAAATTCAGGTAGGGGAGTCAGTCACAGTGGCAGCTTCAAGTTTAAGATTACAGGAGATGTGTAATAATGTAGTAGGTTTAATGGAAAAGACTATAATGTTTTTGGAAAATTGGTACTAAATACGGGATGAACCGATGAATCGAATGGGAAGTTGCAAGGGAGTATTACTAAAAATCGAAGAAATTCCAAAAAGAAAACTATTTCTTCAAGAAATAAGTGGGCATAGATCTGCATTTGTAGCAGCAGTTTTTTGAAGTTTAATTGCACCAACTCCTGTAAACGTAATAATGCAAAATTACTATGCAATTAAATTACACCATTCGACATATTGTATCATTAAGTGACATAGTAATCGTTATTCGAAGTATTTTGCTATTCATTGAAGGATGGTTTATTTGTGAATTCGTGTACCTAAGTGTTTCGATTTCCTTGTATAGCTATATTTGACTGGTAAATTATTTCTGCTAAGTCTTCAGCAAACTCATTTAATTTCTTCAGGGAAATCGTTCCTGAGGGTTGTAATTCTAGCATCTTCCATGAATTAATTATCTACCTTAGGTATTTAGTCAAATCTGCATTTTTCTATCACTGATTTAGCTACATCCTACATGTCTATAAACAGTAGATAAATAACTAGTCAGCACAGTTCAGCTAACTATCGAATCGTCATGATTTGAACTTTCCGGTGAAAAGTTTAACTGATAGCAAACATTTAAAATTGTAATTGGATAAACCTTCCTGTAACGGTCGAGGAGAAGATTGAAGAAGGAAAAGTTATACGCGCCAGCGGAGATACGGCTGCAGAGCTGGAAAGCTCTCACAGGTGATTCATGGTTTTACTTTGAAAGAGGTCGCATCCGGTTCACCGGGTTATATATTTTCGCAATGCGTCTGCTCCACCCGACGTACGTGGCTTGAATTGTATGTGAAAATTGAAAATCAGCCAACGGTGCAACGAATGAGGTGTTTGTTGAACAGCAGCATTTTTAAGAGACATCAAAAACAAGTTTCTGTTTGCCATTGGTATAGGATCGTTCAAGGATTATGTGAAAAGGTCCACAGACTTCGTTTACAGGGATTGTTTTGTTGGAATAACAATCGCATAATATCCAAAACGATGCAAAAGCAAATAATCTAGGATCTGAATAGGAAACGATCTTGACCAATCTGCTTTGGGATGGAAAGTTTTTCACGCTACGCTAATTTAGATCCACGACTTCTGTTTTTACTGTTTGAGGTCTGAACGGACTGACTGTTGTCATAGCTGGATGTCTCAATATAAACTAAAATGCCCAGCTCGAATGTTGCATAACCAGTTTCGAACGATTTCCACGTTCGAGATATAACTTCTCACAATTGCTCAAATGATGATTTATATACTGGATGATCTTTTCTAAGCTAGTACCGCTGATCTCGTGGCATATGTTAAAAAACATATCGCAACTGAGTTAGTAATTCAAAAGTGACTCATTTAACATTTGATTCATTCGTTTACGAAACAAGTTATATATGAATCACAGGAATGAAGGATATAAAATATGTAAACGTTAGGTTGTACATATTTTCCCTCTTAAACATGGGGTTGGCAGGTATAAAAAAGAAGTATATACTAGTAATTTGCACTTAAGATGGGTTTAATAAATATAATTTCAATGCGGAAACGATGATATAAGGTTGTATGCCAAGAATTTTGTTTAAATTCTGATTGGCGAGCCTTAAAAAGCGAAATATGAGAATGAAAACTTTAATGAGGAATTTTTTTTGAAGAAATAAATAATAAATAGATAGCTTACGTATGTTCAATATTAAAGTGATATGGATAGAAAAAGATTCAAATTGTACAATTTTTAGTGTCACTATTTCATTTCAGATATAACAGAAGATATATTTAGAAGAGTAATTTAATAGATTCCTGTATTATGTGCTTACAATATTGGTATTAAACTTATTAAATTCCTCGTTATACTGTTTGCTCAAATCACTCACTTTTTCGTGAAATAAGGTACGATGACCAGCAAAATCGAGTGAGACATTAGTCAGTTCTACGTTGTATTTGAAAATCATTGTTATACAAAAGGCCAACTACAATGAAGCATTTTTTAAACTTTAATTATGAAAATCAATTACGGAGTTGTCCTTTTAACTATAAATTTTTATATTAGATCGTTTTCATTTATTATCGAGATTGGTGAAGCTTGTTTCCTATTCATATCCTCTACTAGAAGTATCTGGTTGGAAGTCTGTCGTTTATCGTCACGTACAAACATAAATAATCTGTCTAAGCTTGATATTTCCCATCAAATTTAAAAAAAAATTGATAATCAAACCAATCCCTAGATTCTAATTAAAGTCCCTTTAACAGGTTAATCTCAGTAACTTGCCTTCAAAAGCCATTTTGTCGTCCATTTCGCGCTTTTCATGTTCTTCCTTGATTTTACCACTACACCGCCGCAACTGCATAATGTCAATACGTATTTCTGTATCCTTACATATTATGGTTTAAAATTTGAAGCCTGTGTTCAATACGTATTCGCCGTTTTCGAGGGCTGTTTGTCGTAAAAAACAGACCTGTAGAGATGAAGTCTGTGGGCCCCTTTAGGAAGTGTTTTTCCGAATTTTCGATCCACGCCTGCCGCTAGCCACGTGGTGTAACAGATGAGCGAAATGCGTTACCCTTAATGCGTCACGCAACGATAATATTTTACTTCACGCGCGTAAGCGAGATGCTACTACGTCTTTTGAATGTTTTATGATACCTACATCACGAAAATCTATGTCGTTCAATTTCGTAGGTCGCCAGTCGGTTTGTCGCTGTTGGCGTTTTTTACAGCTGAATCGACTTTCTTTTAATTTGGTGAGGACATTATTTATGCGGCTTTTTTTGAAGGAAAGTTAACTTGTACTATACAATTATATCTATTACCATTAGAATATTTTGTGTATTTCACATTACTTAAGCCTCTGATTATGTCTAATTTTAAAAATTGCAAAAAACTATTACTACATATTATGGTTTTTTAACAAAATCGATTTAGAGTACATGAGAAAGAAGGGCTTTTATGAGTAATCGTTAAATGATAAATGATGTTATTCATAAGATGTTTTTGTCAAACATAAAATAGGTGTGTAGGAGGATTAGAGAGAAGATTAGATACGTACCGTATTTGAAAAATACCTTTCGGAATTCTTTTCGACACATAACTCTTTCACATTAGCGAGGATTTTGTCTTCGGAATGCTTCCTTTAGCTTTCTAAATCCACGTTCAGTGACCTACCTATGTCATACTGATTTTCTTGAAATGCTTAATAATTAATATGGAAATAATTTTACTATGGATACACATTTGCGCATCGGATTGACTACAATTGAACCTAACATCTCCTCTTTTTAGTTCCAGCATACACAACCATGATTTATAATGATTTAGTTTGTTACGACATATTTGTAATTATTTTGTTGTTAAATACAACCTAACCGTTTAAAACAGTAACTGTTTATTATTATAACAGTCTCTAGTTATTATGCTAATCAGTATTTTTTATCACCCTCCCAGTTTGACGGTTAAACCTACAATATGTCATAGCTCTTTGTTATCTTAGTGGTACGTCATTGATCCATATTACACATGAATGGTAAGCAGAGCAAAATGATTGAGGGTCACTGGTTTAGAACATGATGATGCTCTAAATGGGAAGATTGCTCCTGCAACCAGTTAGGGAACAAATATTTCAAGCCATTATTTTATTGGAAGATCATATTTCTGAGAAACAGTATCACTTCAGCATGGGAGATATCTAGTTAATCTACTACCTTCCTTTAGTGGTGAAGAGGAAATATAAATAATACACAAACAGCTATATTTCTCAAATATGGGGGATCTTTTTCAATACCCCGAATACGGTTAAGTCTATAAATTAACCAATTAATTGTCGAGAGTTACCAAGTCAAACAGGGTATAATAGTTATCCTTCCATTGCCCTGCGGTTGTATGCCACCTCCAGGGTATATATTCCTGACTTTGCAGGACTTCCTTAATTGGAACTATGGCCAAGTTTTGCCGTCGACGTTGGCAGAATTTATTTCCGTGTTAGCTCCTGCGGGATATATAATGGAATTTTTTAATAAAAGGTGTAGATAACTGAGTTTACTGTTAAAGTAGAATACAGTAACACTTTGGGAATAACTTATTGTTGTTTCAAATTTGTAGAAAAAAAAAGTTATATTTCGGTCTTCTATTATCTATTGTGTATAATATTTCAATGAAAATCCAACTGATTAACTACCTTCAATCGTCTTTAGGTGAATATGTGCCCTAGATAGCTATTTTCGCTCCTGTGACTGGCGCGGCGCGCACCTAGTCCTGATGGGTTTAGGTGGCATTCCAGTTGAGTGGTGTTGTCTTTTACTCATGTGAATGTTCGGCAGTCGTTCCATGTAACGTCCGTATAAGTCTAACTGTAGTTTATTCATATCTCTTAGCGTATGCCATATCGTTTTGATCCTGCGTTATATTTTTGTTAGCACTGACGTTATCATAATACACGTGAACGAAGTAACAATTCTGTTTTGATGTATTGGGCCATATACTTCGACAGGATAATTCTCAAGCACCAGTAATATGGATAAGAATATTCATGCCTACACACAAAAAAGTTTCGGATGCATCATATTCTCGTCTCGTTTGGAAAAACTGACAAGCCTAGGATAGAGACGAAACATGCATGTCTATAGCTAGCCAAATAAATAGAGGACAGCACTTAATACCAGTTTTCAGCCTCTGATGTGAGTGGTGTCGATATCGTCTCATTGTAGAAGGTGCTTACAAAAAAAAGGTAGTGTTACCTGTATGATCGTTTTCCTTAAATCTTACTTTTACTTGTCTTTTCGTTTTTCCACCGTATAGTTTGCCACATTCACGTTATACCTTTTAGATGCAGTTCTTGCTTTTTTATCTGTATTCCTGAGTTTGCTTCTTGTTGTGATTCTTAAATACTTCATTACACCCCGAAGTATAAATAACTATGAAAGGAACATGTTCGTCAGTTGTCCTGGAGAAGGTTGAAGATAGTGAATCACTTCATTATATTCAAAAAGTATATAGATAATCGAAATCGGAAACACAACTTTTGGAATTGATTATTTATTTTGTACTTTCATATTGCACAATAATCTATACGGAAGCATGCACACTATCTCGATTGAGTTTTGTACTGAGCTTATCCTCTCTTTATCGAATTTATATCTGAATCTATCCAAGGGAAACTCTGCCTGAGCAAATCCTGCTTGAAGTGTTCCAACAAAATATAATTTCAGGCAGGTATCTGGTTACGCGCCCGCAGTCTCGTTTTTGACGGTTGAGATACTATACCGATAAAACCTTACGTTTAATGAGGCATCACATTGAAGCTCTTAACGTACTTTATCCAGGAGCGGGATAGGGAGAGGAACCAAATTTGCCTTTCCTTCCAAACTTCCGAAAGATGAAGTTTTTTTGTTTTCACATGTAACCTTACAGAACGGCAGAGATTTTATCACACTCCAGAAATGCTGTAAGAGTGTAATCTGCTTAGCGAATTTCAATATGGACTCAAAAGAACAATGAAGCAGTTTTTGGTTGAAGAAATTAGAAAGGTAGTTTTTTGTTATCGAATTTATCATCATCACAACATTTGTACATCTAGTCGTGATGAACGTGAATGGTTTGAACGGGTTTTCAAAATAAAATCTGTAAACTGATTTACCTACCAGTACTACTGGGTTCCTGTGCGATATACAGGAAAACTCACCTAGGAAGTAGAACGAAGTTTCACCTCCTCCCAGTACTTCGGCAGAGAGGATCTTTCTCCACTCTCATGGGGGACTGGTACCTGTTCAGTCACAGTGGCCTGTCAGAATCACTACTAAAAGTTATAGCAATTCTCTACTCCTATTCAACTGCAACAGCTCCCGACCTACTATGAGATCCTTGGCTTGCCTGCAGTCATATCTCTATTGCCATATGTTCTCATAAAAGCATACCAGACTATGAGACCCAATCTCTTTTACAGTAATATCTGATAAAGATAATAATTGCCTTCTTCTGATCATGCTTATGATGTTGTTCGCCCTTTCTTACCCTGAGTGAGAATATTGAGAACCTACTACCCGCAAGCTCCCTAATCCTAATGTGACCCTTTATCGGGTCGGTCATGGCCCATGTGCCCTCATCTGCGTTGGCCTATCGTTTTATCCAGAGGTCCAGCATCGGTAAGCCTAAGGGAACGTCGAGGGCCGCAAACGGTGTTGTTCCCAATGCTGACCTTCTTTGAATCTTGTCCAGCTTACGAGCGTCAATGACACTTCCTACGCCATCAAGCATCCGTAATGTGTTCGTCTTCTGACCAGGAAGGTCGGTATAACTATTTCTCGTAATTTTGATGTCTACCACCACGCCTATGTATTTTACCTCGCAGCTTAACGTCAGCGCTGCGCTGTGTAGGACAGACAGCTTGCAATTTGTTGTCCTGTTACTGTGAATTAAAGATACCATTTCGGTCTTACTGCAACTTAAAATAAGAAAAATGGTAGCGTAAAAGCAAAATAAGGAATTTTAAATCTATGGGCTTCGGTAGAAAGTAATTTTTATGGTGTACGACCAAAACGACAATAGACGTCTTAAATTATCAGCTTTTTATTGAAGGTTAGCTACAATTTTGGTATATCGTTCTCTGTCTTGTGCGATCATTAATCATGACAGTCAGTTCACTCTCTCACATTTCTTCGTCATGAAAATTGTCTCTGTCCAGTCCTCCTTAACCCTCAACTGTGCGCTTTATTGTAAGCTTTAGGGACTCGTATCTGCTGTCTCTGTAAATTTAATTCGACTTTAATTGTCTACATTCATTCTTCTTAGGACTCTTTCACTAGTGTTGGTGTCAGTCCACGATGTTCTGAGCATTGTGCGCATTAATCCCATTTCAACGTCTTCCAGGTGTAGCGGGATCCTAGGCGTCTAAGATTTCATCCCATACAAAACGATTGGGTGAGCATAAGCTCTCATAAATCTGTACATGATATTTTACGACCATCGCCTCTGTCAATGCGATAGAGCGAGAATGGTTTATATAGTGGGAGAGACCACTATGCTAAATGGGGATTTAATCCATCGTCGTGGGTACCTGTTGGATTTTGAAGATTAAACGGTACAAAGAATACAAGATTATATGATGTATAACCCTTTTGCTTATGGGAGTGGGATAGGCTGTAGACTTCCAAATATGCAAAAAAACAATAAATTGCCATTTTAATATATTTGAGCGCGTCAGATTTTCTTACTTCAAGGGATTTTGAAAGTTTTTTTTTTTAAAATACCTGAATGTTAACACACTCAGAAACAAGCATATAAAATTAGAAATTATGTATAAATAAAAGGCAAAAAAATATGATCAATCGCAATAAAAAATTATACTTTTAATTTTATTGATGGTTCTATAACAACTTCACTGACTTCACACCAAAGAAATAGTAAAATGAAATAGAAATGGAAAAAATCCAAATGTATTTTGTGAACAAAACATTCAATAGTATCTTCGCTCATCGTCGTAGCAAATATTAATTCTTATAATTTAATTCACAGAACTTAAGGCACAAACAAACAAGCCAGAGCATTGTACATATCACCAATAGTACTGTGATCAGTGAAGGCGTGATGGCTGACGGAAAGTGTACTACCCGAAATTAGGAATGATGGGGAGGTTATGGGGATGATGTGAGAGAGAGCAAATCTGTGGCCCTTCCGATCTCTTGTTCCACGCTCTAGTCGTCAGATTATTGAAATGCACACTTTTCAGCATGTAATTAACGTCCCTTAATCTGACGCCCTCGAGTATTTCCACCAATCGATTTTTCGTTACTATTCTGATGGGATGCTCTAGATACGCGGCACTATTTAAAGAGCTTAGATATTATATCTCAGTAGGGTGCAATGTGAATCATATCTATTAGGATAGTACGAGGGTCACGCTGAAAGTTTTTAGATACAGAAAAACTACAAGGTTTTTTTAAAAAACTTCATTCTGTTTTCTCAACATATTCTCCCCTACCTCAATACATTTACGCATTCGGTAAAACTAAATGTCAAATTCTTGTGACCAACGTGCTTTTGAAAGGTTGCAAATTTCCTTCTCAAATGCAGCGATTGCCTCTTCATCGGTGGGAAAATGGCGACCTCGTAACTTTTCTTTGATCTTAGGAAATAATAAGAAGTCGCACGGAGCCAGGTTCGGAGAATAAGGTGGGTTTGACAACCCGTTCAGCAAAAAAATGGAGTGTTCTAGTGGCGCTGTGAGCGGGTGCGTTGTCATGGTGCCATTGAATACCCCGCAGACCAGTATTTCATAGTTCTTGGAAGACTACAAGAACACATTTGGTTATATACCATTCAGAAGTAACTGTCGCTTGATTTTTCAAGGCTACCGTTGTGATTTATCTACTTTTCGAAAAAAAAGATGTGACCATTTTCTTTCCAATATTCTTGGAACGACGAATTTTCGTTGGAGGCTGCTCACTTTCAAAGCACCAAACTAATGACTGCTGTTTAGTTTCGGGATCTTAATGATATAACCATGTTTCGTCTTCGGTTACGATATTAATAGTGTTTTAACCGTGCCCATTAATAAAGTTTTCAAGCATAAACTCAGCTCAATAAACTCTTGTTGCTTGTTGCTCACTGGTCAACAAATGTGGCACCCATCTGGAACACCGCTTCCTTGGGCGAAGATGATCATGAATGATTGTTCGGACCGCTGGCGATCCAATCCCCAGAGAAGCCTCAATTTCGATGTAGGTTATATGTCGATCTTTTTCTACCATATTTCGCACAGCTTCTACAGTGCCCGGAGTGGGCGGTCGACCTGTGCGAGGTTCATCATCGAGTGAGACCCGGCTCCTTTTAAACTCAGCAAACAAACTAAAAACTGTAGCCCAAAGCAACTCACTAAACTTTCGTGACATTCTGCTCGTTTTAGTCTCTTTTTATAGTCATACAAAATCAAGGCTCGAAGATCGCGACTACCCGATTCCACTCCCACGTTAAAATTCGGCCAAGACTTAGATGCATTCGAGACCGTGGCAAGGCAACTACTGAACGATTCAAACGCTGCCTTTGCGTGTGAGCACCTACAACTTCAGACAAAATAGCTGCATGCTCAAACTTGTTTAAACTTGTATAGGTCAGGCATATCTAAAGACTTTCAGCGTGATCCTCGTAGATAGTTATCGGTTTAACCGTACCTATAGATTTTACCTCAAACTCTGGATACGGCGCTGTCATGTTCGTCGGTGGCATTTTTGTATGTGCGGAACGTCGTCTCGTCCTCTAACAACGCACACACATCCAGATAAGGCGCACGTTCCACTATGTTGCTCTCTATTGTGAACCATCAATGCATCACAAACTGCGCGGCGTGCATGTGCATGGCGGTTTTCAATTTGGCCGAGCTGATGCCGCTTCGACCACAGCCGTAGGACTCGCAGTAGGAGCTTTAAAAGCGGGAAAGAGGAAAGGAGAGAAGTTCGTAAATGGCAGTCGACGTCGCCGCTGCCTTGGGCTATGTGGTAGGGTACAATGTACTCTTTTCAACAAGGCGATCCTTTAATGTCCCCTTTCAGTACATGTCTAAAGGGAGGCACACACATACAACTTTCCTCCAACCATTGACTGCGTAGTCTAAGCTTTGAGATGTTCCTCAATATGTGTTATGATGGCCTTGAGGCTTTCTGTATACAGTTCACAAAGACGTATTCGAAAAATTATTGTGATTGACTGTGCATACTTAACAGGCTAAACAGAGGATATGTAGTAACATGCAATAAACCGAAACAAGGTTGACAGTACAACTGAAAACGGTTGAGCCGATTGCTGCAAAATTTGCTGCAATGAAAAAAGATTACATGAGATGTATAATTCCAAGGTTACGAACAAAAACTAGGACAGCAAGGACAGCATGAACCAGATGTCTTGTGAGTTTGACGGTATATACTTCAGAGAGATAAAAATACTTCTGAAAGTGAGGATTAGAGGGGATCGAAAGGGGCATTCCTCAGTCCAGAACCAGATTTAATCCATAAGTAACAATGCCTGAGATGAAGAAACATCTCCGGACATCTTTGTCAGGCACGGGAATTAACTGTGTGGCCTGCTGAGAGGGATGGGAAATTTTATTTCTCTTTTAAGGAAACACTTGAGAGCGCTCATAACTAGTTCTAGCCGCACGTTCTATGTCGCTGTGAGACAGACTATTCTAGGAACTTGGTGATCTAAGATGTATAGAACTTGGGACTATACTTGCGAAAAGGGCGGATTTTGAAAACCAGCGCGGACAGAAGCGCGACATGCTCCGATGACCACAACAGATAGCATCATCTCTTCTTTCATTTATGTTAGGACATCGAATTAACGAACAGCGGGCTAAAATTGAGAAATATTGGATAGCAGGTTATGCATGGACCGTGGTAAAAGTCAAAATTGCTTAAAACTGGTTTCGATTGTGGTGATAACAAAATTTTTAGGATAGATATTTTAGAACATAATTTTATTTAGAATGGTATACCTATTTCTGACATCTGATGGCATAGCTGCTCAGCCTATGTAACTATTAATTTGCACTTTTTCATAGTTACTGAAGATATTAGCATAATGATTTAGATCACACAGGTATCGTGTATCAACTTGTCTCAATATCACCCTCGTATTGCCTGATTATGTAAGAAAATTGGTTTTGTTTGTCTTACTTTCGTAAGAAAATTTTGATTTTTGATGGAATCTGTTGAAATGTAGGAGCAGCTGATCAATGGATCAAATACTATCTTCATGACTGCAGAATAGAATAAATGTGGATGCTGGTTTCCTAGTTAATCTAATAATACTTTTTATGGCTATGTCATGACAAGATTTGCAATGAAAGGTCCGATGCAAGAATCGCTTTTGCCTATCAGAGTAAACTGTTTGTACACACTCCGAAGAACCAGAGAAGATTGCTGCATTGCTAATACTTGTTCTTTATAACCTATACACTTTTCAACTATATTTTGATCTTTTCCATATTTTCTGTTAACAAGATAAATGCCCCCGTTTATTCAAACGGTACAGAATTCAAAGCTATGCAAAATCAGGTGGATAACTTTTTTTTTTCTTGAGAATAGTACATAATCGGTTTCGCATTGGATCCTCCAATTCTATACAAGATTAGAACCCATACAGAGTCAAAAATGAGGTACAAATAACTATTTACAGATTTGAGGTATGTTGTGTCCAAAAACTGATATTTTGACCGAACTTCAAGAGATTCTCTGTTTGAAATCTGATACTGACGATCATTAAAGATCGGGAAAACGTGACATCTTAAAATCACCTTTTTTTCGCGCTTAAAATACTTCTTACGCCTATTAGATTGACAATGGAAAAGGAGGCATCTATCGCCGATTCATGTGATGGAATTGAGACCACAAATTAACACAAGCTGTATACAAGTTCAAAGAAACCAAAATCAACACACGCTGAAAGGGCTGCGCATATGCGGACCTAATGACACTGTCGGCATATACACACTGGAATAAAGTAATTATACCGGTACAAATACAAACCAGCGGCAAGTGGCGATATGCGCAGCGGGCGAGGAACATATATTTTATTCTCATCAGCAAACATAATAACATTTAGGCCACACGTACAATTACGCGTGTTTCCATATCGGCGTCATTTATCAAAATTTATGCACGTAATTTTGTTAGGTGCGGCGTGAAGTGTGCGCTATCCGGGGATGATCATGTTTTGATTGGCCGCTGTGAGGACGACAGCATTGTTGCTTCATCCATTGCGCTTCTGCTCGACTCTTTGGAATACAGTATCAGCTTGTATTCAAGGTAATGGCGCGGAGTCTGGGAGGTATTTAAATTACCGTATGCAAGTTAATTATAATCTTTTTTCAAAAAAAGCTGGTAGTCCACACCAAATATCATCAATTGTCCTGGACGGCGCTATGCATGCATAAACCAATCATTTTCAAATGCTCCTTCCAGCGAGGCTTGCTCCTTAGTTGATGAAAAGTCGGCCGCATGTAGCCTATGCCTAAAAAGAAAAGGAGAAAGATGTCCAGAAACTATATATCTGTGGATTTGCTCTGCACGATGTCCCAGGTTATGTGAGCAGCTTGTGGAGTTCCTGGACAAAAACAATATCATCAATGATCACCAGTATGGTTTCCTCAAGCAAAGATCTAATGTAATTTCCTCTAAACTACATCACACATATTTGGAGCGTCGTTGCGCTCAAATTTTCTTATGACACAAATGTAGTTCAGTTCAATGCATAGAAGATTGAGTCAGCTACTTTCATAAGAAAATCATATGCTGCGCTATCAGCCATGAAGATTCAGGGGCATCCAATACTTGAGTCGTCTCCAATCGAGCTTCCGGGCATTGACACGGTCATCATGCCGAGCCTGTTATTTCGACGACCCGGAAGCTGGGGATTCCCTTACACTACAGGAACTTGTATGCACTGGAGTTGCTGCTTCTCCATCTCTAGAATATCAACATTCCAGAGATATAAGCACCACATGTTTAGCGATGGGTTCCAAGGCAGTCCCGTAGCTCCTGGACTCAAGCCAGAAAATACCATATGTCTAGTGCACGCGCCCCTCCTTGCAAAGGACCTCCACACAATGTGAAATATTGAAGCATAATGGCTAATATTTCTCAATTCTATTGATAATGCTATGGTAAATGTTCGACTGATCTGCCCCGGATAATAACCCTAGATCCATCAGTACAAAAAACACTAATGGGGCTCAAGGATCGCATTCTTGCCAGGTTGAACATCCATCATCTCGAACAAGCCTCTGCCTCAACTCATTATTTTGGAGAACTTTAGACCTGTGGAGTAGGCTACCGGAAAGTTTTTTCTCCGATGATTACAATTCACAAGGTCAATTTGAGTAAGCCTTCAACCCTCTCGCAGCATCTTCAGAAGGAGCCAATATATTTTTAACGAAAGCATTTACCAACGACATAAGAGGAAAAAACGTTTCAAAAATTCATTTCTGCCATTTTATACTTTGATAACGGCTGTCGAGGTCGACCTTTGCCATTATCATTCAGGTTTTTCATTGAGCTATTGGATTATTTACGTTATCAATTATTTCACAGCTACAAATACCGCTTTGACCGTAAGAAATGATGCAATAATTCAATACTGCAGACAGGCTTTGCTTGAACAAAGAGTAACCAAGCGCATCCTGTTTCGAAAGAGAATTTTGGGTTTATAGGGAATCATGGAAAGTTTAACAGATATGAAATTGTTACCCATTAAAAACTAAAAAGCTACGTTTTTGATTTGTGAGAACATTCATTATCCTTATACTTTATTCATATTTTCAATGGTAATAGCCAAAATCTATGCACAATGAAATTCAGCTGCAAAACTTCACGTTTGATGATGGTTACCTTTCTGATGAAATTATTCATCATTTTCACATTCCAATTTTGTATTGTTTTCCAGTTTCCAATCATTTTTGGGAAGAGTAAGCGAATTCTGGATGAGCCATGCTAGAAAGCTCGTTCGTAGGCGGAATTATGAATAAAATTCTTAGGACGCTCACACATTTTCAATTCCAACAAACTGCATTTCCAAGTTCCTGTAAATTTTGTAAGATTTAATTTTTGTCACCCACTAATCTCAGTAACTGCTGCAATGCTCCAATGATGCTACTCTATCTTCTTTTTTCATGGATATCTGATATTAGAAAATGCAGAATTCAACTTTTATTTATAAAAACTAACAGTTCGGACTGATGCGTGCAAAATACTGTGTGAATCCACTAGACGTCACTTCTTAGTTCTACTTTAACAACGATTTGACTGGGGATATACTTAATTAATAAAGCCTTTCCCTTTCCTGTTCCTTCATTGTAGATTTTTAGTCTGTCTCAGAATTTGTTTGAGGTGTACCTTTCAATGCAAACTTTTACCAGTAGTATTCGTGAGGGTCCTTTCTTTAAGTGAGTTGCAGTATATGAGTCAACTGAGATTAGTAAACAAGTACATGTTTTGTATAGTTTTTATTCATGATGTTTTCCTATACAGAATTTATAAAGCAAATCATATCGATATTCTTAATACCTATCTCTAATTCCTACAGACTGGTCTTGCAACGTGGTTGCAAAGAGATTCTGTAGGAAAGTTGTTTTTGGTGGCCTTGCAGCCTCCATATACAGCTGAAACGCATCTATTCTCTTGTGGACTCCACTGGTATACTTTTATATTGCCCCGGCATCTAACGGGACCTTCCTCCACCTTCTTGAAACAATCTGAAAATGAGCGGATGTTTCAATAAATTTCCCAAGACTAACAATCAATATCTAGTTTCATTTCCATGAACCTCAAATCGAATAAAAAATGGGGTCAAGCAGGTTGGCGCTGTACTTCCCATGCAATTGTATCAGTTCATAAAAAAAAGATAATATTTTATGACTGCTTATAGGTGCCTACTCTAGACGCATCCACAGCAAACCATGAGTTGTGAAGTGAATCAACAAGTATCTCAAATAAACGTTAATTTTTTTAGAAGGCATATAAGTGAACAATCATCTATGACTGAAAACAACAGACAATTACCGGGCTAAAATGTTTAAAGGCGACATAATGTACTTTTTACAACACCAAATAATTGAGCTACTCGTCAATTGATGTGGGAAGTCATCCTGAAATTCGCTATCTTCTGACAAGCTGTATTTTGTAAAACACTTATTATCATCCTTTCTTGATATTTAATATCACATACATAACATAAAACTATTGCTCTTTTCTAGCGGTATGTCTGTCTGTTTTTCTGTCATCTTTGATTGTCTCTATATCCATAGCTTCCAAACCTAGTAACGGATGTAGCAGCTGCAATGATCATGCTTCAATGTGATCCCTACGACTGGTAGGAACTGTTTCGCTTACCATATTCAAACAGGTATTCCAGCATAAACGATTATGTTTCCATACTTTTTATCAATTTTTCTACCTGAAAAATTGTTTATCGTATTTCTGAATAAAATATATGTGCTTCTGAAGGGACAATCATATTAGCGGAAGCCTATCTTTTCAGCAGGACAAATTTCATGTACAAAAGTACTTCCAGAAGCATTTTCAGCAAGAAGTATAATTAAGTTTCGAGTAGGTTACCGTATTTATCGTTTTGGAAAACCTGAAAGTTTTTGGAATGTTTACAATTGTAAAAGATTAAGTCTTAGTCTAGTCATTATTCTCAATATTCTTTTACCTATTACCGAAAGATCGTTGATAAATTTGATTTGAATTTATTTTCACTAGGTACCACCATTGCTTGGGAAATAGAGCGTCAACCGAGTCGACATCATATTTTTATTTTATAAGTCACACAGGTTGTATATAAAATTGTTATTAACAAAAAAACTATTAGATTTCCTAAAGTTTTCTAAACCGAACCTTCTCTGCATGTCAGAGATACGGTGCTTGCATCAAGTAAAGCGTCTATTAGATTTAAATAATAATCAGGTGATTATAATACCGTTTTCAATTGAAAATATTAATACAATACTCACCACGTTCGTCAAATGCCCATACTGATAACGTTGTTACTGCAAGTGCGATAAGTAAAATTAAGCCTTGATTGCTGGACATTGTTCTTTTCTAGTATCAAATGTACTGATTATATTTCACGTAGGCTACCTATATATATATAGGAGGAATGCGTTTTTCATTTGGCTAATGCTTCTATACACACCGGTATGCTGATGTGGATCCGACGCTGTCGATCTCGTTTCGTGTGAAGTCGACGTTGCAGCGGAGAAAATCACAAGCCACAAATTGATTAGGAATACCTTCGCCGCCGAATTGCAATAATTAAACGAATTATACGATAATATTTTCTAAATTCAAAGTCTCGAAAAAACTGTAACTCGCCTAATTTTAGGTCTTTCGGGCTCTTCGTGTTCCGACGCATTTCTTAACATTTTTATTCTAATTTCTCGAGACTCTGATTTGCGACTTCCGCATAATTTTAACATCGCCCGTCTCAAGTGATTTGACATTTGAAATTGACCAATGTTTCTCCTTCTCACTTCCTGTCCGTTTAGATTGAAATTTTTGCACATATCGAAGAAAAAATGTGTTTACCTACACGTATTTCGAATAGAATAAAAATGTTTCAATATAAACAATTTTATTGTATATTTTGACGACAGTATATAACATTTGATAATATAATTTGTGCATGACAACATAAGAGTTTTCATCCTCTTGAATGCAGTTAGCATCTAGCTTTCGTCGGAAACCGTCCTCCACCCGGGTCAGTATCTTACCATCGATTGTATTCACTGCTTCCTCAATTCCCTCCTACAGTCCGGTCAATGTGCGGGGTTTTTGATAGTATGCAAGCGATTTCAGATACCCCCACAATGAAAAACAAAAGTACTTCAAGTGCTGGTGCACTGGAATATCCCTGAAACAAGACCTTCGTCCGAGACTCCCGGACATATACACCGATTCAGTGTTCTTTGATTTTTAAGAAAGTTCATTATACTTATTCCTTATTAATATTTTTAAAGGGAATTTAATAAGTCTATGTAAAATTAAATTCAGTTGCAGAAAAATAGATGATTCTAAAAAATTGATATGATTTTACCTTTTTTAGGTTTGATGAAATTATTTATTATATTTGATATTTTTTATAGTTTTCAATCATTTTTGGCAGCAGCAAACAGAAGTTTTTCATTGAGGAATTCTAAAAAACTCTAAATCATTTTCTTGTACATTTATCCAACTCCTGGTCATTTCGGAGTCTAGTGAAAAAATTTTTAGGAGGTCTTAAACATTTTAAGCATTTTTTACTCAACCGCAAGTTTGAATGTTTTTCAAGAGAATACAGAATTCATCCTTCGTCAATAGAAACTAATAATAACAATGCAGACTCAACTTTGCTTACTTTGGAAAACAGTTCGGACTGATGCACCTCGCACTGCTGTATATAAAACCATTAAACGCCACTTCTTAGTTATACTCACGCCACGATTCTCCCTTTTCCTTTTACTGTTCATTGTGGATCTCTAGTTTCGCTTAGTATTTGTTTGGGGTTTAAGTTTCAATGCAAAGTTTAGTTCTAGTACATGGGTGACTGAGATCAGTAAATAAGTATATGTTTTGTATAGTTTTTATTTATCATCATCTCCTATACAAATTTCAAATTTATATGGTGAATTATATCCATAGCCTCAATACTCATCTCTAATTGCTACAGACTGGTTTTGCAATATTGTTAAAGTCATTTTCTGTATCGAAGTTGTTATTTGTGGCCTGGCAGCCTCCATATACAGCTGAAACGCATCTATTTTCTTGCGGACTTCACTTGTATACCTTTATATAGGCCAGGCATGCAATGGGACCATCCTCTACATTCTTGAAACAATCTGAAAAGGACTGGATGTTTAAATTAATTTTCCCAAGACAGACAAGCAATTGACACAAACATCTTGTTTCATATCTTTTCAGAAATTGTATGTGCCTATTAGGAATGTTTAAGAAATACTCCAAATCCAATAAGAAATAGCGTCAAGCAGGTTTGCGCTGGGCTTCACAGGCAATGGTTTCAGTTCAGAAATAATTTGGATGGGATTTTATAACATTGGAATTGATTTAAAAAAAATATAATAACTAAATCTGTCTGTCGCTGTCGAAAAAGACGAAAGAAAACCATGTGTTGTGCAAGGAATCGATAAGCATCTCAAAAACATGTTCATCTGGTCGGAAGGCAAATAAGTGTTTGCAAAGTACTGATAACTGCCGGGCTGAAATGTTCACAGATGATAGAATATATTTTATCACCGTCAAATAATTACCGCCTCTATAACTGAGGTGGTAGGTAAAGTCAAAAATGCTATATTTTAATAATCTATAGATTGTAAATCACTAATCATATTTTCTTTTCGTGACGTTTCATATGATATACATCACTAAAAACCATGTCACGAATTTCTAGAAGTCTGCTTGTCATTGGATGTGATTCATTTTTTTAAGGTAGATTACCATGCAAGGTCGAAAAATCTTGTGTCCTACACGCAGGCTGAAAAAGTATGACCTGTCGAATCTTGTGTGATTTGTATTAGTCACCGAAATGTTTCAGAAGAAATATAACGGGTTTGTCAGTTCAGAGATCGATGGCATGGTGCCAAATAATTATTGTGTCTTTGTTCTATATGACATAGACAAAAATATGTCTCACACAGTAACAGGTGACAATAAAACGTGACAACTATTTAATCACAGTAGTTGGAAAACAAAAGCGGCTTAATATGAAGGCTAAATAATATAAATTATTATATATCGAACAATACGCAATTTTTTCAGTAAACTAAACTATAAACAATGTTATCCACTGCGAAAATAGGTAATTGACTTTTGTGGCACAACATGGCAGAATTAAATCAGATATTTGAGATATTATCTTAAGGTCCTTCTAGAATGGAAACGTAGTAAAGTAAAATCAATATATAAAAGTAAATTAGAGCAGCAATCAAATCTGTAGTAGTAATGGGAAGGCATAGCCTGGCAAGGAGGCCACCTTTGGCCCTTTTTGCCGAACCTGAAGGCCATCACTAGAAGTAGGGTAGACATGGTAACTCCCTAGTGTCGAACCTTCCAATGAGGGTTCCTTAGTGCCGAATCTTCCAGACCTTTTAATAAAGGTCATGATGTCCGACCAAAATCATTATCAATCGAAAAGATTAATAGAATACTCACCACTTTTGTCAAATGCCCATACTGGTAACGTTGTTACTGCAAGTGCGATAAGTAAAATTAAGCCCCGATTGCTGGACATTGTTCATTTCTAGTATCAAATACACTGCTTATATTTCATGTAAGCTACCTATATATAGGAGGAATGAGTTTTTGATTTGGCTAATGCTTCTATACATACCAGAATGCCGATGCGCATCCGACGCTGTCGACCTGGTTCTGTGTGAAGTCGACGTCGCAGCAGAGCAAATCACAAGCCACAAATAGATTATGAATACCTTCGCCGTCGAATTGCAATAATTAAATGAATTATACGATAATATTTCCTAAATTCAAAGTCTCTCGAAAATAATTGTAACTCGAATAATTTAAAGTCTTTCGGGGTCTTCGTTTTCCGACGCATTTCCTAACGTTTTTATTCTAATTTCTTGAGATTGCTTTAAAGACCTTCGCATAATTTTAACATCGCCCGTCTCGAGTGATTTGACATTTGAAATTAACCAATGTCCCCTCTCCTCACTTCCTGTCCATTTCGGTCAAAATGTTTGCACATATCGGAGAAATGTGTTTGCACAAATTTCGAATAGAAAAAAAATGTTTTAATCAATACACTTCCATTGTATATTTTAACGACATTACATAACATTTCATATTGTCATTTGTGCACGATAACATAGGGGTTTCCATCATCTTGAATGCAGTTAGCCATGTCCGGGTTTTGTGAGAGTATAGAAGCGATTTCAGATATCCTCACAATAAAAAATCGTAAGCACTCCAAGTGCCGGTGCCCTGGAAGACTTTCGTCCATGAATCCCGGACCTCTCAACTTTTTTACCGATTACCGTTACACCGGAACCGACTCCTTCTTTTAAGCATCACCGGAATCATCAGATCTCTATAATATAATGACTTTTGTAAACTCGTGGAAAGATTAGAAAGTTTTGTGTTTTTAATTTTTGAGACATTTCATTATGGTAAGTTTTCAATCATTTTTGGCAGCAGTAAAAATAATTATTTTATTTCTGACAAAAACCAAATTATTTTTTTGTACATCTATCCAGCTTTTTATCATTCTGGAGCTTAGTGATAAAAATTTTACTTTACATGCATTTTAAAATGTTTTCCAAATAAATTTTGTCAGTAAGTTTTATTTTAATATGCCGTTTTTGTTGAATAACTAAATTTGTAAAAGAATGTGGTGTAGTCCAATGAAGCTGCTTTATTTATTTTCTCATGGATATCTCGTTTTAGAGAATACAGAATTAGTCAATAGAAACTAATGATAATGATGCAGACCCAATTAATGCTCACTTTGGAAAACAGGTTGGACTAATGCGTGCGAGGCGCTGAGTGAATCTACTGGACGTCACTAGTTATACTTAAGCCACGTTTTCACTGAGTTTTTTATAGCCTTTTCTCCCTTTTCCTTTTACAGTTCATTGTGGATACCTAGTTTCCCTCAGAATTTATTTGGCGTTTACGTTCCAATACAAAGTTTCATAAATAATCACATGAGTGATTGAGATCAGTAAATAAGTGTTTTGTACAGTTTTTATTCATCATCATCTCCTATAAAAATTTCAAACTTATATGGTGAATTGTATCCATGTTTTTAATACCTATCTCTAATTGCTACAGATTGGTTTTGCAATATTGTTACAGTCATTTTCTGTAGCGAAGTTGTTCTTGGTGGCATGGCACCCTCCATACGTAGCTGAAACGCATCTATTTTCTTGCGGACTCCACTTGTATACCTTTATATAGGCCAGGCATGCAATGGGACCATCCTCTACATTCTTAGAACAATCTGAAAAGGAGCGAATGTTCCAATCAATCTTTCCAAGACAAAAAAGCAATTGACACCAACATCATGTTTCATCTCTTGTAAGAAATTGTATGTGCTTATTAAGAATGTTTAAAAACTACTCCAAATCCAATGAAAATTAGCGTCAAGCAGATTGTCGCTGAGCTTCCCAGGCAATGGTTTCAGTTCATGAATAAGGATTTGGATAGGATTTTTTAACTGTTGATAGAAAGACGAGTGAATGTTACTCATGCCTGTTGATGCTCTCACGGCAAACCAAGTGTCGTGCAAGGCATGGATAAGCATCTGAAAAACATGTTCATGTGGCTGGAAGGCAAATAAGTGTTACAGGAGAAATATCAAGAGTTTGAAAGCTTAGAGATCAATGGCATGGAGTCAAATAATTGTGTCTTTGTTCTATATGATATTGACAAAAATATGTGTAACAGAAACAGGTTATAATGAAATTTTGTGACAACTATTCAATCACAGTAGTGGGAAACCAAAATCCGCTTAATTTAAAGACAAATAATACGACATTATTTCAGAAAACTATTAACTATAAACTATGTGATGCACTGCGAAAATAAATAATTGACTTTTGTAGCCTAAAATTAAATCAGATATTTGAGCTATTGTTTGAAGGTCCTTCTAGAATGGAAAGGTAGTAGAGTAGACGCAATATACAAAAGTAAATATGAGCAACAATATCTTCTCTGTTTGTCTGTCTGTTCATAGCTCCTAAATCAGGTTACAGAGATGTAACAGCTGTAGTGAGCATTCTGTAATGTGAGCCCTACGACTGGTGGAAACTGTTTCACTTACCATATCCAAAATGGTATACAAACATAAAATATTGTATTCATATATATATATATATATATATATATATATATATATATATATATATATATATATATATATATATATATATATAATGTTTGGAATTATTAAAAATGTTTGCTTCCTATAAATTCATTCTTTGAGGCAGATTCTGCTTTTAATTGTCTCAGTTCGAAACATATGATGTGATCTGTAGTACACAAAACCCTTGAGAAAAAGTAAACGTTGTAGAACTTTCCTTTAAATTTGTTTTAATTTAAGTCCTTTAGCTCATATAAAAAACCTTACAGCAAATATTTCTTTTTAAGTCGTTGTGTGGGAAGTACAGTTTTGTCCTACATGACGACAACTCAGTATCTCTCTCTTTCTCTCTCTCTCTCTCTCTCTGTTTATTTTTTAAAGTTTTTTAGTCTGAATCTTCTTTTTTCTATATTCATCGCAAATGATAAACTGGTCACCATGAAATCATTATTAATTGAAAAGGTTAATACAATACTCACCACTTTTGTCAAATGCCAATACAGATAACGTTGTTACTGCAAGAGCGATAAACAAAATTAAGGCACGATTGCTAGACATTATTGTTTTCTAGCATCAAATACACTGATTATAGTTCACGTAGGCCACCTAAATATAAGCAGAATAAGTTTTTCATTTCGGTAATGCTGATATCTAACCAGGAACGAATATGTAGATAAACAGAGATATTATGCATATGATACGCGTTATCATATGAAGTTGTTGTGCAATGTTAATTAATGTATTTCGACGCAGGAGTGATTTGAATAGTGATATTTTTTGCAGTCTAAAATCTATGCAAAATAATGTTAATTTTCATTCAACAGACCTAAAACATAAAAATAACAAATGTTGACAATGATAACTATTAATCGCTTCAATTTTTGTAGAATTTCTCTGCGTCTGAGTTTAATCTAGGAGTGCTGGAACTTATAACACCACCCACATTCATCGATGATAAGATTCACTTTTCGTAACAACAGTGTTCTAAGTACGACTTAAACGAAGGACTATTAGATATATGTGAAATCTTGTGTAGAATTGCAGTTTTGATTCAATGATGGAAGAGTTTCGCCTAATAAAAGCATCTCCAATCTACATAAAAAATAGTCAAATCGAATTTACTTGGTCGTTAACCTGCAAGAGGGTCAGGATTCATTTGAACAAAATTTGTGTAAGCAACGTTAAAAAATGAGATTTCAATACAAAAAGATAATACTGCTGCTGGTATCAGTTTGGAAATAAACATTTGTATTGGATTCTGGAATTATCAATTTTAGATAAAATTTGAGGAATATCAGATATATTTAGCGGCCCTTAATTTCTGAATTTTTTATCATTTCCAATGTTCCTAAAACTAACTTCAAGTGATTCAGCGGTTTCAAAATTCTATCAATATTTTCATGACACTTGCTTGACTAGGCCTAAATACTGGACTAAATAGCACATTCGTAATTCCTTACTTGTGGAAATAACTTAAATGGTTTATACTAACCAAAACTCTCACGCAAACGGGCGCTGCCCATTAACGTCTTTACGGAATCAAGTGTTCCTGATATACTACCTAATTACGACATCCATCTACAAGGATGAACTATCTTACAGCAACATCCTTTATCCTTCATGAATATTTTTGAGATGCCCCATTATCAGGACCATTCACATCAGAATCGCCTCCTCCACCACATATGTGGCCTGCTATGGACATGTATATTTCGTACAGTTACCTAGACTAAACAATATAGCTCGGCGGCCGACAGCAGATGCAAAATCTTTCGAAAAAAATCTCAAGTAACTCAGATAATTCAAGGTATTTCGAGATCTGCGTGTTCCGACGCATTTCCTATCCTTTTAATTCTAATTATAAGACTATAATTTTTGACCTTCGTATAATTTTAGCATCGTTTCTCTAAGTTTATTGACATCTGACATTGACCGATGTTCCCTCTCCTCATTGCATGTCCATTCAGATCGAAATTTGAAATTTGAGTCATCCGTTAAAGTAAGCGCATATGAACACCTTAATCAAATATCCTAAGTAATCCATGAATTATATGTATGTAAACATTTTAACTACATTACAGGACATCCGAAAATATTATTTCCAGCTCTTGTCAAGAATAGACCCACCACCGGGATCAGAATCTTATCATCGATTGCAACAAGGTGATCGCCAGTGCCATGGAATGCCCCCAAAAAGAGAAATTACCTTCCCTGGGTACATGCTTTGTACGTCGTGCAGCTACTGTCTACTGCTCCATTTCTACTTAAATGGCATCGAATGCCAAGATCAATGACTGGTAGGTCGCCCCCATACCTCCCTATCAGGCTGAGTACTACCCCTTTCAAACTTTACTTAACTTTAAAACATTGAAAATACATCGAACATTTATTATGTTCAAAGTTGAATCTGGCTCAATACTCCGTAGTTACTGAAAATGCATCTGTCAATGCTGTGTTTTGCAGGAAAGTGTATGAAAGCGTATCTGACTAAACAAATAAAAAATTGAGATTTCCTTTACTCCCCTCCAAGTCACGGTTATTATATGGTTGAAAAAACTAATTAAAAAAGTATTCTAATGTATGTAAAAATAACTACTGAGAAAGTCTTTTAGCTCCCACGGAGCTCATTTAGTCTGTATACGTCACAGGCAATTTTACTTCAAAAAGTTTATCATTTCGCTGTAATAGGATCCACCACTCAGTTAACGGGCTCTCTACTTTGCTTCGCAGAAAAAGGAATGCAGCTCTGTTTTCCTCTTGGTATTCTCACAAAATTAAATACATACAATTTACATTTTATTTTCATTTATCAGGTACATTCCCGGCTAAGTTTCTTGTTGAATAGAACAGTTTTTTGCTTCTTCTGCGGAATACCGTTTATCTTCCAGTGTTTTTAATCCGGAAAAATTAGGAAAGTTTGGTGGAAATGCTTCAGGATAATTTAATTTTGGCAGTTAATGCTGCATTCAGTGGAATGAACTGGTGTGTAGTAGTTGTGTATAAATTATTTATCCAGGGATTTGACGCTAAATTTTTATAGGAGGGTCTTGGAGGGTCTAATGCAAGGACCTTCTTTCGTCTATTGATGTTAGTGATCACATAAACCCAACGTACTTTGTACAGCGCCCTTCTGAATAGTTCTGCTGATGTTAACCCTGTCAATTTTGCTAGCCAGGGAATGCGTCAGCGTCCGGATTCTTTCTTGCTGTTGATTTTGCCCTGTAATATCAACTGCAGCAATCGGTACTTCGTGTTGCGCATGATTATGTCCAAAGTATGCCGCTTTTATGCATTTAATTATGTTAACTGTCTTTCCTCAGTCTTCTAACAGCAAAGACCAGTTGTGTCTAGTATTTAACGAAATTGAGTTATCTAATTGTTTTGCATATGCTTATAACATACGCCACAGATTTTTACACTTTGCAAAAACCGGGTAAGTACCGGGACTTGTTTTTGCATAGTAACATTTATTTTCGACAGATAATTATTGCTGTCAGTTTTTTTGGCAATTATAAGCTAACAAAAGCGTAATGAAAAGGGATGTCACCTGAAAGGGAGTCAAGAAATGACCCATCTTTAGGCTCTTACAGACATTGTACTGGAGGTGCTTCTTACCAGAAACTCAAAATACTTTTCAGGGTAAGGTCATAATGATTAAATAATATATATAAGATAATCATTTAATGCTTAGCTTATGCACTTATCTTATTGGCCACAGTACTACCACAGTCAAAATCGTCTCAACTTCTTTGAAGTGCGAACAGCCCCCTTCAGAAAAAAATTCTCTAGTCTCCAGTCCTTGCATTCAACCTTTCATTCGGTATTTCACTTTACGCGCATATGCCAGATGAGAAAGATGGCCAAAGAAAACTCAAATTAGACACTAAAGAGCTTCTAAACACTTCCAGGGGTCGAGACAATCAAGTTGCTACTATGTATAGCTTGTATGTTGTCATTTCTGTTACCGGTATGATCAGTGAAGGGTGCATCGGTTCTGGTGCATTTTAAAAATTGGTATATGTATTCCTAGTAAATAGCTCTACTTCATTCTCAAAAAAATTGATCGACCTGTATTCGTATTCTTTAATAGTGCGTAATGACACCGTATTATTTGATTATGATTGAATTTGATAATTTATTGAACCTGACATCAGCACCGAGCTAAATCGTGTGAGTGGACTACCTACTTCTCTCATTTGGCAGATCGTCTCTCCGGCAATCAGAAGGTGTGTGAATCGAATCTCAGTCAGAATAGATCAATGTCTTTTGGGGAATACTAAGGGCATTATAAATGTATAGTGCTGTCAAAATAGATAAATGTTTTTGTCCCACAGCATATTCAGAACGGACATGATGGAGTGGGAGGGAGCATGGTGATTAAAGCAGCAATTCACATGCAAGTCAATAGGCAGAATTCGGAAAAAATCGCTGGTCAAATTATTTTTGAGTACATGAGGTTACATACGGTGTGAAGAAACATTAAAATGTATCCATCTGTATATAAAAAGATTGTGTAATTAAAACACAGTTTCGCGAACAAAACTGCATGATGAAAGAGCTTCACCATCTCCAATCTAAGTTCATTATATTTTCCAAATATTTTTTTTCATTCCGTTTTGTACTTTGGTAAAGACTGACGAGGAAACCGAAACGTCAGTAAAGGTTTATTCGTACGTATGTGGTTTTTAATTAGCGTCCAGTGAAAATATAAGGAATAATCAGACGGAGAACCACATAATAAGTCCTAGAATCTACATTAATTGAAAAAATAACGATTTTAAACATTTTGAGCCTCCAAAAACACCTTTTAAATACATTTTAAAATGACGAACCTGTGAAATATATAAGAATCGTGCTTCAAAAATTTAAAAAATATTATAGTTGCCAATTTATTTATGACCCCAAGCGGGAATTTGAGAGACATTAAAAAAAATTGGAAGATTTATAATATAGTTTTTGCTTATACTCTGTTACCTACGTCCGGACTTTTATTGTGTCGACAATGTCTCAGCACAACTCAGCTTGAGATCTGAGCGCATAAATAAATTCACACTGTATTTATCCAATGTAAGGTTATAACAAGGATAGTCCGTTATAAAGACGGCCAGCAAACGCCTCTGTGAAGCAGCTTAAAGGGAGTTTAAAATTTCCGCAAAAAAAATCTTCCATTTGTCACGAAGACTTTATGAGTCAGCCGCCCGTTGCTATGTTACTTGAAGTGGAAAATTTAATTATGCCACGTTTTCACGTCAGCTTTTTCAGCGGATTTCTGGATTTGGGCTTCCCTGCGTAGGAGATTTTTCCATAGCTTGACAAAAAAATCCGTCAAATTTTCCCCCCTCGTTCTCAAGTTTTCTGAGCGTTAACGAAATAAAATGGTAATGATTATGATAAACAACTGTTAGTAATGAATATAAAGCTTGTCGTATTTTCGGCCTTGGAGTGCTGCTGGTCAAAAACAAACTAGAGCAATATGATGTTAGATAGATAAAGATGAAGATAAGCAAAGGCTTGAAAAACTGGTATAGTATGCGATTGCCAAAATAATCGTTGATAGAGGAAAACGGTCTGAGAGTTGCCTTGGAGGAAACCGAGCTAGTAAAACTTTCTGAGAGATAGAAATTGACCACATCGACTGTTAAATTTGTGGCAGACATTAATGGTCATAATGCAACAAGGTGCCTGGGAATTTGGCTGAATAGAGATACAAGGACCATCGAGTCGTTTGCTGATGTTGTCTAATGGAGAACCCAACTGCCAGCTAATAATACTTGCGGTTGATGAACTCCATTATGTTTCATAGTGCTCCTATATATGTGAAAGCACTAGGAAAAAAACAAAATAAAGGCAGTTAACGCTAAAAACACAGCGCAGGGTGTATTGTGTGTAATTTCTGACTTTAAAACTGTGTCAATGTAGGCTTGCGTTGTACTAGTGAAGTTGATGGCACCGGTACTGGAGGAGAGATCGTTCGCTAAAATGGCAGAGAAGATGGAAACCATGGCACGTAGACCAGAAAACTAATTTTAAACATGAAGAAATGGATTTACAGAGGAGTGGTACAGGTACAATAGCAGACACTGTTGCTTTGAGAACTGAGTAGTAAAGAATGACTTTGTAAATTTCGTATATTGTCCTGACCAAGAGGACACTCCAAACGATCTGCTTGAATTTTGTAGGTGAATTGATGTTCAGAAGATACCAAAATTGGCGCTCGCTGTAACTTTGTCAAGTGTAAGAGCGAAAGCGAATTGATTAAGGTTCCTCCAATTTTAAGGCATACAAAGAAAGGCAAATTACATAACAAAAAAAGTAGCATGTAGAAGGAGGTAAAACAGACATCTGTTGGTGTTAGCAGGACGTTATCCATCATGATGAAAAGCATTGAGCACTGTCATAACGGACGTCCAAGGGGTTTTGGTGTGTATAACGAATTTTGGAATTTGGTTCGTTCCTTTATATACCTCGCACATTTCTATATGTACAGTTAGGATATAAAATCTGCAGACAACCCCCTACTTCGGTATAATTCTTAAAGATGAAATGATTTTTTCAAAATTTCGTGTCCTAGTGGAAAAACAGGTTAGCTATGTTTTATACTTTTAAAATCTGGCCGTTCCTTATCAATCGCTTTTCAAGGAAGTATTTGTTACACCGCTTCATCAGTCTATGTAAGTATTCTTTCTTCGGAATAAGCTAAGCTGGAAAACATTCTGATAAACACTTGCAACAAAGTCAATTTTGTTAGAATCAAGCTGTACAACACATATTATGAAAAATCCTCAATTTATGCTGGATATTTGCCCTTTAACATGCTTCTGTTAATGTTTTTAAACATAAGCTAAAGGATATTCTGCTAGAATGTTGCTTTTATAATATAATAGAGATGAACTTTTTTCTCTAAGTAGGGCGTCGTATTGTTTATAATGTGATCCTTATCAAATATGGAAATGGTGCTAACTTTTTTAATGTAAAATTTAATGGTACACTTCCAAGTACTATTTTCACAGATCACTAGGAAGCTTCACCACCTAACAAGGGCAAATTTTAGATTTAGTGGGTTTCGAATAACACATTTTCAGTTTTCAATGCCAATCTGTTTGCTACTCAAGCTACAACCTTACCGATAGACTATTTTGAATTTAAAGATTTCTAACTATAAATTCAGTACATAAATCTTCCTCTAACAGCTTAGCAAGTCGAGAGTTTTCAGATAGACGATACGTACATTGAATGGATTAACAAACTCAATTTACGTATTTGCTGAGACTTCCATAAGGCATAGCCGCATGATATTATTTCTGCTATTTTCCTCATTAGATGTTACGTAAATTGTGGATATAGTTCAATTTAACAAATAAAATTGAAAAATATACATGAATACACAAACACGCTTAGCATATCTAGTCAAACAGCTAAAAAGCAAATGTTACAAAGCGGCTTACAAACATATGGTTCGATGGGTAGGTGGTTTGATGTTAAGTGGATTACTTGTTTAAATTTCATGTATAGTATGCTTAGCTTAGTAGACGGAGCAGATGGACGAAAAGTGGAAGCTAATAAAAAAATCGGAATACGAGTTTCACATAGTAGGTTTTAAAATATCGGATACCGAAGTCTCGACTTATAAATCAAGTATGAAAAATTGTTTGTTGTTTTACCTGCAACTCTCCTAAAATTAATCAACATTAGATGGAGCACTCCAATCATCTTGAACTTTGATTGAAATTGCAGACAATTTTGCTTCTCACGTCAAAGGGGGGTGTAATCGTGAATTATTTTGAATTCGTGGTTTTGTATATTATGTTTTCTTGATGTTTCTTGATCTTGAGCATACATCAAGTAGTAAGTTGACCACCTAGGAAATGAAGATTTGTAAAGAATTTCTTCTAGTAAGAGACCTTATGTTATTTCAAAATTACTTCAACTAGATTAACAATTCTGAGATCAGATAAACATATTTAATAAACTGGTACCACTGCTCGAGAATTGCCAAATCTCTCTCATGCCACCCCCAACACCAACATCAATTTCCTCTTACCACAACTTAAAATTCAAGTCAATATCCTATACAAGTCTTCATTTCTAAACTAATACCATTACGTAAAAAGTACAGCGTTAACCAACTTGATAGGTACTATGCTTTAAATATTATGTGTAAGAAACTTTCTAGCGGTTGTTTTTTGCCAATAATATTTGGATATTGTTGAGTAAAATCCATGAAAGTCTTCATATCATAAGAGCCTTACTCTCGGGAGTATATATTATGGAAAGGAATAAACTCTGTATGTTTATTGCTCACCTCCAAAGCGGGATTGTAGCAGACCGTAAAATATGCTTGTATTTCCGTCCTTCATAAATACTTTCCGACTTAAACGATCAGCAAGTTGGAAAATATGCGTTAAATCAATTTTACTTATCCAACACATAGGCGTGGAAATTAATATAGTCTTGAAAAATGTATCATTGCTTTAATATCTATGGACCACCCACCATAGATATTAAAGCACAAAATTTCATTTAATTGACTTCTCTTTGTATGTCTGGTGATCTTTTCGTCATCTGTCCGCTAATTCTTGACCTCTGCAAAATTTGGAAAGCACTAGGTTAATCTTCATGTATCTTTCAATCCAACCATTTCCAAGTAAATGATGAATATAATTTTCTTTATCATATAGTAAACAATGTATCCCTCTATCTGTCCTAGCCCTTTCTCTGTCTATACTCACCAACAACCACCAACAATGCCTCCGTTGAAACTATTTTAAGGACAGTCTTAATGTGGAACGTAGAACTACCCCCTAGACAATCCTTGTTCGCCCTATCTCCTTATCCAGCCAAACTCTCCGGTATTTTATTGCATGTTTTAACTTCGATACCACCTAGTTTAACTGTCAACAAAGTCAGCTTCTGTCTTCTGAGATGTATCGATTTTCTCCGAGACAATAGTCAAGCTGTTTTCTTCTTGATGGTTTTGATACGTTTAAGCTACTACTATTTTCCAAGTATCTGATTTCGCAATTATATCCCCAGAACCGATCCTTATCGTACTTCCATGGTGTAGACTGTAGACGCTCTGACTTGGTGAAAGTCATTCTTGATGCAGAGAAAATTCACAAAATTGTGAAACTTTGTGGTTAAATTACACAATTTCATCTACAATTGCATACGGATTTTCATTGCTCGTTTCTTGTCTCCTATATTCAGCGCTCCTCTTTTCAAATAGCTACATATATAATATAATCGAATAATGTTCATTTGCAGAAATGGCCTAACAATTATGTGGAAGACATTTCTTATATGGAAATCCACCAGAGTCTTGTAGGGCTGCTAACAAACAAAGCGTTTAGGTCACATACTGTTTCTACTGGACTTCAAAAAATGCCATAAACGAGACCTTTTCGACTGTTTTATTTTCCCTACGCTCATAAATCAGATTAAATCGCTGCCACTTTTTATCTGTAAGGGTGTAGCGCTAAAACAACGATTATGAAACAAAAACAACAGTTTTCTCTGAATGATGGCGGTACACAAAAAAGAGAATGGGTTATTGTCTTTTTTATATTGGCTTTGATCTGAGTCTGATAGGCATTATAAGAGAAAATAAGGACTTTCGTTCAGTGTAGCCTGAAAGTTGCTTCACTTGAAATAATGAACAGTCAATCCAATTGATCAACGATACTTTTTGTTAGAGTTATTTTTCTATACATCGAAAGATTTCTATAGCTTGAGAGACTTCTGATCAAAACTGCTACAGGGTCTGTCCTAATTGTTGAATAGTTTTCTCAGCGATCGCGCCTTGTTTGGGGTGGTAAATGGATATGCTTCCAATGTGCTTACCATCAATTCGGGTGTTCCTCAGGGATATGTGATTCCTACGACGCTCTACTTGCTCTATATCAACGAACAATTGGAAATAACATCTATCTACAGCGTCGCAGATAACAGCACCCTTATTTCCTGCATGGAACCGGGAAAACCACCACCACCCCGAATACCTTATTTTGGAGAGGGAATGGGGGCATTGAGATAATTTTGAGAAGGGGATCTACACAAGGATTAATGCGCAGAAGACTCAGACAACAACCCTGAAAAAGGAGTCGCATGCCGGTCTGCCAGAAATGGAAACGAAGTGACGTCATCGTTCATCAAGTCTTCACTTGCTGCGCACTTACTATAATAATAATAATGCATCTTTAATCCAACGGTCATGCCATTTCAAAGTTTCGTACCCAAAATGTGGTGCCCCTGGTATGGATTCTCAGTGGCATAAAAAATTCCATTACAGCATACAAATAGAAAATGCCTTTTATCTGTAGAAAAGAGGTTATTTTAATAAAGGCGGAAAGTAGGGGCCATGAAAGAAGGCCATTTCCGGTTTCTGGTGTTAGCTAGCCGAAGCGTCTGTCGTTTTTCCGGGCTTTCTAATTAAATTGGCAATTCACGCGAATCAAATGTGACGCTCTTGCTTTCCTTTGTCGTTGTTTTGACAGGGGTTGTTCGTGATCGGCGCATATCGTCGATTTTCTTGGATTTCGCCGAATAAATGAGATTGGAGCAACATCTCTCTGTATTAGGCTGCAATGTAGGTCTTTCATTTTTTAAAAAGACGGTCACCTGGAAATGAAACGATCACATAACTCATTAAAAGCTACTTAAAATACAAAAAAATGAAAGAAGTTTTCAAAAGATAGCTTTTGAGCTCTCTTTCGAACGTATTGATATTGGACTTTGCTTTTATATAGTCCGGTAGGTGATAATTTTGGTCTCATTGTGCTGGCAAATTTGCAGTCAGGTTGCATCTGGCGACAAGTTATGACATGTCATGAAATGACATGTCTATTTTTCAAATATAGGTAATGCATTTGAAGATATTTCATTCCTTAAGCTTCTCTATATCTTCTTGTAAATGCTCTAGCTGTTTGGGCTTCTATCTTATTTGGTTAAACTCTTCCATCATTGGGATGACATTGTGCGATTCGCACACAAGGTTTCACAAAAACCACTCTTGTATCTAAGTTGCACAATTTCATTTTAATGGTAGAAGAGTTTCACCAATTACGAGCACTTAAATGATTCTATGTAGTATTGAGAAGTTTTTGGATGTTCATCAAAGTGGAAAGCATACCTACCAAAGTTATTTTCCACATTAATCATCTCTTGGATCTCCTTAGAAATTCAGCAAATTTCAAATAAAATGCTCCGATAATAATCCTAGATCATAGAAATCACATCGTGAGCCAGACCAACCATTTCCTTGGTCTAACGAAATGCTCGCTGCACAGAAATAAGAGTAAAGAATTTCATTGAAAGGATAATTCCGTTAGCGATAGCCCTCGACCGACCGCGAATTCCGGCGTGGCAGCGCCAACTCCACCGGTTTCATGGCAGAAATAAGGATTTTCTTAACTACTGCATATTTCTGAGGAGCGACGTCACGCTAATAGGAAGAGAGTAAGGGATTTCCTATTGCAGTGCCAGAGGACTGGAATTATCGATGCAAGTAACTATAGTCCGAATTTAGTGGGTCTCTAGGCAAAGCGGTGTACCAGGTAACGAGAAAGTAGATCCTTGGCAATGGTAGGGACCAGAGGCCACGAACCAATGCTGGTCAGTACCACCGTGAACGGATGGGCATAAAGTGAACTGGAGAAAGTATGACCTGACAAACCTCTGGAGCCATGGCTATTGGACAAGGGTTTGGAGTAACTCCATCTTTTGGTAGAAATTCTCACGGCAATACCCCATCTTCCCCAGGCGCTAAGAGGGGGACGATGACTTCGGAGGAAGATGTTCTGTATATCGCGATCTTAGAGGTGAGTTGTTCAGCACAAAGAGATTTGACAGAGAACAGTGGAATGATCTGATAAAAAGATTTTTATTAGAATGTCTGCTAATGAATTAATGAACCACCGGGTGTTAGTTTAAGAGTTGATTGGTGGGGTCGTCAAAACTTTCCAGAGCAGGCCTACTTGCCAGGATTCATCTCCCCACCATTACTGATACTACATAGTCTGAAGTCAAAGAAATAAGTGAAGAGACAGCTATTTTCATGAGAAGGCGGAATGCTACTACACAGATGAAAAACTACTACTAAATACAGCTTCAGGTGTACGAGATACTGTGTTTTCCTGACGTTTCATTGCACAAACATCACAAACAACCATGCATATTCATAGCTCAACAAATACCTTCCGGATGTTGATGAAATTTTCGAACTAGCTTACTACTGTTGCAAAGACGAAAGAGAGAAGTTTGGAAATTTTGTTGCAGTAACGGCGTAATCAACAAAAAAATATTAGAAAAACGCTCAATCTTTGTCTTTGGACGTTTCTGATGCTCCATATATTTCCAAAAAAAGTTGTTGGAGATCAATAATTGGTGGTGGGAGGTGAGGGAGGGGAACTTTCAGTATTCAGTATTAATGAAAGATCTATAAAATTCTGACACCGGTTATCATCACTACCTGTTAGACCTATATGATTGTTAATTCGGATTCAAAGCAGATGTGAGATGCTCTTTTGCGTCGATCTATATTCGCTTTACAACTGTCTGCCCCATAGGAGCTGAAATCGTACTTAAGACAACTCTTTAGCTGCAAGTTGGTGGCGACGAGCATACACCCTCCTTGCCCCATCTTGACAGCGGTGGGAGGTGCGTTCGATCGACGTCACGCTGTGTTGAAGGTGCTAGCATGGACATGCATTCAATGCTCGATCGTCACAGTGCATACCTGCTTTTGCACGGATACGCTTTAACGGACGTCGAAGATGAACGTGACGAGAGTATTCTGGTAAAAGCCTGCCTCATAGACGTCCGTTGCCCCAAAAAGAATATCGACGTGGTACCTATCACGTTATCACCATGTATTTTGTTCCTCGCTCTCGGCGTACATTTAAAGGTCCTTCACTGGTTATCGTTTGGAATGGTAATGGGAGAGAAAGTTTTATGTTGTTATCGTCCTCAAATTACATCCTAATTCATAACGTGATGTTGCGAGAGAACATCTCTGAAAGAGTAATTTTTCTGAAAAAAAATGGTATCAAGTAGATGACTTGGTACTGCATACGTATTTTCGATTTACGTAAGTAGTGCAGTTCTGAACGTTATGAAGCGTTGTTGTATCTGCCCAAGTATGGCGGAGAATTATAGAAACAGTAAGAAACATTACTTGAAACAGTGACACCCGCACACGTTGTCGGCGTGTAAATGAAACCGAAATTCATAATACGTAATAATGAGATTTACCACCTTCTTAGCGACCACTCGAAACCCATTTTTTACAACGCTTGAAGCATATCGAAATTTTTTGGTACCATCCCCAACCTCCCAATATTTCATGTCCACCTTAATGTTCCCACTATCATATTGAAAACTGGCCAGAGATTTCGAAAACTGCCAAAATCGGAGTTTCAGTATCTTAAGGTCTCATGTTTCCCTTTTTTGCCAATAATTTTCAAAATTTCACTAATGGGTTAGTAATTTCCAGTTGATGTATTGCTCTTCTTAGCGAAAATGCAGAAAAGCTATAGATTACTTTTCACAGCCGTTCCGATTTAAATGTCAATGTCTATCTAACTGGCTTACACAATCGCAGATTTGATGCAGCATTTGCGAAATAAGCAATGTACAAATACTCATTAAACTCATATATATATATATATATATATATATATATATATATATATATATATATAGTACTATCTTATATTTATACTAGGATTTTTCATTTATATCACATGTCTATATCACATGATACATTTGTTCCAGGTTAGTATATATAGTACTATCTTATATTTATAGTAGGATTTTTCATTTATATCACATGTCTATATCACATGATACATTTGTTCCAGGTTAGTAAAGCTAGGATGATGTCAGAGAGGGATATGAACGCGTAAAGGTAAGTATTTCTTTTCTATATTGCGTGGGTAGTTTTACTGACAATTTTGAAGCTTCGGCTAAAAACAAAGAAGGATAGGTAGTCTGGAGATAAGGAAGTGTTTTGTGCATTACCTACTATCTATTTATCAACAGTCCTCCGTCTACAAATCAAAATATAGGTTCAGAAATTATTTAGCTCAGTAAAAAATCTCTACATGTCTATTAAAAGGCCCGTCTTCTGTCGGTATCCTGATTTGTTTGCTATCCTCAGTCTGGTGTTGACCGTTGTGTTAGCGGTGACTCAAAAAAAATATGATATCAAAAAGTAATAACAGCAATCGTGGAAATTCAAGTTTCATGGAGCTAAATTTAAACGCTTATCAAAAAATAAACGAATTAGAAATGTGCGTAGGAGACAGGAGAAGCTTGTCATAAGGATCCAATGTGGTTCTACCTAAATAAATATTTCAAATTATATGATTTCTAGGGGCTTGCGTAATTGTTTTTGATGCGCGTGTGGGTGTGTTTTTATATCCTACCCTCTAATTGTGTTTTTTATTAATATTTTTTCTTTCAAATATTTTCCCGTTTTGTTACAAGTTTTCCCCTCTAATTTTCGTAAGTATTTTATTCTGCAAATGCGTTAGTAAGATTGCCTCTTTTAGTTTTTAGTGTTTCATCATTTTTTCGCTGTGTAGGATTCATAATATAACTAACTATAGAAGAAACGTCAGTGCTCTAGATGAATTGTTTTCAAATATATAATTGTCCGAAACTATGTATCTACCTATAACATACGCATGGTAATCATGAAGGTAGAGGAACAGTTCTTTTCAAAGAGAAGAAAAAATGGTCAAACGCGCGTAATAAATGGATGAAGGGAGAGGGGATGATTTGGTTCTGAGTTCTGACTCCACCATATAACACGCTCACGAGCCGCCACTGGTGGAATAATTTAGCAATAGATGTAAGCTTTTATCGCGAAGAAAGTCCAACTGAATCAACTAGATATCAAAATTCTGTACTTGACAAACAGCAAAAAAATAAAGTCTACTTGATTCTTCTCGGAAAAAGTTTAGACTACTACATGTCTGCCTACTTAGCTCAGTTGGCTATTACGTCTGACCGGTGATCAGGAGCGGCCAGGATTTTTCGGATTTTCTAACTGCGAATTTGTATATCGCCGTCTGTCTTGCAGGTTGGTATGTAAGCAATTGTTAAAAAGTCATGTACACGTTCCTGTGTAAACTCCAGCGCGCAAAGAAGTAGTACATCCACTTACTATTCGCAATAATTTCTCCAGTACATACCAACCTCAAGAATAGAGTATCTCGATAAGCTCAGTAAACCCTGCTCCAACAATAACCACCAATTAAGGGACACCTCAATGAAATTTTTTTCTTCTTCAAGTAGCCCAGGATTTAATTTTTATTGGAAAGAACGCGGAAAGGCCAGAGACAGAGCGAGCACTAATTACTCAATCCATTTTCCAATTATTCTTGCGACAATGTCTCCTTTTACATTAATTACTTTCTATTCCTCTCCTCCGTACCGTTGGCGTATCTCCGCACAAAGAGCAAAATCTACTCAATGGATGCATTTGAGGGGCAGCTCGGATTGCCTTTAGGAACGTTTCAAAATCTCTTTTATCTGCTGAAGAACGATATATATATATGGCAGTATAAAAGAGCGTTTCCAGTGAATCCTTTTGTATACGTCTGGCATTCGCAGGATACTATTTCATTATTGGATAGATCGTTTTTTTAAAGAACAGTGTGTAGAGTGGAGGGAGATTAGATGATGATTCCCGCAGAGGGATTTAGTAACTGGTTGTGACGTGAGGCTGGAGTAACCCTGCGTGGAGGAATAGGCTTTTTTGTTTTAATGCCTTTTCACGACTACAGATTTACGGTTGAATATCCAACAAGAAAGGAGTGGAAGCCGCCAAGGTGCCAACAGATCATCGAGGGAGGAAGGAATATCATGTATCTATACAGATGCCTCACAAGCCGGAGTTTTAGTACCCAGCATAGACTGTCACTTCTTTTTGCGGGTTACATTACCATTTTTCGAGGGGATATTTATGCTATGCTGTCTTGTGTATCCGTATTAAGGAAGAGAGAAAGCATTTGAGGTGAATCACTATATACTCTGACAGCCAAGATGAAATTGAGGCACTAGGTTCACAAACATCCTATCACTCATTACCTGCACTGTCTTTTGTGTTTGTGTATCCACTAGTTGGATGAAGATGATTTAAGGTGCATTACCTTAGAAGCATCGACAGCGTTTGCAGCAGTTTGACTGTTCCAATAAATTAAAACCATTCATTTTTTTCAAATTATACGGCATATTAGGCCGTAGTTAATTTTTTGCTAATGGAAAAACAAACTATCCACATTTCATCCCTATTACTAAAGATTAATGCATTCTAACTGAATAACAATCACAGATGATGAACTGATACATTTTTATTTATTCTCCTAAAAAAACGGTGACAAGTACATATTTCAAATGCACTTGTATTACTTCTGTGTAGATATTGATAGGATTTTAACTATTGACCCACTTTATTATTTTTTATTTTTATGAATTTTTTTCCATATTCTTAAATTTTAATTTTAATAATTCCCAAATCCCATAGATATCCTGATTTCTAAACTGATAGCATCCCGTGCGAAGTCTTTCCTTGAGCTTTCATAGCTCTTATCATTCAATAAGCTAAAGTTGTTCCACCATTTATTATTTCCCAAGCTATCAGTCTCCAGATATTCCAAATATTTACTGAAACCCGTCGTTTTTCCGCTATTCATTCCACCACAGTATTATTTACTGCATTTTGTTGTAGCATATTAATTAAATGGATAATAATGGTATTTGTATTACCTTTTTACCATCTCCCCTTGTAAAATTTGCTTATACATATCTCAGTATATGCGCTATTATATTGAGTATACCGCACAGATCAGCACAGGACATCGTAGACGACCAACAAAAATATGCCAAAGTTTTACTCCCCTTTCACAAAACAAATGATATAATATACGAGGAGAGTTCATAAAGCTCTAGGTAATTGGAATATATTGAACATTGATACTCCAAACAGCAAGACACGATATCGAGAGTCAATCCACTTGACTCCATTTTTTATCTTCTATCTATTTAACACCATGCCATACAATATTCTGCGTGTTGTCAACGTTTATTTTAGAGTGGAATGTACACTGCACAAAACCCCTCTAAAACGATAGACGAACGTAAATGTTTTATTTATTCGAGTGAGCATATCCTCAATTTCATTTCTCGTAAAATTCGAGGGCAAACGGGATTTGGAAAGCCTTTACAGATTGTTTGCTCTCGTCATTATGGGAAAACGCGAAACGAGTTACGTCAATTATTTTTCCATTCCAGGTAATGTTGACATTATCAACATTGCAATAGTGGGATTCAGTACTCTTTTATCAATATTTATCCTCTGATATGTTGTATCTATACAGCTTGACGCTGGAGTGTTACAATTAACCACTGAAATATTTACAAGGTCGAAAATATAAATAATTCTAATTATAATTCCCACGCACAAGCGAGCTTTCTTCGAATGTCTCAGCAAGTCAAGAAGGTGTACAAGCAGTGGTGCTTCGATGCCTGCAGACGGTGCTTGTGAACAATCTTTTAGAGCCTATAGAACTGCACTGTTGGTGAAGGAAAGAAGTGCACTTTATAATAAAGGTACAGAAGTTTTAGATGACGAAGAGAGCTGTTATTCATAAAATTGCAGAGAATGTGCTTACCATGGAGTGTAGAGTAGAAAACTGATTCTGGATGTTAAGCAATGAGTTCATAATGGTGCACTGCATATACGCTAAACAGAATGGTTTCTGAAAGAATATTGGTATTTTGAAAACTACCTAGGATGAATAGGTGATAGGATTTCATGTGTCTCAGATGATTATTAAGAATAATTCATATGTTTGGCACCAGTTTCTCATAGAAGTGGGAAATATACCATTAACGGCAACACGCTGCTTCTATTATCCGCAAAATGGAAGTAACACTGAACTGCAAAAGAACTCCGTCTCATCCGGCTTAATTTAGCCGTATTCCAGTAAATTCCTCCATGCTCCCGTAATCATTTGTCTTCCGGGCGAGGCACTACGACTTTACAATCGCGCACAGACATATTGAAATATTTCTTGGAAGCGTGTGTCTGTTTTTATTTGGGGGCCCGACCCTGTTTACTTCTTGGCTCGTGTATCGGGGATGTACTCGTCTTGAGAAAAGAGATTAATGGATCCTGAGTTGATAGGTATCCGGTCCATTTGAGTAATTAAATACAGACAAAGGAAGCATAAGTATTTATTAATGTGATACGTAGTCACTGCCGACGATGGAATGAAGCGCACTTTCAACTTTATATATCTTTTTCAATATTGGATCCTTGGAAAATCAGAAACTCCCTAACCAGCCTCTGAAAATCTAATTTGCAATCCCTATATCCCGGTCAAGTATATTTTGGCATATATCTTAGCACAGCGCTATGAAGTATCATGTAGTATCATGCGACGGTTGCCAGGTATGCTGATCTTTAGTGAAACTACTGATCTTGATCTTGATGTTTTTGCATACTGGGTAATTTATCGGTCTATTGAAATCATCCTCATCAGAATAATGTTTATTACTGGCGTATTGTCTTGCTAGAAATATATTTTCTGGCCCACGTCTCATGGGTGTTTATTTCCGATCATCTTTACCATTTAGCGAACAACTTCTCTCTTAAATATGTCGTAATCTTCTCGCACTATCAGTGAACCTTAAATTTCTTCTCCACAAGCGGGTCAACAGGCGAAACTTCAGCAACCACCATCCAACCTCCAGATGCACATGCAAGGATTCCTTATCTTTTTCTTTTGTCAGGTATCTTGCGTTCTATTAAATGCGTTAAGATCGTCTGAGGTCCAATTGATTGTTCTTCGCTTAGATACTCTCTCGATAATCTGTCGGCAACAAGTCTTACACAGAGCATCAATTTTAGTACTCTCTCTGTTCATCTATCCGTTTACGCTATTCCAAAGAAATATAGTGTGCTTCTGATCAGAACAACATTATTAATTTGCGTACTTTTACCTTTGTCAATCAATTCCTTCAGACTTCACATCCACACGCGTCCATGGATGGTTGTTTCCGATCATCTTTGCCTTTCAGGAAGCTTTTATCTACCCTATCCTTTCCACCCTATCTAGAATAGAATAGGATAATTTATTCGCATCACCATTCCTACATATAATATTAAGCTATATTTTTTCTTTAAATTCCATAACTCCTACAAGACGAATAGACCCTTATGCGTGAGTTCTTAAAACCAATACTATAAAGCAATTGCGCATTTTTATGCATTTTAAGGGTAATTAAGCTATAAAGCGTGTGAATGCTGTTGGAGGTTTTTAGCCATATTGCTGCCTATAGACATACAACTTTGTCAACTATATTGTACATATAGACCTTTCCAAATCAATTGCTTGCAAAGTTCAGGAGCGAAGTAAATTCCATAATCGTTTTATAATTTTTTTTATTGTGTATATTGTTGATAACATTGTAAAATGAGGATTCAGATATGGAGTTCAGATTAACGAGTAGGAAACTCAGATAATAACCCTGAAAAAAAAAGTTGTATGCTCGTCTAGCCATGGAGATTGAAGGACGTCCAATACTTGAATCATTCCATCAACCTTCTGGGAATTAACGTCAAAAATAATATTTCATGGCATGATCGTGTTGCCAGCCTCACTTGGTCGGCTTCCCTGAAGCTGGTGATCAGACTATCGCTGTGGTACTGCTCGCATGTGTGGGGAACCACTCCGAAGCACTCCTTAAAGCTTCTGAGCCCAATCCATAAATGAGCAAAATATTTAGTGGAATACGCCTGACCTTACTAAGGACCTCCACAGTCCACAGTCTCGAAGGGAGGTTGATGATCTGTTTCTATTCTATAGATATTATCATGGCAGGTATTCGACCGAATAATCACACTAAAAGTCGTCATTACAGCAGCAATATACAGCGTTTTATGTGAATAGACATTCATCCCTCCCGCAGCACTTATGAAGCCTGATAAGCTTTCTGCCTTTGCGTAGGGCTATGTATAAAATAAACGAACATGGGGTACGTTGAATAACGGGTAGCTGTTCTACCATATCAAGTGTAGAACATCTATTATGCTCCATTCTGATCTTTTTGTCTTGTGTATGCTAAGAAATATTCTATACCTCCCAACATGTTACACTCCAATACATAATATCTTAATAAAAAAGATAAACGTAGTTGTTAACTAGTCAAGCAGCCACGGTCTCTCAAAAGTGCCATCTCTCAACGAAAGTATCATAAGTCACATCAAATCTTATAAGCTCGGTGCAGTTCATATGTTTGTTGCTGAGGCACTTGACCCCACTTTAAATCCGCATCTGCCACAAAGTAGCTGCAGTTCATAAATCCATACACTCGGAAACGCGATACGTAAACTTAGTCGGGCGACGCAGTGGCTCTCATACTCGACGATCGATATTCTAAGCATCGTAGCAATTGAAAAATGCAACTTATCGAGTTTGGTCGGGCATTGTGATATAAGTATGTACTCCAAGCCGTAGCATGGATCTGGATAAAGCGTAATCGGATAATACACGTTTCTCGCATTTCCGTGGCGCCACTAAACTGCGATATTTACTATGTTGCCACATTGAAGTGCGCGCTTTGTTAGTAACAACGGAAAGGTTGGATACCGACCATAAGCCTCTAGATGCTTCGAGGAGGGAAAATGATGAGGGGGCTCATCAAATCATCATGGTTTTTCATGGTTTTTGGGGGTATGGGGGCGTTATAAGTCAGCCACGTAACGCACTTGTTTTTCTTTTAGAAAAAAATAAATACAGTTTCGAAGTATTCACGAATAAAATTGTTGGCGTTTGAATAATATTGAGTGTACACAAAAAAATGGCTGCAAAGTTTGCTTTTTTTCACTTTATTCAGGCCAAGTTTCCGTATACATATGCGTCCATCATCAGGGCTATAATTAACAATGCTCAGTAGCATCGAAAATGGGAATTAACACTCACCAGAAGTGGTTGAGTTTCATACAGCAAGTTATGTAAAACAAGTTGTATTGTGAAAATCATTGGTCAGAGTACAGTTATATACTTAAATTAATTCATGTGAAATAGCTGAATGAAAACATTAGTTAAAACAAGTAAAATTATATTAAAAAGTTATTGTTAAGAAATTGTTTGCGTCTCAACTTGTACGACCACATGCTTGCTCAGCCCTAACGATGGATGAATGGATGGATGGATATATATATATATATATATATATATATATATATATATATATATATATATATATATATATATATATATATATATATATATATATATATATATATATATATTTATACACCTCTCCTCGTAAAGGCAGAAAGCGTATCGCGTTTCCAAAGCGTTTCGAGATGACAAATGTCAATTCATTTTGACTTAAAAACGCTGTAGATGCTCTTACTTGGTGAAACTGATAAAAGCCAAATTTGAGAGTCTGACCATGTTTTATTTGTGAAACTGTGTGTTAAATACACAGTCCGTTTATCTGCTGTAGATTGTAACCATCGAGGAACAAACTCCCTGGTAGCTCATTCCACAACGCCAAGGTTCTCTAAAACAACGACCTTTGGAAGAGGCTAGTTCGAAGCGTTATAAGCTCGACCTGTTGAGGATGTCCCCGTTGGGCTCCTCTAGTGCCTCCTGTACTGGCGACTCTAGATGTTATTATGTGAGAAGTCTTAAGAAGTAGTTTGAAGCACATACTCAGACATGCGAGTAGTAGTCCATCGTCTGAGCCTTGTAGAGTAGCAGTAGCTGTTCCGGAGAATACAATTCCCTGGAGCGTAAGAAAACCCCCAATTTTTGGGACGCCGTCATAGCGAGGCCGGTATCATGATGGTGCCATCATATGGTGTTCTTGATGGAAGATGATCCAAGTATTGGGCTTCTCCCCATCTCCATGTGATACTGTACTGTAATACCCTTGACCAACCTTTCCAGCAAGGCATCTGACGACATGCCTTTCCATAAAAGAAAAAGATAGTGCTTATTTCTGACCCTCTCACAAGGGGCGTATACATAAACCACTCTGAATTTTGTTAAGCTACAATCATACATCGACGTGTCAAAGGAATTTTGCAAGAAGACCGTTGGTCCAATTTTTATAGAATTGAGTCTGAAACTTATCACACTGCATCTTGATCAAACAAAAAAAAATAGTTTTTTTATTAAATTGGTCAAGACCATAGAGATCAGTGATCATCAATTAGTTTCATGTGAGTCGGTTTTATTTCATATGACCGATTCGTTTATACTTTTTTTACGAGACGAAATTCTAAGCAAACTACCGCTCCCCCTTCAAATTACAAAATAACGTGTATTTGCTTTGTTCAAACTCAAATGTTTAAATTGAATATGTAAATATGAGAGATAAAGTGCGACATAAATTGAATTACGTATTCAAGTAATACAAGTATATTTGTATAATAGAAACTTAATCTAAGTAAATTAAGTTTCTGTTATATATTGTACCAGTAGGCGGCCCGGATCCGATGACTTCTTATATTGCGTGATACCTGTAAACAAGTATCTTAGGTCAACAAATCTCTATCTTATCCTATAGAAAAACTAATCATGATCATCATCGCAGACATGCCCACTTCTCAATAAAAACTGAGATCCTGCATAAAAGCTGCCGCATGCAAAATTAACAGCATGCATCCTGCCGTTAGAGGCGGGTACGAAACGCCGACGCCGAAGTCTACCGGGAAAATAATTAATTCAATTAGGCTTTTCGACGCGCCGCGTTAAAAATTAAAACAAAATTACCTACGCTCTATCCCACCTGTACAATGGATGGTAGCGTGGTAGTGCGAACGCCATTCGGTGTATGTTACCAACACGTTCCCAGTCAGTGACAGACCGACGGACTCTACTTTTAGATAAATCAGAGGTTCCTCGATTATTTGAATAAAATAACTGATAAGTTATTTACTCTGTTATGAGTCTTGTTGAAACAGGCAAAAATACTCCTGTTGTTGTTTGCAGAGTAGCTTCTATGTATGCAGCTCCACGCATGACATGTGCAATATTTCTCTTAAAGTGCCTTTATGAATTATAAATAAATACAAATACGCAAATACCAGATATACACCGTGCGACGAGGAAATAGTATAAGAGGAGCATCAGAACAAACCGTGAGAACAAACCTTGAGTACAACTGAGGATTACAACAAATTAAATTTTTCCGAGCGAACAAACACATACCGAATGAATACAAAACTAATTTCTGGGCAATACAGAACACTGTTTTCCAATTTTTTTTGAAGGTAATCTCTCCGCTGATCTATACATCCAGCTCCTTCAAAAAAATATCTCACCCAGATGAGGGAAAATGTTTCTAAACTACAAAAAAGTACGTTAATCCACAAATAACATGTGAATATCAGAAATTTTTACTTAAGGTTTCACAGTATAACTCTGTGAAATATTTGTGGTGTTTATGAAGAATCTATTTTTTTGGCGTTTGAAGTACGCCAGTTTATGAAGTTACCAGCTCTAGCCAAAAGCATAAGCTACACCAAATTATCTTGTTAATACACATTATCTTGTCATTATATTCACTCCTCCATACCTATTACAAATTCGTTGCAGAATAATCCTTCTAAATTTTCCCAAATGATGTATTCCACAGAAAACTATACGCATCGATTTCACTCCACAAATATAAATGTGAAAGCATACATCTAGTAGTTACTTATATTTTAATCATCCCTGCAGCACAGAGCGCGGTAGACTTGCAAATCTGCCAATCTTTTCCTCCTTAAACTGTTTGAAGTTTTAATCTCACGCTAAAGGTGATAACGAAGTTAGCGGGACATAGGTCGGCTATTTTTTTAATGTGGTTGGCGATTTGTAAAACTGCTAAAAGCATTTGCAGATACTTTTGGATATCTAATGTTTCCGTTAAATGTAAATCGTCATTGCTTACATTATAATGTTTGTTTCTGCAAGCACTTGTACATCTATAATTCTCTGTAGCTTTATCTCTTTGACCTATGTAAAGAACATTAAAGAAGGCACATGAAAACTTGTAAATACCTGACTTGAATATATATATATATATATATATATATATATATATATATATATATATATATATATATATATATATATATGGTTCTTTTTATTAACTAATTGTGTCTCTGCATAACACTTGTACCGACCATATTAAGAGCACGCCAATGCTACCATCATGGTGTAGAATCAGAATGTATGGGAAGAATGTACCTCATTTCAGGTCGCGTTAGACTCGCTGGATTCGTGATGCGGATTTTATTATCTGCGAATGCCCATTTTTTGTCAGAGTACGCGCCTGCAGAGCGCAAAAATCACTACAATTGTCCTCAGTTCATCCATGATCAGGCTTTTTTATCCGCTCGTCGTCAAAGGGAACTACTCGAATTGTGGAATTTCAATGAAAGGTTTAATGGCACTTCCGTTAACCATGTAAATGGTGTACTCACAATACTTTGTTTCTGTCACAGATAGTATTTTAAGGATGAATGATTTTGTGCTCTGAGGTTTTGGAGCATCCATTTTTCATAGATAACCTCTCGCAAAGACAGTGTCTATCGCACTCAAGGGCCTTGGAACGCTGTAGTTCGTAATCAAAGAGTTAGAAACTCCCAACCACCTCATTTCACAACTTCGTGGATTTCCAAAATAACGACTTTTGGAAGGGGCTCGTTCGATGCGTTGGAAGTTTGACCTGGTGAAGATGCGCCGTTGGACCTCTCTGTTGTTAACTGTACTGGTAACTCTTTGCATTATAATGCGATACAGCTCGGTCGAACCTGTGACATAATAAGTAGAATAGCTACCCTTCTACGATGTTCCAGAATGTGAAGGTTCTTTGTAAAGTCAAATGCATGCACCAGATGTATTGCTCAGTGTGTGTGTGTTATGTGGATGCATAACAGACTGATTCTGCTTCCTTTGGATCTATATTCAAAAAATTACGATGGACTTTCAGCGTGGATGGATAAGAATTTTATCGATAAATGCATTCTACCACACCAAATTTTTTACATATCTCCATCAACACCCATGCTAATTTTTCAATATCAGGTGCCTCGAAGACTCCCAAAACAACGCGCCACTGATCCAATTTTGAAAAACTAGATAGCTTTTTATCGCAATTACATGAATAACCTATTATCAAAATTTCATCAAAATCCAAAAAGTACTTTCCGTATTCTAGAAAGGCCAAGGGTTGCCGGACGGAGTACAAACAGACAGACCGACCGACGAAAATAGGTAACATAGTTTCTCCCTGCCAATTATCGTGGTAAGTGATTCCGTAGTTTGGCCAAATTCATAAAAACCGAATATTTCACTTATCTATTATTTTTATATCAACAGATAATCTTCAAATACCAGCAAAAAATGTATTTTCTGAAAAACAAGCGACTCTTCGTTTCCTATATCAACATGAAAGCTCAACCAAAAAAGTGCCTCATCGGGTGAAAAAGGTAAATGAGGTGAAGGCCGCAACTGAGTAAAGAGGGATTGAAGCCTATTTCGCGAGGCACCATCTAATTCAATGAAGGAGCAGTATATAAAAATTTCAGTAGTTGCCGGCAAACTGGACAATGCGGTTACTGGGAAAGCACACCGCATCATTTATTCACCAGCTTGCTGCTCGCTATACAGTCATTCCGGAAGGCAGACTCGAGGACCTCCTTCATAGTTCAGGAGTACTAGAGAGTCACAAAAAACTCCTTCAATCATACTTTAATCTCATTATTAGGGGTTCACTGGTAAAACAAATCTCTTCAAACTTGTTTCATCATCGCATAAACTATGTATTCAAATGGGAGGCACCGCCCTGCTGTTTGTGGAACAGTTGAACGGGAACTGTTTTAGGAATCAATCTCGTGAAACAGAAGCTGCTGTGTTTTATGTTATAGGCGCAAGCATTGTATCTGTCTCTCGCAGACCCATATTTAGAAGTTATAAAATATCAGATGAAGATTACGAACCAATGAAGTTCATTTTTTTCAAATAGAGGGCTTATTGAAACAAATGTTTCATGAAACTTGTTCCTGACAAAAATTTCATGCGATTATTTTCACTTGCCTGTCGTTAAGCCAGATGCCTTTTCTAAGAATCGAATTGCACAAATTTACTTCAATAATATTCCTAAGTTTCCGAGGCACATTCTTGTTGATCCAAATCTTTTATAGGTGCAATGGGTGCTTAGCTACGTGCAAAAAGTGGTTTGTCGGCCTGTCCGTCTGTCAGTCTGTCGGTCTGTCTGTCGATCTATCTGAAGCGTTAAAATAAATAACCATCGCATTCGGTTCATATATTTGATTTCTTAGTTCAGTGATTTTATTTATTACATATTGTACCTGAGCTCACTGCGCACCGCTTGATTACTCTTTACTCAGCGATCATCATTGTCGACTGTGGAGCTCTCTGTTGGTCTTTTTTTATATGACAATGACAATTCCCCATTTTGGATTTATCGAAAATGCGAATTGATCAGTCTGCATACAAACCTACGATGGCATAGATACTATTTTCTAATTTGGAAACAAAACACATTGTCCAGCAGAAAGTTAATAAATGTATGTCAATGTCAGGAGAAATAAATATGAATCAAAGAGACAACCGCCTTTGGAGGAAAGACGGACATACTGTAAATTTAAAATGCGTTTTTTTCAATCTCGGTGGTGCATGTTAATCGATTATTCAAAAGCGAACAGTTGTTATAATCCAACTATACCACATTAATTGTACTATTGTAGTTAGTTTGATTCTTTTTAAGTAGAGCCGTTGATATATTACAAGTTCGATTAATTTGAAAAATAAATTGTGTACCATACTTGTTTTAGGTCTAAGCTACTTGACTATAAGGCTCAAACTATTTCAAACTGAATCTGAAGTTTCACGAAAACACTTGTGAGTGCAGAAGTCTATGTCAAAAATTTGTCATTTCGTCCGTAACAATGAAAAAACATAATAATAATATTGAGCCCTCCATAACAGATAACAACTGCAGAAAATGCCACCAATCAAATGAAACGATAGAACATATTAGTAGCATATGCAAAACTCTAGGTGGAACTGAATACTCCGCGAGGCACAACTTTACAGCAAAAGTCATACAACAAGCACTAGCCACAACATACAGACTAATACAAAACACAGATCTCGTAATATAAATTAAACGACTCATTATATCAGTCTCGGGCTTTACACCACACATACAGCGACTGGGGCTGGACGAAAAGTTACACAAAACCTTCCAAAAGTCTGTGATCCTCAGGACCTGTAGTATTGTACGAAACTTCCTCAACTCAGAGCAATAGCTTGGGTACTGATATGGTACAGCCCGTCAGTACCTGATTACACCGCAATCTTGCGAGAACATTGCAGATAAAAATAATAATAATAACATGTCTTAATTGCATCACTACAAAATATGATAGGAAAGGATGAGTCAAGCCTTATGGCGACTCTACTCACAATGATAAGTTTCAGGAGCTGCATTAGTGCTAATAATATCTCTACGTGCTTGTGCAAACTAAACCCACGCCAATGCTGCGTTCGATGAATTTGCATAGAACTTCCGCTCAACTCGCGGTTGCTATCATCCGTTTATTTACAAGTATCGGTAGCTGTAATACAATATATTCTGTGCATAATCGAAACATTCCGAGTCTGAAACTCTCGCACAGTGTTAGAGCTATCTGGTAATTAGATTATTCGAGTTATTTCACCTCGGTTTCACAGTTCTGCAGCGGTTAATCGAAATGTTATTATAGACAAGCTACATATATGGTAAAAAAAGTGTCAAATATATTATCCTCTTACCTGATTAGTATTGGGGATACTAGATCAATTAAGACGTTATGAGACACAAAAAAGTTCAATGGAATTCCAAAGCAGTGTTAATAAAACATCCACATTGTCCACAAATTTCAAATAACAGTTAGACAAATATCCTTAGCGTAAGACACTACACACACTTTCTTTAAAACTACATGGGATTGATGAAAAATCGTTATAAACATTTCGGAAGCCTTTATCAACGCAAAAAAACATGAAAAGTGAGAAATACGGATCAGAACAGATCAAATTGTATAAATTGAAGACAAATTATCGAAACAAAACATTATTTTTGTATGACACTTTTCGATTTATATTTGAATCATCTTCAGACTATCAGGTTTTACTGTTTACAAAGACCACTCAAGTTTTCTGTTGACTAGGTAACTATGATTTCTACTAACTAACTATTAATACAAATAAGAGTTTTCATATCTAGCATTCTTCTTATCCTGTCTTGTAGTTTTTTTTTTGTTAAAATCCTTTTTTCATCCGGCTTTATTTCAGGGAAATATATTTTGGCGATCACATAGTATTGTATTGATACGTTCCAACCATTTGTACTTCCATATACTAACTCACTATTGATATATCTTAAGTCATGAAATGCGTTATAGGAATGAAATAGTTTGAGAAATAGGATGTCGGGCACAGTCCAATGATGATTTCAATATAAATGAAAACGCGAAAAAAATACGAACAATTTGTTTATGATAATAGCTCGAACATAAAATTGCTACTTAATAACCACTTATAAATAACAGGATATTTAGCTATTTTGATATGTATTCCATAAAATGAAAAAGCATAATAATACCATTTTTTGCTCTGGAATATCTTACATGTGTATGATGAAATAAACATTTTCCAAGTTCCTAAATTTGCTCCTCAAAACAAATAAGCCCACAGCCAGCCATCCGATAAGTGAAGATCAGACAATCTTTTGGAAGGCCACCGTCTTACAAAACAGCAGGAAACGACTCTTTTACTGGTTGGTGAATATGCGGGGTCCTCTAACCTGCATAAGAACCATATTTTCAAGACAATCACGCTTGTTTCCTATACGTAAACGCATCATTTCGGAACTCCTGCAAGTACCATTCTGTACGAGTAGTTAAGTATGTTGACGCCATACTTCTCACACAATGGTATCAGTACAGAAGTAACAATTTGAATATAAACTTGGAACTAGCTGTTCATAATTAGAATTGAATTTAAAAAAATATTAAGAAGCTAAATTATTTTAAATACAATAGTTCTATAAAATAGGTTTTTGAAAGTCCCCTTAATTTCAAATATTTTCAATTTTTTTTAAGTGGATCAACATCTAAAATTCGATCACAATTTTCTATCAATAAATAGCACATTTCTCATTATTCGAGATTCTATTCTGTTGGAACGCAACAAAATAAATTACCCCCTTATAACATTATGGTGTATTTAGATATTATCCTCCTGGTATTTTCGTAAATCTAACAGATATAACAATTATTGAACGTCTGGAATCGCTAATTAGATCTTGACGCAAAACTATCAACAACCTGGTAAAATCCGAATGCGTTCACGTATATTATATTTATTCTTCAGACCTCAGTTCTCAGTATCGCTCAAACTGTAAAGGATATTCGAATAAAAAGATTGTGTAATTAACACACAGTTTCACAAATAAAACTCTTTATCTTTCAGTGACTCGTTCCGATTTATATTTGAATCATCGTCGGATCGATTTAAATATAAATCGAAACGCATCGCTGAAAGAAAAAGAGTTTTATTTGTGAAACTGTGTGTTAATCACTTAGTATTTTTATCTGCATGATGATAGAGCTTCACCAAGTAAGAGCATCTACAATCTACATGTAGAGCATGTTGTTAACAGATTTTCAAAGCTTTGCCGTCTTTGTCACAGAAGTAGCCTAGTGACATAGATTCATTACACTTTGAAGTATATCCCTCACTTTATTATAACCGCATGACATCCGTACTATTTGTCCACTGCCCTGACAAAATCCACTTGAACAAGACGTCCGATTAAGCATTAACACAATATAACACACTGTACAAATGCTGGACGTCACAACAATTTGAACAGTTTTTATTAATGTCAAAATTTTTAAGAGGGAAATGTAAAAATTCCCCGAAAGACTCAGAAAAAATGTAACTACACATTTTGCATCAAAATTCTCAGTATGTCGAAATCATGCACAAAATACGGATGTAGGATACCTGCAAGGAAGTTGTGCTGTAGAAGACGAAGATCAAAGACAAGGAAACGCTATCGTTCGAGGAGACGTCGAATAAGTAGATGCAGAAGTCGATCCAGACGCAAGCGTAGACCTAAGAGCAGATGCAGGTTAGTCATACCATTGATTCATTGTTTCCATGCGTCAGCTTTGCGGCCTGTTATGCATCATGCTGCGAATGCAGTCAAATACTAAACTATCTTTTAAGAAGTACTTAGATTTTCCTATTACGCAGTATTCTTATAATATATTAGAAATGAATAAGTTTATTTAGCTTTACTAAAGTAATATTCTTATATCTAAATTTACTAGATGAAATCTGGCAACATCGCATTGCCTCCTAACTGTAATATGTATGTATGTGTGTATAAGCTTGTATTTTTACTGTTACTCATGCAACATATAATATGTTCGGAAAAGAAATCACCAAAAACAGTGATGATTGCATGTAAAGCTAGCTAAAAAGTAAAACTATACTCAAAACTTCATAATTCAAAAAAATGTCTCAGGAAAATGTTATCTAAGGTTCTGTGTATATTTAAAGTTAACAAGATAATATCTGATATTAAGACTAGCGTAATTACTTTTTAGAAACGCCCTCGTATTCGAACACAAATCGCAGTTTAAAATACACCATAGTTGGAATAATGCTCGCATGTATGTATGTGGATTCAGATCATTTCAGAAAAGAACATCTGCTCATGTATATCCAGTGGACGCGATTACAAAGAATATCAGCGTGCACCAAATAGAACCAATGGAAGTCTCTTCACCAGGTCGAACTCCCAACATGTTGAACTACAAATGTCATTCCCTTGTAGATTCTCAGCGCTGTGGATCTGATTTGTTCCCCAAGGCCTGATGGTTTCAATTTTCAGTCATAATTAATGTGAACACAAATTTATCCTCTAGCCGCGCTTCTAATGCAAGGAAGACTTGCCTGCCTTTACGAGAGGTTATCAAAAAGGCATCTCCACAGTATGAAGCACCGAAAAAAGGAGACTAGCTTTGTCTTCTACGGGACATTTTGTCTTGATTAATAACACCAAGAGCCATCAGTACAACGAAAACTAGCAAAGTCCATTGGGCTCATCTTTACCAGGTCGAACTTCTAAAAGGCCTCTGCTAAGAGTTATTTTTTTGGAGAATCCTAGTGCTGTGGAATGCGCTGCTGGGGAGGAGCTTACGGTGTTTCAAGGTCAATGTGAATAGATATCCATTTATCCTCTCACAGCGTATTTGGGCTGTATTCTGCTTCCATCAGAGTGGGTTTGTTCTTACATAGGTCTAGGAGCAGAAGACGCAGACGTAAGTCCAGGTGTAGGTCTAGGAGGAGAAGGCATAGACGTAAGTCCAGATGCAGGTCTAGAAGTAAAAGACGGAGACATAGGAGCCGATGCAGATCTAAGAGCAGAAGACGTCGACGTAGAGCATCCTGTCGGAGAAAAAGAAAATCTAGAAGGCGACATTGCGTGTCACGAAGACGAAAGAGCAGAAGGAGAAGCTGCAGATCTAGAAGGCGTCGCAAGTCCAAGAGACGCATATCCAGCAAAGGCGGCAGACAGCTCAAATCTGCCGCCAAGGCTGTCGGACGTCTGGCTCGCATGGAGGGAAAGAGATGTGTTCGGCTCGGTCCAATGACCAATAATCCTTTCCTCAATTTCATGAGACTTTACAGAAGGGCTAAAAGTGGATGGCCGATGGCCAAGGTATGTGTACACAAGGCAGCAAAACTCTTTTCGCTTTCATCTCCCTTCATTGATGTAGAAAAATATAAACGACGCGTCATTGGTAGACAGGCTCCAGAAATATCTCTCTCTCTTCTGGCGACCGTTTTCCTTGAAACAGCGTCATTTTCGCAAAATTTAATAACTTGTAAGTTGAACTAGGCGGTAGCATAATTTACTTTCTGAATTGAAAATCATTATGATGTTTTGTAATTCAAATTATCATTTTCTTTTCGCAATGCTTCTGAAGCGCGGAAGGCTTCACAATTAAATTATTAATTAATCATTGCACTTTACATTTCCGGCTTAAATCTGATAAAATATAACTCTAATAGTGTCCCATATCAACCTCCAGACGTGTTTTAAGTGTTTAATTTCTCCATAATTTTTGCGTCATTCCCAGAAGGAAAATCTTGCAATTTCTTATAATAATAAAATAATTTCTTATAAGTGCCATCTCAAGTTTCATGAGAGAAATCTCTAGCTTAATAAATATTAACACGAAAAAACTATCACTCCATACCAATCGATATAAATTGGATCTTATTTTAACTACCAAATATTTGTTCAAGAGTATTAGAGTTGATTTTCGATTTTCATCCCTCCTAATCTGAACTTTTCACTAAGAAAAGATTTCGAAATCATCAGTTTTGCATACAGTAACACAAATATCACCCAAAACCCAATTATACGTATTCACTTGAACTAATGGCATGCTATGGTTTTTATGTTTAGATAACTATAGAGGGTGCAAAAATGTGGTGTAGAATGGGTAAGAAATTCAAAGAGCGGTTCTGCAAGAAAAAAAGGATAAGGATAGTTAGGTTTCGGTCTGGGAGACCCCGTAGCTGCCCGAGGAGGAAACGCAAGAGAAGAAAGAGAAGAAGATGTTAACGAGTGGTCAGAATTGTGCAGTTGCTTCTTATGCATTTGTCTTGTCCAAAAAATACAGTGATGTCATTTTTAAATCCATTATTTTATTTGAATGTTATGGATCATTCTGACGATTGGTTCATGACACTTTTACTCAACCGTAATTTCCGCTTCAAAGCATATGGTGTCTGGTAAGCCAGCTGAGTCTGCTCTCTATTCGTCATGTCTTGTTAGGGCGGTCCGTGGGACCTTTGTCCTTGAGTCGCTAGGTCAGTTTATGGAATCTGTCCGTTAACATTTTCCGTGAACTGATCATCAACCTTGATCAAATATCCATTTCTATCATCGCCCTCCAAATATACAACTACCCTGCGTGAGATCCTGAACTCTAGGAAAGCTAGTGGCCCTGACCAAATACCAGCAATTCGCCTGAAACTTTGAGTTCACACCAGTCGTTTGCAAACTATTTAAACCCTGTTACCTGCGAGGAGTATTCCTACTAGGTAAAAGGTTGGTCGAGTGCAACCTACACTTCAGAAAGGAAAAAGTATACCCGACAGCCATAGACCTGTGACTCAGCTATGCATCATGTCCAAGGTTATGGAGAGTGTTAGTAATGTGCAGATTCTGAAGTACCTGAACCAAAATAATATCGACAACGATCATTAATATAGTTTCCGCAAGCATAGATCCACAGGAGACTTCACACATATTTGGAGCAGAGAACTTGAGCTTCATGGTATGACAGCCTTTTAATCAAGCTTGCTGCCTATGGGCTGCCACCGGGTCATTGGTTGAATAGTTTTATCAGGAAACACTTATTTATGGTGGTGGATGGATATGTTTCCGATTTACTCACCACCAATGCGGTTGTTCCTCAGGGATCTGTCCTTCCTCCAGCGCTCTTCTTGCTGTACATTAGTTAGACTGCCAGCCGTGGTGATGTAGGGAGGCTCAATATGTGGAGCATCTTCCATAAAACTTTTGATAATTCACATCAACACTAACAGTCAAAGAGCGATCATTTTGCCGGCCTCGCTAAGCTGACGTCCCAGAAATTGGGTGTTCTCCTCCGCTCCAGGAAATTGTATTCTTCGGAACACCTACTGCTACTCTACAAGGCCCAGATATAATTAGGCATCCTATACCTAAATAAGTCACCCTTCACATGGAAAATCCGTCTTGGCAGATATAACGAACAAAATGCTGACAGCTATCAACATCAAATTACAGTTGAGCCAGTGACTACTATGGAAACTGGTCGCATTCAACGAATTGGTTTGGAATTGAAAATGGCGGCTCAATTCTAATTAGAAGACACACGCTCTGATATAAAACTGGAGAAGTACTAAGACACAATGGTTCATCTGATGTTGAAAAATCCAAGCAAATATAGAAAAAGCGTGGATGTCAAGCCACCAACTTAAGCTACATTACTTGGTTCATTTGTCATATCAGTATTTTAGCAAATAATGAATACAGTTCAACCAATAATCAAATTATATTGGCTTAAGTGGTTCGTAATGGCTAATTAAAAATGAACAATTGCAAGCCAGAGTTATGCCAAGTTCTGTAGATTACCATAAAACTGTCGATGCTGCTTCTGTGTAGGTTGGACCATCTGTTCGCATAGAACAGCTCCGTCCATCGTTCGTTCTGTGTGAATCGCGCTTAAGAGTGGCGTTAGAATCCTGCGATATCTAAGAGTCAAATAGCTTATAGCGACATCTCGTGTTATTCGTAAACACCCTTACAAAGTACTGTTATCTACATCATTCAATATAGAAGCTGATGACTGATACTAAGTGTACTAAGTGTATGCACCACAAAATACATATGGTTCGCTATAAACATACAAAATTTCGAGTATTCATATCTATATAACATATGCGTATAGGCATCGTGTTTTAGGATTCCGTTCTTTAGGAATTACTGTCAAGTTCAGCATGAAGCACACCTGCTCCTTCTAGGAATTGCATCACATTTATTCCAGTCAGTGGTAAAAATCAATTTGGATCCTCGGATCTCACTCCGGTTGAACATTAAGAACAGGAGGGTTTCTCTGTATGTAAAGCAGCGTTCGTCCAGATATTGCTGCTTGAACACATACAGGGTGACATGATCTGTGAAATGTTTCGATTACTGATTTATATGGAAGTCTGCACATTCCATTTTCTAACAGTCTCGCATACAATTATTCATCATAGGCTTTCAGGTGTTTGTTAGTCGCTCTCTTAAATCTGGTTTCCCACATATCAGACAAAGTCAACGAGATAGAAGATGAAAAATTGCATCAAATAGATTCACGCTGTGTACATTCCAGGTATTGCTAGCACTTTAAAATAGAGGTGTGATTCATATTCTGGGGTTTTTTTTTCAATGTCCATAAAAAAGTGTTAGAATTACTGAAAGATTTTAAATCGGAGTCGAAGTTTTTATTCACTTTTTTGTCGATAATTGCGTCGCTACTGACCCGATTTTCAAAAACTAATAGGCTTTTGCGTCACTGTCACATTAGTAATCTAGTTTGCATAAAATCCAAAAAGCACGTTCCGATTTATAGACGAGCGAAGGATTACGGTGAGTACAAGATAGACAGAAACACGTTCATGATGTCCTGCAGGATCCAAAAATGTTGTTATTCAAGGCTTCAGCTAGTTCATCCTAATCCAACCATCTAGCTTGTCGCATCCTGTATCCCACATATAAGCCGCCAAAGACCAACCTCCATACACCCCACGTCCTCGTAAAATCCAATATTCGGTGAAATCTGTGAATAAGTAATGCCGTTAGAGCGGCATTGCCAAGCCTTGGCGTCTAGAGGGTACGTGACATGTAGCAGTGCCTGCACCTCAGACCATGGATCATTAATGGTGGGGAGAGCTCCCAACGTATGAAAGATATCGCCAAGAAGTGGAGCTGGGCTGTCTACAGACTATCAAATAAATAGGATTTCTGTAGGTTGTTGCCATATCTTAAAGTACATGCAGGAAACAAGGGTGCTGTCCATCTATGAAGCTGTGGAATATATTGAATATATTTTTCGACAGCTCGTTGATGTATTTATATCAGGAAGGAAGTTGTAAAAATGACAGATGACCATGAAATACTGACACCGATAGTGAATACATCCAAAGCACTATTTCCTATTTTTAATCTCACATCACGTCCCACGCGAAATAGCGAGGAAGTAATATAAGTATTTCTAATTAGAGATTTTGTATTTTCTTGATGTTTCATGACATACACAAGAAAAGCTATTTTTCTTATTTTCTTCGGTCTGTCTGTACTATGTCAGGTAAATGTGAGAAAGTATGTTCTGGATTTTTATTAAACTTCAGCATCATGTTTGACAGTAAAGTATATAGTAGATAGCTTTTTTCTTTTATAAACGGGGCTTATTTGTCCCCTCCCCCTGTTTTAGCAACTACTACTCCAGATTACTGCATTTAAACAGAACTGTGATCATAAATAATCATAGAACTGCGCTTCAGAAAATGGCGTCAGGTATAATTACCCTCTATATCACATGTGGTTGTATCAGTTTAATAAATGCTTTGAATGGATTTCAAATTATGGAATTATTTGAAATAATGAAAATGTAGGGATATTAGAAAATATTATGGACGAAACTTAGTTTTACCTACCACCAAAATTTTTTAAACTTAATTCCAAAATATTAGCAACAATGCAAATGCATCTGTATTCTAACCTTTCTTGATAGTCACTCAGTCAATGCAATTACAATTTCAAAATTTAATTTTTCATAATTTGTACTTTCACATAGCTTGCCGAGGCAGCCGAAGCGTTAGTATAGCTATTTAGTTAATCACATTAGTTTTGAATTAGCAACTAGTAAGAAATATAAGATTGTCTAGAAAGATAAGTGCAGAACTTGCATTATGTTTTCAATTTACACCTACACCTAATGGTTCTGTAATGGATATGGTTTGCTGAAATGGCATTTTTGTCATAAAATTTTGGAAAAAGCAACTTTTTGTATGCTCAACAGTATCTTTGCGTATTGCTATTGCGAGAAAACAATGAAAAAAGGCGACGATATATTTTGCAAATTCTACAGGTATTGATTAATCAATCTGTTTGTCACATTGTACCAAAAAGTTTAAGCAAGAATCCATTTTAACGCCCCTTCCGACTGAAATATAATTGAGTGTTCCAATGTAAGATCCGGTTGTCATTTTTTTACGAAATTCAGTTATTCACTTGCTTTTCATAGTTTGGAATTCAGCATCGTAAAGTGGCTTCTATCTTATAATATACACCTTCAAAAATCTATAAGCAAAGAACGTGTTCTAAGATTATGACACCTGAAAGTAAGTGTTAAAATAATGACGCATTTCGTAGTACTCATCCAGATAGGGATGATGTTTCTTATCAGAGGCACAAAGTACACTAAGATCGATTAAAGGAAATATAATAAATGTAATGTTCAGTTAAATACTAGCTTTGGTAATATTCAATTTCTTGATAGTGAAAAATCAAAAAACAATATACAATGCAAATTTAACACTAATCAATGTTCTAGTATTCAATCTTATATAACTGGGCACTATACCAAAGTAAATATATGCTCTGCTTCTTTGAAGTGCGTACAAGCAGTTTCCCTTCACTCCTGACAAATTAAATCTGATGGGCATAAGGGGCTCTTGCATTGTACCTTTGTATTGGCATCATAGCATTATCAAAAGCTTCCAAACGTTCTTTTATGAGTAACTTGAGGTGAAGAGACAACGATTCTAAGCGAATATTTCAACCGAAAATATGTGATTGTGTGAATGACTGAGTATATATTCAACCGTGATCCGATTAAACCTGCCATTTTCTGAGCCAGTGTGTCTGTAATCTATTTCGGGCACACAGTATCTCTATATATGTGCGATATTGATTCAACGCTGTTTATTACTGAACATAAATCTCTCTATCGGATCATACAATAATCTGGCTTGCCAAACGTTCTCTTGTTTAATGTCAATTTTTCGTTGTCGATGCACTTCGGCTGTATTTCACCCCGTCCAATACGATTATGAAAAGTACGGGATTTATGGTGGCATCATAGAGTGGGCAATTTCATTTGGAAGATACGGTTTTGACTTTTAAGCCGCGAAATAATGTTCTGTTGTGAACTGAAAATGCAAAAAAATGTAAGGTGACTATGTTGAAGCTAATTTGCAAAACTGTAAAAAAATTTAAGTACAAAATAATTGTTTATATCATCATCTGGAAATTTTGTAAAAGTATCCCAATCTAAAAAATATCAGCCCACAATAAAATTATATTTCAGTTACCTCAAGGTGTAGTTCATGCTATATATGTATACTATTTGAAGTTAATGATATGTTCTTCAGCAACCACACTTGCCCAATGGTGAGAATGAGAAAAAAAACAAAATAGTTCCATTTAATCCTATATATTATCTAAATTACAATCGTCAGTATATCTACAGAGCGTAAAAACTAATAAAATGACATGATTTCTAGTTGCTCAATTATTAACAATTCATATGATATAAAACCAATAAACACTATATAATTAATTAATAATAAATACAATTATAGCCAATGGTAGAACGAACATATTACAATACAAGTGATTACACTGGTATTGTTTGTAATTTGTATAGGTATGTCGACTATGAAGATATATAATTATATTCAGGTAGGCTTTAGTCATGATAGTCACAGTATATGTACTACATAGATTATTAATATATATATATATATATATATATATATATATATATATACCCAGAATCTTTAAGAAAGATGATTCAGGTACTGGGTCTGAGGTCCCTTTCCGACATCACTTTGTACAGATCCTTTAACTAGACTGTTTTTGGTCTACCTCGCTTACGTTTTTCCATGGGACTCCAATTCATGATTTGTTTTGGTATTCTATGCTTACCCATCCTCTGAACATGGCCATACCAGCTCAGTTGGTTTTGGAGGCACCCTGTATAACATGAAAATATTTTTAAAATTTAGCTTTAATGGGTCCCTATCCATCCGACATTATTTTTTTTAATCAGATACTTTAGCCATAATGCTTCGTGTCAAATAACGTGAATAACCCGGTATATTTGTTGCTTCTTTTCTTTTGATATTTTACCCGACCATATTACCGAGTTCAAGGCTCCACTGATCTGTTTTCCTTTTATGATCCGTTCTTTTACTTCTGTTTCTGTTCGGCCCGTTGTTGTTAACATGTTAACACTTAATCCCCACCTTTCATATTCTGATATTAGACGCTGTGTCATAAAATCTAAGTCATCTTTATCCTGCGAAATTACCACCTGATCATCTGCGAAATGTAGGGTGTACAAAATTGTACTATCATTTAATTTAATTCGCATTCCATGGCATGATTTTCTCCAATGTCTTAGAGCTTCATCTAAATATATTTTAAATAAAGGATGATCCCTATATGAACTATTCAACCACTAGCATTCACCTGGTGGCAACTCATAGACAGAAAGCTTGCTCTGAAGTCTCTCATGCCACATACTATCTCGATATATCGAGCGCGGCAACTTGAGACTCCCCATGAAGCTCAATCGCTCTGCTCTATTAAACTGACTAATGCTATAGAGTATACAAGACACCTTTCACACGGTTTTGTAAATGAATAGAAGTCGAAATAATATAAGGTTAGGTTCATCAAAACCAAACTGACAAACCACCTGAAAAAAGTAATTTACGCGGTTTGTTATCTGTGACCTCAGTATCTAGAGCAAAGTTGTTTGGTTATCTATAGTCTGAATAGATATATAAAGATTGCACCATTTTATGCTAATCGTGGAGGAGTAAAAGCATCTACAATCTATATGAAAATTGTGTCTGTAGGTAATCGTGCGTCTTTAAAACGACTATTTGGCATGTAAAGTCCGTCACTGCTCTCTAATACTATAACAGCGTCACCGTTTCCACTCGTACACTTGCATTAATGAAATTACCGCACCGTAGCCGGGCGAGGGAATTTAACCTCACTTTTTGTCGTCCGCTAAGAATGCGCTGCAGCAGTTTGCTGCCGCCACCCGGGTTAACGAGGAGGCGACATCGCCACTTGGGGGTTAATTTCGAAGGAGATCGATGAGATGGCGACCTGCCCAGCTTGGTGGTTGCTCCAAAACTTTTTATTCAGAGATGTTTTCTTTTCCGGTACAGCGGCGTAACCATAAGAATTACTGCTGTCTGGAAAGGTACGATTTCGTGATTGACAATCAGGTCCTGATGCACAATACCAGCTGAAATCACGTTTGGATTATGAACCTGGTTCAGCAAAATATGTCTGTTGAACAAGCGTGGCTTAGGGTTGAAGCATTTGATGCAGTGTTGAACTCTTATTAACCTGAATGCCCAATTTAGCTTGCTGAAACTCGAACTCAAAAGTTTAAAAAACGATTTTCTCAAAGTCGGGTAAAAAACGAGTGAAATTGCGTCTGTGAGTCTCTGAAGAGAAATTGTGTTCTCAGAATTTCTGACATTCATGACAAAATACTAAGTAACTATAGTAACTCCCAATATTTTTTGCAAACTTACAAATATCAATCTGAGCAATGCATGAAAATAATTGTTTACCATTCCAAGACGACTTAACTTATGATCAAGACATTATGAAAATTTTAATCATTATTCAAGAAGGAAGAATGCGATGTCCCAAAAACAAAAACAGACCAGATAGGCTTGTTTGAGGCGTTGTTTGCCTAACCTGAAGAGGATGCCCCGACAAGCCCCTCTAGTATTTGCTGTACTGGTGACTCTTGGAGTTATTATGCGAGAGAGCTTGGTCGAACCCTTCTTCGTTGTCCCAGACTATGGAGGTCGATTGTGAGGTCAGGCAGTAGACGTATTGTTATATTTACAGTTTCTGTATAGCTACTTATTAAATACATAACAATGCGAGTATGTGTGTGTTATAGTTTGTGATTTTTCTGTAATTATTTCTATAATTCTCTTTGCCGGCAAGTGCCTAAAAATAAAATTTTCAGAATACCGATTCGCGACTATGAGACAAGGGACCAACTCTTCGTCTGCTTAAGCTCATTCATAGCTCACTCTCATGTAGTTATTAATCAGTTCGTTTGTTTTAGGAATCACCATGTATAAATGACATAATTTGAATTTTTTTCATATTTCTGTTCTCTCGTCCACATACAAAATATAACTCCACAGTCATCTTCTGACAAATTGTGAGATTGAAATTCTTCTTACATTGTATTGCTTTTAACGTCAGTTTATCTCTAAGCGACGTTGGTTTCAATTGGAGAAGCATGAAAAACTTTGTCATCCTGTACCTTGAAAAGCAGGATGCTTATATGAACTTATAATATAATAATTAATCTTATTTCAGGACTATGGCCTTGGAATTACCGCCTATAATTAAAAAAAACACCCTGTATACTACCCAATAGTTTACTACCAGGGTAGAAGGGGCCAAGAAATTAAGCAAAGTAGACCGTTAAACTAGCAAAACTTTATACGCCGCGACCTCTATTACCTTCAAACCGCGCCACTCCAGAAACTAACACTGACCTAAATAAGTTTGGCGTCTTTCCAGACTCGAGCCCTGGGTGCATGTTTAATATTTTTCGAAATTACCACCGCATGGGTGAGCTGCTTCGCACATAATTAGGCTGCAAAATTGCTTATAACTTCAAAGGAGTTGCGCTTCAGTCTGCTAATGAGAAGGTAATACTTGATACACGTTTTTAAATTACATTGCTCAAGTGCAGCGTCACCGTTTTGGATTTGTAATTTCAGAGGTGGGATAATATTAGTTTGAAAATAAGATGAAGAAGAAATGGCTCTGACTATGATGAAGGCTTCTAGTGTGTTGGAACATGCCTGCTTCCCACAGGCTGACGGTGACAGCTTACCTGCAGAGTTCATATTTGATCGCAATTCCCACAACTTCTACAAAACTGATTGCAGAATGTACTATTAAGATTTTCACAGACAAAACTGAGCCGGCTGCAACGTTTATCCTTGATGGCGCTCAATGGATTGGATGTGACACATGGTCACATGGCAGTCATGCCAACGTAACGCAACTCGATCTATCTAGCATGACCATAGCTGCAATGGAGCTTGTCCACAGGAATGTTATGGGCAATAATATTAGAATTCGCAAAGACTGCAAATAGACATCACTAGCTCTCAAAGACCACATTAAACCGCCACTAAGCACTCAATTCACAATAACATAACTGTTAGTTAAATAAGAAGATACTCACATTCCTGATTCACTACCATCGACTCACAAAAAAGCTTACCGAGACCTGAATACTTGGTCCAGAGGCACGAATAGGGGAATCTTGTTGGCTTGTGATTACAGTGCTGTTTTTTTCCTGGATTTTCAACATCAAAGTTGAATTTAAAATGTCCCTTTGCTTTAATTTAGGTGTCGGTAAGCATGCTCAATTGATTATCACCAGAAATCGGCATTTCAAGCGCCAACTGCTACAGTGGAAATAGAAGAGCAATCAAATTATCTGCGGTTCCTATATTACCAGTCTCCGTAATCCCTAAAGCGATCCTCCAACCTGGAATCGTCGCAGCTTATCCTATGAAATCAAGCGGAGAGCTCCGATCTCCGAGAATTCGGTCACTTCCGATAGAACTATTTCGTACCTACCTTCGGCGGCAACGAAAAGCGCAGATCCATCAGATAATATAACTCTCGACATACAGTCAATCTCGGAGTAATCCCGGTGCCTTACATAGGGTCAGTCGCCGAGCACATACAGTACAGTCTCTTTATACCTCAGAGAGAGAGAATGCACATCATTTGAATTAAATCAATTTGAGCTTTCATGCAGTAATTCGAGGAAAACTACAGCAATGGTCTGACCTGGTAGCTGTTCCGGAGAATATAATTTCTTGGAGCGAAAGAGAACTCACAGCTTCTAGGACGCTTAGCGAGGCCAGGAACATGATTGTGACATGGCATGAGACTGTTAATGTTAATTCTCAGAAGCTTGATGGAAGATGATTCAAGTACTGGGTTTCCCTCCATCTCAACTGCTGTTAGACCAGCATGCGACTTCTTTGGTAGGGTTGTTGTCTGAGTCTTCTGCGCGTTAAACTGAGCACCGTGTGTGTATCATTGTTCAGCCAAGATATATATTTCAACTTTAAAAACGTTCAAAACTTCAGGCCTGACAAAATTCGGAGAATTCTAGATATCCCTGACGTTTTCGCTTATTTACGCCCTGAAATGATAAGAAATTTGAGAAACGGGCAAAATTTCCTAACCTATGGAAATCTGATCCTTCTGAAAATAAATGCCAAGAGCTTATAAAATAAATTCTAGGAACTGTTTTGTGATTTCTTATTTAGTGTCTTCCTGCAGCGCTTCCCACACATAATCGAAGGAGGTATTGTCCATTTTCTTTTACCGCGTAATGCCGGTAATCGCTTCATCGACTTTGACAAAAATTTATGAACAGTGAACATGAAATAAGGAATACTGTATTCTTTTACAAAATCGGTTTATTAGTGGTGGTGTAATTACAGAAAAATAATCTGTAAGATGTTCAGAAACTTGGTTTTTTTGTTTTTCAGGATGCCAGTAGTCTTAGGCGTAGGTTGTATTATTTTTAGAGGAGGTAGACATTTTTTCAAATTTTGTTTTTATTCATTATGCAAGTTTAACTTTGAAAATCGTCATCAGCGTTTTATATGAAGCTGATATTAATTTCCCTGCAATCTACCAAAAAAATTATTAAATGTTTTTTAATTATGAGTCATTCTATTATGTTTACAACATTATAACAAAATTAATGACAGTATACTTCAGAATATTATTCCTATCACACAATAATACCCCAAATCTCGAACACCACACCGTGAGAAGATCCGTCATTAAGTATTTCAGTTGAAAATTACGTGAGTCAAAAGTATAAGATCCTTTTCACTACTCGCATATAATGCCATTCAAACACAGCCTGAAACAGGTAGTATTATTAAAATATAAAATATCGAAATATCTCAAAGATCTGATTTTCGTGCCAAACAAATGTATTTTTCAAAATCATGTTCATTCGAGTATGCTAAATATAAATTTGTATATCGGCTCCATCTTGCGGATTGGTAAATGATTTTCGCGGTTTTTTTCTATATGATAATAATACAATTATTCCATGCAGGGTTCTGTGGTAAATAACCGTGGTCTAACATCCTTGCCCATTCAAATACTGGCACTGTAGCTCGAGATACGGATGACGCGCGTAGTTCAAAATTTGGAAGAAATATGTAGCATCATCGGAGTTTTGAATCGAATGAGCGGGGTGCCTGCTTAACTCAATTGGCTAGAGAGCTACGACTGGCAATCAAAAGTTATGTGATTTACATTTCGCGGTAGGCAAGGTTTTTCCCGAATTTCTAAGGGCGAATTTGTATAACGGCTTCTATCTTGCGATTCCATTTCAGAAGAAGTGGTATGTAAGTAGTGAACCTAATCATCTCCATTTTTATAATTTCACCACAGCAAACGTGTTTTTACTTTCTCATTTGGAAACTGAAAGCTAATACTTCAGCTACTTCAAACCCTGTACTATAAAGGAAGCTCATCTATCGAACAGCAGAAACTGGTTGGACATTGTTCGACCGCCTGGCAATTTGTAGTCATTGTGCTGCCCTCTATCTCAGCGTTCATGCTTCGTGGACGCCAACCTAAAAGAACTTATTGTCTGCGGATAATTATTGATCATCACTTAACACTGTCAAGGCAGTTTATGCAAATCTGCTGTGTTTGGGCAATAAAGAATGTATCCTATAGGCTCAGAATGTGTTTGTGCTCTTGAACAGTGACTCCTAAATTGTCCTCCGCGCAACCAAAAAGATAAGTGGTTTCTTTGAACTGTTGAATAGTTTTGTCTGTAATATATTTTCACAACTACAGAGATTACTCGCGAAATCTTAAGGAATATGAGATTGAACCATTTCTTATTTTTCGATTGTTTTTCGGCAGTGAATGGCAAACTTATGGAAAATCGTAGAAATGATAAGTTGTTTTCAAATGGTGTATCATCCATTAATAGGCATTATTTTGGTATGCGGTTACCAATCAACATTCAGGACATTCCTTGAATATATCTCTTCTGGAACACCACCCTGCGCAGTAAGCCTACTATGCCAAAGAACGAAAATCAAGACAGCAACTATCAAATGCCTGGTTATTGTGGCATATACGTCGGCATTGGAGAGACAAAACAATCCTGCAAGTAGGTTTGAAGGAAATCGAATTAACCCTCAGCGGACTGCACCTAAGAATTTGAAATAACGGATAAGGTCACACACAAAGAACCACATCGGTATCGCCGAAAGTTCAAGGAGGCAGGCTCAATTGCTAGTAAGAACAGTGTTTACAGCAGACCCAGCGGTGGAATCAAACCATTATAGCGGTCAATAATAAAAAACATCGATGCACTGCAGTCATACCGAGATGATTCAGCAGCGCTTACATATCCGTCAAGTAGCGTGAGTCGAATGCGATGGAAGAAACCGCATCAATAGAAACGTTGTGAAACGCTAAATTTTCTAGACTCTGGAAGTTTTAAATTAAATTTTCGAAATTGCCTATTACCGAAAACCACTAAGTGAACGATTAGTGTAACTGAAAGAATTTAAACTTCTTCAGTACTGATTCTACAGAATGTGCAAAACTTAGTCGTCGCAGATAATTATCTTGAGCACAGAAAATTGTTAAATTCTTAGGTAACACGTTCAGGGGTCTTATGGTGTCCTTTTGTGTTGGAAAGAAGATGCTCTCTTCTAAGGCAAATAGGATTATATAATTTCTTTCACGAACTAATTTCAATGAAGGTGAGAGGCCCTCCTGAACGAAATATATTCTTGAGAAAATTCAAAGATCCTATAGATTGTAGATGCTCTTACTTGGTGAAGCTCTTCCATCATGCAGATAAAGAGATTGTGTACTTAAAGAAACAGAGTCTTATTTGTGAAACCGTGTGTTAAGTACCCAATCTTTTCATCTGGAAGCTCCTATGTTCGTAACTAGCAAACCGCGTAGCCAGAATGATTTGAATGGGGCTAGTGGTTTTCAAATCCAGCATATCAAAGCATTGTTTTTTTAATTTAGATAATATAGGGTATACTGAAACATAACCTCAGTTCAGTGACCTAGCAACCTAGTGGCTTTTTACTACAATTGACTTTCAATTTAATGTAGGCATTATGAATGAGATGAAAGTTATGATTTATTCAATAAATATAAGCAATAAATTTTTTGAGTAAATATATTTTTCCTACTGTTACGTAACTGTGAATACGTAACAATATTTTCAGTGTGAACAATGAACAGACCTATACGAATAGTCATCAATGGTCGAAACATTATTCAGATAAAATCTATTTAATTTTGTATTTAGCACTAAGTTTAACAAACAAAATTCTCTTTCTTCCACATATGCGTTTCGATTTATATTTAGATCATCGTCGGACTATCAGGCGATGATTTAAATTGCCTAATGCCATACCTCAGGCCGATTCATGACCGAATGGTAACGAAATTACTCGCTAGGCACTGCAAGAACAACTTTTTGTTTATTTCACAAATCATATAGTACCAAGTGTATGTCCTCCTCTATGCATCAGACCTGCTATAGACATGCGTGTTTCGTCTTTAGCCTAGACCCGTCAATATAGCCAAGCGGTCTAACTGTAGAGAGCTATCTTGTGATATAACGAAAAGAATATCTGTTGTCACTTCAAGGTAGTCCAGGTGTTAGGACCTTTCACTTCGTAAGCTGCCAAACACTTGGAGAAGAGATCATACAGTATCATATTTTCACTTAAAATACGACCATGGTGAAATTACCAAATACGAGTATACCTTTCTCATTTTTGTATCTCTGCTTTTGACTATGTCGGCGACGTTGGCTTGAACAGTGATTCCCGGAGCAAAAGATTTTTCAAAAAGTCGTCGATGCATATATTCAGGTCGCTAAGTTTTCCATAGCCTGTGTACAGATCAAACAATTATCTAATTTACGTCCTTTATCTTGTCAAGTAGTACGTACGGCGTACCATTTCGAAAGTCTTTCACTGAAGTACGTTCTTATGTTCACAGAATGGTAGCTATTTATTACTCCAAGTATGAAATCCGACATAAATTGGTATACTTCAACGAAATGTCTGATATCTTGTAGCCTGTACAGAATAGGTATATTGCAATCCAGCCTTTTCTCTCAGCACGTATGTGCATACAATCTGGAAAAGAAATTCGATTGTGAAATTCTATTACATCGAACGTTTTCATCCGTTCAATCCGATAGATCTGTGCATTGAATTCGTTCTGTCTGGTTAAATTCCTTCCATATTTTAGCGGTAACGTCTATTTTCATTAGTCTCTGCGCGATTTGCAATAGAAAGAACCAGTGGCGACTCGTTAGCTACTACCACCGATGAGCAGTAACTAAACTACACACCTCAAACATAAGTTGTTTCGCGCCTGAGGACAACATTGCTTCAAGTGAGGTGGGGAATGAGAACGAAGAAGCCAAAATGGTTAACATTATCGAAAGCAGGCGTACAAAAATGGGAAATATATTTGGTTATTAATTTATCTTAATTATTACGTCCATTCACTACGGTTTAAGAAATAAATAAAAAGGGTCCTCGCAGTGTTGCCAGATTTCAAATTGTAAGAACTGTTTCACAGCTTTTAACTTCCATTGTCTTGAGAAATTTGCATTTCACAATGTTTTGAATGATCTGCTATTTATAATCGTCTTCAGTTGAAAGGTTTTTTGAAACATATGCATTATCTACAAATTTAAAACAACAGTAAAAACTGTATCCAGCCTTTTTAAAAATAATATATCATATCGTAATCGTTATGCTTCTTGATTAGCTATTATTGATGTCAATATCAGTGTTGTTGCATAATGCCATACAATGGGTCTATTCATGACCAAAATGAACAAAATTAGTTTTTAGATAATCAGTGCAAATTAAATGTGAATGGTTTACACAAAGAGCACATCCAGCACATCCTCTAATTCCGAATCTGTCCGTTGACGTGTAAACACCCCCTACCTGCCGACCATTATGGTTTGATATTCCTTTCTGATCAAAGTTGAAATTAGATCGGGATTTGTTTTTTCAGCCAAGGAATGTTTCACTGTTGACACTATTGACATGTTAGCTAACCAAATGGGGAGACGTCCTGTCTTCACTATGGATGTGCGATACGCATTCCAGAAACTCACGCGCTGTTGATATAATACGTCGTAATTCAGTTTCCTACGGATGCAAAAAATCATTCGGTTATTCTTCTTTCTAATAGAATATTATATACCACATGATGTGTTACTAATCGAGAGGATGTTGGATCTATCCACCAAATTCCAACATTTATCATAAGGGTCAGAGTAAGTTGAATCTAAGTAAATATGAATATATGATAATATGAAGTATCATTTGATTGAAACTGTTCACCAAGTACATAAAGGCATACATGAAGTCAAAATTGAGTAATGTCTAAGCAAACATCATGACTTCGACGGTCACTGTCTACAAATACGATAAATATATTGAGTCTAATCATATCCAAGATAATCTGGAAGTTTCTTATACATAAACTAGCAAAAGTGCTTACAGAAATTCCTCCTGTGGCGAATTTCACAGTTGCCCTGTATATCTATTTTAATGAAGATTCTTTTCTTATTTCAAGGATCAATAACGCAAGTGCCCCGATACGTCCCCATTCAGACTGAATCAGCTAAGAAATCAAGCTTGTGTTTAGAGGCCTTCACACTTGCCAACAATTCTGTACCTCAGGATAAAAGTGTATCATGTCCAAAAATATCAAAATCTACATACTGTATAAAAAACCGTATCTTTGTTGTTTGCATCAATAGGACTTCAAGTTTACCATGTGGTACAGAATTACTTACCTGCCTTCAAGAGGGGCCGACTCAGCCTAGAGGAAAGATCGCCAACCATGAATCTGAAGCTCCTTCCACCGTGGGCCAAGTTTTATCCAGTATTTCTAAATGCAAAATTGTGTGTCGTCTTTTAATCAGTTTCTTAAGCTTACTCATATTACCTGGAACAACTGTTAAAGGGTCCGTCACTGTATACAGCCAGACAAAGTATCGAAATCTGGGAATACCCCCCAAATCGACAGACCGTTCTTGCGGTTGCTATCTGGCGAGGTTAAAATGTCAGCCGGTTCGCATGGGACAGGGCGAATCCCAAGCTGTCTACTACCGGATGATAAATCACTCTTAGATAGTTGACGCAAGTGGATTGTTAATAATTCTATACAAGTGGAACGTCGTTGTGTCTTAGTAGGTAACCCAAAGTGCGATGCTTGATTCGAGCTCTTGGCTGACAGTGATTGACTGAATGAGTTAATTAATGTCTGCTTTACAGACCAGTTCATCGGATGGCTAATGTTTAGTAGATTACAAATTGTTAAAATATAAACTAATAGAAAACTTGAAAATTGAATTGAATTGAACTCCATCACGACATTACAATATTCGACATTTGAAATTTTAAATACTGTTAATCAATACTTTTCTACTCTTCGTAAAAATGAATCCTTTCCTAAAATGTTTAATTAATGTTTAATTCTAAAACATAACTCTCAAAAGATATAAATATTTGAAACTTCAACTTTTGTTTTTTTTTGTTATAAGCATGTTCAAGGTATGAGAAAAAAAATTTATAATATTTTCATTTTCCTTTTTTATGTAGGAAATTGGAACATTTTATTTGGTGTAGGGGATGACCAAAAAATCGTTTACTTAAGCTAAGATTTTTTCAACAATCAGGTTGGATGATTTTAGTTTTGCAGTTAAATCATTATAAACAAATTAGCAACAATTTTTCTCCTAAATAGTGCGTATAGTTTCTGGGCTTACCTTGCATGTTGTTTATGTTTCTGTAAACTTCAACAAGTAATCAAAGCAGACTTGACTTAAAAAAAATATAGGACTAAAATAATTTTAACGACGAAATTATATACACAATACATAGGTATAGAATTATTACATTTTCGTTTGGCATTTATTTAGTTCAAATTGCAATATAGGATGGGAGTTTACCAAAACAGGTCATAATACAAACAAGAATCTGAAAAAAACAAATATGCTGGGTAAGCCCAAAAACAGTATTCACCAATTTTCGGAAAATGTGCAATTAACAGTTTATTAATAACGTTCTAACTACTAAATTATTCATAAGTTTCTCTTGTATGATCAAAGCTAGCATACATCCAAGCAAAAAATGGAAAATAGGATAGAATAAAAAATGAGTGTGCGCTTCGATATGGTCAACGTTTTATTTTACATACATTTTAGTATCCAATTTTCTTTCAGAAATGGACTTTTATGCAATGAATTTAGAATTGGAAGTCACTTATAAAGAGTCTCTTGTTTTTGGTCAGGAGTAGACTTTGCTAAGTTGTCAATATGTGTATAAAGGTCTAGTTATTCAGTTTATAGTGTTTTTTTAATATAGCCCTACACACAGTTTTAGTTTACATAAGAGTGTGTTTTGACAAGGTCATGCAGAGTAGATACTTCAATCGGTGAGAAACTGAATACCGAAATGTTTTTATTGATAATGTCACTGGAACTAATCTCACTTGATTCACATCCATTTGTCCAAGCCATTATCTGAAGTCTCACATACCTACTGAAAAACACTTTACCAACGTTTCGGCAGCTGAGCCAACAGTAAGGATTCATATGAAGCTGGCCTTTTGTCTCATGTTTTATAGTGATGCAGTGAAGAGATGTTATTATTATTACATGTAACTTTAGTCTCAATATAACAATGCAACATATCCTACGTTTACAACCATATACCCATAAACCGTTGATAAACATTTAATTCAGTGTTTCGCATGTAAGTCATGTGGACAAAAAGTACAAGCCAAAAGTGTATAATACGTGATTTTAGCGAGTTCCCATCTCAACGTACGGGCTTTGTGTCTTCTAGCGTATATCGAATCCGTCCTCTCTTGAACTCCATGCTTTGCATTGTTTTCCGTTCAACTTAATTAGGCTAGCAGAATTCTAGCTTCAGGAAATGGTCACGTCAAGCGTCACCTTGTCTCTCTGCCTTCCTACCGCTACCCTCTGTATAGCACTTTGCATACGGTAGTAGTTCTCACGTCACATTAGTTGGCAGATATGTTTAACAGCGCAGTCAGATCTTCCTAACACAATGGCACAGAGAGGAGTTACATGCACTCCTGCTAACTTTTCCATAATTATGTTTTATGGGAGCTTTTATTACCTCAGTCAGTAACGTGTATGTGCCGTGGAAGTTGCTGTCGAAAGTTTACTTAAAAGGATTAGGAGGAAGCTAAAGTTAAACGGACCAAAAACTTGATTATAGTGCAATATGAAACTTTAAATGTGACCCTGCAGCTCTCGAATTTGCAACATTAGCTTGTTGACTTCGTGTTTGCGGTTTATCGTCTCTTGGCTCTGTTATTTCAGGCAAAAAGTTGATGCTAGCTCTCGAATAGTTGTTATCGAGTAGCATGGAGACCTCCACGACTCTGCTAGCTTATACGGGAGATGGATTTCACAGAATTCGATATTAGGTTAGAAATGCCTCCTTAACTGTCAAAAAACTGATAATAGTCTTATGCAGCAGTTCTCAAACTTTTTTTCCCGTATCATTCATTTACAATGTGCGAAAAACCTATAATTCAGCTAAAACCATCATATTTGTAGCGTTATAAACAATACTGGATAACTTCATGTAAAAACTGTACATGAGGATACTAATAAAACTAGTATTGTTTTGAAACTATATGTTTTATGAAATACAAAACTATTACAAGCACACATTATATTTTCCGCCGCTGGCCGCTAAATGAAACCACATACGTATAAATGAATATTTCCTGACGTTTCGGCTGCCTCAGCAGCCTTTGTTAGCTAAGCATGCATTGTCTTCCAAACTAAACGTGTATAAAAAATTTCACCTCAATCGGTGGAAGATATCTGCTTCTCACTTGAGCTGTAAGATTCCACCCGAACAAACATTGTTACATACGTTGCAATACAAATAAAAGCTTGTAATTAAAACAAAAAAGTCACCTTGTAAAGAGCTGTATACTGATTTTCAAGCCTGAACTAAAGTTCGGATAGCTCTGACCTGAACCTCCTCTATCATAGGACAAACATAAAAGAGGTACGTTTCAAAATAAATTCAGTCCAAAGGCGATACGAATGAATTCAAAGTGTTTTTTTGTCTTAACTGCAGATTTTTATTTGAAATAATGTCATTTAGCATTTGCCCCTTCCTGAGAAAAGCCCTTGTTTGTCATCTCGAAAATCGATTTGTTTCAATTTGCAAGCTGGTGGTACGGTGTTACGTGTACTAAAGTTGAAGAGAAGTTGGTCCATTAGACCAAGGAAAAAGATGTCATAACCTTTTAAAAACTCTACCAAGTTGGAATAATGAATCAGAATCTGCAGGTAAATAAAATTTATGTAACTGCTGATTGATCTCATACTTGATCTAACCGCTAATTGAAACATGTGATTGTACAAATAACTTTACTAACGTGTTGGCTGCCTCACGAGCCCTTATCAAAGTGTGCATACACAATCATTATATCGATGCACAATATGTCATTAGCAAACTTCTAAACAATCTGCCTGGACATTCATTGCCTAATTTGTGAATAGCAACGAATGCAGTGTCGTCACAAAATTGTAAATCCCAAGCATATTCCTGGAGATCCGGAGCCATGTATATTCATTCCTCAGCCGCGAATCAGCTTAAACACCGTCAAATATTCCTGCGGGCTGCAGGTAAAATGCTATATCTGATAAAGTCACAGCATGGCGCAGTGAACAGCCTGATTGCTCCAGTGACGGTCCGCACAGAAACCCAAAACGTTTTTCTGTCCATCTTTTATAATCATGAGCTCATTTCTTCTTATAGCTTCTGCACATGCAAAAATAAGGTGTATCAAGGATCATAATGTTCTTCACGCAAATGTATATTTGGAATGCTCTAAACACATATGGAGGACAACTTTGAAATTTATCTGTAGCCAAGTCTGTTAATCAGAACTTCTGCTACTCATCCTGACCACCACTGAAGAGAGCGGATAGCTCAATCGTACCCACACGAAAAGAAAAAGCAGACACCTTGGGGCAGATTTTTGCTGCCAATTCTACAATTAACTTTCAAACTTCACCAACTACTGTCAGTGTACAAAAATGGCAGAAATTAGATTTCAACCTCCCTGATAACTAGTAGTCGAGACCAAATACCTATAATTCTCCTAAAACTTTGCACCTGTGACCCTACTCTGCGTCATGTCCAAGGATATGGAGATTGTTATTAACGTGCACCTTCTGAAGTATCTCTTTGTCTCTCTCTGGCCTACAACCCTGAGTGGGTCTTTGCCAACTTTACGATACTCCTCCATTCCTGTCTGTCCGCCATGGCCTCAAGCGGTTTTGAGATGTCCATTGCCCTCAGATAACTGGACCAAAATAATATCATCAATGATCGTCAATATGGTTTTAGTAAGCAGAAATCCACTGTGACCTACGTCACACATATGCGGAACAGAGCAATAGAGCATCATGGAGAGTCTCACACTGTTGCACTCGATATATCGAAGGCTTCCAATAGGGTGTGGCATGAAAGACTATTCATCAAGTTTGCTGCTTATGGGCTGCCACCAAGTCTGTGCCGCTGGCTGGATAGTTGTCTCAGAGATCGCTCCTTATCTGTTGTGGTGACGAAATTCATAGTTGCATTTGGGGCTTTCCGAAAATACTCATATGAAAAACCTTCAGATCCTCGTCCCTATTCTGAATAAATTGCATGCGATCACAATATTCATTCATCATCATTGTTGAACAACAGTTCTCGCAGTTGTCCAACAATGAAAGCACCTTGGCAAATTTGAGTGAAGACGATATCTCTTATATTGTCAATATATGTGGTATCGGAAAAGGGTATGGGCCGATGCCTGAGCGTAGTTTTAACTTTCAGTGTAAGAGCGAGTGAGAGCGAGAGAGAGCGAATAATTGTAAAGTATGAGTGCAGAGAACTGAGAAGTAGTGCGAGGGCCGAGGGTCACTTTTTTGACCTGAGGGCCGCAGAATAATTTTGGCGTACACTTAGGCAAGACGTGTCTTTGAAATTTCCTTTTGTATTTATCACTTGTAAATAAACCGTATTAAACTTATTCCCTGACTTTTTATACTAGAATAGAATCCGATTCTACATTTGGGGGCTCGTGCCAGGATCTAGTGCAGTAAAAAACAGTTATTAAGTGAGTGACAGTTTATTAAGTGAAAAATAATACAAGAAATGGCTGACAACGCAGAAATTTTAACTGACGAGCAAGTGGCTCAGATGCTTGTACCTGAGATAAAAGACGAACTCCGAAGACGACGTCTCAGGTTATCAGGCAGAAAGCGGGAACTTGTCCAACGGTTGATGGCCGCGTTGAGACTAGAACGGGAACATGGTGCTCAAGACGACGACGACGAAGAAGTCGATGACGAGGAAGCCGAAGACGATGAAGAAGATGAAGACGCAGTCATTGGGGGCCAAGACGAGGAAGCCAACAATGACGACCCAAGGGCAATCGCCCGTGCTAACGACGTAGAAGACGATATTGAAGACGAAAGAAACCGTGGAACCCCTGTTATCAGACGAAACCGCAGAGCAGCAGAGCCTAGTCGTACCCTATTATTGCTCAAAGACGTCGAGAATTCATTGGATAAATTCAGTGGTGATGATTTGCTGAGTATAAGCCGATGGATTGAAGATTTTGAAGAAATGGCGGAGGTGTGTGGATGGACTGACGTTCATAAAGTTGCGTTCGGGAGGAAATTGCTAACTGGTTCAGCGTTGGCATTCATGCGCCAAGAAAGGCGTACAAAGACGTGGGCAAAGTTTAAAAAAGCCCTTAAAGACGAGTTTGAAGATGAAGTGACCGACCAACAAATACATAGAGAGCTCACGCAGAGGAAAAAGAAGCATGATGAAACTCTGCAGCAGTATATGTACAAGATGCAAGAGATCGCAGCTCAGGGAAGAGTAGATACTCAATCGCTGATAGAGTATATCATTCAAGGAATTCCCGACGAAGTGACAACTAAAGCTGTTCTGTATGGAGCAAGAAATCTACAGCAGCTCAAGGAGCGTTTTAAGCAATACGAAGCTATGAAGAGGGACATGAAAGTGAAACCCAAAACAGTGGAGCGCAAAGACGATAAAAAAAAAGGTGAAGGGCAAAGTCAGCCCAAAAAGACAGGCGGTGAGAAACGACGGTGTTATAATTGTGGAAGTGAAGAACATTTAAGTGCTAAGTGTCCGGAAAAAGGTAAAGGTGTCAAGTGCTTCAATTGCAATGATTATGGACATATCGCAGCCGAGTGTAAGGAAAAGAAGACAGAGACAAAGAAAGAGACATACGTTGTGTCAAGGCCCAAAAAGAAAAAATATATGAAGGAAGTGGCTATAGCGGACTGTAAGTTCATAGCATTAGTGGATACAGGTAGCGACCTCACGTTTATAAGATCAGATGAGTATGTTAGATTAGGATCACCTCCTCTAGGTAGTCGTAAACTTCAATTCGAAGGGTTTGGTTCCGCTGGCAATGAAACTTGGGGTGAATTCAAAAAAATAATGAATGTTGATGGGCATGATTTTCCAGTCACTTTGCATGTCGTGTCTAATAAGGTTTTGTCAAAACATAGCCTATTGTTGGGTACTGATTTCTTGGATCAAGTAGAGTTACGGGTCAAACGGGGAGAAGTAACCTTTTTACAGCTCGAGGAACAGGCAGACGGTCGCGAGGTCACGCCAGATATTTTCCGAATAAACATAGTAGAGCAGACTACTGAAGTAGATCTATCGCATGTAGAAGAACCTCATTATCGGGAAGCGATTCGCGATATTATCAGAGGATACAAGCCCGAGAAGACGCGAGACGTAGGCATCACTGCTAAGATTGTTTTAAAGAACGATAAACCGGTAGTAAGACGACCACGAAGGCTAGCACCGTCTGAGAAAAAAGAAGTAGATGATGTAATGAGGTTATGGATAAAAGAGGGCATAATTAGACCATCTAATTCGGTATACGCGAGTCCTATAGTTATCGTTAGGAAGAGAGATGGCACAATTAGAGTCTGTGTTGATTTCCGCGAGCTTAACGATCTTATAGAATGCCCACATTTTCCATTACCGTTAATTGATGATGTTTTAGATGCACTGCAGGGGGCCGTGTATTTTACGAAGTTAGATCTAAAGAATGGTTTTTTTCATGTTGGGTTAGATGAGGAGAGCCGTAAGTATACGTCCTTTGTTACGCCGACGGGACAGTATGAATTTTTGAAATTACCATTCGGTTTAAAAATCTCACCCACCGTTTTCTAAAAGTATATAACCAGGATTTTCAAGGAGCTTATAGAAAAGGGTATTCTGATCCTTTACATGAACGATATTATTATTCTTGCAAAGAATTTGAAAGAGGCGTGGGAACGTTTGCTGATGGTCATAAAATTAGCTGCAGAACATGGGTTGGTTATAAACTGGGGAAAATGTCGTTTTATGTTAAGTGAAATTGAGTACTTGGGTCATATAGTTTCAAAAAATACCATAAAGCCGTCTACCCATAAAACTAAGGCCGTTCGAAATTTTCCCAAGCCGACATCAGTCAAAAGGGTTCAGAGCTTTTTGGGACTTACAGGGTATTTTCGGAAGTTTATTAGGGGTTACGCGAAGATTGCTAAGCCGTTGACAGACCTCTTGAAAAAAGATGTAAAGTTTTATTTTGGGGACCAAGAGACCGAGGCGTTCGAGGCCTTGAAAGCAGTACTTACCAATGGGCCAGTACTAAAATTATACAGGATAGGGGCTGAAACCGAATTGCACACAGATGCGTCCATAGATGGGTATGGGGCAATCTTGATGCAATTAGACCCAGATGACGGAAAATTCCATCCGGTTTATTTTGCCAGTGGAAAAACAACACCCGCAGAGGCGAAGTATACTAGCTATGAGTTGGAGGTACTAGCGATAGTAAGGGCTTTAGTTAAGTTTAGAGTGTATTTGTTAGCTATACCATTCACTATTGTCACGGGTTGTCAAGCATTTGCTATGACAATGAAAAAGAAAGATTTGTGTTTGCGTGTTGCCAGATGGGCTTTATTACTGGGTGACTTTAAGTATAAAGTATACCATCGCCCAGGTAAGAGTATGCAGCATGTTGATGCTTTAAGTCGAAATCCGTTGCCGAGTGTTATGATTGTAAACGAGAGTGAGAATGGGCTAATTGCACGTTTAAGAAGCGCACAAGAAAAGGACAATGAGGTCCGTAAGATTTTAGATGCCGTAACGTGCAGTCAGACCGATGGGTATGTCCTTAGGAATAATATTTTGTATAAATGTTGTAAAGATGATTTGTTGATAGTTGTACCGAAGGGCATGCAGACTCAGGTAGTCAGGCAGGCACATGAGCGTGGACACTTTGGGGTCATAAAGACAGAGGCTATTGTTAAACAAGATTTTTGGTTCAAGGGGCTGCGAGAAAAGGTCGAGCATGTGATAGCCAACTGTCTTGATTGCATCTTAGCTGAGCGTAAGTTAGGTAAACAGGAAGGGTACTTAAACCCTGTGGACAAGGGCGATGCACCGCTGGATACCTACCATATTGACCACGTGGGCCCCATGACAGCTACAAGGAAAAGATACGTACATATTTTTGTAATTGTCGATGCCTTTACAAAATTCACGTGGCTTTATCCTACCAAATCTACCGACACCGCTGAAGTTTTGGATCGTTTGAAGAAGCAAGCTGCTGTTTTTGGAAACCCTCGACGAATTATTTCTGACCGGGGAACGGCGTTCACATCCAATGCTTTCCAAGAGTACTGTGCGGAAGAAAATATTAAGCATTCACTAATTACTACCGGAGTACCAAGGGGGAACGGGCAGGTAGAAAGGATCAATAGGACACTCATACCATTGTTGGCCAAATTGACAGCTCCGAATGCAGATGAGTGGTACAAGCATATCGACAAGGTACAGAAGTTTTTGAATGCTACCACAAATAGAAGCACGGGAAAGTCTCCATTTCAACTGCTTGTTGGGGTCGGGATGCGCGTTAAAGAAGATTTGCAGATGAAGAAGCTTATCGAGGAAGAATGGACGGCGCAGTTCGAGGAACAACGGTGTGAACTGCGTGAAGGAGCCAAAGTGAAGATTGCGGAAGCTCAAGAGCAAAATAGGAAGACCTTTAATAAAGGAAGGAAGAAGGCGACGCAATACCAAAGCGGGGACTTAGTGGCCATAAAAAGGACGCAGTTTGACCCCGGATTAAAACTGAAGGGGAAATTCTTGGGTCCGTACCGTGTATTGCGGACATTACGAAATGATCGCTACGTGGTAGAGAAAGTAGGAGAGCATGAGGGGCCCAGGCAAACCTCTACGACCGCTGATTTTATGAAGCTCTGGGTTGTCGACGACGGAGATGATATTTCGTAGGGCAACGAGGTTGAAGAAAACATCTGAGGGCAGATGTTACCGAAGGATGGCCGAGTGTGGTATCGGAAAAGGGTATGGGCCGATGCCTGAGCGTAGTTTTAACTTTCAGTGTAAGAGCGAGTGAGAGCGAGAGAGAGCGAATAATTGTAAAGTATGAGTGCAGAGAACTGAGAAGTAGTGCGAGGGCCGAGGGTCACTTTTTTGACCTGAGGGCCGCAGAATAATTTTGGCGTACACTTAGGCAAGACGTGTCTTTGAAATTTCCTTTTGTATTTATCACTTGTAAATAAACCGTATTAAACTTATTCCCTGACTTTTTACACTAGAATAGAATCCGATTCTACATATATAAACAAATATTAGAGCTGTTCACAAATAAGGAAGGCAAACATAGAAACTACGCGGTACGACATACCTTCTGCAGCATATTTACAATATTTTCTCACGGAGCAATGTGGTAAAATCATCTTCCTGGAAATCAGATAAAACACAATTTTCTGTCGGTTTTCAAATGAGTGGTCTTTATACATATTTCTCACAACGGTGGAAAGTCTGTCATACTTGAAAAGTGCTGTGAGATGACAAATGTGTATTCATATTAAGCTCGAAACGCTGTCAACTGTATCTGAAAATAATTTCCCAAACAGTTCACTGCACAGTCTCCAAAGCAATAACATTTGGAAGAGGTTTATTCGAGTTATTAGAATATCGACCTGAGAAGAACGAGCCCGCTGTGGTTTTCGGGGGTTCCTTGTTATCAATCGAGATAGTCCAATCGAATATGTAGCATAGTAGAATCTATTGAATAGGAATTGATCAGTCACCTTTCTTTAATGTTCGCCACTCTCTTGCTTTGTTATGCATTGAGTCCAGAGACTTTAGCCAGTGTTTTGAGGCGCATCCCCAAATATTTGAGCGCTTTTCCAATAATGGTTTCATTTGAGCTCATTATAGTAGCAGTAGCTGTTTAGATAATGAAAATGTTCAACATGCTCGTAGTACCAGGACATGTTCTTGTTGATGCAAAAATCCAGGAGCTTGATGGGAAATGACTCGAGCATTGGAGGTCTCTCTATCACCACAGCTGACTGAACTACTCCATTTCTAGATTTACTTTTAATAATTTTTTCGATGTATTATTTGTCTGGATAAAATTCGAGATCTCGATTGATTCACTAACTTCAAATATCTTCAGGCGAATATTTCCCTTTGCAGCTATTTATATTCCTCTGTCTGGCATGTCGTTGGCGTAGCTTGTCCTTTTAGGACTTTTACTATCAATTTTTAACGTCATTACACAATTTATATGATATGAAAGCTTGTCGCGAAATTTAAGTACTCGTATTGACTTACTTTGAAAACTTGAAAAATCAAAATCAATCAGATCGATTTATTTAATCTACTTGTTTGTCTACACTCAAGCTTTTATCATCATCATCAAACAAGTTAATTGTATAATGACGTTATAAGTTGATAGTAAAAGTTTCAAAGGAAAAATTTTTTTCATTCTTTTTAGCGCATTCAAATAAAAGCTTGGTTTAGAAAAAGTATTTTACTTTAGTCAAACAACAGTCTAGCTCTTCAACAAGGAGACCTTCTGAGGATTTTACCGTACTCAAGGCCACGTATTCTTGACCAGCAGCGAAAATCTTCTAACCTAAATAACCAACGGCATGGTCGACAATACTACCCTGCATTTTGTGTATTGTGAAGCCCCACATAACATAATTGACAGCATTCTTCGTTTTGCAGTGCCGTTTCTAGACTTATCCTTCTCCCACACAGGCTGCAAACCAATGCTGTTCAATCTCGCCAAATGACATAAGTCAAATTTAACCAACTGATGCTACAGACTTGAACAGTTCGACCTCAATATCCTCGAGGACTCCAAATCCCAGTATACCAAAATTTCAGACGATTAGGAGCAACGGAGTTTATAATCCCCATCTTTTATTTTTTAATTCTCGTTCGTATCCTCAACAAGTCCTGTCATTTGATATCTACCTATATTGTAGTCATCTTTAGAAGTACGCCATATTAGATTTAGAGTAACGTCACTTTATTTTTCATGTTATTCTCAGCAAGCCCTTCCATTTAATACCCATATTGTCGTAGCGCTTTAAAAATAACTAGTCCGCCATCTTGGGTGTTCCGCCATATTGGATGTAGAATGACGTCACACATTTAACTATGCATTGTCATCCAAACTAAATGCATGTACAAAGTTTCAGTCAATCGGTTGAAGATATCCGCTTCAAGATTGACTTACAAGGTTCCACTCGAACAAACATAGTTAAAAAAAGCTTGTGAAAAGTTGAGAATAAGAAATGTGACAACAAAAAGTGAAATCAGGATATACAAAACAATAATGAGACACATGCGCAGAAGACAACAAATGAATAATTTAGAAATAAAGAGATGAAGGTCGCTTAGAACGCTACCAAATGGATGAAGACAATAATAAAAAAATGGAACACGTATACATGAGGAGATCAGACCGACTAGCAGAAATATGTAAGAACAACAAACCTTATTGTATTGGAGGAACACCAAGGTGGTGGAAAGACAAGTTAAAGTCAACAACGAAAACTGAATAGGAGGTAGAGAAAAAGGGAATTCATGCGAAGAAGAAGAAAAAAGAACAATAATAATAGGAACCGTACAGTAACTTTATACCCTCTAAGATAAAAATTAACGTGCACTACTGGCCGGAGCCACGAAATCCGCGCGGGGTTAACGCGATTTGGGAGTCAGATGGGAATCCGTGGATTTGGAGTCGACAGGCCGTGACGAATACGGCATACGTCGTTTCAGGCTGTGGATGTTGAGTGACCTATATTTGTTTATACACTCCCTACATGCGCACGGTATAGGTTAGTGTTTATCAACCTAGAGCATGATAAATAATGTTGTGCAGTAAGAAAGTTCCGAGTTAACCTCTTAGTTCATTAAACAAGCATCTAGTAGAAACACAAAGATGCTTGAAAAGGCTTAACATCAAATTCGAAATGTCGCTCAAACTATACTTTGGACATCATCAAGTCAAAGCGACACACGGGAAATAGTCGTTTCGATGCCCCAATCCTCTTCAAAATTGGTTTCATAAAATAGCTGCATATGATATCAATCTGCTGAAATATTGTATGTGTCAACGTCTATGATGATCATCAGTGCTGCACAGAAGCACATGAGATATTTTGACCTACATCATTCACATTTGCAATAGAGCGATTGAAAAACTCAAGTCCTCTTCCTCGACATATCGGAAGCTTTCCATAAGGTGTTTCGATAAACTTTGCTGCCTATGAGCTGCTACCGGGTCTATGCAAGTGGTTGGAATTTTTTTTAAGGATATTCCCTTTCCTTAACTTCCTGCATAAAACCTTACTTCAAGAGGAACAGCATGTTTTCAGATCAACTAATACATCAAAATAATTGGCAAATTGTGCTCTCAAAATGGAGTACCGTTCAACGCGCACAAGTCTTGGCGAAGTACTATGATAACAAAATCACATGCTGGTATGCCAGCGGTGGAAATAGGGAGAACGCCAGATACCAAACTAATCTTCGATTAGTATTCTAGGGATCAATATCAACAATATCATATTCTGGCACGATCGTGTTGCGAGCGCAGCGTCGCTAGATCGGCTTCTCAGAAGCTCGAGGTAATAATTTATCTTCCGCTCCACAAAATTAATTTACCGGAACGGCAAATGCTACTCTACAAGTCCGAAATCAGCCCATATATCTGGAATAATTCTCGCATGTGTGGGAATATGCACCAAAGTACTGCAAGTGGCTGGTTTGTCGCTATTCTATAGACTGTACCATGGTAGATGTTCAACCGCACAATAACACCAACGATCACTAAAGTGGCCCTCCTCAAAATACATTTTTTGGAGAAGCTTTGTAAACTGAGCTGCGAGAGGGTTTGTATCCATTTACTTCCAAATTACAGAATTTCAAGACCAATGAGAATAGACATGAATATACTTTCGCGGCAAGTCTTCATTGAAATAGGGTTTTGACTTTGCGGGAGGTTATCTACAAAATAAAATCGCTCGGCATTATTCACTCAACGTCGACAGTTTCACGTCTGCTGCCAGCGTCTGATGCCTTAGAGGTATTGCGCCTTCAAGTCCGCGGAGCAATATGTAGGTAGAGTGGGTCCCATCTAAATCACCAAGCGAGGTTCACAGCCAATATAATCGTACACAAACAACCTCCGCTCTCTGGCATAATACAAACATGGCAATCAGAACTTGTGCCGTTCGCGTCAGGCATCAGCGTTATGCAAATTTCTAGTCGGTTGATAAGCAGAGGCACTGCTGCACTTCGTCCTCAGATGTAAAATGGTTGTAAACAGTTGATTTATACGGTCGCCATCGTGCATAAAATTTCACGGCCGCTGTTTATGGACTACTAACGCTGTATTAGTACGAACGTTCCAAAGTTTGAGGGGAAATTATGAAAGTTTGTAAGGGTTCAACTTCCCACGGTACTAGGCGGAAAGTACTGTGATCGCGAAAATATCTAATATGAGGTCTTGATGCTTCATGACATCGCGAAAAACCCTGTTACTCACTTTGTTTGGTCTTTCTGTCTGTATTCTGTTCGGTCATCTTCGACCACTCTGTAACTCGGAAAGTACTTTTCTTGTTTGAAACTTATAGAAAAGGTGGATTTTGGACTTCCATTTTCTATAAAATTTTGAGTATCACAACGTTTCGATTGATATGCTATCTTCAATCGTCTTCAGGTGACGTTTTCGGATTTTGATGAAACTTTGACACTAGCAGCACGTGCAAATCAACGTCGATAAGTATCATGACCACTGCAGCCAACCATGGAGGTCAAGTATCCCTCATTACACCATGATTTAATCCGGTTCACATGAATACCCAAGATCGACGCATCATTTGAGTCAATTATATTAAAATATCCAGGGGATATCTCAATTCAATAACTGAGAGAAAAGCTAACAAACAGGGAAAGTTCAGTATCACAAGCAGTACTTATTTTATATCTTATAAAAGCACGCACACTTGTATGATTTGTAGAAGTAGCTAGTAGCGACTTATCCATTACATATCTTCTATCTATGACGCGATGTGGATTCTGTTTGATTTTGGTTTCATGGTGGCAGTTGCAATAAAAACTGATATTGATTACTCTTTCAGTAATAGCAGCCATCTTGCTCCATGTAAACTTCAATAGTCCGAAATGTTAGTAGAACACCGATGATCAATTTAAATACTATATTGTGGACTGTAAGGTAAGGTACAGTGGTGAGTAAAATACGAGGTGCAACTAATCCTGATACTCCTTGCCTACTAGACAACACGCACGTGATAATGGAAATAACCGACTGGACGAACTACTAGTCTAAGATCCGTATATAGGTCGACCTTCACCCATCTGATAACCACATGAGTATGCTTTGTTATCAATTATTATTTGTATCAAAAGGTATTGCAGGTAGGTTGCCTAAAAAAAATTGGACAAGGATAGTGCCTCCCTACTACTACTACTGGGAACGCAACAGCCCATATCTGAAAAAAAACAAAAATTGCAACCTGAAAATGCATAAATATATTTATGTAGTTTTACATATGGAATATTTTCAAAAATTTATAGTTTATCTACATTAACACCCTTAAAAACATTCAAAAAGTAGTTAAATTTTCTAACAATGTACATAGCTTCAATTGCATAAAATTTCGTACTTTTATTGAATGATTTTTTTTAAAATACATATTAAATGAACATCTAATTATATAAACCTCTAAATGGATACTTTTATATTCAAAAGATCTCTGTGAATATGCAGCGGAATGTGTGAAGCTTCACTTAAAAGATTTACGATAATATACGGATCAACAATGAGTCAAAAATGGGCTTTGGTGATAGATATGGATAGGGAAAGATTTCAATAAAAAATGTTGGTAGACGTTGGGACATTCTATCACCTATAGAATTTTGACCCCGGCCTCGTGTCCAAATAACAAGGCGCCATATATCCGGTTTACCGTTGTGTAGTATAAATATGAAATTCAACAGTTCCGAAATCTAATTCAGATGTTTATTTGACTGGGGAAGTATGGGAAGTATAGCGTCCACCTACTTGATGTCATTTTTCAAACGTGTCACAGACGCAGTATAGAATAATCTATATTAACAGTGTTTTTCTGATGAAATTATTCAAATTGTACTTTCATATACATACTGACAATGGCTTCCATATATTTTTCGCATTATCTCATTTGACTCCGGAAATGCACCTGAAAGTAATTCAGCTTTATGTCCACGCAAATTAGGTATCCCGCAATAAATTGAAAGACATATTACGGACAAACGGTATAAGAACATATCACATTGTAAATATGTTGTTAATGTGTTTAGTTTATAGCCTTATACTAAGACTACCATTTCATTGTTTCAGGTGAGATCCCTAATCCACTAAGTGCCAGGTTAAGAGGTAAGTAAATTCATTGATGTTAACATAAAAGACTGCAGAGATTATATTGTGAGACAGATTAATAGATTACATTCAACCTTAACGAATCGCATTCTGTATTACTGATAGTAGTGAAAAAAGCAACAAAAACCCATAAAAAATAAGAGAATTACAATTACAATAGGGATAGTTTTCGTATGTGACAGATATATGTTTATTATATATTGTACTCTAGTGGATTTCTAACAGAAAAAAAATATATAAAACGGAAACTATTTACACAATACAATAATTATTGCATACAGTAATTAAAGACCCGTTTATCTACTTTTAACGACAGTCCTGTTGAAATTTATAACACTTTTCGGTTTGATGTAAATACACAATTATTTGCAAACTTTATACGCAAAATAATACCGCCTGCTGTGACACCAAACTGGCTGAAACAACTGTTGGCGGATTCATTATTTCATGAAATATTTGAATATAAGCATCTACGTTTGTCTGCACAAAGCAACTGCATTGACTCAGATTTTTCGGAAATGCGTTTCAGCAGCGTGCGTAGAATGATCGCCAGTATATCATATTCTAACCGTGAGAAAAATAAGTATAAAGAATCTCGGGCTTCGTCTCTTAATTTTTTTTGCCTTTAACAACTATTCATATGGTATCCTCAACCGTCTTCAGGTGGAAGGATATAACGTTTGTTCGATCGAACGTTTACTGTTTGTGCAAGCATCATTGAAACAAACGTTCGATCCTTTCACCTGCAGACGATTGAGGATACCAGATTTATTATTATTATTAAAGACAATAGAAGTTAGAAGCTGTTTTACTAAAACATCCACCATGTATCTAAATTTCGAACTATCGCAAACGTGTGTTGCAAAGAATTATTTATATATCAATAGACAATAAAGCTTTGTTGGGATATCAAAAAAAGTAATTTATCAAGGATCAATAACAATATTGGGTTAATGGTCAGATCCGTGTCCATGGCGGGAGGTTGGTTTCTTGTGATTTTCCTCATCAGGATTCTAGTTATTTTCCTTTTGCTATCTTTGTTCTGAATAAAAAATGTGTAATTTGAACACAAAGCTTTGACAGTTTGATGGTGATTTAAATATAAATGGAAGGCGTCACAGGATAGTTTATTTCGTAAATGTTTGCTGTTTGTGCAAGCACTATTGTAACAAATATTCGAATCTTTTACCTAAAAACGATTGAAGATACCAGATTAATCGATACCTTCTAAAACGCAAAAAAAAATCAAGACAATAGAAGTTCGAAGCTGTTTTACTAAAACATCCACAATGTCGGTAAATTTGTAACTTTAACTATAAGTTTTGTTGCGCCGAAATATCTAAATTTTTTCATGACTGTACTTGGGCGGAATGATATTTGCGTTCTTCATACATCAATAGACAATAAGGCTTTGTTGGGATATTGAAAAAAGTAATTTCTCAAGGAAAAATAACAAAATTGGCGGTAGGTTAGTTTCTTGTGATTTTTCTCATGTTATTTTTCTTCTTTCGCTATCTTTCATCTAAATAAAAATTGTGTAATTTGAACACAAAGTTTTGACAGTTTGACGATGATTCAAATATAAATGAAACGCATCACACAAAAGGATAGTTTTTTCATGAAACTTTGTATTTGAATTACACATTTTTTATGTGAACGATGGTATCGTTTCATCAAGCAAGAGCAAGTACAATAAGCTTACATGTCATCTCTGTTTTGGACGATCGTCCAGACTGAATCCTGCACGATCCCTAGACAATCATTCGCGATGCTCTCTTCTGCTGACGGCAGTTGGTTGAACCTAAATTTTTCTGCCTATGAATAGGGGCTTGTTATATATAGGTGCTAGTAACGTTAGTGAAGTAATTATTTATAGCTATTTTATGAATTAAGTAGGCATTGTTTGTTACAAATTAAAACGGACTCTTTTCGACGGCAAAGCCTCGATAATCTGTTCCAGAATGATTGTCGTTTCCATGGACATGATAAAAGTTTTACCACTTTCCCCGACACGTGTTTTGCCAGCAAAGGGAAATTGAATAGTCGATGTCTGCGGTTATGTAACGCACTGTATTCATGTTCAAAACGATGGTTTTCTTTTTCATATGATGAAATGGGAAATCCGCAAAAATCAAGATGGTACGACTGTTGTATAGGAAGCCAAACCCGATAAAAACAGTGCCATTTTATTTTCGGATCACGCACTAATATAAACACACACAAAGATACGCAACATCAATCGGCACGTCATATATTTACCCTAAAAAAATGGCTCGCGTTTATTTTTACCGATCCACAAATGCGTTTTCCGCCGTTATTCCTCATTTTTTCCGAAAAGTTACAACAACGTTTTAGTACATGATATAAAAATCACGTTCGTACCAAATTTCGAACGATCGCTGCTGAACAGTAAATATTCATACGTGACCATTGGTGGGTTTGAGTATTTTATTATGATGTGCAGTGCACGCATTTGAGTCTTGTTTATCGACTTTATCATTTATTATGCCTAGTGTCAAACCAAAGGTTCGGTATTGGTCTCATCCAGATTGGGTTCAAAATATATCCTGGATTTAGTCCCAATTTAAAATAATACTGATATAACGTATAAGCACGAAATCATTTAAAAGAGGCACAAATCTCATAAATACCACCCACTCAAAGGCAGACGAATATACAGCGCCAGAGCAGCTACTTCGCTGCCTAGAACAAAATTGAGGTCTTTTTCATCAATCGCATTTGTTGCCATCTAATCAAGTGTTTAAATGCGAATTTTATCACCACAAATAGTAGTGTGAAAAAAATCGCGGCTATGCTCGCTATGCAACATACGTATATGTGTTTTTATACGTTACCATTATATAGTGTGAAATCTGAAGATGTGAAAACTTACTCTTAAATGAAAACATTCATATGAATACGTATCCACAAGTTATGAATATGAAACTTTCATAAAAAGAAATGAAGAGGGTGGGAGTGCGCTTCTGTGCATAAAAGGAAACGTGTAAACATGAATGTAATTCAAAATGTCGATGTCGGTATAGTTTGAAATATTCAGAAATCGGAGACACTATCGAATCTTGGGTAATCTCAAAAAGCTTTATTGCGAGATACTACACAGATATTAGTGACTATACTGTTTTCATTTTACATTCCTTTTTTGGTTTCAATAAACAACTACGTCACTGCTATTTTTCGTGATGTCTTGTTAGAGTAGTCTTTTTGATTTTTATAATCTAGAGTTGATCGACTACAACCACAAATAAATGCTATCATTTTCTTATAAGTAAGAGTAAATCGACTCACTAAAAAACTGAATGTCAATTGTTGCCGGGGAAGAGTCCTCAACGTGATGTATCATTTGCAGACCATAACACTGTCCAGATTATACTACCATCCGTAAGAGTAGCAAATCTGGTAGCAGCAGGATTCGAATCCACATCTCTAGCGTTCTTGCCAGTTAGGTCATACTACCTTGGCGGTATATGGTTGTAAAGGAGACCTTCATTGATAGTCTCGATTCATTGTGCTGGATATATCGAAGGCTTTCGATACGGTATGTCATGAGACACTTTTGATCGAGCTTGCTGCCTATGGGTTGCCAGCAGGTCTGTGTCACTGCCTGCACAATTTTCTCAGGGATAGCTCCTTATATGTGATGGTAGATGGATATGCATCCTATGTACTTACCAGCAGTGCAGGCCATCTTCGGGGATCTTTCCTTGCTCCACCGCTCTTCCTGCTGTACATCAACGATTTGTTGGAAATAACATCCAATCCTATCTACAGCCTCGCTGGTGACAGCATCCTTATTCCCTGCATGGAAGTGAGCAAACCACTACCTAAGAAATTATATATTTTGGCGAGGGCAGCATGCTGTTCAGATCTATGAGGACATTGAAAGAATTGTAGGATGGGGATATACAAACGGAGTTCAGTTCAATGCACAGAAGACAACAACCCTAACAAAAAAGTCTGCCAGCTGAAAAGATGGAAGGAGAATCAATACTTGAATCATCTTCCATCAAGCTTTTGGCATTTTACCTCAAATAATTCATGTCATGGCACGATCATGTTGCTGGTCTCGCAAGGTCGTCGTCCCAGAAGCTGGAGGTTCTCTTCCGCTCCACGAAATTATATTCTCCGAAACATACAAGGCCCAAATCAGATCATTGCTTGAGTACAGCTCACATGTGTGGGGATGCACCCCAAAGCACTCCCTGAAACTTGTGGATGCAATCCAGGAGCAAGCAACACTGCCTGACATCACAAACGACATCGACAGTCTGGAACATCGGAAAAAGGTAGATGATCTTTCCCTATTCTATAGATATTATTATGGCAGATGTTTAACCGAGTTGCCTCGCCTAATAACTCAGAAAGTCAGCAGTACAGCAAATACCAGATGAGCTCATCGGGAGCATCCCCACCAGATCTAGCTTGTAACGCCTCAAAAAGGTCTATTCCAAAAGTCGTAATGGGCTACCAGGAACTTTGTTCCCCGATGGTTACAATCTACATCATTTTAAGATCAATGTGCAGTGCTTATGAAGCGCTATAGGCTATCTGCCTTTGCGTGAGGTTATCGATAACTTGTGACAATGAATCTGATTGATTTCTTCATGACGTTCTTTACTAAGTAAACATAAACAACCAGATTGGAATGTCATAAACAATTTTTAGACAATTAGAACTATTATTAGATAGGTTCAGCGTAAAGAGGACAGTCTTCGTACTAACATCCGCAAAAAGAAGGTGAATATATGTCATGACTAGAAAATATATAGAGAATATGTTCGCACCAGTGGAGATCAAACCCAAATATCCTGCATTCTAGTCAGATCCTTTAACCAGGTCCGTCTTGAAAATCCTGGAGAGCAAAAAAACATACTCTACTAGAGAAGACGAGAAGAACTGGCACGAAAAATCAAAGGAGGAAGAAAAAAGAGCCCTACTGTTTGAAAATTTGTATATAATCTATGATTTCCACGTTCTGTTCAGACGCATGGGCCCAAAAACTGTAGACCCGCCTTAACCATTTTGCCACCACGATCTCTATAATAAAAGATGTGGGTTTGATATCTCCACCACTAGCCATTATTTCTCTTCTCTTCTCTATTTAACAATACATTTCCAGTTAGATTCCAAGAGTGGCCAAACAGTCGAAAATTAGTGTCGTTCTTTCTTGACCCTTGGTAGCCATGTTCCCTCCATACACGCCACTGAGTCGATCCTCCTGCAATTCGTCACACATTCACAGAGAAAGGGAAGTTGTCAGGATTCGAGACTTCCGGCGAACAGTTTGGATCAAACGTTCTCGTTGCAGTTCTCGTTGGCGCCGTATTGTCTAGACTCTTGTGTGTGCGGCTTTGAATAAAAAAGAAATGCTGGCTGCAAAATAGCAGCCGTGAGAATTCGATGCTGAGAAACGGTATTAGAGCTGAGAATGCAATTTAGTTTGCAGTTTTTATCCTGAATGTATTCAAAAACTATGTTCTGAATTTAAGATCCTACTATGAATAGAGGTAGCAACTAGAATACATCAGGATTTTAAAAATAAGTATACAATAGGTTTGTATCTTCACTAAAATATTCACGAGGAAAGCTATGTTAAGTAGAATTCTAGAGTGGTTTTGGCCCAAATAAAAATTTGCTAAAACCGAACAAATTAGCCCCCTTAAGAAATATCTAACTACGCCCTTAATAGCTTAGCCAACTACTATAACGAGCTGCCCATTTAAAAACTGAACTGAAGCATATTAGATTATTCCGCCTTGTTCGTTCCCATATCTTTGTAATTAAAGCAACATAAAATCATGAGACTGGTCATTAAATTATGAGATAATGATATTCCTTTCAAAAGCATGATCGCCCGCAAAAACATGAGATTTGGCATCATCGTAAATCGCCTCTCGATGCCTCCACGTCAGATCGTTTGTTGCGCAACGAATCCACTGGCATGTCGCATACATGTTCATTTATTTGAAAGGCGAAGATGTGGTACCTGAACAGGCATTGAAGTTTGGAAAGTACCAGGGTTAAATTTTTACAGAAATTACAATGATTTTTATCAACATGAAAAACGTACCTGAGGAAGTGCAAACTGTTAATCGGCAATTTACGTTGCGAATAGCTATTTTAACCTCGATCAATAAGTGTATTGCAAATAAAGTATTTTGAGATCTGGAAGAAATGGCTATACGCTGTACATTGGTATGAATTTAAAAGTAACAATTTGGATCGAATTTTGCAACAAGCTGTTGATAGAATTGATTTCAAGGAATAATAAAATGAAAAATCTATTATAGATTCAATAAATATGAACAAATAAGTTTCCAATATTTTCAAAATTTTGTTCAAGTGGGCTAGCAGCTCTAAATTCCGATCACAGTCTTCGGTAAAGTGATACAACTCCACGTAAAATACACTCAACTCACTTGATGCATTATTTGAAAAGCTGAATAGCACTTTCGTCATAGTCTATCACCTTCAGTTAAAATGCAGTAGTTTGTTTTGTGAAATATTTAGCTGTTCCTATTGGTTTCCACCTTTCAAAATTATTGTATTGAGCTATTGTCGTGCTAGTGCTATAACCATCGTACAAAAACAATAAATTATTTCTACGTCTGGCAACGCTGCAGAGCCGACCTCCTCTACTATACCGGGTGGTCCATTTAATGATGACTTTTATTTTCGACATTGACAGCGTTTTCAAGGTTTTTTCATGGTCAACGATATTTTTTTAATTAAAACATATATTTTTTATTGCAGAATCTTAATTTGCGAGATGAATCTGGTTTTACAAACCATGATGAAGTGAATCAACATGATACGCACATATGGGAAATTCGCGATGGTTTAGAGAAGTCAAACATCAGCGTCCTTCATTGGTGCGGGATGATTAGTGACAGGTTGATCAGTCCATATTTTATTGAAGGAAAATAGGATGGACAAAAATATCGAGACTTCTACAACATCATTTACCAGAGCTATAGAAGATATACCACTTCAAGAAAGGGCAAGTATGAGGTCCCAGTATGATGGCTGCCCTGCTCAATATGCTAGAATTTTCCGGGAAGTGCTGAACTGGAAATACCCTAATCGATGGATTGGATAAAGTAGTCGTTATGCGGCCTGTTATGTCACCAGACTTAACCCCTCTCGACTTCCTTTTACTGGGCCATCTTAAAGAAGTTGTTTATTCGAGTTCCCACAACATTGGAAAATATGATGTAACGCATATCCTTGGTCATCATGAAAACTTTATAAAATAAATTAATGAGCGTATTGAAAATGGGCCTCATTTTGAAGGTTTCCCATATGATAAATACGTTATTTATGCTTTTGTGAGAAGAAAGTCATTTCTGACAAACCATGTGATTATTGGAAAATTTCTAAAAAGGATAAATATTGTATTTCTTTCTACTCAAGCTGCAATCGGATTTCAATTTTTTTTTAACAAAAGGTATTTTTTTCTCATCGATTGAGATTCTGCAATACAAAATATATATTACTATTAAGTTGACATCGTTGACCTTGAAAAAACCTTGAAAACGAAGTCAATGTCAAAATAGAAGCCATCAACTCTCCCCCATTGCATCCCAGAGCTTTCGTCTGAACGTATACATCTAAAAACTCACTGTTTTCGCGTTAAAAAAACACCCGGTATATCTACGGTTAGATTATTTATTTGATTTTAACGTCAATTTTTTTTCCTCGAGTGACGTACGTGGCTCACAAAAAATTGTAATTGTTCACGTTTATACTTTCCTTCAATACTTATTCCATTATCATAGCGAGTATTCGGTTTTATATTGTATTTAAAAATATGACTTAATCCAGCAGACATTGATCAAATAACTTCAAATTACCCATTATTCTTATATGGTGAACAGTGTTGCCAACAGTACCATAATTTGGACCTTTGGTACCATCCGCAATACCACTCTACCTACGCAAAAAGTAGCATAATCCATAAGAGGTATACTTTCTGTTTTTTTCCGATTTAAATGCTAAAAAAGTTTTTTGCAGAAACCTAATGGATTATTTACCACGCGGAATCTTGAAAAAAATCATTTATTTCACTCCCTAACACCATTTCTGAAGCTTGTGTATTATGTCACAGTTTCACAAATAAAACTCTATCTTTTAGTGAAAAAAATCGAAACGCATCACTGAAAGAAAGAGTTTTATTTGTGAAACTGTGTGATATTACACAACTTTTTATCTATATGATGGAAGAGTTTCACCAAAGAAGAGCATCCACAATCTACGTGAAGTACTTAATGTTCGCCCTTAAAATTGACGATCTCTTAAAACGTTATAGGTATAATATGTGCTCAATACTTTGAATACAAATGCACATTCATTAGTAACTGATAAAGCGAAGTAGCAGAAATACTTATCGTTCGGGTTACCTTTCTTAAAGTACCATAAAATCATACATGTAACCTAATGTAATCAGTTGAAATTTAATAATTTGTAATAAAAGTCATTAAAACAAAAAACGGGATGAAACAGCCCACCTAGAAAAAATCTAACCACGCCTTAAGAATGATGTACTACATGAAAAAAATTGAATGGAATTTTCTTGTAACATATGAAATGCATCGAAAATCTAATATGTTCATAAGTCGGATGTATTGTAGAATTATCTCCGTCCACAGCTGTCAAAATTATGTTTATATACAAATGATTACCAGGTTCAAAAACTAGATGATATAATGTCTTTAAAACTTTATAATTCTTAACATATCTTCCCCAAACCTTGACACCCAGACTTTTTCCCCTACAAAAAAGTTCTAAAATGATCACGTCATAACATAAATCATTTTGCATAATCCACGGGGCTTGCAACAAGCATGCATTAGTGATTAATTATCTCTTAGTCTTTTATCGCTACAATATATAAGGTGTGATGAATATACTTAGTAGCATTGTTATGTTATAGGCATACCATCATTATGCGGTTAGGTTGGTTCGGTGTTTTAGTTATTGTCTGTGCTTTTACCACAGGTAAGATACACATGTAATTACGAGTATATCAATCATACTGTTAGTTCTCAAATCTACTTCCTATTTATCATCTCTAGCTTTTGTTCTATCGGATTCTATTATCTTTTTTGACAATTACATTTGTACAACGGTTACGAGAAACCCATAGTGAAACCTAAACCATCGCCGTCAAATCTTCCTAAGATATTTCATGCCTCAACGTATTGTCGAGGATATTCCATGCCTTCATCTAATTGACTATTTTAATATATTTTACGATTTGAAATTTCCAGAGTAAGTTGACATGGTAGTAGATTGTACAGTTACTAAATGTAGCAGCAGGTCTTATAACTCGAACATAAAACCTCTCCATTTTTACGTAGTTACTGCAGAGGATGTCGATATTATTATTGCAATTAAATTCCAAGCAAAATATTGTGATGATCTCAACATAGACATCATTAAATTGTGCATGCCTAAGGTTTAAAGATATATATTGTTCGTTTGGGGGGAGGAATCATTCCAATTATTTGGAAAGTGGCTATTGTGACTCTTTTGCCAAAACTAACAACATTCAGATCATTCTGATTTGAGGCCTATAACATCTTACCAAACATATTGCAAAAATTTGTTTATATAACATTTATTCATTACTTCGAAACACACAATATTTTCCCTAATTACCAATTTGGTTTCCACAACAGGCACAGCGGTCACAGGCACTACATCCGCATTGCTATATTTAACTGTTGAGATTACTACTAACCTAGTAGTATGTAACAAATATTTTGGTGATGTCAGACTTTTCCCAGTGCGTTTGACAATATCAATCATGACATTCTGTTAACCAAACTAAAATACTGTGCACTTACTGATTCCTTCAAATCATATTTGAAAAATCGAACACGGAGTGTTTGAAAATGTCAAAGAGTCTCTATTAGTGTTGATGTTTCATCTGGTGTTCCTGAGGGACCGGTATTTTTACCCTTAATATATTCAATGTACACATTCTACTTGAATACCATTATTGAACACTATATTAACTGACATACACTGACCACACTCAACACTGTTCTTTACGTTAGGCATGCTCATCATAATTATATAATTGATTTAGACTTAGTGAATATAAACAACTCTTGTAAGATTAATAATTTAATATTCAAAGCTGAATCCAGCCAAGAGCTTTGCAACATTATCCTGTTCTAAAAATACGTATAAAAGTATGTGAAGAATGATTGATCATGATACATAAATTGGGCATATTTCAGGTGGCGCAATACGCTGCTTTCAATGCTTTGCATGCCAAAGGCCGTACATGCAAACATCTTGTGCTGGAGTTTGCACCACAAAAGTTGTCAAAAACAGTGAGTAATTAGTATATTGCTATCACTGCAACGCATCATACACGTTGCCGTTTCGTCTCTATAGATACGATATGCCTTAGGATCAGGGTTGCCAGGTGTTACAATTTTCTGCCAAAGTAACGATTTTGTAACCTGTAATGGAGACCAGAGGCTGTGCTGAAAAAAAATGTAACTATGTTTGTCCGGTGGAATCTTGCAATTCAATTTTTAAGCAGACATTATCAACCAACAGAGCAGAAATTTTGTATTCACGTTTAGTTTGGATTTTGGATGACAATGTATGGTTATTATTTCAATCCAACAAGGCAGAACACCCAATATGGCAGACTAATTATTTCCATTGCACTCCTACAATATGGACATCAAATGAAAGGGCTTTCTGGGAATAACTTTGAAAATAAAGTTACATCACTCTGAATCCAATAAGGCAGACTTCTAAAGGTGGCGGATCAAGTTTTTTATGCTTTCTTTCAATATGGGTATCAAATGGAAGGCCTTGCTTAGAATACGAGTTAGAGCAGAAAAAAATATGGTGGTCATAAACACCGTTGCTCCATCCTGTCTGGAATTTTGTTATACTGGGGTTTTGACAGACCTGTCCAGCGATAGCTAAAAAATAAATCAAAAGTGAAAAAACTTTTTTAAAAACAAGCTTTCACTGAAATGCATTAAAAAGAATAAAATAAACCTTTCCATTAAAACTTTTACTATCAACTTATACGTCATTACACAATTTAATTGATATAAAAGCTTGTCGCAAGATTTAGTTGTAGATAAACAAGTAAATCAAATGACTTGATATGATTGATTTTAATCTTTAAAATTTTCAAACTAAGTAAATACGAGTACTTAAATCTTGGGACAAGGTTTTATATCATATAAATTGTGTAATGGTGAATGTATTAAAGAAAAAGTTTATTTTCTTCTTTTATCGCATTTAAATAAACCTTTGTATTGAAAGAGTTCTTTTACTTTTCATTTATTTCAGTTCAATTTTGATTATCAACAGTTCGATGATCCTATCCAGGTTAATTTTTTACATGGAAGTACAATGCTCATTAATTTGACGGTATTTTTTCCGTAGGTAGTGGATACCATACCATCATAAGAGCATGTGAACCATCAATTCGGGGAGGTCAACCAGTTTGTAAATTTCTGAAGGGTCGTGATATACGTGGAGGAACTGTAGTGGAATGTATTTCTTGTAACTCAGATTTTTGTAACTCGTAGTTCATTCATTATTCAGTTAGGGACTGTGACAAAAAGCAAGACGAAAAAGTTATTCTTGATGGTATTAGTAGTAGTTGATGTATCTTCCATTCCTGAAATAAAAGTTAAAAATATTCACAATTAGTTTTAAAATCACATTAATACCAAATATCTCAGTCTGCATATTTTCCTTTATTGCCCCTATGCAGACCCCTGCCCTAAGATGTTTGGAAATATTTGTAATCATTTTGTTGTTTAATAAAACCAAACACTTCAAAATTATGTTGTTTTATTGCTATAACAATCTGTACTAGTTACATTACGTTAATCAATTAAGTTCAAGAACCGCTGGCTTGTGCCAGTGATTTGATAATTCTGTTAGAATCCATCTTTTTGAATATGCTTTCAAGAAGCTGGCGCTCAGATCAGATCATCTCTGAAATACTGCTATATAAGTTGGTAACTAGAATATATTATTTAATTCACTTTATCTACCTTGATTGAGTTTTACTTGTAACCTTTGTCTATGTATTGTTCCCTCTCTAAATTTGTCTTTCTATCTGACAGTCTGGCCTGTCTCTAGCCTGTCCGGTCTTTGTGTAACTGGAAAAGGAGAAGAAGTGGCATGAAAAATCCATGTTTTGAAAGAGCCACTTGCGTTACTTTGGTAGCTTAGGTACGGATTTGGTTGGTAACTTTATATTCAAGGTGGCGACAGTGATTCCCCTTTACCCACAAACATTTGATAGTTCGCCGAAATCAACGGACCCGGGCACGTTGAGTTAAAGTCAAGCATAAAAAACAGGAGGAGGCTTGCTTGTCTCTCTAAAGACTTCTAACGTTGTGAGTAGCATTTTATCCATTGTTTTTTTTTTCGTTTTATAAAGCCGATTGTTTCTTCTTGTAGTTTGTCTTGAGAATGGAAATAAACATTTCCGAAAGCGTGACAGAAAACAAATAAAAGAGAAAAAAGTAACAACGGGAGAGGACAGTGCTGTGCATCTTCAGGCTCAATGGCGTGCGATATTTGAAAAATTTGAGGTAGCACGGTCAACAACATGTATATAGGATAAAAAAGTTTCTGTGATGTTTTTACATGCATTGTAATATCAACGCAAAAAAATGTTCCGGTATCTCCCTAGATAGGGAGGCATATTTTCCTGTAGCAAAAAATGAGAGCCTGATATAAAACGTACACGTCTCGTCATACCTCTCATTTGTTGAAATATGAAAACGGAACAAGTAGGTTTGTCTAGCACGTTCATCTTCATTGCAAGAAAGAATGAACGGGTATGTGAAATAATATGCTGCTCTTTAGAGTATACTGAGGCTCACATGCTCTCGTACAGAGCAGAGTGATAATAAAATTGCATACACCGGTATGATGATTTGGGTTTACAAATTCGTTTTGGTCGCGCGTTTACGTAACGTCGGGGTGGGGCTAGGCTGGGCAGGACATACACAATACACAATACTCATTGAGCGTTTAGTCCACATAGTTAGATAATTCCCTCATTTCCTGTTTGAACTCGTCGCTTATCAGGCGTCTTTGAGGAAACATGACATTCAGGGCATCTAGCGTCTGTACTTGTTTAGTTATATCAACAAAAACTCAGTAAACTGGCAGAACACAACAAAGTAGTTTTGGAGTGGGTTCAGGGCGCTCAGGAATTATCGGCAATGAAAAGATAGATCTGCTTGCCTTTCACCTCCTCTGTGATGTCCATGCACTAAATCACAAAAGGAAACAATACTTTGGGAAGCCTAGGCTAGAATCAATAGACTTTAATACAGCACCAGCAGGCAGACTAGTACAGTGTTCAAGACTGAGATAATGGGTGCTGTAGGTAATAGAAGTTAAAAAGTACAATAAGCCCAAAGACTGCAGAACTAACAAAGACATTCGGACGGGTTCTAGGAACGGAAAAAGAAGATTTGTGCTTTCATATCTTGTAACGGTTGACATTTTGGATCCATAGAATGAAGGGGACGGTTTTCCGATGGTTAGGTTTATTTCCAAAAATGTGTTCAATAAGAATCTTTTTTCTCAGTTCCCAGTGATAATTATTGATTAATTAAAGATTCTTGATTGTAGTTCGCACCATTCCATATAATAAATGCGAGCTATTATGTCTATTACTTTGTTGAAGAGCTCTTCTCTGAAACAGTAATTGTGTGAGCATTTCGGTATCGAAGGCAATCGCGTATTAACTCAAGGTCCGTAATTTGCGACATCTTTTGAACGTACCCCGCCCTCGAAAAACCGGGGAGGGGGTTAAAAGAACGTCTCTACTGAAACTATTACCCACCCTTGTGAACATTCATCAACTCCTAGAAACCTTCCAAGAAATATCAAAAAAAAATGATATTCCCCACGTTCTATCTTCAGAATGTCGCGGCCCATAAATCTTTGAGCATGAAGCTCCTTATGCCGGCCCTGGTCGAAGGCTTAGACATAATACATTTGTCGCTGGTGATCTTTCGGAGTGACGTCACGAGCAGTCAAGAGATGCCCATCGCTATACCGGTATATGTGTATGGTGATATTAACTTTTAGATTATTAGATATTTTGACATCACTTTTTTTAATCGAGTGGCGTACGTGATAAAAAATTGAATTGTTTAGGTTTATACTTTAAGACAGTTCCTCCAATACACATTCCATTATCATTGCGAGTATTATTTATTTAAAAATAATGACTTGATCCAGCAGACGTTGAGGAAATAACTTAAATTACTCATGTAGGCTGTAGAACCTTTCCATCACGCGGATAAAAAAATTGTGTAATTAAAATTATTTGTGAAACTGTGTGTTTAATTACACATTTTTTTATCAGCACCTAAATTACCCATTATTATTATACGGTGAAGAGTGTTGCCAACCGTACCAGAGGAGGTGTACTTTCTGTATCTAATAACCTAATAACGTAATCGATTATTTTGCACGCAAAATATTCATTAAAAATCATTTATTTCACTCCTTAACATAACACCATTTTCATGTACACATGAACGAAGTACTATATTTTGGCCCTTAAAATTGTTATCTTTAATGTCGTGTTATGAGTATATGTGCTCGATTTTCCCATTTTGAAAAATCTAGCTACGCCCTGAAAATAATGTGCAACATAAAAAAATTAAACGGAACTTACTTGAATCATACGAAATGCATCCAAATTCTACTACGTTCATAAGTCGGATGTATTATAAAATTTTAACTGTCCACAGCTGGCAAACTCATGTTTATATACAGATGTTAAGTGTATGCTCTCGATTATGCATCAGACCTAATATAGAGAGCAATCAGATGGTCTAATCGTAACTGAGTCAAGGGTGTGATAGCAGCATCAACTCATCTCCAAGTGTCTCCCTCTATGGGGACGCTCTCTACAGCTAAACTGCCAGGCTATACTGATGAATCTAGGTTAAAGACGAAACATGCGTATAGCAGGTCTGATGCAGATTGGAAAGCATACACTGAATATCAGCTATCAACTTCTGACGTGAATGAACCGATATATCGGTACATCGTAAATAGTATATACGACGAACAAGGCATGTCGCTGTAAATCAGTTCACCCTTACTGATAGATGTCGCCAGGGACATCTGTTACCGCATGAAGGCAGCCCAGCTGTTAGGACCTTTGACTTTGTGAGTTGCCAATGGCCGTCCACATAGAGGGCGACACTTGGAGATGAGTTGATATATACAAATGATTACCAGGCTCAAAAACTATATTATAGAATGCCTTTAACCAGCAGCAACTGGAAATTTTTTAGATCTTTTCCCCAAACCTAACACCCAGACTTTTGACCTACATAAAAAAGCTTTAAAATGATCATGTTCGGAGCGAATTGAAATCATAAATCATTTTGCATAATCCACGGGGCTCATTAGTGATTAACTATCTCTTAGTCTTTATCGCTACGCTATATAAGGTGTGATTAATATACGAGTACCAAGTAGCATTGTCAAGTTATAGGCATACCATCATTATGCGGTTAGGTTGGCTCTGTTTTTTAGTAATTGTCTGTACTTTTACCACAGGTAAGATACACATGTATGTCAATAATACTGTTATCAAATCTAACATTCTATTTATCATCTCTTGCTGTTGTTGTTCTTATTGAATACCACGGTTAAGAGACACCCATAGAAAACTGCAAGATATTTCATGCCTTACGATATTCCCGAGGATATTCCATTCATTAAACTAATTGATTCTTTTAACATATTCTATAATTCAAGATTTCCAGAGTTAATTCACAAGTTTATATGTCATTTGTTGAATTCTTCGAAACACACAATATATTCCCTAGTTACCAATTTGATTTCCACAATACTAAATTTTGGTGATGTCAGAGTTTTCCCAGTGCGTTTGACACTATCAATCATGGCATTCTGTTAACCAAACTAAAATACTGCGCACTTTCTAATTTCCTTAAATAATATCTGAATTATCGAACATGTAAAAAAAAGTCAAAGAGTGCTCACTAGTGTTAACGTTCCATCTGGTGTTCCTCATGGATCGGTATTTAACCTCTTACTATATTCAGTTTATAGATTCGGCTTGAATACCATTATTGAACACTATATTCACGGACTTACACTGACACAGCGCAATAAGTATGTAAAGTATGATTCATCATGATGTATCAGTTGGATATGTTTCAGGTGATGCAATTCGCTGCTTTCAATGTTATGGATGCCAAAGACCGTACAATCAAATATCTTGTTCTGGAGTTTGCACCACGAAAGTTGTGAAAGACAGTGAGTAATTTATATATTGATATCTATGACTGCAACGATTCATATACGGTGCCGTTTCGTCTCTATAGAGACCCATCAGTACGATATGTCTTAGGACCAGGGTTGCTAGGTGTGGCGATTTTCTGCCAAAGCTACGATTTTATAAGGTGTAATGAGTACCAGAGGGCGTAATGAACAAAATTTAAGGGCAACGAATACGAAAATGACTGCGACATTTGGGGATGGACGAGCACCAAAATTTCCCCAATTAGTGGTAGTAGTAATGAAGAGACAAAGTCTGGCAAGTAGGCCACCTTTGTCCCTTTTTGGCGACCTCGAAGATCATCACCAAAACTATGGCAGATGTGGTAGTTCCTTAGTGTCGAACTTTCCAGACATTTGAAGAAAGGTCTTGATATCCAACCATTCCGGTGAGTAGCCCTCTTCCCTGTCAAACTCTACTGTGCCGAACACCTCAGCTCTAAAGCCGCTGTATAGGCACACTCACCCATGAAATGGAACGAGGTCTCGTCCTCCTCCCAGCACTCCTAACAGATTGGCTCTTTGACTACTCTATGAGTGGCAGGTTCATGTTCAATCTGCAGTGACCTGTGAGAATTCCTACCAACAAGTGGATTGAATACCTCCCTCGGTTCAACAGCCATAGCTTACGCTTGTTGGGGCCTGCTATGAAGCTCTTGGATTGCCTGCACTCATCTCCTCCATTAAGTGCGGACATCGGATTCGCGACCAGTGCCCTTAAATTTCATCGTGCTATAATAAAAACAACATTGCCCCTCTCGGAGTGGTTCCCTCATGCAAAATATTATAGTAGCGCAAATCGATTCGCTTGACGCTAGTTGGTGGTCGCTGGAAAAATCTGTGGTCTGGAACCGTTCGAGAATGTTTTTTGCTAAGTTACCCTCGCCGATGAAAATCAAACTAAACTCGCTTCATTCTAGTATTTTGGAGCCCTGAATCCCAATCTGATCCTTTGAATATCCAGCATGTAATTGGGGGTCCATTTGGAAGGAGCAGGCGGAAAATAGCTCTCAGCATCCTCCGTGACTTCCATAGATGAGGACCGGAAACGGATGCCCGATTCTTTTCGGGGTTGGACCTAAGAGAGGTTTTGGAGGGGCCTATTTATTCCGTTTCTGTTTCAGCAACTGTTACTACAGATTACTGCATTTTAAACGGATAGGTATCATACACTATTTAGACGTGGGCTATAATGCCCTTTATCAGTGGGGCGGAAAAAGGCTGAGAAAGTTGTGGGGCGTCGAGAGGTTTTGTTGCGCCTTCAGGTTTTCCGGCAGCGGCGACATGTCCAGAAAGGGGGAGCAAATCACGGAATTTGCCTTGGATGCCACAGTCCCAAGCTGCATTTTAAAGAACTTGGAGGGGGGCTTTAGGAAAAACATTATTCTCAAAGTGGGCCGAGCGGTGGGAAAATAAATGATCGAAACCCATCATTCAGTCTCTTGAAAAACGGCGTCAAGTACGTTGTAATTTTGTATACACGTTTAGTTTGAATACAATACAATAGCTGTTTGACGTCATTCTAAATCCAACAAGGCGGAACACCCAACATAGCGGACTCATTATTTTTAATGCGCTCCTCCAATATGGGTTTTAAACGAAAGAGCTTGCTGAGAATTACTCGGAAAATAAAGTGACGTCACTCTAAATCGAAATTTTGGTATACTAGGGTTTTGGCAGACCTGTGCAGCGATAACTAAGAAATAATCCAAAAGTAAATAGACATTATTAAAAACAAACTTGAAACAAACCTTTACTTGCGCTAAATGAATAAAATAAAGTTTTCCTTCAAAACTTTCACTATCAACTTGTAACGCCATTACATAACTTACTTGATATAAAAGCTTTTCGCGAGATTCGCCTATGTAGATAAACAAGTAAATCGAATAACTTGATCTAAATGATCTTAATTATTAAATTTTCAAACTTTGTATGATAAACACGAGTACTTAACTCTCACGACAAGCTTTTATATCATATAAATTGTGCAATGACGTTATAATTTCATAGTGAAGGAATTAAAGAAACTGTTTATTTCAATCTTTTTAGCGCATTTCAATAAACGCTGGTCTTTTTAAGATTTTTTTTCATTCAATTTATCTCATTCCATTCCAATTATCAACAGTTCTAAAGTCCTATCCAGATTAATTAGTTTTTAACCTATTTGTCGGCAATTTTTCCGTAGGTAGTGGATATAATAGCATCATAAGAAAATGTGAACCATCAACTCTGAGAGGTCAACCAATTTGTAACTATCTGAGGGACCGTGTCATATTTGGAGGTACTGTAATGGAATGTGATTCTTGTAGCACAGATTTTTGTAACGTGTAATTCATTCATTATCCAGTTGTGGAGTTTGACAAAACGTCAGACGAAAAAATGATTCCTGATAGTATTAGTAGTTTTTGATGTATTTTCCTTTTCTGTAATAAAAGTTGAAAAATCTCAGTCTGCATCCTTTCCTTTAGTGCCTCTATGCAGATTCCTGCCCTAAGATGTTTTGAAATATTTCTAACCGTTTTGTTGTCAAAACCAAATGCTTTAAAATTATGTTGCTTCATTGCTATAACACTCTGTACTAATTAAATTACGTTAATCAAAATTGTTTATTACGCTACAAATTTGATGGTGTTTTACATTTGAGTGGTACGCTTGTAATCTAGATCGCTTGTGCCAGTGATTGGATAATTCTGTTAGGAATCCATCTTTATGGATATGCTTCCAAGAAGCTGGCGCTTATCTTGCGCTCCAGAAAATGGTGTTTTACTACTAAAACTCTACAATGCTCAGATCAGATCATCTCTGAAATACTGCTAGCAGGAATGCGCATGCGCTCACTGAAAGTTCTGGACTCAATCCAAAAAAAGGCGATACGTCTAGATGATGCGTCTGATATTACAAAGAATCTCCACAGCTTTGAATACCGATAGAAATTCTATAGATGAATTCCATAGCTACCATAGTAGATGTTCGACCAAGTTCTATTGTGTAATAGCACGAAATGCCAAAAAAAATGTGTGCTCCATCTACAGCTGTAGTATGTGATCAAAAAAACACAAGCTGAACTTTACACTGATTGCCGAAACATAGCAGTTATAATTCTTAGCTTCTGGGTTCGTGTAAGTTGTACGTTCGGCAGCTAGAAGTTTTGTTATTTATTTCACTTCATCTACCTTAGATTAAGTGTCTCACCGTTTTACTTGTAACTTTCGTCTATTATTCCCTCACTAAATTTGTCTGTCTGTCTTTCAGTCTGGCTTGTCTGCACTGTGTCCAGTATTCCTTGGTCCCTGTGTAACTCGAAGTCTCGAAGAGTACTTTTTGTATTTTTATGAAAGCTCAGCACTAGGTTATTAGTTGATGAAGACGATAACACTTTGTATCTTTTAGAAATAGATTCAATTGCGCCGAAGTTATCGTCAAATAACAATGAAAAATAAACGTTCCAAATAACATAATTTGGGTGGATCAAAATTGGAAAGTGAAGCGTTGTTTAGGGCAGATCTCAAAAATTAATTATTCAAACAATATATGATACTATTCACGCAAATTGTACAGGGTAGGATCCAAAAGTAGTAGTACTGAATTTCTGAAGCACGAACGGGAGCGGTGGAATGCGGTCCGACGACCTGGCCGTGGTAGTGGGGAACTTTCCGAAGATACGATGCGTTGGAAGGAACTTTCATCATTTCCTTTGAAGACGATTGAATGTAATAAAAGAGGAGCAGTGCTGTTAGCACATCTACAGCGTCTATGAATTACAAACAACGATAAAATCGTTTTATTTTTCAATCATCCTTGCACCTCCCTCAGATTGATATTGTAACATCCAAAGTAGTATCTAAACTATTTGAGAATAAAATTTAGCTTCATATATGTTCTACGATTCACATACACTGGTATATGCTGATTTGCCTCCACAAATTCGTTCTGGCCACGCAACTACGTTATGATTGAAGGAGTGGGGAAAGTTTGTCATGGAAGGCGTCGAGGCAGTCAAGCGCGCTAATAGGCATAGTGGGCCAATGGACGCACTACAGCGGCGGAGGCATACATAATTTTATTGGCCGCTTTTAATTTTACCGCGATGACGTCATGCGAAAACGGATCCACATTGTGTCGTAATATTAACGTAAGAAAATGTCTCGCATATTTTTCTGTAGCAAAAATTAGAGCCTGAGATCAAAATAACAAACGTACACAATACACAATATTCAGTGAACCTGTAGTCCACAATTCCACATAGATGATTCCACCATTTCCTGTGTGAACTTAGCGCTTATCGGGCGGCTTCAAGAAAACGGCCGATTTCTTTCCTTTGTGTTGAAATTTGTATTTTAATATTTTCATGATTAATATTTATTTTACTCACACACATTTTAAACGGTTTAATTCCTCTAAAAACCTGTTCTATGGCTACGGGCAATACTCATAGTAATAAAATTAAAGGAAGTGACGTGAGGTATTTCTCATTCCTAAAAAATTAATATTTAAGAAATCAATGAATACAAGTTTGTGGTCGAAACGATCACATTCATTTGACACATAGTAGGTGAACATTCCAAATGAAATGAGTAGTCACAATGAAATGTATTATCTTGAGTTTGTTGTTTTTGTTATTGTTGTACAAAATATTTATTTTATAAGTACGGAAGTACGAAACAGTTTCCACTCTCAAGTTATGTAACTGGCAAACCATAGTCCAGTCAGATAAAGGTTTAGGGTTGATGTACGAGTAAATATAGGAAGATTGATTATTGCTGCAATAGATTAAATTTGTTGGTTGGTGACGGTTGAATTCCATTGTCAATTTTTTTGTGCTATTTGTATAATGATTAGATCCATAAAACGTAATAGACTTTTTATCGCTATCTCTCAATTTACTCCAAAAGCAACAGTTGTGCAGAATCTAAAAAAAACTTGCTTTGTTCGTTGCAGTTATTTTTTAATTATACTCCCCACGTTCTATCTTCAGAATGTTACGCCCCATAAAACTTTGCGCATGAAGCCCGGGCTCCTTATGCCGGCCCTGGTCGGAGGCATATACATAATTCATTTGTCAGTCGTGATCTTCCAGAGTGACGTCACGAGCAGTTACGATATGCCCATCTCTATACCCGTATATGTATATCGTGATATTTACTATTAGATTATTAGAGATTTTGATGTAATTTTTTTAAAATCGAGTGACGTACGTGACAAAAAAATTCAATTGTTTGTACTACAATACAGTTTCTCCAATACGCATTCCATTATCATTGTATTTAGTTTTATATTGTATTTAAAAATAATGACTTAACACAGCAGACATTGATCAAATAGCTTTAAATTATCCATTATGCTGATATGGTGAACAGTGTCGCCAACCATACCAGAATTTGGAACTTTCGTAGATATTATCTCGGATGCTACCTACGCAAAAAGTAGCATAATTCAAAAGAGATATGCTTTCTGTACCCAATAACCGAATAACATAATCGAATATGTTCTACACGGAATATCCATAAAAAATCATTTATTTCACTCCCTAACACCATTTTCATGTTCACGTGAACGAACTAGAGCATTTTTGCCCTTACCATTGTTATCTTTGATGTTGAATACATAAGCACATTCATTCGTACCTGATGAAGCCCAGTATCAGAAATACGTATCGCTCGGGTTACCCTTCCTATTATTTTTCTGCTCCTTTAACTATTTGTGGATGTGCCCAAGATTTTTCAATTTATTCATTGCACGGGTCCCCATGACTACTTCTTATTTAGTAGTTTCCTTCAGTCTTGGAGCACCATAAACTCATACACCACACCTAATGTATACAGTTGAAATTCAGACATTTGTGGTAGAGGCCGTGGAAACAGAAAACAGAACAAATTAGCCCATTCAGAAAAAATCTAACTACGCCCTGACAATAATGCACAACATGAAAAAAAATAAACGGAATTTATTTGAGACATACGCAATGCATCGAAAATTTACTATGTTCATAAGTCGGATGTATTGTAGAATTATCTCTGTCCACAACTGGCAAAACTATGTATATATACAAATGATTACCAGGCTCCGAAACTAGATGATAAATGTCTTTAACCAACAACTGAAAATATTTAAGATCACTACCCTAAACCTGCACACAAAGAAAAGTAGTATCAATTTTAAACTAATATCATTATTTCAACACTACGATATCGTTGTATATCACCAATGATATGGTAGAGTTTGAAATCATTGCTATTCTTTCTATAATACAGTAGGTCTTTGAATAACCCCTACACTCCTGTCGACATGGGCAGATTCCCCAAAGTAGGGGTAGAATTAACGTCTCTTCTTTCAAGGGATGTTACAGATAAAATATTAAAAGTGCTGATTTGCCAATGCGAATAGAAATTACTAAGAACATATTTGCATATTTGGTTTTCTACTTGGAAAGAGTAGTATAAAATAAAAGACTAGATCCATGAAAAATTTTATTTAGTCATAAAAAATTGTGTTAATTATCACAGCTTGCAAAACACATACGAGCTAGAAAACATGTTACTTAAAGGACAAAACAAGTAACTGATTCGAAAAACTTTCTGATAAAAATAATTTTCAGATCCATGGGACTAAAATATGAAAACATAACAAATATCAGACTCTAAAATCTATGTGGTTTTACCATACAAGTGAAGCGAAAAACTTTACAATATAATTTCCATCAAAAGAAGGTCGTCTTCACTAGCAAAGTTTAGGCATGTACAACAAAAAGTGCATCATTCAATTGGCATTATTTCATGCAAATAATACGTAAATTCCGAAATACATACTAATCAAAAGACATTTTCCTTAAAGGATAAAAATCGAATCTACAAAATATGAAAATGGCGTTACCTTCAAAAGAAACTGATTAAGAATACGATGAAACCTAAATTATATTTTACACAAATCACAACTGCTTAAAAGGTCCTCTTGATTTTTGGCAATCAGAGCCACGCACAATACAACCACAGAAACTCTAACCTATTTTAGTATTTTATCACACCGCTCACGGACAGCACAAGGGCATCACACAATCAAGATGCCAAATCGCCAAATGACGAAATCCTCGAAATTCGGAGCATATACAGTGTATGGTGGGGATTGGGGATCTCATTATACTCAAATATAGACTACCTTGATATTTTGCAATAAAGTCGATGATAAGGTTGTCTATATCCTATATATCGCACGAAAGCGTTATACTCAAAGTGATGATAGGAAGATTAAATCAATGCTAAGGGGAGAAGGGTAGTGTATAATTGCATGACGTAAATATACTTACTACTCTTGTTGACTAGATAAATTACTAAATATTTGAATATTTAACTAATAGCCAGCAGCCTTAGAAGGATTTAGAAGGCATGTACTAGTTATATTAGCCAACAAAGTAGTCTGAAACCTGCCTGCTATTTTCTAAATAAGTCGTCATATATATTTTATACATTTAGAAAAAAAACTGAATCCCGTCTAAATAATCCTAATATTCAAACAAAACCACAAATAATAATTTTTATTCAATATAATTTCTTACAAGGTATATTTTTTTAATTTTTTCACTGAATGGGAATTATAATCGGGACACTTCATTTCATCACGGGGGTGTCATTTTTGTATACCTAGGTACCTATTTGCTTACTGCTTATATACATTTATTTTATTCATAGAATATTTAAACTTACTTACTATTCTAATATATTTATATTCAAAGCTAAAATATTCCTTCAATTAATCCTATAATTTTGAGAACAGACATTTTTAATTATGTAGTAGCATCAGATCCAGTCTACTGAATGAAGTATCGTGTGGTTTGATTTAAGCCTATCTAAGGTTTCACTTGAGTGATGTTATCTTTAGGTTAATGCTATCTTACCAAACTACAGTAATTTTGAATGGAGTAAAAGTAATTGTAGATGAATTATACCGTAAGCTCATATTAGAAGTAATTCGCTCATAAGAACTTAGCATCAAATTTGATGCTACCTTTTTTTGTGTTGCACCCAGATTTAAGACCCACATAAAAAAGTTGTGAAATGATCACGTCCGAAGCGAATTGAAATCATAAATCATTTTGCATAATCCAAGAGGCTCAAACAAGTGATTAATTATCTCTCAGTTTTTTATCGCTACGCTATATAAGGTGTGATGAATATACCTAGTAGCATTGTCAAGTTATAGGCATACCATGATTATGAAGTTAGGTTGGTTCTGTGTTTTAGTTATTGGCTGTGCTTTTACCACAGGTAAGATACGCATGTATGTCTATCATACTGTCCTCAAATCTGCACCCTATTCATCATCTCTAGCTATTGTTCTATTGGATTCCATTATCTTTTTTGCGTCATAGAAGAATATCTTTTGGCAATTGCATTTGTACAACAGTTACGAGAAACCCATAGTGAAACCTAAACCATCGCCGTCAAATCTCCCTCGAAATATTTCATGCCTCAAGGTATTCTCGCCTTCAACTAATTGATTATTTTAATATATTTTACGATTTGAAATTTCCAGAGTAAATGACATAGTACTAGATTGTACAGTTACTAAATGTAGCAGCAGGTCTACTAGAACATAAAACCTTTTGATGTTTACTTAGTTACTGCAGAGGATGTAGATATTATTATTGCAATTAAATTCCAAGCAAACTATTGTGATGGTCTCAACATAGACATCATTAAATTGTGCATGCCTAAAGTTTTAACATATATAATGTTCGTTTGGGAAAAAGAATCATTCCAAATATTCTGAAAGTGGCTCTTGTCACTCTTTTGCGAAAACTAACAACATCCAGACCATTCTGATTTGAGGCCTATCACATGTTACCAAAAATATTGGAAAATCTGTTTAAATGACATTTATTCAATGCTTCGAAACACACAATATATTCTCTAGTTACCAATTTGGTTTCCACAATAGGCACAGCAGTCACAGGCACTACATCCGCATTGCTATATTTAACTGTTGAGATTACTACTAACCTAGTAGTATGTAACAAATATTTTGGTGATGTCAGACTTTTCCCATTGCGTTTGAAAATACCAATCATGACATTCTGTTAACCAAACTGAAATACTGTGCACTTCCTCAGTCATTTGAATCATATTTGAAAAATCGAACACGGTGTGTTAAAAAAAGTCAGAGTCTCCACTGTGTTGAGGTTCCTCAGGGATCAATATTTGTACACTTATTATATTCAGTGTATACATTCGACTTTAATACAATTATTGAACACTTCCTTTTCGGACATACACTGACAACACACAACAATGTTCTTTACTTTAGACTTCATGCTCATCATAATTATATAATTAATTTAGATTTAGTGAATATAAACAACTACTGTAAGATTAATAATTCATTGTTATGATGCATCAATTACGCGTGTTTCAGGTAATGCAATACGCTGCTTTGAATGTTATTCATGCCAAAGGCCGTACCAGCAGACACTTTGTGCTGGAGTTTGCACCACAAAAGTTGTCAAAAACAGTGAGTAATTAATGTATTGCCAGATGTGGCAATTTTCTTCCAAAGTAACGATTTTATAACCTGTAATGGGGACCTTCCCACATTTAGTGCGGACGTCGAATCGCCCCAAATTTTAGTCGTCTTTAAGGAAAACCTACATGACCCCTCTCGGAATAGCATCCTATTGTCCCATTTCAACGGTGAACTAACTCTCTTAATTCAAGTATTTTGGAGTTCTGAATTCCAATCTGATCATTAGAAAACCCAGCAGGTGATAGGGTGTCCATTTGGGAGAAGCAGGCGGAAGAATAGCTCTCAGCACTCTCCGGGGCTTCCTTGGATTCGGACCGGAAACAGAGGCCTAAATCGTAATCAAATGAAAGGGCTTGCTGAGTATAACTGGACAAATAAAATGAGGTCACCCTAAATCCAATATGGCGGACTTCAAAAAATGGTGGACTAAGTTATTCATGCTTTCTTACAAAATAGATATCAAATGAAAGAACTTGCTGAGAATACGAATGAGAGTAAAAAAAGATGATGATCATAGGCTTTTTTTTGATGTGCTGGGGTTTTTGCAGATCTGTTCAGCGTTAGCTGAAAAGTAAATAAATAAGTTGAGTGTCAAAAGACTTTTTAAAAACAAGCTCTTATTTAATTAGGCTAAAAAGAATAAAATAAACTTTTCCTTTAAAACTCTTACTGTCAACCTATAACGTCATTTCACAATTCATGTCATATAAATGCTTGTCGCGAAATTTACCTATGTAGACAAACAAGTAAACTAAATAACTTGATCTGATGATTTTAACTGAGTCAACACGAGAACTTAAATCTGGCGATAAGCTTTTATACCATATAAATTGTGTAATGAAGTGACGTTAAAGGTTCTTAGTTATTTGATTATTCTTAGCGTTTGTTCTTAAGACAGTTTTTTACTTTTAATTTAATTTAGTTCAATTTTAATTATCAACAAAATCCTATCCAGTTAAGTGCAGTTAACCTATTTGACGACCATTTTTCCGTAGGTGGAGGACACGATATCATCATAAGGGCATGTGAACCAGCACTTTGGAGAGGTCAACCACTTTGTGACTATCTGAGGGGCCGTGTCATATTTGGCAGTACTGTAGTGGAATGTAATTCTTGTAACGACGATTTTTGTAACGGATAGCTTTTTTCATTATCAACTTATTTGATAAAACCAAATGCTTTGAAATAATTTGTTTTATTGTTGTAACGGTCTGTACTAATTACATTACGTTTATCAAAATTGGCTGATACGCCACAAGTGTGATGGCTTTTTACAGTTTAGTGGTACGCTTCTGATCCACATTGCACAGGAATGGTACGCGACAAATAAGTTTAAGAACCGCTGGTTTGTGCCAGTGATTGTATAATTTTGTTAGGAATCCATATTCAGGGATATGCTTCCAAGCAGCTGGCGCTTATCTTCCGCTCCAGACAATAGTTTTGTTTTACTACTACAGCTCTACAATGCTCAGATCAGATCACCTCTGAAATACTGCTCGCAGGTATGCGAATGCTCTCGCTGAAATCCAGAAAGAAGTTTTGTTATTTAATTTACTTCATCTACCTTAGTCTGTTTCTCACCGTTTTACTTCTAACCCTCATCTATGCACTGTTCTCTCTCTGAATTTGTCTGTCTGTCTGTCAGTCTGACCTGTCTGTATTTCTGCCTGGTGATCCTTGGACCCTGTGTAACTGGAAAAGTACTTTTGTTATTAGTGCGATAAAGACGATAACACTTGATATCTCTTGAAAATGAGTTCAGTGGCGGCGAAGTTATCGTCAAACAATGACAAAAGTTAAAGAAACGTTCTAAATTCGTTTTTGAACATATCCGAGAACCCTAATTATTTTCTAACATAATTTGGGTAGGTCAAAACTGAGTTTAGAGAGTGAGCGTTCTCAAAACTGAAATTTACTTTTTGCAAGAACTAGCAATTCTGATTCTGTCATTTTACTTTTTATTGAAACAGTATATGATACTATTCACGCCAATTATACAGGGTATGATCAAAAAGTAGTAGGACTGAATATTTGTAGTGCGAACTGAGCGGTAGAGGACGGTCGGACTACCTGGGCATGGTAGTTGAGAACCTTCAGAAGAGACTGATAGTTTCTCCAGTCGCCTGCAGTCAAGCGGAGAGTAAGTACGTTGATTTCCGAGAACCTCTGTTAAGAAGTATGAAGATGAAGAAAAATCGAGAGCAGCGATAAACCATTAATTTCTGCTTCAACCTCGGGGAAACCGCGACGGAGACCCTCGGAATGAGGCAGTCAAGCGCGCTAATACGTATAGTGGGTCAATGTGATTTTATCCGCGATGGTGTTACGCAAAAAGGGATCCACAGTGTATTGTAATATCAACGCAAAAAATGTTTCGCTATCTCCCTAAATAGATACGCATATTTTCCTGTAGCAAAAAATGAGAGCCTGATATAAAAATAACAAAGGTACACGTCTCGTCATACCTCTCATTTGTTGAAATATGAAAACGTAACAAGCCGACATGTCTAGCAGGTTCATCCTCAGGGAAGAATGCATGGGTATGTGAAATGATATACGCTCTTTAGAGTACTGAGGCTCACATGCTCACGTACAGAGCAGAGTGCTAATAAAACTGGTGTATGTTGCGCGACGTCATTAAAAAGTAACGCACGGCCGAGTTACTGGTGACAGCGTTGCCAATTTCACGCTGAATGGTCCCCAAGGGTAAACAAATAAATATGTTTTGGAACTCAAAAATATATCAGACTTTACGGATTATACTATCACTTGTGATAGGGAGGCGTCTTGTAAAACCTAAAACTCACTAACATAGTGCATACCACACACTCAATCAATTATATACATTTAAATTTTTGTATTGACAATTTCATTTTTTGGTCGTGTGTGGAAAATGAGGGATATTATTGTGCGTGCCCATCATGATGGAATGAAATGAGTACTATCATGATAAGACATATAGCGAAGAGCAAAGGGATGTTAGTAGAAAATTAAAGTTTCCGGAGAGGATTCGACATCGAACAATAAAAGGCTTATTTAACATATTTGCTTGATGAGGTTTGCATAAGCCTTCGTCTGACTAAGGAATTTGACAAACATCCTGGACCAGATTTGTTTACTTCAGTACTTCAGTACATTCACCGCTATTATTCGGAATTTCTGTTTTAACCCACCCCTAAGACTCCGCATGGCCGGTTTCCTTGGAAATATCTCGCCTGAACTTATTCGTGCAGCTATAAACTGCCTACTTATTTTCCCAAAGGAGACATGTAGTTATTCATGAACAATCATTGAGTTCAATGTTCATATAATAGAACAGGAGTTGTAGATTTTACATAATCTCACCTTCTCAAAATATTCCATCATTCAGATTCAATCGAAATAATCAGGGCACAGTTAATGATTTCATACATAAAATCATCCATTCTAAGATCCAGTACTGTATTTTCATCGTGCAGCTGATATTCTAATATTTTGTTCCATTTTATCGCTTTAGGGTCTATAAAATAACCCAAACAATAAACGATAAGTGTCGAGGTACCGTAGGAGTTTCACCCAGCCGTAATACAAATGTAGTCAATACAATTATTTCCCTAGAACCGGAAGCAGACAATCACATATAAAACGCACACTGTATAGTAGTGATAGGTTAGCCAAGTAGGGTAACTGGATTCGTATTCATGAATATATGCTTGAAATCTATACTACGAGCTGTTGTACTAGTCTAAGCGTAACCATGGCCTTTGTAAGCAGTCTGGAGTCTACCGATGTAAATTATGCCAATACTAGATACCTACCACATTGTCTCTGATACTGCCTCAATATTTGGAAGGAATACGTTTCCTAATTTACATCACTTTTTCTTAGATTCCCAGCGAGAAACAGTTTTTCTAAAAAATAATTTTCTTAACTCCATGTTATCTCCCATCATGCTGACAACATGAAGTTATGCTCAATTTTTTTTGTAATGTATTTAGTAAGTCTAGTTTGTCGATAATCTAAACTGTGATCTTTTTACTAATATGTTGATGATTTTGGCTCAATCGTTATTTTTTGGCAACAATATTCTGCTCCAAACTTAACCAGTGATACTTATTTCATTAATTCATATAATTCCTGGGTCCCTAGCCTGTCAGGCAGTTACTTAGAATTTCTCTACAATCTACATACCCTACCTTGATGGAATTTTAACCGAATGATTTAGTGAATAGAGTGTACTAATTCTGGAGCTCACAAACCGTTTAATTAAATTAAACTGGAGTACACGTGAAATGCTCACTCACCTCTAATTACGGCAATAGACGCTAATCGTGAATTTGGGTTAGTATGTTACCTAGAGGATCGGTATCAAGTGATTCACAAAAACAGGGGCATTTAGCTAGTATTTATGAATGAATTTCTAACCTTGGCTTACCAGCGTTATGATAATTCATTAATAACCGCCTAGCACTAAACGTCATTGTGACTGCAACTTTTTTCAAGATAAGGTCTAATAAAATAAAAACGTCTTTCTTTACAGCTACTTTACATATGCACATCTGAAAACAAATCAAGGAGTTGGCCACTGACCAACCACTTACCAAACTTCTGCGATTTATTCAATATATAGCCTCAAATTTGACCCAATTTCGGAATTACCTACCATTCGTCATAATGCATGATAGAAGATTAAACATAAAAAAGATACCTGGAGATATGATAAGCTGAAACGACTAGTAGCCGCATGAGTAACTAAGAGAGAGAGAGATAATATTTCGGGCAAAATTACATCAAAGAGTCGGTATCGTTGTATAGAAGTAAAATATGATGCTTCAATAGGTTGCGATTATTTCCACAACTTTCTAATCTGTGCTAGCAGGTCAACTGCTAATGCTGGCAATGTCAGTCCAGTACGACATACGCAAAAGTAGTTTTGGTGATTGTGTATACGTACATATGTGTGTATATAACAACTGCATGCTATCATTTGATATTAGCTTTTTGTATATCCATTCCCACAAAACAGTTATTTCTAGATTGCAGCAGAATAAGGTATACTTTGTCAGACGACATCTTTTTAGCACAATATTTTGTACAATGTTACTCATTCTATTTGTGAGAACAATCGAATATAGTATGGAATATCGATCAGATTGCATCAGTCCTTTTGATTGCCAGTTTTGCAACATTTTACAAAGCTTATTGTCAAACAATGTAGCCGGGAAATTCAGGAGCTGACTCCAAACGCTTTCACGAAATGACCTTTATTGCTTAGTGCAAATACAATGGCGGAAAACCCTATGGCCGCCGAAAAAAAGTCCCAGCTTCGTTATGGCATCCTAGCTTTGCCTCAAGAAAACATAAATACAAACTAAATTGAAATATCCCAATGAAAGGTTGGAGCCTTCAGATTGGGTAATATTCCCGGACCTTTCTGTTTCTTTGTTAGCACTGCGTGCTTGTTAGATTGAACTGGGATAGCGTTCGAATTCAAATGGGTTGTGTTTTTTCTACAGCAGGCAAATGTGTCGTAGAGTTGTTTAGTTTGGAGCAATATTATTTGGATATCTCTACAGATTATATCGATACGATTTGGCAATTATTGTCCATTGTTGTTGTTGTGTCGTTCATATTTTGTTTTTAAACAACAACTCCAGCGTGCCACAAAAAATTGTAGTATCTAAATTTATATTAGCATTGGGTATTCTTGAATGAATCTTAGAGAAGTAGACTACAATTTGAAATAAATAAGATATGGGATCTAGCAAGTTCCAACACCTATAAACGAACAATGAGACCCCCTTTACTATCCCTCAAAATAACAAGTAATTTGACAGATTCTATTACTTTAAAACCATCAGGAGATTAAAAAGTAAAAAAATACAGAATTTTGAGATGTTTCGATGGTTTTTAACTCCACAGCCAATCCATGAATTATAAGGAATAATCTCACAGAATATTGCTCCCATCTAAAGGCAGACCGACAGACAGTCCAGCATACAGACCGACAAATAAGCTGACAGATCTAAAGAGAACTCCGATATGAAATTGTAAATTCTAAAAAATCATTAGACTTATGACTGGAACGTAAGAATGCCTTCCTTAATTTTTGTAATAACATGTTACCTCTCTATATATATTTCATGCAGTAGTATCACTTTTGTTGTACATAACGCCATTAGCAGTGGTGGATGGAATAACAGCCAGTATCGAGAAAACCGACTTCCATGCCGCTGAAGCTTGATTAGTTAAGGGAGCTAATAATATTTGGAATGGTTTCTGTGCGCGCCGAGTGCAAGTTGATCGTTAATTTAGAGTACGAACGGCCCGCTAGCTGCGCTGGCGGGAGTTCGGGAGTTCGGTTGCCGCGCAGACGAAGTTTTAATTATTTACACGGAGACTGATGGAGCTCGGTCGAACTCCATTCGCATTTTAAGTGGCGGTTCTGCTGGATGTCTCTTAACAGGAGGGATACAAGCTGTATTCTCTGAGACTCCGTCCTTCATTGGTCAACGTCTTCACCAATTCAAAAATAGTTAAGGTAGAATAAGCATTTACAATTTGACAAAAGTTTCTATTGTTTGATGTATTCATCAAGTTATATCACCGAAGAAAGAAATGATCTGTAGCCGCCAAAAACGTCGAAATCGAGATATTCTGTTTTATTGATGCCTCATGATATATATGTATATCACGAAAAACCATGTCACTAATTTTTTCGGCCTGTCTGTCTGTTTGTAATGCGTCCGAAAATCCTTGGCCTCTCGACAACTCGGAAAGTACTTTCTGAATTTTGACTAAATTCCAACACTATGATACTAGACCAATAGTATGTATGGAAAGTGTGAAAAAGCTTTGCTTTTTTAGGTTTTTTTAATCGGTTCAGTAGTGGATAAAATATGAAAATTGCTCAACTTCATATTTGGATTTTTCCTAGACCCCTGATCACTTCATAAATAATTTTGGGCGATGAAAATTGATGAGGTCTGTTTCTAGAAGATGTTCTATCATCTGTAAGGTTTCAAACACGCGGGTACTTCGTAGTTTTTGAGTTTTTTTAATACATTTTATTGGAATTCAGAAACTTAACAGCTGCAAAATCCGGTTCGAATCTTCACTTCCTAAGTTATGTGATCGCAGGAAAAGTACAGCTTCAATCTACTTGACGCCATATTTTAATTTCGAAACATAACTAATAAATGTATATTTTTCATGTAACTACTGAAATTTATTTGATTCATGGCGCGATCGTATTTTAGAGTTGCTAATCTACTGAACTAGATCTTCGGAATATTCGAAAATATTATGGACATCATTTAAATCCTGAATATTTTAGGAATCAGTATTCAGTAAACACAATTCCTGAACATTCGAAAAGCCAGTGTGAGTAGAATTCAATTCCAGTTAAAGTTTCGTATACATTGACAAAAAGTACATGAAAGGTAAAGAAAACGATCAATCGGGCCTACCAGAAGATTAAATCGGCTTCCATCAGTAATCCTTCTATAAATTTTGAAGGGTCGCGGAGGCCGCAAAGCTTTCCTGAATGAAAAAACTTATGAAGTGGCTGGTATATTCCTAATCTGGGAAGAAAATCTGGGAGAACATGACCGTGGCACTAAGCCCTTGATGAATTTTGGGATTTTATATGCTATGCTTAGGCTTGTGGGTTGAGCCTTTCATGGAATGAAAGTTACAAACTGTTGCTTATGCGATGGCCAATATCGACAACAAAAAATTCAGTCAAGTGAATTCACTCGGTTTATATCCTCTTTTTGTTAGTGAAACTAATTCATATAAGATTGTAATAAAGGTTGGTACGACATACTATTAACCATTATTAATTGATTGATTAATCATGTCAAGTGGATTGACTCGATATTTCCCACGGTATAATAGTACAATTATTTGTTTGAAAATAGAAAAATGATCAATATAGTATGATAAAATCCAAATTCAACGTCTCTTCTGTTCAAATTAAATGTACCATCTTTATTGTACCTTTATCCATGTATTTATTCAAGAGAAATTCTTCTAATTAGAATTTGGTAGTACCGATGTGCGTCTGGTCAGTCCTCATAATGTTCATCATGGTTTTTATATCATGTAAACAAATTCATTCAATTTGCGTTTTGACATACTTGAACACAAGGTTAATATTTGGTTTGGTATCATTTCAATCGGTTAAAGATACTGCGAAATATTTTTAACTTCCCTACAAATGAAGAAGGACTTAAAGAGCAACAATTGAAATGCAAGCTTGCAGAGGTACTCAGACTTCTGAGAAGTTTGTTAGTGTTGAGCCCTAATTCATATTACTAATCTAGATTTTTTAGAGGATAATCAAAAATCTGCCTTTACAAAGTTGAATGATGATTATGTCTCTAGTCCTCAATAAACTGGCCCAATTTGGTTGGGTATGTTTTAGAAAATGATCTAATCGATGTTCCCTTAACCTATAGATGAACCAAAAGTTTATCTCTAGGCTTCCTTTATTCTTGGATCCCAAAGGGGATATTGTATTGTTTTACGTTATCTTTCCGTGGCTTGGCAGTGCATTATCTCTCTGGGTTTGTATTTATCAACAATAAATATACATTATCTGTTTCCAGGCCTTTCATGGTAGTTTATACCAGTCTTGCTTGAAAATTAAACCAGTAAAGGTAGTCAAATATGACAATGTCATTATAATTTCAAAACTCAATTTTCACATATTTTACTTTTTTACTATGTTGATCATAAGTGGCTCAAATTAGCAGTCAGAAAATATATAATCAACAAAAGATACAACCACAAGATTGGTTGTCGAAGTTACATCAATTACGACTTTTTAAGAGAAAAATTCCGTCAATAAATCCTCTTGGAGCTCTATGGCCTTCAAGAGAAAGTGTTCACAAAGAGGCACTTCGTTCTTCATTATGATTATCGTAAATATCCATATACTTTGTAAGAGAGAAAAGTTTCTGTAACAGTAGCTTTTTTTAGGTACTTGTAAACAAGTTGCAGTTCCTCATAAACTTCCCTTATAACTTTGAAGCTGCTTCGTTATGTCGGAAAGTTCGTCGAGGGCTTGGCAGACTTTAATAAGGCAGACACAATAACATCATCCCTCGGCGACATATTTAGAACTGGCATCACCAATGGCCACTTAAAAAGTTTATCGAATTTAATACATCCTTTGAAATGAATTTGGTAGGTAAAAGTATCTATAAAAAGTCGATCCTATTCTAAGACATCTATATCTAACAAACTATTATTGGCTCGGAAATCATGTCTGCTTGGAAGTCTAGATAGATTAACAATAAAAAATATACTGCTACCTCGTGAGAGGCGTGGAGAAAAAGAAATGAGAAGACTTTCTAAAGCGTAGCGCCTGAATAAGACAACAACGTCTATAACAATAAAACATATATTTTTTTGTCAACATTGAAATCTTGTAATACAGGATTGCCTCACTTGCCCTGACATGATCATGTTGCCGACCGCGATAGGTCGTTAAGATAAAATTGTGTAATTTACAAATAAAAGTCATTTCTTGTGACGCATTCTGCTTTAATCTGTCACCTAGTAAAAACATCTACAATCAACCCGTGTTTATTCCAAAATAAAAACGATAAACAAGGCAAATCTCAAACAAAACTAACGTGCAGTCAAAAATGGTTATGAGTAATAACCGAAAAGCGTATAACCCATAAATTTGAATCGAGCCTGGCGCGTATTGTTTCCTGGCTGACAATGACTGGAATGAATAGATGGTGAATACAAATACCTGTCTACTAAGTAGTCTGCCACACCGAAGGACAGCTGGGAGTAGACGAAAACCGATTGAGATTTCCATAGGATCTGCATGAACGGTTCCTCCTCAGACCTGCATTACGCTCCTGAAAATAGGCAATGTGGAGCACACACTGTGTACTCAAAGAAGTGGTTTGATCTCCTTGCCACTTTTACGCCATTAGGCACGTACAGAAACAGAGGCGTATTCTGCTGACACTGGTTTTAGAAATTCTGAAATGGGGATTTTAAAAGCAGATCTTTAGTGATTCTCTTAAAACCGTTGGGGTGAAGCAGGTACGGCACACATTGTAACATTACGTAGAAGTACGCTAATACAGAAGATGAATTGAAAAAAATTTGTTGAGAAGAGCCCTAATTCATATCACTTCTTAAAGGTGTATAAATATTTCATGATTTTGAGTTCCATAATTGTTCAGGACCATTGCATGGAAGGTACAGAATGCTAGAGTTTCGAACATCTGAACTCACAAAATCTGAGGCACGTTTTGTCGTACTTAATAGAATCTTCGGGCTGTTGAACGACCCACACAAATTACATGGGAACTATTTAACCTAAGCTTGCATATAAAACAATGTAAATCTTAGAATCAGTGTCTCTAGTACCGGTACGTAAGTTGTCATTTATTCTATTCTCTCTACTTATTATGTATAAGTTATAGAAGTATTGTGGATGCAAACATTTTGTATTTTGAGGTAATATTTTTTTTGGATATTGTATGTTGTCTACCTACACCTTTATCACTCATTTCTAACCATTTGTCTGTCGGTTTGTCCGTCTGTTTGCGTTTTAACCACTTAAAAATATTCACTGTGCGAATTATGATGGAATTATGGCAGATGTACGATATGAGCACGTCTTACGTGATGGTACATGTTAACTGAGGGAGAATCATCAAAATCAGCAGTCAGTTGACATTAAGTGTATGCTCTCCCTGCTATCCCCTGCATCAGACCTGCTATAGACATGTTTGTCTTCAGCCTGGATTCGTCAATATAGCCTTGACTTAAGTTGCCAATGGGCAGCGCCACCGTACGCGACGCTTGGATATAAGTGCTCAGTTGACATGTTTAGAAAGCAGGACACAGAGCAAATTGGAAATACAATAATGTACTACAAAAGTTTAAATTCAAAAAAAATTCAAGCGTACTGTTAAAGAATGTGTTTGTATAGAGTGATTCTTTCCAATCCCTCACTAGACATGTTACGCTGTCTGCTCGAGTATATATTTAACGCACAGATGGACCATAACTTTTTTTCCAGATATTCTTGTGCTTAGATCTTGGTTTGCAAATAGTATTGTTCTGCGTTACATTTTTACTTTCCATAAAACAACATTGTGTTTCTAGAGTGACCATATAAGTGGGTCATTCTGTATTAAAAAGTAACATAATTATACTCACAAAGCTTTAATTTCAGAACAAAGAACTTGAAAAAGCTAAATTCCAATGTAACTTTATTTTTCTAAAGCCGAAAGCTGATGAGAATCATTCAAGAGCTGTATTTGGTCTCAAATAACGTTTCAATCAACCTAGAAGTAAAACGAACCAAAAATAAAACACAGGATCAGTTTCAGAATAAAAAAGTTATGTGAAGAGGAGTTTGCATTCCGATACAAAAACACAGTGTGAAATGAAATGGCTAGCGCATGTTTGTGTTGTTCACATTGCTTGACAATCAGCTGATCTACGAGTAGCATTCTTATAACTTCCAGAATTCCATATTTTAGGCACTTTATCACCATCTTAATCAACATATACAAAATCATCTAAAATGTAAGTAAGCGAGAGAAATTTATGTTTACGTCAAATCTATCTCGTCTTTTTAAGTAGCATTTCTAACTACGAATGATTATTTTATCCATCTATGCATTTTCTAGCAAGGTTGCCACACTTGAGGAGTTTGCTTAGATATATAGATATACACCGCTTGGCTTGATTTCGCATAATACATTTTCTTATATTTTTCATAGTCGATGTTCACTAGAGTAGCTAGTTCTGTACCATTACTATTATTGGTCAAAACAGAGAAAATAGTGAATCACTTCGTCGAAGCTTTACAATCAATTGCTTCACGTAGTAACCCTGGCAATCTTGGACCAGTACTATCTGTCTCCGTCTTACTCACAGTGCGATACGCGTGGATGATTTAGGTTTCTTTTACCAAGACTAGAGTGATGAAACTGTATGAGTCAAATTACGCATTTTCTATAATTCATGTACATAGGCGTGTTTCATTATTTTGAATTAAGAATTTCATCAAAATGTATAAACAAAATAGTATTTTGGTGGGAAGACCCAGAAATAACAAATTTACACAAGTAGATCTATTTTCAAACCGATTTTTTTTGGCTTTAGAATATGCAATAGACTTTTAATACTTTCCTAAAAGTCCCAGCGAAAACAGCAAGTGGGTAAAGTGAATAGTTTTTATGCATCATCGATTCTACGATTTGGTGAACCTATGAATGGCTCTTGAGGAGAAAAGATAACTGAAGTACGAACCTGTTCCCGCCATCTTGATCGCGTTCGTGACTTGCATGCGATGCCTCCCGTGAATATTATTAAATGATCGGTTATCGCCAATCAGCCAGAGCATTTCCCCAAGAAGAGAACGGCTTGGCTTAATGAAAGGAATTTTACGATCCGTACTTCCCAGGAAACTGTTCATAAAAATACTCATCGCAAGGAAAGTGCTTTGCTGTTTCTCAATTTATGATTATGGAGAAAACTCTTGCTTCACAGCAATATCAATGTTAATATCAGAGGACTTAGACAAAATGTATTGTCTTGTGAACGACCAAGTTTTTGTTTTATTAGACGTATAGCCAATGGCACAGTAAAACCGTTTCCTGCATCAAGCAGGCGAAATATGACTTCTCATAGGATTACCGATTTTTAAATCGAATAAAGCCTCGAAGTTGTTTGGTAGTATCGGAATCTTGAAATATCCTAACCTGAACAACATTTTGCTTCCCACGGAAATTGGCAAGAAGGTATTGTAATCGCGAAAAGAATTAAATTGGAGATACTGGTTTTCTAATATCTAGGACATTAAACTGACCCTAAATTCAACCTTTTTTTCTTTGTATGAATTCAAAATTTATGAATAATATTCACAATTTGGCTGGACGGCGATAACTGATTGATAACTTTCCCCCTTCTTTCAGGTGATAATGATTTCAGCCCTCCAGAAATCCTTTATTACAGTAGCAATCAAGCCCTTCCAGACTTTCATCAACTTTCATAATTTTCCTTTTATCGTGCGGTCCGCACTTTCATCTTCTCATAAATATTTTATCGATGGAACATTGTTAAATTTAAGATGGTGTGCCGCACCTTATAAATTTTCAAATAACCAAGACCGCCCGTTATGTGGTTCAGTGAATATGGTACGATGTCAAAAGCGTGCAATTATTATGCCTCACACTAACATGTATGATGTTTAGGTCTTGATGAGAGAATATAAAATACGATTTATTTCTCGTCTATGAGGAAACTCAGAACTGCATCAGCCCACTACTCAAGTTCACTAATACATTCTTTTACCTTTTTTCCAGAAAAAAAACAATTTAGTAAATAAAATTCATAGATATTCGAGTATTTTAATATTATTCGGCCAGCCACGTAACAATTACTAGAGGTATAGCATTCGCTACCATGAGTTTATGATTGAGGTACAATTTATTCTAAAATTAATAAAAATCAATGCAGCAGGTGCTGAGATTAAGCAGCTGCAAAAATGACACCAGGTAGACAGATAGAATGACAAGCAGTTTAAAAAAAGTTTGGAGCCTACAAATATCAATTAATTCAACAACTTGAAAGTTCCTAGAAACAATAGACTACGGTCAGAGAATTAATGACCTGATCGTGCGCAGTTAGGAGTGTGAGAGAAAGTTAACTCGACACCGAAGTGCTGTGGTCAAATGTCTGAGGCGTTGAAACGAAATGCTGGAGTATGGGCTTGAGTCCCTTCCGCAACTCGGATTTTCATGACTCCAAAAATATCTTTCCTTCACTAGACTACGCAATGAAGCAATCAAAAATCTATGCTTCCTTCGGGAAGAACGTTTAATAACTAATGATTGAAAGCTCCAAAGTATGGAAATATTCCTATCACAGAAATCCGGTTCAGTCGCTCTGTCTATCAGTCTGTCTGTATGTTGTCGTGTTTGTCACCGCACAGTATCAGTAACAGTTGCACTGATTTTGAGCAGCGTACATAATAGGTGAAGTTGCTTTCTTCTTGATTGCGGTACATTGGCGGGAAAGTAATATAATGGTAATATATCAAAACAATAATGATTGGAATATTCCCAAGTTTTTTATTAGTTTATGGAGTAGTCATATTGAATTGTAAGGGGATATATTATTCTCAGTTTTGAGGAAATTATGTAACTATTACTTGTAACTTAAATACATTAATACAAACATTTCGCGACTTTCTTTACGTAACACAACATCTATGAGGATGCAAAGGCTAACCACAGTTCCAGACAATACTAATAATACCAAATATTAAGTGAGAGGTATTCGGCTTCACCACAGAAACGCATAGTAGTGCATAAAAGTCAGGTTGCTTTAGGATCCACGAGAGAGCTACACATTTATCAGACCATATACACTTTGGAATGGCATATTCAAGCTGATTACAGCTTGAGAAGTACTAAGTCGTCTACTTTACTTTTTTTAATAAAGCTGTATTAGTTATAATGGAGTTTTTGTCCCCTGTAAATAGCTTTAAAAAATGCGTCCCAAAATAACTGCAGGAATTATACAAAAGTAAAATCTATGGAGCCCTTGATAATATTTTATTTATGTTGGTAGTTGCAACACCATCAATTAATCGATTATCGAAAAAGTAGCAGCCATCTTTCCAATGAGCTTGATAAGTTCCTTATATTCTTCTGACCACTAATTGAAACCTGATGCGATTTACTGAATTATCCATATCAAAATTTCGGCTGCATCGGCAGCCTCTTTTCAAAGTAAAAATATAGGATCTTAGGAAAATTTATATTTTGTAGGCTCCGGGCAGCCGAAACGTTAGTATGTGGTTTCATTCAGCGAACAGTAGGAAATATAACGAACCAGATAGAAACATTCCAAAGGACAGGCAGAACCGCAGAGAGATCGCCAAATGAAATACGATAGACGTAATGATAAGCACATAAAAGTATTACCTTGGTTACGAACATAAAAATGAATGAAAATGAAATACCACCAAATAAGAGCATCTTCGACTGATATGATACAGTTTCATCTGCTGGCACTGCGCTATAGCCTGCCCTGCTCGTAATGCCAGCAAAAACTGATGGCAGTTTATATTTTCGAGAAATGAGGAAGGAAATGCATTACTGAAGCGGAAAAGGGGTTCGGCTTTATTTCTCTCCGCCGTTTGGGTGCTGAGGAAGAAAATATTACCCGCGTTTCATGGAATTTATATGAATAAGTAACAATTTTCGTTGCGGGGTCGCGTACGCGCTGTGACATGTGGATTCAGTTCATGCCCGGGACCGCGTTTTGAATAGGAAACAGCTTCATGAAGCATTCCGGCTACGATTCACTTCGTCTGTATTATACGAAAAGTATATGCCAAGCGACTATTATGCGTATTATGTATTTTTCATTGGACCATGGCAACCATACTGTTACGATTTCTATACAAATTCTAACGCTACTATGAGGTATGCCTGGAATAAATGAGTATTTAACACACATCATCAATTATTTGTTTGTTGTTTCCGAGATCAATGGAAGCATGATATATTAATGCCACCGTATACTTCTCATTTTCTGCTTAGGAACGAGTTTTTTGTCAGCAATTCTGTTTCTTCTTAGTCTAGTAAAATAATACCATCGACGTAATCTAATTTTCAGAAAGCGTATGATACAACTTAACCGACAAGATAACAAAAGTTCGTTAGCTCTGTTACTTCTAGATTTCACCAAAGCTATTGATATGATAGATAACTCAGTTCTTGTATCTGAGTGCAGCTATTATGGACTAGAACGCAACAATGATTGACTAAAATAATACATAAGATCCACAACTAAGTTTGAGAAGTATTAAACGCCCCCCCCCCCCCCTCTGTATATTAAAACCCTCGTACGTAGTTTCCATGAGTGCTGGATGTTCTGCTAACCCCAAAAATATCTTAGAATGTAGGTGCAGCTCCTCTCGACCGCCTTTTGACATCTGTTTGTACCCCACTATTCGATTTGATGGCTAAAACGAAATGCCTTAGATGACACGAACTTAAAATTTTATATAACATTGGAAACAGGATAAATAGAATATTGTATTTATTATCTGAAAATATGATGATTCCCTTACACTCAGTATTAAGGAGTCGGTATCTGTGTACATAACATTATACTTCAAAAATACACAATTATACATGTATATCTGGATAAATCAAGTTAAACACAAATGCAAATATCCAGGATGTAGCGAGAATCAAGTTGGCGCTGATGTGGTTGCTCTCCCTAATTCGTTTAATAAAAAAATTATGTAAAGCTTAATCGCGAGGAGCATACGGATCACGTTGACCATGCAATGAGCTTAATTAAACTCGCAGGCGGCATGGTAGCCAACAGCTTCTGTCGGATTATCAGCTAAGTCATAGCTCCCCGCATTGTTAGAGACTATACAGGGTAATGAACCTGATGAAATGAACCAACCGACAATATCAAAGTACTAGATAGAAGGTGAGGTAAATCTACGCTGATTTGTTGATTATTATATTCGTTCTTCCTAAGCATAAATTAAATATATTTTAATAGTTCTGCCAAAAAAGTTTTTAATTTACATTTATGAGACAATACATATATATATATATATATATATATATATATATATATACGGAGATTTTTTACGTGAGTTTCCTCAACATGATGTTTAGATCGGTTTGTACAAAGAGTATCGTTCGATCTAGCATTTCTCTAACAAGACTTGCGAATTTGTTGTGGAGTAAAATAGAAGGAGGAAGAAGAACAATGAAAGAAGTTATTGATAGACTTCTTATCATCTATAAAATTTTGACCTTAGTAGTAGTTTCTACTTTTTGAGATATCGTTCTATTAACAGCATAGGACCGAACGGTAACATTTCACATTGGAAGTATAAATATCAGCTCCCGCCTTCTGTTAGGTTGTCACGTTTGATTTGTCTACAATTGCACATTTCTACAATTCTACATTTTACCTGAATAAGGATAATAGATAATTAGAAAAGTGTTACTTAGCCTTTAAAAAATAGCCAAATAGGTTGATTCTACTTCACGTGAAGTTTACTAAGTATTATTATCAGTAGCGGCAGAATCCGATTATAATATTTATTTCCAATGTTATAGCATTGCGTGGGATCAGCCTCAACCTACTTGACAGCATTTTTTTGTAAGTACGCTGATCTTTGTTCAAGGTACAATTGCACCCACTGCCTCCTTGAATCCGCACCTGCACAAGGCACTGTGGCAAAACTGGAAAATACGTTAATATAGGAAACCTATTAATCCTGTAATTTAGATTTCCCGGACACCCCACGCTATCCAAATCGATACCTGCCGATTTACAAATTTGATCTTCTTGAATAGCTTGGTCTGTTCATCCCCAGGTTATTATGGCTCAACCCGTACGAGAAACTGAAGATGTATGCCTCATTTTTTTTAAACCGAAATTATGTACGATTTATCTTCTTATGAAGAAACAAATAAATTGCACTTACAAATGTTTTTCTGCAACTAGAGAACAAATAAATTATACCTATCAATGATTCATAGAAATCTGAACTTCTAAAATAAGATATACGATATTTTAACGTAATCTGCGGCATAGCCAGCTCCAAGTCTTTGCAGCGATGATTCCGCCAGATTCGTCTGCGAAGGAAGTCTTCAATGGTACATTTTTCATTATATGCTGAATGTTCCGGGTGACAAGTGAAAGACGTTTCAATATTTCATCCGGTCTCCTTTCTGGAGAGTGTGTCGCTGAGGAAATGATAAATGCCCGTCTCGCGTCGAACACCGAACAAGTTGGGACGAGCCCAGCGCTTACGTGAGCGAACGCCGTGCCACCAAAGAGAAAAAATCTTTAATGTCGTTAGAGCCGAGTGGTTGCATGTACCAGGGGATGCTGCATTTTTTCTGGAAGTATTTTCTTGAAAAATGCATCCATCGTCATTATTATCAGCATTATCAATAACTAGCTGTAATACCCAGCTTTGTCTGGGACAGAATAAACTTAATAGAAGCAAGATGAAATATTCAATTTAATGTGGGAAATATGATTTTTTCCCTCTAATATTAATTTATACTTAATTGTTACAAGTGTTGGATAAGAAACTGCTTGCAATATTTGCTTACACATTTCTTGCCTATCAATTGTTCTTATGGTACTGCTTGGTTATGAACTAAATTTGTCATTTTATTAGTTGGTGAATTGATATATAAGTGTTTTGTGCTTTATTTATAGTTATACTAAACGCTAGTCTAACTGGAAAAAGCAGCATTTTAAACTGCAATGGTAATCCAGTAGATATGAGTGGAATCTGCGGAATAAATGCTGTCTGTCTTAAATTTGTCCCCGACATTATTTTCGCACTGATTATGTTATTGGATGTTACGACCGTTTCTATATTTTCAAAAATAACCCTGGGAGTTCCGCACAGGACACTTCTTGTTCTAGTTGTGAATGGCTACTGAAGTATCAGGGAGCAGGGGGCTTCGGGCGGCAAATACCAGGGTTCAACAGCCAGCCGCCATTTAATATAGTACACTATAAAAATCCGTGTGAAGCACTTTATCTACAATGTACGACTTAAACGATCTGGAATCGTAATGGAAATGTTTGCAAGAGTATTAGTATTTTATGTGTTGAATTCTTCTCCTTGAGGGAGGCAAATCGGCACTCTTCCCCCGTTTTTAAAAATTTAGATCTAGGGCTGCTGCCTTGATTTGACATATTTGATAAGTTTGAATGCCTTAGACTGATTTGACAGGTTTTGACAGATATTGACATATTTGATAATTTTTGGAAGATTCATATTATATTTGTCACAGATTTTGTACGATATTCATATAATTTGAACGATTTTGACATATTATGACAGATATGACAGATTTTCATAGTTTTCCGCAGTTTTGACAAACTTTAGGAGATTTTGCCAGAGTTCTATGTGTAAAGCTAAACGTACTTATCTTTCCTGATCTATTCCATTTCGTTCCAATTTTTTTGTTTCCTTCTTTTAAATTTACTTCTGGCATGAACTCCTACTGTTTCAGGTTTTGGCATTTTCTTAAATATTCTGGAAATATTCGAGAACTATCTGGAAAAAGTAATATTACACTATGCTATATAATTTGGATTTTCAATACTCACCATATAATAGTAGTTCAAAATTATGTTATATTAAGTGTTGTTTGAAACTTGTAGACAAGGTGGATTTATCAAAAGTTTGATTTCGGACTTCCATTGTCTATAAAATTTTTGAGTATCACGACGTTTCGATTGATGTGCTATCTTCAATCGTCTTCAGGTGAACTGGCGAACACGTTCCTTCCATGCCTATTTATACCCCGTCCGGTGACGTGTCGTTGTGCGCGGACTATTCTGATTGGTTCCCGATGCGCGGTATTCCGGTCTGCTGACGTGGCTGTTTGTCGGTCATTGTTTGTTGTCTGGTCCAGTCGTAGTCTGTTCATCTTCTTTATAAGTGGCTGCCAGATTGGTTTAATGTCTACGCTGGCTTTGCTGTACACTTTGCTGTTGTTGGTGATGAATGCCGCCTCCTTGAATTTCCTTCGATACCAATGCGGCTCCTTGGCAATAACCTTAGCGTCGTCCCAAGCTATTTCATGGTGCTCCGTCCATGCGTGGTCAGCTATTCCAGATTTTCCTGTCTCTGCTCGCTGGGTGTTGAGACGATGTTCTTTGATTCTTACTTCCAGTGGCCTTTTTGTTTCTCCAACATAGATTTTACCACATTGACATGGTATCTGGTAGATGCAGTCCTTTGTCTCTTGAGATTCATTCCTGGGCTTAGTTTTTGTTAGGATACTTCTGAGGGTGGCAGTCCTTGAGAATCTCGTTTGGATCTTGTATCGCTGACCTATTCTTTTGATTCCATCTGATATTCCTTTAACGTAAGGCAGAATGAGTAAGTGCTGAGATTCTTCGTGTTTAATTCTTCTACTGTTGGTATTTTCCTGTATTGTTACTTCCACTAGCTTCTTTGGGTATCCGTTGTCTAATAGGTCTTGTTTAATGATATTGAGCTTTCTTAGTAGTCCCTCTTGTGTGTTACAAATATTCCTAGCTCGGTCGACTAAAGTCCGGATGACGCCTTTCTTCGTGGCTGTTGGGTGGTTTGAGGTGTAATGTAAGTATTGACCTGTGTGAGTTGGTTTTCTGTGTACTATCGTTTCTATTTTGGTGTTTCTTCTCGTTACTAAGACATCTAAAAATGGAAGGCGGTTGTTGCTCTCTTCTTCTTTCGTGAATTTTATCGAAGGTCGCATGTTGTTCAGATGACTGAAGAAAGCTTCTAGTTGGCTCTCTCCATGGTTCCAGATGATGAATGTGTCATCTACATAGCGAAGCCATAACTTCGGTTTAATACTTGAACTTTCGATGGCAGTTGACTCAAACCATTCCATGTACAAGTTGGCTACAACCGGAGACAACGGTGATCCCATAGGCAGGCCTTCTTCTTGTTTGTAGAAGTCTTCCTTCTCTTGGAAATAGTTATTCTTCAGACAGAATGTGAGCAACTCCATTATTCCATCCAGTGGAAGATCTGTCCTTTTCTTCAGTTGTTCGTCTTTCTGTAACTTCTTCTGAATTACCTGCAATGCTTCTTCAACTGGAACGTTAGTATACAGACTCTCGATGTCGAAACTTAGCAGACGATCTTCAGCGTTTAGTTGTGTTTTTTGGAGTATTTCTACAAAGTGTTGGGAGTCCTTCACATAAGATGGTGTTCTTCCTTCCAATGGTTGTATGATGTGCAGAAGATGCTTGGCAAGATTGTACGTCGGCGAGCCTCTCGAGCTGGTTATCGGTCGTAATGGCATGTTATCCTTGTGTATTTTCGGTAAACCGTAGAGGTGTGGTGGTTTGCTGTAGTGTGGTGTTAGACTTGTCCTTTCGCGATCTGTCAGGTATTCTTTGTACTTTTTCAATGTATGGTATAGTTGCCTTTCGATTTTACTTGTTGGATCACTTGGTAGGCGTTTGTAGTTTCCTTTTATCATGACTTCCTCCAGCTTCTGGTTATATGTGGTTGTGTCCATGATAACTGTGGCGTTTCCCTTATCTGCAGGTAGAATTTTGATTGATGTTTCTTGTTTCAGTGCCTTTAGAGCCCGTTCTTCTTGCCTTGATGTATTGGTAACCGTTGGTTTGTTCCTTTCCAAAATTGTTCGTACCTTCCACTTGAATTCTTCTGCCTGATCCTGATTCATTCTTGCACAGGTTGCTTCAACGGCGCTGATGATGTCAAGCTTTGGAGTTTCTCTTGGTGTTTTTGCGAAGTTCAAACCTTTGGCCAATAGTGTAGTTTCCATGTCGGTAAGTGGTCTTCGAGATATGTTTACTATGGCACGTTGGTTTGGCTGTTGTTGGTTTTCGTTCGTTCCCTTTGTTTGTTTTTTAGATACCATGTCAATGTGGTAAAATCTATGTTGGAGAAACAAAAAGGCCACTGGAAGTAAGAATCAAAGAACATCGTCTCAACACCCAGCGAGCAGAGACAGGAAAATCTGGAATAGCTGACCACGCATGGACGGAGCACCATGAAATAGCTTGGGACGACGCTAAGGTTATTGCCAAGGAGCCGCATTGGTATCGTAGGAAATTCAAGGAGGCGGCATTCATCACCAACAACAGCAAAGTGTACAGCAAAGCCAGCGTAGACATTAAACCAATCTGGCAGCCACTTATAAAGAAGATGAACAGACTACGACTGGACCAGACAACAAACAATGACCGACAAACAGCCACGTCAGCAGACCGGAATACCGCGCATCGGGAACCAATCAGAATAGTCCGCGCACAACGACACGTCACCGGACGGGGTATAAATAGGCATGGAAGGAACGTGTTCGCCAGTTCACCTGAAGACGATTGAAGATAGCACATCAATCGAAACGTCGTGATACTCAAAAATTTTATAGACAATGGAAGTCCGAAATCAAACTTTTGATAAATCCACCTTGTCTACAAGTTTCAAACAACAGTTAGAGAACCGGTACGGACCCGGTATCAGCGACATGTTCCGAGGATACGAGAAAACCATGCGAAAGTTAAAAAAAGAGGAAAATCACATTGAATTCCTCCGCAGGGCTAGGGACAACAACATCATTCCGCAAGGATTCCAGTTGAAGTCTCCAATACCTGGTGAGCGCGCAATGAAAATCCTGAAAAGAGCGAGTGCGGCACTTATACGATCTCAAATTGAACACCACCGTTGGAAGAAGCACACGTTAGTACAAGATGTTACAGAGAGGTTTGAGGAAATCAAACGAAACACTCTAGAAGAGGACTACGAACCGATTTTTGCCCAAATCAACAGAACGTGCGAGGTAACGATGATGCCACTACGACTAAAACACAAAAAGAAGTGGGACAACCTAGTGAGGAAACAAAAACAAACAAAGGGAACGAACGAAAACCAACAACAGCCAAACCAACGTGCCATAGTAAACATATCTCGAAGACCACTTACCGACATGGAAACTACACTATTGGCCAAAGGTTTGAACTTCGCAAAAACACCAAGAGAAACTCCAAAGCTTGACATCATCAGCGCCGTTGAAGCAACCTGTGCAAGAATGAATCAGGATCAGGCAGAAGAATTCAAGTGGAAGGTACGAACAATTTTGGAAAGGAACAAACCAACGGTTACCAATACATCAAGGCAAGAAGAACGGGCTCTAAAGGCACTGAAACAAGAAACATCAATCAAAATTCTACCTGCAGATAAGGGAAACGCCACAGTTATCATGGACACAACCACATATAACCAGAAGCTGGAGGAAGTCATGATAAAAGGAAACTACAAACGCCTACCAAGTGATCCAACAAGTAAAATCGAAAGGCAACTATACCATACATTGAAAAAGTACAAAGAATACCTGACAGATCGCGAAAGGACAAGTCTAACACCACACTACAGCAAACCACCACACCTCTACGGTTTACCGAAAATACACAAGGATAACATGCCATTACGACCGATAACCAGCTCGAGAGGCTCGCCGACGTACAATCTTGCCAAGCATCTTCTGCACATCATACAACCATTGGAAGGAAGAACACCATCTTATGTGAAGGACTCCCAACACTTTGTAGAAATACTCCAAAAAACACAACTAAACGCTGAAGATCGTCTGCTAAGTTTCGACATCGAGAGTCTGTATACTAACGTTCCAGTTGAAGAAGCATTGCAGGTAATTCAGAAGAAGTTACAGAAAGACGAACAACTGAAGAAAAGGACAGATCTTCCACTGGATGGAATAATGGAGTTGCTCACATTCTGTCTGAAGAATAACTATTTCCAAGAGAAGGAAGACTTCTACAAACAAGAAGAAGGCCTGCCTATGGGATCACCGTTGTCTCCGGTTGTAGCCAACTTGTACATGGAATGGTTTGAGTCAACTGCCATCGAAAGTTCAAGTATTAAACCGAAGTTATGGCTTCGCTATGTAGATGACACATTCATCATCTGGAACCATGGAGAGAGCCAACTAGAAACTTTCTTCAGTCATCTGAACAACATGCGACCTTCGATAAAATTCACGAAAGAAGAAGAGAGCAACAACCGCCTTCCATTTTTAGATGTCTTAGTAACGAGAAGAAACACCAAAATAGAAACGATAGTACACAGAAAACCAACTCACACAGGTCAATACTTACATTACACCTCAAACCACCCAACAGCCACGAAGAAAGGCGTCATCCGGACTTTAGTCGACCGAGCTAGGAATATTTGTAACACACAAGAGGGACTACAAAGAGAGCTCAATATCATTAAACAAGACCTATTAGACAACGGATACCCAAAGAAGCTAGTGGAAGTAACAATACAGGAAAATACCAACAGTAGAAGAATTAAACACGAAGAATCTCAGCACTTACTCATTCTGCCTTACGTTAAAGGAATATCAGATGGAATCAAAAGAATAGGTCAGCGATACAAGATCCAAACGAGATTCTCAAGGACTGCCACCCTCAGAAGTATCCTAACAAAAACTAAGCCCAGGAATGAATCTCAAGAGACAAAGGACTGCATCTACCAGATACCATGTCAATGTGGTAAAATCTATGTTGGAGAAACAAAAAGGCCACTGGAAGTAAGAATCAAAGAACATCGTCTCAACACCCAGCGAGCAGAGACAGGAAAATCTGGAATAGCTGACCACGCATGGACGGAGCACCATGAAATAGCTTGGGACGACGCTAAGGTTATTGCCAAGGAGCCGCATTGGTATCGAAGGAAATTCAAGGAGGCGGCATTCATCACCAACAACAGCAAAGTGTACAGCAAAGCCAGCGTAGACATTAAACCAATCTGGCAGCCACTTATAAAGAAGATGAACAGACTACGACTGGACCAGACAACAAACAATGACCGACAAACAGCCACGTCAGCAGACCGGAATACCGCGCATCGGGAACCAATCAGAATAGTCCGCGCACAACGACACGTCACCGGACGGGGTATAAATAGGCATGGAAGGAACGTGTTCGCCAGTTCACCTGAAGACGATTGAAGATAGCACATCAATCGAAACGTCGTGATACTCAAAAATTTTATAGACAATGGAAGTCCGAAATCAAACTTTTGATAAATCCACCTTGTCTACAAGTTTCAAACAACAGTTAGAGAACCGGTACGGACCCGGTATCAGCGACATGTTCCGAGGATACGAGAAAACCATGCGAAAGTTAAAAAAAGAGGAAAATCACATTGAATTCCTCCGCAGGGCTAGGGACAACAACATCATTCCGCAAGGATTCCAGTTGAAGTCTGGTGAGCCTGGTGAGCGCGCAATGAAAATCCTGAAAAGAGCGAGTGCGGCACTTATACGATCTCAAATTGAACACCACCGTTGGAAGAAGCACACGTTAGTACAAGATGTTACAGAGAGGTTTGAGGAAATCAAACGAAACACTCTAGAAGAGGACTACGAACCGATTTTTGCCCAAATCAACAGAACGTGCGAGGTAACGATGATGCCACTACGACTAAAACACAAAAAGAAGTGGGACAACCTAGTGAGGAAACAAAAACAAACAAAGGGAACGAACGAAAACCAACAACAGCCAAACCAACGTGCCATAGTAAACATATCTCGAAGACCACTTACCGACATGGAAACTACACTATTGGCCAAAGGTTTGAACTTCGCAAAAACACCAAGAGAAACTCCAAAGCTTGACATCATCAGCGCCGTTGAAGCAACCTGTGCAAGAATGAATCAGGATCAGGCAGAAGAATTCAAGTGGAAGGTACGAACAATTTTGGAAAGGAACAAACCAACGGTTACCAATACATCAAGGCAAGAAGAACGGGCTCTAAAGGCACTGAAACAAGAAACATCAATCAAAATTCTACCTGCAGATAAGGGAAACGCCACAGTTATCATGGACACAACCACATATAACCAGAAGCTGGAGGAAGTCATGATAAAAGGAAACTACAAACGCCTACCAAGTGATCCAACAAGTAAAATCGAAAGGCAACTATACCATACATTGAAAAAGTACAAAGAATACCTGACAGATCGCGAAAGGACAAGTCTAACACCACACTACAGCAAACCACCACACCTCTACGGTTTACCGAAAATACACAAGGATAACATGCCATTACGACCGATAACCAGCTCGAGAGGCTCGCCGACGTACAATCTTGCCAAGCATCTTCTGCACATCATACAACCATTGGAAGGAAGAACACCATCTTATGTGAAGGACTCCCAACACTTTGTAGAAATACTCCAAAAAACACAACTAAACGCTGAAGATCGTCTGCTAAGTTTCGACATCGAGAGTCTGTATACTAACGTTCCAGTTGAAGAAGCATTGCAGGTAATTCAGAAGAAGTTACAGAAAGACGAACAACTGAAGAAAAGGACAGATCTTCCACTGGATGGAATAATGGAGTTGCTCACATTCTGTCTGAAGAATAACTATTTCCAAGAGAAGGAAGACTTCTACAAACAAGAAGAAGGCCTGCCTATGGGATCACCGTTGTCTCCGGTTGTAGCCAACTTGTACATGGAATGGTTTGAGTCAACTGCCATCGAAAGTTCAAGTATTAAACCGAAGTTATGGCTTCGCTATGTAGATGACACATTCATCATCTGGAACCATGGAGAGAGCCAACTAGAAACTTTCTTCAGTCATCTGAACAACATGCGACCTTCGATAAAATTCACGAAAGAAGAAGAGAGCAACAACCGCCTTCCATTTTTAGATGTCTTAGTAACGAGAAGAAACACCAAAATAGAAACGATAGTACACAGAAAACCAACTCACACAGGTCAATACTTACATTACACCTCAAACCACCCAACAGCCACGAAGAAAGGCGTCATCCGGACTTTAGTCGACCGAGCTAGGAATATTTGTAACACACAAGAGGGACTACAAAGAGAGCTCAATATCATTAAACAAGACCTATTAGACAACGGATACCCAAAGAAGCTAGTGGAAGTAACAATACAGGAAAATACCAACAGTAGAAGAATTAAACACGAAGAATCTCAGCACTTACTCATTCTGCCTTACGTTAAAGGAATATCAGATGGAATCAAAAGAATAGGTCAGCGATACAAGATCCAAACGAGATTCTCAAGGACTGCCACCCTCAGAAGTATCCTAACAAAAACTAAGCCCAGGAATGAATCTCAAGAGACAAAGGACTGCATCTACCAGATACCATGTCAATGTGGTAAAATCTATGTTGGAGAAACAAAAAGGCCACTGGAAGTAAGAATCAAAGAACATCGTCTCAACACCCAGCGAGCAGAGACAGGAAAATCTGGAATAGCTGACCACGCATGGACGGAGCACCATGAAATAGCTTGGGACGACGCTAAGGTTATTGCCAAGGAGCCGCATTGGTATCGAAGGAAATTCAAGGAGGCGGCATTCATCACCAACAACAGCAAAGTGTACAGCAAAGCCAGCGTAGACATTAAACCAATCTGGCAGCCACTTATAAAGAAGATGAACAGACTACGACTGGACCAGACAACAAACAATGACCGACAAACAGCCACGTCAGCAGACCGGAATACCGCGCATCGGGAACCAATCAGAATAGTCCGCGCACAACGACACGTCACCGGACGGGGTATAAATAGGCATGGAAGGAACGTGTTCGCCAGTTCACCTGAAGACGATTGAAGATAGCACATCAATCGAAACGTCGTGATACTCAAATTTTATAGACAATGGAAGTCCGAAATCAAACTTTTGTTATATTAAGTGATTGTAAACCTTTAGAGAAAATCATCTGGGGTATGGTTAGAATCCCAAATTGTTGATTGTTGGAATGTAATGGAACTGATTAATATGAAAATTTTTAACTTGCAGGTAAGCAATCCGATCGACATCAGACTTAGCCCAGAAGTCACGTAAGTATAACTGAAACTGCAATATATAAATTCACTTCATATTTATAAACTTATGTAACTTGCATAGTAATCAAAAATGTTAATGTGCACTAGGTCCAGAAAATAGTTTGGTCGTCAAATGACTATCGCTGATTAAATGTCACCATCAGCTTACAAAAATACACCGTAGTTCCTATGGTCTCGTGGAAAGATAACAAAAATAAAGAGAATTCTAGTTTTTTATGTGCCTATGATTTATTTAAATATAAATAAATGAAAGTGCTTGCTTCAAAATTTTGCGCCAATAGTTTTGTGTTCATAAAAATGAGCATTCACTAAAACCTGTCATGTTCGTAGCTGCATCTATTTTTAGATAATATTGTACATATAAGAACCTGTGCTCATGTACTAACTATACTTTGGTATTTGGGCTACGCTCGATATGTATATAATATACCTTATCTTGAATTCTTGCGAAGTATGCAACATGCAAGAATGGATATTGATCAAGTAATTGAAATGATAGAGCCTCTTAGTTGAAAGAGCCCGTTCCGTAATGTAACGGCAATAGGAGTAAATTTCCGACATCCCTAGTATCTCAATGCTGTCTGTAGAAATATTTAATGTCTTTCACGTATTGTGATAGCGGCGGGAAAACTGGGACAAGAGGTTTGTCTCTTCATTCAGGATGTTAAATGGAATGTATGTATATAGCAAGAAAAGGAAAAATGCAAGTGTAAGCTGATTGTACTACTTTACCTCACTTTCTGGGCCTAAGATCGTGTTGATAGCTTTGTTATAATAATGTGAATATTTTTTACGTATTCTGTATATGTAGATAGTAAGATGATTCAAATGTGAATTTTGGAGTTGAATCGCGCATATGAATATTTGGCATTCACCTTTCACCGTTTCAAATATGTTTTCTTAGCCACTGAATTAAGTCTATTGTATGGTATTTAAAATTATGATTTTGCCCGTACGTCACTTCCATGGGAATCAGCATACATGTCTCCATTTTCCTACTTCTCGTTCCATTGACGAAGGAAGTATTGATCTCAGGAAATCCTTTGAGATGCATATTTTTCTGAAGTTTCAGTTTTTATTGCCGCGTAATCTTAGTAAGCTTTACCGGTTTTGATAGCATTTCGGGAAGGACATGATGTGGGCAACTCTATTCGTGGAGGAGTACTCAACAGAACACTAACTATCTGAACTTCTGCAAAAGTTTCTCTTATGTTTCTAGAACTACAAATTATCTAGTACTTTGAGTAGTAGCCTAATCGTGCACCTGCAGTTACATTCCACTCTCATGCTTCTCGATTCCTGTCCATGTATTTCCACATTATCAATACTTCACCGTGGGCTGAAAAAAACAATAGAAGTATAGTTACCTGACAGCTTTTGGGTTCGCTGAGTGGAAGATTTTTTGAACAGATTGTTTGACGGACTGAAATTGAGTCTAAGGGATTTTCGAGTAAGTTGTTTTTCAAAAATATCTAAAAAAATTGGAAATCATATTCGCGAATACTAAATCGCGGGAATTTTTTCATGCAAATTGGTAGGATGGACTGAAATTGAGCCTAAGGGCGTTTTCGAGATCATTTATTTCAAATGAGGGTGATGAACCTCACGAATAGGTACGCGTCTAGACATTTAACATAAGCTGCTGTTGGATATGTATATACTTCACCAGATTATCGTTTGTCATACCCTTAGAAACACGCTCCGTATTGTTACTTCGGCAACTGTGGGAGCTGTGCATAGTATGGTAAAAAAAGATCGACATATAACCTACATCGAGATCGAGGTTTCTCTGGGGATTGGATCGGCAGTGGACTGAACAATCATTCATGATCACCTTCGCATCGGGGAAACAATATTCCAGATCGGTGCCACATTTGTTGAACAGTGAGCAAAAAACAACAAGAGTTGATTGGGCCAAGTTTATGCTTGAAAAATTTGATAATAGGCAGAGTAAAAATTCGTCGTTCCAAGAGTCTTGGAAAGAGAATGGTCGCATATTTTTCTCCTAAAAGAAGATACATCACAACGGTAGCCTTGGAAAATCAAGGGACAGCTACTTCTGAATGGTATATAACCAAATGTGTTCCTGTAGTCATCCAATAACTATACAAGAGCCGTCCAAAGACTGGTCTGTGGGGTATTCAATGGCACCATGACAATGCACCCACCCACAGCAGCGCTAGAACACTCTATTCTTTTGCTGAACGGTGTGTCAAACTGGTGCCTCACCCACCTTATTCTCCGGACCTAGCTCCGTGCGACTTCTTCTTATTCCCTAAGATCAAAGAAAAGTTACCAGGTGCAGGTCGCCATTTTTCCACCGATGAAGAGGCAATCGCTGCATTTGATAGAGAAATTAGCATACTTTCAAAAGAACGTTGTTCGCAAGAAGTGATTTTACCTAATGCGTAAATGTATTGAGGTAGAAGGAGAATTTGATGAAAACACAGAATAAAGTTTCTTAAAAAAAAACTTGTAGTTTTTCAGTATCTAAAAACTTTCAGCGAGACCTACGTACATAGACTCGGAAAGGAGTGAATATTAAGTTATGATTGAGACACATAACAGACAGCTATTACAGACTCTCAAGGACTCAAAATTATCGACCATACCCAGTCATCCCCAGTCATTAATCTCACTTTTTTTAACCTCAATCTTTGTGAATAATCATCAAATGCTTGAAAGTGTAATAATTGAATTCTGAATATTGTGATCAGCTTTTCCATGAAAAACGTGGTAACAGGCATGAATAGTTAATTCTGTTTATTTACCGGCGTGCAATTTACTGATTTGGCCAAATTATTACCCATCCTATTACTATTAATTATTAGCTGTACTCAATTTGTACGATTAACGTTGTTTCTGTATAATTCAAGCCTGCATAGATTATTCATTGACGTGAGTTGAAATTTGACGGTAGGCGTAGTTGGCATCGGAATGAAAATAACAAAATTGCCACTGTAATTGGAGATGCTATAACAGATTTTTCTTAATCACATTATCCTCGTATTGAGTAAATTTCTGTTCGATGCAACTAGTTTATTAATTTATTTGTTAAATAAGATAGTATTTGAATTAGTTAGCAAAAATATGGGATTTCCATAACTGCACAAGTTTAGCTCGAGTAAAGAACCCTTTTAGACTTTATAAAGCAAAATAGTTCTAGACCACGATTTTTAAAAGCTGTTACGGTACAGCATATACGTCTGAGAAAGCACCTGCAAGACAATTTTCGGCTCTAAAAACGGTGCCACAATCCGTCATCAACGCTAGGTGACAAATTGGCGGCCATGCTAAAACTGCACTCGCGGTCATCTCGTTTGGACGGCCTATTGTTTGAAATATACCTCATCACAGAATCAAAAATGATGCATACCCCATATCGCAAGCAGTAAAATAGGCTGACATGCACTGAGTTGTCATACATACACCCCACAGGCCTCCGATCTCTCACGTAGCTGCTTTACTTTGTTCGGAGCAATCAACAAAACTATACACCTATATTGCGTGTATCGAACTATTCGAGCACTATTATGCGTCTAACTAGCGCAAAACTGTTTGTAATACTGGAATGGGTAAGTTTTACCCCACCTTCGGGGTAAGATGGGAGGCTGTGTCAAAAAGTCAGAAAAATCTTATTTGAAATTCATTTTGATTCCGCAAAATGCTATAAGACTAACTGTTGGTCGAAGTGTCTAAACTATTTTAGAATTATTCATAGATGAGGGTTTCTCGACACTAAATGGCAAGGAAGCCAGACGAACTTTCCTGAATGGTTCTTTCATGAATTTCCAATCACGGCCGGGTTGATTGTTTTGATTAAGAGGGTCAATATCCCCACACTTTTAAAAATATTCCGGAAGTAGCTATCAGATGTTCTCCGAGGTGCTTGTGGATAAAAGATTTAAGAACCATCCTTTCGCCGAACGGAACACAAAGCTCATCGCTGAACGTTCTCTAGAAGGTTGCAGTCACGAATAAGGGCAGCGTACCGCTTAGGTCCAGCAAACTCTATGATCAATCATATGTTGACTCTATATGAAGGCATACAAGTTGAAATAGTACAGCCACTATAAGATATTCTCACAGAATTTATATTTGACTTCATATTTTAAATTGCATAATCCCCTCTAAGGTCAAAATTATTCACTTTTTGCAGAACCAATAGAGTCTTCAGATGCTAATTGGAACATACTTTATGCCATGGACCTTATATCTGTTTTATTTACAACGGTTAACAAAGACTCGGATCACACCTCAGAGGTACTCTGAGAGAACAAATGCCTATTGACATTAACATACTTAAAACTGTAACTGTGGCAGCTCTCTTGAACACTTACAATGTACAATCTATAGAATAGGGAGAGATCAGATACTTTCCTTCAATATTCCAGACTGTGGATCTTTTTTTTATATCAAGCGTGCACAATAGGCGTATCATCCTTTTCTTGATTCAGTCCAGAAGTTTCAAGGCTTGGATCGCCACCAATAAAGCAAAAAAAAACGATTGTACTAAGAATTATATAACTTTATCTTATAACAAGTATAAATATTTCTATACCCTAGTATTAGGGTTTAACTTTATTTTCTTGGTCTTCAGGGTCATTAATAGGTGAACTCACTTATTTCTAGTCGAATATTTTTGATTAAAAAAAAATGGAAAAGATGTGGAATTCTACATGCGTGCTCTTCTTAGTTTGACTATTGGTCATGTTGTTCACTTTACAACAACCTATTTAAGAAATTCTAGTGGCTTACAAAGCTATCGAACGTTTTCTAGTTACCTGAAGATTGAATTGAAATCAACCTTAACCGCGAACTCCTAGGTCATTTTGAGGTAGAAAATTGAACGGATCACAGCATAAACAAGATCAAAGTAGCGAAAAAATCTGCCATAATAAGTATTACTTTGTGCGATTCGAAATTATGGAGCTATTGTTAGTTTGTACAATTAATTGACCTGTGACTTAAATCCTGTGCTGGGTCAGCATCTCCGAATTTCAAAATGCGAATTATGTATCAACTTCAACCTTTCGGAAAAAGCAAGTGAGTAATTGTCACAAAAATATTTCAGTTGTGTATTTCAAGGTACGTTGTTTTCCCGTCAAACCACTTCCATCGAAATATTTTAATTCAGTATTTTGTATAAAAAACACAGAATAATTCCTGAGCTGGTCTCTTTTGACATATGCATTTAAAATATTTCATAAATGTTTCGAATACGAAGATGGGGTCATCAGTTGTAATAATTATATAATTCCTGAAGAATTTTCAGTGCTAATTGTAAATGGTATGATAAAAGTGGAACTTCCTACATTATTTCGCCTTCTGTTCTGTATGAAATATATATAAATTTATGAGTTTTTCACATGTCCCAACGTATTCCGACATATAAAACGCAGTACACGCAACCTTCCAAGCATAGAAGAAAAAAACACTCTCTTCTAAAACAGCAAAAAATTAATTAGCACTAGCGTAAACACAAGTTCAAAAAATACTGGAATACCTCGTTCTCTTTCAAAATTAATTAAAATGTCTAGTTTGTTCTGCTAGGGTTTTAATTTGAATGTGTATACAGATTTGTATTACGCCTCCGTTTCATCTACAGACCTAAAATTACGTTTAGGGCTTTCAGAAAAAGGTACTTGGTCTGTCTTTATGAGAAATTTTTTATAAAGACTGGTAGATAGATAGCTTTCATGTGAAATGTCATCATTTCATTATTATAAATGCCATGTCGTGTGCTTATATATAAAAATAATTTTTAGTGCAAATAAAAAGTATGTTTACTACAAATTGCTTTTTGATGGAGATTAAACTGCTTACGCACCCAATACACGTATTTTTTATCAATTTCAGTTAAGGTGTTTTGTGAAATTATGAGTATTTGAGAAATAAACGGATAGTGCCATTGAATTTCTCATTAATTTTTACCCCCAACGTGTCCCTGAAAATCTGAGCTATGATGCAGATAGTATCAAAAGACTGCATAAATTTTACTCCTGATAACCGTTAATTAAAAACCACATATGATCATTACATGAACATTATCAACGTTTCGGCTGTCACGGTAACCTCAAAAAGTATTTTTGTGAGTCGTCTGGATGTAATTCAACTGTGAATAATCATTGTATTTAAATCAAAAACCTACCGCTAATACTACATGATTTACAAATAATAGAATAAGTATTTGCGAAAGATTATCAGTTTTGAATTTTTCAGAATTGAGTTCGTTCCTTGTTATATGTTATTATAATGTATTTAAAAAATTTATTCATAAAGAATCCGAAGCAAGTTACCCCGAAACCAAAATGCATTAATATGGAAAAATTCCGATGTTAATTTGTTTATAAGAAAATATCTATATGCTAAATCAATAATTATCTGATATTAGATAAAAAATAACATTGACTAACTTGATTAAGTGATGACTAGAAGCATAAAAACTTTTTTGAGGGAAAACTTTTATTTAAGTGCGCTAAAAAGAATAAGTTAGTCTTTTACTTTAAAACTTCTACTATAAACTAATAACGTCATTACACAACGTATATGATATAAAAGCTTGTCAGCGAAATTCAAGTACTCGTATTTACTTGTTTAAAGATTTTAATTGAAAATTAAATTCAATCAGATCAAGCTATTTAGATAAAGGACTTAACGCTTTTATATCATATCAATTGTGTTGTTATAAGTGGATAGTACAAGTTTTAAAATAAAAGTTTATTTTATTCTCTGCGGCGCATTTAAATTTAAATGGTAGCTTGATTTTAGTTAAGTTTTTTACTTTTCATTTATTTCTTGCCTTTTAGTTATCCCTGGACAGGTTTGCAAAAATCCCAGTACACCAAAATTTCAGACGAATTGGAGCAACGAAGTTTATGATCACCATCCTTTTTTGCTCTCATTCGTATCCTCAGCACGTCCTTTCATTTGATACCCATATTGTAGGAGTGCTTTTAAAATAACTACTTTCAGCTCAATCTGTTGAAGATATCTGCTTCAAAATTGAATTGCAAGATTCCACCAAACTAACATAATTCCTTAGATACATACATTCATATATTGCAAATTAAATAAAAGCTTGTAATATATTCCGTATATGAACAAAAAAAAGTGGAACACATTGTTCATAAAATTCGAAACAACATATTTATTGTAACGTCTGAAACTGATCCTGCCGTTGTTTCTTTGGTTCATTTCATATGTTCTACCGGTCGCTAATAAAAAACCACACGATTGAATTAATAGCTTTACTAACGTTTCGGCTGCCTGGGCAGTCTTTACTACAAGGTAGGAATAGACTAAGTTTTGAAATCATAATAACATTGAAATATTTGAATGCTTCCAAGGGAACATTTTTGTTTTCAAACTAGTTCCTACTCTGGGTTGATATCCGATGATAGAATACAAAACAAGGACATAATGTATTGACACACCATGAGATAAAACAAACCATTCAACAATGTGACTTCAAAAGCAATGATAAAATATTCCCCTGTTCGTATCCAACAACAAGCCATAAGGAAACCTGTAGAAAAACGTATGGACTAACTTCAGGTTTGGCAAACATTAATTAGATCTTTCCCAAAAACAAAACTCCACGACACACTCCATAACCTTCGACATGATGCAGGGCGGAGTAACAGGTCAATGTCAGAAGAATGCTCTTAAATAGCATAATACTGGTCAGTATACCATTTTAAGAACCCGAATCCTAATCCTGAATCACTCCATAACAATGGTTAGACTTGTCGAAACAATTTCAAATATGGTTTTCTAAGTATTTCTACCAGATCATCTCTTTCCAAAGAATAACACCGAGATAATCTGCAGAATTTCCATATGGTGTGATGTCCAAGTTCGCCAAGGAGAAAGAGTGGGGTGGGTCCTGGGAAAGGAGCCCGCAAGTTTGAAGGGGACCCGAAAATAAAGAGATGCAAAAAAACTTTTCTTCTATACCTTGTTTAACTCGCTCGAATTAGCTTGACATTTATGTATTTATGCATGTATCTACCAATGTAATGGAATTACATTAGTAATTAATATTTCGCTCCCCAGCCATATAAAACATAATTTAATCAAATGATTTTCAATAAATGTATTGTATAAGAATGAAGCTATTAGGATAAGAATGTATTTTTTTGAAGAGATTAGGTACTTGATATGAAATGGTATAAGTATTTCAACCATACTAAAAAGCAACTGATGAATTTTTTCATTAAAATATTTTTATTAACCAGTCTGTACTTATTTTAAACTCATTAAAAATAGTTTAATTGTATTGACCTTGTGGAATGTCTATCGTTCTTAAACAAGGTCTTGATAATCAAAAACTAATTCTTACTTTTTAAATCGGTAGCGTGTTTTTAGATGTTGATACCTTATCATACTTGTATTTTTTCTCTTCTGCTCTTCAGGTGGTCTCGGAGATTAAATTTCCCATTCTCTGGACAAAATAGATTTTCAGCGTTCCAGCATGGTGAATCTTGAACAGCCTATAGAACACCATCAAGCGCACTCCAAATAGCAGAAATGTAGCTTACGAGGTAACTCATTAGCCGAAGTAAAACTTTGCTACCTTTAGTGCAGGGGCAGGTGTTTGAAGTTTGGAGAGCACAGTGAGAGAGGTTGTTACGCTCGATATTGGTTGTTTAGCTGCAGACGCCGTTAGAGGCAATGAATTGATTTTAGCAGAATCCCATAAGACGTTTGCAGTAATTGGAACGTCTCGCGCTAAACACCACCCGGCGCACATCCACCGTTGTTGGAGGCAATTAATACATGCAGACATTCCTACATGCTTCTCTCCTGAATGGTTAATGGATTTGTATTGAAGGGGTGATTCGAATGCAGATGGTTCGTTTCTGGTACTTGTCAGTATACAGAAAACCAACACATACCAATAGCTATTTTTGTAGTTGTATTTTGTTTGAAATTTGTGGACAGTGTAGAGGTTTCAATAAAACTGCTCCGGAAATATTGCAAAATTTGTCTATATTTTTTATGTTGGGTTCAGCTTTCAGAGTAAATTGTGAAAAAATACCTACTATCGTTTATTGCAAAAGTAATGTTATTAAACATGTAAGTTGAACAATTTTCATCGAAAACTTTGTCGACTGGTTATCTAGAAATGCCGTAGTGACCGAGGGACGCCCAGTACTTGAGTCAACTTTCACCAAGCTTCAGTATATTTCAAATCATTAATCACATGGTCTGATTGGGTTTCTGGCCTTACTGAGTCGGCGCCCGCTTCCGGATATTGTATTCCCGGAGCAGCTACTGCTACTTTACAAGTCTCAGATCAGACCATCGCTGAAGTACTGCTCGCTTGTGTAGGTATGCTAAACTATGGAATATGGTCACTATATATAGGTCTCGATGTAGGTATTATCATACTTCTTTACATAAAGAAATTGCGGGGTAAGCCGTTAATACTTTAAAGAACGTAAATTTAGTGCATCGGCAGAAATGACGTGAAGTAACAATAGATCACCAGCTCCACCTCTGTAATGCAATCACTCCTTCGAAGCTATTACACCCCCTCTACTTTGAGGGTCCCTCTTCCACCCAGTCAGATGCACACATCTGGCGAACATGAGAAATTTGGACCGTCTGGGCACGTCCTTGGATAATTTCAGGCCGACATTTTGAAAAATTGTAATTGCTTTGTCTCCGGAGCCCGTACGGATTGGCCACTTGAGGTTTTTCGACGTGCCCCGCCTTGGCGGAAAATCCAACCGTATATCCGCCAGTCTTGAAGTTGGGGACTAATTTATATGTTAATTGAGGTGGTAGCGTCAAATGAACCTTCTTGCTTTGGTTACCTGCTGTTTTACTACTCATGCCAGTAGTCATGAGAAGTATTGATATAGATGTTATGTTTTTCTGATGTTTCATGCGATAAACGACACGAAAAAACATGTCACTTATCTCCGTTGGTTGGTTTCTCTTACGTCTGTCTGTTTGTACGTCTGGTAATGCTTGACCTCACTATAACTTCAAAGGTACTGATATACTGCCATTGAAATTGTGACGGTTGATTGATACTGGGACAAATACGAAAAAGCTTTAATGATTTTGAAAATCGGGATATAGTGGCAGCAGGTTAATCCTGATGTTAAGAGACATTTACAGGTCACTTCTACTTTTAGAAAGGCATTGTTCATTTTATTTACTAAGGCAAACAAAAGTTGAGGTTTGAGAAACGATATATTTTATAAATTTAGTATACCTGGGGAATTTGCTCCAAAATATATTTATTTTATAAATATTAATGTGAATCCCGACTCTTATTTTTGCTGTCTGTATGAACCAATAACTGCCATGAAGAAAATGAGACCCCTCTGGATGGAAACTGCCGTTACAGAAATTCTTCCCATGGTGTTTTATATAAAAAGAAATTCGGAAGATACCAGTGACTGATTATTTTACATCTTGTTTTTCAACCTACCAATATATAAGGTTAGCATAAATTGAGGAATATTTTTCAATAACAAACTTAACAACAATATGTAAAAGGCATGATGGGATTTCTGATATCTAACAGTAGTTGAAGCAATGTAGCCCATTTAGGTTCTGTACAATCGGCCAACCGTTTCTGCAAATTTAACACAATATTATTTTGTTCTAATTACAGGAGTTCGCTCCTTAATAAAGTTTTTAACATGTTTTTAAGTAACGCCACAGCCAAGAATTCGCATGAATTAGGATAACGCTATCATAGAGACTATGAACCTGCTTATAGCTTGATCTTGAAAACAGCAGCAGTAAATATGGAAGGATGCTTTTTTCTATATCAAAATCATATTTTCATTTCACTCGCTTTATATTCGTAGAATAATCATGATCCCGCAACATGTGCAATTATCATTCAACAATAACAATTACAGTCTCTCACTATCCATCGTTTATATCCTAAAAAAACCACACCGAGCCATCCATTTATATTTTCCTAATATCTTGACTGATTCAATATATAATTATACACATACATAATGATTCCAAAGTACAGCCTTTCGCAATGACGACCCCATATGTATGTCCTTTAAAGATAAGGTGTTTACTGATTCATCGTTTTGTCATTACAATATTAAATCCTCAGTATTCCCGTAATACTCCCGAACTTTTCCAAAGTACACAATAACCTTTGTGGAAAGAAAAATCCCCTAACACATACAATCTGTCGTTGGATTACCAGCTTATGTGAAATGGCAAATGTTTAGCCAGCGATAAAGCTGCAGATCTGGGATAAACTGCTCCTGTAAATAACTTTCGATTGTTGCCGGCTCAATATTGGAGATTTTTTTGCTGGTAGGAGATATGTGGAATTATAAAATGAGGCGGAGATCACAAATCGTATGTTTGCGTTTTTTTTGAGTAAATAGCTTGTTGCACTCAAATATGCTTTAGAAATGTGATACTAGCTCCTTTGGCGCAAGAACCACAAACACTACACAAAATATGCTAAAAAACTTAGCTAGAGATGCTAACACAGCCAAAACACGTTTTAATAACACTGCTCCGGACTTTCGTTATCTTGAGAATTATGATTTTCACAACCTGAATAAAATGTATATTTGAAACAATTCTGAATAAAATGTATATTTGAAACAGTGTTATCCAAACTTCTACATTGTCTACAAATTTGAAGCAATAGCAAAACACGTGTCGCGTATTGAAAAATTGGCTTGGCAATCAGCACAACAATTTACTCAAGCCTCAAGACTCAACAAAATCATAGCATAAAAATGTGATCCCACAGAGATACATACTACAGCACAGGCAATCAGCACAACACGTAGTGAAATATTTCTTTAGCTAGCATTACGAGATTGAACGTTCTGAGTGCTCCCGGTAAATCTTAGCAATTCCAGGTTCTTCAAATGACATTAAAAATGCTTTATAAAAATTCCTACCCAGTGATCTTAATTCATCCGCACATACAAATCCCTAGAGGAGTATTACGTCTGATTCCATTAGCAGTTATGGGCAGTAAAGTGGAAATTGCTTGTGAATTGCCACCAATTACAAGCAGAACTAGCGGATTATGCCTCGGACTGCCTCTTTCTCTTTATCTCTCTCACTCTCTCCTCAGACGGGCCTTAATTTTGTTATCAAGAGATATAAGGGAGATATTGCAAAATATGATTCTGTATAGCATGTGAAATGCGGCTTTTGGGAATGTGGGTCTTGATTGCAGCTGAATGAAAATGTAGGAGTTGCGGATAAATTTAGTTTATCGCCGTTTGGGTGCAAGACGAACAATAGTGCAATATGTTGTTGATGATAATTGTTTTGCTGTTGTTCGAATTATTTATGTACGTTACCGCGGGACTATGCAATTGTGGATAGTGAGTGTCATTAGTTTATGTTCTATTGGTTTAATGTCTGGCCTCTATAGCTCAATCCATAACGCCGAGGTTCTCTAAAAGAACGAAATCAGGAAGGCTCTCATTCGAGGATTTGGAAGCCAGACCTGGCGAGGATGGGTCCTCTGGTGTTTGCTGGACTGGCGACTCTTGATATTATTATGCGAGAAACCTCAGTCGAAGACCTGACGATCGTATTTATAGAATATTGACAGATAAGCCATCTTTTTTGATCTTCTGAACAGTTAAAGTCAAGCGCATCAATTAGATGTATTACTCGTTTCTCGATTCTCTACACCTCAACGGCAATTATTTGGATATCATCATTATAATAGACATAAATATGTTTCATCCAGCACCATACGATCCCTCGACCCGCTAGAAAAACAAGTTCTGATTGAATACTAGCCTCCATTTGACTTCACATGCAAATAGGGAACTTCCTTGTTGAACGCTTTCGAGGACTGATCATTTTCCAAAAAAATGAGATGTCAAGATTGGGGGTTGGAATAAGTGGGAGGCCTCTATCCTGTTTTGGCAGCCTTAAAAGGGATTCAATTTATGTTTTACTATTACGGCATTTTAGGGCGTTATTCACTTTTTTCTGAAAAGGAATAATTTCATTCGCTTGTGTCTTAGCAGCTACTATGGTTACTGCATTTTAACTGAACTTGGATTATAAACACATAATATGCAATTTAACCTTTTATAAAATGACCCAAGTAAGTTAACTTTGTATTTCACATGTACTCGTATCAGTTTGTGGAAGAATGGTCGTATTTTTGAGTTGTTGATCCACTTGAGGAGATATGAACCTTCTGTAACAGGTCTTAATTTTTCTGATATCTTAAACATTTTCTAACTGATCCTCAGATCAAAACGCGACCCAAATTCTACTTTTTAAATCTATATCAGTGCGCGGTTAGTATAGTGTCACCCTACTTAACCCCAGAAAAAAAATTTCCCATAATCAAAACAGGGGTCAGATTCAAAATATGAGAGGCAATACCCAACATTTATGATTGGTTTGGTGTATTTTTAGATAAAGCTCTAAATATTTTTTTTTGCTGATGATTGTTTCGTTATACCTAATGCCGTCATCAGACTGATATATCTTGTGCAAATCGACTGAATAGATTTCACGGACATCTTGATGTTTCGTGACACACACCAAGACCATGTCACCTATTTACATCTGTTTGTCTGACTGTCTGTACTCTTTCTGGTAATGCTTGGCCTCTCTGTAAAAATGAAGCTTTAAAAAACGACATAGTAGTGGAGGACTTAACGCCAAATAAGGAAAAATAACTAATGCTCAAACTTCAGTTCTTGACGTTTCTGAAGCTCCTCAGGAGAGGTAAATCTCAAAATCTTTTGGCGTTAGTGAAAGGCGATTTATCATCTACATATTTTTGAACCTGGTAGTCATTTGTATTTGTTAGGACGTATACTCTCATATTTGCCTTCAAGACAGATTTCCTTTTCTTATCAGCTGTGAAGCTAAAATTTTACAATGCGTTTGTCTTATCAACTGAGTGAATCTTTTCCATTTTAAACGGTAAGCTTTAACTATTTCTCTTGTGCCGTTTCTGTCTTAGATATTTTTATTACAGATTGTAAATTGTCTCATAATGGCATTGGGATCGTAAATGAAGGAGACAGAACTATTTAGGCACTTAAAAAAAAACACATACAGTTGCATCAGTCCATTAAAGATTTTGGTCAAACTTTAGAGCTAGTGATCTACTTAAAATAAGTTTTGGAAATATTAGAAAATGCAGCTGTCAACACTTGCAAAATTCAATCCAAATAACTAAAATACAGGACGCCTTTTTCATAAAATATGGAATATCCATGAGCCCTTTGAACCCTAATGCATACATTTACACCAGCAAATTAAAAAAATTCCATATCCATTATATAAATGCTCCCTCGTCATTCATAAATCACGCAGAGTGCATTAAAAGTTATTCCGAATATTATACAACAATTTTAAATCGCAAGCATTTTAAACTCGCTCTCGCGTATGAAATTGCTTTATAAATCAACAACTCCAGTGGTTTAAAAAAATCGCATGTAGCTATACATATATATGCAGTCTTCCATTTTACGTACATGACAAAAATTGCAGCAATTTAACATATTATGCGGAATGTTAGCTCTGGTAGATCACTTATGACTATATAGTATAAAACAATTTGAACAAAAAATTTTTATCCATCTACAAGGTGGATTTCCTTTATCTCTCTTCAAAATCCCATAACAAATTAGTCTCCAAGTAAATAGGTATAGACTGACTTGCATATATTGATCGAAATCTTGCGAGTTCACCTTTGTTCGAGCTTACAGACTGTGGAGCTTTTGTATGTGACTCAGACCTAGTAATCCCGATATCAGGTCATGCCAGGAAATGTGATTGTCGATGAAGTTTGACTAGAGGAATGACATATCCTATCAAAAGCTTCCTGCGACTCTCGAAGATCTGTGCTTGCTAATGCCATACTACCGATCATTGATGTTGTTTTTGTCCATGAACTTCCAAAGAAGCACTTCAATTAGATTATGTAGCCTTGGATATCGTACACAGAAGAATCACAGCTGTAGCGCTTTTTATACATGGGTTGCATGCGAGTGATCTTCATCATGTAGGAAACACGCTTCGCTGGTGTCAGATTTGAAGAAGTTTGTGAAGAACTGGTGTCGGCTCTGCGGTGTAACGTTCGAGGACAATGCAGGACAAACATTTTGAGGGAACCAAAATTAAAACGTCTAATCCAGTACTCAAAATGGATACACTAGTACTGCGTGTTCACTCAACTAGCATTTAAGCCCTTATCTACAAAACCTTCTACCAAGTATAAAAACGGCTAAAAATTACATATATCCCAAACCTTCAGCGCCAATCTGTCCCTTCCGCTCGTAATGCTGAAAATACTATCTACAAATTGAAAAATCCCTATCAAAAGATCCTAACTTATTTGTTTGCTAATTTTGGGAACAGCAGAACCAATGTTTCATAAAGCATCCACTATACAAACAATAACTTGAGGCTGAGGCTATATATTCACACACAAAAAAGAGTTTAAATTTAAGATCAAGTACCACTTAGTGAATAAATATTTCGAAGTAATACCTTTTCAGCTCATATTTGAACTTATTGATTTTATACGGAATATATCCAAGTTTTTCACAATTATTATCCAAATTCTATTTCCACACACCTGAAAATTCATTCTCAGACCAAGAATATGTGCTTTCATTCAAGTATACCATATCTTCCAATATGCGCAAAGCTATAATAATCTTAGAGTAAAGAGAATACTTTATATTTGGTCAATATAGATAATTAAAGTGGATATTTTTAATTCAAGGGAAAGTCCTGGAAGTGAGAATACCAGAATATCAAATTGAGCATATCATAATCTTGGCGCAAATAATTGAATGTCACTGGTTTTTTAACCTTCAAAAACAAAGAACAAAAGAAGTGTCAAAACTGTACCAATGTGATTTCTTTCTTACATTTATCCGCGTCATATAGTACTTTTTTTTAATTCAAGTTATAAAGGTGTTGTACAAATGAACATAATATAAAAGGTATGTAGCTGTAATTAAGCCAAAAGATATACGTCCACCATTTGTATAAGAACTTATTAACAACTCACATGTCACTCATATCACATCAAGACCTGTATAGTTGTATGAGATCCTCATAGTAGTCACAACTCCAACTTTTTAACAGCACATTCATCCTGAGAGGTGGTTGGTAAAAATTAAATCCAACAGAAACTAACGGGCGCGAAAACAGAGACACGCGAACCGGTGAATTGCCGTTGAAGAATGTGGCGATGCCAAACAAGTCAATGAATTACTTGGAGGGAATCGCTAGATGTTCGTATTGTTGATTAGAGTAAACTTACAAAAAAATATAGAATACTTGTTATAGATGCATTGAAATCTTAGTTGTGAAGAAAATTATATTTTTCTTATAGTATATTCCTTTAGAATGAGTATTGAATTCGAAAATATACCTTTCTTGGTTCAAATCATTAATAATTTTCTTATCAAGTTAATTGTCTCAGAGTAAGATCAGATGTTCTTGTCGTGAGGATATCTTTACAAGAATATCGAAATTATTGGAATAATTATTTTTTTTCATGTGTGCATTCTTATCAGAGGAGCTGTATCCCAAATTTGTCTCACAGATATAAAAAGGCCTGTTTTGTTTCTTGGAAATGTCTTTTGGACCCGTTTGAAGCTCGATATTTCCAACTTGTATAAATATATTGACATGTTTCAAAAAAAATGCTGACGTAGACCTAAAATATCGTTTTTGCAACACAGGTCGATGTCGTACCCAGCTCTGAGCTTTCCAGTTACCCTTGGGCAGAAAATATATGTCTTTAAGACACCTCGTACAATCCTCTGTTATAGAACGAGAAAGAACATTCTAGCACTGTGGATTATTTCCTATTTGAATCCCTTTTTGTGTGTGTGGAGCGAGGTTATTGATTACCGTTGACCGGACTCCCGAAAAACGACTGTTAAAACAAATGGATGCAGTTTGGCGAGTCATCCTGGGCAGATTTCGGATATAGTACAGTCGTAGCACTGGGAGAGAGAGAGCACAAAAATTCGTTCTAGTTGCCCTATAAAATGTTCAGACGCATCGACATCAAATACGTTAGCAGGCTACATATAAGGGGGAGGAGAGGATCCTGAAGCTGTGTATTTTAATTAAAATAAATTATAAGTAATATTATAGCGGAATGCCTCTGCTGTATTGTCTTGTACATCAAGATACCAAGGGAAGAACCAGATGTTTCCGTTGGCCTAAACTTTTCAGTACGGGAAGAAAACTGCTTCTATGCACATCAAAGTGGTAATAAAATTTTGCTATTCGTACAATATCGAGACTAGAATATTAATTAGTATGACAGGTTAGGCTTTTGTATGTTAAAAACATACACAGCTTTTTGATTTTCCGCTATTAAAACATTTAATAAAATATCACTCATCTCCAAGCATCGGACACGGTGGCGCTGCCCATTGGCATCTTATGAAGTCAAAGTCCTAACACTTGGACTGCATTGAAGCAGTGATAGATACCCCTCACAACATCGATCCAATAAGTAAGAACTGACTTACAGCGACATCCCTTGTTCTTCGTAAGCACTTTTTACGATGTACCGTAATCTCGGCATCATTCATGTCAGGTGACGACTGATACTTAGTGTAAGCTCTCCACTCTCCATAAAGCCTGCTACAGACATGCATGTTGCGTGTTTAGCCTAGGCGCTTCAGTATTGCTTGGTGGTCTAACTGTAGAGAGAAATTGCACTCCATTATTATGAGAGATTCAATACCGCAGGTACGTATCAAAAAAATCTCTTAAAAATCTGTACATATTAATCGCAAACGCGAAATGTTTGAAAAATCCTGGAACTGCACCATTGACAGGAATGCTTTGTGAAATGGGATGGTACCACAATACAGACATAGCCTGCCTTAGATGTCTGAAATTGGATATTTTCCTAACCGAGTTAGGATCATACAGCTCCTTTGCTCAGCCAACGCTTCGCCCAACGCTACATAGCAACAACCTCGCCTTGGTCTCAGATTATTAAGGATACAAAGCCCTAATGAATTGTTAAGGTTTGCATGTATAAGGAGCTTTACTTATGCCCTCAGACGGTGCGTATCTTACAGTACACTGCGACCTTCCTCAAATTGCTCTGCTGTTATTTGCGAGAAAGCTATACTTTAGTATATGTAGATGTGAATGTACTACATGGAAACTCACAATTAATACTAATTGGAAACAAAATATTGCTGGTGCGTATTCGAGTAAAATCAAACGGTTTCAGCATTTCGAATATGTTCAGAAGTTAGATCAAGTGGATCAGCAGCTTTATAATTCGATCATTATCATTTGATCTTCATTAAACTGATACAACTCCACTTGAAATACAGTGTAAGCCTACTTGACACAAATTTTTAGAGTCTGAATAGCTCTTGCATCATTATTTATGATCTCTATTCATTTAATGTGGAGTAGTGTGTAGCGAAACAGAAACAGAACAAATTTTTCCGTCTGCAAAAAAAGTTAACTACGCCCTCAAATGCTGTATAACTTATTCTTCACAAGTCTAAGGTATTGTCGTAAAAGTTCACACCTATCAAGGAGAACCATGTTTGTAATTTGAACTCAAATTTATATTAAAATGTGTGGACAATTATATGTGTCTCAAAAGCGAAAACGTTTTGCGATCTCCCATTTCCCCCACCCGCACTCCTAATTTTTTACCACCCCTAAAAATTTTTGGATAATGATTTCAGGCATCTGAAATGCTCAAAAACAAATTTTGTACATTTTTTATTTATTTCCTTTTTTTAATAATAACTCCGCCACCACTGAACCCATTTTTGGACACTTCTTTTCCGTCCTTGTCACAGTAGTAACCTAAATAACCTATAAGTTTTATTTAAATCGTAGAGTACCTTCCAGATTATCGAGGGCTCAAGGATTACCGAACAAACATGTAGAAAACACAGTAGGTATCTTAAATGCGAATTTTCTCCCTATTACAATACTCAACATCTCTATTAACATTACATCAACTCTACATAACATCAACCACAAGGTTATTGCCAAGGAACCGCATTGGTATCGAAGGAAATTCAAGGAGGCGGCATTCATCACCAACAACAGCAAAGTGTACAGCAAGCCCAGCGTAGACATTAAACCAATATGGCAGCCACTCAAAAAGAAGATCTACGACTGGACCAGACAACAAACAATGACCGACAAACAGCCACGTCAGCAGATCGGAATACCACTCATCGGGAACCAATCAGTACAGACCGCGCACAACGACACGTCACCGGACGGGGTGTTCCCCAGTTCACCTGAAGACGATTGAAGATAGCATATCAATCGAAACGTCGTGATACTCAAAAATTTTATAGACAATGAAAGTCCGAAATCAGACTTTTGAAAAACATTACATCCCATTCTCATAGTATTCTTCTGTTGATACAACACTTGTGCTTATTTGCCGGACAGCACCTGGAAGATATATTTTTTCGACACGGATAAAGTTCTTATTAAATCCCTAAAATGCAAGATATAGATCTTGTCTGACTTTGTACTGTTACAAACTACCGTCAACTCGATTGACCTTTGCTGTATAAAGATGTATTCCGAATTCTTCCAGCCCAAACAAAACAGCGTCCTCCTGTTTGCTCCAATCACCCACACACTGCCGCTCCAGCTTTCCAAAACAGGAAAGGTAAACGCTGAATACGAAGCAATCCATCCACGGCCAACCAGATCAGCAGGCAAACAAATAAAGCTTTCCAGGTCACCACGCCGCATCGAACGCGACTGATGAACATTTTTCTTTTCTGCCGTGCCATCGCAAAAAAGGACAAACACTTTTTCGATTACTATAAATCATGAATATTTTCCGCGCCAATGGACATATCATTCAATCCACTGTTTGTGGATATAAAGATGTCACGTGCATGTGCGCGGAGGGGAGGGAATTACATGCATACCCGGAATTAAATATTATTTCGCAGCCTAAGAAGTTTGTTTTCATTCATTGGTGGGCTGTGAAAGGATGAATATCTTTCCAAATTAATATCAAAACGTTATAAACAGTCAATCTATCAGGGAATCAACTCCTTGGCAAACTGGGACATCGAAGAAAGTGGCTGATTTTTCTCTTTTCTCTAGATTCTATCAGTGTAAATGTATGGCTCAGTTGTCTCGCGTAATATCACAACGTCGAACTCCTGACATCTCGAATTAGCCATTCTTTTAGAGAACCTCAAAGTTGTGGAAAGAGGTGACAGGGGGTTCGTTCACCGATGCCTACAATTTAAAGCGTTTGAGTCAGTTTTCTTCGATGTCCCAAGATAACAACAGAAAATACTCCCATGTGGAATCCAAGAACAGGAAGCAAAACGTTTGTTCCATCTGTAGGTTTGCAAAACATTGATTAGATTTAAACTGGATCACAGTCGACTGATGTATTGGAAGTAAGTTCACGACACAACCTTATAAATACAGATTCTTTTATCTCCTCTTGAAATTGATGATTATGGATTTGGTGTTTATGGAATCATTTCCATATTCATACGTGTATACGGAGTGATTCAGTTTTTTCATGAGGGAACCCCTTGTGAGTAGCTATCGCACCCCCCTGGTTAGACACAAAGAAAGCCATTGAATGGAGTCTTGTCGATGCGGGAAATCGAGTATTGTGGCAAGTCTCTCATTCAAATCACTTTTTCTGTTTTCGTTACGTGATTGATGACTATTGACCGTCTGGATTAGGACGTTCTGGGCTGCTAGCATGTCATGCTGAGCTGAAGAAAATGACCAGCAGAGATAGAGAGAAAGCGGAATGAAACAATGGGTAAACGTGGCGATGTTAGCTGGGATGGGGCATTGTGGGATATTTTCAAAGGAATTTGGATGACTTCCTTGGAATTGCAGGATGCTACAGAAAAATTAAGGGTTTCAATTGAGAACTGCGCTTTGTACAGCTTTAGAGATATATAATTTCCAACTACTTCATCATCGTTGGACTTAATCTTGTTTGCAATATATTACTTTCTGTTATGTAAAATTTAAATATTTTAGCGGTTCAGAAGTAACTTTAACCACACCTCAATCAAATTAGTCATAAGAACAGACCGAAATTTTATTTTTCGATGGACAACTTTTTTTGTATTTGTTCGGATACATTTAACAATGAAAGAACAAGGCAGGGAGTTGGGAACAGCCGATATCTTGAAAGAGTAGTTTATGTCAAACCACTCATTTGCATGTGATGACATCTGAAAAAAGTCGAAAAGTTCTGTAACTTGATTTAACTCAAGGTTATTCCCGGTCAAAGTTTTATCATCGATTATATGCTCATGAATTTTCTTATTTTTTGAGATAATATTGGGTTGGATTTTTTATCTAATAATTCATTAATTGTGGCAGTAAATGGCCAAAATACAGACAATTCAAATATCTTTATAATGAGATATTCATTTTCTTATTTTTTAACTATAACTCTCACTGCTAATGAACTAAATTTCAAAAATTACACAGCTACAAATTTAAAGAGTACACTAGATAAATATCATCAAATGTTTTTGTATAATAAAAAAAAGTTGAAATTAACTTGTTCTTGCAGAGTTCTTTTATTTATCAGTATTGGTAAATTAAAACTGTACCTTTTCTTTGATGGAATATCACAAAAAATAATTCATCAATTACATGATTATTAATTATATTTTGTTTATTCAACTGTAATCTATGGAAGTATTTTGATCATCTAGTAAGGAGCATCTATTGAAAAGCTGTCTGTATGATGTCCAAGTACGGACTTATTTCCTTACTTTCAGATGATATCATTCTACAAACTCCGTTTTGGTAATTCACCTTCGCAACTAAATGGAACCCTTCAATTGCTCCTAGTTATCACTTCGACCGACTCATGTAAAAGAATATAACCTAAGTATATGCTCTCCACGATGCATCAGACCTGCTATAGACATGCATGTTTCGTCCTTAGCCTAGACTTGTCAGTATAGCCTGGCGGTCTAAGTGTAGAGTGCAGTCGGGTGGTATATTCGTAATCCAGTCAAGGGTGTGATAACATAAACTCATCTAAGTCTCGCCCTCTATGGAGATGCCCATTGACGTCTTACGAAGTCAACGGTCCTAACACCTGGACTGTCTTCAAGCGGCAACAGATGTCCCTACCGACATCTGTCAACAAGGGTGAACTGACTTACAGCGATATCCCTTGTTCTTCGTAAACACTTTTACGATGTACCGTTTTCTTATGATTTTCATACGAGAATCCCAAATTTCATAAAGTCCCATCTTTGGTCTAAAGGTAAAATAAGGAGTCTTGTCCTCTCTGTATAATTAATAAAAAAAAGTGAAAATCGTTCCAGTGTGGAGGCTTAACCTCTCGCCAGGCAATGACGCAGCACTCCTTCTCTCTCACCCCTATTCGACGCAACGCCGCCTGATATATGGCGTCTCTCTCCGGAGGTGATATCCCGAAATAGATCACTCGAACGCCTAGCCTAGATGCGGAATCTTCGGAGCTGAAACCGAGCGACCGATGAAAGATGAGAGAGGCTCCGACCCGGAGATCGATACCCGTCCAATTCCGGGGGAATTATCCTTTAAAATGTTCCACTGACGTTGATGCTGACGGCCAGCTTGAGTTTCATACAGGGTATGAGTGAAAAATTAGGAGAAACCGTAGTATATTCACAGGAAATAATCTTTATGATCAAGAGAAATTGCTTTCAATTAAAGGAATCGTAACATTTCTTTGCAATCAAATCCCTACTTTCAAGAGTCAAGTACTTAATGGTAACTTCCCAAACATAAACGGGAATTATTATATCGCCGAAACGTTATGAAAGTTTTAATTACACTAGTAATAAATATAAGATGAATCAGAAAGACGATCTCAACATAAGCTTTAGAAGTTAAATTAGTATGAATTATTATTAATTGTAAGGTGATCCTCATTTGGAGGGTTTTTTATTCATTGCCTTGGGTTGTCATATGTACCTTTATCTGCCATTCGACCAAGAGCTTTGTTTTTTGCTGTGACAATGCATTAGGTCGCAGATTGTAGGTTTATATACTATGCAAATGCATCATGAATGAATAAACAAATAAATAATTCATTCATTCCAAACGATCAAATACATTTCACGAGAAGCGTCGAACCAATGATGTAGGAATAATACAACATACAAGTTTCACAATTATTGATTTGAAGCCAATAAAAAATATTTCTGTTTCATTTTGATAGCCTTACCATACCCCCATTGGAAAAGAACGAATAATAACAATATTAAGGATATATATCGATAAAATAACTAGTCAATACCTTTTTGACTTCCAAGATATTTGTCACTGATATGTTTAGCTCAAATAAATTTGGGCTTCTAAAAAACAAACGGCGTCAAGTAGGTTGAAGCTGTACTTCCGACAAAATTGCTATCACTTTGGAAATGATGATTTGATTCGGCGTTTGGACCTGTTGGTCTTTTGAATTTCAGTCAGTAAAATGTTAGTATTAGGAAACCTTAAATCTTTTTTGACTTAAAAGCCTCCAAATGTTCAATAACTTACAAAACATACTTCAACTAAATTATCTGATCTCAAGTTCGATAGGAATATTCAGTTAACTGTACTTCACGTGAATTACGCAGTCATCCTACTAAATGCTATTCTTCTAGAGGCTACATACCCCTTCTCTAATTATCTGTTATCCTTATTCCTTTCAGAGGTACGACAAACTAGTGTTGGAGTCACGGAAGCGCATATAGCTATAATCATTATATTTATATAAATCTTTTCCAGCCGTTCTCCAGTATAGCTTGAACGACATTGAGCGACATGGTTTTTTGTGATGTAGATGTCATAAAACACCAATATTACATATCACGCGTATTATATTAATCAATGTCGGAATTGAGTGGAAAAAATATATTTGATAACACGTACAAAGGATGCTCAACCTCCAAACAGGCGACAGTCAGTCATATGTTATAAGAGTTCTCTAGATGGCGTGCGAGGAGAAACCTCTGCTACGAGTAGCACCTGAAAATGAAATGCCATATTTCACTCTAGAAACAAAGTCTGCATAATGAGATGTATTATAACTGGTTCATGACATGATTTATTGGCGGAGTCTCCAGATATCATAGCAAGCGGATGATAATTTTTTGCCCATTGTGTTGCCTCATCTGTATTCTAGCCTACAGAGTAGCAATACCGTGTGTCAAAGCTAAAGTCAAGTGTACAGTAAAGAAAAATAAAGTGATCTAGAAAGTTCGTTTGATTTAAGGTAACCTTGCAGATGTCGGCGTAGCAATATAAATGGCTCGAGGAGGTGCATCGACTGCACTTCCAAGTGCAGCTTGGCGTCTGATCTTGTGCACCACTCGTGGGATGGTTAATCAAGTGTGCCGTAATTACAGGTGCTTTGATCTGGCCTCCTGAGCACGGCTCCAGGCCTCAAGCCCCAGCTATGTTATCCTACTAAATTTACTGGTTATTCTACTGGAAATTTAATAAATCTTAAGCGCAACGTGCATATATAACAGCCATTACTCATTTATAGTACCGGCGTTATAGTAGACATTATTATTAATACACCTAATTAGCACGACCTATCAATGGAATAGAATTATTCGACATAATTTTCATCGACTTCGAGATTGATTTGGAAATATACACAAATATGAAGGACCGATGACAACATAATAATTTATCACATTCCTCCTAATTTCCCGACCAGGATCAACAGAATAAGAAAATGGCAGGTTAAGTATGTACCATCCATATAATAAATGCCAGTAAAATATTTCCCATCTTTATAGGTATAAAAAAGTTTTACTTTCAGAGCATTTACCAGACAATGGCACAATTATTACAACATAGATTTCTAGAATAAAAATTATTCAAAGATTGTAGGAATTCTATTAGGTTTGTTCTTAAATATTATAATATACCAAACAATCGTGCTTCCTGTTTACTATTACATTTAAGATCTTTATTGACTAAATAAGAAATAAAATATATTTAAAAATAAAAAAGTTATAATGACATGTCGAGAAGAAATAATTTTTAATTATGAATATTTTGTTCTACAGTCATAGTCCATCAACTTACTCTAATTAAATGATTATGAACAAAGTTAAAATAAGAAAAAATAACTCACAAGAAATATGTTATTATAAATAAGCGCGTGAGGTGTTTGTGATATCTATTTGGTAGATATTTGGACAGGTAGAATGTAGAAGGCCCAGTCAGTGGGATGAATGCGTATTCACAGTTCCAAAAATGCTCTAAATTGCAGCTATCGGAGTAAAAACTTCTTAGCAGCTCATTTCACAACGCTGAGCGTCTTCAAAAAATGACTCGTTCGAGTTGCTTGTATTTCAACCGGGGAAAGTAGAGACTATTGGGCTTTTCTACTGCTCATTATGATGATGGTTCTCAGTGTTATTATACTTTGGTTGAGCATTTGTAACAGTAGGATATGGACGGATCAGCCAGTTCTCTTTGATGTTCCAGACAAGTTACCGCCATGCAGGACTTGTAAACGCGTTTTGACGCCTGAAATCTTACCTGTCTCATGTATGAGAAGTAAAAATAGGTACACTTGGTGACATTTTCATTTTCTGTGGCTGCGCTTCCTTTTGTTAATCGTTACGCCGGGTTGTAGGTAGAACCGGAAACGATATTCAATTGCGTCTATACTAAAAATCTTCACAATTTTTAACCGAACAAAATTGCATATTTTTATCCATAAGCATTTTGAAGTTTTGCTGTGGACCGCACCTTTATTGTCACTCTATATATCAGAGGGTAGCCAGGGCCTCGTTCGAAAGTACACCGTATACACGATGGATGTATCAGCTGAGCACTGGATATCAAATCAAACGCCAAACAATTGACTTATAATCTGTCAGCACCAGCCCCATGTTGTGAAGATTATTTAGCATTCTTTTATGACCACAGTACACTGCCATTTTTTAAACACTGCAAAGAGAACACCAATTTGCTCGCTTTTTGGCACCCAAGCATTGTGAATATATATTATTGACCTTAATTTTTTACAGCATCTGGGTGCTACTGGACTGATCTTCTTTGATAGAGTATATACAGCCGGCATAAGACGATCTGCTCGTTCGCCTGGACTACAATGAATTCCTGTATTCCTAGCAGGCCATGACAACCGATGGTCTCGTCTCGCCCTTTGACCTCTCCACTTAATTGAACCGTGATTGATACCATGGGATTATGTCTCTAGTCGTATAACAATATTCATATTAGCGAATCGTTTCAGGTAGTGAACTTGTGGAATTCGCTAATGAAACTAGTTAGGATTATTGGCTATGCGTAATGGGTGGACCGGTTATATTGCAGTTAATGAACCATACTTAGCTACGCACAGTACCGGTGTAGGCAGTTATAAATACTGTAATCGCGAAAATATTCGGAATTTGCTGTAATTTTTCCAGGTTTTATGAGCACAGCACGAAAATTTGTGGTTTGAAGACACATTTTTAATGAGAATAACCCAGAAAAAATACCACGTAGATCAGTAATCCTCTGGCCTTTGAAGCGGGCATATGCATCCGAAACTCTGTAGGTATCTCGTCAGGACGAAATGCTAGAGACACAGGTTCGAGCCCCTTCTGGACTAAAAAAATCTGGACGTAACTCACTCGGGTAACGAGGGTAACGAAATTCTTGCTGTTCTTAATCCATGTTCAATAAGGTATACAACGAACCCATTCGACTTTACTTCCATACGATTTTCGAGGTGTTGAAACCTCGCGACATCGCACGACCAATATACGCATGCTTGATTCAATGGCCTGATCATCACTGGTGTGTGTAACGAGTTCTACAGGTCCTCAGATAGTTGAATCGTGCGATCGAGAACGTACCTTACAAGAGACCTTAGATAGACTGGACCAAATGCTGGAGACACGGGTTCGAGTACCGGTATACCAAAATATTTCTGAGTCTTTATTTCTCCAAAAGTGCTTCAATGTTTGTTTGTTACATTAGACGTTCTTTGATCGCGTATGATAAGCGCTTTTCTAGAGGGGTCCAAATTACTCAATTCGACTCTGACCGGACTGTGCAGATTTACTTGCATATGAGATTTACGGAATTCAATTAAGAGCTATCCCATCAGTAAGCATTAAAAATATGTGAAATGGAGTAATATCCAGGATGTTTGGTAAGGTTATACGTGGAGGAGTATTTCGAGCTAGTTATACGTCGCAATGCAATACGACTATTATCCTTATGTTTTTTTGATGGGCTGTAAAGGTGTGTTGGTTTGCTTTAGTGTAGTGTTAGCGTTGTCCTCTCATGGTCGGTCTGAATTTCTGTTTTCTATCAGTCGCCACGCCCTTAAATAATCAGAAATTATTTAGCTTGTTTTGGTATTATAAAACATTTTACCTCCCAAAAAAATGTTTCGACTAACCTAAAAGTAATTGGAAACCTGAGAAACACAATAACGAAGCCTGTTTCTTAATATGTATAATTTTTTGCTAATAACTGGCTCTACAATGTTTAAAAGCTTATGAGTATGCCTATAGCATATTGCGCCCCAAATTTTATCAAATGCTTTGCAACAGTTACCGAGCTTACAAAAGAAGCTATGAACAACGACATACCTACGGGAAGCTAGGAACTGCGAATTATATCTACTCGGCTAATTTTCTTGCTAATAACTCTGTAACAGTATTTCATATACAAGCAGACAACCATACCGAAAAATATTTAATTGTAGATATTTGCACCATTTGAAATACAAAAAAAAAACATAAAACGTAGTATCTCAAGTTCAAGAATCTGTCAACATTAATAACTTTGATAAGATATAGATTTGAGTTTTGGAACTGTTGGTATTTTGAATACATAAAAATTGGAATTACTGAAAGATCTTGAATGTTTCATAATTTAGAAATTTGCTAAACTATCATTTTTTATATTTCCAAGCTCTCCGAGGCTTACTTGAACTGGACTAATAGTTCTGATATCCGATAAGAATATTCATAGTCAAACTACTTGACACTATTTTTTAAGAGCTCAACATCACAAGTATGTAATTATTTATTATTCAAGTAGAATGTAGTTACCTATATATTAGTAGGATCCGGACAAATTAGATTGTAAGAGTAAACGTGGCAACCTTGACAAATGCCAAGAGCATCTATGTGAATCATATTTATAGACCACTAACTGCACCTTTCATCAGTAATGCTTGAACGGTAGGCCTTATATATCGCGCGTTGTTATATGGATACGAAGTATAGGTATTACCATACCACACCTGACAGAAGCTGAGAGCATCTAAGTAATTATATTTATAAACTCTTAATGCGTATCGCTTGACTGGTGAACCAGATATATTGTCCGTGATATATGAACACGTAGCTTCAGTTATACTCTGCGACCACTGTATCGATATCTCAAAACGTACGAACACTCAACACAAATTTTCGAAAACTAGAAATCTGTTTTATCCTTGGCACACTAGTAACCTACTGTCAAGATTTTATCAAAATCTAAAAGGTAGTTTCCGTGTTGTAGAGAGTCAAAGATTACAGCACGGAGCACAGGCCAAAAGAGAGACACGCAGAAATGTGTGACATGGTTTTTCATGATATATACATCGAGATACATGAAGAAACCACAATATCTCGAATTACAATACTTCCCCTCCAATTAGCGTGGGAAGTAACAGCTGAGTGAGTACTGCATATCGGGCTGTAAAAAGAAACACGCTCTAAATAAGCCTCAATAAAAAAGAGCATCACTTAACAAGAACTCGCACTCCAATCTCTCATGAAATCCAGCTTTTAACGAGTAATACCACACTTGATATAAAACACAAATGCCTCTATAAAATCCACTCAGCCAATAGCTGCTCAAGCAGAAAGGCGCCATTTAAAAGCGCCATTGAGGCGGCATTGAGCTGAGCATAGCTCGGTATGAAGAGCCTTTACGCATTCCTTGTAAAATGTGACAATTCATAAAGCCTCGCGGACTGCTCTATCAATTAAAAATTGAATATTCTCTATAGAGGCAATAACTTGTAAAGAATTCTCTTCACCGCTTTAATGGTCTACAAAATTTAATAATAAAAGTCTGAAATGCTGTAGAACGGCGTTTTAATAGAAATGGATCTTAATTCGCAGTTATACTTTAGAACCGCCTCTTTAAAGTTGGAGTATCCATTTATGACTTGCATAAACGCGGTTTTCCTATATATGAACGTAGCTTCCAGCGTAATGCATTCAGATTTTGTCTGGTTGAATATCAACGGATTTATTCTGAACGTTCTACGTACAGGAACAAGCCATATTTGTTTTAAAACAATTTATGTACATTTAGTGACCTGATTAGAATTATAAATAGTTTCTAAAGTTATACCAGATGAGTCTTAAAATTAGTGAAGAATACGGTTTATCACTAAATATTGATAAACCAAATCTTTGATGATGCAAAATCGCAACACAATATAATCGGAACATTTAAAGAGTGAAAAATTGGTTAGATTTGAACTACATATATTTTAGGAAATTCGGTCAGTTTTCAGTATTGAAGAAATATTAAATCACTCCTAAAAAATAAACTATATTGCTTAACTACAACTATAACTCTTGTTTTGTACAGGTATGATTCCCCAAAATAATAATGAAAATGAAAGTGAAAAAATAATACCAAACTATTACACATTCGACAGTAACAAAAATATTCCAGTAGTTGAGTCAAAACTCTAAGGTATGTATATCTTTCTAAAGTCGGATCACGGCAAAGCCGCACATTAAACCAGTTTGACAGTTAGTCCACCTACCTCTATGCCTAACCATTTCCAGTCTCCCCTTCTATCAAAATATTGAATTATATTCTTCCGTTTCTTCCCATTTCCCCAATATTGTTTTCCTTCTGGATCTTCCAAGTGAATTTTTCGCATATTGAACTCCAAGAGTGGCCTTTCCTTCGAGCGTTCTTAGCCGAAAATAAATACAACCGATCTCCGGTATTGTACAAATATTTCCAGGACAAAGGAAACATCCTGTTCGATCGGACAGCCTCGTCCACTCGCCGCCAAGTGAGAAAATAGAGTAGATATATATTATTCCTATATGTTGGAACAAATGTCATCGAACAGGTGAACGCTGTGCTTCCCACGCAACGGTAATCTTTTATAGTCGTGGTAAACTCACAGAAGGAGGGAGCAACTATCTATATTATTATTTATCCGACCGTTCATTCGTCAGTATCGCTTGCACGATAAACCGGATGTATTGTAAAATGCTGCCGCTGGATTGGTATCTCAAAAAGTACGAAGTGCTACAGGGATTAAAATTTTCTAGATGCTAAAATGTCTTCTACCAACACCCGCTTTCCTTAAATCTCTTCCTCATCACCCTCTACTGAATCCTGCCCCAATTTTTGACCCCCTACATTTTTTTTCGAAAATAAGTGCTCTTTGTTTTCTCTTCCTGTCAAACATTTTGTCGCCACTAAACCTATTTTCAAATACTACAAAGCTTTTTCGTCCCTGCAATCTTGAATTCGAAATGACCAGGGTTACAATACTTACTCACCAGCTGGCGTGGGTAGTAAAAATGGCATCTAATCGTTTGACCTCTTACTTGTTGATAATATAATATAATATCAGCTTATATTAAGGATTTAGATCACACTATTGATCCCACTGCATCGTGAAATACAGAATCATCCTAATTGATGATATTGCGTTTAGTAAATAGTACTTTTGTGATTATTTATAATCAACACTGTTAAATTACAGTTATCTACAGCAATACTTGCTAAAAGCTTGCTATCAGCAGATCGAGCTTCCAACATCACGAATGAGCCTATACTAAAAGTCATTCTTTTGGAGAACTTCAGCATTGTGAAATGGGATTTCATTGTTCCCAGCACGATATGCTTCTTGCCTTTAAATGAATATACTGAGTTTGGCTGCAAATAATTCAAAAACAGGTTTTATCTAAATTCCATAAAAGATAACAATCAAATTATATACAGCCCCATACTTCGTCCAGAAACATTACTACAACTGTTGGGCAAAGAAGGCAAAGTACATTATTATTGTTATTTTGAATCTCGCTGAAGAACTCAACTGAATTAAAACTACATCCAATTTTCGTATTGCCCATAGCGAAAAGTTCTAATTGGTCCGCAATATGTTCATCAACTGCGGCATGAAAATCAGATGAAACCCACACGGACAACGGGGAATTCATAGCTTCCAGTTCAAGAGGGTCCAGTTAATTGGCAGGCTGACTGCCCGCGCACGATGCGTGAAGCGTGGCTTCCACAAATATTTCACGCGGGTCTGGAGTAGAATGCCGAGTATGCCAGAAATTCCAACATTGAACGTTGTTAGAGGTTCAGCTAAGACTAAGGCAGACGACAAGCTTAGAAATTCGATATTTTGAGACAGATCTGTGAAATATACAGAATATTACTTAATCTGATAAAGAATATCCACACATAATTTCTGCAATTTTCAATGGTGTGTTTACATCTAACATTAATTGCTTGATATTATAGAGCAGCCAGTGATTTATGTAAATACATACAAACATAATTTTTATGTCTGACAATGTGATATGTGTAAGTCTCCGGTAATATGTATCTACATAATGTGAGTTCTGAAAATTACCTTTTGGTTGTCTCGGCTTATTATACTTACTACTAGCCACATAATGTATGATTCAATATATTTACTAACGTAACTGCATCGGGACTATCGGCAGCCTTTACCAAAATACGAAATAAGAAAAATTAAATTTGAAATCGTAATGATATTAACATACTTTGCTGCTCCTATTTTCAAACAAACCCCAGTATAAACTATTATGAAATGCTAGAATGATGCATATTTGCATATTTGATAAATCCAAAGCAGGGGACATAATGCTAGACCAGAAGCACGACGCTGCCTGTCATGAGATAAAACGAGACATACAGAATTTTGATCTCAACAATATCTCCATTTGGCCATATGGAAACCTGGAGAAAATATTATGGTTCATCTGTAGCTTCGAAAATATTAACTATCATCTCGGTGGAGCAAGCCCGAAAAAACTGAGTCACACTTTACTGATAAATTAGGAAAACAATGATCGTACAACATTGTAAAGGCAGATTCCTCGTCTTTCCTCTTGAAATTGTTACCCTTTTTGTGCAGTGCAGAAACTTGCCTCCATTTTACTCTGTGCCCCGCTTTCCAAAAGTGTCCAGTTAGTGCTGATGTTGACATTTTCCGTTTACTTAAATAATTCTAGTAGTCTTTATTGGACACCAATATATGGTTTATCACAGACTGTGTTATATACAAATACTCAATTTATTTATTTTGAAGAGATGTAGTGCAATCAATTCCTTGAAAATTCCCATAGTGAGCTTTCTGTCAACTTTTCTCAGTTTAGATATTTCGCTTTCATATGGTATGCTCTACCGATGGAGGTTGACAGTTGCCTTTGAGTCTAACATGAAGAGTCACATCTTTGTAATGATGTATCTACAAATACTATGATTCATGTAAACATTCCTGATTTTGCCAATTCCAGAAGAAGCTAGGACAAGGTCGGCGCTTAAAGGCTGAAGCACCAACAAATGAAAAGACTCCAACTGCGTCACTTCTTGTTACTGAGAACAGGACGTACCAAACAGCAGCCTACTACGACCTACGTAATGTAATTTGGAGCACCGTACCCTTGAACATGACGTCAAGAAAGTGTCCATGCTAGACTCAGATTGTAGTTGCTATCTCATTGTTGATACTGAATGATCAGAAAAATGTTGAAGCTGGTATTCAAAAACGCAAACATAGAGATCCCAGTGTACAGTGTCATCCCAAGGGTTAACCAAGCTCCGCTGGAGAAGACAGTCTCATGCTACTTCAACAAGGTGTCTCATTGCCAGTTCGGATCTAGCTGCCGCTGCAGTGTTTTAAGACCGTATTAATAATAAAAGCTTAACATATTACATCGATTCCAAAATGCCCAATAACTCATACCGGCGTGAAAAGTAAAATTACATCTCATTGTAAAAGCTAGCCATATCTGCATAGCCATGTTTCACTTTTGATACCCCTCCGAACCACCGCCACTGATACCGCCATATTGTATAGCGTAATATATGGAATGATAAATATGGGCAATTTAATTATATTATTAAGTATGCAGACATCCTTAGTAAGCTGGAAATTTATTACAAGGTGCATAAGACCATCAAATATTGCAGGAACGATATTTTCTGCTAGCAGACGCTGGCTGACAAGGTTGTATGGAAGCTGTATCGCATCGCCCTCCCAGATTACTTTTAAGGGGAACGTTCAAGATTTATAAGCTTGAGTAACGGGGATCGATGTTTCGTGGTGGGATCATATTATTACAACAGAGTTGTCTGAGCTTTTTTTATCACGCTTTTATTTGCTTGTATTTATCAATATATCGGAACTACAAAACATCGTTGTTTTTGTCACAATAGTGACCTAGTGTCAAAGCTCAATTAAAAACCCAAATAATGCTTTCCGAGTTATATACAGGCCAATGATTACCGGACGGAGTAAAAACAGACAAACATACCGAAGAAAATTAGAGACAAGGCCGTGACGTATATTTGTAATAAAACCTCGGATTGGATTTTTTTGCGATTACAATAATTCTCCGCTAATTGTCGAGACAAGTGAAATGACATGATATAAGTTGTTAAGCTTTGGATATATTCGAATTTATGGAGCCTTGAAAATTTGGTGCATGTTCTGACTTTATTAAAAGTCGTAAGTTTCCCAATATATTTTAAATTGAGTTAATAGTAATCAAAAGCTCCAAAATCCAAACGTAATCCTTATTTTTGAACTGGTATCATTGTGTCGAAAGTACGGCGTCAACAAACTTGCATGTTTTCGAAATTCTTCTTATAATTGAAGGGTCCAACGTAAGAACCGGTTCAATTTTTCACGAAATTGAATTATCTACCTTTCTTCATCTAATACAGAACTGTATGCCTGGGTCTCTACACTGTGCAAACATCGGGTAAGTCATGGAATTTACTTGTTCTTGCTTAGTACCACTCACTTATAAAGGTGAATTTTGTTGTTAGTTTTTTGTGCGACTATAAGTTAAGTAAAGTTAAGTAAAAAAAATCATGTTTTAATGGTGTGATCTGAATGTGAGGAGTCAAGTAATGATGCATTTTTGGGCATATACCATAAATAGAGGATCAAAATACTTCCATTGCAGAATACAGTGAAACTGATTGTAATATTTTATAAAATAGAAAAAACAGTTCCAAAGCTATATTTTGTTCATTTTTTTGACAATGCAAAACAAGAAACCTGTGCAAGAAGAAGTTAAATCGAACTATGTTTTCTATTATACGAAAGTCTAAAATCAAAACTAATCACCTTTCTAGTGTCAACGTTTGACAGGTGTAACGTCAGTCTTTCACAGGAACAATCTTCTCTACTTCTTTGGAGCGAATGACAGTTTTCCTAAAAAATTTACTCTATGGACATAACCGGTTATTTGAATCGAACCTCCAATTCTACCACACTCCGACGCACTAGCTAAATTCTCATGTGAAACCAGTAGGGACACATCTGTTCAATGTCTGAACATTGATTCGGACAAGTATGGGACGCCAATAATTCGGGCGTTGAGGCATCGACCTGGCAGGGAAGAAATCCCTTTGGATGCAGGCTGATGTATCGGATTGATTAGAGACGAGTGATGTCGCCTCGTTTCTGAACTAACGTCGGTAATGAATAAAGATCGCCCGGAGAACATAGAACGGCTTTAGCACCAGTGTCGGGGGTAAATGTTTATATTCTGGGAATAACTTTCAATATTCCGTGATTATTGCTTGTAGGAGGACTGTTCTGTTTCCCATGAGCTACTCTAGTAGGCTATGATATTATTCCAACAAATTTTTTCATTTTAGTTGTTTACAAGTTTAGTTAGTGATAGCTGTCAAAATTCTAAGTTACATAAGTTTAAAGTGATTCTTTAGCCTGTAAGTGATGAAAATGATTGAGCATCATTATTGGAATGTGACTATTCCCAAATTAAGGCGTATCTTAAACCGTGAACAATGTTTTGAGGAAATGATCGAGTACATGGTTACAAGTCGAATTCCTTCGCTACCGTAAAGTGGTCGTGCAATGAACTTTAATGTGACCGACTCTCCTTAAATGACATTTTCTGAGCGTTTCTGAGCGCCTAAGCCAAAAAGAAGACCAGAACATTATTATCTGAAATATTCATGCCGCTTCAAATATTGGTGTGAAATTAACACTATTACTATTACATAAACATTTGAGATCCTGTAAGCTTAGTTCTCAGTGGATTTCCTACTTCCTTCTAGCTCAAAATGAAGACCGTGTGACCGTGGACCATTTCATTTGGTATAAGAGATCATCATAGGTCACTTTTTTTCAATTACAATTTGCAATGTAGCACTGGAAGACGGACGTACTGTTCTTTCAGTATGAAGAACGTCCAAGAGAAAGGATCATCTTGCATCAAGAAACGCTAGGGTTCACAATGCTACTCGAACAAAGGAGTCTTTGAATGACCATTCACTGAATAGTACAGATCTAGCATCCAAACACTTATAACGTATTTCTGCAGGCAAAGGAAAATTTACGTTTTAAATCTTCCGAAAAAGCAGTTTATGCCTTTAAGAATTTAATGAGCAGACTACGGACAGAATATTGGGAAAAATTATTGCAATAATGGTTTCTGCGGATGCAAAAATGCATTGACTGACGAGGATAATACTTTAAAAAATTATAAATAAATAGTTTTCACATAAAATGCGCTTACGGTATTCGTCATAATTATTTCCCACGCCAATAGTTGGAAGAAGTATTGTATATCGATAAAAGTTTTGAATTATCTTTTTTTTTGATGCTTCATGAATACGTCACGACAAACCGTGTCACCCATATTTCTGTGTCTGAAGCCTCTCCGGTACTATATGTATTTTTAAGAGCTTTAGACACTAGGCAACGATTATGGCACATACGTAGAAGATTTGAAGTTTTTTAAAATCAGTGGCGAACTTTCCGACCAAAAATAGTAAATAAGGAGGCATTTAAGGTTTTTTTTGGACGTTATCGAAGCTCCTAGTCCTTCAGCATTTACAGGCGCTGTCAATAGTAAATTTGTTCAAGCTCTGGCACAGTTAAAGCTGACGGCCGATCTGTATGATGATCGAAGTTCTTTAATCAGTTAATGAAAAAGTGGTCAAAGGTCACCGCTAGTCCTGATGTTGAAGTACAAATGAAGTTAACGAGTTCTGTACAAAAGTTTCCGAAAATTTACGTATGTGACTCTTGCAATATCTTCTACTGTGGAGATTGCTCTGAATTAACAAAGTCTGAGGTAAGATGCCTATTTAAGATCAAAATTCCCTTCATACAATGATCTCATCGAATGCCATAAATGATAATCAAATGATAACTGATATGATGCAAGTACAAATAAAGAAGCTAGAAAGTACCAAATCCTACGTAAACGTTTCATCCCTTTCTGACTTGCCACCACAGCCACTGAGACCTCATATTCCTAAAAATGTTCCTCCGGTGCGTTTTTAACCAAAAACAAAATCGTTGCCTAAGTTACAATAACAGAACTACAATTACAGACAGATCACCCAAAAATTTTTTAGGTGATTTCAACGTACACGATACGAACTGGCTTAAACATTCGAACGAAACAGGCGAGGAGGGACGCTATCAGCTGAGGCTTAGAACAGATAAAAAGCGAGCCAACAAGAGACCTCGATCGACATGAAGGCCTTCTTAGCTTGCTGGACCTATATTCCACAACAAGTCCCGCCATCTAAGCAGTACCATTTTAACACACTGTAGAATGACATCACTAGATCAACAACATACTAGTACTAAAGCACGCAGAGTCTGGCACTACGAATCAGCAAAGTGGGATGATCCCAGGAACTATTACCAATCCTTTCCATGAAATGATGCCTGTTTCACGTCAACTTTTCGGCCAAAAATAACAGAGGTGTTACCATCAGGTAACATCTACATTCCACACGCTGATAAACGCTTCTCCAAGAACAAACCCTGGTTTAAACGGAGCTGCAGATAAGCAGTTACGGCAAAAAACCAACGGTACATAAAATATTCATTCATAATATTCCTGCTACTGAAAGTCACCGCAGTTTCATTGATACCAAAAACTACTGTAAGCGGGTCTTCGATAACAGCAAACAGGAGCACAATCAGAAAGTTAAGAACAAACTACTTCAATGTCCTAACTCGCCCAGATGATTTTGGTCTGTAGCCAAGTCTGTTCTACTACTCGTTCATACAACCATTGATGCAAACAGATTTGTTCATCGCATCCAAGCCGAAAAAAAGGCAGACACCTTGAGACAGATGTTTGCTGCCAATTTTACAATCAACTTCCAAAGAAGACTCCGGGGTCTGTGCCAGTAGTTGCATAGTTTTCTCAGGGATCGCTCCTTACTTGTGGTGGTAGATTTATATGCTTCCTTTGTACTTACCATCAATTCGTGTGTTCCTTCAAGGATCTGTCATTACCAACGTTCTTCTTGCTATACATTAACAATTTTTTAGAAATAACATCTAGTCCTATCTACAGCTTCTATGATGACAGCACCCTTATTTCCAGCATGGAACCTCTACCATTCTCAAATACCGTATTTTGGCGGGGACAGCATGCTGTTTAGATTAATGAGGACATTGAGAGAATTGTTGAATGGGGTATACAAACGGAGTTCAGTTTAACACTCAACAACAACCCTGACAAAGAAGTCGCATTCTGGGCTGCCAGCCATGGAGATGGCCGCCCCAGAAAATCATATTCTCCGAAACACCTGTAGCTACTATACAAGGCCTAGATCAGACCATCACTGGAGTACTGCTCGCATGTTTGGGGATGTGCCCCAAACCACTTTCTGAAGCTTATGTTTCCAGAAGCGAGCAATACGTCTAGTGGATGTGCCTTACCTCTCACAGCACCTCCACAGTCTTGCACAGCGAAGTGTGGCTGCTCTCTCCTCATTCTATAATATTATAATGGCATATGTTGGACCGAGCTGTCTCGCATTATAGCTCCAAAAGTCGAATACGAGAGCTCATCGGGCGCACGGTCTCCAGGTCGAACTTACAACGCCTTGAACACACTTGTTCGAAGAGTCGTTCTTTTAAAGAACCTCGGCATTGTGGAAGGAGCTACCACGGACTCTGTTCCCCGATAGTTACAATCTACAGCGTTTTAAAGTCAATGTCTATTTGCCTTGCGTGAAGTGATCTAAGTATATAAAAAATAAAAATAAAAATTAATCCGAGCCAGTAAATCGTAGGTATGAAATCTGTGAAGACTCCTAAAAACAAAGTTGTGGTAATAAATTGTAATATCTAGCAGGAACACAAACTATAGAAGAACAGGGCAAAGAAAAAAATGTATTTATATTCAAAATTGTTATATAACAACAGACATGAGCATGGGAGATATCACAAAGTGATTAAAGCAGTATAACCTTAACTTAACTTACATTAAGCGTTTGATTGGGGAAGAGGAAGATATCATGTTTTGTATTAGTAACGAAATTATTTCATCTGCAAACTTCTGAGTTCAATTCACCATATCTACTTGTTAGAAATTGATGACTTTTCGCATATATGCCTCGAAAATACAGAATTCATATACATTTCCAGTAGCTACTGAATTTCACGATATATTCCACTAATAGACATGTGAATACTCAATTGAACTTTAGAAAGCTAGTGGTCCCGACTGCATACAGCCGAGTTTACAGGAGTTCTTTGCAAATACTTTAAACTCTCTTACGACTTACCTAGTTAGATGGTTCGATATTTTTATGACATCGATTTTCGAGATGAACAGAAAATTGTTCGACTTTGTGGGATTACCAAAGAAACGCCGAAGGAATTCTCGAGGAAAATCAAAAAATGAAACTCCCTGAAAATTCTGTACTCAATACGGAGAAGAGTAATACCTCTAGTGGACAGACTTGACCTGATAAAGAACCTCCACAGACTGACAAACAAAGAAAACTGACTAATATGTCTCTATTCTATAGATTCTACTATGATATTAAGCCTTCCATATCAGCAACAGAGCAATCTGTACAGCAAACACTAGTGGAGGCAAACGATCACATCCTCACTAGATCGAGCTTCCCAAACCGCGAATGAGCCTCTTCTAATAAAAGAGACCCAGGGCGTTTTGGAATGAGCTGCCAGGAGGTTTACTCTAATTAACAGCGTTTTAAAATCAATATGAATAGACATTAGTCATCCCGCAGCATTTCTGGAGCACGATAAGCTTTCTGGCTTTGCGGGAGGTTATCTATGAAAACATGTTGACGGTATTGCTACTTTGTTACGCTACTGATGATTCTACACTTGTTCGAACGCGAAGATCCGAGTTCGGAAACACTTCCAATAATTACCATAACTTTCCGATAAGTTTTCTAACTGCCAGAGCACTTCCTTCCACAATCAGGCTTCTGTTTTATTCATTACAACTCGCCGCAAACCACGACCAAACATCGGGATAACCAAGATAGGAAGACGGATAAGATGGCGTGGTATTCGGCTCAAGGTGGCGTCACACGAAGCTTAAACTTCTCATACAGCGAAGCATTCAAAAACCCAATAGTATAGACTTAACTCAAATTACAAAAAGCATGTAGAAGAGCATGTAGAAAAGCGCCTTAGCAAAATCAATATTGGCATGATTGTAAAATGTTCTATGAATGCTCCGAAAGTCATATTTATTTCATTTCAATAAAGAAGGACATTATTTTACTGTCATTCATTCTATGGATGGTACATGTTTAACCTGTAAAATTAGTCATTCTTTCATCCTGATAATTGTCGAAAACTCTAGTATTAAATGTTGTTGACATGTGTGTCTTGGTGGTAGGCATTTTGTTCGACATCCATATACATAGTATCAAATACCTAAATATCAGGTTTTCGCTAGAGAAAAATTCACTGGTGACTCAATGACTGATCTGACGTAAAAATTACTATTTGTGATGAAACCCATTAAAATCTTAATACTACTATTTCACACGTTCATGCACATACAGTCAAAGTGGCTACTTCAAAGCATACTACACAATTTAAGTGAGTAAATGTTATCGAATTTCTACAACCCATTAAATTATCAAAAATCAATAAGCCATTTGATTACAAATGGCGACCCCAACTTCAAAGTCTCACCCTACCCCAGGACAATTTCCCAGCAATCAATTAGTGTGCAATTAAGCAGTAATCGCTTTTTCTTGATTGATGGGTGCCCACTGGTGCGATTTCAGTTTGTCCGGAATCCTCATTTCCTTTTGGGACGTACTCGCCTAGAAGACCAATTCGTCTTTACTACCATGATCAATACATCTCAGCGTTTGACAAATACCAGCAGCTCCACAATCAAATCGCACGCCGATTGACGGAAATGTATTTTAATCATGAATAATTTAGAATTCGAGATATTTTGTCTTCTGAACATAAAATATATGTTCAGAAGACAAAATATTACGAAAAAATATCCATTTCTGTGGATGTACTCTGTTTGTTAAGCCTTGTCGCCCCCGAAAGCTTTCTTGAAGATGAGTTCTGTGGGATAAAAAAATAAAATTGCTTTTTTTGGACGTTTCCAAGTCCCCTGGTCATATAAGCAATTATGAGGCATATAATTGGAAGATGGCGTTGGTAAGACAAGAGGTACTGATAAACCGTCAAATTCTAATCTAATAGTAGGTCAAACTTGCCCAGAAACGAATTTCAAAAAAAAAACAAGCATGCCACCATGTCTTATAATCAATTCCACTATGTATTAAGCCTATGCCCGATTCAAACTGCAACTGCCTACCATCATCAACAAATGTAAAACACGCGTGACATATGTTCGTCAAAATTCGTGTGCTTATTCGCCGCAAACTGCACATGATACAAACAGAAACCATTATTAAATTTTGACGGAAACGGATGGCAATGGTCATTACCCCTCTCACACTCCTTCCTCTCTCTCATAAACCACCCGAAATATTATTAATAATTGCTAGCTTATTATACACGTATGAGCAGAACTGTGATAAATTGATATGAAAATGGTTTTGATGAAAAGTCTTAAACCTTTTTTTTAAATGGCGTCAAATTGTTGATGCTGTGCTTCCCACGCAATGGTATCGCGTACGATATAAAGATTTGGCTGGATTTTAAAACTGTTGCTAGATTTAATTTTTTTCTTTATATTAAAAAACTAAATATATATATAACCTCAAAAATATCCAAAAATATGAGATTTTAAGTGATGTCCATTCTTCCTATATTTTGTTCAAGTGCATAAACACATCGAAAATTCTGTCCGAATATTCAATAAACTGATACAACCAGACGTAAATTTCGGTCAACTCACCTGGCCTATTCTTCAGTAATCTGTAGTAAAATCCGCTAAAACAGAACAAAACCAGATTAGCCTCCTCCCTCCTCTCCCCTTTACTAGCTCTCAAATCAAATCTAAACTGAACCACTATGTTTGTTTCCATATGTTTTTTATTCAAGCAACACAACATGTGATATTTCATCAGTTCAAAAACATGATTTCCCGCAAATTAATGGGACCTGGCATCATTGTACGTCACTGCTATCGTCTGCCTGCCCTGAAACGCTGGCGAAAAAAAAACAGTAAAGACGTCGAAAAATGAAGTTTATGTGATTTTTTTTAGTTATTTGACAACTCTGCTATTATTGACCAATTTTAGAAAACTACAAAGCTTCTACGTCGCTGTCATAGTAAATACCTAGTTTCAAAGTTTCCTCAATCCGAAAATTTCTTTTTGAGCTTTAGAGGTGCCAATGATTACCGGAAGGGCCGACAGACAGACCGACACAAAATAATTGAATGGTTTTCTCGTGATATATGTCCTGAAACATCACAACACCGCCATTTGGCGTGAAAAGTAAAATTAAAGTGGAGCAAAGTCAAATGTGCAAATAAGAAGTGCAAAGGCTGCAACTTTTTTTACTAGGAAAGCCCTACAATCGGGTGGTTGACTGTTGTTTAGCGAATGCAAATTCTGGTATTATTTGAAAAAGGCAATTCTGCAATATATTTTTGTTTTTTTGTAAATTCGAACAGTTTCCAAAGTAATTACAACTTTTTTGTTGTACCTATGACCGGCAATCAAATGATCCTAACAACTTGAACTAGGAATTTTGCTTTCGCACTTTTACCTAAGCTATGTACACATACAACGTATCTTTCTACTCTCCTTACTATCGACTGCCGAGCTATACTGACGAATCTATGCGACAGACAAAACGTGTACATCAATAGTCACATAGCTTAAGAGTTCACTGCTCGAGATATGACGTCATATAATTTTTATGGTCAGTAACCTCTATACTTTATTGAGATTAGACATGATGACGCATATATTTTTAAAAACACGATAGGCAATCAAATATGTTATTGATTAGTTGAATAAATATAATAATTACGTGAGGGGTTGTAAATCTCTAGATAGGTTTAAATGAAGTTTGACTAAGTACAAGAATTCTGACAAAAATGCACAGTCAAAAATGTTGTTCCACAGTATGTACATATGAGAGCCCATTTTTTTCTTTTAAACTTTTTTCATTTTAATTCAATGTTTCCACCATGTGATAATCAATAATCAATCTATCCATTGTTGATGTAGAAAATTACGTTGAACTGCAAAAAAAATAATTTTGCTTATTTAGAAAATGTATGTCTGAAAAGCGTAATAACCAATATTTTTGATCTGTTTACTAAGGATTAATTATTAATATATTTATTTTCAATTATCATTCAAATTACAGTTCATACATTATACCGTTATGCATCTATAAAATGATGTTCTATCATGTGGCGCAATAAAAAACAGGAGTTCCTATCACAAAAACGATGACGTCATACCTAAAAACTTATGGGCGTCCCCAGTTCAAAAGTTATGCCAAGTAAAGCGGATTTGAAAATTGTGTTTGACCTGTGTGCGTGTTTTTCTCTTGTATGCCGGAACAAAATTTTATTGAATACATACCAACTTTTTTTAGTGAAGATGTACACTTGGTATAAGAGTTATTTACTTATCAATATTTTCATGTGTATTTTAAAATTAAAGTTTATCTCTATTTCTCATCCAATTTTTATTTTCAATCATGCCAGCGAAATGAATTCTGTGCTGCGTGCGCTTGCATGAAATAGAGCTTCATTAAATTCTCATCGGCATCTAGTTCATATAACCTGATACAATTTTCTAAAGTAAACAGTACGGCCCATTCTTCTCGATAATCTCTCAAAACCAGCCAGAGTAACTACGTTGATAGTATGAGCCGGTGAAATATATCAGATAGGGAAGAGATTTTATATTACATGTTAACGTATCTGCGATATGCTTTTTAAATTGGTTTTGAATCTAGTTGTTCACAAGTTTAGTTTGTGATAGTTGTCGACCTAATTGTTAGTAAGTTACATGAGCTTAAAGTAATCATTTCGCTAATAAGTGATTACAATTTCACGGGTGGTTAAACCGTTGAGGATGTTTTGAGGAAATCAAACGAGCGCTTGGTGTCAAGTCGAATTTCTTCACTACCGTGAAACGGGGATACAATGAATTTGAAAGTGGTGAACATCTTGACTTAATCTCAAAAAGGAGACTGTCCAAAATGATGCAGATCTACATCGCTTCAGCTGAGTTATTTAATTTTGATGTACAATATCATCACAGGTAATGACTACATTTCATTTGTCTCATATTCCCTACAATTGTCCAAGAGCCTCCATCAAAATAACGCTGGGCTTTCATCTATCATCTAACTATAAAAATAATGAGTAATTCGCGGTAAAGTCAAGACTTAACACCTAACGACTTCCATTTTTTGTGGGTAAAGAATGTAATTACAGGCTTTACGTTTTATATCATATATATATTCACCCCTGAATCTCGACACATTTCAATTGCGTACACAAAATATCCAGGGACGGCGCTGTCTAGGATGTCACAGCATCGTGATTTTAATCCCCCCGGAATATATGATGAAACGCTGAAGGCTGCTATCAACGTGACTGAGCCTGTGTGATTTTTAATAAGATTAACATATCAAACGATGCTGTCAGCTGTTCTCCAATATTCATACAATCGCATGATTAAAATGCCGCTGAAAGACGGCTCGCAGGATCATGTTTAGTTCAGTAATTTTGGATGAACCTTCAAATATCCTGCAAGTATATACTATGAGTAACTGATAGAAAATCGTAAGGGTGAAATTTTGCTGGAAGAGAAGTTGCATGTCACCAAATTGTGTAAGCTTTCAACGCTGTAAATGTTCGTTATAGTATATGGGGCAGAGAAACGCAGATTTCAGCTGCGTCGGTGACTGACACCCTCCCGACTTCAAGACTTTCGTAAGGATTCGAACCACATATCGTAGTGACTGGCCGTGAAAAATCAGAAAGATTAATTTCCTATATTGACAACACTGACGTGAGGCCAGAAATTTTGAACTCAACAACGCCCATTTATATAATTATATTGTTCGATACGCATCTACTATGTAGTTTCATTTATTTGAATAAACAACAATAACATTCAAACCTCAATCCGGCGGCCATTCTTCGTTCCCCCACTTTTCCACCTCTCCAATCACGAATACCTCCATTAAAAATGCTGCTGTCCGGGCCTACTCCGTTTTTCTGTAAAATTTAAACGAAGGAGCATTATAGCATATAATATCTGAGTGGCTTAATTAAAGAAACCATCGATCTTAGACACCGGATATTTCATACAAAAAATGTTTCGAATTGCTTGGAATGTCCAAAATAGCAAAATATAAAGGGTGCACCATTCAGAATAAATATGTGATAGTCCGGTGAAACCGGAAACAATATTCATTTGTATGCTACAAATCTTAGAAATGTTTAACCCTAGCAACATATAAGACTGCATACTTTTATCTCTATCCAATTTAGAATGCATCCATGCACAATACTCTCTTTTCCACCCGTGATAACCCTTATTATCTCTTATTATCATTTCCTCTGAAATTCTACTGTCTTTTCGACTTGGACTGTACTAGATAGTGACAAGTTTGGCATCTCTGGTTCAATATTTTATTTCAAAGCAAGGTAATTACAATATGGCTCATATCAATTTCGCAGAGCTAACTACTCAAAAATCATCGCACTCGAGTGTTTTTCTCAATAGGTTACAGTTCTAAAGAAGCGGAGTTTGCTGCGCAGCACTCTAAACAGCATATCCTCTGTGATTACATTCTTCTCTGGATACAGAATTGTTCTGGATGTCTCCACCTAGAAGAAAATGTAAAAATTTTGTTTTATAATACCACTTTACGAGTACAAATGTGTTGAACTACGTTCAAATAATAGAAAACTGCTGCGCTTTTTAACTGTTTAACTAAAATAACAACTGCTCTCCAGAAAGATATACATGATGCTTAATGCGTATACATTTCTGGACATCCTGTTTAGTCAGCCTTAAAGTTCAACAAGTTACACAATGATTTTATTATTATTTATGTTTCATTTAAAAGCTCAGAAAATCACATTGGCCTAAAAAATGCCGTAAACTGTAACTATCGGGAAATAGAGTATCCATTTCACAACGCTGACCTCCTCCTAAAGAAGGACTCTAGGAAGAACCTCATAAAATTACAGAGTTTTATCGGTTTCCACTGCAATACGTAAGAAGAACAACTAATAATAATTAGGAAAAATTATTAAAAAAAAATTGTCGCCAGTGGGGATCGAACCCACAACCTCTCTGCATTCTAGACAGACGCCTTACCCTTCGGCCACTACGAACTTGAAGGTGTGTTCAATTATCTGCTAAATATTACCTCGTACGAAGCGAAAGTGTGGCCAATGACAACAGCAACACAGAATAAACTAAGAACAGTCGAAGTAGATTTTATGAGAAGATGCCTACCAACAGGTCACCAGAAGGGATAAAATAATAACTGAGGAAATATGGCGCTGGATTGGAGTAAAATGCTCAATAACAAACAAAATTAGAGGAAAAGAGCACTACAATGGTACGGTAATGTCCAAAACATAATATTTGAACGGGAGGAAAGGCCTGCTCTAATATGGGAAACATAAATTGTACATGCGATGATAGATGAGGAGCTTAGACTAGAAAGTTGTGGAGGGCTTAACGGGAAAGCGCCGAATATGAAGAAGGAGAGGAATATATTCCAACAATGTCTTATTATATATTAATACATAAATAACTCAAATACTTTCCGCACCGGTACAGTCGTGAAAATAGAATAGTTTAGGAATATCCGTTAAGATTTTTAAATGCGCTGCTCTTCCAAAACCTAACTGATTTCCACACCTTGATGTCAACATACGCTAGCATCTGTAAATGTATTGTCTTACCTGATAGGATACGTCCACAACGCAGTTCTGCGGCTTCACTCTGGACACCTCATAGGTGAAAAGTACAGTAGCCGTGGCTTGAGGTACAGGGTAACACTTCGTCGGTATGCTGAATACTGCTTCGTAGATATGGAAGTCACTCACTGAGTTACTCGTTCCTGCAATCAAATTAAGGGAATACTCCCAGTCTTCGGTGACTTCTGAAGTCAGATCGATGTACTCTCGAAGCTTCATTTCGCCCATCTCTTTCGTAAATTCGCCAATGGTGGGCCACATTATGTTTGGTGTAGTTGATTGTTGACGTTTGAAGTCTATTTCACAATCGTACCTGTAAATTTGTTCGCTTGTTAGTATACTTTAATAATTCCTTAAGGCACTGGAAAAACGTAATCCAATTTTGATATATTTTGTGTGAAGTCACTGGAATGGAGAATCTTGCTACAATATATAAAAAGTATTACACTGAAGAAATCATTTTTTCAACTAAAAGCTAGAAGTGGAACATGTAGTCCACTATACGTAATGACCTGCAATAGATATTCGTGTTTCGTCTTTAGCCTAGATTAATCAGTGTATCCTTGCGATCTGACAGTAAAGAGCAAGTAGTAGTATATACCAAACCCAGGCAAGGTGTGATAGTAAGATTGGTCAACCAAGTGTCGCGCAAAGTGGCGCTGTCCATTAGCATATATACGAAGTCAGCATCATAACAACTTTGACTCTGGTCCAGTGCACCAATCACCGTTGTTGACAAATATCCTTGGGGTCATCTGTCACCGCTATTAGACAGAGGCAAGCTATTTGGACCTTGACTTAGTAAGGATGCCACTTGGCAACACTTTTTTGGTATGCAGAATTTTTTCCTGCAAGTAAAATTCATCGGAGTTACAAAATCAATCCACGTAACTCCATTTGTCATGTTTTTGAGTTGTCAATCATTTTTGGCGATAGCCAACAATCACGAGAGACTGATATATTGCAAAATGGTGAAACTTCATTTTTGTGTGTTTAGACAGTTCTTGGTCATTTTAGAGTAGTACCAAAAAATGTTGAAACCTCAACTTTAATATTTCCGTCTCTAAATTGCCAGTGTTCATATAGATAGCCCCTCACAAAAGTACCCTCCAGAAGTGCTGCAAGAGGACATATATATCCTTAGACATATCTATTTCCACGATATTATTGAAACACTGACCTATCAAAGAATAAACTACACTGCAGCTCACTTCACAAGGCTGAGGTTTTCCAAAGAAATACATTTTGGAAGAGACTCGTTCGCAGTGTTGGATTTTCGACCGGATGAGGATGAGTCCATTAGGCTTTCTTACTGTTTGTTTGTCCGCTTCCATGCGTTGACCTGAAGACTATTGGTATAGCCCCACTCAATAATATATTTTTTTGCGTTACCAGATGAGTGAATGTCGACCAATGTTCAATTCTTGGACTGATGATAACGACTGATACATACCGAGAAAACAGAATGTCGGTCGCTTCGTCGATGACATCGTCTACCAGATAGTAAGCAAAATCCTGGATGTTGGTGAAATACTGACAGGGGGAACCATGCTGCCTCCTTTTGTTTATCACCGACATATCAATGTGGACGCTGTATTCATCCTCGCCTTCTTGACAATTTTCTTCAATGCTATCTTCGCCGTTCTCTTTGCTTTCTGATGATGCTGAAGACCTCTCGGAAATCTTCGATCCTTCATCTGCGTTGAACTCTTGGGGGCACTCATAGCGTATGGACCGGGGATAAGTGCTTATTATACCGGCACCTCTGGACAACAACAGAGAAATAAAGGGTGAATAATAATTTATTTATTCATCTAATCGTTTCACTGGTCGAATTATTAATTATGAATAAAACGCCTTGTTCAATTAGACAATATATTTTCATATAGGGAGTCGAAGATATCAAAATAAGTAGTAGCAGTAGTAGTAGTAGATAGATGATTGAATGAAGAATAACTCTCAGCGCTAATTCAAAAATTGCACTGACTGAAATAGTGAAATAATAATTTTATGGTATAGCTACTCGTATTTATCTTTTTATCTCTTGCAGAAAAACTGTATCTGAGATGGACTTTGAGTCAAAAAAATATTAGCTCATGCATCTTTGCGATTCTATTTTCGTAACACGCTGTACAGTAGGTTCATAAAAAAACGTACGGCAAAAAAAATCTCAAGGACATTCGTATTAAAATTTCGATAAAAATCTCTGTTCCAGTTCTTGTGAAGGAGTTATTCGATACAATTCATGACCATGAACCATTTAGTAAATAATCTGATATGCTGCTGATTCTTGGCTTCTGCATTAATAATTGTGGCGAGAGTGTTCGGTTGTACTACGAAAGTTCACATGGCACAGATTCTAAAACCGATATACTTTTGCTTCAATCAAAAGGCGACTTCGAGAAACCGGTCAACTAAAACCGAACAGAATAATGTTAAGAAATCATTCAAGGTAAATGCCAGTAAATCCGTCAAAACACTCAGGCCGACAACACTGCATGCAACCCATGAAGTTGCAAATGACAGCAGTCACTTGATTTTGCTTTATCTACGGCAAGGGGATAATTTATTTCTTGTAATAGGAAACACTGAAATTTATAAAATTTGCATGTAAATATTGAAATTTTGCTGCAAAACACATGGTAGTTCCAAGGCTCTTCCAGTGCGTTGAAATATCATGCAGTGACCAAACTGTTTTAATAGTTTTTTTTCTATGAGCAGTCCGACGTAATGTCCCTGAACTCTATTATTTCTATCCTAGGCTCCCAAAGTGCTAGTTTCTCTTGTTATCTAGCGCATGGCACTCACAGGACTTGAAAGGCCGACTCTGTTAAGATATCGCATTGTGTACAGTTGAAGTCTCCATTATAAAGCCCCAGTTTATTCTATGCTCTTTCAGACCACAATGTCCTGTGAGGAGTCCAGTATGAAGCTGATTACTATTCAGTGAGATCAGTCGTCTAACCGTATTTGAGTATGGTGCTTTAATGAATAGTTTCCTATGTCTGCATTCAGTCATCAAGTTCCAGTATTCCTTGTGCTGAAGCCTCACCCATTCTTCGACTTGGTTCCTATATTTTTGGAGACCCCAAAGGCTGGTTCTGCGCCTTTTCATTGCCAATAATTCCTGAGTGTCTTAGTACCCACTACAAATTTATTTTGTTGTGGTTCTCAAGTTTTCTCAGATCTTGTTTACATTCTCAAGCAGATGCAGACCTTTACTTCTACGATCGGATATGAGAACCACAAATCTTGTACGTGCTGCTCGCTGCTTATCATTATTTGGCTCGAGTTGTTGAGTTGTCGACTTGAGTCAGAAATATAAAAAAACTTAATTTTCTACTGTACGGTTTTCAGTGATGAGATAGGTAGATTGTAAAGTCACAAACGTTACTAACAAGAAAGCTGAAATCACCATCTTTACCACCTTTAATTCGCGTTCTCTTTTCGCATGTGCGATAATTATTTCGAAAGCTGCAACGGTAATAGGAGCAAACATGGGTCTAGCATCTTATTCTGAAATCAGGATATTTCTTGTTTCAATCTTACGTGTCTAAGCATTCTGTGAAAAACCCTCATACGTCATAGGCTAGAGGTGAAAAAGGTAAAACGTGTTGATACTGGACACAACGCCGATGTACTGAACTATATGACAAAAATTGACTTTTTTCATTAATAATTACTAGCGCTGAGTAGAACTTACTTGAAAGTTATAAGATTCGACTGAACTCTAATGCAGTCTTTTGAATGCTTATCCAACAGAGATCCACGAGCAGAATTAAGCCTCGATAGTATTGGAGTAACAGGGGCTGATGATATATCTAGTAGTAGCGATATCCGCTGTTCTGGCGTAGTAGTACTCATGTTTCTAGTGGTCAGGGTTTCTGAAAACTATCTCATGAACGTGACGTGAGTATAGACATTTTGTGACAAAATTGAAGTGGTATGAAACTAGATGTCACTCGAATGCCAAGCTTTCAAAGAATACCGCGTGAATATTCGATACACTGAATGTATGTTGTGCTATACTCCATTTCTCAATGCGAACCATTTCAATTTATGGTACATCTTCGAGCAACTTAAAGTATAATATAAAAAAGTTATTTGAATTATTCAATTTATTATCATTTAATATTGAAATTTTATGTACTTAATGTTACAAATTTTCACAATTTTCTGGACGAAACGAAATGCCACCGTGGACAGCACTTACACTATCATCCGGTACACTGGTACTTATTGTTCTGAAGCACTGACGATAGAACACTGATAGACCTCGTATGTTCACAAAAACTTTCGTCAGACATTGGTGCCAGAATTCACCAAAGGACTACAATACACTACAATGAATATCTTAGCCATTGAATAGTAAGGGAAGTTAAAAATAACTTCATAATTTAGAACAAACCTGCAATGTTAATCACACCTCACACACTAGCTGGCATCATGGTTTTATAGTAAATTCAGACTGCTTCTAGTCGCTACGTATCATTTTTCATTCATATTTTGCAAATTTAACGTCTGTCGGCATTTGAACAGAACCGAACCGTCAACCGTCTACGTCAGGTCACTGCAACCACTTTGAATTTTGACGTGAACGTTCGAATCAGACATCGTAGTTTTTGTTCATTTTCTCTGTTTGATCTGGTTTGAATTTTACTTATTGTTGCCAAAATGATGATATATTGTTATGTGTGTAAGCTATTCAGCACCTAGGCTGAAGCTGCAGGTGTAACCTTCCATCAGTAAGTATAATTGTGTACTTTTTCAAATTCCCGCCATGTCAATTTCGTGATTCATCCAAATGTCAACGATGTTTACAAACAGAAATTACGGTCCCCATCAAGCGGCCATCTTGCCACCTTCCGCTCTCCCCGCTGGCCCCTCGCCCAAAGTCATGTTTGACTATAGACATAAATGCCAGGTCTTCAGTTGTTCTATCGTTGTTGTATCGTCGTTGTTCTAAAGTAAGTGATCCCCTAAACACAGCCGTTATCTTTTATCAGTAACCCACTCCGTATATTCCCCGTTTCGGCGCCAAAATGTGCGTCCGCTCGCTGGTTATTTATGAAAAGACAGCGGGGAGAGAGCCAAAACCGCTGACCGGTCAGACGGCATTCGCCGTATGCAGTATGTTACGAACGCGGTGCTGGTAGAAATAAACGTAGTGGAGCAACCTGGCAACTCCGAGCCGGGAGTTGAATATGGGAGGGGTGGGCACCGTTCACGGCCGACCCGGCTACATGCTCATAAAGATGCGGTCAGACGTTTCGAGAGAAAAGCCGTTTGTTGGGAAGGGTGGAAGAAGCTAAATTATATTGTACTACATGAAAATGACCTTTCAGAGGAAAATGCAGTATGCCTATATAGTTTTTAATTCTATAAATCTTCCTCTGACTTAGAATTTGTTGAAAAAGTGATAGTATCTGCAATTCAGACTCGGACCTGAAAGATGAGCTTCGACGCATCAGTTCTGTTGAAAAAAAGAATAATCGAGAAGAGTTGTGGAAGAGATACTACAAAGCAGGATGTGGAAATGCCCCACCATTTACTGACCCTTGCAAGACGGACCGCAGGAAAGATGAATTGATGCAACAGGCTATAATATGAGCTGGACCACACATATCTATTCAACTTGCAAAAAAACTCAGTAGAAACTATTATGCAATCCTTCATCTGAAAGGTTGCCTAGATATTTCGCAACTAATCAATGTTTATTTTGCAATGGTTTACTCCCAAATATCATACCACGTGATATTGTGGGGCTACTCACCTCTGGCCACACGAGCCTTTATAGCACAAAAAAGGGTAATTCGTCTCATTTTTTAGTTTAAAACCCACAGAATCGTGCCGTCCCTATTTCCGAATACATAAGATACTTACCTTGCCATCAGTATACATTTATAAATGCATAATTTATGCTAAAAGTGCTATAGACGCACGAAAAAAATTGTGATGTGCATGACTATGGCACTCGGAGTAGCAACCTCCTTAGATCAATCAAACACAGAACAAGCTTGTATGAAAACAGTCCCTTTTACATGGGCCACAAGCTTTTCAATTCCTTGCCTATGGCTGTGAAAGCTGTTAAACAAGAAAAATATTTAAGTGTCTTTTGAAAGAGTTCCTACTTGAAAACTCTTTTTACTCTGTGGAGGAGTTTCTAATCTTTTAATTCTGTTTTTATGCTACTGTGTGTATTTTGTATTCTGTTCATGTATATGATAATTAATAATTGTTTTTATGTGTATGTTAATCTTGAAAGAATAATTGTTTTTACTGTTTTCATATACTGCTATAAAGCGTACTATAATAGTGACATGTCCAATATCTGAAATACGATCTGACGGATGAATAAATTATTATTATTATTATTATGAAAAGGGTAATTCTTGGAATCACGAGAAGCCATGAAATTTGCAGTGAGATCATAAAAATAAGATGGCCTATAACAGATGAACAAAAAAAATTATGGAAAGAAGACATAGAACGGATAAGAAAAGCAGAGGTAGGCCACCAACAAAATGGAGTGATAATGATAATGAGGATTGTAGAAAATTGGAAAAACACCGCAAAAGGTACAAATCGCTGGCTCACGCTATAGGACCCCTACATATATCCAGCAATGGATGAGAACGGCTGACTGATGATATATATCGTATTAAACGAGTATATTATTCTTATACATTATAGATGGTGACGTTGCGCTTTTCTCCAGAAACTGTTGAAATCAACAAGACATTTTCGTGCGTAGTGGTGCCTAGTAATTTCGACCCGACACTGCCGCGAATTTCTTACAGAACATGGGTGCTTTGAGGACTCCCTAAGACAAATAGAGAAGGGAAGTGCCGCGATTAACCGATCAAGTGGGCGTGTCGGTGCCCAGTATCTTGTCGAAAAGCTGTGTGGCAGAGAGATCGAAGCACACATAAAGTTTATATAGAATATCAATGAGATGATGACGAAAATGTATTAGGTAACAATCTAATATATTGAAAATATTACTCCTCATCTTTTATATATCGTTGAATAGATTTTGGAAGGTTCGCTCTCTTTTAATTAGCGAGGTTAGGTTAGGATTATTTTAACTCCCAATTGGAGAGGAAGTATTATTTATAATCGCGAAATTCTAGAATTCGAGTTATTGTGTTTCCTGGATATTTCACGTAAACCTGTCTGTCCGTCTGTCTGTCTGTCTGTCTGTCTGTCTGTCTGTCTGTCTGTCTGTCTGTCTGTCTGTCTGTCTGTCTGTCTGTCTGTCTGTCTGTCTGTCTGTCTGTCTGTCTGTCTGTCTGTCTGTCTGTCTGTCTGTCTGTCTGTCTGTCTGTCTGTCTGTCTGTCTGTCTGTCTGTCTGTCTGTCTGTCTGTCTGTCTGTCTGTCTGTCTGTCTGTCTGTCTGTCTGTCTGTCTGTCTGTCTGTCTGTCTGTCTGTCTGTCTGTCTGTCTGTCTGTCTGTCTGTCTGTCTGTCTGTCTGTCTGTCTGTCTGTCTGTCTGTCTGTCTGTCTGTCTGTCTGTCTGTCTGTCTGTCTGTCTGTCTGTCTGTCTGTCTGTCTGTCTGTCTGTCTGTCTGTCTGTCTGTCTGTCTGTCTGTCTGTCTGTCTGTCTGTCTGTCTGTCTGTCTGTCTGTCTGTCTGTCTGTCTGTCTGTCTGTCTGTCTGTCTGTCTGTCTGTCTGTCTGTCTGTCTGTCTGTCTGTCTGTCTGTCTGTCTGTCTGTCTGTCTGTCTGTCTGTCTGTCTGTCTGTCTGTCTGTCTGTCTGTCTGTCTGTCTGTCTGTCTGTCTGTCTGTCTGTCTGTCTGTCTGTCTGTCTGTCTGTCTGTCTGTCTGTCTGTCTGTCTGTCTGTCTGTCTGTCTGTCTGTCTGTCTGTCTGTCTGTCTGTCTGTCTGTCTGTCTGTCTGTCTGTCTGTCTGTCTGTCTGTCTGTCTGTCTGTCTGTCTGTCTGTCTGTCTGTCTGTCTGTCTGTCTGTCTGTCTGTCTGTCTGTCTGTCTGTCTGTCTGTCTGTCTGTCTGTCTGTCTGTCTGTCTGTCTGTCTGTCTGTCTGTCTGTCTGTCTGTCTGTCTGTCTGTCTGTCTGTCTGTCTGTCTGTCTGTCTGTCTGTCTGTCTGTCTGTCTGTCTGTCTGTCTGTCTGTCTGTCTGTCTGTCTGTCTGTCTGTCTGTCTGTCTGTCTGTCTGTCTGTCTGTCTGTCTGTCTGTCTGTCTGTCTGTCTGTCTGTCTGTCTGTCTGTCTGTCTGTCTGTCTGTCTGTCTGTCTGTCTGTCTGTCTGTCTGTCTGTCTGTCTGTCTGTCTGTCTGTCTGTCTGTCTGTCTGTCTGTCTGTCTGTCTGTCTGTCTGTCTGTCTGTCTGTCTGTCTGTCTGTCTGTCTGTCTGTCTGTCTGTCTGTCTGTCTGTCTGTCTGTCTGTCTGTCTGTCTGTCTGTCTGTCTGTCTGTCTGTCTGTCTGTCTGTCTGTCTGTCTGTCTGTCTGTCTGTCTGTCTGTCTGTCTGTCTGTCTGTCTGTCTGTCTGTCTGTCTGTCTGTCTGTCTGTCTGTCTGTCTGTCTGTCTGTCTGTCTGTCTGTCTGTCTGTCTGTCTGTCTGTCTGTCTGTCTGTCTGTCTGTCTGTCTGTCTGTCTGTCTGTCTGTCTGTCTGTCAGTCAGTCAGTCTGTCAGTCTGTCAGTCTGTCAGTCTGTCAGTCTGTCAGTCTGTCTGTCTGTCTGTCTGTCTGTCTGTCTGTCTGTCTGTCTGTCAGTCTGTCAGTCTGTCAGTCTGTCAGTCTGTCAGTCTGTCAGTCTGTCTGTCTGTCTGTCTGTCTGTCTGTCTGTCTGTCTGTCTGTCTGTCTGTCTGTCTGTCTGTCTGTCTGTCTGTCTGTCTGTCTGTCTGTCTGTCTGTCTGTCTGTCTGTCTGTCTGTCTGTCTGTCAGTCTGTCAGTCTGTCAGTCTGTCAGTCTGTCAGTCTGTCAGTCTGTCAGTCTGTCAGTCTGTCAGTCTGTCAGTCTGTCAGTCTGTCAGTCTGTCAGTCTGTCTGTCTGTCTGTCTGTCTGTCTGTCTGTCTGTCTGTCTGTCTGTCAGTCTGTCAGTCTGTCAGTCTGTCGGTCTGTCGGTCTGTCGGTCTGTCGGTCTGTCGGTCTGTCGGTCTGTCGGTCTGTCAGTCTGTCGGTCTGTCAGTCTGTCAGTCTGTCAGTCTGTCAGTCTGTCAGTCTGTCAGTCTGTCAGTCTGTCAGTCTGTCAGTCTGTCAGTCTGTCAGTCTGTCAGTCTGTCAGTCTGTCAGTCTGTCAGTCTGTCAGTCTGTCAGTCTGTCAGTCTGTCAGTCTGTCAGTCTGTCAGTCTGTCAGTCTGTCAGTCTGTCAGTCTGTCAGTCTGTCAGTCTGTCAGTCTGTCAGTCTGTCAGTCTGTCAGTCTGTCAGTCTGTCTGTCTGTCTGTCTGTCTGTCTGTCTGTCTGTCTGTCTGTCTGTCTGTCTGTCTGTCAGTCTGTCAGTCTGTCAGTCTGTCAGTCTGTCAGTCTGTCAGTCTGTCAGTCTGTCAGTCTGTCAGTCTGTCAGTCTGTCAGTCTGTCAGTCTGTCAGTCTGTCAGTCTGTCAGTCTGTCAGTCTGTCAGTCTGTCAGTCTGTCAGTCTGTCAGTCTGTCAGTCTGTCAGTCTGTCAGTCTGTCAGTCTGTCAGTCTGTCAGTCTGTCAGTCTGTCAGTCTGTCAGTCTGTCAGTCTGTCAGTCTGTCAGTCTGTCAGTCTGTCAGTCTGTCAGTCTGTCAGTCTGTCAGTCTGTCAGTCTGTCAGTCTGTCAGTCTGTAGTCTGTCAGTCTGTCAGTCTGTCAGTCTGTCAGTCTGTCAGTCTGTCAGTCTGTCAGTCTGTCAGTCTGTCAGTCTGTCAGTCTGTCAGTCTGTCAGTCTGTCAGTCTGTCAGTCTGTCAGTCTGTCAGTCTGTCAGTCTGTCAGTCTGT